>CM060908.1:941678995-946678995 GCA_030737815.1 Allium fistulosum
GCGACTCGAAGGGATGTCGGGGTTTTTGGGGTTAGTCTCGAGTTTTCGTTCGTGTCGAAGTGGAGTGAATTAGCAGTTTTAGTTTTAAAATAAAACCGAGGGAAGAAGAAGAAGATGCAATGGGAAACTCGTAGAAATCTCGAGTAGAACGCGGGTTTGACTCGAAGCAGAGGAAGGGAGGAAGGTGTTTAGCCTGTTTTTAAAGTTTTATAAAATAACAATTGGTCTAATTAATTTCTAAATGGTTTCTAAAATAAAGTTAATGATGTAATAAAGTATTTAGATTAAGATAAGGAAATTAATTAAAGGATAATTAATGGTAATGGTTAAAGAATAATTAATTTACTTAATTAATTAGAGGTTAATCACTTAATGTTATTAATTAAAGGATTTATTAATACAATTAATTAATGAGTTATTTAATTAATTAAATAGTAATTAATTAATTAGAGAGTTAAGGATTAATTAATAATGTGATTAATTATTTGCTAAGGTAATTAAATGAGTAATTAATTAATGGAAGTGATTAATTTAAAGTATGATTAATTAATTAATGTAATTAATTAAAGATCAATGTAATTAACTATAGTTAATTTGTTAATGAAAGTAATTAATTAAGGATCATTAATTAATGTGATTATCCCATTGTTTAATAATCCTCAATTAAATAAATAATAAATAAAAGGTTAATTAATTTATGTTATTAAAGGCTAATTATGTAATGAAATTAAAAAGAACAATTAATCAAGGGTGATTAATTAAGATGGATACTTAATGGATGATTAATTAATTGGTTTGTAATTAATTAATGTTGAGTAAAGATAATCTAAGTGATTAAAGATTAGTAATTAATTTAATTAAAGATAAATTAAATTAATTTTGGAAGTGATTTACCTTGCTTATGGGTGACTGAATGATATTGAATGCCTTGGACTATTTGTTATCTCGGGTATGTGATTGTGATGCTAGGTGATCTGCCATATTTTTGTAATATTATATGTTTGGGTGAACAATGATGATGTGTTTACCTATGATAATTTGCTGTGTAAAAGTGACACTCTATATTTAAAATTGAATTGTATTCATTTGAATAACTTGGGTTAAGATGATATTGAATTCGAAGAGACCGGGGTCGGGTATTAGTAAATATCCGAAACCACTTCGATTAGTAATCTAAATTCTCTATAGATTTGAATTGTAAATCAAATAGGCTGGGATGAAATAAATTGAGTAGTCTGGACCATTGGAACTAAGTAATGATACTTAGATATTATTTTGTGAAATAATTGTTTGAATAAAATAAGTAAGAACTCGTAGAAGATACGAGTTACCCTGGTTTCAAATAAGTTTTATAACTTAGTATTTCAAATTATATGGGTTTACTCACGCTGGTTTCCAGCCTGACCCGGGTGTTACTTTGATGTAATGCTCGGGTCAGACCGAGTATTACAGCTTTTCAGGTTAGGACGTTCTGGAGCTCAGGAGGCGAGCTGGATGGCAGAAACGTATAGAGGGTTTTCCGTTGTGTATATGAGACTGTGTAGTATATATAGATTGTAGTCTGGAACGGGTTAATTGTATCTGTCCAGTGATTTGAGTATATATTGTAACTCTGATGTATTAAAATGTAATTAACAAATACAGTTTTTTTTTGTATAACTGATATTATTATTTGATATTATATTTTGATCCGCTGCGAATGTGAGAATCTGTGTCTTGTTCTATTTCTTTCTTCTATCTCTTTTCTATTTCTTCTAACTATCTGGAATTTTCGGGTTCGAAATTTCCGGGTCGTTACATTTGGTATCAGAGCTGAAGGTTAAGCAAGAACCTTGGCTCTGTTGAGATTACTCGTTAAGGATAGGGTCAATGGTACCCTAGAATGAGTTGAGTGTATATATATATGAGATCGTATTTGTTATTTTCATATATAAAGATTTCAAATGATTTTTATATAAGATTATATTTGATATATAAAGCAATATTTCTTTTAATATATTAAAGAAATTGGTGTTGAATCATTGGAATTAAATAAGATAATAAGAATTAAGTGGTAATAGAAATACAACGAAATTGAAATTAAATGAAGATAAGTTTGAAATGAATCCAAACTGAAATTAAAATCTCGAATTTATAGAAGTGTTATCAGAATAAAGATAATAATGAAATGTTGTTAATAATTAAGTAAAATGAAATGTTTTAGGGAAATAAACTTTTAGGTAAGTAGGACTTATGAATTGGAATTAAAGATAATTTGAAATTGTGAAATTTTAAATCTAAATCCAGAAAACTTGAAATTGTTTTAAAGAAGTTTGTTTTGAATTAAAACCAAAGGTGGTTTAAAAATTTAAAGTATAACTTGGTGTGTAAAGAAAATATATATATATGAGGATATACATAATATCAAAGATGCTTTGAAATAACTCTAAGTGTTGAGTTTTAAATTTTTCCTGGAAATGTGATGTGAAAACCCTAAGTGAATTAAGTTTTTAAACTTAAAGGGGGAAAGATTATTAATCTGAAGTTTAAAATTTGAATGGGAATTCAAATTGTGTAAAGTTGACCGGATTAAGTAAATTTAATTTAACTTGGAGGAAGTTAAATAAGTTTGAACAAATAACTTGAATTGGAAATTTCAAGATGAAATTTAAATTTAACTTGGATAGTTAAATAGTAAGTTTAAATGGGAGTTATGAGTAATCTCAAAATGGGTTTGAGATTTGGAAATTTAAAATGGATAATAAATTAGAATCTGAAGATTAAATTGTTTTTGAAATTCTTATTTGAACTTTGTAATAAGTTAAGTAAAGATAATTTTAAAATGGAATTTTGGAATTTGGATTCAGAATTAAATGGTTTAAAATTTTAAGTTGTTAAATTAAAAATAAAGGTTGATTTAATTTAAAAAGTAAAAGATAATTTGATTTAAGAAATTAAATCAACATTTAGAAATTTAACTCGAATTGATATAATTCGAGATGGTTTTAAGTTGAGATTTGAATAGAATTAGTTCAAATTGAATTTGATTTGAATTAATTAGAATTGTGATTAAAGATGTATAAGTTTAAAAATTCAAATGGGAATTGGGATTAATTTCAATGGAAATTAAGATAATTTGAAATTGAAGTGGATTCAATTTGAAATTAATCCAAATTGAATTGAAATAATTTGGAATTGTGATTAATGTTGAATAAGTTTTAAAATCAAATGGAATTTGATTTGAATTAGGAAAGAAATTGAGGATTTATTTAACTTGAATTGGGAATAAATCAATTTCAATGGAAATTGAAGTATTGAGTCAATTTAAATGGAAGTGGAAATTTAAATTGAATTAATGGGAAATTAATTGGAAATGGAGATTGGGAAATTAAACAGTTTGGCTCTGGATTATTTTCAAATTGTTTTAATACAAGTATATGTTTCCAAACTATTTACTATACAATCTTTCTTCTTAAACCCCAAACTATCTTATACTTATTTTACAATTATTTTGAAACTATTTAATTATTTCGAAATTATTTAACTATTTTGAAACTGTCTTATAAACTAATTACTATTTTTCAGTTACTTACATCTAATCGCTATTTTAAAAACTATTTTGCAATTATCTAACTATTTTATACCTACTTAACTATTTTACAACTATTTTACAAACCAATAACTATTTTTCAACTACTTATCTATTTTAAAACCTTTTCAAGCTATTTTTAAATTTAAATTGGTCAGAGTTCAAACTGTTTGTAATTGAAGTAATAACTCACTTGGTAATGAAGCAATTGAGAATAAGTGAATGGAATTAAAGGAAATGTGAATAGAAAAGAGAATTGATTTGGCTAATAACCAATAAAGATAAATACGTAGGATGTACGCATATTATTCTATTCGCATAGTGATTTGATCTAGATTCGAACACAGAATTTCGAGATAGTATTATCGATCCGAGTTGGGATTTTTCACTCGATTTTCGACGGCGAACCTGGATATCGATTTTTGATTGGTTCTGGATATTCTCTATCATAGTTGTGACTATGCAAGGAGAATGACGGTTTCTGATCAAGAAACCAGATCTGAGTCCGCACTAGGAAGTCGGGTGGACGATACTAGTTCGGAAGTGAAATTGTGTGATCGATTGAGCGATCAGATTGATATTGTGTGCGGATGATAGGTGTACATTGTACGGATTTGAATGAAATTGATATTGAAGATTTGGGGATAAGAAATGTAAAATGGTTTTTGAAAAGAAATATGGTTAATAACTTTATAAAAGATTTATCAAATGTGAATATTTGATTTAGAATAAAATAAAGTTATATATCCTTGTTATATAAGGTAAATCTTCCCTTGTTGAATCTATTGCTAAAAGAAAAGGGTTTTGAAATATTTGAAGTATAAAAGAGGTTTTATACAAAGTTTGAAATGATCCAAAGTTTTCAAAGTTATATATATCTATATCTATATATATAAAGGATCTTATGAGAATGATTTTGGAAAAGGTTTTGGGAACCTATGGATTTTGGAAAGGGCTTTTGATTTTTGAGAAATCAATTTTGGATTTTGGAAAGCCTAGTTTGAGAATTATCGATTTTTGGTAATCGATTTTGTGTAAAGGAGATTTTGATAAATCATAAAGGGTATGATTTGAAGATACTATAAGTATATAGTATAAAATGTTTTGAGTATAGCTCTGGGGAAAAAGGTGCTCCCTTGAAATGAACTTCTTAGGAGTGCCACTGGGTGGTACTGCCTTGAACCCCAAGGGGGGATTCTAAAGTTGATCCTGTGAGGAGTCCGGACAAAACTAGTTCCTGAGGATTATTTGTGTAGCGAAAGTCGAGGGGCTGGTGCCCACAGAGGCATTTGGGTTATTCTGTGACGACAATGTAACTCGATGTCACTGCGATCTACTGCAGACCATAGCGAAAGTCATGTGTGCCGCTGAGAGCCAACTGTCTACGTTTGATTTTATATCGGTAGACTGTGACACTATGGTAACATAGCGAAAGTCGTGTGTGCTGCTGAGAGCCAACTGTCTACGTTTGATTTTATATCGGTAGACTGCGACCTATGTGGGAGAAGTTTCATTATTTGGCAGCGAAATTCGGTGGCGCCGATGCCTACAGTTATATGGGTTTGTGCTGTGATAGCAACGTAAGGCCCGGGTATAACTGCGATCTGTAGCGGGTTCCATGGCGTAATCGAGGAGCGCGGAGACCTACAGTTATCTGTGGATTTTTCCAGGACGGCAACGTAACCATCGGGTTAACTGCGACCATGGATGGGGGTGATGATTTCCAGAGCATTCTCACCAAAGATATTTCCTCTATTTCAAAAATGTTTTCTATATTTTCAATAAATTATTTTCCAAGTATTTTCACTGGGTGTTGAAAACGGGTCTGCTAAGTACTTATAGATTTTCAGTCTTACGTCTGATCAACGTATGACCGAATTTCTGTGAGAACTAGGATGGACTGGTTAAAACATCGAGTTATAAAAATATTTTTATAAAAACTATTTTTGTAATACTATATAGATATTTAAAGTGTTTTAAAAATAATCAAAAGATAATTTATTTGATTTGAAGTATTAAGAAAATTCTGGCCTCGTTCCTTTTCGAGGACGAAAAGATTTTAAGGGGGGAGGAATGTGATATTCCGGAAATTTATGGGCAAAATCAATTTAATAATCTGTTTAAATAATTAAATTGATTTGATAATCTGTGATAATAAATTTGAATTGGTTTAGTAATCTAATTAAATAAATATTTAATTAGTGAATTTATCTTTTAAAAACTAATAGAATGATTTCTATTTATAATATATATATATAATTGTATATATATGAATAGTTTAGCTTTGGTCTGTAATTTAATAAATAAAGTCTTGTCTTTAAATTTGGAATTTATGATTTATTTAATATTAAGCTTTTCAAAGTTATTTAAACAAATAACTATATGGTTTTAAATAGAATTAATAATAAGGTTTAATTTATTTTTCTATTTAAATATTTCTTAATAAATATGATTTATGAGTATATATATATATTTAATGTACAAATTACATATGATATGTTAATTCATTTAATAATAGTAGTAATTTATAATCTCTTTTATAAATTATTTTAAAATTGATAAATTGTTATTTCAAACAATATTTTTAATATATTGTTTTATATATATATATATATAAATAGACTTTAATAAATAAGATTTTAAAGAAATTGAATGTGTTGTGTTAAATTGACTTTAAATTGGATTTTTAAATTTAATTTGAATTTGAATTTAGAATTCAAAAGGTAATATTTTAAATAGTTCTGGATTTTAAATTATATGTATAAGCTCTTATTTATATATATATAATTGGTTTTATTTTCTTTAAAAGTAATTTATAAATAGATAAATAATTAATAAATTAAGAAAAGGCTTTATTAACATTTTAAAATAAATACAAATTACTTAAAAGACATGTGTAATTCTCTAAAGGCTTTGTTTTAACAAGTGTTAATTAATTAACAACTCTATGTGACAAATGTTGAATTTTAAACCAAGTGTCATCTTTAATTTTTAATTTTTCTTTTATTTATATTTATAAATCAGCCTTTATAAATACATTGTTTTTCTTCCCTTCATTCTTTTCCTATCCCCTTCTTTTCAAAAACTAAGAGAAAAATGAATATAAATTCCCAAAAACAAATCTGATAATCATCTTCCTCAAACCGAAATCAACATTTCTTCAACCTGTTAACTCATTTTCCAAAATCAAAGTTCAGCCTGCAAATTCTTTTAAAATCTGGAACTCTAGCCTGCAATTCTTTTTCAACATCAAAGCCTGCATATTTTCTTCAAAGTCTGGAAGCAAGTAAACCTGGGATCTATAGCAACACACCTAAATAATCAAAGCATGCATGCAAGTTTTCTAGCAAGCATTCAAGTTTAAAAAAGTTTTAAAGATCAAAGGGCATCTCAGTTTAAAAGCATTCAAAGGCTTTTCAAATGCAGTTTCAAAGAGGCTCTGTTCATTTTAAAAAGGTGAGTAAACATCTAACTAGAATGCTTAGGTGATAAATGTTTGTGCATGTGTGTTTCTGGAATGATTTGTGCTCTACATGTATATATATACAAGTGTAGATCTGTATATTGTTTTGTGTTGAATTGGGCATGTCTGTACTTCTCTGTTTTTAAGTTACAGAGTTTAGATTAAATCAAAAATTCAAATTCTCCTTCTCTATTCTCTGTTAAGCCTTTGTTTACAAACAAGATAAGCTTGTTTAAATATAATTTAGCTTTTTAAAAAATATGGTTAAGTATCTTAGCTTTGAAATCGACTGGAATTAAGAAATATACAGTGTCAAATTTTATAACATGTTAAATCAAGTATTGCAATTTGCTAATTAAATTATATAATCTGAATTAACTCAGAAAAATAAGATTTTTAAATCAAATATGGTGATTTTTAATTTAGTAAGTTAAGAGCAGATGAGAGTTGAACTTGAAATGGGTTTTCACCATTTTCTGGCGATCGAATGACATTTGGATCTCGGGGTTTTGATCGAAGCTTGATTGATGGTCAGGAATGTCGAGAAAAATATCAAAAGAATTTATCATTCACCGTGGCGATGGAAATCTGACAAACTAGGGTTTAACATTTGTTTTGGTCGTGGTGGGAAATAGGATGACTGGGTCATCTATGGTGGATCGAGTGTCTCCGGAGTGATGGGGATGGATGCGTGAATGGCATGGGGAGTTATGGCCGGAGTTTCAGATGGAACGTTGGTCGGAGACGTGATGGCGAGACGTTTTCATTCCGGTGATGATGACTTCTGTTTTCAAGTGGAAGGCTTGATTTCGTTTTAGGCTAATTACTCTCGGTTGGATGATCGTAGTCGAATGGCATGATGATTTACGACTTGCCGGAGATAGCCAAGTTCGTCGGAGATGGCCAGAATTGCTGTGCACATGCACAACGATGATCGCGTGTCAGGGGAGATGAGTGCGTGGGCGACTCGAAGGGATGTCGGGGTTTTTGGGGTTAGTCTCGAGTTTTCGTTCGTGTCGAAGTGGAGTGAATTAGCAGTTTTAGTTTTAAAATAAAACTGAGGGAAGAAGAAGAAGATGCAAGGGGAAACTCGTAGAAATCTCGAGTAGAACGCGGGTTTGACTCGAAGCAGAGGAAGGGAGGAAGGTGTTTAGCCTGTTTTTAAAGTTTTATAAAATAACAATTGGTCTAATTAATTTCTAAATGGTTTCTAAAATAAAGTTAATGATGTAATAAAGTATTTAGATTAAGATAAGGAAATTAATTAAAGGATAATTAATGGTAATGGTTAAAGAATAATTAATTTACTTAATTAATTAGAGGTTAATCACTTAATGTTATTAATTAAAGGATTTATTAATACAATTAATTAATGAGTTATTTAATTAATTAAATAGTAATTAATTAATTAGAGAGTTAAGGATTAATTAATAATGTGATTAATTATTTGCTAAGGTAATTAAATGAGTAATTAATTAATGGAAGTGATTAATTTAAAGTATGATTAATTAATTAATGTAATTAATTAAAGATCAATGTAATTAACTATAGTTAATTTGTTAATGAAAGTAATTAATTAAGGATCATTAATTAATGTGATTATCCCATTGTTTAATAATCCTCAATTAAATAAATAAATAAATAAAAGGTTAATTAATTTATGTTATTAAAGGCTAATTATGTAATGAAATTAAAAAGAACAATTAATCAAGGGTGATTAATTAAGATGGATACTTAATGGATGATTAATTAATTGGTTTGTAATTAATTAATGTTGAGTAAAGATAATCTAAGTGATTAAAGATTAGTAATTAATTTAATTAAAGATAAATTAAATTAATTTTGGAAGTGATTTACCTTGCTTATGGGTGACTGAATGATATTGAATGCCTTGGACTATTTGTTATCTCGGGTATGTGATTGTGATGCTAGGTGATCTGCCATATTTTTGTAATATTATATGTTTGGGTGAACAATGATGATGTGTTTACCTATGATAATTTGCTGTGTAAAAGTGACACTCTATATTTAAAATTGAATTGTATTCATTTGAATAACTTGGGTTAAGATGATATTGAATTCGAAGAGACCGGGGTCGGGTATTAGTAAATATCCGAAACCACTTTGATTAGTAATCTAAATTCTCTATAGATTTGAATTGTAAATCAAATAGGCTGGGATGAAATAAATTGAGTAGTCTGGACCATTGGAACTAAGTAACGATACTTAGATATTATTTTGTGAAATAATTGTTTGAATAAAATAAGTAAGAACTCGTAGAAGATACGAGTTACCCTGGTTTCAAATAAGTTTTATAACTTAGTATTTCAAATTATATGGGTTTACTCACGCTGGTTTCCAGCCTGACCCGGGTGTTACTTTGATGTAATGCTCGGGTCAGACCGATTATTACAGCTTTTCAGGTTAGGACGTTCTGGAGCTCAGGAGGCGAGCTGGATGGCAGAAACGTATAGAGGGTTTTCCGTTGTGTATATGAGACTGTGTAGTATATATAGATTGTAGTCTGGAACGGGTTAATTGTATCTGTCCAGTGATTTGAGTATATATTGTAACTCTGATGTATTAAAATGTAATTAACAAATACAGTTTTTTTTTGTATAACTGATATTATTATTTGATATTATATTTTGATCCGCTGCGAATGTGAGAATCTGTGTCTTGTTCTGTTTCTTTCTTCTATCTCTTTTCTATTTCTTCTAACTATCTGGAATTTTCGGGTTCGAAATTTCCGGGTCGTTACAAGACCTATATTTTTATGATAATAGTACTGTTGTTCAATATAGTTGTATTATTTTAAATAATACATAACATTAACTTCTTTATTTATCTTAAAGTAGTTGAATCGCTTAGTTTATTTAATATTCTGTATCGATGTTTTGCGTGTTACATGTAAAAAAATTCATCGCATGAACTTGAAGCCAGGATGCCTACATGGAAGCTAAGCACCCAAACTGTGCTGGTTATCAGTTGTATTTACCCTCAACAATATTTGCTTTCTTCCCTCTTTAATTTTATTTATTTATTTCTATATTAAATTGTTTAATTTTTTTTTTTTTTTGGAGCAATGGGAGAGGACTGATGTACTGTTAAATGCTCAACAAAGTTACATGGCTTGCACAACCTATTTGTATAGAGATGTCTCATTTTCTACTTCTACTAAGCTTATAATTATTAGAAGGTTACCATGCAGTTTATAGAAAGAGCGATCACAAGATAGTTACTTCCATAGAAACCTCAAAAAGCTAAAATTTATTTTAACATTTTTTTTTTGTTGAGAAAATTTATTTTAACATCTCTGTTTGTAACTGTGGCATTTATATAGTTTCTGTTTTATACTTAGGCTTGCACACATTTCATTAATATAATGGGGAGAATACAGAGTTCATGCATTTGAAGATGATGAAAGAGATAACATTTCCCATATTTTACTGTTTAATTCATAGACCGCACTATTTTTGTAACCGTATTCAAATTAAACTAGCTAGAGTATCGCTAGTAAAAATATATATATTAATGATCCAACAAAATGCATTAAGGTTGATAATAGGGATAAACAAAAAGTTATAGAAAAGTCGGGAATTAATTTTACAATAGACATCCAATGATGAAGATTTCAACACTTTGGAAGAAAATAAGTCACAATCCACTTTCATTATTCATAATTTTGAATCCGCATATTAGAAAATAGTAGTTTTGTATAACACGTGACGTTCATACAAGGTCGAGTTCTCATAGATTGCTATAGTTTTACAATTTATTCTGCATTTTTCTTTATTTATGTTTGTTAATTTTACATGTTGAAGTTGTTTTATGCTTGATTGGACTTTTAATATTTGGATGCAGGAAATAGTCACCTAAGTGGATATGAATATATCCCCATGAAGATTAGGCTCAGGTCCTTAAAGTCAAACTTAATACACGAAAACTTCTCCCAAAAAAAAAGAATGTAAATTAGATCTCTAGAATTATACTAAATAATTGCATACATTTATGCAATTATTCAGTAAATAATTGCAGACATTTATGCAATTATAACCAAAAATTGTATAAATGTCTGCAATTATTCGGTGAATAATTGTGGAAATTTCTGCATTTTTTAGTGAATAATTGCGGAAATGTCCGCAATTTTTGATGAATAATTGCAGAAATTTCCGCAATTTTTCAGTGAATAATTGCGGAAATGTCTGCAATTTTTGGATATAATTGTATAAATGTCTGCGATTATTCACTGAATAATTATATAAATGTATGTAATTATTCAGTAACTTTATTCTAGGGATCTAATTTACATTTTTTTGGCAAGGATGTTTGGTGTATTTTGAAACTTAATAGGGACTTTAGCCAAACTGTCCCTATATCCCCAATAATCAAGGCAACCGCCACCAAATATTGAACCTATTCATGGTTATCACTTTATTTGAGTTAAGGATCACCCACAAACTATGTGAGGTCCTCCTCGCTTGAAAGTTTATTAATGTGATCACTGTTAGAATGGTACTTTTCATGCTCTGACTACTTCTACCCTGTGTTGGTTGAGGATGTTAAGCTGCTCTCTATTGTTGTTGTTTGTTGTAGAACTACTTCTTTGGATTACTATGTATACTTATATAAACTAATGTAATAATTAGCACACATATATTTCAAGAAGATTAGGTATGATACATGAAATTTATGGTGATGTTTTAAACTTTGACTAGCTACTGAACAACAAAATATTGGGTATGTATAATGGTTCTATATTCATGTGTTGTCTGGTGTGTTTCATTGGGATGTAACCTAAATAATGATATTTAATTAGTATGTAAATTTAAATTGTTTTTAAGTAGTTGTTGGAGTTGGTGGTGCTAGAACTTCGTATATATCGAGTTTAATATTTTAAGATGAGCTTGCATGATCCTGATTTGGTATTACAAAGGAGTTTGTGTACTTTGTTTATTGGTTGATGTTATTTTAGGGAAGTAGAATCCCAAGGTCCAAGCCTTGCACTTTCCTAACGAACAGGATATCAACCAAGTGCTGTCATAAAGTATTGTAAACTTTTAACGTGAATGTTATTTGAACAAAATCCTAATAACAAATAGTTTATGCAAAAGTTTAATTTTGCGTTTTAATTCATCAAAACATACAAATTCTAAAATTTAAATAACTTATGCAAATAGTTTAACAAACATAGTTACAAAAATGGTAATTGACCATGATTTTTATTTTAAAATTTAATTGCATCTACTCCCAATAATACTTTTTAGAGTATCTCAATAATTATTTTTCGCGTTATGTAGTTTTTCTTCGAATTTTAATAATTGAAATTTATTGTGAACCACAAATAAAATTAGAAAATTAACTTGATTTTTTCCATTAATTTGCGGTTGTTGCTGTAAGTAATTGGAGTAAAAGTTGTGAATATTTGTAGTTTAGTTTCTACACATGTATATTAAAAAATACATGTTCAATATTTGTGTCTTTTTCTAAAATATTTGTGTCTTTTTCTAAAATTTGCACATTTTCATATATTTTTTCAAAAACATTAGGTTGGTCTTTTTTTGATAATTTTTTTCCCTTTTACACTTAGTTGAAATGTATGCGAATAGAAAATAAAATCAAAGAAGTTAGTGCTCTTATCTGTTGTTATTCAACATTTTCATGATTTAAGTGAGTTTTAAAAGATGAAGGTGCGGTTTATTACAAGGTTTCAATGAGATTTCACACGTTTTGTAACCTTTTAATGTTGTTCTAAATAGTTGCAAAAAATAATATCTGAAAAGAAAAAAGAAACACCATCTTATTACTTATTCTCAACAAAACATTACCTATGTAATAGTATAATGCACGGGCATTCCACTTTATAGTGTTAAAGTCCTTAAGAAAATTAGTAATAGGTATGATGTTATAGTCCTAAAGAAAATTTGAAATGGTGAAAATAATTGATGCAGTGTATTTAACATATTTGTTTTGTAATAGCTACACCATAAAGTTATGATCCGACAAACAAAAAAGGCCCTTTTGGACGTGCATATATACTCGTACATTAGAATTATAGATCTGAGAAGAAGTTTGGGATTGGGAGAGAAAATAGATATAAATATATAGATTACCTTAAATTTGCATATGGTTGATTCTCTTCTCTTTTCCTTTTTATTAGATTTCTACTCTTCTTCGATTTATATGAATATAGATACAAATATCTTATCTTTATAATTTAGAAAGAAAGTGGAGAAGAAGAAATGGCAGAGCTTCGCTACTGCCTCCATAAAAATGTGAGAAGAGAAGGGAGGGTTTGACCTGAATTTATAAGCGTTAGAATCAACCAGAACCGTTAGATAGAAATATATTAAATCTGAGCCGTTGCGGCCTAGGTTTATTGGAGCCACCAGGTCACACTGATCGACTGCCCTTAGGTCATCGGTCGACCACTAGGGGTCGACCGTCCCCAATAATGGGTCGGCCTGTGAGCCTAGGTAATTAATATAGAATTGTTAATTTCTTCTTATTTAATTATTTTCTTTTAGAATTCATTTTTCGTTCGAAACTTCTTCGTTTGGACTCCAATTGCAAAATTCCAAATATGAAAGTTACTCAGAATTTTGCCACAAACGCATGCAAGTTTCATGGTCAAATTTCATCGTTTGCACAAATTCCATTTTCAGAGCCTAATTAATTAACTAACTAATTAAATAACTAACGCCAAATTACGGGGTGTTACATAACAATACTCATATAGTTAATACATTAAAAAATGAAACTACTCATGTCTACATACACACTGCTCAAAATCTGACATACCATTACACTATATATAGATATTCATCATATACACACACCATAGGTCATACATTACATCGCATCATAAAAGTACACATCGAGTACACTACCAAAATATAGCTATCGATTGCCTCCTGCATCTCCATCAAAACGTACCCAAAAACCACTACCAAAAAGCACAGCAAAATGTGCTACAAACAATCTCAGGCTGACCCGAGGTAGTTATAAAAATAACACACCCTCAATCAGGCTGTTTCTAGTTATGAGTGAAAGGGGGTAAAATAATAGAGAACAAGAAATAAAAGAGTGTGTATGGTATATGTATACGTATTGTAGTGTTATGTCACATTTTGGGTAGTCGTGTATGTAGACATGAATTGTTTCATTTTTCAATGTATTGACTACTGTTAGTGTTGTTATGTATTATATTTTATCTGCTTCCATTATTCATTTGTTGGGTATATTTATTTACATTACTGATTTTATATTGGTCTACTTTAGGAAACTCCTCGTACCATTACTTTGTATTGAGATGAGATACGCGTCGATGAGATTTTTACTATTATTATCACATATCCATGTTGTTCCAAGCGAATGTGTACGATGGAGCACCCATTATAGTCCCATTATCTATGTTCATAGAGTAAACTCCCTCTAATTGCATGGGTATTGGAGCGAGGCATTACAGATTGGTATCAGAGCTTAGTTAAATTAATTTAGAAATATGGACATATTTTAGCCTTAGATGAATGAGACCTGGGATGTTTTCACCCACTTTTGTATGACTCTCACATGTGCATAGGAACTAGTGGGTGATCATCAGGGTAGTGTGTGTATACTTATATATATATATGTGTGTGTGTGTGTGTGTGTGTGTTTGTTAATATTGATTTGTTATCTATGTTTATTTTATCATGTTTTGATTAAGAGTTTGCTTATTATTTAAAGATAAGTATTAATTATACATGTGGTGTGAGTATTTATGTGAATCAAATGTGATAGTATGGATTGAAATTTAAATTATTGGATGCTCGCTTTTTGAAATGTTCGGATGAAAACCGAGTATTTAAGTAGTGTATTTGATTTATTTGAGTAGTTATTAATTGTTTATTATATTTATTAAAAAAATCATAGGTATATATTTTTGATAAAATCAAGTATTTATCTTTAATAAACTATGAAAAGTTTATTTATGTAAAAATACATTAATAAAAATATTTTGGTAATAAAGTTTTTATGGTAAGTGATATATATATATATAGGAGTTTGAAGGTAACTTTAAGTATAAAATGATGTTATTTATACTTATTTCAAGTAAAGAATAATTTAGCGAATTTATTCCATGTTAACGTGTCTGTTGGGTGCTTTACAAATTTGGGTCGATACCGGTGTACGCATTGACAAGCACTTTTTAACGGCATGGGGACACTTTAGCACAATATTTTAAAATGTTATAAATAATGATTTGATTTCATAATGACCGCCTTTTCGAACCCTAAATGTTGACATTAATACATCTACGGTATTCACGTGTCGATCACCCAAGTGCCAGAAAGACAGAGCGTTAGGATAAAAGGAAGAAGAAGATAAACGGACAAGAAGAGGAGAACAAAAACATCTGAATCTCACACGCGGAACGATAATATATAATATCTCAAAATGTCTTTATCAAAAAATATTGTATGGATACAATAATCAGAGAAATCTAACATATCATCAGCTTGGACAGTTATAACAGCCTGTCCTTAAAATTGCGAATAAAAATAAACAAAGCAATGCAGCGAAAATAGAAACTACGGTAGGAAATCATCCAGCTCCTCTCCAAGAGCTCCAATGAACATCAATAAATTTGGAAATATACATGGGGTTGACCCGAGCATTATAAAAAATAACACCCAGATCAGTTTGTTAAACTAGCATGAGAAAATTAAATAATTTAGATTATTTAATGTTATAAAACCTTTTAAAATAAGGGTATCTCGTATGACCACGCCATAAATAAACACGAACGGGTTTTTACCTTATGATAACCAAACCATTTCATAAGAAAATCTATTGATATTATAATAATGTCTAGGTTTTAAAATAAATATGTAATATAGCTAACATGCTTGCATCTCACATTGCAGCATATTAGAGTACATCTAAAACCGCTAAGGCATGTTTGTATATGGATTTTCCATGGAGACGCCTTCAACTTAAAAACTAAAGCGGATCTCCATGACAAGGATCAAAAACTACCTTCCGAGCGTCGTATATCTCAAGATAAAATATACCATAAGGTAAACACAACTGGCCCTCACCCAAATGAGTGAACCCGAACCACATGGAAACTAAGTATCATCAACTCCCCGCGTGCAATATCTATAAGCACACTCTAGATAATGCATCTGATATACCCCTTTGTGTTAGCAAAACCCCTGGATTGTGCATCGTAATCGGTCTTTAGTCATTTTTTCGATGTCAAGGCTACGTTTGGCATCTTTCACACGAGTCTTCATCACTCGAACAGATCTTAAATCCCCAAATGGATTCCAGCATCTCGAATAGATCCACTCCCTAGAAATAGAATATGTATCTCAATCTTGAAGTAGTTTTCGATAAGTAAACACTTATCGATCCTGGTCACTTCAAGATTGAATCGGCGAATTTGGTCATACTCAACAAAAATGAGAATGATCGCATAAGGAAACTAAGTCTCATATACATCCCCATAAGCATGTAAACATACAAGCACTATCAGTTCGTACAAAGCACGATTAAGTCACCTAAACGACTTTTAACCCCTTTTGATTAATTTTATCCTTTATCAATTAAAAACCTCTTTATTAGTAAAACCCCTTTTTATCTAATAAAAATTCTTTCATTAATCAAAACTTCCTTTATTAATTAGTACTCCTTTATTAAATAAAACTTCCTTTATATACTTGTGTATATATATTTGATTTCTCTTTATAAAAGATATATACTTATATCTTAATACTTTACTATTTATTTATACTTCAAAAGTCTTCATATACTTATTTCAAATTGTATAAGTATATTTACAAATAATTAACAAGATTTTTCTTACTTAAAATATAATAAAGACGTTAAAAACAAATGTTACTAAAACATTGTTACTATAAACCCCTGAACAAATAATTTTTCTATCTTTATTCCAAAAAGATTTTAATACTTGTTATTACCTTTAAAATTCCATTATTAAAGATCTAATTATATTTATAATATTTTTCTACTTTAAAATATAATTCAAGGGTTTAAAAACAAATGTTACTAAAACATTGTTTACTACAAACCCAAATCACTTTATATTGAATCATTATCTTTAAAACCCTCTTGTAAAGGTTTAATTACATTTATAAGGGCTTACGACGAGTGTTACTAAAACATTGTCACAACAAACCCAAATCATTTCATACTTTAAAACCCTTCTCTTTAAACTTGCTTTTTAAAGATTTAATTATAGTAAAGGGTTTAAGACAAGTGTTGACTAAAACATTGTCACCACAAACCCAAAACATTCATTTATACTTAGCCTTAAAGTATTCATTATTAATTATCTAGTTATATTCCTAAGTATAATTAACAATAAAGGTTAAAAACAAATGTTACTAAAGCATTGTTTACTACAACCCAAAACCATTTCACACTTAACCATTTTCTTTAAAACTGTCTTTTAAAGATTTAATTACATTTAAGGGTTAAAGATAAGCATTACTTAAATGTTTTCCGTAACATATCCAAATCCATTTACTTATAGTTATCTACTAAATATTCATTAGTAAATATCTAGTTATGTTCCTAAGTATTATTAATAATAAGGGTTTAAAACAAATGTTACTAAAAAATTGTTTAATACAACCCAAAAAAATTTCTATACTTATATCATCTTTAAAACTTTATTTTTTAAAGATCTAAGTTAACAATATTTGATTAATTTTGATAGTCGACTAATCAACTATCTAGTTAAAACAATTGCTTATACAAATCAATGTTTGTATGCTCAAATCATTTCCGATATTTCAACTAACTATTCTTCATCCAAGAGTGAAGCTAGGTAAGTTAAAGCACTAGTTACATCAAAGCCTTGCCTAGATACTTCATTCTTGAATCTCACAAATAGATAAGTCTATTCGTCGGCCTTTAGTATTAAGCCTAGTCAATCAACTTTTTCAAAACTTATATATATACAAGAATGCCTTTAAAATACTTATTAATATGTTAAAACACTTTTAAACTACTTAAAAATTAAATTATAATTATCTACATATAATATTATGTAAAAAAAACAATTTGGAAATAATTGGAAAAAATCAAAATAAACATGTTTGTTTTAAAAGCCACTTACTTTAAAAATTCATAATTAATTGTTAAAAATATATTTAAACATGAAACAAA
Source organism: Allium fistulosum (assembly GCA_030737815.1). Taxonomy (NCBI): domain Eukaryota; kingdom Viridiplantae; phylum Streptophyta; class Magnoliopsida; order Asparagales; family Amaryllidaceae; genus Allium; species Allium fistulosum. Next base: position 941,697,208 of record CM060908.1, read on the forward strand.
TTTTAAAAAACTCTAATTTAAGTTAGAAAACAACCCTAAAAATATTAGAGAAAAATATTTAATTTAAATATCATTTTTACACAATTTATAGTTTCAAACAGTAAATATAGCATTTACAGAAATGCCGTCTAAAGTTTTGTTGTATGTATTTAACATGTTTTGCTACAACTTTGAACCTAGTTTTTTATGCTTAAATAAATAATTTTGATCCATTATTTTTACAGTAGTTAGAATACTTTAGGTACTTGAAAATTATGAAGAAAAATCCGAAGGAATATTATATAATTATTTTATAGAAATTTCTAAAAACAAGGTATTTTTCTGAAGTGCTCGTATAAAGACTATTTCGCTATAACTTTTATCACTTCATTCAACTAGCTATCAAATGACTTAGGCTTCAAAATATTTACAATAAGAACAAAATATATTTTACTTGTTAAAACAATAAAGAAACCCCTAAGGAAGTTTCTACAAAAATTAACATTATTTCCCAAAAACAAGGAATTTAAAAGTGTCGATGTAGCGACCTTTTTACTTCAAACATTCTCATCTTTATTCGATTATTTCACAACTTTCCAAACATATCCTTTGCTTTTCAAAATACTTAAAGAAGTGTAGATAAAAATCAAAATAAGTTATCTCAAGATATGTTCAAAACTTACCAAATTACATAAGTTAAAGTTAAAGGATTCAAAGTACGTTTATAGTGACTATCGCTATCCGGACAATTCCACATTTAGTTTGATCATATATAAACCAAGGCCTCCCAAGGCACAAATACCACACAAGTTACATGTTATTCAGAGTATATTACTAGGGTATATAACTTTACTTAGTTAGGGTCTATTATCATAGTTTTTAGCAAGCAATTTAATAAGTTTTTCAACAAGCAATTATTAAGTTATTATTTTTATTCAAGGTATGATAACCCACTTTTATTCAAACCAAACACTACCATCTTCCTTCCAACATTCAAGCAAGTATCAAAACCTCCTTCCATCACCTCCATTTGCTCCTAGCTCACGGCCATAGTCTCATCCTTCCTTCCTTTGCACATGGCCAAGACCTCCATCCCTCACCTTGCTCACGGCCTAGGGTATTACACCCCTTTGCCACATCATTTCTTCATTTATTAGGTGCTAAACCATGTTCTCTAAGTGATATAAGAAATTTATGGAAGTTTGGAAGAGAAAGAAGTTGGTTTGATATGATTTCTAGAAAGTTAGAGAGGAGGAAGAGGAAGATAAAGACAATGATTTTTGAGTTTGTGAATTGGTGAGAACTGAAGAGAGCATTAGGTTCTTATTTATAAGCTTGAGAATGAGTGGCCAAAGACCAAGAATACCCTCCCTTGGCCATGAAGAAAAAGGACTCCAACATGACAAAGCCATGCCTTAGTACATGCAAACCATACTCTTACACACACCTTACCTTCCTTAAATCACTTCTTGATTTAAGAGTCTGTTTCTCCTCTCAGTTAAGTCTTTTTAAATTAATTAATCTGCTTAGAAACTAATTTGATTTAATACATGTTTTAATGTATTCATATGTTACTATACAAGTTCTAAAATATTTATACAATTTATCTTGAATAAAAAGTTGATTTTTAATAAAACGATTTCTAGTCACGTTTTCAGTTTTACTTCAAAGTATATATTTTGGTAAACAAAATTTAAAAATGAATTTCCTATCATTAGTTAGTAATTATAAAGAATATAATAAGGTTATAAAATCGTGTTTATTCATATTAAATCCTAGATGCAAATATTTAAATAATTCAAATATTTAAATACGAGGTGTTTGAAATTTTGGGTCAATACAGATTTGATTTAAGAAGTGTATATTACTTTGAGAAGTGAAAATTTATTTATAAAGTATAAATTATTTGGAAGAGCAATATATTATTTTAAAGGTGACTTTAGAATAATTATAGTTTTGAGTAAGAGATTTCTATATATATATAAAAAATAAACATTATTTTCTAATAAGAATAGATATGTATGGTGTTTATTGAAACTTATATGAATATGAAATACTGAGCAAGTGTCAAATGGTTTGTTGTTGAATTAACAAGTATGAACTAATGATTTTTCAAGTTTGTATAAGTATCCATCAAGTGTTAGAAAATTATTCAGTTCAGTGGCATGGTAGTGTTGATATGTTTTATTATACAATGAAAATTTTTAGCCAATTGGTGAAATAAATCGTTAAGTTCATGGCAAGGCAATATTGCTATATTTTTATATATAAGCTTGTTAATTATTGTATGTTTCAATATCTATACTATAATGCAAAACCCTGGTCAAACCGGTCAAACTGAATCCTTTTTCGGACTACCCAAACTACCCTTTTCCATCCACGACAATTAGCAGAAAACGAGGGTCTTTCCTTCTTCCTTTCGTCCACCATGTTCTCAAAGCGGTTGCCATATTCCATTTCATCCCCGCTTCCCTTTCCCAACTTTTTCTTCCCCCTTACCCTACAAAATCGGAAGATAGAAAACCGTTCGTTAACTTAACTATCAATTCTCGGCGACTGATGAATCAAACAATTGCATGCGATCGACAAGGCTTCAACATCTATTTTCAGATTGGCAGATTGGAGAAGTATGGTTGATTCATGGTAGAAGACGATTTGCCTACATCTTTTCCCCCTTTTACGACTCGGTTTATCCAAGTTATAGCCGAGAGCAACAAAGTCTTCGAAACCAGGCAACCATTCAGGATGCACGACACCTAGATCTGAAGATCACCTGTTGAAGCCACAACTCACGTGTCCGCCAGCGCCTAAAAAGCCGAGAGCGACGAAGAGGAAGACTTCCTCCTCCACAGATGAACCTCTATTTTGCTCCGTTCCTCGCGATCTGAATTCTATTTTTGCTAAAGTTCCCTTCGACATCACTTCGTCGCTTGAGAAGAAACGGATTCCAGTTGAGTAATTAAAAAAAGGGTTCGATGATTTTGTACCACTATCATTCATTATTAACCGTTATAATTAATATGTTGTTTATTTTCACTGTATGTTGATAGTTACTCCCCAACTACAGTCGGATCTGACTTTCACGCTTGATATTGATCTGACCACACTTTCACTTTTTTTACGGCATGCAACCAATTGATCTACGATATGTTATACGAAATCAGGAAAATTTATGTGAAGTTCATATGCCCAGAAACATGAAAATTATTATCAACGTCCCCTATATCTTTAAGTTGAAAACCTGTAACAAAAAACTTCCATCTGAAATCCAACGATTTTCCTTTCTCCTACCAAGCTATTATATAATATATATATTATGTATTATTTAAGGTAAATAAATTTGGAGATGGCTCTGTAATGTGACAAAAGCAATGTGTTCCAGAAACTTGCTTGAAACTGTAAACAAAAATATCATGTCATCATTATGATTATTGTTATCTGACCATCTTTCTTTATCCTATTTTAAGTATTTTTCTTTCCAACATTTAGTTAACCGTTATAATTAATATGCTGTTTATTTTCAGTGTATGTTGATAGTTACTCCCCAACTAAAGTCAGATCTGAGAAGAAGCCTAGCAAACGACTTCCAAGGTCGGTAAACATGTCACCTTTATCATATTATTAGTTTTGGAAATGTGGATTTAGACCGTCAAACATAGTTTGCGGTATTACTCCGTTTTGATTGCAGAATAATATGTTATTAGTCGTTCACTTAATTTATACTACTGACCACACTTTCACTATATCAACAGCATTCAACCAATTGATCTTACGCTATGTTAATACGGTAGAAATGACCTGATTTTCACACAGTCAATTAATGTTATACGAAATCAGTTTCTTCATATGCCCAGAAACATGAAAAATATTATCATCATCCCCTACAGCTTTAAGTTGAAAACCTGTAACAAAAAACCTCCATTTGATTTCCAAGGATTTTCCTTTCTCCTACCTAGCTATTACAGAATATATATATAGTATGTATTATGTAAGGTAAATAAATTTGGAGATAGCTCTGTACTGTGACAAAAGCAATGTGTTCCAGAAACTTACTTGAAACTGTAAACAATAATATGATGTTATCATTACGATTATTGTTATCTGACCATCTTCGTTTATCCTATTTTAAGTATCTTTCTTTCCAACATTTGCTGATTTTGTACCGCTGTTGTTAATTATTAACTGTTATAATTAATATGTTCTTTATTTCCACTGAATGTTGATAGTTACTCCCCAACTGAAGTCGGATCGGAGAAGAAGCCTACCAAACGACTTCCAAGGTCGGTAAACAAGCAACAGTGACAATTTAGGGAACTGTGAGTATAACTTTTCTCATATGCATACCAATTAACTTTATATTTTATTAGTGTAAAATATGCGCTAATTTATATGTTTACGCAATTCATTGTTACTGCTTTGTACATTGCACTATGTTGTTGTACTTTCGGGCATATTTCAAATTGTATTTGAGGTTTTGTTGTCCAACACAATTCAACTGTACCACCATAATTTTTAACTTGCTAAATAATTATGTATATATTATATTCGTATTTTTGACTATCAAACATGTGGAGTAGTTTCGAGTAGTCTCGACTGACACAAAGCTGAGTTTACAGTACATTCTTTATAAATAAGATCTACTATAAACTTAGGTGGCATGGGGTGTCATGGAACCCAAAATTTGAATGATTGACACTAAATAGAAATTTATGTTATGTAGGGTATTATTACTGATAATAAGAGAAAGTTAAAGGAATTGATTACTGAAATTGCTCAGCATTCTCATGTACAAATACCATAGCTGCCGCATTGCAGCAGGTTTTGCTTCAGTAGAGGTATTTTTCCTCCAAATACGATTTGATAAACTGCAAGATGTAGTTTTCTTCATCGCACCTGCATTTCTCTTTTTTTGGGCATTGCATGTAACCGTAAGCATATAAATTGTGTTAGAAATATATCAACAACATATGATCTCAACTTAAAATACAGATGAGCATATTAAAAGTATGCATTTTTTATTAATGCAATGAATGGTAGTTCAGATCAAACAACTATTTACTCACCTTACTATTAATTCTGATGATAATAACTTTTTGAAGACTTATGACATATATTATTTGTTAATTACTGATGACAAACTAAGACCAAAAACTTGACTAATAATTATCACTTAGAACAAACAAACAATCATATGCCCATCATCCATAATTTTTTATTGATTATATCTTACAGTAGAAATATATTTCCATATAACTTATCCCACTATGACTTTTTAATTAAATAATATTCAATAGTGGAGTAGTAACAATTCTATAATATGCGCTCTTACAACTAACTAATCAATTTTGCGCTGGCCTAAATTAAGCTGTCCATTTTAACAGAAGATTGATGACATATTTCGCTTCACTTAGTTGTAATTTTTTTGACAGTAATATTGTTGGAGGTGAAATATTAACTATGAGTTGGAAATCGAAGTTTTCACGGATATCATCCAAAAAAACATCGATATGTTGATAGTACATGTCATATGGTATGGTTATTCATTATATATCCCTAATTTTCGACGACATTTTTTTAATTACTGAATTGCTCTTTATCATTTGCATTGGGACTTATCTTTTCTTCAGCACATTAAGCTATTTGCAAATTTGATTGTTTTCGTCGTTATTTATTTGGTTAACATAAGATTACTTTCAGATTCATTTTAAAATCATTATATTTAAGTTGCTGTTAGTGCAGTTCTCAATCTATGTTCTTGGATCACAAATATTTTCTGACTTATTGGTGTAACTATGTATTATTGAAAAGTTTAACCATGTTCAAACTATCAAGCCAGTGAGAAGTACTCATGCCTTTTTTTGATCTTATACAACATGTAGTACTATTTTTTAGTACTATTTTTGGGATCAACCAGTGAATAACTTTAACTTCCTACACTTCGCCGCTGCTCTGCTGTATTCTACTCCATCTTCCTTTCGCAAGTTAAGTTTGTGACTTCTTCTATTGTGGCTTAATCTTATTCATCGTTGCAATTTACTACTGAGTTGAAGATACTTTTGATGTTGTTTTCTTAGATTTTGATGGTCATAATTTGGAAATCATGATTCTAACTTCCTGCATTTCATCATTTAATTCATCGATGGATGCCTCTCTTCAAGTCTACAGTCTATTCCATCTTCCTCCCCAAGACTAGGTTTGTGGCTTTTTCTATCACGCGGTAGTCTTCTTCATCGCTGCAATTTAATACAGATTTAAAGGTATTTTTTATGTTGGTTTCTTAGATTTTGAAGGTCGATAATACTTCATTTTCTTCAAATTAAAAAAAATTAGTTAACGAGTTTTGTATCTCACGGTCCATGTTCTTCACTTTTATGATTGAACTCTTAAATCTGGGATTAAGAAAACTTTAACAATACTATTACATTAATGCTTTCCTTAGGTTACAAAAAATAAGCAATATACAGTTGTAGGTTCATTACTTGATAAATTAAGGTTGTATAACTAATTAGAGTTACTGCAATCTTGAAATACAACTAATAAGCATAATTAGAATGTAATTAATTACTACTACTAATGGTAAAAGTAATATGAACGTAAGAAATTATATTAATTACTTAACTTTCTGTGGATTTGAGAAGTTGATGCAGACATTAATTACTTTTCTTTGACATTACTGTAAACCATATTGGTTTCATGCATTTCAAAAAAAAGTATGCTAGCAACCACTTTCGGATGATCCTTAATTATTTGTCATTTTATAAGTATTGGGTTGATGAAAATAAAAAGATTGCAAATGTATGTTTTAACCTCACTTTTTGCAGTTCAGTTCATTCAGCACGTAATAGCAATATTTTGTTCCTAACATCTCTCTCTCTCTCTCTCTGTTTTTTTTATTTGTTTTCACTATAGGTCCAACTGATGGGTTTGCTATCTTGGTTACTCTATTGTTATGATACCAAGGGTATGTGATTATAGGTTGTCAAACCAATGCATCAATGGTCATATTAAAAGGTATAATTGTCAGAACGGCCAGGCTTTCAAGGTAAGTTGAATCAAAATATCCCCTCATAAATGATATTATTTATAACATTCATTACCTACCTATTACCTAAAGTTGTCATGCCAAAGTATAGTTCTCATCCTTTTCCACTTTTTTCAAATAGAAACCATGTTACTGTTCCATGACTGCTTAATTCTTTGCTTAATAACATTAGATAAAATAACTGCATGCATTTTCTGGCATTGCATTTGAGCTAGCATGTAAAGCAAAACTTGGCTGAAGCAAAGTTGAGAAGTGCTTGAAACTGCATGCTGATTCCCAAAATTATGAGTACATGACTGAAAGTCTGAAACAATAGCAATGGATCATTTGATTGATATAATATTGTAAGTTCTTCCCTCCACCATTTTTGCAGGAGTCATGTCTACATTATAATATCATAACAAGACTAATAGTTGACATTAAAAAAGGAAAGAATAAAATAAAATCATATATGTGTAGATATGAATATACCAGTGGTAGTTAGGAGAATGAATAGGAGAATGGCTGAGAGAAAGCTTTTGCTATGTACTGCTATTTCCAAATTGCAAGACTAATTTAGGTGGTGAAGTTAAATTGGTATCCTAAATTTTTGGTGAAGATTCTGCTAACTAGCTAACAAAAACCTTTCTTACCGGGAGTAAGGGATCTGACTTTAATTTTCTTGGTTAAAAGAATGTTGTTTTTTCTGTGAAGCTTATGCGATTCAGTAAATTTCATCATCTTAGAGATATAATAATGCGATTCAGTAAATTGAATTTGGAAAATATTGCAATTTATTTTATTTGTTGAATTTGGAAAATTGATTTAGAATGAAACTAACATTGAAGAGAATAAAATGGTGGTTCGAATCAATGCAAAATATAATATAGTAACATACGTGGCAGAATAATTTCTTTTTAGTTCATCTTAATGCATATGACGATGAAGAATTAGCAGCAAGAGATTATGACCTTGCCTCTCTCAAATAGTGGGGACTTACCACCTTCACAAACTTCCCTGTATTTAGTATGGTTTACTTTGAATTTGGTTAACTACGTAATTTCATGCAGCCAAATCAAAATGCTTCAATTGTTTCAATTGATAGACTATGAGAAGGAAATTGAAGTAACACAGAATGTTATACTTAACCTCCTTGAGATGTTATTTACGGGTGAATCTTTGATGTTAGATTCTTTTCAATGTAGTCAATACTGAATACCTTAATAATACCACTTAAGAATGGGATTGCTGTCATTGGGTTCCCAGTATAATTGATATTTCAAGTATTGGCACTATGTATTGTATAACTTAATAAAGTATCCCTCACTGGAAACAATGGTTTATATAATGGATTTTTACGAGTTGTATTGAAAACAAAAAACACACCAAGAGCTAAGTCTTTTCTTAACAATGTATAATAATTTGAATTCAATGATCATTTTAGGACTTCAATTTAAACTTCTAAAATTATTTGCTTCCTTGACCAACACAAAAAGAAACATTGGTTCCTGTATGTTATTTTTGATTAATTGATATTATTCTGTGGCATGTTTTCAATTTCTGCTTATTTTTCTAGATGGTCCAAAGATATGTGAATGAAAGAGTTTTGTGGAGAAAGAATATTTACATGCGACGTGACAAAACTTGCTTGCTGCATGGAGCAATATGCGTCCAAAATGACTTAGCAACAACAAAGGTTATAGTTATGTTGTTACCAAGCCTTCCTTTTTGTTCCAAACAACTGCAGTCTTTGTTTCATAACTTTTTAGGTCCAACCACTTATGTATATTAATTTTCTCAACTTGCGAATATAGTGATTGGCTGCATACTGTTAATATGTTGTAATTATCTTATTTTAAAGTACATGCATATTTTGTATTTTTGATTTTATACTAAGTAAAAATTAGTAATATACAGAAGCATTCTACCTATTGAAAAATTATTGATACATTATCATGCATTTTTTATGAATTCTAATTTAATTTCATGTTTGTATTATCATGTCCACGGTAATTAAACTACAGATTGTAATAACTGGAGAAACGTGATGGATGAGTGGGTTACTGCTGTAGATTTTGAAAATGACATAAAATTGAGTGGCAATGGAACCGATTAAGATGCCTTTGGGAAAATGCCAAATTTACCGTTGGTATGTAGATAATATGGAGACTTTTTTTTCAAACTATTGAAAGTGTGTGTTTATTTTTTCTCAACACGTATCGTGTTTATGTGAAAGTAAAATATTTTCATGTTTATTCTTCACATTTGGAGATAAAGCGTATTTAACTGTACTATTAACCTTCTCTGTATCTCCGTACTTAGTTTGTGTATTGGGACAAGCCACCTGATACAGTTATTTCACGTCCAGTAACCTATGTATATCTGATAAAATTATTCGCCTATGCAGCACTATAGCAAAGATGAGAATGGTCAATAATAAGAAATTTATTTGTACGGTAAGAATTTTTGCAAGAAATAAAAGATATATGCAAAAATTTTGAAATGTCTACAATGCCATTTCAAATTATGCCATATTATAATGGTATTTTTGTCATTTTAATTTATCATGTTCTTAATACACTTTATCGAACATTTTCCTTTTCGTGCCCTAACGCCGCATGATTTCCAAACCGTTTTCAAAACCAAAATTTTCCCTAACATAATCCATACAAGATGCAATCGATCAATTTTCTTTGCTTTCGTCAGATTCCTCTCTTTCCTTTATGGAGATCCAAGAGGTACAAAACCTAAACTTTCCAACGGAAGAAACATAGCTCAAGAGTTAAGTGGTAACAGTGTTTTTGTTACTAGTTAATTTAAAACTTGAACAGTGATTTGTTAGTTGCTTTTAAGTTGTTTCTCTTTGTTTGAAGTAGGTACTGGATTCAATTTGTTTAAAAAAGATCATTATGATACAATACAAGATATTGAACTGTTATTGTACTTTTGGTGTTTGTGAAAATTATTAGGAGTTCTGCAGTCTCCACCATAAACTACTAGCAGGAAGTACAGGATCCTTGGGCAATGCATAATCTTTTAAGCACATATGCGACTGGAGATTTACATCTGCTGATCACCATGATAGGTTTAGGTTAGTTTACTAAATAACGGAACAACATTATTCATTTTAACTATTGTTTCTATGTTTCCACTGTTGCTACAATTGGGTTATAAGGTCAATTGTTACACAAAATGTACCCCACTTACATTTGTTGTTGCCATGTTCCTTTATTACACAAATTCAACCTTTTATTATTGTGTTTTGTTCTTAATTCATTCAAACAGCTACAATATTTTCACACAAATGCATCTACATCTACACAATTTTGACACCATGTGAATATTTTTCTTATACAAGCCTCAGTCATCTTTTATATTTTGCCTTAAATTTTTGTATGAATCTTTTATACGTCTTTATTCCTATGTTACACTACTTTCTATACGTGTTTCCATAAGCTATATGTGGCTATAATCTGGAGATAAAAGGAGAATATTATTAAAAGTTAAATAGTAGAAATAAAATATTATAAATTTTGACAGTCTGATTATTTTATTTGACAGCCTGATTATAAACCAATGTAATTTCACAGCCAAATAAAATCAAACATAAAGAATAAGCTTAATCAATTTATATGGTTAAATACTGCTCACCACTGCATTAGTTTAACCCTAAACAAAGGTAAATTTGTTATACTGTAATCTCTCACAATATCATAATTGTAACAAAGACAAAATACGCTCACTTCCTTCTTTGCACACGTCCAACGGACGTGCCACCATACTCGTATATATAACAAAAAGGTGGAAATAAAAAATATATCAATAAACTGATTTTTTTACGGAAAAAAATTATAAAGGTTTTTTAGGGATTAATAATTTAATTTTTATTTAAGATATTTTTAAAATGATTATATTTATAATATTAGACACTTTAAGAATTTATAGAATTTAATATATATTTTATAAATGTGAAGTTATTTTTAATGTATTAAACATACTATTATATTTTCTTTGAAAGGAGAAATATGGTTTATGAAATATGGAAATCTTTGATAAATGAAGTGTGATAACCCTATTTTTCATGCCCGAAAAATCGAACCATCAGGATTAGAAGAAGAAAGAGGTAGAAGAAGAGAATAGAAAAACAACATCAGAATCTCACAATCGCAGTGGAAAAATATAATAGATAAGAACTGATCTTTACAGAAAAGAAACTATATCTGTTTATACATACATCACCAGAATACAACATTAGAGTACAATATAATCAACATCACAATTCAGGACAGTTATAATAATTTGTCCCACATACAGAATACACAACATACACAACACAGCGGAATATACATCATATACGTGTGATACGTCTCGCCATCCAGCTCGTCTCCTGAGCTCCATAGCATCATAACCTGTATCTGTAATACTCGGTCTGACCCGAGCATTATAATAAAATAACACCCGAGTCAGTCTGGAAAACCAGCGTGAGAAAACACACTCAATTGGATTATTAAAGTTTTCCAAACCCTTTGAAATAAAAAGCATATCGTAAGACCACACCACAAATAAACATGTTGGGTTTTTACCTAACGATAGCCAAAACACTTTTTATCAAAATCCTCTGATATTATAATAGTGTCTATATACAAATACTTATTCAAATAGCCGAAATTGTTACATCTATTAAATTCCAGCTAATAGGTATACAAACAAAACCGTAAAGGCACGTAGGGAGAATGGATTTCCAACTAATGACTAGGCACTGGGGGTACCATCTGTCACAGTATCTGGTCTAGATCAGCGTACCGAGGACCACGCCCGATCCCCTGCAACACAAGACCGGAACTACCCCTTACTGGATAATCCTGAGTAAGATCACCCCACGGTTGGGATCAGCAACCGCACCACTAAGCCGAATAAAAAGGAACATCTAGACATGGATGACCTCACCCTAATGGGTGCTACCCACTTAGCCTTGCTGCATAACCCCTGATTTTCAGTCATTCCCGATTGATGAGGCTTGAGGCTAAGCGTTACCCTTTTAGAACATATCACTTAGAATGCCTACCGTCCACCTGACGATGTTCCGAAACCATTCATCCATACAAGTCTGTCCCGGGTCCGAACGGAACCGAAGGCACTACTCCTACTACATCCATTTTGGAATTACCCCTCAGGATTAGTAGCGATTAACCCTTGCACTTCACTGTACCATCTTCGACTCCAAACTCGTCTTCCCCACGAAAACATACAAACCGGATCGAAGTGGTTTTCGGAAAATAAATCCCGATCCCGGTCTCTTCGAAACAATCAGCGCATCGGCCAATATTGATAGTCGGTTATTTAACTATCAAATAACATTCACAAACAACCATCAGACCTTTAAATAATTTTCCAAATTATTTATTCCAAAATATCTTTGCAAGATATTTTTCTACATTACAACCCCTTGAAAACAGTTTCAAAACCGCCTTTCTCTCATGGAATAAATTTCCCAATATTTTCTATTTCCACTGAAATCACCAAGTACAAATACTTTAGATTTTTAAAATAATTTAAAAACACTTTATTATAAAATATACTTTAAAACATTTAAATTAAAAACTACTTTACTACTTTATTTAAAAATATATACTTTTACAATATTTCAAATAAAACTGCTTTATAAAACATAAACTATTTTTCTTTTAAAATAAAAGTTAGGTCATACTAAATCTAAAATAAGGGTTACGAAATTCAATACAAGTTTTCAAATAAAACTTTAACCCAACTATCTTTAAGGTAAGACTATCTTATAAAATATAAATATTAATAATTATCTTTAAAATCATAATACTAGTTAAACAATTTAATTAATTACCGTTATAATTTCTTTAAATAAATGTTTACCTTTAAAATTTAAACAACTTCAAAAATAATAAATTTAAACAACTTAAATAATAATTTCTTAAAAACATTCCTTTAAACAAACTTTCAAACTTTTATTTAAAAGACTGTTTTGAAAACATCTTGGCTTTTCAAGAAAATTCTCTTTTCTTCCACACTCTTTTTAAAATAAACCTCTATTTATTTTAAAACAAATTCACATTCCTTTATAAATTCCCACCTTGAATTTATGATTCCAAATATCTACTGATATTTTATTTCACTTTATAAACTCAGTTTATAAGTTTCAAAATCTCAATTCCCTTTTAAAAATCCAGGGTTTAAAACACTTAAATCAATTTCCAAATTGATTTCCAATTTATTCATTTTGAAATAAATTTCCTTACTTTCTCCATTTATTTCAAAATCCATTAACCTCGGATTTTATTTCTTATTATGATTTAAAAATCCTTTTTAACTGAGAATACCAATTTCAGATTCCCAAATTCCTTTCTTATCCCTTTTAAATAAATTTAAACCTTGAATTTTAAAATAAATTCTTTACTCCCTATAAATATTATCACTTGAACTTATTTATTCAAAATATCTCTTTCCCATACTTTGGATTTATTTGTTACAAATTTAAAAATCGACTTTTATTCTTCCAAATCATTTTAAATTATCCAAATTCCTTATAATTATTTTTTTTGAAAGTTTCCCTTTTCTTTACTTTAAAAATCCAAACTTTATATATATATATATATATATATATTTCAATTCTCAAATTCCAATATATATATATAACCAAGCCAGAGTAATCAATAAATTCCAATTCCCAATATGATCAATATAATTCATCACAGAATATCAAATATTCATAACATAGAATATTAAACAATCTAAATAATTTTGAGGAATCAAGTTGGATCCCTCCAACCTGTTTCCCTGCATCCACAGACGTTAGCACAGTACCAATTCCACTTCAAGGTGGAATATCGCGGTATATGGGTTTATATAATATCATCCGCTATTATGTGGCGCATAGGGTCTCATCCGCTATATAATGCGGGAAATCAATCACTCCAATATATACTATATATACTACTATATAATATATCACATCTAATCAATTCAACCATTCAACCAAATATTTAAATTTAACCATTTAAATTTAAATAATAATCCAGATGAGTGAGATTAACTCACCTTTGATTTTTGTTTGCAATCCATTCCAATCTCGACTGGTTTCACAATTTTTGACCTTGTATAAACATTATACAGTTTATTAATATTCGAACTAAATCGAATAATTCAATTGCCATTTGATAAATTTAATTACCAATAATTTATTTTAAACAAATCTTCCCTTAATAATTTATTTTTAATGGCTAAGGTAATTAAATAAGTTAATTTAAACCCAACGAGTAAATTAAAAATGTATATTTACTAAATTAAAAACAAAATGATTTTATACCTTACTGTTAAACAAAAATATCATTTCCATATAAATTTCAAACATGCATGTGTATATTTTCTTTTGAAACCATATATATACACTTATAAAAATAATTTATAGATCTCAATAAAATTCTAATATATATATATATATATTCACTGTATCTGTACACATTAATATATGTATATATTATCAAATTTAAATTTAAACAAATAACCCGTACCTTACTGTTACATACGAGCTCGTCGACCAAGCCTACGACATCCACCACTTCTAGCTCGCGAGCCACCCTCGACGGCAATCGCGACTTCATCGCCTGCTCCTTTTGCCCCAGCGAGATCGAGATCTCATGCAGAGCCGCACGCCCACGAACGCGACTATCCCCATTCGTGTCCCATTTTCCACCTTCACTTTGACGTGCCACTGAATCGAAACGACCTCTGGCTGAGTGCCCAAACGCGAGCACGACCCCAGAATCGAGCTGCCCCTTATCGTCTCCTCTTCATCGGAATTGATTTGAATAGAGCCGCGATTTGATTTGGGAAAGATTTCGTTTTAGGAAACGAGGGATCTTGGAATTGAATTTTTTTTTATAGAGGAGTACCAGATTTTAGTTTGTCCGCCATTTTTTTATTTTGGGGATTTGATTTCGCTCGGGCCATTTGATTTTATCTCTGAGAATTCAACTTTTCCTAGGCTTCGGCCATTTTAATTTATTTTGAACGAGATTTTCTTTTTACTGAA
This sequence comes from Allium fistulosum, assembly GCA_030737815.1. Taxonomy (NCBI): domain Eukaryota; kingdom Viridiplantae; phylum Streptophyta; class Magnoliopsida; order Asparagales; family Amaryllidaceae; genus Allium; species Allium fistulosum. The sequence goes on from CM060908.1 coordinate 941,712,270, forward strand.
GCTTTTCAATTTCTTTTTAATACGTCTGCATTTTTAATGAAAGAATGGGGGAACAGGAAAAGACGTTAGCATGAAAGATGAAGGCTACAGTAATTAGCAGAGTAGACCAAAAAGCTTTGATGCTAAAAGAATTTCAGCTGATGTAAAGAAAAAGTTGATGGGAAGAATTTGACCAGTCAACTATATAAATTATTTAAATTTAAATCGTTTCGAAATCACAACTCAAAATCCCGATCTCCTATCGAGGCGTGTCGCTAGGCGTTTATAATGTTATACCCCTATTCCAAACGCAATGGAAAAGGTTTCGAGTCTTAATTCGATCGTATGGAGAAGATAGCTTTTTTGGACCCAGTTATAATATTTAATTTTCGATATAAATTTCAGCGTGTTTATCTATCGTACGATCACACGACGACTCCAAACGCTCCGAAATTTGAAATCCGATAATAATACACTATTACGGATCCAATGGAATTGGTTTCGTCAAATTCCGAGACTATGCCTCGGAAGGCTATTTTTAAATTCAATTTAAACAATATATTTTCAAAACTGAACAAAACACTTTTAAATTCAATTTTAAAAGTTCTATCACCTTCAGTATTATCACTGTAAATTTTCAAGCCTTCAAATTATTTTTAACAGGCTTAAACTCTCGATTCAACATTTTACCCAACTTCAATCCATTTAATTTAAAAATTAAATTACCCAATAAATAGTGATATTTGAAATTCAAGTTAAAAATTAACTTTTATATATTTAAAATCAATTAAATATTCCAATTTCAAATATCCAAAAATTCCGGGTCGTCACATTCCTCCCCCCTTAAAAGAATTTCATCCTCGAAATTTCTAGTTAAGAAGAATGATCCATAACCCGTTCACTAACTTCCCAAAACCAAACAATTTCAAACGATTCTCAAAACAATCTTTTTATTAAAGACACACTATCCCTCTTACTAACTTTCCAAACCAATCCATAAGTCCCAAACAATATTACTTACTTAACAATTCAAATTGTAATTTAAATTCAAAATTTTAAATTATCAAAATTTCCTCAAAATTTTTCTAACTCCTTAAAGTTTCGAAAAATTTCGCCAGCGACTCCTTTGCGCGGCTAGCTCGGTACAACTACCAAATGCCTCAACGGACCCCCAGATTTCAAAAGAAAACAAAAGGCGAAGTGGCCAGACCAGAAAATCACCAAGTTTCATACAGAAATTTAAACACATACCTTTTGTTGGACAATTCAAATTTATCTTCGAAAATCATAACATCCATTTATCTTTTGCCTTTAGATACCTGTATCCTAATTAGCAATAATATCCAATTACAGATTTCAAAATCATTTTATTCACTTCCTTTCAAAATTTTCAATATCTACTTTACTTAAGCCCGTACGATGCACATATATCATCCGTACGTAATACCAAATCTGATCGCTCACTCGATCACACAATTTCATTTCCGAACTAGTATCATCCACCCGACATCCTAGTGCGGACTCAGATCTGGTTTCTTGATCAGAAACCGTCATTCTCCTTGCACAGCCGTACTATGATAGAGAATCTCCAGAATCAATCAAAAATCCATATCCAGGGTTCGCCGTCGAAAATCGAGTGAAAAATCCTAACTCGGATTGGTATAATTACCTCGAAATTCTGTGCTCGAATCTGGATCAAATCACTATGCGAATAAAATAATATACGTACATCCTACGTATTAATTTCAATTGATCATTAGCTATAATCAATTCACTTTTATTCACATTCATTTTGATTGTTATTCACTTAATCACAATTTTCCCATTGCACAACTTTCAGTTTTAATCTTCATTCAATTATTCACTTAGTATATTTCTCCATTCCAAAATTACTTAGTATATTCCTTAAGTTCAATATAAATATTTCTTATATTTATTTTTACTACTTCACTACCGAAGTTTATATTCAAATTGAGTTCCAATTCCATATAAAATCAATTTGCTTCAATTTATTAGTTATTTTCAAATCTAAATACTTTCTCCCGATTTTCATCCAGATTTTCATTTTCAATTTTGCTTGAATTCAATTTATCTTCAAACTCTGAATATTGAATTTTATTCACCTTATCTCAACCCATATTTAATTAACCATTTCCTTTTATTAGTTTCACTTACTAATTTATTTAAAATCTCAAATAAAGTTTATTTGCAAACTTTTTCTTCCTTCAGTTTCTTCGAACAATTTCTTCAATTTTCACTTTACTTAACATACACACTTTAAATTAATTACCATCCCAATATTCAATTAAATTCATCTTCTTATCAATTTAAATCATTTGTCGTTAGTGAAAATTTTAAAATTTTCTAACTCCCAAAATTTTCAGAAAATTTTGGCAGAGTCTCCTTTGTACGGAGGAGCTTTTGCAATTTGACAAGAGATATAAATATATATACATCGACCCACACGGTCGGAAAACAAAAAAACAAACAACAGTTCATATTTACTTTTTTTTATAGCGTAGGCGTACTTTTATTTAGCATTTTTAAGCAAGCGGCTTATTTATTTAGCATTTTGCGCGACCAAAACCAGCCAAACGGCTTCCAAAATCCTATACTTACTCAATTTAAATATGTAAGTGGAAAATATACAAAGTTTATTAACATTTCACTAAATTTCAGTAACTAAACACATGCATAACATAAGCAATATACACTAAACACTTTCCATAAGCAAATTTATAAGGTTCCGACACAAATTTAAATGCTTTCATTCCATTCACACACCATCTCACTCAATTCATTCTCTATTTCGTTCCATAAATGGTTTACACTTCATTGCTTACATTCGATTTATTTTAATCCAAACAAACTCATATTCATTACAATTGATTCAAAAATCAATTTTATTTGCTTCTATTAACTCATAGAATTCTATACAATCTTGTTTGCGTCAACGACGACCATTTTCAAATTAATTCAACTCAAACTTTATTTAATGGACTTTCATTTCACCGAAGCCAAGCTTCCATAAATTTAGACTTAAGTAAATTTACTTCAAATCATTCCAATTTCATAACTTAAGTTCATTCTCATTATATTTGATTCTCCTCAAATTCCATCTAATTCAAATTGCCCATTCTCAATTTATTTTTAAACTTTTTTCATTAATAGCAAGACCAATTAAATTTTATTTAAGTAACCATTTTACTCAATCGACTAACAATTTTTCAAATTCACTTTCATTTAACTTGATTCAATTTCATTCCAATTCAATTTAAATTTTAAACGTTCTATAAGTTTTTCACTTATTTAAATTCCATTTGCTAACTTCCTTTAATTTACTACAATTAATTAGCTTACATTCCAACTTATTTTATTGTCACGTTTACTTTAATTTAACTATTCTCCAAGTTAAATTTTACTCTAAACAAATTTCAAGTTTTTTTTTAAGTTCTTCAAACCCATTTATTATTCCATAAACATTTTTAATTAACTTCCAGAGTTTTAACCAATTTCTCAACACTTCAAAGTCACCCTTGAAATCAATTATATCCAAAATCCTTTGGTATAACCAACTATTTCTTTGAATTTCAAAACCAAAACCTAGTTTTTGCAAACATCTCCAATTTAAAACATCCTGGTAGCAATTTCTCTCTTGGAAACTCGAAAATGAACATCGACGATGCTGTAGTCATCAACGAAGTTATTTTCCAGTGACCGAAAGAGAGTTAAATGCTTTTATCTCTTTAAAACCCCTCCAAATATTTTTAAATTCCAAATCTCTCTAGATTTCAAATCCAATTCAAAATATTTCCAAAATAATATCACCATAATTTCTCCCAAAACCTTTGAAAAATATTTTCAAACTCAAAGGAATTTAAACTTTTACCAAAATTCCAAATTTCAAATCCCTTCAATTCACATTCAACTATCACTCTGGAATTTTTATTTCATTTCCAATTATAAATCACATTTATAATTCACATTTATAAACTTCATTTGTATATGAATTTATTTCTTAACTTTTAGCTATGGTTTTCAATTTCTTATTCAATCCCTTTACAACAATGATAATAATATAATATTATCATTTCCTAGCAACCAAGCAACCATATATATCTATAATAATTTCTGAAAATTATTTCTTTCATATATAAAAATAATTTGGGTAAAATTATTTCATTTACCCTATTTAAAACAATACTGTGTCGGTTTATCTTATTTAAGAGTTTAGAAACTCCTATCGATAACATGGCATCCCACATATCGACCAGAATTCATAAACACTCAACCGATAAGTGAACACAATATAAAAACAATTTTTATATTCACTAACAAATACGCGCTCATATTTATTAATACAGTCAAACTCATTCTAGAGTACTATGAACTCTATTTCTAATGAGTAAATCCCACCAGAGCCAAGGTTCTCGCTTAACCTTCAGCTCTGATACCAACTGTGATAACACGATTTTTCATGCCCGAAAAATCGAACCATCAGGATTAGAAGAAGAAAGAGGTAGAAGAAGAGAATAGAAACACAACATCAGAATCTCACAATCGCAGCAGAAAAATATAATAGATAAGAACTGATCTTTACAGAAAAGAAACTATATCTGTTTATACATACATCACCAGAATACAACATCAGAGTACAATATAATCAACATCACAATTCAGGACAGTTATAATAACTTGTCCCACATACAGAATACACAACATACACAACACAGTGGAATATACATCATATACGTGTGATACGTCTCGCCATCCAGCTCGTCTCCTGAGCTCCACAGCATCATAACCTGTATCTGTAATACTCGGCCTGACCCGAGCATTATAATAAAATAACACCCGAGTCAGTCTGGAAAACCAGCGTGAGAAAACACACTCAATTGGATTATTAAAGTTTTCCAAACCCTTTGAAATCAAAAGCATCTCGTAAGACCACGCCACAAATAAACATGTCGGGTTTTTACCTTACGATAGCCAAAACACTTTTTATCAAAATCCTCTGATATTATAATAGTGTCTATATACAAATACTTATTCAAATAGCCGAAATTGTTACATCTATTAAATTCCAGCTAATAGGTATACAAACAAAACCGTAAAGGCACGTAGGGAGAATGGATTTCCAACTAATGACTAGGCACTGGGGTACCACCTGTCACAGTATCTGGTCTAGATCAGCGTACCGAGGACCACGCCCGATCCCCTGCAACACAAGACCGGAACCACCCCTTACTGGATAATCCCGAGTAAGATCACCCCACGGTTGGAATCAGCAACCGCAGCACTAAGCCGAATAAAAAGGAACATCTAGACAGGGATGACCTCACCCTAATAGGTGCTACCCACTTAGCCTTGCTGCATAACCCCTGATTTTCAGTCATTCCCGGTTGATGAGGCTTGAGGCTAAGCGTTACCTTTTTAGAACGTATCACTTAGAATGCCCACCGTCCACCTGACGATGTTCCGAAAACATTCATCCATACAAGTTCGTCCCGGGTCCGAACGGAACCGAAGGCACTACTCCTACTACATCTATTTTGGAATTACCCCTCAGGATTAGTAGCGATTAGCCCTTGCACTTCACTGTACCATCTTTGACTCCAAACTCGTCTTCCCCACGAAAACATACAAACCGGATCGAAGTGGTTTTCGGAAAATAAATCCCGATCCCGGTCTCTTCGAAACGATCAGCGCATTGGCCAATATTGATAGTCGGTTATTTAACTATCAAATAACATTCACAAACAACCATCAGACCTTTAAATAATTTTCCAAATTATTTATTCCAAAATAACTTTGCAAGATATTTTCTACATTACAACCCCTTGAAAACAGTTTCAAAACCGCCTTTCTCTCATGGAATAAATTTCCCAATATTTTCTATTTCCACTGAAATCACCAAGTACAAATACTTTAGATTTTTAAAATAATTTAAAAACACTTTATTATAAAATATACTTTAAAACATTTAAATTAAAAACTACTTTACTACTTTATTTAAAAATATATACTTTTACAATATTTCAAATAAAACTGCTTTATAAAACATAAACTATTTTTCTTTTAAAATAAAAGTTAGGTCATACTAAATCTAAAATAAGGGTTACGAAATTCAATACAAGTTTTCAAATAAAACTTTAACCCAACTATCTTTAAGGTAAGACTATCTTATAAAATATAAATATTAATAATTATCTTTAAAATCATAATACTAGTTAAACATTATAATTAATTACTGTTATAATTTCTTTAAATAAATGTTTACCTTTAAAATTTAAACAACTTCAAAAATAATAAATTTAAACAACTTAAATAATAATTTCTTAAAAACATTCCTTTAAACAAACTTTAAAACTTTAAAACTTTTATTTAAAAGTCTGTTTTGAAAACATCTTGGCTTTTCAGGAAAATTCTCTTTTCTTCCATACTCTTTATAAAATAAACCTCTATTTATTTTAAAACAAATTCACATTCCTTTATAAATTCCCACCTTGAATTTATGATTCCAAATATCCACTGATATTTTATTTCACTTTATAAACTCAGTTTATAAGTTTCAAAATCTCAATTCCCTTTTAAAAATCCAGGGTTTAAAACACTTAAATCAATTTCCAAATTGATTTCCAATTTATTCATTTTGAAATAAATTTCCTTACTTTCTCCATTTATTTCAAAATCCATTAACCTCGGATTTTATTTCTTATTATGATTTAAAAATTCTTTTTAACTGAGAATACCAATTTCAGATTCCCAAATTCCTTTCTTATCCCTTTTAAATAAATTTAAACCTTGAATTTTAAAATAAATTCTTTACTCCCTATAAATATTATCACTTGAATTTCTTTATTCAAAATATCTCTTTCCCATACTTTGGATTTATTTGTTACAAATTTAAAAATCGACTTTTATTCTTCCAAATCATTTTAAATTATCCAAATTCCTTATAATTATTTTATTTGAAAGTTTCCCTTTTCTTTACTTTAAAAATCCAAACTTTATATATATATATATATTTCAATTCTCAAATTCCAATATATATATATATATAACCAAGCCAGAGCAATCAATAAATTCCAATTCCTAATATGATCAATATAATTCATCACAGAATATCAAATATTCATAACATAGAATATTAAACAATCTAAATAATTTTGAGGAATCAAGTTGGATCCCTCCAACCTATTTCCCTGCATCCACAGACGTTAGCACAATACCAATTCCTCTTCGAGGTGGAATATCACGGTATATGGGTTTATATAATATCATCCGCTATTATGCAGCGCATAGGGTCACATCCGCTATATAATGCGGGAAATCAATCACTCCAATATATATTATATATACTACTATATAATATATCACATCCAATCAATTCAACCAAATATTTAAATTTAACCATTTAAATTTAAATAATAATCCAGATCAGTGAGTTTAACTCACCTTTGAATTTTGTTTGCAATCCATTCCAATCTCGACTGGTTTCACGATTTTTGACCTTGTATAAACATTATACAGTTTATTAATATTCGAACCAAATCGAACAATTCAATTTCCATTTGATAAATTTAAATTACCAATAATTTATTTTAAACTAATCTTCCCTTAATAAGTTTATTTTTAATATTCGAGCTGCCCCCTATCGTCTCCTCTTCATCGAACTTGATTTAAACAGAGCTGCGATTTGATTTTGGAAAGATTTCGTTTTAAGAAACGAGGGATCTTGGAATTGAATTTTTTTATAGAGGAATACTAGATTTTAGTTTGTCCACCATTTTTTTATTTTGTGGATTTGATTTTGCTCGACCATTTGATTTTATCTCTGAGAATTCAATTTTTCCCAGGCTTCGGCCATTTTAATTTCTTTTGAACGAGATTTTCTTTTTACTGAAGCTTTTCAATTTCTTTTGAATACGTCTGCATTTTTAATGAAAGAATGGGGGAACAGGAAAAGACGTTAGCGTGAAAGATGAAGGCTACAGTAATTATCAGAGTAGACTAAAAAGCTTTGATGCTGAAAGAATTTCAGCTGATGTAAAGAAAAAGTTGATGGGAAGAATTTGACCAGTCAACTATATAAATTATTTAAATTTAAATCGTTTCGAAATCACAACTCAAAATCCCGATCTCCTATCGAGGCGTGCCGCTAGGCGTTTATAATGTTATACCCCTATTCCGAATGCAATGGAAAATGTTTCGAGTCCTAATTCGATCGTATGGAGAAGATAGCTTTTTTGGACCCAGTTATAATATTTAATTTTCGATATAAATTTCAGCGCGTTTATCTATCGTACGATCTCACGACAACTCCAAACGCTCCGAAATTTGAAATCCAATAATAATACACTATTACGGATCCAATGGAACAAGTTTCGTCAAATTCCGAGACTGTGCCTCGGAAGGCTGTTTTTAAATTCAATTTAAACAATATATTTTCAAAACTGAACAAAACACTTTTAAATTCAATTTTAAAAGTTCTATCACCTTCAGTATTATCAATGTAAATTTTCAAGCCTTTCAATTATTTTTAACAGGCTTAAAACTCTCGATTCAACATTTTACCCAACTTCAATCCATTTAATTTAATAATTAAATTACCCAATAAATAGTGATATTTGAAATTCAAGTTAAAAATTAACTTTTATATATTTAAAATCAATTAAATATTCCAATCTCAAATATCCAAAAATTCCGGGTCGTCACATGAAGTAAAGGGAAAATATGATTTTTGTTAAATTTCTATAGGTAAATATGATTCTATAAAAATTAAATAAAAAGATGGAGTAAAGGGAAATGAAAGGTAATAAATAAAAGGGAATGAATTTGCTTGGCCTAAACCAAATCTAGCCCACTTATTCTTTATACATATTATCCTCACCACTTCTTCTATACATAGTTTGTTTATATTTTTTTCCACCTAAAACACAGTATTCCTCTTCACCTATCACTCAAAATCTTAGAACTCAAGAAAAAATATCAAATAAAATTCTAGAGAATCCATAAATATCCTGAATTAAGTATAGGTCATCTTTACCCCTCTCTTCCTTATGCCTTAGCACTAGTTGATTTGCATGGAGTTTGGCTAGCTAGAATTTCTATATAACAAGGAAAATGGAGGGTTCGGGGCTGAATTTGAAAGCTAAGCTGATAGGCAAGTTAGATGCAAGGTTATTGAGGTGAGTGAAATCATTTTACACACACATATCATCTAAAACCTTTACATGTCTGATTTGAGAAAGGATTTTGCTGAATTGGGCTTGTGATTGTGTTGTTATGGTTGAAGATGATGAAATTGTATGTGCTTTTTCTTTATGACATGAAAACCTTGAGTTTAAAATTAAAATTAGGTTTGTTGTGTAATGTTTGTTTGTTCATTGATATAGGTGAATGCGTGTTTCAATCTGAGTTGAATCAGAAGGAAATAATGTCAAAAATAAATTGGAAAAGTGGATCGACTGGGTTACGATCGTCTGGAGCAAGCTACTTCAAAAAATTCATAATTGGTCACTTGTATCCTAAGCGGTCGACCGCTTATATCGAAACATAGGGCAATTTGCTCTAGGCTGAATGTATTATACACGCACGCACGCGCGCACGCACACAAACACACACATATATATATATTATTTGTGTGTGTAAATTAATTTGTTTTATATGAAGAATTATAATATAAAGAAGTTTAATAAAAAAAAATTTTATATAAAAAGGTTTGTATATTAATGTAAATAAAATATATTATTTTATATAAAGAAGTTTGATAAAAAAAATTGTGTTTTATCTTTTTAATAATAATGAAGTATAAAATAAGTTGTATGATTGCTTTGAGTGCGTAAATATATTTTATTATATGTACCAAGTGTTTTAGATAATAAATATTTTATGTCAAATTGAGTTTTCCAACATAATTTTGTGTGTGTATGTGTCTATATATAAGAAGAGTTTATAATAGTTTGAAATTAAAGAAGAGAGAGTTTGATAAGTTATTTTTCTATATGTAAACATTTATTGTAAAATGACATCACTTTGTTTGAATAGTAAATGATTAAGCAACTATTTTTGTGTGATAGTAAGTGATTTGTGTTGTAGTATAGTGTGTTATATAGATTGTGGATACCATGAGTTGTTTGTTCTTGCTTACTTGTTCATTATTCATTCAGTTGCCTTATATAATTATCATTAATCATGTATACCTTGTTATGATTATTTGTTGATGTGTATTTGTTACATATATTTATAAATATATGTGTAAATGTGCTAAAGACTAACCGAAATGCAATATGCTAATATCCCTTTAGTGACACCTGGGGCTAAAAGACATTTAGCAGGGGTAATGTCATTAGTGAGGATGTGATACATATTAAAATTTTGATCGAAGCATGGTCAGACACTAGATGGGCTAATTATTCGATCCTAGTCGGATTGACTTAGGGTTGCAACCTAAGTTATGGCAATTTGGCCCTATTACCACAAGTCTAACGGTTTACTACATGGGGAAAAAAGCAAGGTGAGGTGATATGATGTGGTGGATAGAGTGGTGATCCAGCAAGGTGGCGTGATGAGTGATATAGTGCAGCAAAAAGATTATGTGGGGACACCACAACTTTGGATCGAGGGGTAGGCGGAATCCTTTGGTGTCGATTCAAAATTTGGTATAGTTTAAGTGAATAGGAATGAACTAGATACGTATGCATCAATCACTTATGTATATACATTGTGTGTTTAATAATAAAGGTGCAACAAATAGAGGTGAATAGGGGTGAATTTCCAATTGGCTAGAGTTGCGAATGTGAGTCGCTATAAATAGTGCCTTGACATATGTGTTATCACATTGTGTATACGTTGAGAGGTGGATGAGTGTAGATTAGTGAGTATGGCATATAAAATTATTTACACCTCTTACCTATACCATATAATATTGTCACTGCTTCACTCATAGCTAGTTTCTAGCCTGACCATGGGTATGCTAAATGATTAGTACCCTAGTCAAACTGAAGTTGTTTTGACAGGATGTATTATTATGGATTACTATCTCTTTTGGGCTACATTTTGGCGATGGAGCATATGACAATCGAGAGGCTTAGATTATTTTATGTTTTAGTTATAGCGAAGTGTTATGATATTATATATATAGTCATGATGTATCTGTTTATGGGTTTTGTTTTATATCAATTTTAGTAGACTTGTACAAAGGTATGTGATGTATTATTTGGTGATTCCCTTATTACATTGATGTTAGTTTTTTCTATGTGTATATAATCTTTTTATTCACTTCTCATGGTGCATTTTGGCATTTTGTGTATACACACACACACACACACCATTTTTGCATTATTTTATCCTGAGAACATCAAGTATGCAGTAATTTGAGATAAGACAAGATATGTGTCTTTGAGTTGATGTATTATATTTTCATGTATTTGTGTTGGCTAATAGTAATGTATATTGCGGACACTTGTTTAGTGTTCTTCACTCCATGCTTTCATATGGTAAACTTACTGAACTAGGATGTTATGGAATATCCTCGAACATTTGTAGACATTAACACCAAAGAACGAATGAAATTCCTATCGATCTCACACCAAAGAAAGGTATTTATAGAGGAATAATGGTCATGTCCGTTCGTGAAGAGACACGACGAATAGACACTTCTTTTGAAATTTGATTTTTGAAAATCATGGCTAGTTTGTCAACATATAGAGGTACAGTATGTCGACATACTCTTTGTAATTTTGAAAAACACTTTAAAATATTATTTTGAAAATGTATTGCTTTGTAAAATAATTTGATACTTTGTAAGCTTGCTTAAATATAATTTATACACTTTTAAATCATAATAAAACTTAAGCAAAATTATATGATAAGATTTTTGAAAAAAAAACAATACAAATCAAAATTTAATAAAAACGATAACTTAGTAAAATATAAAAAAAACAATATTTATAAGTATAAGAAATTGAAAATTATTTAAAAGTTGTTTGAAAAGAATATTTAAATACTTATTTAAAATAGAGAAGAGAGAGATGAGAGAGAGATCAAGTGCTATTAGAATTTTAACATAAATCTATGACTCTATAACTTATCTGGAATATCTTGAAATCTTGAACTCTTCAATAATCATGAGTCTTTATTCTCTAGCTCGAGAGTCTCTTTATCAACATCTTGAATCTTTTCAATCTTTACTTGATACTGTATAGTCTTCTTAAACCATTATCGGTCTAATATCCTGCTCTATATACTATATGCCTTATATAATATTAGTGTTGATATTTTATATGATTTCCTAAAGTTGTTTCCATTTAAACCAATATCTCAAGTACTAACAATCTCCTCCTTTTTGATGACGATAACTTTTTGTATAAAATATAATAAAATCCCCTTAATCTATGTCTAGTATTTTATATATTTATCCCCCTTTATCATCAATCCAAAATAACTAACTATAACAATAATTCTAACCTTACCTTTTAATATTAATTCTAACTCCCCCTAAATAAAACACTATATACTCATAATGATATAAATATATATAGGTGATAAGTAATATGATCATGAAATAAAAAATGACAAGAATGATATATAAGAAATATGATATGTAAAATGAGATAACATTATTCAATATTTCAATTAATTGCAAGCATACATAATGTCACACACTAAACAATATTCAAATTCAAAATCAATCAAATCCAAACAAACCAATCCAATCAAATTAAGTATTTATATACAATCAAACCAATTTTTAAACTAGACATTCCATGGGAATTCAACCCATCCACCAATGCCAAAGGTGGGATCCGCTTTAATAGCCTCCCAATCTCCATCGTCTTTGTTGATGGTGCACTATGGATTAGCGGTTGGTTCTTCTTTATTTAGGGCTGAGATCATCCATCGAATCGCGTCGAAATGCCTTTTTTGCTCCTTGATCATCTGCGTTTGACTCAATTCTAAGTGTCTCTAGTTTCATAGGATGAAAGAGAGAATGTTTTTGAAAGATTCAAGCGTTTGTTCGAGGTTTTCGGTTAATTTTTGAATAGGAGAAGCCACTATTAATGATTTGGAGTTTAGGAATGTACAGGAAGAAGAAAGAGAGTGGAAATGGGTGATTTCTGTTCTGAATGTGTTTTTAAAGGAGTGGAAAGTTATTGGAATTGAATAGACATTTGCTGTCTATTCAATTTTCAAAATTAAAAAATTTTGAAAACTTACCGTTGTATGTCGGCATACGTACCTAGGGTATGTCGGCATATACATACAAATTTTCAAAACTGTTTTCTTTTGATATTCTAATATATTTAACTTATACTATTATATAGTTATGATTTCCAGAGATGATAGTCAATGTATAACAGTAAGGAAACAGACTTTTCATTAATATTAAGGTAGAGAATAAATAGAACATAAGAAAATGAAAAGATACATAGATTCAAACTAAACTTAAACTAAAACAACCAAATACAACACACTTAAACAACTACATATTAACTAGAAGGATGTGGATGAAGACAATGATGAAGAGATTCCAAGCTTGCGTTTCATTTTTCCACAGAATCTATCTGTTTTGTTGGAAATAGTGTTTAACTTCTTACTCATGGAACGCTTAAGAATCTTTTGGTTTTCAACAATCTTCTTTTGTTTGTTGAGAAGGTCTTGGTTGGTTGAACGGAGTGGATATTCAATGCTTTTTAAGGAGGTTTCCTCTTCCTTCTCCTCTTTTTCTTCAATATGCATTTCTTCCCCTTCTTCCTCTTCCTCCTCTTCTTACATTTCTTCCTCCTCTTCTATGCTAACCTCTCTTCTTTCTCCGCAGGTGTTTCATATCGCTCAAAGTTGGTGGAATTTTCATAAGAGCTATATTTGCTTGATTAAACACTTTACAAGAGACAAATTCCTCTCCTTTAAAGTCAATACCAAAGTAGTTGAAAATACGGGTAAGATAAATACCATGAAATAATGTATTTTCATGGTTAGAAATATTTTTGAGATAAAATTCATCCAAAATAACTTATGCCCAGTTTATGTCATATCGAAATGAGCTTTACAAATTTTCAAGGTAGCATTATTAAAATTTTCTAAACGAGGAGTGATAGTATGTTGCAAAAGAAGATTAAGAATTCTAGCTTTTGGGTGGAAATTTCGGTTTTTGAACTCAAAATTATCATCACCTTCGAAAATGTTATGAAAAACTTCACGATCATGCTCATCAAGTTTTAAAGAAGTAAGGTCCATTTCGATAAATTTGCATCCAAGAATGGTACCTAAAAGTTCACAATTTAAAAAGATTAAGTTCCTTTAACATTACACCACACTTCTCCTTCTCCACCTTCATGAAATTTCCCTTTCAAATTTGCATAAAAAATTTTGACCAATTATGGATAGCAAATAAAATTGTTTTGAGAAGCATCAATTAAACCGAGAATTCCATTTTGAGAATAAAGAGTATTAATTTCATAAGTAGAAAAATCATTAAAAATAGCAAACTTTTCAGTAGAAACTTTTCCATAATTCGTATAGCTAACATAAGATTTCATGGCTTCTTAATCATGGAAGAGAAAGTTTTTGATAGTTTTGGAGAGTCTCATGGAGGTTGGAGTGCTTGAGGAAGTCATTGATGAAGGTTTTGAGGAGATAAGAGAGTTGATGAAGGTTTGAATTTTGAAATGAAAGGTGAATTGAATGAAAATAGATGGAGATAATAAATAGAGAATCAAATGACATGTTCTCTGGTCAAGAGACATCTTTTCAGAACATTGGGTAGGTGAAAAGGTGGAGGGAAAATTAAAATTCTGAATTTGAAATCAAATTCAAATTTTGCACATGTTTGTCGGCATATGCTAGGGGTGTATGTCAACATGTGCATTGAATTTTTCAAAAGTGATTTGTTTTTAACTACATCCTACTTTATTTTACATATAACTATTTATAGTTATTCTGTTTATGGAAATATATTAAAAACAGTTAAAAACTATTTTAAATATATTTTATATTATTATTATATATTATAAAAAAATATAAAAAAATAAAAATCACACAATATTCAACCAATATTATTATTAATCTATAGGCTAACAATCAAACAATCAAAATTTCAAATGATATAAAGCTTTTAATATATTAAATGCGTACCTTTTTCTGATCCTATTTCACCAATTATATCTGAATTCTGTATTGTTGTGAAGCATATGTTGGCTATTTCCATATCTGATTCATTTTTACTGATGATGTGTCATCTAGTGTTGCAGTATAGGCTCTTCTCTGTTTTCAAGTTGAATCAGTGTTTGGTATGGTTTTCAGTTTCTCGAGATGCGGACAGTCTCGTTTTAAGTGACTAGGTTCATCGCAGTTATAACATATGATGCCATTTCCGCTACCACTTTCGTTTTTAGGATTTTTGTTGTCATATCTTTTTAAATTGTTCGTCTTCCTATATTTTAGGAATTTTCTGAAGTTCCTTGTCATGAAAGCTATGTATTCATCATTATCACTATCTGAATCCAGATTATCAGTCATTGCATTGAATGCTATGGATTTCTTCTCTATTGCTTTGTCTTCTCTTCTGCCCTACATTTGTGCCTCAAAAGACATTAAATTGCCAATTAACTCTTCAATCTTTAGTTTGCTAATATCATTAGCCTCTTCGATTGTAAGAGACTTTTGGCCCCATTCAGGAGTAAGTGGATTGAGGATTTTTCTTACTTGATCCTCCTTAGAGAAACTTTTACCCAATGCAATAAGTGAGTGTATTATATTTTGAAATCTACTATACATATCATATATGGACTCATTTGGGCTCATTTTAAATAATTGAAACTGGTTTGTTAACATGGAAATCTTGGTATGTTTAACCTTACTAGTGCCTTCATGTGTAACTTGCAAAGTTCTCCAAATTTCAAATGCAGACTTACATATAGATACTCTATTAAATTCATTTCTATCTAGTGAACAGAATAGTATATTCATGGCCTTAGATTACTTTGTGAAATTGCCTTCTGTTCAGTAGTCCATTGTGCAAAATTAGTCTTGGGTTTAGTATACTCGATTTGTGTGTACTCGATTTGTGTAGTTATTGCCATTAAAAAATAGTGGTCTACAGTAGATTATCCTTTAATAAATGAATTACTAACAGTACTACTACCAGTGTTGGTAGCCATTTAAACTTTTCAAAAATCAGATTATGAACACTTGGAAAACCAAGGCTCTGATACCAAATGTAAGATTTCGAAATAGTGATCTTAAGGCTAAATTAACACTAAAGTGGGGGTGAATAGTGTTTTCTAATTTATATGAATCTTTTTGGAATATTTTGAAATTATACTTAGAATTATGCAATTATTAATCACAGAAACAATCATAGAATCAAAACACAGATAAAAGTAAATGCAGTAAAAGTAAAAGGAAAGAACACACCAGGATTTTATACTAGTTCGGAGTTACCCTACATCCAGTCCCGCACAATTCCTTGTACGCATTTCTTTTCAACTACTAACTGCAAATACAATCTCGATTTCAAGACCACGAGACATGCATTCCAGAATCCCGATCTTTAGGTAGAGTCACTTGATTTCCAAGCTACAAGCACACCCACTAGATTTATGGGCTACTTAGCATGCCCAATTGATTTACAGGCAACAATCTCACCCACAAGTATAGCAGTTTGATTTGATAGAGTTTTACAGACTCAGATCTTCAATCTTGATTACAAATGATCTTATAACTCTTGAATAGTTTTTTGATCTTGATTGGAGTGAGAGAGATGATTGAAATCAAAGAGAAAATGATAGAGAATCAAACTAATGGTGATTGATTGTGACGCCCCACCTCTATACTCACACTAGCCAAGGACACTACGGGATAATGCTGTCGACTAGCACGAAGAATAAGACTGTTGAGGAGCGACAATCTGTGTAATTGCTTTGTGCGAGTACCAATATGTCAGATAGTATGACATGCTTTCCATTTCAAGAGGAAATATGACATATCCAATACAAACTCAAAGCTACTACATAGTGGCTATGAGGCCTTCGGAAACAAATATAAAATAAGCATAACACAAATCAGTCACAGATATTCATATCACTAAGGTGGAAATAGATATGAATATAACACGTAGAAGTGAACATCAAAGTAGTGGTCATACAAGATCCACTACATCACAAAAGAATAGGTACAAGTGCTAGACAAAAGAATATGTATACATCAAGGAATCTCAATCTCGAATGTATAAAAACAAAAACTACTAAGCTAAAGTAGTTAGCCAAAAGTCAGATGACGATCCCTGATAAGAAGTCAAGTGGAAGCACCTGAAACACCTCGGTCTGACCCGAGTATTATTTGAGAAGAAAAAATAAAAAACGGATCAGTCTAGCTATAATATCATATAAGATGAGATAGGATAAGAGATATAACAAATATATATGATAATAACAAAAATCATACAATATCTCAAATTTTCTCAAACACAAAAAAGATTGTCATATTCTTTATTTTTATTCACCAAACCACAAATATTGATAGAGCTTATCAATGCAAATCACAAAAATTGGTGAAACACAGATTCTAGAAATCAATAATTAGAAATCCAGAAAACACATAAGGGGGAGGCCTATCATAAACGGGAGCATGAAAACTCACCAACACATGTATGACAAACGGGACGCTATCCCATGGGTTGCTAACCCATAGAGCCAGTACATGCAACGACGTAGTACAACGGTACGCCCAAGGAACCTGAAACTCAAATAAGCCGGAACAACGATGTAGTACAACGGTACGCCCGATGAACCAAACTACATAAAACCCATAGGTCGCTAGCCTATAAAAATGAGACGAAGCTCAACAGAATGGGGTACAGTCCCCCACGCGGACTAAGAGACATCGCATATCGCTAGTCTAAACCATAAAATGATCATCATAGATCAATAAAAGTGTAAATTACACCATGCTTGTAAATAAATGAGTTTAGCTTCGTGTCCCATAACCACTGGCTTAACTTAAATATTTATGAACAAATTGTAGATTGCCACTAGAAATTTGTCACAAGATTTCAATTGAACAAGTCTAAGAATTAACCGACGAAGTAAATGCAAGTGTTTCATACCACTTATTTTGCTAAGTCGTTTAATTGGATTTCTCGTACGAATGAGGTAAAGGTTTGTATATACTAATAGATTGGAAAACGGTTTTAAAAACGAGCTTTGTATTAAAAGTAATGTTGAAACCATTTTTGTGAAAGAGTTTGAGTATTTACTACTAGTATAGAAACCTTTGCATTTTAAAGTGACAAATCACAGAAACGATTGTAAAAACAATCTATTACCAAAAATCCACATTCGACGACGTGAATTAAAACCATAAAAATCGATATCAAATCCATCAAACGGATATTCCCAAAAATCCAGAAAAGACGTCATCAAAGTCGATAATAAATGACAACAACTTACCGGATCAACAAAGATCGATAAAAATGGAAATCCACTCAAAAATAGGCAATTTGGCTTAATTTAACAGCGTTAGACGTCTGGTGGTTTTCCCAGACGTCTCAGCTGAGAGTCTGGAAATTTTCTTCCAGATCGCCCAGACATCAGGGAAATAACCTCAGACGTCTAAGCTGTAAATCTGGATTTTTTTATTTCGTATTCTCAAACGTCTAAGCATTTTACCAGACATCTGAGCTGAAGCTCAGGGCATATTTTTGCCTAGGCCATTGATGGCCAAATCAACTTCGAAGCAATCGAATGAGCGATGATGGCTAGGGATTTATGCCAAGCGACAACCCAGCCCTATAGGCTCTTCAATACACTCCAAACAACATGTCCAAACATCCATAGTTGGATTTCGTAGATTTTGACTTCAAAATACCAAAAATTGGAAAATTCACCAAACCAATTCAATTCAAAAGCAATTGAACGTGAAATAGATGTTAGGAATTCATACCTAAAACAATGAAAGCTATAGACATAGATGTGAGTTCAAGAACTCACCTTTAAATTCCAAAAACAAGGAATGAGAAGCTCTAAAACAAAGAAAGATCAATCTCTCTTCAACTTCACTTCAAGAACCTTCAATCTATGATCAAATGCAAAGTTTTTCCTAAGTTAGGTTATAGGAAAAATCAAGAATTGAAGAGGAATTGAGATGGAGAAGATGAAGAGCAAGCTTACCTAATCTTCTCCTTGATTTTGGAACTTGGATTTGAATTTTTTAATAATCTAGGGTTTAGGAATTTTAATTTCCTATCTTTTCCCCCATTTTTCCTTTTAGCTTTAATGCTAGGAAATTATGAGTAGAATGAATGAAGAGTAAAGGAGTTAAGGTATTTGGTAGAGAAGTTTGGGTTCTCTTATTGGGTTAGTGGCCTAGAACCAAACCCAAAGCCCAAATGAAAATACCAAAATCCTAATCAACAACAAACATATCAATGTTTATACTCAAAAAAGTTGTAAACGTCGTTTTGAACTCAATGGAAGTGGTCTCAAGTCTGGATTCGACTTACAAAAAGTCACGTTTCGGACTTTAAATTCAATAAACGATGCTATATTTAAATAAAACATTTAAATATATAATCGTAAAATATGTGGTTTGTTACAGACTCCCCTCCTTAAAGAAATTGCGTCCTCGCAATACTTAAGAAGAAAATAAAGAGTAACAACCACACTAAGGCATAACAACACAAAAGAAAATTTTGAAGTGAGAAGTTCACCTTAAAGAGCATGAGAGAGTAAGTCCGGATGTGTTCGATCGATGAATTCTCTGGATTCCCAAGAACAATCTTTAGGATTTTCGGACCATTGAACTTTCACAAGCGGAACATCTTTATTTCGAAGGTGTTTAACCTCCGTAGCAATGATACGAATAGGATGTTGCTCATAAGTCAAATTAGGTGAAACTTCAATTTCTTCAATAACACCGGACTCAAGAATAGAATCCGAATTTCTAAGGCATTTCCGTAGTTGAGAAACGTGGAATACGTCATGAATAGCAGAAAATTGAGCTGGTAATGTAAGGCGATAAACCACGGAACCAATGCGTTCGATGATGGGAAATGGGCCAATATATCGAGGTGCTAATTTTCCCGATCGACTAAAACGCACAACACCCTTCATAGGTGAAACACAAATGAATACCAAATCTCCCACAAAAATTCCAAATTCCTTCTTCGGTTATCGGCATAGGATTTTTGTCTACTTTGAGCTTCTTTCATCCTCTAACGAATAAGGTCAATCTTTTATGTGAAGTCACAAATAAAATCTAGACCTAAAACCGGCTTCTCACCGGCTTCAAGCCAACACGAAGGAGATCAGCATGGCCTTCCATAGAGTGCCTCGAAAGGTGCCATACCAATACTAGATTGGAAGCTGTTTTTATAAGAAAACTCAACAAGGTAAATATGATCTTCTCAACTTCCATCAAAATCAAGAACACATGCACGAAGGAGATCTTCAAGAGTTTGATTCACATGCTCTGTTTGTCCATCGGACTGAGGATGATAAGCGGTGCTAAAATTAAGCTTCGTTCCCAAAGCTTTTGAAGACCCTTCCAAAATCCACTAGTAAATAATGGATCATGATCGCTAACAATAGAAGTAGGAACTCCATGCAATTTAACAATTTCTTTAACATAGAGTTTGGCCAAAAAAGGTGCGGTCTGATTGGACCGAACGGGAATAAAATGGGCGGATTTTGTAAGTCTATCCACAATCACCCATAGACTGTCATGACCCGAACGAGAACGGGGAAGACCGTCAATAAAGTCCATGGAAATTTGATCCCACTTCCACACGGGAATGTCTAAAGGTTGCAATAACCCACCGGGCCTTTGATGCTCGGCCTTTACGAGTTGGCAAGTCATGCAACGCTTAATGAAGTTAGCAATATCAGATTTCATCCCATCCCAATAATAAAGTCGCTTTATGTCCATGTACATTTTACTACTGCCGGGATGAATGGTAAATTTAGAACAATGAGAATCTTCTAAAATGTCTTTACGAAGATCACTAATATTCGGCACAATAAGTCTACCAAATTTTCGAATGCCTCCACGAGCATTGATTTCAAAGTTTTTCAAACCATCAATATTTCTATCCCTACAACTTTGGCTAAGATGAGCCAATTCGGGATCATGCTTTTGAGCTTCAAGGATGCGGTCCAAAAGAGAAGGATGAGCCTCAAGGCTACATAAAACAAGAGATGAACATAAATCGGATTCACGATCTCGAATCTCACAAGTGGACAAAGTTTGAAGATCATTCCATTCGGATATAATCATGGAAACAACCGCTTGTTGCTTACGACTGAGGGCATCGGCAACACGATTTCCCTTTCCGGGGGTATAAAGAATATCAAGATCATAAGATGCAAGGAATTCGAGCCAACGTTGTTGATGCAAATTAAGTTCCTTTTGAGAAAATAAATACTTCAAAGATTTATGATCGGGGTAGAGAAAAAATTTCTCACCCAAAAGATAATGACGCCAAATTCTAAGGGCGAAAACAATGGCCGCGAGCTCTAAATCATGAGTGGCATATCTTGTTTCGGCGGGCTTTAATTGCCTAGAAGCATAAGTGATAACACGTTCCCTTTGCATGAGAACGACTCCCAAACCAACACGACTAGCATCGGTATAAACAATCAAATCTTGGTTCCCTTCGGGAATCACAAGAATAGGAGCATCGGAAAGGAGTTCGTTTAATTTCTAAAAAGCAGCTTCACATTTGTCTGACCAAATGTACTTAACTCCCTTCTTTGTCAAACTAGAAAGAGGTACAGAAATTTTAGAAAAATCTTTTATGAAACGACGGTAATAGCCCGCCAATCCAAGAAAACTATGGATTTCCGTCACACTCTCTGGTCTCTTCCAATTTTGAATCGCTTCAATCTTTGAAGGATCCACGAAAATTCTGGATTCAGAAATAATATGCCCCAAAAATTTCACACGAGATTGCCAAAAGTGGCACTTAGAAAAAATTTCTTTCAATTGATTGCTCCTAAGAGTTTCCAACACAATCTGAAGATGTTTTTCATGCTCTTCCTCGGTTTTAGAATAAACAAGAATATCATCAATGAAGATGAGAACAAATTGATCGAGGAAGTCTTTGAAAACTCGATTCATAAGGTCAACGAAATAAGCTGGAGCATTCGTTAAACCAAATGGCATAACAAGCCATTCATAAGATCCATAGCAAGTACGGAACGATGTCCAAGGAATGATATCCTTTGCAATACGAAGCTGATGAAAACCGGTTGCTAAGTCTAATTGTGAAAAGACTCTAGCACCGCTAAGTTGATCGAATAGATCATCAATCCAAGGTAAGGGATATTTATTGTTGATTTTAAGATCATTAAGCTTGCGGTAGTCAACGCAAAGCCTAAGTGTACCATCAGATTTCTTCACAAAGATAGCTGAAGCTCCCCAAGGAGAGGAACTAGAATGAATAAATTGTTTCGCTTCCAATTTGGATAATTGTTTATGCATCTCCTCATTTTCCTTATTAGACATACGATAAGGAGGACGAGTGATAGGTAGAGCTCCAAGGATTAGATTAATTCTGAACTCAATTGCTCGCTTAGGTGATAATCCTAAAACGGGCTCAAAGATGTCGGGAAATCCTCAAACAACGTGAATGAGGGAAATGACATCTTCCTCATCATCATTATCGTCATCATGCGGATTTAGAGAATATAAGGATGCTACTGAATTGGAATCTGAATCTTTAAGAACAATAAATCTGCTTAACAGATTGGGGATGTCGAAGATAAATAGTCCTCTCCAAACAAGGGATGTGGGCTTCATAACGGTTAAGCCAATCCATTTCCAAAATCATTCCAAAACCAAGGTAGCGCATAACATGCAAATCGGCTCGGAAAGCATAATCACATAAAATAATCTCGACATCTTTACCAAATAAACTGAGAGTTGCGAATGCGCCAATCGGATTTGCTATTCTCAATGAAGTCATCAAGCCCATAACATTTAAAGACAAAGTATCAACAAGTTCCTTTGATATAAAAGAGTGAGATGCACCCGTATCAAAAAGAACTCGAATAGGATGAACACGAAACATAACAATGCCATCAAGGACAGAATGAGAAATACCTTGGCCAAGAGAAGTGTTACTAGGAGCTTGCACAACATTCAGATTTCCCTCTTTCTTGCTTTGAAGTTTGGGACATGAAGATATAAGATGACCCGAACTTTTGCAATAGCAACAATAAAGGGGTTTCAGACACCTATTTGCATAGTGGTCCTTAGAACCACAATTGTAGCATTCTCCACGATTAGGGGTAGGAGTCTTTGCTGCCGAAGTTGATTGCTTTCCTTTCTTGTTGGGATTAGGTTTGAACTTAATAGGCCTCTTCTTATTGATGTTGAAGTTCTGTTTGGCACCCACAACTTTAACATCACTTTCTTTGTCGGCCTCTTCCAGTCGAAGAGCGATTTCTACAAGCTGATCGAAAGGAACTTCTAGTTTTAGAAGTAAAGGCTTTTTGAGGTTCTTATTCAACCCATATATAAACCTCTGATTTTTCTTCAATGGGGTATTAATATACTCGACCCCATATTTAGAGAGGGATTCAAAAGATGTGACATAATCGGTCATAGAAGATTCACCTTGAACAAGGTCAATAAAGCGTCGGGCTAAAGTTACTTTTTCTGCTTCGGGAACAAACTTTAACTCGAACCTTTCCCAGAATTGCTCCCAAGTAAGATCCGCTTCAATAATTTCCGAAATCAAAAGCTCATACCAATCTAATGCTCTCTCCTGGAGCATGCTAGAAGCCACTTGGACTCGATATAGATCCACAAGATTCATGCGAGAAAAGATGCGATCGCATGTTCTAAGCCAAGCTTGGACTTCTATAATGCTTTCGGAACCCTTGAATGGCCTTCCACCCAAATTGGTATAATCACTGCACAAGCGTGCAAACCCAGATTAAGGATGGATAGGCTCAGGAATGGGTCCAGCAGCTTGGGCATTCTTTACAAAATCCAAAAGCTGTTGGGCAGACATGAATACGCCATCCAAAGGAGTAGTGCTGGATTGACCGACGCTGGGACGGCCAGGTCTAACCATTTCTCTTCTTTAAGAAAGAAAGAAAGAAGAGAAAAAAGGTTATTCTCAGAATGAATATCAAACAAACTTGATTGATAAAACAAGGCATCATAAAAGAAAATAGGATAGAAAGGGTCTTAAGACTCGAATTAAATCCTAAGGCACAATTCCTAAGGGAGACTTAGGACAATAGTCTTTGCTAGATTATTCTACATTGTTACGAAGTTTGGCTCCGATACCAAGCTGTGACGCCCCACCTCTATACTCACACTAGCCAAGGACACTACGGGATAATGCTGTCGACTAGCACGAAGAATAAGACTGTTGAGGAGCGACAATCTGTGTAATTGCTTTGTGCGAGTACCGATATGTCAGATAGTATGACATGCTTTCCATTTCAAGAGGAAATATGACATATCCAATACAAACTCAAAGCTACTACATAGTGGCTATGAGGCCTTCGGAAACAAATATAAAATAAGCATAACACAAATCAGTCACAGATATTCATATCACTAAGGTGGAAATAGATATGAATATAACACATAGAAGTGAACATCAAAGTAGTGGTCATATAAGATCCACTACATCACAAAAGAATAGGTACAAGTGCTAGACAAAAGAATATGTATACATCAAGGAATCTCAATCTCGAATGTATAAAAACAAAAACTACTAAGCTAAAGTAGTTAGCCAAAAGTCAGATGACGATCCCTGATAAGAAGTCAAGTGGAAGCACCTGAAACACCTCGGCCTGACCCGAGTATTATTTAAGAAGAAAAAATAATAAACGGATCAGTCTAGCTATAATATCATATGAGATGAGAGAGGATAAGAGATATAACAAATATATATGATAACAACAAAAATCATACAATATCTCAAATTTTCTCAAACACAAAAAAGATTGTCATATTCTTTATTTTTATTCACCAAACCACAAATATTGATAGAGCTTATCAATGCAAATCACAAAAATTGGTGAAACACAAATTCTAGAAATCAATAATTAGAAATCTAGAAAACACAAAAGGGGGAGGCCTATCATAAACGGGAACATGAAAACACACCAACACGTGTATCACAAACGGGACGCTATCCTATGTTCGCTAACCCATAGAGCTAGTGCAACGACGTAGTACAACGGTACCCCTAAGGAACCTGAAACTCAAATAAGCCGGAACAACGACGTAGTACAACGGTACACCCGATGAACCGAACTACATAAAACCCATAGGTCGCTAGCCTATAAAAATGAGACGAAGCTCAACAAAATAGGGTATAGTCCCCCACGCGGACTAAGAGACATCGCATATCGCTAGTCTAAACCACAAAATTATCATCATAGATCAATAAAAGTGTAAATTACACCAACCTAGTAAATAAATGAGTTTAGCTTTGTGTCCCATAACCACTGGCTTAACTTAAATATTTACGAACAAATTGTAGATTTCCACTCGAAAATTGTCACAATATTTCAATTGAACAAGTCTAAGAATTAACCGACGAAGTAAACGCAAGTGTTTTATACCACTTGTTTTGCTAAGTCGTTTAATTAGATTTCTCGTATGAATGAGGTAAAGGTTTGTATATACTAATAGATTGGAAAACGGTTTTAAAAATGAGCTTTGTATTAAAAGTAATGTTGAAACCATTTTTGTGAAAGAGTTTGAGTATTTACTACTAGTATAGAAACCTTTGCAATTTAAAGTGACAAATCATAGAAACGATTGCAAAAACAATCTATCACCAAAAATCCACATTCGAGGACGTGACTTAAAACCATAAAAATCGATATCAAATCCATTAATTGGATATTTCCAAAAATCCAGAAAAGAAGTCATCAAAGTCGATAATAAATGACAACAACTAACCGGATCAACAAAAATCGATAAAAATGGAAATCCACTCAAAAATAGGCAATTTGGCTGAATTTAACAACGTTAGACATCTGGTGGTTTTCCCAGACGTCTCAATTGAGAGTCTGGAAATTTTCTTCCAAATCGCCTAGACGTCTAGGAAATAACCTCAGACGTCTGAGCTGTAAATCTGGAATTTTTTTATTCCGTAGCCTCAGACGTCTGAGCATTTTACCAGACGTCTGAGCTGAAGCTCAGGGCACATTTTTGCCTAGGCCATTGATGGCCAAATCAACTTCGAAGCAATCGAATGAGCGACGATAGCTAGGGATTTATGCCAAGCGACAACCCAGCCCTATAGGCTCTTCAATACACTCCAAACAACATGTCCAATCATCCATAGTAGGATTTTCGTAGATTTTGACTTCAAAATACCAAAAATTGGAAAATTCACCAAACCAATTCAATTCAAAAGCAATTGAACATGAAATAGATGTTAGGAATTCATACCTAACAATAAAGAAAGCTATAGACATAGATGTGAGTTCAAGAACTCACCTTTAAATTCCAAAAACAAGGAATGAGAAGCTCTAAAACAAAGCAAGATCAATCTCTCTTCAACTTCACTTCATGAACCTTCAATCTATGATCAAATGCAAAAAAATTCCTAAGATATGTTATAGGAAAAATCAAGAATTGAAGAGGAATTTAGATGGAGAAGATGAAGAGCATGCTTACCAAAGCTTCTCCTTGATTTTGGAACTTGGATTTGAATTTCCTAATAATCTAGGGTTTAGGAATTTTAATTTCCTATCTTTTCCCCCATTTTTCCTTTTAGCTTGAATGTTAGAAAATTATGAATAGAATGAATGAAGAGTAGAGGAGTTAGGGTATTTGGTAGAGAAGTTTGGGTTCTCTTATTGGGTTAGTGGGCTAGAACCAAACCCAAAGCCCAAATGAAAATACCAAAATCCTAATCAACCCCAAACATATCAATGTTTATACTCAAAAAAGTTGTAAACGTCATTTTGAACTCAATGGAAGTGGTCTCGAGTCCAGATTCGACTGTTTACAAAAACTCACATTTCGGACTTTAAATTCAACAAACGATGCTATATTTAAATAAAACATTTAAATAAATAATCGTAAAATATGCGGTTTGTTACATTGAGTTTGATTTTGATTGAAATTCGGCAGAGTATGGTTATATTTTTGTTTAGAAAATGAAAGAGGATAAGGAGGAGAGAAGAAGAATGAAAAAAATGATTATAAAATTTGTTGGAAAGACAAGTATTTATAAAGGAATAATAGCCATGTCTGTTCGTGAAGAGATACAACGAATAGACACTTCTTTTGAAATTTGATTTTTGAAAATTACGGCTAGTATGTCGACATATAAGGTAGAGTATGTCGACATACTCTTTGTAATTTTGAAAAACACTTTAAGATATTATTTTTTAAACGTATTTCTTTGTAAAATAATTTGATACTTTGTAAACATGCTTAAATATAATTTATACACTTTTAAATCATAATAAAACTTGAGTAAAATTATATGATAAGATTTTTGAAAAATAAACCAATATAAATCAAATTTAATAAAAATGATAACTTAATAAAATATCAAAAAAATAATATTTATAAGTATAAGAAATTGAAAACTATTTAAAAGTTGTTTTGAAAAGAATATTTAAAAACTTATTTAAAAATAGAGAGAGATATGAGAGAGAGAGATCAAGTGCTATCAGAATTTTAACATAAATCTATAACTCTATAACTTATCTGTAATATCTTGAAATCTTGAACTCTTCAATACTCATGAGTCTTCATTCTCTAGCTCTTGAGTCTCTATATCAACATCTTGAATCTCTTCAATCTTTACTTGATACTGTACAGTCTTCTTAAATCATTACCTATTTAATATCCTACGTTGTATATTATATACTTTGATAAAACATTAGTATTTATATTTTATATGATTTCCTAAAGTTTTTGGCATCAAAACCAATATCTCAGGTACTAACAGTCAAGACTACAACGAATATGCTCAGAAGTCAATGAGATATATCCCTTAGGGGCAGATGAATGCGCCTGGACACTAAGAGGACCACAAAAGGATATCCACTTATCCCAAAGTTATCGAGAATATGTGCAATCTGGTCATGCTAGTAGATGGTTGAAATAGGGTTTGTGTAAGGAGTATCATCCTGGCTGAAGAACTAGGAGAGTTGTTGGAAGACATAATTGATTAAAATAAGAAGGAAATGAAATGGAGTTTAATCGAAGGGCGAAGGTCACTAGCAAGTTCCTACGTATGTAACTACTTATAAACATCCAATGTATTTCACTTAGGCATTTGATGAAACACCTAATTAAAAGTGTCGAATTAGGTATTTGTTCGAACATGTGATACGCAATATCAGCGGTTGTGGGAAAAACCACACAGGAATCCTACGTGGAAAAGAAAATAAGCATTAGAAGGAGCAAGCAAAAGAGAAGCAATAAAAACAAGTAGAAAACAATAGTCACAATTGTTCATAGTTTGAGCAATGATGAAAAGAAGATAACATATGCAAGATTGTAAGAGAGTAAAAGGAAATTCGAAGGAAGGGGGAAGATACACACACACACACATGTGTGTGTGTGTGTGTGTAAAGAAGGAAAGATCCTAACTATACAAATCGAAATGGTAAAATAACATTAGCCGTTGGATATTAATGGTGGTAAATGAATTCTCAAAATACAAAGTGTATGTCTTGGAGTACAGTGTAATTGACAATGAAATAACAGTGCAACCAATTAAAGCATGTCATGTGTAAGGAGCATTAAATGCAAAAGCGATTGACTTAATCACTGAAAAACTAGGTGTGAAATGACAAGTCTACCCTAATATGCATTAGCTTAGACTTGAAGGAAAGTGCTACACCCATTTTTCATTTAAGAAATTACAAGCCTAGGTTTAAGTACATGGAGTCAGCAAACGAAGCAGTGTGGTATGGGGTAAAATAGGTAGAAAGCTACATCACAAAGTAACTGCGTGAATCCTAAATACAACATACAAGACCTAATAAGTTCCATACTGAACTGCATGGTCGTGACAAATTTGCTACCTATCAGTGCAGTTCCTTTTTGAGCTGCGTCGATAAGTTTCAACATCGGAACTTCACAACATTCTCAAAGTATGACATGCCTCCGCAACATCAATGGAACTACGTTGATTGTAGCATAGTGCGTTATCATCAATCATAAAGCAAATCTGAGCTCCTCAACAAACAACACAAACCATATGTACGTGGCAAGCATCTAGTGGCATCTCGCCCTTTCAACACTTCAAATTCAAACTATCTCATCCAAATCAAATTATTCTGGCTAAATCCAAAATTCTCCCTCCTAAACCTGATTACCTCACCTAAAACCATGTCATTAATCCACAACATGCAAATCCAGCAGTTCGGATGAAAGACACATGCCAAAATCTAACAATGACAATTAAGTACAGGGTATGAAGCCAACAATCCATGTGACGTCTTTATAAAAGGAAAGGACTATAGCAGAGAAAGAAGACTGACTTTTTGGTACTCGAAGAATTTATAAAAAAAAGTTGTAATAAAATCTACATTGATTTCTGTGCTTACACTAGAAAAGGATATTACAAATTTGAATGATTTGACTCCTGGATGCAGGATTGATTAACATATGACTTATGTAAACTATCTGCATTTTTTACTTTTTTGCACTATTTTACTTATTGTGCTATATTGAATTTGAACTAGCTTTATTTCTCTTAAGCATTTTAACAAATAGTTAACTTGCAACCCTCATAATTGTGCAAGTATATGGCAACATAATTACTTTTAATCATGATATTTTAATAATAAACATTAACTTGATATACCTAATCGTGCAAGCATACAGTGACATAATAATTTCTAATTTGGTGTGATGAGATCGAAAAATCTCATTAACATACATAATATCTTTACATACATAAATCCACTAGGTTTTATTCTTGATTTTAACTATTAAAATCTTAATTTTATTAATTAAACTCCTTTAATTAATCTTATATTATTTATAATTATTTCATGTGATGATTTTTGATTTAAAACTATTGTGAACCCATACGACGTACATAGTGCATGTTGAAAGTGTTATATATAATAAGTTAAATATAATAAAATCATTATGTAGAATTCTAATATACATATATTATTTCGATCAACCGCTTTGTGTATAGGACATACATCTTGTCCAGTACATATAGCAAACTTCCTATTACATTAAATTCCACATTTAACCAAATGAAATCGAAAATGTAGTCAAATACAATAAGACATCCCAAAAAAGTACACACGATGTCTCGTCGACACCGTCGTCAAGAAACTATAGATGAATATGATTTAACCAAATGTCCTACACAAGCTAATCTCAAAGAAGTTTATATATTTTTAAACCGTTGATAAATATTAATTTATAGCATTTACAATCATTTCTACCTATCTGTGTGTGAATCAAAATTTGTACCATTGCCAACTATTGAAATATTATTGATTTCAACATATTAGAATCTAATTTTATCATAGAAAAATTTATAAGGATAGTTCATAGATATTATATATTTGTATTGCTAAAATTATTTCATGATATCTTTTTGCACATAATAGTATAAACTCCATATGTACATTGCAATAGCTCAACAACCTCATATTAGTCATTGAACATTTATTTTAGGTAAATTTCATATTTAGATATTGTGCTCCAAAGTTATAATTTTTTATCGAGTTGTTTCCCTTTGTTCCATTCTACCACACCATATCTTCCAATCATCTTACATACAAATTGCGGCAACATATTTACATAATTTAAAAAAAGGTTTTAATGTTGAAAGTGAACAAGAAAATATTAGGATTAAACATTTCATTAATATTAAGCTATTATGAACATGTACGTAACATAATTTTTATAGAAATTAAGAAGCTGAAATCAATCAAATATATCTATCACAGCAAGGTCTAAGATATTTCAGAATTGAAAATTGATTTTTTTATAATAAAATATTGGGATACTACTTTTGGTAATGACGGTTAAATAAATTAACTAATTGCATATAATATGTTTCTTAAAAACAATAAAAATTAAATCAAGTGAAGTACAAGAAAACTATTTGTGGTATATTATGATGATAAAGCTACTACATTCATTTCATATTTTTTCAACTAGAAGATTAATGGAATCGACATAATAATCAATCATTGTGATGTAATAAACTATTTAAGTAATATTGACATTGTATAACTAAATATGGATATCATCAAAAAAGAGCAGAAAAATGAATTAAGTATCTCAAATTCTATCCATGTAATTGAAACAATCACGACAAAAACAAAGTAGTATTAAATTTTCTGTAAATATGCACCTTTATCGAATTCCTCTTTGCTTGAGAAGTTACCTGAATATATATATTTTTTAAACATTTATCAAATGCGTTATAAGAGAAGAATAATATATGAACTATTGGAACGTACTTTTTACTTCTTCAAAGTATAAGAAGATACATAATAATTCAAGAAAGCATCTTGAAAAGCATCATGCAACAAAAGAAAAGAAAAACCCTACTTCCAAAGGATAATGTCCACATTTTCTGCAATATCAAGTATAATATACACCACAGCCAAAAGCACACTTGAAGTGGAGCTGCTTGGAATTTGCATGATAACACATACTCCATAGCAAATAAAGGTTTAAGTGTACATGGAATAGTGTTGTTGTCATCCTTTCACTTGTTGAAACAATGTATCACATAAATAAGCTTCTAATTATGGATATAAAAGTCACCGATGATTGACTAAATATTAACCGCTAATAATATTTGCAATATTCAATAGATTTACTTAAAAACATAAAATAATTTAATAAATAGTACATCCTAGCATATAAGAGCTAATATCTATATAATTTTGTGATTAATTGTATCAAACCAATTTATTTACTCAGTTTTTTCGGTCTTTTAAACCCTATAACTCTAATAATAGTACCATTAATATTGCAATCTGTGCAGTTAATGCCCCGCTATTACCCCGCTATAACCCTGCTATATCTCATAGCGGGTTTCTACCGCTACGATATTTTCATATAGCCCCAAATATAGCCTTTCCGCTTTAAGCCCCGCTATTTCCGCTATATCCCGTTATTTCCACTATATTCCGCTGTTTCCGCTATATCTTCTTTAAAAGAAATGAATTGAAAAATGATATTTATACATTATTAAAATTATGAAATTAATTTATTTAATTGATTTTTTAATATATTTTCAGAAATGAAAATACTCTAATATTCTACTAAATTCAATTATGTTATATAACAGTTTTACGTTTATTTACAGTATATTCGCACATGTTTTTATTTAAAATTATTTATGTACTAATTATAATTCAATTGAATGTTAATTTTTCACTTAATTACCATTTATATATTTGTAAAAACAATAAGTATGAGTTTTATATGCTATTTTAGAGTCATCCACTATATCCCGCTATATCCTCGCTGTATCCCCGCTATGACTTTTTGCACCTCCGCCGCATTGAGTCTACCGAGCGCTTTAACTGCACAAATTGCAATACATAGAATAATAAAGATAAAAGTGAATTCAAAATTAGACAACTGAAGACAAATAAAATCAAACTTACCAATAAAATCTAGTTTTTCCAATAGCCAATATATATGCAAATAGCTACTGGCATGGAATAATAAGGATGAAAAAAACTAAAATTAAAACCAAACAATCAAAGGCAAGTAAAATTTAAATTACTAATAAATATGGTTTTTCCAATGGCTAGTATGTTTGTTTATAGCTGCTACCAAGAAATAATAAGAAGAAGAAAAAATGAAATCAAATTTGATGATGAAGACAAATAAAATGAAACTCCAGACATATAAAATCAACTTATCAATACAATGTGGTTTTTCGATATTCATTATACTTGTATATAGGTGCCGCTATGAAATAAGAATAAGGAAAAACTGATTTCAAAAATTGAAAATAAAATATATTTATTATATTAAGATTTATACATACATACATATACATATAAATATACATATACATATACATATACATATACATATACATATATATGTATATGTATATGTATGTGTATATTATAAATTACCCACCGTAAATGTTTCATGGTCAGAATAACTAAGTAATAATAATACATAAATAAATAGTTGTTGCCATGAAATAATAATAAAGAAAAAATTGAATTCGAACTTAAACAATCGAAAAAAAACATATCAATCAAATTCAGTTTTCTAATAACCAATTCATATGCAAACAGTTGATGCCGTGAAATAATGAGGAAAAAACTGAAATAAATTAGACAATCGAAGACAAAAAATCAAACTTACAAATAAAATATGGTTTTTCCAATAGCCAAAATGTTTGTTTATAAATGCTACCATAATAAGAAGGGAAAAAGTGAAATCAAAATTTGAAAATAAAAGACAAATAAAATCAAACTTAAGACGAATCAAATAAAACTTACCAGTAAAATCTTGTTTTTTAAATATCCAATGCATTTATATATAGTTGCTATCACTAAAAGAGAATAAGGAAAAAAGTGAAATCCAAATTTGTAATTTAAAAAATAATAGTCAAAATTATTATGGTGCTTCCAATAACCCAGAGAGGAAAATAGGCCTTCTCTAAGAATTAAAAGAAACATGATATCTACGTGAGATGATAAATGATTTAACAAATACAATAGATCTAGAAGCCCATAGAAGTTTAATAACTTTTTTCTTTACATGAGATGGAAGAGGATTTTAAAACTTATGATTGGATATCTTGGTCGAGAGGAAAAATTTAATCGGAGGAAAAAAATTTCTGAAAAGAACGGTAGAAATAGTATAGAAATAAATGCTCGATAGGAAATTATAAGAATATATAGTGTATACATAAATATAATAATAAATAAATAGCTTGATAGAAGGACTTTGATAGGAAATAAAGCTTAGGATTAATTGCAAAATGATTCCTCAATGAAATTAAATACACGAAGAAAACCTAGTTTTCGAATAACTAATAAATATGCAAATAGCTGATGCCGTGAAATAGTAAGAATGAAAAAATTGACATCAATATTTGACAAACGAATATAAAGATCAAACTTACCAATAAAACCATGTTCTTCCAATAGCCAAAATAATGTTTGTTTATTGAAGCTACCATGAAATAATAAAAATGGAAAAATGAAACTAAAATTGGATAATCAAAGGGAAATAAAATCAAATGTAAGATGAATAAAAAAAAATCAAACTTAAGATGAATAAAACCAAACTTACAAATAAAATATTGATTTTAAATATCCAACACATTTGTATGCAGTTGCTACCATGAAAAAAGAATAAGAAAAAAAAGTGAAAGCTAAATTTGTAACCAAAAGAATAATAGTCAAAACGATGATAGTCAAACTTACCGTAAGTTATGATTCTTCCAATACCCAAGAGAGAAGAATAATTCATTTCAAAGAATTAAAAGGAGCATGAACTCTTCTTGAGATGGCAACTGATTTAACAAATGTAGTTGATCTGGAAGCCCATGGAAGTATAATGTTCTTTTTTCTTTACTTAAGTTAAAAGGGGATTTCGAAAATTATGATTGAATATATTGGGTGAAGAGGAAAACATTAAAGCATAGAGAAAAAGTTTCCAGAGAGAACGTTAGAAATAGTATAGACATAAATGCTTGATAGGAAGTTATGAGAATATGTAGTGTATACATAAATATAATATAATTAAATAACTTGGTAGAAGGACTTTAATAGGACGCAATTCGACTGATTGCATTCCTTAAATGAAATCAAACATCCCAATAAAATCTAGTTTTCGAATAACCAATACATATGCAAAATAGGTGATGCCGTGAAATAATAAGAAGGAAAAACTGAAATCAAAATTAGACAAACGAAGACAAAGACTAAATTTACCAATAAAGGCTGGTTTTCCCAATAGGCAAAATGTTTGTTTGTTGATGCAACCGTGAAATAATAAGGAAAAAATGAAATAAAAATTAGATAATCAAAGAAAAATAAAATCAAATTTAATATCAATAAAATCAAACCTAACAATAAAATCTATTTTTTTTTAATATTCAATACATTTGTATATAGTTGCTACCAAAAAAAAAGTATAACAAAAAAGAAAGTGAAATCAAAATTTGGCAATAAAAAATAATAATCAAACTTACCAATAAGTGGTTCTTCTATTAACCAAGAGAGAAGAATAAATCTTTCATAAAGAATTTGAAGAGCACGATTTCTATGTACGATGGAAAATGATTTAACAAATTTGGATAGATCTAGAATTCCATACAAATTTAAATCTTTTTTCCTTCCCTGTGAGGGAAGGGGCTTTCAAAAATTATGATTGAATATTTTGATGAAATGGAAAATATTTAAGAGAAGAGAATGAGTTTCTTAAGAGAACATTAGAAATAGTCTAAACATAAATGTTTGTCATAAAGTTATGGGAATATATAGTGTATACATAAATATAATAATAAATAAATAACTTGATAAGAAGGACTATAATAAAAAATAAACCTTAGAACTAATTGTAAAATGTTTCCTCAAGAGAAATGAATAAGTGAATTGAGGTCAAACAAGGAATGAGAATACATAAAATCACATATTCTTTTATATACAATAGAATAGATGTATGTCTATAATACTCGAATATGCTTATTTGAATCAAAGCTTATTTAAATCAAACTAAATCACAAACATTTTGGCCCTCACACCAATGTATTTGGACGAATGAACCAACCAAGTAATAAGTTGAAGTAGTAGAGGGTTTTTCGTACAAATGATCCATAAATAAGTCATTTTCTCTTTAAACACACTTTCCATATACACCACTTCATTGATATGCAACAGTCAATTTACTCACAATACATGTCTGATATCATTATTGGTTCTAGTGCGTCACCACGATAAGACGACACGGACAAAGGAACATGCCCTTTTGTTTTAGCTTTTCCGTTTATATTATAAGGTTATGTGTGACCTACGGGATAGAGTTTATGCCTTCCTTGTAGGGTTAGCTTCTTTTATCCTACATTCACGCAGCCTGCTGTTCAGGTGAGTATCATATGATCACCATATGAAACTCAATTCTTCACCACAACAACCATGGCTCCCACCAATGATCCCCATGGATCGGGTTAATTTCACTTGTATAGAAGTAGCATAAAGCACGCAAACAAATAAAATTTCAAAAAGAAGCTTAGGCCTCGTTTGGCTTGTCGTTTTTAATTTTGTGTTTTCGTGTAACAACCCAGTATTTCGTACCAATTAAATTTCGTCTCTAGACGATTGAAATCGATTGTTAAGTGCTATTGCAGATTTGAATCGATTTAAATCCTTTTTAGAGTTGTGAAATTCTTTTATAAAATAGTTTGGGCTTTGAAACTTGTTTTGGCCCATGCTTTTTCCTTTTGCCATGATAAATAAAATAAACCGATCCCTCCTCTTTAAACTTATCATTCGAAACCCTACATTATAATCGAACGAAGAAAATAAATAATGGCTGCTCCTTCAATTCTCGCGTTCGTTCCTGTGAGTCTTGCTATGGCTTCGGCCTTGCTTTTGGGTTCTTGGAGATTCGCTAGGACTTTGGCCTTTAGCAGATTAGGGCTTCGTTCTCCTCGTTCCAAACTGGTGAAATTGGGGCTTTCGATTCCCCGTTGCTCTCAGTTGCCACGTCGAAGAAGGTGAGTAAATTATACTACTCACATCTAATTCAGAGTCATTGTTTTTGGTTTCTTGGTTTTCATGAGTTTTGATTTCGGTTGAAAATTGTTGTTTTGGATTCCCTGGCCTTCGAATTGATTCATTTGGTCTTCGGCCATTTATCTCTTTGTGAAACTCATTACTGAGTATTTTAAAACCCCTTACCTTGAATACGGCCTGGTCTGCATTTGAATTCGTTGGTGTTACCTGACATTTGGATTTGACCTTGTGACATCATTTTATTGCTCTTGAGTTGAATCCTGTATATGGGTTAGTTGTTGTGCACTTGAGTCAGTGACATTGATATCTTTAGCTTGTTCGACACACGGCTTCGATCATTTTGAAACTTGTCTGTATATCATTACTTTGAAACTTTATCGACTTGATCATTTAACATCACCTGACTTCGATCATTTTAATGTTGTGATGATATGTGACTTTTGGTAGCACTGGCTTTGAATTGGATTTGTTCGAATTGTTTATTTTGAAACTACTGCCTCTGTCTTTGTTCAAAACTGCTATTACATTTGACTTCGGTCATTTCTTGGATCTGCAGTTTGAATATCATGTTTGCACTGCGTATGTATAATCGCTTCTAGTATCACTTGAGGTTGCATTTGTATTGTTCCTGACTTCGTCTCGGTGCTCTTCGAAAGTGATTCTGTTTGACTTTGGCCATATAGTTTACTACCCCTGACAACATTTGTTCGCCTTCACCTAGCTTCGATTTATGTTGTTGTTTATGTGATGAATTTGGGCTTTCAGGGTGAACTTGGCGCATTGCTTCGAGTTATATACTTGAGCTTCTCTGTGCGTGGTGCATATCACCTTTACCCCTTGAGTCATTCAGCTTGTATTTATGTTTGTGAATGCTTGCTGCCTTAACTTGTTGCACTATAACTATTAAGACAGTGGCATTGATAATTGCATCTTCACTTTCTCTCCATTGTTAAGACTATACTTCTGTTGGCTGCTTTGTAGCTGCTAGATGTCTTAGTTTTGTTGGTCTTGCCTTGTATCACCTGCTGTTTACTGTAGTCAGTGGTTTATCACTGTCATATTGATATTGCCGTGACATTTACTTCACCACTTGCCACAAGTCTAGGTAGCTTATCACTTGGTTGCATTGTAGCTTGCATGAATTCATCATTGATTGAGTTTGACTTAGTTTTGATTCTCCTGACCATTTAAAAACTGCTGTTGACTCGAGTTGAATTACTTTGGTTGTGATATTTTCTTTTAAACTTTACTGTGAATTTAAGCACTTCTGACTTGAAACATTTCACTGTCTTGACTTCACTTGACTTTGATCTTTGACTTTGATCACCTATTTCGGTGATGAGATTGATATCCTTGCTGGAGCTGCTGTACCTGATCGCTTGCATATGCATTCATGTAGAACATATGTGTTATCACCTTGTCTTGGATTAACATTTTGCT
The DNA here is from genome assembly GCA_030737815.1 of Allium fistulosum. NCBI lineage: Eukaryota > Viridiplantae > Streptophyta > Magnoliopsida > Asparagales > Amaryllidaceae > Allium > Allium fistulosum. The sequence goes on from CM060908.1 coordinate 941,750,399, forward strand.
GTGAAGTTGGTGTCACTTGATTCAGTGATGTATCGGCATTGCTGTATCTTCATTTTGTTCAAGTGTACTTGTCTTTACTATGTTGATCTGATTCATGATCTTACTGTCACCATTCAAAAAAATATATTGTTGCAGTGAGCTCTTTCGCTGCTGCACTGCCTTGTTCTCGAATCTGATATATTGCATGGATGCCTTGTATCATTTGCATTTTTGTCATTTTGCTTCACTGATGACCTTATCTTTTATAGAGGCATGTGCAGTTTCATTTTAGCCTCTCTGTCTTTGACGTTGAGGCCATTCATACATGTTGAGTCAGGTCTGCCCATTCTTGTTTCTGTCTTTAGCTGTTCATGTTCCTATGCTTGTTGAAGCTTATGTTGTGGCTTCACTCGTATCTCTTGTGATATCTTTTGAGTCTGTTTACTTTCTGATCAATATGGATTAGATATTTTGATTTCTTCGACGTATTAATTACTATTAATACTCGGAATTGTGGTGACTTTATATTCTGTTGTGGCGAGGCAGTGCACGCGTGCGTGCACTGCAGCCACACCGAATTGACAGATTTTAATCGATATCTCTTTTATTCCTAATTCATTGACCTGTTGCGTAATTCGTAGGTTGTATTGGCAAGGCAGTACACGTTAGCGTGTACTGCAGCCAATTAGCTTTGATGTTTTTAAATTGACATTTCAATTGCTTAAACTGCTTTGGATTTCTGTTTTGTGGATTAACACTGTTTAGTGTTATATCTGCCGTTATCCAATTCTCGTATCGAGAGTTGGATATACGAGATTTCTGTGACTGTCATCCATATTGAGATTGATTATTATTGCTTCTATGCGCTAATAACTGAGTTTGAATTAGACTGATCCGGGTATTATTTTCTTTTGAATGTAATACTCGGGTCAGACCGAGTATTTACAGGTTGTAGATTTTTAGCTTTGGGTTGCTGCTAGAGCTATGAAGACTTTTTATATCATTTGAAGTGGTCTTCGTCTTGTTGTAGAAGTCAGTGTGTCTGTTTTAAGATGATAATGTATTCATGTATATTAGTCGATAATGTACTTGTATATATAACTTCTGGAGTCGACAGTTGTAGTTGTATCATTTGTATTGTGTCAAATGTATTGTAACTGATATCAGTTATTGTATATATGAGACTTTTCGTTCCATCTTTATTCCGCATTTATGTTATCTGTGTTATTTTTATATCTATTGTTCTAAACTATTATAGCCACTGTGTAGTAGCTTTGAGTTTGTATCGGTATGTCGGGTTTTCCTCTAAATATAAAATGCAATGTTTTATTATCTGACATATCGGTGCTCGCACAAGGCAATTACATAGATGGTCGCTCCTCAACAGCCTTATTCTCCGTGCTAGTTGACAGCACTACACCGTAGTGTTCTTGGCTAGCGTGGGTATAGAGGTGGGGCGTCACATTTCGTCTATACAAAAACGCGTCCGTTGTATGTATAGTTGAAAAACAAACAATTTTGAAAAATGAAATTAACATATAAAATAGAAAACAAGTTTATTTTATTTTTCGTGTTTCGAGAGATGATAAAAGCATGAAAAACAATCAAACTCTTTCGTTGTCCGTTGGTCGTCCCAACGGCTAAGAATTATAAATCTTCTCTCTTATTTCTTGTTATTTCTTAGTGCAAGTTGAAAACACAAAACCCAAAATACAAAATGAAAACAAACGGACCCTTATATTCTTCAATATTTAAAAATTATTTACTCACATTATATAATATAAAATCTGATATAAAGCACACATTACACAGTATGCTAAAAGTTCAATTAATCCAATATATATTCACACACAGATTTTTCTTTCACCAAGTTCGTATTGTATCTGATTTTATAGCATCTGAATTTTACACAAGTAAATGAATCAGTAAGTATAGAGAACAAGTATCAACAACTAGGCCATTGAGATTTCAAGAGAGGACTTCGCAAGCCACAATAAACCAGGATCATCTCTCTTAAGTACCAGATATGTTTCCTTTCTTCCACTACTGTCTGGAATCACGTCTTCGTAGAACCCAATTGTCTTCAGAACTTCCATGGCAGCTGTAATTACAATTCAACTGGGTGAATTCCCGATATTTGGCATTATGTATTGCTGTCGTTGATGCTATCTTTGATGGTTTGTTGTGTATTAGAGCGACATTTCCCAGTATTATTCCTCCACTCCATTACCACTATTATTTTCTTACTTCATGTCTATGATCATTGCAGTAAGCCTTAGGCTTACATTCTTGCAACATTAGTAGTTGCCATTTTATGATAAAACAGTTATGTTAAAATGAAACCAGTATGCAAAACTATGGTTCAAACTCAGACTATGTATATTAAATGAAAGAATAACGTCAAATGGTTAACAGCTCATGGTGATGAATCCTAGCCAAAGAGTAGAAGCATATTATAAGATATGTGAACTACAAGTAACCCAAAAATGAACACCAAGCTCACCTTCATAATTTACCAAATTCCTCTGAATAAGTGGATTGTTCTGCAAGATAAAGATAAATCATATGATGAAATATTGAAATTGAAGAACTCGAGAAAATATTTCAGTATGTGGGAGAGCTGTACCTTTCTCAACCTTTTAAACTTCACCTCATTTGGATGTTCCATCACATTCCTAAAGCAAACAGATAAATGTCGAACATGAAAACAGAACACAACTTAGATTGTAAAACAAATACCATTAATAAGGCACAATGCCAACACACCTTATTATTTTAACTAGCGTTTGAATGGCCGAATTAGCTTCTACGGGTGGTGCTTCAGATCTAAGCTTTTCAATAGCTATTTGTATACGAGAACTGATAGCAGATGTAGGGTCTTCAACTGTTCCTAAGTCATCCATGTGAGGATTGGGTTCAGTTTCGTTTGAACTCAAAATTTGTTCAGAATTATTACCATGATCAAGTTCCATATACTCATCTTCAGTGGTAGATAATGAATTCTCAGGTTCAGTTTCAATCACATTGCTACCATTTGCACCAACCAAAGAATACGTTGCAGCAACTTGGTTAATTGATAAGGTTGAATTATCAGGGTCAGGCTCAAACATTGTCTGACTATCTCTAGTTATAGAATCATCAATATCTGGTTCTTCATTTCTTATAACTACATCATCCTTCGTCGTTAACATATCGTCAGGATGGGACTCTTTATCTTTTGTATTTGCATAGTCTTTCATTATTAATGTATCAGCGGGAATAGGTTCAATATTTCTGTCATCAGGTGTTGCCTTGAATTGATCACTAGGCATTTGACCTTTATCTGAAGGCTGATTATGATCTTCAGAAGAAGAATTTAAAAGGCGGCTGTAAGCAGCAACTGCCGAAGAAGCTCGAGCACTAGGGAGTGGTTTTGAATTCCCTCCAAGCTTTATACCCGTATTATAGCTGCCTCTTTCGAAATCTAGATCATCTTCATAATTGGAGATTTTGAGACCAGTCAGAGAGTGACTAGCGGATTTTGTCCAGTCTAAGCTAGTGGCTTCTTTATTCAACTGAATTGGGCAACAAATTGTTGAGTAACTTATGTGAGAATCATACCAAATGCTTGCACTCAATATTACCTGTTTATTTAGAGTATAAAAGTTTGCATCATGTTCTGAGTACACCATATGAGCCTGAATAATTAAGGGGGAGAAAATGTTAGGAGTTTGCGTTAAATAATGGGGTCTCAAATGCAACAAAATTCAAATGTAAAGGTTATTACAAGTTCATGTAGTAAAGTCTTTTTGATACTTTCGTATTTTCTAAATCCTTTAAGATCATCAGTACGAAGCCGAAGTGATATCTCCTCTCCACGGTTCTGTAGCAAATATATGCAATGTTGAAAATTGAAGTTAAATGATATTGTGATATTGACATTTGATCTTATAGTAAGCAAATTTGACAAGGTTTGCACCTTGTTGAAACCTAATAAGCACATTGGGCTAACGCCCACATATCCCTCCGGAGCCATTTCTGTCATAATTCCCACCCGCCATTTATGCTGGAAAACACAAAAAATATTGAACTAAATGGCATGATAAATTTTGATTTTTTAATTTTAATTTTAAGTTTTAAAACCTTGTTCATTATGGCAATAATCCCTGGATCACAAGCAAGCATGTGCATTCTTTTAAGTGCTTCAGAAGGTGGAGGATTTAACTAGTATTATACAGACACTGAAGTCAGAATAGGTGCAGTGGTAGATGCACTTACCAGTAATAAATATGAAAAATTAAGTTTCATTTTGACAATAAAATAATCAATGGAGATAACAAGATACATGCACAGGATATTTACCTCGATTCCTGGAAATTGAAGTGTGCGGAACTCACAGAAAACGTAGTCTCCTTGTGGAAGTTTAAGTGAGACTCGTGAGCTTGACGTTGATCTTTGCCTCAGACGTTTTTCCTCTTCTTCAAAACCTATTATTCTTGTATCTGATTTTATACTCGATTCAGAAACCTCTTTTACCTCACTATCAATAGCACCCATCATTCTAATGGGCTTTCCCTGTATTGCTAAAACATATAAATTAAAAAGGTTTAACAGCTAATGGATTGTGTTTGTCCCACTAGCTAGGTAGATTGAGGAAAATGTTAAAAAATGCTCTTAGCAATTCATAGAATCTATAGTAACTTCTCATTTTTATGAAATATTTGCTTCTTACAATTTGCACACAGGTGTTGTTACAACTTACAAGTCGCACATTCTTATCATAGTTCATAGTCCAATTGCGATACATAGGACTCTGAACCAAACACTAATAATAAGAGTGATAGTAATAATGAAATTCTGTCACACTGACATGACATTAGGACTGAACAACCACTAACTGAAGTTTCAAGAGCAAGAAGTTGCTCAACAATTATGGACCTCTAAAGGATTGAAAAACACAATTGTAAAATCACAAACAAATTCAAGGCAAAAACGGTTTTAATAATGTGTTGTCCAGATATAAACTGATACCTCAAGTATAGATGATTCTAGCAAGCTTAAATTCGAATGCTCCTCGGAAAAAGGAGATAACATCTTTGAGCCTTTGTTTCTTGATTGTGGGACAAGAAGCCTCAACGTATCAGGTTTCACATTTGTCAATTTTTGCAACTTACTACCAAATTCTTGGACATTAGAGATTCGATTGACATCAATATGCAGTTGTTTGTCCCTCCATATGACTACAACATTTAGCACATCTACCATTTCTGCAAAAGACTGGACATGAAAATAGTTAGGTGAACGTGTTCAACTTATTTTCAGCTACTTTTGAAAAAAAAAATATATATATATCAACAACATACTTTTGAAAGTAGAAGAGATCCTCCATAAGTTTGTGTTTTATTATAAATAAATATTTATGATATGGAATTAGTATTGTGGCACCAAAAGAAAAGGTTGTTAGCATTGAATATTTTTGACATCAGTACCAAAAATTTATTCATTAGTTCTTACTGTTGATGGTCAAAAAAAATAACCTACAAAAGACTGCATATATATAACAGATTATTTTTTTAAGACAGAAAGACAACCCATAACCAAAAATATCCATTACGGTGATTACACTACTTAATTGAAATAAATACATGAATTCCAATATTCAACAACTATCTATAACTTGGTCCCTTAAACAGAATAACAATTGTATCGATGATAATTTCTAAGATCATACAAGCAAGTTCAAATTTCACAAATAGTACTTATTCGCAAATTCAAAAAATGATTGAATTTTTTCGAAATATCAAGGGACGTTAGTTGGACAGCCCTGACCAAATCCGGGCTGACCTATGCTATTCAAATTAGCATTAATTTGCAATATTTAGTGTTTCCTTCTTAGTTTGCAAGCATACACAACTAATCAATTTTAATTTTCATAAAACTGTTATATGCTAAGGTTTAGGAAACCAAATTAGCATGCTGGATTTCATTTCAACGACTTTCAACATCAAATTTTATTCTCCCCATACCCGACTTTAGAGTACTCAGTTCTTCCACATCACTAATTTCACACTAACATCAAATCTTACAGCACTATACTTTTTTGCCTGCATTTATAATATCCTCTTGTTCTTACTTTTTCTCGTAAATAATTTTAGAAGACTATGAGTTCTCCATTAAAATTTTGTATTCTTAAATCACAAAATAATACTTACTTTTTTGTATATAAGTTAGTTTGTTAATCTCATGATAATCTAAATGTTTAAGTAAGAGCTTGAAAAATAGATGTTTTTCTGGTGCTAATGGCAGGCACGATTAGAGGTCAAGCCTATCTTAAAAATACCAAAATTAACTTGAGCAAAGAAAGTAAAATCAATTTTGCCTTGGTAAGCAGTCATGCATGTGCGAATTCATGTGGCAGACCCCAATCATTTGTGAATAACGCAAGGATGATGATGATAATGATGAAGCAGTCATGTACTTGTGTAGTACTTGTGTATCTATACTTGCATAAAGCATAGACGCAGTGCATAAATTATAGCATGTCGATATAAATAGAAAATTATCTCATGCCTTTTTGCTCATATTTTGCAAAATATAATAAACACTCATATATCTTTCATCCTTAAAGAAGGCCACTGTTATTGGGACTCCAAGTTCTGATTTTGTGTCTCACATATATCTCAACGACCCCCCTCCCCTTTCGAAATCCCCTCTTATTCAATTCCAGTATCTCTTTAGCAATCTTATTAAAGAAATGTAGCTTCTTAAAATTTTATATTCCGCACTAATCTGGTTGATCTATCAAGGAAATCGCTCCATTCTCATGATAAGAAAATTTTAGAAGGTGTGTGTTATCAATGGTACATAATTATGTATACATGTGTTGGCCAAATTGTTTTTAAAGCAATTGTTTAAACTTTTGGGTAGCTTGCCTTAAGTTAAAAAAAAAAGAAATTGAGAAAAACAACATATAACAATATTTTATCTGACATGCTGTTAAGTAATAATTAGCAATAGGTAATGCCAACAAACTTTTCCCAACAAACAATTTGGAGTGGAAAATAAAATGAAGTTTAGTGATGTGCAGCCACCATGATGTATTAATACATATCTTCATCAGATCAAACATTGATTCAATGGTAAGGCCTCTACTGTGCATGCACGAGGGGTTTTGAGTTGGAATACTCCAGACACTAATTACCCCCTTTTTTTAAATGCATTTGTCAATATAACTTTACAATAACATCTAAAACACACCGAAAGATTACAATTTTTACACATGTGATTTCTCAAAAGTTTCTACATATGCTTAATTTTCATCTTAGCTATGAATGTATAATGTAAATTCAGGTTATTACTTTATGAGATTGATAGTATTTATGTTCCAATCCTTCGGGCATTGAGAAATTTTACTTTCACCTAGATTCGGGCTATACAAAAGAAATATTGTAACAGGAACTCACAGATTTTACAATAAACTAGACCAAAGTCAAACAACCGGTGGAAATCCCCAACATCAAAACCACCGAAATTATCATTTCAAATCGTATGCGTATTCGATCTATCGAGAAAATAATTAGAAATCCCATAACATAAGTTAGATGATTTGATAGTTACCTTTTGGTGGAGACACGGGAATGTTAACAAATAGACAGAGAGGAGTTTGTTGGGTTTGCAATAATACAGAAAACAAGCAGCGTAGAAGTAGAAGACAGGATTGCTACGGTAACCTGGGTGAGATTAATAGGATGTGTTTTTGAATAAATATGCCGGAGGATGATGGAGATAATATTTTGACTATTTACTAGAACTAGAATTAGAAGAGAAGTACGTTGTATGAACAAGGACCAAGGTTACGAACATTCTGGAGTTCGTAACCCAAAAATGTTGACATAGTTTCATATGTCACCAATACCTGTTTCAAGGTCTTTGAGTAGGTCGGTTTAAGGCAGCTCCAGCTCATATACTTGCGTGTCCTAACTTCACCCGGTTGAAGTGGAGCAATTCTCCTGCTACAATGACCGTAAATAATGAACAGAAACACGTGGATCTGAAAATAAACGGCTGAAATCAAAGAGGACTGTTTTATCTTGTGGCTAAGATTAGTTTCACATTGTTTGACAAATCGAATTTCGGTAGACGGTAGGGCATTTTGTAGCCGTCTGCTTTTGGACAAGTAAAATTAAACACATATTTAAATGTTCGCTTTTTTCTCACCATCTACCTAGTAAAACATAGAAATGTCACATGTTCAATCATATTGGACAGTAACCGATACGAGTCAGCAAAGCTACTTATTACAGACAGATAACATTTTCTTTATACACCATATTTTGATAAGTTTACTTATTTATTTATTTAAAATCATACAAGAAAATGAATGAAATTGATGGAAAGTACAGTAACAAAGCGGTTTCTGCTTCAGCGCGAAAAGACCAACCGTTTCAGAAAACATTAAGTATATTTACCTATTACAAGTGTGTTTCCAATATCAATATAATTAAGGTAATATTGATAAGACAACGGCTTATAATATAGCCAACCAATCGTAAATTGTTTAATCGCACATTTAGCATATTGCACCGATCGAATTATTTCATACTTATATTTTCTTATTATTGATTTTAAATGAGGTAAAATATAGTCAGGATTTGTCTAATTAACAACAAAGAATCAACTTTAAGGGGCAAATGTTATTCTCGTTTTTCACATAAAGAAAATAAAGATAATATAATCAAAAATATACTCCCGAAGTACATTGGAAGAAACGCGAGATTTAATAATTCAATTCAAACATCCAAAAAAGCCAACTTCTAAAAATGAACAAATTAGGACTTTATACCTCTTCCAAATAGTTTGGAATATTCAGTCAACGGAGGTTCGAGTATAAACATGATTATATTTGATGTCACGTTATTTTCATGATTTATTTATAGATATATGTACCGTACGGATATACGTGCATAGTCGAGCCTAGTGGAATCCTGATTGACCGTTCATATTTCTGGAAAGAAAATAATAATATGAGTTACGTGATTAAAGAATTTCTGGTATCGAACGATTCAATTGCCGGTACGGCTTCGAAACACATAAAAATCACATCTCGGGGACTATGTCATAAATGGTGTCATATTATATACCATCACAAAGAGAAAAATGAGACCAAGCACATCGTTGAAAAATCATCACAATACAACACTCCTACAAGTTGTACGAGTTCAAAACGAGAATTATTAAATAAGCAACATAAAATTATCTAGCTAAATATCTTCTCCTATATAGTAAAATAATGTTCTATAAAGTCAGCCATCTCAAAAAGAAAAGAAAGGTCGATCTCCTCCTTCAGTTCTTTGTGTTCATACACGTCCCCAAATCATTTGAGTTCGTCGAAACCGACATGGAAATAGCTAGCAACGGTGGTTAGGCAAGGTGAGGCAGAAGCCTGGGCGAGGCGGAGCATATGGTTGATCGGGTTTTGGAACGGGGATGGCAACTCAGGCCAAGATAGGCAACAAGGTTAGCGGGGTGGGACTTCTTGAAAAAACAAGCAAGATGGTGGTCATGGCAACATATGCGACGGTCGACGGGCGATTTTGACGTGGGCTAGGGTTTTAGGCAAGTTTCAATGGGGATGGCCGGAGGTGAAGGCGGTGGTATGGTTAAGCTTAGCTCACGAAGGGCAAGCTAGTGGATGTAGTCGGAAGCGCTTCGAGGGTTAGTGGTGACAATAGTAGCGTGGTGTCATATGTGAAGAATGAGTTGGGCGGGAGTTTAAAATTGGGGAAGAAGGATTATTTATGGTAGTGAATTAATTATTAATTAATTTATATAATTCAGATTCTTATAAAATTCGTAACTTTTGATGCGAGGTCCAATCAAGATGCAGTTTACGCCTTGTGACTCATCAAGATATTCTACAATATGGTGTAGCTTTGTTGGTGTTTACACTATGGAGAAATAATGATAAGGTGAGTGAGAATAATTCTTTGTACTTTACATATGTAGGTAAATCTCTGTATTCACCTATATTATATCATAAGACCATGATGATATAAAATGATACGCACACACATACACATACACATACACACACACACACATACACACACACACATATATATTACACATACATACATATGTAGATACACACACACACATATAATATATATCTACATACACACACACACATACACACATATATATATATAATTAAAGGTGTACCCTAGAAGCAATTATATAATTTATTACATAAATTGACTCTTATAAGAGAATCTTGTTCGAAATGATGTAAGCATCTAGTTTTATTTTCTTTTATATAAATTTTTGTATAGAGATATAAATACTGAATTAAATTTATTAAACATATATAAGTAGAAAATCCTTAAAAGAGGTATTTTATCGATTGTAGTTACGAATATGTCTGTAACCATGAGTACTGAATCGATATACACACACTCTTACTCCTTAAATGTTCCTAGTTAAGATGTATCGAGAAAAATGATCTCAACACACCCATTGAGATTAGTGTATGTAACGCTCTCCATACGATAGATAGTAATTTACTCATGATCTTTGGGAGCACTAAGACGTTACGTAGTTGTGGTAGTTTGGAATGATCATAATATGACCCAACGAGAGTCTTCTATAGGTCATATACTTGGTCAAAATAGAAGATCTTAGGATAACGATATACAACAGTCTTTTGACTTGAGAACACTATCGAACTTAAGTATGTAAACTGTACTTTGATTTGGGCAATCACACGATATAGCGACCGTGTTACGGCCATAATTGAGTACACCTTGGAACACTTGAAGTAAAACACTACTCAAGAGAGGATTCATCTTCTTCGTTATAGAAGGTAGTATCATCGTAATTGGTAAGTCATATTAAGTCAAAATCTCTGCCCATAGTAAATCGATTAATCGATAAGTTAACGAATTACTTCGTTTACTCCAAAAAGCATAAGGAAAGTGAAATTTGGTTGAGAGAAGGCTTGTTTGACCCTTATAGACCTCAACGAGTGTTGGCGAAAGTGACACTTGGTTGAGAAAAGGCTTATGTAATCTTAAGTAAATTGGTCCAATTCCATGATGAAATTATACATGTGTTCATGCTGAAGCTATACACAAACCCACGATGATGCTGTGTATCTTGAAATCTATCAATCTCAAAACAAGTCTCGAATCATGAAATATTTATTCATATGCTACGAAATAGTTGAATGTACATAGCCTTATGTTCAAATGTCACAAGAATACAATGTCACTAGAAATCCCCAAATTGATTTAGGGTTACGAAGTTTAAAGTGAGAAGTGAGAAAAGAATTATTTTCCCCCTCCTCCATGCTCCTATGTCCGTATTTATAGGGGTGGTAAGGTGCGGCATGGATGCCATGTGGTATGCTTGGTCTTTGGCATCAAGGTTCATTTCGACGGTGTTTGGTATCATGCTTTGTTTTGATGGTTCATGACATTTCTTGGTGCATTGATAAATTAAGACATTAATAGGCGACATCATACTGGGTTGATGATCATCAATATTATAATTGCCTTGCAATATTCGTTGATGCAGCAATGAAGAGATGCGGCATCAATATGATACGACATTGGTAATATATCATACCGCAATAATTTGATGGCTTACCGCATGCTGCCCTATGTATCTCCTTGGTTGATGAAGTGCGGCATCAATAAGGATCGGCATGGGTGATAAGTGGCATCACATGAGGTTCGGTATTGAAGTCATTTGTAGGACAACATCAGAGGGAGGCAGCATTGAAATGATCATCGAAGATATGCGGTATTAACCTTTCCTTTTGTCTTCATGAGTGAAGTGCGACATTGATGGAACGCGGTATTAATTGTGTTATCCCGCCTTTTGGCAAGGCCGTGACACCAAGGAATTGACTAGTAACCAATGACGGCCCGTCCTAGAGATCAGTTATACACAGGCTCACTATGGATATCGACGAATTTTGTCCGAGTCCGGATCGAGCTAAAATTGATATGACATGACAACCTAAGCTATGAGAGTCAATGTTCCAAATCTCAAGTCAATCCGAGTTCGTATGCTCAAGTTGTGAACGATACAGAATTGGTTGAGAACAGCCTCCTTTGACTCGCTCCAGTTCGAATCACTGTTCGTCTCGCTTCACTTCGAGCCATACTTCGACTCGCTCAGTTCGCAACCATTGGGGAATCCAACTTCGAAGCCAACTTCGACTCGCTTCGCGACCATCAAAAGTGACTCCTTCGACTCGCTTCGCAACCACCAGAAGCCAACTTCGACTCGCTCCCTTCGACTCGCTTCGCGACCATCAGAAGTGACTCCTTCGACTCGCTCTGTTCGAACCACTGTTCGAGTCTATCAACTTCGACTCCATTGGCGAAGCCACTGTTCAAATCTCTCAGGAAGCTCCACTTCGACTCGCTCTATCGATGCACACTTCGACTCGCTCAATCAATGCACAGTTCGACTCGATCAAAGCAACATTGAAAGCAAAATGACCCAAAGACTCGAGCGTCACGTCACCGAGTCGAAGGGAAGCGAGTCGAACAGAGCGAGTCGAACCAAACAGCCTACCGAGAATCCCAATTCGTATCGATCATATCTCCTAATCTACAAGTCCAAATGCTATGAAATTTTCACAGAAGACTACGTGCATGCTAAAGAATGTCCATGCCAAATTTCGACTCCATTGGATGAAATCTTGATCGATACGAAATCTGTTCGTATCGATCACGGATCGGACCGAAACTTCATGGGCTTGGGTGCACGGGCCTGGTCACGTGCCAGAGAGGGTCTCCCGAGATCTGAGCGAAATATCAGCCTCCTACACCTATAAATAGACCCCCAAAGCCAATAGAAAAGGGGTTCTTCTTCCTCTTTGAGATCTCCAACGCCCGGACTCCGCCAGATCCAGATCTGAACTCCATTACTGCTGCTACCAACGAATTTCACTGCTGCAAATCATTGTTATTCGCTGTAATTTGCTGTAATCAGTTGTAAACATAAAAGAAAGATCAATAAAGCAAACTACTTCATAGTGGATGTAGGAAATACGCCGAACCACTCTAAATTCTTGTGTCTCCCTACATTTTAATTATTCTCATTTCTGAAATTTGGAGTGTTGGTTAGATAAACCCTCTTTTTACATTTAATTTCTTCACTTTATCTCTTCAAAGACTTCCGAAGAGTGTTGTGCCCAATTTTTGTACAAACATTTTGGTGCTTTCACTGAGAAAACCCAATTTTTCTCCTGCTCTTTGGATCTCCTATCTATATTGGATTGCATAAATCTAAGAAGAAGATCCAGATCTAGAACTTTGAAGCCCTTCCATTCTATTCAGATTTGCAATCAGATCTAGGAAAGGACTTCATCAATTCATTATGGTGAGCACACGTACCACTTCTACAGCTGCTGATCAAGGAGCGCGGGACCGACAAAATCCCGTGCAATCACCTCCATCCAATCAAAATGTTGCAGGACCCTCAGATCCATCAGGTCCAATCACTAGACAAGAATTCCAGACATTGCTTCAAGAGTTGACCCAAAGTCGGCAGCAGCTAACTGAACAACTGTGCACCAACACAGAGTTGACTAACCAGCTAAATCGCTAAAGGCGCAGAAGATTCAGAAGAGACCAGGGTTCTTATTCCTCCACAGAGAGTTCAGCCTCCTCTGATGGCCAAACCAGATCCACACGCCCACGGCTAGGTGTAAGCTACACCCAAGCCACGGGACACCAACCTGCTTTGAATCTTGGGCAACCTAGAGCTGGACCATCCGCTAGTCTCCGTACAGAACCTTCAACTCGAGGAGAAACTGCTCCTTACCATGTTACCGACAACATTGCTACTACCACCACTGCCGGACGGGGAGGTGATGCTAGAAACCAAGCTGATCCTCAACGTAACCAACGAGAGCAGACTCCTGAGCCTTATGTCCCTGAGGATGTTGAACCAAGGAGGCGAGGCACGGACCGTCGACCGCGTCCGGTCCAGACTCGCGCTGTGGAACCCGACCACACCTTGGCGCAGCACGCTCCTAGTATCCGTATGTCGGATATACCAACGATGATCCGCCAAATGATCCGTGAAAGTCAAGGTTTCTCTAATGATGACTGGGGAATCTCCCGGAGTCATACCCCTTTCACCGATGACATATTGTATGCTGAACCACCTCGGCGCTTCAGGATGCCAACTTTGCCAGTTTACGAAGGGAGTTCTGATCCCAATCAACACATCCTGAAATACAAATGGCTGATGAATGCTGCGAGAGCTGATGACGCAGTAAAGTGCCGTAGTTTCCCCATTTCCCTAGGGGGCATCGCTACCATGTGGTTCACCCGTTTACCACCCCGATCCATCTCTAACTTTGACCAGATGGCCACCAAGTTTGTTGAACAATTTCGTATGCACGTGGCGAGGCCTAAAGACGTTAACACTCTGTCCAGTGTTACACAAGCTCCCGGAGAAACTCTTAGACGTTACTTGGAGCGATTCCATGCTGCGTGTGTAGAAATAAGCAATCCCAACGATAACTCCATCTTGATGGCACTGACTAAGGGGATTGATGCTGACTCCGAGTTCGGAAATTGGTTAGCTGGAAAACCACCTGCGTCATTGGACCGTTTCTATTCCAAGGCAGCCCAATTCTTGAGAAGGGAGGATGCGAAACAGTCTAGGAAGCAGGATGACGCAGAGCCCAACATCGAAGGAATCCAAAGTAACATCGCTGTTAAACAATCCGGGGATAGTTCTGGAAGAGTCCAATTGAACGTACAAAATAAACAGGATCAGCAGAGGGACAATAGGAATAAAAATAAAAAGCGAGATCAAAATCGAGGCCCACCGCGCAGAGATCCCATGTTCAACAATTACACTCCACTGAATACGTCGTTGGAAAATGTGTATTTACAGACTTGTAATACCATACAGTACAAGAAACCTGCCCCGAAGCCGTCAACGGAAAGACAAGTTCAAACAGGGAAGTTCTGCAGATTCCATGAAAATTATGGTCATAATACCAATGGGTGTCGTCATTTACAAGACCTCATTGAAAAGCTGATCCACGAGAGGAAGTTAGATCAGTATGTGCAGGCGCCGCACTCGGGGGTTGCGGGCCCATCAAATCAGAATCGTGCGCCAGATCAGGCAAGACAGGAGGAACCTGCTCGTACTGGCGGGAGGTTGGTAATAAACGCAGTTAGTGTTGGTCCTCATCTAGCAGACCGAAGCTGGAAGGAAATGGAGTCGTATGCCAGCTCTATCAGGCATGCGGACTTCGAGTGTTACAGTAGTTTTGATGAAGAAGCTTCGACCAAGCGACAAAAGACGATGACTGACGATATTGTGTTTCGAAATAGAGATGCTGACAGGGCCGGAGCCCCAATCACCGATCCACTGGTCATATCAGCTCAAGTAGGTCATGCTTGGATGAAAAAGATTCTGGTCGATAGTGGAAGTTCTATGAATATAATATTTAAACGAGCTTATGATCAAATGAACATGGGAGACAAAGATTTAAAACCTTGTTAATCTCGAATCCATGGTTTCAATGGAAGCGCTACTATACCTACTGGAGTAGTGAAACTACCAGTGGAGCTGGGAACTGGAGAACATTGGAGAGTCCGGACGTTGCAGTTTGATGTATTGAACATAGATTCGCCATACAACGCCTTCTTGGGCCTACCGGCCCTTGCTGAATTTAGGGCTGTTATTGCCCCGTGGTGTTCAACTTTAAAATTCCCTACCACCAATGGAGTTGGGGTCGTTCAAGGGGATCTGGCTGATTCGAGAGCGGCTGTTTACCGAAATCAAGTCCCCCGAATGAACAGTGTCAAAGTCCGACCCCAAGCTTTCGGACTCGGCGATTTTGTCCACAAGAGAATCTTCCCGACGCCTCCGCACGCGAAACCGACGTGGGAAGGGCCATATGTGATCAAACGAAAGCTCGAAAATGGTACCTTTAAGTTAGCAATCGTCGGCGGACCTGCTCTGCCAAAAGCCTGGAACAGCGAGAGTCTTCGCCGCTGCCACACATGACAGGCTATCTTTATCCATTTAGATTACTTTCCATTTTGCAATTTGTTTCTGCATTTCGAAATTAGAATTTGCAATAAGGCAACTGACTTTGCCATATTTTCTTATTTCATCAATAAAATGCAATCTCTTCGAGCCATAGCTGTGCTTTACTTGAAATGCTTTATATGACCATCACTATGCACGGAGAGCTAAGTTTCACCATACGGTAGAATTCATTCGAATAGGGAGTGACTGCGATGCAACCAACCACTCGTTAAGTGAAACCCGAGCTCGGGGACAAGCCATCACATCAAAGTCAAAAAAGGATTGATACACGATAATCCTTCATTCAACTCCGTATTCCCAGAGTGCAAACCAGAGTATAAACATCAACTCCGAACTCCCAGAGCGCGAGTCGGAGTATAAACATCAACTCCGAGTTCCCAGAGCGCGAACCGGGGTATAAACATCAACTTCGTATTCCCAGAGCGCGAACCGGAGTATAAACATTAACTCCGTATTCCCAGAGTGCGAAGCGGAGTATAAACATCAACTCCGAGTTCCCAGAGCGCGAACCGGAGTATAAACATCAACTCTGATTTCCCAGAGCGCGAACCGGAGTATAAACATCAACTCCGTATTCCCAGAGCGCGAACCGGAGTATAAACATTAACTCCGTACTCCCAGAGTGCGAAGCGGAGTATAAACATCAACTCCGAACTCCCAGAGCGCGATTCGGAGTATAAACATCAACTTCGTATTCCCAGAGCGCAAAGCGGAGTATAAACAACAACTCCATATTCCCAGAGTGCGAAGCGGAGTATAAACATCAACTCCGAGTTCCCAGAGCGCGAACCGGAGTATAAACATCGACTCCGGATTCTCAGAGTGTGAAACGGAGCGTAAACACCAACTTCAAGTCCCCGAAGCATGAATTGGAGTATAAATATCAACTCCAAACTCCCAGAGCGCGAGTCGGAATACAAATGTCAATTCCAAGTCCCTAGATCGCGGACATATGATTAAAACTTAATGTAACGACCCGCTATTTTGGACTATTCGCATCCGCACATGTCGGACTTGAATAATTCAAAATACCGAATAGTTAATTTAAATTTGGCAAAACTGAGCATATACAGTAAATAAAATAATCACATATCACAGACACAGAGTAATAAATGCAGCGGAAGTAAAAGATAGTAGTTCATGAAGCTACTATATACATATCAGAGTTAAATAAGGTACAACAGATGTCTCGAATACAATAATCAAATACAATATCAGAATACATCACTAGAATCAACTGGATATCTGAAACTGGATAGATAGCTGGATCTCCAAGCGAAGCTCCAACTCCAAAGGTGAGTCTCGAATACTGGTACACTCAGTCTGACCCGAGCGTAAAGAAAACACAAAACACTCGAGTCAGGATTAACATTCTTATATCAATAAATCTAACTCAAGTGAAATAGCAACTGAAATACAAGTAACTCAAAGGATGTTGGAATAACCATCCTTTAAGGATCCCTTAAACTATCTACTATGTAGTAGTGTACGATAAGTAGATAATGCCTAACAGTAATATAAAATATCAAAATAGTGTTAAGGCATTACCATTATCCCCCTTAACACATTTTATATAAGCGTTATAGTCTATACAGCACTGTAAACTCCACCGTAAACTAGTGGGATATCAGGGAGTACTCCATAGGTATAACACAAAACAAATCGTAGTGGTCGCATATATAGGGATCCAAGTATGACAAGGCACATGAGGCAATACCCAAGGTAGTGAAACTACCGTTTGCCTGATCCGGACTGGTGAGAACGCATCGCCGCAACGATCGCAACACCGCGAAACAACACTCCCAAATCAAGGGTGCACCAATCGACAACAAGTAATAAGTAGTTTTCGAAGAAGTGTGTTCGCTCGAGGTAGCTGACCTCCATTTGGCCCGGCACGGCTCCTGTTTTAGTCATTTCCAATTTGACATAAGTGTCAAGGCTATCCATTATCGTTCACTTTCTTCAATCATCACGTACATCATTCCAACCACTTCATTCTGGATCACACTCCGCGTATAGTTATTAAAGTGGTTTTCGGTTTAGACAGTGAGTATGTCCCTAACTGGTTCCGGTCTCTTTAATAACTTTCGTAATTATTACACCGATTGGTCGTTTAATAAATTTCAAAACCAAATCAATTACAATTCCAATTAGAATTTGTAAATCAACATTTCCTTTGTCTTTCTAAACCAATTTCCAAAATTTACGTTTCAAAACTTCCAAATTACCATTTCAAAATCTTATAATACAATTTTCAATTTCTATTTAAACAATTCAAATATTGATTCAAGTTCGTATATAAGTTTCATTCCAAAATAATTTAAATTAATTTAATTTAACATTTAAATCAATTTAAATTCATTTATCGATTTCATTCAATATTCATTAAATAAATTTGCCATTCAAAACAATTTCTACTAAATTTCCAATTCATTAAATCCATTATTTAAATTCAACTTCATTATATCAAAACTTACAAATTGAATTAAATTAAATTCATCAACTCAAATTCTTTAAATTTCAAGTCTTACATTAATTTCAATAAATCACATTTTATTTCTTGTTAAAGAAATTCAATTTCACTTATTTACTTACTTAAATAATTTTCCAAACTTAATTAATAAAGAAACTCAATTTCAATTATTTACGAAGTAAAAATTCACTTATTCAAAAGTTCGATTTCTCTTATCAAAGAATTCAAATTTTTTATTTAATTATCAAATAATCAAATCTTATTTAATTATTAAATATTTCAAAATTTAATTATTAAATAATTTCAAAGCTTAATAATTTCAAACTTAATTATAATTTCAAACTTAATTATTAAATCATTTCAAACTTAATTCAATGAAAAGTTCCAAATTTAATTGTCAAATAATTAATTTCAAAATAACGATCTTTCAACAACTATTATATCAATATTTGTTTCAGATTTTAAATATTAACATTTCCTTTCATTAAAAATTCAAATTTCAGCTTCATTTCAAAATCTTATCCTTTCAAATAAAAACTTTATTTTATTTTAAATCAAATTATTGACCAATCGGGTTTTATTTAATTCTCTATCCTAAGTCAAAGTTTAATTTGGGTATTTATCATTTCAACCCGATTCCAATTCAATTCAAAATCAAAGCATAACAAAGGGAACTTGCAGTGTGATAACTGGGAGGGTGTCAAAGTAAATAAACAAGCAATAACAACCATCAATATCAATCCAATAATCCATTCAAATAATCCCGAAATAATCGTATTAATTCACATTGTTGTTTGTGCGAATTAATATAATTATTTCTAGAATCTACACTATCATTTCATGTAGATTAAAGATTATTACACTATCTATTATTCAATTTCATACTACATCAATTAATACAACATAAATTCAAATGGTTCAAAGGTAATTAACTATTTTTCTACGTGTCAAATAATTAAACATTCAAGGGGTCATATTATACAAATTTAACAAATCAAATTCAACACATATGTCGATTCAAATTTTTAACTATCCTTCGTCAAATTCAATTGCATACTATTTATCACTTTATACATTACAATTTTACATCCAATATAAACAACAAACAATCAATCACTTTCAACCAAACGGGATTATCACCGTATAATTAACAGATAATGGTTTCAGATGTCACAGGTGAACTGGTACAGTTAATAGCATAAATAACAGTGTAAATAACTAACAGTAACATATTTCAATTGAAATCAGATTTAATAAATAAAAGAACGTTAATCGTGAGTGATTGCTCACCTTTCGAAGCTAGTGAGATTTGACAATGAAGTGGATTACGGATCCAAGCACGAATTTGCAAAGCAAAGCAAGATGGACTCGAGTTCGATGCACAAAGCTGATAATAGGAGTTGATGAAAACAAATCAGAACCATCTATATATTACTGAAATAAAATACACGTTATAATTTTCTCTAAACAAATTTAAAATGCACATTAAAATAAGATGTATATATTTATTTGTTTAAAAAAAAATATTCCAACATATATCTTCAAACCCATATGCAAACATATCACTTTATATATATATATATACTACATGAAACCACAATATATATAACCCTTTTGATTTCAATCTATATATATATTTCAAAATTAAAATAACCATATATGTAAAACGTACTCAGACTTACATTATATATCATATAACTGTTATACTTGACTGATATATACAGTACACATAAACTAGAACATATATTTTCTAAAATTCCCCTTAAAATCTATAAAACCCATTTTCCTTTTCAAAAGGTTTGCAAATATTAACATCAATATTCTCTCAGACAATATCAATTATCAACAAAATTTCCTTATGAATGTATATATATAACCAGTTATGCAAACTTAACCCATCTGCTTCGCATGCAATAGGATTTAATAAAATTATATATATGTATACTAAGTTTCGAAAGAAACTGCAATGCCCACCCTTATATATAACATCATGCATATTATACTTTAATCAATACTTACATATATATTATATGTATCCACTGCAAAAATGAAAATAACTCACGCAACCCACAACATTATATAAATATACTATATGTATATTAGCTTGAGCATACCAATGTATATAAATTAAATAATAATTAACAGTAAACCAATATAAACTTTTATAGCTTTATAATAAATTATGCCAGAAAACCTTACATAGCCGACACACATATGTATGCCCAGATCGAGTATATATATAACTGATATATAATATACATATAGACATATAAAATTTAGAGTTTAACAAAGCATATTATATATAACATATACTATATATATTAACAAATGACTTGCATATTACTTCATGCGTACATCAAACTTATATATATAAACTATACTTGCATCTTAACCAACTTGTATACATATATAGTACAGTCGAAACAAAGTATATATATAAACTAGCAAACTTTGAACTCATGTGAACATATATATATAACACACTTAATTAAAATATTCATATATATAATAATATAACAGACAATGTAACAGATATATAGATATAGGACCAAACTCACTTATTCATATATGCTAATATATATAACTCAGATCTATATATATATATATTACAAACACATAAATATACCTTCTCATTCCAAAAACTCGGGTTGGTGGAAGGCTTGGCATCAGATCAAGTGGCGAAGGAAGCACGCCGATTCAGGGGAGAGAGAGTGGTAGTGGGTTGTGACCCGACCGAGGTGGTGAGGTGCTCGACGTGGAAGATCTGGAGGGAGAGTGGGCGCTTTGGACAATTAGAGGTCGAAGCGTAGGGTGGTGAGACAAAGGAGGCCGAGGTCGGAGAATGGATAATGGCTTCTTAGTGGAGGTGGGATGAATTTGACGTGGGTAGACAAAGGGCTGGGGACGAGTTGAGGGAAGTGATGGGTTGAGCTAGCTTTGTTCTCCAAAAATGAAAGTGAACCATATTTGTTATAAAAAAATTCGAAGAACGTAGAAAAAAAAATGTGAACCGAAGTCAAAAGAATTGAACAGATGTATATTGAAAAGTCTCGGCTGGAAGTATTTGATAATAATTGAAGACGAATGAACTTCTTAGTTAAAAGATACTGTATATAACTATTTTTTCTATTTTATATTTGAATGAAACGATGTAGTAGACAAATGAACAGATGTAATTTAATTCCTAGAGAATAGCAATAGTTAAAGCTGAAAAGATGAATTTAGGGAAATAATAATGATAGTGGTCAGGACTATTGAGCTTTAGGAAATAATTTCTAAAATATTTATTGATGATGGCTATTCGATTCACGGTATATCAATGAAAGGTCACGGGAAGACAAAAGGTTTTAAAACGGAACCAATACGGTTGACCATTTCATGGTTTCCGCTATGTACCTGACATCAAAACGCAGAATTGAATATACCGTAGAGATCAGCATGACGAGACGATCAAAACGGTATACAGAGATCAGTGGTATGATAGGATTATAAAAATTCGAATTTTCTACTAGCAGAAAATGCAGCAAAAACGTAGAAAAATAAGATCGACGGAGCTAAAGAAATCAGAATTTGGAAAAAACAAAAAATGACGTTTTGCTCAGAAGATGATTTAGAATTTTTCCATATAAAAATATTTAGGTTTCGAAAACATTTTATTTTCATCAATTATTAACTGACAAAATTGAAATTACACACGAAATAAACTTTCATATTTTTGGATGAAAATTTACCAGTTGCTATGTTTAACTAGACGCATTTCAAATATCAAATTTTTATTTCAAAATTTTATCGTTTAAAAATTTCACAAAATTTCAACTAATTACGTTATTAAAACAGTTAAAATTTATGGGTCGTTACACTTAAACCGGCGTGACCAACCGCCAGTAAACAAATGGGACTCCCCGGAGTGCGGATATGACCATCGACAATCAGACAAGCATGGATGCATTACTCAATCTCCGCTTGCCTCAGACATCCGTTCGGTGGCACTAGACTCAACATGTTATAAGTAAGAAGCGATCGTCGACCGATGATCTACAACTCGTCCCCAAGACTGGGGGGTAGGACTTAAGCATCAACCATTGATTGAAGCGATGCAACGTCGGAATTCAACTCGCTTCCCAGTCGCAAACCATGTCCACAGTTTCCAAACTTGGCAAACAAAAACAAACTTGATTCGGAACCTGAAACTTCACAAGTGTACTCCAGATATTGAAACACTTAGACAAATACACAATGACAGAAAAGAAACCAAAAAAGAGAAGTTTCATTTCTATTGTTTGTAAAAGAAGTTCGTATACAAGTTTGTTCCAAAAAATTCCTACTAGCAGGGGCTAAACCCGCATCTATACACGGCTAACAAAATGAAAGTCAAAATTACATCGAGGGAGCATGCCTAATCTTTCTTCTTCTGCGGCTTCCTTTTCGGTGCAGGCCCACTGGAGCCACCACTATCCTTCCTCTTTGAGCCTTTACCGGTCGGTGGACGATCTTCGGGCGGGAGCATAATTTCAACGTCCTCCTCTGAACTCGAATGGACGGGGATGCTTCCAGCCGGAGGAGTCGGAGGGATAGGATCGAATATGGAAGATGGAATAGCCACACTAGTGTTAGAAAATGTACCGCCAGGCGATATCATTCTAAGCGGAGCCGAACCAAGTGCCACCATTCCACCTCCAAAACTGCCACCATGTGCTGCTGCATCCATTTCAGCGGCGATTTGTGCCAAGATTTCCTCCTCATTACCCGCTCGGGCCATGCTGGGAGCATCAACAGACGACATCGAAAAGCTTGTAGCAGGAACGCCTCCGCCCATGACAAATGGTAAGTCAGCTAAAGGGTCGCCATGATGGCGAAAGAGTTCCTCCACCATCTGCTCGTCAAACACAAGCGTGCTTCCCTGCATATCGTCAAGAGATGCAGCCGTTGAAGTCACGGTGATCGCTTCAGTAATGATGGCTTCCTGTGTCTGATGTGATTCTTGAGTAACAGGAGCCTCAGCGTGTGCATCATCGATCACTGGACAAAGAATAAGAAGACTGTTAGAACTTAACTCGATCGAAGATTTCGACTTAAGAAAGACATATGGAATGTTCAGAATACCTTCCTCAGTTTGACTCGTAGGCGGCAGAGCGACATCAGTAACTTGCGCTGCGGCCTGTGACATCTGTGGCTGATCTGGATTATAAGCAGGAACAGGCTGGGGATCAACCGCAGACAAGGATTCGGGCTGGGTTGACACGGGTACTTCAAGACTTGCTTCATGGTGGTCAACCCCTGAACCCTCTCCAACTTCAAAGTGTTGGGCGCCAAGTTTTTCCTTCTCACGCAGAATCATTGACTCATGCAGAATCTTCTTCTCATCTTCAGTCAGAATGCGATTCTCGAGTTCGAATTCATCCACGGACTCGCCCTGATGCGCCTCCTTCTCTTCCTCAACCAGTCGGCCCTAAGCGTTGTAAAGATGCGTTGGGTAATCACCGAGCTAGGCTAGACCCCTGTGCCTTAGCACATTAGCGTTGTAAACAACGAGCAGGTCTTCGATGTCAGCCTCTAGCCTGGACTCCGCCGACTTCACTTTCTCTTCAACCTCAGCCTCCACCTTGCGGACTTTAGCCACTGCCGCATCCCGTTCACCCCTGAGCAGAATAGTTTGTTCGCACGCCTTCTGGGCTGCGTTGTTCGCATCATCTTTTTCCTTGACCATGTCAGCAAATTTGACCTTGAGTTCATTAAGCTCCTTGACCGCCGCATCCCGTTCGGCGGTGACTTTAGTGTTCCGGTGGCCCATCTCCTCCACCAGGGCAACGTGAGTCTGCCCCAACCTCTCCATTGCCTCCTTCGCTTCATCAGTTTTTTTGGTGGCCTCAATTTCCGATCTCCGAGAAGACTCGGCCTCAGTAGTAAGCACCTGAATAATCCGATCCCTTTGAGCAAGCTCGGTCTCCAGTTTCTCAAGCGCTTTAGCTCGCTCGGAGGCCACCTTAGAGGCTTTTTCTGCAGCCTTTACCCACTCTCTGTACTGGGTGTAGATGTCGTGCACATAATCATGCATCGTGCTTTCTACCCCTGATGGAATTCTCTTTAAGTGAGGTGGGAAGACATAGCCATCAAAGCAGATATTCGGAAAATCCTTCTTCATCTGGGCCAATTTAAGGGCCCTTTCCCCTGTGGGCTCAGCAGGGACCTGCTCTACAATTATGGAAGCCGTGGTCTCGACTCTTTGAAGATGAGTCTCAGATCTAGAAGTATGAGAAGATGGCCTATGACGAGGTGGCTCTGGTGGATTTGAAGTTTGAACAGGAGGAGGAGATGGAAGTCTAGAAGGAGGAGAGCGTGATCTAGACCGATGTCTATATTCCCTGTCCCTATCACGCCCATACCTATCCTGATTAGAATAATCACGATCGCGATCTCTGTCTGAATCCCTCCTGCGGGAATTGTAATAAGAAGAAGCTTTTCGGGCTGAGCGAACATTTCCGAGCATCGATCCTTTTCCAGACATAGTACCTGAAAATGAGAAGCGAAGAAAGAGTTAGCGATTTCCTAAGTTGGACGATTTACAGTTATGAGTCATGCAGTGTAGTGAAGTGTATGCATGTGCAACCCCCCGACCAACCGGAAATGTCGGCCGCACTCATAGCAAGCGACGCGCTCGGTTCAAGAACACTATCAAGCTCCTCCATCCCGGCGTCGTGTTGAGACAACACAAAATCCGGAATCGGAACATCAGCAAGCCCTTTAAAAAGACTCTCTACTTGCGGGGGAGGAGCCTTCGAAATTCTAATCCCTGGGAAAGGTAAAGACACGACCACGGATTTAAATCTCTCAGATTTAGAGCGTTTGTAAGCAGCAGCCTTGCCTTTTCTTCTTCCTCCAGAATCCTGGACATCGGCAGAAGGCCCATTTGGGAGCTCGGTATCGGTAGGCGTTCTTTCGGGATCAACTTCTTCGGCTATCACGACTGCGGGCGCTTTGCGCTTCACCCGTTTCTTCGATACCACTCTATGTGTACCTTCCAGCTGTATGCTCTGCCTCTGTTCTATTAGCCCGACGGTCCTCAAATTTCTGTCAGACAGGACCAAGTCGATATGCCTCTCTTCGCCCGAGAACGCTTGAAGAATCCGAACAAGCTCTCTGAAGTATGCACCGTCAGGACGAGAGATTGCAGCTATAAAAAAGGAAAAGTATGTCAGTTTTGGAGTCGGTTACTAATATATCAATGATTCAAGAGAGAAATGGAAACACTTACGTCTATCCAACCACCGCCTAGCAAATCCGGGGGGGCACCGAACATAGAACCATTCGGTTTTATAGTAACTTAGCCTTCCCCAGGAGCCTAGTACAA
Source organism: Allium fistulosum (assembly GCA_030737815.1). NCBI lineage: Eukaryota > Viridiplantae > Streptophyta > Magnoliopsida > Asparagales > Amaryllidaceae > Allium > Allium fistulosum. Next base: position 941,776,273 of record CM060908.1, read on the forward strand.
TGTGGCAGTTTCTGACCGCTTCCAGGAAGGTGAAAGAAGGGCTGTCTCCATGGCTCTTGACATTGAATAAATATCTGATTTCGATCGGCTTCGGCGGTCGAAAGAGGATCTCCATAAACAGGACAAAGGTGCTGTTCAACAAGGCATACCCGTTGGGATGTAGCTGAGATGGAGCTATGCCGAGAAACGATAACATCTCCCTTATATATTGGTTGAAGGGAGGGAGTGTCCCCGCTGTGCAAGCGTGACGGTTGAAAGCAGTAAACCCTTTTGGGGGATCGTGCGGCCTGTCATTTGGCCCAGGAAGTAGCACGTCATCGAGCGACAAGCCGTGCCTCAAGCAAATCCGTCCTAGCATATCTTCAGAGATACCCGACGACACTGAATCTAGCGGATTACAAATAAACCGGGCACCCGGACGATCGTCCGGAGCTGGGTCTATAACTTTGGCTTCAATAACCGGTATCTCTATGGTTGGAGGAATAGAACTCGGGAGTTCCTACTACTGTGAACTTGAGGGTTCCATGAATAGCTAGCTTATGAAAAATCATTGTTAAACTGACAAATAACGCTCGTGCATCCCCTAGTGTAAAGTGTGTGAGTGTGTGCTGTGCAGTACCGTATGTCATTTGAGAAGATCTACAGGATTAAAGAAAACATGTAAACGACGAGACTTTGGAATTTAGTCGGAAGGACCATCATCGCTGACCGTCATGACCGTCATCGCTGACCGTCACGACCGTGCCATCCAGTTGTTAACTATCACTCCAAGTTAAAGTCTGTTATTATTTTGATAAGTTCTAGTTTCATCGACGAGCTTCGATAGGCAATCAGATATGCGGTGAAACGATTAAGTCCAGTTATGCAAGTTTGAAGCTCGTCGGAGTCAATTGTTCAAACGTGCAAGAAATTTTAGATTTTTTAATGTTCAGTTTGTATCGCTAACGAGAGCCGTGCTCGCATCAACAGGTCATGGTCATCTGAGTATGGGTTCGACTCGGTCAGAAGGCTGGGGATTTCGAATCGATCAGAGCGCAACACTTCGAATCGCTTCCAAGACTACGCAGTTCGACTCGGTCCCAAACCATCGAGTTCGACTCGATCTCAAACCTCCACTTCGACTCGTTCCAAGGCACTCCCCTTCGACTCGTTCCAAGGCACTCCCCTTCGACTCATTCCAAGGCCACCACTTTGACTCGATCAAAAGCCATCCTTTTCGACTCAATCCAAGGCCATCGTTTCGAGTCCATTAGACGCAACCCCTTCGTATCGATCCACGTACTCAAAGCATTCGATTCGATGCGAAGCTCCACCATCGGTCGATACGAAGGCCTCCGCCTCATCATCTCGAAACCCCTACTCCAGATCGACGCGAAGCTGAGGCCAAGGAATTTTCGATCGATCATGAATCTGATTGATTTGGTGTTAAAAACCCGAGTCTCATCGTTTACACGTGGATTCGCTTAGTGGATTACCTAGATCTGCTAATTAGTTCGAGTAATTGAAGGTATGAATCGGTTCGAAGGCAAGGTTGTTTTCTTCTTTGTTGTCTCGAGTTTCAGAGTGACACGAAAGCAAGGCAGGAAAACGGAAAGTGAAAAGTGAAAAAATGTCTCAGTACAAAGTATTTATATGGACTCGAAAGCAAAAGGAATAAAACGATTCGCATCCCAGTGGATTCGAACACGTGTTTCGACTCCGTCTCTAGTACATCGATGCGAAGCTCCCCTTTGTATCGCTTGTCTTCGACTCCATCCTCGGTGCAGCAATATGAGCAACCAGTTCGACTCCATCGATACGAGACCACAATTCGTATCGATCACCTTCGACTCTGGCTCCTATGCACTTCAACTCGCTCAGTTCGAATCCATCTGGGAGGTCCACTACTACTCGCTCCATTTTGACTCGCTCAGCTCACATCCCTCAGAGATGCCCTCTTCGACTACTATGCAGTTCGAATCCAAGATCGAGTCGAACAAGCAGTTTGAATCCATCAAATCATGGCTTCCAGAGGCCGACTCCATCGAATCGAAATACTTACTTCGCATCTCTAAAATCCAATAAAAATCGTCTTCGATGTTTCAACCCTTCACATCGATTCAGGAAAGGATCGTTACGAAAGAACATTCAAAGGCAACCATCGAGCGTTGTTACAGCGAATTTCACATCGGTTCAGGAGAGGATCGATATGGAATTCAAAAATAAAATAAACTGACAACGACTCGTGAACGTACAAACGTCAACGAGAGTCAGGTTAACATATATGCATTAATGCCGGACTAATATTCAATATTCCAGATTTTCAGGAATCAGAAAATCATCCAATAATGATTACAACAACAAATGAGTAACCACTAGCATACAGCAATCAGTCGCAACAATACGGGGTACAACAGTTGACAGCCAACGGTTTACATTATCAAGAAAAACAGTCGAAGATTACAGCTTTCATCAAAAAGACGATAACTATTCAGAATGAAGATTGCAGCACTTCAAAGCACATCATGTTTTCACAAGACGTACTTTGGGGGGCAAATATTATCCCGCCTTTTGGCAAGGCCGCGACACCAAGGAATTGACTAGTAACCAATGACGGCCCGTCCTAGAGATCAGTTATACACAGGCTCACTATGGATATCGACGAATTTTGTCCAAGTCCGGATCGAGCTAAAATTGATATGACATGACAACCTAAGCTATGAGAGTCAATGTTCCAAATCTCAAGTCAATCCGAGTTCATATGCTCAAGTTGTGAACGATACAGAATTGGTTGAGAACAGCCTCCTTCGACTTGCTCCAGTTCGAATCACTGTTCGACTCGCTTCACTTCGAGCCATACTTCGACTCGCTCCGTTCGCAACCATCGGGGAATCCAACTTCGAAGCCAACTTCGACTCGCTCCCTTCGACTCGCTTCGCGACCATCAAAAGTGACTCCTTCGACTCGCTTCGCAACCACCAGAAGCCAACTTCGACTCGTTCACTTCAACTCGCTTCGCGACCATCAGAAGTGACTCCTTCGACTCGTTCTGTTCGAACCACTGTTCGACTCCATCAACTTCGACTCCATTGGCGAAGCCACAGTTCGAATCTCTCAGGAAGCTCCACTTCGACTCGCTCTATCGATGCACACTTTGACTCGCTCAATCAATGCACAGTTCGACTCGATCGAAGCAACATCGAAAGCAGAATGACCCAAAGACTCGAGCGCCACATCACCGAGTCGAACGGAAGCGAGTTGAACAGAGCGAGTCGAACCAAACAGCCTACAGAGAATCCCAATTCGTATCGATCATATCTCCTAATCTACAAGTCCAAATGCTATGAAATTTTCACAGAAGACTACGTGCATGCTAAAGAATGTCCATGCCAAATTTCGACTCCATTGGATGAAATCTTGACCGATACGAAATCTGTTCGTATCGATCACGGATCGGACCGAAACTTCATGGGCTTGGGCGCACGGGCCTGGTCACGTGCCAGAGAGGGTTTCCCGAGATCTAAGCGAAATATCAGCCTCCTACACCTATAAATAGACCCCCAAAGCCAATAGAAAAGGGGTTCTTCTTCCTCTTTGAGATCTCCAACGCCCGGACTCCGCCAGATCCAGATCTGAATTCCATTACTGCTGCTACCAACGAATTTCACTGTTGCAAATCATTGTTATTCGCTGTAATTTGCTGTAATCAGTTGTAAACATAAAAGAAAGATCAATAAAGCAAACTACTTCATAGTGGACGTAGGCAATACGCCGAACCACTCTAAATTCTTGTGTCTCCCTGTATTTTAATTATTCTCATTTCTGAAATTTGGAGTTTTTGTTAGATAAACCCTCTTTTTACATTTAATTTCTTCACTTTATCTCTTCAAAGACTTCCGAAGAGTGTTGTGCCCAATTTTGATACAAACAAATGGGATGCGATATTGACTAGATATAGCATAAAGGTGAAGCGACATTGTCCATTAGCCTTTGTTGATGTTAGGCGGCATTAATGGTATGTGGTATTACTGTATGCACTCAACATTGATTTTCATGCTACCTTCATACTGATAATGAGCAGCATTCTGCTTTGTAGTTAACCTACGACATAAATTTCCATACAATTTTCTTGCCCCTGTCAGTGACATGCAATATTACATGTTGCATTGATGACATGCGATATCCTAAGGCGCGACATTGATAATAGGTGGTTTTGTAGAGATACGACATTGCTTGAGAGGCAGCATCAATAAGACCCGATTGACGATCTGTTTTCCTTTAATTTAGCACTTTCTTTATCTATGAGATCCTTTGACTTCAACAATCTTGTCGTTATCATACCTTTATACTTTCGGAATCTTGTATTATTATCTCGAAAGCTCAATCGTAGACTTATTAATTCGATATAATACTCCCATTAGAAATTATGTGGATAACATTTGCCTCCTAGTATGGAGAAAATGTTGACTTTCCAAGTCAACTCTTCGATATTAACACTTGCCGCTTTGCCAAACATGTTGCCACCAATGAATTTCATCCAGATCTGGGTTGTTCCTTTAAATTGAGATCAAGGGCTCCTATTTCTTCTTTTTCTTCTTCCTTTTACCCGCGAATCGAGTCTCAAAGAAAAAGTTTTTAATTCCCAATTTTACTTAAAAATTTCAATATCGACAATAGGTTAAGGTATTTTTAAACAAAATTTAACCTTATTCATTATCTATGGATTTGATAATTTTACAAACTTTATATTAGTTTATGAATTTGACATCCCACTATGATTTATACAAAATGTTATATGCACGATATTTTTATTGTGCCTTATTGATTGGCTATAAATTTGATATCTAGACATCAATTTAATAGTTAAGCATTTCTAATTAGTTATAGGTTTCTCAAGTAGTCTACAAGTTCGACATCCTACTATAAGTTCAATATCCGATAATGGACCCTTCAATAGATTGTTAACTTGTTTCAAGTTTTGTAGTTAACTCTAGCTTACGCTTTATCATTTAGAATTGAATAGCTCTTAACTAACTAACTATTCCTTGGTTAGGCGTTTGATTATCTATTTTGCATTTATGGGCATTTCAAATTTGCAAAATGAGTAGTACTTCCTTGATTTTGTGTAATATTTCCTGGCAGATAAATGGATAGCGAAAAGTCCAACAAAGGTTCCAGACATTCATCTTTTTCAAAGAGAGGAGACTATACGGTTAGTTAATTCTCTCACCACTGCTCAGCAAGTGGTGAATGCCATTTTCCAACAATTCAAGATTACGGGCATTGAATCTCTTCTTGGTGTCTTTCTGCAACCTGTTACCCCAATTCAGCTGACTCCCAATTCTTCCACCTACTTGAGTGATTCTTCTTCAGTTGTTTGAATGTGTTATATACCTATTCTTCCTTTTGAAACTTTCTAAGACACATGGCTTATGTAACGACCCGCAAGTTCATCACTTCAGAAATTTTTTGAAATATTAAAAGATAAGATTTTTTAACGTAAATAATAGTGTTTTGAACAATGAATAATATTGGTAATCTTATTTTGAATAAATATTTACAAAAATATATACTTTGGAAGATATATCGATAAAATGACCGAAAACCGTTTTATCAATAAACAGCCCTTAGACCATCAACATTGTGCACGGAGCTGGATACATACACTCATTTATGTATATAAGTGAGAATATGTAATAAAAATTTTTTTTTTGAGAATAAAAGCTCTTTATGACGTCATCAATGATATCACTATTTTCGAATAAATGATTTTTGAATTTAAATTGAGTTTAAATGATTCAATAATTATTTTAATTATTAAATAAGTCTTTTTAATTATTATATAATGATAAAAATATTGTTATCAAACTTTTTTTATATATATATATTTTAAATAAGAAGTGAAAACATAACCGGAAATGAAATTGGAATTTGTAACAATTCAACGTAGAAAAGTTGTGCAACATTGTGAATCATTTGAGATATACATATGCACACATACATGTACATATACATGAACACATTCACAAGCACATGAACACATATATACATACAAATATATTTATGCATTATATATATATATATTACAAAATTTCTAAGATATTTTCCTAAAACTTAACCTTTAAGTAAAACTAAATTTAACATCTTACACAATAAGTACAAGCACATGGCCACATACATGGGGAGAGTTAGGCTGTGGATGATGACATGAGAGGGGGGAGTGGAGGTGAGCAAATGGTGATGTATTTGTATGGAAATATCATGATATTTTCCTCCTTACTTTTGCCTATAAAAAGCACCCACCTCTCTTCACTTCATTCACACTTCTTCTTCATAAAATTACTAAGCTTCTTCACTGCTTATACCCCACTTTAATAGCCTCTTTCCTAAGAAAAATTATGGCAAAAAGTAATAAAAATTATATAGTAAGTATATATTATCAAAACTCTTCAAAACCAAAGTAAATATACTCCTTTCTCACCTCTAAACCCACGTCCACACCATCCACCACCCAAGTCCAAGCCCACCTTCATTAGTAAGCATAGGCCGAGCCTTTCCAAAGGTCTAAGGCTCGATTCCATAGGCTGCAGTGCGATCGTAGCGGAGCTATAGCCGTTTTAAAGTTAGTCCGATCGAAAATCAAGTGAGAAACTCTACTATATATATATATATATATAAATTAATGACGTGATATGATTGCTATGGATGTTTACTGTGCTTTGATCATCAAATATTGGTTGTTTTAATATAGTGTTTAATTGTGTAAATAAGTCACATTAAATACACGTCGATATTACATAAGGAAATCACTTTCCGAATCAAGTTATAAAAGTGATATGGAATCATTAAACCCCTTTGAAATGATTTGAAATGGTTTATAAATATTTTATAAACACTAAAACCCAATTTGATGAAGTTTGGACAAGTTATGAAAATTGAGTTAAAATAGGCGCTTCACGCAATGGTAGTTCGCGATTTTGTGCCATATAAAGTTAAATCCATTTAAATGATGGGTTTGGATTCGAAAGTCTTTGTAATAAAATTTTCCGAACTCTTATAATCATAGTTTTCAAACAAAAGAAAACGATCAAGATTTCGTTTAGTGGATTTTGAAATATGAGCAAATCAAGTTTTCAAAATAGTCGCGGTTTTGCATTTCGGAAACCAAAGCGACAAATTCTTTAAATATGATATTTTTAAGTCTTTAAAAATATGAAATAAATTCTATAAATATTTTAAAATGTTTTAAAAGAGAGTAAAGTTATAAAAATGGATTTCTAAATGACAGAAAAGTTGTTTTGATCAAATAAGCATTAAAAGCACTATTCGCAACACTATTTGCAGCACTAATAATAACTTTTGAAATATGGCTTTAAACTCAAATATTCTTTCCCTAATCTTTTATAAATGTTTCAAATAAATAACCGAGTATTTTAAAGATGATTTGAAGGTTTTATAATTTATTTTAAAAAGTATAAATAAATGATTTAAAGAAAACTGTTAAAATCAAGTGATTTAATTTTGGCTCTAAAAGCCAACGAGTAGACTGGATTTTTCTATTCGTGGGATTCAGATGTGAGGTGCTTAAACTAAGAAGATGTTCAGGAGCAACCAATGCCCTGGCTCACTTGGCCTTTTTCCTAGACGAGGAATAGACAAGGTCGAAAATGTCGAAAACGAGATAAGTATAAAAGATTCAATTTTTCCAAATTTAATACGACTTGTATTGTATAGAAATAATCTTCTTATACTTGGTGTTGACGCCAAAATTCGACATCAACATCGAATAGAATCTAGTAGAGATTAAATGAAGAATGAAATAAAAACAAAGCAAAAATCATAAAGAAACATACAGATTTTTATAGTGGTTCGGCAATCTTGGCCTACGTCCACTTCATATTTTTATTGACCTTCCACTTGATTATGATTGTCGAATGTTTAGATCGGCTGGGATCCACTAGTTTATGTCTATACTCTAGTCCGCACTCTGGGGGCTTAGAGTTATTTCACGGGCAGTCGGTTTCCACCCAGTTTATGTTTATACTCTAGTCCGCACTTTGTGGACTCAGAGTTATTTCGCGGGCGGTCGATTTCCACCCAGTTTATGTTTATACTCTAGTCCGCACTCTAGGGACTTAGAGTTATATCGTGGACAGTCGATTTCCACCCAGTTTATATCTATACTCTAGTCCACACTTTGGGGACTTAGAGTTATTTCGCATGCAGTTGGTTTCCACCCAGTTTATGTTTATACTCTAGTCCGCACTCTCAGAACTCAGAGTTATTTCGCGGGCAATCGGTTTCCACCTAGTTTATGTTTATACTCTAGTCCGCACTCTGGGGACTTGGAGTTATTTTGCGGGCAGTCGGTTTTCACCCAGTTTATGTTTATACTTCAGTCCGCACTCTGGGGACTTAGAGTTATTTCACGGGTGGTCAGTCTCCACCCAATTTATGTTTATACTCCATCTGCCAAGTCGAGGTAAGAGTTATCAAATGAATGATCGAATCACATTCATTCATGGAATGGAATTCTGCCACCGGCCTCGAGAACAGAACTTGGAAAGTGAGACGATCGATTCGTATTCGCTTAGTGGTTGTAGCTCCTCTTGTCAAGTCAAGGAAGGGAGTAGGCGATGGATTCTCGGATCACATCCATGCTTGGGTTGGACGGTCAGGTCACATCCACCTCAAGCTGCAGTAGTGTCCATGTGTTGAGGGCGGTGGTTGATGAGTAGGCAGTCAGTCATGCCTACTTTAAGTCGAGCTTCCGAACTGCCCTTTATGTCCAGGGTAGGAGTCGATGTGTAGACGATCAAATCACATCCAGTTTAGTTGGATCCCGGCACCGTAGAGCTTCGGGAGAGGCATATGTATTTTGGTGAACTTCAAGTATGAGTTGGGGAGTGGATGGTTGGGTTGCATCCACTCCAAGTCTTTCTTTGGTCTCTAAGTCAAGCACGGAAGTTGATGAGTGGAAGATCAGTCGTGTCCACTTTTTGCTGGATCTTGACCTTGTCGGGCTTTTCCATTTCGAGTCCTTGGCCCTAAGTCAGGGGCATATGGTAGCTGATTAGCGGTTGAATCACGATTATCTTGATGAAACTCCAAAGGTCCGATCATGGTCTGTGGAGATTGGTTGGCGCCCAACTCTAAGTACTTGGTCACTTGCATCGTTTGGAAGTAGTTTAGTTTAAGTTGATCGTAGTTCACAACACAATTGAAATTGAAATAATTCAAAGAAGATCGGAATAAATCTCATTGATAAGTGAACAAATGTCGTATGCTCGCTATTCCACTTTGTCCCAAGCCCTTCTCAGCTGTAAGTCGACCATGGGTGGTCCAATTAATAATCAAAGTTCTTTATTGATAGGCATCGGATATTCCCTGCTCGCCATTCTGCTGGGCTTGCACATATTGTTGAAGCTTTCCTTTCCGAATCAGCTTTCCGATCACATCTCGGAGGTGTTTGCAATCACCAGTGTTAGGACCATGTGCATCTTGGAATATACAACATTCCTCGGATTTTCTTTGGGCTTCGGTGGATTCTCTCGAGGCTGGTTTTCAGTACTGCTCTGAGTCGTGAGTTTCCAAGTAGACGTTATTGATTGAATCGTTCAAAGGAGTATATGAGTCGAATTTTGAGATTCTGGGTCATCTCATGGAATCTAAGTCCTTAGCCAATGGGCATGTATTATTCTTTTTCCTAGTCTGCTCCACCTCCTCCTTGCTTAGGTTCAAATTCACTTTGTAACAGAAATGATCCAAGGTCGTAGGAGGCTCTCCAGCTAACTAGCTGCCAAAATCTGTCTGGGGGTCGATTCCCCTCATCAACGCCATCAGTATGATATCCTCGCTAGCATCTGGAATAATTGGATAATGACATCACATCCTTGGTGTGAGTCACATGCATTCTGAATTGCTAGACAAACTTCCGATCTAGTTGATTGAATAAGGAGATGGATTTGGGTGATAATCGCATAAACCGCATGATCGATACACCTTCGAGGAACATAGGAAAGCGTCTGCATTCGATGGCACATATCGCTCTGGCGGAATCCATTATGCCACTCAAATTTCATGAGATGTAGTCCAGCTTTGGTTTTCTTTAAGTAAACCGATATGGTTGGTACATTGAATCTCCTTGGATATTCTGCACACTGAACGTTCAATGAATAGGCTTCGATTGGGGAAGATGCTTCAGTCATTGTCAATCCAGTTTGTTTTTAAGTTACAGCTACTTGGTATGCTTATGAATGATGTATGCATGCCTTAGATATGAGAAAAGCAAGATGGACCGGTATTGACGGATCAGTGGTAAGTTACTTAGAGTCGGACACGAGAAAATCTGCTATTCGCTTGGAGTCGGCAATTGGTCTGCTTGGAGTCCCTGAATTCGAAGTGCTGGGTTAGTGGAGAACTGTGCTTGGAGTCATCTTGGCATTTTCTTGGAGAAAATCTTGGTTTTACCCGAGTTTGGCTTTGGGCCAAAGTTTCTTGGGTTTTCTTAGAGTCACATCACATATGTTCTCCAACCTTTAGGAGTAGCGGTGTCCATTCCTTGGTTGTAATTCAGAAGCTCCCGCTTGATCCTCTATGCTCCGGTCAGTCACAGGACGTAAGGGAAGTGGATAGAATACACCATGTTTAAGTTGAATTCCGAATCCAGAATGCGGATCGGTCACATGGGCTTTTGAGAGAGGGATCGATAGTATAGGGTTCGGCTGAAATGCCTTAGTGAGGGATTCATATATATACTTTAAAGAGGGATCAATATATATGCTTTGCAGAGGGATCAGTATATAGACCTTAAAGAAGGATCGGTATATGTGCTTTAAAGAGGTATCAGTATATATGCTTTACATAGGGATCGCTATGTATCACTTTTGGAGCGATCGATATAGATCCTGGAGGGATCGGTATATATATATATATATATATATATATATATATGTGTGTGTGTGTGTGTGTGTGTGTTGGAGGGATTGCTATAGTTCCTAGAGGGATTGGTATACCTATATGTTGGAGGGACCGGTATAGCTCCTGGAGGGGTCGATATACCTATACCTTGGAGGGATCGGTATAGCTCATGGAGGGATCGGTATACCTATATGTTGGAGGGATCAGTATAGCTCTTGGAGGGGTCAGTATTGATGTCTTTGGAGGGACCGCTATTAAGCATGTATATGTATTTAGGGGTCGGCTGAATTGCCTTGGTGAGGGATCGGTCATTAGGGCTAAGGGATTGGCTAGTTTGGTTTAGGAAGAGGGATCGACCATTTTGGCTTTGACAGAGGGATCGGCTATTTTGGCCTTGAGAGAGGGATCGGCTATCCTTTAACTTAAGTGGAAACTTCAACATCTAATCCCAAGATCTTGCATACATGAGTGAATCCGATCCCTTCTAAATGGGCATGAACACATGAACAACTCCAAACAAGAACTCTAGCATCATCATTTCCTTCAACTCCGCGTGAAGTTCATTTAATTCATATAACCATAGCTATCAACTTCCTTTAGATTTCCTTCAAATTTGAGTAGAATATGAAGTTTATCGTTTGAAAGCTGGATCTATCTCACGAATATGAGAATCCACAAGTAGATGATGATATCTAATCAAGCTGAGAATTCATTTCTCAGTGAAAGCATCAAAATGGTGACGCCAAAAATGGGCATCGATACCCAATAGAATCTAGTAGAGACTAATTGAAGAATGAAATAAAAACAAAGTAAAAATCATAAAGGAACACTCAGATTTTTATAGTGGTTCGACAATCTTGGCCTACGTCCACTACATATTTTTATTGATCTTCCACTTGATTATGATTACAGAATGTTTGAATCAACTGGGATCCATTAGTACAAAAGTGAAGAATAAAAATGACAGAACCTCGGAAGAGAAAGCAGGATCCCTTTTCTAACGCCATGCCTGCTGTATTTATAAGTGAAAATGTACTCGGATCGGACTGAAATTTTGGCAGAAGGGTCGGGAGATCAAGACGAGGCTACCCAAAAATTTGTAGGCCCATCGGGGCCCACAATAGGGATCATTACCGGTCCCTATTAATGCATCCAAATGGGTTGCAATCCCTATGAGGGATGCTCCATTATGTTAGCTACTTGTTCCCCAAATTTCATGCAATTCCAACGTACAGTTTGTGAGATATCGCATTTTCTGTGAAGTAGTGTTGCTTGAATTCTTATTTCTGCCGATCCCACTAGAGGGATAGGTACCGATCCCTCCAACTCGCTCCAAATGCTATGTGATCCCTATGGGGTGTTCCACACGTCCTTATTAGCTTATACTCCAAGTTTCATGTTGATAACATCTATAGATTTTGAGTTATTAACCGATCATTGTTGCAATATGTAGTGAAAGCTGAATATGGACGATCCCTTTTAATAGGTGAAGTAATTTGCCCATAATTTGAGCATACAAACTCCAAATGACTTGAAACTCAAAATGTAGCCTCATGGGGCCTTCCTTGTCACTCTATATCGATCTTACCAAGTTTGGGACAAAAATTGAGATATGTACCGATCCCCTAGGGAAAGGGATAGGCACCGATCCCCCGCCTAGGGGAGGCATTATTACATACTTCGAATATTCTGGAGAGTCTATCTCTTGGCCTCGGTTGATGGTCGCTTCATATCATTACATGCGCTTGATCTCTGAGTCTAATAATCATCTCTTCGGGCTATCTTCCTCGATAATCATCTAGTCTAACTTGTCTAGTCAATCTGAATATAGCCAGCCAAAAGGCTGGATAACACTTGGTATTAAATTCCATGAAGGGAACTCATACTATGCGTGTGAATTTAAAATGTGATTTCACCGTTATTCGACGGATAATAAAGATTGAATATAGAAATTGATGTTGAGTAGAATTAGTATAATTTCTATCGACCCTTTTTCTCAATAAGGTTTTGCAATATGATTTATGAGAAATGATTTTGACTTGGTTTCCAAAGTTAAAGAGAGGTTTAACGATTCCATATATACTAGAAAGAAATGTTTTAAATATATATTTCTCTAGAAGATATTTTTGATTAATAGAAAGTAATTAATCAAATGATAAGCATCTAATTACTTAACATATTTTTATCGATGATTGGTTCGAAGGAACCAGGAATGAATTTAAGCGATTCTTATCCGAAAAGCACTTCGAACCAATTTACGTATTTGAAGTGAAGACTTGGAATGATAATAAATGGAATGAAGGGCTGTTTGCCACTGACCCTTGGGGGAGTTTCCCATATCATATATTTGTGGAAGTAGTATATTTATTTGATCTTTGATGCAAGGGCTACTCGCTACTAATCCTAGGGATGATTCCCGATTGGATGTGGTAGGAGAGTTCCTTCGGCTTGTCCTGTTCCTAGACAACTTGTATGGACGAATGTCTGACATTGCATTTCCAACTTACATGTACATTGATTTTTATGAATGTACATCTGTTTGGTGGTTTAGGAAGTAACTCTCTTATATTTAGCAGCCTTCTCTGAGACGTACGAGCTCACAGGTTGTACATTTATAGAAATCAATGGTGTGTGATGGAATTAGCAATGTGGCATTCAAAGTGGAATGTGCTATGTGAAAGGTAATTGTTACCTCGGGCCTCACCACCCGGAAATGGCTTAAACGGGGCATGCCGTAAGGCTATATGGTTCGTAACCATTAGAGTATGATCATCACCTTTCTAGATTACTCTATATATGTCGAGTATGCTATGTATGCTATGGGATCCGAGATAGGTTGGTTATGACCGACGTAATGTCATATTTGGTTCTATCCGCCACCAGATGGGTCTGAGGGAAGGCCGGTCTTACCAGGTGCAAAGGTTTTAAAGTTGTTGATCATCGATACATCCCTCTAGAGATGTACTGTATGGAAGGTAGTTCCTTACCTACTAATGTATGGAAACCCATTCTCCAATAAGTGCCTTCGGACTTGGTTGCAGAACCTATTATGCTGGAATTTAATCAATGTAACAATTTCGGCTAAGATTATATAAGTTTACTTGAAAATATTTTCAAAAGAAAGTCATTAAAAATAATATTCTCAGATTTTGTGTAACAAATGATTTGGTTATCATAAGGTAAAAACATGTTCCGTGTTTATGTGTGGCATGGTCTTATGAGATACATTTTGTTTTCAAATATCCATAATTTGAGTTTCTCATACCAGTCCCATGACTGACCCGGAGTTTATTTTCTTTCCCCCTTAAATTCTAGATGTCCTATTTTTTCGGACAGCCAAGTAGTTAGGTAACTTGGAGCATTTTTGATGGAGCATAAAGCATTTTGACTCCTTTGTTGAAGTTATCTATTAATTCCACTGTATTTTGTATGATGTATCTACCAGCATTTGTGAGGATATGCAGTTATAACTATCATGGCTAGATTAGTACTTACTAGAACTATGATGGAGCAATTTGGAGTAATTGCATGTACTACTCATATGTATAATTAAATGTTGAATGCGATGTGAGATTATATTTTGTTTTGTATTCTATTTTTATTTTCTTTACCCTATGATAATCTACCTCTTTGGCACTTGGATTTGCAACACATGAATACCGAGAATGTATTAGCGTCGATTTCTGAGGGTCGAGGAGGTGGGTCATCATATTTGGTATCAGAGCTTATGGTTGAGCTAATACCTAAGCCTGGATGGGGTCAACTCATTAAAGATAGGGTTAGTAATACCCTAGAATGAGTTTAGTTAGAGAGAGAGCATATTTGAAATTTTATCCAAATAAGTATATTCGAGTTTATACCCATTCCCTAAGATAATTTTGTCTATTTTTCTAAAGATGTTTCCTTACTATATTTAGATAGTAGGAGATGAGTAATAGAAGAAGACGAAGGGGAGTAGCAACATTACGGCCACCACCGGTCGATTAAATGCTATAGTAATTGAGGAAGTTTTAATCCCTATCCAGCCTCAAGTTAACTTTGCTACTCTATGCAAAATTTACACCATTTTGGGTAGTAAACCATTCAAAGGAACGAAGTCCATTATTGTAGTTCGGGCTTGGCTCCGCTCTTGTGAAAGAATTTTTAAGGGATTGAATATCGGGAATGAGAAGAAAAAGCTCTTAGCTTCTTGACAGTTACAAGAAGAGGCTCTAGCATGGTGGAAGTCCATAACTCTGAATAATTCAAAAGATAATTTCTCATGGGAATGGTTCAAAGAAGTATTGGAAGAACAATACATGCCAGCTGTAGGAAAATCCTGCCTTAATCGGAGTTTTATGGATTTAAAGGAAGAGAGATATCCGTAGAAGAATATTCCAACAAGTTCAGTGAATTGTCCTATTTTAGGTCGGATTTGATAAAAACTCCTTTAAAGAAAAATGAAATGTTTATCGCTGGGATGAAGGAGCAATATTAGGGTAGGATAACCGGGCATGTAAAGGGAACCTTTGTAGATTTGGTAGACATGGGTTTCCGATATGAAACTTCTAGACAAAAAGAATCCACCGATAACTCAAAGCAACAACAATAACTAGAAGAAGAGGAAGTTCAACCATTCTGAGAAGAAGCCATGGCAAGGCAAGCCAGAAGGAGGTCCGCAAGAAAATAATTTGAAGGATATTACTTATTATAATTGCCGACAGAAGGGTCAGTTTGCCACCACCTTTAAGCATCCTAAGGCTTAGGAAGGAATTGCTATAATTGTCACAAACCAGGGCACCAGAAGAAGGATTGCCCATTGGTAAAGAAAGGAGAACAAGTCAGAGTTTTTTCCATTAAAGACGAACCCTCAACTTCGACTGATTCAAAGGGCAAGAGAGTCTTGAAGGTAATATCCACATTAATGAGAATCTAGTTAGAGTATTATTTGATACTGGGGCTTCCTATAGTTTTATTTCTAAAGAATTAGTTGATAAATTGAAACTTAGCACAAAGATATTAGATACCCCTATCTATGTATTTAACCTCATAGGTGGCAAAACTAATCTCGGTATAGTTTGTGAAAAAGTACAAGTTGCCTACCAAACCCTAAAAATTTTCATATGATCTAATCGTCCTCGATTTTATTGGATTTGAAATTATACTCGGTATGGATTGGTTGTCTGAATATAAGGCTATTCTTGATTGTGTTAAAAGGACGGTGCAATTGGAAAATAAAAGAAGCGAACCTTTTAAAATAACGTGTGAAGAATCAAGTCCAGTAATGGATAGTTTTATGTATGCCATAAATTCATTTCAAAAACGTCTAGAAGAAATACCAATTGTTAAGGAATTTTCGAATGTTTTTGAGGAAGTTAAAAGTTTACCCCCACATTGGGAAATTGAGTTACGAATCGACTAGATTTCCAGTGTGAGGTTTGTTTTTCAGTCTTCTCAAAGAATGGCCCCTAAGGAAGTAAATGAATTAAGGAATCAAATAGATAAATAGTTAAAGAAAGGACTAATTAGACCAAGTCGCTCAAGTTGGAGCTCAGCAGTAGTTTTTGTTGCAAAGTTAGATGGCTCCCTAAGACTTTGTGTAGACTATCGAGATCTAAATAAGCAAACGATTAAGAACAAGTATCCTCTCCCCGGTATTGATGACTTGTTTAATCGACTTCATGGTGCTCGAATATTCTCCAAAATACACCCAGCTATAGGATATATTCCATCAATTAAGGATAGCAGAAGATTGCATTACTTTAACCGCATTCAGAGGACCAAATGATTTCTAGGAGTGGTTGGTTATGCCTTTTGGCTAATCAATGCTTTCGCTTATTTTGTGGACCTTATGAATAGAGTATTCAGAGATGTGCTCCACAAATTCGTGTTAATTTTTATTGATGATATTCTTATATATACAAAGACCAAAGAACACGAAAGACAGTTAGAGATTGTACTATAAATATTGAGACGAAATGTGCTCAAGGCTAAGTTCTTAAATGC
Source organism: Allium fistulosum (assembly GCA_030737815.1). Lineage (NCBI taxonomy): Eukaryota > Viridiplantae > Streptophyta > Magnoliopsida > Asparagales > Amaryllidaceae > Allium > Allium fistulosum. The sequence continues at coordinate 941,793,157 of CM060908.1, forward strand.
CACTTCTGGAAAGAAAAGGTAAGGTTTCTTGGACATGTTGTGTCAAAGGAAGAAATCTCAGTTGATCCTGGAAAAATTACAGCTATTCTAGATTGGAAGCAACCACAAACTTTGAAGGGCATTCGTAGTTTCTTAGGATTGGCAGGATACTACTGGAAATTTATCCAGGACTTCTCCAAGATTTCTCATCACTTAACGAAGTTGACTATGAAGGATGTTAAATCTGAATGGATGCCGAAATGTGAAGAAGCATTCAAGGAACTTAAGAAAAGGCTAATTACCGCTCCATTCCTGACTATTATTGATGAAAGCGGCGGTTTAACTGTTTATACCGATGCTTGTAGAGAAGGAGTGGCATGATATTGATGCAACATGGGAAGGTTATCGCTTATTCTAGTAGGCAGTTAAAGATGCATGAGCAAAATTATACGACACACGACTTAGAACTATTAGCCGTTGTGTTCGCACTAAAGATTTGGAGACATTATTTATTGGTAAGAATTTCCCATAATTTGTTTCGATAAACTTTGTTTAACCTTGGTAAATAATATTCCTTCTTTAAATAGGTGAGAAGTTCAAACTCTTCACATATCACAAATCTTTGAATTTTTCACTTAGAAGGACTTAAATATAAGACAATAGCGTTGGCTAGAATTTCTCATGTCATATGATCTAGATATTTTACATACACCCCGGAAAGCCAACGTGGTAGTGGATGCATTAAGTAGAAAGCATGCCGTTATAGCTTATCTAGTAGTGACTCCAACTCTTCTTAAGAGAATTGCCCGCAAACAAAGAGAAGATCGGCGTCTAAGGAAAACTATTAAGGATATAAGCAGATGGCAGAATTCGAGCTTTGAAGACGATAACCATGGGGATATTATAATTAAATGGAAGAATTAGTATTCCCAATATTGATAACTTAAGACAAGAAGTGTTAAGTGAGTATCATCAATCCAAGCTTAATATCCACCATGGAGTTAACAAAATGTACAAAGACATAAAACGAACATTTTGGTCGGAAAGTATGAAGAGGGACATCTCTATCAATGTTAGCAGATGTGCAAATTGTCAACAGATTAAAAGCGATTAGCAAAAGACTGCTGGATTACTTCAACCTCTTAAAATTCCGACTTCGAAATGGGACCAAATATCGATGGATTTCATCGATGGCTTACCTCGACCAAGAAAGGGAAATGAAGGCATTTGGGTTATCGTTGATCGACTAACTAAAAGCGCACACTTTATCCCAGTAAAGCCAACGAGAACAGCTGCAAGTCTTGTAGAAATATACATGACGGAAATGGTTCGATTGCATGCTGTCTCAAGCAATATAGTCAGTGACTGAGACCCAATCTTTACTAGTAAGTTCTAAGAGGCATTACAAATAGCTTTGGGAACAAAGCTGAGTATAAGCAGCGCATATCATCCCCAGACCGATGGGCAAACTGAAAGGGTAAATCGAGTATTGGAAGATCTTTTGAAAGCTTGTATCTTAGATTTTGGAGGTTCATCAGAAAACTATCTTCATCTTGTGGAATTCTCCTACAATAATAGCTATCAGGCAAGTATTGGCATGGCACCGTACGAAGGTTTATATGGTCGTCCATATAGATCCCCAGCATGTTGGATCGAAACCGAAGATCATTTAGTAATGGGTCCTGATATGATTCGAGAAGCCTCAAAAAGGTAGACTTGATCAGAAAGAAGATGAAAGAAGTCCAGAGCAGGCAGAAGAGTTACGCTGATCAAAGGCGTAGAAATTTGGAATTCTCAGTCGGAGATTTTATATTCTTAAAAGTTCTTCAGTGAGAGGAGTGGTAAGATTTGGTCGGGTAGGGAAGTTAGCACCTCGATTTATTGGACCGTTTCCCATTCTTGAGTGGATTGGCCCATTATCTTATCGTGTGAAATTACCCAAATGGTTATCTGATATGCACAATGTTTTTCACATATTCCATCTATGGAAATATATGCATGATCCGGAATAGATTATAGAAACAGCTGCCCAGGAAGATTTAGAAGTAGAACCAAATTTGACGGTTATCAGACGACCATTTCGAATCATGGATCACGATGAGAAAAGATTGAGAAGGAAGGTGGTAAGGTTGGTTAAAGTTCAATGGAGTGGTGATACTAAAGACTGCACCTGGAAAACAGAAGATAGAATGAGGAAAGCTTATCCTGAGTTTAGGATTGATGTATAGTTGTGCATTTGGTATCAAGATAGTGTACTCATCGCCGGTGGTGTGGTCACTTATCATATCTTGTATATATTTCCCCTTATCAAATATATATGTTCTTTTTCGAGTCATTTTCTTCTTATCCTTAGTTTCGAGGATAAAATTCTTTTAAAGGGGGAAGTATGCAACGACCGAAAAATTCATCACTTCGGATTTTTTTTGAAATATTCAAAGATAAGATTTTTTAACATAAATAATAGTGTTTTGAACAATAAATAATATTGTTAATTTTATTTTGAATAAATATTTACAAAAATATATACTTTTGAAGACATATCGATAAAATGGCAGAAAACCGTTTTATTAATAAACAGCTCTTAGACCATCCAACATTGTGCATGAAGCTGGATACATACACTCATTTATGTAATGGATGAGAATATGTAATAAAATTAATTATTTTATTTTTGATAATAAAATCTCTTTATGACATCATCAATGATATCACTATTTTGGAACAAATGATTTTTAAATTTAAATTGAGTTTAAATGATTTAATAATTATTTTAATTATTAAATAAGTCCTTTTAATTATTATATAATGATAAAAATATTTTATCAAACTTTGTTTACAAATATATATATATATATATTAAATAAGAAGTGAAAATATGACCGGAAATCGAAATCGAAATCTGTAACGATTCAACGTAGAAAAGTTGTGCAATGATGTGAATCATTTGAGATATACATATGCACATAGACATGAACATATTCACATGCATATGAACACATATATACATACAAATATACTTATGCATTTATATATATTACAAAACATCTAAGATATTTTCCTAAAACTTAACCCTTAAGTAAAATAAAGTCAACATCTTACACTCTAAGTACAAGCACATGGCCACGCACATGGGGTGCGAGGAGTTCGGCCTTGGATGATCACATGAGAGAGGGGAGTGGTGGTGAGCAAATGGTGATTTGTTTGTGTGGAAATATCATGATATTTTCCTCCTTACTTTTGCCTATAAATAGCACCCACCTCTCTTCACTTCGTTTATAATTCTTCTTCATAAAATCTTAACCTTCTTCACTTCTTATACTCCACTTTAATGGCCTCTTGCTTAAGAAAAATTATGGCAAAAATTAATTAAATTATATAGTAAGTATATATTATCAAAACTCTTCAAAACTAAAGCAAATCCACTCCTTTCTCACCTCAAAACCCACGGCCACACCATCCACCACCTAAGACCGAGCCCACCTCCATTAGCAAGCATAGGACGAGCCTTCTCAAAGGTCCAAGGCTTGATTCCATAGGCTTCAGTGCGATCGTAGCGGAGCTATAGCCGTTTTAAAGCTAGTCCGACTGAAAATCAAGTGAGAAAATCTATTATATATATATATATATAATATATATATAAATTAATGATGTGATATGATTGCTATGGATGTTTACTATCTTTGACCATCAAGTACTGGTTGTTTTAATATAGTGTTTAATTGTGTAAACAAGTCACGTTAAATACACATCGATATTACACAAGGAAATCACTTTTCGAATCATATTATAAAAGTGATATGGAATCTTGAAACCCCTTTGAAATGATTTAAAATAGTTTATAAAAGTTATATAAACACTAAAACCCAATTTAGTGAAGTTTGGAAAAGTTATGAAAATTGAGTTAAAATAGGCGTATCTCGTAACGGTAGTTCGCGATTTCACGCCACAAAACGTTAAATCCATTTAAACGATGGATTTGGAATTCTTTGTAATAAGAATTTTTCGAACTATTATAATCATAGTTTTCAAACAAAAAAAGATCAAGATTTTTTTAGTAGATTTTGAAATATGAGCAAATCAAATTTTCAAAATAGTCGAGGTTTGGCAGTTCGAAAACCAAAGCGATAAATTCTTTAAAAATGATATTTTTAAGTCTTTAAAAATATGAAGTAAATTCTATAAATATTTTAAAATATTTTAAAAGAGATTTGAGTTATAAAATTGGGTTTCTAAATGATAGAAAATTTGTTTTGATCAAATAAACATTAAAAGCACTATTCGCAGCATTATTTGCAACACTAATAATAAATTTTGAAATATGGAATTAAACTTAAATATTCTTTCCCTAATCTTTTATAAATATTCTCAAATAAATAATTGAGTATTTTAAAGATGATTTGAAGGTTTTATAATTTATTTAAAAGGTATACATAAATATTTAAAGAAAGTTGTTAAAATCAAGTGATTTAATCTTGGCTCTAAAAGCCAACGAGTGGACTGGATTTTTCTATTCGTGAGATTCGAATGTGAGGTGCTTAAACTAAGAAGATGTTCAGGAGCAACCGGTGCCCTATCTTACTTGGCCTTTTTTCTGGACGAGGAATAGACAAGCTCGAAAATGTTGGAAATGAGGCAAGTATAGAAGATTCAATTTTTCCAATTTTAATACGACTTGGATTGTATAGAAATAATCTTCTTATACTTGGTATTAAAGAAGTGAACCCGTACTATCCGTATGAATTTTAAAGGTGATTTCACCGTTATTCGATGGATAGTAAAGGTTTAATACAGAAATTGATGTTGAGTAGAATTAGTATAATTTTTATCGACCCTTTTCACTCAATAAGGTTTTACAATATGATTTATGAGAAATGATTTTGACTTTGTATTTCCAAAGTTAAAGAGAGGTTTAATGATTCTGTATATACCAGAAAGAAATGTTTTAATGATATATATCTCTAGAAGATATTTTTTATTAAAAGAAAGTAATTAATCAAATGATAAGCACCTATTTACTTAACATCTTTTTATCGACGATTGGTTCGAAGGAACCAGGATCAGATTTGAGTGATTCTTATCCGAATACCGCTTCCTACCAATTTACGTACCTAAATTGAAGACTTAGAATAATAATAAATGGAATGCAAGGCTGCTTGTCACTGATCCTCAGGGGAATTTTCCATATTATATATATGTGGCAGTAGTATCTTCATTTGATTTTCGATGGAAGGGCTGCTTGCTACTAATCGTAGGGATGATTCCCAAAAGGATGTGGTAGGAGAGTACCTTCGGTTTGTCATGTTCCTGGACAATTTGTATGGACGAATATCTGACATTGCATTTCCAACTTACACGTACATTGATTTTTACGCATGTACATCTGTTTGGTAGTGTAGGAAGTAACTCTCCTGAACTTAACACCCTTCACTAAGACGTGCGAGCTCAGAGGTTGTACATTTGTGGAATCAATGGTGTGGAATGGAATTGGCAATGTGGCATTCAAAGTGGAATGTGCTATGTGAAAGGTAATCGTTACCTTGGGCCTCATCACCCGAAAACGACTTAAACAGGGCATGCCGTAAGGCTACATGGTTCGCAACCATTAGGGTATGGTCATCACCTTTCTAGATTACTCTATATATGTCAAGTATGTTGTGTATGCTATGAGATTCCAGATAGGTTGGTTTCGACCAGGGTGATGTCATATTCGGTTCTATCCGCCACCAGATGGGTCCGCGGGTAGGCCGGTCTTGCCAGGTGCAGAGGTTTCAAAGTTGTTGATCCTCGATACATCCCTCTAGAGATGTATAGGAAAGATAATTCCTTACCTACCGTTATATGGAAATCCATTCTCCAACAAGTGCCTTTGGACTTGATTGTAGAACTTATTATGCTGGAATTTAATCAATATAACAATTTCGTCTAAGATTATATAAGTTTACTTGAAAAGTGTTTTCAAAAGAAAGTCATTAAAAATAATATCCTTAGATTTTTCATAGCAAATGATTTAGTTATCATAAGGTAAAAATCCGTTCCATGTTTATGTGCAGCATGGTCATATGAGATACCCTTTGTTTTCAAATATCCGTAATTTGAGTTTCTCATACCAATCCCATGACTAACCTGGAGTTTATTTTCTTTTCCTCTTAAACTCTGGGTGACCTATTTTTTTGGACAATCAAGTAGTTAGGTAACTTACATTTCAGATTGAGCATGGAGCATGGAGTATTTTGGGTCTTTTATAGAAGTTATCTATTAATTCCACTGTATTTTGTATGATGTATCTACCAGCACTTGTGAGGATAAGCAGTTATAACTATCCTGGCTGGATTAGTACTTACTAGAACTTTGATGGAGCAATTTGAAGTAATTGCATGTACTACTCATATGTATAATTAAATGTTGAATGCGATGTGAGATTCTATTTTGTTTTGTCTTACATCTTTATTTTCTTTACCCTATGGTAATCTACCTCTTCGGCACTTGGATTTGCGTCACGTAAATACCGAGGGTGTATTTTGTCAATTTCTGAGGGTCGAGGAGATGGGTCGTCACAGCTTGCTTTCTAGACTTTTAATTTGATGCAAGATGATATACAACCCTTAGTTTGTCTTCTTAGTATAATCTCTAAACTGGAAATCTACTTTGATAAATGGTTAGTAACTTAATTAGAAATTTGGAAGAATTATTCCTTTACTTAATAGGAAATTAGAAATTCATTTAATAGGAAATCGGAAAATCATCTGATTTCAACAGAAGAATAGAAAATTATTTGGCACTAATTTTGAAGAGTAGGCCATAAAACTATCCAACATTAAGAAGACCAGAATTCCATCTAATGATAAGAAGTCCAGAATACCATCTTCTGATAATAATAGTTCTAGAATACTTCGATAATAAGAAATCCAGAATACCATCTTCTGATAAGAAATCCAAAATACCATCTAATAATAAGAAGACCAAAAAACTGTTTGGTAACAATAATTTGAATATAAGACCAGAAATCCATCTATTAATAATAAGTAAACATAAAACCATCTGGTAGTGATAAAAAGGCCAGAAATTAATCTGGTAATGATAAGAAGGCCAAAAAACCATCTAACAATAATAATCTAAATAGAAGATCAGAAAACCATTTAGTAATAATAAAAAGATCAAAAAAACCTCTGACAATAATAATAGGAGACCAAAAAACCGTCTGGCAATAATAAGTAGATCAGAAAACCATCTGGCAATAATAAGAAGACCAGAAAATCATCTGGTAATAATAATAGAAGACTAAAAAACAGTCTGGTAATAATAAGTAAACCAGAAAACCATCTTGCAATAATAAGAACCAGAAACCATCTGGTAATAATAAGAAGACCAGAAACCATCTGGCAATGATCTGAATTGCTTTAACCATGTCTTGGAGCAAGATAGCTCGGATTTGATTGTTCTTCCTTTAAAAGATTGCTTTGATCCATTATTTAGGATAGATTTTGATTTCTTTTGCCTCTTCTTTGGGCTTTGGACCTTCTCGTCTCTTCTTGATAAGGCTGAAAATTATTGATCGATGTTAAACATGTTCCTCCATCTAGGAAGCGCTTCGAAAATACATCAAAGCCTTTTATTGGCGCTAAACCCTCCTCCCTCTAGGAGGCACTCCAGAAATACATTCGAGGCTTTAATTAACGCTAAGCCATCCACCCTCTAGGAGGCGCTTTGGAAATACATTGGAGGCTTTAATTGGGGCTAAGTCTTCCTCCCTCTAGGAGATGCTCCAGAAATACACTGGAAATTTTATGATTCTTACTTGCTAGTTCAAAGAAAGTTTTTGTAAACTTGTTTGTTAAAATAATCTCATGGCCTTTTAGCCAATTGATACATTTGGGAAAACCTTTATGAATACTAAAACTTCAACTTTTCTGATATGAAATTTCCCTTTGGAAGAAAGAATTTTTCGAAAAAGAACTTACTTGATAAATCAGAAAATATTTCCTCAAAATCACTTTCTTTTATAAAACACTTTTTTTTGTTTGGGTTTTGAGTCAATGAATTGAAAAGATTTTGGGTATTTGAATTCTTTGATAGAGAATCCCCCTTTTAGTGTTGCCACCAAGAAGGATTTTTGAGTCAATCCCATAATAGAAATGCAAATCTCAAATAAGAAACTGAGTGGTTATGATTCATGAACCAATTGTCCTTTAATCGAGAATAGGCTCTTCTGATTAGAGTTTTAGTAATGCTAATGAGTCTTAGTAGTTCCAAAAAATTTCTTTGGAAAACAAGTATAGATTCCTCTTTTTCAATGATTTTTGAAAGCTTTATGAATGCTTTTGTTATCACATTTTGGATCAAAACCTTATATATATAATAATGCTAAACAATATTTTTTGAAGATTTTATAAACCTTCTTTGAAATGGATAAACATATTTTTTCGTTGATCCATAGGGTAATTAGTAATATTCCTTTTGATTTTTGGAAACATTTTTCTAAAAGATGTTTTTGGTAAAACTTTTGCAATAAAACTGCTTGTTAAAAAATAATGTTGGTGTATATTACTCCACCTTTGTATGATATGTATAATTGCATTACTTCAAATTTTGCATAGCAAAAAGGAATGTCTTGTTTGTAAGTCTAAAAAGTCATGATTTATGAACTAATAGACTTTATGGAAAAGAACACACTTTTGTTAAAGAATCCCTTCTTTTAAGAGGATTTTGAATATTTACCTTTTTTGAAAACCAGTCTGTGACGGAGGGTTGATGGTGATTCAGAAGCCTATAAAGAAACCCTTTATATTATATAGATTTAGGCCTTGAGATGGAAAGTCATATTATCTTGAATATTTGAACTATTCGCTTTCACGAAAAAACCAAAAATCTGTCATGCTTTGACAATAAAATCCAGAACCACCCAGATGTCTATTCATAGTAGATTAGTCTTCGCTTAATCTTGTAAAGAAACTTGAATTCTGTGTTAGCACATGGTGAATTTCAAGTATAAATCAAATTAGAAATTTTGATGAGTAGAGTTGATCCATGATGGGCAACTGCCATAAAACAGTTTGACTAGAATCTGAGTTTGAAGTTGCAAAAACTATTTTTCCTCTTAGATTTTTATAGATATACCGTCAATTTTTTACATATACTTATTCTGATTTTTTAGTTGTTTCTTATAAAAAAAGTTAGGTTTCAAGTGCTTGGAGTATCCCCTTTAGAATGAGAAATCTTTTAAGTTTCCTTAATGAATTCTTTTAGAGATCCTGACTTGATCGTATTCTAAGTTATTCCTACCAAGATGCGGCATTCGTCAGTTTTATGTCCATTTACTTTATGGTAATCACAATAATCTTTTTCCTTATTCGGCTTAGGATGACTCCATATTTTGTAGGAAGTGGGAAATTTCCATCATTTTTTGCCACAATGAAAATGTGGGAGAGGGGTTTGTTTAAGTCCACATAATTAGATTCAGAGCTCCTTCCGACTTTCTCTTCTACTTTTGTTCTATTTTGGTCTTTTGTTGGGATGATTAAAGCTAAACCTTTCTTCCTTTTGTTTTGTTTAGATTTCTTCTTGGCATGGTACATCTCGTCCATACGGATGAATTTCTTAGCCCAAAAATGAAAGTATTGTAGATCTTTACATCTATGAATATAAGGTTCTTTCGAAAAAGGATATTTCTCAATTAGCCCTGAATGAACTGCCACTAGCTTTTCTCTATTGGTCACATTTCCTGCTCTTAATGCTTCTGTATTAAATCTCTTTAGGTATTTGCCAAGTAATTCCCCTGCCTTTTCTTGATATCACCTAACATACCGGAATCTATGGTTGGGTCTTTGTATATGCAAAACTATGTCGAGAATTCATTATTAAATTTCTCCCAAGAGACATGGTCTTTTCTTGGTAATGCCTATACCATTTGGCAAAGTTACGGGGAAGATCCTAAATGAACCGCCACAAAGACGTTATACAAATCTATTTGACTTTCGAAAGCTAAAAGGTGATCATCTAGATTAGTGGTTCCATCATACTTTAGCAAAGGAATTTTGACATGGGATGGAATCCTAACAACCATTATTTACTTTATAAAAGGAGTTTTTCAAAAACTATTATTAGTTCTTGGGTCAAAGGTCCCTTCTTCTTTAAGAGCAAGGATATCCTTTGTTATTTGGTTGGGTATGTCCCTTTGGTAGGTTTTGCCATTATAGTAGTTTCTCTTGTAGGGCTTATACTCTTTACATGAGATTGAGCTATCTAATTGTTCAAGGGACCTTCCTGATTGACTTTCTTGATTTTCGTTTTGTTGACTCATCCTAGCTTTATTGCTTACTTTTGTTTGTAAACTTGGAGAATATGTTTTTGGTCCCTTATATTGATTTTTTCTTGAATATTCCACTTCATTTCCTTCTTCTATGAGCTTTGTTGCTTTAGAGTATTTTTGAGATGAAACTTGCTCAAGAAGGTCTTGCATATCTATCAGTTGCCATGTCAAATCCTAAACCTTGGCCTTACTACTTATGAGCTTTGTTAGGGTCGAAGGTTGTCCAACTTTTGTATTCTCTGAACTGAAGTTTGGGATTATATTTTTCTTAGTTCTCTTCATTTTTCCGAAAGCAAAAGTTTCGCTTTCTTAATTTCAAGAAAAAGGAATAGAGGGTCGGAGGTTTGGCCCTCCTTCTACTGCCAAAACATTAACGAATTACTTCTTTAACCCCAAAAAGCGTAAGAAAAGTGAAATTTGATTGAGAAAGGGTTTGTTTTACCCTTATAGACCTTAATGAGTGTTGGCAAAATCAATACTTGGTTGAGAAAAGACTTAGGTAATCTTAAGTAAATTGGCTAGGTATATCCAATTCTATGATGAAATTATAACGTGTTCATGTCGAAGCTATACACAAACCCACAATGATGCTATGTATCTTGAAATCCATCAATCTTAAAACAAGTCTTGAATCATGAAATCTTTATCCATATGCTACGAAATAGTTGAATGTACACAGCTGTATGTGCAAATGTCACAAGAATACAATTGTCACTAGAAATCCCCAAATTGATTTATGGTTACGAAGTTTAAAATGTGAGAAGTGAGAAAAGAATTATCTGCCTCTTCCTCTATACCCCTAGATCCGTATTTATAGGGGTGGTAAGGTGCAGCATGCTTGGTCTTTCGCATCAAGGTTCATCTCGGCGGTGCCTAGTATCATACTTTGTTTCGATGGTTCACGACATTCCTTGGTCCATTGATAAATTATGACATTAATGGCGACATCATACTAGGTTGATAATCCTCAATATTATTGTTGCCTTGAGATATTCTTTGATGTGGCATTAAAGAGATGCGACATCATACGTGGTTGATAATCCTCAATATTATTGTTACCTTGCGATATTATTTGATGCGACATTAAAGAGATGCGACATCAATATGATAAAACATTGATAATATATCATACCACAATAATAGTTATAGCTTACGGCATGCTGCCATATGTATCTCCTTGGTTGATGAAGCGCGGCGTCAATAAGGATTGGCATTAGTGATAAGTGGCATCACATGAGGTTCGATATTGAAGTCATTTGTATGAGAACATCAGAGGATGGCGGCATTGAAATGATCATTGAAGATATGCGGTATTAACCTAAGGTGATATTATTCCTTCTGTCTTCCTGGGTGAAGTGCAACATTGATGGGACGCGGTATTAATAGAATGCGATATTGACTAAATGCGGCATAAAGGTGAAACGACATTGTCCATTAGCGTTTGTTGATGTTAGGCGGCATTAATGGTATGCAACATTACTGTATGCCCTCAATAGTGATTTCATACTGATGATGGGGCGGCATTCCGCCTTTTAGTTAACTTATGACATCAATCTCCATACAACTTTCTTTCCCCTGTTGCTGACATGCAATATTACATGCTACATTAATGACATGCAATACACTTAAGGCACGACATTGATAATAGGCGGTTTTAAAGAGATACAACATTGCCTGAGAGGAGGCTTCAATAAGAGGCGGCATTACTGTAAACCTTTGACATTGGCTTTGACGACCTGATTTTCTTTGATTTAACCTTTTCTTTGTCTATGAGATCCTTTGACTTCAACATTCTTGTTGTTATCATGCCGTCATACTTTCGGGAATAATGAATGGTAGTTGCATTTGACATCTTCATGCCGCTTTTATATGCTTCATAATAGTTGCTGTTATAAAGGCTTCGACATTCCTTGATAAATTTCGATATCATTTCTTTGAGATTTTGAGTTTGACATCCCTTCTGCTTGTCGTATTATTATCTCAGAAGCTCAATTATAGACCCATTAATTCGATATCATATGTAACATCCCGCCGTTTTGGACCATTCAAATCGACAATAAAACCACACATGTCAGACTTTAATAATTCAAAACAACAGATTGTTAATAAAATTTGGGGCAAATAAAATCAATCACAGAATCACAGACACAGAATATCAGAATAACTCGCAGTGGAATAAAATAAACATAGGAGTTCATGAAGCTCCTAGATACATAGTCTCAAACTAATACATAATACCCAAGTCTAAAAACAAATACAACGGAAAGTTTAGATACATAAGTTCTCTACTACAAAAGCAAAAGCTGAGTGGAAATAACTGGAATGGAAATATCAGGTAGACAGCTAAATCTCTGGTGGATCTCTAGCTCCAAAAAATTGAATCCAAAGCTGTGAAACTTAGGCTGACCCGAGCATAAAGCAAAACACAAAACACTCGAGTCAAGACATACATACTTATAAAATGTAAATCAACTCAAGTGAACTGTAAAAGAAATGCATTAGTAACTTAAAGGATGCTTGGGATCGCCTATCCTTTAAGGATCCGTTAAACTATCTACTATGTAGTAATATACGTTATTATAATAATGTCTAACGTAAAGTAAACTATTAAAATAGCATTAAGGCATTACCCATTTCCCCCTTAACACATTTTATAATGCCAATAGTCTATACAGTACCGTAACTCCCCATAAACTGGGGCCGCCAGAGGATACCCCATAGGTACGACATAAAACAAACTCGTAGAAGGCGCGCTAGGGTAGGTGACACGGCACAACTAGGAAAAGCCAGGGTAGATATACCAATTACACTTCTGGACTGTTGGTAACGCATAGCCGCAATTACCACCCAACTCGATCCACACTCCCGAATCAAAGGTGCGCACCAAATCAATCACAAAGTAATAGAATGGCTAACGATGAAGTGTGTCCGATCGGAGGAGCTACCTCACTTGGCCCGTCAATTGCTCCTGTTTTAGCCACCTTATGCTAACTCACGGGAGTTAGGTCCACGTATGTATACCTTTAGGATCATCGCCACCATCCTACTTCATTCTGGAATCTCCACTACGTACACAGTTGTTAAAGTGGTTTTCGGTATCGATAGGGAGTATGCCCTTGTCCGATCCCGGTCTCTTTAACAACCAAACGTTATTATAACCCGTGGTTATTTCAATTTCAAATGGTTTATATTTCATATCAAACATATTCATTTCAAAACCTCATAAATCCAATATCATTATTCTTTAAAATATTATTCATTTTTTCAAAGTCGTACACTTCCAAATTCATTTAATTATAACCCCTTTGAAACGTAAAAATTTAGAGATCATAGCACTTTATAATGTAACCTTTAGAACCATAACATTCGGAACTATAACCCTTTAGAGAATTTTGTAGCATTCTGGAAATGTCACTTTTATGAAAATGCAGCGGTGAAGAATTGCTGCTGTAAGAATTCAGAACGGTGCAGAATTGTTACTGTAAGAATCCACTGCAGTGTAGATTTGTTACAATAAGAAATCGCAGCAGTTTTGAATTGTTACCGTAAGAAATCGCAGCAGTTTTGAATTGTTACTGTAATACTTCCTACTATAATAGTTTATATAATCAAATAGTACATATATTTACAGTTTTTATCATAGTCATTATATCATTCTTATTATATTACTCTAATTTTAGCTATTTGGTCATTAAAGAAACCATACCTTTAGTTAAATAACTTTGTTACTATAATGTCATATTTTAGAGCTGAAATCCTTATGCTAAGTTAAAAGTACGTTATTAACTTACACTTTATTTTGTTTTCAGTAAATAACATTTTTCATTTTTTATTACCTAAGTTATATCATTTACATTAGTTAGAACTTACATGTCAAATGTACGTTTTAACTTACATTTTTTTTCCACAAAAAAAAAACCATTTATCATTTTAATCTGTATTACATGAATTAAAACTTACAATTTATGGGTTAGAATAAAATACCATTATTAAGTCAAATCGGATTATTAAATTTCAATTAACCTTCATTCTGTAAATTAGATTCCAAAATTTACATTTCCAACTATTCATTTCTTATAAAAAATTTAACTCATGTAAACAAATTCAAAGAAATTATTACATTAAATTTTAGTTGAGATTCATATATAGAAATCCAAAATACTTAATAATTTTTAGAAAATCATTTTAAATCAACCACGGAGCCTGTATAAAATTCTCTACCCTAGGGTCAAGTAAATACGGACATATACCATTTCAATCTGCAATTTATTAATTTTCCGGGTTTTATATCATTTCAAACCCGCAATCCTAAGTCAAATAAAATGTCTCAGGCCTATCATTTCAGCCCATAACAATTTTCCTTAATCTAAAGATCATTCGGGTATGTATCATTTCAACCCATAGTGAAGGAACTTGCAGTGTGAGAACAGAATATTAAATAAACATAACAATATTCAATATATCATGGCGTATGATCATAACAGGTAAAATATGATATGAAATAACATAATATATAAACATAGGTGAAATTCTCAACTTGCATATACAAATCCATACAATTCCATTGTCATCAATTCACCAAAATATAAGTACGTTGTCAAGAGTGATTACTTACCTTTCTTTGGTTAGAGAAGTGATTCAAAACGCAACACAACGACTACGACAAGCACAACAAATTACGGACAAGCTTGAGTGAGAGGAGAATCCAAATCCGACGCTTTGAAAAATAAAATAAATTCCATACGTAAACAAATAATTCACATAGAAAGTAAAAGTATAAAAATTATATATTTGTAAACATGTGAAGAGGGCTTGTCTAGGGAACACATAGGTTTGGTCTAGGGTTTATTTGGGTTCGGCCATAGGGTTTGGTTTGGGTTTGGGTTCGGCCATAGGGGTTTGGACTAGGTTAGTGTTCGGCCATAGGGGTTTGGACTAGGTTAGGGTTGGGTTTTGATGGAGAAGGCTTGGCCTAGGGTTAGGGTTTTGGTAGTGGAGGCTCGGCCTAGAGTTTTGGTGGTGGAGGAGATGGTCACGGCCAAGGCAAAGCAAGGGGAAGGGTTTAAGGAAGTTCGGCTATGGGGTTTGTGGTGAGAAGAAGAGGAGTGGAGGCCGAAATTTGTGAAGAGGGAAGGGAAAAAGGAAAGAGGAGAAGTGGTTTTTGGCTAGGGTTTGTGGTTGGAGGGAGAGGAGATAGATGTGGCCTAAATTTTTGAGGGGAGGAGGAGGAGGAAAATTTGTAGAGGAAAAGAGGAAGAAAGTCTAGGGTTTTGAGGAGGAAGATGAAGAAGAAAACTTACATTGATTTCTTTCTACGGAGGCACAAATGAAAAATGAGGAGTCTAGAAAACCCTAGGATATCATATAGTCATCTCAACCGGTGGCTTCTCATATAACTAAAGCATTTCCTAGCCCACTAGTATAAGCCCAAACAAATCAAAATATAAATAAGATAAAAGTTATAGGAAAAATAACTGCGTGTAATACGCCAAAAGTTGTAAATTTTAAGAAGTAGGAATCAAAATTTAACAAAAAGAAAAACAAAGAAAATGTTAAAATTAAATCCATCTTCATAAAAAAAGCAAAAGTTCAAAATTCAATTTTTTTTATAGAAAGTCAAACTTTGACCAAAATTTGTATTTTAAGAAAATCTTTATTTTATTTAATTTGGAAGAACATTTCACATCAAATCCCAAAATATTACATTAAATTTCCAAATTTATCAAATTGTAAAATAATTATTTTCAAAGTTTCAAATGAATTTTCATTTAAAATATTTTCAAAATTCACGGGTTGTTACACTCTCCCCCACTCAAAACTTTTTGTCCTCAAAAAGGAATGGGACATAGAAAATAAAGAAGGATAAGGTAGGATAACGAATAGTACCTGGAACAAACAATTCCGGATTTGAAGCATGAATGCTCTCCTCCGTTTCCCAAATACAATCCTGATCATCAGTACTCCATTGCACTTTGACCAGGTTGACAGATTTTCTTCATAGCTGCTTCATACCTCTATCGTTAATACGAAGTGGCTTCCTCTCGACGGTAAGGTTAGGGTCAACATCCGAACTCTCAAGAGCAGAAGGCTGGACAATCAAAGATGGATCATGAAGATAACGACGAAGATGCGAAACATGGAATACGTTATGCACTCCAGAAAGTTTCTGAGGCAAATCCAAACTGTAAGCTAAGGAACCAACTCTCTCTAAGATGCGAAAAGGACCAATAAACCTAGGAGCGAGCTTCCCTCTCTGACCAAAACGAATCACATTTCTTAATGGAGAGACCTTAAGGAAAACCTGATCACCAAGAGAAAATTCTAAATTCCTCCTACGCCTGTCAGCATACTGCGAGGAATGCGGATTACGGATCTTAAGGCTAGGAATAACACTAGAGGGGGGGGGAATAGTGTTTATAAGAAATTACTAAATCCTTTTGAGTTTATGTTAATTTGAACACAAATGTATGTAATATTCAGATACAGATATAATCACAGAAACAAACACAGATGCAGAAATAAAGTAAATGTAGTAAAGGAAAGAACACACCGGATTTTATACTGGTTCGGAGTTACCCTACATCCAGTCCCGCACGACTAAGTACGGATTTCCTTTCAAAAAGCAATTCAACAATTACAACCCTCGGTTTCAAGGCTACGAGGTACACCCTCCAGAATCACAATCCTCTGGGTAGAGATACTTGATTTTCGGGGCAACAAGTTCACCCAATTGATTTCCAAGGCTACAATCACACCTTTTCTCGCTTGATTGATTTCCAAGGCTACAATCACACCTTTTCTCGCTAGATAGATTACAAAGAAGCCTATAACTCTGAATAGCACTTGGATCTTGTTGAGATAGTGATAGAGAATCAAACTAGAGATAATCTAGTTAGATTCAATGTTGATTTCGGCAGAGTGATGATAGGATTTTGATTAAGAAAATGTGGAAGAAGAAGAGAAGTGAAAAACTAGAAAATATGATATAAAATTCGTTGAAACTAACCCCTATTTATAGAAGAACAACAGTCATGTCTATTCGTGAAAGGTTATGGCGAATAGACACTTCTTTTGAAATTCAATTTTTTGGTCCTAACTGACACTATGTCGACATGGGGTACTAGGGCATGTCGACATCCCAAAGGAAATTTTGATGTTTTGTTTTTCTTTGAAAATAACCTTTAGCTTATATTAAAACTATTTGAAACTTTATAAATATACTTGACTATAGATAAAATACATAGATAAATATAGAGAATAATATATATATAATTTTTCTATAATTTTATATTTAAATCTATGTATAAAGATAGTTTAAACAAACGAAGTTTAAAAACATGAGTTTATTAAAAACAAAAACAAAGAATATTTTAAGGCTAAAACATCTTTTTGAAAATCATTTGAAAAGATAATTTTTAAGGCTAAAACATTTTGAAAAGTAATTTTGAAAATCATTCTGAAGTAGTTTTGAAAATCATTTTGAAGTAGTTTTGCAAGCTTCTTCCCGCAGAATATCTCATCATGTCAGGACTCGAGAACTTGTACAAAACCAAGATGTTCGTGGGTTTGTAAGCCACTTGTCGTAGGTTTGTAAGCTACTTGTCGTGGGTTTGTAAGCCATTAAAAAGGTAGAAATTTGTTCCATCCCAAAAGAAAAATGGAGTGAAGATTTCAGTGCTATTGTGAAGTTTTAACAAAATTCTAGACTCAATACTTATCTTGAAATCTTGAACTCTTGATAATCTTGATATTCTTGATACTCATGAGTCTTCAATCTTGATATCTTGAATCTCTATACTGTGCAGTCTTCATTCTTAGTACCTGCATGGTTAAATCCTGCATATACATATATATCTAAACTATAATGTTAGTATTTATATTTTATAATCTTATTCTAAGGTTGTTGTCATCAAAACCATCATCTCTAGGACTAACAATCTCCCCCTTTTTGATGATGACAACCTTTGTTTATAAAATATTACTTCTATCCTAATAACTCCCCCTAAATCTAATAACTCCCCCTTAATCTATGCCTAACTACCCTATTTTATATTTCTCCCCCTTTGTCATCAACAAAAATAAACAAACTCTAAACTATATAACTCCCCCTCATTCTTGTACTCAAGTACCTGCATTAATAAACTATATAATAGAGTATATTAAGAAATAACTATACTTATAGACATGATATTCAATCAACGATTATAAATATATCAATGTATATTTATACAATCATCAAACCACACCAAATATAAATCAAATCAATCAAAACAACCAATTTCAATCAAAGCAATCAATTCAAACAAAGTAATTAAATAAAGCAAACAAATTAAACATTACGAGGAACTTCCACCCATCCTTCTTCTCCGAAAATAGAGTCTGCTTTGATGGCATCCTAATTTTCATTGTCATTTGTGAGAAAGACAGGAGGAAGTGCTTCGTTATCATCCTTGTGCAGGGAAGAAATCATCCATTGAATTGCCTCGAAATGCCTTTCTTGCTCCTTGATCATCTGCATTTGACTCAATTCTAAGTGACGCTGGTTACGAAGAATGAACGAGAGAATATTCTTGAATAAATTAAGAGTTTCTTCAAGATTCTCGGATAAGTTATGAATTGGATTAGCCATTTTTGAAATTGTGAGAAGAATGAGAAATAGAATAGATAAGAAAAAATATTCAGTAATGAATTCTGGAAGAAATGGGTATATATAGGTGTAGAAATTCGTTTGAAATGAATAGACATATGGTAGTTATTCAAATTTCAAATTCAAAATGAAGTGTCATTTCTGACCAGTACATGTCGACATGGTCAAGGGGGGTATGTCGACATGAGGTAGTCAAATTTGATGGTAATTTTGATTTTGTGAATAATTGTGTATATATATATTTATATAATATACTAACATTTATTCAAGAGATAAGATAAGCTAGATGACAGAAAGGAAATTCAATTTCATTGCATAGAAGAGTGATACAATGATTAATCATAAACAACTACATAAAACACTCAAAAAACAAACTTAAACTAATTCGACATGATATGAAAATATAGAACTAGTTAGAGGATGATGAAGATGAAGATAATCCAAGTTTCTTGCTGACTTTGGAGAAAAACTTGTTCATCTTGGATGATATTTTGTCTAACTTCTTACTAATGGATCTTTTAAGAACCCGTTGATTCTCAACAATAATCTTTTGGTTTTTGAGAAGGGTTTTGTTGGTAGGATTGGAGGGATATTCAATACATTCTAGGGATGTTTCACCTTCTTCTTCTTCTTCTTCTATTTCCATTTCATCCCTTTCTTCTTCTTCTTCCTCTTCTTCCATTTCTTCATGAGCCAAACGCTCTTCCTTTTCGGCAAGAGTCTCATAAGGTTGAAAAACATATGGGATTTTCATGAGAGAAATGTTTGAGATATTAAAAACATTTCTTGAAATAAATTCTTCTCCTTTGAAATTTACTCCAAAATAGTTGAAAATCCGAGTAAGGTAAATTCCATGGTATAAAGTATTTTCTCCCATTTTAAAATTTTTAGGACGAAGTTCATCCAAAATAACTTGCGCCCAATTGATATCATAATTTCCGAAAATAGCAAAAAGTGCTTTGCACACTTTTGAAGTAGGATTGTTAAAATTTCTCGATCTTGGGGTCGAAGTATGTTGTAAAAGAAGATTGACAATTCTCGCTTTAGGACGAAAGTTTCGGTTTTTAAATTCAAAGTTTTCATCTCCTTCAAAAATATGATGAAATGTCTCACGGTCATGTTCATCGATTTGAAAACTAGAAAGATCCATTCCCGTGCTTTTGCAATTGAGAATGGTACCCAAAATATCACAATTTAAAACAATTCTAGTGCCTTTGACACTACTCCAAATTTCATTATCATTTCCTTCATAAAATTCTCGATTGAGATTTGCATAGAAAATTTTAACAAGATTTGGGTAACAAACAAAATCATTTTGAGAAGAATCAGCAAGACTAAGAATGTGATTGTTTGCTAAAAGAGTATCAATTTCATAAGAAGCAAAATCTTGAAAAATAGCAAACTTTCCGGGATGGACTTTTCCATAATTAGCATAATTGATGTATGCTTTTATTGCCTCCGGATTATTGAGGAGTTGCTCTTTCAAGTTTCTGGAAATTCTCATGGTGGAGGGGTTGCTTGAAGAAGCCATTAAAGTAGAGAATAGAGAGCTTGGAGTTTTGAAGAGAGAGTTTGAATTTGAAAATGAAAGTGAAAAGTTGTGATAAAAGATAGTGAATAAATAGATTTTTGAAAGACATGTTCTCTGGTCAAAAGATGCCTTTTCAGAGTATTGAATGAAGTGAAAAGGTGGAGGGAAATTCAACCATTTGAATTCAAATTTTGAATTTCAAATTCTGGCACCTATGTCAACATCAGGGTAGGGACCATGTCGATATATGCCTGTGAATTTCTATGATTTATTTTTTCTAAGTATTCTAATATATATATACTTATTATTTTAATGTATATATATATATATCTGGAGTATTATTATAGTATATTCCAGAAAATATTATTATATTATTAAAAAATAATAAAAATAAAAATAAAATTATAATAAAATTATAATAATAAAAAATAAAAAATAAATTTAAAATTCAATCAACACACCAATTCAAAATCAATCAATCAAGCAATCAATCATCTAATTCTAAGCATGCAATTTCAATCAATTGTATTGTAAATGTGTACCTTTTTCTGAGTCTGTTTCCTTGAATTTGTTGAAGTCGTAAACTGCCGTGAAACACAAATTTGAGTTATCTGTCTTCTGATCATCATCGCTTGTGGACGAGTCTGAGTCATCTAGAGTAGCAGTAAATGCACGCTTCTGTTTCTTTACTGAATCATTGTTTATAGGAGGATTCTGCCTTTCTGGATACGGACAGTCTCTTTTGATATGGCCTGGTTCATCACAGTTGAAACATTTGACATTGTTTGGCACTGCATTCTGATTTCCAAAATTCTTATAGTTGTTTCTCTTGAGATTATTCATCTTCCTGTATTTTAGGAATTTCCGAAAATTCCCGGTCATAAATGTTATCTCTTCATCATTATCACTGTTTGAGTCTGATCCGTCGGTTAATGCATTGAATGCCATTGATTTCTTTTCAGATGCTTTGCTTTCTCTTCTCCCGATCATTTGGACTTCAAATGACATTAGATTTCCAATCAATTCTTTTATCTTTAAGGTACTGATGGCATTTGCCTCTTCAATTGCAAGTGTCTTTTGATCCCATTCTGGAGTGAGAGAATTTAAAAAATTTCTGACTTGATCTTCTTTCGAAAATTCCTTTCCCAAGGATATTAAAGAATGCACAATATCTTGAAATCGACTATACATATCTGAAATAGACTCATTAGTATTCATTTTAAATAACTGAAACTGATTTGTGAGCATGGAAATTTTGGTCTGTTTAACTTTGCTTGTTCCTTCGTGAGTCACTTGCAAAGTTTTCCAGATTTCATATGCAGACTTACAAATTGACACTCTATTAAATTCATTTCTATCAAGTGAACAAAACAGAATATTCATTGCTTTAGAATTATTTTGTGCAACAGTCTTTTGCTCAGTGGTCCACTGTGAAAAATTAGTTGTGGGTTCAGAATATTCAGTTTGTGTGATATTCCAAGTATCTAATCCTACAGATTGTAAATATATTTTCATCCTACATGCCCAATATGCATAGTTACTGCCATTAAAAAGTGGTGGTCTGGCAGTAGACTGACCTTCTACAAATGAACTAGTGACAGGGATACTAGTGTTAATAACAGTACCAGTGTTGGTAGCCATTTTGAAAACTTTTCAAAATTCAGATTATGAAACTTTTGAAAACCTTGCTCTGATACCAAATGTGAGGAATGCGGATTATGGATCTTAAGGCTAGGAATAACACTATAGGGGGTGAATAGTGTTTATAAGAAATTACTAAATCTTTTTGAGTTTATGTTAATTTGAACACAAATGTATGTAATATTCAGACACAGATATAATCATAGAAACAAACACAGATGCAGAAATAAAGTAAATGCAGTAAAGGAAAGAACACACCGGATTTTATACTGGTTCGGAGTTACCCTACATCCAGTCCCGCACAACTAAGTACGGATTTCCTTTCAAAAAGCAATTCAACAATTACAACCCTCGGTTTCAAGGCTATGAGGTACACCCTCCAGAATCACAATCCTCTGGGTAGAGATACTTGATTTCCGGGGCAACAAGTTCACCCAATTGATTTCCAAGGCTACAATCACACCTTTTCTCGCTTGATAGATTTCCAAGGCTATAATCACACCTTTTCTCGCTAGATAGATTACAAAGAAGCCTATAACTCTGAATAGCACTTGGATCTTATTGAGATAGTGATAGAGAATCAAACCAGAGATAATCTAGTTAGATTCAATATTGATTTCGGCAGAGTGATGATAGGATTTTGAATAAGAAAATGTGGAAGAAGAAAAGAAGTGAAAAACCAGAAAATCTGATATAAAATTCGTTGAAACTAACCCCTATTTATAGAAGAACAACAGTCATGTCCATTCGTGAAAGGTTATGGCGAGTAGACACTTCTTTTGAAATTCAAATTTTTGGTCCTAACTGACACTATGTCGACATGGGGTACTAGGGCAGGTCGACATCCCAAAGGAAATTTTGATGTTTTGTTTTTCTTTGAAAATAACCTTTATCTTATATTAAAACCATTTTTAACCTTATAAATATATTTGACTATAGATAAAATACATAGATAAATATAGAGAATAATATATATATAATTTTTCTATAATTTTATATTTAAATCTAAGTATAAAGATAGTTTAAACAAACGAAGTTTAAAAACACGAGTTTATTAAAAACAAAAACAAAGAATATTTTAAGGCTAAAACATCTTTTTGAAAATCATTTGAAAAGATAATTTTTAAGGCTAAAACATTTTGAAAAGAAATTTTGAAAATCATTCTGAAGTAGTTTTGAAAATCATTTTGAAGTAGTTTTGCAAGCTTCTTCCTGCAGAATATCTCATCATGTCAGGACTCGAGAACTTGTACAAAACCAGGATGTTCGTGGGTTTGTAAGCCACTTGTCGTAGGTTTGTAAGCTACTTGTCGTGGGTTTGTAAGCCACTAAAAAGGTAGAAATGGGTTTCATCCCAAAAGAAAAATGGAGTGAAGATTTCAGTGCTATTGTGAAGTTTTAACAAAATTCTAGACTCAATACTTATCTTGAAATCTTGAACTCTTAACAATCTTGATATTCTTGATACTCATGAGTCTTCAATTTTGATATCATGAATCTCTATACTGTACAGTCTTCATTCTTAGTACCTTCATGGTTAAATAATGCATATACATATATATCTAAACTATAATGTTAGTATTTATATTTTATAATCTTATTCTAAGGTTGTTGTCATCAAAACCATCATCTCAAGGACTAACACATACTTCTTCTATCTATCCTGAGCAATCCTCATCTTTCTCCTACTCTCCTCAACCTTCTTAGATGCTTCTAGAATCATATCAGGACCAAGAACCAAACGATTACCAGATTCAATCCAACAAGATGGAGATTTGCAAGGGCGTCCATAAAGAGCAGCAAATGAGCCATTGCGATACTAGCCTGAATTCAAAAATGGGATAAGATAGATAAATGTTTAAGACAACCTTAAACAGATATGTGAGATTATACCTGATAACTATTGTTATAGGTGAATTCAACGAGATGGAGATGATCTTCCTAAGATCCTCCATAATCAAGGACACAGGCATGAAGAAGATCTTCCAGAGTCTGATTCACTCTTTCCATTTGACCGTCGGTCTGCGGATGGTAAGCAGTGCTCAGATTCAGACGAGTACCTAAAGATTCCTAAAAAGCTTTCCATAACTGACTGGTAAAGATGGGATCTCTATCACAAACAATATTGACCGGAACACCATGAAGACGAACAATCTCTCACATAAAAATCTCAGCCAAACTCAAAGAAGAACGGTTGGACCTAACCAGAATGAAATGAGCTGACTTGGTTAATCTATCCACAATTACCCAAATACTATCATTACCTCTCCTAGTCCTAGTCCTCGGTAATCCATCAATAACATCCATAGAAACTTGTTCCCATTTCCAATTGGGAACCTCAAGGGGTTGCAACATTCCAGCGGTCTTCTGATGATCAGCCTTAACCTGCTGACAAGTTGCACATCTACTAACAAAACGGGAGATATCACGCTTCATACCACTCCACCAATACAGCTTCTTCATATCATGGTACATCTTCGTCACACCTGGATGAATAGAAAGTCTAGACCGATGATTTTCCTGAAGTAACTCTTGCCTCAATCCATCGACATTCGGGACACAAATCCGATTATTAATCCTCAAAATCCCTTTATCATCGATCTGAGCTCCACTTCCATCTTGGCTATTACCACCAACCATGCTACGAACATTTTCCTTAATAAGCCTAAGCATCTCATCCTCATCTTGCTTAGCAATAATATGATCCATAAGAGGAGAAGAAACAACAAGCTGACACAACATCGCCTTCTTTCGACTCAAAGCATCGGCTACAACATTAGCTTTCCCCGGGGTATAGTTGATGTCGAGGTCATAAGAAGCTAGAAACTCAAGCCACCTAACCTGCCTCAAATTCAAGTCCTTCTGGGTGAAAATATATTTCAAAGACTTATAATTCATAAAGAGCTCAAACTTAGTTCCCAATGGATGATGTCTCCAAAGCTTCAAAGAAAAAACTATGGCAAGCAATTCCAAATCATGGGCTGCATAATTGGCTTCATAAGTTTTCAAATGACGACTGGCATAAGTGATAACATTCCCATCCTGCATCATAACGACTCCCAAACCTTCACGACTGGCATTCGTGTATACCGTTAATCCCTCATTTCCATTTGGAACGGTAAGAATTGGTGCAGAAGCAATCTTGCGCTTCAACTCATTGAATGCAGCTTCACACTTATCATTACATCTAAACTTAGCATTCTTACGAGTTAGAGAGGTGAGAGGTGCAGCAATCCGAGCAAAATTCTCAATGAATCTCCGATAATAACTGGCAAGGCCCAGAAAACTATGGATATCAGATGGAGTCCTAGGAGTTTCCCAATTCTAAAATAGAATAGGGAGAATAAGAACCGAGAAAGAGATAGAATAATTAATGTACAAAGGAAGAAGAGAAGATAGACTTACATTGATCGCAACGTTCTTAACTGGATCAACAGAAACTCTATCACCGGAAACAATATGTCCAAGAAAGACTTCATCTTTCCAGAAATGGCATTACGAGAATTTGGCTTTCAACTGATGACTCCTAAGGGTCTTTAGAACAAAATTCAAATGTATTTCATGTTCCGCCTTAGATTTAGAGAAAACCAGAATATCATCGACGAAGACTAGAACAAACTTATTAAGAACATCACGGCAAACCCGGTTCATAAGGTCGACAAAGAAAGCTGTGGCGTTAGTCAAACCAAAAGGCATAACTTACCATTCAAAGAAACCATCCTCAGAATGGAAAGCAGTTTTGGGAATACTTTCCTCGGCAATTCTGAGCTGGTGGAAACCAGTGGCAAGATCAAGCTGAGAGAATACGGTAGCTCTATAAAGCTGATCAAACATATCATTAATACGAGGCATTGGATATCTATTTTTCATAGTGAGCTTGTTCAGCTCCCTATAATCAACACACATCCTCAAAGAACCATCAGACTTAGTGACAAAAACCACCGCTGCTCCCCATTCAGAATGACTAGGTCTGATCAAACCTTTGGAGAACAAGTCTTCAATTTGCTTCCTCAACTCAACCTTCTCACGGGGTGCCATTCTTCTGGGAGGAAGAACTATAGGTCGAGCTCCTGGAATGAGATCAATACGGAATTCGATTTCCCATTTAGGAGGTAAAAAAGTGACTTCACCAAACACATCGGGTTA
This sequence comes from Allium fistulosum, assembly GCA_030737815.1. Taxonomy (NCBI): domain Eukaryota; kingdom Viridiplantae; phylum Streptophyta; class Magnoliopsida; order Asparagales; family Amaryllidaceae; genus Allium; species Allium fistulosum. The sequence goes on from CM060908.1 coordinate 941,819,407, forward strand.
GTGTTTGACCATATGAGTAGAATCATGATCACTAGGGGAAGAATCAAGAGAATAGATAAAACTGTCTGCATACTCCTAAGGCATACGACACTAAATCACCAAGGGCTTACTAAAATCATCAATAAGAGAAACAGTTTGGGTTTTACAAGAGATAACAACTTCATGCATCTTCAGCCAATCTCCTCCAACCAACATGTCAAAAGCATCGAAACCAAGAACGTAGAAATCACTAGAAAAGCGATGGTCGGAAAAGAAGAGTTTCACATTGTTACAAATCCTACTAAGGTTTGCGGGACCACCAATCGGATTAGTAACACACAAAGGTTCGGTTGCAAACTTAGGTGAAAGGATATGCTCAAACTTATCACAAAGATCCATAGAAATGAAACTATGAGAAGCTCCCGTGTCAAAATAGAGCACGAACCGGAAAATTAAACAAAGTAAAAGTGCCCTGGAGAGTACCTTGGGTATCACTAAGAGCAGGTGGAGTAGGCGGAGCACGAGTGGAAGAAGTCATGGCAAAGACTCCAGATGTCTTGCCCTTCTGATACAAGGGACAATCATTCTTGAAATGGATAGGTTGCAAACAGACATGGCAGAGGTTGTTCTTGGTATTCTAAGGTGGAGGAATGGCGACACTGGCAGGTGCTAGACAACTGTTGGCATAGTGACCCTTCTGATCGCACTTGAAGCAAGTGATGGAAGAAAGATCAATAGGCTGCCTCCGAGAAAAAGAAGATCCTAAACCTGGATTCTTAAGCCAATTCTGCTTCTATCGATGGAAATTAGACTTCCTCTTCTTAGAGTTGCCATAAGAGGGCTGAGATGAAGGTGCACGAGCAACATATGATTCCTTAGAAGTGGGGTTCTCATATCTAATGGCCATATCCATCAATCCAGTAAAAGGGCTGTGTACATGAGAAATCAGACGATCATAAAACTCTGGGCGAGCTCCAGCTATAAACTTCTCATTCTTCTTAAGAGGGGTATCAATCAAGCTAGGACCAAACTTGGAAAGTTCGTTGAACTTCCGCTCATACTCAGAAAATGACATATCCCCTTGCTTTAGATCCATAAACTCCCTGTACAGCTGAGACTTCCTAGCTTCTGGCATCCACTTCGCCACAAAAACCTCCCTAAAACACGATATCCAAACTTCAGAAAGATTCCAAAGGGATAACCTAAACCAAATTCAAAAGGACTAACTCAAGACAATACCGAAACTGTTCCCAAAAAATATTTGCCTCAATAGTGTTGGCTGTAACTGACTCCCACCAATCCAGGGCTGCCTCCTGCAACTTCCATGCTGCTAGCTGACGCTTCTAAGCGTCGGTGATCTCCAAACCAACGAAAATCCTTTCCAAACTCCTCAGCCACTGCTGAGCCTCAATGATGGTCTCTGATCCCGTAAACTTAGTACCACCTAGTTGACTGAACTCCTTACAGAGAATGGTAAACCTAATGGGTGCAACTGGTGCTGGAACTAGGGCAACACCAGGACCCTGACCTTTGGCACTCTAACGATTCATCTTGGAAATTCAAGAATGAATTTTTCTTCTTCTTTAGGACCAAGATAGAGGAGAAAGACAAAAGAAAAGATTCAACTAGAATGGAAATCCTAATCAAAGAATTCTATTAAACAAGGTGGATTCGAAAAGAAGGGAAATTCTAAGGAAAATTAGATTTTAAAACAAGAAATTTTTTATATCCAAAATAATCCTTTAAAATCATCTGAAAATCATTTGAAAATCATTTTATACTTAAAAATACGTTCTCTCGCAAAGAATGATTCTAAGATTGATTTTACTCATTCTAGGGAATTTCTACCCTATCTCTAATGAGTTTTTTCCCCGTAGGCTAATGTTTGCCTAAAACCTCGCTCTGATACCAACTGTAACATCCCGTCGTTTTGGACCATTCAAATCGACAATAAAACCACACATGTCAGACTTGAATAATTCAAAACAACAGATTGTTAATAAAATTTGGGGCAAATAAAATCAATCACAGAATCACAAATACAGAATATCAGAATAACTCGCAGTGGAATAAAATAAACATAGGAGTTCATGAAGCTCCTAGATACATAGTCTCAAACTAATACATAATAGCCAAGTCTGAAAACAAATACAATGGAAAGTTTAGATACATAAGTTCTCTACTACAAAAGCAAAAGCTAAGTGGAAATAACTGGAATGGAAATATCAGGTAGACAGCTAAATCTCCAGTGGATCTCTAGCTCCAAAAAGATAAATCCAAAGCTGTGAAACTCAGGCTGACCCTAGCGTAAAGAAAAACACAAAACACTCGAGTCAGGACATACATACTTATAAAATGTAAATCAACTCAAGTGAACTGTAAAAGAAACGCATTAGTAACTTAAAGGATGCTTGGGATCGCCCATCCTTTAAGGATCCGTTAAACTATCTACTATGTAGTAATATACGTTATTATAATAATGTCTAACGTAAAGTAAACTATTAAAATAGCATTAAGGCATTACCCATTTCCCCCTTAACATGCCAATAGTCTATACAGTACCGTAACTCCCCGTAAACTGGGGCCGCCAGAGGATACCCCATAGGTACGACATAAAACAATCTCGTAGAAGGCGCGCTAGGGTAGGTGACATGGCACAACTAGGCAATGCCAGGGAAGATATACCAATTACACTTCCGGACTATTGGTAACGCATAGCCGCAATTACCGTCCAACTCGATCCACACTCCCGAATCAAATGTGTGCACCAAATCAATCACAAAGTAATAGAATGGCTAACGATGAAGTGTGTCCGATTGGAGGAGCTACCTCACTTGGCCCTTCAATTGCTCCTATTTTAGCCACCTTATGCTAACTCACAAGAGTTAGGTCCGCGTATGTATACCTTTAGGATCGTCACCACCATCCTACTTCATTCTAGAATCTCCACCGCGTACATAGTTGTTAAAGTGATTTTCGGTATCGACAGAGAGTATGCCCATATCCGATCCAGGTCTCTTTAACAACCAAACGTTATTATAACCCGTGGTTATTTCAATTTCAAATGGTTTATATTTCATATCAAACATATTCATTTCAAAACCTTATAAATCCAATATCATTATTCTTTAAAATATTATTCATTTTTCCAAAGTCGTACACTTCCAAATTCATTTAATTATAACCCCTTTGAAACGTAAAAATTTAGAGATCATAGCACTTTAAAATGTAACCTTTAGAACCATAACATTCGGAACTATAACCCTTTAGAGAATTTTGTAGCATTCTGGAAATGTCACTTTTAAGAAAACGCAGCAGTACAGAAATACTACTGTAAGAATTCGCAGCGGTGCAGAATTGTTACTGTAAGAATTCGCAACGGTGCAGAATTGAAACTGTAAGAATCCGCAGCAGTGCAAAATTGTTACAGTAAAAAATCGCAGCAGTTTTGAATTGTTACCGTAAGAAATCGCAGCAGTTTTGAATTGTTACCGTAAGAAATCGCAGCAGTTTTGAATTGTTACTGTAATACTTCCTACTACAATAGTTTATATAATTAAGTAGTACATATATTTACAGTTTTTATCACAGCCATATCATTCTTATTATATTACTCTAATTTTAACTATTTGGTCATTAAAGAAACCACACCTTTAGTTAAATAACTTTGTTACTATAATGTCAAATTTTAAAGCTGAAATCCTTATGCTAAGTTAAAAGTATGTTATTAACTTACACTTTATTTTCTTTTCAGTATATAACATTTATCATTTTTTATTACCCAAGTTATACCATTTACATTAGTTAGAACTTACATGTCAAATGTACGTTTTAACTTACATTTTTCTTTCCAAAAAAAAAACCATTTATCATTTTAATCACTATTACATGAATTAAAACTTACAATTTATAGGTTAGAATAAAATACCATTATTAAGTCAAATCGGATTATTAAATTTCAATTAACCTTCATTCTGTAAATTAGATTCCAAAATTTACATTTCCAACTCTTCATTTCTTATAAAAAAATTAACTCATGTAAACAAATTCACAGAAATTATTACATTAAATTTTAGTTGAGATTCATATATAGAAATCCAAAATACTTAATAATTTTTAGAAAATCATTTTAAATCAACCACGGAGCCTGTATAAAATTCTCTACCTTAGGGTCAAGTAAATACGGACATATACCATTTCAATCCGCAATTTATTAATTTTCCGAGTTTTATATCATTTCAAACCCACAATCCTAAGTCAAATAAAATGTCTCAGGCCTATCATTTCAGCCCATAACAATTTTCCTTAATCTAAAGATCATTCGGGTATGTATCATTTCAACCCATAGTGAAGGAACTTGCAGTGTGAGAACAGAATATTAAATAAACATAACAATATTCAATATATCATGGCATATGATCATAACAGGTAAAATATGATATGAAATAACATAATATAAACATAGGTGAAATTCTCAACTTGCATATACAAATCCATACAATTCCATTGTCATCAATTCACCAAAATATAAGTACGTTGTCAAGAGTGATTACTCACCTTTCTTTGGTTAGAGAAGTGATTCAAAACGCAACACAACGACTACGACAAGCACAACAAATTACGGACAAGCTTGAGTGAGAGGAGAATCCAAATCCGACGCTTTGAAAAATAAAATAAATTCCATACGTAAACAAATAATTCGCATAGAAAAGTAAAAGTAGAAAAATTATATATTTGTAAACATGTGAAGAGGGCTTGTTTAGGGAACACATAGGTTTGGTTTAGGGTTTATTTGGGTTTGACCATAGGGTTTGGTTTGGGTTTGGGTTCGGCCATAGAGGTTTGGACTAGGTTAGGGTTCGGCCATAGGGGTTTGGACTTGGTTAGGGTTGGGTTTTGATGGAGAAGGCTCGGCCTAGGATTAGGGTTTTGGTAGTGGAGGCTTGGCCTAGGGTTTTGGTAGTGGAGGAGATGGTCACGACCAAGGAAAAGCAAGGGAAGAGTTTGTGGAAGTTCGGCTATGGCGTTTGTGGTGAGAAGAAGAGGAGTGGAGGTCGAAATTTGTAAAGAGGGAAGGGAAAAAGGAAAGAGGAGAAGTGGTTTTTGGCTAGGGTTTGTGGTTGGAGGGAGAGGAGATAGGTGTGGCCGAAATTTTTGAGGGGATGAGGAGGAAAATTTGTAGAGGAAAAGAGGAAGAAAGTCTAGGGTTTTGAGGAGGAAGATGAAGAGAAAACTTACATTGATTTCTTTCTGCGGAGGAACAAATGAAAAATGAGGAGTCTAGAAAACCCTAGGATATTATATAGTCATCTCAACAGGTGGCTTCTCATCTAACTAAAGCATTTCCTAGCCCACTAGTATAAGCCCAAACAAATCAAAATATAAATAAGATAAAAGTTATAGGGAAAATAACTGCGTGTAATACGCCAAAAGTTGTCAATTTTAAGAAGTAGGAATCAAAATTTAACAAAACAAAAAACAAAGAAAATGTTAGAATTAAATCCATCTTCATAAAAAAAAGTAAAAGTTCAAAATTTAAAATTTTCACAGAAAGTCAAACTTTGACCAAAGTTGACCAAAATTTGTATTTTAAGAAAATCTTTATTTTATAAAATTTGGAAGAACATTTCACATCAAATCCCAAAATATTACATTAAATTTCCAAATTTATCAAATTTTAAAATAATTATATTCAAAGTTTCAAATGAATTTTCATTTAAAATATTTTCAAAATTCGCGGGTTGTTACATCATATTACCATTAGAAATTATGTGGGTAATATATAAATATTATCAGATTGAACCAAGGACTTTATAGTGACCTATTCAATTAATAAGGATATTAGTTTTAACCTTAAACCGAGCTCTAGATTTCTAAGTGATACAAAGATGGGGAAAAAAATACATGTACAAACTATCATTATTATGTGAGCTTATATTAGATTAGAATATGATTTCTCCTAAGTGATATGTAAACATGGAACTTGACCCTCTAATGTTCATACATGCTTTGGTAGTTAACTTGTTTATATATTGACCATGGATCAAATTCACACCAAAGAGTCAATACAATCACGTTGTCAATTATTTCCAAATTTGGCGAAGGATAAAGTTAATTTATAAATGTTATAAATTAATAATTAATAAATACAAATGTTTTATTAATGTTTTTAGTTCTAAACTAAAAATCGGATAGAATGATACATCAAAGTTATATGATGGTTCAACCGATTTTAGAGTCAGAAATTGATTAATTAATTAATGATACAAGATGAGTCAAGCGAGTGTTTGACCTTGCTAAGACAACACCAAGGCCAACCATAAATGGGATCTTTTAGGGCTTTTAACAGGTTATAGAAGCTAGAGGATTTGGTCGAGAGGAAGGTGCAGACCTTCAGCTATAAATACCAGTAGCCTCCACCGTAATTAAGGCATAATTTTTAGTGCTCCCTCTAGCTATAGCTGACCCATTAATCCTTTGTGAAGCCATTTCTTTAATGTTACAACTTGTAGAAAAGGAGGAGACGATGGTGGTCCAAGAGGATAGACTGATCAAACAACGTACCGACTCTCGGCAAGTTCGTTTCGAAGAAAGGTGATAATTTCAAATATAGTTTTTATTCATATGAACACATTCATATATGTCACCCCATTTATTAATATATGTTAAGTTATGTGTTTAAACCATAATTTTAAAATCATTTAATAATTTTAAGACTATTTTAAATAATATGTGTGTATTAATTGTAAATATATTAAATAATGTTTTATTTATAACTTTTTATATATATTTGTTTTAGTTTAAGACAACAACATATATATTATTTTTATAAGAATTATTTAATAACTTTGACTATATATATTTATATATTATTGTACATATAATCAAATGTGTGTGTGTGTGTATATATATATCCTTTCAGTTTAAAATTAAATTTTAAAAATTTACAATAAAATGTTTAGATTGGATTTTTTGTTTTAGTATATATATATATATATATATGTGTGTGTGTGTGTGTGTGTGTGTGTGTGTGTGTATGTATGTATGTATACATATATGATTATCATATGGAAATCATAATGAATTTTATTTGTTTATTTATTGTTTTCGGCAATAGAATAAAAAATATACTTTTGCTTTATTATTTTATACATTAACATTTTATGATTTGAAATTCAAAATTTTGAATTATCCAAGTTAAGAAGCTTAATTCAAGGGTTCAGAGGTATGACGTTTTAGATTGAGATTCTAGTAGTCGTGGGTTCAAGCTCCAAGGCATCAATATGAGTACTCTACTTGGATAAGTGTTACTCCTATTATCAATAAAAACTTTGAATTATTCAAAAAGAAATTGGCTGAATAATAATAATAAAATTTTAGTTTTAAATTTGATTATTGTTTTCTAAATGAAGAAACTGTAATAATTATTATTTTATAAATATTTAATTTAATTTAAATAAGTATTTCAAGATCTAATTTAGATTTGAAATGGTAAAACTTGAATTTAAAATTTAAATTACAAAGACAAAATTATAAATACACAAACATATGTATATTTAAATATAATTTAAAATATATATCTTTAATAATAGTTGTAACATCTTTGGTGTCACACTTTTTTGGTATCAACGTGAACTACTAAAAATACCCCTCTATATATTATCAAATTTTAATCACTTAAAAATATGACCTAATATTAAACTTCCTTTACAAATTCAAAAGCCCTTAAAACTAGGATTTAACAATTAAACATGCTTTACAAATTCAAAACACTTCTAAAAATAGGATCTAAAATTAAAATTCCTTTACAAATTCAAAATACTTCTTTACAAATATACAAATCTTAATATCACTTGAAAATAATTTTTTTTGACTGATTTAAACATATACAATTTATAAGGAAAACAATTCACGTGCGAAGCGCGTGCTGTAACACTTATTATATAACTACAATTGGTGCATAAAAATAATCATACCCTTATGTTAGTTATGTTTTTTCCACTCACTTGGTATATATTTGTATGTCTCTACCTTTTGCCAACTGTATACTACTATTATGAGGCTGCATTTATGTTATTACCTCACATTGACATTTTATACATGACTAACTTGCTTATAAACGGCTAGTTTCTATAATCATTTTCTCTTGAATGTGCTAAACATATACAATTTGCAGAAAAACAATTCACGCGCGAAGCACGTGCCATCATCACGATTGAAGCGCGTGCCGTAATGCTCGTGTGTGTATATATATATATATGTTATATTTCATTTTATCTTATATCAAATTTATTTATTAGTCAAATAAAAAAAATCATTTTTTTCCTTCATGTTCTTTTAAAATAATTTAGATTAAGTAATATATATCACTTAGGCATCTTATTGACCATAGGACAATGTGGATAATTTTCCTTCTAACGCATAATTAGGTTATGTATATACATTTTTGTGTTGTTGGTATTATGAATACGAACATCATAACATGTTTAATATAAATTAAGATAAATAAATAAATAAATTTTAAATTAAATCATTAATAAATTTATTTAAACAATAGCAATAAACAAATATTTTAATAAAAGATAATTAAATTAAATATTACAAATCTCTTTTATTATTCAAAATACTAAATTTGATTTAGAACAAGCAAATATTTATTTATACAAACATAGAATAAAGATCTTCTGCAATTCAATAAAAGAATTTTTTTTAATTCACTATTTTACTCTCGTTTGTAGTGCATCTGATTCGATAATGGTATCAGAGCCTGCAATGTTTTCTATAAATAAATTAACCGATATTAAGGACGTTACTTTTGGAAAAGTCAAAATAGATGGTTGTCTTGGAAAGGGCGCTTAAACGAAGTAGAAAGTTGCTCCAATTAAGAACCACCATGTATGGAAAACCTCTTAATCTCCTGGCCTTACATGGCTCATCGATATGGTATGTTTTTAAGGTATGCCCTTTGCCATAAAGGTTTTTGAGCCCTATGTTAATTCAAATAAGCGTTTTGAATGAATAGTATAAAATCAATTAAAATTTGTTTTAAATTAAATAATTAAATAATTAATTATGTAATTTTATAAAGAGTTGTAAATGAAAATTTAAAATTGTTTAAAATTATTTAATTACACAAATTTTATAAATGGTCATAAAATATAAATTAATTTTTTTTAAACTTAAATGAATAAATTCAAATGAGAATTTTTATTTATATCATTAATTAATAAAGATGAAGTTGTAAAATAAATTATTTGTTAGATCCTACTTTTAAGTGATACTAAGATTTGGTAATAATTGTAGAAGGGCATTTTGAATTTGAAAATGAAGTTTAAATATTAGATCGTATTTTTAAGTGATATTAAAATTTGGCAATAGAATGGCATTTGTGTTAACTTATGTTGACACCAAACGTATTACAACTATTATACACACAAACACATATACATAATAAAAACAGGAGGTCAAATTAAACAAATCCACGAGACTTAAGGGAGTATATGTTTATATAAAAGATATTTAATATCATGAGTTATCAACATTATACTCATCTCCCTTAAATAGTCAATAATACTCTACAAAAATATTTTGAATTAGAGAAGTTAAAATAATAATGCTCTCCGTCATTTATAATATAAATAGAGTACCTTATATACCTATGACTGTTATGCGCGCTCAAGCCATAGAATATCTAAGGTGATGTTCATATTGTCTATAATAAGTAAGAATAGTAGTTGATCACCCTTAAGGGTTATATATATCCTCTTACGATTCCACAATATGATGGTTTTAGGATAACTACTGTACTTTATGATTTGTTGAGCACCCTCAAGGTCATGTAGAGTATTATGAGCATAACAAAAGTATGGTTAAGAGTTATATATGAAATACAATTAGTAAAGAGTTACTTACCATTTATGGGGACTACGATTCGTTAAGCACCCTCAAGGTCATAGTAATATAATAGATGGATCCTAACACCCACTTAAGGAATTTATGAAATTTGTATCTCTTTTAGGGTTATTAAAAGATGCGAAATTCAGTAGGAGCTTTATTATATAAATATAGTAAACCAATCTAATAAGTAAAAAAACATATATGATAATAAAATAAGTAACCATGTCATAAAGATTACCATAATTCATAAAATAAATATAAGTATAAGAACATATATGATAAATATAGTAAACCAATCTCGTATTATTTTCCTTGTTTGGAATACATACGGAGGAATTATGGTCGAAACAGTGTTGAGTCGATCAAGTGCCCAGACTTGGTTTTGAATTTTGAATTTTTGAACGAACGGTTATATTCCCTCCTCTCTTTTTAAAAATAGAAACCCACTTCAGTTTTCAGAAAACCGACCACTCCTTCGTCTGTCTCCTTTTTCCTCTTACGTACTAAAGAATTAAATCGCTCTAACTCTCTCAAATCTTCATAAAATTACACGAAACCAGTGGCATTGCGAAGCTATTGAAGAGGGTTAAACACCAGTAATGATTTGGAGACGAAATTCTAAAGCGAGTAGACACAGTAGGTCAGACGACGGAGGTTTTGGTAGAAAACGCTGAAATTGGTGAGTGATTCATGCTTTCCTCTTCGTATAATGCAATTTTGATCCTATGTCTATGATATGTTGGCTATATTAAGTAAATAAACATTTATAAACGTCTAAATTTAGATCTACTTGGGGTTTGGAAGGGATTTTGTTATAAAAAATGAGTTAGAAAAAGGATTACACTAATTTATAGAAATTTGATGAATATATGCACAAACTGATGTAATAACATGTTACACCAGACTTTGAAATGTAGGACTAGGTACTAGGGACATTCTCAGCCGGCCAGAGACAGTGCGGAGGTGGTTGGAGGCGGAAATGACGAGAAAAACGACCAAATTCGTGGCCTGGCAACTGCTAGGAAAACGTGTACACTGATGCATAGATCACCCCAACAGGTCCATTGGTGCACTATTGTAGAATATACTAGTGTATGATTTTTGTTTGACGATAATAAACATATATATATTTGTTTTAAATGTAATTGTTATTGTACAATTTTATTTTTCCACATAATTAAATAAATATTTGTTGAATAAAATAAATAACTCGGAATTCTTATTTAAACAAATATTTTATTACAAATTCAAATAGTACAAATTTGAGCTCTCACTACATTTACACATTTTCAATTACAATACAACTTCAATTATAGCATAATTGTCACATACAATTCACCTTACTACATAATTCACTCATCACTCGTATTTGTTCTTCAACTTTGTTCCAGTCTGAATCCAACATCTGAACTATCTGCAAAATAAACACTAACGCAGTAAAATTGAAAAAGAAATATCTCGCAGTGCACAATGAAGTGTGTGTTTAAAAATATTATTTGCCTCAGTTATTTGGGTTGTTCATCATTATTTTAATTCATCTTACACGAACAACTTGTGACATGCACAGTGTATCACTGTACATGCCAAAAGGTCATGCACACCGATATACACTTGCTTGTTAAAATTGCAGGGACATGTGAGCACAGGTCAAACCCAAGCCTAGACTGGATTCAACTCAAGTATACACATAAATGTACAACATGACAGCAAGTATGCACATGGCACCAGGGCAGTTTAACTCGAAGATCCACATGAAAACAATGCAACAAGACTTCACAAGCAACTGGACATGGAACTCGAAGCAACCCAGCAAACAGTGAATGGAATATGAGGAAATGGATATGGAATTCGATAGCATGAAATATGAACCACTCAAATACAACCAGACATAAATGAACACACACCAAACAAAACACAAAGTGCACCAGACATGTACAAATGGCAGTTCAAAACATGCTCAGGTCCAACAAACCAAACTCCAAATGCAACTCAACAAGCCAGTGGAACAAGACCAAAATGCAAAGCAAAACAACATGAAACCAGACATGCTCATACTTCAGAGAATACAAAACCATGAATGCAAAGCTTCAAATAGTTGAAATGGGTCAACACGAATGCAAAACATGAAACAGAGGAGTATAAAGCAACCAGACTTCAAGACCACAAAATGTACACACGAAGATCAAAGCAACATACAACATGACTACATGAATGCAAATGGGCTAACATGCTTCAGACATGTGTATATGCAACCAAGCAACAACATACAACCAGACTCAAGTGGAACCACACCAGACAGACTCAAATGGAACCAGACCAAGTTTATCAACCCAGATCAATGAATTGAACATGAAAATATACAAAATGTCCAAGCAAATGCAGACAACAGATCAAATGCAATAAGATTTCAAATGGCACAAGAACTACATGTATAAATACAAGTTCAAGCATTCAGGTAATGGTCAGTACACTGAAGTGCACCAAACACTGCAATACATTCACATATACACATGTATGCAAATATGCATATGCATATATATATATATATATATGTATACACATATATCAGTTCAGAGAATCACACACACATGAATGCAAGCACTCGGGTGGGTACAACAACTAGCACAAAATCACAATGCAACATGTTTAGATTTCTAGTACAAGACAATGCAGTCGTGGGTCATACATTTGAAAAAGTCAAGAGAATTCAATCAGAAGTCAGCGGAAACATTTTCAGGAAGGAGTAGACAAAATCGTAGAGGGTAACATAATGAACAAGTTAGGCTTCAGGAAGTCAACATAACCAAAATCATACATATATATCTCAAATTCAAATGCAAGCTGTAAGCGAACGATGAACAGGTCATAGGAGCAAAGAATGGAACCGACTCAACTACATTTAAGAAAATTCGAATTCATCAGAAATATATAGAGTAACACATATACAATGAACAAGTCAGAATTCATCACAATCATTCAATCGAAAATCAAATGGCCGAGCAAAGTAACCAAAGAATTCAAACCAAAATATACGAACGAGATTATAGGGTTTTGATCCCTATAAATACCAATTTCACCATCGGAAAAAATCATTGAGTTCGAGTTCAAGCAAAAATCAACAGAATAATCAAGGTAAAAATCACATACCGATATATACCAATCGAACTCAACATTGAAGCAGCAGTAAGCAAAATTGAGGAACGAAAGCATCACGGCAATCAATTTGAACTTCAAATTCCAAGCGGCGGCTTCAATTCAAAACCCTAATTTTTGAAGAGCAACAAAAGAAACGGCCGAAGAGATTTCACAAAAAAGGGAAGACAGTCTTTTACTTTAATTGTTTACTACTTAGGCCGGTTTGTTGTTGGGCTTAGTTTTTTAAATATAGGGTTTTGTTTAGTTATTTTGTAATTTTCTCTTTTAATTGTTTAAATTTCTAGTTGTGTAACTAGGTACAAACTACGGGGCGTAGTTTGAGAATTCGCAACTCAGTGGCTGAGTTGTGGCAGGATTTTGATCTTAGAGTTAGGCTAATCAAGTTAGCGGGTATCACAAGTTTACGTGTGTTTGTAAGCGTCTGATTACTTAATTTCTAGTAGAAACCTTGGGGGCAACACGTAGGCAGGTTTTTGCCGAAGCTGGGTAAATCTATGTGTGATCTCTACTGCATTACTTTCTGTTTTTATTTTTATTTCTGCATTAATTTTTAGTACACCCTATTCACCCCCCCTCTAGGGTGAAAACGATCCTACAACTATAATTTTGGTCTGGTTGTACTTGAAGCTGTAAGGGCCTATATAAAATAATAATTATCGATTCAGATCAAGTTCCAATTATTTTCTTAAGGCGATCAAAGGATATTGACAAGGCAAACGATGGTGTTCGAATTGAGTGAATGTGTGTTATGATTAGTTACTATTTGAAGTGGATATATATGTTATTTTGATATGGAAACATGATACGATGACATACAAGAGTGTGACGAACATGTGGTGCAAGTAGGCGGTCCAGGACATGGATATGAATATGGATATAGTTTTGGATATGAATATGGGTATGGATATGGATTTGGATAAGGATATAAATATGGATACACATACGGATACAGATATGAACCAGGGACCCAACTAAATAGTCCACATATTACGTTGCTCCCTTGTAGCGCTTCTACGGGCTAGGTGGAGGAGGCAAATGTATAGTGACCTTATAGGCTACGGGCGGACCGGGGCGTGAGTCCAATTAGCACGAGGACAGGCGATCCTGTAGTCTTTGGATAGTCCATGGAAGTGAGTCTTACACGCGATTTACGTGACGATGGGCAATGGGCGAACCTACAGGGAATGAGGCCACTCCAAGGAAATGAGTCCGTATAGAGATGATGTGGTAAAAACTAGACGTGCACGATGGTTATGGGTGACATAATGAAAGGACGTGAGGTGACCGAGCAGTAGACTCATATCACGTTACAATATTGTTTCTGTAGTATGTTTTGAGTAAAGTATGATTCACTCACCAGATTTATGTCTGACGCACTCATATTTTTCTTTTATATATGTGTGTGTGTGTATGTGATCAGGTTGATGCAGTTTGGAGATGATATAGTGTAACAACCCGCATATTTATCGATTTTATATTTAAATATTTTATCTTTAATCGGATTTTGGTCCGAAATGATACTTTTTGCATACGGTCAAATTAGGACTCGAGACCACCTCCATTGAGTTCAAAATGACGTTTGTGATCTTTTTAAGTGTAAACTTTGATATGTTTGGAGTTAGTGGAATTTTCGCCACTTTATCACTTATGGCTTTGGTTTGGGCTGAACCACCTACTAACTCAGCCCAACCCCTTCCTTCTCTTCATAACTTTATTTCTATTTACTTATACATTCAAGCTTCATCAAAAATGGAGGAGGGAATGGGAAATTAAAACTCCAAGCTCAAGTTCTCTTGCTAATCATCATTCAACTCCAAATTCAAAGTGAAGACATTGGATTCAAGCTTCTTCCATTGCTTCTAAGCTTCTCCATCATCAATTTCGGGAAAAGGTGAGATTTTTATCTCACATTCTTGTCTATAACTATATTGGACTGTTGGGAATGAATTCCTATCACTTTAGCATGCACTTTAGCATTTGGTTTTGATCGAATTGGCGAAAAACTCTAATTTTTAGTGGTTTTGGAAAATTCTGGGTGCTAGGTCGTTCTGCCTGTGCCTTAGGTCGTTATGTTGAAAAGTCACACTGAGCATAACTCGTTTTCGGCCTTAATTCGTTCGCCGGAGTTAGGTCGTTCGTACGAGTTAGGTCGTTAGGTCGTAGGTCGCTAGGCGTGGCCTTCTTTGTGACGCTAGGTCGTCCAAGCTACTAGGTCGCTCAGCCTTCACTTTAGGTCGCTTCGTACCTTAAGTTGCTCGGCCTATATAACTACCTATTGCTCGCACATCTTAGGTCGTTTGCACCATTAGGTAGTTAGGTCGTTAGACCTTATTTCCTTTAGCCGCATGACCCCATTTCCACTTTAGGTCGCTGACCTCTAGGTCGCTTCACCTTGGGTCGCTTGGCTATGCAAGCTCGTAACCAATTAGGTCGCCCGACCTGTTTTTCCCTTAGGTCGCTTGCCACTTAGGTCGCATGCCTAGCACTTCCCTTAGGTCGCGTGGCCCCACCCCTTAAACCGTTATTACGTTAGGTCGCCGGGCCTAGCTCGCAAGCAATTAGGTCGCGTCATTAGGTCGCGCTGTTCCCTTTAGGTCGCTCGACCTGTTTTCTACCTAGCTCGTTAACCACTAGGTCTCTCATCACTTTAGGTCGCTATGTTTCGACCTGCTTTAACTCCTTAGGTCGCTTGCAACTTAGGTCGACCTCGTTAGGTCGCATGCTCAGCCACCACCTTAAGTCGCTCGACCTGCTTGCATTCTTTAGCTCGGCTATGTTAGGTCGCGCATCACTTTAGCTCGGCCATGTTCGTTCTCACGGGCATTCCTACTTTGATGATTTTGGAATTGATTTCTTTTGACTTTACTCACGTCTTCGAATGTGAATTTTTGTGATTCGATTTGCTTCAACAATCGTTTTGTGACTTGTCACTTTAAAAATATGAAGGTTTCAATACTAGTAGTAAATATCAAAACTCTTTCTTCAAAACGATTTCAACACTATTTTATTACAAAACTCCTTTCTTAAACCATTTTTCCAATCTATTAGTATATACAAGCCTTTACCTCACTCGGATGAGAAATCTAATTAAACGGCTTAGTAAAACGAGTGGTATGAAACGCTTGCGTTCACTTCGTCGGTTAATTCTTGGACTTGTTCGATTGAACCTCTTGTGACAATTTTCTAGTGAAGATCTACAGTTTGTTCATAAATATTTAAGTTAAGCAAGTGGTTATGGGACATGAAGCTAAACTCATATATTTACTAGCTTGGTGTGATTGACACTTCTTGATGATCATGACGATCATTTTTGTGATTTAGACTAGCAATTGTGTGATGTCTCTTTGTCTACGAGGGAGACTAAACCCCGTTTGTGTGATGTTTCTACATCACATATGTGGGGTAGCGCCCCACGGTCTTCGGGCCATTCTTGTGGAGCTTCGGCTCAAAACTAATGGTTAGCTACCATGAGATAGCGTCTCGTCTTGTGTTACACGTGTTGGTGAGTTTTCATACTCCCGTTTTGTGATAGGCCTCCCCCTTCTTGTGATTTCTTGATTTCTTGTGATGATTTCTGGAATTTTTTGCTTCACCAATTTTCGTGATTTCTATTGATAAGTTTTATAAATTTTTGTGCATTGGTGAATTTGTGTGTCACTGACTTGTTATGAATACAAGTTTAGGGTATGATACCCCATTTTATCTATGAGATGATTCTTGTGATATTGATTAATCTCATGTTGATTTTAAATTACATACTTATAGTAGTATGCCATTATGGTTATTACATGTTCATGCCTTGTCTTTTATTTTGTACCATATCATCTGATATTTATAGCTAGACTGATCCGTTTATTATTTTCTTATAAATAATACTCGGGTCAGACCGAGATGTTACAAGTGCTTCTGCTTGACTTCTCTTTTGGGATTACTCTGACTTTTGGCTAACTACTTAGATTAGTAGTTTTTGTTGTATACATTTGAGATATAGACTCCGTGATGTATACTTATCCTTTTATGTAGCTTGTAGCTATTCTTTTTTATTATTGTGGATCTTTCAGACCACTACTCTGATGTACACTTTCATGTGTTATATATTCATATCTTTTTCCGCCTTTGTGATATGGATGTCTGTGACTGATTTGTGTTATGTTTATTTCTATGTTTGTTTCCGAAGATTTTATTAGCCACTGTGTGATAGCTTTGCGTTTGTATCGGTATGTCGGATTTCCTCCTTAAATGAAATGCATGCTATACTCTCTGACATATCGAGGCTCGCATAAAGAAATTACACGGATGGTCGCTCCTCAACAGCCTTATTCTCCGTGCTAGTTGACAGCATTACACCGTAGTGTTCTTGGCTAGCGTGGGTATAGAGGTAGGGCGTCACAGCTTGGTAACCGAGCCAAACTTCGGAACAATGTAGAATAACTTAACAAGGATCATCGTCCTAAGTTCAACTTAAGAGTCGTGCCTTAGGATTTAATTCGAGTCTTCGTACCGATTCATCCTATTTCCTTTTATGTATCCTTGTTTTATCTATCAAGATTTGCTTGGTATTTATTTGGAGAATAACTTTTCTTCTTCTCTCTTTCTTAAAGGAGAGAATGTCTAGACCACGCCATCCCAGAGCTGGGCCATCTACTGTTACTCCCCAGGATGGAGTTTTTATGACCGCTCAACAACTTCTTGATTTAGTAAAGAATGCTCAAGCAGCTGGTCCTAATCAGGAACCTACTCATCCTAAGTCTGGATTTGCACGTTTCTGCAACGATTATACCAACTTGGGTGGGAAACCATTCAAAGGCTCCGAAACTATTATTGAGGTCCATGCTTGGTTAAGAACATGCGATCGAATCTTTTCTCGCATGAATCTTATCGATCTTCACCGTGTTCAGGTGGCCTCCAGTATGCTCCAAGAGAGAGCATTGGATTGGTACGAACTTATTATTTCTGAAATTAATGAAGCGAATCTCACCTGGGAGCAATTTTGGGAACGCTTCGAATTAAAATTCGTACCAGAAGCAGAGAAAGTGACATTGGCTCGACGTTTCATAGACCTTGTTCAAGGTGAATCCTCTGTGATAGATTATGCTGCATCCTTCGAGTCACTGTCTAAATATGGGGTTGAATACATCAACACCCCATTGAAGAAGAATCAAAGATTTGTCTATGGCTTAAACAAGAATCTCAAGAAGCCATTACTTCTAAAATTAGAAGTTTCTTTTGACTAACCCATTGATATCGCTCTTCGTCTTGAAGAGGCTGATAGGGAAAGTGATGTTGAAGTGGTAGGGGCTAAACCAAACTTCAACAACAAGAAGAGGCCAAACAAATTCAAAGGTCCTTATCCCAACAAAAAGGGGAAGCCTGCACCTCCGGCAACAAAGACTTCTACCCCAAGTAGTGGGCAATGCTATAACTGTGGTTCTAAGGACCATTTTGCGAATAAGTGTTCAAAGCCCCGTTCTTGTCGCTATTGTAAAAGCCCGGATCATTATATACATTTATGTCCCAGACTTCAAGGCAAGAAGGATGGAAAGCTTAATGTGGCTCAAGCCCCTGGCAACACATCTCGCGGTCAAGGTATGTCTCATTCTGTCCTTGATGGCATTATTATATTTCATGATCAACCTATTAGAGTTCTCTTTGATACGGGTGCATCCCATTCTTTTATATCAAAGGAACTTGTCGATACTTTTTCCTTAAGTGTTGTTGCTTTAATGACATCTTTAAGAATTGCGAATCCGGTTGGTGGATCCGCAACTCTTAGTTTGCTTTGTAAAGATGTGGAGATTATTTTGTGTGATTTTCCTTTCCTAGCCGATTTGCATGTCATGCGTTATTTAGGCTTTGGAATGATTTTGGGTATGGATTGGCTTAACCGTTATGAAGCTCATATCCTATGTCCTGAGCGGACTATTTATCTCCGACATCCGCAATCTGTAAAACAGATTTCTATTATTCTTAAAGATTCGGATTCCACTTTGGCTGCATCTTTATATTCTTTAAATCCTCTCGATGATGACAATGATGATGAGGAAGATGTCATTTCTCGTATTCACGTCGTTCGTGAATTTTTCGACATATTTGAGCTCGTTTTAGGATTACCGCCTAAGCGAGCAATTGAGTTTAGAATTAATCTTATACCTGGAGCTCAACCTATTACTCGTCCTCCTTATCGCATGTCTAATAAGGAGAATGAGGAGATGTGCAAACAACTATCCGAATTGGAGACGAAGCAATTTATTTGCTCTAGTTCCTCGCCTTGGGGAGCTTCAGCAATTTTCATGAAGAAATCCGATGGTACACTTAGGCTTTGCGTCGACTACCGCAAGCTTAATGATCTTACTATTAAGAATAAATATCCTTTGCCTCGGATTGATGATCTATTCGATCAGCTTAGTGGTGCTAGAGTCTTTTCACAATTGGACTTGGCTACCGGTTTTCATCAGCTTCGTATTGCAGAGGATAGTATTCCTTTGACTTCGTTCCGTACTCGTTATGGATCTTATGAATGGCTAGTTATGCCATTTGGTTTAACGAATGCTCCGGCTTATTTCGTTGACCTTATGAATCGAGTTTTCAAAGATTTCCTCGATCGGTTCGTTCTCAACTTTATTGATGATATTCTTGTGTATTCTAAAACCGAGGAGGAACATGAAAAGCATCTTCGGATTGTATTGGAAACTCTTAGGAGTAATCAGTTAAAAGCAAAATTTTCTAAATGCCACTTTTGGCAATCTAATGTGAAGTTTCTCGGTCATATTATTTCCGAATCCGGAATATCAGTGGATCCTTCAAAGATTGAAGCGATTCAAAATTGGAAGAGACCGGAGAGCGTGACTGAAATCCATAGCTTCCTCGGATTGGCGGGTTACTACCGTCGTTTCATAAAAGACTTTTCAAAAATTGTCGTGTCTCTTACTGGCTTAACAAAGAAAGGTGTTAAATACATTTGGTCGGACAAATGTGAAACTTCTTTTCAGAAATTAAAAGAACTCCTTTCTGATGCTCCTATTCTTGTTATTCCCGAAGGGAATCAAGATTTTGTTGTTTATACCGATGCTAGTCGCGTTGGTATGGGTGCCGTTCTTATGCAAAAAGAACGTGTTATTGCTTATGCTTCTAGGCAATTGAAGCCGGCTGAGACTAGATATGCCACACATGATTTAGAACTCGCGGCTATCGTTTTCACCCTTCGAATTTGGCGACATTATCTTTTGGGAGAAAAGTTTATACTTTATACTGATCATAAGTCTTTGAAATATTTATTTTCTCAAAAGGAACTTAATTTGCGTCAACAGCGTTGGCTCGAATTCCTTGCCTCTTATGATCTTGATATTCTTTATACTCCCGGAAAGGGAAATCGAGTTGCCGATGCACTTAGTCGTAAGCAACAAGCGGTTGTTTCTATGATGATATCTGAATGGCATGATCTCGAGGTTTTATCCACTTGTGAGATTAGAGATCGTGTATCCGATTTATGTTCATCTTTTGTTTTATGTAGCCTTGAGGCTCGTCCTTCTCTTTTGGACCGCATTCTTGAAGCTCAAAAGCTAGATCCTGAATTGGCTTTGCTTGGCCAAAATTTTAAGGATAAAACCAATATTGAAGGTTTGAAAGACTTTGATATTGATTCTCGTGGCGGCATTCGAAAATTTGGTAGACTTATCGTACCAAATATTAGTGATCTTCGTAAAGATATACTAGAAGATTCTCATCGTTTCAAGTATTCCATTCATCCTGGTAGTAGTAAAATGTACGCGGATATGAAGCGACTTTATTATTGGGAGGGAATGAAATCTGATGTTGCTAACTTTGTTAAGTGTTGCATGACTTGCCAACTTGTCAAGGCTGAACATCAAAGACCCGGTGGGTTATTGCAACCATTGGAAATTCCAGTTTGGAAGTGGGATCAAATTTCCATTGATTTTAATGATGGCCTTCCCCGTTCTCGTTCGGGTCATGATAGCTTATGGGTGATCGTTGATAGACTTACTAAATCTGCCCATTTTATTCCCGTTCGGTCAAACCGAACTGTTCCTCTTCTGGCCAAACTCTTCATTAAGAAATTGTTAAATTGCATGGAGTTCCTACTTCTATTATTAGTGATCGTGATCCATTGTTTACTAGTGGATTCTGGAAGAGTCTTCAAAAAGCTTTGGGAACGAAGCTTAATTTTAGCACCGCTTATCACCCCCAGTCCGATGGACAAACTGAACGTGTGAATCAAACTCTTGAAGATCTTCTTCGTTCTTGTGTGCTTGATTTCGGTGGAAGTTGGGAAGATCATATTTCACTTGTTGAATTTTCCTATAATAACAGCTTCCAAGCTAGTATTGGTATGGCACCTTTCGAGGAACTTTATGGAAGACCATGTCGATCTCCTTCTTGTTGGCTTGAGGCCGGTGAGAAGCTGGTCTTAGGTCCAGATTTTATTCGAGATTCCACAGAAAAGGTTGATCTTATTCGTCATAGGATGAAAGAAGCCAAGAGTAGACAAAAATCCTATGCCGATAACCAAAGAAGAAAGTTAGAATTTTCTGTGGGAGATCTTGTATTTATTCGTGTTTCCCCTATGAAGGGTGTTGTACGTTTCAGTCGATCGAGAAAGTTAGCGCCTCGATATATTGTGCCATTTCCCATCACCGAACGTATTGGTTCCATGGCTTATCGCCTTTCATTACCGGCTCAGTTTTCTGCCATGCATGACGTGTTTCACGTTTCTCAATTACGGAAGTGCCTTCGGGATTCCGATTCTATTCCTGAGCCCGGTGTTGTGGAAGAGATTGAAGTTTCTCCTAATTTAACTTATGAGCAACATCCTATTCGAATTATTGCTTCGGAGGTCAAACGACTTTGAAATAAAGAAGTTCCGCTTGATAAAGTTCAATGGTCCTCAAATCCTAAGGATTGCTCATGGGAATCTAGAGAATTCATCGAGCGTACACATCCGGAATTACTTTCTCATGCTCTTTAAGGTGAACTTCTTGTTTCAAAGTTCTTTTGTGTTAATATGCTTTTACGGTTGTTACTTTTTATTTCCATCTTATATATTGCGAGGACGCAATTTCTTTAAGGAGAGGAGTCTGTAACAACCCGCATATTTATCGATTTTATATTTAAATATTTTATCGTTAATCGGATTTTGGTCCGAAAAGCTACTTTTTGCATACGGTTAAATTAGGACTCGAGACCACCTCCATTGAGTTCAAAATGACGTTTGCGATCTTTTTAAGTGTAAACTTTGATATGTTTGGAGTTAGTGGAATTTTCGCCACTTTATCACTTATGGCTTTGGTTTGGGCTGAACCACCTACTAACTCAGCCCAACCCCTTCCTTCTCTTCATAAATTTATTTCTATTTACTTATACATTCAAGCTTCATCAAAAATGGAGGAGGGAATGGGAAATTAAAACTCCAAGCTCAAGTTCTCTTGCTAATCATCATTCAACTCCAAATTCAAAGTGAAAACATTGGATTCAAGCTTCTTCCATTGCTTCTAAGCTTCTCCATCATCAATTTCGAGAAAAGGTGAGATTTTTATCTCACATTCTTGTCTATAACTATATTGGACTGTTGGGAATGAATTCCTATCACTTTAGCATGCACTTTAGCATTTAGTTTGGATCGAATTGGCGAAAAACTCTAATTTTTAGTGCTTTTGGAAAATTCTGGGTGCTAGGTCATTCTTCCTGTGCCTTAGGTCGTTCTATTGAAAAGTCACACTGAGCATAACTCGTTTCCGGCCTTAATTCGTTCGCCGGAGTTAGGTCGTTCGTACGAGTTAGGTCGTTAGGTCGTAGGTCGCTAGGCGTTAGGTTGCTCGGCCTTCTTTGTGACGCTAGGTCGTCCAAGCTACTAGGTCGCTCAGCCTTCACTTTAGGTCACTTCGTACCTTAAGTTGCTCGTCATATATAACTACCTATTGCTCACACATCTTAGGTCGTTTGCACCATTAGGTCGTTAGACCTTATTTCCTTTAGTTGCATGACCCCATTTCCACTTTAGGTCGCTGACCTCTAGGTCGCTTCACCTTGGGTCGCTTGGCTATGCAAGCTCGTAACCAATTAGGTCGCTCGACCTGTTTTTCCCTTAGGTCGCTTGGCACTTAGGTCGCGTGCCTAACTCTTCCCTTAGGTCGTGTGGCCTCACCCCTTAAACCGTTATTACGTTAGGTCGTCGGGCCTAGCTCGCAAGCAATTAGGTCGCGTCATTAGGTCGCGCTGTTCCCTTTAGGTCGCTCGACCTGTTTTCTACCTAGCTCGTTAACCACTAGGTCGCTCATCACTTTAGGTCGCTATGTTTCGACCTGCTTTAACTCCTTAGGTCGCTTGCAACTTAGGTCGACCTTGTTAGGTCGCATGCTCAGCCACCACCTTAAGTCGCTCGATCTGCTTGCATTCTTTAGCTCGGCTATGTTAAGTTGCGCATCACTTTACCTCGGCCATGTTCGTTCTCACGGGCATTCCTACTTTGATGATTTTGGAATTGATTTCTTTGTACTTTACTCACGTCTTCGAATGTGAATTTTTGTGATTCGATTTGCTTCAACAATCGTTTTGTGACTTGTCACTTTAAAAATATGAAGGTTTCAATACTAGTAGTAAATATCAAAACTCTTTCTTCAAAATGATTTCAACACTATTTTATTACAAAACTCCTTTCTTAAACCATTTTTCCAATCTATTAGTATATACAAGCCTTTACCTCACTCGGATGAGAAATCTAGTTAAACGGCTTAGTAAAATGAGTGGTATGAAATGCTTGCGTTCACTTCGTCGGTTAATTCTTGGACTTGTTCGATTGAACCTCTTGTGACAATTTTCTAGTGAAGATCTATAGTTTGTTCGTAAATATTTAAGTTAAGCAAGTGGTTATGGGACATGAAGCTAAACTCATATATTTACTAGCTTGGTGTAATTGACACTTCTTGATGATCATTTTTGTGATTTAGACTAGCAATTGTGCGATGTCTCTTTGTCTACGAGGGAGACTAAACCCCGTTTGTGTGATGTTTCTACATCACATATGTGGGGTAGCGCCCCACGGTCTTCGGGCCATTCTTGTGGAGCTTCGGCTCAAAACTAATGGTTAGCTACCATGAGATAGCGTCTCGTCTTGTGTTACACGTGTTGGTGAGTTTTCATACTCCCGTTTTGTGATAGGCCTCCCCCTTCTTGTGATTTCTGGATTTCTTGTGATGATTTCTGGAATTTTGTGCTTCACCAATTTTCGTGATTTCTATTGATAAGTTTTATCAATTTTTGTGCATTGGTGAATTTGTGTGTCATTGACTTGTTATGAATACAAGTTTAGGGTATGATACCCCATTTTATCTTTGAGAAGATTCTTGTGATATTGATTAATCTCATGTTGATTTTCAATTACATACTTATAGTAGTATGCCATTATGGTTATTACATGTTCATGCCATGTCTTTTATTTTGTACCATATCATCTGATATTTATAGCTAGACTGATCTGTTTATTATTTTCTTATAAATAATACTCGGGTCAGACCGAGATGTTAAAGGTGCTTCTGCTTGACTTCTCTTCTGGGATTACTCTGACTTTTGGCTAACTACTTAGATTAGTAGTTTTTGTTGTATACATTTGAGATATAGACTCCGTGATGTATACTTATCCTTTTGTGTAGCTTGTAGCTATTCTTTTTTATTATCGTGGATCTTTCAGACCACTACTCTGATGTACACTTTCATGTGTTATATATTCATATCTTTTTCCGCCTTTGTGATATGGATGTCTGTGACTGATTTGTGTTATGTTTATTTCTATGTTTGTTTCCGAAGATTTTATTAGCCACTGTGTGATAGCTTTGCATTTGTATCGGTATGTCGGATTTCCTCCTTAAATGAAATGCATGCTATATACTCTCTGACATATCGGGGCTCGCATAAAGAAATTACGCGGATGGTCGCTCCTCAACAGCCTTATTCTCCGTGCTATTTGACAGCATTACACCGTAGTGTTCTTGGCTAGCGTGGGTATAGAGGTGGGGCGTCACGTATAGTATCAAGGAAAGGGACTCATTTGTATATATTATATATGATGTAAATAAGTGTTGTGACTTAGATTTGACTGTGTGTATGGATTGAGTTGTATTTACACTATTCAAACATATGTATTTGACATTGTAGAATGTTACGATGAGGTGATTATGATTATTATTGATGTATTATATTTTATTTCCTTCCACTATTAGATTATGAAAGTAGATAATTAGAACTGTATATGTATATATCATTTTTTTCCTACCCTTATGACTCGTCCTTTCAATTCTCGAGTTGGCGATGTCAATTCGGGCGTTGGACCCGGGGGTCGAATGGGTGGGCTGTTATAACAAACATTGCAGAATTCAAACATAGATACATAGATAGTACACTAACCAACACGCTTAAGGTTGTTGTTCAAATTGCAACATATAGTTGTTGCAAAGCTCGTATGCATTGTTTCCGACAAAGCTAGTTCGGTATTTGAAGAAGTAACTTGAGTCGTAGGTTAACCGATACAACTGTATCCTCCTCTTTTACCTCAACAATAATTTTGTCATATCTCCTACATGAATACTAAATGTGATAAACATACTTCTTGTTTCTAGAATCCTCCTTAGTAATCTACATTCCAAATGATTGTTGTAACCTTCATTGATGGTAACTCAAAAATCTTGATTAATCTCTTCTTCTATGTGAAGGCAATCTGCTTCTATGTACACATTTATCAACACTAAGTAATCTGTTAGAGTCCATGCTTCATTTGTCATTGTGAAAATTTATAACGCATAGTAGCATTAACATACACAGACACATACATACACAAACACACACATATATATAGAAACACATGCACGTGTAGTATAGCTGAAATAGATATTAAAGAGCAAAGAAATAAGTTTTGATTAAATTACGTGAACTGATCATACAAAGCAATCAATCAAAATAAAGTGATACAGAGTCGAATTGACCTCTCATTTTGCAAAACAATCATAATGACACAACAAAGCAAGGAAAAAAATTGATTAAAATTGATAAGACTAAACGGTACAGAATATAGTTGGAATGACCTTAAAGAGCAAAAAGACAAATGACAATCTCTGCTTAAATTAAGTGAATTGACAATACATAGCAATTTCAACACAAAACATGTGAAAAAGAGTTGAATTGACCTATCACTATGCAAAACAATGATTTTGACCTAATAAGACATGCAGACAAAATTGCTTAAAGTTGATAAGACTAGACACTACACATAACAATTGAAATAATGTTATAGAGAAAAGAAACAAAAGAGTTTTGACGATTTAATTGAGTTGAAATATTCAGTTGCTTCAAATCCTTTATGTATGTGACGTATAACGTATGGCTTATATTCTTTATCCTAAAACATATCTTTCTATACTAAACAAACTAGCAAAATAATGGCAAACTCAAACGATAGCAATATCCCTAAAGTGAATCTGTATGATTATTATTTTTTTGAGAAAAATGTGTGATCCTCTATAAATAGAGGAGAGCACACATGCAACTATATATAACACAATAATAAGGTGCTGCCAACATGCCTGGCAGGTAATAAAGACTAAATACTAATATCATAAGAAAAATCAGGTACCCCTAAGATGAGTTCCGGCAAGGCCACCACCCATCTCACCCCGATATCGAGTTCCGGCATGGCCACCCCCCGATATTGTGGTGTTAGGAGTACCTAAAAACTAAATAAAAGCCCATGAAATGCTGGATGCCGTCATGTACTAAAAAAGGAGCTCTATGCATCTGGATCTGGAGGAAATAAGCAAAACTCTAAAGTGAAACTGCTCTTTGTGATGGAACCGTAAGTGATCCTGATATGAAGACTCTACTCTATAGACCTCACTATAATCCGAAAATCAGCAATCTGAAGACATGAGTACCTTCAAAAAGAACCGGACACCCTACCTGAGCCTGAAAAAGGACTTAGAAAAAGAATTAGATTGATACATATAAATGTATATTAATATAATTAATATACATATATATGTATAAAGAAGATGGGTAATTAAAACCTAAATAAGACTATTTGGACCAATACTAAAGAACTAAATTGCTTGTAAACTAAAACCAATAATGACAAGAAACTAAGCTGTGCAAAAATTCTTATGAACCTTCAATCATAAGTAAGTTATGATTAATAGTGAAATCATCATAAAAATTTGAAAAAATATTAATACTACTATTGTGAATATTAAATATATTATTATTATGTTTAAAAAAATTAATATTATAACTAACCTTATTAAGATATCCTTTAAATAGATTATTTTTAGCTAATTTATATTTGGGATTAGAAATCCAATTAAAACAAAACGAAGAAATTTTAAAAATCAATTTGTTAAAATGACTACTATTACTATTAAAAATTATTTGATTTCTTTCAAACCAAATATACCAGCTAATAATAATGAATAAAGAGTCAAGTAAGCATCTAATATTTTTTTTGAATCTAAATCTAAAACTGTTCCAGTAAAAGTCACAATTCGAAATTTTATTTATTATATTAAAGTTAAAAATTTTAAGAGAATTATTTAGTATGTAATAAGAATCCATACAATCATAGTATATATGATTAATATCTTCAAGATGCAAATTACAAAAATAACAATTATTACCAATTTGAATGTTTTCTCTTTAAAAATTCTATTGTATTAAGTTTTCCATGCAGTATTAACCACGTGTGAATTTTAGATTTAGGAGGAGCATTAGATTTCCAAATAAATTTAAATGAATTACTTAGTGTACCCGAAAAATTAATAAATTTGTATAAAGAATTAGAAGTATATTTCTTACTCTTATCCCATTCCCAACTAGAAATATCATTATCATTATCAATATTATAAAGATTTAGTCTAGCATAAAGCAAAGAAAGTTGCCTAAGGGTAGAACCTATTAAAATACTATTAAAACTAAAATTCCAAGGAGGATCGTTCTCGGGAGAATAAACTTCATTAATTAAAGCAAACTTAAAATTACAAATTTCATAAAGCTCTTTAAATTCCAACTTGAGAGGTAAAATCGAAATCCAGCGGTCATGCCAGAAAGAAGTACAATTACCAGAATGAACTATTATATTAGTTCCTAAGTTAAAAATCTCATGACATTTTAAAATGTTTTTCCAAAAATTAGAAATATTTTGAGTGACTAGAGAAACCATTTGATATAAATTACTATTTCCATTATAATAATATTTGGAAATGATCTCTTTCCAAATGGCATTATCATTTATATCTTTAAACTTCCATAACCATTTACCTAGTAAGGATAAATTCATATTGCGCAAGTTTATAACTCCTAATCCACCTTCCTTTTTAGCTTTACAAACAATTTCCCAATTTACTAAACATTTTAAACTATTATTAGGATTTTCCCCACTCCATAAGAAATCTCTTCTAATTTTATCAATTTTATCGATAACCCAATCTGGAAACAGATGCATGGACATCCAATATATCGGAAGGGCTAATAAGACCGAATTTATTAAAACTAGTCTACCTGCTCTAGACAAAAATCTACCATTCTAGTTAGAGATCCTATTTTTGATTTTATCAATGATTATGAGCCAATCCTCATGTTTGAGTTTGGTAGGTCTAATCACAAATCCTAAATATTCAAAAGGAAAGTTCATAGTTTTGCAATTTAGAGTATTAGCATCTAAGTTTTCAACTTTTTCTAAGTCATTTAAAACTAAAACAGAACTTTTGTCAAAATTTATTTTTAAGCCTGATAAAAGTTCAAAACTATATAAAATAAACTTAAGAGTAATAATGTGTCTAGGTAAATGGGAAGAAAAAAGCAAGGTATCATCGGCAAATTGGAGAACCGAAATACCATTGCACGAAATGTCATTTCCGACATTTCCTAGCGTCCCATTTTTCACAGCTCTTTTAATAATCTTAGCAAAAACATCATCAGCTAAGTTAAATAATAAAGGTGATAAAGGATCCCCTTTCCTTAAACCTCTTTTTGATTGAATTTTATTACCTAATATACCATTGACCATAATACTGGAATTACCAGTTTTAAGAAAATTCTTAACCCAATTAATCCATCTAAGACCAAAACCTCTAGCATGAAATATGTCAACAAGAAAATCCCAATCTACCGAATCAAAAGCTTTAGCAAAATCTAGTTTTAAAATCGCACAAGTTATGTTATTCATACAATAGTGATTGATATACTCTTGAACAACTGCCACTCCATCGGTGATGTTTCTCCCTTTAATAAAAGCTGATTGAGAACAGTCAATTAAATCATTCATTCTTGTACTAAGTCTGTTGGCTAGGACTTTAGAAATGATTTTAACTGAGCAATTAATCAAAGATATAGGTCTAAAATCTTTTACGTTTTTAGCTCCTACTTTTTTATGTAATAAAATAACATTTGCAAAATTAAATCTCCCTAATTCTAAATTACAATTATAGAATTCATTAAACATATTGACTAAATCTAATTTTAAAACATCCCAAAAAGTTTTATAAAATAAAATTGGTAAACCATCTAGGCCCGGGGATTTATCACCTGGCAAGTCATTAATAGCTTTTCTAATTTCCTCTATAGTAAAAGGATTATCTAGCTCGGTTAAATCTGCAATAGAATCGGATGGGTACAGATCTTTCCATCTAACATTAATTCTATGTTTGATACTAGTACCAAAAATATCTTTATAATAGTCTGTAAAAGCCTTATTGAGATCTCTTTGATCAACTAGCTCTATATTGTTAACAAATATAGAATTAATTGTATTACTACATTTTCTACCATTAGCTGTATTATAAAAATAATTAGTATTATTATCACCTTCATTGATCCAATGAATTCTTGATCGCTGCTTCCACATAACCTCCTCCTTTTCTAAAATAGAATTTAATTCATCTTTTAAATTAGCAAGAACATCACGTTCACCTAAATTTAGAGGTCTAGATTCTTCTATCCTATTAATTTTAAACATTTCATTAAGAATATTATCTTTTTTGATTTTTAAATTGCCAAAAACATTTTTGTTCCAATTTTTAAGAAAAATCCTAAGATCCATAAGTTTAGAAACAAAGGCTTTTGCAGAATTATGCTTATTTCTGATATTATGAAAACTCAAAGAAATCCATTTACCTTTAACTAAGTTCACAAAGTTAGATTCCAAAAGCCCCATCTTTTCAAATTTAAAATTATTTATAATAACTCTATGATGCTCACAGGTAAGAATAATAGGACAATGATCAGAGTAGGTATAAGGTAATCCAGAGACTCTACAGATTAGAAATTTATCTTCAATTTCGTCACTAACGAAAAATCTATCGAGTAGAGCCATGGATGGAGACTCTCTAGCGTTACTCCAAGTAAACTCTCTATTAGAAAGGGGAATTTCAATAAAATTAGAATTAATAACAAATTGGTCGAATTCCTCCATAGCAGAGTAATCACCTTCCCTAGGAGATCGCTCACCTACGAAACGCGTGACATTAAAATCACCCCCCATAATCCAAGAACCCGGGGCTAAGGATCTAAATTCAAGACATTCTTTCCATAAAATTTTCCGATTAATTTTAGAATTAGGCCCATAGACATTTGAAATATTTAAAAAAAATTATCAGAAAGATTAATAAGTATAACATGAAGAGAATGCTTCTTAACAATACATTGAAGTAATTTAAAATAATTATCTCGCCATCCTATCATTAAACCACCAGAAGAACTCACGGAAGGTTAAAAAAACCCATTTTCTAAAGTGATAACCGCCTAATCTTCTAAAAAAATGAATGTCAGGACAATTAATTTTAGTTTCTTGAATTAGAGCAATGTCAATAGAATAGTCTTTAAAGAACACTCTAACCTTATCACATTTATTCAAATCATTTAAACCTCTAATGTTTCAGCTAATGATCCTCATAAACTAACTGTACTAGCCCTCTCTAGTACATGATTTTTTGCAATAGAATAGTGAACCTGTATGATTATAGTCTAGCAAAATTTAGTGAATTACATTTCAGACCGAAGCTTCACAGGTTCCACCATCACAATTCCGTACATCACAACTCCGTACATCACAACGAAGTCAGTTAATACACAAATGAACTTTGCATAATAATTTGCTTACCTTCTAAATCAAATCCTTCTGAACCCAAACATGTTTGGTTCACAACCGATCATTTCTCCTCTTGCAGCAACCCAAGACCTGCCTTCATAGGCTACTCCTAGTGAAAAAGGCAAAGGCATGAAACTAAGAGCTTACAACAAAAGAAAATGTAAAGATCCTCAAACCAATGACTTCGTTTATGCAAACAGTGATAGGGGGAAGACATGGAGACCACGACAACTAGGTGTTGGCTAATGCATGGGTTGATGCATCCAGACTTCCTACGTGACATTATGGAGGGAGATTCTTCTATACAATAGTGAATGAGAACTACTCCAAGACCCGGAATTCCAATCAAAGCGTTCGTTTAAAAGCACAAAGAAAGAATGGTATAACTTGAATACTATGCGCACCATATACAAAGATATAATAGCCCAAAGAGGAGATGCTAAGAAGTGGACAATCACTTAAAGACTTGAAAGACGATTATGATAAAATATTCCATAATACTTGTAATTGTTGTGACAGAATTCTAACTCGAGACCACTCAAATCAAAACCTCAAAAGCACAGCGGAAGACGAGATCGTGGTAAGAAGTGTAAAAACAACCAATCAATAACTCAATCTAAATCTCAACCAATCCAACTCCGATCACAATCCCAAACAAGCAATATAGAAATCAAAGCAATAACGAAAAATAAATCACACAGCGATTTATAGTGGTTCCACTAACATTGTGTTAGTGTACATCCACTTTAAGAGAGAGCTTTTACTAACATCGATGAGAAAAGTACAAGAGATTGATTACACTAATCAAAATTTTATTAGAAATTGATTTGTGGAGAAGAGAATTGAAGAAAATTAGGTTTTGATTAACCCTAATTAGTGGAGGCTAAAACCATTGTAGTCACATTCTATTGCATAGAAATCTGGATCCAGAAAATAGCTTATATAGGAGAATAAAAAACCTAGATAAAGTTCCGGAATTGCCCTTTCATATATCACAAATCTTCATACAAAGCCTAGTCCTGAAAACAGGCGGAAGTCGCCACAAACATCTGTGATTATGGGACAGACGTCTGTCCAAGGTCTCGGAAAAAATTTCCCTGAGACATCGGGCGTCTGTCCAAAGTGACGGACGTCTATTCTTGCTCTTTGGAAAATTCTGCAGCAGACTCAGACGTCTGGCCAAAACTTTAGACATCTGTACTGAGTCTCTGGAACAGATTTGCTGAAGCCTCAGATGTCTGGCCATTCTCTCAGACGTCTGTGCTGAGTCTCTCAGCACCACTCCACCTTCTTCGCCATAACTTCCTCCTCCAAGCTCCGATTTGCGAACCGTTTTCCCCATCACCAAGCTACTTCCAACCCCTTCAATTCTCTCCATATAGTGTCACCAAAATTCAACACTCCACCTTGACACTATATCCATCTCCAATTCCAATGGTAACATACCATCATCAACAACCGATATTACTAACTATCACCACTTCTTCCTTCAACCAAACGTGAATGCTTTCCCAATGAGCTCCGACAAAGCCATCGCCCATTCCACACCATCAACGAGCTTAGGCAAAGCCCCCGCCCACTTACAAAGTGTTGAAAACATCCAAATCCTAAACCGTCTCACCAAAGACTAAAGTGCTGAGGAGTTTAAACTAGCACTTACCAAGAAGATAGAACCTCAATCTCTCACCTATACGCTTCCTCATCTCCAACGAAGCTCCTCCCTCAACTGTGCCACCCCGTGGCACCTAGCACTTCTCCAAGAGAATCAAGTTTTAGCAATGCTTGAACTTTCCAACCGGCAATGCCTTAGTGAACATATCCACCGCGTTATCCTCTATGTGCACTTTCTGAAGATATACTTGCTTATCCTCATCCATGGCTATTAGAAATGACTCTCTAACTTCAATATGCTTGGTCCATAAGCTAAATGCCAAGTGAATAGCACTCTGGCTATCACATCGAACATCTATGCTATCATGCTCGAATCCCAAGTCATAGAACAATCGCTTCAAATAGATTGCCTCCTTAGCCGCCTCTACCGCGACTATCAACTCCGCCTCCATAGTGGATAAAGCAACTACGGTCTGCAATCTCGATCTCCAACTTATGGCTATACCACCAAGTGTGAAGACATATCCAGAAGTTGATTTTCTTCGATCCCTATCACCGACGTAGTCCGAATCGCAATAACCAACCAACTTGCTGTGAGAAATGCGGATTACGGATCTTAAGGCTAGAATTAACACTAGAGGGAGGGTGAATAGTGTTTTAAGGAATTACTAATTCTTTTTGAGTTTATATTAATTTGAACACAAATGTATGCAATATTCAGACACAGATATGATCACAGAATCAAACACATATGCAGATATAAAGTAAAAGCAATAAAAGAAAGAACACACCAGATTTTATACTGGTTCGGAGTTACCCTACATCCAGTCCCGCAACACAAGTATAGATTTCCTTTCAAAATCAATTCTTACAATTACACCCTCGATTTCAAGGCCATGAGGTACACCGCACCAGATTCACAATCCTCTGGGTAGAGATACTTGATTTTACGGGCAATAAGTTCACCCGATTGATTTTCCAGGCTACAATCACACCTTTTCTCGCTCGATTGAATACAAAGAAGTCTATAACTCTGAATAGCACTGGGATCTTGTTGAGATAGTGATAGAGAATCAAACCAGAGATGATCTAGTTAGATTCAATGTTAATTTCGGCAGAGTTATGGTAAAAATGTATATAAAGAAATGTGAAGAAGAAGAGGAGTGAAATCAGAGAAAATATGATTATAAATTCATTTAAAACAGCCCCTATTTATAGTAGAACAACAGCCATTGTCCATTCGTGAAAGGATATGACGAATAAGCACTTCCTTTGAAAATCAAACTTTTGAAATAAACTGTCTCCTTGTCGACAAGGCTTCCTTGGGGTTATCGACAAGCCTAAGTTATTTTTGGTAATTTGTTTTTCTTTGAAAATAACTACTATCTTGTATTAAAACTATTTTAAACTTTATAAATATACTTAACTATAGTTAAAATACATAAATAAGTATAGAGAATAATATTTTGGTATATATAAAATTTTACTATAATTTTATATTTAAACCTAAGTATAAATATTAAAAGTTAAATATATTATAATTAAAATATAGTTTAAAACCAAGGATAATCTGATATTGAAAATAAAGATTATTTTGAGGCTAAAAGTATTTTAAAACCAGGATAGATGTTTTTGATTTAAAAAGGAAGATTTTGAAAACAAGATATAATTTTGTAAAACATTTGAATAGAAGTTAGTGGATACAAAACATTGTTCCACTAGATTTTTCGTAGGTTCCATCCTACTTAGGGTTCCATCCCTTTAACGGGCTCGAAGTGGATTCCATTCCACGAATAAAATGGATTTTAAGATGTCAGTGCTTTTCTAGAAGTTTTAACAAAATTCCTAACTAAATTACTTATCTTGAAATCTTGAACTCTTTATACTCATGAGTCTTGAATCTTGATATCTTCGATCTTGAGTTCATTAGTTCTTGAATCTATATACTGTACAGTCTTCATTCTTTGGTACTTGTATATATATATCCTGCATATACATATATATCTAAACAATAATGTTAGTATTTATATTTTATAATCTTATTCTAAGGTTGTTGTCATCAAAACCAACTTCTCAGGGACTAACAATCTCCCCCTTTTTGATGATGACAACCTTTGTTTGTAAAATATTACTTCTATCCTAATAACTCCCCTTAAAACTAATAACTCCCCCTTAATCTATGCTTAACTATCCTATTTTATACTTCTCCCCCTTTGTCATCAACAAAAACAAAGTTTAAATATATACAACTCCCCCTTAATCTAATACTATATTACATGTGATTATAATGATAGTGTTATCATAAATAATCAACACTTAATTCTGAAACTAAAACTTAGCCCTTAATAACTAACTCTCCTAACTAAGAATCCATATATGATAATATTTATAATAATGATCATGTGAGAATTCAAATATGAGAACACAAATCATTTATTAATTATATAATGTTATATTTACATTTGCATAGAAAACGTAAGTAAGATCATATACAAATAACGATAAGAAAGAGAGAAAAGAAACTAATGTGTATCCTTGACAATGGGAGATCTATGAATCGAGCAATTTGGGTAGTGGAAACATAAATTTCCACGTTGTTCGACTAGATTTCCATCCCTGTCAAAGCACACTTTGCCAATGCAAACAACTTTGTCGTCATCTTCAGCGTGCTCTTCTTCCATGGGGGCTTCTTCTTCTTCTTCCTCGCTGTCCTCTTGCACTTGAACACTTGAGGATTCTTCATCGATCAAGATGGTATTGGCGTGATTGTCCATTAGAAACTTTTGCAAGTTTCTAAGGATTTTTCCTTGTCGTTCTTGTTCTTTGGCCATTCTGATTTGCACCACTTGAATTTCAGTCATAAGTTGCAGTGCATCCTTCAAGGAAACCTCCATTTTCATCACTCGTGCAAGCGTAGTTCGTTGAAATGGTCCGGGAGAAGGAGGAGGGAACAAAAAGGTTGAATTTTTTTTGATTTGGAGGAGGAGGCCATTGTTTTATTGTTTTCAGAAGTTAGAACAGAGAAGGAACAGAAAGAATGAACAAAATTTCGAAATAAGAAGAATATATAACCACCCATTTGAATTTTGGTGGGAAAATTTCAAAAGAAAAAAATTCGTTATATGTCGACAGGGGTAAAGGAGGGTTGTCGACAAGATACTTATATTTTTGCTATTTGATTTATTTTATTTTAATTTTAATTACACTTGTTATATATTTATATTCTATATTTCAATTATTGAACAAATACCTAATTCTCTTCTTAATTTAGTAAATATAGATTCATTTAAGGGTTTTGTTAAGATATCAGCAATTTGATTCTTGGAATTGATATAATCGAGAGTAATTACTTCCTTACTTATATTATCTTGGAGAAAACGATGTCTGATATCAATATGTTTAGTTTGAGCATGATGAATAGGATTTTTGGATAAATTTGTTGCACTAGTATTATCACAATAAATTGGTGATTTTGAGATATTTAAACCAAATTCTTTTAAAGTTTGTTGCATATATTACTTGAGAACAAGCCAAAGCAGCAGAAATATACTCTGCTTCGGTTGTTGATAAAGAAACTGTGTTTTTCATTTTACTAAACCAGGAAACCAGAGAATGCCCCAAAAAGTGACAAGTTCCACTTGTACTTTTTCAGTCTGATTTACAACCAGCATAGTCAGCATCACAGTAAGATATTAATTCAAAAGAATCATTTTTAGGATAAAATAAGCCATAATCAAAGGTGTGTTTAACATATCTTATGATACGTTTTACAGCTTTTAAGTGGGTCTCTTTAGGTTGGGATTGATATCTTGCACAGAGGCAAACACTATGCATGATATTAGGTCTACTAGCAGTGATATAGAGTAGTGATCCAATCATTCCTCTATATAATTTTTGATCTACATCTTTCGAGAGATCTTCTTTACTTAGGTACTCATTGGTTGCCATGGGAGTGGGTTTTCCACTTGCAGTAGTCAAACCAAATTTACTAACTTGGTCTTTAGCATATTTTTCTTGACTGATAAAGATACCATTATCTAATTGTTTTATTTGCAATCCTAGAAAGAAGCTTAATTCACCCATATGACTCATCTCAAACTCTTTTGTCATTATTTCAGAAAATTCTTTATTCATTTCAAAATTAGTTGATCCGAAAATGATATCATCTACGTAAACTTGTACTAGTTGAATATCATTTTTATTTCTTTTAGTAAAAAGAGTATTATCTACTTTACCAATTTCAAAGTTTGATTGTAATAAGTAAGATCTTAGTCTATCTTACCAGGCTCTAGGAGCTTGTTTTAGACCATATAGAGCTTTCTTAAGTTTGTAAACATGATTTGGTAATTTTTCATCTTCAAAAAGTGGTGGTTGTTCAACATATACTTCCTCTTTTACAAATCCATTTAAAAAGGCACTTTTAACATCCATTTGAAATAATTTGAAATTATTATGATTTGCGAAAGCAAGTAGAATCCTAATGGCTTCTAATCTTGCTACGGGAGCAAAGGTTTCATCACAATCTATTCCTTCTTCTTGACAATAACCTTGAGCGACTAACCGGGCTTTATTTCTTACAACCTCACCTTGTTCATTCATTTTATTTTTATAAACCCATTAAGTTCCAATTATAGTTTTATTTTCAGGTCTAGGAACAAGTTCCCAAACATCATTTCTAGTGAATTGATTTAGTTCTTCTTGCATAGCCAAAATCTATGAATCATCAGTTGATGCTTCTTTTGGATTTTTGGGTTCAATAGTTGATATAAAGGCTACATTACTCATTTTACTTAGTTGATTTCTAGTTGTAACAACAGATTGCATATCTCCTAGTATATTTTCTATAGGATGATCTTTTAAAAGTTTAATCTTTTTATTAGGATGATTAATTTCATTATTAGTTTCAGTTGACTCCTGATTTTGAGTAATTAAATCCTCTTCATTATTTGTATCTTCAAAATTTTTGAGATTTTCATCGAATGAAACATGCATTGTTTCTTCGATGGTGTTAGTTCTTAAATTAAACACTCTGTATGCTTTGCTTCTATTAGAATATCCGATAAAGATACCTTTGATGGATTTAGGATCAAATTTATCTAAGTTATCTTTTGTATTTAAAAAATACATTTACTTCCAAAAATTCTAAAATAAGATACCTTAGGTTTCTTTCCGTGAAGAAGTTCATAAGATGTCTTATCAGTTAAAGGTCTAATTAAAATTCTATTTAAAATATAACAGGCGGTAGCAACTGCTTCTGCCCAAAAATGTTTTGGTAATTTACTATCTAAAAGCATAGTTCTCGCACACTCTTGAATCGTCCTATTTTTACGTTCTACTACTCCGTTTTGTTGTGGAGTTCTTGGAAATGAAAAATTGTGAGTTATTCCCTTT
The DNA here is from genome assembly GCA_030737815.1 of Allium fistulosum. Classification (NCBI taxonomy): domain Eukaryota; kingdom Viridiplantae; phylum Streptophyta; class Magnoliopsida; order Asparagales; family Amaryllidaceae; genus Allium; species Allium fistulosum. The sequence continues at coordinate 941,857,577 of CM060908.1, forward strand.
TTATTGCAGAATTCTTAAAACTTTTCATTTTCAAATTCACCACCGTGATCACTACGGATGGTTATAATTTTTACAGAAAGTTGATTTTGAATCCTTTTTGTAAAGTTCTTAAAACTTTCAAAAGTATCACTTTTATGTTTCAAAAAGATTGTCCATGTAAATCTAGAATAATCATCTACAATTACAAAAACATATTTACTGTGATTTATTGACTGAATTTGAGATGGACCAAATAAATCAAGATGAAGTAATTCAAGAGGTTTTGAAGTTGAAATCATATCTTTTAATTTAAAGGAACTTTTTCTAAGTTTTCCTAATTGACATGCATCACATAAACTATCTACTTTAAAATTCATTTTAGGGAGACCTCTTACTAGATCATGTTTTGACAGTCTAGATAAGAGTTTAAAATTCAAATGCCCAAATCTCTTATGCCAAATCCAAGGGTCACTTGTATTTGCCAAAAGACACAGGTTATCATTTGAAACTTTCATACTAAGAATATAAATATTCTTTTTCCTAATTCCCTCAAATATTATGGTTGAATTATTATCTTTAATGTGACACTTATCTTTTTTAAATTTAATTTTATATCCTTTATCGCAAAGTTGACTAATACTTAGCAGATTATGTTTCAGATTCTTAACTAGCAAAACATTAGTAATAATAGGAGTTTCAGAGTTACCGACATTGCCGATGCCAATCACATATCCTTTTGAGTTGTCTCCAAAGTTAACCAGTCCTCCGTCTTTTTATATTATAACATTCAACATATTCGGATTACCAGTCATGTGTCTAGAGCATCCACTATCGAGTATCCATTTATTCTTTTTGATCTGCACAATTTGTCCATTGTGGATTGATTCCTCAACACCCATAAAACATGTTTCCTACACATCATACAATTTTGGTAGACAACTTGAATTTGAATATCGATTATATGCAGACTCATGAGACAGTGATGATCTGAATATTTCTAAACTAGTATTAACAAGTTTTTCAAACATAGCCATTTTAAAAGCTTTTTCAAAATTCATATTATGAAAATTTGAAATCCTTGCTCTGATACCAAATGTGAGAAATGCGGATTACGGATCTTAAGGCTAGAATTAACACTAGAGAGGGGGTGAATAGTGTTTTAAGGAATTACTAATTCTTTTTGAGTTTATATTAATTTGAACACAAATGTATGTAATATTGAGACACAGATATAATCACAGAATTAAACATAGATGCAGATATAAAGTAAAAGCAATAAAGGAAGAACACACCGGATTTTATACTGGTTCGGAGTTACCCTACATCCAGTCCCGCAACACAAGTATGGATTTCCTTTCAAAATCAATTCTTACAATTACAACCTCGATTTCAAGGCCACAAGGTACACCGCTCCATATTCACAATCCTCTGGGTAGAGATACTTGATTTTACGGGCAACAAGTTCACCGATTGATTTTCCAAGCTACAATCACACCTTTTCTCGCTCGATTGAATACAAAGAAGTCTATAACTCTGAATAGCACTGGGATCTTGTTGAGATAGTGATAGAGAATAAAACCAGAAATGACCTAGTTAGATTCAATGTTTATTTCGGCAGAGTAATGGTAAAAATGTATATAAAGAAATGTGGAAGAAGAAGAGGAGTGAAATCAGAGAAAATATGATTATAAATTCGTTTAAAACAGCCCCTATTTATAGTAGAACAACAGCCATGTCCATTCGTGAAAGGATATGACGAATATACACTTCCTTTGAAATTCAAACTTTTGAAATAAACTGTCACCTTGTCGACAAGGGTTCCTTGGGGTTGTCGACAAGCTTAAGTTATTTTTGGTAATTTGTTTTTCTTTGAAAATAAATTCTATCTTGTATTAAAACTATTTAAAACTTTATAAATATACTTAACTATAGTTAAAATATATAAAAAAGTATAGAGAATAATATTTTGGTATATATAAAATTTTACTATAATTTTATATTTAAATCTAAGTATAAATATTAAAAGTTAAATATATTATAATTAAAAGATAGTTTAAAACCAAGGATAATTTGATATTGAAAATAAAGATTATTTTGAGGCTAAAAGTATTTTAAAACCAGGATATATGTTTTTGATTTAAAAAGGAAGATTTTGAAATCATTTTGAAAACAAGATATAATTTTGTAAAGCATTTGAATAAAAGTTAGTGGATACAAAACAATGTTCCACTAGATTTTTCGTAGGTTCCATCCTACTTAGGGTTCCATCTCTTTAACGGGCTCGAAGTGGATTCCATTCCACGAATAAAATGGATTTTAAGATGTCAGTGCTTTTCTAGGAGTTTTAACAAAATTCCTAACTAAATTACTTATCTTGAAATCTTGAACTCTTGATAATCTTGATACTCATGAGTCTTGAATCTTGATATCTTCGATCTTGAGTTCATCAGTTCTTGAATCTCTATACTGTACAGTCTTTATTCTTTGGTACCTTTATATATATATATCTAAACAATAATGTTAGTATTTATATTTTATAATCTTATTCTAAGGTTGTTGTCATCAAAACCAACTTCTCAGGGACTAACACTTGCAATTCTTCCCATCACTACTGCCAAAAACAAGACCATGAGATGATGTGCCTCTAAGGTATCTCAATATGAGCTTCACAGCTTCCCAATGCGATTTCCCCGGATTAGCTATATATCGACTAACCATCCCGAAGACATTTGCAATATCGGGCCTTGTGTACACCATAGCATGCATTAGACTTCCAACCACACTAGCATATGGCACCTTTACCATATAAGCCTTCTCTTTCTCTAAGATAGGTGATCCCTTACTCGAAAGCTTCATATGCAAAGGTAAAGGTGTATTCGACACATTTACATTCTCTATGCTAAACCGGCAAAGCACTTTCTCTATGTATTCCTTTTGAGTCAATTTCAACTCAAAATGCTTTCGATCCCTTTCTATTTCCATGCACAATATCCTTCTTGCTTCTCCAAGATCTTTCATTTCGAACTTCGATTTCAAATTCATTTTTAGCTTGTTGATTTCATCCTTATCCTTAGAAGCAATGAGCATGCCGTCCACGTACAAGAGTAAATACACCCAACAATCATTTTTCAACTTTTTGAAATATACACAGGCATCCTTAATGCTTCTATCAAAACCATTTTCAAGCATAAATGATCAAATCTGTTGTACCATTGTCTAGGTGATTGCTTTAAACCATATAGTGATTTCTTTAACTTGCAAACCAAATTTGACTTACCATCCACAACAAAACCTTCTAATTGCTCCATGTAAATGTCTTCATCCAAGTCACCATGCAAGAAGGCGGTTTTCACATCAAGTTGCTCCAACTCCAAGTCGTGAATAGCAACTATAGCAAGTAATATCCGGATAGAAGTATGGCGCACAACCGGTGCGAATATCTCATCATACTCCTTTTCTTTCCTTTATGCAGACCCCTTAGCCACTAGCCTAGCTTTGTATCGCCCATCGTCCTTCACCTTGTATATCCATTTGCACCCAATAGCATGGTTTCCCTTAGGAAGTGGAACCAAATACCAAGTTTGATTCTTCATCAATGATTGCATCTCTTCCTCCATGGCACAAATCCACCTCGAGCTATCACTCGACTCCATGACGTCATCAAGGTCCATCGGCTCATCTTGGACTACATGAAGAGCATAGTCCAAATTATCACAAAAGCTAAGATAGTTCCAATCACCATATCTTTTGGGTGGCCTTATAGTTCGACGACCAAACCGACTAGCAATACCATCACCCAAACTCCCTTCGGCTCCACCTTGAACCGAATCTTCTCTAGAATCATGCACATCACCAACACTACTAGAGGAATCCTGTGGACTATGTGATGTTACATCAATTGCTACCTCCTCGTAAGCATCTCCAACTACTCTACTCTCTCTACTCCTAGGACAAAATGTGGAAATAACTTCCTTCTCCTTTGATTCACCATGAACCAAGTCCGGAACATCCGATGAGCTTTTATTCTCCTTGAACAACGCTGACTCATCAAAAGTAACATGACGAGAATTCACTACCTTCTTCGTTTCCGGATTCCAAATCCGATAGCCTTTTACTCCATCCGTATAACCCAGCAAAATCCCCTTGAAAGCTCTAGGTTCAAGCTTATCATTTTCCGAATCATGCACATAAATCGGACTACCAAACACATGACGATAACTCAAGTCAATGCTCTTTCCCTTCCATACTTCCTCCGGAATTTTGTTACTAATAGCTGAGCACATAATTCGATTGATAATATGCACCGCGGTTGATAAAGCTTCGGCCCAAAATCCCTTAGACAAACTCGATATCAATCTCAAGCATCGAGCTTTCTCAAGTAGAGTACGATTCACCTCTCTGCAACACCATTCGACTGCGGATCTCCCGGTGTAGTAAAATGCCTCCAAATACGATGATGCTTGCAAAACTCCAAGAATTCTCCGAAAACATACTCTCTGCCACTGTCGGACCTCAAGATCTTCAAAGACTTGCCATTCTCATTCTCAACAAGAGCTTTCCATGCTTTGAACTTTGCAAATGCCTCCGACTGGGCCTTCATTACATACACCCAAACTTTTTGAGAAAAGTCATCAATAAAAGAAATATAATAGCGAGCTCCACCCAAAGAAGCTACCGGTGCCGATCCCCAAACATCCGTGTGAACATACCCAAGAACCCTTCTCGAATCATGTTTTCCCTCACCGAATGAAACTTTAGTTTGCCTCCCCATGACACATTCCTTGCAAAACTCTAGTTTGTTGAAACTCTATCCATCGATCATCTCCCTCTTTCGAAGAATATCTAAACTCCTTTCCGAGACATGACCTAACCTCAAATTCCACAACTTAGTCGCATCCAAGCCACGAGAACTATCAATTCCTACACAAGTTTCACCTTCTACAGTCACTCCATAAAGCAAATAAATACCATGAGTCCTGGCACCATTCATCACCACAAGCGCACCCTTCGAAACCCGCAAGCTATTAGTATCAATAGTGATCTTACAACCTAAAGAATGCAACTGCCCTAAAGAGATAAGAGACTTTCGAAGTCCCGGAACATAGCGCACATTAGTGAGAGTACGAACCACTCCGTCAAACATTCGAATTTGCACGGAACCAACGCCTTTCGACTTACAAATAGCACCATTTCCCATAACAATTGAATTTCCTTCTCTGTCAACATAGGATGAAAAACAATTCCTATTTGGCGTTATATGATAAGACGCCCCCGAATCGAGCACCCATTCGCTACTCGAAACATCTGATGCTACCGCCAACAAAACGTCTACGTCTCCCTCATCAACTCCACTCTCCCCCGCTATTGATGAAGATGCTACTTCCTTCTTTGCCTTCTCCTTGTCTAGACACTCATTCTTCCAATGTCCGGGCTTCTTACAAATATAACACTTGCCTTTTCTTTCCTTCGACTTTCCTCTCCAACCAGGGTTCCTTGATTTTGAACGCCCCCGGTTTTTCTTCTTCACATACCTCTCCTTCTCCACAAATAAACCATGACCACTACTAGCACCAGTACTTCCATCACCTAACTCCTTCATTTGATCCCGCAACTTATCGCTAAGAAGACCCGTTTTGACATCATCTAGTGTTAAAGTATACCGGCTATAGATCAAACTATTTAAGAAACCCGTATAATGGTCCGGCAACGAACACAACAATATCATCGTCTTTTGTTCTTCCTCAATCTTCAAATCTACCGCCTTCATCTTCATTAGCAAATCATCAAAAGTATTCAAGTGTGCCTTTAGCGAAGTATCTTCCTTCATTTTACAGGTGAAGAACGTTCGCAACAATATCAAACGATTAGTTAGTGACTTCTTCATATACAACTCCTTCAACTTTTCCCAAATACCTTTAGTGGTAGTCTCACAACTAATTTCAGAGATAACATTCTCTCCCATAGCAAGTTGAAGTGTAGTGAATGCCCACTCTTCCATTTCCTCTCTCTCAACATCCGAGATTTCTGCCGGCAACAAATGTGTATCAAACACTACACGATGCACCCGATTCCTTCTTAGAGCCGCTTTCATCTTCCATTGCCATTTTTCAAAATCATTATCGCCATTCCACTTATCGATTACCAATTGTGATTCTAAAGCCGCATACGATCCATATACATAAGGCGCTACACCACTTGGATTACCCATTGAGGAACTACTTGAGGTATTATCTGATTCCGGCATTTCTACAACCACCTACCAAAACCAATTCTCCAATACCAAATGTTGTGATGGAATTCAAACTCGAGACCACTCAAATCAAAACCCCAAAAGTACAGTGGAAGACGAGATCGTGGTAAGAAGTGTAAAAACAACCAATCAATAACTCAATCTAAATCTCAACCAATCCAAATCCGCTCACAATCCCAAACAAGCAAGATAGAAATCAAAACAATAATGAAAAATAAATCACATAGCGATTTATAGTGGTCCCACTAACGTTGTGTTAGTGTACATCCACTTTAAAAGAGCTTTTATTAATATCAATGAGAAGAGTACAAAAGATTGATTACAATGATCAAAATTCTGTTAGAAATTGATTTGTGGAGAAGAGAATTGAAGAAAATTAGGCTTTGATTAACCCTAATTAGTGGAGGCTAAAGCCCTTGTAGTCGCTTTCTGTTGCATAGAAATCTGGATCCAGAAAATAGCTTATATAGGAGAATAGAAAACCTAGGAAAAGTTCCGGAATTGCCCCTTCATATATCACAAATCTTCATACAAAGCCCAGGCCTGAAAATAGGCGGAAGTCGCCACAAACGTTTGTCACTATGGGACAGACGTCTGTCCAAGGTGTTGGGATAATTTTCCCTGAGCCATCAGACGTCTGTCCAAAGTGACAGACGTATGTTCTTGCTCTTTGGAAAATTCTGCAACAGACTCAGATGTCTGACCAAAACTTCAGACGTTTGTGCTGAGTCTCTGGAACAGATTTTCTAAAGCCTCAGACTTCTGATCGTTCTCTCAGACGTTTATGCTGAGTCTTTCAGCACCAGTCCACCTTCTTCGCTATAACTTCCTCCTCCAAGCTCCGATTTGCGAACCGTTTTCTCCATCATCAAGCTACTTCCAACCCCTTCAATTCTCTCCATATAGTGTCGCCAAAATTCAACAGTAATATCGATTTCAAAGCTCATGAGGCATTGGAATTCTTCGTTTGAGGCCTTATTGGTCAAATCTAAACAAGGACGTTGTCGATTAAGAAGACATCGAAGAAGTTAATTCCAGAAATGTATCTTCAAGAATCTCAATATATTCATCTTTTGGTCAGTCAAATGATTTTCCGATGTCCATAAACACTGGGAAACAATATCAATCCAACGACTCCTACTTCAAGAATGTTATATAGTGGGGTTGTAAATCGTTTTGAAGGAATAAAATCAAGTAACAGGTCATTATTGAGAACCAAAGAAGCGAGTGAGTTGGCAGTAGCTAGTGACAAGCTAACTGCACTTCTCAATGTATTTTTATTTTCTTTCTCAAAGAAAGAGGAACATTTGAGGTTGAAAGAGCAAAGCAAAAGCTAAAGATGTTGGAAGCGTAGGTTCAACAAGATGTAGACAGAACTAGTGCTCCCAAAGATAGAACTAAAATGAAGAAGGCCCGCGAAAGATATTTATGGAATAAAGAAGATTAAGAGTATTTAAAAAAAGATGTTTCTCATCTATCTGGAGATATGTTAGAGTATGTTTTAGCTAGAAAACGTAGCATTTTAAGAGATCAATGACAAAGGTACAAAGAGGAAGATGGAAGATCTGAAATGTAAAGGAATTGTAACGTTAGAATGTGTTTGTTTTAACAATTACGTAATTTCTTATTTTAGTTCGTATTAATTTGCTTATGTTTGTAGGGTTTTCTTTGTGTTATATTAGATGATGCAATGTCTTTTCTATTATGTTTTGCTGTTGAAAATATATGAAAATTCACCAAGATATATTAACTTAACAAGGTAATAAGATAAAATGTGTAAATGAAAACCGTTTAAACACTTGAACGGTTTTCAAAAAGGGATTTTTTTTCCAAATATCTTTCAAAAGTTTCAAAATTCACTTTCGTCCCCCATCAAAAACATATTTTATGGAAAACTACTATCAATAATTTCAGCGAAAATATGCATTTTAAACTGAACATATTTGTAGTTAGAGCTACAAAGATTTGCATTCTACACGACAAATATTTGCAGTTCTAACAACATATTTTAAAAAATGAATGTTTGCAATCTATATCGCATGAATACGTATTCTACAATTTAAATATTTATGGTTCACACTACAAATATTTATTTTACAAATATGTACATTTTAAATTGCATATATTTGCATTTCAAACTGTAAATATTTACAGTTTTAATTGCAAATATATGCAATTTAAAGTGCACATTTTCATCGAAAACACTGATGTGGTGTTTTGTGAAAATGATTTTTGAGAAGGGTTTTATATGTATTAAATTTGAAAATAAGAAAAGGATCCTAATTTTTACGTTCAAAAAACCCGACTTCTAAACGGTTTTCAAAAAACTGTTTAGGAACTCACGCTTAAAAAAATGAGTTCAATTTTTATTCATACCCCACGTTCAAAGCTATGTAGTTAATGTCCCGCTATTACCCCGCTATTACCCTGCTATATATTTCTACCACTACGATATTTCCATATAGCCCCAAATATAGCATTTCCGCTTTAAGCCTCGCTATTTCCGCTATATCCCGTTATTCCCGCTATATTCCACTATTTTCGCTATATCTTCTTTAAAAGAAATGAATTGAAAAATGACATTTATACATTATAATAATTATGAAATTAATTTATTTAATTGAATTTTTAATATATTTTCAGAAATGAAAATACTATAATATTCTACTAAATTTAATTATGTTATATATAACAGTTTTACGTTTATTTACAGTATATTCGCACATGTTTTTATTTAAAATTATTTATGTATTAATTATAATTCAATTGAATATTAATTTTTCATTTAATTACCATTTATATATTTGTAAAAAAATTAAGTACGAGTTTTATATGCTGTTTTAGAGTCATCTGCTATATCCTGCTATATTCTCGCTGTATTACTGATATGTCTTTTTACACCTCTACCGCATTGAATCTGTTGAGCGCTTTAACTGCACAGGTTCAAAGTAACGTTGCTTTGGCACGAAGAATGCAAAAAATGTGGTACTTTACCCCTTTTTACATAGAATTACTCCCGCTCAAGATGCTCTTCCTTTTTTTTAAAAAAAATTAAATATATAACAAGATGGAGAAAAAAAGCCTTTCTCCGGGAGCTCACAGAAATAAAAAAAGGCATTCGAAAAAATGCCTTCCAAAAAACCAAAACATAAACAAGCCTATCAAGTGAACAAGAAAGAAGAAAAGGCACCAAAATCCACTGCTAGTAGAAAACAAATAACCCCGCCTGAAAAAAGAGGAGCAACATCCCACTAAACCAGCTACCCCGCTACACCCAAGAAGGTGTAGGCCAGACCACCTAAAAGAAACCAACCACCACTAGACAATGAAAGGACCGAAACCATCCAAAAACAAAACTCGCTCAATAGATAGCCCAAGACAATTGGCAAAAACCACACGAAGAGAACCGAAAAAGCCACCACCCAGAGAAGGAGACGAAATGCATGACAAGCTCTTCCCGAAAGAGGATGGAAAACCAGAGGAGAACACCAGAGTAGCAACCACAACCATAGACGGCAACGAAGTCACAACCTAACCAACAGGGAAGTCGAAACACCGCAAAGACACCTAAACCTGAACCACTAGCAAAATCATCAAAACCAAAAATAAGGGGGGAGGGGGGATCAAGATTGCTGGATGAACGCCAGCAATCCGCCTGGAGGACCTAACCAACGCCAATTCTAGCGGTACTCGGCACACAAGAAATGGAAAGAAGACTGACTAGACGATGAGCAAGGGAGCCCGGGTTACCCCTAAACGGCCTACCACGGAAAGCTAGGAATACATCATTCCTAACTTGATGAATAATGGTGGAGGGGACCATAGGAGAGTCTTCGAAGATTGCCTTATTCCGTGCACACCAAATGTGCCAGCAGATAAGACAGGGTATCAAACGATGAATAATCGAACGAAGAGATTTCCTAGAGTTCCTCGCCCACCAGGTAACAGAAAGATCATTAGCAGATCTGGCAATCCCTCGGACACCCAAAAGGTTTCCAAAGTAATTCCAGCAAGATATGGCAGTAGAACTCTCGAAGAATAAATGGTTCAAGGATTCAGAATCCCCGTTGCCACAGCATCTACAACGAGAAACTAAGGGAATGCCTACCCTTTTGAGATTCTCATCCAATGGTAGTCCATCATGAAGGATACGCCACATCAAAAGAGAAACCTTAGGAGGAGAGCGAGAATCCCATATGAAGGAAAACAAAGGACGAATAGGACAGGAAAATCTAACCGAGGACCAAGCTTTCAGGATGGAAAACGAGGCGCCATCCCAGCCCGCAAGACCGCCATGAGAATCAGAGAAGGACTTCACAGACTGCATGTGCTTCCAAGTCTCACTTGCATAAGACGGTGAACCCAAAAAGTTGGAACCAGCCAGCCTATGGTACTTAGCATGAAGGAAATTAGCCCATAAAGAGTCATTAGCACCAAATCTGTACCACAGTTTACAAGCAAAAGCAGCACAGATATCCTTCGGATTACGAAGCCCCAAGCCGCCCTCGTTCTTGGGACGACAAATCGTGTCCCATGAAATCCAGTGGTGGCGACAGCGATCCTCCTTGTTGCCCCAGAAAAAAGACGAGACCAAAGACCGATATGAACGGAAGAAGGAGGATGTAGGGGTCATAGCCGCATAGACATGAGTGCCCATAGAATCTAACACAGACTTAATAAGAACCAGTCTGCCGGCCTGGGAAAGAAGAGCCGCATTCCAGCGAATGATCCGACCCCTCACCTTGTCAGTTAAGGGGTCGAACAAAGAGTTAAGCTTCCTACCGCGGAATAGAGAAATACCCAGGTATGGTAACGGCAGAGAAGCTTCCTTGAAGCCCGAGAAGGTCTCAATCCAAGAGGATCGAGACAAAGAACAGTCCTTCGCACGAACGAAGCAACTTTTGGAAGGGTTAACAAGCTGACCAGAGGACCTCTCGTATTGATTGATGAAACTAAGAAGACGACGAACGGAGGAACGACCACCGTTTGAGAAGATAACAATGTCATCAGCAAAGGACAGAGAAGAAATAAGAGGACAACCTCTAGGGATCCCAAAACGCTGAATCTGACCAAAAACCATTAGGGTATGAAGACCGCGAATGAAGGCTTCAGCCGCGATCACAAAAAGAGTGGGCGAAAGCGGGTCTCCTTGGCGCAAACCCCTCCCCGCTTTGAAATACCCGTTAGCGGAACCATTAATAAGCACAGAGAACCAGCAGTTGGAGATAAGCCTCCAAACCAGGTCGATGATGGTTTCCGGAAAACCGAACGATCTCAAAACCTTGATGACGAAAAACCAGGACATATGATCGTAAGCCTTAGCCATATCCAGTTTGAAGACAACATTTGAGCCCCTAACTTTCCCGTCAAGCTAGGAGATCAGTTCCTGAGCCAACAGGACGTTGTCAGAAATTAAGCGCCCTTTAACAAACCCCGCTTGAGACGAGGAGATAATACGCTCAAGGAAAGGGGCCAGACGGCTAGCCAAAATCTTGGAAATAACCTTATTCGAGAAGTTGCAAAGGCTAATGGGTCGGAAATCCCCACAGGACCGTGGGTTGTCGCACTTAGGGATCAGAAACAGGTTGGTGGAGGTCCAGCTAGAGGGGAGACATCTCCCAGAGGAAAAAGACTGGACAGCAAGACAAAAATCCTCCTGAATAATAGGCCATGAGCAACGGTAAAAGGTACCATTGAAACCGTCAGGGCCGCTCGCACTATCCTTACTCAGGGCGAAAACACAAGCACGGATTTCCTCAGGAGAAGGGAGGTCCGCTAGAAGGTCTCTATCAGGTGAGAGAACCAACTTGGGAATGAAGGCAAGCAAAGCAGGGTCGGTCATCGCCTCCGACGAAGAACCCAGAAAGGATTGGAAATGGACCAAAATGGTATCTTTGACTTCCTCGGGCGAGGATGCCATAGAATGATCAGGCCGCAAAATCTCACGAATAGTGAGTAGGTTGTTCTTCTTGCGAATATAAGAATGGAAAAATGGAGTTCGCATCGCCGTCGACCACCCACTTTACTCTAGAAGCCATGTTCTAGTGTAATTAGTTTGTGTATAAATGCTTATGATATTTTATAGTTGATTTGTTTCCGACCTTTGGGTCGTCAAAACATTTTTATCGGGCACATATATCTCTTACCCACCAACATAAATTTGAAACTGCTGATTGAAGCGATTATCAAGATTGAGAAGACATCTGAAACTGAACAAGATAAACTTTGTTACCCACAAGGGTAACGCAGTTTCATAGTACATATTGCGCTCGCATATAAGGTTAAGAGTATAAATCCTTACTAGTTTCATATTTTTGTAAAAGAAGGCAAACTTTGTCGATCATGGTGCATAAGTTTCCACTATTGTTACAATAGTATGAATAAACATCCTAAACATGGCTGTATATTCTATGAATGCTAAATGAACGCTATGCATGTTGAAGTATTGATTACATATTTTCATGTGCTATTGGTTGTTCAAGATAAAAATGCAAACTTTATGTTGATTTTATTCATTTTTGAACTATAAACTGTATTTTTAATGTGATCAGAAAATATGAAATGATATTCAAACACACGTGAATTCATATATACATGAAATCAAATAAATATACATTAACTTTTATGTAGATGAACCCATAATATGTCCTCAGCTGGTACTCAAATACATAAACATAGCTAGGTATAGGGGTGGGTATCGAAGATTTCCGTACCAACCGGAGTTTTTTCCGTTTCTTCCGACCGTTAGTGGAAAGACCATATTTATTCCGTGTTTCATTCCATCAACTCCGGAATTCCACAAATTGAAAACCGCGGAAATTGGAAAATGTGGAATGGAATATGGAAATTTCACTTTTCCTATAACATGAAAAAAATATTGCTGTAGCTCCCCAGTGTCAAGCTGCTGCAATGTACAACAGCGTACACAAGGAAAAAAAATCAGTGAGCAATAAGATGGGAATGAAGTTCCATCATTTTAGGTTAGTTTACAAGGCAAATGACCATTCTGTTTCATGTTTGAGTCTAGTAAACATAACTTAAGTTTAGTTTATAGAGTTGTTAAGTGTTTTTGATTGTACATGTTTGCACTGGAAAAAAGAAAGAAAAGGGGACTGCTACTATCGAACGGCAGCAACAACATTTAATTGAAAAAAAAATCAATGTTTCGGAAAAGTGAAAAGTGCTCTATCCCGTTCTCATAAGAATCAATGATTTTACTGATTGTAAAGTATATATTTTAATGTATATGCACTCTGCAGTACATTATACTTACAAGTTAAAAATGCATCATGTATCCCGTTCAAAATATTATGGTTACGAAACGACCATGTATATGCACTCTACAGTACAATGTCATTTTTTTATGCAACCAAATTTTTTGTGGGGAAAAAAAATTATTCTGGACATGGACTATAAAATGAAGCACGGACATAGAAATGAACTAAAGAAATAAGCAGTGGAAGTATTAAAGTGTGTTCTGAACCCACATTCCACTTTATATGTATGTACATATATTCTGTGTTTGTATTAATAAAAACAAGTTAATATTTTGAGTTTAGCTTTTATATATGTATATAAGCAATATTACAAAAGAATAGCTTAACTTCCAAGTTAACTCACATTACAACAATATTATTACATGCTCTTTACCTTATGCTTGTCTATCATCAAAGAGCAGTTTACCTTCCAGAATATAAAATAGAAAGTGCTTTTCTACTTTTTATATTTAAGATACAATCGTCAAAATCAACTGCAGTAAATGTACATTTTCTATCAAGGAATTACACAAATTGAATGGAATGGAAATACCGTGGAAAACACAAAATTTTCCGCTTTTTTACCGCTTCGAATCGGAAGGAATTCCTTCCGACTTTTTTATTTCGGAAAAACATGAAAACCGGAAATTTCTGAAATATTCGGAAGGAAAATAGCGGAAAAGCGGAAAAATGAAAAAAAATCCAACCCTAGCTAGGTATATGACTGCTAATACATATTAATAAGTTTTACTATAATGATTAGATGAAAAATCAAGACGACTCTGTCAACTTTTACACATAACAATTAGCTTAAGCAGTACCACATAGCATTATACAAATTCTGGATCCATAATCCCATATCCTTTAAATATATATGTATAATAGTTTGTACAAAGCATGTAACAAATCATGAAGCAATAGAGAGATTACTTGTCGGAATCACAGAGAAAGGTTTTGAGCAAGGTTTGAAATTCCAGTTTTCGATTCCGTTCTGGTCATGTAAAAGAATTGCTATTTCGGTTCCGTTTTGGAAATTTCGAAAATTCTATTTTTATTCCGGTTCCGGACTAATATTTTTGGTTATTTGTTTACTATATAGATATATCGAAAATATAACAATATTATGTTTGGTTTAACAATTTTCTTACAACATACATTTTAATCGGAATTAACAAATAAATTTAGTAGGTCTAAAAACATTTACATAGGAAATACAATGGATGGTGGGTTATGTATGAGGTAATTGGGCCTAATTGACCTGTCTAGATGATTTACTTTTAACCTATCTTTAATATTACATCTCCGTGTCACTTAAGAACTTTGACATTTTCACGAAGCCCAAAATAATTAGGTCGTGTTTGGTTTAAAAACAAATTTTGTGTTTTCGGTCTTCAATATGTATCAAATATGAAAAGAATGGAGAGACGACAGAGGGGATGAAAGAAAAACGGTTGGAAGGACGAAGGAGATAGAAGGACGACGAAAGAATGGATTGTTTGACGTGTTTGTATTATTTTCCAAAACGTGGAAAATAGAAAAATGTTGTTTTCTATTTTATATATTATGTTCGTTTTCTAAATTGATCGTTTTCGACAATATAAATGCGTCGTGTGCATTTTTGTATTGTATAGACGAAAATTCAAAATTGAAAATAACAAACTAAACACTACCTTATTTTCTAAATTAAACTTTGTTCACTCAAACCCATTTTTGGATCTGAAGATAAAGAAATCAGTTCTGAAGATAAAGAAAAGGTGCTCGCATCCAATCTGTTGCAAGTGCTTGCTACCGTTGTATCTCGATTTTGTTGCCTAACATGATGCTGCATTGAATAAATGTGTGTTCCTATTTTTTTTTTTCCTTTTCTGCTTCAATCTTTCCTCCTTGCTTTATGAATCTTCCCATTAAACTTAGATTTTACTATTATGTTGGGTTTTTGGTAAAACCCTACCGGTACCGAATTTTTAATAAGATTCCATTCCCACCAACGTTGGAACCGAACCGGGATGGTCGGAATTCCGACGTGCAGGACGAAATCTCGAACCTTGGTTTCGAGTCTTTTGACAAACCGTTATTGGTATAGTTTACATATTTCTTAAAGTTATACTGTCACTTAAACACTATAATGCTAACATGATGATCGTCTTAGCACTATATTCACTACAATGTACAAAAGATGAAAAAATATACATCTAAAAAATGTACAATTAGAGGAACACATCTGAACAAGATAGACTTTGTTAACGAGGACAAATTTCCACAAACTTTACACTACTCTAGATGATGAATTGTTCTTGAAAAAAAAAAGGGAAATGTTGTGAAGGCATAGCTTCTGTATTTAAACAGGAGCAATGTTAAACATCTTAAATATCTAATATCTTTGGTATATATATTCTATCAATACTGAAGAAACAACGTATGCTAACATTAGTTGTAGACTGGAATGCACAGTTCATGTTGATTACAAATTTTACTCTATGCACAAAATTGTTCTGCAAATAGTGTTGTAAAACTTATGTTCAATGCTATTCTTTAGTATTCAGAAAATCACCAGCCAAAACATAGATATAGGGTAAACTAGAAGAACAATAACCCGTTTTAATCAAAAATTATAAATGCATAGACTCAAAAAAGAATCAACACAATGTTTAATGAAATCTTGATTAACTTTCTTTACGAATGACACAACTTAACACAACTATTATAACGAAAATATGACACCATTAATCAATCAAAGAGATTCCAGTCCAGATTACAGCCAACTTTCAATAATCGAAATACAATTCAGAGAGATTTTGCTCCTCCCCATCACCAACCACAACCTGGTAACGTATTCTCATATCAGACCCCACATAAGGCAGTGCCCTAATCAAACAATCGGGAGAAAGTGGAAAATCTCCCAGAATCTCAAATCGAAAACGCGAGGTAAGGTTATACTCATTACTACTCTCCAGTATCACTATCATCACATCCACCGACATTGGCAGCTGCAGCTTGAAGCTTTCAAACCTCATCGGCCTCGGCATCTCCCTACATCTTATACTCAGATCACCCAAAACGTAGAAGTCCACTTCATCGCTCTCAGGATCCATCACCACGTTCACTAAGCAATAATGCTGCCACTGCGTTCCCCGCAGTACATATATCTCCATCGTTATATCCTTCACAATTACAATCCCTACCAACTCACCGATTCTTCCCAATTGCACTTTTCTTGCCTCTATCGTAGTGTCGTTACTTGGTAGCTGGACGCTAGATAACTCGCCGCTCTTGGTGTTAACTCTAATCATGGATTCAGCCATGTTGGGCTCGGTGTTGGTAACGACGAGAAAGAACACGTTTTGATGGCAAGAAGCGTAAGTGGTTGGGTGGATATGGGTTCCTTTTAAATCTGCTATCTTTAAAGAACGCCAAGTGTCTGTATTACTAGAGAATACATCTACTTCGTATGAAGTGCAAGTAGTTGCTGTATCGTCCCTGGGTTCTTGCTCGTAAGGGCCCATGAGAAAGGCAATGCCGATGGATTCTAGGGTTATGGCGAGGATGGGGATGCAAGAACTGAGGTGGTGCGGCCTTGGAGGAGGGGGAAGGGGATTCATGTGGCAGTTGTCGATGAAGGGGTTGAATAAGAAATAGACATGGGTTGAAGGGTCGTAGAGTAATAAGATGCCTCTGGAAGAAGAGCAAATGGTGAAGTTTGGAGGGAGGTACAGTTCTTCAGGAATGTATGGATGCAGCTTTATATATCGGGGGGCGCCATTGTTGTCTTCATCGGCTTCTAATCGATAGATGATGTGAGTCATTGTTACGTTTGGTTTGAATCTGATAATGTCATTAACTTCTTGGGGATCCAATGAAGGTTGCTGGGAAGAAAATGCCGCTGGAGATTGACGGGAGGGAGATGGATCGGACATTGAAGATCTTCTTCTGGAGGAGTATATCTGAAGAAGTTTTTGTTGGGTTCTTGAATCTTGATATGTTTCAATGCAAGAGAGAATGGCGGGTTTGGAAGTAGCTCTTTGTTTTCTTTCTTGAAATTGAAGTATGATTATGAGTCAATCTTTGATCCTGCTTTTATAGACAGTACTGTAACTATGTATAATATTTCCAAAAAAAATGTTACTGGAAAATAAAACAAAATTGGATTAATTGGGTTCATTTTCTAAATAAGACCCAATGCCACCCCCTAGAAAAAGACCAGAAGCCGATAAACATCCGAACCCAGCCTATAAATCCATGGTTAACCGATCCTTACATTACAGTTTTACAGACTATAATATGGTTTATCGTGCCAATTGATGGTCATTTTTGTTGTTATTCACGTAATAATCGATTACATAAGTAAACATGTAAATTTCTTTGCTAGGGTTTTCTCGCGTGTTTAAAGGAGAAACGATGGTTAGGATTTGAAAAGTCTAACATTGATAAATAACTTGAAGAAGTGGTGTATAAATATGGATGGTAGACATAGGGCTGCACACAACCCATATCCAATCCGACCCAACCCACCAATCCGACCCAACCCACATAAACCCAACCCAACCCATCCTAGTTCGGGTCGGATATGGGTTACAATTTGTAACCCATACTATATATGGGTCGGGTGTGTTATTTTGTTCAACCCAACCCTACTTTAACCCAACCCAACCTTATATTAAAAACCTAATTTAATATCAATATACTTAAAATTAGAATAGTCTAATCCTAGAATAATGTTTATGTATTCTACAGTAAATATACGAAAAAACATATTTTATGTCAACCCAAACAAGATAGAATTTGGCAAAGATATTCCAAAGGGCATTTTAATGTATTTTAAAATGAAACACTTGTTCTACTATGTAGTGAATTAATTTTATATGATGTGTTTTACAGTGAAATTTTAATAAAATATATGTTATAATGAATTAGTTAGTTTAAGTGCGTTATGTTAGCTAAAATCTAATATATTATGTTGAACATTTTAATGTTATTTTTTGAAAATATTCCCTTATATTCTCATTTTTTATTAGATTCATGCAACCCAACCCAACTCTACTAAACCCGACCCAACCCATACTTTGACCCAACCCATATCCAACCTCATATAGGGTCGGATACGGATTGAGCTACCTTAAACTCATACCTATGCGGGTCGGATGAAATATTTGGTCTGACCCGACCCAACCCATACTTTGTGCAGCCCTAGGTAGACATATAACCTTGGAGATTCTTTTTGTTACAATAAAGTGTGTACCAACCCATATGCGTACGCCACGTGCTGGAGATGGGGAGCTTGGTCTGACCGTCGTTACACAACATTCTTACCTCCATCTCTATCATCAATGATGACAAAAATTCAATATAATAATACTATGGTTTTTCCCGTTAACCGGTTAATGGTCATATTTTTTGTATTGACATAATAATACATTAAAGTAAAAATGCAGTTCTTATGAAAGGATCAATTTTTTTCCTGTTAGTTTTATTTACATAAAACCACATAAGAAAAAGACCGACAATTAAATAATCAAACGAATTACTAACCTTTCTTCATGCTAGCAGACGATTTAAAGTTTTGGAATAGTATTTTTCTTTCTCTTGAGAAACATCCTGAAATTGTGATTTATTCTTATATATAATTTAGAAATTGCTCTTCATTGCTAAAATAAACTGTGTTATGAGTATATCTAGATGGTGAAGATGTCTCTGGTTATATAGTGAGAGAGGGTCGAAATCTTATGCATTGATGACTCAAAGACGTTATGAGTCTTTCTTTATTCCAATGCATTGATTACTAAAAAATGTTGCGAATCAATATTTATTCCATTAACCATCATTTGAATCAAACTTTAGCCCAAAATACATTATTAAATATTTATCATGTACCTCTATTAATTAATAAGACCACATAATGGGAAATTATATTGATGTGGGATTTCAAAAGATTTGAAGAGTAAAAAATATTAATTTATATAACTTTGAAAACTAAATAATTATTAATTAATTTTCAATAGTCTCCCACTTGGTCTTATAATTATATTAGGCATCTTTAATTGTACAATATTTGATAAATGTGGTTTTCTTATATTAAATGAATCATGAATGCGAGTCATGACGGTTCCATGCTATTTAGAGTATAGTCCCATTCATGTACTGCAACGTCAATGTTTATTTCATCCAAACCTTTAATATTGGGTATCTGAATGACCTCATAATATCTCTTTTAATGTGAGACTATCTCTGTCAGACAATAATTCGTAATTATATGCATGCATTTCTTAAGGGATAGAAATGATAGCAATTAGAAACATCTTCATTGATATCAAAATAATAAGTGTCATACAACTAAACCAAATAGCAATCCTAATAAAATTATTCGAGACCCATCGCTTTGACATGTCCTGAAAAGGTCTTCAGAGACAGTCCTTTCGTTAGAGGATCTGCTATGTTATCATTAGTATTGATATGATCAATTGACACTATGTTTCTGAATTTCTACTTTTACTAATAGGTATTTCATCTCAATATGCTTTGCTGCTTTATTATACCTATCGTTCTTCGAAAAGAAGACTGTTGCGATGTTGTCGCAATAAATTTTTAACGGCTTAGATATTGCGTCTATAATTCTAAGCTCTAAAATAAAATTACGCAACCATAATCCATGATTTGTAGCTTCGAAGCAAGCTATGAATTCAGCCTCCATAGTGGATGGTGTAATCACACTTCACTTAGCACTTTTCCATGAGATGACTCCTTCACCAAGAAGGAAGACAATTCGAAGTGCTCTTTCTACTGCCGGTGCATCCACCAAAATCCGAGTCTGACTAACCAATTACCCCAAGGTGATAAGTTTTTCTATATGTGAGCATGTAGTCTTTGGTACCTTGCAAGTACCTCAACACTTTCTTTGCAGTATTCTGATGATAATAATCTGGGTTACTTTGATATCTGCCTAACATCTCAACCACAAAACTAATGTCCGGTCCAGTACATAGTTGTGTGTACATCAAGCTCCCTACGAGCGAAGCATAAGGCAAAGTTTTCATTTCCTCCCTTTCCATATCACTTACAAGGCATTGATTTAAACTGAACTTATCTCCCCTTTTGAAGTGGAACATTAACAGAATTACAATTGTGCCTCCTTAACTTTTCTAAAATCTTAGCGATGTAAGTTTTTTGAGACAATTCTGACGTTCCTCGTGATCCATCTCAAGATATTTCCATCCCGATCATGAATGATGCCTCTTCTAAATCTTTCATCTCAAAGTTTTCTGAAAGGTATTTCTTGGTTTTAGATAGTAAACCAAGATCTTTGCTGGCGATAAGCAAGTCATCAATATAGTACTAAAATTTTAAACTTACTCCCACTGATTTTTAGGTATATGCATCGGTCACTGGTAGTTTCATAATACCATTACATCCTTTGGGTTCAAAGAAAATACCAGTGACCGATGCATATACCTAAAAATCAGTGGGAGTAAGTTTAAAATTTTAGTACTATATTGATGACTTGCTTATCGCCAGCAAAGATCTTGGTTTACTATCTAAAACCAAGAAATACCTTTCAGAAAACTTTGAGATGAAAGATTTAGAAGAGGCATCATTCGTGATCGGGATGGAAATATCTTGAGATGGATCACGAGGAACGTCCGAATTGTCTCAAAAAACTTACATCGCTAAGATTTTAGAAAAGTTAAGGAGGCACAATTGTAATTCTGTTAATGTTCCACTTCAAAAGGGGAGATAAGTTCAGTTTAAATCAATGCCTTTAGGAAATTTGTTTTCACATATAGACTTCTTCCAAACTCCAAACTCCCATTTAGGAAATTTGTTTTCACATCTATTTGGTGCAACTCTAAATCATAATGAGCCACCATAATTAATATGATTCTTAATTAGTATTTCTTTGATACTGGAGAGAAATCTCATTATAATTAATGTCTTCTCTTTGATTAAAACCTTTCGCAACAAGTCTAGCATTATGTCGTTCGATATTGCATTTTGAGTCAAGTTTGGTCTTAAAGATCCACTTGCACCCAATTCTTTATTTTCCTTTTGTCAATTCGATCAACTCCAAAACTTTATAGTCATGCATAGATTTTATTTCTTCTTTCATGGCATCAATCCAATTATCAGAATGCCTTTGGTTTCGTTCAATTGCAGAACGAACTTGTATGGACGTTTGTCTGACATTGTATTCTAAATCACATTTGAGTGGTTTCTATAAACGTATATTAGTCGGTGGCGGAGAAGGCAACTTCTCTTAGCTTAACACCCTTTCCCGAGACAAACGAGCCGAGGAAGTTATACTTTTCTAGAAATTAGTCATGTGACGTGGAATGACAATGTGGCATTCAGAGATGTGATATGTGATATGTTAAAGGTAATCGTAGCCTCACGAGCCTCACACCCCGGTTATGATGGGATTCTATGTGATCAGATGTATGCTCGCATTTCGGATAGTAGTGATTTGGGTTATTAGATGTTCTGAGCCCTAGGTACCAGATACGTCTGGACCTCATGGCGGGGATGCGTGAAGTCTGAGTCCTTGGATGTTATTCACAGATTGTATCCCCTTTTAGCCATTTGTGTTGTTGTATAATGACGTCTAAGTCTTGGACGTAAGCCGTGGATACTGATCGATCTTTCCACTAGTTTCCTGTCATGTTGGAAATCCAATTCCAATACGTGCCTGCCATTTTGTTTTGTATAGCCTTAAATGATTAGGTCCGGAATATAATAATGGTTACAATTTCAAAATTTTGCTATTATTTGTGAAATAGACGCTATTATAATATAGAATGATTTGATATAAAGTGTTTTGGTTATCGTAAGGTAAAAACATGTCTGTGTTTATGTGTGGGCGTGTCTTACGAGATACTTTTGTTTTGAAAAGAAAAGTTTTGCTAATTTAATAAATTCAGTTGAGTGTGTTTTCTCACGCCGGTTTACCAAACTGATCCGGGCGTTCTCCCCTTTTAATGCTCGGGTCAGACCGAGTACATTTACAAGTTCAGATTTGGTGCTTTTGGGGCTTTAGCAGGAGAGCTGGAAGTCTTCGGATCATATTCCCTTATATGTTATTTTCTGCTGCTTTGTTATTTAATTATCAGCAATTGTAAGGACATGTTATTATAACTTTACAGGAGATGATTAGTGATTGATTGTTTAACTCTGATTGGTGTATATGATATTACAGTTTCTGTTTTGTAAAGATCATTGATATGATATTATATGTTTTCCACTGCGATGTGAGATTCTGTATTGTTCTTTTTGGTTTTCTTCTTCTCTCTTTCTTCTCTTCTCTTCTCCTCTCTTCTTTTCTTTCTCATGACATTCCATCAGTCTGTACTTTTTGGGTCGGACCTGTGCAGTTAATGCCCCGCTATTACCCCGCTATAATCTTGCTATATCTCATAGCGGATTTCTACCGCTACGATTTTTCCGTATAGCCCCAAATATAGCCTTTCCGCTT
Source organism: Allium fistulosum (assembly GCA_030737815.1). NCBI lineage: Eukaryota > Viridiplantae > Streptophyta > Magnoliopsida > Asparagales > Amaryllidaceae > Allium > Allium fistulosum. The sequence continues at coordinate 941,880,519 of CM060908.1, forward strand.
TAAGCCCCGTTATTTCCACTATTTCTCATTATTCTCGCTATATACCGCTATTTCCGCTATATCTTCTTTAAAAGAAATGAATTGAAAAATGACATTTATACATTATAAAAATTATGAAATTCGTTTATTTAATTGAATTTTTAATATATTTCGAAAATGAAAATACTCTAATATTCTACTAAATTCAATTATGTTATATAACATTTTTACGTTTATTTACAATATACTCGCACATGTTTTTATCTAAAATTATTTTTGTATTAATTATAATTCAATTGAATGTTAATTTTTCATTTAATTACCATTTATATATTTGTAAAAACATTAAGTATGAGTTTTATATGCTATTTTAGAGTCATCCGCTATATCCCGCTATATCCTCGCTGTATCCCCGCTATGACTTTTTGCACCTCTACCGCATTGAATCTGCCGAGCGCTTTAACTGCACAGGGTCGGACATGTGTGGTTTATTGTCAATTCAAATGGTACGGATTTGCGGGTCGTCACAGTAGGTGTGACCCTCCTAATTGCAAGGGCTAGATCCATGAAGTTAAGAAAAAACAACATATTCTCTTAATAATCCTTAGAGTTAGTTCCAAACAAGATAAGAACATTAAAATTGGCAGACACTTTAGTCAAATTAGTTGAAAATGAACAAAAATTAAGGATTGACCGTATATGCTCATATTTAATATCAGCCATAGTAAATTCAAATAATTGGTAAGTCTCTTCTCAAGTTACCTAACACAACATTAATATCAAGTCTTTGGACAGTAATATTAACTGCAAGTGGTACTCTTGTTGTAATGATCGAATATTGACAATAAATTCAAGTTAAATAACAATCTTCCTTTGGGCAGATTAGTTATTTACCTGTGAAACCTTATAATTGTCTCATATTTATCACCAAACATATGTAAGTTATTCGACCAAATATTAGTCTTTCTTTGGACCGGCTAACATCTGCATGAATAAACACACACAAATATCAAACACTTTCATGAACAACTAAAATAAGAGAGGTCACTTTGGTGACGTGTTATTTCAATTTGCTCACTTGGAATGTAGGATATTTACAATTAGTTCGCAAAAGAGACACCAAAAATATATTTGAATTTATTTCTTAGTGTATGTACAATATTTCAAGTGCTATAAAATACTCCCAAAAGCATTTTAAGTCTATATGACACTTGAAAATCTTAAAATTATAACTATGGCACAACATGTTTTAATCATAGCTGTTATAGTCTTTTACTTTAAGTTTGTGGTTACATTCATGACATTTTCTAAATAAGTATGATACAAGATATCATAAATAAATCACATAACAAATGTCATTGATGAACGCAAGAATTAAATGCCATGTAAAATTATACATAAATGACATAGTAAATGTCGTAATAAATAACATGAATGAATGTAGTAACTATAATGTATATATGAACCACAATATAGTTATACAAAATGCTACCGTACCACTTTATCTTTGGTTTATTATTTGAATACTTAATTAATTAAGGTCAGTAACCATGCATTTTGGCAAAAATATAAAAACTGCCGCTCCTTTTATTTCATGATAACCAATGCATGAAAGTGAAACTTTTTTTAATGAGCGGGCCATACATATAAAATATCTGTATCTATCAAATATAAATGCATCAAATAATAAACAATATGTCTTTTCTTATTCCAAATACAGACATGGTGCATCGTTAAATTTATTGCAACTGTGCATTTACTGCATTTATGATAATAAATTAATTTATTTGTTACTATAACAATCACATTTAATGCAATTATGATAAAAATAAATGTAATTGACCATTATGTGGTCCAAAATGTAAACTAGTGTCATGTTAAAATTCATTTCAATAAAAAAAATATAAACACATTAAATGAGCATACTTTATTTCCAAATAACCAAAATTTCTGAAATAACCCAAATACCTTATATAAATATCCACATTACTCAATCAAAAGTTAAGTAAGGTAAAATAACCATAGAACCAGATTTATAGTTCTTGCATAAATGGTTCTAAATTATATATATATATATATATATATATATCAGTTTATACCATTTATAAACATTAAAAAAATGACTGTACATATCAGATCAAAAACATTCCTTCCCATAAAATTCACAACTTATTTATAAAACATACAATAATAAACATGTGAATGCTTTAACCAATATAAGTTATTTTCGAAATTTTGGAGAAAGTTGGACTATTTCTCATAATTTAATGAATTCAAAATTTTAATCGTTTCATAATAACATATAGATCATTTAGGTCAATCTATCTTTCTACACCAAAACAATTTCATAAATTAGCCTTTTAACTTGAAACAAAAAATTAATACTAAACCAAATCCAAAATCATCATTAAAAAGTCCTTGATGCATAGATCAAGCAGATCTGAAACTTAAGTAAGATTATTACAGGACTCCAAAAAAAAAGTTCAATTCAAAACTTACTCATAATTAAAAAAAATTCCCAATGAAATCAATGATGAGTGGCTTTGATATCACTTGTTAGGATTTCAATATACTTTAGGGTAGATTAAACATGAAACCCTAGATCTGAATAGGTGATCCATATTGATTTGATTGAGATAAATCAAAGGAAAGTAAACAAATTAGCAGAATACATATCTGAATTCATAGTTGCTGATTGGAAAAGTAAATTTGATTTGGTTTCCATATTAACACAAGCCCTAGAACTTATATTAGATCTGAATCCATAGTTACTGCTCTCATAAACTGATTAAGAGAAAGAGATACATCTAAAAGGTAAGAGTTGGATCCGATCTTCCAAATGGACATAAACTCTAGATTTGAATTATTTACATGGAAGAGATTAGGAGAATAACTGGAGCTTATGTAATTTGGGGACTATAACCATTTATTTATAATGTTGGCATTTTCTAATTTGGCCCTTCAACAAAATAGAATTGCCCCAGTATCTACACATTAATACCATGACAATTATACCTGTAAGCCTTTTAACTTTAATTCATATTTTGATCACTTTAATTAGGCTTACACCAAAATAGCACGACACATTTATTTTACATATATGGCCAACATATTGAAATTTTCCAACAACACACAAATATATATATATATATATATATATATATATATTCGAATTTATTTTGTGCAGTGTTGAAATTCTAATTTCATTCTTAATTTGTTCTACTCATGTTTCAATTTAATTTTCTAAATAATTTCACTATGAACCCTAAAAACGTTTTACTCGGTTAGATTTCCTGCTATTATGTTTCTGAATAATGGTTTGATGCTCACTTCACTAATTCCCTATGTACATTCAAGTTTGATTAAATTGTTCACCTCACTGATCCACATTCATTCATTGATATATATTCGAATACTATATTATATATATTTGAATTTATGAGTATATGATATTGTACTTCTTGTACCTTATTGAGCTTGATAATCTTCTATGCCTTATGCATGAGTTTCATTAAGATTTTGTATTCTCAGATCTTGAAAATGCATTCACAAAGTTAATGACTCATGTTCGTTCATTGTTTCATTCACTGTCTTAATCATTGATGTATAATTGAGTACTCTGAAATATAAGTTTGAATGTGCAAACATAACGCTATTATTACCAGTAAGAGATTAAAGCAATGGTCAAAAACAAATTAATGGCCTCCTGAATTCCCGACTTCTTCTTTCTATCTGTCTCTCCTCTTCTGATTCTTCCTCTTTAGCTATTCTCCAGTTAGATCGGCTTCTCAGCGAGCGCCTTTTGGTGCTATCGCTCTACTTACTTTCTTTTATTGTTCACTGCTGTATTTTGGGTGATTGTTATGGAATTGGGGGTTTTCTCCTTTAGTGGTGATTTCATGCGGCTTTTCCCCTCTTTTGCTGCCATCGCTGATGCTTTGCTCGACGTGGTGGCTCCCCCGTTGTCGGTGTGTTTCTCGAGTGATCGATCGGTTGAGATTTCTGTATTCTCGATTGGGGTCTTCACTGCTTTAGCTCGTTTCAAATTCCTGTTGGTCAATGGGTTGTTTATGGAGTTGTCTCCGTGTTTTGTGGAGTCGATTCACTGCTCGATTAGTTCCTCTTCTCTTGCAAATCGGGAATTCACTACCCGATTCGTGCCAAAGCTGATATTTGGGGCATCGGCGGGCGTTTTGGCTTTGGATTCGTCTGAGTTTTGCTTTGGTTCTTTGGATGGTGGTTCTGTCAGTGGTCCTTCAGGCGAATTCACTGATGTGGGTTGCATGACGAGGAAGATGGGAGAGTTAACCACTCCTTTCTTGCCTCGCCTGTCGGTTGTGGGTGAAGTTGCGAATGCTTGTCCGTATGGTGATGATTTATTCTTTGGATCGGCTGTTGGTGGTGCGGGAGATAAAGATTTGACCGCTTTATCTTCTCGCCCGTGCCAATTGTTTGCTGCTGATTTGGCTTTGACTAGGAGTTCTTCCTTGTCGGTGGGTTTCGTTTGTGGGCTGCCTATGGTTAGCAGAGGGAATTCGGTTCCTGTCTCGGTTTTGGGAGAGTTGGAGTCTATGGTATTGGCTGCTCCTTATCGATGGGTTGCTGAGGCCGTTTGTTGGTAGGTTTTCCTTTCTCGTTCTCTGTCGCTTTTTTTTGAATTTGCTGGTTTGCCTGTTTCCTTTTGGTTGTTGTCCGTTGGGGTTGGTTGTGTTTTCTTGAGCTTTGACACACTTAGGTGTGTGCTCGCTGACATTATCGTCCCGTTCTAGTTTGATAGTGTGTCAGGCCCCTGTTGGTTTGGTTTTTCCTATTCGTCTGTCCTTTTGTTCGGTTGTATGCAGAAGCGTTTTTGGCTTCTGTCGGTTTTGTTGGCTTATTGTAGCGGCATCGGTTGTGTCCATACGAGGACGTTAGTATGGAGCATTCCGAGGAGCTCGTTGTGTTGGGTTTTGGTTTTGAGTCACTTCGAGGCCAGCTCTGTGTCGTTAGTGACTTGGTCTATATATCGTATTCCGTTCTTAGCAGGATTCATTATGTGCCGTTGAAAGGCACAGTCGGCTTGGAGCGATTGGTTTGGGCGGTACCCCATCTCCTTATCTGTGCGTATAGTGATCGCCCGTGATCACTATACGGACAGCCTGGGTTATTGCCAGCTTTCATTATTCCGCTCTACTGTTCCCTCTGCTAGGTTCGACCCGCGAATCTTACCGGTGTTGCGGGGCTGTATTGTTAGTGACAGTCTCGCTTTGGTAAGATTCCCATAGCAATTTGGGATGCGACTGGTTTGCTCCCTTACACTTGTCCGGACCCTATTTTGTCTGCCTTGCCTCGACTTGTCTTCTTATTCTTTTCCTTATTCTGTATCGCAGTCGGATGCGTCGGGGGTTTCTGGTTTTGATTTCTCTGCATCCTCCATCTTTTCCTCTCTACCAGCCTTTCCTTGTCCCGCCCTAGATTGGTTCAGGAGGCAGGCTGGTGTTCGCCTTCCTCGCCTTCCCTCTTGTTTACGCTTTTCTGGTTTTGATTTCTCTTCATCTTCCAGCTTTTCTGCTGATTTTTCTGATCCTTCAGATCGCTTGGGCACGTCTTCCTCTTCCTGCTCTTCGGCGTGCTCCCTCCCCTCTTCTTCTTGCTCTCTGTCCATTACCATCCCGCTGATGAGTAAGGCAGAAATTGCGCTTCTTAATGAGCGCCTTGATTGCCTGTCCAGGAACTCCTCTCCGGAGGTTGCTGAGGCGTCTCCGTTGGCCTTGCGGGGATCCGTTGGTGAGGAGTCATATGTGACTTCTCCATAGCCCCCTGCTTTTCCTTCCCGTTCGGCTCGACGCAGATCGCGCAGAGTACCCTCTACTCCTCGCACCATTCGTACACGCTCTATAGCGGCGTCCGAGCAGATTGATAGATCTACTCGATACTCGTTGTATCTTGTCTGAGCGCGCTCGGTCATCCTGCTAGTTGTGGTCTGGCCTCCGCTCTTGCTGTATTTCTCTTTTGTTTTTTGTCTCCCTTCTGTTTTTCCGTCATGTCGAACTTTCTTTTCGGGAATGTTCGCGGTATAGGCAACGATGCGTCTTTGGCTAGGCTAAAACGCATTGTCCGGAAACACTCTGTTGGCTTGGTTGCTCTTCTGGAACCTTTCCTAGATCCGGAGGGCATAACCAGAACCGTTTTATCCTTAGGTTTTGGCGGCGGCTGTGCCAATGTCTCCGGTAAGATTTGGATTTTATGGTCCAAATCCATTGCGGTCCGATCTGTTTTTGACTCATCTCAGCTTCTCTCGGTTGCCTGCTCATCTCCCTCTTTTGCTTCTCCTTTTCTATTCTCGGCTGTTTATGCCATATGCGATCGTACGGAGAGATTATCTCTTTGGTCCGACATTTTAGGTCTCAGTTCCTTAGGCATTTCTAACTCTGTGGTTAGCGGCGATTTTAATATCGTCGCCTGCCAGGCAGAGAAACGGGGAGGAGCATCCATCAACCGTCTTGCGATGGAGGATTTCAACTCGTTAATTGTCAGCTCTGGTCTCTCTGAGCTACCTTTTGTGGGCTCTGCGTTCACCTGGTCTAACAACCAAGTTGGCCCTAGCCGTATACTTTCTAGGCTCGATCGGGTTTTGGATCGGAGGATTGGTTTTGCTTACCATTTTCCTTCTCGGTGGCTCATCTTCATCGGTCATTCTTTGACCATTCCCCTCTGATAGTTCGTTGTTCGCCTTTCTCCCAAACGGGTCCCTCTTCATTTCGCTTTCAGAGCATGTGGAGATCTCACCACACTTTTCATCAAGTGTTTGCTGACTCTTGGTCTGATCCCTTAGTTGGCCCCCACTGCTCTGTCTTCAGTCGCAAGCTGAAGCGTCTCAAGAGCTGTCTTAAGGTATGGAACGCTGATGTTTTCAAGAACATCTTCGATCGTGTCCGTTTGGCGGAAGAATCGCTTATCGTAGCTGAATCTTTGTTAGACGAGGCTCCGTCTGCGTCCAATAAGGAGGCGTGAGCTTTAGCTCAATCCAACTTCTCTGCGGTACTTCGTATTGAGAATGACTTCCTTCGTCAAAAGGCAAGGGTCAAGTGGGTGGTCGACGGTGATGCGAACTCCAAATTCTTCCACTCTTTTATTCGCAAGAAGAACAACCTTCTCACCATTCGTGAGATTTTGCGACCTGATCAGTCTATGGCCTCCTCGCCGGTGGAAGTCAAAGATACCATTTTGGCTCATTTCCAATCTTTTCTTGGATCTCCGTCGGTTGCAGTAACCGATCCTGCTCTGTTAGCTTTCATTCCTAGGGTGGTTCTCTCGCCTGATAGAGACCTTCTAGCGGATCCCCCTTCTCCTGAGGAAATCCGTGCTAGTGTTTTCGCCCTGAGTAAGGATAGTGCCAGCGGCCAGACGGTTTCAACGGTACCTTTTACCGTTGCTCGTGGCCTATTATTCAGGCTGTTTTTTGTCTTGATGTCCAGTCTTTTTTCTCCGGGAGATGTCTCCCCACTAGCTGGACCTCCACCAACCTGTTTCTCATCCCCAAGTGCGACAACCCGCGGTCCTGTGGGGACTTTCGGCCCATTAGCCTGTGCAACTTCTCGAATAAGGTTATATCCAAGATTGTGGCTAGCCGTTTGGCCCCTTTCCTTGAGCGTATTATATCTACGTCTCAAGCGGGGTTTGTTAAAGGGCGCTTAATTTCCAACAACGTCCTGTTGGCCCAGGAACTGATCTCCCAGCTTGACAGGAAAGTTAGGGGCTCAAATGTTGTCTTCAAACTGGACATGGCTAAGGCTTACGATCGTATGTCCTGGTTTTTCGTCATCAAGGTTTTGAGAACTTTCAGTTTTCCGGAAACCATCATCGACCTGGTTTGGAGGCTTATCTCCAACTGTTGGTTCTCTGTGCTCATTAACGGTTCTGCTAATGGGTATTTCAGGGCGGGGAGGGGTTTGCGTCAAGGAGACCCGCTTTCGCTCACGCTTTTTGTGATCGCGGCAGAAGCTTTCATTCGTGGTCTTCATACCTTAACGGTTTTTGGTCAGATTCAGCGTTTCGGGATCCCTAGGGTCTGTCCTCTTATTTCTTCTTTGTCCTTCGCTGATGACATTGTTATCTTCTCAAACGGTAGTCGTTCCTCTATCCGGCGGCTACTGAGTTTCATCCATCAATACGAGAGGTCCTCTGGTCAGCTCGTAAACCCTTCTAAAAGTTGTTTCATTTGTGCGAAGGACTGTTCTTTGTCTCGATCTTCCTGGATTGAGACCTTCTCGGGCTTCAAGGAAGCTTCCCTTCCATTGCCATACCTGGGTATTGTACTGTACCGAGGTAGGAAGCTCAACGCTTTGTTCGACCCTTTAACTGACAAGGTGAGGGGTAGGATCATTCGTTGGAATGCGGCTCTTCTTTCCCAGGCCGGCATACTGGTTCTCATTAAGTCTGTGTTAGATTCTATGGGAACTCATGTCTATGCGGCTATGACCCCTACATCCTCCTTCTTCCGATCGTATCGGTCTTTGGTCTCGTCTTTTTTCTGGGGCAACAAGGAGGAAGGCCGTCGTCACCACTGGATTTCGTGGGACACGATTTGTCGTCCCAAAGACGAGGGCGGCTTGGGGCTTCGTAATCCCAAGGATATTTGTGCTGCTTTTGCTTGTAAACTGTGGTACAGATTTGGTGCTAACGACTCTTTATAGGCTAATTTCCTTCACGTAAAGTACCACAGACTGGCGGGTTCTAATTATTGGGGTTCCCCGTCTTATGCAAGTGAAACCTGGAAGCACATGCAGTCAGTGAAGTCTTTCTCTGATTCTCATGGTGGACTTGCGGGCTGGGACGGCACCTCGTTTTCCATTCAGAGAGCTTGGACTTCGGTTAGAATCCCTAGTCCCATTCGTCCTTTGTTTTCCTTCATTTGGGATTCTCGCTCTCCTCCTAAAGTTTCTCTTCTGATGTGGCGTATCCTCCATGATGGGCTTCCATTGGATGAGAATATCAAAAGGTTAGGCATCCCCTTAGTTTCCCGTTGCAGATGCTGTGGCAACGGGGAATCAGAATCCTTGGACCATTTATTCTTCGAGAGTTCCTCTACCAGATCTTGCTGGAATTACTTCGGAAACCTAATCGGTGTCCGAGGGATTGCCAGATCTGCTAATGATCTTCCATTTTCCTGGTGGTCTGGGATCGCTAGGAAATCGCTTCGTTCAATCATTCATCGCCTGATACCCTGTCTTATCTGCAGACACATTTGGTGTGCTCGGAATAAGGCAATCTTCGAGAGCTCTCCTATGGACCCCTTGATCATTATTCGGCACATTAGGAATGCTGTTTTCCTTGCTTTCCGAGGAAGACCTTTCAGGGGAATCTCGGGCTCCAGTAGTCAACGTCTAGTGCGTCTTCTTTCTATTTCTTGTGTGTCGAGCTCCGCCAGAATCGGCGTTGGCTAAGTCCTCCAGGCGGGTCGCTGGCCTTCATCCAACGCTCTCGATCCCCCACCCCCCTACTTTTGGTTTTGATGTGTTTGCTAGTTTTTCAGGATTAGGTATCTTCGCGGTGTTTCGACTGCCCAGTTCTGGTTTTGTTACGTTGAGTCATCGCTGCTGTCTTCGGCTTTGGTTGGTTCTTTGGTACTCTTTGTTGGTATTCCTCCTTCCTTCTGTATGGCGGTGGTTGGTTTTCTATATGGTGGTCTGACCTACACCTTTTCGGGTGTAGCGGGGTAGCTGGTTCAGAGGGCTGTTTGTTCCTTTTGGTTCCGCCGGGATGTTATGACTTATTCTAGCTGTGGATCCTTTTTTCTTGTCTTGTGTTCTTTATTTGCCTGTATCTGTTTTTGGTAAGGGTAGGTATATTTCGTATGCGTTGATCTCTTTTGTGAGCTCCCGAAGAAAGGCTTTTTTTTCTCAAATGATGTTATATAATATTTTCTTTCTAAAAAAAAAAGTTTGAATGTACGTATATATGTTTTAGAATTTCCATGTGTGTTGAGATGCTCACTTCACTAACTCGCCGTGGACATTTAAGTTTGCTTAAGTTGCTCGCTTCGCTGATTCACATTCATTCACTGATATATATTCGAATACTGTAATATGTATATTTGAAATATAAGTACATGTTTTTGTACTTCCTTGTACCGTACACTAATTGAACCTGTTTATTGAGTTTGATACTCTTCCATGCCTTATATATGAGTTTCACTGAGATTTTGTATTTTCAGATCAAATGCATTCACAAATTTAATGACTCGTATTCATTCACTGATACATTCACTGACTCAATTGCCGATGTATATTTTAATACTCTGAAATATATATTCCAATATATGTATATATGTTTTTGTATTTCCAATCACCATGCATTTGTTGAACTTGTTTATTTGTTGAACCTGTTTACTAAGCTTCACCGAGGTTATTCAGATAGACTAAGGGTTGCTGAATGCCTTGTTGTATTCTCAAAACTCGAAATTATATTAGTCTTGTTGATGTTTTCACTGTGATGGTTAGATATCTTAATTGAATACAATATAGAAATAAAAAGTGATCCATTATTTTGGTTTCTTCTTATTCCAAAAGCAGCAGTTCAAGATCAAATAGCTCAGTAAGTTGCTTGCAATGATTGTCCAGTGGTCGGCATTGTGGGATGGGTGTCTTTTGTAAGTTAAAAAAAAGCATACGAATTTTGAGAAATATTGATTGATTTTTTTAACTAATATTAATCTCTTTTCTGTGAAGTAAACAAGTTGAACTTTAAAATTGAATACAATATGGCCAATCAGTTGTGCATTTTTTAATACTCTACGCATTGCTTGGCTTGTACATGTATTAAATTAACAGATGATGTTTATATGCATAACATTGCCTTTTTTATTAGTTTGTACGTGGTTGTTTATACTAATGTTATTAGAGTATGCTGGGATACTGCCTTAAATACGCGCCTGTTTGCTTAGCATAGCATTTCCTTTTACTTGTTTGTACGTGCCTTGTATAATTTTTTTTTGAATATATATGTATACAAATTTATATTTATATATATTTGTATACATACATATACCTATATATATGTGTGTGTATGTGTATGTATCATGCTTATTCTTTTTTGTATAGTTTATTAGTAGGTTCAGGCATGCGTACTGATTTGGATGGTTTCATCGGATATGAAAGACTACAGAGTTTTTTTTTTTTTTTTTGATTTTTTGTATTTTTATATTGGACTATAGTTCTTTAGGTTTAGGGGTTTTATTTATTTTTAATTTCTATTATATGGAGGGTATCGCTACCTGTCAGGCTTGTTGACCGCTTTATTTTTTTAGTGTATAATAAAATACATGAGTGCTCTCCTCCAACGACAGAGGACCACTCATTTTCTTAAAAAAATAATATCTCCAATTGCTATTATTGACACCAAATTAACCTATATCTCCAACTGCTTGTTATTAGAACAGATTTACATCGCCTAAGGCAAGACATTGCATAAGTTGTTTGTTCTTAGAAGAAACGAGTTTTTATGACTAAGACCTATCGACATTGCAATTGATAAAGTTAGGGTTATGCTCTAGAAGCAATTCTGTAATTTACAGTAAATTAATTAACTCTGTAATCAAATCTCATTCGTAATAAAGGTGATTTTCTTTCTGTTATATATTTTTATAATGTGTCATAAATAATTAAATATTTAATTAAAATATACTTAACATAAAATCCATAAATGGTGTGTTTGTAATAGTAATTACAAATAGTTGTAATCATGAGTATTGTATCATAATATTATACAATATATCATTTTAAATGTTCCTAGTCAAGATGCATCGAGACGGGATATCGATATATCCATTGAGACTAGAGTACGCAATGCTCTCCAAATCTTGGGTAGTGTATTACTCATGGCTACTGGGGCACCAAAAGCTTACGTATTGATAGTTATTTGATAACTATAAAACGACTCACTCGATAGTTTTCTATTAGTTAATATAACTAAGCTCAAACATAAAATTTCAATGCGACATATTTACATAGTTCTCTCGACTTAAGAATACCATCGATCTTCAATATGAAAGCTTCGCTTTGATTATAGTCAAATCATAGCACATCATCTATCGATTGACTATAGTTGGGTCGAGTGGAAGTATTGAAAGTGAAACACTATTCAAGAGAGGTTTCATCTCCTTAGTTATATGAGGTTAGTATCATGGTCAACTTAAGTCAACTCAAAATCAAAATCTCTAGCCATAGTGGTTCGGTTAATAATTGCTGTTATTATTGAACTAAAGACTTTGTGTTTGGACTATAGTTTTGAATATAGACGATATTAGAATTTTGACCATTATCAAATTCCATAAGTCCAAAGTGATATAGTTTTGATGAAGAGAATTGATGTAAATAAAAGTCGCAATTGAGTAATGCTTAACAAAGTAAAATTGGATTTTACTAAAAACCAAGTAAGCGAAAAATTTGACCAGAATGTCACACCACCTACTAAGTGACATGTGAACGTTAATATTTGAATAGTTCAATATTAAAAGCTGACCAAATTTACACCTGACGAGTCACACAACCGAAACAATTAATTCTCGTTTGACCGACCGATTTAGTTAATTTGTTATTGTTATAAATTAATTTGATTAATTAATATTTATGAAATATTAGTTATGAAATTTGATTTTGATTTGATAAACAAATATTTTTAAATATATTATAATAGTTATAAATATATTAATCGATATACGATATAAATAAGCGTTAAATTGGATTTAATTGCAAGATATTTGTTCGTGCCTTAAAAGATTTTAAACCCAAGAAAGGGACTATTTAATTCGGCAGCAACATAGGGTATAGGCGGCTCCAAACATGGGTATGAGTGGCTTGATTTTGGACGACTGAGATGGAAGGAGTTTGAGTTAAAGATGAGATCTCAAATTCTCTTTTTTTCTTCCTCAATTTAAGCATCTCTAACTTCATTTGATATTGATCTTTTGGTGCCTCCATCCCCATATATTACTGGTCAAACTCCCCTTCCCATCTCTCTAATTTCCTAAGCTTAAATAAAATCAAATCAAATCAACTGCTATTCGATAGTTGGTGGTCAACGGTTCAAGGACTAGCACTCTTTCAGATCGGAAATTTTTTCTACGAGCATATTTCATCATTTTAAGGTGTACTTCAATACATTGGTAGTTAGGTATAAATCTAACTTAAATACAATCATCAATGCTTGGATATAATGTTTCATTATACACACACAGATATATATATATATATATATATTGCTAGTTAGATGACTATTTCGATACAATTATATTATCACAAATTGGTTTAGTTGTATGTATGTATGTACTTGTATATTTTTTCTAATGTATATATCTATAATGGTACGGCTCATAAATAATAATAAAACATTTTTTAATTTATTTGCTTAATTTAATACATACATATATATATTATAGATATGCATATATATAGTTTATAATTTAATTACTTCATCATACTTTATATAAATATAGTTATATAAATTTATGTATAATTTATTAAAGATATATTATATTCGACAGTAGTAAAATATTATATGTATATATTTATTATTATTTAAATATTATTTAAACCATTTAATTACATAAATTAAATATATTAATGAATATATTTATGTATAGAATTATGATTTTATAAAATTATATTGTCACAAAATACATGCATGGTAGAAAAATAAAAAAATATTTTTTATTATTTAAAAATATTTTAAGTAAAAGCCAAAAATTAAATAATTAGCTTAAAATTATTTTTAAACTGTAAATTATGAAATAAATATTCAAAGTACAAAATATCATTTAGAATTTTATTGCAAATTTAATTTCAAAATTATGTTTTGAAATATATTACTATTTTCGAGTCATGCGTTAGACCTGGTAAATACATTTAAAAATATTTGCAATTTATTTTATAAGTTTTAATTATGTTTATAATATAGTATTATACATTTTTAAATAAGTAATTAATATTATATATATTAAAAAATTCTTTTATTTATATATGTATATATTATTTTCGGTTTTTAAGAAAATTATTTCATTTGATTTAATATATTTATAATTAATTTAAGTATATTCACATAATTATAAATAAATATATATATATATATAATGTTAATATTTTATATTCATGTTTGTAAATATATACATATATACATATATATGTATGTATGTATATTTATATTAAATACACACACACACACATATATATATCTATATATATATATTCGTTATATTTTATATATGCAAATAAAAGTATAGAAACATACATTTGGATAATATATTTGTATATTGAACGAGCTAACGTGTCATTTGCGATGTAAATCCCAACATCTATACGCGGACATGTTATACCTTGCACGAATTGATATGTTACACATGCGTATACACACACACACACACACACACATATATATATATATATATATAATATACGTATGTATATATACATACATATATAACATAAATTAAATGATACTATATTATTTTACAAATTTAAATATAATAAAGATTTTATTTAAGAGAGATTTAGAATTGTTCTAAATAAATTATACTTTATAGGTCCGATAAAGATTCAATATGGTAAAAACATTTGAAATTCACCTACAACATCCGCTGTAGACTGGCCTAGTTCTAATAATGGTATCGGAGTCCAATAACCTATGTAGTGTAAATTAATTATGTTAGGTTTAACTAATTAAGCTCACAACCCACTTAGTATGGTGTCAAGAAAGGTAATGTCTAGGATTAAAATTGGATAATCAAGTACCCTATCCCACTTGGTTATCGCCTGGTTTGAAAGGTGAAATGAGCTCAAAAGGTTGCCCTAATAGAAAAGGCATAATTTGAATTGACCTTAGGAAAATTTTAAAAATTATTTGAAAATTAAAACATAAAGATTATAAATTTAATAGTTGAATTTAAAATAAAAATATACACATATTATAAAGTGGAAATTAGCCACAAGGGCCTCTTTAGCAAGTGGAATTAGTTTCTAGGACACACAACTGAAATAATTACTTTCAAGGACAAAATGTAAAATAATTAGTTTCTAGGGCCTAAAAACCTATGAAATTATGTCCTTGAAAGTAATTGAACTGCTAACTTTGTCCTTGAAAGTAATTATTCTGCTGACTTTGGCCTTGAAAGAAATTTCTTTGAATGTGTGTCTTAGAAACTAATTGGACTGTAAAGTTTGTTCTTCTGGTGAAATGCCCCTATTATAAAAGTTATAATATAATAAGATTTTTTAGGATGTTTTATGAATAACATAAGTTAATTTCGAAATTTTAAAATTTATTAACAAGGTTAATAAAATAAATTAATTAAATAAGTTAACTAATCAACAAATGTATACATGTAATATATATTGTGATATATGTTATATTGTTTTAAAATGTTTAAAATTATACAAGTATACATGTATGTGTAGGAAATGAATTTTAAAATCAATATAATTTAATTAAAATTGTTTAATTAAATAAATAAATTAAAAGTTTAATTAATTAAATAATATACACATGTATATGATATATGTGTTATACTATAAAGGTTATAGTATATAATAAATATTAAATATAAATGTTATATTAAGATAATATAAAATTAATTAAAATGTTAAATTAATTAATATTAATTAAATAATATTTAATTAATGTAATATTATACATAAGACTATTATATAAGTAATATGAACTATAAAAGTTATATAATAATAAAATTAATATAATATGAATGTATAAATTAAAGGTGGAACATTAAGAAATCCAAACTAATTAAGGAACAAATGCATGCGTAAATGTACGTATACCATGATTTCCGACGTGTCTAATACTTGAATCACATGAGTAATTCATAGTAATTACATTATTCCATAAGTCGAGATCATTCAATGCAATATATTGAAGATTATGAATCTTCAATATAATATTGTCCTCTACAATATACATACATGCATATATACATATATATAAATTACTTGCATACTTCGTACTCATTGAGCAAACTCAAGCTAGAGATGTTATGAGTAGTATTATTAATATATTTAATAGATGAGGTAAGATAACTATATGTATTTGTTGAGTAAACTTAAGGTACATATACTATACTTAGGCCGTCACGATATGGTATTTACGAATGAATAATTTCATTTTGATTTGTTGAGCAAATGCAAGGTCGAAGTGAAATTAGGACAAGGTACCAAAGGGTTAGGAGTTGTATATGATAGAACCGATAAGGGGTTTTCCATTGTCCGTGGAGCTATGACTAGTTAACCAAACTCAAGGTCAGAATTCCAAGACAGACGAGTCCTAACACCTATTAGTTAAGTCAAAAGACTTCTACATTTCGACTTAGGGTTTGGCGAAACATAAAAGACTAGTGGGAGCTTATTAGTAAAATGAAACATAATGTTTAACCTTACTAATATTATAAGAACATCTACTATGATTTATCCTAATAATCTACCACCTAGACTTGCAGAAAATGGCAACTCCAAAACTGTTTTCTATAAATGACAAGCTTATCGGACCTAACTATACTGACTGGCTAAGAGCAATTAAAATAGCGTTGACTTATGAGCGCCTTTGGACCGCTCTTACATGCGAATTTAAAGAACAACCCACCAATGATGAAGACCATGAACTATAACTTGATTTTAAAAATGGGTGTTAGACCTAGAAATCACCCAAGTTTTCATGCTATCTACATTAGATAGGCCGTTGTGGAGGAAACATGAAAATATTTCTGTCGATCAGATATTTGATGGTCTCAAGGCCCTGTTTGGTGAATAGTCACGTTCCATAAGTTACGAGCTTACAAAAAAGTTGTTCAATACCAAAATGACCAAAGGACAGAAAGTGAGCGGTTACGTGCCAATAATGAAAGGCTATATTGATAGGCTTTCGCAATTGGAAGTACAAATAAGCAATGAGTTGCAAGTTGATTTGAACTTTGGTTCTCTTTATCCTCAGTGTGAACTGTTCATACTAAATTATAAGATGAATTAATTGAATGTGAATCTCATGGAGCTCCTTAATATGTTGAGATTGACCAAGTCACAATCGAAGGATCAAGGGGTTGTACTTTCTGTAAAGGGTAGTGCATCATTTTTGAAGAAGTAGAAAAGAGAAGGTAAGAAAAAAAGTAAGAAGACCAATGACAAGGTTAAATGTCACCATTGCCATAAGAATGGTCAGTGGAAAAGGAATTGTTAAAACTACTTGAAGATTGTTAGAGAAAAGAAGCAAAATAGTTCTACGGCTCCATCAGGTATATTTATAATTCAATTTTTTTTGTAATTAATAAAATGTCTTGGGTCTTAGATATTGAATTTAGTACTCATATTTGTAATTCGTTACTAGGACTTAGGAACTAGCATCGCTTGGCAAAAGGAAAGATGAGACTCTAAGTTGCTGATGGATCTATTGTAGAACGAAAATAGGAGATTATCATTTAGTTTTTCCTTATGGAGTAGTATTAGTATTAAATGATTGTTATTTTGTAAAAGACTTTATTTGTAGGATTATTTATGTTTCTAGATTGTCTGAGACTGGATATATATTTCATTATTCAAAAATGCATAAATGTTAGTTTGGATGAAAATAAAGTATGTGATGGTGTTACCTGGCACTCTAGTCCGGCTATATTGAACTAATTACACAAGTTATATTTGACTGCCATCAAGGTCGATGATTCCAGAATGATGACCGTGGGGCTCGAAAGTCAAGTACAGATGGTTATATGAAGTAGGAATTGAACGGAATTGATAGATATGCGAAGTAGATGCTCAAAGTATGGAATATGGCTTTTTTGATGGAAGGGGTCGGTATAGCGTGGCTCATTAAGAGGGATCGGCATACATCATGAAGGATGAGTCGACAAGCTTTATGGAAGAGGGGTCGGCATACATCTAAATACTAGAATATCTATGTAGAAAGTAATCAATATCTCAAGATCTACAAGACCAATGCATATGAAATTTGGAGAGCAAGGTATATGGACCCTGGGGAACTTGCCCTAGGGATCTCACATCGAATGGAAAAATTTGGAGGGATCGGTAGAAGGCAGCACTCAAGTCATGCTAAGTCAAAGATCAAGCAATAACTCGAGTTCCAGTGGTCCAAATGACATGAAATTGGAGGCTAAACATATTTTAGCATGGAGAAGCCTCCTTATGGATCGCTATCCAAAAATTGACCAATGAAGGGATTGGTACCGATCCCTCCTCATTGGGAACCAGGCCTAGAGATCTCTCTAGTGGACCCATATGGATTAGAAGTCCTTCAATCGAAATTTCAAAGAGATTGGTGGTCGTCTTCACCTATAAATACTAGACTGATGGGTCACACTGATGATCTTTACGCTGCTTATTACTCTAGACTCTATTGTAATCAAGTATTTGCTATCTTCTATTGTTGTAATTAGATTTATAAGTAATTAATAAAGGATAATCTTCAAATTGGACGTAGGCATACAATGCCGAACCACTATAAATCTTTGTGTCTCTGATTATAGCTGATTCTCTGTTACTTGTTGATTTATCTACTCGGTTTAATTTTTTTTCTTTATTACATCTCTACACAAATATAATATTTGGTGTTTGTGATGAATTTAGTTGCAAACATTTTGGTTCTTTCATTGAGAACCTTGATTCTCAACTTGCTAGGATCCCTTTGTTGCTACTGGATTGGATAAATCCCCTAAAGGAGATCTGCAATTATCTTCAAGAAGTTCCTAATACTACTTAGATTTGTAGAAGTCTAAGCAAGGCCATTAATAATGGTGAGACATACTAGATCTACTTCTCCGGAATGTGCAAGGAAATGAGAATGCTAGCATTCAGCAAGGAGACCCAAGTAATCAGCCAACAAATGTGAATGCTGATCCGGTTGAAGTTCAGAATCCCACTGATTCTATCATGAGAGATGAATTTCTAATTTAATGAGAGAGCTAATGGAGAGCCGTAGAAAACTAAATCAACAAATTCAGACCAATATCAACTTGATGACCAAATCAATCAACAACAGCGAGGGAAAGCTAGGGGACCCCACTCCTTACTCAGCATCGGAAAGTTCTAGCTCAACGGACGAATATTACAAACATAGGCGTCGCAGGATGGAAGAATATCATGCTGAAACTTCAAAGCGTCACCAGGTAGACACAATCCATTATGGTCTGCTAGGACCGATCGGTGTCGATCCCTCCCTAGGGATCGGTACCGATCCCTCCTCCAAAGGATGGATTCCTTCCATATATCTTAGGAATTGGGTGGAACTGTTTCTGTTGGTTTGGATGATGGAGTTCGATTGAATACTGACCTGATACCTCCTTGGAATGATGATAAAATGAATGTATAAGATGCGCATCAGGATGATGGTGAACAAAGAAGGCATGAAACGGCCCACAGACATCGACCTGACCATATAAGTGAGGTGGAGCACAACCACCACTTGGCACCAACTATTCAAACGCTGGACTTATCGGCAATGGTCAGACAGTTGGTAAGAGAGACCCGGAGCTTGACTAACGATGACTGAGGATTTTTGAGAAGCCATGCCCCATTTACTGATAATGTTTTGCATGCGGAATATCCAGGGAGGTTCAACATGCCATCAATGCCTGCATACAAGGGAAAAACCTACCCCAAGTAACATTTCATGAGATACGAATGGCTGATGGATTTTACGCGAGCGGATGATGCGACCAAGTGTAGATGTTTTTCCATAACCCTTTCTGGAATAACAACAATGTAGTTCATAAGGCTACCCCCACGATCAATTTCTAGATTCGATGGTTTGGCAACCAAGTTTGTGGAGCAGTTCTGGATGCATACGACTCACCCCAAAGATGTGATGTCCCTTTCCAGTGTGATTCAGGCTCCAAGAGAGTCGTTGAAAGATTATTTGAAGAGATTTCGTACAGCTATTACAGAGGTCAGTAATCCAAATAACCATGCAATACTCATGGCCGTGACGAGAGGGATTGATTTAGAGTCTGATTTTGGTGACTGGTTAACCGGTAAGCCACCCGCAACATTGGAGCGCTTTTACGCAAAGGCCGCTCAGTATTTGAGAAAGGAGGAAGCCAGGTACTCTGGAAAAAAGAATGTTGCGGGTCCAAGTGGAGAGGGAGTACAAAGTAACATTATAATAAAACATCTGATGACAGTTCTAGAAAAGTCCAAGTGAATGTCCAGAATAAGCCAAATCAGCAAAAGAGAGGCGGAGATAGGAACCGAGAACGAAAGAGGATTCTAGAAGGGGGAAGCCTAGGATTCCGATGTATAATACTTACACGCCGTTGAATACGTCCTTAGAGAATATCTATCTGTCTACTTGCAATACCATGCAGTATAAGAAGCCGCCTCCAAAGGAATCAATAAAGAAGAAGAAACAGACCGAGAAATATTGTTGGTTTCACGAGTGCTGTGGGCACAATACAAATGAATGCAGACATTTCTAGGATGTTATAGAAAAACTAATTCGAGAAAGGAAATTATAACAGTTTGTGAAAACCCCACAGGATGGTAGGCAGGGGACATATGACCCCAACCGAGGACAAGGGCCGCATAGGGCTGAGCAGCCTGTGCGGACTGATGGAAGACTGGTGATAAATACGATAGTCGAAGGACCGCACCCAGAAGATAAAAGTTAGCAAGATATGGAGCGCTATGCTAGCGTGATTAGACATATGGATTTTGAATGCTGTTCGAATATGGAATATGGAGCTTCGGCAAAACAGCAACGTACGATAGCGGATGATATTGTGTTTAGGAACAGAAATGCAAATAAGGTAGAGGCTCCGATGATCGATCCAATGGTCATTTCGGCCATGATTGGCCCTGCTTTGGTGAGAAGGATATTGGTTGATTATGGAAGTTCAGTAAATATAATCTTCAAAAAAGCTTATGATCATATGAGGATGGAAGTCAAAGATTTAAAACCGGCTAAAGCTCGTATACGCGGTTTTAACGGCATTGCAACTAGGGCCGTTCTTTATGTCGAGCTACCCGTGAAGTTAGGAGAAGGTAAACGAAGGAAAGTGCAGATCTTGCCGTTTGTTGTTTTGGATGTTGACTCTCCATACAATGTTTTTCTAGGTCGACCGGCACTAGCCGAAGTCTGAGCAGCTCTTGTCCCATAGTGTTTGATCCAACAGATAATGGCGATGGAAGTTATTCATGACGATCAGGCGACTGGATGTGCCTGTTATGTAGCTGAGTTGAGGGATGCTCGGCGTAGAAAAAAGGTAAGGGTGTGGATAAGACCGTCCGCATCTAAGCTATCGAAGATTGACAACTAGCGCCTGAGCCTTGGCTCGGGCACCACGGTCGGTTCTATAAGGATATAGATCCGAGAGATGATGAAGAGGAGCCCAAAGAGAACAAGGCTGCACCGGCTGAACTGACAATTGATATCACGGTCAGCCACGGTGACCCATCGCGAGTCCTAAAGAATGGATCATGGCTCAGCCCCCCGATGATGAAAGAACTTGCTGGTTTTCTTCGAGCGAATCTAGACGTGTTCACTTGGACTCACTTTGACATGTCTGGAATCTCGCCTTCCATTGCGAGCCATGCATTGAATATCGACTCAAGGCATGTCCCGGTGAAGCAAAAAAGATGAGGCATGGATCTAGAGAGATCTGCCACTCTCAAAGAGAAGGTGGATAAACTAAAAGAGAACAGGTTTATTCACGATGCCCTTTACCCTAAATAGGCATCTAATCCTATACTTGTGAAAAAAGCAAATGGGAAATGGAGAACGTGCATTGATTATTCAGATTTGGACAAGGCATGTCCAAAAGATAGTTTTCCCCTTCCGAGGATCGACCACCTGGTGGATTCAACCGCGGGACACTAATTGCTACCTTTCATGGATGCATACTCGTGATATAACCAAATCCGATGCATATTCCCGATCAGGAGCACACCTGTTTCATTATCGATGTTTGATTGTACTGCTATGTAGTAATACCGTTTGGATTAAAGAATGCAGGAGCTACTTATCAACCCTTAGTCAACAGGATGTTTAAAGATCAGATCGAAAAAACAATGGAAGTGTATATGGGTGATATGCTCATGAAGTCACGACGATCAAGCGTCCATATTAGAGACTTGGCAAAAATGTTCGACATCCTCCGACATTACAAGATGAAAATTAATCCTTTGAAGTGTTCTTTTGGTGTTGCATCAAGGAAATTTTTTGGCTTTATTGTTAATGCCTATGGAATAGAAGCTAATACCGAGAAGATTCAGGCTATCTATGATATCCAAGTGCCAAGGATTATTAAACAAGTATAAAGTCTGAATGGGAAAGTTGCTCCCTTAAGTTGATTTATTTCTAGAGCTATCGACAAATGCATTCTTTTCTTTGATTTGATTAGGAAATGGAAAAGAAACTTTGAATGGAAAAAGGATTGTAAAGATGCATTTCAAGCTTTGGAGAATCATTTGGAGAGACCCCACATCTTGTCAAAGTCGATGGATCAAGAAGATTTGTACATTTATTTGGCTGTATCGGCACACGCTACAAGTGCCGCATTGTTGAGGATTAGATCCAGAGGCTAGTGTATTCCTTCAGCAAATGATTGAGGGGAGCTGAAAGGAACTATCCAAAAATAGAGAAACTGGCATACTGCTTGCTGATTGCATCACGAAAGCTTTATCCATACTTCTAGGCACCGATCAATGTTTACATCGACCAGCCGTTATGACAGGACCTACAGCGACCTGAGACGTCTGGAAGGTTATTCAAGTGGAATATCAAGCTCAGTCAATTCGATATTACTTATCTCCCTTGAAGGGCTATCCATTGTCAGGCACTGGTAGATTTTATAGCAGAGTTTACTACGTAGGATGATTCTACAGAAGGCAGCGAAATCCCTACCATACGGTGGAAATTGTTTACTGATGGAGCATCCAATGATCATTGTTCTAAAGCTGAAATTGTGCTTGTAACTCCTGAAGGTCAGTCAATCTGTTATGCTTTAAATCTTGATTTTCAACGACAAAGAATGAAGTTGAGTATGAAGCTCTGATTGCTGGACTTAAACTCGCTAGAGAACTCAAAATAAAATCTATTGAAATTTTTTGCGATTCACAGTTGATAGTGTACCAAGTCAGGGGAGATTAGTAAGATAAGGGACAACGGCTTACCCTATACCTTACCCAAGTCCAAGAATTGTTGGTAGAATTTGAGTACTATGACATTTTGCATATTCCAGGGGATCGAAACAAAGAGGCTGATTCATTGGCAAAGTTTGCAAGCACCGGTGATGCACAACAGATGGGGTTGATTCTGGTCGAAGTATTAAATGCCTTAAGTATAAACATGATTGAAATCGATCGGACACTGGAAGTGGAGCCTGAGAGGGAATCATGGATGACTCTAATCAAAGACTATTTGCTACACAGAGTCCTACCAGATCAAAGAAATGAAAAGCGACAAGTCCTTCGTAAAGCTTCGTGATATGTCACGCAAGAAGGAATTATGTACAGAAAAGGTTTTTCGATCCCCTTACTCCGGTGTGTCTCTCATGATGAGATAAAACGTGTCCTAAAAGAAGTTCATACAGGAGAATGTGGCGACCACATTGAGGGGCAAACTCTAGCAAAGAAAATTCTCTGTTACGGGTATTATTGGCCAGTTGTCAATCGAGACGCCGCTGACTATGTAAGACGATGCGATAAGTGCTAGATATATGCAAAATTTTCAAGAGCTCCGCCGACGGAAATCACGCAAATGGTCAGCCCACGGGCATTTGCCATGTAGGGAATAGACATTATAGGTTCCTTACTGATCTCTAAAGGTGGCACAAAGTATGCTATCGTCGCAGTTGATTACTTCACCAAATTGGCTGAAGTAGAACCTTTAGCCATGATCACAACCAAGAAAGTAATCAACTTTATTGTCTGAAACATCATATGTCGTTTCGATCTTCTGCGAACTATTATAATAGATAATGGGACTTAATTCGAAAGTGTTGAATTCAGAGACTTCTGTCGGAGGTATCGTATTGAAAAGAGATTTGCAACAGTCGCTCACCCTCAGGTAAATGGACAGGTTGAAGCTATAAAAAAATCATAAAGTCCATTGTGAAGAAGCGTTTGGAGAAGGCTAGAGGCAAGTGGGTGGATGAACTCTCGATAGCATTATGGGCCTATAGGACCACCCACAAATCCACGACTGGCTATACTCCATTCGCCCTTGCTTATGGTTCCAAAGCCGTCATTCGTATTGAGCTCGAGGTTTCGTCTCATCGAGTGACTTACTACGATCTCAAAACAAATAAAGATCTCCTTTTGCAATCTCTTGACTTTATAGATGAGAAGCACGAGGAAGCCGATCTGAGGGCAGCTGCGCATCGACACGGCGGTGTCGTCCGGTATTACAACATTAAAGTCCAACCTTCAACCTTTGAAATTAGCGATCTCGTCTTAAAATGGGTTTTTCCTACCCCATTGCACATGAATCCAATCTGGAAAGCACCATATGTCATTAAACAGAGGCTTGGAGAAGGAACTTTCAAGCTAGCGATTGTCGATGGCATCACACTTCCAAGGGCATGGAATAATGAGCATCTACTTTATGCTATTTCACTTAGTTTATTTCTTTTTCATTTCAGTTGTATTTGCTTTCAGAATTTTCTTTAGCATTTGATTTTCCAGATGTGTAATAAGACAGATAATGTTATTCCTTTTCATTTAGCGAATAAAGTTTTGGACTTCCTTTATATTTATGTTTGTTGTAGCATTATGTATTAGTTACATGATGAAATTGATTGATGATGATATGTCCGAACATGCTCCCAGAGTTTGAAATTAATCAGTTACGCTAGTTCTCAACATGACTAAATAAGATGAGCTTGGTCCACTTGTTCATTTGACAACTACCGTTCATAATCCAACGGATGGGATACATAGTGAGGAATAAATGTGGCTCAACCATTTGATGATCGAATAAATCCTACCGAACTGTGGAACTGAAATAAAATAAGAGCGACCATGACATGACCGAATGCTCACTAAATCAAACCCCAGGCCCTAGGGGGAAAACTAATTAGTTAAGGATTGTACGATCTGACTGCTCTCTGAAATAACATTAAGTCCTCAGAGTGCGGACTGGAGTATAAACATAAATCGGGTGTGAATCGACCACCCACGAAACAACTCTAAGCCCCCAGAGTGTGGACTAGAGTATAAACATAGATTGGATGCGATTCGACCACCCATCAACTAACTCTTATCCCTAGAGTGCGGATATGAGCATAAACAAATAGATGAGTGAGGTACGACCATTCACTATTCTATGAACTCTGGCCTGAAATTGAAAGGAAGCGTATAAACCTACTAAGGATGGAGTTCGACCATCCAATGTCTAACCTCGCTAACCTAAGACTGGGGGCAGAAGTATGGTTATTCGAAACTGTCGAATTCGACGGCATAACATCAAGGCTCGAGCTTACCATTTGATACGACTCAAGGCCACGACCATATGGAGGACTTGGGATAGAGCCAGTGGATTGTTTCTAGAATTGTTGAACAACGAATTACAAGTACATTGAATGGAAAGTAATAATTCAA
This sequence comes from Allium fistulosum, assembly GCA_030737815.1. NCBI lineage: Eukaryota > Viridiplantae > Streptophyta > Magnoliopsida > Asparagales > Amaryllidaceae > Allium > Allium fistulosum. Next base: position 941,906,078 of record CM060908.1, read on the forward strand.
CTACTTAAATAGCAGTACACACGAAAGCTCAACACAAAATAATAACTTTTATTCACATAATAGGTTTCAAAATTGTGGTACAAGTTATTTCAAAAAACCAAGAATCATACCCATACAACCACAACTAATAAAAGAAAATGATGAACAAACACCTATGCAAATTATGTGCACATTGAGCCGAAGTGACGGTTATTTCTTCGATCTTCTCACCTTTTTGGATTTTTCAAGAATGGGGCCACTTGTGCCCTCGATGTTTCTCTTCCTAGATCCTTTGCCACCTTTTGCAAGAGTGCTTTCAAAGGTAGGAGGGAGTTCATTGTGAATTGACCCATCAGGTGGAATAACTTGTAATGGGATAAGGTGTGGATCGTCGATGTCCACCTCGACAGGCTCAGCTTTTGCCTTTTTCTTCAGCAACTCCTCCTTCTTGATATGCTCTTTTAGGCTAATCTCATCAGTACATTCGGAGGTGCCAGTAGTCACAACATCGTCGGATTCATCTATTGGGAGCAGATCTTCAACCTTATCATCGTCAAGAGCCCCGATGGCTTGAGCATCGGGCCCTGGTACATCAGTAGCTGCTATAATCTTTGTTAGTTTCTCTTGTTGATCCACAGCAGCATCACTTTTAGAAGTTTGACCGCGACCCGGAAGAACTGCAAATTTTTTAAAACAGAGAGATAAGCCTAAAACCATAGGGCATGAAGAACAAAACCTCTCATAAATTAGAGAGTAAAGTCGAATATCTGTATCCAACTGGCTCTCGGTGGTTGCTGGAGTGCCCCCTTCCAAAATAGGGGAAAACACTTTGGATTGATAGTCGGGCTTACTTGGATAATAGCTCAAGTCCTGCTCCGGGCTAAAGGAAATCAATAGTCGCTTAGAAAGAAGAGGGGCCCTTAAGATCAGCCTCAGAGGATCCGACAATATGCTCCTTTTTGTCAGAAGGCGCTGAAACGTCAAAATATCGAAGTCTTGCGTTGGTAAGATCTAGGGGTTCATTTTCGCGGAGAATCTCCCGCACTAATTTTTCTTCATCAAACTCAATTCCACCCAGCTCCCTCTTTTTCATCTTAATGATGTGCTCCCAAGCTTCAGCATGTGACTCAAGATAACCTTCACCAAGAAAACTCAAGTCACGGTGGATAAAGACTTTGGCGTTGTTTTCGATGATCAATGGATCCAACAAGTCCTTGATTTCATTCCGACCGGACTCTTTAGCATCTTCTACTTGGGTTTCAATTTGTTCCATCATCTCCTTGTGGCCTTCCTCTCATGCCTCCTTTTTAAGGGCTTCTATTTTGGCAAATTACTCATCAATTTTAATTTTCAGCTCATGGCTTCAACCGCCTTTTCGCAATATCTTTATGATTCTTCCTGAGCTTCAATCTTCTCTTCCCTTTATTTCTTGGGAAGCTCGTCAAGTTCCTCAACGCTGGGGGCCAAGACATCTTTTTCCTTTTGCAAGGAATCTTCTTCCAGAGCGAGTGTCCTGTTGCGATTGAGGGTAGCATCGAGTTCTTTCTTATGGGATGCTTTGAAATGGCTCGCTACCTCCGACGTTTTCTTGGCGCTCTTTTCCGCCTCAACAAGTTTTGTTGCCAACTGTGACAGTTCATCATCTTGGTGTTTGATTATGTCTTTATCTTGTATCGCCTCTAGCTTGAGATGATCTATTTTATATTGTTGCTCGATTGACACTTCAGAGATTTTTTCTGCTAAGTGTTGAAATGATTCATGCTGCACAAACACGTCATTAACACATGCAAGAGAACTTGCTTTGGCGTGCCCTGAGATCATATGTACTATGGGAAGAAATTGAAGCCCATCGGAATAGATTTTCGGGGAAGTAACCTTAAGCTCGGCCAATTTATCCACTGTAGAAGTGTCAGAAGTAGCGGGAGACAAGGATGAATCGGAAGCGGCAATTGGATGCTTGCTCGAACTATGGTCGTGTGTCTGCTTAGAGCTCGAAGAACCAGAGTGTTTCTCCTGTGATGTGGCAATTTGAAGGCCACGCAAGGGAGGCTGGTATCCGTTATAAACATGAAAATTCAACCGATCTCTTTGGCGAGATGTCTGAGACTGGGACTTGCGCTTGGAAGATGGGGATTTCCTTGAATGATAGCTTTTTTCCCGTCCGTCTTCTTTTTCTTTATGCCTATCAGACTCTGAGTCACGGCTAGATCGATGATATGTCGAAGAACCACTTAAGCGATCGAAGGCCCAGGACTGAGTCATTGCGTCTGCAAAGACCAAATGAGAACATATGAGTAACTATTGTGCAAAGGATCACTACAGAGCGTATAGTGAAGTGCCCTTGGTCGTGAGTGTCCTAGTGTTCCCCTCTGACAGACCGGTGGCTGTAGCCTTGCTTATGGGTGTTCTCTCTCCTTTATCAGTAGGTAGAATGTCATCACCGCTTCTAGTAGGAGAATTGAGTCCTTCGTTATTGATTTTTGGAAAGTCATAGGTCATAATATCATCGTGAATTTGGAGAGTCAAAAATCCCTTCAGTAAACTTTCCAAGTGTTGGGAAGATGATTCTTCTTCAATAGAAGTAATCAAGAGTTCTGGATTTGCGGTAGTTTTTCTTCTACGAAGTTTTTATGCCAGCTTCTTCTTTCTCTTGGCGGGTGTTTGAGATTGTGCGCCTTGTGGCAGTTCGACCATAGGTGCCTTGCCTGGGCTTGCATCAGCATCGCCGGGTTTATTAGTTTGGGAATCCCTAATCTCACCTTCTTCAGTATCATCCCAAGTCCCTTCATCTAGGGGCACGACAGGATTGATGGCATCCCTTTCTTGCTCTGTGATGTTTCTCGACAATGCTACACTTTCGGGGAGCCCAATTTTATGACCCTCTTCCAACAGCCCGAATAAAGATAGTAACTCATCGGTTGTAAGAAGTTTGATGTCCCTGTCTTCGACAGGGGTCGCGCGAATAGCGGCGACCACTCCTGAAAAACTAATGCCTTCAGGACGCGGGCAGACACCTGTAGGGATCTCGGATTTTAATAGGTTCAAAAATATGACTTGGATTAACAGACTTAAGAATGAAATGAAAATAACACTTACGTCCTTCCAACCATCGCCTTGCGGCCAAGTGGACATCGAACCTAGAACCACTCATGCTTGAACAGAGAGAGTTTATTCCAAGCACCTGTTAAGACTTGGCAGTTAAGCGAAAGTTCAAGAAAAATGTAGGAAGGACTTGCTGACCACCGTTTAAAGTTGTAAATGAATCTTATGTCCTCGGGAGTTGGCGAACAAAATAGTACGCTCACGAATAGCATAAAGGTTACATGTAGGAAGGTGTTGAAATGGAGTGCGGATTAAGGATCTTAAGGCTAATTTAACACTAGAGGGGGGGTGAATAGTGTTTAATTGCTTCTAAGACTTATATGGACTAAATTAAAATTATGACACGAACAAATGCAGAACTTAATCACTGAACAATCACAGAATCAAACATAGATGCAGAAAGTAAATAAAAAGCAATAAAAGGAAAGAACACACCGGATATTATACTGGTTCGGAGTTACCCTACATCCAGTCCTGTACCAAGGCAGAACACCTCATACAGATTTTTATTATACCAAAGTCGAGATTACAATCCTCAGTTTCTAAAGGCCTTGAGGTACCCTCCTGTCTTACGAGTTCGGGGCAAACTCTCTTGATTTATGGGCCACAAGATTACCCAATTGATTTCCAGGCACAACCACACCTTATAGAGAGACTCGATAAACTTTTGATTACAAATTGATCCTATAACTCTGAATAGCACTTTGATCTTCGAGAGAGGGTAGAGAATCAAACAAGAATGAGATTCTAATTTGATGCACTTGAGAATTCGATAGAATTTCGGCACGAACTTAAAAATATGAATATTTTAGAATATGGATTTGTGGAGAAGGAGTGAAGAAAATATGAAAATAGTTAGTTAAAAAATTCGTTTGTGAAGGCTATTTATAGAGCACCAACAGTCATAACCATTCGTGAAGAGATTTAAACGAATAGACACTTCTTTTGAAAATTGAAACTTTTGAATCCAACGGCCACCATGTCGACATGGGGTATCCCATGATGTCGACATCCCTATGTTAAAAATAATATAAAATTTGTTTTGAAAATGGTATTGAAATGAAAACAAAATGAAATGACTCTGGAGTAAAATAAACTAATTTTACTATGTTTTAAAACAAAAAAAAACAAAGAATATTTTAAGGCTAAAACATCTATTTGAAAATCATTTGAAGGCTAAATATTTTGAAAATCCTTTTGAAAAACCATTTTGAAGTAGTTTTGCAAGCTTTTTCCTGCAGAATATCTCATCACATCAAAACTCGAGAACTTGTACAAAACCAGGATGTTCGTGGGTTTGTAAGCCACTTATCGTAGGTTTGTAAGCTACTTGTCATGGGTTTGCAAGCCACTAAGAAGGTAGAAATGGGTTCCATCCCAAATGAAATTCGGAATGAAGATTTCCATGCTATTATGGAGTTTTAACAATAAACTAGACACATATCTTGAAATCTTGATACTCATGAGTCTTCAAACTTGATTTCTTCATCCTTGATCTTTATACTGTACAGTCTTCAATAATCAGTACCTGTTTAATATATCCTGCATAATAACATTCATATATATCTAGACAATAGTGTTAGTATATAAGTTATAATAAAATAAGTTACAAAGGTTGTTGTCATCAAAACCACTATCTCCAGTTCCTAACAATCTCCCCCTTTTTGATGATGACAACCTTATAAAATATACTTACCACTTCGATCATACCATAACTCCCCCTTACACCAACAACTCCCCTTTACTCCAAGCCAACTATTACTATTTTATATAACTTCTCCCCCTTTGTCATCAACAAAACAATAACCTATAAACCTTGAACTTAATAGAAAATGAGATAAACAAACATATGACATAAGAATAATAACTATGTATGAGTTAAATATAGCATCCTAAGTTAAATGGAATTCAAGATTTTATACACCAAAGATTGTTTTTAGAAGAACATTAATTAAGAAAGCACTTTATATACAAATTAACAAACTAATGTACAATCAAGAAAGAGAAAAATGAATAACGAAAAACGCTTAACGAGGACCCTTAACTATTGGTGATTTATAGACCGAACAATTTGGATAGTGGAGACAAAAGTTTCCCCGTTGTTCGACCAAGTTCCCATTAGCATCAAAAAGGACCTCTCCAACGCAAATCACGCCATCGTCTTCGTCCATATGAATATCCGGATTCGGCAGAGGATGTTCTTCTTCTTGATCCTCTTATGGTTCTTCCATAGGCTCTTCTTATTCAGAATCCATGGCTTGTGACAATTCTTCGATGACAATGGGACTGGCATGGTTATCCATAAGGAATTTTTCTAAATTCCTAAGAATTCTGCCTTGCCTATCTTGTTCTCTAGCCATTCGCAGTTGACTCAATTGAATTTCCGTCATCATTTGAAGCAAATCTTTCATCTTCTCTTGTAATTTGATGACTCGTACGTGTGTGGAATGTTAAAAAGGGCCAGAATGAGGAGAAGTGGGTGAAGAAGGTTTATTATTAGAAGAGGAAGCCATTACTTTACTGTTTTAGAAGTTTATTACAGAGAATAGAACAGAGAAAAGGAGTAAAAGTCGAAATATATAAATATATAACCAAATAACTAATTTTGGAGGGAAATTTAAATTTGAAAATCTCGGCCTGTATGTCGACATAGGGGGATGGGTCATGTCGACATGCCCAGTTAAATTTTTGAGAAATTTTTATTTATATTAATTATTAACTATACTTGTATTATTTATAATTTATATTTCAGTTAATGAACATATACCTAATTCTCTTCTAAATTTAGTAAAGTTTTGTTGATTTAATGATTTGGTTAATATATCAGCAATTTGTTTTTCAGTATTAATATATTCAAGATCTTTATTTATATTATCTTTAAGAAAATGATGTCTAATATTAATATGTTTTGTTCTAGCATGATGAGTTGGATTTTTAGATAAGTTCATTGCACTAGTATTATCACAATAAATTGGTGATTTAGTTATAGTTAATCCCAAATCTTTTAAAGTTTGTTGCATATATATAACTTGAGAACAAGCCAAAGCAGCAGATATATATTATGCTTCAGTTGTTGACAAGGATACAGTGTTTTGCTTCTTACTAAACCAGGAAACCAGAGAATGTTCTAGAAAGTGACAAGTTCCACCTGTACTTTTTTCGTTTGATTTACAACCAGCGTAATCAGCATCACAATATGAAAATAAATCAAATACATCATTTTTAGGGTAAAATAAACCATAATCTAAAGTATGTTTTACATATCTTAAAATTCTTTTAACAACTTTTAAGTGAGTTTCTTTAGGTTGAGATTGGTATCTTGCACAGAGACAAACACTATGCATGATGTCAGGACGACTTGCTGTTATATAAAACAGCGAACCAATCATTCCCCTATATAATTTTTGATCAACATATTTTGATTTATCTTCTTTACTTAAAGCTACATTAGTTGTCATTGGATTTGGTTTCCCACTAGAAGTGGTCAATCCAATTTATTAATTAAATCCTTGGCATATTTTTCTTGACTAATGAAAATTCCTTTATCTAATTGTTTGATTTGAAGTCCTAAGAAGAAGCTTAGTTCTCCCATATGCCTCATTTCAAATTCTTTAGTCATTATATCTGAAAATTCTTTATTCATTATGTTATTAGTTGACCCAAATATTATATCATCTACATATATTTGTACTAATTGAATATCTTTTTTGTTTCTTTTAATAAAAAGAGTTGTATCTATTTTACCAATTTCAAAACCAGATTGTAGTAAATAAGATCTTAGTCTTTCATACCAGGCTCTAGGAGCTTGTTTCAGACCATATAAAGCTTTCTTTAATTTATATACATGATTTTGAAATTTATTATCTTCAAAAAGTGGAGGTTGTTCAACATAAACATCTTCTTTTACAAAACCATTTAGAAAAGCACTTTTAACATCCATTTGATATAACTTGAAATTATTGTAATTTGTGAAAGCAAGTAGAATCCTGATAGCTTCTAGTCTTGCTATGGGTGCAAAGGTTTCGTCATAATCAATTCCTTCTTCTTGACAATAACCTTGCACGACTAAACGAGCTTTATTTCTCATGACCTCAATGAGTTCATTCATTTTATTTTTATAAACCCATTTTGTTCCAATTATACTTTTATCCTCAAGTCTAGGAACAAGTTCCCAAACATCGTTTCTGGTGAACTGATTTAATTCCTCTTGCATAGCAAGAATCCATGAATCATCAAATGATGCTTTCTTTGGATTTTTTGGTTCAATAGTTGATATAAAAGCTACATTACTCATACTATTTAGTTGATTTCTTGCTTTAACTATATATTCAATATTTCCTAGTATATTTTCTACAGGATGATCTTTTAATAGTCTAATTCTTTTATTAGGTTGAATAATTTCACAATTAGTTTCATTAGGTTCATTATTTTGAAGTTACAAAATCTTCTTCATCTTCTATTTTCACAGTATCTTTAAAATTTTCATCCAAAGATACATGCATTGTTTCTTCAATAGTGTTAGTTCTTAAATTATAAACTCTAAATGCTTTACTTCTATTAGAATATCCGATAAAGATACTTTTGTCGGATTTAGGTTCAAATTTATCTAAATTATCTTTTGTATTAAGAATAAAACACTTACTACCAAAAACTTTAAAATAAGCTACTATGGGTTTCTTATTGTAAAGTAATTCATATGGTGTTTTATTAGTTAATGGTCTAATTAAAATCCTATTTAATATATAACAAGCTGTAGCGACAGCTTCAGGCCAAAAGTTTTTAGGTAAGTTACTATCAGAAAGTATTATTCTAGCACACTCATGAATCGTTCTATTCTTACGTTCTACCACTCCGTTTTGTTGTGGAGTTCTTGGAAAAGAGAAATTATGTGTGATTCCTTTTTTATTACAGAAATTCTCAAAATTTTCATTTTCAAATTCTCCACCGTGATCACTACGAATAGTTTTTACTTTTAAAGAAAATTGATTTTGAATTCTTTTAGCAAAATTCTTAAATAATTCAAAAGCATCACTTTTAAGTTTAAGAAAAATTGTCCAAGTATATTTAGAATAATAATCTACAATTACAAAAACATATTTATTGTGATTAATTGATTGAACTTGAGATGCACCAAATAAATCTAAATGAAGTAATTCTAGAGGTTTAGAAGTAGAAATCATATCTTTTAATTTAAATGAACTTTTCTTAAGTTTTCCTAATTGGCAAGCATCACATATACTATCTACTTTAAAGTTTAACTTGGGAAGACCTCTAACTAAGTCAAGTTTTGATAACCTAGATAACAGTTTGAAATTTAAATGACCATATCTTTTATGCTAAATCCAAGGGTCACTTGTATTAGCCAAAAGACATAAGTTATCATTTGAAACTTTCATACTAAGGATCTAAATGTTTTTCTTCCTAATTCCTTCAAAGATATTATTTGACTTATTATCTTCGATGTGACACTTATCTTTTCCAAATTTAATTTTAAATCCTTTATCACATAGTTGACTTATACAAAGCGGATTATGTTTTTCATTCCTAACTAGCAAAATATCAGAAATAAGAGGAGTTTTAGAATTACCGACATTGCCGATGCCAATCACATATCCTTTTGAGTTGTCTCCAAAGTTGACCAATCCACCATCTTGATATATAATGTCATTGAGTATCTCGGGATTTCCAGTCATATGCCTTGAACAACCACTATCAAGTATCCATTTATCTTTCTCAATTTGCCCGGTTTGTCCATTGGTTGTTGATTCTTCAAAAGCCATGTAACATGTCTGTTCTTGCATAACAAACTAATTCGGTAGATAACTTGATTTTTCATAAAAACTATATGTAGACTTATGATACTTTGATGAAATGCATAGATTCAAACTAGTATTAACAAAATTTTCTAAAAATGCCATTTTCAACTTTTCAAGTTTCAGATTATGAAAACTATGAAAACCTATGCTCTGATACCAATTGAAAGGGAGTGCGGATTAAGGATCTTAAGGCTAATTTAACACTAGAGGGGGGGTGAATAGTGTTTAATGGATTCTAAGACTTATATGGACTAAATTAAAATTATGACACAAAAAATGTAGAACTTAATCACAGAACAATCATAGAATCAAACACAGATGCAGTAAGTAAATAAAAAGCAATAAAAGGAAAGAACACACCGGATTTTATACAGGTTCGGAGTTACCCTACATCCAGTCCTGTACCAAGGCAGAACACTTCATACAGATTTTTATTATACCAAAGTCAAGATTACAATCCTCGGTTTCTAAAGGCCTTGAGGTACCCTCCTGTCTCACGAGTCTGGGGCAAACTCTCTTGATTTACGGGCCACAAGATTACCCAATTGATTTCCAGGCACAACCACACCTTATAGAGAGACTCGATAAACTTTTGGTTATGAATTGATCCTATAACTCTGAATAGCACTTTGATCTTTGAGAGAGGGCAGAGAATCAAACAAGAATGAGATTCTAATTTGATTCACTTGAGAATTCGGTAGAATTTCGGCACGAACTTAAAAATATGAATATTTTAGAATATGGATTTGTGGAGAAGAAGGAGTGAAGAAAATATGAAATTAGTTAGTTAAAAAATTCATTTGTGAAGACTATTTATAGAGCACCAACAGTCATAACCATTCGTGAAGAGATTTAAACGAATAGACACTTCTTTTGAAAATTGAAACTTTTGAATTCAACGGCCACCATATCGACATGGGGTATCCCATGATGTCAACATCCCTATGTTAAAAATAATATAAAATTTGTTTTGAAAATGGTATTGAAATGAAAAAAACAAAATGACTCTGGAGTAAAATAAACTAATTTTACTATGTTTTAAAACGAAAAAAACAAAGAATATTTTAAGGCTAAAACATCTATTTGAAAATCATTTGAAGACTAAAATATTTTGAAAAGCAGTTTTGAAAATCGTTTTGAAAAACCATTTTGAAGTAGTTTTGCAAGCTTCTTCCTGCAGAATATCTCATCACATCAGGACTCGAGAACTTATACAAAACCAGGATGTTAGTGGGTTTGTAAGCCACTTGTCGTAGGTTTGTAAGCTACTTGTCGTGGGTTTGTAAGCCACTAAGAAGGTAGAAATGGGTTCCATCCCAAATGAAATTCGGAATGAAGATTTCCATGCTATTATGAAGTTTTAACAATAAACTAGACACATATCTTAAAATCTTGATCTTGATACTCATGAGTCTTCAAACTTGATTTCTTCATCCTTGATCTTTATACTGTACAGTCTTCAATAATCAGTACCTGCCTTATATATATCCTGCATAATAACATTCATATATATCTAAACAATAGTGTTAGTATATAAGGTATAATAAAATAAGTTACAAAAGTTGTTGTCATCCAAACCACTATCTCTAGTTCCTAACAGGTGTAACTGCTTGGATGGAGTTGAGTGGGAGCTATTCCAAGATATCTCAACATCTCTCGAATAAAAGAATTAAAGGGAGGTACGCATCCAGCCCAACACATAAATTTGTGACATGTCGTGTACCCATACAGGGCAAGTGAGGATCGTTGTTTATCGAAGGAACCAAGACATCTGTGAATGGAATTCCATGAACAGAACAAAGCATGTGAAGGTTAGCATTTCCAATTCGGGAAGCTTGAGAATATATTGGGTTATTTAGGATAATGATGCCTTCTACTATGTCGGGAGCAGGTCTTATATCCTCTATTGGAAGGACCAGAACATCTGAAAAAAGGTTAATCGATGGACCAGAAACTTCCGTTCGCTCGGCTTGATGTATGGGAGAAAGTTGCCGGATATAGCCACAGAGCTCAATTTTACTTCAGGATTAGTGTGCTACATGGCCGGTTCGGAAGACATAGCAACTAAACGCTCTGAGCGTCTGGATTCCATATTAGCTATAATCAGTAGATAATCGAGATTAAAAAAGTTAACTTATTCCTCCCATGTTAAGTGTAAGCTAGTGCAGGGTAGTGCAGTGCATAACAGATATAAACAGTTTAAAATTAGAAAAATGAACTGAAACGACGAGACTTTGGATTTCGACCAGAGTGACCATCATCGCTGACTGTCTCAACTGGCGGAAAGATTGATCGGTTGTAAAAGCTTTAGGATCGACTATCAGTATATCAAAGTGTGAATTTTGTCATTCAAGTCCATATTCAAGTTTTTAGTATATGTTGAAAGTTCCAAGGACTTGATTATCTGGTCTCAAGTTTAATTATGAGTATGCAAGTTTTATTGTTCATCATCATCGTATCTCCAAGTTCGTTAAGATGAATTAGTGATGATTGTCTGAACAAGTAAGGTTGGATTAGATTGCAAGTTCAAAGTGTTCTTTATGCCAATCCCTATTTTAATGTCAATCCTTATGTTTATGCTAGTCCTTAATTTTATACCGATCCCTATGGCTATACCGGTCCCTTTCCCAAGCCTCACGATCGATCCCTCTCTTCAACCTAAAAACCACCGATCCCTTTCTTTTTACCAATCCCACCGATCCCTTTACTTATACAAGTCCTACCGACCTCTCTCTCACAACAAACACTACCGACCCCTCAACTACACCCTCTCCCACTTCATCAAGCGAGGGATCGGTATATCCATGCTTCCCATCAAGTTTCCACCTATCCCTCCTCCATCCAACCTGTCACCTTCTCTTCCTACATGACCGAACCCTATGTCAAGCGCTCCTTTCTTCTTCCTTCTATCCTTCGCTCTACCAAACCCTACTAAATCCCACTTCTCCCCTCTTCCAGGCGACTTTGGTCATGATCTAATAGTAGAAATTGCAATGAGGGATTCGGGGGATTGATGGCGAACGTTAAAATCCAACATATCGTCATCAAGACAAAATTTAGAAATGCATAACCTTCCAAAATGCGTTAAAGATGGGTGATTCGAGGAAAAGTATGGTTCGAATGAAAGGCGAGACGACAAAAGCTAAGTTGATCGACAAATAATTAGGAGAAGGCAGTGTTTCAATAAAGGAAGAAGGGTTCGGGTTTCTTAGAGTAAAGGAGGGTTCAGAGTAGGAGGTATGAGCGGAGAATAGTTAGAAATGTTAGGTGTGTGGAAGATGGAAAGAAAGAGTGGTAGCTTTTAAAAGGAGAGTGGGTTCGGCAAGCGAAACAACAAGGGGAGGTATTGGCATGAGATACATGGGAGTTAGGGGTCGGCACGTGTCTTCGAGATCATGCACAATTGGAAGGGCTTAGCTAGGAAAATACTGATCCCTATAAGCAGGCGCCTAAAAGAAAAATAAGAGAGAGAGGGGTTGGCAAATGTATGCCGACCCTTGTAAGCATTGAAAGAAAAAGGAAGGATCAGTTAAACCTATGCCGTTCCCTGCAAATGTTCCAAAAAGAAGAAGAGAAGAAATGAATGAATGATGAATGATGAGGATTGGCTATAGGTATGTATGCAAATAAATATAGGCATAGAAATTATTGAAAGCTTGTACATACAAAATGCAGGGAAGTTGGCAATGACCCATGAACGTGCGAGTGCGTCCAGGAGCAAACAACAAAAAACGTGCAAATGAATGTGCACGTGAATGTCCTGAAAGTTCAATTTTTTAAAATCGATGGAAATTGAAGTTAAAACCCGAAACCTTCTAGTTCGAGGATGGATTAGATAACAAAAGCTTATTAGTCTCGTAAAATATACTTATATGTTGATGGAATATAGCACTGGATTTATATTATTGGAAATCGACCAAGAGTCATGACAATCAATAAGGAATTCGACACATTGGAAAAATGATTCAACGAAGGAATAGCAACTATTCAGAAAGCTAGATGGATCTCATTCTCAACGATTCAAAGCACGTCATGTTAATCATAAGACGTACTTTAGGGGGCAAGTGTTACCCGGCATTCAAGCCCGACTATATTGAACTGATTGCACGAGTTAGATCCAACTGCCATCAAGGCCAATGTTTTCAAAATGATGATTGTGGGCCCTGGAAGTCAAGTACAGATGGTTATATGAAGTCAGAATTGAACAAAATTGATAGATATGCGACGTAAAATGCTCAAAGTGTGGAATATGGCTCCTTGGATGAAAGAGGTCGGTATAGCATCGCTCATTAAGAGGGATCGACATACATCATGAAGGATGGGTCAGCAGGCTTCATGGAAGAGGGGTCGACATAAATCTAAATACTAGAACATCTATGCAGAAAGCAATCAATATCTCGAGATCTACAAGACCAATGTATATAAAATTTGGAGAGCAAGGTATATGGACCTTAGAGAACTTACCCTAGGGATCGCACATCAAATGGAAAAAGTTGGAGGGATCGGTATACACCCCTTGAGAGGCTAAACATATTTTAGCATGGAGAAGCCACCATAGGGATCGCTGCCCAAAAATCGACCAATGAAGGGATCGGTACCGATCCCTCCTCATTCGGAATTGGTCCTAGCGATCCCTCTAATGGGCCTATGTGGGTTAGAAGGTCCTTCAGCTGAAATTTCAGAGAGATTGGTGGTCGTCTTCACCTATAAATACCGGACTGATGGGTCATTCTGAGGATCTTTACGCTACTTGTTACTCTAGACTCTATTGTAATCAAGTGTTTACTATCTTTTATTGCTGTAATCAGATTTATAAGTAACTAATAAAGGATAATATTGAAAGTAGATGTAGCCATACAATGCCGAACCACTATAAATCTTTGTGTCTTTGATTGTAGCTGAGTCTCAGTTACTTGTTGATTTATCTACTCAATTTAATTTTGTTTTTTTATTCATTTACTTCTCTACACAAATCTATTCTTGGGTGTTTGTGACCAATTTAGTTACAAACAGATGTTATTCTTGAAAGTGGCATTTATGCGATTAACACAAATTATGTATGTTCTATGAATAATTATTTTAACAATTTAAATGATAGTCATCTTTGGCATTGTAGGCTAGTTCATATTAGTGAGAAACGATTATACAAATTGAAAACCAAAGTTTTCTACCACCAATTGATTCTGAATCATTTGACACGTGTGAGTCGTGTCTTAAAGGTAAAATGACCAAGCACCCCCTCAGTGGGAGCAACGAATGAGTTGATGAACTCTTAGGGTTAGTACATAGTGATGTATGTGGCCTGATGCCTATAATAATCAAAGATAATAGTTCTTTCTTTATTACCTTCACTAATGATTTCTTTAGACTAGGATATTTGTATCTTATAAAGAACAAATTTGAGGTCTATGGGAAATTTATTGAATATTAAAATGTAATAAAAAATGAATCAGGCTGTAAAATTAAAATTTCTTGATCAGATCGAGAAGGTGAGTATATTGGATAGGATTTCCAACAATACTTAAAAGACGATGGGATTATCTCTTAGGTTACTCCCCTATATAATCCACAATACAACTGTGTGTTAGAGTTAAGGAACCAAACCTTATTAGATTTGGTTCGTTTCATGATGAGTAAGGTTGAGTTACCTCTATCCTATTGGGGATATGTGCTAGAAACTGCAACGCATATGTTGAACTTGTTACACACTAAATCTGTGCCTAAAACACCATATGAGATGCGGTATGGTAAGAAACACCAACTCAAATATTCAAAGGTGTAGGATTATCCAACATAAGTTAAGAACGTTGGTTTGAATAAACTAGGGGCAAGATCGGTACTGTGTAAATTTATAGGATATCCTAAAAACTCGATAGGATATATATTGTACAATACCAAGGAACAAAAGGTTGTTGTTTCTCAACACACTGTCATTTTAAAAAAGTAATTTCTATCAAAGTAAATTAACAGCAAGGTTTTAGACTTGGATGAGATCCAAGAAGTTAACATCAAGGCCGAACTAGTAGGAAAACCAAGTTCACCCATATATGAAAACACACAACAATTAGAAGGTCTAATAAGGATTCTCATGCACTAGAGAGATACTACGATACTCACGTGGATGGGGAGAAGGAGGACTGTGTCTTAGATGACGACACCCCTCTATCTTTCCAACAAGCACCGCAGAGTAAAGACTCTGCACTCTGGCTTAGAGCTATGAAATCTTAGATGGATTCCTTGTACAAAAACAAAGTTTGGACTTTGTTAGATGTACTCGAAGGGATAAAACTCATTGGATTCAAATGTATTTTTAAGAAAAAACAAAACGCGGGTGAAGAAGTAGAGACTTATAACACAAGACTAGTTGAGAAAGGATTTCTTCATATTCAAGGTGTTAATTATGACGAGACCTTTTCGCCTGTACCCTTGCTTAAGTCTATTCGGATTATGCTAGCTATCGCTGCATTCTATGACTATGAAATATGGAAAATGGATGTAAAGACGGCATTTCTAAATGGTGATTTATAAGAATCCATCCATATGTCGCTGCCCGAGGGTTTTGTGTTAGTAGGAGTGAGGGCAAGACCTGGAAATTGTTAAAGTCCATTTTTGGATTTAAACAAGCTTCAAGGAGTTGGAACAAGTGTTTTGATAAGGTAATCAATTAGTTTGGTTTTTATTAGAATATAGAGGAAGCGTGCGTATACAGAATGGAACAGGGCAACGCTCTTATATTTCTAGTGCTCTATGTCGATGATCTATTATAGATTGGTAATAACACTTGGTTATTGCAATCAGTGAAAGCCTAGCTTTCCAAAGACTTCTCTATGAAGGGTTTGGGAGAAGCAGCCTGTATACTTGGTATAAAGATCTGTAGAGATAGATCTAAGAGGCTGTTGAGATTGTCCCAATCCCTGTTCATAGATACCATATAGAAAAGGTTCTGTATGGAGAATTTCAAGCGTGAAAACGTTCCAATCCAATCTAGAATCGTCCTTTCTAAAAAGGACGCTCCTCATACTGATGAGAAGAAAGAAGTATGAAGAGGATCCCCTATGCTTTAGCCATAGGATCCATAATGTATGCCATGCTATGTACAAAACCGGATGTGGCATAAGCATTAGGATGCATGAAACGATACCAATCTAATCCCAGAGAAAAACATTGTACAACTGTAAAATGTTTACTGAAGTATTTAAGAAATAATCAAGACTTATTCCTTATATACGTGAATGGAGACCTTCTTATGAAGGGGTATACCGATTAGAGCTTTCAAAGTGATATAGATGATAGTAAATTGGTGTAGGTTATGTCTTTAAGCATAACGGCGGAGCCATTAGTTGGAAAAGTTCCAAGCAAGAAACAGTGGTTGATTCTATGATGGAAGCCGAGTACATCACCCTCAATGAAGCAGCTAAAGAGGCAGTCTAGATGTGAAAATTTAAATGAGCTCAGAGTGATTCCCGATACCAAGAATCACATGGAATTGTTTTGTGATAACAATGTAGCAATGCAGATCACAAAGGAGCCCAGAGTACACAAAAGGTCAGGACATATTCTTCGGAAGTTCCACCCGATGAGAGAATTCGTTGAGAAGAAAGAGGTCGTGATACAAAGGGTAGATACCAAGTATAACATACCAGACCCATCCACTAAGGGTTTAGCTCGGTCAGCTCTTGAGAAGCTGATTGAAGGGATAAGATTGAGATTCTATAATTGGCCCTAAGTGCAAGTGGGAGATTGATAAAGTTAGGGGTATGCCCTAGGGGCAATTTTGTAATTTAATGTAAATTAATTAACTCTGTTATCAATTCTCGTTCGTAATAAAGGTGTTTTTATTTCTGTTATATATTTGTTATAGTGTGTTATAAATAATTAAATATTTAATTAAAATATATTTAACAAAAAATCCATAAATAGTGTATTTGTGATAGTAATTACAAATAGTTGTAATCATGAGTATTGTTCTATAATATTATAAAATATATCATTTTTAAATGCTCCTAGTCAAGATACATCGAGATCGGATATCGATGTATCCGTCGGGACTAGAGTACGTAACGCTCTTCAAATGTTAGGCAGTGTATTACTCATGACTACTAGGGGGCACCAA
Organism: Allium fistulosum; assembly: GCA_030737815.1. Lineage (NCBI taxonomy): Eukaryota > Viridiplantae > Streptophyta > Magnoliopsida > Asparagales > Amaryllidaceae > Allium > Allium fistulosum. The sequence continues at coordinate 941,923,088 of CM060908.1, forward strand.
AAAGTTACATACCAATATTTATTGGAAAACCATGGAACACACATTTGGTAGTTTTTAGTTGTTAATATAACTAAGGTCAAATAGAAAATATTGATGTGACTGATTTACACAGTTCTCTAGACTTGAGAATATCATCGATCTTCAATATAAAAGCTCCACTTTGATTATAGTCAAATCATGACACGACTTTCCTCGAGTGACTATAGTTGGGTCAAGTGGAAGTATTAGAAGTGAATCACTATTCAAGAGAGGATTCGTCTCCTCTGTTATACAAGGTTTGTGTCATAGTCAACTCAAGTCAGCTCAAAGTCAAAATACCTGGCCAGAGTAATTCGATTTATAATAATTATTATTATTGAACCAAGGATTTTACATTTGGACAATAGACTTAAATATGGATGATATTGGAATTTTGACCATTACCAAATTCCATAAGTTCTCAGTGATATAGTTTTGACGAAGAGAATTGGTGTAAATAAAAGTCACAATCGGGTAACGGTTAACAAAGTAAAATTGGATTTTACCAAAAACCAAGTAAGCAATAAATTTGGCTAAAATGCCATACCACCTGCTAAGTGACATATGAACGTTAATATTCGAATAGTTCGATATTAATCGTTGACCAAATTTACGCCTAATGAGTTACACAAGAGAAACGATTTAATCAAATTGTAATTGTTATAAATTAACTTAATTAATTAATATTTGTGAAATATTAGTTATGAAATTTGATTTTGATTTGATAAACAAATATTATTAAATATATTTTATAATAGTTATAAATATATCAACCGATATACGATATCGATAAGTATTAATTGGATCAAATTGCATGATATTTGTTCGAGTCTTAAAAGATTTTAAAGCCTAAGAAAGGGGCCATTAATTTGGCTGCAACATGGAGTATAGCCAACTCGAAACACGGGTAAGAGTGGCTTGATTTGGACGGTTGAGATGGAAGGAGATTGAGTAAAAAATGAGATCCCAAATTCTCTCCTTTTCTTCCTCTATTTAAGCATCTCTAACTTTATTTGATATTGATCTTTTGGAGCCTCCATCCCCATACATTGCTGGCTAAACTCCCCTCCCATCTCTTTAATTTCCTAAGCTCAAATCAAGTCAACTGCTATTTGATAGCTGGTGGTCAACGGTTCAAGGACTAGCACTCTTTCAGATCGGAAATCGTTTCAAGGAGTATACTTCATCATTTCAAGGTGAATTTTAAGGCATTGGTAGTAAGGTATATTTCTAACTTAAATATGATCATTAATGCTTAGATATAATGTTTTATTATGTATATACATATACATATACATATACATATACATACATACATACATAGATATATATATATATTATTAGTTAGGTAACGATTCCGATATACCATTATATTGGTTTGGTTGTATGTATGTATATACTTGTATATAATTTTTTATTGTATATACCTATAATGGTATGGCTCGGAAATAAAAAAACATATTTTTATTTATTTACTTAATTTAATAATATATATATATATATATTATAAATATGCATATATATACTTTATAATTTAATTACTTCAGCATACTTTATATAAATATAGTTATATAAATTTATATTTAACTTATTAAATATATATTATATTTGGCAGTAATACAATATTATATATATTATTATTATTTAAATATTATTCAAACCATTTAATTACTAAATTAAATATATTAATATGTATTATATATAATAATGTTTCACATTTTATAAAATTATATTATCACAAAATACATGCTCGGTAGAAAAACAAAAAAAACATTTTTTTATTATTTAAAAATATTTTAAATAACACCCAAAACTTAGATAATTAGTTTAAAATTATTTTTAAACAATAAAATTACGAAACAAATATTCAAAGTCTAAATTATCAATTAGAATTCTACTAGAAATTTAAATTTCAAAATTATGTTTTGATATTATTTTGTATTAATATTTTAATATAAATTTGTATGGAAAAAATAAAATAATCTTTGAAATTTGAAAGAATATATTTCGAGTCATGCGTAAGACCAAGTAAATACATTCTTATTAAAAATATTTTTAGTATATTTTACAAGTATTATTTTATGTTTATAATATATTATTACACAACTATAAATAAGTAATTAATATTATATATATCTATATTAAATAAGTTCTTTTATTTACATTAGTATATATTATTTTCGGTTTAAAACTTTTTTTATTTAATATATTTATAATTAATTTAAGTATATTCACATAATTGTAAATATATAATGTTAATATTTCATAATCATCTTTATAAATATAAGTAATTATATATATGCACATTTATAGTAATATATATTATATTTATATATATTTGTAATATTTTATATATGTAAATAAAGGTATATAAACATACATTTAGGCAATATATTTGTATATTAGATAAGCTATATATTTTATATATGTAAATTGGTCATTGCGATGTAATCCCAACATCTATATACATGCATGTTATATCGTGCACGGATTGATATGTTGTACATGCACATACACATATATGTGAATATAATACTCGTGTGTATATATAGAATATCACATAAATTAGATGATGCTATATTATTTTACAAATTTAAATAAAATATTTAAAAGAAATTTAGAAATGCTCTAAATAAATTAGACTTCATAGGCATAATAAAGACCTAATATGGTAAAAAATTGAAATTCACCCATAACTTCCACTACAGGCTAGTCCGGTTCCAACAGCAACTACTGACTTGACTAGGGAAATGATAACCGCTAAACAAATTATTATATGTTTATAATGAAATAAGTATTTAGTTTGTAATAATGGAATATCACATGTTTGTTCTTTCCTATTTTTGTATTGAATTAATCATTTATATTTTGTGATGTTTACTATTTATTAACGTAGTTACTATTTAGCATGATTACTATACTTTTGTGGAATTGAAATAGTTATGTATGTCTCATTTATGTTATACAATTTAAAAAAAAACATTGTATTCCAACTAATCAGCATGAAGATGCATGTAGAAAAATGAATACGATAGTAGTATCCCATTGCTTGTTAAAGAAGATCCACGACTATGTACTGCCGACTGCATTGGTAGAAAGCTAATTTATTTAAGCGGGACAATGATGAAACATTGTCCCTACAAACAAGTGAGTGGTATTTCAATGTTGTAGGATTTGAAATATGCAAGTACTCTGTACTACCATCTAGAAAAGACAGAAGGCTAGATAAATTAAGCATAGCAAGTTAATGTCTAACTGCTATCCACTATGGATTTTAAATGATGGTTTACTACAATCTATGATGAAAATACAAACCACTTTGTAGTTTCATTAGGCAAAGAAAAAATGTTTCTTTGTTATATTTAACCAAGGCCGCAACTCATTGTCATCTATTCATCACTTTGGACGACCTTGTTGTGTCGTCTGTAGAAATATACAGGATTTTTTCTATTGCCATATGAAGTTATTTGAATTTTTTTCAAGAATTCCATTACATATTTCTTACTCATTCGACCATACGTTTAAGTTATAATGCATTTAAAAAATAATTCTACAAATTTGCATACTCATTCAACCATATTTTGATTTATAACACATACACAAAGTACAAAATAATTTCGTAAATTTTACACCATAGCGATCATATGTTTAAGTTACAACATGTCCAACAATATACAAAATTATTCTTACATTCTGACTAAGATCCACTTAATGTTTATGAAAGTAATTAAGATAAATTTACACGTTATTTTATATATATTAGGGCTGTGAAGGAATGCAAAGACATACCTAATAATAAACGCTACATAGAAGGATCAATTTCTGAAGCATATCTTATATCCGAATCAGTTAGATACACAACAGAATATATGCCAAATCCACATAATGGAAATCATAGTCCTACAAAAACTTCCTTTTTGGATGAAATGGTGATGATATATATGAACGTTCCATTATTAGGGGTAAATCTCTCAAGTTATCTAGTGTGGAACGCATGTAAATTCAAAGATGGAGACTTTGTAGAATCAATATACTAGCACGAGATGAATATTATAGATGTCACATTTTCCTTGTCTGACATATATTTATAACATAGTTGACATGTGTGTCAGTTTACACTATGGTTTCTAATTTGCAGTGTATATCACTTATCCTTAGAAGATGCTCCATATGGCAAAAGAAAAACACTCACAAAGGCAGAAGTAGTAATACAAACTGAATTTATTGATTAGTTATGCAAGAAGGTGTGCTATATTCATTTCGATCTCTTATATTTTTCTTCTTCAAGTGATGTTAGTTCATTTATTTTATTAGATGTAACGACTAATGAAAGAAAAAATCATGGACACAATGTTGTGGTTGTATGTGAGTGGTCCAAATTGGGAAGTCAAAACCTATCTAGAGTATAGGGTGAATGGTTATATTTTCTCGCCTAAACATTATGCCGACACCCTTACAATAAAAAATAGCGTTGTATGTATGCATGTCATTACTACATTTATGCATGTCATTACTATATTGTTGCAAGTTCAAAAGATTTGAATCCTACAGATGATAGCACTGCTTGGTATGGTATTATTAAAAAAATCATGGAGGTTGATTATTATCATTTTCAACATGTAGTATTTTATTGTGATTAGGTGAATATTGGAGATAAGAAAATAGTTGTCAGGTTTACCCATATTCCAATCTATTGATGGTGATTTAGAAAAGCTCAAATAGAGAATATGATGAGCCTGTTATTGTTGCATCTAAAGCAAGTCCGGTACTTTACAAAAGGGACACATAAAATCCTGATTTTTCCACTGTTCGACGCTCTCCAAAATGCATGATGGGTAGCATAATTGATTACAATATACCAATAAGCTTGCAGTCTATTTTGAATGAACAACCAAACTTAGCACCACTCCTGAAATGTACCGAATCAATGATAAGAACTATATCTCATATTTTTTTTCTTATCTATTATATTATATGAGAATTTGAATTTGGAACATGTATCTATTGATATATGTTTGTTCAACTACTATAAGTAGGTTAACCATAAGAAATATGCTCTAGTGTCAAAGATCTTTTGTTCCACTACTATTTCAACTACTGTGTTTGGAAATTGGCATGAGAATAAAAATATGTTTGGTTAAAACTTTTTTATTTGTGAATTATCATACAACATCTTTTAAAAAAATTATTTCTACTTAATGTCTTCATTTATATATGGTCTAAGAAGCATGATGTTTTTTTGTTCAATATCTCCGAAATGCTAAATTTGTTTTTTATACTTAACTTAATTTAATATCTACTTAATATGTGTAATACTTTTTTATGCAATTTTTTTTATAAATTAGAAAACAATTCTAGTTTGATCTTTAGGTACAACTGGGACTATTAGCAAAATCTTAATCTCACCACTTAAAGTAAAAAAGTATTCAATATCGGTTTGCTACAAGGGTGCAATGGGTAAAGATGCAGCTAGATGGAGTACTCGTTGTGGGGATTTGATTCATTGTTACATACCAATTGGCTACAAAGATTGGAAAGTTGCAGATGTCATTTTTAAGAATAATATATTGCGGGGGCTCTTGGTACATTGAATTATATTTATGTTTCACTTTCTTGCAAGGATTTACTTCGAAATTAGTATCATGAAATATTTCTTTTACAAGTAATATCTTTTAACAAAAACCAATTACTAAATGGCATCAAATTTCTCTCATGAATTGAAGTGATTATAAAAAAAGATTATAAAAAGATCCAGTTTAGGCAATTAGTTGATTATTTGTAACAACCCGGGATTTGCATTACCAACTAATAAATAAAAGTTAGGATTTTTATTTATTTTAATGAAGCATAAAAGAATTTGGAATAACAAAATTTATGTGAAAAAGGCTATTTTAATTAAATGGGAAATATGTGATTTTAAAATGAGGATAAAATGTTATTTTTGGAAAGTTAAATACTTTAGGAGAGATTTTAAAACGGGTTTGGATAAGAAAAATGAGTTTTATAAACATACATGAACACTTAGACTAATTTTTGGAAAACATATAAATAACTCTCTTCTTATTGGGTTTCTAAACCTAGCCCAATAACCCACCCTAAACCTCCTCTATAAATTATCTCATACTCTCCAAACCTCATTCATTCCAACCCTAATCAAATTCCTAAAACCCTAAACCTAAAAATGGCCTCCATGCTTAGAAAAGCTCCATCCTCTCTTATATTGGCTTAAGCTAGTTAAAGTAATGGAAGGTAATGCAAAAACCCTCTTGTAATCCATTTCTAACTCTCATTAATTTCTGGAAATCATGTTGTAACTCTTGGTTTTATGTGTTTTGGTATTTTTCTAGCTCCTTGATCATCATCTCTTAGCTTTGGTTAGTGCCATATAGGTGTTTGTTCTTTTGCTTGAGAGGAATACTAGGTAAACCCTCTCCTAATCTATGTATAAGCATCTCTTAATTTCTGAAATTATTTTGTAATCCTCTTTTTTTTTGTGCATTTAGATTGTGAAACTCTTTGATCTTCTTTTCATTGCTTGGAAAGAGGTAATATATGCTAGCTGAAATTATAATTAGTTAATTATTGTTAGTAAATTAGGCATATCTCATTCATCTTCAATCAGAATTAAGATTTTCTTGATGTTCTGGAAAGCTTATTCTGTAGGCTATAACTTTTATGTTTTGAGCTTTGCCTAATTTTGTGGTTTGAATGGTCGAAATCACGTTTGTTTGTCGCTGACCTGACAACAAACTACAGGGTTGAGAAACTAAAAACCTGAAATTGATTTGGCCATAAGTTACTCGTTTCTTATCCAAATCTAATAATTTTGGATGTTCTGGAAAGCATAGATTTAGAGCTAAAACTTTCATGTTTTGAGTTTCATGAAATTTCGAAGTTAATTTGGTTAAAACTGTGCATTCTTACCACTGTCCCGAGAGCACAACGATAGTGATATAAAATTTAGATCTGAGAATTGTTTTAGTCATAGAATTTTCATCTCTGGTCGGAATTTGACGATCTTGGTCATTCCGGAAAGCTTAGAAACTAAGCTACAACTTTCATTGTATTCATTTTTGCCGGAATTTGAAGTTTACTATGCCAAAATTGTGGTTTTTCATCTCTGGCCAGTTAGTGCATAGCTATAGGCCTTGGTCTCTTTTCTCCCGTTGTTTTCAGCGTAGAACCCCGACTTTGCGACGCCATCCCGGGCTCGTCCTTTGTCGGATTTCATCGTTTTTGGTCTCTTTAAAATGATGAGATCGAGATCTTTAACCGTGCAAAGTTTGGTTTAGAACTGGGTGCATTAGATACTTCGTTTCTATTGCCGAAGTAGCACCCAGAAACTGTTTTATAATAGTGATCATTTTCAGTTATCGTCGGACCAACTTTGAAACATTGTCGTTTCTTCGTTTCAAGTCGAAACCGAATGATTCTTGTTGCATATCAAAGTAGGAGTACTTTACTATGCTCCTGCAAATTTTCATCAAGATCTGAGTTCATGTGACCCTTCAACCATGTCGTCGAAGTGGGACCTTTACACTGTTTTGACACAGTAAAGTTTTATGATTTTTGTCCGACTTTGAGACGACGCCGTTTCTTCGTTTCAAGTCGGAATTTCCCGATTCTTTTTGGAGTTTGGAGCAGGGATGTTGGACTATATGTCTACCAATTTTCATGCCATTCGGATTCAGTTTGCTAGTCCGAATAATTTTCCGAACTTGGGTTCGCGTCATTTTTTGACTATTTTCCAACACTTAGAATATTTTCAGTGATTTTCTGGTTTTATTGATTTCTTTGAGATTTGTCTCTAGATTTCGTACACGGGTTTTATGAATTATTTTCAAAGGATTTTTCACTCCTAAATGGCTTTATAAATTATTATATAATATTATTTTTAATTATTAAATTAATTACTCCATAATAGGAGAGTTTTCAAAAGCCGTTTTAAAGTGATTTCAAAATCAATTATAAATCCGTTTCGCACCATTATTTTCTATAATAAAAATCTCACACTCACTTTTTAGCACGTCGAGCGAAGAGGAAAGGTGCTTAAACGGTTAGGAAATCTCCAGCCTATGGAACCGTGTGTATTTCCTTTCCGGTTAATCCCCGACCTATTCGATTAATCGTTTTGACCTTTGGGTCTAGTTTACCGATGATACGAGGTGGACTTTTTATTGTTTGGAGTGTGAGCTTGCTATTGGTTAGTAAACCGTTTAGTGCGAACGTGGGGTATGAGACTCATTGTTAACACTTTACGGGTTCCTCTCGAAGAAGTTGGTGACACATTAGCCTTTGGGCGGCCAGTACTGGACCTCTGGGTCACCACGCCTCTGGGCAACCGTCTCTGGACACCTGCTCTATGGAGCAGTTTATTTTTTTTGGCATGCGCCTCTGGGCCTTTATCCTTCTGGGAAGGATCTTGCCATCTCGCGCGTTCCGCATCTGTGCGAGTGATCGATCACAACTCTATAGTACTTGGCCACAACGACTCTGGTCGGTGCACGTGCAATATTGGTATTATTTGATGATTTTACATCCATTCGAGTACCGCCATTCGGTGTTGGTTCTATGGAATCATACGATGTAAGTGCGATTACCTTGTGGATTCACAGTGTCTCTGAACACTGCTTTTCAGTGTTTTGATTTCATTGACTTTTCAGTATATCCCCATTGCTCTTTGGAGCATCGATCTTTGCTTGGGCATTGATTACGGACTCTGGTCACTCTTGGAATTATTGCCTATGGGCATCTTTTTATAGCTTTGGCTACGCCGTTGATATGAGGCGATTTTATTTATTCTACACTTTGGTGTTGATTTCTCTTTGGAGATTTTTATTGTTTATTGATGATTAGGGATCGTCATTATATTCATGTGGTTCATAATATACTTCTCTTTTGATAAGTACTGTTTTATTTATGTACCGCATTACTATATATCTCAGTTATTACTGATTGTTTAGCTAGCCTGACCCGAGTGTTTTCGCTCGGGTCAGACCGAGTTGTTTTAGGTTAGGTCTCTGGACTTAGCTTCTGTGCTTCCGCTTGGACATTATCTGCTATGCTGATAGATAGCGCTTTTATTTGTCCACTATTCCGCTACACTGTTATTATTCAGACTTTGATATGTACATATTTTTAACCCACATGTGTGGGCAGTGGCTTTGTACCCACTTATTGTATTTGGATCTGTATTGACGATGTATTGTTCTGGGATTTTATATCTGTTATGTGATTCTGTTCTGTGATGTTTTATCATTTAATATTATGCTTTGTCCCGATAGATCTTTAGCCATTTGTAATTTCGTTATAAGTATTTACTGAATATGTCGAACCACTTGAAAAAAAATATATATACCATCCTTTCGACGTATTCAGTAGATAGTTATAGCTTGATTACAAATGGTCGCTTCCACTATACTCTATTCTCCGCTTTAACAGACAGTATTACTCCCGTAATACTCTTTGTTACAGTGGGTCTCAGAGTGGGGCGTTACAGTTTGGTATCAGAGCCTGGTTTCAGGAATAAGCATAATAAACACAGAACAGATACACTTAGTACAATACATTTTAAATTAGATCCGAATTAAATCAAATCCCTTCCTTATGGTTATTGATAGATAAGTTATATTCCGTAGTATTCCTTAATTAATTATCTATCATTGAATCATGTCTAACTCTAATTCCTGTTACGACATGTTTCACCAATTGAGCGTTGCGATGGTCTTCTCTCAACTCGACCTCGCCACCGGATTCCATCAGCTACGAGTTGCAGAAGACAGCATTCCTCTTACAGCTTTTCGCACTCGTTATGGTTCTTTTGAGTGGTTGGTCATGCCGTTCGGCTTGACGAACGCTCCGGCTTTCTTCGTCGATCTCATGAATCGAGTATTCCGGGAATACATCGATAGATTCGCTCTGGTTTTCATCGACGATATTCTTGTTTATTCTAGATCCGAGGCAGAGCATGCTCGTCATCTGCGGATCGTCTTGGATACTCTTTGTCAGCATCAGCTTAGGGCCAAGCTCTCCAAGTGCCATTTCTGGGAGAGTAAGGTCAAGTTCTTGGGTCATATTGTTTCTTTTGAGAGTATTTCTGTTGATCCTGTCAAGATTGAAGCTATTCAGAATTGGAAGCAGCTCGAGAACGTTCATGATATTCGTAGCTTCCTTGGGCTGGCGGGTTATTACCGTCGGTTTATCAAGGATTTCTCTCGAGTTGCACTTCCCCTCACGACTCTGACTCGCAAGGGGGTTCGCTTTATTTGGTCTGATAAGTGTGAAGTTTCTTTTCAGCGATTGAAGGAACTTCTCACTCATGCTCCTATCCTTGTAGTTCCTGAGAGTAACCAGGATCTTGTTGTTTTCACCGACGCTTGTGGTAGCGGCCTCGGTGCTGTGCTTATGCAGAAAGATCGGGTAGTTGCTTATGCTTCTAGGCAGCTACGTCTGAATGAGGTTCGCTATCCTACTCATGATCTTGAGTTAGCAGCTATCGTCTTTGCCTTGAAGACGTGGCGTCATTAACTATTGGGCGAACATTTCATTCTCTACACCGATCACAAGTCGTTGAAGTATTCATTCAGTCAGAAGGATCTCAATATGAGGCAGCAGCGATGGCTCGAGTTTCTCGCCTCATATGACTTAGATTTTCAGTATACCCCTGGCAAGGGGAATCGTGTTGTAGATGCGCTCAGTCGCTAACACTCGGTAGTTGTTTCTATGATGATTACCGAGTGGGTTATTCTTGAGACTCTTTCTATGTGTGATATTCGAAATCGAGCTCCGTCTTCTGATTCTCAAATCTTGTTATTCAGCTTGGAAGCTCGACCTATTCTATTGGATCGCATTGCCCATGCTCAGCGGTAGGATCCAGACTTGTTGCGATACATTCATCTCCTTGAGTCGGGATCCAGTGATGAGACATTGTTGGATTATTCTATTGATTCTCATCGGTGTCTTCGCATGAAGAACCTTATTTTGGTACCATCTGATTTATCACTTAGGCATGACATTCTAGACGAGTGTCATCACACTAAGTACACTATACATCCCGGGTCGAGTAAGATGTATGCCGACATGTGTCGCCTATTTTTTTTGGGAGGGCATGAAGAGTGATGTTGCAAGTTATGTAAGCCGTTGCATGACTTGTCAACAGATCAAAGCTGAGCATCAGCGTCCATCTGGTCTTCTTCAGCTGCTAGAGATTCCATTGTGGAAATGGGATCAGATATCCATGGATTTTATTGACGGTCTGCCTCGATCGAGGTCAGGCCATACTTCTATTTGGGTCATCGTCGATCGCTTGACCAAATCAGCTCATTTCATTCCTATTAAGTCCACTCGGACTGCTCCTCAGCTTGCCAAGCTATATGTGAAGGAAGTCGTTCGACTTCATGGCATTTCTAGCTCTATCGTCTGTGATCGAGACACTATCTTTACTAGTCACTTCTGGAAGTGCCTACAGTCAGCTTTGGGCTCAAAGCTGAATCTCTCGACTACTTATCATCCTCAGACCGACGGTCAGATGGAGAGGGTGAATCGTTTTTTAGAGGATCTTTTACGCTGTTGTATTCTGGATTTCGGAGGTAGTTGGGAGGATCACTTACCGCTTGTAGAGTTCTCCTACAACAACAGCTTTCAGTCTAGTATTGGCATGGCTCCTTTCGAGGCTCTTTACGGAAGGCCATGTCGTTCTCCTTTGTGTTGGTTAGAACCTGGCGAGAAGCTCCTTCTTGGTCCAGATTCAGTTCGGGAATCTTCTTAGAAGATTATTCTTATTCGTCAGAGAATGAAAGAGGCGCAGAACCGTCAGAAATCCTACGCGGACAACCGCAGGAAGCCTCTTGAGTTCTCCATTGGTGATCATGTCTTTATTCGGATATCTCCTATGAAAGGGGTTGTGCGTTTCAGCTCTACAGGGAAGTTGGCTCCTCGCTATGTTGGACCATTTCCTATTACGGAATGCATTGGCCCCGTGGCTTATCGTGTGGCTCTACCTGCTCACTTCTCTGGAATGCACGACGTGTTCCATGTTTCCCAACTTCGCATGTGTGTCCACGATCCTGATTCTATCTTTGAGCCGCATGCTGTGCCTGATTTAGAGATCTTACCTGATTTATCTTTGGAGCAGCAACCTCTTCGTGTGCTTGATTCGGAGGTTAGACGCCTTCGCAACAAAGAGGTTCCACTCGTGAAGATTCAATGGTCACCGAATCCTAAGGACTGCACTTGGGAGACCAGAGAATCTATCGAACGCTCTTATCCTGGCTTTCTCCCATCTTCTCCTACGGGTGAGAATTCTCTATTTTATCTCTATCACTTCTTTTGTGGATTTGACGTTATAGACGACATCTATCTTAAGGAATTGCGGGGACGCAATTTTCTTAAGGGGGGAGTCTGTAACAACCCGGGATTTGCATTACCAACTAATAAATAAAAGTTAGGATTTTTATTTATTTTAATGAAGCATAAAAGAATTTGGAATAACAAAATTTATGTGAAAAAGGCTATTTTAATTAAATGGGAAATATGTGATTTTAAAATGAGGATAAAATGTTATTTTTGGAAAGTTAAATATTTTAGGAGAGATTTTAAAACGGGTTTGGATAAGAAAAATGAGTTTTATAAACATACATGAACACTTAGACTAATTTTTGGAAAACATATAAATAACTCTCTTCTTATTGGGTTTCTAAACCTAGCCCAATAACCCACCCTAAACCTCCTCTATAAATTATCTCATACTCTCCAAACCTCATTCATTCCAACCCTAATCAAATTCCTAAAACCCTAAACCTAAAAATGGCCTCCATGCTTAGGAAAGCTCCATCCTCTCTTATATTGGCTTAAGCTAGTTAAAGTAATGGAAGGTAATGCAAAAACCTTCTTGTAATCCATTTCTAACTCTCTTTAATTTCTGGAAATCATGTTGTAACTCTTGGTTTTATGTGTTTTGGTATTTTTCTAGCTCCTTGATCATCATCTCTTAGCTTTGGTTAGTGCCATATAGGTGTTTGTTCATTTGCTTGAGAGGAATACTAGGTAAACCCTCTCCTAATCTATGTATAAGCATCTCTTAATTTCTGAAATTATTTTGTAATCCTCTTTTTTTTGTGCATTTAGATTGTGAAACTCTTTGATCTTCTTTTCATTGCTTGGAAAGAGGTAATATATGCTAGCTGAAATTATAATTAGTTAATTATTGTTAGTAAATTAGGCATATCTCATTCATCTTCAATCAGAATTAAGATTTTCTTGATGTTCTGGAAATATTATTCTGTAGGCTATAACTTTTATGTTTTGAGCTTTGCCTAATTTTGTGGTTTGAATGGTCGAAATCACGTTTGTTTGTCGCTGACCTGACAACAAACTACAGGGTTGAGAAACTAAAAACCTGAAATTGATTTGGCCATAAGTTACTCGTTTCTTATCCAAATCTAATAATTTTGGATGTTCTGGAAAGCGTAGATTTAGAGCTAAAACTATCATGTTTTGAGTTTCATGAAATTTCGAAGTTAATTTGGTCAAAACTGTGCATTCTTACCACTGTCCCGAGAGCACAACGACAGTGATATAAAATTTAGATTTGAGAATTATTTTAGTCATAGAATTTTCATCTCTGGTCGGAATTTGACGATCTTGGTCATTCCGGAAAGCTTAGAAACTAAGCTACAACTTTCATTTTATTCATTTTTGCCAGAATTTGAAGTTTACTATGCCAAAATTGTGGTTTTTCATCTCTGGTCAGTTAGTGCATAGCTATAGGCCTTAGTCTCTTTTCTCCCGTTGTTTTCAGCGTAGAACCCCGACTTTGCGACGCCATCCCGGGCTCGTCCTTTGTCGGATTTCATCTTTTTTGGTCTCTTTAAAATGATGAGATCGAGATCTTTAACCATGCAAAGTTTGGTTTAGATCTGGGTGCATTAGATACTTCGTTTCTATTGCCGAAGTAGCACCCAAAAACTGTTTTATAATAGTGATCATTTTCAGTTATCGTCGGACCAACTTTGAAACATTGTCGTTTCTTCATTTCAAGTCAAAACCAAACGATTCTTGTTGCATATCAAAGTAGGAGTACTTTACTATGCTCCTGCGAATTTTCATCAAGATCTGAGTTCATGTGACCCTTCGACCATGTCGTCGAAGTGGGACCTTTACACTGTTTTGACACAGTAAAGTTTTATGATTTTTGTCCGACTTTGAGACGACGCCGTTTCTTCGTTTCAAGTCGGAATTTCCCAATTCTTTTTGCAGTTTGGAGCAGGGATGTTGGACTATACGTCTACCAATTTTCATGCCATTCGGATTCAGTTTGCTAGTCCGAATAATTTTCCGAACTTGGGTTCGCGTCATTTTTGGACTATTTTCCAACACTTGGAATATTTTCAGTGATTTTCTGGTTTTATTGATTTCTTTGAGATTTGTCTCTAGATTTCGTACACGGGTTTTATGAATTATTTTCAAAGGATTTTTCACTCCTAAATGGCTTTATAAATTATTATATAATATTATTTTTAATTATTAAATTAATTACTCCATAATAGGAGAGTTTTCAAAAGCCGTTTTAAAGTGATTTCAAAATCAATTATAAATCCGTTTCGCACCATTATTTTCTATAATAAAAATCTCACACTCACTTTTTAGCACGTTGAGCGAAGTGGAAAGGTGCTTAAACGGTTAGGAAATCTCCGGCCTATGGAACCGTGTGTATTTCCTTTCCGGTTAATCCCCGACCTATTCGATTGATCGTTTTGACCTTTGGGTCTAGTTTACCGATGATACGAGGTGGACATTCTATTGTTTGGAGTGTGAGCTTGCTATTGGTTAGTAAACCGTTTAGTGCGAACGTGGGGTATGGGACTCATTGTTAACACTTTACGGGTTCCTCTCCAAGAAGTTGGTGACACATTAGCCTTTGGGCGGCCAGTACTGGACCTCTGGGTCACCACGCCTCTGGGCAACCGTCTCTGGACACCTGCTCTATGGAGCAGTTTATTTTTTTCGGCATGCGCCTCTGGGCCTTTATCCTTCTGGGAAGGATCTTGCCGTCTCGCGCGTTCCGCATCTGTGCGAGTGATCGATCACAACTCTACAGTACTTGGCAACAACGACTCTGGTCGGTGCACGTGCAATATTGGTATTATTTGATGATTTTACATCCATTCGAGTACTGCCATTCGATGTTGGTTCTATGGAATCATACGATGTAAGTGCGATTACCTTGTGGATTCACAGTGTCTCTGAACACTGCTTTTCAGTGTTTTGATTTCATTGACTTTTCAGTATATCCCCATTGCTCTTTGGAGCATCGATCTTTGCTTGGGCATTGATTACGGACTCTGGTCACTCTTGGGATTATTGCCTATGGGCATCTTTTTATAGCTTTGGCTACGCCGATGATATGAGGCGATTTTATTTATTCTACACTTTGGTGTTGATTTCTCTTTGGAGATTTTTATTGTTTATTGATGATTAGGGATCGTCATTATATTCATGTGGTTCATAATATACTTCTCTTTGGATAAGTACTGTTTTATTTATGTACCGCATTACTATATATCTCAGTTATTACTAATTGTTTAGCTAGCCTGACCCGAGTGTTTTCGCTCGGGTCAGACCGAGTTGTTTCAGGTTAGGTCTCTGGACTTAGCTTCTGTGCTTCCGCTTGGACATTATCTGCTATGCTGATAGATAGCGCTTTTATTTGTCCACTATTCCGCTACACTGTTATTATTCAGACTTTGATATGTACATATTTTTAACCCACATGTGTGGGCAGTGGCTTTGTACCCACTTATTGTATTTGGATCTGTATTGACAATGTATTGTTCTGGAATTTTATATCTATTATGTGATTCTGTTCTATGATGTTTTATCATTTAATATTATGCTTTGTCCTGATAGATCTTTAGCCATTTGTAATTTCGTTATAATTATTTACTGAATATGTCGAACCACTTGAAAAAAATATATATACCATCCTTTCGACGTATTCAGTAGATAGTTATAGCTTGATTACAAATGGTCGCTTCCACTATACTCTATTCTCCGCTTTAACAGATAGTATTACTCCCGTAATACTCTTTATTACAGTGGGTCTCAGAGTGGAGCGTTACATTATTAAGCAACAAAAATTAAAACAATCGTTATCACTTTGCCAACCAAAAACTAAAGCAAAAATCAATTTAACTGAACAAATTTGAACTGATTATATAAGATCAGAATCTGCTGATTGGCAGACAAATGCAAAGTAATAAACTTTGGCTACTTCTCCTTAGGGTTTAATTAAAGCATTATCTTTTTATTACTAGGTTGTGTCTGTATCACTTATTATTTTTAGTACACTCATTGTTTAGCTCACTCATTGTTTATAGTCTTGTTTTTAATAGGAAGAATTTGACATGGGTGTGGACCCTCTGTTAGGTCGACCTATATTGCAAAAGAAGTTTTCGTGATATTATAGAACAACAAAGTCATCATTGTGAAATAATCTTCTTAGAGTTGATGAAACTCTTATTCCTAAGCATATTGCTATTGAGAGATGTCCAAATGATATGGACAAAGTATGGTTGTGTAAGTTTGTTGATCTAAAGTATAGCGATGAAAAGATATATCAACGTAAGAAGAATGCCGAAACAATGCAAAAAACTCTATCATGCATATTCTTGGAAGAAAATCTTATCATAGACTGCAGAAAGAAATGATATTAAATTATATCTTTTACTAATAATAATTCATGATTGAAATATTAATATAATAATTATATGTTATTAACTATGGTCTTCCTTGTAGATCTTGGAAAATCCACAACAAAAAGTTTCATGGACGTTGGTTTGGAAGGTGGCATATAAAAAAACCAGGAGAAGTATTTCCATGTGTTGCAGAAGCATATGTAAGTACTTACATAAACATAAACACATGCACATATCATCCACACTATGGATTTCTATTAGATGGCCATTGGATTGTACTTGGATATAGTAGAAACATAAGCTTTTCTGATAGTATATGTGTATAGAAGTATATATACACTTTGTTATGAGATTGAATTATTTCTTAGGATGTAACTGACTAAAGTTAATCAAACTATTTGTTTAAATTTTAATTTTCTCATGTTTGTGCATCATGCCTTATTAGTAAGATGATTCATTTTGGCTCTACTACAGCATTAGTGCTGCTTTGCTGCAGCACTATTGAGTATTGCAGCAGCGCTAATGGTTTCTTAGGATTTGGTCAGTCAAGGTTATAATTGTAATACTTCTTTTTGGATAGGAAGACCCAATGTTTATTCAAGGCCTAGAATTTATGAAGAGGTCCAGAAAACACATACAGGGGCATCTTGCTACTGTTTGAACTGGGTCAATTTCAACTTTTTTATACCATATTTGACTTTTATTAGGCCTATGAAGTCTAATTTATTTAGAACATTTCTAAATATCTTTTAAATAAAATCTTTATTTTATTTAAATTTATAAAATGATATTGTATTATTTGATTTATGTTATATTATATATAAATGTGTGTATCATATACATGTACAAATGTGTGTGCATGTGTAAAATATCAATCCGTGCAAGAATAACATGCCCATACCTATGTGCTGAGACTTATACTGCAAAAGACATTTTAGCTCATCCAATATACAAATATGTTATCCAAATGTATGTTTATATATTTTTATATAAATATAAAATGTTGTTGATATACTTATAAACTAAATTATTTTAATAATTTTTGATATAAATATGTATATTTATTTATAAACATAAGTATGAAATATCAACATTGTATACATTTATAACTATATAAATATATTTAAATTATTTAAAAAATATGTTAAATATAATATTTATTTGCTATAAAATCGAAATCAGTATATATATATATATATATATTAAATACTTATGTGTATGTATATGTATAATAATAATTTTTTCTGAAAACAGTTCTTTATTTAGTGATGTATAAAGAACACTATTGGTTTTGCTTCTTTAAAAAGCCTTACCAGAGTAGTAAGGAAAAAGAGTGCAACAACTCAACATTCCAAAGTAATACAACACTTCACCGAAAATACAATAATAAAACACACAGCCTACTTAGCAAAGCCCACTCGATACAAGCCCAATAACACAAATACAATAAACCCTTAAAGAAGAGCACGCCGTCAACCTTCATCCTTTAGCTCAATTCCCCATCGATCTAAAAAACCTCTTTCCTCTAAGCTGTAATGGTAACGGTCCCGATCTCGAATCACTAAGGCAATATCTCTTTCTCGATAATTCTTGCTCTTTGAAGCCGCGTAGTCTCCATGTTGTCAAAAATTCTTCTGTTTCTCTGCCCCCAAATATGGTAAACTAGCATAACTGTAACGACCTGCCTTTTTGAACTTCAAAAGTTGACACTAATACATCTACGGTATTCACAGCATCCAAATGCTTAAAAGACAAATTATTGAGGGAAAAGAAAGAAAAGATAGAGCAGAATCTCACATTGTGGAGAGTAATATATAATACACAACTTATCTTCACAAAAAACAATAATATACATACATCAATCAGAGTATACTAATCTATCATCAGTCTGGATAGTTATAATAACCCGTCCTCAAATTGCAGATAA
The DNA here is from genome assembly GCA_030737815.1 of Allium fistulosum. Lineage (NCBI taxonomy): Eukaryota > Viridiplantae > Streptophyta > Magnoliopsida > Asparagales > Amaryllidaceae > Allium > Allium fistulosum. The sequence continues at coordinate 941,941,727 of CM060908.1, forward strand.
ATACAAACAACAAATGCAGTAGAAATAAAATATATGTAAATACGGCTTAGAGGCATCCAGCTCAACTCCTAAAGCTTCAAAGCATCCATAACAGAATTTGAAAATATACTTGGTCTGACTTAAGCATTATAAGAAAATAACGTCCGGATTAGTCTGGTAAACCAGCGTGAGAAACACACATCATATGGATTTTAATGTTATAAAACCTTTTAGAATAAAGGTATCTCATAAGACCATGCCACACATAAACACGGATGGGTTTTGACCTAACGATACTCATACCATTTTAAATAGAAAATCTAGTGATACTATAATAATGTCTAGGGTTTAAAATAAATATATAAAATAGCTGCAATGCTTGCATCTCACGCTCCAGCATAGTTGAGCATAACTAAGTCCGTAATGCACTTATTGGAGAATGGATTTCATACAATGACAAGGCTACCAGTGTACTACCTGCCATACTACACCTCTAGAAAATGTACCGAGGGCCCCACATGGAGCCCCGCCTGCACATGACCGTCCTACCCCTTAATGGATAGTACCGAATATGTTATCACTCTGGTTGCTTTGCAACCTTCCTGAGAACTCTCATGTATATACCAAATCCATAAATAGTGATCTAGAAGGGTGATGCCCATACCCTAATGGTTGCAAACCATATAGCCCTGCCGCATATCCCCTGTCTCAATTGGTGAGGCTTGAGGCTACGTTTTACCTTTTTAGCAAGTCCCACTTGGAATGCCAACACTGCCCTCCAGGCAACAATGCAATGCTAGCATTCATCCAACAAGTTGTTCTGGGACTAAACAAACCAAAGGCACTACTTCTACTACATCCATTTTGGAATCATCCTTAGGATTAGTAGCAATTAGCCCTTGCATTTCAAAGAACTTTGTCTTTGATCATCTTCAAGATGTCTTCAGTTTGAACGCTTATGTCGGTTCGAAGTGTTTTTCAGATAGCATATCGAAAATGATAGTTTTTAAAACTGACCAATATTTGATAGTTGGTTAACAGATAATTCAACCAGAGATTTATCCAAGCATGGTTAAACACAAAGCAACCATTAAGCCCTTTAATTAATCCGTTCATTAATTAAAACCGCTTTGTAAATCCTAATATTAAAATACTTTTACAAATATATATTCATAAAACCCCTCTACTCTTTTCCATACTTGAAAAATATTTGTAACGGATTAATTATAATAACTGTGAAGATTAATTATTATTATTATCTAGTAATAATTTTTAAAAGAAATTAACTATTATTATATAATAGTGTTTTGAAGTAAAAGATTATTATTTAATTATAAATGTTTTCGGTATTTATAAATAGAGTTTTATAAACAGAATTGGGTTTTATAAGAGGAGTTTATAAAATGTTTTAGAGACTTAAAGGAAAATTGTTTACAATATATAAAGAGAGCTTTGCAAATGGTTTTAGATATTTATAAAGGAATTTTATAAATGGGTTATAGATTTATAAGAAGAGCTTTATAAATAGTTGCATGGATTTATAAAGGGTTTATAAATGACTTGAGAAATGATTTAGAAATATTTATAAATGGTTTCAAGGATTATAAATAAGTTTATAAATGGTTTTAGAAATTTATAGTGGAATTTATAAATGGTTTTGGAACTGTGTAAAAGGAAATTTTCGTCCGTTCTATAAATATACTTATACCGTTGAGATAAGTATACAGATATTTCTAAGTATTGAACATATAAGGATCTATGAATTTATTTTTGTGGAAGAATTTTTATGCAAGTATTATAAAGTGATTTAATTAATAAAAAGATTAAGTAAGAGGCTAGTGGTTACTTATGCGTTTAACTAATGTTGGTTTTTCATGTGGAATTAAATCCCTGATTGAATGTTTGTTATTTGATAGTTAAATAACCGACTATCGAATTTAGACCCAAACGTAACTTTGGAAATATCTAGGAGAAACATGTGAGTTATATGACACAGTCATCTCCGATGATGCTGTACTGTGCGTATGAATCTCGTTTTGTTCTCCTAGGACAAATGATAAGGAAATCCATCCACTAACAGTTAGGAGGTGGTCTCCGCTCTTGTCTTTGACTATTTATTTCCTAAAGAACCGGGGTTGAGTTTACCAGAAATTATCGAATAGTTGTTTCGAAGAGACTGGGATCAGATATGTTATCCGAAAACAACTTCGATCCAACTTAGGTATTTCGATGTGAAGACATCTTGAAGATGACAGAATTGAAGACGGAGCTCTCAGGCATTTCGTTCAGTCCTAAAACGAATTTGTATGGATGAATGCTAGTGTTGCATTGCTGCTTGGAGGGAAGCGTTAACATTTCAAGTGGTAAGTGCTATATAAAAGGTAAAACGTAGCCTTAAGCCTTATCAACCGGGAATGACTAAAACATGGAAGATGCAGTATGGCTAACTGGGTCACTTCCATCAGGGTATGATCATCCCTATCTAGATTTGATATTCTCTCTCATTTGTATATTTCAGGGCCCATTAACCAAGGGGTGATCATATTCGATACTACTAGTCAAGTGGTAGGCAAGTTCTATGTTGATAGGGGATCCCGATGAGGTCCTTGGTGTTATTTTACCTAGAGACGCACCATGACGGGCGGTACCCCAATAGCGTAGTCATTGTATGGAATCCATTCTCCAATAAGTGCCATATGGACTTAGTTATGCCCAACTATGTTGAAATGTGAGATGCAAGCATTTGAGCTATATTCATATTTTACTTTGACCCCTAGACATAATTATGATATCAATGGATTTTCTATAGAAATTGTTTTGGTTATCATAAGGTAAAAACCCGTCCGTGTTTATGTGCGATGTGGTCATACGAGATACTTTTATTTTCAAAAGGTTTTTGAAACATTAGAATTCAACTGGGTGTGTTTTTCTCACGCTGGTTTTCCAGACTGACTCGGGTGGTATTTTATTATATTGCTCGGGCCAGACCGAGCATATTACATATTCAGTTTAGATGTTTTGGAGCTTCAAGAGATAAGTTGGAGGCCCAGAGATTCACCTATTTATCGGGTGGTATTTTAGCAGCATAGAATCCCCCTTCTTATTCTTCCTTCTTCCTTCTTTCTTTTCCCCTAACTATCCACATTTCCATTCAATTTGGGTGGATCATGTGTGGTTGATTGCCGCTTAAACTGTATGGAAAAGTGGGTCGTTACAATATTGATATACTTGTCTCCACTATATAAGTATATCACAAAACATTTCACTTCCAAAACTTTTAAATATACTAATAACAATAGTATAAGTATATTCACAAACCACTACATTTCCAATACTTAAGAAATGTACCCATATACTTATCTCAATGGTATAAGTAGAATCACCAATCATAAGAAAGATATCATTTTCCAAAACCATACTCAATTAGGTTAAAACAAATGTCATTTAAAAACATTAATAACAATAAACCCAAAAACCTTTCCCTTTGATGTAAGTAAATAGATCATATAGAAATTAGACCAAATATACTTAGCACCACTTCCCTATTTCAAACGGTACTACCCCTCGATTAACAATGTAGTTCGACATGTTAGCGCAATATCCTTGCCTCGATATATATTGTAGCGACATGTCATTCCGAACCGTTTAAGCAGACATTAAATCACACTTGTCCAACACAAATTATACGAAAGACGAATAACTAAGAGAAGAAGAGGATAGAAGAAGAAACAGAAACAACAATACAAAATCTCACAATCGCAGCAAAACAAATATAATATATAATAACAGATCTGTATACAAAGAAACTGTAACTGTAATATACATACAATCATCAAAGTACAACAGCCAATAATCAATCTGGACAGTTATAATAACTTATCCTTACTGTACTGAATATACAACATAACACACACAACGGAAATAACCAAGTACATGTAATACGCCAGTAATCCTCCAGCTCATCTCTTGAGCTCCATAGCATCCTAATCTGGATCTGCAATACTCAAACTGACCCGAGCATTATGATAAAATAACAATCGAGTCAGTCTAGAAAACCAGCGTGAGAAAACACACTCAATTTGAATTATTACTGTTATAAAAAATCCTTTAAAAAACAAAGGTATCTCGTAAGACCACGCCATACATAAATACGATGGGATTTTACCTTACGATAACCAAATTTTTTTTATATAAGATCCAGTGATATTATAGTAATGTCTAAGTACAAATACTTATTAAAATAGCCGAAATTGTTACATTAATTAAATTCCAACATAATAGGCTCTACAATCAAAACCGTAAAGGCTCGTATTGGAGAATGGATTCCATACTATGACCAGGTAAGGAACTACCTCCGATGGGTGCATCTCTAGATCAATGCACCCGGTTCTAACAAGAACATCTTATACCTTGCCACATAGAACCGGCCTACCACTTGACTAGTAGTACCAAATATGTCTTCATCCCGGTCTTCCAACCTTAATCGAGATCTCTCATGCATAACCAAATCCATAAATATAGGGTAATCTAGAAAGATGATGACATACCCTAATGGGAGCGACCCACTTAGCCCTGCTGCATGCCCTGTTTTAGTCATTTACCTGTTGATGCGGCTTGAGGCTACATTTACCTTTTTGAATAGCAATCCCACTTGGAATGCTAACACTGCCTTCCATGCAACAATGCAGTGATAGCATTCATCCATGCAATTTGTTCTGGGTTAAACAAACCGAATCTCCAAGAACTCCATCTTCATTATCTTCACAATATCACAATTCGCAATGCTTAAATTAGATCGAAGTGGTTTTTGAATAATTAAATCCGTTCCCGGTCTCTTCGAAATAATCAACGAAATTGGCCAGATTTGATAGTCGGTTATTTAACTATAAAATTACACATATAAGCAGTCACTAGGCCATATTATAAATCTTTCAAACATTTATCTCAAAATATCTTTACAAAAATATATATTCAAATCTCTTCGAGTATTTCAATATTTGAAACGATTTCAAATACTTAAATCCATAACAGGATATTACAAACCATATCAACACTTAGAAATATTTCCCAATCCAACTTATAATTCATTACTTAGAAAAATATTTCTATATAAATCATTTCATTGTTAAAATAATTTCAAAACTTTCATTTCAACACTTAGGAAAATATTATAAGTCTATTTTCCGAAATCATTTCTGATATCAATACTTAGGAAATTTTCATAACTTATATTGATTGTACGAGTATAATTTCAACAAAGGAAGATTTCCCTTTTACCCACTTAATAAGACATTTCTAAATTCATTCACAATTTCTCAACCCATTATAGCTCATTTTATAAATTCCCGGAACCAAATTCCAAATCTCTTTACAATTCCTAAAAACAAAATCGATTATACTTATTTATAATCTCATCTGACAATTTATAACTTCTTTTATGAATTTAAATTCATATCAGAAGTTATCGTATCTAATCATTTTGGAAATTTCTTAAGTTTCTATAATTCCATTATAAGATTTCTCTTATAAAATCACATCCATTAAATAAAACCTGGTTTACAAATCTCGAGAGTATTTATAAATAAATTTCAATCACTTTCCAAAACCCTATATATATAAAATAAGTATTTTTAAAGAATAGTAATTTATTTTCAAAACACGTTTTAAATAATTATTTAAAGTAGCAAAACACTTTTTAGTAACAACAATATCTAATTTCCATTTTAACTATAAATAAAATCGATTCACACAGCTTATTATAAAAATTAGAATTTATAAACTAATATAAAATATTTGTATAACCAACTTCCCGAAATGTTCCGATATTAAAACAGTTTTAAACTACATAGTTTATTAATTAAAAATCCCTTTTAAAAACAAAACTTAACTTCTCTATAAAATTTAACATAACCATTTAACATTTATAAATCTCTCTCGATTTAACACAAATCGACTTGCGTCTCAAATTTCATAACTATTTCCAAATTTGAAAATAGAATCCACTATTTCTTTCTAAACTGATTTCCATATCTTATTATAAATTCTCACTATGAATTTATATTTACAATTTATCAAATGATAATTAATTCACTTTATTGATAAACATCGTTTATAAATTTATAAACTCATTTCCAGTTTTTCTCTATTAACAACATATTTATATTAAACAAACTTCATTTATAGATCGATTTCTATTTAAATTTCCATTTGGAAATCTATTCCTTTACAAGTTCCAATCATAATCCAATTTCATCCAAAATCTCGATTACGACTTCTTTTTACTATTTTAAGAAATCTTATTTAAAATCCATTGTTTAAAAATTCTCAATTTAAAATCCTCTATTTGAAACCATTTTACGAAATAGCTAAATAAATATCCAAATCAAATTATTTATTTTATCCAACCCAAACCCTTTTTAAATAATCCCAAAATTCAATATAAATATTTTTATTTTCAAAATCGCTTTTGGATTCCCTTTTTAAAATTCAAAAATATTATTTATGGTATTTATAATACCTAAAATACCTAAAATTAAGGCCAGTGCCACTATAGCATCCAATCAATCAAATCACACAACAATCCATAATAGATTATTAAATTACATCATATATCATTATATATGAAAAACAATCATTATATTTGAAGAATACAGTTGAATCCCTCCAACCTGTTTCCCTGCATCCACAGATGTTACATAACATAAAATAATAATCCCGCTTCGAGGTGGGATATCGCAGTAATATAGGATCATCAGCTATTATGCGGGGCGCATAGTGTCTCATCCACTCCAATCGGGGAGAAATATATCCAACTACTAACATATACTACTATATATAATAATATGACATCCAACTGATAAATTATTATCAATCCATCCAATCAACCAAATTTTAACATTTTATATTAAAACAAGTAATTTAAATGAGTGAGATTTACTCACATAGCTTGCAGTCGTCGTTGCAGCGTTTTATTTCGATTAAAATGAACAGGCGTTCGAATTTAACCAATTTTTCTATTAGCTCAAATCAACTCCAATCCAACTCCATAACGTAGTATTTTTAGATACGAACCCAACGTCGCTTGTTTCGTGTGAAACGGAGCTCGTACGAGAAAGTTACGAGTTATTAACATAATGATAATTAATAATTTAATTAACTTAACTAAATAAAATAATTAACGTTTTAAACTTACCCAAAACGTTTCTTCCTTCTTCCAGTTTATCACGCAATGAAGAACCCATCACATGCACGCTCATCTCGATGTTGCTCCTCCCTCGTCGCATTCGACGACGATCAACCATTACCACGTCGAAGAGAAAGGCCCCATGCACCACTGCCCACGACTTGGTCGAGCTCGGCCGCCCCCTTGCCTCGATAAACATGCTTGAACCGATGATGAACGTGGCCAAGATCCGCCTCCAAACGACGATGATAACGAAAATCCATTGTTGGATGTGAAGTACTCGGCGTGCTCTACAATTTTCTAGTTGGAAGATTTTGTTAATAGCTTACGGATTGAGAGAGATCGGAGGGGAAAGATTTGAGCAATTTCGGCCTTTCGAAATTTAATGGCGGCTGTGACCTAATTAGCCAGGGTTTGGCAAAATGAAGGTCCTTATATGGACAACTACAAAACACTATTCACATCCAAAATTTCCGGACTCCAATCGAGGCATGCCGCCTAGCGTCTATAATATTTTACCCCTATTCCAAACACAATGGAATTTATATTAGGAGCCAATTCCATTATATTTGGAAGATAGGTTTTCAAACCGAATTATTTTAATTAAATTTACTTAAATAAATTTCTATGCATTTCATCTTCGCACGACCAAACCGTAAGTCCAATTGACATGAAATTTGAAATCCTTTAATAATACAGTATTACAGATCCAATGGAACTGGTTTTGTTGAATTCTGAGACTGTGCCCCGGATTGCAATTTTAACGCGTCAATAAAAATGACGATTTTCAAAATCGACGAAATTACTTGAAATTCCAGTTTTAAAAACTTATTATTTAATTTCTAATTCAAGTAGAACTTATATCCACTTAAAAATCCATTCTGATTCATATTCAGCTCAAATTCCAATTATTTGCACTATTCGTATTACGATAATCACTATATTTGTAATTTAAATTTTATTCCACTTATTCGATCGATAAACTTCATATTAAAAATCCGTTTACATTTCAAGTTCAACATTTAAAATAAATTAAATGTTCAAAACCAAACGACTGAAAATCCGGATCGTTACATTCCTCCCCACTTAAAAGAATTTCGTCCCCGAAATTACTAATGTGGGAAAATGCTCAAACCATTCACTTTTCAAAACCCACTTAGTTAAAACTTGACATTTCACTTTTCTAAATCTTTTAGTTTCAACCAAAACAATTAGTTTCCATTTCTAATTCAAAACCCTTTATTTCAATTACAATTCAAAAATCAACTTTTTAGTTAACAAAAGTTTTCCAAAAATTTCAAAAATTATCTAACATCCTAAATTTTCGAAATTTTTTGGCAGTCTCCCTTGTATGGAGAGCCTTTTGCAATATCATAAATTTGATAAAAAGATATACATCGGCTCTCATGGCCGAAAAACGCAATATATATCAATATTTTATTTTTTGCGTGCTAAATTCATAAGCATACCTTATTTTAGCGTTATTAAGCGAGTCCTCTTGATTTATATGCAATTGCGCAACCAAAATCAAGCCAAATAGCCTCCATGTTCTTGTACTTACTCAAATAAAACCCATACATACCAAAAATATGAAATTCAATAACATTTCATTGCATTTTAACTAAGTTAACACATACTTCATAACCAAAACAAGTTATGACATGTATATCTAGCAGATACATGCAAATACAAAGTCCCGACATTTAATTATTCACTTCTAATTCAACTTATACGCCATTTATTCAATCCCAAATGATTCACAACAATTTATTAGCATTTCAATCATATTTACTCACCTTACATACATTTCCATTCCAAATTGATTTGAATCAGTTTATTCAATTTACATTTGTTTGCATAATTTGTTTATTCCCTTTTTACATCGAATGTCAATTTCTTTTATGCAAATCTGGTGATATCCATTCAATAAAATAACTACTCAACTTATAAACCACTTAAATTGACTTTAAATCAATTTATCAAGCTCCATTGACTCACATTCAATTTATTCATAAAATCTTGTTCACTTCATTTTATTTTAACGGCGTTTCATTCCATATCAATTTTATTTATGAATCACTTCATAAAATTAATATTAAGGTGTATTATAACCTTTTATACTTCACTTATATTCATTTCCACTTCAAAATTCTATTCCATACTCAATTTCATTTACATAACATCTCAAAACCATATTCAATTTATTTTCACTTATATCAAGCTCATTTTTAACTTAAGCCATCACTATTCCAATCCATTTCCATTTTTTTGACAACATTCAAAATATATCTAATTCACTTACATTTAAGTCGAATTCCATTTATACTCTAGTCCCACATTCAGTTTCAATTTCAATCCACAATCCATTTTACTTAACCAAGTTAAGTTCCATTTCTATATTCAATTAACTAATTAATTTATCTAATTAGTTCACTTCCATTTTATAATTCAAAATCTGATTTTTATTTCAAAAATCACCTCATTTGGTATGACTTGAGCTCAACTTTATTTTCTTCTTCAAGTTGGATTTCCATTTCTTTACAAAAATATCAAACCACTTCCATTTTTGTTTTACCATTCCACTTTTCCAATTTATAAGTTACATAACTTATTTTCTACATTTTTATCAATTCTATACTTGAGTTGACTCCATTCAATAATTTATAACCTATTGTCATATAATTATTTTACAACTCAAATCTATATACAATACAATTTGATATTCTTTCAATTCCAATTTGATTTTTATTTAACTTAAGTTAAATTTCAATTCATTCAGTACATTTAACTTACTCAAGTTAAGTTTTAAATTCCAAAATTCAATTTTCACACTTTCTCTCCTTATTCATATCATCCTCAACTTTAGTTGAAAAGTTATTTCCTGATCTTTTCCTAAAACATTAAATACGGATTTCTAGAATTCAAACATTCTGTATTTATTTCAAATCATTTTGAAATCATAGATATATAGCTCCTTTGGTTTAACAAACCATTCCTTTGGAATTTTCAAAATCAACTTGGTTTTATCCAAAACAAATTCCCTTTGGAATTTTTAAAACAATACTTGTTTCCAAACAAAAATGTCCATATCAAATTATTACGGTAGCAATCCATCACTTAGAAACTCGAAAATGAATACTGATGATGCTGTAGTCATCATTAGAATTATTTTCCAGCGACTAAAGTGAGTTCAGTGCTTTTATCACCTTCAAAATCCATTTAAAACAATTTCCATTCAAATACATTTCCACAATAATATTACCATTATTTATTTCAAAACACTTGGAAAACATTTCCAAAATTTTTGGGATTTAAATTTCCAAATTCTGATTTGAATGAAATTTTAGTTTTAACTCATTTATATAATTCATACTTATACCTTTTAATTTGGTTATATATGAACATTCCAATTTATAATCTTGTTTTGAGTATACTTATAACAACCAAACACATCAATATACTATAATAATTTCAGAAAATCATTTCTTTTATATCAAAATATAATTTGGGTAAAATTATTTCACTTACCCGCTTCAAAACAATACTATGCCGGCTTACCGTGCTTAAGTGTTTAGAAACCCCTATCGATGTTGTGGTGTCCCACTACTCGATCAAAATTCATAAACACTCAACCGATAAGTCAACACAATATAAAACAATTTATATTCACTAACAAATACGTGCTCATATTTATAATACACTCAACTCATTCTAGGGTACTACTGACCCTACCTCTAATGAGTAATCCCCACCAAAGCCAAGGTTCTCGCTTAACCATGCGCTCTGATACCAAATGTAGCGACCAGCCATTCCGTACCCTTTGAGCTGACAATAAATCACACTTGTCCAACACAAATTGTACGAAAGACGAATAACTAAGAGAACAAGAGGATAGAAGAAACAGAAACAACAATATAGAATCTCACAATCGCAGCGAAACAAATATAATATATAATAACAGATCTTTATACAAAGAAATTGTAACTGTAATATACATACAGTAATCAGAGTGCAACAGTCAACAATCAATCTGGACAGTTATAATAACTTGCCCTCACATGTACCGAATATACAACATAACACACAGCGGAAATAACCAAGTACGTGTAATACGCCTGTAATCCTCCAGCTCGTCTCCTTAGCTCCATAGCATCCTAACCTGGATCTGCATTACTTGGTCTGACCCGAGCATTATAATAAAATAACACCCGAGCCAGTCTGGAAAACCAGCTTGAGAAAACACACTCAATTTGAATTATTACTGTTATAAAAAATCCTTTGAAAACAAAGGTATCTCGTAAGACCACGCCATACATAAATACGACAGGTTTTTAACTTACGATAACCAAAACATTTATATATAAAATCCAATGATATTATAGTAATGTCTAGTTACAAATACTTATTAAAATAGCTGAAATTGTTACATTAATTAAATTCCAGCATAATAGGCTCTATAATCAAAACCGTAAAGGCTCGTATTGGAGAATGGATTCCATACTATGACCAGGTAAGGAACTACCTTCGATGGGTGCATCTCTAGATCAATGCACCTAGGTCTGACAAGAACATCTTGTACCCTGCCACACAGAACCGGCCTACCACTTGACTAGTAGTAACGAATATGTCATCAACCCGGTCTTTCAACCTTAATCGAGATCTCTCATGCACAACCAAATCCATAAATATAGGGTAATCTAGAAAGATGATGACATACCCTAATGGGAGCAACCCACTTAGCCCCTACTGCATGCCCTGTTTTAGTCATTTCCCGGTTGATGAGGCTTGAGGCTACATTTACCTTTTTGAATAGCAATCTCACTTGGAATGCTAACACTGCCTTCCAAGCAACAATGCAATGATAACATTCATCCATACAAGATGTTTTAGGTCAGAACAAACTGAATCTCCAAGAACTCCATCTTCATTATCTTCACAATATCACAATTCGTAACGCTCAAATCGGATCAAATCGGTTTTCGGATAATTAAATATGATCCCGGTCTCTTCAAAACAATCAATGAAATTGACCAGATTTGGTAGTCGGTTATTTAACTATCAAATTACACACATAAGCAGTCACTAGGCCATATTATAAATCTTTCAAACATTTATCTTAAAATATCTTTACCAAAATATATATTCAAATCTCTTCAAGTATTTCAATATTTGAAAATGATTTCAAATACTTAAATGCATAACAGGATATTACAGACCATATCAACACGTAGAAATATTTCCCAATCCAACTTATAATTCATTACGTAGAAAAATATTTCTATATAAATCATTTCATTGTTAAAATAATTTCAAAACTTTCATTTCAACACTAAGGAAAATATTATAAGTCTATTTCCCGAAATCATTTCTGATATCAATATTTAGGAAATTTTCATAACTTATATCGATTGTATGAGTATAATTTCAACAAAGGAAGATTTCCCTTTTACCCACTTAATAAGACATTTCCAAATTCATTCGCAATTTCTCAACTCATTATAGCCCATTTTATAAATTTCCAGAATCAATTTCCAATTCTCTTTACAATTCCCAAAAAGAAAATCGATTATACTTATTTATAATCTCATCTGACAATTTATAACTTCTTTTATGAATTTAAATTCATTTCCAAAGTTCCCGTATCTAATCATTTTGGAAATTTCTTAAGTTTCTAGAATTCCATTATAAGATTTCTCTTATAAAATCACATCCGTTAAATAAAACATGGTTTACAAATCTCGGGAGTATTTATAAATAAATTTCAATCACTTTCCAAAACCATATATATAATATAAGTATTTTTAAAGAATAGTAATTAATTTTCAAAACACGTTTTAAATAATTATTTAAAATATCAAAACACTTTTTAGTAACAACAATATCTAATTCCATTTTATCTATAAATAAAATCTATTCACGTAGCTTATTATAAAAATTAGAATTTATCAACTAATATAAAATATTTGTATAACCAACTTCCCGAAAAGTTCCGATATTAAAACAGTTTTAAACTACATGGTTTAATAATTAAAAATCCCTTTTTAAAACAAAACTTAACTTCTCTATAAAATTTAACATAACCATTTAACATTTATAAATCTCTCTCGATTTAACACAAATCGACTTGCGTCTCCAATTTCATAACTATTTCCCAATTTAAAAATAGAATCCACTATTTCTTTCTAAACTGATTTCCATATCTCATTATAAATTCTCACTATGAATTTATATTTATAATTTATCAAATGATAATTAATTCACTTTATTGATAAACATCGTTTATAAATTTATAAACTCATTTCCAGTTTTTCTCTGTTAACAACATATTTATATTAAACAACCTCCATTTATAGATCGATTTCTATTTAAAATTCCATTTGGAAATCTATTCCTTTACAAGCTCCAATCATAATCCAATTTCATCCAAAATCTCGATTACGACTGCCTTTTCCTATTTTAAGAAATCTTATTTAAAATCCATTGTTTAAAAATTCTCAATTTAAAATCCTCTATTTGAAACCATTTTACGAAATAGTTAAATAATTATCCAAATCAAATTATTTATTTTATCCAACCCAAACCCTTTTTAAATAAACCCAAAATTCAATATAAATATTTTCATTTTCAAAATCGCTTTTGGATTCCCTTTTTAAAATTCAAAAATATTATTTATGATATTTATAATACCTAAAATTAAGGCCAGTGCCACTATAGCATCCAATCAATCAGATTACACAACAATCCATAATAGATTATTAAATCACATCATATATCACTATATATGAAAAAAAAATCAATATATTTGAAAAATCCAGTTGGATCCCTCAAACCTGTTTCTCTGCATCCATAGATGTTATATAACATAAAATAACAATCCCGCTTCAAGGCGGGATATCACAGTAATATAGGGTCATCCGCTATTATGCGAGGCGCATAGTGTCTCATCCACTCCAATCGGAGGAAATATATCCAATTACTAACATATATTACTATATATTATAATTTGACATCCAACTGATAAATTATTATCAATCCATTCAATCAACCAAATTTTAACATTTATTAAAACCAGTAATCTAAATGAGTGAGATTTACTCACATTGCTTGCAGTCATCGTTGCAACGTTTTATTTCGATTTAAACGAACATGCATTCGAATTCAACCAATATTTCTATTAGCTCAAATCAACTCCAATCCAACTCCATAGCGTAGTATTTTCAGATACGAACCCAACGCCGCTTGTTTCGTGCGAAACGGAGCTTGTACGAGAAAGTTACGAGTTATTAAACATAACGATAATTAATAATTTAATTAACTTAACTAAATAAAATAATTAACGTTTTAAACTTACCTAAAATGCTTCTTCCCTCTTCCAGTTTATCATGCAACGCTCATCTTGATGGAGCTTCTCCCTCGTCGCATTCGACGATGATCAACCATTACCACGTCGAAGAGCAAGGCCCCATGTACCACCACCCACGACCTAGTCGAGCTTGGCCACCCCCTTGTCTCGATAAACGTGCTCGAAGCGATGATGAACACGGCCAAAATCCATCTCCAAATGACGATGATAACGAAAATCCACTATTGGATGTGAAGTACTCGGCATGCTCTACAATTTTCTAGTTGGAAGTTTTTGTTAATAGCTTATAGATTGAGAGAGATCGGAGGGGAAAGATTTGAGCAATTTCGGCCATTCGAAATTTAATGGCGGTTGTGACCAAATTATCTAGGGTTTGGCAAAATGAAGGTCCTTATATAGACAACTACAAAACACTATTCACGTCCAAAATTTCCGAACTCCAATCGAGGCGTGCCGCCTGGCATTTATAATGTTTTACCCTTATTCCGAACAGAATGGAATATATATCGGGAGCCAATTCCATCGTATTTGGAAGATAGGTTTTCAAATCGAATTATTTTAATTAAATTTACTTAAATTAATTTCTATGTGTTTCAGCTTCGCACGACCAAACCGTAAGTCCGATTGACATGAAATTTGAAATCCTGTAATAATACATTATTACGGATCCAATGAAACTAGTTTTGTCGAATTCTGAGATTGTGCCCCGGATCGCTATTTTAACGCGTCGATAAAAACGATGATTTTCAAAATCAATGAAATTACTTGAAATTCCAGTTTTAAAAACTTATTACTTATTTCTAATTCAAGTAGAACTTATATCCACTTAAAAATTCATTCCAATTCATATTTAGCTCAAATTCTAATTATCTGCACTGTTTGTATTACGATAATCGCTATATTTGAAATTTAATTTTTATTCCACTTTTTCGATCGATAAACTTCATATTAAAAATCCATTTACATTTCAAATTGAACATTTAAAATAAATTAAATGTTTAAAATCAAACGACATAAAATCTGGGTCGTTAAATATATTCTAAATTCTCAAGATAGAGACGAGTTTCCATACCTCAGAATTTAGTATTAAGTATGAAAAGGATACTTTCCATACCACCGTAATTTGAAACGATAATTTATAACAAACAAACTTCCTTCCCTTTATAAAATTCGCTTTTTATAAATCTCTTTAATATTTACAGACTCCATTTACAAATTCCTTTGTAAAGCTTCATTTATAAATCTCCTTCATAAAATATCATTTATAGATCTACTTTTTTTAAATATTATTTATAAATATCCTTTTATAAAATATTATTTATAAATCTCCTTTTATAAACCTCCAAATTTATAAATCTCCTTTTATATTTATAAAGTCCCTTTTAAACATTTCTTTCATATTTATAAAATCCTTCTATAAATTCATCTCTATTTATAAAGCTCCTTTTACAAATCTTTAAAATTATTTGCAAATTTCTTTTATAAAACTCCACATATAATTATTAAACTCCTATAACTATTAAACTCCAATATAAAATCTTATATATTTATCACAAGTCTTTGGTTTTGAGATAGAACCACATACTTTCCATAAAAAGGATTACCCTAAATATCACTTTAAATCCTCAAATGTGATTTGTTTCCAGTTTATCAAAATGATATTAACTTCCCTTGAATATAAAATATCATTTTTAAATCCATTATTTTATTTATAACTACCCTATATAAAACTATCCTTTGCTTGTAAAATAATATTTATAAATCTACCTTTTTATAAAAACGTTTCTGTAACGACCCTGAATTTTGAACAATTTAAATTGAGAATATTTAATTAATTTTAAATATTTGAATGATGATTTGACTTGAATTTCAAATTATCAGAATAAATTGGCGATTAAATTTTTGAATTTAATCTATTGAAATTTGAATAAAATTTGAATCTTCAATTTTAAGCCGGTTAAAAATAATTTAAAGGCTTAGAAAATTCATATTGATAATACTGAAGATAATAGAAGTTTCAGAATTGAATTTGAAAGCGATTTGTTCAGTTTTGAAATTGTATCGTTAAATTGAATTTAAAAATAGCCTTCCGAGGCACAGTCTCGGAATTTGACGAAACTAGCTCCATTGGGTCCGTAATATTGAATTATTACCGGATTTAAAATTTCGTATTTATCAGAATTGTTGTGTGAACACACGACGTATAAACGCGTAAAGATTTAAATCGAATTCAATTTGAATTTCGGTAACAACCGGGGTTTTTGCATCGATTTGATATCATCGTTAAACGATTTCTTTGCTAGCTAATTGCTTATAGGAGTTTCGATTCGAATTGGAATTTGTTTAATAAAAATTGTTGTTGGAATTTTTGAATCGGTTAAAATTCTTTTGAAAAAAGAATAAAATTGTGAAGTGTTGGTGGGCTTTGAAAATAAAATAAAATAATACTGCCCTCATTTTCTTTGATACCGTGATAAATCCAAACCCGTTTCCCTTTACCCATTCATTCAAAACCCTAGAAAAGAAATAACGAAAAGAAAATAAATGGCGGCCACGATTCTTCGTTCGTTCACTCGAAATTAGGGCTTCGTCTTCCTCTTTGCTCGCGACTGCTTCGATGGCGAAGGTGAGTAATTTATGTTACTCACATCTTATTCGAACTGTTCGAATTCGTTTGCTTGTTTGTTTTCGTGGTCTTTGGCTTCGATTTGATTTCTTTGTTTGATGTTGATTTCGTACGTTCTTGTTGGCTTTCTGGCTCCGACCTCGGTCGCTTTGTTATGTGAAATTATGTGAGTCTCTCACTCACATCTAATTCCACTCGATTATACCTGATGCTCTTAATTTTGAATTTGAGCTGTTCAAATATTCTCGGCCATTACTGTGTTGATTTTCTTTGACTTCGCCATTTTTGATTTTTGTGAATTTCTCTGTTGACTTGGTTTTGGAAATCTTGGCTTTGACTTGTTTTAAAAAAAATCGTCTTTGAATTTGATATTACTGATTCTTTGGCACTGTTTCAATTTATTGTGATTTTTATATCCCTGCTTGATTCTCTGTGAATTATTATTTTTTGTTGGCTCGGCTTCAGTATGCTTTGATTCAAACCGACTTCTGTTGACTTGATCACAACTGATAATTAGCTTGTGAATTTTTTTGATGACCATGGCATTTACTTTGTAGTTGGCATTTGCATTGCATATTTCAGTAGCTCCTCTACTACTATATATATTTATTGATGTTGGCTCTAGTTTGCATTCTTCCATACTTCAGTCTGCATCATTTTGTACTTGATTTATCTTGTAGTTCCACTTCTAGTTGGGTATGATGGCACTGTGGTTGGTCTTAACCACTGCTTAGTTTTTGAACTGCATGTTTGGTCTTGTATCCATGTTTGTAGCAGTTGCTATTGGTTCACTTGGTAGCTTTTGTTGTTGTCCAGTTTGTATTGCACTGTTTTGTATCACTGATTCATTTGAATCAGTGTTGTCCATGTTGTTTCATCCCTGTTATGTCTTCCATGTAGTTGCACTCCACTCCATGTTTGAATTCCTTACTGTCCATTTAAGTTTTTGTATACCTTGTAGTTGTTGAACTTGTCTGCATTGTACTTGAGTTGGTCTGCTTTGGGTCGCATTTCTGTAGTTCCATGCTGCATTTGGTAGCTCTGTGCTTTTTCGTTACACTGTTGGCATTGCCTTGTATTTTGTTATTCGTGATGTCTTGCGAAGTTGCCTTGTCACAAGTGCATTGTACAGTTTTTAGGTTGTGGCATTGATTTACGTTAGTTCGTTTTGGGCTTGGTTCCTTACTTCGGGAGTGTTCATAGTTAATTTAAAGTTGTTTTAAATTGACTTCAGTTTTGTGATATTCATTCCTGTATACTTGGCAGTTCTGTATTGTTTGATGTCTACATGCTATTGTTCGCAAGTCATGTACATGCGGGTCTGCATTGGTATTTAGTTGAAGCTCTTTTGGCACACTCTATATTGGTACATGCTCATTTTGTCTCTGTTCTTCATGTAGTGTCTGCATATGTGCACCACTGCTATTGTTGCACTGTACTTCGAGTGGTGTAATAGGTTCATCATGCAGTTTGTATATGTGCATTTCATGTAGGCATTGGCTCTTGAGTTGTGTACACTGCATTGTCGCATTCCAGTGCATATTCTAGTCGGCACATCCACCTATGATTGCATGCTGTTAGTTTTTCACTTGAACCTGTTCATGTTAGCACTGGATTCACTTGTGCACTTTTGACCATTTGTCTGTAGACTTCACTGTATACGGCAGCCAATCAAACTTTTGATGTTTTAAAGGGACAATTTCGATTGTTTTAAATTGATTTAGTCAATTTGATAAATTGTTTATTTATCTCCGTAGATGATTCAAATTTCCTGATTTTTGTTTAACACTGTTAGGTGTTATATCGACCGTCATCCGATTTCTTTGTTTAAAGAGTTGGATAGACGGGAATTATTGTGACTGTCGTCTATTTGATTATTACTGCTTATATGCACTAATAACTGGTTTGAATTAGACTGACCTGTGTATTATTTTCTTTTGAATGTAATACTCAAGTCAGACCGAGTATTTTTACAGCTTGAAGATTTTCGAGCAGCGAAGTTAGAGAGAGAGGGTAAAGCGTTCACTTTAGTTCAGGAAATTTTGTATTTAAAAAAAGATATTCCGCTGTATCAATTTAATACATTGTATAAACTCTGATGTATGTAAAAGAAAATTTATAGTAATGAAATATTATTATTCTGTGTTTCTGTGGCTGATTCTGTTTAAATTCTATAAACTAAATAACAATCCGTCTTTTTGAACGTTTCGAGTTGGTTTAATTACCAACTGGGGGCGGTCAGAAGGGGGGATGTTACAGAGTGGTATCAGAGCTTTGGTTTACACAAAGCTTAGTTTATGGCGTTTAATATGAATAGTTACTAGAATCACTTTAAAGAAAACGTTTTTTCAAATCTAAAGAAGTATAAAATTGTTTGAATGGATTTGAAATTTAACTAAAGGAAAGTTAAATAAATTGAACTGGATTAGATAAATTATTGAAATGGAAATTTAAACTTAAAAGATAAGTGATTATATAATATGAATTTGGAAGTTTAAATTAATAAGTTGTATAACTTATAAAATGAGAAAATTTAAGTAAAACCAATTGTTAAAAAGGTTAAACAGTTTTGTTAAGTAAAACAGAATCTGAATTCTGAATAGTGATATGAATTTGACTTTAGCAAAAGTTAAATAAAATGCAAGTGAAGGTAAAATGAAATATAGCTTAAGTAATGTTGTATGAGGTTGAATTTGATATCAAAATGAATTAATAAAGTGAAGTAATGGATATGAATTTGAGTTATATAAAGGAAATTCAACTTTAATTGTAAAAGTGAGTTGTGAATATGGTGAGTATTAGAATTCAATCAGAATTAGAATATAAACCAATTGAAATTAAATGTGTTAAACCAAATTGAATGTAAGTAGAGTAATTAAATTTGGTTATGTTGAATGTGCATTGGTTGCTAGTTGATTGTATAGAAATTCATTAAGTGTTAATGAAATTGAATTAATGGAAATTGGAAGCTAAGTAATTGAATTCAAATTGAAAGATAAGTAAATCTAAATAAAATCAAATTTGATTTGAATTGAAAGCAAACTAACTTGAATATTAATTAGTGAAAATGAACTAATTGAATATGAATGAATGTTAGTAAAATCCAATGTAAATAAATCAAATGTGATTTAATTGAAAATCAATTCAATGAATGATTTACTAAAGAACTAGTAGATCATTTTGGAAATGGAAAGTTGATAAATTTGTATAATAGTTTAAATTGGAATTTTTGAATTATTATATAAACGGTTATATAGAAGATTGGAAAAAATTTAAAAATATTGGAATTATAAAATGAGTTAGTATAAGTGTTAAAAGTGAAATATAAATGGATTTCATGAGTGAACGAAAAATTACAGAATTAAAAATTGTGAAGTTATAAAATGAATCGAAGTTGTAAAATAAAAGAATTATAAGTAATTTACTTATAAATTAAATTTCTGATATAAAACTGAGTTATAAAGGAAGGGTTAATAAAGTGATTTTTATAAATTGAAGTCTTTATAAATAGTAATAGAATTTATAAACGTTGTTTATAAATCCGAAACTGACTTATTTTGATAAGTAAATTCTTTAGCTTGTTAGAGGTCGCCTCTGTCTATTCTTCGAGCGAATCAGTCGTCTCGTGTTTTTTACTCGGATGGACCTGTGAAAGTATATCCACAATTTTGGACAGTGGATAATCTTTTAAAAAATGTTAGAAATGTTGTGAATATATTATTGAATAAAATGGACATGTTTTTGGGAAAGTGATATTTTAAAACGAAGTTAATTATTTAAAAAAAAAGATGTTTTCAAAGGCATTGAATATCGAAACCATAGATTTCAACATTCATTGTTGAAATAGACGTTTTCGAAAAAAGGAAATGGTGGACTATAACACTGTTGTTATAGTAAATGATTTCCGAAAGGAAATGTTTTGTATAGTATTGGGATTTATACATCTATCTAAATTTCGAATCCCTATACTAGTGATTTTGAGTTGTCGTAACGATGTTTTACGTAACATTCGTTTTAACTCAAATAAATGTGTGAAAGAGAATGATTTCCTTAAAAGATGAAGTATATAATTAATTATGATTTAAGTATATCGAATATTTTCAAATGTTGAAAATAAATGGATTTGTGAATTACTTATTTTTAAATAAGTATGGAAATGTTTTTCCAATATGAAATGAAATGTTGTGAATATATCCCGTAAGTGATAAATGATTTGAAATTCATTTTCGAAGTCGAAGTTGAAAAGTTAAATGAGAAATTTGAACAATTAGTTCAATTTGAAATTTTTCAAAAAGATTGAATCGTTAAGTTAAATTGAGTTTAACTTCGACACCAAAGACAATATAAGTTGAGTTTTGAATTTCAGATGATGGTTTGGATTGTATGTCTAACATTGTGAATTGATGACATAGCAATCGATCTCTATTAAATATATATCTGTTGGTGGCGGAGAATTTATTCTCTTAGCTTAACACCCTTCTCTGAGACGTATGAGCTCAGAGGTTATATATCGATAGACATCAATTCTGTGTTGAGAATTGACGGTGTAACGTGAAATCCAAATCGAATGTGAAGTCGATAATAAATGGAATTATGAATATGAATTGGGTTTGAGATAACCTTAAATTTTCAAATCGACTTAGAGGAAAATTTTGAAATCCTCTATTTGTTATGGATATAGGATATGTAGGTTTTCGGAACTTATATATATATGAATGCGGTAAATTTGAAAACCGTCAGTTTGGAAAGTAATTGTTATGGAAAACCTTATGTAAGTTTACATGGGTATGATATGTATGAAATGTGAAATGAAGTACTACATATATATGATATTATGTTTTCTAAACTGAGGATATGGAAAAGTACCTTCCATTTATTATTGGAGAAGGTTTTGGAACTCTCGATGAGTGTCCATTTGAAATTCGTAGCTACGTAGAATTTCCATTAGTCGTGAAGACTATTTGAATCGGAATACCTCGAGATGGATCATGTCGATGGGATCATATTGATTGATTAGCGTAATTTGAGGGACGTGATGCCTACAGTTACAAGCGATTCCACTGGGATAGTGGCGCAACCGCCGAGTAAACTGCAATCTAAATGCCAAGCGAAATTCGAGGGGCGAGATGCCTATGGTTACAAGCGATTCTACTGGGATAGTAGCGTAACCGCCGTGTGGACCGCGATCTATGGCAACAACTATGGCGAAATTTAAGAGATGAGAAATCTACAGTTACAAGCGATTCTACTGGGATAGTAGCGTAACCGCCGGGTAACTGTAATCCATGGGGGAACGTGCTTTCCATATCCATTTTTGAAAAAGAATTTTTAAAGTATTTTCACTAGAAGTTGAAGCAAGTATATTTAGTACTTGGAGATTTTTAGTCCTGCGCCTGGCCAGCGTATGCCTAATGTCTGTGAGAACGAAGATGGACTTGTTAAATTTCGAGTTAGCAAGTATTTTCAAACTGTAAATAGCAAATCAATAGTTTGAAATTAAAATCATATAATTCTAACTTAATAAACTAAGGAAGAGGATCCTTGAAATGTTTTGAAAGTCCACAGCTTTGGAAGAGATATATTATGCAAATCTCTAACGTGAAGAATTTTAAAGTTCGAATCTGAGTTTATAAATCGAGAATTTTGGTAAGAAACTTTTGCGTTTTGATTTTAGAAATCAATGAACAAAAGAGATAATGAACAAAGCTAGTGAGATTAAAACAAATGGAATGAACTCTATATTTATTTATTTTAAATAAATATCGAGCTTACTAAAATTGTGAAGGGTATAAATGTCGGTGAGATTTTTAACAATCATTTTTCCCAACTTTTAATTTCGGGACGAAATTCTTTTAAGGAGGGAAGATTGTAACGACCCTGAATTTTGAACAATTTAAATTGAGAATATTTAATTAATTTTAAATATTTGAATGATGATTTGACTTGAATTTCAAATTATCAGAATAAATTGGCGATTAAATTTTTGAATTTAATCTATTGAAAATTGAATAAAATTTGAATCTTCAATTTTAAGCTGGTTAAAAATAATTTAAAGGCTTAGAAAATTCATATTGATAATACTGAAGATAATAGAAGTTTCAGAATTGAATTTGAAAGCGATTTGTTCAGTTTTGAAATTGTATCGTTTAAATTGAATTTAAAAATAGCCTTCCGAGGCATAGTCTCGGAATTTGACGAAACCAGCTCCATTGGGTCCGTAATATTGAATTATTACTAGATTTAAAATTTCGTATTTATCAGAATTGTTGTGTGAACACACGACGTATAAACGCGTAAAGATTTAAATCGATTTCAATTTGAATTTCGGTAACAACCGGGGTTTTTGCATCGATTTGATATCATCGTTAAACGATTTCTCTGCTAGCTAATTGCTTATAGGAGTTTTGATTCGAATTGGAATTCGTTTAATAAAAATTGTTGTTGGAATTTTTGAATCGGTTAAAATTCTTTTGAAAAAAGAAAAAATTGTGAAGTGTTGGTGGGCTTTGAAAAAAAAAATACTGCCCTCATTTTCTTTGATACCGTGATAAATCCAAACCCGTTTCCCTTTACCCATTCATTCAAAACCCTAGAAAAGAAATAACGAAAAGAAAATAAATGGCGGCCACGATTCTTCGTTCGTTCGCTCAAAATTAGGGCTTCGTCTTCCTCTTTGCTCGCGACTGCTCCGATGGCGAAGGTGAGTAATTTATGTTACTCACATCTTATTCGAACTGTTCGAATTCGTTTGCTTGTTTGTTTTCGTGGTCTTTGGCTTCGATTTGATTTCTTTGTTTGATGTTGATTTCGTACGTTCTTGTTGGCTTTCTGGCTCCGACCTCGGTCGCTTTGTTATGTGAAAATATGTGAGTCTCTCACTCACATCTAATTCCACTCGATTATACCTGATGCTCTTAATTTTGAATTTGAGCTGTTCAAATATTCTCGGCCATTACTGTGTTGATTTTCTTTGACTTCGCCATTTTTGATTTTTGTGAATTTCTCTGTTGACTTGGTTTTGGAAATCTCGGCTTTGACTTGTTTTAAAAAAAAATCGTCTTTGAATTTGATATTACTGATTCTTTGGCACTGTTTCAATTTATTGTGATTTTTATATCCCTGCTTGATTCTCTGTGAATTATTATTTTTTGTTGGCTCGGCTTCAGTATGCTTTGATTCAAACCGACTTCTGTTGACTTGATCACAACTGATAATTAGCTTGTGAATTTTTTTGATGACCATGGCATTTACTTTGTAGTTGGCATTTGCATTGCATATTTCAGTAGCTCCTCTACTACTATATATATTTATTGATGTTGGCTCTAGTTTGCATTCTTCCATACTTCAGTCTGCATCATTTTGTACTTGATTTATCTTGTAGTTCCACTTCTAGTTGGGTATGATGGCACTGTGGTTGGTCTTAACCACTGCTTGGATTTTGAACTGCATGTTTGGTCTTGTATCCATGTTTGTAGCAGTTGCTATTGGTTCACTTGGTAGCTTTTGTTGTTGTCCAGTTTGTATTGCATTGTTTTGTATCACTGATTCATTTGAATCAGTGTTGTCCATGTTGTTTCATCCCTGTTATGTCTTCCATGTAGTTGCACTCCACTCTATGTTTGAATTCCTTACTGTCCATTTAAGTTTTTGCATACCTTGTAGTTGTTGAACTTGTCTGCATTGTACTTGAGTTGGTCTGCTTTGGGTTGCATTTCTGTAGTTCCATGCTGCATTTGGTAGCTCTGTGCTTTTTCGTTACACTGTTGGCATTGCCTTGTATTTTGTTATTCGTGATGTCTTGCGAAGTTGCCTTGTCACAAGTGCATTGTCCAGTTTTCAGGTTGTGGCATTGATTTACGTTAGTTCGTTTTGGGCTTGGTTCCATACTTCGGGAGTGTTCATAGTTAATTTAAAGTTGTTTTAAATTGACTTCAGTTTTGTGATATTCATTCCTGTATACTTGGCAGTTCTGTATTGTTTGATGTCTACATGCTATTGTTCGCAAGTCATGTACATGCGGGTCTGCATTGGTATTTAGTTGAAGCTCTTTTGGCACACTCTATATTGGTACATGCTCATTTTGTCTCTGTTCTTCATGTAGTGTCTGCATATGCGCACCACTGCTATTGTTGCACTGTACTTCGAGTGGTGTAATAGGTTCATCATGCAGTTTGTATATGTGCATTTCATGTAGGCATTGGCTCTTGAGTTGTGTACACTGCATTGTCGCATTCCAGTGCATATTCTAGTCGGCACATCCACCTATGCTTGCATGCTGTTAGTTTTTCGCTTGAACCTGTTCATGTTAGCACTGGATTCACTTGTGCACTTTTGACCATTTGTCTGTAGACTTCACTGTGTACGGCAGCCAATCAAACTTTTGATGTTTTAAATGGACAATTTCGATTGTTTTAAATTGATTTAGTCAATTTGATAAATTGTTTATTTATCTCCGTAGATGATTCAAATTTCCTGATTTTTGTTTAACACTGTTAGGTGTTATATCGACCGTCATCCGATTTCTTTGTTTAAAGAGTTGGATAGACGGGAATTATTGTGACTGTCGTCTATTTGATTATTACTGCTTATATGCACTAATAACTGGTTTGAATTAGACTGACCTGTGTATTATTTTCTTTTGAATGTAATACTCGGGTCAGACCGAGTATTTTTACAGCTTGAAGATTTTCGAGCAGCGAAGTTAGAGAGAGAGAGGGTAAAGCGTTCACTTTAGTTCAGGAAATTTTGTATTTAAAAAAAGATATTCCGCTGTATCAATTTAATACATTGTATAAACTCTGATGTATGTAAAAGAAAATTTATAGTAATGAAATATTATTATTCTATGTTTCTGTGGCTGATTCTGTTTAAATTCTATAAACTAAATAACAATCCGTCTTTTTGAACGTTTCGAGTTGGTTTAATTACCAACTGGGGGCGGTCAGAAGGGGGGATGTTACAGTTTCATAAATATTTTTATCTTCTTTTTAAAACAGAATTACTTTAAAATAAAAGATAAACCCCTTTTATTTCTTTTTAAAATAAACATTCATTATTATAACGACTTTTCTATAAAAATAAATACTTTTCAAAATAATTTTAGAACACTTCCAAATAAATTAGAAAAGATTATCAAAGAGGTTAAAGTAAAATAAAGAAGTTCAAAAACTATTTTTAAATTAAATATGATATAAAATCTTAAAAGTTAGGTTTAAAAATTATTTTGTAAATCCAAAAACCATTTTCACCTCAAAACAGTAATTAACAGTATTTCAAAATACTATAATGAGGCTAATAGCTACCATAGCATTTAACAAATGATATTACTACATTTATCATTAAGAAGGTTCAACTTTTAACATATATCAATGTCACATCCAATATGGCCAAACTACCAACTTTTAGCATTCAACAATTTATATAACAGTGATATAAATGAAATTAAAATCAATAGGTATATAATTGGAATTTAAAATCATAATGGCGAGAAATCCGGATTTCTCTACAAGATTCTCTATATTTTATTTTAAAAATGCCATTTTCTTTTAAAAGTAGATATTCAACCAAACCAACCTAATAATTCATCCAAACACAAGACAATAATTTATACCTACTATATATTATTGTTGTAATCATTCAGAGTGAGATAACTCACAGAAATTCTAGTTGACGCCGAAGCATTCCGGTTTGATCCTAAAATTCCACTTGCTTCAAATTTGATGAAACTAGTTCTAGCGTGTAGATAATGCTATTATGAGTGCAATGCAAAATATCTCGCCTCGATTAGACCTCGTACATAAAAGTTATTCAATTTATAAGAATTCGAGATTAAAATATAATTAATTTACACTAATCACACTTAATTATTTAATTACCCTCCCAAACTTCTTCTTCTCCAAAATTCAAAATTATTCCCTCCCTATACAAATGTGTAGAATGAAACCTAACCCAAGCCATGCATTCATTCCACCTCTCTTCCTCGATCCTCTGCGAATTCAAAATCCATCTTCACCAACCATCTCCTCTTCACAAAAGC
This sequence comes from Allium fistulosum, assembly GCA_030737815.1. Taxonomy (NCBI): domain Eukaryota; kingdom Viridiplantae; phylum Streptophyta; class Magnoliopsida; order Asparagales; family Amaryllidaceae; genus Allium; species Allium fistulosum. The sequence goes on from CM060908.1 coordinate 941,968,914, forward strand.
TACCCATTCCACCCATTTATGCCAAGCTCGATCGAGCCATAGAAGTCGCGACCAGACATCACTCCTTTTTACCATAGAAAATTCGCACCTCCCATTTCACAACCGAGCTCCACCAAAACTTCACCGTAGATTCTCCTTCTCACGATGAACCCAAATCTATTCTCCGATATGCCAATCATTGCCTACATCACCTGAAAACTATTACCTTAGTTCACTGCTCCACGTCAAGTTCGACCAAGCACCACCGCGAGCCACCAAACACACATATATTTGTGGATATCTCCACTCTAACTCAGAGAACCCATCTTTAAAATTTTTAGTGGTGTATTAGATTTGATTTTGATTTTTGAAATTAGTGGGTTTGATTTCTTTTTTTACAGGGTGATGCAAACGAAATAAGAGAGGGAAAAAAGAGCGTTGAATTATCCAAGTCTTTAGTTTTGTTTATAATTGGATTTTTGGTATATCGCCGCATAGATTTTCGTTCACGTATGAACCGAAAACGACAAAACAAAAATATGATCGCGCACAAAAATGCAATACGATCTCAAAACAATAATAATATATACTGGTTACCTTCTGTAAAATCACAAAAATATCATTGTTTGTTGTAAAATCATCGAACGATAATTCAAATAATTTTCAACTTAAAAACTATGGAAAAATCAAATAAATTAAAATAAAATACGTCAATAAAAATAGAGTCTTTATATTAAATTTTTATTTTCTTATTATTTATTAAATTTAAATCAAATCCGAATATTTAAATAAATTAAATATTCTCATTCAAAATATTAAAAATTCCTGGTCAGTACAGTAACCATGGAAACATAGGATGCACGCTACACGATGTTCTTCGAAGTAAAGGTTAATTGAAGATCACAAATCTTCCCTAATAAGTTGACAGAAGTTGGGCATGAGATTCCTAGTTTATTTCGAAAGAAAGAAACAATGTATCTACTGTAATCACATCAGAATAACAGGTGCTGGTATGATTTGACCTCAATACAACACAGTGGGCACAACTTATCGAGTTGGATCCCCCAACTTGATAGTCTGTCCATTGTTGGTAAACTTTGATTCACTGCTTTATATGCACATATAGATATTTTCTTAGCATTTAATTTATGCTAAATGACTCGATGCCAGTACACTATAGGATATGTTTCTCGAATTTCATTCCATACTACTACAAAATTTGTAACATCCCTCACTTGGAGGCCTAAAACTAACGGCTACGGATGTTGCAGTCATCCATAGTTATTAATCCTTGACGACCAAATATGGTAATGTTAGATAAATGGATATACCAGAAACACACGTATATGGAAAAAGTTTTAAAATTTTCAAAACAACATTCACATTCCATTCCAAACACTCATTTCAACATTCTTTACATAATCCCATGACTTTAACCACGTTCACAAAAATATAATTATTATAATATACTTCAAGAGCGACATATGAAGATGCCCCCTTGGTGATCTGAGCATATAATATGCAATAAACAACTTTGCCTTAACAAAACAACATAGCGAAATCATATGAGAGAACTCAAATAACTACATGCCTCCTGCACGACTCCGGAAGCTTATTCGTCTTAAGAGGTACCTGAAAACCTCAAATCTCAAGCTATTCAAAATCAATTGAGTACCCGAGAGTTTAAGGGGAAACATAAAGTTCGAGGTAGACATAGAGCCTGGTATGAATAATAATCTACCATCTCAAATTATTCAAATTTCTAGTAAGATCACGCCACTTAGCGGAACGGGTTTCCCCTCACTAATATCTTACAAACTTTTATAAACCATTTTCTATGCTCTTGCATCCATAATGGTTAAATCAATTCAAAACTATATTATGTGATGATATGCAAAACAATTGAATCATTTATGGATTACCCATCCCCATTCATCTGTCATAGTTATAGTTTTTAGGATTACTCTTAACCTAATAGTTTTCTTAGGCTGACTAATAACCAGTTAAACATTTATGGACCCCTTGTCCACTTATATAGTTTTCATGAGATCACTATAAACCTATTGGTAACTCCAAAATCATTTCTTTTATCCTAGTTTTCATGGGCTGACTAGGAACCTATTGACTAACTGTCAATATCTCTCTTTTTCCCTAGTTTTCATGGCCTGACTAGGAACCTATTGACTAACTGTCAATATCTTTCTTTTTCTGAACATAGTTTTCATGGTCTAACTATGAACCTATTGGCCCATGCCAATATCTTAAATTTATATTCACTACTGGGCCAACCTAGTTGGTTATTCTGCCCTTCCACAAGGTATCGTTGTGGGTTTATTACAAATGTGAATATATACATATATGATGAAGCAAACAATATATAACTTGGTTAACTCCTTTAACACATTAAGACTTCTTCATAAATTCCATTTCAAAATACTTTGTTTATTAAAATTCCATAGTTTTTCTTTTAAATGAGATTGGGTCATTTATTTTGAAAACTATACTTTCGAAACTTTTGAAACCTTGCTTTCGACCTCACTGGATAGCCTCCTTTGAAAGCATATATTTCTTTTGAAAACATTAGGCTTCTGCCTTTAAAACACTTGAAATCCTTCTTTCGAAACCTTTCAAATATAATGAAGTGTTACTTATTAATTATTAGAAGCATAGCTTCGAAACCATTGGAAGTATCTCTTTCTAAAGTATTGAAAATCCCCCTTTCGACATCATTGGGTTTACATTTAAATTATCATTTGGGTCCAAGAAAATATATATACGAAAGTATCTCTTTCGAAACCATTCTTTATCATATAAAATATTGAGGAATTTATGATGATGTTGAAACCATCCTTTACGATAGAGTCGAAAAGAGCCTCGTAACCCCTTTTGAAACCATTACCTTTGAAACCCATAACCCTTTCGAAAGCATTAAGAAAGTGGCTTAATATGGCTTTTAAAACAAACACTACCTTTCGACAGTATTGATGACTTCAATACATTCAAAAGGCAAAAGAATCGACGGTAGGGCTTCAACTAGGTCGAAACCCCTTCTTTTGATTTATAATTAAAGGAACTCTCCTTTTTCTTTTAAAACAAACATGGCAACCCCTTCGAAAGCCATTATAAAACTCCTTTCAAAACATACGTATCGACTTAGTCGAAAGCTTAGTAAAGTAAAGGCAGCTGCTTATCTTTTTAAAACAAAATGAGGTAACGACCCCATCGGAAGCCATGCTTTTGACACCATACCTTTCACCTTTCTCCAATCCACTACGTATCACCTAGATGATACCATGTGTATTGAATTTAGCTTAATAGGGTTTCGACATAGACGAAGGCGAAAGGTAAGGGGTGAAAGGTACTCTAAATAGAGTCGAAACCTGTTTTTCTGGGTTAGACACTAAATTAAGCAACTTATATAAACTAACCTACCTACGTGCCAAATTCTTATTGGTTTCCTTAACTTTTCCCATGCTTTTCAAAACCAACCGCCTTTTAATTTGGATAAGTATCAAACTTAAACTTTTACAAATAAAACCTTCTTTTTAATTCATACGTAAATTGTTTTGATCCTCTTCTCAAAATAATTTATTTTGTATATCAAATCACTTAAGAAAAATCCCCAAAAATCACAGAATTTTACTTTGATCCAGTTTTCTAACATATCAAAATTTCAAATCCAAATTCTCAATATATTTTCTAAAATAAATTATTAAACCCAACGTGCTATATTTTCATTCAAAATTCATAATAATCTTTCCAAAGCTTGGAAAATTATCAAACTTAAAACCCAACTCTATAATCATGTTTTGCATAACATATAATTTTTCCATGGCATTTAAACATCAATATCACACGGTTTTGATCTAAAACTGTATGAACCATTATTTAAACAATCTTGTTTAAATTTAAACAAACCATAATTCGAGCATATCATCATCAAACATCATATATACGAATTTAAACTTAAATCCGAAACATATATTTAACAAATAGAGATGGAAATTATCATTCACCTTAATCTTTGATAAGGAAAATGGATTGAGATGAGTTTGATTCCCTTTTTTTATTTTACTCTTCTTTTTCTTTGAATTTCCTCTTCTTCTTTTCTTTTTAATGGCCGACCTTATATTCTTTTTCTTATGTTTTTATTTTATGAGAAAATGAATAGGTGTGTGAATGGCTTAAGAGTGAACACACACACACACACATATATAAAGGTAAGGTTAGAGGTAGCTAAATCCCATTATACCCTTTCATAATTTAATTTGTTTATAAACCATTCTTTTGTCCAATTAAATTAATAAGCACGACCACTTGTATTTATTCAAATCTCAATCCCCTTATCACTTAACATCTTACATTATTCTATTTAATTTATCTAATTAAATATCCTGAATAATGTTATTTAAAATTAGGGGTGTTACAGGCTCCCCTCCTTAAAGAATTTCGTCCTCGAAATTTAGTAAGGACTAACTACAAATCATAGCAAATATCTGTAACTCCTAACAACCATACTAGTCCATATGACTAGTAATTATCTATATATAAATATAATATAGACATACGCTTAAAATAGATCAGGATAAGTATCTCGAATCTCGTCTTTGGTCTCCCAAGTATAGTCATTCTCGTTGTCGCTCCACTACACTTTTACTAACTTGACTGTCTTGGACCTTAATCTTTTCTCATCTCTCGCCACAATTCAAACTGGTTGTCTAACAACTACCAAATTAGGCTCTACTACCAGATCTGCAAATTATGTTGAAGGAATGGTAGTCTTTGGATCATGCACATACTTGCGAAGATGAGACACATGGAATACATTATGGGCATCTGCCATATTGCTCGGCTACTCTACTCTGTATGTGAGCTTTCTAATCCTTTCTATAATCTGAAATGGACCAACATATTTCTGTGCCAGCTTTCCTGACTTCCCGAATTGTATCACTCCTTTCATCGGTGATACTTTAATAAAAACTCTGTCTCCAACTAAGAACTCTAGGTCTTTATGCCTTTTATCGGCATAACTTTTCTGTCTGGACTGAGCTTCCATCACCCAATCTCGGACCAACTCAATCTTCTCTAACGCCTCTCTAACTATATCTGGACCTATGACTAATCTGTCTCCAGTCTCTAACCAACATGCTGGCGATTTGCATGGCCTTCCATACAAAGCTTCAAGAGGCGCCATTCCTATACTAGTCTGAAAATTATTATTATAGGAAAACTCAACTAAATACAAGTGATCTTCCCAAGATCCACCAAAGTCTAGTACACAAGCTCTCAATAAATCTTCGAGTACCTTATTGACTCTCTCAGTTTGCCCGTCCATTTATGGGTGATATGCTGTACCCATCTTGAGCTTGGTACCTAATACTTTCTATAAACTTTTCCAAAAGTCGCTAGTGAATAACGCATCTCTATCGCTGACTATGCCACCAGGAATTCCATGAAGTCTAACTATGTTCTTCACGAACAACTTCGCTAAAACAGGTGCCATCCTGGTTGACTTAACTGGAATGAAATGGGCGCTCTCGGTTAATCTGTCCACTATGACCCTTATGCTTTCATTTACCCTGTTCGACCTTGGCAACCCGTCTATGAAATCCATGGATATAGAATCTCACTTCCAAAATGGAATCTCTAAAGGCTAAAGCAACCCGCTCGGCTTCTGGTGTTCGGCTTTTACTTATTGACAGTTGGCACACCACAAGCCAATATCCCTCTTCATGCCTTCCCAATAGAAGCTTCTCTTCATATCTTGATACATCTTGGTTTCCCCAAGATGAATCATGAACTTGGATCGATGACACTCATTTAGAACTTCTCTTTTCAAGTTCTCTACATTCAGAACACATAAGCGTCCCTTCTTTCTCAACTATTCTCTTCGGTCGATGTTAAAATCTTTAAGATCATCAATCTTGGATCCCACCTCGAGTCTTCTAATTTTTTCGACTAATTTTGGATCCTCTTTTTGTTTAGAAGCTATTCTCTCGATCAGCACCAGTCGAACCTCTAAATAGGCCAACATAGCAGTACTCTGACTAGAATCAATAGTCGATCTCGACTTTATACTACACATAGCCAAAGTTTCTAAATACTTCCATTCTGCCAACATAGCTAACACCACATTCTAATGTTTCCTGCAAAGAGCATCTGCTACCTTATTTCCTTTTCTAGGAGCTATAGCAAAATCATAAGCTACCACAAACTCCAGCCACCTCTACTGTCGCATATTCAACTCCCTCTAAGATAATAAATATCTTAAAGACTTATGATCAGTGTATAGCTCAAATCTCTCCCCTAAGAGATAATGTCTCCAAATCTTCAATATTACCATGGCCAACTCCAAATCATGAGTAGGGTATTTTACCTCGTGTGGTCTAAGATGTCGAGAAGCGTAGGCAATGACTTTTTCATTCTGCATCAACACAGCTCCAAAACTCGTTCCACATGCATAAGTGTACACTACCAACCCTTGGTTTCCATCTGGAACAACTAACACTGGCGCGTTGGTCAACAAATACCTTAACTTAAGGAACCCTTCCTCACATTTGTGAGACCAAATGAACTTTACATCCTTCCTGGTCAACTTAGTCAAAGGTGCTGCTACCCGCAAAAAATCTTTGATGAATCTTCGGTAATAGTCAACAAGTACGAGAAAACTTCTGATCTCGATTACCGTCTCTGTTCGCTTATAATTATTGACAACTTTGGTCTTAACTGAATCTACTACCAAACCTTCCTTTGAAACTACATGACCAGGAAACTTGACCTCTTTCTTCCAAAGATGACATTTAGAAAACTTCGCCTTTAGCTGATGCTGACTTAGCGTCTCAAGCACTACTCTCAGATGATCCTCATGCTCTCTCTCATCTTTTGAGTACACCAAAATGTCATCTATGAATACCAACACGAACCTATCCAAGTGTTCTCGGAAAACCCAGTTCATTAAGTCCATAAAGAAAGCAGGTGCATTCGTCAATCCAAATGGCATCACTAACCACCCATATGAACCACACCTAGTTTGAAATGTTGTTAAAGGAATACCGTCCTCTACAACTCTCAACCGATGGAACCCCGTCGCCAAATCCAATTGGGAAAAAACTTTGGCTCCACTCAACTGATCAAACAGATCATCAACTCGTGGCAAAGGATACCTATTCTTGAATGTCCTTTCGTTCAGCTTGCGATAGTCGATGCACACCTCGATGACCCATCTGGCTTCTTCACAAAAATTGCGGCCGCTCCCCAAGGCGAACTGCTTGGTCTAATAAAATTCCTCCCTTCTAGATCCACTATCTGCACCTTCAATTCTTTCATCTTAACTGGTGTCACCCTGCTATGTGGTCTACTGACAGGTTCAGCTACTAGCACAAGATCTATTCGAAACTCAATAGCCCGCTTCGGTGGTAGTCCTGTGATCGGCTCAAATATATCTGCAAATTCTGTTGCAACTCAAACCTGATTTATTTCAACTACTTCTAAGGCACTTAACACAGCACAAACACTTCGATCAGAATTCTCTACTGAGAAGATGATCCGGTTATGACTATTTGGATGTCTTAATGATATTTCCCCATCCTAGCAATATATCCTAGCCTCATATCTATGCAACCAATCCATACCCAAAATGATCCCGAAGTTTATGAAATCATAAACATACAAACTGCATGCAAACATATGACCTAACAAATCGAGTTCTAACTGGTCACATCTTATCCCTAGAGTTGCATACCCTCCTATTGGATTCGCAACCCTTAAGGAAGAAACAGGGTAAGTGGGTTCTAAGCATAACCTATTAACCAAATTCTGGGATATAAGTGAATGTGATGCACCGGTATCAAATAGTATCCTAAATGGAATACTTTGAATCAAAAATGTACCTTCCATTACAGTCTTGCCCTTATCTACTACCATTGGTCTAGAAGAAGACGGTGGTTCGATAGCAAAAACCTTTCCTTTTTCTGCCCTAACTGGCTCTGGACACTGGTTCTTGTAATGCCCAACTTGAACGCAGTGTAGCACTTAATATGCTTCTTATCCGCAGCCTTCTTTCGCCCCTTGCCTGACCGACACTCATTCGCAAAATGACCCTTCTTGTCACATTTCTAGTAGACTATATCGGCTTTTGACTTCTTGGCTTAATCTCCCTTCTGGGCTTCTTTCTTCTTGAAGAACTTCCTATTCTTTCCCTGAGGACCCTACGATTCAACTGGCTTCTCTCTAGTACATATAGCAAGCATCTCTTCATGGCGAATGGCCATCTCCACCTCCACATTACAAGGATCACGTATATGAGTCAGGGTCGCCCTAGCAAGCTCGGACCTCAGTCCCCGAATGAACATTTCATTCCTTCTAAGGTCAGAGTCTATAATAGCATATCCATATCGAGATATCTCATCAAATCTATTTGCATACTCGATAACAGACATGTCTTCCGAAACTAAATCCATAAATCTTCTCATCAATGCTAACTTGGCAACTTCATAAATAAACCTTTGTTCGCATCTCCTTCGAAAATCAGCCCAAGTCAACTCTTTCTCTAGAACTCCGACAATCACACCATTCCACCAATGAATTGCTGACCCTTGCAACTGCCTAGAGGCCAACCTTCTTTTTTGCTCATCTTCTAAACCCAAATCGGAGAAAATCCTTTCATAGTGTAACAACCAATTCTCCACTTCTATAGCATCTTCCGTTCCCATAAACGGATTTTCACCCAAACTGGTGTAGTCTCGATTTAGCTTGGAATAATTATTCCCAACAGGAACTACAAGATTTGCACCTCCAATATTTCCAGCCACTCCAGCACTTCTGTTTGCATCAAATTAGCAAGGAACTGATACTTCATTCTCGCATCTACTGGTGGATTTCCAGCACCCACGTTGGCTTCCGCATTTTGATTAGCGTTAGCCTGTCGACCTTGATTCCACCGAGTATTAGGTCGAGCATTTCCATCAGTTGTGGTGCTTCCTCCACTTAGATTTCCTCTTCCATTTCCTGCTTCCATATCTTTTTTCTCATAAATCTGTATACGAGCCTTAGTAAGATACAAAAGAATGGTTTAAGAGAAAGGAAAGTTACGTACTTATATATATACCTATATATATATATAAAATACAAGTACGTTACAATCACGTTAACCCAAACCCCGATTATCTTTCTGATGCATTGGATTATGTTTTGGAAATCTTTTTAGGTTTAAATTGTTTAAGCTTTCATAAACCTATGCTCTGATACCAACTTGTATCATCCCCCACTTGGAGGCCCAAAACTAACGGCTATGGATGCTGCAATCATCCATAGTTATTAATCCTCGGCGACCAAATACGGTAATGTTAGATAAATTGATATACTCGAAACACATGGATATGGAAAAAGTTTTAAATTTTAAAAACAACATTCACATTCCATTCCAAACTCTCATTTCAACATTCTTTACATAATCCCATAACGTTAACTACGTTCAGAAAAATATAATTATTACAATATACTTTAAGAGCGACATATAAAGATGCCTCCTTGGTGACCAAAGCATATAATAGACAATAAACAACTTTCTTTAACAAAACAACACAGCAGAATCATATTAGAGAACTAAAATAACTACATGCCTCCTGCACGACTCCGGAAGCTTATTCGTCTTAAGAGGTACCTGAAAACCTCAAATCTCAAGCTACTCAAAATCAATTGAGTACCCGAGGGTTTAAGGGGAAACATAAACTTCGAGTCAGACATAAAGCCTGGTATGAATAATAATCTAACATCTTAAATTATTCAGATTTCTAGTGAGACCACACAGCTTAGCGGAACGGGTTTCCTCTTACTAAAATCTTACAAACTTTTATAAACCATTTTCTGTGCTCCTGCATCCATAATGGTTAAATCAATTCAAAACTTTATTATGTGATGATATGCAATCAATTTTGGATTATCGATCCCCATTCATTTTGACTATCCGTCATATTTATTGTTTTTAGGATTACCATTAACCTAATAGTTTTCATAGACTGACTAATAACCAGTTAAACATTTATGGATCCCTTGTCCACTTATATAGTTTTCATGGGATCACTATAAACCTATTGGTGTTTGCACAAAAAATGGACAAACACCTCAAAGTCGTATGATTTAGTAGATCTTATGGTGTTCTTAGTTATTTTGGAGATTTATGCAAATATATGAAAAGCAGGGGCTAAACTGTAAAAAGACACACAGATTTATAGTGGTTCAGCCAGAATGTGCCTACGTCCACTTTATATTTTATTTCTCTTCTCTTGTTTTGGTTACAAGTACAAAGCTTTGATACAAGTAAAAGAAAGTTGCTTTAAGAGTTCCTTCCGTGCTTGAGCTCTCAAAAACTTGTCCCCATTGCTGTACCCCTGCCCCTCTATTTATAGAGTGAGGCTAGGGGTAGGGCTCCAGGATATGTAGAGTCGCTGATGGGCCTGGGCTGATGCGATCTGGCCTGGTATACCTTGGTTCGGCATTGCTTGGTTCGGAGGTGGTTGGAGTGTAGAGTGGACCGGTAGCTGTTTGGAAGTTGGTTGGACCGGTTGTTGTTGGTTCGGTGGGATGGAAGGAGACTGGTTCGGTGTTGGCTTAAGACTGCCGAACGAATTACTGCCGAACGAATTACTACCGAACGAATTACTGCCGAACGAATTACTGCCGAACGAATTACTGCCGAATGGGCCTTTGAGGACGAGAATACCGGATGGGCTTAGGCGAGCCTGGATGGATGAGTCACGCTCCTTGGTCGCAAGGTCTTCTGGGTGAGAATGCGCCCAACATTTGCCCCCCAAAGTGGGGCATATGCCGGAATGTGCCGCGCTTTGTTTAGAAGATGACGACGCAGTCTTGGATGCGTTCGCCGAATCAGACGGTCCGGTCGCCTACAGTTGCCTATAAGTAAGGGCTCAGGGTCTCTATTACCTTCTACCGAACGAACAGCCAAGCCAAGATAGTCACACAGCCGAATCAAACTCTGATCCTTTGCCGAATCATCCCAGCTTGCCGAACCATTTCAGTTGCCGAATCAGGTACCCAATTCCCTTAGCCGAATGATTTTTTTTTTTTTTTTGCGTCCACCGAATGAAGTGCATGTGCCATACGTGCCGAATGAAAATTTTCAGATGAGAATGCCGAATGGGAATGCCGAATGAAATCTCATATTCAGTTTTACCGAATGATAATGGGAGTTTTAAGCATTTGGACTTTATGAGTGAAATTCCAGACTACACTGCTTGTATATTCTAACGATATACTTTTCCCATGTTTGCAGATAAATGTCTCGAAAAGTTGAAACTCGATCAGATAAGAGGAGATCCGGGGGTGAAGGAGAGTCCTCGGCCGTGCCCCCAGCTCAATTAGGATCGGAGCGTCATGGGCCCGCCCCGAGGTCATTAGTGGATGGGTATGGTCCCCAGGAGTTGTTGGATTCCCCGCCTGACTGCTTTCCTAGCTCTCTCAAAGAGGAGCAACTCGATGTTATATCCCGTTCCTTTGGGATCGATAGAGCCCTCATGCTGCTGCCGGGCCCAGGAGTCATGCCATACAGTCCCCCCGAAGGATACTATGCTTATAGTAGGTACCATTGCATGTGTGGTGCTATCCCGCCTCTCAATGCTTGGGTAGTCAGCTTCCTCACGTATCTGAAGGTGGCCCCATTCCAGCTTCAACCCAATTCTTATGCCATACTGGTGAGCCTTTTCGTTATCTTTCGGAGAAAGTATGGTCGCGCACCCTCCAACCGGGAGATCCGGTACTTGTATAATTTAAGAGGCTATAAGAAGGGGTCCCCATATATTAACTTGGAGTCCGCTGTGACCTTCAAGCCGGTCCTGGACCTGTACTCTAAATTCAGCATGTTCAAGAAAGAGTGGTTCTTTGTTAGGGACGACTTCGTTTCCATCCGGCGCTTTACTTCAGGATGTAAGTTGATGCTTTTACTTATAATTCTTATTTCGATTGCGATGCTTCTTCTCATACTTTCTCATTTTTGCTAGCGACAGGTGGCTTTCCGGTTGTGGAGACTGACCGCCTGGTTCAGACGGCGGCGGAGATAGAAGGCATTCTTGGGAAATACAGATCATCTGCCTACTTGATTAGAAATGCAATCCTTCTGGAATATAACTTGATCCTTCCGCAGCAGTCTGTAGTTAAGTTGAGGGAAACGGCGGAAGAGAGGGCGTCTGCTCAGGCCAAGGGAGGCGTTGCGGCAGAGGGTGGAAAGAGAAAACCATTCACGAAACCTCCAGCCGTTGGAGGTAAGAAACTTAAGAGGTCAGACGGTCCTTCTCCCAGCAATTGTCCACTTACTCAGGGGGAGATAGACGCGGAGGAGGAAAGAGGTGAGGCGGAGGGCGGAAGTGACGTTGAGCGTCTTGGTGATGATGGTGGCGATGGACAGGGTGGTGATGGTTCCAGGGCTCTGTCTTCTGGGCAAGTAGGCGAGATGCAAGAGTGGACGGATGATGCTCTCCGTCAAGCTTTTGAGGGGTTGGGTGATGATCCGGCTTTGGTAGAGAAGACCGGGAAGGCGGACAAAACCGGGACTGGTGCAAGTGAGTCTTCTCCGACTATTCCGGCCAAGGTGGCTCTGACGACTCAAGGTGAACTCTTGACCCCTGCATGCTTCACTAATGATAGGGACTTAGGAATATTTTATGACCCGCTCCCGTCCTGGAATGAAATCCAGGACTTATTGCAGTATCCCACTCCTCCCCAGGGTTTGTACAACCACAGCTGTGTTTCTTTTCCTTTTCTAACTTGTAATCTACCGCGTTTCTTGAATCATATAGTAATGTAAGATTATGACACTTGTTCTTTATATCAGGAGCAGGCAAGACGCCCAAAGCTTCAGACCTTCGACACAGGCTCGAGCAATATAAACTTTCCAAAATTTCTGCTAAGCCGAAGCCCTCAGCCCAACGCTCCGGGGATGTAGTCGGGTACCGTCCTCTTCTTGGGGTCATCGAAGAGGGTATTCAGCAGAGGAAGAGGAGTCATCCTTTATCCGAAACTTCGCTCGGTCCTCAGCCTCCGGCTCAGCCTATTCATGATATTACTGAGGAGGATAGCGAGTTTGTACCCTCTCCACACCCGTCCGGAAACCCTTCTGTTATTCATATCGACCGTCCCGACTTGGCCCGTAATCCATTCGCGGGTCATCCTGATCTGGATCCAGGTTCTCAGGATATTACTTTTGACGAAGTTACTGGTGAACACCTTCTCCCCCGTAACCCCATGGTACGAGTACTTGACGAAGCCAAGTCCTTAGACCTCGATTTACTCACCACTCGTATAGTCACTATGGGAGACGAGGCCAAAGCTAATATTGATCGGGTGGCAGAGGAGGCCAAGAAGCTGATGGGGCATCACGCTCGGCTGGTTAAGGCCGGAGAGGAGATAGGGAGCGCCAATATCCAACTTCGATCGGTGGTTTCGGATCAGGCCAAGCAGCTTGCGGATCAGGCTATCCAGATTTCTCAGCATGAGGCTGCTACTGGGCGATTAAGGAGAACCATGGAAGAGGCCAGTCGGGCCGAATTGCGGAAAATGGAAGCTGCTTGCAAAGAGCGGATTGACATGGCTATTGCCACGGTGGATGAGGTTCGGAGAGCGGATCTCGAGCAGGTGGAGGAATTGTCCGAGAAACTTGAGGCTGCAGAGCTTGCTCAAGCTAAGTTGAGGGAAGAGATGGAGGTGATGCGGAGGTCCCTTCAAGCTGATTGCTCGAGATACAGACTGGAGAGAGATGCTGCCGTCGAAAGGTTGTCGGCCTCCGATGCCCGGATGAGGGAGTTTGAGGAGAACGAAGGAATGATGGATGACATGCTCCAGGACATGTATTTCCGGACTTGGAAGCAGGGTAACCTCTCTTGGATGGATGATTATCCCAGAGTCATGGCCAAGACATATCTTCGGGCTTTGGAGGAGGCTAAGGCTGATGCAGATAAAGAGGGTGGAACGGTCTTCAGTATGGATGTGGTCACTGCCCAGTTCACCAAGGAGGAGAAAGTGGCGGTAAAGGAGGGTATGCGGCTGCTTGCTGCTGAAGAGGCGGGTGTGCAGGTAGAGGATGACGACCAGGATGGTCGAGAAGCTAGTACTGGTAAGTCTTCCTTTCTAGTCTTTCTGTTAACTTGGTTACTCATCACTAATGAATCCTTTTTATGACCGGACAGGCGGGCTAAAGAACAAGGACAAGACTTCGACGCAACCAGCTCCATGACTGAACCTGAAAAATTCTTTTTGTAGGCTTGGCAGTGTTGTATCTGTTAGTCTTAAGATAGTAGAGTAACTTCTAAGTTATAATTCTTACTACTTGTAATAATCAACATTATTCGTGACGTGTAATTTTTTGACTTAAGCTGATTTTGTCGTTTCTTGAATATTTGTTGCTATTTCGACATATCGTATGAGAAATGTAGCTATGTATATTCTTGTAATTAAATTGTGTTTGATGTCAGATTCTGGTTTTAAATCATAGTCTCGTGACTTGCAATGTTAGCGTGTGGTGTGAAAACAAATTAAATTACAGTCATGCATCTGCACATAAAGGAAGAAAATACTGCCTTTCATGTTCTGTTTGTAAATGGCAGTTTCGAATATCTTGTATGACCGAGCATGGAAAGCAGTTGAATGCCCTGCCATCTGATTGTGAATCTCTGCATCCATTGGCGGGTATTTCTTACCCTGCATCATGTACTTTATGGTTTGTTATAGAGGATAGGAGGAAAGTTTTTTAAGTAAAATTGAAATACGTGAAATAGTAAAACTTCCAGTCACGGAAGGCCTTCGATGTGCTTAAGTTCGTGGCAAACGGGTTTTGTAGTCACTTTCCCTAGCTGTGGGTCTTGGAGACATTTGTCACCCATCTTACGCCTCTGCGGGGAGTTAATTCTTTTTTACCACAGCCGCACTTAAGACACACCGGAGCCGAGATCGCGCACAGTAACTACCCGGGCCATTATGGTCCATACTCATGGGTATTATTTGACTTACTGTGGCCGGCTAGCGTGGGTGCCGATCGTCAACTGTGAACTGCCCCTGGCTGGCCACACCTTATGTTGGGGCTTATAATCGGTTCACAGTTGCCGGCGAGCCTAACGCCGTAATGAGCTGCCTCGGCTATAATCGGCCTTCTCGGTGGCTTATAATCGGCTCATTACAGTTGGCTTTAAGGGCCGTCGCGAGCAATGAGTTAACCCACAGCAGAGGGATGCTGGAGCAAAAGTGTCTCATTGACGAGGGCATAGATTCGCATAGTACCTGTTGTGTCTCGTCCACGTGAAGTTGCATTGTGGAGTGCTTTGAATAGAAATGCTATATGCTCAGGATTTCGTTCAACAGAAAAGGATAAAGTTAACAAGCAGCCAAGACACAAAGGAACAAGTTAAAAAAGAGACAAGGCTTTTTTAAAGTGGTTCGGCACGAAAAAATGCCTACGTCCACTGATTCTCTTTGTTAATTCACTTCATATGGGCAATACAAGTTAAGAAAAGTATCGACGGAGGTGTTGGATGTTCCATGCCCTCTGGAACACCTCTCCGTCCACTGTTGACAAAATATAGGCCCCGTTGTGGAGATCTTTATGAATTACATATGGTCCATCCCAGATTGGGTCTAGTGCTCCGGGGCGAGGGAAGATTCGCTTGAGGACAAGATCCCCTTCTCGTAAGGTACGATGCTTAACTTTGGAGTTGTATTGTGCTGCCACCTTTTGCTTGTGGGCTGCTGTTTTTAGGACTGCATCATTCCTTCTCTCCTCGACTAGATCCAAAGACGTGTTGAGGAGCTCTTCGTTCTCTTCTGGGTTATAGTGGATCCTACGGTGGGAAGGCACAATGGTTTCAACTGGGAGCATAGCCTCCGATCCGTATGCCAAAGAGAAAGGAGTGTGCCCTGTTGATGTTCTGAAAGATGTGCGGTAGGCCCATAGTGCCGTAGGGAGTTCATCCACCCAAGCGCCCTTTGACTTTTCGAGCTTCTTTTTGATCAGAGTTTTCAGAATTTTGTTGACTGCTTCGACTTGTCCGTTTGCTTGGGGATATGCTACGGATGAGAAGCTTTTGTGAATTCCGTGTTCTTGGCACCAGTTGGCGAATTCCTCGCTGTCAAATTGAAGTCCATTGTCTGATATGATTTTTAGTGGGACTCCGTACCTGCACAGAACATTTTTGATTAAGAAGTTGATAACTTTCGAGGTTCTGCTTCCACCCATTTGGTGAAATAGTCGACTGCTACTATAGCATATTTGGCGCCGCCTCGACCCATTGGCAGTTCACCGATTAAGTCAATTCCCCATACTGCAAAGGGCCAAGGGCTGGTCATCTGAGTAATCTCGGTTGTTGGTAGCCGAGGGATCTTAGCAAATTTTTGGCATCTGTCACACTTCTTGACGAAATCTAAGGCGTCCTTGCTTAAGGTGGGCCAGAAATATCCGTATCGGAGTATCTTTTTTGCTAACGTTTGCCCTCCGGTGTGATCTCCGCAGCTTCCTTGATGAATGTTGGATAAGATTTCCTTGGCTTCCCTTCCGGCGACACACCTTAACAATGGGTTAGAGAACCCGCGCCGATAGAGGATGTCTCCTTGTATCGTGTAGCGGGACGCTTTCCTCAAGATTTTCTTGACTTCGTTACGCCTGTCGGGTAGTGTGCCATTTTGTAGGTAGTCTCGGATGGGAGTCATCCAAGTTGCTTCTCCGGTTGCAGCTATCAGATTCACTTGCTCAAAACTTGGGATCGTTTGCTTCGAGACAGTTACTGCCCCGAAGATGGCGACGTCTCTCATACTCGCTTGCTTTGCCAATTCGTCGGCCTCTTGGTTCTCTTCCCGAGGGATGTGTTTGACTAAGTAGTGGTCCAATCGGTTGAGAAGCGACTTGGTCTTCTTTAGATATGCTATGAGTCGTTCTTCTCGAGCTTGGAATTCCCCTAGTATTTGATTAACAATAAGCTGAGAATCGCTGTGAAGGCACAAAGACTTGGCTCCGATCTCGATAGCAATTTCTAACCCGGCTATTACGGCTTCATATTCTGCATCGTTGTTGGTGGCAGCGAACTCCAACCTTATAGCATAGTGTAGTTTATTTCCCCTGGGAGTGATTATTACCACACCTGCCCCCGAGCCTTGTTCGTTAGATGCACCGTCCACAAAGAGATTCCACTTGATATCTTCTGTTATCTCCAGTTGCTCCTTATCCTTGTTGGTAGTGAATTCCGCAATGAAATCAGCCATGGCTTGCCCCTTGATGGCGGTGCGAGGGTGATAGGTGATATCATACTGACTCAGCTCAATACACCATTTAAGTAGTCGCCCGGAAGTGTCGGGACGATGGAGTACCTGCCTCAGTGGTTGATCGGTCAGAACCTTGATGGAATGGGATTGGAAGTAGTGACGTAGCTTTCGTGAAGTGATTAGTAAACAGTATGCTAACTTCTCAAGCTTAGGATATCTGACTTCTGCCCCAGTAAACCTTTTACTGACGAAGTAAACTGGTCGTTGCGTGCGGTTATCTTCCCTTACCAAGGCAGCGCTTAGAGCGTGAGATGACACAGCAAGGTATAGGTATAATTCTTCGCCTTCGCTTGGGGTTGAGAGTACCGGTGGTTTCTGGAGGTGTTTGATTAGGTTAAGGAAAGCGGTCAAGCATTCGTCCGTCCATTCGAACTTTCCTTTATCTTTCTTTAGAGCTTCGAAAAAGGGGACGCACTTGTCCGTTGCTTTGGAGATGAATCGGCTTAGGGCAGCCACTTTTCCATTTAGGCTTTGCATTTCCTTTCGGGTGGAAGGTATCTTGATGTCCCTTAATGCTCGGACTTGTTCAGGGTTTGCTTCTATCCCTCGGGCATGGACGATGAATCCTAAGAATTTTCTCGATGACACTCCGAAGGAGCACTTTAGTGGATTTAACTTCATTCCATACTGTCGAAGTACCTGGAACATTTCGCCTAGGTGGTTTACGTGATCTTTGGCTTTCCGTGATTTTACCAGCATGTCATCTACATATACTTCCATTGTTCGTCCTATTAGCCCTGCGAACATCTTGTTGACGAGGCGCTGGTAGGTGGCTCCTGCATTTTTAAGTCCGAAGGGCATCACTTTGTAGCAGTACAAACCCCGGTCGGTGATGAAACTAGTGTGATCTTGGTCGGGAGCATGCATAGGAATTTGGTTATATCCTGAGTATGCATCCATAAAAGACAGGAGTTCGTGTCCGGCTGTGCTGTCTACAAGTTGATCGATTCTGGGAAGCGGGAAGCAATCCTTTGGGCAGGCGTCGTTTAGGTTGGAGAAGTCAATGCAGGTCCGCCACTTCCCATTAGCCTTCTTTACTAATACCGGGTTGGCGATCCATTCTGGGTAAATAGCTTCTCGTATGAAGTCATTGGCGAGTAGATTCTTTACTTCTTCATCGAGGGCTGCTGATCGCTCTGCCCCCATACTTCTCTTTTTTTGTTTTACAGGTGCCTTGGTAGGATCAATTTTTAATACGTGGCACGCTATGTTGGGGGAGATTCCGGTCATGTCAGCGTGTGACCAAGCGAATACATCCAAGTTGTGGCGGAGAAAATCAATGAGTTGTTCCTTCAATTCAGCTTTCAGTTGTGACCCAATTTTTAGTAGCCTACTTGAGTCGTGCTTGTCTAAAGATATAAACTCCATAGCCTCTGCAGGCTCGGCGGTGGCCTCCTCCTCTTTGTCCCTAGGGTCTAATTCATTGAAAGGGTCGCTGGTGTATCGAAGAGGAGGGGCTTTCTTTAGTTGCTATGCTTCAAGGCTTTTTGTGCAGAGGGCAATCTCTACACCTTTCCCTTTATCTCTCCTGTGATTGTTGCGAAGTTCGGTTACATAGCAGTCTCGTGCAATATCTTGGTCTCCTTCTACTTCCCCTACTCCATTGTCCGTTGGAAATTTCATCTTCAGGCACCATGGGGCTAGGACAATTTGGAAGTCAGACAAGGCTGGCCTTCCTAAGAAGGCGTTGTAGGCCGAGTGGTTTTCTATTAGCACAAACGTCTGTTTCCGTACAACGGAGCGGGGATGGCTTCCAATCTCAACAAAGAGGTCCAGTTGCCCGAGAGGCATCTTCGCATCTCCAATGAAACCGTGTAGTGGTTTATCGCAGGGAGATACATCCTTCATTGATAGCCTCATTTTGTCGAATGCGTGTTTGAACAGGATATTTACAGAGCTTCCGGTATCTACCAGGATTCGGTAAACTTCGGCGGGACCGAGTCAGGCAGAGATGACCATGGGATCCATGTGAGGGTACTGTCTTCCTTCTAGGTCGCGTTTACTGAATGTGATGTCATCATTTTCTTTCCGCTTTGGGTGGCGCTCTTCGATAACCGTATTGACACAGTCTCTATTGTCTCTAAGCGACTTCCCATATCTTTCCATCTCTTTCCAACTTCTGTCTGCGATGTGCGGCCCTCCTGAGATGGTATGGACCACTATCTTCTCTTGACTAGAGCTGCTAGCGTTGCGGTCGCCTCTGCCGGTCCCTGGTGAGGGTAGCCTGGGGTTTTCATTGGCAGGAGCTGGAGTCCTGTCTTGACTTTTTACATAGCGTTCCAGTTTCTTTCTTCTGGTGTGTTCCTCAATCAGATCTCGGAGATGATGGCATTCATTGGTGTCATGTCCGTGGGATTCGTGGAAGCGGCAGAATTTTCCAGATTTCTGTGCGCTATCTGATTCCTTCTTGTACGGTGGGCGTTTGTATCTAACTTCGCCTTGGGTGGCAAGGAAGATATTTTCGACGGTCTCATTCAAAGGGGTGTAAGAGTCGAATCTTGGTCCTGGCCGATATAGGCGTTTTTCTACTTTCTTGCCCCCAGTATTGTCTCTGGAATCGTTTCTTCGAACGTCCCTTGCCACAGCAGGGGCGTTGCCATGGGTCGTCTTACTTTGCTGTCCTGACTGCCCCTCCATGACAGCATCCTCAAGCCTCATGTCCTTCCCGGCTTCATGGAAGAAATCGGGTAAAGTAGCTGGTTTTTCTTTTGTCAATCTCCTAGCAAATTTAGTGTCCGGATGCACCCCACTGCAGAGGGCCATTAGGATAAGCTTCTCATCGGCATCTTGAACTGCGGCTGCTGCGGCGTTGAATCTGGTCAGGTATTGCTGCAGCTTTTCTTCAGGTTTCTGTTTGACGCTGGATAAGGAATAAGCGTCCTTAGGTTGCTCCACATGAATGCGGAACTGACTGATGAATTTTTCTTTCAACATTTCCCATGAGCTGATGGATCCTTGGGGTAGATGACAGAACCAGGAGGTAGCAAGATCTGCTAAGAAGAGCGGGAAGCATTTGCACAGCACTCCCTCTGTTGCTCCACTCATGAGCATATACTGCGTGTACCTCTGTAAGTGTACAACGGGATCGGAGGTTCCTTTGTAGGGTTCCATTGTTGGCATCTTCCATTCTCGGGGGGTGATAGCAATTTCGATATTGCGGGCGAAAGGGCTGGTTACCCTAGCGCCTATCCCTCGATCTCTTTGCTCTCGTTGGACACACTCTCTGAATAAGCGCGCCATCCTTTCATCAGAATTTGGAGCGGACAGAAATGAGTTTGGTTCTGTTCTGTGGGGTTGATTCCGTCCAGACAACCTGTAGGGATGGTATCGTCTATCATTCCTCATATTTTCCAGTGGCTGCCTTTGATCTTCTGGGAGCATGCTTGGGTCAGCTACAGTTGGCCCTTGCCTTGATCTTCCCCTGTTGGGTTCTGATCTAAGCACTTCCTCGGGTCCAACTTCGGGCTGGACTCTAGCTCGGCCCCGTTCACTGGTGTTTCTGTGGTTAGGCAGCATGACAGGCTCAGCTGCAGTTGACCTTCGCCCGGTACCTTCCCCGTTGGGTTCGGCACCAAACGTTTCCTCAGGCCTAACTTCGGGCTGAGCTCGGTCTCGGCTCCTACCACGGCTACCCCTGCCGTTGGCTCCTTCGAAGAAGGAAGATCTTTGTTGTCTCTGAGATCCTCCAGACTGGGACTCGCCCCATGATTCAGTGTTGCGGTTGGATTCTTCAGCGTCCCTCAAGCGTGACATGAGATGGTCCACCAAGGCTTCCTGCTGGGACGTGAAGCGGTTAGTTACTTCAACAACAACTCTGTCCAAATCTGCCCTAGTAATTGCTGCAGGCTGTTCTGTGGCAGGAGTGGTTGGGTTAGCCTGTCCTTCATTTGTTGCCATTGCTGGAGGAGGACGATTTACTTGATTCGCGGCAGCTGGATCAGGAAGGCTACTGGATGCGATGTTTTTTCCTTTGTTAACATCTTTTCTCTGTTTGGGAGGCATGTTTTCCAAGTGGCGGACGATGCTGTTAGGAAAACTCGTTAAGTAGATGAAGCTGAAGCTTCGAGTTTCTATCTCTCAATGAAAGCACCAAAAATGTTTGCACAAAAAATGGACAAACACCTCAAAGTCGTATGATTTAGTAGATCTTATGGTGTTCTTAGTTATTTTGGAGATTTATGCAAATATATGAAAAGCAGGGGCTAAACTGTAAAAAGACACACAGATTTATAGTGGTTCAGCCAGAATGTGCCTACGTCCACTTTATATTTTATTTCTCTTCTCTTGTTTTGGTTACAAGTACAAAGCTTTGATACAAGTAAAAGAAAGTTGCTTTAAGAGTTCCTTCCGTGCTTGAGCTCTCAAAAACTTGTCCCCATTGCTGTACCCCTGCCCCTCTATTTATAGAGTGAGGCTAGGGGTAGGGGTCCAGGATATGTAGAGTCGCTGATGGGCCTGGGCTGATGCGATCTGGCCTGGTATACCTTGGTTCGGCATTGCTTGGTTCGGAGGTGGTTGGAGTGTAGAGTGGACCGGTAGCTGTTTGGAAGTAGGTTGGACCGGTTGTTGTTGGTTCGGTGGGATGGAAGGAGACTGGTTCGGTGTTGGCTTAAGACTGCCGAACGAATTACTGCCGAACGAATTACTGCCGAACGAATTACTGCCGAACGAATTACTGCCGAATGGGCCTTTGAGGACGAGAATACCGGATGGGCTTAGGCGAGCCTGGATGGATGAGTCACGCTCCTTGGTCGCAAGGTCTTCTGGGTGAGAATGCGCCCAACAATTGGTAACTCCAATATCATTTCATTTATTCTAGTTTTCATGGACTAACTAGGAACCTATTGACTAACTGTCAATATCTCTCATTTTCCCTAGTTTTCATGGGCTGACTAGGAATCTATTGACTAACTATTAATATCTTTCTTTTTCCAAACATAGTTTTCATGGGCTAACTAAGAACATATTGTCCCTTGCCAATATCTAAAATTTATACTCACTACTGCGTCAACCTAGCTGGTTATACTGCCCTTCCCCAAGGTATCGTTATGGGTTTATTACAAATGTGAATATATACATATATGAAGAAGCAAACAATATATAACTTGGTTAATTCCTTTAACACATTAAGACTTCTTCATAAATTACATTTCAAAATACATTGTTTATTAATATTCCATAGTTTTGCTTTTAAATGAGATTGGGTCATTTATTTTGAAAACTATACTTTCGAAACCTTCGAAACATTGCTTTCAACCTCACTGGATAGCCTCCTTCGAAAGCATATAACTCTTTTTAAAACATTAGGCTTCTGCCTTAGAACACTTTAAAATCCTTCTTTCGAAACCATTCGAATATAATAAAGTGTTACTTATTAATTATTAGAAGCATAGCTTCGAAAACATTAGAAGTATCTCTTCCTAAAGCATTGAAAATCCCCTTTTCGACATCATTGGGTTTACCCTTAAAATATCATTTGGGTCCAAGAAAATATATATACAAAAGTACCTCTTTCAAAACCATTCTTTATCATATAAAAATATTGAGGAATTTATGATGATGTCAAAACCATCCCTTTCGACAGAGTCGAAAGCATACTTAAAATATTGAAGGATAGCCTCGAAACCCCTTTCAAAACCATTACCTTCGAAATCCTTAACCCTTTCGAAAGCATTAAAAAAGTGGCTTAATATGGCTTTTAAAACAAATAATACCTTTCGATAGCATTCATGACTTCAATACATCTGAAAGGCAAAAGAATCGGCGGCAGGGCTTCGACAAGGTCGGAACCCCATCTTTTGAAAACATTGATTTATAATTAAAGGAACTCTTTCGAAACCCCTTTTTCTTTTAGAACAAACAGTGCAACCCCTTCGAAAGCCATTATAATACTCCTTTCAAAACATACGTATCGACTGAGTCGAAAGCTTAGTAAAATAAAGGTAGGTGCTTATCTTTTTAAAACAAAATGAGATAACGACCCCATCAGAAGCCATGCTTTCGACACCATACCATTCGCCTTTCTCCAATCCAGTGTGTATCACCTAGATGATACCTTGTGTATTGAATTTAGCTTAATAGGGTTTCAACATAGTCGAAGGCAAAAGGTAAGGGGGGAAAGGTACTTTGAATAGAGTCGAAATCTGTTTTTCTAGGTTAAACACTAAATTAAGCAACTTATAAAAACTAACCTGCCTACGTGCCAAAGTCTTATTGGTTGCCTTAACTTTTCCCATGCTTTTAAAAACTAACTGCCTTTTTAATTTGGATAAGTATCAAACTTAAACTTTTACAAATAAAACCTTCCTTTTAATTTATACGTAAATCATTTTGTTCCTCTTCTCGAAATAATTTATTTTGTATATAATATATCTTAAGAAAAATCCCCAAAAATCAGAGAATTTTACTTTGATCCTGTTTCTAACATATCAAAATTTCAAATCCAAATTCTCAATATATTTTCTGAAATAAATTATTAATCCCAACATGCTATATTTTCATTCAAAATTCATAATAATCTTTTCGAAGCTTGGAAAATTATCAAATTTAAAACCCAACTCTAAAATCATGTTTTGCATAACATATAATTTTTCCACGGCATTTAAACATCAATATCACACGGTTTTGATCTAAACCGTATGAACCATTATTTAGCAATCTTGTTTATATTTAAACAAACCATAATTCGAGCATATCATCATCAAACATCATATATACGAATTTAAACTTAAATCCGAAACATATATTTAACAAGTAGAGATGGAAATATCATTCATCTTAATCTTTGGATTGAGATGAGTTTGATTCCCTTTTTTTTATTTTTCACTTCTTTTTCTTTGAATTTCCTCTTCTTCTTTTCTTTTTAATGGTCGGCCTTATCTTCTTTTTCTTACCTTTTTCTTTTATGATAAAATGAATAGGTGTGTGAATGGCTTAAGAGTAAACACATATATATAAAGGTAAGGTTAGAGGTAGCTAAATCCCATTATACCCTTTCACAATTTACTTTGTTTTTAAACCATTCTTTAGCCCAATTAAATTAATAAGCACGGCCACTTGTATTTATTCAAATCTCAATCCCCTTATCACTTAACATCTTACATTATTCTATTTAATTTATCTAATTAAATATCCTGAATAATGTTATTTAAAATTAGGGGTGTTACAAAATTAAACTCTGTTTTACCATTGATTTCCCAATAATCTGCTTGTTGATAAATGTTAATTAGTATAGGAGTGTGTACTGCTTTATTTCCCTTGTTTCTAGTAGAATTTCTTGATAGAATTGGTTGTGTTGTATGATTTGAGATACCATTTTATCTATATTAAATAATGCAACCATGTGCCATCCTAATAAGTCAATTAAAGATTTGTGGTTGATCCATGAATCAAACCATAAAGATGTATTATTACCATCGGTAATCGCTCTGTTAAAATTTTTTGCTGCACTTTGTTTGCATCTCATCATATGCTTCATAGTAACTGAGTAGTTTTTGTTAATGTGTAACGACCAGTAATTAGTATGTAAATACTTGTTTCTTACCCATTCAGTCCAAAGGCATTGTTTTGTTAAGAGAGTCCGATTTAATTTTAGAATTGCTTTAGACCTAAAATATGACAGTCTCCTCAAACTAATACCCCTTCAATTTTAGGTCTACATAAAATGTCCCATGCAATCTTATGAGTTTTCCTAATATAGAAAAAGTTAGCACAAAGAGATTCAATTTTCTTTATGATTGAAGTAGGGAGATGATAAATTAGTAGCCAGTAAAGAACTATAGGAGTGGTAACACTTTGGATTTATTATGCTCTTTCAGTAGTAGATAGTAAATTACTATCCCAGCTTTCAAGTCTAGTAGTTATCCTCTGTTACAATGTGGAACATTGTGTTGTATTTACATATTCGGAGGATAGTGGAACCCTTAAATACTTGTCTAGTAGATGTCCTCATTCATGCCCAAGACTTGTAATATTTCAGGACCATTGATCACACTTTTGCTGAAATAAAACTTTGACCTAAATCGATTTATCTACAATCCAATTGTTTGTTTTAAATCCTCAAATATAGTCTGATTTTAGAAACATTGTCCAGAATAGCTTCTAAAAAGACCATTACATCGTCTGCATACAGTAGATGTGAGACTATAGGTTTAATTTTAAAGATAGGTCTAAGCTTTCCTTGAGAAACAACATCCTCCATTCCAAGGGAGAAAACTCCGTCGTGATGCAAAATAGATAAAGGGACAGGAGGTCCCCCTGTCTTAATCCTCTATTAGACGATATAAAGTCATAAGGAATCCCTTCAATTAAAATAAAGAAAGCAGGTGTATTGATGTATTCATAGATTAAATTAATAAATGATAGTGGGAAGCCCATTGCTTCGAGCAAGTAGTAGGTAAATTCCATGTTTATCACATCCTATGCTTTTTATAGATCTATTTTGATGCATGTTTTTGGTTTTCCAGTCTTTTTAAAGTCCCTTATTAGTTCATGTGCAAGTAATATGTTGTCTCAAATATTTCTACCTGGAATAAAGGCAGACTAATTTTCTGCAATTAAAAAAGGTAGAAAAGATTTAAATCTATTCCATAAAATTTTGGCAACTAGCTTATATAGTACATTAGCATATGCAATTGACCTATAATCAAAGGGAGTTTGGGGCTTATCTTTTTTTGGATGATTGTGAGGAAAGTATGGTTGAGACCCCTAGCTAGTTGACCTGTTTGAAATTTTTTTGAAACAAAATGAAATGACTCTTCTTTAATTTGGTCCGAGTGTAGTTTGAATTTTTTTGAAGTATAACCATATGGCCCTGGGATTTTGCATCATGTATCGAGTTTAGTGCTTCCAGTATTTCTTCAAGTTGAACCGGAGAGAACATATAGGTTTTTGCTAATTGTTAAAGGTCTTTTTGGGCTCTATTTGTAGGAAGGCAGTCCAATTATCACCACTAAATAAGTTTGTGTAGTATTTTAGAGATTCTGAACTATTACATTTGTATTGTTTATGTAACCCCCATGTGTAGAAAGAAGAGGTTGAATGCGGTTCTTATTTTTTCTCATTGACATTTTTGCAGTTTAGAATTTGTGTCACCTTCCTGTAGTCACAAAGTGTTGCTTTTTTGCATCATTTTCTCTTTTTTGAAATTTTACTTGATGTCTAAATTCCACACTAATATGCATCATTTTATCATACAGTGATAAATCTTCTGGGTCTGCATCAGTTTGAGTTAAAGTATTATCATATTCATCCTGAAGGTATTTAACTGCATCTGATTTCTTCATATTCATGTTCCAAAGTTTTAAGTTATCTTTTGTTTGCTTAAGCTTTGCTATGAAATTGTGTGTGAAATCCCTCCATGTAGTGGCTTTGAACCCTTTTGTTACACAATGCCGATACCCTTCCATTATATACCAAGTGTTGATATATCTAAAAGGAGCATTCTTGTCTTGTTTTGTTCTATCTTAAAATTGATTAGTGTTAGAGTGTGATCACTTAAGTTTGTTGGCAATGCAATAGTACTTAGATCTATGCAGAACTATATAAATTCTAGATCAGGGGTGTAAATACACATGAAGGAAGAGGCATGGCTACAAATTTTGGATTGATAAGTACTTATATCAATATTTGTAGCCATGCCTCTTTTCCTTCATGTGTATTTACACCCCTGTAGAAAACATTGAGCAAGACTACATTGTAAAATACAATTATTAAACTTGTAAGATAATCAAATGGAATAAACAATCCTCCCTTCTTATCTTTAGGGTTCAAAACATTATTAAAGTCCCCATAAGCAGTCCATTGCATATGACTAGAAGACGCATTGTGGATAAATTCACTCCACGACTAGAAGATCCATATGACTAGAAGATGCATTGGGATGGAGGCTTCAAAAGTCCTTAAACAAGTGTGGGTAGAGATATTTAGAGGAGAATCTAGAGATATTTTAGGATCAAGATCCTACATCATCTCTTACCAATTCTGTCACGGTCCAAATTTCAGCGTTCGAA
This sequence comes from Allium fistulosum, assembly GCA_030737815.1. Taxonomy (NCBI): domain Eukaryota; kingdom Viridiplantae; phylum Streptophyta; class Magnoliopsida; order Asparagales; family Amaryllidaceae; genus Allium; species Allium fistulosum. The sequence continues at coordinate 941,996,216 of CM060908.1, forward strand.
AATCGACACCCGTACTTCACTTGTACTCGTATGCGGCAGATTCAATCGTTGAAATTCGACTCGTGCCGGAGCTTATAACGCATTAAGTATAACAACACAGCGGAAGAAAGAAATGAATGATATCATATACATCACAAATGATACAATTCCAGAATATGATATACAACAATGATATCTATATGATACAAGAATATCAGAGATAAATAATAATGTTACAGCGGAAACAACAGAAGTGATAACTCCAAACGATCTTTAAAGGAGAATGAGTCCAATAACTTCAACATTAAGCTCAAACCACCATCACGATGCCCAAAGATAAGCAAGCGTTGATGAGTGAACTCCAAACACTGAACTAGTTCCAGATAATCTACTAAACCTGACTATCTGAAAAACCCAACTCTAGACTGCCCGTGTGGAAAATTATGGGCACCTAGAGTTTAGGAAGGGAACAATAAACTCCAAGTCAGTCATGGGACTGGTATGAGTAATAAAAATAGTTTATCTTTAAAACAAACACAAAAGGATTTTAAACATTGAAATCCACAATGCTTTCTAGAAAATGAAACTACCATAAGGCCTCCCGGCACACACACAATGCAATCGCACACATGGGGGAGATTTCTCCTTATGATAGTCAAACATGCTTACTACGCAAAAAAACTCTTTTGATATTATTACTAGTGCATGGTGTAGGAAACATTTCGAAAATATAATATTAATCTTATCCAGCATAGGTACCGTTATACTATGCCTACTATAGCTACCATTTTAAATGGCAGGTTCTACAACTAAAACCGTACAGGGTTCGTATTGTATCTTTGGATTTTCCAACAAATGGTCAGGCTAAGGAACTTCCTTTGCCATATAGGAATGCCTCTGGAGTGACGTCCCGAGAACCTACCTGGCTCTCTGCCAACACAAGGCCGGTTACCCCCTTCCCGGGTAGAAAACCTAAGATATGCCACCCCTGGTCGTTTGCGACCTTTATCCGAGGGCCCTCGATCACAAAGCAACAATCACACAGTAAATGAGATTGGAGCAACCACACAGGTAAAATATCTGGGCTCCATACCATGATACCACCTTTTTCCAGAAGGAATGGACATACCCTAGGGGAGCTACCCCTAAAACCTTGCCGCATCTTTCCTGTTTCGACCATTTCCGGGGTGTGAGGTCGGATGAGGTCTCGTCTACAAAGCTACGCTTTTCACAAAAGCCATGCTTTGATCAACAAATGATCAGCAACACACAGCAACACTTAGCATGCCACACTACCAAATTGGGAGTATATCGCTGATAACCTTCAACTACATAACCTCTGAGCTCGTACGTCTCAGAGAAGGGTGTTAAGCTAAGAGAATAAATCTCCGCCACCAAACAGAAATGTATTTGAAAGAAATCTGCTTTATATCTCAAAGTGTAATGTCAGACATACGGCCATACAAGTCTGTTTCGGGTTCGAGCAGAACCGAAGGCACTTCCAAAGAAGACCTTGCAATCCAGGTATTCACAATCCCGATCAGATTTCCCATCACTTAGGGAATCTCTATACCGGCGCAACTCAGTGCAGAGACAATCGATAGGTCATCCTATCGTTCTTACAAATACCTGGTCTTCAACACCAGTCTTCAAATGCTATCCATTTACGTCGTATCACTATTCGAAATGGGTTATATGACACAAAGTCCTCTCCCGGCTAAACCGAATAGTGATCGCAATATTTTAAAAACATATGGATATTGGGATTTTAGTTAAGTCACAACTTATTACCCAAAACTTCTCTTTCAAACGATTGAAACAAATTACCATTTTAATCTTTTACACAAAAAGATTCATCTCACAAAGTTCATCCAGTTTCACAAAGATCTATTCATAGATTTTCAAATCGATTTCCATTTCAATTGGATTAACTCATTAAATCTTTAAATCAAAGATTCAACTTATAGCTTTCAAAACACGTTTCCAAAGATTTATTCGTAACTTGGAAAACCATTTTCAATTCAAACTTGAAATTCTTTTGACACAAATTGGAAATTCATTCCTTACATGAAAGCTTCTATTATTTGAAAACACATAGTTTTCATTTTGGAAAATCTGATTCATTTATACGAGTTAAAGTCCTTGGGTTAAATTCAAATTCTCAAAACCATACTTTTTAAAATGGTTTAAATTCATATAAACACATTTATAACATCTTAACCATAATTTCCAAACATGGAATTCAATTCCAAATTTTGAATTCAAATTCAAATTAAATTATTTAAATTGGAAACTTTACCAAGTTATTCAAAATAACTTTTATCTTAAAAACTCCTTTTCAAAAGCTTTAGGGCCCGTTTGGTTTCATTTTATATTTTGCGTTTTGTGTTTTCAACTTGCACTAAGAAATAGCAAGTAATAAGAAAAGAAGATATATAATTCTTAGCCGTTGCGACGACCAACGGACAACGAAGGAGTTGATCGTTCTTCGTGCTATTGTTATCTCTCGAAACACGAAAAACAAAATAAACTTGTTTTCTATTTTACATGTTAATTTCATTTTTCAAAATTGTTTGTTTTTCAATGATACATACAACGGACGTGCTTTCATATAGACGAAAACACAAAACTAAAAACGACAAGCCAAACGGGGCCTTAACATTTAACCCAAATCCATTTCCAAAATCAATTGAAATTAAAATTTCAATTTCAAAAACATTAAATTTAAATCATCTGCGACTTAACCGATTTCCTCGTGAAATCCATATTTGTGTGTGTATGGTGTGGTCCAGGGGTTTGACACACAATAGTGCAACATCATTCAATCATCATAGATTCAAATACAGCAATATATTTGATAAGCGGTATAAACTATAACGCTTATCGTTCATTCATAGATAATATACAAATGTATCACAAATAAATGAATAAATTATACACAGCTCAATCCACAAAACAAAATATCACAGATCAGATAGGACAATCAATTCAAGGCATCTCATACAATACAATCATTCATAAGTATGTCAAGCATTCAATAATCATTTATAAGTAAGATTAATTAATTGTTTAATCCTAATTAATTCAATTTATTTCCAATTAAATTAATTACTTATGAATTAATTATCCAATCCTGATAAATTAATTACAAATTAGTTGATATAAATTAATTTATCAAACACCTTAATTAATTATTCTTAATTAATAAACTAATCAAATTAAATTAACCTCTAAACCAATTACATAATTAATTAACCCCTTAATTAATTATTTTAAGAAATTAAACCTTTAATTACTTACCATTAAGCAATCATCTCATAACAATTAATCATTAATTAACATTTAAGTAATAATCCTTAATTTACAAATTAATTATTCCTTACTTAATAAATCTTTAAACCTTAATTAATTTATTTAAACCTCTAATTACTTATTTGATTAATCCAAATCATTAATTAATTAAATAAATAAATTATCCATTTTAATTAACTTAATAATTAATGAATTACAAATTATCATTGTATCTTCATTAACTTAAACAAATCTTATTCTTATTAATGGTTTTGTTATCACTTATAAATAGGTTGAAATATTTATATTCAATTCACCTTTAAATTCATTTTAAATTTCAAGATTTAAAATGAATACCAATTTATACATTAATAAAGTTTAAACCCTTTTAAATTTACATGTTAAAAGAATACTTTAGCCCTTAAACTTATTTCAACATTTAAATTTATAAACTTTATTGAATTTCAAAATCTGGAATTCAGAGTTAGATTTAAACTTAGGTTTCAAATTTAATTTCTTGTTTAAATCCTTTCTTTCCATTTCAAGTTTTTTTAAATCCACTTACATTCTTAAACAACTTTAAGTTTTTAAAACAATTTGAATTTAAAAACTTATTTCCAAACTAAGTTTCAAAATTTCACTTGAATTTATATTTTAAATTTGATTTAAAACTTAGTTAAAACTTTGTTTTATACTTTAAGATTTAGTTTTAAAATTTCAAAACAGAACAGCCTTTTGAAACCCTGTACAAAACATTTACCCGAGCCCTTCCACATTTGCTTCGAGACCAACACCTAAACACTTCGAGTAAAACACTCGAGTTACTCGAGAAAAATCTCGAGTTCACCCTGCTTCATCCCCAACTACCCAAGTTTCCAGATCATCAGAACTCGTGCACGGTGCACGTGAACGTAGCCGATGATCGACTCCAGGCGACATCACATCGTCGAGCAAGTCGAAGCCCCACCACGAATCAATCTCCGACCGCCAGAATACACCCATCATCTCGAAAACAAAAATCGACTTCAAGGCCCAAACCTGGAAACACAGGAACAACTTCGACCAAACCTGGCAACGCATCGTCCCCGCAACCTCGACCACCAGACAACCCGAAACTCCGGCCACACGATCGCCAACGTCCCCTCTACCACCTCCCAAAGTTTCATAGCACTCTGTAACGACCCGATATTTTCAACCATTCGCATCCATTATAAGTTTATAGGTAGACACTCATGCCGGAATTGAATTGCTCAAAATACCGCGTTGTAAATAAAAATTTGGCAAATCTCAGAATATACAGTAAATAAATAAAATCACAGATCACAGACACAGAGTAAAATAATGCAGCGGAAGTAAAAGAAATAGTAGTTCATGAAGCTACTATGTAAATATATTAGAGATAAATAAGATACAATAGAAGAAATAAAATACAACAGAAGTCTTAATATGATAACCAAGTATAAGCTGAACAGAACAACAGAACTGAAATAGATAGGACAAGACAAGCAGATAATCTCCAGCGATTCAAATCTCCAAGAGAGCGGAAATCCAAATCTGTGAATAACTCAGGCTGACCCGAGCATAAATAAAAATACAAACACTCGAGTCAGGATATACATACTTATACAATGTAAACCAACTCAAGTGAACTGTAATAAGGTACAAGTAACTTAAAGAATGCTTGGGATCGCCCATTCTTTAAGGATCCGTTAAACTATTTACTATGTAGTAATATACGCTATATACAGTAGTGTCTAATTAGTAAAGTATAATCATATAGAAAATAGCGTTAAGGGGATGGTGAACCTTAACACGGTCGGATCTTTAAACCAAAATCGTAGTGGGCTCGATATGGTAGGTGACACGGCACACAAGGCAATGCCAGGGTAGATATACCAATTACACACACGGACTGATGGAAACGCATAGCATCCACTACCGCTCCACCTTGAACAACACTCCCAAATCAAGGGTGCGCACCAAATCAATCACAGGTAATAGAATGGTATCGAAGAAGTGTGTCCGATAAGAGGTGCTACCTCACTGGTCCGAGATCGCTCCTGTTTTAGCCACCTTATGCCAACTCACGGAAGTTGGGTCCACGTATATACCTTAGGATCGTCGCCACCATCCTACTTCATTCTGGAAACTCCACCGCGTACACAGTTGTCAAAGTGGTTTTCGGTATCGACAGAGAGTATGTCCATATCCGATCCTGGTCTCTTTAACAACCAATCGTTATTATAACCCGTGGTTATAATTTAAAAACAGTTTATACTTCAAAATAGAATATCATTTCAAATCCAAATCTTTATCAAAATAAAGATTAAATCAATTCCAAACCATTTCAATATATTTAAAATATCATATCTTTCCAAAACTTCATTTCAAATCATTTCAATATATCAAAATATCATATCTTTCCAAAACTTCATTTCAAATCATTTTAATATATCAAAATATCAAATCTTTCCAAAACTTCATTTCAAATCATTTTTATATACCAAAATATCATTTGAGTTCAAATCTAAATATTCAACTTTAAATACTTTTTAAATTCAAAGATATCATTCATTTATTATCATTTCAAGTCACCTTTTAAATAGTTTATATTTTAATCAAAATAATTCATCTAAACCATTTAAAAGTGTAATTATTATACTTTCAAATCAAGTATTAAAATTTCCAAAGTTTCAATTCAATTCAATCATTTATTTCAATTAAATTTCCATATACCATTTCAAATATTATAAATTTCAATTATTGATTTAATCCACAAAACAACTATTCAAATTATAAAATAAATTCCAAAGCTTTATTATCCTATATTTCATAAGTCCAATATCTTTTAAATAGATTCAAATTACAAGTAAACCAAATATTTTTCATACTATATAAACTTCAATTATTCATTCCAAGATTTAATATCATTTCAAATTCATTTCAAAATATCAAAATATCATTTCAAAACATCATTTATTTAATTTAAATTTAAATACCATTTAATCACATTTCAAAATAGTTGTATTTCCGAAATCAACTATTCCATTTAAATCATTTAAAGTCAATTCATTATATTTAATAATTAAATATTTAATTTCCAAAATTTAATCTTTTTCAAAGATCATTTATTCATTTGAATTTATTAAACAAAGAAAATTCAACTTTCGCAGCACTTAGAAAATGCTACGAAATGTTATGTTTAAAAACAGTTCATTAACATAAGACGGCATTTAAAATGCTGTAATATCTTAATTTAGTTTCAACTAAAATTTTAGTTAAATTTAACAACTATAGCACTAAAAAAGTGCTATAATAACCTTTAGTTCAAATTTGCTATATGGTTCATTAAAACAACTACAGCATTTACCAATGCTGTAATATCTTTACATTATATTTCAAAAATGCTGTCAAATCAAATTCAGAGTTTTATTTATAATTTCACACATAATTAACTTTTAATATAAATCATTTTAACTTATACAATCATATATTTTCACATTTAAAACAATCATTTAAATACCTTTATTTCTATGATTTTATAAAGTCAAATTTCCATAAAAAATCAAGTTAAATAACAATTAAATTTTCATTTCTTTAATTAAATCCTTAACTTAACAACTAAGTTTAAATTTCCAAAATATAACTTATTTCCATTTATTTTACTTAATTAAAATTTCACCTTTAAACAAATTTCACAAAAATTCAATTTAAGTTATATTTCCAAATTCAGCTTAAATATTCATTTATTTCATATTTTAAGTTATACAAAATCATTAACACTTTATAAAATCATTATTTCTTAATAAAATCATTAAATTCATTTTTTTAAATCAAATTTGTCATATATTCTTACTTTACATAAATTCCATTTATAAACAAAATCATAAATTCCAAAATTAACTTATATTTCAAATTCTACTTCACCATTTACTTAAATCACTTATTTAATTTGAAGAAAATCACAAATATTTTATAGAAATCATTTTAATAAAGTTTAAATCAAAATATCATAATATTTACATTTTTAAAATATTTTAAAAATTTTAGAAAAATATATAAAAACCACGGGTCTGTATATAATTTTCTAGCCTAGGTCAAGTGATACGGATATGTATCATTTCAATCCGCAGTTTACAAAGAAAAACCAGGTTTTATCATTTCAAACTCGCAATCCCAAGTAATAAAATAAATAAATAAAAACCGTTCAGGCCTATCATTTCAGCCCATAACGATTTTTCCTTATTCTAAAGTCTGTTCGGGTATGTATCATTTCAACCCATAGTGATTCTAATCTACAGGGAACTTGCAGTGTGATAAACTGATAAAATGAACAGAATAACATCATATAACAGTAATAGATGATATAACATATGTAATAAAAGGGGTAAACATTATATGATCATAATATAACAGTTACAACAGGATGATATAATTTTACAGATTCAAATGGTGTCAGTTTACTAGTTATATAAGTACACATCGTCTGGTGAGAATTACTCACCTGTATTGAGCTGGAGATTACAACCAAGGCACACAACACAAACACAATGAAGGCACGACAACTCGAATACAACTTGAAAGTGGAGAGCCAAAGCTAATAGCCTTGAATACATTTATACAAAACAATACAATTTATATAAGTTTCAAAACAATTCAACACTAGACAATGTTAGAAATCAATGCCCAAAACCAAGACAAATGTTTTGCACTTGTTCTCAACTTCACATACTTCAGTTATGGACTGAAATAGCACAGCAAAGGCATGAATTAAGGTCTGGTTTGGGTCCCTATAGGGTTGGCCTAGCATGGGTTTGATGGTGAAGAGAGGTATAGGTGCAACAAATCTACACTACAAGGCAAATACAAGGCAAAAATCAACATTTCAAGGCTATGAATGGGTTCGACCAGAGGCTATGTGGGTAAGGCCTGATGTCCAGATGGTGGTGGATGATGTGGCAGAGGGTGGAGGTCAGGTCAGAGGTGGTGGTGGTGGAGGAAGTGGCGGCTAAAGGTGGTAGAAGGTGATGGAAGGCGATGTTGCAATTCTAGGCTTGGTTTGCATAGTATGTGATGGTTTTGTGCATTTTGGTGGTGAGGCTTGCCTTGGGGTTGCTCGACCTGATGGGGTGGAGGACTGGAGGGGGTGATGATCAGAGAATGAGGTGGTGGAGGTCGGCCATGGGCTGGTGGAGGAAGAGCCAAGCAAATCTATTGAGAACAAGAGCAAAACAACATAAGAAAAATCAAGAAAAACAAGATAAGAAGAAGAAAGTTTTACCCAAAAATTTCTCAACCAATGGAGGTCGGCTATTTTGGTGAATGAGATGTTTTATTTACGAAAATGAAGTGAAAAATGATCAGTTGAAAGAAAGAAAGAGGTCGGCCAAAAGAAATGAATGCAAGAGTTAAGAAAATGAAGAGACGGGAAAACAAAAGGACAAAAGCAACTAAAGAGACACAAACCTTTTCAAATTTCTTTTATATATATTTGTAATTTATAAATACATATAAAAACTGAGAAATAAATATAAAAACTCAGAAATAAAAATAAATATATAAAATAAATAATTAAATTTTGAATAAATAGAATTTAAATTAAGAAAATGGCTTAAAAATGCAAACTAGGCTTTAAAAATTAGAAATAACTTCAGTACACTATGGAAAAATCTATTTTAATTTAAATACATGTAGAATGAATATAAATAAAGTAAAAACAGTAAATAAAAGTGAATGCATAAAATAAATAAATAAATTTTAATTATATATAATTAAATTAAGAAAATAGCAAAGAAAATGGAAACTAGGTTTCAAAAATTGAAATAAATTCAAGTAAACTTTAGAAAAATTATATTATCATTTTAAAAATATCAAAAGACATAAAATAACCTATTAACACATATTAAAACAAAATATGACAATAAAAATATAATTTATATGATTTAAAATAAATAATATTGCAAAATAAACAGTTTATACACAAAATTGAAAATTACATAACTTCTACAATATAAGTTTGTTTTCAACGAAACGAAAAGTAGTATTCATGGAATTAAATCTATTTTCACAATAAAATATAAAATTTAAGAATTTGAAAATTTTAAATTTAAAGTTCAAAAGTCAAAGTTTCACCAGTTTGAATAGAGATTCACTTTTCAGTGAAATATCCAATTTATACTAGTTTGAACTATAAATCACCTAATAATCAACATTTATATTTAAAATGAAATGTTTTAAATAGAACAAGTTAAAAATAATTTAAAATAAAAATAAAGTCAAATTTAAAATATATGCAAAAATCTAGGGTGGTTACACACTCGATCCATCATAGAGGACGAACGAATCGAAATACCAAACCTAGATAAAACTAGGTTTCTAGACTTCCAAAGCTTGCCGCCGCCACCACGACCAACTACACCCCATCCACTATTTTTCCTGCGACGCCTGATCACTCCTCCACCTCCAAGAGGAAGCTCGATCACCATGAACCAGAGGATCACCAGAAAATCCCAAATAACCAATTTCTGGTTAAACCAGAAATGCACACTCAAACCATTACTAAAATTTATGATTTTAGTTTTAAAAATCATGTTTCTGGATGGAGTTTCAGATTACATGTCTGAATCATTAAATTGGTAGGTTTGAAATTTCACTTATTCAAAGTTTGCTCTGTTGTTTTTGATTTCCAGAGACAATACAAAATTATTTTAACTTAAATAATTTTAAACTTTAATCTATGATACAACAACCATATTTTGTTTGAAACTTAAACCCTAACATAGAATAGGTCATGAGATAATGATTCTTGATTAAAACTTAGGCCTGGAAACTAAGAACATGCAAGAACAAAATACAACAGCAAGCATGCATCTATACATCCATGTATATACACAGAGAATACAATCATATACATTCGCACACTACTACATTATTTCCAGAAATCCACATGCAATTAGATATCAAGATACTTAAATTTTTAGAAAGAATGTTACTCACCTTAAACATTTTGATTCCAGAAGTTTTCAGCTGGAAGTTGAAGCCTTTTTAAATTTGGAAAGTTGAAAATCTTGTTTAAGTTTGCTATTGGAAGTCTTCTTCTTGATCTCAGATTTCCGTTGAGTGCTTTGATATTTTTTTTCCTGAGATGTTTGTTTAATTGTAGGATGATATGGCTTCAGGTTTTCTTTTACTCAATTGTGATGGATGAACGAAACTGAGGTGATATGGTTGATATATACTGTTTCAGCTGAAATGAAGTTGATTATGCTGGTTTGTACAATTTTCAGCAGAGATTTTTCTTTGTTGTTGGCTGATATGGTCATTTTGGTGTGCTTGCATTAATTGTGTTGTACCATATTTATATTTTTTTCATTTCGGCTGTACATGGTATGAAGATAGTTGATGTCTTCTCTTGCAAGCTTCTCATTTATATTTTCTCTTCATTTTGCAAGTTGACATGAATATATATTTTTGTTTCTTTATTATATTTTTTTCTTCCTTTGTTTGTTCCATTACTTGTTTCATATTTTCATTTGTATTTGGTTTTGTTTCTTTTTTTTTATTTGCTTCATTACTTAGTGATATAAGTGAGCTTCTAACTTTGTTTTATTTTTTTCTTTTATTTTTGGTAGTCTATTTGTATTACATTGTTTTGTATGGATTTATGAGATTAAAATTTATATATTTACTTTATATTGTATAAAACTATAAAATTTATTGTGAAATATAGATGAATTTCTATATTTTATTTTGTTGTTAAAATTTTGGCTAATGCTTTTCTTTATATTTTTATAACTTATCTTTTATATATTGATTTCTATTTTTAACTTAAATTATTATTATTATTATTATTTTTACTTCCATTTCTATTTTAAATATTTATTATAAATTTTACTGTAATACTTATTGTTTATTTTTTTATTTCTATTTCTAATATAGACCATCAATCCCAAATTTTGTCATTATAATTTATCTTTAAACCATTTAGTTAAAATTTAATTCAAACTCAATATATATACATATATACATATATATTCAAATTATTATTAAACCATTTACTTGAAATTTAAATCCAAATCACATATATTTAATATTTAAATTCATATGATTTAATATATATTCTATTTGAATTGGGGAAACTCGCTTCAATTTACAATTAATTTTACAATTTTAATTCAAAAATTCAATTAATTATCAATTTAAATTTAATTAAAATCCGGGGTCGTTGCAAATTCTCTTTTATCTTAGCCCTACATCCCAAAGCCTGCTAACAAGCCATTATATGGTCGCATATAACCACATCATAGTCGAATATAACCATCCTCTATATGGTATTCAAACCCATTTAAAAGCCAAATAAAATATTTTACATTTAAATCAAATTTAAACGCTTATCGATATCGTATATCGATTAATATATTTCTAACTTTTATAAATACATTTAACAATATTTTTTCATCAAATCAAAATTAATATTTTATAATTAATATTTCATAAATATTAATTAATTCAATTAATTTATAAAGATTACAAATTAATCAAATCATATTGGTCAAAGGAGTATTCATCATTTTGGTTGTGTGACTTGTTAGGTACAAAGTTTATTAGCAATTAATATCAAACTATTCGAATATTAATGGTCACATGTGACTTAGCAAGTGGTGTGACATTTTGGCCAAATTTATCACTTACTTGATTTCGGTAACATCCAATTTTACTTTGTTAAGTGTTACCGGGCTGTGACTATTATTTATACCAATTCCCTTCGTCAAAACTATATCACTTTGAACTTATGGAATTTGGTAATGGTTAAAATTCCAATATCATCCATATTCAACTCTATAGTCCAAACACAAATTCCTTGATTCAATGATAACAAATATTATTAACTAAACTATTATGGCCAAAGATTTTAACTTTGAGTTGACTTGAGTTGACATGATACTAACCTCATATAACCAAGGAGACAAATCCTCTCTTGAATAATGTTTCGCTTTCAATACTTCCACTCGACCCAACTATAGTTATTCGATGGACGTTGTTCCATGATTTGACTATAATCAAAGCGGAGCTTTCATATTAAAGTTCAACAGTATTCTTGAGTCGAGAGAACTGTGTTAGTTAATCAAATCGATATTTTCTGCTTGACCCTAGTTATATTAACCAACAAAAAACTATTGAGTGAGTCTATCCATAGTTATCCAATGACTATTAGAACCTCTAGGTGCTTCAGCAGTCATGAGTAATACACTACCCAACATTTGAAGAGCGTTACATACTCTAGTCTCAACAGATACATTGATATCCAGTCACGATGTATCTTGACTAGGAATATTTGAAATAATGTATTTTATAATATTGTGTTACAATACTCATGATTACAACCATTCGTAATTACCATTACAAAAACACCATTTATTGATTTTCTGTTAAATATATTTTAATTAAATATTTAATTATTTATAACACATTATAACAAATTTTTAATAGGAAAAAGACATCTTGATTGTGAATGAGAATTGATTGTAGAGTTAATTAATTTTCAATAAATTACAGAATTGCTCATAGGGAATGCCCCTAACTCTATTAGCTACATTAGTACTTCAGGGAATACCATGCATAATAGGCAGAATATAATAGCTAATAACAAATATATTGTAGTAGTCAACATCGATAAACTAGAGACAAAATAATCTACGAACTCAAAGAAAATTATATCTATTAATCAGGTAGTTACATCATGTTTACACCATGATACTATTTTGTCATTAAATAGCATGCAAAATAGAAAAGAAGCCATTTCAAATAATGAAGGTTTTGTACTATTTGATGTTGATAAACAAGCAAGCCATGCAGTATGCTCTGAACAAGCGAAGGAGGATTTAGTGAAGAGCAAAACTGTAGTTCCAAAAAGGGTAAGAAGAGCCTTTTGTGCAGAATGTAACCTTGTCACTGCCAGTAATTCGATGCATGAGCAAGTTCTTAGAATAATATTTCAGCTTCATTTTTTACATTATTGCTTTAATTGGCTGAACATCCATAAGGTTTGTTGTTTTAAAAAATGGTACATTATGTTGCCTACTAAAGTAAGCTATTACATTCTTCTCCTTACATTATAAACATTTTGATTACTATCTTAAATCTCAAGAGTAACGCAATAAAGAATAATTGATAGTTGTCTAGTGATATCATCAACTATGATTTGATGCAATACTTGTGTCCATAATAAATCAAGTTTTATAATATGATAAAGTATAACTGATAGTGGCCTTATTGATATCCGAAAACATTTTGATCAAGTTCAATACTTGCACATATATTATAAATTATGATCTCTTAAAGCACTTAAATGGACCACTGTAACTGGGCTGCTTGTAACAGCAGCACTTGCTGCTGCGATGTAGAATTCGATGGTCACATCTATGCAATTTATAGTTATGTTGTACATATATCTAGCGTTCTTGTTTATCATGTTTTAATCTACTTTTATGTTAAATGCAGAAATTAATAAAAGAAGCTGAAGAAAAACAAAAGTTAGATGGTAGTTCTACTGGTAATTGCAAAGTAGATAATCTTGAAAATGATCCAATTGCGGAAGTTTTTTGTTCCAACAAAAAAGAAGTTGTTGATGAGAAATTAGTTCTACTTCCTCCATCAAATAAACAAAGTTATTGAAGCTACAAAAGCGACTATTGCAAAAAAAGGCAAATCATAAATTTATCTATACGGAAATCAAAGATAGAGAAGCAAGTGGTGGCTCAAGTTAGTGATCAAGTCAAGGCTCAAGTTAGTGATGCTATAAAAATAGCTTTGCATTTGTCATCTAATCCAGAAGTCATGGCATCTAGTCCAAAAGTTGGAAGCATGAAGCCACGATCAGAAGGTGATTCTAATGCTCATGTTATGCCTAATGATATCTAGTCATCTTCTTTCGAGAAAAAAATATGTAACGCTGTTATCATGTGATTTGAAGGAGGTAGGCGAAGGTTATCTTGCAGTATAAACTATTCATTATTTTAGGGAGGTGTTAAAAAATGAAGGAAAAGTTTCTTGGGTGACTAAAGTTATAGATCCAAAAGCAACAATTTATGATGGTCCTCATAATGGAAATATTAAGCTATGTGATATTATGCATGGAGGTTTTGTTACATGGCTGATGTTTCCCTTGTGGTATTTGTAGTTTTTTAAGTAACCATGAACAAGGTTTTGTCAATTGTTATTCTAAGATGATATGAGTATTATGAACTTTATAACATGTGTGTTCAAAGTGAAGTACTTAAAATTTACTATTATGTCATCTTTCTATTTTATCATGCATATGAATATTTTTTTGTTGATGCTCTCGTTTGATTATTATTTGTAATTATTATGAGATACCATAGTTCTTGTATGTATTACATTGTAATATATTTGTAGAGAGCATGACTTATGCTTTAAAACTACTAACATCTAAAGCAATTTGTAACAATAATAAGCGTTGCTAAAGTAATAGTAGCAACGGTTATAAATGTTGAAAAGAAATATTCATTAATGGTTATAACTGTTGCATCATCTTGCTTTCCAATGTTTATAACTATTACGATACCTAAATTTCTAACGCTAATAATAGTTGTAACATAACAATAAAAATTAACTTTTACAATGCACATAAAACGATGTAGCAGGATTTAGCGTTTGTTTATAACGGAATGTGGCACAAATACCAAAGAATTATTGCAGAGAAATAAACGAAGAAATTAAATGAAAACAAGTAAAAACGAGACACGCAAATTTTCTAGTGGTTTGGCTAAACGTTGCCTAAATCCACATAGCTTTGTTGTTGTTGATATTGTTGTTTACAAACACTATTCACGAGGATCGGTCTCTTCGAGAGGCCATCGTTCAAAATAGCTTTCTTTAAATTCTATGGGAATTTGAGTGCTCTGAATGCAAAAACAAAGAAAATGGATCGATCTTGCGGATTAAAGCAATCCAACAATAAATGATTGATACAGATATCTTGAGAATAATGCTCTCAATGAAAGCATCAAAATGTTTATACCAGAATGCAACACATACACTCAAGAGATTATAGTAGAGAAATAAGTGAAGAAATTAAATGAAAATGAGTAATAACGAGACACACAAACTTTATAGTGGTCCGGATAAATGTTGCATATGTCCACTTAGCTTTGTTGCTGATGATATTGCTGTTTACAAAAAAATGTTCTTGGGAATCAGTAACGATCCTTGCGTTTACAAGAATTCTATGGAAATTCATAAACAACTCAAAAAGATCCCTCAAAATGTCACCCTCCCCTTCTATTTATAGCCGAAGGTTAGTGGAAATTCCTCTGTCATGTTCCCCACGTTCAAGAAGAGAGATACCTGGGAGATCATGGCCATGTCATACAATCTTGGGGATCGGTACTGAACCATGGTCGGGGATCAGTACCGATCCACAAGATATCTCCATGATTCTTCTTTGTGGCCTTGGGTGAGCGCGAGTCGCTTGTGGTGTCCTGCTTTCCATCTCGATTGCATTGCTAGGAGCCTATGTCTGGTTGACTTAGTTGGATCGGTGGTGGAATGGAGCTCCTGGCTTCATATGTTGGAGACGCATGATGTTTATTGCATGCGAACGATCCATTGAAACTTGAGATGGGTTATGATCACCATGGATTGGAAGCAGAGAGGTTGTAAGGCGATATAGATGAAGATGTGGGGATCGGTACTAAACTTTGTGTAGGGATCAGCGTGTATAGAGATCGGCACCGAACCTCAAGTCATCTTGCTTATGACTTTTGAATTTTTATTGTTGATGCTTGTGAATGTTGGGTTCGCCTTGTGTAACGACCCTGAAATTCCGACCCAATTTTAAAAATTTTTAGAACCGTTATTTTAATATAAAATGTGAAACTTACATACGATTTCAATCAACGTCCAAACTTTGTTTCTAAATTGCGCCTAGATGATTGTAGATATGGGTAAAGTTTCGTCGGAAAATACCGCAGCAAATTTCGTGCGCAGTTTACTGCATATCAGTTCATTTTAAAACGTGAAAAATTTTATCTTCCGAACCTAAATATTTTTACATAGAAAAATTCTAAATCATCTTCTGACAAAGACGTCATTTTTCGTTTATCAAAATTCGGACATCTTTAGCTCCGTCGATCTTATTCTTCGGTGTTTTGCTGCATTCTCCGTAATAGAAATTTCAAATATTCACAACCAACTTCCGTTGCCATTCAAACTTCACATTTGGAATGCGCCTAGATAGACATAGGCGTACGCCAAATTTCATCGAAAAATATTGAAGTAAATTTCGCTCGCCGAATTTACATATTAGTTTAAATTTTATGTGTAAATTTTCTACAGTCCGAACTCAAATATTTTTCACAATGTTGCATAAGAAAAATATTCTGATCATGACGGCGCATTTCGTTTCGTCAAATTCCGCTTTTAATTGCTAGTTAAATTGTCGCTCGAGAAAATGGTTCAATAAGATTTACCACTTCGCAAACAATGTCAAACCATCAATATCTTTATACCGTTGTGTCCGCATCGTCGAGCTGATCAAAACGGTATATTTGTTTGTGTCAATCGGAGTTCGGCGTTGCAAGTTATAAATTGGTTAACGAAGTACAAACTGGTCCGTTACGCCACACGAACCGGTACCCAACCTCCCAACGTTCAAAACTCAAGAAGTCTATTCAGCTGTCTTGGAAATCCAACAGCCTCCACTTTGAAAAATCATCATTGCATTGACGTATGCACACTCTGAATCCTGTGTATATATCTCTACTATCCCTTATGTCTGCATTAACTGCTCTACCTTCATTTACTCTCTTCTCTCGGGTACGTAACCTCTCTTTTCCTCTGCATAATTCTTTCTCTTCTTCCTCCTCTCTATTTTTTTATTTTTTGAAACTCTTCTCTGAAAACAAACTCAGCCCACTGCCATCTCACTCCCCTCCGCCCTGCTGCCCGCCACCAGCTTCCCCGGCAACCCACCCCACCACTGCCCGCCACCAGCTCCCCCGGCAACCCACCCCACCACTGTCCGCCACCTGCTCCCCCGGCAGCCTCCTCCGCACAGCCGAGCCACCCGCGCCCTCCGCCCCAGCCCAACCGCCCAGCTGCACCTCCGACCCAGCAGCCCCTCCGCCCCAGCCACTGCCCGCCACTCGCTCCGCCCCAGCCCCTGCCGTCCCCAGCCCATGCCGCCCCAGCCCACTTCTCCGCCCAGCCCCTGCCGCCCCAGCCCCTGCCGTCCCCAGCACCTGCCGCCCGGCAACCCACTCCGTCCGCAGCCCGCACCCGCCCCCGGCAACCCAGCCCGCCCGGCCACCCAGCCTACTTCCCCGCAGCCCGCTCCAGCTCCCCCGCCTAGCCCGCCTCGTCCACCTCCAACTCACCCGCGCCATGCGCGCTACCAACCCATGCATCACGTCCCGACCACCCTGCTCTGTGCACCTCTGTCTATATATATAAGTAGATATATATATAACTGTTATATTATATAACAGTATATACTTTGAAATTTTGGTTGCTCACATACAGTCTGTTGCTATGTTGTTTCACCTCCTGCTATTGATCCAGAAGCATAAGTATTTCCATCCCGCTTGTCGAATCTATCTTGCTTCGTCGTTGGTATGATTTTATATATATTCAATCGATATATATTACAATAAACAAATTATTGATTAATTATTTGTTGATTGCAGTTTGTGTTCATTTTGCGTCGTGCCTATTAGGGTCTATTTTATCTATTCATCTTCGTGCCGCACCATCTTCTCTAACCACGCAAGGTGAATATTTTATTCACGACTCAATCTATTATGCTATGATAATCAAGTGATAATTGTTGTTAATATTAAATTCGGATATTAAATTGTTGATTGTTAAAATTTGGTTGAAATAAACTATAAATTTCTAAAAATGCGACGCCATGTATTGTTTAAATTGATTAAACATGTTGAACTGTAATATGATGTTAATTAGGGCAAATAATAGTGACATTAAAATTGATATGTACGATTGATGTAGAAATTTGATAACAGACACCAAGTAAAAATCATAATGTAATAATCTTTAATCCGCAGGAAATAATAGTGTGGATTCTAGGAATAATTGTATTAATTTGCATAATAACAAATGTGAGTTAATATGATTATTTCGGGATTATTTGAATAAAATTGTTAAATTGTTATGTATGTTTGCTATTGCTTGTTTATTTACTTTGACACCATCCCAGTTATCACACTGCAAGTTCCCTTTGCTATGCTTTGTTTTATATTGAATGATATCGGGTTGAAATGATAAATACCCACTTAAACAACTTGGCCTATGATAGACAATTAAAAATAAGAAACCCGATTGGTCAACAAAAATTATTTTGAAATAGAAATCTATTTGAAATTAAGGAATGAACTTAACAGTTTGTTTGGAAATTTAGTAACGAACTTAATGGATTTGATTTATGGATTAAATCGAAATAAATTAATAAGGAATAAATTAATGGAGTTTAATTGAAACAGATTAATAAACCTATTTAATTGAATAAAATGAATTGGCAAATTTATTTGAAATGAGATTTAAAAACAAGGAAGTTAGAATTTAATAAATTGAAAATTTATTAGGTTGTTAGATTTAGATTTAAAATTGGTTTTAATTAAATAGATTTGAAACTTGACATAAATTAAGTTTGAGATTTAGAAAATTTGACTTAAGTGGAATACGAAATTAACTAAAGTTTTATGGATTTAATTTAGTGATAATTTAAATTTAAAATGATTTTAAATTTAATAAAATTGATTTAATAAAATTTATGATTATGGTTAATGTATCGATGAATGTAAATACGAATTGAAATGAATAGAATTTGGTTTAAATGATGTGAACTAAAATTTACCATTAAACCGAATTAATTGGAGTATTAACTAAATTTAATAAGAGAGATTTATTAAATTGAATTTGAATACTTAATTATATTGTTAACTCAAATGATGAACTAAAAGATTGCATTTGGAAAGAGGTTTTAATATCCGAAATAAATTGAATCATGAAATGTCAAATTTTGGAAGTCAAATTTGCAGCTTGACTTTCGGACTTTGATTTGTTTAAACTTTATCTTAAATGACCATCGGGTAATAAATACGTAGTTATTAAAGAGACCAGGATCGGATATGGACATACTCTCTGTCGATACCGAAAACCACTTTAATAACTATTACACGCGAAGTGTTGATCCAGAACAAAGTGGATGGTTTGGTGAACGCGTTGACTGAAGAAAGAGAACGATATTGGATGACCCCTGACATGACTAAAACAGGAGCCGCGCCGGGCCATTGAGGTTCGCCACCTCTAGCGGACACACTTCTTCGATACCATATCTATTACTTTTGTGATTCGATTTGGGTGCACCCCTTGATTTGGGAGTGTTGTTTCGCGGTGTTGAGGTAGTAGCTGCTATGCTCAACATCAGTCCGGATCATGCAACTACTAGTATCCTAGTTGGTATCGCCTCATGTACCTTGTCATACTGATTATCCTATTCGCGACCACTACGTTTTGGTTTGTACCTTTAGTATATGGATTGCCCTCTGGTGACTTCCGGTTTTGGGGAAACTACGGTCTTGTATATGCTCTTGGGAATAAAATGTGTTAAGGGGATTATGGTAACGCCTTAACACTATTTTAATATCGTACTTTACTGATTAGACATTATCTATCTATCGTATTCTATTGTATATATAGATAGTTTATCGGATCCTTAGAGATGTTATTTTATTCATCTTTAAGTTATGGACTTTTCCCTTGCACTTGATTTTATTGTATAAGATTTTGAGTCCTGACTCGAGTGATTCTTTTTGTATATGCTCAGGTCATTTTGAAGCTATCCAGTTTGCTGATCAATGTTGGTTGAAGATGCTGAAGGCTTAGCATTTATCTTTATCAGTCTATTTCTATTCATGTATTGATGTCCTAGTCTGTTGGACATTTTTGTATTAGTCACTTGATGATAAGACATTGTTGTATTTTATGTAGTAGCTTCATGAACTGCTATTATGACGATGTATTTTCCGTTGCATTATTCTGTGACTGTTCTGTGTCTGTGATGTTGTATTGATTCTCATTTACATTTATGTATTTATAATCCCATAATGATTCGTGTTTTGTATTATTTAAGTTGACATGTGTGGATTATTGTCAATTTAAATGGTCCAAATATACGGGTTGTTACAGTTGGTATCAGAGCTTCGGTTTCCCTAAAAACCTTAGTTTGGGATTATATATAAACTCATTAGAGATAGGGTAGCAATACCCTAGAATGAGGAGAATCGATTCAATATCCAAATCCTTTCATTTCAAACTTCTTTGAATCGTTGATTAGACTTTCCTTAAAAATTTCTATGATTTTCTATCCTTTGGCTTTAGCAATCTCTTTGGTATTTCAGGATGGGTACCAGAGGAAACCATAGGGGAGGAAGGGGCCATGGTCCTGCTCAGGCTGCACCTGTCGCTCCAGCTCCTGTCAAATTCACCATTCTTAGTACGGAGTATACACAGCTAGGAGGTATTAAGTTTTCTGGATCCGAGAACATTATTGAGGCTCAGCAATGGCTTAAAGGCTTAGAGAAGATATTTTCTGGTCTAGAGATCACTGATGCTCAGAAGCGTCAGCTTGCTGCCTGGCAACTTCAGGATGCCGCGCAAGATTGGTGGGAATCAGTTACTTCTCGTATCGAGGAGAACACCATCACTTGGGCCCAGTTTAGGTATAAAATTATTTGGATTTCGTAGTCTAAATTCTTCTTTTAATCTTGGGAATGTTATTTATCTTGTCTATCTTTTGATTAGGGATACTTTCTCGGCACAATGGATGCCCGCTACTGGGAAAACCCAGCTTTATAGAGCTTTCATGGATCTTAAGCAAGGCAGTATGACCTTTTCGGAGTATGAGAGGAAATTCAACGAACTCTCCAAGTTCGGCCCGGGATTGATTGATACACCCCTTCTAAGGAACGAGAAGTTCATTTTGGGAGCAAGACCAGAGTATTATGACTTGCTTACTGGCCACACTCACTGCACCTTCACAGAGCTTGTTGACTATGCTCTTAGATATGAGGCAAAGCCTAGGGGACCTACTGCCAAGGCTACTCCCACTCAGCCCTCCTCTAGCCAGCCCGGGAAGAGGAAGATGAACTTTGATCAACAAAATAAAGCTTGGCAAAAGACTACAGGATTGGGATATGCTCAGAAAAGCCCAATCGACCTTGCTAATATCACTTGCTTCAAATGCGATAAGAAGGGCCATTATGCTAATAGTTATCCATCTACCGGAGCTGCTGTTCCACCACCTTCTACGACTAGGAAAGACTTATGCTATGTCTGCCTCCAACCGGGTCATTTCAAGAAAGACTGCCCACTGTATAAGCGTGGCACACCATCTGGAGTATTTGCTATCACCACTCCTACACCGCCTGCTCAGGATGACCAAGGTACCTTACGAAGTACTTTTTCATTACATGATTTACCTATTAGGGTATTATTCGATACTGGTGCTTCTCATAGCTTCATATCTATTGATCTTTGCAATAAGCTCAACTTAGAACCTACTCTTGCTACTACTTCCTTATGCGTCTCCAACCCTATTGGAGGACTTGCCAACCTCAGTAGAATTTGTAAAGAGGTTGTGCTCTTGTATGGAAGATATCGATTCACTTGGGATTTTTATGTACTTGGCTTCGCAGCATTTGACATCTTGTTAGGTGCTGATTGGTTAATAAAATTCGATGCTGTTATTTCTTGCAAGGCTCGTTCTGTTCCTCTAGTCAATGACAAGGGCCTACCGCTTGTCATTGAATGCAAATCACCGTAGAAATATGCCGGAAGCTTCATATTCTCTCTTGATGCTCACCCGGATGATCTTAGTACTACCCCTATTGTTCAGAAATTTCCCGATGTATTTGGAGAGGTCAACTCCCTACCGCCTAAACGAGAAATCAATTTCCGCATTGACCTTATTCCTGGAGCTACTCCCGTAGTTCTCCCTCACAGAAGGATGGCTCCTAAAGAAAAAGCTGAACTTAAAACTCAAATTGATGATCTATTTGCTAGGGGTTTGATTAGGAGAAGTTGTTCTGAATGGGGCGCCGTAGTTGTATTTGTCACCAAGTCGGATGGGTCTCTTCGCATGTGTGTTGATTACAGGGAGCTGAACAAACGCACTCTCAAGAACCGCTATCTGATGCCTCGCATCAATGATTTATTCGATCAGCTCCATGGAGCTAAAGTTTTCTCCCAACTTGATCTTGCCACTGGGTTCCACCAACTCAGAGTAGTAGAGGGTAGTATTCATAAGACAGCCTTCCGTACCGAGAACAGATTCTATGAATGGTTGGTTATGCCGTTCGGTTTGACCAACGCACCTGCTTATTTCGTCGACTTGATGAATCGAGTCTTCCGTGATGTGCTTAACAAGTTTGTTCTTGTTTTCATTGATGATATTCTCGTCTTCTCCAAGGACAAGAAGGAGCATGAGACACACCTTGCTTATGTTCTGGAAACTCTCCGAAATCATCAACTTAAGGCCAAATTCTCTAAATGCCACTTCTGGCGAGACGAAGTGAGATTCTTGGGCCACATAGTTTCTGAAAATGGGATTTCGGTCGATCCAGCTAAGATCACCGTAATCAATGTAAGTTCTATCCTATTCGCTATTTCTATTCAATTCCTCTTATCCCTTTCTAATTTGAAATTTATCTACAGGATTGGGAGACTCCCAAAACTCCTACTGATATCCGTAGCTTCTTGGGCTTGGCCGGCTATTATCGTAGATTTATTGAGCACTTTGCCCGGATTTCTGCCCCACTCACTTCTTTAACCCGAAAGGATGTCAAGTTTATTTGGAGTGAGAAGTGCGAATCAGCTTTTAATAAGTTGAAGTGTAAGTTAACTTCAGCCCCAGTTCTTGCGGTGATCGATGGAAGTGAAAGATTAACTGTCTATACAGATGCTTGCCGAGAAGGTTTAGGCGCTGTTCTTATGCAAAACGGAAAGGTTATTGCTTATGCTGGCCGCCAGTTGAAGATCCATGAAGTAAACTACGCAACTCATGATCTAGAGCTTCTTGTAGTTGTATTTGCTTTAAAACTGTGGGGACATCATCTTTTGGGAATTAAATTTGAATTAGTCACTGATTATAAGTCCTTGAGATATATCTTTTCTCAGAAGGATTTGAACCAGAGACAAGTCCGATGGCTCGAATTCTTAGCTGCATATGATCTTGACATCAGTTATACTCCTGGGAAAGCAAATGTTGTAGCTGATGCTTTGAGCCGTAGCAAAGCATTGTCATGTTGTAATCTTGTAGAAGGCATGCTATTTCAGCTTGTTATCTCCCCATCTCTTGTGGATCGCATCAAAGCTAAGCAATATGAGGACACCTTGCTCTATCGCATGAAGGAGTTAGTTCTTGGTAGAGTTGGAAATGCCGACAGTAAAGTGGGAGCACAGATAGATAGTAATGGAGTTCTGAGGATTGACAATCGTATTTGCGTTCCCAATGTCGATGGATTGAGACAAGAAGTGCTTAGAGAAAACCATCAGTCATCACTTTCATTTCATCCTGGTGTCACTAAGATGTACCGAAATATGAAGCGTTTATATTGGTGGAGTGGGATGAAGAGGGATATTTCTATATATGTCAGTAGATGCACCACTTGCCAACAAGTTAAGGCCGATCACCAGAAGACGGCAGGATTACTTCAACCCCTGGAGATTCCGTGTTGGAAATGGGATCAGATTTCTATGGACTTCATTGATGGATTACCGAGGACCAGAAAAGGTAACGAGAGTATATGGGTGATCGTTGATAGGTTGACCAAATCTGCTCACTTTATTCCTATTAAGACCACTCGTACTGCTTTGAGTTTGGCCGAGATATATATGAGAGAGATTGTTAGACTTCATGGAGTTCCATCTAGTATTGTGTGCGATAGAGACCCTTTATTCACTAGTAAATTCTGGAAGGCATTTCAGGACGTCTTGGGCACTAAACTGAATCTGAGCACAGCTTATCATCCTCAAACAGATGGCCAAACTGAAAGGGTGAATCAGATTTTGGAGGATCTGCTCCGAGCCTGCATTGTAGATTTCGGTGGATCTTGGGAAGACCATCTCCATTTGGTTGAATTCACTTATAATAACAGTTATCAGGTAAATCAAAATTTCAATTTGAATAAGTAAATTTGAATTGAAATTTAACCACCTTTATATTCAGGCAAGTATCGATATGGCACCGTTCGAAGCTTTATATGGGCGGCCATGCAAATCGCCAGCTTGTTGGATTGAGCCTGGTGATCGATTAATTCTTGGCCCAGATATGATTATAGAAGCATCCGAGAAGGTTAATGAAATCAGAAGGAAGATGAAGACCGCACAGGATAGGCAGAAGAGCAATGCTGATAGGCGTAGAAGATATTTAGAATTCCAGGTTGGTGATAAGGTATTCCTTAAGGTATCACCCTTGAAGAATGTTATTCGATTTGGTCGTAGAGGGAAGCTCGCTCCTAGATTTGTTGGACCATTCACTATCACTGAGAGAATTGGTACACTAGCCTACAGAGTTGCATTGCCGGAGAAATTTGAGGGCGTGCACAACGTATTCCACATTTCCCATCTTCGAAAGGTTGTACATGATCCCTCCATGACCATCCCTATTGCTCAGTTAGATGAGGTTGATATTGAGCCGGATTTGACTATAGAGAGGAGACCACTTTGTATTGTTGATAGGGATACGAAGCAACTTAGAAGGAAGTCGGTTAGCCTAGTCAAAGTCCAATGGAGTCCCAATGATCGTGATTGCACTTGGGAAACGGAGGAGAGTATCCGAGATTCTAATCCAGAATTGTTTGTTGAAGGTAAATTCCATTCTATACTCTTTACTATATTCAATAATCTATTCTGAATCCATTGTATCTCTGTTATCTGTTCTTCCACTCTTTACTTTGTTCCTTTTCAAAGACGAAAAGTTTTGAGTAGGGGAGAATGTAACGACCCTGAAATTCCGACCCAATTTTAAAAAAATTTAGAACCGTTATTTTAATATAAAATGTGAAACTTACATACGATTTCAATCAACGTCCAAACTTTGTTTTTAAATTGCGCCTAGATGATTGTAGATATGGGTAAAGTTTCGTCGGAAAATACCGCAGTAAATTTCGTGCGCAGTTTACTGCATATCAGTTCATTTTAAAACGTGAAAATTTTTATCTTCCGAACCTAAATATTTTTACATAGAAAAATTCTAAATCATCTTCTGACAAAGACGTCATTTTTCGTTTTTCAAAATTCGGACATCTTTAGCTCCGTCGATCTTATTCTTCGGTGTTTTGCTGCATTCTCCGTAATAGAAATTTCAAATATTCACAAACAACTTCCGTTGCCATTCAAACTTCACATTTGGAATGCGCCTAGATAGACATAGGCGTACGCCAAATTTCGTCGAAAAATATTGAAGTAAATTTCGCTCGCCGAATTTACATATTAGTTTAAATTTTATGTGTAAATTTTCTACCGTC
This sequence comes from Allium fistulosum, assembly GCA_030737815.1. NCBI lineage: Eukaryota > Viridiplantae > Streptophyta > Magnoliopsida > Asparagales > Amaryllidaceae > Allium > Allium fistulosum. The sequence continues at coordinate 942,022,051 of CM060908.1, forward strand.
CGAACTCAAATATTTTTCACAATGTTGCATAAGAAAAATATTCTGATCATGACGGCGCATTTCGTTTCGTCAAATTCCGCTTTTAATTGCTAGTTAAATTGTCGCTCGAGAAAATGGTTCAATAAGATTTACCACTTCGCAAACAATGTCAAACCATCAATATCTTTATACCGTTGTGTCCGCCTCGTCGAGCTGATCAAAACGGTATATTTGTTTGTGTCAATCGGAGTTCGGCGTTGCAAGTTATAAATTGGTTAACGAAGTACAAACTGGTCCGTTACGCCACACGAACCGGTACCCAACCTCCCAACGTTCAAAATTCAAGAAGTCTATTCAGCTGTCTTGGAAATCCAACAGCCTCCACTTTGAAAAATCATCATTGCACTGACGTATGCACACTCTGAATCCTGTGTATATATCTCTGCTATCCCTTCTGTCTGCATTAACTGCTCTACCTTCATTTACTCTCTTCTCTCGGGTACGTAACCTCTCTTTTCCTCTGCATAATTCTTTCTCTTCTTCCTCCTCTCTATTTTTTTATTTTTTGAAACTCTTCTCTGAAAACAAACTCAGCCCACTGCCATCCCACTCCCCTCCGCCCTGCTGCCCGCCACCAGCTTCCCCGGCAACCCACCCCACCACTGCCCGCCACCAGCTCCCCGGGCAACCCACCCCACCACTGTCCGCCACCTGCTCCCTCGGCAGCCTCCTCCGCCCAGCCGAGCCACCCGCGCCCTCCGCCCCAGCCCAACCGCCCAGCTGCACCTCCGACCCAGCAGCCCCTCCGCCTCTGCCACTGCCCGCCACTTGCTCCGCCCCAGCCCCTGCCGTCCACAGCCCATGCCGCCCCAGCCCCTGTCGTCCCCAGCCCCTGCCGTCCCCAGCCCCTGCCGACCGTCAACCCACTCCGTCCACAGCCCGCACCCGCCCCCGGTAACCCAGCCCGCCCGCCACCCAGCCTACTTCCCCGCAGCCCGCTCCAGCTCCCCCGCCTAGCCCGCCTCGTCCACCTCCAACTCACCCGCGCCATGCGCGCTACCAACCCATGCATCACGTCCCGACCACCCTGCTCTATGCACCTCTGTCTATATATATAAGTAGATATATATATAACTGTTATATTATATAACAGTATATACTTTGAAATTTTGGTTGCTCACATACAGTCTGTTGCTATGTTGTTTCACCTCCTTCTATTGATCCAGAAGCATAAGTATTTCCATCCCGCTTGTCGAATCTATCTTGCTTCGTCGTTGGTATGATTTTATATATATTCAATCGATATATATTACAATAAACAAATTATTGATTAATTATTTGTTGATTGCAGTTTGTGTTCATTTTGCGTCGTGCCTATTAGGGTCTATTTTATCTATTCATCTTCGTGCCGCACCATCTTCTCTAACCACGCAAGGTGAATATTTTATTCACGACTCAATCTATTATGCTATGATAATCAAGTGATAATTGTTGTTAATATTAAATTCGGATATTAAATTGTTGATTGTTAAAATTTGGTTGAAATAAACTGTAAATTTCTAAAAATGCGACGCCATGTATTGTTTAAATTGATTAAACATGTTGAACTGTAATATGATGTTAATTAGGGCAAATAATAGTGACATTAAAATTGATATGTACGATTGATGTAGAAATTTGATAACGGACACCAAGTAAAAATCATAATGTAATAATCTTTAATCCGCAGGAAATAATAGTGTGGATTCTAGAAATAATTGTATTGATTTGCATAATAACAAATGTGAGTTAATATGATTATTTCGGGATTATTTGAATAAAATTGTTAAATTGTTATGTATGTTTGCTATTGCTTGTTTATTTACTTTGACACCATCCCAGTTATCACACTACAAGTTCCCTTTGCTATGCTTTGTTTTATATTGAATGATATCGGGTTGAAATGATAAATACCCACTTAAACAACTTGGCCTAGGATAGACAATTAAAAATAAGAAACCCGATTGGTCAACAAAAATTATTTTGAAATAGAAATCTATTTGAAATTAAGGAATGAACTTAACAATTTGTTTGGAAATTTAGTAACGAACTTAATGGATTTGATTTATGGATTAAATCGAAATAAATTAATAAGGAATAAATTAATGGAGTTTAATTGAAACGGATTAATAAACCTATTTAATTGAATAAAATGAATTGGCAAATTTATTTGAAATGAGATTTAAAAACAAGGAAGTTAGAATTTAATAAATTGAAAATTTATTAGGTTGTTAGATTTAGATTTAAAATCGGTTTTAATTAAATAGATTTGAAACTTGACATAAATTAAGTTCGAGATTTAGAAAATTTGACTTAAGTGGAATACGAAACTAACTAAAGTTTTATGGATTTAATTTAGTGATAATTTAAATTTAAAATGATTTTAAATTTAATAAAATTGATTTAATAAAATTTATGATTATGGTTAATGTATCGATGAATGTAAATACGAATTGAAATGAGTAGAATTTGGTTTAAATGATGTGAACTAAAATTTACCATTAAACCGACTTAATTGGAGTATTAACTAAATTTAATAAGGGAGATTTATTAAATCGAATTTGAATACTTAATTATATTGTTAACTCAAATGATGAACTAAAAGATTGCATTTGGAAAGAGGTTTTAATATCCAAAATAAATTGAATCGTGAAATGTCAAATTTTGGAAGTCAAATTTGCAGCTTGACTTTCGGACTTTGATTTGTTTAAACTTTATCTTAAATGACCATCGGGTAATAAATACGTAGTTATTAAAGAGACCGGGATCGGATATGGACATACTCTCTGTCGATACCGAAAACCACTTTAATAACTATTACACGCGAAGTGTTGTTCCAGAACGAAGCGGATGGTTTGGTGAACGCGTTGACTGAAGAAAGAGAACGATATTGGATGACCCCTGACATGACTAAAACAGGAGCCGCGCCGGGCCATTGAGGTTCGCCACCTCTAGCGGACACACTTCTTCGATACCATATCTATTACTTTTGTGATTCGATTTGGGTGCACCCCTTGATTTGGGAGTGTTGTTTCGCGGTGTTGAGGTAGTAGCTGTTATGCTCAACAACAGTCCGGATCACGCAACTACTAGTATCCTAGTTGGTATCGCCTCATGTACCTTGTCATACTGATTATCCTATTCGCGACCACTACGTTTTGGTTTGTACCTTTAGTATATGGATTGCCCTCTGGTGACTTCCGGTTTTGGGGAAACTACGGTCTTGTATATGCTCTTGGGAATAAAATGTGTTAAGGGGATTATGGTAACGCCTTAACACTATTTTAATATCGTACTTTACTGATTAGAGATTATCTATCTATCGTATTCTATTGTATATATAGATAGTTTATCAGATCCTTAGAGATGTTATTTTATTCATCTTTAAGTTATGGACTTTTCCCTTGCACTTGATTTTATTGTATAAGATTTTGAGTCCTGACTCGAGTGTTTCTTTTTGTATATGCTCGGGTCAGTCTGAAGCTATCCAGTTTGTTGATCAAGGTTGGTTGAAGATGCTGAAGGCTTAGCATTTATCTTTATCAGTCTATTTCTATTCCTGTATTGATGTCCTAGTCTGTTGGACATTTTTGTATTAGTCACTTGATGATAAGACATTGTTGTATTTTATGTAGTAGCTTCATGAACTGCTATTATGACGATGTATTTTCCACTGCATTATTCTGTGACTGTTCTGTGTCTGTGATGTTGTATTGATTCTCATTTACATTTATGTATTTATAATCCCATAATGATTCGTGTTTTGTATTATTTAAGTTGACATGTGTGGATTATTGTCAATTTAAATGTTCCAAATATACAGGTTGTTACACCTTGGAGGCTAGTTGTTGTGTTTTGGGCTTGTAATCTTGGTCGTAGTTGGCTTTTGGATTTGCTAGTTATCTCTCTGGGTTCTTTGCCTTGATGGATTTCTAATCCGAGTAGTCAAATTCGTCCAAATACGACCTAGCCAAAAGCTTGAATAACGGAGTTTTAGTAAACGTTGTATAACGACATGTTATTGAAAGTCATAGACATATAACAATATTTATATAAACCATGTTAAATTAAAAAATTTACAGCATTGAATTTCCGCTTTGAATATTTTTTACAACCGTTAATATGTGCTATCTAACATCCATTTTATAGTTTTATTTCCCTCGACATTCAAAAAATGCTATTTTTTGTTGATTTTAACGACACTTAATGCTGTCTATTGTTACTTTTATTTTTTATAGCACTTACGTGTTGTAAGCTCATAGAAATATCATCTAATTTTAGTTAGTCTATTAGAATCAAAGTTAAACAATAATCGTATCGATTCATTCAAATAATTCAGAACATTATATATAATAAATGTATTCATGTGTTGCATAATATCCATTAAACTAAGATTACACAATATCCACCAAGTTTTCTGTAGACTTCAAACATCAATTTAAACTAGTTTCAATGCATGACAAAATACACAACAACAAAAAATCATATACACTTACTACACCAAAAGAACTTCAAACACTCGAATAACGCGACATCGTGCTAATCTTTTGCTCTAAATGTCTTTGATTACATGTAATAAAGAAATTCAACAATTAGCAATTTAATAAAATACAATATATAAATTTAACAACCCTACTTGAAATAAACACAAATCATTTAACAATGCTTCTAATTAATAGATTGTAGTTCGACAATAGAGTTCCTAATTAGAATCAAATCATGCTCAACTAACTATACTTATGTATCCATCATTAATAAATATAGTACTCTGAAAATGTGTTTCAAAATTAAATATCGTCAAATTAGCAGAACTATGATTACTTATGCACTTAAAGTGATGTTCATTACACCTTGCACACATCAAAATCTTAATTCCAAAGTTAGGCATCGTTTGTTTAAAATGCTGAATGCTGAGTACTGAATGCTAAATTCTGAATGTTGATTGCTGAATACTTAAAATATTGTTTGTTTACATTCTAATTAGAAATTTATTTTGTGAACATAAATTATTACATTGACAATATTACCCTTCAAAGTTAAATTAACTATTCTTCAGTGCAACTATCATACAAAACGCACTTAGTGTGCAGGTATTACAAAATCTATAAAATACGTTGAAAATTGAAAATTTGATGACGTAAATATATTTTATAGGAGTTTGGTCAAGAAGAAAATATTTCACTATAACAAAATTGAAGTTTGTTTATGCTTGGATTATCAATTAATATTTTTTAGCATTATTAGTATGTGTGTGTATTTAATGTGTTGAAATCAGTTATTATAAAAATATTTTATGATTATGACCAGCTTTTCATAATTTTGTAATATATTGTTTTTTTTGCATTTGTGTTGCAGATCTTGTTTTAATTTTTCGTTTACCTTAAATAAATCAATATTGTTTAACTTGTCAAAATTATTTATTTATAATTTTTCACGTCTGCATTACATATTTAATTTATTTATTTTTTCATTTCCATTCTTATTAACCAATTTATAAATTATCATATTCTAACTTCAAATTGCATGCATTGCTCTTTAGGTTGACATTAAATTTTATTCGTCACCAGTATTTTGTGTATTTATTTCTAGTGATCGGAAACTAGACTATAAAATTAAAATCAAAACAAAACGAAAAAAATCACCAATTGAAAACAAAATCGGGTTATGTTTGAAATTTTCTAACTGTTTGATATAATTTAAAAAAAATTATAAAACAATTACATATTATGTTGCTGTGACGACCCGACTTCCTACGCCCAGGAAATTGCATCGTTTTGAAGGAAAGAAAGAGGTGAGAAAATAGAAAAGATAGAAAGAAGAAGAAACAACATCAGAATCTCAATAGCGGGAATAAAATATAATATATCACACAAATATCATATACATCAGAGTACACAGATAATACATCACATACTAGACAGTTATAAACACCTGTCTAGTTAATACAACTCAACATCACAGAGATACAACACAGCGGAATATACAGAATAACACTGACACAGCGGAACCAATATATATATATCTACACGCTGAAGCCTCCTGCTCCAATGCTCCTCCAGAATTCGTCAAAGCTAAACCTGAATCCCTTGACTACCCGTAAAAATTTGGGTACCCGAGAGTTTATGAAAAACAGAAATAAACTTCGGGTCAGACATGGGTCTGGTATGAGTAACAGGTTAAAGTTGCTTAACTTTGAAAACCATTTGAAACAAAGGTATCACGTAAGACTTCCCACAAATAAACATGGGTAAGTTTTTACCTTACGCTAACCAAAACATTTCATAGGAAATCCAGTGATATTATAATAGTGTCTAGGGTTTCCAAGTAAATAGAAAATAGCTGAAATTGTTACATGATTAAATTCCAGCATACTAGCCACAACGTGGGTAATACAATCAAAGCCGTAAGGTCTCGTAGGGAAAATGGGTTTCCATCAATGGCTGGGCTACTGGGGTACCGCCCGTCACAGTACGTGGCCTAGATCACCGTACCGAGGAGTACGCCCGCTCCCCTGCAACACAAAGCCGGACCCGTTCCTTACTGAACAGTTCCAAACGAGACAACCCCGGCAGTTGGACGTCTCCACTGCCCACACAATCGAAATAAAAAGGGACATCTAGAAAGGAGAAAATCTCGCTCTCAAGTGGGTGCTACCCACAAAGCTTTGCTGCACCTCCCCTGTTTTAGCCATTCCCGGTTGATGAGGCTTGAGGTCACGATTACCTTTATCAGAACTCATCACTTAGAATGCTCATCGTCCACCTGACGATGTGCTGAAAGCATTCAATCCATACAAGTTCGTTCCGGGTTCGAACGAAACCGAAGGCATTATCTCGTTACACTCGTATTGGAATCACCCTCAGAGTTAACGACAATAACCCTTGCACTCTGAATCTTCATCTCGAATCTATAAGTACTATTTCCGTCAAACTCATTACGGAATCACCCACAGAGTTATACTGACGAATAGTTCTTATACCTCGAGTCTTCACTTGCTCCATTTGGATTTCACGACCTATCGTTATTTTGGATCGATGTGGTATTCGGGTCTCCAGACCTAGAATCCCGGTATACGGAAACCCGATCCCGGTCTCATCGAAATCCAAACCATGTCTTTTAAGGCCAAGTTGTTTAAAAGGTTAAAACAATTCAATTCAGTTATCAATATCAACACAGATAGATAAATCACAATATCACAGATAAATAATCACATATCAGCATAAATGGATAATCTATGATATCACACTTAAATCAGAGCATCCAAATCAAACAGAGATTACTCATCACATAACTGAGTTTTCAATCAATCAATGGGAATTTATATCATCCATTCATAAGCAAAGATAATAATTTCATCGTTGGTAATTAATTTAAAATGAATTAAATCAATTACCCTACCTTTAATTAATTTAAAATTAATTAAATTAATTACTTCATCATTATTAAACTTGCCTATATTAATTAATTATCAATCAATTAATAAATCATCATCCCATTATTCCTTTTTATTAATCATCCCTGATTAATTTTCTTTAACTACATTTAAGTAAATTCCTTGAGTTACTTCTCAGATTAATTACTTAACCAAATATAGAAATTAACCTTTTCATAACTTCATTTATTAATTAACTAAAGTTAATTACATTACTTAGTTAATTGTATTAATAAATTCCTCCATTTATTAATTATATTCCAAATAAATCTATTTCAAATTCCAACATTAATTATAATACTTAATGATCTCGAATTAACTTTACAATTTGATTAAATCAAAGTAATTAATCCTTAATTTAACCCACAATATAAATCACCCTTGATTAATCAAATCAGTAATTAACCCCTTTAATTACTCTATAAATAATTATCTCCAATTAATCCCTTGATTAATTATAAAAGATAATCATACTCAGATTACCTTATTTACAAAACATCATTCCCTTAATTACATCCTGTAATTACTGACCAATTACTTCTCCGAGTAATCATACATATCACATCACCAATTTGATTAATTCAAATTAATTAAAATAAATTAATTAACTCAAATAAATCAAATTACTCAAGTAATTAATTCCTTAATTACTTCCCAATATGTAATTACACTTACACAGTTACAATGTTGATCATTCAATTAATAAATCCAATTAACTATTTTAAAAATCAATTATATTGATTAATTATAAAATATTCTAGTTAATGACCTTCATTTACATTTATTAATTACTATTCTAAGATAATTAACTTACATTAATTATTAATAATTATAAGTTCAATCTATCATTCAATAAATTAATTAGAGTCTAATCTATGATTTCTTAATAACATATTAATTTCATATTCCATTTTTAAAACTTTAATTAATTTCTTAGAACTTATAATTACAAATTAATTACTGAATTTATTTTTAAAACCTTAATTAGTTCATTTAAACTTCAATTTTTATTTCTTAAAGTAAACACATTTTCATTTCTCGATTTTATTTTCAATTTCAAATAGGGTTGAAAACATTTATTTCCCTTTTCCTTTTTAACTTCCATTTTAAATTTCAAGTTAAAACGAACATGAATTGAATTTTAAATCTCTTTATAAACTAACCTTTAAAAATCTTTAAATTAAACAAAACTTAGTTATGGAAGATTTTAAATCAAATTCCCTACCATTTCCAAATCTCTATTTATTTAAATATTTAAATTTATTAAAAGTATTTAAATTTTAAACTTTCCTTTATTTCAGAAATCTGGATTTTTAAACATTTAATTAACTCAGTTTAACATTGATTACTACTTTAAACTTTAAACTAAGAAAAACTGTTAACTGTGCACTGTTTAAAACTTCAAAACCAACTGTCCTGAGACCATCATATTTTACTTCGAGAAAAAGCATGGAATTACGCGAGCCAGGATGGGATTTACCCGAGTATGTACTCGAGTGAAACTGGGTATTGTCAAAACTGAAAAACAGACCTACCCGAGACTCCTATATTTTACTTCGAGAAATTTATCATTTTACCCGAGCCAAACAAAGAATTACTCGAGTAATTCTCGAGTCCACCCAGACCAGACCCAACAGCAAACATAGATACTCTGGTGCACGTGCACACCATCGATGATCAACTTTGATCATCTACGCGACGTCGAGCAAGTCGACCACGTCGCCCCTACCCACTCCAGATCGCCAGCATCACCTATCTTCTAGCAAATCGAAATCGAGTTCGATTTTGCAACCTGGAACACAAACCAAAACTTCATCGATTCCTGGAAACTTCGCCGTGCTTCCATCTCCGATCACCAGAGGCCACCAAACTCCGGTTATAGACTCGACCACCTTACCTCTATCCAACTCCAGAAGCTCGAAACACTCGATCAATCCATGGTTTCGAACGAGACGAAACATCACAGCACTCAAAAACTAGGTCACCAGATTTTAAACGCTTCTCGCCGCCACCACGTTGACCTGCCGACCAGTCCACTATTTTTCCCAAGTTCCCCCATCGCTCCTCTACCTCTCGACCAAACCACGGCGTCTCCGGTCGACCATATCGACCACGGCAACCCAATATGTTCAAAACAGTGAAGTAAAAACTGCTCTTCACTCCCTTGCTTAAAAATTCTAAATCTTGCTTTAAAAATCATGGTTTATTATGTATTTTTACTTGATACATCTGGATTCTTAAAACAAGAAGTTCGATTTTTAAACTTATTGAAGTTAAGCTTTGTTCTTTGGTTTCCAGGGACACATACCTGTTAGTTTAACTTATATAAATTTTAATATTTAGATTTCAACTAAACAATCAGTTTTTGTTTACATCTTAAGTTCTAACAAAGGTTAGATCATGAAATGGAGATTTGTTTCTATCTACTTCAAAGCAACAGGTAACAGAGTGTAAATAAACGTACATGCCCAAACTTGCACAATCATACACATACAAGAATATGTATCATCTCAGAGAAAAAGAAACATGCTTTATCTAAACTTAGGTTATGGTTTAAAATATATGTTACTCACCAGACATGGAAATGAGAACAGAGATGTTTGCATCAGTTTGAACTTGAAAAACTGGAAAGTCCCTCTTTTTTTTCTACTTTGATCTTCTTGCTATTTTGCATCTCTACTTCTCTGTTGAATTAAGTTGTAGAATCTGGTTTTGATTTTAAATGAAGTCTGGTTTAAATTTTTAAATGAAGTAGTATGGCATTTGTATTTTGCTCGAATGGAATGCAAGTGATAAAGGAAGAAGTTGTTTACAGGTTTGTATATTTTTTCATGTCAGAGATATTTGCAAATTTTTGGTGGCTGAAAGGAATTCATACAGCTCGAATGATCTGGTTTGGGCTGCTAAGGATTGAAGCATTGAATGCTATTGTACTATGATGTTTTATTTTATACATATCAATATTTTATATACTTTTGCCTTACTTCACTTATAAGCTACAAGCAGGTTCATTTTTTTTTACTTTCTGTTTAGCTTTTGATTTCCTTTAAGTTTGCATGACATTTACATATTCGAACCTTGTTTTTATGTAATCTTGTACACTTGCCTATACAAGCTATTGAACTAGGCAGGTTTTGATTAAGGCTGGCACATCATTTCCATGATTTATATCTTCTTGTTTTCTACTTTGAAATGTGACTAAAATGTTGTTGTAATGTTTTTGTTTAATTATAAATGTGATGAATGTAGTTTAATTATGTTGTTAGATTAAATAGTGATTGTTTTTATCATTTACAAAATGACAAAGTTTACTCACGTATTCATTTTATTGTTATTATCGTTTATAATATGTTGTTGATTATAAAAATGTATTTGTTTTATTTCTTACAAACGATATAATTTCACTCACGTATATTCGTTTCACTTGTTATTTCAACCTGCGTTTTTGTCACTCGTATTATCGCATTGTATTTCTATTTGAATATATTATTTATAAAAGCTCATTTATCAAATTTAAAAATAAATTTAAACAAAGAAATTATTCTTTCATTTACATTTCTTATTTTATAATATATACTAGAATATCATTTGACAAAAATTGAATTTATAACATATATACATTTTAAACTATAAATTTAACAAGCAATACTTTTATTTAAAAAGAAAATAGAACAAAACCCTTTTGTTAATAAATATAAATTTAAACCAAAGTCAGAAATAGTTCTAGACAATTTAAACATTTATCTAAAATATTTAAAACAATATATTTATGAATTTAATAGCTTTGAAAAACTTACTTTGAAATAAATAATAATTTCCAAACCACTAGAATATACATATTAGAAATTTAAAACAAAATTTATCGATTGAATTTAAAACAGAACTTCCCTATCTGCAATATATACCAATATATATAAAATAGATAGAAAATAATTCACAATACGATATTAATTAAGTGAAAAGTACCGATTCAAATGTTATAACCCAAAGATATTTCAAATCAATTAAATATTTATCAAAAGAAAAATATTAATTCAGATCTTATAACTCAATAATATATCAAATCAATTTAATATTTATTACAAATTATTAAATTGATACTGCTCGAAATTCCGGGATGTCACATTCCTCCCCCCTTAAAAGAATTTCGTCCCCGAAATTAAAAACAAAGGTAATTTAATAATCTATTAGAGATTTTAAATTATAAAACACAAGCATATATTATTAAACAGCCATAGCATCCAATTCATCCAACCAACAAAACTAACTATTCAGACAAAAATTCCGAATAGGATTCTTTCGAGTTTCCCCGAGTATAAGTATCGGGTTACTCGCTCTATAGAATCCAAGCCATCAACACTACTAAACTACAGAGCTTCAACTCATCTAGATCTACCCAACTATACAGGATACTAGACTGTAGACAAGTCTGACTCAACAACCAAAACTCCCTGAACTGCTGGTTCCAAAATCCAAAACAGAATCTTACACGTACTCCCTCAGAGACACGTGAAACACAACGAATCACAGCTATCCAAACTGGCAATTCACACTCCAGAAGATCAAACACTAACTTCTCCAGAACACAGAGAAAATCTAGAACACCTCAAAACTAATTTCCCAGACTTACCCAACTATACAGCTCCTCTGATCAGAGGAAACTTACTCAAAATCAAATCCCGATTCTGAAATCCAAATTCCTTTGTCTCTTATTTACCAAACCCTTCGGACGATCCAAAACTACTTCCATCACTACCAATCAGCTAAACTTCCGCTGATCCCTTCCAGAACAGTCTGAATCCAAAACAACCCAGTAGAATGATCTTCTCACGGTCAACTAAGGTCAGGAACACAATTCCTTACCATCATCCATAGAAAAAACTTCTCTTCTCCAGAAAGAAAAACCGATGCACTCCCAACTGCTTCCGCTGCGCAACTCTGATATGGGTAGATAAAATGCTAAACACATGCTTCCTACTGATACCCAATTATGACGGACCTAGGCTTTGCAACCATCAGTCAGCAAATCACAACTGGTAAGCCTCTCAACTAATCCGAAAATATGGTTCAATAAGTCCAAAATAAAACTCAGAAGTTCCTCCAATAACATCCTACTACTAAACTGAACCACCGGTGTCACTCCTGGAATACGGTCGATACCAAACTCAATCTCCAGATACTGACAACTCTGATTTCCTGAAGTCATTCGGGAAAAGAATCTCTAAACACAAGAGAACGCTCAAATAATCGCTAGTCACTTTTGCGACCATCCCAGACTAATTCAAAGAAAACTGTTCCCCTTTACCCAATAGAACAGTCTACGCTCACTAATCAATCCATCGAAGAAATGGATCCACACTGCTGCTTCTGAACTCACTGCTAAGCCAGAAAGCTTCTTTACCAACACAGAAAACTCCGAGCTGCACTGCTGACACTAATGCCAAGGAATTTCTAATCTAAAGTTCTTCGAGAAATTCGGACCCCGAATCAAACAAATACATTCTGCTGAACACCGCCACAACACCGAAGCAGACTTACTTCCCTAACTCGTTCCAAATAAATATCTTCGGAGACATCCACAGTCACTGCGTCTCATCACACAGCTACTACATCTCGAGAGATCAAAATATCATCTCTCTTCTGCCCAACCGACAGATCAAACTATACTCATCCAAACTCTCGAAAATCCGCTCACACGAGCGCGATCATCTTACACTTAAAGGCTGGACTTCGAATCCTTAACAGATTTCCTTTAGAAACTCAAAGAAATTCTTACACCACAATTTCATTCGAGACGAACTGTAGACCCAATATCGTCTCGGTCGATACACTTCCAACCTCAACAAGTTCAACCATTGGTAGTCGTGTTACATACCACTACCACCCTATTTACCTTTATACTTATATTGGGATACCCGAACAGGTAACCCAACCGATAGGTAGAATTAAATAAATATATATATATATATCAAAAATACAAATACGCTCTCTCAAGGAAGAAATCACTTAAGAGCCTAGGTATTCGCTCAACCTAGTGCTCTGATACCAACTGTGACGACCCGACTTCCTACGCCCAGGAAATCGCATCGTTTTGAAGGAAAGAAAGAGGTGAGAAAATAGAAAAGATAGAAAGAAGAAGAAACAACATCAGAATCTCAATAGCGGGACGAATAAAATATAATATATCACACAAATATCATATACATCAGAGTACACAGATAATACATCACATACTAGACAGTTATAAACACCTGTCTAGTTAATACAACTCAACATCACAGAGATACAACACAGCGGAATATACAGAATAACACTGACATAGCGGAACCAATATATATATATATATCTACACGCTGAAGCCTCCTGCTCCAATGCTCCTCCAGAATTCGTCAAAGCTAAACCTGAATCCCTTGACTACCCGTAAAAATTTGGGTACCCGAGAGTTTATGAAAAACAGAAATAAACTTCGGGTCAGACATGGGTCTGGTATGAGTAACAGGTTAAAGTTGCTTAACTTTGAAAACCATTTGAAACAAAGGTATCACGTAAGACTTCCCACAAATAAACATGGGTAAGTTTTTACCTTACGCTAACCAAAACATTTCATAGGAAATCCAGTGATATTATAATAGTGTCTAGGGTTTCCAAGTAAATAGAAAATAGCTGAAATTGTTACATGATTAAATTCCAGCATACTAGCCACAACGTGGGTAATACAATCAAAACCGTAAGGTCTCGTAGGGAAAATGGGTTTCCATCAATGGCTGGGCTACTGGGGTACCGCCCGTCACAGTACGTGGCCTAGATCACCATACCGAGGAGTACGCCCGCTCCCCTGCAACACAAAGTCGGACCCGTTCCTTACTGAACAGTTCCAAACGAGACAACCCCGGCAGTTGGACGTCTCCACTGCCCACATAATCGAAATAAAAAGGGACATCTAGACAGGAGAAAATCTCGCTCTCAAGTGGGTGCTACCCACGAAGCTTTGCTGCACCTCCCCTGTTTTAGCCATTCTCGGTTGATGAGGCTTGAGGTCACGATTACCTTTATCAGAACTCATCACTTAGAATGCTCATCGTCCACCTGACGATGTGCTGAAAGCATTCAATCCATACAAGTTCGTTCCGGGTTCGAACGAAACCGAAGGCATTATCTCGTTACACTCGTATTGGAATCACCCTTAGAGTTAACGACAATAACCCTTGCACTCTGAATCTTCATCTCGAATCTATAAGTACTATTTCCGTCAAACTCATTACGGAATCACCCACAGAGTTATACTGACGAATAGTTCTTATACCTTGAGTCTTCACTTGCTCCATTTGGATTTCACGACCTATCGTTATTTTGGATCGATGTGGTATTCGGGTCTCCAGACCTAGAATCCCGGTATACGGAAACCCGATCCCGGTCTCATCGAAATCCAAACCGTGTCTTTTAAGGCCAAGTTGTTTAAAAGGTTAAAACAATTCAATTCAGTTATCCATATCAACACAGATAGATAAATCACAATATCACAGATAAATAATCACATATCAGCATAAATGGATAATCTATGATATCACACTTAAATCAGAGCATCCAAATCAAACAGAGATTACTCATCACATAACTGAGTTTTCAATCAATCAATGGGAATTCATATCATCCATTCATAAGCAAAGATAATAATTTCATCGTTGGTAATTAATTTAAAATGAATTAAATCAATTACCCTACCTTTAATTAATTTAAAATTAATTAAATTAATTACTTCATCATTATTAAACTTGCCTATATTAATTAATTATCAATCAATTAATAAATCATCATCCCATTATTCCTTTTTATTAATCATCCCTGATTAATTTTCTTTAACTACATTTAAGTAAATTCCTTGAGTTACTTCTCAGATTAATTACTTAACCAAATATAGAAATTAACCTTTTCATAACTTCATTTATTAATTAACTAAAGTTAATTACATTACTTAGTTAATTGTATTAATAAATTCCTCCATTTATTAATTATATTCCAAATAAATCTATTTCAAATTCCAACATTAATTATAATACTTAATGATCTCGAATTAACTTTACAATTTGATTAAATCAAAGTAATTAATCCTTAATTTAACCCACAATATAAATCACCCTTGATTAATCAAATCAGTAATTAACCCCTTTAATTACTCTATAAATAATTATCTCCAATTAATCCCTTGATTAATTATAAAAGATAATCATACTCAGATTACCTTATTTACAAAACATCATTCCCTTAATTACATCCTGTAATTACTGACCAATTACTTCTCCGAGTAATCATACATATCACATCACCAATTTGATTAATTCAAATTAATTAAAATAAATTAATTAACTCAAATAAATCAAATTACTCAAGTAATTAATTCCTTAATTACTTCCCAATATGTAATTACACTTACACAGTTACAATGTTGATCATTCAATTAATAAATCCAATTAACTATTTTAACAATCAATTATATTGATTAATTATAAAATATTCTAGTTAATGACCTTCATTTACATTTATTAATTACTATTCTAAGATAATTAACTTACATTAATTATTAATAATTATAAGTTCAATCTATCATTCAATAAATTAATTAGAGTCTAATCTATGATTTCTTAATAACATATTAATTTCATATTCCATTTTTAAAACTTTAATTAATTTCTTAGAACTTATAATTACAAATTAATTACTGAATTTATTTTTAAAACCTTAATTAGTTCATTTAAACTTCAATTTTTATTTCTTAAAGTAAACACATTTTCATTTCTCGATTTTATTTTCAATTTCAAATAGGGTTGAAAACATTTATTTCCCTTTTCCTTTTTAACTTCCATTTTAAATTTCAAGTTAAAACGAACATGAATTGAATTTTAAATCTCTTTATAAACTAACCTTTAAAAATCTTTAAATTAAACAAAACTTAGTTATGGAAGATTTTAAATCAAATTCCCTACCATTTCCAAATCTCTATTTATTTAAATATTTAAATTTATTAAAAGTATTTAAATTTTAAACTTTCCTTTATTTCAGAAATCTGGATTTTTAAACATTTAATTAACTCAGTTTAACATTGATTACTACTTTAAACTTTAAACTAAGAAAAACTGTTAACTGTGCACTGTTTAAAACTTCAAAACCAACTGTCCCGAGACCATCATATTTTACTTCGAGAAAAAGCATGGAATTACGCGAGCCAGGATGGGATTTACCCGAGTATGTACTCGAGTGAAACTGGGTATTGTCAAAACTGAAAAACAGACCTACCCGAGACTCCTATATTTTACTTCGAGAAATTTATCATTTTACCCGAGCCAAACAAAGAATTACTCGAGTAATTCTCGAGTCCACCCAGACCAGACCCAACAGCAAACATAGATACTCTGGTGCACGTGCACACCATCGATGATCAACTTTGATCATCTACGCGACGTCGAGCAAGTCGACCACGTCGCCCTTACCCACTCCAGATCGCCAGCATCACCTATCTTCTAGCAAATCGAAATCGAGTTCGATTTTGCAACCTGGAACACAAACCAAAACTTCATCGATTCCTGGAAACTTCGTCGTGCTTCCATCTCCGATCACCAGAGGCCACCAAACTCCGGTTATAGACTCGACCACCTTACCTCTATCCAACTCCAGAAGCTCGAAACACTCGATCAATCCATGGTTTCGAACGAGACGAAACATCACAGCACTCAAAAACTAGGTCACCAGATTTTAAACGCTTCTCGCCGCCACCACGTTGACCTGCCGACCAGTCCACTATTTTTCCCAAGTTCCCCCATCGCTCCTCTACCTCTCGACCAAACCACGGCGTCTCCGGTCGACCATATCGACCACGGCAACCCAATATGTTCAAAACAGTGAAGTAAAAACTGCTCTTCACTCCCTTGCTTAAAAATTCTAAATCTTGCTTTAAAAATCATGGTTTAGTATGTATTTTTACTTGATACATCTGGATTCTTAAAACAAGAAGTTCGATTTTTAAACTTATTGAAGTTAAGCTTTGTTCTTTGGTTTCCAGGGACACATACCTGTTAGTTTAACTTATATAAATTTTAATATTTAGATTTCAACTAAACAATCAGTTTTTGTTTACATCTTAAGTTCTAACAAAGGTTAGATCATGAAATGGAGATTTGTTTCTATCTACTTCAAAGCAACAGGTAACAGAGTGTAAATAAACGAACATGCCCAGACTTGCACAATCATACATATACAAGAATATGTATCATCTCAGAGAAAAAGAAACATGCTTTATCTAAACTTAGGTTATGTTTTAAAATATATGTTACTCACCAGACATGGAAATGAGAACAGAGATGTTTGCATCAGTTTGAACTTGAAAAACTGAAAGTCCCTCTTTTTTTTCTACTTTGATCTTCTTGCTATTTTGCATCTCTACTTCTCTGTTGAATTAAGTTGTAGAATCTGGTTTTGATTTTAAATGAAGTCTGGTTTAAATTTTTAAATGAAGTAGTATGGCATTTGTATTTTGCTCGAATGGAATGCAAGTGATAAAGGAAGAAGTTGTTTACAGGTTTGTATATTTTTTCATGTCAGAGATATTTGCAAATTTTTGGTGGCTGAAAGGAATTCATACAGCTCGAATGATCTGGTTTGGGCTGCTAAGGATTGAAGCATTGAATGCTATTGTACTATGATGTTTTATTTTATACATATCTATATTTTATATACTTTTGCCTTACTTCACTTATAAGCTACAAGCAGGTTCATTTTTTTTACTTTCTGTTTAGCTTTTGATTTCCTTTAAGTTTGCATGACATTTACATATTCGAACCTTGTTTTTATGTAATCTTGTACACTTGCCTATACAAGCTATTGGACTAGGCAGGTTTTGATTAAGGCTGGCACATCATTTCCATGATTTATATCTTCTTGTTTTCTACTTTGAAATGTGACTAAAATGTTGTTGTAATGTTTTTGTTTAATTATAAATGTGATGAATGTAGTTTAATTATGTTGTTAGATTAAATAGTGATTGTTTTTATCATTTACAAAACGACAAAGTTTACTCACGTATTCATTTTATTGTTATTATCGTTTATAATATGTTGTTGATTATAAAAATGTATTTGTTTTATTTCTTACAAACGATATAATTTCACTCACGTATATTCGTTTCACTTGTTATTTCAACCTGCGTTTTTGTCACTCGTATTATCGCATTGTATTTCTATTTGAATATATTATTTATAAAAGCTCATTTATCAAATTTAAAAATAAATTTAAACAAAGAAATTATTCTTTCATTTACATTTCTTATTTTATAATATATACTAGAATATCATTTGACAAAAATTGAATTTATAACATATATACATTTTAAACTATAAATTTAACAAGCAATACTTTTATTTAAAAAGAAAATAGAACAAAACCCTTTTGTTAATAAATATAAATTTAAACCAAAGTCAGAAATAGTTCTAGACAATTTAAACATTTATCTAAAATATTTAAAACAATATATTTATGAATTTAATAGCTTTGAAAAACTTACTTTGAAATAAATAATAATTTCCAAACCACTAGAATATACATATTAGAAATTTAAAACAAAATTTATCGATTGAATTTAAAACAGAACTTCCCTATCTGCAATATATACCAATATATATAAAATAGATAGAAAATAATTCACAATACGATATTAATTAAGTGAAAAGTACCGATTCAAATGTTATAACCCAAAGATATTTCAAATCAATTAAATATTTATCAAAAGAAAAATATTAATTCAGATCTTATAACTCAATAATATATCAAATCAATTTAATATTTATTACAGATTATTAAATTGATACTGCTCGAAATTCCGGGATGTCACAGTTGCATATGGGTATAATTGGAAAATGTAGTGTAACAAGTGATCATCACTTATAATAAGCATTAAAATTTTGCTTATTCAATTAAGTGAATAGGAGAGCTTAATGAAAACACTTATTGAAAAACAAACATGATAGCATCCACTTATCACTTATTTAATTAAGCATTCAGCTCTTTTTTCTTTAAAACAAACACAACCTTAATGTATAAGAATCCAATGACCCAGCAACAATCTACCATTCATCTATTTAATGACAATTACAATAACTATTCAAAGTTACAATAACTATTCAAATTATGAACATAGCTATTGCATTATTGCCTCTCCAAGATAATTTAACAGCCTCTGTGTAGAGATGTCTGTGTTTGCATCTCTGCTATGGTTCTTTTGTTGTTTTCGATGCATGAATGCAGGAAAAACACTCTAAGGAATCGTATTATTTGTCATGCATTCTTACCCTTCCATCATTCAGGAAAAACAATCCAACACGTCTATTTCCTCAGGTGCAGCTGGAATTATTTCTCATGAAATTCACTATGAGAACAATGACATCTGCCTGATGGAGGTGGGGGAGATCAAGGAGGGTACACGATGGTGAGATCTAGGCATTGGAAAAGAGTGCTAAATAGGGATTCTTATGAGTGTTACACCAAATACGGTCGTTTAAGGAGGTAACAAAGAGGCGGCCAAAGACGTACGACATCAATAATGAGAAGCAATTTCCAGGTTTGGCTAAAGCATCTTACGGAGATTGTGGAAACGTTGCTAGAGGCGAGGATAACAGATCTTTGGGTATGTCGAATGCTAGGGCATGGACTGTTGTTGTGGCTGAGGAGAATACCTCTGTGTTTACCTGTATACCATACTATCCTCCTCAAGGGACGAACAAATCAAGATGCGCTAAGATGACTCCAGTGCATTGTTTGAAATTCCGCTTTTCGTTTCCGCTTCGGTCGATGAGAAATTTTGAAATTTCAGTTCGGTTTCGAAAATTTCGGAAATTCCGCTTTAGTTCCTTTATATAAATTCCAGTATTTTTTTCATAGATATGTGAATTAATACAATTTTGTTATAATATATGTAAATATAAAAGTGAATATACTTTTGTGTTTTTCTATTTAGTCCCACATCATGGGATATGTTCAATCTCATGCTCCAAGACCTTTATATAAATGAGCTAATGTAATCGAAATGTATGACCAATCTCTAGGGAATGAATAATATTTCTTCTGCCTCTTTCTCTAATTGCTTCTGCTCTTGTTTCTTTATAACATATTCTTATTTGTTTACAACACATTATCAGCACGATCTCTACAAAAAAAAATTATAGATCTACAATTGTGATAATCTATGAAATCAGATATATTCTTTTCCATATCCAATTATAGATTTCAAAACGGTAAGTCATTTTTATGATCTGATTGATTTAATCTTCCAAATCATTTTTTCTTTTTCTTTATTTAGATCTCATTCCATTCTAGATCTACTTCTTCAGATTTGAATCTAGATCTTATATAGATCTAAACTTTGAGATCTCATTCTTATTTTGTTAGTTAGTAATTATATTTCAGATCTATTTTTTTTGTTGCTATTTTTCTGATCTTATTATATTGTAGATTTCAATATCATGCTTATTTTTATGTTTTTGAGTTCGTTTATTTTGGAAAGCAAGTTTGAACTTGACAAAATTTGATATTGTTGATTCAAGCAAATTTATTGAATTTGATTGTATTTAGTTTGGACATGAATTTGAGAAATCAAACATGGTTGGTAAATGGAGTTTTCATTTTGAAAACCTTTTGATTTGATTTAGATTTGAATGAAGGCTTTGAAAATTATTTTGATATATGATTTATATTTACAAAAGAAATATTTTATTGGTTCTTAGAGAAACAAATATAAAGATAATACGTATCTAGAAGATCGAATTAAGTTTAGATCTAACATTGATTTTGATTTAGCTCATCTGAAGTGAATGGAAACATTAATAAAAGCTTAAATGATAAGCTTAATATCTTCTAATATTTCCTTAAAAAAAAGGAACAAGAAATAAGAATTGAGAACCTGCAGTTTCTATAATGATAAAAGGTTGAGTTTTCGTAAATCAGTGAATTACAAGTTTCCTCAAAATAAAGAACCAGAAGTTCTAACTAAAAAACAGAAGATCAGAAATTTTAATCTCAAATGGAAATAGGTATTGACAACAACCTGAAGTTGTGCAAAGAAATTATTTTAATAGAAGTTGTATAACTCAAAGTCCAAGACCTGAAGTCTTGAATTATGGAAAGACTTTCTAATAAAGTTTACAAGTTCGAATACTTATTAGTATTTTTTTAAATTTGTCAAAATGTACAAGCTTCCAAAAAAAGGAGAAAGTTTACACAAAAATTTGAGAACCCGAAGTTCATAACAAATTAATGAACTCGAAGTTCATGAAATAGAAGTCCGAAGCTCTATTGAAATTGTGTAAAATGATAAGGTTGTACTTCTTGAAGAAGTTAAAGGAAATTAATAAATCATCATATGATATAATGATGCTTCATTCAAGAGATTACAAAAATCTCCAAATGAGTTATACCTAACCTTATATATTCACATTTACATTATATTAACCAAATATCCTGAAGATATTATGTTATATGATATTTCAAACATCACCGAATTGAAAAAGTAACTATTAATTTAGTCTTGGAAAGGGATGTTTATTATTTGGTATGAATTCAAATAACATTTCAATTTATACGTTGTAGTCAGTTTAAATTATTTTTCTCAATTATTTACTTCCAATTATGGAAAAGTATACATGATCAATTAACAGGTTTTGCGCAATGAAAAGTCTAATTTCATTATCTATAATAGATAATTTATATGTCATACTATTTATATACACGGATGTGTGTGTGCATATTAATCTCTTGAATAGATGTTTTAGAGATTTATTTATATTTATATTGCAAAATCCAACATCTCAAAAGAGATGTTATAGGAATATTATTTTTGTTACATTGTAATTCCTTAAAAGGAAACACTATATTCCCTGAAGGAATATCATATAAAAGTTTCGAAGTAATAACAATAATTTATCCCTAAAAAAAGGGAATTGTATACCAATATTACACTTCAGAAGTAGTGGTTTTATCTTCGCATCTTACTTTCATTTGGTGCATCTAATTTTGTTACTGTATTTAAAGTTTGATATGTCATTTCGAAGATAGTTACAACAAAAATCTCCAGTAGAGATGTTTTATGTCATTGTAAAGGTAGTAATTATGTAATTTCTTCAAAAGAAATATTGTACATTGATATGGCATTCCAATAGTGCATATATATCTCTAGAAGAATAAATTCACTCCAGAAGTGGTGATAATAAAATATCCCTAAAATAGACTAATAAATTAGGAAATGATAACATATCTCTAGAAGAGTTTTGTTTATATATTTGGTAATTTTATTAAACCAAATAAATGCAAAGAAATTCGATTATGAAGGATCCTAATTTAGTTTAGATTAGATCCTAAAAGTTTGAGAGCTATGCAACGTGTATCATATATTTCATTATACTTATATCAAACCTCCCAAATAGGTAAGAAATTAAATTATCTCTAGAATATATTGTTCTATGTTCATATGTCTAATTATATCATAAAGGTCATGTTCCTAGTTATTATTTCATAAGAAATATTACACGCATAATCATTTCTTGAAGAAATATCTGTAAATATTCTCCTGAAGAGATAGTCTATATTTCATATCATAATTTTCATGCAAGCTATACATACGGTCTTGAGGAGATCTGTATCCGTAACATTCCAAGTATCCAGAAGATACTACTCTTATTATTATTTTTGTTGTATTTTTTTTACAGAACTCTCAAAAGAGATGTGTAGAAATGTCGATATGCAATTATAAATTATTCTTTGATAAGTAATCATAATTAATGTTCAAAACTGATATTTGAGATATAATTGAGGAATAAAATTTAACAACTGGAAGTTGTGTGTATATTTTGTTCGAACCAGAAGTTCGATATGATTCCAAACCAAATGTTTTGAACATTATCATGCGATTTTGATGGATTCACATTGACATTGATTCATAAATATAAATTAATAGTTTGGATCCTTGTAGTAGTTTGTTCTAAAAAAATCATTAATTCAAATGTGAAAGAATATAAAAATTTATAATATATGTATAATACGTGGACGCACGTATACATCCATATAAGTAAATATTCAGCTAACAACCTGAAGTTTGTTATAAGCTCATCTTATAGATTATGCATAGATATTATTTAGTGATTTAAAATTCAATCAACATAAATGTTGAATGACCTGAAGTCATGTATGTATTCAGATGATCTACACAATAAGTAAATTCCTCTAATTGGCTAGATCAATAAATGAGAACAAACTCTAATAAGAAATATCAATTGAACGTATTTTATCAACTGATAAAAGAATTGTCCTCCTATTATTAATATGTATGGTGTATTTGCTAGTAGCAATATCATAATGGATCAAAATGATAATCCAAAGATGATTATTATTTAATGTGATAATGTTTGTCAACATTGAGGGGGAGGATAAAGGGATACAAGCTCATTTTGATCATCAGTTTTAGATATTTGTTAAAATATACAACGATGCAAAATATTAAGTAACTTAAATGAATTATCAATAATATCCCTAGTAGACTTTCTCCAATATAGATTTGAATCCCTGAAGGATCAAAATGTGTAAACCACATCTGAAATGTGGTTCAAAAGTCAGTTCAAATTTTTTTTGGAGTAAGTAATAAAGATGCCAAATAAAGGAGGTGAGTGTTCTTGAAGAAACACTTAAGGGTGCTCTGAAAGAGATCATGACATGATTGTCAAATAACCCTAGAAGTGGTTTAGGTACCTAAAATATGATAAATAAAGAGATCTCAATAAATCATATCTAGAACTGACAATACATAATCATTGATTATAAATTTATAAATAATAAAGCGCTTATGTTTATAAATGGATTAAAGATTCTGAATTAGAGAAAAACATGATTGGCCATCATGAAATTCTCCTAAATAAGAAATGTGGACCTGTAGTCCACAAAATAAAATTAGAAACATGTATATAAAGTGGCAAAAGCACAATAAAATTATTAAAGCACATATAGTATCAACAATAGGTTAAGTGCCATGGGCATGTTGTTTTTAGAGATAATTGAATTAATTGAAGCAGTGAAAGTGTTTGAAACACTTAAAATACCCTGAAGGTATAAATATTGTTTAAATCATAATAAACAATGAAAGTACACAAATTCCTGAAGAATATAAATAACTTTTGTGGTTATAAAGAATGCAAAGAACAACGAGCGTAGATTACAATCTACTTTTAAGTATTGTTGTAATGAAAATCTTGATATAATTCATGATGAGTAGATTACTTCCTATTTTTAAGTATTTTGTAATGAAACTCTTAATATCCATTGAAGTGTTAGTTGCGATGAGCAAAACTTATTAAATAAGTTCCTGAAGAATATAAATAACTTTGATGATTATAAAGAATGCAAAGAACATGGAATATATATTACAACCTTCTTCTAAGTATTGCTGTGATGAAAATCTTGATGCACTTCAAGATGAGTAGATTACTTCCTGCTTTTAAGTATTGTTGTAATGGAACTTTTAATATTCATCAAAGATGTAGTTGCAATATGCAAAACTGATTTGAAGCATAAAAATGAAAGCACATGATGTGTTTTTCATAAAGATAGCAAACAAAATGCATAAAATGCAAATCATGTTTGGAAGAAACAATCTTAGAAAATTTCATTGTATCGAAGGAAACTATTAATAAAATGTATTATTAATGAGATTCATATTTATGGATCCAGAAGTATCTATAACCAATTTGAGTTATCGAAAGACGAATATGAATTCAGAGGAAATTTTTAAATCAGGGGGAGCATCCATAAGTATTTTATAATGCACTCTTTTTCCTTAACTGAGATTTTTCCCACTGGGTTTTTATTAGTAAGGTTTTAATAAGGCATTATCTTGATCCAGAAGTATCAACTCCCCAGTAACATTTGAATATAAGTTATGTACTCTTTTTCCTTATTTAAGATTTTTCCCACTGGGTTTTGCTTACTAAGGTTTTAACGAGGCATTATCATGATCTAGAAGAATCAAATGTCTTTTCAAGAAATAACATCTCAAATATCACTACTAGAAAATACTTTAATTTCCTACGCAAAATTTCCTACGTCTTTCCTATGCCAAAAGGCCGAGTGTAGGAAAGGCGTAGGAAATAGGTAGAAAGAGGTAAAGACGTAGGAAAGATGTAAGGAAATTTTCTACGCCTTTCCTACGCCAACTTCAATATGTAGAAAAATAATCGAGGCGTAGGAAAGGCATAAGAAATTTCCTACACCAAAATTATAACGTAGAAAACACGTAGATAATCTTCTACATCTTTTCCACGTCTCCGTTAATTTTCTACAAATCCAAACCGGCGTAGGAAAGAAGTAGGAAATCCGCTACGTAAAATTTTGCCGTAGAAAAGATGTAGACAATCTCCTACGCCATTTTCACGCCTCTGTTAATTTTCTACAAATTCAAACTGGCGTATGAAAGGCGTAGAAAATTTTCCTCGCCATCCCTACGCCTCCGTATAACGAAAATATAGTTTTTATTAAATTTACTCTAGTAGCTATCCTTCTAACCCCCAATTATTCAATAAAGAAAATACCCTAATCTTCATTCGTCAAAAAATGAAACAAAAGTGAAACAACTTGCCGCCAGCATATCCAAATTCTAACCCAAATTTCCAATTCTACTCCTCCAATGTCGTCTCCCTCCTCAAACTCATGATGGGAAATCCACTCCGATGGCTTTCCGCTCTCTTCGGAAAGAAAACGCCATCGTCGGTGGAGCCCAAGCCACTCCCCAAAGGGAAAAGCAAAAAATGGTCAATCTCATGAAATCCTTTCGCGAAAAAGGCAAAAATGTCCCTCCTTTCAACCGCTACTGCGAAAGCGATGACATGGACAATCAGTACAAAAGAGCCACTACGGTTGCTGTCGCCACTGCTGCAGTCGCCGAGGCAGTGATTGCGGCTACTCAGGTGGCGACGGTAGTGGTAAAGCTGACAAACAGTGGTAGGATGACAGGTGGCGGAAGCAAAGAGGAATTTGCAGCAAAGATTCAATCTGCCTTCCGTGGTTACCTGGTTTGATAAATTTTTCTTTCATCTTTACCAAAACTTGTAAACAGTACTAACCAAGTTATATGTCTTCTCACAATCAAGTAGCTTCTTCTACAGTGAGTCTGACTAAGGTACAAAGTCCATATATATTTGTTCTACACTCATCTAATTATTGGGACTGCGCTAGATTTTGCTCGTCTTTGAACCCAGTGCTTTTCACTGGGAATAGATCTAGAGTCTTGAGAGGTTTGAAGCATGGTTCTGTGTCAGATATGGAATGATTCTTCACCCAATCATGTCCATGGATTGCAATTTTTGATTGCAGTGAGCCACTTGTGTCTAACTTGGAGAATAAATTCATGCCTTGTCTTCCATTCCGAAGATTAACCTATAGTTAAAGTACCAAAATACATCAAATACTACAGTTCATTATTTCATATTGCATATGTCATATATCCACTTATTGCTTTCTAATGTGGACAAATGTCACGTTGAAACTTGCTTAAATGGATAACTTGAATTTGAAGGTAAAGAGCAGTAATCTATAAAGTTTCTAAGATGATCAATAACATGAAAATGATTGATAGCATGACCTGATCACTAAACCGTATTGGTTGAGTTATATAGTGATATAGACAGTGCTGAGAAGCTTCATCGAAATAGTCAAACTGACTATAGTAGTCGTGAAACAACTGCTGCTGCAGCATGCTAAGCCTCCTAAGATTTTGCCTCTCCCATGCTTTGTGATTCTGAAACCAGTAGAAGACATTTTTGACTTCAATCTTTCCGAAGGAAGACAAATATGCAGTTATCTACTGTATTTGGGATGCATTTGGAGTTCTAACTCCACTTCTATACAACTCATCAAGCACCACTAGCTGCTCAGCTTTCGGGCACCACCTAGTTGATGGAACTTGAGGCATTTTTATTCTTTTCTTACTATATTTGATGTTGTCTATAGGAAAAAAGTGTGGAGACAAACAGGTGGCAAAAGAGAGTTTTATAGAATGCAATGGAGAATGGAAATAAAAAGAGGGGTACTGTACATGCTGATGTTGCACTGAGATTGGCAATGAAGAGGTGTTATTTAAGCTCATTATATGCTTTACATAACTTCTTCTTATCTTTTATTTTTTTTCTTTTTAATATTTTTGTACTGTTAGTTTGGATGTATGAAAAAGATTCATTCACTTTTCTAGACTGTTCATATCTTAGAGTTTAGGTTTTGAGATATTAATGTTAGAGAATGATAACTTGGAAAGTTAAATAGTAAGGATTGAAAACTTGGGTCATGAATGTCATTATTTGAGCGCTGTCATTCTTTCGTAAGAATTGATTTTATTTATTTATTAGTTGTTTGACGAACTTAAACATTGGCCATGAATGTCATTATTATAATGTGTACAATAAATTATACTTATTGCTGATATAACTCCTTTCACCTTCATTCTACACAGGTGAATTATGGAAATAGTTGGGGCAAGCTGGCTAACATTAACTACAAACTTGCATCTTCAGGTTCATTATATTTTGTTCAGTATCCATTAATTTTAAATAAAATAATATATATATGGTCTTCAATCAGTAAAAAAGATACATAATATGTTTTCCATGTGCCCATATTTTCCAATTATAATTATATAAAATGGCAGTTAGTTGATATATTTCTTATGTGTAATTCATCTGCCTGGTGCTAGTAATATACTTTTGTCATTTATAATTTATAAAAATAAAAAAAAACACATTTTTAGCTTCTATATATCTAAACACAATTCAAGGTACGCCGGGGGGACAAAAACTTGATATTTTTCCACTGCATTCACAATAAAATGAAGAAGGAGAACACGCATAAAAACAGGAAGACACATTTTTGCACACTTTCCATTTTTCTGTTCTCTTCACTGCAGATGAAAAAAAACACACACACGTATTTATATCTTCAATTTACTCTCTAATGACAATGGTTCTTTTTACACATTTAATTATTTTCTCACTACATATGAATACGAACTTGCATGCATGTGGGTGTGTATGTGAGGTTGCTAGTGGTCGGCTTGGGCTGTAGTGAGGGTAAGTATAGGGAGGCAATGTAGCTTGCTGCAAGTGATGGTGCATGAATACATTTTCATGCATGAAATCATGTACAGGTGGAGACGTGAGTGGGGAGGTCGTGGAAATGAAGTGCGGGCTAAAGGTGTTGGTGGGAGAAGTGGAAAAGTGGGGCAGTGGGTGAGTATATATGTAAGTATGTGCATTTGCGTGAATATATATGTGTGAGGGTTTGCAAGGCAGTGTGCCCATGAAGTGTTTGTTTGTGTTCAAATTGTGTTCAATATTTTTAATTTATAAAAATAAAAAAAACACAAAGGAAATATAAACATTTCTATAAATAATTTCAACTTTATATTCTAAACAGAAATAAAGAATGCATGATATCAAAATTCCAAAAAAAATATTTTGAAAATTAAAAGCTAAAAATATTATTTTAAGTGAAAAGTAGCAGAGTTAGTAAATGTTTATAATTATGAAGATTAAATATATGTTTATAAAGCAAATCCATGAAGAATACACACACAAAAATATAAATCTCTTGCGGTATTAAGAAAAAAAAAGTTTAGTTATCAATTTGTCGAAATTATATTTTTACACTTAGCAAGGGTAAATGAGGTAAACATGAAACCTTAATAACGTGTGAATGTGGTGAAAATATTGTTACACTAATAAGCCTAACGGTGATTTTCTGTTTGTATAACTCCAATAAATAATTAAAAGCATGCTTTGGAGATACAAGACTCTGGTTTGTAGGTAAATAAAATCACAGAAACTTATGTCATTGCGTTTGAAAGTTTAAATGTTTATCATAATTAATTGTGATGCAGGTTCTACCATATCTCTGTGAGGTTAATCATATAATTATGATCTCAGGTTCTTACAAAATCTAACTGCACCTGAGGTCAGTTACACAATTGCCATCTCAGCTTTCTGAGCAATTGAAACCGTGTACCAGCAATGCTTTACCTTCTGCCTACAGATGGGGGAATGCAGATTTTGGTCAGTACTGCCTTGCTTTACAGAGTATTGCAAATAGATGCTTGTCTCAAGCCACAAATGATGAAGTTTCCAAAGCTGAAGAAGTATTCCACTGAGGTTCTTCGACGGCAATTTGACAGGGAGTTGAATGATCTCGTGAGGGATGAGGGTATTTTTTATTTTTAATGGTAACTGTATGATGTCATGTATCATGAACATATTATCGTATTATTTTGACATATAAGAACTTGATTAATATTGTTTGACTTTGTAATATGAATGAGATATTTGTTTTTTGAATTAAAGATGAATGATTTGATGTTAATATTTTTGTTGGAATGTGTATATATGTGTAACAAGTTGGTTTTAGTTTCAATTTAATATGGTGAAATGAAACACAGTAGTAATATATCAAAATTGCTTTAGAAAAGGCGTAGATAAAGAGAATATTGATGCACCCGTAGATGAATAAATGGCGTAGAAAAAATGTAGGAAATGTAATATGTAAGAATGACGTAGGGAAAGCGTAGGAAAACAAGGCACAGGGAAGACGTAGGTAAATGGATGACGTAGGAAAGACGTGGGTAACGAAAGAAGTAAAAATGCCGTAGCAAAACCGTAGGAATAACGAGGCGTAGGAAATACGTAGAAAAATCATGGCGTAGGGAAGATGTAGGAAACAACCCAACGGATGGCGTAGGTAGGTATTTTGTTAGCTACGCAAGTTTTACCTACGCCAAAATTGGCGTAGGGGTTACGTAGTTAATGCATTTACCTACGCCCCGCCTACGCCATTTTGGCGTAGGTAAACCGCAGTTTTCTTGTAGTGTATGTTATTTAAGTTAAATTGTATTTTTATCCTTTACTAAGATTTTTCCCATTGGGTTTTTCTTAGTAAGGTTTTAACGAGGCATTAGTTTGATCCAGAAGTATCAAGCTTCATTCGAAGAAATAAGAAAATAAAATATAGTATTGTACTCTTTTTCCTTCACTAAGATTTTTCCCATTGGGTTTTTCTTAGTAAGGTTTTA
The DNA here is from genome assembly GCA_030737815.1 of Allium fistulosum. NCBI lineage: Eukaryota > Viridiplantae > Streptophyta > Magnoliopsida > Asparagales > Amaryllidaceae > Allium > Allium fistulosum. The sequence continues at coordinate 942,052,629 of CM060908.1, forward strand.
ATGAGGCATTATTTTGATCTCGAAGTATCAAAATCTTTAAAAGGAATATCATTACAATATTCATAACGACCGAATGGATGTATGAAAGTAAGATAATAATGAGGGGGAGCAATTATCATGGACGTTTCAAAAGAAACAGTTTCTAGCTACCATATGAGCATCTAAGATTTTGAAGACGCATATTCAAGGGGGAGTGTTATAATATATGTAAATATAAAAGTGAATATGCTTTTGTGTTTTTCTATTTAGTCCCACATCATGGGATATGTTCAATCTCATGCTCCAAGACCTTTATATAAATGAGCTAATGTAATCGAAATGTATGACCAATCTCTGAGGAATGAATAATATTTCTTCTGCCTCTTTCTCTAATTGCTTCTGCTCTTATTTCTTTATAACATATTCTTATTTGTTTACAACAAATTTATTCATTTAAAAAATTTGAACATAATACAAATTAAATGAAATAAACTTTGTTTTACACTGTTCATGTTTCCTTGAAAAAATAGTAGTAGTCCATTATTTATGGTCCAGCCCAATAAAACAAAAAATCACACTCAGAATAAATTCTTCAAAATCAGTCCAAATCTAATACTGGATTATACTGTCTTTGTCCTATTAGGGGTGCAGCTTTCTTCTAATCAAAAACTTGAACCATCGAAGAAAATCCTAAGTTGAAAAGGTGTCGGCTCCCTCTTCGTTACCTGCCTCCATCTTTCGTCCTTGATTATGTGCCTCTCGTTTTACCCCTCTCTCCCCTTAGTATTTAAACAAGTCAATCGTGCTTTTTTTTTGAAAGCATTGCCGGAATGGGTTATTATGCAAACTCTGGTCCGGTCACTGCCGGATCTGGAATGAAATGGCCGAAATTCCGACGTGCCGGACGGAATCTCGAACCATGCTCTACAGATTCGCTCAAAAGCTAAAGAGAAGTGGAAATTTGCTATGGTTTTATATGTTATGGAACCTAAACCCCACTATCCCTATTTTAAAGCATATATTAATAGAGTTTGGAAATCTAGCAGAGACTTTCAAATTTATTCTAAAGATAATGGGTTTTATATGGTTAGCTTTGAAAAAGAAAATGTGATAACGTCCTAGCTAACTGTCTTTATTTCTATGACAAAAAAATGTTATTGATTAAAAAAGGGGTTTCCAACATGAGATTAACTAGGGACTTCTTAAAATATATTCCACTATAAGTTACGTTTTCAAATCTAAATATTTAGGTAGTGTTTGGTTTGTTATTTTTAATTTTGGATTTTCGTCCATACAAAAATGCACACGATGCATTTATATTTTCGAAAACGACCAATTTAGAAAATGAAGTCAACATACAAACTTGAAAACACTTTTTTTATAGTTTCCGCATTTTGAGAAATAACACAAACGATTTATTCTTCCATCGTCCCTCTATCCTCTTCATCCTTTCATCCGTCTTTCTTTCGTCCCTTCCGTCATCCCTTCATTTGTAACGACCCGACTTTCCAGACCTGGAAAATCGAACCATTTTAGTTAAGAAGAAGAGGTAGAAGAAGAAAATAGAAAAACAACATCAGAATCTAACCATCGCAGCGGAATAAAATATAATATATATCAACAGATCTTTACACAAATCAAAAACTATATCTGTTTATATAATACATCATCAGAATACATCATCCGAGTACATCAACATCCATAACAAACAACTGAATACACAGCGGAAAAATAATAGCAAGTACGAGAGTATGTATCGTCATCCAGCTCGTCTCCTGAGCTCCACAGCATCATATCCTAAACCTGTTTATCTCGGTCTGACCCGAGCATCATATAAAACAATACCCGAGTCAGTCTGGAATACCAGCGTGAGAAAATCACACTCAAATTGATTATTAAAGTTTCAAAATCCTTTGAAAACAAAAGCATCTCGTAAGACCACGCCACAAATAAACATGTCGGGTTTATACCTTACGATAGCTAAAACACTTTATATCAAAATCCTCTGATATTATAATAGTGTCTATATACAAATACTTATAAAATAGCCGAAATTGTTACATTCATTAAATTCCAGCATACTAGGTATACAAACAAAACTCGTACAAGGCACGTAGGGAGAATGGATTTCCAACTAATGACTATGCACTGGGGTACCACCTGTCACAGTACGTGGCCTAGATCACAGTACCGAGGACCCACCCTAAGTCCCCTGCAACACAAGGCCGGAACCACCTATGGGAAATTCCGAATATGATCACCCCGCGGTTGGGATCAGCAACCGCACCACTAAGCCGAAATAAAAGGGACATCTAGACAGGGATGACCACACTCTCCAGTGGGCGCTACCCACGAAGCCTTGCTGCATAACCCCTGATTTTCAGTCATTCCCGGTTGATGAGGCTTGAGGCTAAACGATACCTTTATAGAACATATCCCTTAGAATGCCCATCGTCCACCTGACGATGTTTCGCAAGCATTCGTCCATACAAGTCCGTCCCGGGTTCGAACGGAACCGAAGGCACTATTCCTACTACATCCATTTTGGAAATATCCTCAGGATTAGTAGCGACTAGCCCTTGCACTTCACTGCTCCATCTTCGACTCCGAACACGTTACACGAAACGTACAAACCGGATCGAAGTAGTTTTCGAGAAATTAATCTCGATCTCGGTCTCTTCGAAACGATCAGCGCATTTGGCCAATATTGATAGTCGGTTATTTAACTATCAATTTACATCCACAAGCAACCATCACACAATAAATAATTTCCCACATTATTTATTTGCCCAAATATCTTTCCAAGATATATGTCCAAATTTCAAAGCTCATTTGAAAACAATTTCAAAACAATTCCCGCTTACGGAATACATTTCCCAAATAATTATTTCCTCTGAAACACCAAGTACAAAATATCTTTAGATTTTAAAATAATTTAAAAACACTTTATTATAAATATACTTTATAACATCGAAGTTTAAAACTACTTTTAATACTTTGCTAAAATATATACTTTGAGAATATTTAAAATAAAACCATTTTATAAATATAATCCAACTTTCTCTTTTTAAAACATAAAACCCAATCACTTTTATATAATTACTACAATAATAGATTTTGAAAATCTTACTTTAAAGTTTAAACATTTAAAAAGAATAGATTTTTCCAAACATACTTACTTAGGAAATTAACATTTAGAAATAATCAATTTTCTAAAACATGCTTTTTAAACAAATTAGAACTTTTAACTTATATTAAAAATTGCTTTGAAAACGTACTTGGCTATCCAGAGAAATACACTTCTCATTTCCATTCTTTTAAAAATAAATCAACATTTATTTTTAAACCAAACCATATCCTTTTATAAATTCCCATCTTGAATTTGTATTCTCAAATATCCACTGATATTTTATTTTACTTTATAAACCCAGTTTCCAAAATCTCAGTTCTCTTTAAATTTCAAATTCCCAAATATTTAGATCAATTTACAATTGATTTTTCCAATTTATTTTACTTTGAAATAAATTTCCTTACTTAATCCATTTATTTCCAAATTCATTAACTTCCAGATTTTATTACTCATTATGATTTTAAATCTTTAAATCGAAACACAAGTCTCAGATTTCCCAAATTCCTTCTTTCTTTTTAATTACATTGAATTAAAATAAATTTTTATCCCTTTAAATAACATCACATAAATTTTCTTTAAATTCAATATTTCTCTATTTATTCAAAATTCCTCTTTCCATATTTAATTTATTCGAATTCACTAGAATTACTTAACTTAATTTTACTCTTTTATTTCTTTTCAAAAATTCCATTCTAGAGATTTTGATAACTCAGCACATCCAAATCGATCCAACCAAACCATAACATCCAATTATCCATATAAGTCATCACAGGATATCAAAATCATATCACAGAATATTTAACAAAATTAAATATTTTGAGGAATCCAGTTGGATCCCTCCAACCTGTTTCCCTGCATCCACAGATGTTAGCACAATACCAATTCCACTTCGAGGTGGAATATCGCGGTATATGTGTTTTATATAAAATATCATCCGCTATTATGCGGCGCATAGGGTCTCATCCGCTATATAATGCGGGAATATCAACAACTCCAATATATACATATGTCAATATATATATATATTTGTATATATTACTATATATATCACATCAATCAAATCAACCAATTCAATCATCCATCAATATTTAAATTTAACCAATTAAATTTAAATTATAATTTAACTGAGTGAGATTAACTCACCTTTGATTTTGATTTCCATCCACTTCAATCTCGACTTATTTCTTCACAATTAGACCTTGTAAAAACATTATATGGATTTGTTAACATTTGTAACAACCGGACCAATTATCTTATTTTATGGTTTATAAATATTATGAACTAATCGAAAATCAATTACCATTTAATACATTTTGACTCAACTTAATAATTTCACTTGAATTAATCTTCCTATAATAAATTATTTCCAGTAACCAAGGTAAATTAAGTAAGTTTATTAAATACATTATTTTTAAATTTTACAGTAAGTTACATATGTGTATGTATCTACCTACTTTTATAAACATTAACACTTAACTGTAATATGAAACTAGCTGTAAATTCCAAATCTATATGTTCAGATTAAAATTGATGTGAATAAAATGTTTATACCTCATTGCTCGACCTGCAATCGTCTGGAACAACGAACGTTCAAGCAACCCAACTCCCCCTCGTCGATCCACCCCAAACCCTGCTCACGAGACTGCCGACTACGCTCCAGCTTCGCCTTCGACCGCTTGCCATCCTCGAACTCACGACAATCGTGAACGATCGCGAGCCAAAGCCCTAGCTCACCGGCCTCCTCTACGCGCTCACGAACGCGACCCAGGCAACGCGAATAGGGCTCGCGATCCCTTTCCAAAACCGAAGCTCGAACTACCCTCCAGAGTGCGACTCCGCCATGGATACGTGCGCACGCGGCCTTGCCCTCCCCCCTCCTCACGATTTCGAATCGATTGATTTCTGATTTTTTTTTATAGAAACGAATCTCGGTTGTGGATGTTAAAGGAAAGAGGAATCCAAAAATTTGATTTGAAAAGAACGAGGGGAAGCAGTGTTTTAGAAAGATCACAGGGCGTGTTTTCACGAACGAGAGTGAAGCATCTCGATTTAAGAAAGCATGAGGAAGTGTGTTCGAGAAGGCAACAGAAGTGCGTAAAAAAAATCTAGCTACAGTGTTTTTCTTATATTGTTTATATTAAATTTTCGATTTAATTCCAACGCGTTTGTATGTCGTACACTCACACAACAACTCCAATTACTTCGAAACTTGAAATCCGGTAATAATTCAATATTACGGACCCAATGGAACTGGTTTCGTCGAATTCCGAGACTGTGCCTCGGAAGGCTATTTTTAAATATCGATTCAAACGATATAATTTCAAAACTGAATAAAACAGTTTGAAATTACATTCTGAAGCTTCTATTATCTTTAATATTATCATTACGAATTTTACGAGCTTTCAAAATATTTTTAATTAGCTTAGAATACCAGATTTACTATTTTATCCAACTTCGAATAAATTAAATTTAATAATTAAATTACTCAATAAACAACGATATTTGAAATTTAAGTTTATAATTAATCTCTGAATATTTAAAATTAATTAAATATTCCAATTTCAAATGCTCAAAAATTCCGGGTCGTCACATCATTCTTCTCATATTTGAGATACATAAAGAAAACCGAAAACACAAAATTCGTTTTTAAACCAAACGCTACCTAAATTTTGGACGGATGAAGGTATAGGTAGAATTGCATCTCTCATTGGGCACCGTATCAAAATTGACGAGGTAACCAGTGGTATGTTAAGAATATCTTTTGCTAGAGTTTTAATTGAGGTGAATGCTAACTTTTCTTTTCCTAAGGTAGTGCCGATGGTTGATGAATTTGATAATCTAATCTAGCTAGAGGTTAATTATGAATGGAAACCATATATATGTTCTAGCTGTAAGTGTTTTGGGAACCTGGAAAGTGGCTGTAAATTTACTAGACAAATGGATCCCAAAAAATATGAATAACACAAATAAAGGCAGTAATGATATGCACGTTGATCAAAGTAGTCATGCACAACCTATGAATACGGTTAGCTGTAATATGCAAACGTAGGTCAGCAAACAAAATGATAAAGCAAGTGTATCTCACAGTTCAGAATAGTCCAGTCTTAAGCAGCCTAAGAATATACAAAATGAAATACCAATTGACAATATAGAGATAATATGCAAGAGGAAGAGGTTAACATTGAAAATTTGAATGTTGGTTTACATAATAATTCATCTTTGAACAACATGGAGAATGAGCTGTTAGCGGAACATGCTCCCTTTCAATCAGCAGCGAAGACAAATGCTGATAATGTACCTGAAAGAAAAAAGAAAACAAAGGATAAGTCAGAGAACAATGTAATCGAGAAGTTTACTGTATCCCTACAAAAGGAAAATCGCTCAATGAATATATCTGGCAAAGGAAGTGCCTTACAGAATGTAAGTGATGCAGGTAACTCTACTGTGTGACAAATAAGGAAATGAGAGCTGAGGAAGTGCCATTTGAATTCAAATCTTGTGCTCCTTTAGAGGTGGTTGATGTCTTACTTGGACCGATTTTGTTAATTAAAAATTAAATCTAAAGGTAGGAAAAATAAAAGGAGTAATGTGTATTGATCCCTTTGTTGCTCAGAGAATAGGGGAAAGTCTACCAATACAAATTAAGGTGTAACGACATGGTATTTCGAACCGTTCGCATCCGCACATGTCGGACTTGAATTGCTCAAAATATCATATTGTTAATTTATATTTGACAAAACTCAGCATATACAGTAAATAAATCATTTACAGAATCACAGACACAGAGTATTACAACAATAAACAGCGGAATAGATAAATAGTAGTTCATGAAGCTACTACAAAACATCAGAGTCTGAAACAAAATACAACAAAATCTCAAATACAAATGAATCATTAATACATAAGCAACGATTGAGTTTGAACATAAATGACTGGAATAAACTAAAGTAACTGAAAGCTGAATAGATAGATCTTCCAACAAAGCTCCAATTTCCAAAGGTGAGTCTAAAATGCCGTGACACTCAGTCTGACCCGAGCATAAAGCAAAACACAAACACTCGAGTCAGGATTAACATTCTTATATTAATAAATTCAACTCAAGTGAAATGTCAACTGAAATACAAGTAACTTAAAGGATGTTTGGGATTTCCATCCTCTAAGGATCCGTGAAACTATCTACTATGTAGTAATATACGATATTATAATATGTCTATAGTAAATTAAACTATTAAATTAGCGTTAAGGCGTTATCCATATCCCCCTTAACACATTTTATGTATTCCCATAGTCTATACAGTACCGTAACCCCCCCGTAAACTGGAGGGCTATCAGAGGGCACTCCATAGGTATGGTACAAACCAAACTCGTAGAAGGCGCGATATGGAATGCGACAAGGCACTCGAGGCAATGCCAGGGTAGATATACTGTTTGCGTATCCGGACTGGTGGTAACGCGTAGTAGCTACTACCACCCACCTCATGACACACTCCCAAATCAAAGGGTGCACCCAATCAAATCACCAAAACAATAGAATGATATCGAAGAAATGTGTCCAATTGGAGGAATGACCTCACTTGGCCCAGCGTGGCTCCTTAGTCACATCAAGCTGACTCACGGGAGTCAGGGCTGCACTAATACCTCATATTGAATCGCCACCAACCATCCTACTTCATTCTGGAATCTCCACCACGTGCACAGTTGTTAAAGTGGTTTTCGGTATTGGCAGAGAGTATGACAATATCCGATCCCGGTCCCTTTAACAACCAAACGCTTATTTCACACCGTGATCATTTCATTTCAAATAGTTCATACTTCATATCAAATATCATATTCATTTCAAAACCATATCAAATTCGATATCATTATTCACTTTAAATAATATTCATTTTCAGAATCGTAACACTTTCAAATTTATAACACTTTCGAAATCATAGCACTTTCGAAATCATAGCACTTCCGTAATCATAACGGTTTTGAAATCATAACACTTTTGAAATTCATAATAGTTGCAACTTAAACTGTTTAGATATCGAAAATAGAATATATATTAAAATAATTATAATTTAAAATTGTTTATATATAAATTAGTTTCCTTCGATTTCGCAAATCAATTCAAATCATCTTAACTTTCAAAAATCCAATTTAAATCAATCCCAGTTTAACCATTTCAATTTAAAGTTCAAAGATTCAAGTTTAAATATTCGCACATTTACAATATATCTCATTTATATTTCGACATTTAACCTTAATTTTATTCAAATTGGAAAATATTCACTTAAATCATTTTTAAACAATTAATTTAAATCCCAATTCATATATATTTAAATCAACATTAAATATTAAATCTCAATTTTATTCAAAATTGAGAGTATTCATTTAATCACTTTTATCAAATCAAGTTATAAATCAAGTTAAAATCATATCTTTCAAAATCTCAAAAACTAATAAGTTCAATTAAATTCTTATTTAAATTAAATTAAATTATTAACCAATTTAAATTCCAAGTCAAAATTTATTTATCTTCCAAACCTCTATTATTAAAGTTATTAAAAATCTATTTAAATATTAATATAAATTCTAAATAAATATTTTAAAACATATTATATATATATATACACTAATTAAATTAAATCTTATTATCAAATGTATTTTGTATTAAATCTATTTTTATATATTTTTAAAATAATAAAATTATAAGAAAAATCTAAAAAATTATATTTTCAAAACTATCTTACAAATTTAGAATTTCCAAAAACATAAAATTTTAAAAATCTAAAATTTTACACATATAATAAAATAAATTCTTTATATTATAATTTAAAATTCAATAAAATCCATATATTTCCTTTCAGACTTTGGAAATCATTTTTCAAAATATAGACCAATGGTGTCCGTATATAATTTTCTATCCTATGGTCAAGTGATACGGATATTTACCATTTCAATCCGCAATTTAAATATCTACGGGTATATATCATTTCAACCCGCAATCCCAAAATTCAAAATCAATGAAAATCGCTTGGGTTTATCATTTCAACCCATAATGATTTTCCCTATTCTACAAAATCATTCGGGTATGTATCATTTCAACCCATAGGGAATTCTAAATTAACAGGGAACTTGCAAAGTGAGAACAAATATGATGAAATATAACATATCAATAATAGGCATATATCATCAGTGATAAAATTAAATAAAATATATGCAGCAGGATATGGTGTCATATCATAGGTGAACAATTGCAGATAATGACATGTCATATTTAACAATTAAATAACTAGCAATTCAAATTTGACAGCATATTTCAATTGTCATTTCAGTGTAATTAACTTTATTAAATATAGCAATGCTAATCGTGAGTGATAGCTCACCTTTCGAGGCTAGAGAAGATAGACCATACAACAAGCTACGATTTGAATCGTGAAATCGACCGATCCAAACGACGATTTCCAAAGCAAAGTAAGGTGAACACGAATTTAAAGAACAAGGCTGATAACTTGGAATCGATGAAACAAATCAAAATCAGCTTGATATAATTGAAATGAGATGTATATTATATTATTATTTTCCTTAAAACCAATATTCAATTTAAAATACATATTTAAAATGACATATCTATATATTACATAAAAAACATATACTTTCTCAATATTCATTTTATAACCCATATATATATACTCAAAGATTTCCAAATATTGACGTAGATACTCTTCAGACAAACATTAAATATCAACTTAAAATTTGTATGTATGGAATATATATATATATATATATATATATATGTATGTAATCATTTGTATTTAAAATATCAAGTGTAAATTAAAAAAAAATATATATATACATAGGTAATATATAGGCAGACATATACATATATGCTTCAGAGACACGTTTCAGAGAGCAACACATGTATGCTACTGGCTGTAACAGTCTTTATACATATATATACTAAATTTTCAAAAGAGAAGTAAATAAAATTGTAATGTTTCCACATTTTTTTTCAGACAACTATATATATTACAGTAAATGTAAACATATATATATATATAACATCATATACATATTATATTTTAAATCAATACTTATATATATACACTTATTTAAAATGCAAGATACTTATATATATATTATATTTTGTTCATTGCAAAGTATCAACATAACATATCATATATATATTTAAAAATACTAACATACTATATTACATATATATTTCACAGTACTAACATATCCATATATATATTTTAAGCACATCAAATTTATACTGTAAACTGTAAGCATATGTATATTGTAAACACAAATTTTTTTTCATATATATATATATACTATAAATATATAACATATATCTTATAACAATAATATATATTTATATAACAAAACACATAAACACACGCATATATTTCGAAATTCTGTATATATATATATATGTGTACTTGTATATGATAAAACCCGAGAAGAGCTGCTATATTATCATTTTAAAGATGAGAAGGTTGCATACTCGGCCGAAATGGGAAGCTCGGTGGTGGAGGAAAAGGAGGAGGTGCTGCAGTTGGAAGTTTGGATCGAGGTGGTTGTGCTTAGGCGAGGTAGCGGCTGCTATTTGGAGATGGCGGAAGTGGGTGGTTGGGCAAGGAATGGTGAGAAGCTAGCAAGCAAGGGTCGGCGGCGGTTCTAAGAAGTGGAGGCAGTTTGGGAAGGCAAAGGATGCTGGTAAGGGGTGACGCGTTGTTCGGTTTTAGGTGGAGGCAGTGGCGGGCGCTAGGGCGGAGCGAGGCTATAGTGAGGCCAGGGGAAGAAATGATGGGGTTCTGCTCGGCGTGAGCTGGAGCAAAGAAGGCAGAGGCGTTCGTATAGTGGAAGGAAGAGGAGAAATGGTGGAGAGGCCGCTTTGGTGAGATGGCGATTGTGTGGGTTTTGGTTAATGGCAAAAAAAGAAGGGGAGATTTGCTACAGGAAACAAGTGACGTGCTGGCTTGGGAAAAGAATTAAGGTGGGAGAGAAAGAACAGATCAAAAAAAGGCAAGTAGGCAAAATGAAATGACAGAGAAAAGTAAGCAACAATATATAAATACGTTTTATTCTATACTAGTATGAAGCCCGTGCCGATGGCACGGATGCAAATTTAATTGTATATACAATCTATGACACTATATATAGAAATGATGTGAATTTTGGTCGGTAACGTAGAATATGTTGTATATAAAAATGTAAAAAAGGGATTTTTTTGTTTGTTTGAATATATTGTTTGAAAAAACATAATTAATCGAGATACAAACTATTATTGTATGCATTAGTTCCTTGTGTGCAATATTTATATTGTTTATCATATTTAGGAAATGACAAATTTATTAATAATTTGTTTGGTATATGCATTCTTCCTATGAATTCTATATACTACTTGTCTAATAAGTAATTATATAGATATTGAGATTTAATATTTTATAATATTTGTTGAAATTTGACCTTTACTAAATATATGAATATATGTTATCAATGCATAATGAAAAAATTCATGTATTGATGTCTCATATTACATATTGGACTTGCTATTTGTATAACTTACGTGTATTGATACGTAAGCGTGGCACTTTTAATATAGAATATTAACTTGATATCAACAGTTAATGTTTATAAAGGTCTACTTTATAAGTGTGTACTTTTGGCATATTTAAATCACTGTTTAATTTCCTTATAATAATGGAGGTCATCGTATAAATTATCATGACATGTAATTAGGTATTTGTGGTTAAAGATAAGTATGTGGATCACCAATTTAATCCTTTTCACTTATTATGGTTTGCCAATTTAATCTTCTCCACGTATCATTGGTCCTCGAAGAGGTTTGTTTATTTGTCTTTTGTGGAAACCATAAATGATATATAATTATGTTTTTGCTTTAATGGAAGAAGGGACCAAAATGGCGGCTTTGATTTAAAAGTATAAATTCATACCACCTCTCCTCAAAGGCTCAAAATGTACCATTAAACAAATTCACAACAACATGGTAAAAGCACTAATTAAGTTCAATCTTAAAGCAAATGCGTACAAAAAATTATAACATACCATGGAAGAACTGTATATGATCAGATATATTCATTTGTTCCCATAATATTTTTTTTCCACAACATTCATGTAATTTTCTTTAAAAAAACACATGCACAAAATTAAAACCATAAAATAAAGTACATATCTGCAAGGACAATAACTAATGAACAAAGTAAATTTCTTCAATTAAAATGAAAAATGAACAAAAATCTGTAGCTTCAACCTGAGAGTGGACCAACCACTTTATGATTTTATCAACTTTATTCCATGAATGAAAGGTGCACGAACCAGAATCTTGTCCATTTGCAATTCACTTTACCTAACAGTAGCTATGCAAAAGTGAATCCATTTGTTAGAAATATATAATACAAAACTATATGCAAACTTAAAATTTATAAATATATAAGTACATGTTGCTCAAACAGTCAGATATGCCCTACAGCCAGCCCAAATTTAGTGGTCAAGATAACATTTCTACTGTGATGGGCAAGTAAATTTAGCCAAAAACTTGTGAACCCAATTTTGGAAACTCTGTATATTAGAAATTATGTATGCATTTGAACGCAAAATGCTTAAATACAAACATATACATAATTACATACCTTTATGTAAAATAAAAAGTCATAACAAACTAATGGATTTGTTCGTCATTTAAAAACTCCATACATTTCTATGTGTGTATAATGCACACGTACTTATGTTTACAAAATTTAATACTCACTTTCTATACGTGGAATACAACATCAAATTTAATTAAAATGCCAAATTACATACAGTAATCACCATGACACTCCCAGATATAGTGCAAGATTTGATTTCCAAGTCAAGAAACTAATTTCTATATGTAGAAATTAAATATAAACAAACTTAGTTTTAATCTTTTTATGTGTATATATGTGCATAGGGAAAGCCTACATGGGTAGCTCCTATATTCAGCTACATATGTCTTACAGTAGTCATTGCTTAATAGTTAAGAGCCACAGTAATTTAAAATACTGTAAGAAAGCTAGATATAGCAGTAACACATTCTATTAAGAATAGTTTGAAATAAACATAAATCAAAATTATAACCAAATATAAATTCTTACCATATTGCTTAACCTTCACTTAAAAAGCTAAAGAAAATTGTCCAGTGCACCAATTGCTAGTGCACAATGCAACGTAATTTTGAAACCATCCTACACAATTAGATTCACGTATGCTGTAAAAAAAATAAAGATGTTAAAACCACTTGAAAAACATAATCAGTACTTCTAAATTCATTCAAGAGCGGATCCATAGAGCTCCTTTTGTCCAACTGGAATTAAATCTAAATCATGTAAATAAATATTATAGCAAAAAAATTAAGTAAAATAACTACAATAATCTTCATAAACTAAATCTAAAACAAAAGAAAAATTGGTAAAACTGAATATTCGAAGGGAATACAATTGAAATAACATCATATATTCAAAAAGAACCATACGCAGAAATCAAACAAAAAGTTGCTAATATTAGAAGATATGAAACCCAAAACCAAGGTAACAATGTATATCCAAACCTTCCAATCCACGAAGAGCACCTCTCATTTTTCCTTTTTCAGTGTGGAAGATAGCAGTGTGGTATGTACATGTTATTAAATTAAGTGGAAATAGGAAACCAAGAGATGAAGATGCGTACAAAGTCATATAAATTAAACTAAAGTTCTATATTGAACTATCAAATTTAGTGAAAAATCTAACAGCAACCAAAATTTGTTAAACACTAACATAAATGAAAATCAGATAGCGTTTGAAAATGATGAACATGAACATAACGAAACTAAAAATAAGGTTGAAAAAACCATAGCCATTTTGTCAGTATCCTCCATCCCCTCCCACAAAGAACAAATGAAAATTTATTGGTTGGTCCTACTTACATAGCAAATAAATAAATAGAATAGGATTAGTTATAACAATAAACACAAAGCAATATAATGCATTAATGTAAACAGGATAAAAAGACAAAAAGTTTAGCTAGGTTAGAAGTAACTAACCTAAAGCTCGAGACATTGCTAAGATGCCATTAACCCTAGCGCCATGCACGTTAATCACCCGACCATCTAAAGCTCTTATTCTTACCAATTCATCTAGCCTGTCCGTTTGTCGAAACAATTCAGATTTTTCATTAGAAAATGTATCATTGTATATTCATAGGTCATACAAAAAAATAATAAAAGGTCATCTCGCTAAGGCATTTAATTGTCAAACATGTCAGATTCGATTTTCAATATTATAAATAACTTGCTAGTTAGTAACAACGGTTATGTTCTCCAAAATGACAGTAATATAGAATACACACACAGACTGTCTGAACTTTTTCATTGTGGATTACAAATCAAAATATAATAATGTTTAAGAAATAACAAAGCAGAATATATGTGATACATGGATAATCAGTTACAATGGTATGGAATCTAAAGTTTAAAGTTCCATTTTTGCAAACAGCTTTTGTGCATGTCCACTTTTTTTAAAAAGAGAACCCAAACAAAGATGAACGATAGTAACTTTTCACTTTTCGATCAAAACAAAGATAGAACACAATTCATGAATCTCACTTCAACTACGCATAGAATCATCGTTCAACGGAAGAATGGATATTAAAATCCCATGGTCACTAATTCATAGCAAATGGGATTAAACAAACAACATCTCAGTGCATCTCAATCAAGGCAGCTAACATCCACACACAAAGAATAAGGATCAGAAGTACCAAGTAAGAATTGAGCAGATTAAAAATCAGTAGGTCTGAATTCATCACATCATCTATTGACAGTGTGGGTATTCCTTACGCATGTATCTTAGCAGTTGAAAAATCCTACGAAAAAGCAAGTTCAAGCGGGAGTTCTCCGGTTTAGTGCGATGTTGAGCACATAGCATCTAGTGGAAGATTTTACGAAGGAATCTCAATAGAGGAAGAACTGAATTTGTTTGAGCAGAAGAAAATAATTGTACATCGATCATAGACTCCAATTTGAAGAGAAGAAGTGAAGTCGAGGTATAGGTTCCCGATTGAGTTGGTGGATATCAATCATAAGTAGGGGATGGATAAGTGGGAGACCACCTAACGAACGTGAAGTGCGTTTGAATGAAGTTGGGTAAGTGGGTAAAGTGGGGAGTTGGCAGTTAAAACTGAAGAAGGTGAGGGAATTAACGACGTGAGAAAATGATTACAAAAGTTAATTTTGAATAGGTGGACTACGGACAACCGTCTGATATCTTTTGTCTAATTAAATCTGAACCGTCCTTTGTCTTTTCCGTTAAGTCCGATCTATTTTGTTATATAGATATTATTTCTATCAAATGAACTGGACGGTTTTATAAATACGAAGGCAAGTACATATAACATTATATATATATATATATCATTTTTTCATTTTTTTTGAAAATGAAGGGACGAGCAATAGGAGATGAACAGTTTTGCTCAGAAATGAAGAAAAGGGAAAGTCGGTAAATGGACGTACCGACATAAATATAAAGTAGTGGGTATAACCAAAAGTCATGCCTTTAATTCTAAAATTAAATAAAGGCAAATGGCTATAGATTAAGACGGCAGATAGATGAAAAAGCATAGGAAACCCAAAAGACTAATTACGAAACCGGTACGGCAAATTGTTTCACGGATATCGCCGCGTACCGGACTCCGAAATACACAAATGAATATACTGCGGAGATCAGCACAACGAGACGATCAGAATGGTACACATATATCGACGATACAACCATCCTATCAGAAGTCGATTTCTCGCTGCCAAAATACTGCAAATTCGCTGAAAATAAGATAAATGGGGCTAGAGAAGTCCAAATTTGGCGAAACGGACTATGACGACTCACTTAGGAAATTTTTTACATTTTTATCATATAAAAATATTCAGATTTTGAAAATATTTAATTTACATCAATTTAACTAATTTAAATTGAAAATGAAAATTACAAAATAAAGCTAACATTCATATTATTTGATGAAAATCTAACATTTGCTATGTTTAAATAGACGCATACCAAATGTCAAATTTTTATGTCCAAATTCAATTATTTAATTTCAAGCAAAAATTTAAGTTAATTACATTATTAAAACCGTTAAAATTTACGGGTCATTACACTCTTCCCCACTCAAAACTTTTCGTCCCCAAAAAGGAAAGAGATAGGAGAATAGAAGCAACCAGAAAGAAAAGATAGATTTGAAATACATATTATCAGGTACACAACAAATTCAAAACCACATAAATTTCATCAGTTTTTAAGTTGATTTATATTCAATTAATTTGGTTTCAATCCAATTTATTTTATCAATAATATTCATTTATATTCATGTTTTGTTGATTTTCAATTCAGGCTATTTTCATTCAAATTGGTTTGTTTCAATTTATTAATATATGTTACAAAAATTTCTTTCAAAACAAAATTTATTTGATTTAACTCATTTATTGAACCTATTTGATCAACTATAGTTAATTCCACCCCTACATTCAACTTCAACTATTCTTAAGTTCATATTTATTTATTTAGATAGCATTTCCCATTATTATTCAATTTATTTCACTTACATATCTTGCAATATAGGTTAAGTGTATTGCATTTATTATAATTACCTAAATTTTTTATTTATGAATTCCCTAACAAATTCATTTTGGACATCTTATTTATTACATTAATATTGTATATTATTCAATTGTTTATTCTCATTAACATTTAACTATTCTTATGTAAGTTATATTAATGTTTCTGTGTGTAATTAAACCCTACACCAATTTACGTGTTATTTATAACATTTTTATTAAGTAAAATTTAATTTGAACAATTTATCCTAAGTTTTCTCTTGTATAACCTCAATTGCATATTCACCCTAACATTTTAACTTTTGAATATTTTAAGTAAGTTATATATATTAGAATGCAATTGATTATTATACACATAATTTTTATCCTAGTTCAACCGTTTCAAGTTATTTTAAATTCCAATTTATATTTTAAACACTTCAAATATTCCAAATTTTTTTATTTATGTCAATAACTGAAACCCTAACTTAACACAGAATTTAAGAATTAAATTTTCGGTTTCGCTTTTCCCCATTTTGAAATAAATATATAAATATTGTGAATCAAATCATATTCAAGAAATTCAAATCAAATTCCTTTTCCAAAACAAAAGTGTAGCAAAGCTGCTACGTGGTTTCTCTACTCTAAGACTCGAAAATGAATGTCGATGATGCTGCAGTCATCACCAAAATTATTTTCTAGCGACAAAGGAAGAGAGTACTGATTTTTCTTCATTTAAAATTCTTTGAAAACGATTCCCATTCGAAAATACTTTCAAATAATATATTTTTCAAAACATTGAAAACCAACTTTAGAAAAGTACCGGAAATTAAATTCTCAAATCCTTAATTAAATTCATTTCATTTGGAAATAAGATTTATAAACCATGTTTAAAAATTTCATTTCTTTATAACATACAACAATAGTTAACAGTTAAAGAGTGTTGACAAAACAATAAGTGATAATCTAGTATTATCATTTCTACCAATTAATTCACTTAACTATTTAATTTCAAAAAAATTATACTCTTCTATATAAATATAATCATACACAAAATTATTTCATTTACACGTTTTGAAAACAATATTGTGTCAGTTTGCTCTGTTCAAGTGTTTTGGAATTCCTATCGATAGCGATAGCTAGACGAATCGATCAGAACCCAAAATTCAAACTTAACAACTCAAACAACACAATATAAAATATTTTATTTTAATTACAAATACACTCCCTTACTCAATGATTCAAAGATGGATTTTTAAAACAAGGATAAAAATTCAAATTTAGAAAGACCCAAATCAATGAAAATTATATTAAGAAGATAAGCTCGAAAGGAAGATAAGGTAATTAAATTACAAAGAGGAAAGAATGGATGACTAATATTGACCACGGGTGACCTTGATCGGGTCAACCGAGATTCCAGGAATAAGATCGATGCGGAGATTCAATTTCCTGCCCGAAGGGAAGAGAAGTGACTTTATCACCACATCAGGATAATCTCTGATTATCGGAGTGGAGTAAAGACTACAAGGGAATTACCCTGATCGTCTACTAGAGACAGTTTGAGCTTTGTAAGGGATAATAGCATCAAAACCGAGGGCATAGAAATCTCTGGTGGATCGATGCTTGTTGTAAAGGAGTTTGACCCCTTTCAAATCATACTATTATTGGCAGAACCGCAGATGGGATTAGTCACAGCTACGGATAAAATTATCAATTGAGGTGACAAGATGAGATCAATTTATTTCAAAGTTCAACAGAAGTAGAACTATGGGGATGCTCCAGTATCTAGAAGAATATGAACAGGGAAGGACAAGAATGTATTTCAGAACAAGGTAGGGTTCCAAAGTTCGAAAGAAATCCGAATCAAAGAGGAAGAAATTTAAGCCCGAATGAAGGTGATTCTGAAATTAATTTTTACTCCATATGCTAATTTTTGCCTAAACCTGTCTCTGATACCACTGTAACGGGACAACGCCAGTGGGGTAACGCCCACCATAGCATACAATGGTACATGTGTTCTGCTTTTACGGCCAGCTTCTCAACTGCACCAACCACGCGGGACATGTAGGAGTAAGAGTCATCCGCTCGCTAACAAACCCAAATGCGAGAACCCCCTATCATGTTGCACCCGCCAAGTAGGGGTGGGCATTTAACCGACTTAACCGAGTTAACCGACATCAACCAAACCGATTTAACCGATTCTTTCGATTAACCGACATCATTGGTTAACCGACCGACCATAACTGAACATTTTCGGTTCGGTTAACGGTTAACAAAATATGGTTGGTCGGTTAACCGTTAACCGACCAAAAAAATAATTCCCTTATCGTAGCCCAAAACCACTATTAGCCCAATTGCTCAATTGTAAACAACCCGAACCGATAACCAGCGTGCCCTAGTATTCTTCTTTTTAGATTCAATTATCATTTCCAGATCTAGATAAAATAAAAAACAAGAAAATTCAAAACCTAAGATCTACTCAGTGCTCATCTCGTCTGCTAATCGCCGGCTTTAATCGCGCAGCTCCACACTAATTGCAACCACCATCTAAGTTGTTGCTGAAATTAATGGCGTTAAAGGAAGAGAAAGCATTTAGGTATACTTTACTGTTCGGTTAAGTTCTAAATTATTGTAATTACTACTTACTACATTCAATTTTATTGATCTACTATACATACTTGAATTAATTTCTACTGTTTTGGTCTGATTACTTATCCAATTCAGTTGCATATATATGTAGTTTATTTGTAAATTAGGGGCTTAACAGATGAACCTCTGATTTGCTAAATCTAGTTTGATATACAAATTTATGTTTTTGATTTATTCGGCAAAAAAACTATGTGTATTACTTTAAAGAGATTAAAGATACTTTGCTTTGATATTTTAAATAAATAATTGATGCGGGTTAGAGTTTTCTATTAACAGATGTGGGTTGAAGTTTTCAGTTAAAGAGATTAAAGATACTTTTCCTTGATACTTTGAATAAATAATTGATCACTAATTGTTGACTTTATTTATTGTACGTAAATAAAGACAAGTGGTTCAAAAAAATTAGCAAGATGCTACATTATCCAATGGTTTGAAGCTCTTTTTGGGGTTATTAAGCATATGAAGTTTTCTTGGCATTGTATATTCTATCTTGTAGTAGTACTTGGTGTAAAATTGATGTATTGGTATTATGAAAACATGGCTTACGGGTATTGTGAAACTATGATGTTTAATAAATGATGTTTTTAATAATTTATTATACACACATACATACATACATATATATATATATATATATATATGATTGATGTTTGAATTTGATTAGAAATTGTTGTATGTACTGCTAATGTTAGGAACATGCTTGTGTGAAAATAGAATAGGATACAAAATCAGTAAAATCAAAAGACTGCCTTTTCTAAGTGATGTCATAACCCTAATATAAATCATTTTTGACAGCATAATATATTGTATCCTAAGTGATTGAATTCGCTCCTAATTGGTTATATAAATCTATATAGCGCTGTCTTTAAACATGTTTCTCTATTTTATGTTAATCCTACTGATTGGTAAGGACTTATGTAATGCTACTTGCATTTATTTCTGATAAGGAATTCTAACATCTTTTGGTAGTAGATGAATAATTTTTTTTCAATTGTAAGGTCTGAAACTAAGTTATAGTGCCACTTGCACTATATTATATTTTACCGTTGGCTGATGTTTAATTTTATTGTAAATATGTTTTTGGTTTCATCGCTGGTTATGCCATGTTGCAAATCCATGTTTTCTACCTAATAGGAGGCAATTTATTTGATATAAACCTACTAACTTTGCAAGATGATGGTGTTTTTTTGTATAATGAAAATATTAATCCTACTGATTGGTAAGAAATTATGTAATGCTGCATATATTTATTATTAATAAGAAATTCTTACATCTTACGTTAATAGATGAATAATTTTTTTCAATTGTAAGGTTTGCAACACAGTTATAGAGCCACTTGCATTGTATTATATTTTACCATTAGCTCACATTTATATCAGTGTCCAGACTCCATATACATGCTATAGTATGTGTACATGCAACTAATAATTACTATCCAAAAAATTACTATAATATATACAATATTGTATCAATTTTCAGTTCATGGAATGCAAATTGCTGGTCTTCGTCATGGGGTTTCAGTCTTGCTTTCATCTGATGCAGTGATGCTATGCTGTAACTATCTGAACAATGGAGTATTTTAGGCTGTGACAGTGTATGAATCTATTAATTTTCATTTCCTTGTTGATATATTGTTCTATGAATTTTGTATTGCTTCTTTGTAGTGTATTTCACTATGTACTACTACTAAACATTTGTATTCATGTATTATGTTTGCAGACTGTTTTGCGCTGATGCTATTTGCTGAACTGACTTGAACTGGTTTGAGCTGAGGCAATTTTGTGTTATTCAATGTAGGCTATTTTGAATTGAGACAGATTTGTTAGTATCGGTTAACTTTTAACTATTAAAATGGGCTAAAAAATCGGTTAACCAATCGATTAAAACACATCGGTTAACCGTTAAATATTTGCAGTTAACCGCGGTTTAAATTGGACGGTTCGGTCGATATGAACCGTCCAATTATATTTTCGGTTTGGTTAACCGAACCCAATCTTTTGGTCGGTTAACTCGGTTAATTAACCGATCGGTTCGGTTAACCGACCGTGCCCACCCCTACCGCCAAGTGCATAAGCAAACACACATGTCGGACTTGAATTGCTAAAAATATCAGATTGTTAATTTATATTTGGCAAAACTCAGCATATACAGTAAATAAATCAATCACAGAATCACAGACACAGAGTATTACAACAATAAGCAGCGGAATAGATAAATAGTAGTTCATGAAGCTACTATAAAACATCAGAGTCTGAAATAAAATACAATAGAATCTCAAATACAAATGAATCATTAATACATAAGCAACGAACGAGTCTGAACATAAATGACTGGAACAAACTAAAGTAACTAAAAGCTGGATAGATAGATCTTCCAACAAAGCTCCAATCTCCAAAGGTGAGTCTCAAATGCAGAGACACTCAGTCTGACCCGAGCATAAAGCAAAACACAAACACTCGAGTCACGATTAACATTCTTATATTAATAAATTCAACTCAAGTGAAATGTCAACTGAAATACAAGTAACTTAAAGGATGTTTGGGATTTCCATCCTCTAAGGATCCGTGAAACTATCTACTATGTAGTAATATACGATATTATAATATGTCTATAGTAAAGTAAACTATTAAATTAGCGTTAAGGCGTTACCCATATCCCCCTTAACACATTTTATATATTCCCATAGTCTATACAGTACCGTAACTCCCCCCCGTAAACTGGAGGGCTATCAGAGGGCACTCTATAGGTATGGTACAAACCAAACTCGTAGAAGGCGCGATAGGGCATGCGACAAGGCACTCAAGGCAATGCCAGGGTAGATATACCGTTTGCGTATCCGGATTGGTGGTAATGCATAGCAGCTACTACGGCCCACCTCATGACACACTCCTAAATCAAAGGGTGCACCCAATCAAATCACAAAAGCAATAGAATGGTATCGAACAAATGTGTACGATCGGAGGAATGACCTCACTTGGCCCAGCGTGGCTACTGTTTTAGCCACATCAAGATGACTCACGGGAGTCAGGGTTGCGCTAATACCTCATATGGAATCGCCACCAACCATCCTACTTCATTCTGGAATCTCCACCACATACACAGTTGTTAAAGTGGTTTTTGGTATTGGGAGAGAGTATGACAATATCTGATCCCGGTCTCTTTAACAACCAAACACTTATTTCACACCATGATCATTTCATTTCAAATAGTTCATACTTCATATCAAATATCATATTCATTTCAAAACCATATCAAATTTGATATCATCATTCACTTTAAATAATATTCATTTCCAGAATCGTAACACTTTCAAATTTATAACACTTTCGAAATAATAACACTTTTGAAATCATAGCACTTTTGAAATCATAACACTTCCATAATCATAACGGTTTGGAAATCATAACACTTTTGAAATCATAACACTTTTGAAATTCATAGTAGTTCCAACTTAAACTGTTTAGATATCGAAAATAGTATATATATTAAAATAATTATAATTTAAAATAGTTTATATATATCCTCCAATTTCGCAAATCAATTCAAATCATCTTAACTTTCAAAAATCCAATTTAAATCAATCCCAGTTTAACCATTTCAAATTTAAAGTTTAAATATTCGCACATTTACAATATATCTCATTTATATTTCGACATTTAACCTAAATTTTATTCAAATTGGAAAATATTCACTTAAATCATTTTTATAACAATTTATTTAAATCCCAATTCATATATATTTAAATCAACATTAAATATTAAATCTCAATTTTATTCAAAATTGAGAATATTCATTTAATCACTTTTATCAAATCAAGTTATAAATCAAGTTAAAATCATATCTTTCAAAATCTCAAAAACTAATATGTTCAATTAAATTCTTATTTAAATTAAATTATTAACCAATTTAAATTCCAAGTCAACATTTATTTATCTTCCAAACCTCTATTATTAAAGTTATTAAAAATCTATTTGAATATTAATGTAAATTATAAATAAATATTTTAAAATATATTATATATATACACTAATTAAATTACCTTTTATTAAATTAAGTCTTATTATCAAATGTATTTTGGTATTAAATCTATTTTTATATATGTTTAAAATAATAAAATTATAAGAAAAATCTTAAAAATTATATTTTCAAAACAATCTTACAAATTTAGAATTTCCAAAAACATAAAATTTTAAAAATCTAAAATTTTACACATATAATAAAATAAATTCTCTATATTATAATTTAAAATTCAATAAAATCCATATATTTCATTTCAGACTTTGGAAATCATTTTTCAAAATATAGACCAACGGTGTTCGTATATAATTTTCTATCCTATGGTCAAGTGATACGGATATTTACCATTTCAATCCGCAATTTAAATATCTACGGGTATATATCATTTCAACCCGCAATCCCAAAATTCAAAATTAATGAAAATCGCTTAGGTTTATCATTTCAACCCATAACGATTTTCCCTATTCTACACAATCGTTCGGGTATGTATCATTTCAACCCATAGGGAATTCTAAATTAACAGGGAACTTGCAGAGTGAGAACAAATATGATGAAATATAACATATCAATAACATGCATATATCATCGGTGATTTAATTAAATAAAATTTATACAGCAGGATATGGTGTCATATCACAGGTGAACAATTGCAGATAATGGCATATCATATTTAACAATTAAATAACTAGCAATTCAAATTTGATAGCATATTTCAATTGTCATTTCAATGTGAATTAACTTTATTAAATATAGGAATGCTAATCGTGAGTGACTGCTCACCTTTCGAGGATAGAGAAGATAGACAACACAACAAGCTACGATTTGAATCACGAAATCAATCGATCAAAACGATGATTTCCAAAGCAAAGTAAGGTGAACACGAATTTGACAAACAAGGCTGATAACCTGGAATTGATGAAACAAATCAGAATCAGCTTGATATAATTGAAATGAGATGTATATTATATTATTATTTTTCTTAAAACCAATATTCAATTTAAAATACATATTTAAAATGACATATCTATATATTACATAAAAAAACATATACTTTCTCAATATTCAATTTATAACCCATATATATATATATATATATATATTTTCAAAGATTTCCAAATATTGACGTACATACTCTTCAGACAAACATTAAAGATCAACTTAAAATTTATATGTATGGAATATATATATATATGTAATCGTTTGTATTTAAAATATCAAGTGTAAACTAAAATATATACATAGGTAATATATAGGCAGACATATACCCATATATATATATATATATATATATATATTTCACAGTACTAACATATCCATATATATATTTTAAGCACATCAAATTTATACTGTAAACTGTAAGCATATGTATATAGTAAACACAATTTTTTTTTCATATACATATACTGTAAATATATAACATACACCTTATAGCAATAATATATAATTATATAGCAAAACACATAAACACACACATATATTTCGAAACTCTATATATATATATATATATGTGTGTGTGTGTGTGTGTGTGTGTGCGTGCGTGCGCTTATATATGATAAAACTAGAGAAGAGCTGCTATATTATAATTTTGAAGATGAGAAGGTTGCATACTCGGCCGAAATGGGAAGCTCGGTGGTGGAGGAAAAGGAGGAGGTGCTGCAGGTGGAAGTTTGGATCGAGGTGGCTGTGCTTAGGCGAGGTGGCGGCTGCTATTTGGAGATGGCGGCAGTGGGTGGTTCGACAAGGAACGGTGAGATGCTAGCAAGCAAGGGTCGACGGTGGTTCTAAGAAGTGGAGGCAGTTTGGGAAGGCCAAGGGTTGCTGGTGAGGGGTGATGCGCTGTTCGGCTTCAGGTGGAGGCAGTGGCGGGCACTAGGGCGGAGCGAGGCTGTAGTGAGGCCAGGGGAAGAAATGATGGGTTTCTGATCGGCGTGTGCTGGAGCAAAGAAGGCATAAGCGTTCGTATAGTGGAAGGAAGAGGAGAAATGGTGGAGAGGCCGCTTTGGTGAGATGGCGATTGTGTGGGTTTTGGTGAATGGCAAAAAAAAGAAGGGGAGATTTGCTACAGGAAACAAGGGATGTGCTGGCTTGGGAAAAGAATTAAGGTGGGAGAGAAAGAGCAGGTCAAAAAAAGGCAAGTAGGCAAAATGAAATGACAGAGAAAATTAAGCAACAATATATAAATACGTTTTATTATATATATTATTTCTATCAAATGTACTGGACGGTTTTATAAATACGAAGGCAAGTACATATAATGTTATATATATATATATATATATATATATATATATATCATTTTTTCATTTTTTTGAAAATGAAGGGACGAGCAATAGGAGATGAACAGTTTTGCTCAGAAATGAAGAAAAGGGAAAGTCAGTAAATGGACGTACCGACATAAATATAAAGTAGTGGGTATGACCAAAAGTTATGCCTTCAATTTTGAATTTAAATAAAGGCAAACGGCTATTGATTGAGACCGCAGATAGATGAAAAGGCATAGGAAACCAAAAAGACCAATTAGGGAACCGGTACGGCAAATCGTTTCACGGATATCGTCGCGTACCGGACTCCGAAATACACAAATATATATACTACAGAGATCAACACGACGAGACGATTAGAATGGTACATAGATATCAATGATACGACCATCCTATCAAAAGTCATTTTTTCGCTGCCAAAATGCTACAAATTCGCCGAAAATAAGATAAACGGGGCTAGAGAAGTCCGAATTTGGCGAAACGGACTATTACGACTCACTCAGAAAATAGTTTACATTTTTATTATGTAAAAATATTCAGATTTTGAAAATATTTAATTTACATCAATTTAACTGAGTTAAATTAAAAGTGAAAATATTACACAATAAAGCTAACGTTCATATTATCTGATAAAAATCTGACATTTGCTACGTTTAAATAGACGCATACCAAATATTAAACTTTTATGTCCAAATTCAATTATTTAATTTCGAGCAAAATTTCAGTTAATTTCATTATTAAAACTGTTAAAATTTACGGGTCATTACATAAGGGGACTTAACTCGCCAACAAAATGGTATGAAACCATAGAACATGTAGACATATATAAACCTTATATGATAGTTCTAATTGAACATAAACTGAATAATGACGAGGTTAAGGTTTTTGCTAAAAGCTTTAAGGTTCGGTGCTCCCGTGCCCGAAACCGCACCCGCGTCGCGGGCGAATGGGCGTTTGAGGTGTATTAGAGGCATTTAGCACTTATTACCAAATAGGTGCACCTCCCGCGCCTATATATAGACAGTTTGTTGTTGTTGTAATTTTGCAACATAATTGTAACAGTTTTGTAACACCTTTGTAACATTACTGTTAACAATCTTTGCATACAGTTTCGTAACACATTTCTGACGTTACTATTTTAACAATCTTGAAACAATTTTGATTTATTGTTGGTTGTTTTTGTAGAAGAAAATGTCTCATGAAAGCAACAATTCTACACCAACACAGACTGTGATTACTACTCAGTCTACAAGTATGGTTCCAACGATGGTGCTGTCCCATGGAAAACAGTCGAAAAAGTTCATAGGGATGAACTTCAAACGCTAGCAGCAAAAGATACTATTTTACTTGACGACTTTGGGCCTTGCAAAGTTTCTTACAGAAGATGCTCCCATAGTCGAAGAATTGGAACCCGATGCAACAAAAGTTGAAGCCTTGAATGTCTGGAAGAGTTTTGATTTATGTGCAAGAACTACATATTAAATAGGCTCGACAAAAACCTATACAATGTATACTGTACCGCTCGAACTTCCAAAGAACTTTGGACGACATTAGAGAAAAAGTAAAAACCGAAGATGCGGGCATGAAGAAATTCATAGTAGGGAAATTCCTTGACTTCCAAATGATTGATGCAAAGACCGTTATCAACCAGATTCAAGAGTTACAAGTCATCATTCACCAACTACACAATGAAGGAATGACTCTAAGCGAATCCTTTCAGGTTGCCGCTGCAATTGAAAAGCTTCCTCCATCATGGAAAGATTTCATAAACTACCTTAAGCACAAGCGCAAGGAGATGACAATCGAGGAACTTGTAATCCGATTGAGGATTGAGGAAGATAACAGAAAATCTGAGAAAAAGACTTTGCATACCATGATTGCCAAGGAAAATGTAGTCGAGACAGAGAAACCTAACAAAAGGAAACGTGAGCATGCTCCTAAGAAATCAAAGAAATTTCAGGGTTCATGCCATAATTGTGGAAAGAAAGGACACAAGCCGCCAAATGTCGCATACCCAAGAAAAAATCAGAAGCAAACGTGGCTGACATCTCAGTAGGCGTGTCTGATATGGACTTATGTGTAGTAGTGTCTGAATGCAACCTTGTTGGTGACTCGAAGGAATGGTTTGTAGACATAGGAGCCACAAGACACATATGTGAAAATAAGTGGATGTTTACAACCTACAAAACTGCTACTGGGGATGAACAACTTTTTATGGGTAATTCACCCGCATCAAAAGTCGAAGGAAAAGGAAAGATTGTACTGAAAATGACTTCTGTAAAAGAACTAACTTTGGCAGATGTTCTTCATGTTCCAGAGATCTGCAAGAACCTGAATTTCGGATCACTGCTTAGCAAGCATGGCTTCAAACTCACTTTTGTGTCTGATAAGTTTGTGTTGTCAAAGAATGGAGTGTATGTAGGAAGATGATATGTTTGTGATGGTTTATTAAAGGCAAATGTAACCACTATTGCACCAAACAATGATATGAATAAAATTGAATCTTCTACTTATATTGTTGACTCCTCTAACATGTGGCATTCTAAATTAGGCCATGTAAATTTCGATACCTTACAAAAATTGATTAATCTACACTTTATACCAAAATACAACATAGATTCCAACTATACATGTCAAGTTTGTGCGGAAGCAAAATTGACAAGAATCTCGTTTCACCATATTGAACGAGAAACTGAACCTCTAGACCTAATACACATAGATGTATGTGACTTAAAAATATGTCAAACTAGAGATGAAAAAAGGTATTTCATTACCTTCATTGATGATTGTACAAGGTACTATTACGTGTATCTCCTTAGAAGCAAGGACGAAGCATTCGACATGTTTAAACAGTATAAAGTAGAAGTTGAAAATCAACTCAATAAGAAAATAAAAGCTTTAAGAAGTGATAGAGGAGAAGATTATGAATTTCCCTTTGAGGAATTCTGCGCCGAATATGGTATTATACACCAAACTACAGCCCTATATTCACCTCAATCCAATGGTATAGCCGAACGGAAAAATAGAACTCTTAAACAAATGATGAATGCTTTGCTAATTAGTTATGGCTTGCTAGATAACTTCTGGGGAGAAGCTATTCTTTTTGCAAATCATATTTTGAATAAGATATCATGAAAGAAAACATCTAAATCTCCCTTTGAACTTTGGCAAAATAGATCACCATCCTACAAATATTTAAAAGTGCGAGGGTGTCTTGCGAA
This sequence comes from Allium fistulosum, assembly GCA_030737815.1. Lineage (NCBI taxonomy): Eukaryota > Viridiplantae > Streptophyta > Magnoliopsida > Asparagales > Amaryllidaceae > Allium > Allium fistulosum. The sequence continues at coordinate 942,081,480 of CM060908.1, forward strand.
AGTAGAGGTACCTAAACCAAAGAAAGTCAAAATTGGACCAAAAAATTTAATTGTGTATTCATTGGATATGCATAAAACAGTGCCGCTTAACGGTTTTTGGTACACGAATCCGAAATTGATGATATTCACGTAAATACCATCATTGAGTCGAGAAATGCTAGATTTTTCGAAAATGTATACCCTTTAAAATAGGGTACTGAAAAATATCCTCAAAAGAGACCAAGGTAAACTGAAATCTCCAATTCCCTTGAGGATGCTGAACCCCGCCGGTTTTCTTTGCTTTGAGGCCGATCCGAGTCCGAGCTGTTGGAATTGGAACAGGTTCGGCAGCATGATCAACAAAACAATGCTAATCAACAAGTGGAGGAAACAAGGAGAAGCAAAAGATGAAGGACATCAAAAAGTTTTGGACCAGGCTTCTACATATTTATGTTAGAAGACGATCTATTAACATACAAACAAGTTATGTCCTCCACCGATGCCCCTTATTGGAAGGAGGCTATTAACAATGAAATCGAATCCACTATGGAAAACCATACATGGGAATTAGTTGATTTACCTCAAAGATGCAAGACCATGGGTAATAAATGGATATTTTAAAAAAAATTGAAACCTGATGGTTCAATAGACAAGTATAAAGCTCGACTTGTGTTTCAAGGTTTCAGACAAAAAGAAGACATGGACTATTTTGATACATATTCTCCAGTAACTAGAATAACATCAATAAGAATGCTGATAGCAATCGCATCCAAACTCGATTTAGAAATACATCAAATGGATGTAAAGACAACATTTTTAAATGGTGAACTGGAAGAAGAAATATAAATGAAACAACCAGAAGGTTTCCTAAAAACTGGAAATGAAAGTAAGGTTTGTAGATTAAGAAAATCACTGTATGGGCTTAAACAAGCGCCTAAACAATGGCATAAATTTTTTGATGAAAATATGATATTAAATGGATTTCATATAAATGATTGTGACAAATGTGTCTGTTCTAAACATACAAATATGGGATATGTCATTGCATTCCTATATGTAGATGATCTAATAATAGTTGAAAGCAACAAGGAGATAATAAAATCTACAAAAGATATGCTCTCCGCCAGATTTGATATGAAAGATCTGGGAATCGCTGATGTGATACTTGGTGTAAAAATACATAAAACTAACCAAGAATATGTGTTGTCGCAATCACACTACATTGGGAAAATACTTGAAAAGTTAACCAACACAATATAATATCAGCAAAATCACCCGTAGATTTGAACAAAAACTGGGTTAAAAATAGCGGTGATAGTATTTATCAACTTGAGTACTCTTGTATACTGTAACGACCCGAGAATTTTAACGATTTTTAATAAATGAATTTTTCTTGAAAATATACAATTAAATTTAACAATGAAAATTTGATATTTGGAATACGTCTATTTAAACGTAGCAAATGTCAAATTTTCGTCAGAAAATATGAAAGTTAGTTCTGTTGTGTAATTTTCAATTTCAATATTAAATTAGTTGATTTGATGGAAATTAAATATTTTCGAAACATGAAAATTTTTATATATAATAAAATTGTAAATCATTTTTTGAGTGTGACGTCCTATTTCGTTTCGCCAAATTTGGACTGCTCTAGCTCCGTTTATCTTATTTCAGCGTTTTAGCAACATTTGGCAGCAAATATCGACTTTTGATAGTATAATCGTATCGTTCATATCTGTGTACCATTCTATTCGTCTCATCGTGCTGATCTCCGCAATATATTCATTTGTATGTTTCGGCGTCCGGTACATGGCGAAAACTGCGTAACGATTTGGCGTATCGGTTCCGTATTTGAGTCTTTTGGGCTTTCTGTGTCCTTTCATTTGTTAATCAGGTAAAGTTAATAGCAGCTAGCTATTAATATACCTTGAATTCAACATCTTGGATGTTACTATTCCCTATTTGAATTTATATTATGCTGGTTCATTTTCATTTCTGGCTCGTTTCCTTTCTTTCTTCCTCTTACGTTTATGTTCTATACATACATACATATACATACATACATAAATACATACATACATACATACATAATAGGTACTGTTCACATTCATTTGCTTTGAGAATGGAGAACTGCTCGTTCTCTTCCATGCTGATAGCCTTTCCCCTCTTCGTGCACTAACGTACGACACTCCTCCCCAAACGCCAAATCCTCTACCTTCCTTGAAGTCGAACAGATCCGTACCCACTCCGACCGTGCTCTACTCACCTCCGACCTATTTCCTCCCGTGCCACATTTCAGCCTCTCGTTTTCCACCGAAACCCACCCACCACTCATGCGCGACAACCCACTGACCTCTCCATGCCGAGCCTTCCCACATCAAAGCCTTGCCTCGGCCATCCATGTTCCCCTCCGCCTAAACCACCTTGTGCCCGAACAACCACGTTGCTCTTCGAAACTCACCTCCAGTCAAAACCGATCACCTCTCCACCAACAGCTGCCATCTCACCCTTTGACTGTCGCCAGCACTCACCTGAGCCACAGCCTTCCTACCGCCCACGTGTCTATTGGTCGCCGAACTCACCCGTGCTTCCCATCAGATCCGCATCACCTTTAGCCTCTCCGCCTCTGTCACTCAAGCACGCAACCAAACCCATCCTCCCACTGCTTCCGATCTTACTCCTGTCCCATAGATCCGCCCTCGCCGAACCCACCACCGTCAGATCCATTCCGCTTGCCTCATCCATCTTCGAACCCCAAGCCATCAGCCAACCACCCCATCACCGAAGAACAGCCTCACACCAGAACTGTCCACCTCGCACCACCACTCTCCTATCACTGAGCCACCTGAACCCCAGCCGAGCAGTTCCAATCTTTGTTTTCCCATCTTATATTATGTGTATATATATAATCTAAGTTTATATAAGTTATGTATAACTTGTTTGTTAGTATATTTAAGTTTATGATCAATTTGTTATATATATAAGTTATATAAGATGTATAATCTGTTTGTTTGTATATATAAGTTTATATATGATTTGTTTGAGTTATATATATTATAATAATGTAAGTTTATATTGATTTTTATAATAAATATTGAATTTGAAACATAATATGTATATTAGTTTATATATAAGTATACATGAGTTTTGATTTTGCAATATAATATAAGGATTTTATTTTAAATTTTAATATGTGTTTTAGAAAGTAATGATTTGAAATATATGTATAGATTTTATTTTATATGTGTTTAAATTAAATATTGGTTTAAAAATACATATAACGATTTTATTTTAAATATGTGTTTTAAAATGAATATTGATTTTAGAAGAAAAAAAAGAAAAATATAATATATATATTGTTTCAATTTATATCAAGTTAGTTTTGATTCGTTTTCATCATTTCCAAGCTATCAACTTTGCTCGTTGATGTGCATGTAAATGTGCATATTTTTACCACCATATTCAATCTATTTAAATTAAATAAATGATCAAATTGGATATTTTAACTTGTTTAAACCAAAATTCAAATTATTTTCAAATCTTCATATAATCATCTTCATATAGGGACCAAATGGTGATTTTTATGCATATATTAATTTGAGAAAACTTAATTGGAAATTTCTATATTATTTTGTAGGAAGTTGAACTCAATTACAAGTGGTTTTATGAATATTTGCATCCATAAGAGTTAGAGAACAAATGAAGATGGAAATAATTCATTTCATGGATCATGGAGGACCCCACCTACCTTAATGTACAAATTAGAGCTAATGCACATGCTAAAAGGCCATTAAAGCTTCATGCAAATTTAAATAATGATTATCTCATGCTAATGGTTACTTGGCCACCACACTTCCTAGAGGGGTAGTTTGGGTAGTTTCCAAAAAAGGATTAGGGTTTTAAAACATGCATAAATACCCCATATGTTCATGTAACTCTCCTCTCTTAGGCTCTCTTCTCTTAGTTTAGTTTAGGATCAAAAATAAAATGAGAGCTCTCTTTCTTTTCATGGCTACTAAAAATTTCTTAATTCATGTAATTTCTTTTTTTATACAATTTAATACATGCTCTTTCCTTTTCTTGTTTATTTCCTTTCATGTTAGTAGTGTAGATTTACTTATTTATGCAAGTAGAATAGTTCCCTTTTCCATTAGCTTTCATTTTCCTTTTTTTTAGTTTCATGTTGCATGCTATAAGTTTTGATATGATAACACAAATGAGATGCTAAACCCCTTCAATTTAGGGGTAATGAAGCTCTCTAATTATGTAGCTTCAACATTTTGATAATTATTGCTCTCTTTTTGTGCTTAATGACAATGCTTGAAGTGGTTTAACTTGTTGTTTTTGCTTTGAATTTGATAGTCTATATTGTTGACACCAAATAGGCTATGCTTAAACAATCACAAACAATAATTACCTCTTCATCTACATATGATGATGGTAATGAAGTGAATGTTGAAATTAAAATTTGATGGTCTATATTTTTAATTAATAGTTAATAGGCCATACTTAAAATAGATTTCATTTTCAACTTTGTTGTCATTTTCATGAGAGTTGGTAAGTGGTTTAAGGGGTGTGTTATAGTTTGATGGCTTATGTTGAGCTAATTAATAGCACAAATAAGCCATACTTATGATAAACACGTCATTTAAATTCACTAATGACCGAAAAAGAGAGATCATAATTTCATTTTTTTTAAACTATGTGATCTAGAGAGTAAATTTATCTCTAAATTTTCTTTCTACTCTCATATTTTTATCACTTTCTTTTTGTCATTTTTTTACATTTTCTAGCTAATCACTTTCAACTTTGGTTTAATTTGATTGAATCGATTTTTAAAATCTAACAATTCCCCATGGATCAACCCATACTCGCCACGTACTAACATTTGTACGCCGTGCGCTTGCGGTTAATTTTAAATTTATCGACGATTTTCTAAACTCATAGAAAATTCATCGTTAAACAAGTTTTTGGCGCCGTTGCCGGGGAGTTGATTTGATTTTTGATTTCTATTCTTCGAATTATTTTTGTTTGACATTTGTGTGTTTTTCATTTTGTGTGTTGAGTGCATTTAAAATTTTTTATCGTGTAGTGTGATTGTTGTTTGATTTTTGTTTGCATTTGTTTGTGTGTTCGTTTTCTAGTTTTCTAGCGGCATTTGCATTTCTATTTCATAAAAAATATACACAAGTCATTTCAAAAAGAAAAAAAATTGTTTTCCATTCCATTTTCTTTTTTTCATTACAATTTTCACCACTGCATTTACTATACCAAAAAAAATCATTTGCACAAACTGTTACAATTTTTTTCACCGTTCTGTGCAACTGTGCACATTTTTTTTCACTATTCCATTGCATTGTTCCTCCAACATTCTGTCATCTTGCTGCTGCCTCACTTCCCCTTCATTAACACCATTGCTTTCATCTTTCCATCCAACATCCAAACATTTTCCCCTCACCACAGTGCATCACCAGACTGCCATTTCAAACTACACAGCCTCTGCTCAAATTTTCACAAGCCTATGTTCAACATATACTGTGATATCCCGGGATTTTGGGCAATATGAATTTGATAATCTGTATTAATAATTAAATTGATTTGGTAATTTTCCTTATAATTTTAATTTAAATTGGTAATTTAATCTTTTAAAGGTTAATAAATATTTAATTTGGCAATATTGATTCATATCTTTTCTAATAATTTAAAATTGGTAAGATTTATCTTCCAAAGCTAATAAAATTTTATTCTATTTATAATATATATTTTGGTATATATATTGTGAATAGAGAATCTTTTGTTTCAAATAAAAGATGTATTTTCAAATTGTAATATATATGTATGTATATGTTATGATTTGAAGTTGTTTGAAATTTAATATAATAATTCTCAAATTAATGTTAAAAATATTTTCTATTTAAATATATATGTATATTTGTATATATTGGAATTTTGGTTTGAAAATTAATAAAAGTGTTTCAAATTCTAATATATATATAAATTGTAATTTGGAAAGTATAATTTAATATAATACTTTTTCAAAGGGTATTTGGAATTTTAATTTATATCTCTTAAACAATAAAAATAATTATTTTGGATTTAAAGATATATGTATAAGAATTTATTTGTACTAAAAATTGTTTTATAATATTTTCTCTACAAGTAGTTTATATATACATATATTAAGATAAATATTTATTAATTAGGAAGGTTAATTTAAAAAGCTTTATATTTACATTTAAATTAAATAAAAATTTATTTAAAGTATTTAAGGACATGTGTAAGATCATTACAACTTATATTTACATTTGTAATTCATAGAAACATGCATTAACATTTGTATATGCATGCAAGTTAACAAGTGGCATTTTTCTTTTTCTTTTATTTTTAATAAAATTATGTAACCAAAAAGGAAGAAGAAACCTGGTTTTCATTTCTCAGTTCAATTCTTTTCTTTCTTCCTCTAAAACTAAAAATAAATCAAAACTTGAAACCAAAATCAAAAAGGATTTCAATCCTGGAATTCAAATCTGCAAACAAATAGAAGATCAAGCAACTAAATTAGATTCAACTTCAACCTGCAACAAATTCAACTCAAAACAACAAGAATTCAAATACAAAGATTTCAGATTTCAACAGCAATTCAAATTAGCATTTTCCAGATCAAAAGCCTGGACCTGAAATCTGAGCTCTGTTTCATAAATTTGGTGAGTAAACATTTTAAAAACAGTTTTAAAAATTTGTGGATTAACTTTGATGCATGAGATGGATTGTATTGTGATGATGCATATATGTTTAAATGAATATTATATGTGAATGCATGTTAAATTGTGGAATGTCTGTGATTATTTAAAGTTCCTGTATGCATATATCCTTACATGATTTGATTCCTTTAAGAGAAAAATTCAAATCTCCCAATAGAATTAATATTAGACTTTGATATTTAAAGGAAAGTTGGTTGTTAAGGCATCATGATGATTTTTAAAAATAGTTAAGGAATTTAAATTCAACAAATAAATTTAAAGAAGGAAATAACAGTGAAACTCAAATTTATGTTAAAAATCAACAATCTCAAGTTTTGATTTGAATTATATGAATGAATTCGTGTTTGAAAATCACGAATTTTAATATACATATCATGATTTTTAGATTGTTAATTCATGAGAATTCTCGAGATGTTCGTTTTGGGGATTTTTGGTGATAACTGATGATCGACATGATCGAGTTGGTTGATATTTGGGTTGAAGGTGGTCTAAGTGATGGGGAGCACAGGAAAAATGCTCGATGAATTTTTAGATGGCCGTGGTAACCAGGCAGAGGCGATGTAGGGTTCGTGGTGTTGTTTTGGTCGTGTTGATTTCTGAGGCGTTTGCGTGGTCGTGGGTGAACCGGAGGCGATCGCGATATGGGGGATGGTGGCGTGGAGGTCCGGTGATGCTTCGAAGTGATCGTTGGAGTTTCCGGGGGTGGCTGTGACCAGAGGCGATGGGATTAGTGATCGAGTTGTTCTGCTGTTTTTGAGCTTAGGGTTCGAATTTCGATTCGATGAAGTATTCTTGAATCTGGGTTGGTTTTCGTGTTCGCACGTGGTCGAGTGGTTGTAGGCGATGGTCGCGATGAACGTTGGTGGCCGGCGACAGTGGGACACGTGCACAATGTGTTCGTGTGTGTGTGCACTGGGAATTTTCTAGTTGGGGAAGACGAGTTTTAACTCGAAGTGAAGGGTGCTGGGTTATGTCGCGTGCAAATGAAGGGAAGTCTCGAAGCAGATGAAGTAAGTGGGTGACTCAAAGCTAGCTCGGGTTTGCTTAAGGTACGACTCGGGTTTTGTATCGATGGGTAATCTGGTTTTTAAGTTAAAACAAAATTTGAAAGGAAGACAAGTCTGCAAAATTTTAAAAGCAAAGTTTTGTACGAACAATTTAAGTTTTACAATTCAAAAACAAGTCCTTTCAAATAAATGAAAGCAAGATTTTAAGAATGTTTTAATTTAATATACTTCAAGTTTTGAAATGGTTAGATGGTTGATTTTAAAGTAGTTAATTAAATTAATTTTGAATTTTTATTCAAGACATTTTCAATTTAAATATTAAATCAAGTTTAAAGGAAATTTAAATAAGATTGAATAATGAATGTTTCAAGTTAAAGTTATATCCAGGGAAATTATAAAGGAATGTTTAAACTGATAGATTTAAATGAATAAAGAATATGGAATTTGAGATTTCCAAAGTTAAATAATTGTTTTATTTAATTTAAATCAAACATGTTTGAAAGAATATTCAAAGATTTTAAGTGTATTAAAATTAAGTGTTTGGATTGTTTTGTTTAAAAGTAAAATCATATTTCAAAATTGATTTTTAAATGGGTTTTAAATAAGTAAATAATTTGAGTTTAAATAAGGATAATTACTAAATGAAGTAATTAGTGGAAATGAATGTAATTAAGAAATAAATTAATTAAAGATTAAGTGATGATTAATTGATTAATTAATTAATGTAATTAATTTTAGGTTAATTAATAAGTCTAATTAATTAAAGATAATCACTTATGATTAATTAAGTATAATTACTTAGTAAAGTAATTAATGGATAATTACTGAATGTAATTAAGATAAGAGAAAATTACTAATGGAAGTAATTAAATGGAAGTGATTAAGAGTTAATCACTTGATGTTATTAATTAGAGGATTAATTAATATAATTGATTTGAAATTAATTAATTAAAGAGTAATTAATTAATTAAAGGATTAAGGTTAATTAATAATGTGATTAATTACTAGTTAAGGTAATTAATTAAAAGAGAGTAATTAATTAAAGAAGTAATTAAGGATCATTAATTTATATAATAAATGATGTAATTAAGGGTTGATTAATAAAGATTAATTAATCAATAATAAGTGATTAAAGAGTAATTAATTAATATAATTAATTAAGGAGTTAATTAATTAAGGTAAGTAATTACAAGATGGTTAATTACTGATTATGATTAAGACTAATTAATGAAGGTGGTTAATTAAAGATTAATTAATTAAAAGGTTAATTAATTAATGAAGTATTTAGAGGATTATTAATTAATATAATTAATATAAATAATCAAGTTTGATTAATGAAAGTGATTAATTAAAGTATGATTAATTAATTGTAATTAATTAAAGTTTAATGTAATTAATTATAGTTAATTAATTAACGGAAGTAAATGAAGGATCATTAATTATTGTAATTTAATGATAGTAATTAAAAGTTAATTACTGTATATGGTTAAGGATAATTAATTTCTATAATTAATTAATTAAAGGGTAATTACTTAATGTAATTAAAATATAATTAATCAAGGAAGATTAATTAAGGAAGATCATTAAGAGATGATTAATGAATTGATATGTAATAAATCAATGAAGCAGGATTAAGATAATCCAAGTGATTAAAGGATAGTAATTAATTTAATTAAAGGTTAATTAAATTGATTTAGAGTTAATCAATTCTGCTTTTGAATGATTGGTTAATATTGGATGATTGATATTGGGTGATTGGTTGATACTGGATGATTTGGATATGATATCTATGATATGTGATATGCTGCTTTGTGAGATGAATGTTGGTATGAATTATCTATTGTGATAATGTGATTTATCTATCTGTTTATATCATCCTGAATATAAGTTAAATGTTTAAAACCTTTAAACAACTTGGACCTAAAAGATACGTTTTGGATTTCGATGAGACCGGGATCGGGTTTCCAGATTTGGATATCCGAAAACCACATCGATCCAAATTAACAATAGGTCGTGAATCTCAATTGAAGTGAAGAATCGAGGTGTAAGAACTATTCTTTGTCAGTATAACTCTGTGGGTGATTCCGTAATGAGTTGACGGAGATAGTACTTATAGATTCGAGATGAAGATTCAGAGTGCAAGGGTTATTGTCGTTAACTCTGAGGGTGATTCCAAAACGAGTGTAACGAAATAATGCCTTCGGTTTCGTTCGAACCCGGAAATTGGATTGAATGCTTTCAGAACATCGTCAGGAGGGCGATGAGCATTCTAAGATAGATGTGTTCTATAAAGGTAATCGTAGCCTCAAGCCTCATCAACCGGGAATGGCTAAAACATGGGAGGTGCAGCAAGGTTAAGTGGGTAGCGCCCAAGTAGGACGAGATTTTCCCCTGTCTAGAAGTTCCTTTTTATTCGGCTTAGTGTGTGTGGTTGGTCGCGCCAACTACGGGGTTGTCTTGTTCGGAATTATCCTTAGATGGTTCCGGCCTTGTGTTGTAGGGGATTGGGAGTAATCATCGGTACGGTGATCTAGGCCCCGTACTGTGACGGGCGGTACCCCAGTAGCCCTGCCATTGTATGGAATCCAAACTCCAATAAGTGATCACGGACTTGATTGTATACCTATGTATGCTGGAATTTAATAATGTAACAATTTCAGCTATTTCATATTTATTTGAAAACCCTAGACCCTATTATAATATAACTGGATTTCATATCAATGTTTTGGTTATCATAAGGTAAAAACTTTTCCATGTTTATGTGTGGGAAGTCTTACGAGATACCTTTTCTGTCCAAATGATTTTCAAAGTTAAGTAATTTTAACCCGTTTACTTACACCAGACCCATGTCTGACCCAAGTGTTTATTTTCTGTTTTATTAAACTCTTGGGTACTCAATTTTGTATTGAGTAGTCGAGGGATTCAGGTTAGCTTTGATGAATTCTGGAGGAGATTTGGAGCAGGTGGCTTCAGCGTGTAGATATATAGTGATTCCGCTGTGTTTGTGTTGAGTCTGTATCTCTGTGATGTTTGAGATGTATGATAGACAGGTGTTTATAACTGTCTAATATGAGATGTATAAGTTGTGTAACTCTGATGTATACAATACTATGTAATATCTTATGTGATATATTATATTTCATTCGTTCCGCTGTGAGATTCTTATATGTTGTTGTTTCTTCTTTTCTATCTTTTCTTCTTCTATCCCTTTCTTTCTTAAATAATGATGCGTCTTTCTGGGCTAAGAAAGTTGGGTCGTGACATATACAAACTACCATTCAAGCCACCGACTGTAAAGCTCAACCACCTGCACATATCACCACTCCACCTTCCACTTTCAACTCCACCAAGAACACACTCAAACACCACCTCCACTTCCACTATCACACTGCTTCGAACAATCAATAACATCCTTTGCATCATACTGCATTCACTCTGCACCATTTCATCCCCTACCACTTCGAACAAAACTGCCCATCCACTTCAAAACCAAAAACCGCAGTTTCAATTAACCATCAACAACCACTTCCATCTCACTATCCATCATCACACACTGTCTCTACCAGTCATCATCTTCCATCAACATTCTACTGCTCTGTCACTGAAATAACTACATACAGCAACCACCCACTAGCAACCACTCCATAACCTTATAACTGTCACCAAACTTCTGCCCGTACAAACCCAACATACAATACATCTCCATCCACCCTCAACCTTATACAACCAGCCCATCACTGTCATCAGGCACACTTCATCACAAATAGCCAACTTCAAGCAACCGCAAGACCTCTACCATCACAAAATATCATCACAAACTCCTTCTTTCTACTGTCATCACAAACTGTCATCACAAATTTCCAATTTCATACCACTGCCGAACAAATTGCTACAACAAACACCATCGACAATTTCACTTCGACTGCCACTGCCCAGAAACAACATCACTTAGCATTCCACTGTTCCATTTGTTTGAGTGCTTGTTTTGTGTGCATTTGAGTTGTGTGAGTGTAGTTGTTTCATTTGTTTTCATTTTGCATTTGCAATTTCCATTTAAAAAAGAAAAGAAAAAAAGAGCATACACAATTTTAAAAGAAAAACAAAAACATTTTATTTTATTTCTTTTTCAATTTTCATTTCATTTACAATTTCCACTTTACAATTCACATTGCATTTAAGTCCTACATTTCTACTTGTTCTTGTTGCTTTCATTGCTCCTCTGCCATATAACCCGTCTGCTCTGCAACCAGCATTCCACTGTTCTGTGCATTTCCCTCCCTCTGTCTCTGTTACATCACAGCAACCACTCCACCCACATATAGCACTACTACTTCCTCTACCATCACCCAACCTCACCGAACATCCACATACCCGCCACTGTTATATCATTCAATTCAATCCTGCCACTGTTTCATCCAATATTGTTTCACTGTTTCATCATATACATAACCAGAAACTGCCATTGCATAGTGGCCACCACGAGACGCCACCACAACAACTTCACCAATATCTCAACAACTGTCACAACTGCCTTCTTCACGACACAACTCACTTCACTCAAACAAACAACAAGTCTACTGCCCATTGCCTAACCACTGACCATCACACTCACAAGCATCTCCTCCACTGTCAGTCACCATCTATCCATCATACATACCCATAACTGACCGACCATACTCCAAATATACCACTTCCCGGCTACAACTCCTCCACTTCAACATTGCACAACCATCTACAAACTTCTCCTACGACCACATCTAAATGCACTTCTTGCAACAGCCACATATACACTGTTATACATCATAACCACCTATTCACCATAAACTTCAACAAACTTACAGACTTACAACCACCTTGCTGTCAACCCACCTTGCCGTGCGCATCGTCCACTGCTTCTGCCTACAACCACCTTGCTATCAAACCGTGCTATCACCCTAACATCTACAAACTTCATTAAAAACAGTGCTTCATTACCTTAATCCCCGACTTCCCTGACTGTCACAACCCTTCACCTGAAAGCCACCATACCAACACATACATCAACATATTGCACTGACATCTTCAACAACAGTGATAATCCACCTTCAAACCCAAATAGCAGCTACAGGTCAAAACACTTCCACAACCACCATCCCAGCAGCAACAACTTTAATCGATCGACACGAACAAGTTTTTGGTTGCAAGCACCCAAATTACCAAATCAAACCCCATAATCGACCTCACAGAACAACCTCTCCTCCTCGAATAACCCTACCTACCTCTGCAATCGCCACCTTCACCCAAGCATCGTTCAACCTCCCTCGAGAACCAACCACCGCCACCATAGCCTGATCGCGAGTCGCCTTTGCTTTTGGAAATTGTAATTGGAATTGAAAGATTTGTAAAATCGTGGACTGCGAAATTGTGGATCTGTGAAATTAATTAGAGTTTAAATTTTTTTTTGTTACAGGGTTTTCTAATTCGAAGAGCGTGTGTTGATTTTTAACGGGCCGGTTATAAGTATTTTGTGTGTGGGCCTTAGTGGAAATATCCTTTTTCTTTGTTTTAATTTATTTGTTTAAATTGATTTTAGTTCAATCCTAATAAAAAAGGAGTTTGCTTAATTTCTTTTAGTTTAGTTTTGTCTTGTTCCTTAAAAAAAGTTTCTTTTAATTACTTTGTTTTAGTTTCTTTTGTTTATTTTTTTTATATAAAAAACATATTTTCTTTTGTTTAATTTGTTTCATCCTTAAAAAAACCAATTTTTTTTTAAATTTTTTTTGATTTGTTTTAGTTCCATCGTTATATATATACATATAAACTGTATATATATATCTTGTTTTTATTTTCAGGTTGCCAAAGCAAATCGGAAAAATTGCTCGCTTCGCTTAGCTTGCTAAAAACTACCGCTCTGCTTGCCAAATAAATTGTTTGCTTATAAAAAAGAATTTGCGCTCTTATACATTTTTTTATTTGCATTGTTGGTTGGTTGCATTTGCATTTTTATTTCAAAAATCCCAAAAAAATATTTCAAAAACAAAATCGAAAACAAAAATCCATTCGTAGTTGCATTTTTAATATACGTTTAATTCTTGCTATGCATTTCATTTTAGAATTTGACTGATAATAACGGTTTGATATCGATAACACTTAATTGTATATTGACAATTTGTCCATTTTCGATAATTTAATTTCTTGGTGTCTAGGCTATGGCAGAGCAATAATCAGTTATAAATATTATGGTGATTCGTAAATATTATACATAATTGTTTCTCTAAAGCTACTTAAACCTTCGGCTGCATTGCTACGGTAATTCGTGGTGCACCGATAAATCCTGCCTGTTACCTAGCTGAGAACTATCTTGTTGAATTAAGACAAAGTGCGATTATACAATTTTGGGTTCGTAGCTACTTAAGTTAGAAAATTTGTAATTAAACCCTTGCATTCATTTAGTTCATGCATATAAAAAAAAATTTCAATATCCAAAACTAAAAAAAAATTGCAAATCCTTTTTATTTGAATTTTTTTTTCTTTTTTCAAAATTAAAAAAAATATTTTCATAAATTTTTTTTTGAAAATCCATAAAACAAAAGAAAAATCAATTTTTTTTTAAATAAAATCTTTGTGAATACTTTTCTACAAAAAAAATTCAAAAATAAAATAAAAAATAAACCCCAAAAACATTCTTGAAAATGTCCTAGTTTCCCTACTTACATGAATTTTACGATAGTTGTGAAAATCAATATAATCCATATAATATCACTTCAAATTCTTATGGATATTTTAACAACAACTATTGTGTAAATAATTCAAATTTCGAACAACAAAATTTTCAAAATGATGAACAACCCTCAACTCTTGAAAATAGCATTTCGTCTTTACTTGAACTCGTTACACTAAATTAAAGGATGAACGATTTGTTCTATAACTCAAGTCAAAGTTTTCAAAATAATCAAAATTTGAATTCACTTCAAAATTCAAAAAATTTCGGGTATAACCTATGTCAATTCAATTTCGAACTCCAAAGTGAATTTCAAAATCAAAATCAAAATGTGAACAACTTTTTAAATAATTTTGGCAATGGGAATAATCTCGACTACAATGCGAGTGAAAAATTTTGTTCTCAACAAATTCAAATTGAAAATTCTCAATTTAATAATCATGGATTTGATTTAGTTGAGCAAATGGAAAAAGATTACGAGGATTTGTTGCGTGAAACCTACAAAAAATTTCATGAGAAACAAAATCAAATGATTCAAATCCCAACGTGTGAAAAATAAATGATAATCCATCGTTTATCGAAATTGACGATTCTTGTTCTCAACAAGTCCAAATTGAGAATCCTCAAGTTAATAATTATAAATTGGATTTTGTTGAACAAATGAAAAAAATATACGATGATCACACGAATTTGTTGATTGAAACATACAAAAAATTACGTGAACAACAAAATCAAATCCCAACGTGTGAAGAGTCGAGTGATAATCCATCTTTTACCCAATTTGATGATTTTCAAACAACAACTTTTGAAATTGAAAATGATGATCTTAATGAAGTTGTTGAAAACACGGTAATTGAGTTGGATTTCAATTCTTTTGAGGGTGTGAAACTCGATTTAAAATTCAATCTTCCTTTTTTCGATTTCAAAAATTTGAATACAACAACTTTGGATTTTGAAAACGATATGCACAATGAAGTTGTTGATAATCCAATAAAGGAAGACGAATTCAATGAACATGATTTTTTTAGACTTTTCGAAAATGAGTTGTTAAATTCTGAAGGGGAAGAGTTAAATCACCATTTCGATTTTAAAATCAATAACTTTGAAGAATTCGTCAATGATGAGCTTGAATTTCAATGTGGTGAAAATGAGCTTGAATTTCAATCAATTGTTTTATCGACCCCAAAAATCATCAAAAATAAAACAACTCGTACGATTATCAATAAAACGACATTTGTTTTTCCAAATCGACATTCAACTTCGAAATCTTTTACGGTTTGGTTTTTCGAGCTTAAGCTGTGTCTCGCGTACTTGACGAGACGAATGAATCGATCTTTGGAAGACCGTTTCATTTACTTTTTGATGATATACTTTATAACCTCGTGTAAATACCGATCACTTTCATGTAAATATATAGGTCATATTTTTATTTTTGTTTCATTTTTCTCCTTTCACTTGGATTGACTGTGGGGACACGGTCAAAATCAAGTGTGGGGGGACTCTCATATTCTTTTTTATTTTTCATGGTTAATATTTCATTTTTCTTCCAAAAAAGAAAAAATTATTAAAAAAAATTCTCAAAAACCAAAAAAGCATTTTGACTTAATTTTAAAGAAACACTACAGGATAAATATTTTGTTTTGGTTAATTAAATTGAAATTTTTGAAAATTTATTTGTCTTAACAAAAATAAAATGAAGTTTGATTACAAATAACTATGGTTTAACTTGTATATAGGAAGGTTCATACGTGATAATTATGAAATATATCCTAATTGAAAATCTTTGTTTTAAAAAGTGGTTGATTTAAAGTAAAGGACATAACATTTTTTTGTCTTCTAAGTTAAATGGTGCTAAGATGATTTTGCAAAACTCTCTCTTAAAAAAACAAAAAAAATATATTTGTATATATGTATATATTTTTTTATTAACACTGTTCACACTTGTGTGTTCACTCGCCATGTTGTGTACCCTTCTCACATAAGCCCGAAAGGCAGTGCACGATCGGTATAACTGGCCTTAGTTTATCTGAGTTAGGTGTATGTATATAAGAATTCTTTTTAATAATGCCTACAGTCGATAGGTGTTCGCACTCGTGTGTTCACTCGCCATGCTCTATATTCCCCTTATATAAGTCTATAAGGTAGTGCATGGGTAATATATCTGGCCTCAGTTTTCTGAGTTAGGCATATGTAAATATTGTAAATATCAATAAAAATTTCAAAAATAGAGAGAGTAAGAAATTGAAATCCAAGCACTATTTTAACTTATTTGATTTGACTTGTTATTGAAATGAAATGAAAACACCACTTTGATAAACTTTGATAATCAACAAAGGATCCATTTCATAGTTGCATTGTGTTATCAACCAAAATAACGAGTTAAACTATAGTCTATTTGTTATGATAATTTGATTTTTGTTGGAAATTTTGACAAGTAAATGACTTAAATTTCTAAAGATAGTGACCAAACTCTATATTTAACTTATATGTGTTAATTTAAAAGTAAATCCTTCATTACAAATATTTTCAAAAACTTGCATTCATCTCTTTGTAACTAAATCTTGCATTTAGGAATTTTTCATTTTGTAAATATTTTCACTTCGCGTTTGGATTTTGTGGGTAGTATCCGCTGAAAATACTCACGAGACAGCACTCGTCCTACTGGGGACATCCAGAGGTTTAACGGCTTGTTGCATACGCTCAATGCAACCGTGCTCCCTACGAAAACGGATTTACTTAGTTTTTAGTTTATTCGAGGACGAATAAAAAGATAAGGGCCTGTTTGGTTTGCTGTTTTTAGTTTTGTGTTTTCGTCTAAACAAAAATGCACATTTCTTATGCATTGTTTGAAAACAAACAATTTTTAAAAATGAAATTAACATAGAAAATAGAAAACAAGTTTATTTGATTTTTCGTGTTTTGAGACATAAGAAAAGGACGGAAAACAATTCCTCTCCTCCATTTCCCGTCCATCGTTGTAATGGCTAAGAATTATAAAAAAGTTTCTCATGTTTTCTTGTATTTTGTAGTGTATGTTTAAAACATAAAACTCAAAACGAAACCAAACGGGCCCTAAGTGTGGGGGTATTTGATGTGCACGTAAATGTACATATTTTTACCACCATATTAAATCTATTTAAATTAAATAAATTATCATATTAGGTATTTTAACCTGTTTAAACCAAAATTCAAATTATCTTCAAATCTTCATATATTCATCTTCATATAGGGGCAAAATGGTCATTTTTGTGCATATATTAATTTGAGAAAACTTAAATGGAAATTTCTATATTATTTTGTAGGAAGTTGAACTCAAATACAAGTGGTTTCATGAATATATGCATGCATAAGAGTTAGAGAACAAATGAAGATGGAAATAATTCATTTCATGGATCATGGAGGACCCCACTTACCTTAATGTACAAATTAGAGCTAATGCACATGCTAAAAGGCCATTAAAGCTGCATGCACATTTAAATGATGATTATCTCATGCTAATGGTCACTTGGCCACCACACTTCCTAAATGGGTAGTTTGGGTAGTTCCCAAAAAATGGATTAGGGTTTTAAAACATGTATAAATACCCCATATGTTCATGTAACTCTCCTCTCTTAGGCTCTCTTCTCTTAGTTTAGTTTAGGATCAAAAATAAAATGAGAGCTCTCTTTCTTTTCATGGCTACTTAGTCATTTCTTATTTCATGTAATTTCTTTTTTTTTGCAATTTAATACATGCTCTTTTCTCTTCTTGTTTATTTCCTTTCATGTTAGTAGTGTAGATTTACTTATTTATGCAAGTAGAATAGATTTTATTTTATGCAAGTAGAATAGTTCTCTTTTCCATTAACTTTCATTTTCCTTCTTTTTTTAGTTTCATGTTGGATGCTACAAGTGTTGATATGATAACACAAATGAGAGGCTAAACCCCTTCAATTTAGGGGTAATGAAGCTCTCTAATTATGTAGCTTCAACATTTTAATAATTATTGCTCTCTTTTGGTGGTTAATGATAATGCTTGAAGTGGTCTAACTTGTTGTTTTTGCTTTGAATTTGATAGCCTATATTTTTGACACCAAATAGGCTATGCTTAAACAATCACAAACAACAATTACCTCTTCATCTACATATGATGATGATAATGAAGTGAATGTTGAAATTAAAATTTGATGGTCTATATTCTAATTAATAGTTAATAGGCCATACTTAAAATAGATTTCATTTTCAACTTTGTTATCATTTTCATGAGAGTTAGTAAGTGGTTTAAGGGGTGTGTTATAGTTTGATGGCTTATGTTGAGCTAATTAATATCACAAATAAGCCATAATTATGATATACACGTCATTTAAAATCACTAATGACCAAAAAAGAGAGATCATGATTTCATTTTTGTTGAACTATGTGATCTAGAGAGTGAATTTATCTCTAAATTTTCTTTCTACTCTCATATTTTTATTACTTTCATTTTGTCATTTTTCTTACATTTTCTAGCTAATCACTTTCAACTTTGGTTTAATTTGATTGAATAGATTTTTAAAATCTAACAATTCCCTATGGATCGATCCATACTCGCCACGTACTAACATTTGAACGCCGTGCGCTTGCGGTTAACTTTAGTTTTAAATTTATCGACGATTTTCTAAACTCATAGAAAAACCATCGTTAAACACTCGTCGAATTCATGTTCATCTTGTCGTGCTTTGGAATTTGTGCTTGGATTGTCGCATCTTGCTCTTGTCTATTTCTCTAGCCTGGAAAGGTGAGCAATCACTCACGATTAACATTCTTATATTTAGTAAATTTAATTTACATGAAATGATGATTGAAATATGTTGTTAAATTTGAATTGTTAAGTTATTTAATTGTTAAATATGATATGCCATTATCTGCAATTGTTTACCTATGACATTTGACACCATAACATGTTGCATATATTATATTTAAATTTGTTACTGATGATATGCTTGTTGTTGATATGCTATGTCATTTTATGCTGTTATTTATTGATTCTTACTCTGTAAGTTCCCTGTAGTTTAGAAATTCACTATGGGTTGAAATGATACATACACGAACGATCTTATAGATGAGGAGAAATGTTATGGGTTGAAATGATAAACCCAAGCGATTTTCACTGATTGTGAAATTTTGGGATTGTGGGTTGAAATGATATATACCCGTAAGAATTTAAATTGCAGATTGAAATGATAAATTTCTGTATCACTTAACTATAGGATAGAAAATTATATACGGACACCGTAGGTCTACTTTTGAAAAATGATTTCCAAGGTTTTGAAAGGAAACATATGGGTTTTAATAAATATTGATTTAAAATATAATATAAAGATTTTATTTTAGTATATGAGTAAAATTTAGATTTTTAAAATTATATATTTGGAAATTTTAAATTTATAAGTTAATTTTGAAAATATAAATTTTAAGATTTTACTTATAATTTTATTATTTTAAAATATATAAAATAAGATTTAATATAAAATAAATTTAATAATAAGATTTAATTTAATAAAATTTAATTTAATCAATATATATTATGTTTAAGTATTTATTTGAAATTATATTTTAAAAATAGATTTTGTAATAACTTAAATAAATTAGTGTTGGGAAGATAAATTGAAATTGATTTGAAATTGTATTTGTTTAAGAATTATATTTAAATAAAATTGATTTGAAACTTATTGAATTTGAGAGTTTAAAGATATGATTTATAACTTGATTTTGATTAAAGGTGATTAAATGAATATTTCCAGATTTAAATAAATTGAAATTGAATATTTAGTTTTGATTTAAATGTGTAATTGGAGATTTTATTTAAATGCTTATAAAAAGTGATTGGGTGAATATTTTAAAATTAAATATAATTGAAGTTAGATATTTAATTTTGACTTTATTTAAATTTGTAATTTGATATTTGATATTTTATTTAAATGTTAATAGAGTGATTAAGTGAATATTTTCAAATTTAAATAAAATTAAGAGTTCAATTTTGAAATATAAATGAAATTTATCAAAATGAGTTATAGTAAATTTTTTGAATATTTAACTTCGAAACCTAATGAACTGAAAGTGATTTAAATTTGTAGTTCAAACCTAGATTTGAAATCGATATAAATTAAAGATGGTTTTAGTGAGATTTCGTATTGTACCTTTTTAATTGGAATTGGTGCCGAGATTGATTTGAATTGAATTTTTGGAGCTAAAGTTGATTTGAATTGATTTGTGAAATTGGAAGAAACAATTCTAATTTGAAACTATTTCGACATAAACTATTTTAATATGTAAACCATTTTTCGTATATAAACTCTTTTTAATATATATAAACTATTTTAATTTATAACCGCTTTTTAAATATATAAATTATTCTTAATTTATAACTATTTCAATATATATTAACTATTTTCAATATTTAAACTGTTTAAGTTGGAACTGTTATTATTTAGATTTAATGGATTTAAATATGAATATTTTGATATGATGGTTTAACTATTTTGTGGTTATGATTTTTTGAAGTGGATATGATTTTTAAAATGATATGATTTTGAAAGTAATATGATTTCTAAAGTGATATGGCTTTGAAATGTATATGATATTTCAATGTGAAGTATGAACTGTTTTGAAATAAAACGACCTCGGTGTGAAATAAGCTTTTGGTTGTTAAAGAGATCGGGATCGGATATTGTCATACTCTTTGCCAATACCGAAAACCACTTTAACAACTGTGCACATGGTGGAGATTCCAGAACGAAGTAGGATGGTTTGGCGATGATTCTATATGAGGTATTAACGCAGCCCTGACTCACGTGAGTCAGCTTGATGTGGCTAAAACAGGAGCTATACCGGGCCAAGTGAGGTTGCACCTCCGATCAGGCACATTTCTTCGTTACCATTCTATGACTTTGTGATTTGATTTGGGTGCACCTTTGATTTTGAAGTATGTCTCGAGGTGGGCGGTAGTAGCTGCTATGCGTTACCACAAGTCCGGGAGTGCAAACGGTAGAATCCTACCTTGGCATTGCCTCGCGTGCCTTGTCACATGCCTTATCGCGCCTTCTATGAGTTTGGTTTGTATCGTACCTATGGAGTGCCCTCTAGGTAAACCACTGGTTTGGTGGAGTTTACGGTACTGTATAGACTATAGGAATATATAAAATGTGCTAATGGGGATATGGGTAACGCCTTAAAGTTATTTTAATACTTTACGTTACTGATAGACATGTTATAATAGCGTATATTACTACATAGTAGATAGTTCCACAGATCCTTAGAGGATGGAAATCCCAAGCATCCTTTAAGTTATATTGTATTTCACTTGGACATTTTACTTGAGTTGATTTACTGGTATAAGAATGTTAATCCTGACTCGAGTGTTTTGTGTTTGCTTTATGCTTGGGTCAGACTGAGTGTCACAGCATTTGATACTCACCTTTGGAGGCTGGAGCTTTGCTTGAAGATCTGCCTTTATCTATCCTACTTTCAGTTTATTCCAGTTGTTGATGTTCAGACTCGTCATTTGTTTATGTACTGGAGACTACTCTGTATTTGAGATTTCTGTTGTATTTTATTTCAAACTCTGTTGTTTATATAGTAGCTTCATGAACTACTATTTATCTATTCCGCTACTTATTGTTGTATTACTTTGTGTCTGTGATTCTGTGATAGATTTAGTTACTGTATATGCTAAGTTTTGCCAAATATAAATTAATAATCTGTTGTTTTGAGCAATTCAAGTCTGACATGTGTGTCTCCTAATGCACTTAGCCAGTGCAGCATGATAAGAGGTTCTCGCATTTGGGTTTGGTAGTGAGCGGATGACTCTTACTCCTACATGTCCTGCAGGGTTGGTGCAGTCGAGAGGCTAGCCATAAAAGTAGAACACTGGTACCGATGTATGCTACGGTGGGCGTTACCCCACCGGCGGTGTCCCGTTACACTTGGTATCAGAGCCAGGTTTAGGGAAAACTTAGCATATGGAGTAGAAACTCATTGAGATAGGGTAGTAATACCCTAGAATGAGTAGAATCAATTATTGTGACGACCCGCCCCTCACGACCAACGAAAATCGACATAAATACACTCATCGTATAACATACCAAATGATCGAGTGCCGAAAACATAGATTGTTGAGGGAAAAGAAAGTAGGTAGAAGAAAGTAGAAACTAAAACAAAACAGAATCTCACAGCGGACTGAATAATATATAATATCAATAGCTCTTTACACAAATCAAATCTGTAATATACATATTTCACATCAGAGTACACAAATCAATAATTACCAGCCTGGACAGTTATAACAACCTGCCCTCAAAACCGCTAGTAATTTCAACCAAAACACTACAGCGGAAATAAACAAGTACGTGAATACATCTCAGTCTCCACCTCGTCTCCTGAACTCCATAGCATCCTAACCTGAACCTGTAATACTCTGTCTGACCCGAGTATTATAATAAAATAACACCCAAGTCAGTCTGGAAAACCAGCGTGAGAAAACACACTCAATTTGAATAATTAAAGTTATCAAAATCCTTTGAAAATCAAAGGTACCTCGTAAGACCACGCCAAAAATAAACATGACGGGTTTTTACCTTACGATAACCAAAACATTTCATATCAAATCCTCAAATATTATAATAGTGTCAAAGTACAAATACTTATTCAATTATTGAGATAGGCGCGTATTGGAGAATGGATTTCATATGAATGACTAGGCATAAGTGCATCGCCTATCATAGTACATGTCTAGAACAGCGTACCGAGGACCACGCCGGGATCCCCTGCTACACAAGACTGGTCTACCCCTAACCTGGATAGACCGAGTATGCAAGTAAGGTAAGTATGGAGACATATACCTTGGCATTAAATGCTAGCCATACTTTGGTCATTCGAAAATATACAAATGTGCTTTCAGCCTCCATAAGCAAGGATATCTATGGTATATTGTACAAGATAATGTAATGACCTTGTTGTATAAAATATATCACCCTGTACAATGTTAGTACATCACATAGTAAAGCTCTTTTCTTTATATCAACATCTCCATTTCGTCCATCATCATTAAGCAAAACTGGATTCAAACATCACTTAGCAAATCAGAAAGGAAAAACAGAAACCTCATCATTTAATTCAACAACAAAGCAAGTCTAAAGGAAGATAAAATCTTAAATACAAATCTGCAGTTTTCAAATACAAGAAGCAGCTCTCTGTTTCAAGAAGATGTGTTTTGTGATCTTCTTCTAGAAAATTGTGAGTCAACTTTCTTAAGCTCTGTTGTTGATGTGCTGTTTGAATGTAAAATTTAAACAAGTTGAAACTTTGTTGAATGCATAGAATCCATGAGTATGTACACATGCATGTGCCTGTTAATTCAAGCCTGAATCATCTTATTTCCAGGTTATAGAATATAAAATTTTGTATAAAATCTAACTCCCCTACCTCTGATTTTTGGTTTAACCTCAAATTTCAAACAA
This sequence comes from Allium fistulosum, assembly GCA_030737815.1. Taxonomy (NCBI): domain Eukaryota; kingdom Viridiplantae; phylum Streptophyta; class Magnoliopsida; order Asparagales; family Amaryllidaceae; genus Allium; species Allium fistulosum. Next base: position 942,105,399 of record CM060908.1, read on the forward strand.
AAGTTTGTTTTGACATGTCTTGAATTTTAAAATGAACTTAAGCATAATAAACTAAAGTTTCTGGAAGAAAATTTAAAAATGCAGTCACAATGCAAACCCTGTAGGAATTCAAATGTTATTAGTCTTAGTTTCAGGTATATCAATTGAATTCTCATACAAAAATATGATTTTTAAAACTTGAATGAAGATTTTTAGTTCAGTAATTCAAGAGTAGTTCGCATTTGAATAAAAATTATATTTTTACCAATTTCTCGTAATTGAATCAATAGTAAATGTTGAAACTTGAATTGAAGCTAGTATTAACATCATGGATCTTGAGAAAATTATCAGAAAAATTTTCTATTGTATAAATTAAAGGAACGAGTTTGATTTAGGGTTTAGTTCCAATTTTGAACGGGTTGGAAATTTTGATCGCTGTGCATTCCTGGGTGCGTCGAGCGTCATGTGACTGGAGGGGAAAGTAGTTTGGGGGCTAAGGGTGGTGTAGCCGGAGTTTCGAAGTTTCTGGGGGTTTGCATCGCCTAAACAAGGGGAGAGAAGGTCGGAGTGTTGTTTTTATTTGGAGCTCGAACTGTTATTTTTCGTTCGCGAGTCTCATCGAGGTTTTCGGGTGCTGGGATGGCACGTGGGGAAGGTCGGTGACTTGTTCGTGGTGTCGCAGGAGGTAGGATCGTCTTTGACGATCTGTGCACATGCATGTCATGTTTGGAAATCATGGAGTTCGGGGAAGAAGAAGGCGCGACTCGGAGTCGATCTCGGGGAGTTCGCATACTGGCTCGAGTCTTGTATCGAGTAGTTCCAGTGGGGTTTTCAAACAACAGTTTTCAATTTTAAAAACTTTAAACACGGGAGAAGGAGAATCCACTCGGGAAGATGGAGGGGAAAACTCGGGTACAACTGCATTTAGCTCGGGTTTCACTCGAGTTGTCTGAGGCGTATAATTTTTACAAGTTTTAAAGAGATTAATTTACTTAAAGGTTTAAGTTGATAAAATGATGATAATCTATTTTCAAAGTTATGGAATAATTAATTAAGATTTATTAATGATAAGTAATTAAAGGAAATCAATTACTTAAAGATAATTTCTTGATTAGAAGTAATTAATTTTTTTTGGGTTTAAGATTTATTTAATCTACTATTTAAAGAATAATTAGTTAATGAGGTTAATTATTTAAGGTAATTAATTTGAGAATAATTAATTAATTAAAAGGTTAATTTATAAATGAAAGTGATTAAGGGATGATTATTAATTAAGAATAATTAATTAAATGGTAATTAATTAATTTATTAATTGAGGCTAATTAATTTGTTATTAAAGGTTAATTAATTAAAATAATTTGTAATTTTTTAATGTTAATTAATCAGGATTCGTGATTAATCTGATTTAATTAAATCAGATAAATAAATTGACCTTATCTATGGATATTTGGATTCTATTGGACGATTTGAATTGTTTGGTATCCCTGATATATGATGCTTTGCGATATATCCTGATTTGTGTTGTGACCTGTAATTTATTATCTATGACCTTTATATATCTGTGATTTGTGAATGGAAGATGAGCGTTATAGTTCATATCGCTTATCAATTATATTTCTGTATTCTGATCGGTGATTATTGAATATGTTGCACTACTGTGTTAAACCCCTGGACCACACTCTTACACACACAAACATGGATTTCACGTGGAAATCAGTTAAGTCACAGATTTTGACAATTTTGAAAGATTGAATTTGTGAATCCAAACAGTTTTGGAATTTGAACTGAAAGCTTTGAAATGGGTTTCAATTGTGAAATTTATTTTTAATAACTTAATAAAATTTTGTGTGTTAATCCGATTGAAGTGGAAATCGATTTGTAAATCTATCTTTGTGAAACTGCGTAAAATTTTGTGGAATAAAACTTTTTGTTTTAAAAGATTTGAAATGGTAATTTGTTTATACCATTGAAAAGAAAGATTTTGGGGAATAAATTGTGACTTAATTGAAATCCTATTATCCATATGTTTTTAAATATTGCGCTCATTATTCGGATTAACCGGGAGAGGACCTTTGTGTCATACAACCCATTCCGAAAAATGATACGTCATATATGGATAGCAATTGAAGATCGGTAGTGAAGACCAGATATTGACGAGAACGAAAGGATAACTCGTCGATTGTCTCTGCACTGAGTCGCGCCGGTATAGAGATTTCCTAAGTGATGGGAAGTCCAATCGGGATTGTGGATACCCGGATTGCAAGGGCTTCGTAAGAAGTGCCTTCGGTTCTGTTCGAACCAGGAACAGACTTGTATGGTTACATGTCTGACATTACACTTTGAGATATAAAGAAGATTTCTTTCAAATACATTTCTGTTGGTGGCGGAGAATTTATTCTCTTAGCTTAACACCCTTCTCTAAGACGTACGAGCTAAGAGGTTATGTAGTTGAAATTTATCAGCGATATACTCCCAATTTGGTAATGTGACATGCTGAGTGTTGATGTGTGATGATCATTGTTTGATCATTTGTGATATGATCATTTGTTTGATCATTTATCTTTGTGATCATTTCTTTGATCATCTGTTGACCCAAAGCATGGCTTTGTGCCAAAGCGTAGCTTTGTGGAAGAGACTTCGTCGAACCTCTCACCCCGGAATGGTCAAAACAGGATAGATGCAGCAAGGTTATTGGGGGTAGCGCCCCTTAGGGTATGTGCATTTCCTTCTGGATAGAAGTGGTATCATGGTATGGAGCCCAGATACTTAACTTATGTGGATGTCGCAAATATATATATATATATATATATATATATATATATATATATATATATATCTTACTTTGTGATTTGTTGCTGGGGCCCCGGTTAAAGGTTGGTTACAACCGGGAGATGGCATACTCATGTCAGTAGTTACCCAGTTAGGGGTAACCCGGCCTTATGTTGGCAGAGATCCGGTTAGGTTCTCGAGGCGTCTTTCCAGAGGCGTACCCATGTGGCCCAGGAAGTTCCTTAGCCCGACCATTGTTGGAAATCCAATTCCCAATACGAAACCCTGTACGGTTTTAGTTGTAGAACCTGCCATTTACTTATGGTGGCGCCCCACTGTTTAGATGGTAGCTATAGTAGGCATAGTTCGAAATGTCTATGCTGGCTAAGATTAATATTCTATTTTCGAAATGTTTTCTACACTATGCACTAATAATAATATCAAAATGTTTTGTTTACGTAATAAGCATCTTTGACTATCATAAGGAGAAATCTCCTCCAATTCCGCGTTTGCATTGTGTGTGTGGCGGGAGGCCTTATGGTAGTTTTATTTTCCAAAAGCATTGCGAATTGACTTTAAAAAAATTCTCTCGTTGTTCGTTTTTAAAGATAAACTGTTTTTGTTCCTCACACCAGTCCCATGACTGATCTGGAGTTGATTGTTTCTTTCCTAAACTCTGGGTGCTCAAAAATTTTCTACACGAGCAGCCTAGAGTTGGGTTTTTCAGATAATCATAATTAGTAGATTTTATGGAGCTAGTTCAGTCTTTGGATATGAACTGCACTTGCTTATCTTTGTGCCTCGTTATTGGGAGTTCGAGCTATTTCTGGATTGGTGCTTTGGAGATGGAGATTATCTGCTGCTGGTGTTATCCATTTTCTTTCCACTGCTATTTCTTGTATCATACCTCCGATGTATATTGATATTCATTGTATCACTCTATTGTATCAGATATTGTATCAATGCTGTATATCAATGTTTTATTCATTTCTTCCGATGTGTTGTTTACTTAATTGTGTTATAAGCTCCGGCGACTCGAATTTGAACGGTCGAATCTATGGCATTCGAGTACGATGTAAAGTATGGATGTCGATTTTCGAGCGCGAAAAACCCGTATCGTTACAGGAGATCACCTCCTAACCATTGTGGATGGATTTCCTTACCATCATCCCAGAAGAACGAAATGAGTTTATATGTATAGTATAGCACCTCAAACGGTAACTGTACCATATAATTCCCGTGCTTCTTCTAGATACTTCCAAAGTTATATTTAGGTCCAGATTTTGATAGTCGGTTATTTAACTATCAAATAAACAATAGATTCAACCAAATACTTCATTTTCCACTAAAAACACTAAGTCTTATTTAATTTAAATTTTAAATAAATTAAAGTCTCTTATCAAAGGTCATGTACTTATCTTATCGAATTCAGCATATTCACCTATTATCTTTTTTCAAAAATATTTGAAAACCCTTTTAAATAATATGGAAAGTACCACTGCGGTATCACCATGGATCACAGCTCAATGGTTACGTCTCTATCCTAAAGAAATCCAAGACTTAACTGCAGCACTCACTACCTCCGATTTACGCCATGCGAGTATACCCTTACTTCCCAAAGCTTTATTTAAAAAATTTTATCAAAATAATGCTTATAAATTCTAAAATAAATTTTCAAGTTAAATTTAGGAAAATATACTTAAATAAAGTTATTATACAAAGCCATATTAATATTTAATAATTTATCGTTTAAAACAAAAATGCTGACTAGTGCTTAAATAATAATAAATCTTTAACACTCGCTTTAAGGTTACTAATTAATAATTAAATATGCTTTAAACAATTTAAAATAATTAAATAACTAGGTTCCAGAATATTTTTAACACTTTAAAAATTTCCGAGCTAGTAATTAAAAATCCTCTTTTTAAAACAAGCCAAGTTTCTCGATTTCTAATTCATTCTGTAAATATGGAAACCTTAATGAACTCCAGTATAACCAATTTGATACTTCTTCCCAAATTCACTTCTATCCTTCAAAAATATTTAAAATCTTGATTTTAAAACCTTTTATATTTAAAACAAGTACCATTTAAGGATTTATTATTTAAAAATCCCTTTATATACTTTTATTCGCAAAAACCCCTGTTCACAATATCCTGAAATAGTTAAATTCAATTCCAAATCTACTATTTTACCCAATTAATTTATCCAAAATTCTATATAAATATTTTCTCCAAAACCCCTATTTTACAATCCTTCACCAATTCAAAAACCATATTTTATTGGTATTTAATTTTTTTTAACCAAAAATCCAGCTAAAACTGTCATACAATCAATTTAAATCACACAATAACCTATCACAGGTTATTCAACAAAACATATGTCACTATATATGAAATTAAATTTAACATTTTTGAGGAATCCAGTTGGATCCCTCCAACCTGTTTCCCTGCATCCACAGATGTTAGCACAACATAAAAATACCAATTCCGCTTCGAGGTAGAATATCGCGGTATATAGGGTCATCCGCTATTATGCGGGGCGCATAGGGTCTCATCCGCTATATATATGCGGGAATACCAATCACTCAAATATATATATATATATACTGCTATATATAATATCACATCTAACTGATAATAATATATCAATTTAACCAATCAGTCATTAATTAATTTTAACTATTTAAAATAAAAGCCAGCAGTCCAAAATTGAGTGAGATTAACTTACCTTGAATTTTAATTCGCCAAACGCTCCAATTTTAAATTAAATCGAACACGTTCGATTTAACCTAAAAATTTTGCTAGCTCCGATCGACTCCAGATCTGCTCCAGCCCATATTATTCATCGTTGCGATTCCGGTGCCGCTTGTTTCGTCCGTTTCCGACCTCGTATGAAAAAGATATGCTATTTTAAAGTTTGAATATAATTTATAAAAATAATTTTTTTTATATCATATGCACAGATCTGGCCATACATTCGAATTGCAAATCTAGGCCGCCCATTTTCTTTTCTCCCTCTCGTTCAACCTGCCGAATGAAACTCAACATCGCCGACCTTCATCTTCACGCCGCGACCACCACAGGCGATCGGAGTTCGATCGGGGATCATCACAACGACTCCACGAGCGCCGAGCACCCACGCCTGAAACCATGCAAAGCTCGGCCTCCCTAACTTTTCGAAAATCGTGAGCGAACGCGCGCCTTACACGAGTGGTTTCTGGCCACCACATCGAACCTTATCAGATCGCCACTGTTGGATAGGTAGATATCGAGCTGTTCTTCAATTTCCTAGTTGAAGTTTTCTCCTAAAAATCTATGGATTTGGAGAATTCGAGGGGGAAAGGTTGAAGAAATATCGAGGTTTTCACTGTTACAAGCATATATATACATGTATATTTATATTATTTTAATATTATTTCCAATTTTAACATACTTTTTCAAACGAACTCCAAACGAAATGTGCCGCCTAGCGTTTATAATGTTTTACCCCTATTTCGAACAGAATGGAACATGTTTCGAAACGATCGTATGTGGAAGATAGCTTTTCGAATCAAATTAAAATATTAAATTTTCGATATTTTATTTCAATGCGTTTCTATCCCGTATGACCAAACGGTAACCCCAAATGCTACGAAATTTGAAATCCAACAATAACAGACTATTATGGATCCAATGGAATTGGTTTCGTTGAATTCCGAGACTGTGTCCCGGAAGGCTATTTTAACTCGTCGATTAAATCGGGAGATCTTCAAAATCGTCGGAATCGTTTAAAATTTCGATTTTTAAAACTTACCGACTCCATTATAAATCACATAGAATTTATATTCACATTAGAAATCATTCTGATTTATATTAAATCAAAATTCGATTATTTACACTATTACCATATATTAAATTTCACTATTAAATTAATGTATAAATTCTAAACTTTTAATTTATCGACTTTTAATTCCCTTCGAAGGTCCAATATTTTAATTCTAATCCAAATAGAATTTAAATAAATTTTAGGAATCATTTCCATGTCCATTTATCTCCGGGTTCACCTATTATCCCAATTTTCAATATTAAATTTATATTTACCAAATCCAATTTATCGCTATATTTGAAAATATAAACCATTTCATTGATTCTTCCATATTCAAAATCAATTAATAATTTAAATTCAATAGTTAAAATAAATTAAGTGTTCAAAATTAAACGACCAAAATTCTGGGTCATTACATTCCTCCCCTCTTATAAAAATTTCGTCCTCGAAATTGCTAAGGTAGGAAAAATGCTCTTAAACCCATTTACTTTTCTAAAACCCACTTAATTAAAATCCCACATTCACTTCTCTAAACCCTTTTGGTTTTATCCAAAACAATTAGCTTTCATTTCTAACTCAAAACCCTTGATTTCTAATACAGTTCAAAAATCAACTTTTCTAGTTAACAAAAATTTTCTAAAAATTTTTCAAAATTTTTCTAACACCCGAAATTTCTGAAATTTTTTGACAGAGTCTCCTTTATATGGAGAGCTTTTTACAATATGACAAGAGAGATAAAAATATATACATCGACCCACACAGTCGGAAAATAAAATATATATCAATATATTATCATTTCTTTATTTTATTGCATAGGCGTTCCTCATATTAGCGTTTTTAAGCGAGCGGGTTATTTATATGCATTTACGCAACCCAAAATCTATCCAATAGCTCCCTGTACCTGTACTTACTCAAAATAAGCACAAAGTTTCTTAACCATGAAATTTTATAACATTTCATTTATTTAACTAGCTAAAGATCTAAACTTCATAAACCAAACATGCCAATCATATATTACAAGAAATTATAAGATTCCAACACTAATTTTAATTTCCTTTCCATGTATCCATATATCATTTCCTTCAATTCGAAATGATTCAAAACCATATTTATTGCATTCAATTCATATTCACAACAAACAAACTCATATTCAATCCAGATTGATTATATGTGCCTTACTTGCATAAATTAACTTTTATTCAATTTCAAATTGATCCACAATCAATTTATTTTCATTCCATTCATATTCGCTTCCATTATATGCAAATCCATTTTATTAACTTCAATTTATTCCTTTTTAAATTTACTCTAAATCAATTTTTTTTCTTATTTCCATTTGATTTCTATTCAAGTTATCTACCAACTTTGTTCGCTTCATTTTTATATCAAACACATTCCAATCCATGTTAGTTTATTGCTGAATTCATTTCATAAAAATCACTTAAGTTAAGTTTCCATTGCAACCAAATTCCATTTCTCCTTTAAATTGATTTTAAATCAATTCATCTATTTTCCATTACAGCTCGGTTCTAATTCATTTTAAATTGAATCCCATTCAATTTACTTGTTTTCATTAACTTTACTTCCAACTTATATTACCTCTTTTCCATTCACTTTCATTTAACTTACATAGTGCTATTCACTTCATTTTATAGCGAACGGCATTTCATTTTAAGCTAATTTATTACAAACCATTTCACAAAATTATTTCTAAGGTTTATTATAAACATTCCCTATCACTGCTTAAGTTATATTCAGCTTTAAAACTTAAGTTCATACCCCAACTATAATCCAAAATCATATTTCAATTCATATTCAATTTATCTACTCTTAAATTGAATTCGTTCCTTGGTTATCAATTACTTAACCATTTTGACTTGGTTTTACTTTTTCCACTTTCCTCGTTTAATAAGTTATACAACTTATTTATTCACAATTCCTTGAATTTTCCACTTAAGTTTATTCGCATTCATTATTTATAACAATAGTTATACAACCACTTCACAATTCCAATTTATACTTAATATACTCAATTTCAATTCACCCTTCATTTAAAATTCAATTTTTATGAATTTCCATTCTTTTATCATGATACCAAACCATTTTCATTTAGGTTCTTCCCGTTTGATTTCTCAATTTATAAGTTCAAAACTTATTCACTTAAAATCCCATTTTAGTTACCTGAGCTTATTTACATTTTATAATCACAACTACGGATCATATATATACACATCACTTAATAACTTAAGTGTGTTCATCCATTCAATAATTATAACTTATAATTATATAATTATTCTACATTCAACTTAATATCAAATTCAATTCAAATCCAATTTCAATTTTATTTAACTTGTCTTAAATTAAATTTCAACTCATAATATTCATTTTAACTAACTCAAATCAAATATTAATTCCAGGATTTAAAATTTACATTTTCTTTTCTCGTCTATATCCACTTCAATTTATAAGTTCAATAACCGATTCTTCTTAACATTACAAATCATTTAGATGGAAATTCTAGAACTCGGGTCAGACCGAGGTGTTTCAGGTTAGATACCCTTTGGACTTAGCATATTCTGCTTCCGCATGGACTTTTCTGCTAGCTCTTTTTGTTGTATCTTTTGTGTAGTCCTTTTTGTTGCTACTCTAATATGTATATTCTTTTGACTCGTGTTTGTATTATGGTCGTCATACCACATATGTGATGTATCATTTTGTATACTCTGTGATGCATCTCAATATGTGTATATATCTGATTATTTGATGTTCTATGATGTGTTTTGCATTTGAATTTTTGTATTTTGTTCTGATAGATCCTATAGCCACCTATGGCTTTGTATTAAGTATTTATTGGATATGCCGACCCACTTGAATTAGAAAAAATATAGAGCATTTATCGACGTATTCAATAGATATTTAAGACAAGGCTATAGATGGTCGCTCCTAACTAGCCCTATTCTCTACATTAGAAGACGATATTACCCTGTAATACTCTTTGTTATTGTGGGTCTCGGGGTGGGGCATCACAGTTTGGTATCAAAGCTGAGTTCAGAACAAAATATGATAAACACATATCAGAAACATATATTACGGTACATCAAATTATAGTACAAGTGTTATAAATTCCCTAATCATCATGTCCTTAACCTTTTCATGTCCTTTGGAATAGATATAAGATGGGTATACGTCTAGGAATGTATTTTAATTCCGTAGTATTCCACAATTAAATTGATGATATCTTATCCTAGGGGTAACCCTAATCATGATTGTTCTATTCGAGTCCTCTTCGATACGGGTGCTTAACACTCATCTGTATCGGAGGAATTTGTTGATGCCATTGGATGTTATTGTCTTATTACTTCTGTGAGGATTGCGAATCCTATTGAGGGAATCCACAATATTTGGCTTGTTGAGTGAGGATTTTGAGATTGTTCTTTGTAGTTTTTCTTTCCGTGCGTAATTGCACGTTATTTACTATCTTAGGTTTGATGAGAATTTGGAAGGATTGGCTTGTATGTATAAAGCCCAAATTCTATGTTTGAAAGGATTATATATCTTAGGTATTCTAATTCGGCTGATCTGTTGTTTCTTGTCCTTTGGAATCTTGATGGAGATTCCGAAGTATCTTAATTGCTTTTGAGTCTCGAGATAATGATGAAATATCTCGAACTCCTGTTTTTAGTAATTCTGCCGATGTATTTGAGTCCGTTAAGGTTTACCACCCAAGCGGGCAATTGAGTTTGTTTTGACTTCGTTCCTGATTCTCAGATTATTAGTCGTCCTCCCATGAGGATGTCCATTAAGGAAATGAGGAACTCTAAGAGTGATTGCTGAAGCTTGAAGCCAAGCAATTCATTCAGTTCAGTCTTTACGTGGGATGCCACGGTCATCTTTGTTATGAAATCTGAGGGTATTCCTAGGCTTTGCATCCATTTTCACAAGCTTAACAAGTTAACCATTAGAACGAGTATCTATTGCTTATGATTGATGACATATTCGATCTATTGGGTGGTGTTAGGGTCTTTCCTCGGCTTGACCTTGCACCGATTTCATCAGCTACGAGTTGTGGAGGATAGCATTCCTCTTACCGCATTCCGCACTCGTATGGTTCTTCTAAGTGGCTCGTTATACCTTTCGGTTTGACGAACACTCCAGTTTATTTCATCAATCTTGTGAATCGACTATTCTGTGAATATCTCGATGAGTTCTCCTTGTGTTCTTTGATTTTGAGTGTAAGCAACAATTTGATATTGCAAATCTTTCAAATAGAAGATATGTTTTTAAGTATAATTGGATTTTTGTTTATTGAGACAAGCAAAGAATATTTTGTAAATTATATAAGAGGCATTTTTATAGAAAATGATTTTTGTGTTGGATTATCCATCGAGTGCTTTAAGAGTTCTGGTCGATACGCCTGATCAACGTTATCGATAGGAATTTCCTAAACACTATGATGAGACAATTAGACATGGTAAATTGAGTTTTAATAAGTAAAGTTTGTAATAAATTAATATGGTTTGAGTATTAATTTTTTTTTGAATGTGTAATGCAGCCAGCGAACCATACTGAGGGTTGGATGAGTGGAGAGGCAATTTTGATCATTTGGTCAACTCTGCAGCCAATCGATGGGGACATTCACTATAAATCAATGGCGAGGCAATACCCTTATATTATTTGAAATTTTTGAAATTGAGAATGCTAATTTTAAAATTTAGCATTTTGTGAGCAAGTTTTGTTTTAAAATTTTGGTTGTATTAAAAATTTATTGGTGTAAATTTGTGAAATCCTTTTGGAAACAAGTTTGAATTAATTATCAACTTTAATTAGTTTTATGTTGATAATTAAATGGAAATTTAATTTTGGTGACAAAGTGAAAATGTGAATTTGAATTGTCTTGATAAATGAACCATCTAAGTAGTATAATTATTCTAATTATGAGAATGATTTTAAACTTTATATATATATATATATATATCCCAAAATTTATTTTATGGATAATCAATAATCATTTCTTGATAATGAAAGAGATTAGCTATCTCCTTCAAAATGTGTTTTCTTAGTTAATTATTTTAAAGTTAGATTTTGGAAAGTAATGAAGATTTTTCCAACTAATGAATTATTTCTTTCTATGATAATTATATAGTGTTGATCATAATTTTGGTATGTCTTAGCTTTCCAGAGAAAAATAAGATCGTTTAATAAGTGATTTAGCAAAACCTTGTTTGAAAATATAATTTGAAATTAAATGGTTTGGAAAAAATTCAAAATTTAAATTGATTTGAAAGATTAAATTTGGTTTGAAAAAGTGCTTTGCTAAAACAACAATAACTTGAGATTTATAACTCCAAAAATTTTCAAACTTTTTGAAAATAAAAGAGCTTTTAGAAAGCTATAAATTTTCCTTTTACCACTTTAGAAGATCTTGCTTTTATTCTGTCTAAAATAGGTTTGAAAGTGAATAAACATTTCTGTCCTTTAAGATTCTAAAATTTGGGCTGAAAGTAAATTTAACATAACTTTCAAATCGTAAATCCAATTTTTATGATCGTTATATTGCTGGAAAGCTTAAACTTAGTAGAACAACTTTTATTTTATAAGTATTTTCAGATTTTGAGTTTAGTTGGGTCAAAATTTAAGATTATTACAGCAGATTTGAAATTGAAATAACTTGTTTCTTAATAGTCACGTGCATTCTACCTATTTTGTGTTTATAATTTAGTTGATGTTTAGTATGAATATATATACTTCAAATTGAAATATATTTTGGTAGAATTTAAGGGTGAAACTTTTTATTCACTTTAAATGAAGAGTTTGTAAATTAAATTGGATTTGTGTAAGAGGTTTTGAAAACTTTCTAAATATTGAGATTTGAGAATTTGATTATGAAGAAAATGGATTTTGATAACCTTGAAAATATTTGTTTAGTTAAATAGGAGTATAAAGAATTCATTCTTTGAGTTTGTCTTGCCTTTGTGCAATTATCTTGTGACTTGCATTTATGCGGTCGGTTGGGTTGGTGGTATGAGGAAACCACCTACCTCTTATTGAGTCTTCTTACCTCAATTGTTTCAATCTAATGTTGGTGTGGTTCTTTCCGTAGTGACATACGGAAAGTCATATCGACAATTATCTAGTTGGTTGGAATCGGGATAAAATTTTCTTAAATCCCGACTCTATTTGTGAAGATTCTGAGGAATCGATCTCACCCGATTTATCTATTGTGTAGCCTTCAATTCGTGTTCTTGCTTCAAAGGTGCAATGCCTTCAAAATAAGAATATTCTGCTCGTAAAAATTCAATGGTCCGCTAATCCTAATAGCTGCGCTTGGGAAACCATAGAATTTACTGAGCTATCTTATCTGAGTTTTCTGTTTTCTTGTGTTGAGGGTGAGATATTTAAACTCTGGATTATCTATCTTCCTTTGCTTGATGAAATAATTTGCATTCAATACAGCCCTTCTCTAAAAATTGCGAGGACGCAATTTTTATAAGGGATAGAGTCTATAACAACCCTGGTTTTGGTGATTACCTGTAAATATTAAATTATAACAGTAGTTATAATTTAATATTGTGAATTAAAAATAATTTGGAGATTTAAATTGTTTATTTGTAATAGACAATGGATTTTGGAAATAAAATGTGAAAATAAAGTTTGGAAAACTTTATCTTGGGTATTTGTGAGAATAATGAGTGAAATATGATTTTATTTTATGAAAGTGCAATAATTCTTGTAATTATTGCCAAATGCTTCTTTTAATAATTTTTAAAGGAAGTATTTGATTTTTACAATGTGTTTATTTAAAATAAAAAGGTGAAATTTGATTTAAAAATAAGTTTTGATCATAAAAATGATGAATAATGTTTTGTTATATTTTATTACACAAGAAAATAATTTTTATATAATTTTTGGAGTTAAAAATAGAGTTTTATATGAATTATTGTGTAAATTGTGTATTTAAGTAAAATAAGAGTTTTTAATAATGAAAAATATTTTTATAACTAAATTATCTTTTTATTTGTTGTTAAAAATGTTGGTTAAACATAAAAATATGTTTGTATCATTTATAGAGAAGAAATCATGTTAATACACATATGTTGTATTATGTAAATATGAGAGTGTTAGGGTAAATTTAGTGTTCATTAGATTTTTCGGCTAATTAATTCATTTGGGTCAAGCCCATTTGTTCACTGACCAGTAAAGTAATGAGAAAGCTTCTTCTTTCTCAAAACACCTATACGTACATTTTTACTAGAAAACAAAGAGAAGAAGAAAAACTATTCCTCTTTCAAACCCTAGGCTTCAAATCTCCAATTAATCCAAGTGTTTGTTGAAATTTATCAAAATAGAGTCAATTATTTCTGGTAATCTAAGCCAAAACCAAAATTCTCTTCATCCTTTTTCTGATTTGGTGAATTTGTTGTCTATAATTGAAGTTTCGTTCTTGGATGTTTGAATTAACTCTTTTTTTAGGTTGTTGAAGCTTCCTCAAGGCCAAAGCTTGCATCTTCTCTCCAATTCACTCTTGTTGCTCTACTATTTGTAAGGTGAGTATCAAAACTGACAAATGCTAGCTGAAGCCAAGCTTCAAATTGCTATAAACTATGAAAAGTTTGCTTTTGTATCTTGTTTTATGCTCAGTTTTGTTTGTGCTAAAACTATTCATACCTCCACTTTGCATGTTAATTTCCTGTAATTTCGGCTACGAAATGCAACCGGATTTTCTTCTGATAGTAGTCCATGTGTTGTAGTATAAGTGTGCAAAATTTCATAGAAAAACTCTTTCGTTTGATACCTGAAAACTTTGCTGCAAAATCAATGCACAGCCTGGAAATCACCTGTACACATTGTGTTCCTGCAAATATGGCCTGAATCCATGTTTAAGATAGTGTAACTTTTTCATTTCCAGTCGGAATTCATTGATACTTTTTTGTTTGAAAGCTGAAGTTTTCTATTAAATGCATACCTATTTTCAGCTCAATTCGATGTAATTTGGTCTTCTGTTTCATGCCTGGAAGCTGAACCCGAGATGGTTTTCAAGCCTGTACATTTTTTTGGTTTTTTGAACTGTTGCAAACATGGCCTGAGTCCATGTTTGAGACAGTGTAACTTTTTAAATTTCAGTCGGAATTCATTGATCCATTTTTTGTTTGAAACATGAAGTTTTCTACTATATGCATACCAATTTTCAGCCTAATATGAAGTTGTTTTTTCCTCTGTTTTAGGCCTGTAAGTTGGACCAAGATGGTTTTCAGGCCTGGACATTTTTGTTTTTGAACTGTTGCAAACATGGCCCGAGTCCATGTTTGAGACAGCGTAAAATTTTCATTTCTAGTCGAAATTCATCGATTCTTTTTTTTTGAAAGCAGAAGTTTTCTATTTTGTGCACACCAATTTTTAGTTCAGTCAAAGGTCGTTTGGCCACCTGTTTCATGTCCGAAATTTGATCTCAGAGAAGATTTCAGACCTGGGTATTGTTGCTGATGCATTTTTATGTTCTTTTTCCGTCCGACTTTTGACTTTTACTGCATGTTTTTGTAATATTTATGAAATGTTTTAAGGCCATGATATCTATTGGTAGACTAGCCAAATTTTGGAGATTTTGAAATTCAAATTTAATTTGGATTAAATTTGAATTGAATTCGAATATCGATTTGAGTGATTTCTTGGGTTTTTATTCGTTTTCGAGCACGGATTTTTCCAAACCTTTTTTAAATAACTTTTAAAATAAATGGGCATATTAAATTATTATTATATAATATCTTTAAAGTATTTTCAAATATAGAATCTATTTATTCTCGATAATAAGGGAATTTTCAAATATGGCTTTCAAAATTGGTATTAAAGCCTGTTTTCAAATATGGCTTTCAAGCTTGGTATTAAAAGTCAAAAGTCGGACGGAGGAGAAAAAACATAAAAATGCATCGGCAACACAATACCCAGGTCTGAAATCTTCTCTACGTTCAAATTTCGGACATGTAACAACTGGTCAAACGACCTTTGATTGAACTAGAAATTGATGTGCACAATGTAGAAAACTTCGGCTTTCAAACAAGAAAAGAATCGATGAATTCCGATTGGAAATGAAAAAGTTACGCTGTCTCAAACATGTACTCAGACCATGTTTGCAACAGTTCAAAAACAAAAATATGCCCAGGCTTGAAAACCATATTGGGCCCAAATTACAGGCCTGAAACAGAGAAACAAACGACCTCATATTGAGCTAAAAATTGGTTTGCATATAGTAGAAAACTTCATCTTTCAAACAAAAAAAGAATCAATGAATTTCGACTGGAAATGAAAAAGTTATACTGTCTCAAATATGAACTCAGGCCATGTTTGCAACAGTTCAAAAAACCAAAAAAATGTACAGGCCTGCAAACCATCTCGGGTTCAACTTCCAGGCATGAAACAGAGGACCAAACTACATCGGATTGAGTTGAAAACTAGTATGCATATAATAGAAAACTTCAGCCTTCAAACAAAAAAAAATCAATTAATTCCGACTGGAAATGAAAATTTTACACTGTCTCAAACATGGACTCAGGCCATGTTTGCAGCAACACAACAAAATGTGTACAGGTGATTTCCAGGCTGTGCATTGATCTTGCAGCAAAGTTTTCAGGTATCAAACGAAAGAGTTTTGCTATGAAATTTTGCACACTTATACTACAACACATGAACTACTATCTGAAGAAATCCGGCAGTATTTTGTAGCCGGAATTGCAAGAAATTAACATGCAAAGTGGAGGTCAGAATAGTTTAAGCACAAACAAAACTGAGCATAAAACAAGATACAAAAGCAAACTTTTCATAGTTTATAGCAATTTGAAGCTTGGATTCAGCTAGCATTTGTGAGTTTTGATACTCACCTTACAAAATAGTAGAGCAACAAGAGCGAATTGGAGAGAAGATGCAAGCTTTGGCCTTGAGGAAGCTTTAACAACCTAAAAAAAGAGTTTATATAAACATGCAAGAACAAAACTTCAATTATAGACAACAAATTCGCCAAATCAGAAAAATGATGAAGAGAAGTTTGGTTTTGGATTAGATTACCCAAAATAATTGACTCTATTTTGATAAATTTCAGCAAACACTTGGATTAATGGAGATTTGAAGCCTAAGGTTTGAAAGAGGAATAGTTTTTCTTCTTCTCTTTGTTTTCTAGTAAAGATGTACGTATAGGTGTTTTGAGAAAGAAAAAGCTTTCTCATTACTTTACTGGTTAGTGAAAAAATGGGCTTGACCCTAAAGAATTAATTAGCCTAAAATCTAATTAACACTAAATTTACCGTAACACTCTCATATTTACATAATACAACTTATGTGTATTTGCATGATTTCATCTCTATAAATGGTGCAAACATATTTTTATGTTTAACAAACATTTTTAACAATAAATAAAAAGATAATTTAGTTATAAAAAGATTTTTCAATATTAAAAACTCTTATTTTGCTTAAATACACAATTTACACAATAATTCATATTAAACTCTATTTTAACTCCAAAAATTATATAAAAATTATTTTCTTGTGTAATAAAATATAACAAACCATTTTTCATCATTTTTATGACAAAAGCTTATTTTTAAATCAAATTTCACCTTTTTATTATAAATAAACACATTGTAAAAATCAAATACTTCCTTTAAAAATTATTAAAAGAAGCATTTGGCAATAATTACAAGAATTATTGCATTTTCACAAAATAAAATCATATTTCACTCATTATTCTCACAAATACCCAAGATAAAGTTTTCAAAACTTTATTTTCACATTTTATTTCCAAAATCCATTGTTTATTCCAAATAAACAATTTAAATCTCCAATTTATTTTTAATTCACAATATTAAATTATAACTACCGTTATAATTTAATATTTACACGGAATCCCCAAAACCAGGGTTGTTACAGATTTAACCACCTGGTTTTATTTTAAATCATTCTGAAATCATAATATACATATATCACTTTCGTATATCAAATCATACTTTCGGATTTTCAAAACAACTTGTTTTCCCAAAAACAATTCTCTTCTGGAATTTCTATAACAAAACTTGTTTACCAACCAAGTCCAAACAAATAATCATAGTCAATCACTATGGTAGCAATCCATCACTTAGAAACCCGAAAATGAATACTGATGATGTGGCCATCATCACCAGAATTATTTTTCAACGACTGAAGTGAGTTCGATGCTTCCTTACTTCCAAAATTCATTTTAAAACAATTTCCTTTCAGGAATATCTCCAAAATAATACCACCATTATTCCTTTCAACCACTTTGGGAAACATTTCCAAATTTTCCAAGATTTAAAAATTCCCAACATTTAGTTCAAACCCAATTTAAAACATTTTCCAAGATTCCCGAGATTTAAATTCTGGTTTGAATCCAATTTTAGTTATACTCCTTTGTATAAATCATTCTTATACAATTTTCTATTTGGTTATGTATAAAATCATTTCAAATTTTATAATCTATTCTGATTATAATATTAACAACCAACATTCCAAGCATATATAGTATAATAATTTTAGAAAATTATTTCTTTTATATCAAAATATATTTTTGGGTAAAATTATTTCATTTACCCACTTTAAAACAATAATATGTCGGTTTACCTTGTTTAAGGGTTTAGAAACCCCTATCGATACGGTTGTACTTCCCATACCGACCAGATCATAAACACTCAACCGATAAGTCAACACAATATAAAACATTTTATATTCACTAACAAATACGCGCTCATATATATTAATACAATCGAACTCATTCTAGAGTACTTCTAACTCTATCTCTAATGAGTAACCCCCACCAAAGCCTAGGTATATCGCCAACCTAAGCTCTGATACCACATGTGATGACCCGCCCCTCATGACCCTCGAAAATCGACATAAATATGCTCATCGTATAACATGCCGAATGATCGAGTGCCGGAAAGACGGATTATTGAGGAAAAAGAAAGTAGGTAGAACAAAGAAGAAACTAAAACAAAACAGAATCTCACAGCGGACTGAATAATATATAATATCAATAGCTCTTTACACAAATCAAATCTTTAATATACATATTTCACATCAGAGTACATAAATCAATAATTACCAACCTGGACAGTTATAACAACCTGCCCTCACAACCGCTGGTAATTTCAACCAAAACACTGCAGCGGAAATAAACAAGTACGTGAATACGTCTCGGTGTCCAGCTCGTCTCTTGAACTCCATAGCGTCCTAACCCAAACCTGTAATACTCGGTCTAACCCGAGCATTATAATAAAATAACACCTGAATCAGTCTGGAAAACCAGCGTGAGAAAACACACTCAATTTGAATTATTAAAGTTATCAAAATCCTTTGAAAATCAAAGGTATCTCGTAAGACCACGCCACAAATAAACACAACGGGTTTTTACCTTACGATAACCAAAACATTTCATATCAGATCCTCTAATATTATAATAGTGTCTAAGTACAAATACTTATTAAAATAGCTGAAATTGTTACATTAATTAAATTCCAGCATACTAGGCTCTACAATCAAAACCGTAAAGGTATGTATTAGAGAATGGATTCCATACAAATGAATAGGCACTGGGGTATCGCCTGTCACAGTACACGTCTAGAACAGCGTATCGAGGACTACGCTGGGATCCTCTGTTACACAAGACTGGTCTACCCCTAACCTGGATAGACCGATTACTCTATCACCTCGGGTGTTCCCACCCTTTCCGAGCTCTATCCATAAATCGTAGTAATAATATCTGAGGGTATCTAGAAAGGTGATAACATACCCTACTTGGGTGCTACCCATTTAGCCTAGCTGCATCTCCCCTGCTTTTCAGTCATTCCCGGTTGATGAGCCTAGAGGCTACGATTACCTTTTTAAGAAATTTTCACTTAGAATGCTCATTGTCCTCCAACGACAATGTTCTGATAGCATTCATCCATACAAGTCCGTTCCGGGTCTGAACGGAACCGAAGGCACTATTCCTACTACATCCATTTTGGAATCATCCCCGAGATTAGTAGCGATCAGCCCTTGGACTTCACTGCTCCATCTTCGACTCCATGCTCTTGTCTTCACTTCGAAAACGTACTTGTTGGATCGAAGTGGTTTTCGGATAATAAATCCGATCCTGGTCTCTTCGAAACAACGTTCGATATTTCCGGTAAACTCAACCCCGGTTCTTTAGGAAATAAACAGACAAAAATAAGATCGGAGATCACCTCCTAACCGTTGTGGACGGATTTCCTTACCATCGTCCCGGAAGAACGAAATGAGTTTATACGTACAGTATAGCACCTCAAACTGTAACTGTACCATATAATTCCCATGCTTCTTCTAGATATTTCCAAAGTTATATTTAGGTCCAGATTTTGGTAGTCGGTTATTTAACTATCAAATAAACAATCAACTCAACCAAATACTTCATTTTCCACTAAAAACATAAAGTCTTATTTAATTTAAATTTTAAATAAATTAAAGTCTCTTATCAAAGGTCATGGACTTATCTTATCGAATTCAGCATATTCACACAATATCGTTTTTCAAAAATATTTGAAAACCCTTTTAAATAATATGGAAAGTACCACTGTGGTATCACCATGGATCACAACTCAATGGTTATGTCTCTATCCCAGAGAAATCCAAGACTTAACTGCAGCACTTACTGCCTTCGATTTACGCCATGCGAGTATACCCTTACTTCCTAAAGCATTATTTAAAAAAATTCTCAAAATAATGCTTATAAATTCTAAAATAAATTTTCAAGTTTAATCTAGGAAAATATACCTAAATAAGGTTATTATAC
The DNA here is from genome assembly GCA_030737815.1 of Allium fistulosum. Taxonomy (NCBI): domain Eukaryota; kingdom Viridiplantae; phylum Streptophyta; class Magnoliopsida; order Asparagales; family Amaryllidaceae; genus Allium; species Allium fistulosum. Next base: position 942,125,761 of record CM060908.1, read on the forward strand.
AAAGCCATATCAATATTTAATAATTTATCTTTGAAAACAAAAATGCTGACTAGTGCTTAAATAATAATAAATCTTTAACACTCATTTTAAGGTTACTAATTAATAATTAAATATGCTTTAAACAATTTAAAATAATTAAGCAACTAGGTTCCAGAATATTTTTAACACTTTAAAAATTTTCGAGTTAGTAATTAAAAATCCTCTATTTAAAACAAGCCCAGTTTCTCGATTTCTAATTCATTCCATAAATTTGGAAACCTTAATGAACTACAATATAACCAATTTTATACTTATTCCCAAATTCACTTCTATCCTTTAAAAATATTTAGAATCTCGATTTTAAAACCTATTATATTTAAAACAAGTACCATTTAAGTATTTATTATTCAAAAATCCCTTTATATACTTTTATTCCCAAAAACCCCTGTTCACAATATCCTGAAATAGTTAAATACAATTCCCAATCTGCTATTTTACCCAATTAATTTATCCAAAGCTCTATATAAATATTTTCTCCAAAATCCCTATTTTACAATCCTTCATAGATTCAATAACCATATTTTATTGGTATTTAAAAAAGAATACCAAAATCCAGCTAAAACTGTCATATCATTCAATCAATTTAAATCACACAATAACCTGTCACAGATTATTCAACAAAACATATGTCACTATATATGAAATTAAATTTAACATTTTTGTGAAATCCAGTTGGATCCCTCCAACCTGTTTCCCTGCATCCACAGATGTTAGCACAACATAAAAATACCTATTACGCTTCGAGGCGGAATATCACGGTATATAGGGTCATTTTCTATTATGCGGGGTGCATAGTGTCTCATCCGCTATATATATGTGGGAATATCAATCACTCCAATATATATATACTGCTATATATAATATCACATCCAACCGATAATAATATATCAATTTAACCAATCAGCCATTAATTAATTTTAACTATTTAAAATTAAAGCCAGCTGTCCAAAATTGAGTGAGATTAACTCACCTTGAATTTTAATTCGCCAAACGCTCCAATTTTAAATTAAATCGAACACATTCGATTTAACCTAAAAATTTTGCTAGATCCGATCGACTCTAGATCTACTCCATCATGTAGTATTCGTCACTGTGATTTTGGCGCCGCTTGTTTCGTCCGATTCCGACCTCGTATGAAAAAGATATGCTATTTTAAAGTTTGAATATAATTTATCAAAATAAACTTCTTTTTATATCATATGCACAACTTGGCCGTACATTCAAATTGCAAATCTAGGCCGCCCATTTTCTTTTCTCCCTCTCGTTCAACCAGCCGAACGAAACCCAACATCGCCGACATTCATCTTCATGCCGCGACCACCACAGGCGATCGGAGTTCGATCAGGGATCATCACGACGACGCCACGAACGCCGAGCACCCAAGCCTGAAACTGTGAGAGAATGTGCGCCTTACATGGGTGGCATCTTTAAAATCGTGAGTGAACGTGCACCTTACATGGGTGGTTTCTGGCCACCATGTCGAACCATATCAGATCGCCACCGTTGGATATGTAGATATCGAGGTGTTCTTCAATTTCCTAGTTCAAGTTTTCTCCTAAAAATCAATGAATTTGGAGAATTCGAGGGGAAAAGGTTGAAGAAATTTCAGCCATTAACTTAACTGTGGCGGCTGCATTTCTAGAGCTAGGGTTTTCACTGCTACAAGCATATATACACACGTATATTTATATTATTTTAATATTATTTCCAATTTAACGTGCTTTTTCAAACCAACTCCAAACGAAACGTACCGCCTGGCGTTTATAATGTTTTACCCCTATTCTGAACACAATGGAACATGTTTCGAGGCCTAATTCGATCGTATGTGGAAGATAGCTTTTCGAATCGAATTAAAATATTAAATTTTCGATATTTTATTTCAACGTGTTTCTAACCCGTACGACCAAACGGTAACCCCAAACGCTAAGCAATTTGAAATCCAACAATAACATACTATTACAGCTCCAATGGAACTAGTTTTGTAGAATTCTGAGACTGTGCCCCGGAAGGCTATTTTAACTCGTCGATTAAATCGGGCGATTTTCAAAATCGTCAGAATCGTTTAAAATTTGATTTTTAAAACTTACCGACTCCATTATAAATCACATAGAATTTATATTCACATTAGAAATCATTCTGATTTATATTAAATCAAAATTCGATTATTTACACTATTACCATATATTAAATTTCACTATTAAATTAATATATAAATTCTAAACTTTTAATTTATCGACTTTTAATTTCCTTCAAAGGTCCAATATTTTAATTATAATCCAAATAGAATTTAAGTTAATTTTAGGAATCATTTCCATGTCCATTTATCTCCAGGTTCATTATTATCCCAATTTTCAATATTAAATTTATATTTACCAAATCCAATTTATCGCTATATTTGAAAACATAAACCATTTCACCAATTCTTCCATATTCAAAATCAATTAATAATTCAAATTCAACAGTTAAAATAAATTAAGTGTTCAAAATTAAATGACCAAAATTTCGAGTCGGTACAATTATAGGATCATATTTGTTCGAGCTTGAAATTTCATCGTTAGGATCCTCCTGGATTAGGGTTTCTTTGGAATTTTGGAAATTTCCCCTTTGTTCTAAAATTCATCCGTGCCTTTTCCTGTTCGTGTTCATCTTGATACCGGAGCATCCCATAGCTCTATCTCTGTTGATCCATGTAGTAAATTTGAGCTCATCTTGCAACCAGAATTGGAAATTTCACCCTGGTGTGCGACTCATTCCATCTGCAGTCCCGCCAATCTTATTCTGATTTGAAAAGGGGTGAAACTCCTTTACAACATGCGTCGATTCACCAGAAATTTCTATGTCCTCGGTCTTGATGCTGTTATTTCTTTCAAAGTGCGAATTGTCTCTCTAGTGGATGACTAGGGTAATTCTCTTATGATCGAATATCGAATGCCTCAGGTTATGCAGGCAGTTCTATCTTTCGTTTGATACTTAGCCTAGTGATCTTGACTCTATCCTGATAGTCAGGGATTATCCCGATGTTTTGGTGAAGTCACTTATCTTCCTCCCAAGCGGGGAATTGAATTCCGCATCGACCTTATTCTTGGAGCTCGACCTGTTGTTCTTCCTCCCAGAAGAATGGTTTCTATGATTGGTTTCTATGAATGGTTAGTCATCCGCTTTGGATTAACCGATGCTCGTGCCTTCTCCATTGATCTCATGAATCACGTTTCCGCGATGTTCTCAACAAGTTGTCGCCATTTTCTTTGATGGTTCTCATTATTCTGAGTCTCGGTTGACCCGGTTAAGATCACCTGTGATTAATATTAGTCTATCCATCATTCCCCTTTTGTATTTTTACTATCTTATCTTCCTTTCGAGCCTATCTTCTTAGTTAGAATTCTCTTATTAGGGTTCCTCTAAAATTGAATCTCTATCCTTGTTTCAGAATCCATTCTTTAATCATTCTATAAGAGAGCGTATTTGTAATTGATATAAAAATATTTTATATTGTGTTTTTTGAATTGTTAAGTTAGATTTGGGGTTTCGATCGATTCATCTGGCCAACTCTATCGATAGGAATTCCAAAACACTTGAAAAGAGCAAACTGACACAATATTATTTTCGAAATTGGTAAATGAAATGATTTTATGTATGATTATATTTTATATAAGAGTATAATTTTTTGAAATTAGATAGTTAAATGAATTGGTTATTAGAAATGATAATACTAGATTATCATTTATTGTTTTGTCAACATTTCTAAACCATTAACTATTGTTGTTTGTTATGAGAAGATGAATTTTTAAAACATGGTTTATAAATTTGATTTGAAAATGAAATAAATTTAAATTTAAGGGTTTAAGGATTTAATTTCCGATGTTTTTCTAAATTTGGTTTCAAAGTTTTAAGAAAAATATATATTATTTGAAAGTATTTTCGAATGGAAATTGTTTCAAAGAATTTTAAAAGAAGTAGGTCAGTACTCTCCACTTTTGTCGCTGGAAAATAATTTCGGTGATGAATGCAGCATCATCGACATTCATTTTCGAGTCTCAAAGTAGGGAGACTGCTTAGTAGCTTTGCTACACTTTTGTTTTGGAAAATGGATTTGTGAATTTATTGACTATGATTTGAGGTATAAAATATATATATGTATATATTTATTTCAAAATGGTTTGAAGTGAAACCAGAAATTTAACTCTTAAGTTTATGGCAAGTGATGGTTTTCTATTATTTATATAAAGCAAATTTTTGAATAATTAGAGTGTTTAATATGAGAAATGGAATTGAAAAACTTGAAACAGTTGAACTAGGACAAAAAATATTAATTTATACAATACTCAATTGCATATTAAAACATATATAGCTTACCGAGAATATTTAAAAAGTTAAAATGTTTTTGTGAATGTAATTGAAGGTTATACAAGAGAAAACTTAAGTAATAGAAATGTTCAAATTAAATCTTACTTAATAGAAATGTTGCAAATAAATGGTAAATTTGTATAGTGCTCAGTTTCATTCTGTTACATCAATAAAACTTTCCTGGAAAAGTTTGAATGTAATGAGAATATGTAATTGAATAATATACAATATAATGTAATTAATAAGATGTTTAGAAAATTGAAATTTATGTGGTTTTGAATTAATTATTGTATTTTGTATTTTGAATCTATCTTTCCTTTTTGTTGGTTCTATTCTCCTATCTCGTTCCTTTTCGGGGAGAAAAGTTTTGAGTGGGGGAGAGTGTAACAACCCGAGAATTTTAACGATTTTTAATAACTGAATTTTTCATGAAAATATAATAATTAAATTTAACAACGGAAATTTTATATTTGGAATACATCTATTTAAACGTAGCAAAAGTCAAATTTTCGTCAGAAAATATAAAAGTTAGTTCTGTTGTGTAATTTTCAATTTCTATATTAAATCGGTTGATTTAATGGAAATTAAATATTTTTGAAACTTGAATATTTTTATATATAATAAAATTGTAATTCATTTTCTGAGTGTGACGTCGTATTTCGTTTCGCCAAATTTGGAATGCTCTAGCTTCATTTATATTATTTTCGGCGTTTTAGCAGCATTTGGCAGCAAATATCGACTTTTGATAGGATGATCGTATCGTTCATATCTGTGTACCATTCTATTCGTCTCATCGTGCTAATCTCCGTAGTATATTTGTATGTTTCGGCGTCCGGTACGCGGCGAAAACTACGTAACGATTTGCTGTATTGGTTCCGTATTTGAGCCTTTTGGGTTTTCTGTGTTCTTTCGTTTGCCAATCAGGTAAAGTTAATAGCAGCTAGCTATTAATATTCCTTGAATTCAACATATTGGTTGTTACTATTCCCTATTTGAATTTATATTATGCTGGTTCATTTTCATTTCTGGCTCGTTTCCTTTCATTCTTCCTCTTTCGTTTCTATTCTATATAAATAATAATATGTATACTAAGTACTGTTCATATTCATTTTCTTTGAGAAGTGAGAACTGCTCGTTCCCTTCCATGCCGATAGCCTTTCCCCTCTCCGTGCACTGCTGTACGACACTCCTCCCCAAACGCCAGATCCTCCACCTTCCTTGAAGTCGAACAGATTCATACCCACTCCGACCGTGCTCCACTCACCTCCGACCTATTTCCTGCCGTGCCACCTTTCAGCCTCTCGTTTTCCATCGAAACCCACCCACCACTCATGCGCGATAAACCACTGACCTCTCCATGATGAGCCTTCCCAAATCAAAGCCTTGCCTCGGCTATCCATGTTCCCCTCTGCCTGAACCACCTTGTGCCCGAACAGCCACCTTGTCTCTTCGAAACTCACCTCTCCACCAACAGCTGCCATCTCACCCTTTGACTGCCCCCAGCACTCACCTGAGCCACAGCCGTCCTATCGCCCACGTGTCTATTGGTTGCCGAACTCACCCATGCTTCACATCAGATCTGCATCACCTTTATCCATCTCCGCCACTATCACTCAAGCACGCAACCATACCCATCCTCCCATTGCTTCTGATCACACGCTTGTCCCATAGCTCTGCCATCACCGAACCCACCACCGTCAGATCCAGTCTGCTTGCCTCATCCATCTCCGAACCTCGAGCCATCAGCCAACCACCCCATCACCGAAGAACTGCCTCACACCAGACTATCTACCTCGCACCACCACTCTCCTATAACTGAGCCACTTGAACCCCAGCCGAACAGTTCCAATCTTTGTTTTCCCCTCTTATATTATTGTGTGTGTATATATAATCTAAGTTTATATAGGTTATGTGTAACCTATTTGTTAGTATATTTAAGTTTATGATCAGTTTGTTATATATATATATATAAGTTATATAAGATGTATAATATTTTTTTTTGTATATGTAAGTTTATATATGATTTGTTTGACTTATATATATATTATAATAATGTATGTTTATATTGATTTTTATAATAAATATTGATTTTGAAATATAATATGTATATTAGTTTATATATTAGTTTATATATAAGTATACATGAGTTTTGGTTTTCAAATATATATAAGGGTTTTATTTTAAATTTTAATATGTCTTTTAAGAAGTAATGATTTGAAAAATATATATAGATTTTATTTTTTATGTGTTTAAATTAAATATTGGTTTGAAAATACATATAACGATTTTGTTTTAATTATGTGTTTTAAAATGAATATTGATTTTTAGAAGAAAAAAAGAAATAAAAATATAATATATATCTTGTTTCAGTTTATATCAAGTTAGTTTTGATTCAGTTTCATCATTTCCAAGCTAACAACTTTGCTCGTCGAATTAGTGTTAATCGTGTCATGCTTTGGAATTTGTGCTTGGATTGTCGCATCTTCTTCTTGTCTATTTCTCTAGCCTCTAAAGGTGAGCAATCTCTCATGATTAACATTCTTATATTTAGTAAATTTAATTCACATGAAATGACGATTGAAATATGCTGTTAAATTTGAATTGTTAAGTTTTTAATTGTTAAATATGATATGCCATTATCTGCAATTATTTACCTATAACATATGACACCATAACATGTTGTATATATTATATTTAAATTTGTTACTGATGATATTCCTGTTGTTGATATGCTATGTCATTTTATGCTATTATCTATTGATTGTCACTTTGCAAGTTCCCTGTAGTTTAGAAATTCCCTATGGGTTGAAATGATACATACTCAAACGATCTTATATATTAGGAGAAATCGTTATGGGTTGAAATGATAAACCCAAGCGATTTTCATTGATTGTGAAATTTTGGGATTGCGGGTTGAAATGATATATACCCGTAAGAATTTAAAATGTGGATTTAAATAATAAATATCTGTATCACTTGACCATATGATAGAAAATTATATACGGACACCGTTGGTCTATTTTTGAAAAATGATTTCCAAGGTTTTGAAAGAAAATATATGGGTTTTAATAAATATTGATTTAAAATATAATATAAAGATTTTATTTTAATATATGAGTAAAATTTAGATTTTTAAAATTATACATTTGGAAATTTTAAATTTATAAGTTAGTTTTGAAAATATAAATTTTAAGATTTTACTTATAATTTTATTATTTTAAAATATATAAAATAAGATTTAATATAAAATAAATTTAATAATAAAATTTAATTTAATAAAATTTAATTTAATCAATATATATATGTATTATGTTTAAGTATTTATTTGAAATTATATTTTTAAAATAGAATTTGTAATAACTTAAATAAATTAAGGTTGGGAAGATAAATTGAGATTTGAAATTGTATTTGTTTAAGAATTATATTTAAATAAATTTGATTTGAAACTTATTGAATTTGAGATTTTAAAGATATGATTTTATAACTTGATTTTGATTAAAGGTGATTAAATGAATATTTCTAGATTTAAATAAATTGAAATTGAATATTTAGTTTTGATTTAAATATGTAATTGGAGATTTTATTTAAATGCTTATAAAAATTGATTAGGTGAATATTTTAAAATTAAATATAATTGAAGTTAGATATTTAATTTTGATTTTATTTAAATTTGTAATTTGAGATTTTATTTAAATGTTATTAGAATGATTAAGTGAATATTTTTAAATTTAAATAAAATTAAGAGTTGAATTTTGAAATATAAATGAAATTTATCAAATTGAGTTATTGTAAATTGTTTGAATATTTAACTTTGAAACCTATTGAGTTGAAAGTGGTTTAAATTTGTAGTTCAAACCTAGATTTGAAATCGATATAAATTAAAGATGGTTTTAATGAGATTTTGAATTGAACCTTTTTAATTGGAATTGTTGCTGAGATTGATTTGAATTGAATTTTTGGAGCTAAAGTTGATTTGAATTGATTTGTGAAATTGAATGAAACTATTCTAATTTGAAACTATTTCGATATAAACTATTTTAATATGTAAATCATTTTTAATATATAAACTCTTTTTAATATATATATATATATATAAACTATTTTAATTTATAACCTATTTTTAAATATATAAACTATTTTTAATTTATAACTATTTCAATATATATAAACTATTTTCAATATTTAAACTGTTTAAGTTGGAACTGTTATGATTTAGATTTAATGGATTTAAATGCGAATATTTTGATATGATGGTTTAACTATTTTGTGGTTATGATTTTTTGAAGTGGATATGATTTTTAAAATGATATGATTTTAAAAGTAATATGATTTCGAAAGTGATATGGCTTTGAAATGTATATGATATTTCGATATGAAGTATGAATTGTTTTGAAATAAAACGACCACGGCGTGAAATAAGCGTTTGGTTGTGAAAGAGACCGGGATCGGATATTGTCTTACTCTTGGACAATCTAATCGGTACTCTATTTACTGCTTTATTTGTTAATTGCACAGTTCTACTCGTAATAATTTTTACAACGTTCTAGTGATAGTTTGTTGTTGTTGCAATTTTGCAACATAATTGTAACAGTTTCGTAAAACCTTTGTAACGTTACTGTTAACAATCTTTGCATACAGTTTCATAACACTTTTCTGACGTTGTTGTTTTAACAGTTAATGGGTATAATAATATTATTGATAGTTCTTCGAGTAAAATAGTGCTTGGTAACCCACTCTTTAGATTTCTCTAGAAACTAAAAAATGTAAAAAGAAACTTAAAAGAGTGGAATAAAAGGAGAAAAAGCCTATATGATCTTATTGATCAGATTCAGTCCGACAATAATGATAAGTATGCTCAATTACTAGCAAACCCGGAAAATGCTGAATTGATGCAACAATATAAAGCTGTGTTATTTAAACTTGAGACGCCAATTAAGAAATTGAAAATTTGTAGAAACCCAAAATCAGATGGTTGAAAGAGGGAGATAAGTATTCAAAAAAATTTCACGCCCAAATGTTGGCAACCAATATTTGGAAAGAGATCAAGCAACTGACCACAATGGCAATATAATTTCAAGTGAGAAGGATATTAAAATAGAAGTAATAAATTTCTACGCCGAGCTATTTAATTCTAATAACATCCAAGAAATTTTCCCCATAATTACATGCAAAAAGATTCTATCTGATCAATCTAAAAGTAAACTAGATGCAATTATTACTGAAGTGGAAATAAAAAAGCTACTTTTCTAATTGTTGATGATAGAAGTCCACGGTCGGATGGATTGGCGCTAAATTCTTTAAAATGCATTGGGACATGATAAAAGAGGACTTATGTGCAACTATTCGAGGTATTTTTCTCTCAGGCCAATTTATAAATGAAATAAACTATATTTTCATAACTCTTGTACCAAATAAAGATAACCTCCAATCCGTATCAGATTAGAGACCCATTTCTTGTTGCAATGTCATATATAACATCAATGTAAATATTTTATGCAATGAATGTAAGGGCTATTTGAATGACCTTATATCATGTAATCAGAATGCATTTATTCCAGAAAGGTGTATAAGTAAAAACTCTTTACTTGCATATGAGATGGTTAGAACCTTCAATAGAAAAGATTCTAATAACTTGTGTCTCAAAGTAGATTTACAAACATATGATAGAATAAGTAGAGAGTTTGTTCGTCATATTTTACAGGCCATGGGGTTTCCACCAAAGTTTGTATCCATCATACACCAATGTATTTTTACCCCAACCTTTTTAATTTCAATCAACCATTCTCCAACTTGTTTTATTATGAGTAATATAGGACCGAGACAAGGAGATCCTCTGTCACCTTACCTCTTTTCCTATTATAATGAAATATTTGTCATTATTGTTTGATTTTGAACATTTGGAAGGTATGTTATCCCCCATTTACAAAAACAGTCCAGTCATTAATCATCTGCTCTATGCAGATGATCTCTTGGTGTTTGTTAAGGCCACTATTAACAATGCAACTTGTTAACTGGGTTTTTAACTAAGCAAAAGCAGAAGGTTAAGACGAAGATGAAACGATTCAAGTACTTGGAAATACAATCAAAAGGTAAAAGAGTGAAACTCAAGAAAATTCATTGAGTTTAGAGCTAAGCAAACCAGTCGGTATCGAGTGGTTTCCTCTTGGTACAGATAGGTTTTTCCTTCTCTTTTTGGCTTCTCAAACCGTAACTGCTTCATACTCTACCTCATCCTCTCATGGTTAAGTGCTTTCCTCAGAGCTTAGATGAGAAATTCTTAGGATTGACAAGAAGTAAGCGAAGAAAGAAGAATAGTTCAAGTATTATCAGCAAAATTGTCGGAATCAACTCAACGACTATGGAAAAAAGCTTAAAACAAATCAAAAAGGAGATATAAGAATGAAACAAGTGAAAGAGTCAACTTTGCACAAGTCAAAAGCACTCAGTACCGAGAGGTTTATCTCGACGTCGATAGGATTTTAAGGCCTCTGGGCGCTACGTGATAACTTGTATGGTATTGGGCTTGCTTCTAGATTTCGATGCAGGTGGGATCCTAAACCTGTGCACTTGTGTCTCATTAAACACCAACTCTACCGCAACTAAAGAAGGATCTTGATTGATCTTATACTCTGCTCTTTCTTCATCTTATATCTCTCCCTCACAATAATAACCTAAGCAGATATTATTGGCAGTTCTAAGCTCTTGAACCTGTAAATCCCTTGTACCGGTGACTCTAATTCCCTATAAACAATAATTAACAAAACAAAAAAGTGGATGTAGGCCAAAGAGTGCAGTTGCACTGTAAAAATCTTGCACCTTGCTGTTCTTTTTCTACTTCTGCTATTATTTGCTAGATTTAGATCTCACAGGTTCCCTAAAACAAATCTTTAGGTGTTAATCCATTTTTGATGTCAATATTTTAGTGTTTTCACTAAGTAAACTGAACCCTGGGTTAGATCTAGTTTAATAGTGTGGATTTGGAGAGATCCAGTGGTTAGATCCAGAAAACTTGCTTGAAGAACTTAAAGGATTGCTAACAAAAGTTATGGCACCTAGAAGAGGAAGATCTTTTGGAAGTGTGGTTGGTGGAGATGAAGAGAATGCTTACCAACATAAAGTATGAAACCAACAAACAATGCTAGGATCCTTTGCTCAACAGGAAGTAATTACCAGAGGAGAGCTTGATAAAATGTAGCAAGAATTAAACTAGAAGATGTGGATAGTCAAAATGCTTTTGATGGATAAGATGGATGCTTTGCTAAATCTGCAGCCACAAAGAACTAGGAGTACTGGATGGGAAACTTCACCTGGATTGGAACAAGAAAACTCCTTTATTTCTAGCTAAAACAAAAAGGTTGGAAAGCAAAAACAGAAGGTAGGAATCACTGGAATTTTTATAGGACTTGCAGGAGAAAATAGAGTATTCCACTTCCAAGAAACCAACCTGGTACCGAGAGGAATCCTCTTGGTACTGAGAGGAATTTAGGAGCGGGTAATGCTCAGGAAGGTGATGTGATGGTGATTTGTGATGAAGAAGTGGATTTGCAACTTGACGTTGATGGTTTTGAGTTGGATGTTAGAGGCAGAGTTCATACAGCGGCAGCTCAACCACCACATGCCCACGAAACACCAAAGGAGTGGTTCTCCCAGAGACAGGAGGACCTAGACGCCAGTCGACAAATCAAGACCATTTGCAGAGCCAAACACTCGACGTAGCCCCTGATAGTCGACTTTCAGATTACTGTGCTAATGAAGAGTTTGTACCTGATATGGTTAAACGGTTGGTGGAGGAAAACCAAGGCGGAATGAATGAAGATTTGGGTTCCACACCAAGTAGAACTCCGTTCACTGAAAATATTCTGAGCAAAGATTACCCTAGAATGTTCACGATGCCAACAATGCCATCTTACGATAAAACTACCAACCCTAAACAACACTTACTCAATTATGAATGGTATATGGATGGAGCTAGAGCTATGGATGTTGTTCGTTGTAGTGGTTTCCCTATCTTCTTAGAAGGAGTTGCTTCTATGTGGTTCACTAGGCTTGCGCCGAGGTCCATATCTACTTTTGATGAATTATCCAAGAAGTTTTTGGAGTAGTTTAGGCTCCATACTGTCCGACCAAAGGATGTGATGTCTTTATGTGGTTGTCTCAAGGGCCCAAGAAGTCACTAATGGGTTTCTTGAACAGATTCAACACCACTATCACAAAAGTTAGCAACCAGAAGGTAGATCTTGTATTTATGGCACTTGTCCGGGTCATTCACCTAGACATGAATTTTGGTAAATGGTTGAAGATGAAATAGCCAACTATTATAGAAGAATTTCATCAAAAGAAAACTAGTTTCTGCAATTAGAGGAAGCGAGTCTGGTTGAAGGAAAGGTAAGTGATGTACAGTCAAAGGAGGTATTTAAAAGCAATTTGACCATTAAACGGGACGGAGAAAACCTTGGTGGTGTCACGGGTAATGCTGGAAATTCTAGAAATCAGAAAACAAGGACCAAAACTCTGTAACAGGCATAAGGAGAATATGAAGCACCCTAGGAATATGCGACTAGAGGGGTATATGCTCTTGAATGACACTTTGGAAAATATCTATCTTGCTATTCAAGGAACTGAGAAATACAAGAAACTGCCCAAGAGTGAGGCGACAGAGAAAGAGAAACATTCTGGAAATTTCTACCGCTTCCACGAAACCTATTGACATAATACAAATGGATACCGTCACTTGAAGGACTTGATTGAGGAGCTCGTATGAAAAAACATACTCTAGTAGTATGTTATGCAACAACAGAACGATGATCAAGCTGCGGGACCCCTAGCTCAAGGAAAACCTCATGGGCCCAGTGGTGAAGGGCTAAGACGTATGGACGAAAGATTGCTAATTAATACCATAACCGGAGGACCTCACCCAGTAGAGAAAAGTTGGGGTACGATGGAAAGGTATGCGATTTCACTGAAGCATGCACCACGGGAAAGTTGCTACACCGTTGAAGACGGAGCTCCGGCTAAGCAACAAAAGATAATATCAGATAATATTGTGTTCAGAAATAGAGATCTTGATGGAGTTGAGGCACCAACCCTTGATACCATGTTGATGACGGTAGGGATTGGACTGGTAGTTGTACATCAAGTTTTGGTAGATAATAAATAGTTAACATTCTGTTCTGAAAGATGTTCGACCAGATGAAATTCAGTATAAAGGATGTAACTGCCTGCAAGACGAAGATTTAGTGGTTTATGGTTGAAGCTAAAAAGCCTATTCGGATGATCGACTTGTCCATAGAACTTGGTGAAGGAGAATGTAGGGTGGTTCACATTCAAACATTTGTTATTATTGATGAGTACTCAGCATACAACGTTTTCTTAGGTCGACGGGCCCTAGCTGATTATATGATCGCTTTGGCTCCATGGTGTTTGACGATGAAGTTCCCTACGGAGAATGGGATAGGAGTAATACGAGGAGACCAAAGCGCAGTAAGGGAATGCTATGTTGCAAAACTACGGAAGCAAAGCACCAAGTGAATGGAAAGAATGTAGGGAAGACTCCATATTCAAGACTCGCAAGCATAGTAGCTTAAGCCTGGACCTTGTCTCGGGAACCATAGCCGATTCGATAAGGCTATGGATCCAGGGCAATCAGGGGAAGGGCGACCAGCACCGCCTGAGCTGACGGTGAATATTCTAATTGATATGGATGATCCTACTCGGGTCCTGAGGATTGGATCTCAGCTCAATTTTCACTTTAGTTTGGAGTTAGTGAATTTCCTCTTAGGGAACCTGGATGTGTTTACCTGGACACATTCAAATATGTGTGGGATATCATCGGAGATAGCGTGTCACTGAATAAATATTAACCCAAAGTTTGTAGCATTAAAGAAGAAAAGGTGTAGTCTAGGTCCGGAGAAATCCACTATGTTGAAGTAATAAGTGGATAAGTTGTTGGCAAAAGGCTTCATCCTTAATGCATTGTACACTATTGGGTATCTAACGCCATGTTGGTTAAGAAGTCAAACAAAAAGTGGAAAACGTATGTCAACTATTCGAATTTGAATAAGTCATGTTATAAGGACAGTTATCCTTTACCCAGAATCGACCAATCGGAGGACGGAACTACAGGACATGAATTACTCTCGTTTATGGATGCTTATTCGGGCTATAAGCAGATTCCGATGCATGTATCAGTTAAGGATAATACTAGCTTTATCATAGATTTTAGATTATACTACTATCATGTGATGAAGTTCGGTTTGAAGAACGTTTGAGCTACAAACCAGAGATTGGTAAATTCTATGTTCAAGAACCAAATCGGGCGGACCATCGAAGTATACATAGACGACATGCTTGTGAAGTCATGAGTATCAAGGAATCATCTGGATGACCTTTTAGAAATGTTTGAAGTTCTACGGAAATATAGAATGAAGTTAAATCTTAAAATGCTCTTTTAGAGTGGCATTAGGGAAGTTTTTGGGATTTATTGTCAATGCACGGGGCATCGTGGATAATCCAGAGCAGATAAACGCCATGAGGAATGTAACTGCCCTAGCTATGAAAAAGCAACTTTAACGCTTGAATGGAAAGATCGTTGCTTTAAGTGACTCATCTCAAGGGCAATGGATAAGTGCATACCTTTCTTCGATGCCCTCAAGAAAGCTAAAAAGAACTTTGAATGGAATTTGGAGTGTCAAAATGCATTTGAGGAATTATTGAGGCACATGGAAATGCCACCAGCCTTATCCAAATGCTAGGTGAAGAGGATTTATTTGTTAACTTAGCAGTGTCTACTCACGCGCTAAGCGCAACATTGGTGCACATGGAGGCAATGGTTCAGAGACCGGTGTACTACATCAGCAAGCAGTTCACTAGGGCTGAAAAAACTACCCAAAGTTGGAGAAACTCACATACTGCTTGCCGATCGGTTCAAGGAATTTACGGCCATATTTTCAGGCTTATCCAATCAAAGTGTTGACAGACAAGCCTTTGAAACAGGTTTATACCAACCCGAGACCTCGGGAAGGTTGCTAAAATGGAATATCGAGCCGTGTAAGTATGACATCACTTACCATCCAAAGAGAGCAATAAACGAACAAGTGTTGGCAAACTTCATTGTTGAATTTACCATATGGGATGGTGAAGAAGAGGAGGAGGATGCTATGGTCGCAGCTTCTCATTGGAAGTTATCTATCGATGGTGCTTCAAATGAATTTAGCTCGAGGTAGGAGGGATATTTGAAATGCTAGAAGGACGATCGATTTGCTATGCACTAAAGCTGGAATTTCCTACTACTAACAACAAAGCAGAGTACGAGGCGTTAATAGCAGAATTGAAAATAGTAAAGGAACTGGTGATAAATAAGTTGCATATATTTAGCAATTTCCAATTGGTTGTTTTCCAAATCAGGAAGGAATACCAGGTCAAGGGTGAGAGACTAGTCCATTACCGGTCAAAAGCACTAGAACTACTTTAAGACATAGAACATTGTACAATAGTGCACATTCCTAAAGAGGAAAACATGAAGGCTGATTCACTATCTAAGCTAGCTAGCTTCGGGGAAGCGTAGTTAATGGGATTGGTTCTAGTAGAAGTTGTGATGGCTCTTAGTATCAATCAAATGGATGTTGATTGGATTCTAGAAACTACAGAAGAAGGTGTCATGGATGACTCCAATCAAAGGCTATTTGGTCACCGGAACTCTCCCAAGAGACAGGGAACGAGTGGAAGAAACTTCTTCAAAAGATGCCATGGTCTGTAATGCAAGAGGAAGTGTTGTACATGAGAGTATTCTCAACTCCCTTATTTCAGTGTGTAGCCAAGGATTAAGCAAGGAAGATCCTCATGGAAATCAATGAGGGCAGCTGTGGTGAGAACATCGAAAGGGCAAACCATGGCGAAGAAGATACTTTGCTACGGATATTTCTGGATGGCAGTAAATCGGGATGCTGCTGGCTACTCCAAATAATGTGACTGATGCTAGAGGTTCATGAAGATTCCAAGAGCCCCATTAACGGAACTTATACAAATGGTCAGTCCATGGTCGTTTGGGATCTATGGAATTGATATCCTAGATGTGCTACCAATAACGAAGGGATGAGCCACATATGCTATCATTGCAATGGATTACTTAACGAAATGGGCTGATGTGGAACCGCTTGCCATGATTACAATGAAAAAGGTAATCAACTTTGTAACGAAGAATATTATTTGCAGGTTCGGAGTACCCTAGAAGATCATCACCGACAAAGGGACTCAATTCGAGAGTACCGAGTTCAAGAATTTTCGCAAACGGTATAGAGTTGAGAAAAGCTTCTCTACAGTGGAACATCTGTAGGAAAATAGGCAAGTGAAAGCTATAAATAAGATCATTAAATCTATCCTAAAAAAGCAACTGACTAGAGCAAAAGGCAATTGGGTTAATGAGCTTCCAGTAGAACTATGGGCTAATAGGATGACACATAAGTCTGTAACTGGACACTCACCATTCGCTTTGGCTTATGGATTGGAACCAATTATCCCTATAGAAGTAGAGGTCCCATCTCATCATAAAAGGCATTTTGACTCGAAGATGAACGAGGGGCTCCTGCTCGATTCCCTTTGACCTCAGCAATGAGAAAAAGGAACAAATAGACTTAAGGCGCTGCTCACCAGAAATGAGTAGCACAACACTTCAACGCTCGGTTATGGGAGCGCTTGGCCCGAACTAAGAAGGAAAATATGCGATCAACCAAAAGCTTGGAGATGGAACATTCAAGTTGGCAACCGTCGATGGAATCCCTATCACATGTGCATGGAACAACGATCTACTTTGACACTACTTATATTTAGTTACTCTTTATTTCTTTTCACAAATAAGCCAC
Source organism: Allium fistulosum (assembly GCA_030737815.1). Taxonomy (NCBI): domain Eukaryota; kingdom Viridiplantae; phylum Streptophyta; class Magnoliopsida; order Asparagales; family Amaryllidaceae; genus Allium; species Allium fistulosum. The sequence goes on from CM060908.1 coordinate 942,143,001, forward strand.
CCAAGGATAGTAGGGGCATTACAAATAGGCAGGACCTGCCACTCTTTCCATTTGCAAATAAAGTTAGCTTCTTGAAACAATGGAACCGTGTTCTTCTAAGCAAAACTCATGTGCTGCTTGATTAGCTACCTAACCTTTTGAGAATCGGCGTTGCATGGAAATATTCAATGTCAGAAAGGTCCAAACCGCCAGATCAACGGTGAAAATCTAACCTAACCTTCTGAGAATCGACGTTGCCCAGAGATAGACAAAGCCGGGAAGGTCCAAACCATTGGATCGGTGGTGAAAATCGACCCTAACCTTCTAAGAACCGGTGTTTCCCGAAGAAAGACGACGTTGGGAAGGTATAAACTACTAGGTCGACGATGAAAATTGACCCTGACCATTTGAGAACCGGTGTTATCTAAAGATAGGCGACATTAGGAAAGTTTATACCGCCGGCTCGAAAGTGATAATCAATCCAACCTTTTGAGAACCGAAGTTGCCTAGAGATAGGCAACGTCAGGAAAGTTTAAACCGCTAGTTCAATGGTGAAAATCAACCCTAACCTTCTGAGAATTGGTGTTTCCCAAAGCTAGGCGATGCTAGGAAGGTCTAAATCGTCGGGTCAACATTGAAAATCGATCTTAACCTTTTGATAATTGGCGTTTCCTAGAGAAAGGCGATGTCGGGAAAGTCTAAACAGCCGAGCCGATGGTGAAAATCGACCCAAACCTTTTAAGAACCGGCATTGCCCAGAGGTAGGCGACACCGGGAAGGTCTAAACCATAGGGTCAGCGGTGAAAATCGACCCCAACCTACCAATATTCGATGTATCCCGGAGATAGGCAATGACGAGATGGTTCGATAATTCATTCAGGGATCGATCGGATAATACAATCTCAGCATATGGAAATGAATCACCGCGTAGAGATAGGCGGCCTCGGGAAAGAGTCTTCAGATACAAATCCCTAATGCGCCAACTTTCGGAGAAAGAAATTGGCACTCAATTGGACTCTTTAACCGTCAAGAACATGTCGTTTCCTAAGGACAAGTAATGGTAAAAAAATAAAATTATTTTCGGGTTGACCAAATAGCTTAACCCTAGCTTACAAATGCCAAAAGTTTCCTGGAAATAGGCAACGACAAAGAAAAGTTATTAGAATATAACCATTGGTATTCTAGTTTCCAAAGATAGAAACTAGAGCATGACTGAATTATTAACGCTGAACTTGGAAGAATTTATTATGATGGAAGATGACGACGATGCATCTTTACATTACATACGCCTAGAATGACATTGTCAACTCAGAAGAATTCAGTTGCAGCCCAAAGATTGGCTGCATCTAGGATATAATGCTTGGAATCGAGAGGCAAAGACACTAGTTCTTAGAGATAGGAACTACCATGCAAATAGGATTTCTGCGGTAGCGCTAACGACCGAGCAGGATACGCTCAGGAAAAGATAAGCAAGGATATCCATAGAGAATCAAGTGCTAGAATTATCAAACTTACCAAATCTCAAAGTAGGATTGGGAACTAGACTAAGGGCAAGCGGACAGATTACTGATGATGTTTATTCACTTATAACTTCCCGAACTCTGGCACTTAGAATAATCAGCTCGTGAACAAGGGCAAACGCACAAATACTAGTCGAAAAGAACTCGACTAAGCTCGAACAGGAATAGTTATGGAGCCGACTGAACTATGTTTCTATTTCCCCAAAAGGAGTATTTTGGCAGCTATAAACAGACCTAACTAACTGGATATAGCTAAAGTAATGGAAAGAATATTATTTACATGCACAGATTTGCGTTAAACAAGCATATTGCACAAAAAAGAGAGTATATAATATAAGAAAATTGTTGAGCAGGAAGTTATAATATATACATAGGTAGTTTCACACAAGCAGACATAGTACATAAAATGCAGATAAGTAAACTGAAATGAAATTATAGAAAAAAGTTAATCTTTCATTACTAATAAATTTTGTGTAAAATCAAACAATGGGGCCCATACCCACACAAGCTCGACCTGCTCAAAACAAAAGGACAAAAAGTACAGACCCATTTATAACATAATACAAAGACAAACTGCTAAACCAGCATCTCCTACTGGGTCTTCCACTTCTTGCCACCTCTATGACTAGAATGAGGCTTGTGCTTCTTCTGTTCCTTGCTCACCCTGCCAGGGGAGTCTTGCTTTCAGACTATGTAGACACTTCGCCAACTGCAATGTGTAGCTCTTCAGACTGACCGGCTAGAGTCTTAGTGGGCTTTGTCTTGAGTGACCGGATCTTCGGTGTAGGAATCTTGTGTCTCGAGCCTACTAGCTTGGATATAGTAGGCTGAGTGACTCTAGGCTCTTGCTTCATTTTTATTTTCTCCATATCCACCCTCTATCTTGAAGCCATGGTCTCATGATCGGTCGGGTCCGAAGCAACGATTATCATTGCATCTTCCTTTTGTGACACGAAAACGTCCTCCAAGTTCTCTAGGGCAGCTATCTTATCAAAATCGGGTCCTGTGCCAGAGCTGGAAATAAGAACAATTATAATATGATCCACGGAGATAGTGGTAGACGCAGTAAAGATAGCCGCAATTCCTAAGCCCTACGCAGCTGGAGGCGAAGGAGGTAGATGCGGTTGACCTACAAGTTGACAAACAAAATAATAAATTTTTAAAATGGACTCTAGAGAGAACTGAAGCTTCTCGAACATGGGAGAGAAAAGAGAAATACCTAAGCCAGGCATTCTTTCTCGGACATTAACTTCAAATTCCCCTTCCTCCATTATGTGCTTCTCGGTTTTACCCTTGGAAGAGGGAATGTAGGGCTCATGAATAGAAGTCGGTGTAGAGATTGGAATCATATGATCAGTTTCGGAGCTAACCCTTGTGGATGGAGGAATAATCGCCATCGACTCTATAGATTCTAAAGTGAAAACTTCATACTGACCTAAAGAGCTTGGGCCAGCGAGAGCTTCGGCAGTAGTAGTAGCATAAGAGGCCTCTTCGGCTAGGAGGGCCCTTCCAATAGAGAGATATTCTATGTCCTCGACATCGAGGTACACAGCCATAAGCTCTTCCTCAAAGCGATTGTCTTCGGCCTGTGCAGCCATGCGCATCACTTCTTCCCAAGCGCTAATAAGGGTCTTGGGATAATCACCCCCCAGCCATCTCATATTCCTATTCATAACTACACTAGCATAGAATTGCAATATACTCGCATCGAGCTCATCGCTAGTCTTGGACCTTTCTTCCTGAAACTTTTTAAGCACTTACTGGGAAATCACAAGTTCAAGATCGTTGACAAATTTTGTAGAAGACAACTACTCTATTTCCTCGATGGGTTTCTTCTTCAATTCATCGAGCTTTCGATTCCCCTCGTTGAGTTCGTACGATTTTATGTGTAGGTGTGTGTATGTGTATGTACAATACATGGAAGATACAATGATAAATTATATAAAACATATTATAAAATGACTTTAGAGATGATATTATGCATTTTAGGAAAGAAAATACGATTTAAATATAATTTTAGTTATTTCATATGAATTATTTGGCATGTGGATTGAAAATACAGTATTTAATTAAGATAATGTGATTATTGGAATGTACGTTATAAATGTATATAAAATCGTATAAAAATGTTTATTAAGTCCCTTATGATATATTTTTTATGATAAGTATAAATTATTTCAAATTTATTATGATTTTTGATGGGATTTTGAGGTATATGGGGTAAAAGTTTATATTTTAGATTTTCGAAAACTAGTTTTGTAAACAAAGGATTTTGAAGGGATTTTGAAATGATATTGATGTAAATATTTTAAGAACTTAAATTACAATGATATACGAGAAATATATCAAAATGTGAAAGAAAATTGATTGAAAAGTTGATCAAAACAAGTGAGAAAATAAAGAAACAAAAATAGGAAAAAAAATATAAGTGTAGAAATAAGCAAGAGCCCTAAGGCTCCTATACCACGGCCACCACTAGTCCATTGATGGATGACAGTTAGGCCTAACAAGGTAGTTGTATAATTAAAGGGGGTTCGACTTTAGGTTTTTCCTTTTCTCTAAGTTACATTTAAGCTACATTATAATGTGATTTCACTGCTTGATTAAATGAAATGAATGGATATACATACATACATACACACACACATATATATAGTTGTATATGTGTGTATGCATGTGCAATGACTGATGATTGACATTATTATTGATTACTTGGCTATTTGTATCCTCAATTGGTTATCATGGTAACACGATCGCTTAGTTATCTAAGATGCATGCTATTATATGAAAATGGGTTCGTAAGCCATATATAGAATTGCATCCATTCAGTGATTCGGCGTGTGTTAATGCAATTGGGTGTGGCTTGGCGTGTATGTAGGTTAGACAACATTAATTATTGAACATTGTAATTATTATTTGACCAAGACCTTGTTTCATGAGTTTACCATATTTGTTATAGTGTTCGACTAACTTATTAGTTACAGGTGAAACAGAGCTACGGTATGAAGTTTACCATACTATCTTGGTATTATTTGGGAATGATTAGAGCATGCGGTAGATGTACATCACTCACCAGACTATAATCTGACCCTCCATATGTGTTCCTTTTGTTTTATCACTTTTTTGATGGAGTCTGACTTATTGTATCGAGCAACATTTGAAGGTGTAGACGACCATGGTGTTATTGATGTATATATAATTTTGTATATAGATAATATATAACATTGACATTGTATGTGTGTGCATTTTTGGGACTGAATTGGGTTTGTATAAGACCTATGTATATACTTTGGATCAAATTTGTTTGAATAAAGTGGTACTTGTTTATATTATACATTTGATACCTTTCATTGTGAATTTCAGAAAAAGGCGAATAAAATATGTATTTTGTCCCATGTTACCTTAAACTATTGACACTTCCTTTTTAACTTTCGGGGTTTACACATTGTAAGTTGCGTTAAATCAAAGTATCGAAAATGGAAGATTTTTACATCCAAAAGTAATTCGGAATAGATACATAATGTATTCATCAAATCAATTACATTAGGGACGATTGGTGTTGCTCTTCACCGTTTGTAATTTACTTGGGTTATTTGAGGGGATCCTAAAAGACTAAAGCTTATATTTTGTGAGTTGTTCATATCCCCTTACTATTATATGTGTATTTTATGTTTTACAATTACTTTTGGATCCATTTTAAACTAAAATATATGATTATTCTTCGCTGTCTAGAAATTTAAATGCTTTTAAAGTTTTGTTTTGATGTTTTGATATGGCTTATAATATGTGTTAGGATCATATATGCTTGCATATGCAATTTAGGTATTTGTTGACTTTATTGAATGATTTAATATACTTGATTTGGTGGTGTTGTGTGTTGTATTACATGCATATGCTTAACTGGCTGTTTGTAGGCACAAGAACATGCTTTTAAGTATTGGAAAAACTTTGCTTGATGTATCGACAATCGATTTGAAGTGAAAAAATCTTGAAAATGAGCAATTGGAGCATATGCAAAGCCAACAAGGTCAATAAAAGGAGTTTTGGGAAAAAATTGAAAGATGGGGCAAGCCTGGGTTACGAGCTTAGTTGACTCAGGGCATGTTTTGAGTCATTCTCCAAAGTGACTGGCTCGAAGCTTGTTTCAAGCCAGGAGCATGCATAACTCAGGACAAGCCATGGGTTACGAAAAATGGAAATTTCCTCTGAATTATTTCCTAAGGAAACGATCCAGTTTATTGTGAACTGATCTGGCTCGATGGGGACCCGAATCGATTATGCGGTTTGTTCTTTGACTGAACCATAAAAAGGTTACGGTACTAGCCCAGGTCATGCCTTAGGTCCGCATAGAGTATAATCCAAATTTTGGTTTGTAGGAGCCTCTTATCGAAATTTTCTGCCCAAGTCTTAGCAGAGCGTGCATGTTTGACCTGATGCAATCCCTGGTCCAAGCTTCAAATTCCCATATTCAACCTCAGATTGACCCTATTTTCATTTCAGTACCAAACAAAATTTCTAGGCGCTATAACTTCATTGAAAGTCAAAATTTGAAATAATTATGTTAAAACCTAAGGTATTGATTTTGATGAAAATAACCATATGAATATACTAATGTTTTCTCGAGTTATATATAGTATATTATGCAGGATATCAGGAATATTTAATAGTTTATACAAGTGATGATTGAATACAAGCTTAAAGAACTGATCAATATGAATCAAGAGTTGATCAAGATATATTCGAAGACTTGTGAGTTTTGAAGAATTTAAGAATAAAAGCATAAAGAGTTCAATGCATTTGCATCAATATTATATCGATTCTTAAATTAAATGCCAAAGACCTGAGTATTATCATACTTTTGATTATCTTCATTTCGAAAATTATTTTCCACTCAAAATATTTTTATAAGAAGATATTTAATATATTTATAAAATCAATTTTAATAGCGTGTTTATAAAGAAATATAGTTTAAAATATTTTCAAAGTGGTTCTGAACATATATAGATAAAACTGTATATGTCGACTTATAAGAATTTTATATGTCGACATATAGACGGTTGAAGTGTTTTTTAAATTTTCAAAAGAAGTAAGTTTTGGCGCAATCCTTTCCTGAATGGGAGCAACTCTTCAAACTCCATTTAAAGGGCTCTAATTTCAAATTTTAAATGACAATTCTAGCTTCTTTCTTTATCTCTCCTCTCTCCCTCGCTCACTTTAAGGTTTCAATGAAGTGCCGCTAATTTCTACATCAATTCTCTTTCTCTACATTCATACAATAGATCATAGAAGGTTCACTTCTGCTATACACCGTTAACTCTCTTGTCTTCACACTACTATACTCAAAAGCAAAGATATTCCACTATGAAGGTCTATGGGAAATTTTATTAATAAACTACTTGGAATTGTGATTGAAAGATTCGATTTCTTGTAGTCTACTACTACTACTACTTGTAAAAGGGCGATCTTAACCACCCAAGTGAAAGTTAAAATGAGACTGTAAAGAGAGTGGTCCTACCTCTTGAGTCAAAGACAAGATAGGTGTTTTGCTTACTTGAGCCAAATTCTAAAGAGTGTGTTGGTTTCCCGAGTCAAATTTTAGTAGGTGTTCCTTGCCACCTAAGTCGAAGTCAAGAGGTGTAAAGGGTGTTCTAGCCACATAATTTAAAGAAAAGACATGATTAGTGAAATTCTGTATAGGGTATAGGATTGGATGTAGAATTTAGAATCCAAATTAGTATAAAATTCTTGATGTCTTCTTTATCTTTAGTTTTACTGTTTACTTACTATTATTTGATTGTTATGTGATTATATTATTGCCTATGTTTGAACTTTTTATGATAAAGTTTGAAATTTGCAAGTATATTGATACAAAACTTAAATACACTATTCACCTCCGCTTAAGTGTAAAATAGCCTTAGGATCCATTTCACTGTAGTATAGACTAGTTTATCACACTTATCATCAGCACATCAACATTTCATATCAAAACATGTTGTTTTTAAAAACACATAATCTTATTTTTGAAAATTTATTGGCTACTTACACTAGTAACACACTTTTTAACACTTTTGTAGAAGGCCAATCAACTGTTGGACCCCTACTTTTTAATGGTAGTAATTATGCACAATGGTTATGTAGAATGAAAATTTATCTACAATCCAATAGCTTTGAAATTTGGAATGTTAACCAAATAGAGTATAGGGAACCCAAGACTGCATATGCTCAATGGAGAAATGAGCAAAAGGCACAAGAACTTAGTAACACAAAAGCTATGAATATATAGTTCTATTTACAGATATTAATGAGTTTAGTAGAGTTTCTGTATGTAAGTCTGCACATAAAATATGGAGAACACTACAAGTTATACATGAAGACACTAGTAAGGTTAAACAAATCAAGATTTCTATGTTAACTAACCAATTTCAATTACTTAAAATGATACCAAATGTGTAACAACCTGAAATTTTGGTCATTGAATTTAAATATTTAATTAAATTTAAATGGTGAAATATCGGTTTTAAAGGTTAGATAACTTAAATATCAAAATATAGAGATTTATTTGAATATGTAAGTTATGAATCTAATATTAGAATAGTGATTTAAATATAGGAATTATGTAAATAACTGAAAATTGAATTTAATTTGGTTAAATTGATCTCAAAAGCTTATTTAAATTCTTTTTAAATAATAAATGGTTCGAATGAATAATCAAAAAAAAATATTTTTTATTTTTATGGCTCGATTTTTGCTGATGTATTTTTAATTTATTTTATTTGATTTTCCATGATTTTTAGTTTGAAAAATATTTAAATTGTCGTTTGATGATTTTTTGGCAAATGTCAGTGTTTTTGTGGTTTTATAAAATTCATTAACCAGTGTATATTATTATTGTTTTAGGGTCGCGTCACTACTCTAAGTGTGACCATATTTTTGTTTTGTCATTCGGGGTTCATACGCGAATGAAGATCTGTACGATAAGATACATGAAAATTAAAAAAAAATATATATATAATAACTCAAGACAATTTGGTACAAGGAAGTAAACATTTTTGTCTCCCCTTTATACCCTTCTTTTTCATCAAAACAAGAAAAAAAATGGTATTACATTTCAAAATCATAAATCAAATTGTATACTCCACTTAAATTCATGAAATAAATTATATTGTAATCCTCATAGCATGATCTTCAATCAGGTATGGGTTTTAAGGGGGTTGCAATCCTCATTTAAGGGGTGCAGTGAAATTTTCTACGATCATAGTTCTAGGGTTTTGGGTTGTTGGTAGTAGAGACATAAACTGGAATATTGGAAGATAGATTTGGGATCGTCATGTTATTTAGCATGGCAGCAATTGAAGGCATACAGTGGGGAGATGGGGGTAGCGACCCTATCAGGTGTGCACGTGAGGCTATTTGGATGCGTTTTGGTGAAGGGCGTGGACTTGAGGTGGCGATGTCGAGGTGGTAGCTTTTGTGAAGAGAAGGCCGATGGCAGTGGTCGCAAGGTGGTTCGTGGCGGAAAGGAGGAGATAATGGTGGTCAAAGTTCGATCATGGTTGGTTTTGGTTACCTGGTTTAAGTGGGAATGTGATTTGAGGAAGAAGGGTTAATGTATTAATAGAGTAATTAATTTTAATAATAGTGATTAGTGTTTAAGTTAATTTAGATTTATCTCAAACTTATAAAATCAATAGCTTTCTCATACGAGGTCCAATCGAGACGAGACTTTTTGCATTGCATTCTTAATACCAAAAGCTACGCGATGGAGCTAGTTTGGTTGAATTTGGATCTAATGGAAATTTGGGCTAAAATCGGACGTTGTTTGATTTTAGTTCAAAATTGAGACGCTTCAGTGATAACAGGAATTTCAGTGAGTTAGTGAGTTTAACTCACCTTTTTGGTTAATCAGTAATGTTTTATAGCAGATAAAAATTGTTGATTGTTTGCTTGGATGCTTTAACTGGTTGTTGTTTAGTTTTGATGACTTGTCGTTTTAAAGCAGTCAATATGTGAAATTAATTGCAGGGACTTATCTGATGTACAGGAAATTTGTAGAGGGACTCAACAAGATTCCTCGCCCTTGTGGATTTATTTTCAATAATACTCTTATTATATGAATTATGAAATATCAAACCTGATTGTTTGGCCCTATGAGATATGATGTTGTTATATGTTGAAATCTTAACCTCTGTGGTGATAAAAATCAAAAACAACTTTGGTTAAGTGCTTTATGTGGCTATTGGCCTTAATTTAGTATTTTGAAATACCATTAATTTCCATTTGGCTTGGAATTGGTTTTGATTCAGAGAATGATTTTAAATTAGACTGTTGGGGTTTTTTGTTATATTTATTGAAAACGGATTTGAACTCCTTTTACTCCAACATTTTTATTAATCTTTCGTTATTATTTAAAAATGTTAAAGTTGTTTAACTATTGATTAAAAATGTTTTAAAAGTTGTTTATTTATATTTAATAGTGTTTAAAAGTTATTTATCAATATTTTATATTGTGAAAGGTTATTCATTAAATAATTAATAATATTTGAAGTTAATAATTATTATTTATTAATAATGTTTTAGAATTTATAATAGTTATTTATTAATAACGTTTTGTAATTATTATTTATTATTTATTAATAATGTTTTAGGAGTTAATTATTATTTATTATAATAATGTTTGAAAATTAATTATAATTGTTTTATTAATAACGTTTGAAATCAACAACTATTATATTTATAATGTTTTGAAGTTAAGAATAATTATTTATTAGAAATGTTTTGCTGTAAATAGTTATTATTATATAATAATGTTTTAAAGTAACTAATTATTATTTATTTATAATGTTTGGAAGTTATTAATTATTATATTAGCAATGTTTTGGAGCTAATAAGTTATTTTATTAATGATGTTGGAATGTTAATTTATATTTTTTACGGTGTTTAAAATTAATTAATTAATTTAACTAACTGTATTTATAAATAATAAATTTATTTATAAAGGAATTTCATTTAATAAAGATTTTATAAATGAAAATGGAATTTTGGATTTATAAAGAATTTTTACAAAGGATCGTTATAAAAGACTTATAAAAGAATACAGTTTTATAAAAAGGTTTATAGATTTGTAAAAGAAGTTTTATAAATAGTTTTATGGGTTATAAAAGAGCTTTATAAACGGTTTAGAGCTTTATAAGTGGAGTTTTATACAATAATTTTATAGTTGTATAAATGCATTTTCTAAGTAGTGAAAGTGTATTGTTTTTGTGAATATACTTATATTTTGAGATAAGTATATGTAATGACCCGTATTTTTACGGATCGAAAAGTTTGTAAAAATCTGGAATTTTTAGACTTGTTAGTCGTTTCAGATTTTGGGCAGAATTTTGTTCAAGTCCTAAGTCGTGACCGACTTAAGAGATATACGACTTAAGAAGAACTGACTGACTTAAGGAAAGGAAGACTTAAGTCGGTGACGACTTAAGAGTTAGATCGGTTGGTAGCTTAGGTCGTGTAAGAAGTAAGTCGTGGGTTAGGATAGGTCGAATGAGCAACTTATGGTAGTAGGCGACCTAATAATGGGTGACTCATAGAAGCTGGCGACCTAGTAGACTGGACGAGTTAAGGGTTTAGGTCGTAGACGACCTAAGAGATAGCGCGACCTAAGAGTTAGCGGCATAGGAGGCTTTGCGAGTTAACGACCTAGGAGTAGTAGTTAGGTCGTAAGCAACTTAAGATGGTTAGGTCGTCCAAACGGCTTAAGCGTTAGGTCGTGTGTGTGTTAGGTCGGCCAGAGATAGGTCGTAAGTCGTATACAGTTAGGTCGCACCTGTTGTTGAGTTGTTATGTCGTATACCTGTTAAGTCGTAGGTCGCGGAGTTCTGCTAAGTCGTAAGTCGCGCATAGTTAGGTTGCGATGTGTTAAGTCGTATGGTTTCTGATAGGTCGCGCGCATATGCTATGTGTTAAGTCGCGAGCGACCTAGGAGTTAGGATGTTAAGTCGTATCTCGTTGAGTCCTGGTTCGTTAAGTCGCGCGCATTGATAGGTCGGAGACCCTGTTAGGTCGGCAACAGTTAGGTCGCGCGCGCATGATAGGGCGTAGGTCGCGTGGGTGTTAGGTCGAAGATTGTATAGGTCGTATGTCGTGGCTCTATAGGTCGTGTACGACCTAATTCCGAGTGACGACTTAAGAGAGGATTTCAGCTATAAATACTCGTCTATTTCCTCACTTTTTGGGATCCGGATTTCGAAGCGACGAAGTGCTGCCATTTTGAGAGCCCGACTTCTACACTTCTTCACTTCTTTTCTCCACTCTAATCTAGTGATTTCTTCCATATCGAAGACCAAATCGAAGATTGAAGAGCTTAGATTGAAGGTCTTCATCCATCGAAGAGAGATTTCATCGTTTGAAGCGGATTCGTGATAGATCAAGCTAGATCCTTCACTGTCCAGATCTGAAGTGTGTTGATTTGGGGTTGTTTAGGTGATTTGGTGAGTGGTGATTATCTCTCACACGGATCCAAAGGAGTATATCGGATCGTTGGCTTGACTTTGGTGTTAAGATAGTGATTTCCATGCATTTTCCTAATCATATATGTAGATCCATATAGATTCATTGTTCATGATGATTTGGCATCCATTTTTACTACATGATAACCTATGCAAGTTCATTCATCAAGATTATAGAGGCATTGCTCATGTTTTCATGCTTGTTAGACTTTTGACTCTTTAATTACGAAATTGCCATTTTTGTTATAATTGTCCATTTAGCTTATATTTGAATGCTTGATTACTTGGATTAATGTTTGACTTGATTGATTGCTATGAATTAGATGATTGATGATTTGATTTAGACCGAAGATGATTCAAAGCTAAGGGAAAGGCTTTTGAATTGGAAAAGCTGCTAGTGGCATATGTAGCGGATGATGAAGCTCTTATGCATAGATTTGATGATGAGGATGTTGAGATGAAGCTTTGCGAGGATGTGATGAAGCGAGGCATGATATGAGATAGTCTTGGTCTAATCCAGACGGGATCATTCCAAGCATGTTGACAACTCGGTGATATGGTTCGAGTTGAGGATAATGGTTGGCTCGAGAGGCGCTTGAGCTAGTATGAAAATAGTCATCGAGGAGGATGACTAGAAGGCTGAGGTATCATCGTTGTTGAAGGTTCTAGCTTGCTCAAAGAAAGAGTACGTTGGGCAGATTCGATAGTCCCTGAAGGCTACTGATTGGGTAGTCAAGTACTCTGGGCAGATTCGATAGTCCTAGGCACGGGTCACGATGACGTGCAGAGTTATGTCTAGAACCGGGGTTTCCATTAGCCCTTGACGGACGGATGAAAGAATGAGCCGGTCATTCAATTAACGATGATATCGAAGCAATGATAACAGTGATAGCCAGAGTCATGGATGTTTGGTTGTATCGTCATTCGGTCTCAAGAGCGGTATTTTCTGGGTGCTTATCTGATCTTGGTTTAGGCCTTGGGGGTTTGTACTTGGAAAACATCGCCCTTGACTCGAGTGATAATTGCTTTACCTTAAATTGTGTGCTTTGCTATGTTTGCTTCTACTTAGTGTGTGTCTGGGGGCTATCACTGTAGAAAGAGGTGGAGTGGGAGGGTTGTATTCCAATTCCTTTTCCTTTATGCTCTTTTGGTATGTTGTTAGTTAATTTACTGCTCACTAAGACTGTTGTTTGACTCAAGGCTTTATGTTTTAACTCTTATTGCCTTGGGCTGTTCGTCCATTTTGGGACGGGTAGACTAGGTAGCAGGTGACAGGTGTTGTTCTTGCTTTCCACGGTGTTGATATCGAAGACGAGCTGGTGGGTTGCATATTATCTTCTTATTATATGTACTGGGTGTTCCGCTGTTTGTATTTTCTCTGAGTGTTTTGTAGTGAGGCTTGTTGTATTGACTATTCAGATGTTTGTATTCAACTATTATGAAGTTTTATTGATGAGATTCTATTCTGTGAAGCTTCACTATATGTATGTTCTATTGTATTTTGTCCATGCGCTGTGAGTAATACGATAGATTCTGTTGTTTTAATTTACCTTGACAATCGTCCATGGCTGCCTGGCACACTTTACAGCGCAGTTTCTCTAGGTTCAGTGCAGGGGTTATGGGCGGTCGTCACAGTATATGGATATTTTTCCAAGAATAAAAAGAAGTATGAAGGTTTTGGGAGTAAATTCTTATAAAAATATATTGAGACAAGTGTTTACAAAGCGATTGTAATTCATGAAAGGATTTATTAATGGGATTAATGGTTGCTTACATGCTTAACCAATGTTGGTTTCCCTATGGAAATAAATCCCCGATTTGATTGATGATTGTTTGTTTATTTGATAGTTAAATAACCGACTATAAAACTTGGTCAGTTTTAAACTATCATTGTCGGTTCGGAGAGTCCGGGATCTGATATATTATCCAAAAACCACTTCGAACCAACATAAGCATTCAAATGGAAGACATCTTGAAGTTGATTGAAGATGAAGTTCTTGAAGTGCAATGGCTACTTGCTGCTAAACCCGAGGGTGATTCCAAAATGGATGTAGTAGATATAGTGCCTTCGATTTTGTTCAGACCTAGAACGAACTTGTATGGATGAATGCTGACATTGCATTTTGGTATGAAGAGTGGAATTAGCATTCCAAGTGGAATTTCTATGTAAAAGGTAATCGTAGTCTCAAGCCTTACAATCTGAAAATGTCTAAAACAGGGAATGCTTCATGGTTTTGTGGGTCGCATCCATTAAGGTATTGTCATCACCTTTTCTAGATATATACATTTTTGGATTTGGGTATGCATGAGATCTCTTGGAAAAGGTTGCAAAAGCAACCGAGGTGATGAAATATTTGGAACTATCCAGTAAGGGGTTGGGCCAGTGTTGATTCTCAGAGGGTCCATGTGAGGCCCTCGGTACATTACCTAGAGATGTATTGTACGGAAAGTAGTCCCTTACCTTGTCATTGTATGGAATCCATTCTCCAATAAGTGCCTTTCGGACTTAGTTGTATACCTATTATGCTGCCATTTAATTAATGTAACAATTTTGGCTATGATTTAATATTTATTTTAAACCCGACATTATTATAATATCAGAAGATTTCATATGAAATGTTTTGGTTATCGTAAGGTAAAATCCCATCCGTGTTTATTTGCGGCGTGGTATTACGAGATACCTTTATTTTGGAAAGTTTTATAACATTAAAATTCAATTAAGGTGTGTTTCTCACGTTGTTTTACCAGAATGATCTGGCTGTTATTTTATTATAATTATTTGATCAGAACGAGCATATTTACATATCTATTTGGACGCCTTGGAGTTTCAGGAGACGAGCTGGATGTCCAGACGTATCTCTCATATATTCCATTTTCCACAGCATTGGTTGTTTATATTTTAAGCAATTGTGAGGACAAGTTGTTATAAATGTCCAGGCTATTGATTAATTAGATGACTCCGACTGACATATCTATAATAAAGTTCAGTTTTTCTTTTGTAAAGATCATTGTAATATTATAGATTGCTCGTCACGTTGTGTGATTCTATTCTGTCTTTTCTTTCTTTTTCCCATACAATTTTCCTTTCTGACACTCGAATGCTCGGCACATGAAAACCGTGGATGTATTAGTATTGACTTCTGAAGGACGAAAAGGTGGGTTGTTACAGTTGGTATCAGAGCTTAGGTTGAGTGAACATCTAGGCTTTGGTGGGGTTATGTAACGACCCAGAATTTTGGTTAATTGAAATTAAAATATTTAATTGATTTTAAATATTTAAGTTAATTTTATGAATTAAATAAGTTGAGTTTCAAAAATAGTGATTTATTTGATAATTTAATTATTGAATTTAATAATTGAAAGTTGTTAAACAATGGAACCTTGAGATTTAAGTTTGATAAAAATAATTTTAAAGGCTTATTAAATCTCTATTAATATGAATGAGGGTAATAAAACTTTTAAATTTAACTTAAAGGTGATTTAACTAATTTTGAAAATATGTCGTTTTAATTAACAAGTGAAAATAGCCTTCCGAGGCACAGTCTCGGATTTCGACGAAACTAGTGCCATTGGATCCGTAATAGTGTATTATTATCAGATTTCATATTTCGTGGCGATTGGATTCACCATTTGGTCGTACGGGATAGAAACGCGTTGAAATTTATATTGAAAAATTAATATAATGATTGGGTTCAAAAAGCTATCTTCTGCATACGATCCAATTAGACCTCAGAACTTGTTCCATTGCGTAGGGGTATAATATTAGAAACGCCAGGCAGCACACCTCGATTGGAGTCCATAAATTTTAACTAGATATTTTGGAATTTTAAATAATATATATACATTTGATTAGACCAGAGCCCCATTCTATCAGCTCAGCCATTCCATCAGCCACCCTACCTACCTGTACAGCCACCCTATACGCTGCCCTCTTCCTTCCCCTCTTATTTAAACATGCCTTATAACAGAGAAGAAAAAGAAGAAAGTGATGAAACTTTAAAAATCAAATATCTTGAAATACAAAGTGATAAAACCTGAAACAAGTTTTAAAATTCATGTTCGAGTGGAATCTAGCTCTTGGCCGAGTATTGGAGGATGCGGCGATGCCCTTGGGTGATCGACAGTAATGTCATGAACGAGTTTGAACTACGGTTCTACTTTATGGAAGATTGGAGCCTCGCTTGTTGAAACGAAGGGGCATAATGGGTTTGCGAGGTCGAGCCGCACCTGGGGACAGAAATTTGCGAAGCTCGATCGTAGTTTGGTAGGTGCGATGGTCGCGTACAGGGGGAAGCCTAGAGTTGTGTTTCGATCGGAGGACTTGGAGGTGGAGTCTTGGTGGTGGTCATGACGAGTGGTCGAAGAAAAGTTCGATGGAGGAAGTGACATTGGGTAGCGGTGACCGGAGTGTCGTGTCGTGGTTGGGTGTGCATGGCAATGGCGTGTTGTGTGTGTACGTTATTTAGGAAGAAGAAGGGATGGCATTTTGGTAATTAAGGGGAAACTGTTTATTTTTGTAAATTATTTTAATTAATTAATTCGAGTAATTTTAAAAGTCATAACTTGCTCATACGATGTCAGATTCAAGCGTGAATTTTTGCTTTACCCCCGTTATGATGTTAGCTACGCTGTGGAACAGATTTGTTTTAATTTTGAGCTTTTGGAAATTTACACTAAATTCGAACGTTGTTCGAATTTAGTCGGAACCATAAGAAGCGACAACTGGAAATAAATGTGAGTAAATCTCACTCATTATGGATAATTGGTTTTATTTTAAATAATTAAAATTATTTATTGGTTGATTGGTTAAATTGATAAATTATTATTATCAATTGGATGTTATATTATATATATTAGTAGTTGGATTGAATATTCCTGCCGATTGGAGCAGATGAGGCAATATGCGCCCTGCATAATAGCGGATGGCCCTATATTACCGCAATGTCCTGCCTCAAAGCAGGATTGGTATTTTATGTTATATAACATCTGTGGTTGCAAGGAAACAAGTTGGAGGGATCCAACTGGATTCCTCAAAAATGTTGATTTTAATTTCATATATAGTGATATAGGATGTGTTGGAATAATCTGTGATAGATTATGATGTGATTTGAATTTATTGGATGCTATAGTAGCACTGGCCTTAATTTTGGTATTATTAATACCATAGATAATATTTTTGAATTTAAGAAGGAAACTTAAAGGCGATTTTGGAAATGAAGTTATTATTGTTGAATTTTGGGATTATTTAAAAGGAAATTGATTTGGATTAAATAAATGATTTGACTTTGGATATTTATTTCGTAGAAATGTTTCAAACAGATAATTTGAAATTGGAAATTTTTAAATAATTGATTTTAAATAAGATTCCTAAAAATATGAAATGGAAGATGAAATCGAGATTTGAATAGTTTTGGAATATAGTTTTGGATTATTTAAGAAATAGATTTATAAATGGAATTTTAATTAGAAATCGATTTATAAATGGATTTCAGTAATATGAACCTGTTATAAAACTGGAAATGAGTTTATGAAATTTATAAACAATGTTTATAAATAAAGTGAAATGATTATCATTAGATAAATTGGAAATATAAATTCACAGTGTGAATTTAAAATGAGGTTGGGAAATCGGCCTAAAAAGAAAGAGTAAATTCTATTTTGGAATTTGGGAAATAGTTATGAAATTGGAAATGTAAATCGAGTTTTGATAAATAGAGAGAGATTTATAAGTATAATAAGAAGGGTATGTTGACTTTTAAAAATGTTTTTTTCACAAGAAGTTAAGGTTTGTTTTTAGAAAGGATTTTTATTTATTAAACTATGTAGTTTTAAATACTATTAATTGGATTAAATATTTTAGAAAGTTAGTTATTTAAATATTTATATTTTGTTGAAATGAATTCTAAGTTTTATAAACAAGTTTTTGTAAATCGATTAGAAATTTTATAAATGAATTGGAATTAGTCATTGACGTTATTTTTAAAAGCGCTTTGACATTTTAAATAATTATTTAACCTTTTGTTTTTGAAATTTATTGTTATATATATATATGGTTTAAAAGTAAGTGATTGCAATTTATTTATAAATGCTCTCGAGATATTTGAATCGGGTTTTATTTAATGGATGTGGTTTTATAAGTGAAAATCTTATAATGGAATTCGGGAAACTTAAGAAATTTGAGAAAATGAAATTTCCAAATTGTTTAGATACGGGAAATTCGAAAATGAATCTGAATTCATTAAAGGAGTTATAAATTATTAGTTGGATTATAAATAAGTATAATCGATAGTTTTTGGAAATTGTAAGGGATGTAATAAAAATTCCAGGAGTTTTATGAGATAAATACAGAATATTCCCTATGTATTGATATTAGAAATGATTTTGGAAAATAGACTTATAATATTTTCGTAAGTGTTGAAATGAAAGGTTTTGGAAATATTTTAGCAACGAAAGGATTTATATAGAGATATTTTTCTATGTAATGGATTATAAATCGAATTTGAAAATATTTCACTAAGTATTGAAGTAAGATATGATTTGAAATATCATGTCATGGATATAAGTATTTGGAATTGTTTTCATGTATTGAATTACTGGAAGAGATTTGAATATATATCTTTGTAAAGATATTTTGAAGTAAATGTTTTTTGAAAATATTTAAGAAAATATGGGCCTAGTGACTGTTTATGTGTGTAATTTGATAGTTAAATAACCGACTATCAAATCTGGCCAAATTCATTAATCGTTTCGAATAGACCGGGATCAGATTTAATTATCTGAAAACCACTTTGATCCGATTTGTGCGTTGCGAATTATGATATCGTGAAGGTAGCAAAGACGGTGATTTTGGAGATTCGGTTTGTTCAGACCTAGAACAACTTGTATGGATGAATGCTATCAGCACATTGTCATTGGAGGGCAATGAGCATTCTAAGTGTAAAATTCTTGAAAGGTAATCGTAGCCTTAAGCCTCATCAACCAGGAATAACTTAAAATCAGGGGAGATGCAGCAAGGCTAAGTGGTTCGCACCCATTAGGGTATGTTGTCACCTTTCTAGATATCCTACATTTACATATTTATGGATTGGTTATGCATGCGAGCTCAAAAGGGTTGCAAAGAAACCATGGTGATGACATATTCGGTACTATCCAGGTGAGGGGTAGGCCAGTCTTGTGTTGGTAGGGGATCCAGGCAAGGTCCTCGGTACATTATCTAGACGTGTACTGTGATAGGTGGTACCCAGTGCCTAGTCATTGTATGGAATCCATTCTCCAATACGTGCCTTTACGGTTTTCATTGTAGAGCCTAGTATGCTGGAATTTATTTAATGTAACAATTTCGACTATTTTAATAAGTATTTGTGCTTAGACACTATTATAATATCACTAGATTTTCTATAAAAGTGTTTTGGTTATCGTAATGTAAAAACCCGTCATTTTTATGTGTGACGTGGTCTTACGAGATATCTTTGTTTTCAAAGGATTTTGATAACAGTAATAATTCAAATTGAGTGTGTTTTCTCACGCTGGTTTTCCAGACAGACTCCGGTGTTATTTTATTATAATGCTCGGGTCAGACCGAGTGTTACAGATTCAGGTTATGATGCTATGGAGCTCAGGAGACGAGCTGGAGGAGTCTCAAGCGTATCCCACGTACTTGATTATATTCCGCTATGTGTGTATGTTGTATATTCAACACTTATGAGGACAAGTTATTATGACTATCCAGATTAATTGTTGACTGTTGTACCCTGATGATTGTATGTATATTATAGTTACAGTTTCGTTATATACAGATTTGTTATTATATATTATATATTATTCGTTCCACTGTGAGATTCTGTGTTGTTTAATTTTCTTCTTATCTTCTTCCCTTTTTCTTTCCCCTAACAATCGAGTTTTCCAGCATTTGTTTTCTCGGCAGGTAATATATTGGACGTATTAGAGTCGATTTTCAAGGGTTGAAAATCCCGGTCGTTACAGGTTAACTCATTTAAGGTAGGGTAGGTGAGACTCTAGGATGAGTTTGAGTGTATTATATATATGAGCACGTATTTGTTAGTGCTATAAAATGTTTTATACTGTATTGATTTATCGGTTGAGTGGCTTATGAATTCTGGTCGATACAGAATGTACAACTGTATCGATAGGGGTTTCTAAACACTTGAATAAGGAAAATTGACACAATATTGTTTTGAAATTGGGTAAATGAAATAATTTTACCTAGATTTTATTTTAAATATAGAAGATTTTTTTTGAAGGTTAATATAGTTATATATAGTGTGTGTGGTTGTTGGAGAATGATAATATTTGATTATTACCATCTATTGCTTGATTATTCATGCATCCATTTTTAGAGCATTGACTATCGTTATTGATTGATTGTTTGTGCTCAGATAGTTTATGAGCATTTATTGTTTAGTTGAATTTAATATGAACACTTTGTGAATTCTATTTCACATTTTGACTATATGGCATTTGGGAAAAATGTTGAGTTAAAATAAAATTTTGATTTTAATAAAAGTTATTTATTATAATTCAAACAAGGATAACAATTATGAAATGATCTTATATAAGAAGTGAAATTATATAAGTAGGATTTATAAACATAGTTTATGAATATGGATTTAAACTAAGAATTTTACGAAATATAATAATGGTATTATTTTGAAAGTAGTGATTAATAAAAATATTGTAAAAGGATTTGGAAGAGTTAAAAAGCATTAAACTCACTTCGATCGTTGGAAAATAATTCCGATGGTGGCTGCAGCATCATCGACATTTATTTTCAAGTTTCTAAAGTGAGGAATTGCTAGCGTGATAGAAAATGGTTATTGAATTGTTTTCGGTAAAAGGAATTTGTTTAAAAATTCCCAAAGAATGATTTGATATACAAAAAGGTGTTATGTATATAATTATTATTTCAAATTGATTTAAAATAAAAATTAGGGTTTTAAATTACGAAATTCTCAGTTAAGTCATGTGATGGCTGGATGTACCCGTTGCATTAGAGTAGTTTTGTTTTACATCTCATTTTGATATGTTGTATGGGAAATTTTCATTATTAATAATGAAATAGAATTTTCGACGATTTTGGACAGTCAGAACTTCCAAATTTGATATAGAAATTGGAGCCAAGTATTTTATGATAACAGGATAGTGTACCCTGATGTTGTGTATAAATAAAGATGATAATAATTTAAAACATGTTTTAAATTTGTTGAACATTCATGTTAAGTAAAACAAATATGTTATGAAATGTTAATAGACTTTTAGAAAATAGAAGAATGTTTTGCAATTATAAACTTGAGTTATAGAATGTTAATAGACTTAAGTAATATTTCTTAAGTAAAATATTGATTCTTTGAAAGTAATAAAAATCTTGGGAAATGTTTTATTAATGAAGATAAGTCTTTATAAAATGTTTGTAAGCATAAAGTATATTATGAAATGAATCAGAAAATGAATTCTAGTATTAATTAAGAGTATGAACTTAACTTAAAATGGATAATAAATATAATTGTGCTTTATATAATGTTTATAATAAACTTAAGTATGGAGAAGCTTTAAGGTGGAGTTGTAGCTTTTGAAAGGTTTATAAACCTAAGTAAGGTTTTATGAAATAGTTAATAAATAATTTTAGTATTGTTTGCAAACAAATTGGCCACAAACAACCAAGAACAGATTTAAGTAGTGAAATAAATGAACAAATGAAATGAAAACAGAGGAAGAATCACAAAATATCAAGAAAAACAGAGCATAAAGCAAAAATAACAAGGTTTATAGTGGTTCGGTGTTGATTGCCTACGTCTGATGTGCACGTAAATGTGCATATTTTTACCACTATATTTAATCTATTTAAATTAAATAAATGATCATATCAGGTATTTTAACTTGTTTAAACCAAATTCAAATTATTTTCAAATTGTCACATATTCATCTCCATATGGGGGCAAAATGGTCATTTTTGTGCATATATTAATTTGAGAAAATTTAATTGGAAATTTTTATACTATTTTATAGGAATTTGGCTTCATATACAAGTGGCTTCATGAAGATATATACATGCACAAAAAGGAAACAAAGCAAATGAAGATGAAAATAATTCAAACTCATGAACATGGAGGACCCTACGTACCCACTTATCTTGATTTTCAATTAGGAGCTAATGCACATGCTAAAAGGCCATTAAAGCTTCATGTACATTTAAGTGGGGGATTAAGACATGCTAATGATTACTTGGTGGCCACTCTACCTCAAGGGTATTTTGGGCATTCCCCAAAAAAATGAATTAAGGTTTCTAACTTGTATAAATACCCCATATCTTCATGTAACCCTCCTCTTCCTCTTAGTTAGTTTTAGTTTAGGATCAAAAATAAAAGACAAGCTCTCTTTTCTTTTCATGCCTACTTAGTCATTTCTTTCATGTAACTTTTTTTTATGCAATGTTAATTAGTGCTTTCTTTTCATTTACATGCTTATCTTCTTATGTTAGTAGTGTAGTTTATTATTCATGCAAGTAGATTAATGTTTACTTCCTTTCACTTAGCTTTTCTTTTCATTTTGCTCTCTTTTTAATCTTGTTTTATTTCATGTTGCAAACTACAAGTGTTGATATGGTAACACAAATGAGAGGCTAATCTCTTCAATTTAGGGGTAATGAAGCCTCTATTCATGTAGCTTCAACATTTTGATAATTATTGTTCTCTTTTGTGCTTAAATGAATGTTGATGTGATATATTGTTTCATGATGAATTTGATAGTTTATATTGTTCATAACAAATAGGCTATGCTTAAACAATCACAAACAAAAATTGCCTCTTCATATAAATATGATTATGGTAAAGAAGTGAATGTTTAAATTGAATTTTGATGGTCTATATTTCTAATTAATAGTTAATAGACCATACTTAAAATAGATTTTTCTTTCAACTTGTTGTCATTTTTCATAAGAGTTGAACAGTAGTTTAAATGGTGTGTTATAGTTTGATGGCTTATGTTGAGCTAATTAATAGCACAAATGGGCCATACTTATGATAAGCACATCAATTAAACTTACTAATGACTAAAAGAGAGATAATAATTTCATGTTTTGTTGAACAATGTGATCTAGAGAGTGGATTTATCTCTAAATTATCTTTCTACTCTCATATTTTTATAACTTTCTTTTTTGTCATATTTTCTTACATTTTCTAGCTAATCACTTTCAACTTTGGTTAATTTGATTGAATAGAGATTTAAAATCAAACAATTCCCTGTGGATCGACCCATACCCGCATTCGTGCTACAATTATACACCGTGCGCTTATGGTTATTTTTATTTCAAAATTTATCGACGATTTTCTAACTCGATAGAAAATTTGCCGTTAAACAAGTTTTTAGCGCCGTTGCCGGGGAGTTACTTTGATTTTAATTTTCTATTCTTCGAATTATTTTTCTTTGATTTTTGTGTGTTTTTATTTTGTGTGTGTTTGCATTTAAAAACAAAAAACAAAAAAAAAATTGTGTTTGTATGTGATTTTTGTTTGCATTTTCCTTGTGTGCCTATTTTCTTTTCATTTGCATTTGCATATTTTTTTTAAAAAAATAAAATAAAATATACAAAATTTCATAAAATAAAGATTATTCCTTTTCACGATCAATTACATTTGAAATTACATCTCATTTGCATTTGATTTTCATTACATTTCCTATTTTATTTACATTTACAAATTCTTCTTGCTTCCTCTTTCTTTTGCTGCTCACTGCCAAGACTTTACTGCTATCATTTCACTGTGTCATACACTCACCCCCCTGTCACCAAGAATCAAAAATACCCTGTCCACCTCCACAACTCCATACTACATATAAACCATCAGCACAGTAAAAACATCCAACCAACTAACCATTCATTGACATTCAAACACACTGCACCCTGTCCACCAGTTGCCAATACAACTACTGCTCAACCATACTGCAGCTTCAACTAACATTCCCGACCACTACTCCAAACTCTAACATCACACATTGTTATATCCACTTGACTGCTCCAACCTAACTGCTCTTCATCAAACTAAACTCATTTGCTTCATTTCTACCTTGCCGATACCAGAGCATCATAACAATATAACAACTGTGCACAACCTTAAACAAGTGCACAGATCCAAGAAAGTGTGCACCAACTTATTCTGCCCTTCAGCACTTTATACTTCACCACAGTCAACTTCATATCACTACACACATACCCACTGCAAACTGCCTGCATCCTCTTCTTGCAAATATCCTTACTGTCTTACTGCCCAAAACAACTTCGACCAACATTCATTCTACAAGCCACCATCACCTGTCCTTATCACCACCATAACACACTCATTCACCCACATTTCACCACATACAACCTCTTCCATTTTCTTACACAACAAGCAATTTCAACAACTCTCTTCAACAATCACTGAAACAACCATTCTTTACAACTCTGCTACATCACAGTTCCACCAATTGAAACCAACTGTCTGCTCTACCCCACTGTTCAACACAAACTGCTTCACTTCACAGCACTGTCCCTCAACATAAACACTGCCACTATCAAGCAACTACCCTCTCCATTCATACCGATCAACATCATATTGTACTACCCATCAGACACTCCTCTTCCACAACAACTCTTCCACTCACTACCAAACCCATATTCGCGAACACACCATCGTCGAACGAAAAAAAAATCACTGCAATTCGCCACCAAAAAAATAAAAATAAAAATAAAAAAAGAACCAAAACTAGACTTCGGCCGCAACAGTCTCCAGAAAGCAACTGCAATTACCCATCTATAACCATACTGACCTCCACATTGAACCAAAAAAAACTTTTTACTCCCCTGCAGCAGCACTTCAACTTCATCGCATTTCCTCCGAGCAGAGAACTTTCTTCATCAACCTTTTACCACAAACGCAACCACCATACTTCTGTCATCACTGCCAGCAGCCACCAACATATACACTACTTCAGTTGTCACATGTTCCAGTGTAGCTCCTCTTAACACCACCCTGCCAACACCACTGAAGCACTTGCACTGTTCTCACTTCAATCGCCACTTCAACCTCGAAGAACCGCAATCATCGTGCCCAAATTCAACACAAGACCCCACAATCTCCACCTCAAACCAAAACCAACTTTCACCTCGTATCACTTCGAATCACCAAATACCCCAATCACCGCCTCAAACACAGTTCTTCAACCACGAACAATCCATTCGCGACCATCTCAGCTCGAGAAACCAATTTGTGAATTCCCTGAACCGCCTCGCCCCAAATCGATCTCCTCCAACCAATCTTTCACGAATACGAACCAAGTACGCGGTTTTAGGATTTGTTCTATGTTTTAGGATTTACGAATTCATTTTTTTCTTCTTCGAAGATTTCGATTTGTTCTGTGTTTTAGGATTTCGTTTAAATGAGAAAGTAGCCTAGAATTGTTTGGGCCGGGTTTTGGACTTGAATAATTTATTTATTTTTTAATTTTTTTTATGTGTGTTTGTTTTCTTTTGTTTTTAATTGTTTAATTTTCCTTTGTTAAAAAAAATATTAAAAAAATTTCTTTAGTTTCCAATTTTTCTTAGTTTCTCTTCACAAAAAAACAACAATTGTATATACCTTGTGCATTTGTTTATTTATTTTGTTTTGTTTTTCCAAGTGTTATAGTCCAAAAAAAACAAGTTTCACTTTGTTTAATTTTCGTTTTTCACTTGTTTTATTTTCTTCTTTTATAAACATATATAAAAAAAAATTTGTATATATATTGTCTTTAGTTTCAGGTTGCCAAAGAAGAAAATCAAAAAGGAGGAACTGCTTGCCAAAAAAATAATTGCTTTTCTTTGCTTGTTCATTGCGCTAAAAAAAATTACTTCTTAAAAAAATAATTTGCTAATAATTTGCATGCTCTGGTATTGTGCTTCCATCTCCTTTTGCATTGTTGGATGCTTGCATTTGAATTTACAAAAAAAAAAATTCAAAATCCAGAAACAGAAACAAACTTCATTTTACTTGAATTGTAAATTCACGTTTAATTTTTTCTTTGCATTCATCTTATCTTATTTTCTTTTCTAAGGGCAATACCCCAATTCACATAAGGTGAGGGATTTCATCACCCTTTCCTTAGCCCACAAATCGCATTTCATCTTAGAATTTGACTAATAATAAAGGTTAGAAATTCGACTTAAGGGTTTCACGAGCTCATCTGGGGCTTAATTATATCTTCACAATTGTTTTCTTTGAACAATTTTATTTCTTGGTGTCTAGGCTACGACAGAGTAATAACCATTTATAAATATTACGGTGATTCGTAAATATTATAGTAGTTGTTCCTCTAAAGGTACTTAAACCTTCTGCTGCATTGCTATGATGATTCGTGGTGCACCAATAACCCTTGCCCATTACCTGGCTGAGAACTATCTTGTTGATTTAAGAAAAAGCGTAATTATACAATTTTTGGTCAACTTAGGAAAAATCATTTGTAATTAACCTTGCATTCATTTAGTTGCATTAGTTCATGCATATTTAAAAAAAAATTCAAAATCCAAAACTAAAAAAACTGTAAATATTCCTTGATTTTGTTTTTAAATCCTTTCCTTTGAATTTTTTTTAATCAAAAACAAAAATCCAAAAAAAAATTTAAAACCTTGTCAAAAACCAAAAAAATTGAAAATCCAAAAAAAACAACAAATCAATTTCCCTTTTGAAAAATAAATTCTATTTGTAAATATTTTTTCCTTTATAAAAAAACGTTCTTAAAAATGTCCAAATTTCCATATTCACATGAATTTTACGATAGTTGTGAAAATTAGTATAATCCATATAATTTCACTTCAAATTTTTATGGATATTTCTACAACAACTATTGTTTAAACGATTCGAGTTTTGAACCACCAAACTTTCAAAATGACGAACAACCCTCGAATCTCGAAAATAGAATCGAAATGATTTCATCTTTACTCGAACTCTCTACACAACAAAATCAAGAGATAAATGATTTGTGTAATTCGTATTTGTGCGATAATTGGGGTCAAAGTTTTCAAAGTGATCAAAACTTGAATTCAATTCAAAATTCAAATGATTTCGATTATAACCCATGCCAATTCAATTTCAAACTCCAAAATGAATTTCAAACTCAAAATGAAAATGGAAACAACTTTTCAAACGAATTTGGCAATAGGAATAATCTTAACCACGTTATGATTGAAAATCTTTGCTCTTAACAATTTCAAAGTGAAAATCCTCATGTTAATAACTATAAATTGGATTTTGTTGAGCAAATGAATGAAATTTACGATGATCACACAGATTCGTTGTTTGAAACATATATGAAACAACATGAAAAAAAAATCAAATTTCAACGCGTGAAGAGTTAAGAAATAATCCATCATTTACCAAAATTGATGATTTTAAAATAACAACTTTTGAAATTGAAAATGAGAATCTTAATGAAGTTGTTGAAAATTCGGTAATTGAGTTAGATTTCAATTCTTTTGAACGTGTGAAACTTGATTTAAAATTCGATTTTCCTTTCTCCGATTTTGAAAATTTGAATACAACAACTTTGGATTTTGAACTTGAGATACGCAATGGAGTTGTTGATAATCCAAATAAGGAAGACGAATTTAATGAACACAAATTTTATGGAATTTTCAAAGATGAGTTGTTAAATTCCGAAGGTGTAGATTTAAATCACCATTTTGATTTTGAAATCAATAATTTTGAAGAAGTTTTCAATGACAAATTTGAATTTCAAAATGGTGAAAATAAACTTGAATTTCAACCAATTGTTTTATCAACCCCGAAAACCATCCAAAATAAAACAACTCGTACGATTTTTAATAAAACGACATTCATTTTTCCAAATCAACATTCAACTTTGAAATCTTTTATGGTTTGGTTTTCTGAGCTTAAGCTGTGTCTCGCATACTTGGCGAGACAAATGAATCGGTCTTGGGAATACCGTTTCATTTACGCTTTGACGATTTACTTTCTGATATCGTGTAAATAATCTTTTCATTTTCTTGTAAATATAGGTCATATTTTTAATTTAATTTTATTTTTCTCCTTCCACTTGGGTTGACTATGGGGACACAGTCAAAATCAAGTGTGGGTGGGGGGGGGGCGACTCATCTTCAATTTTTTCTTTTTTTTAATTTTCATTTATTTTTGCATTTTCTTTCCAAAACTCAAAAAAATTTAAAAAAATCCAAAAAAAATATTTCTTTTAGCATTTTGATTTATTTTTAAAGAAACACTATAAGATAAATATATGGTTTTGGGTAATTAAATTGAAATTTTTGAAAATTTGTTTGTCTCAATAAAAATAAAAATAAAGTTTGATTACGAATGATGATGGTTTAACTAGTATATAGGAAGGTTCATATGTGTTAGTTATGAAATACATCCTAATTGAAAATCTTTCTTTTAAAAAGTGGTTGATTTAAAGTAAAGATATAACATTTTTTTTATCTTCTAAGTTAAATGGTGCAAGGATGATAGTGCGAAACTCTCTCTTCTAAAAAAACTTTATTTTTTATATATATGTATAGTTTTTAATAAACACCTAGAGTCATGTGTTCACACTCGTGTGTTCACTCTCCATGCTCTGTACCCTTCTCACGTAAGCCCGAAAGGAAGTGCACGATCGGTATATCTGGCCTCAGTTTATCTGAGTTAGGTGTGTGTATATAAAAATTATTTTTCTAGTAACGCCTACAGTCAATAAGTGTTTACACTTGTGTGTTCACTCGCCATGCTCTGTATTCCCCTCACATCAGTCACTAAGGCAGTGCATGGGTAATATATCTGGCCTCAGTTTATCTGAGTTAGGCATATGTAAATATTGTTAATCAATAAAAATTTCAAAAATAAGAGAGAGTAGGCAATTGAAATCCAAGCACTGTTTTAACATATTTGATTTGACTTGTTATTGAAAAGAAATGAATATACCACTTTGATAAACTTTGATAATCAAATGAGGATCCATTTCATAGTTACACTTTGTTATCAACCGAAACAACGGGTTAAACTATAGTCTATTTGTTATAATAACTTTGTTTTTATTGGAAACTTTGACGAGTAAATGACTAAATTTCAAGATAATGACCAAAATCTATATTTTACTTATTTGTGTCAATTAAAAAGTAAATCCTTCATTGTAAATATTTTCAAAAATTCGCATTCATCTCTTTGTAAATAAATCTTGCATTTTGTAGATATTTTCATCCAGCATTTGGATTTTGTGGGTAGTATCCGCTGAAAACCCTCACGAGACAACACTCGTCCTACTGGGGACACCTAGAGGTTTAACGGCTTGTTGCATACGCTCAATGCAATCGTGTTTCCTACGAAAATGGATTTATCTTAGTTTTTTTTCTTTATTCGAGGACGAATAAAAAGATAAGTGTGGAGGTATTTGATGTGCACATAAATGTGCATATTTTTACCACCATATTTAATCTATTTAAATTAAATAAATGATCATATCGGGTATTTTAACCTATTTAAACCAAATTCAAATTATTTTCAAATTGTCACATATTCTTCTCTGTATGGGGGGCAAAATGGTCATTTTTATGCATATATTAAGTTGAGAAAATTTAATTGGAAATTTCTATACTATTTTGTAGGAATTTGGCTTCATATACAAGTGGCTTCATGAAGATATATACATGCACAAAAAGGAAACAAAGCAAATGAAGATGAAAATAATTCAAACTCATGAACGTGGAGGACCCTACCTACCCACTTACCTTGATTTTCAATTAGGAGCTAATGCACATGCTAAAAGGCCATTAAAGCTTCATGTACATTTAAGTGAGGGATTTAGACATGCTAATGATTACTTGGTGGCCACACTACCTCAAGGGTATTTTGGGCATTCCCCAAAAAAATGAATTAGGGTTACTAACTTGTATAAATACCTCATATCTTCATGTAACCCTCCTCTTCCTCTTAGTTAGTTTTAGTTTAGGATCAAAAATAAAAGACAAGCTCTCTTTTCGTTTCGTGGCTACTTAGCCATTTCTTTCATGTAACTTTTTTTTACAATGTTAAGTAGTGCTTTCTTTTCATTTACATGCTTCTCTTCTTATGTTAGTAGTATAGTTTATCAGTCATGAAAGTAGATTAGTGTTTACTTCTTTTTACTTAGCTTTTCTTTTCATTTTGCTCTCTTTTTAATCTTGTTTTATTTCATGTTGCAAACTACAAGTGTTGATATGGTAACACAAATGAGAGGTTAATCCCTTCAATTTAGGGGTAATGAAGCCTCTAATCATGTAGCTTCAACATTTTGATAATTATTGTTCTCTTTTGTGCTTAAATGAATGTTGATATAATTTATTGTTTCATGATGAATTTGATAGTCTATATTGTTCATAACAAATAGGCTATGCTTAAACAATCACAAACGAAAATTGCCTCTTCATCTAAATATGATTATGGCAAAGAAGTGAATGTTTAAATTGAAATTTGATGGTCTATATTTCTAATTAATAGTTAATAGACCATACTTAAAAATAGATTTTGCTTTCAACTTGTTGTCATTTTTCATGGGAGTTGAAAAGTAGTTTAAATGGTGTGTTATAGTTTGATGGCTTATGTTGAGCTAATTAATAGCACAAATGGGCCATACTTATGATAAGCACATCAATTAAACTTACTAATGACTAAAAAAGGGAGATAATAATTTCATGTTTTATTGGACAATGTGATCTAGAGAGTGGATTTATCTCTAAATTGTCTTTCTACTCTCATATTTTTATCAATTTCTTTTTTGTCATTTTTTCTTACATTTTCTAGCTAATCAATTTCAACTTTGGTTAATTTGATTGAATAGAGATTTAAAATCAAACAATTCACTGTGGATCGACCCGTACTCACATACGTGCTATAATCGTACACCGTGCGCTTGTGGTTATTTTTATTTCAAAATTTATCGACGATTTTCTAACTCAATAGAAAATTTGTCGTTAAACAACATCCATTTTGAATATTCTCTTTATTGTTCCTCAATTCACTTGATTACAATTACAAACAGCAGGAGATCAGAAAAGAATGGAGGAAGTTAGTACAATAATGGTGGAGTTTAACTAACACCGTAAGTGTCCCTAGAATGGCCCCTTGTGCCTGTATTTATAGATGAAGGCAGCCCCCAATCTGACTGAAACTTCGGCAACATGACCTCCTCCATCATATGGGCCCACCATAGGGAGGGCTAGGCCTAACTATCAATGGATAGGGATCGGTACCAATCCCTCCATGTGTCAAGTTTGGGCTAGCGATCCCTATGGTAGCTCCCTTATGGTCTAACATGATGGTGCTTCAAATATCATGGAATTTTGAAATGTGGAGCTCTTGCTCGTACTCAATTCTTGGTTTAGTGCCATATTAGCCTGAGGAGTGCCAATCCCTTTTTAGGGCGACATGTCGAACTTTTGCACATGCCTTTGTTCTGCTCCATCATAACTTGTCGCGCTGATCCCCCTGGTTTCCTAGGCTTCTGCCGACCCTTACTTCCTAGGAAACGTATGCCGATCCATAGTGTCTCTCAAATATATGCCGATCCCTAACACCTAGGATGTTAGGCCGATCCCTCCGGCTTCATAGTGCACCACCGATCCATCTGGTCTTTATAAACTTATGCCGACCCATTTTCCTAAATGCTATGCCGACCCCACTGGCATTATTAGAGCATGTAGAACTTTATACCATCATGCATACCAATCGCTCTATGTTTTCATCTGTATTGACCGTCCAACCAAGTATTCATGCCGATCCATAACACTTCACCTAGCTATGCCAACCCCTAAGTGTTTCATCCATGTTAACAAATGACTATATCGATCCCTATTCTATCCAAGCTAACTTCCATCATCTGACACCCTGCAATGTTTATCTATCAACTATGTTTAATGCGGGCTTCGTATAATTGTCCAGACTCTATATATGGGTCTTGTAGCCGTTGCCTCATGGTCATTTCTCTTATCAACTGTCGAATCTGTCTTGCGTGATCATCCCAATATAGCCGGGCCAGGGTACCAAGTAACAAGTATTAATGGGATATACTAAGAAATAATAAATGATAATTAAAATAATTTGTATCGTTAAGAGAAGTAAAGTTGAAAATTGAACTATAAGATGAAATTTAATTTAAGTAAAGTAAAGGTAAATAAAATTATTTATGTTATGGTTTGTAAATGAATTTAGTATTAAAGGAAATACTATTGGAAAATTAAGCATAATTTAAAATTGAATGTGAATGGAAAGAGCTTGGTATAATCTAAGAAACCAATTAGAATAAATACGTAGGAGGTTCATATATCATTTTATTCAAATAAGGATCTTTGATCCAGATTCGGGCATATGATTTCGAGATGATTTACATAGATTCGAACAAGAATTTTTCACTTGTTTGTTGACAGCGAACACTGGATATGGATTTTTGATTTAATTACGAAGTTTTCTATCATAGTTGATGGCTATGCAAGGAGATGGAGGTTTCTAATCAAAGAACTGGATCAGAGTCCGTACTAGAGTGGTCTAGTGAGCGACACTAGTTCGAAAGTGAAATTGTGTAATTGAGCGAGTGATCAAATTTGATATTGCATATGAATGGTAAATGTACATCTTACGGGCTTTATCATAATTATATATTTGATATTTGGAAAATGCAAAATTATATGGTTATGGGTTATATGGTTACATATTATGTGTAAGTAAGATGCAGGTTCATGGAAGCAAAGGTTAGTTGATGCTTTTGGTTTCATAAGTAGAGTTTGGTTGCCCGACATATAGGTACATGTTTATATTTTTGGTTTTGGTTGATGGTTTTATTGTCTAGATATGGAAGGCCACTTGATTTTTGTTTTCTTTTTTTGGATTGGGCCCATAGTGGCAATTTCTACTTTTTTCGATTGAGCTGCGCAAAAAAGACACTACCAAAATTTTTCGAAATTTTAAGGACTTAGAAAAATTGGATAACAAGTTTCAACTAATTGATTTTGAAAAGTTAATGGGTTCGGAAGCATTTTCCCTACTTAGGAAATTTCGAGGATGAATTTCTTTTAAGGGGGAGAATGCAACAACCCAAAATTTTGGTCATTGGATTTAAATATTTAATTAAATTTAAATGGTGAAATATTGGTTTTAAAGGTCAATAAACTTAAATTTCAAAATATAGGGATTTATTTGAATATGTGAATTGTGAATCTAATATTGGAAAAGTGATTTAAGTATAGGAATTATTTAAATAACCGAATCTTTAATTTAATTTGATTAAATTTTATCTCGAAAGCTTATTTATATTCTTGTTAAATAATAATTGGTTCGAATGAATAATCTAAAAAGAAAAAAAAAATATTTTTACGACTCGATTTTTTGGGTATATTTTTAATTTAATTTATTTTATTTTTTCATAATTTTTAATTTGGAAAATATTTAAATTATTGTTTGGTGATTTTTCGACAAACTGTAGTGTTTTGTGATTTTACAAAATTCAATAACCAGTGTATATTATTATCATCTTGGGGTTGCGTCACTGTACTGAGTGCGACCATATTTTTTTCTGTCATTCGAAGTTCATACGCGAATGAAGATCTGTGCAATGATATACCGAAAAATTAAAAATATATATATAACAAGACAATTTGGTAAAA
The DNA here is from genome assembly GCA_030737815.1 of Allium fistulosum. Taxonomy (NCBI): domain Eukaryota; kingdom Viridiplantae; phylum Streptophyta; class Magnoliopsida; order Asparagales; family Amaryllidaceae; genus Allium; species Allium fistulosum. The sequence continues at coordinate 942,176,672 of CM060908.1, forward strand.
GCAGTACACATTTTTGTCCCCACTTCACACCCTTCCTTTTCATCAAAACAAGAAGAAAAAAAATTGCAGTACATTTCAAAATTATAAACCAAATTGTATACTCCACTTAAATTCATGAAATATATTATATTGTAGTCCTCATAGCGTGATCTTCAATCTGGTTTGGGTTTTAAGGGGGTTGCGATCATCGTTTTAGGGTTGCGACGACATTTTCTACAATCGTCGGTTCCATGGTTTTGGGTTGTGTGTAGTAGAGGCATAAACTGGCGTATTGGAGGATAGATTTGGGATCGTCATTGTATTTAGCATATGGAGGCAGCAATTAGAGGCATACGGCAGTGGGATGGGGTAGCGATCATATCAGGTGTGTGCATGAGCCTATTTGGATGCATTTTTGTGGAGGGCATGGATGTGAGGTGGCGATGTTAGGGTGGTAGCTTTTGAAAAGAGAAGGCCGATGGCGAGGTCACACGGTGGTTCTTGGAGGAAAGGAGGAGACAATGGTAGTCAAAGTTCGGTTATGGTGGGTTTTGGGTATCACGTTTAAGCCAGATTGTGTTTTAAGGAAGAAGGGTTGATGTATTAATAGGGTAATTAATTTTAATAATAGTGATTAGTGTTTAAATTAATTTAAATTTATCTCAAACTTATAAAAATCAATAACTTTCTCATACGAGATCCAATCGAGACGAGACTTTTTGCATTGCGCTCGTAATACTAAAAGCTACGCGATGGAGCTGGTTTGGTTGAATTTGGATTTAATGAAAATTCGGGCTAAAATTGGATGTTGTTCAGTTTTAGTTCAAAACTGAGACGCTTCGGCGATAGTAGGAATTTCGGTGAGTTTAACTCACTTTTTGCTTAATCAGTAATGTTTTATAATAGATAAAAATTATTGATTGTTTGCTTGGATGCTTTATCTGGTTGATTGTTTAGTTTTGATGAATAGTCGTTTTCAAATTGGTCGGTATATGAAATTAATTACAGGGACTTATCTGATGTACAGGAAATTTGTAGAGGGATCCAACGGGATCCCTCGCCCTTGTTGATTTATTTTCGATAATACTATTGTTATATGAATTATGAAATATCAAATCTGATTGTTTGGCCTTTTAAATATGATATGGTTATATGTTGAAAGCTTAACCTTTGTAGTGATAATAATCAATAACAACATTGGTTAAGTGCTTTGTGTGGCTATTGGCCTCAACTTAATATTTTGAAATACCATTAATTTCCATTTGGCTTGGAATTGGTCTTGATTCAGAGAATGATTTTAAATCAGACTGCTGGGGTTTTCTATGATATTTTATTGGTAATGGATTTTGAACTCCTTTTACTCCAACATTTTTATTAGTCTTTCATTATTATTTAAAAATGTTAAAATTGTTTAACTATTGATTAAAATTGTTTCAAAAGTTGTTTATTTGTATATAATTGTGTTTAAAAGTTATTTATCAATATTTTATATTATGAAAGGTTATTCATTAAATAATTAATAATGTTTGAAGTTAATAATTATTATTTATTAATAATGTTTTAGAATTTCTAATAGTTATTTATTAATAATGTTTTGGAATTAATAATTATTATTTATTAATAATGGTTTTGAAGTTAATTATTGGTTATTATAATAATGTTTGAAGATTAATTATTATTGTTTTATTAATAATGTTTAAAATTACTAACTATTATATTTATAATGTTTTAAATTTAATAATTATTATTTATTAGAAATGTTTTGCTGTAAATAGTTATTATTATATAATAATGTTTTAAAGTAAATAATTGTTATTTATTTATAATGTTTGGTAGTTATTAGTTGTTATATTAATAATGTTTTGGAGATAATTAGTTATTTTATTAATGATGGTGGAATGTTAATTTATATTTATTTAGGATGTTTAAAATTAATCAATAAACTTAATTATTTATATTTATGAATAATAAAATGATTTATAAAGGAATTTCATTTAATAAAAGTTTATAAATGGAATTTTGGATTTATAAAGAATTTTTATAAAGAATCAATATAAAAGAATAAAGTTTTATAAATGGGTTTATAGATTTATAAAAGATGTTTTATAAATAGTTTTATAGTTTATAAGAGAGCTTTATAAATGGTTTTTGAGATTTAATAAATTAGTTTTATACAATGATTTTTGAGTTGTATAAATACATCTTCTAAGTAGTGTATGTGTAGTGTTATTGTGAATATACTTATATGTAGTGATAAGTATATATTTGGTTTTCCAAGTATAAAAAGAAGTATGACGGATTTGGGAATATATTCTTGTTAAAATATTTGATACAAGTGTTTATAAAGCAATTTTAATTCATGAAAGGATATATTATAAGGATTAGTGGCTGCTTACATACTTAACCAATATTGGTTTCCCTATGGAAATAAACCCCGATTTGATTGATGATCGTTTGTTTATTTGATAGTTAAATAACCAACTATCAAATCGGAGAGACCGGGATAAGATATATAATCCGAGAACCACTACGAACCAACATAAACATTCGAATGAAAGACATCTTGTAGATGATTGAAGATGAAGTTCTTGAAGTGCAAGGAGTACTTGCTGCTATTCCTGAGGGTGATTCCAAAATGGATGTTGTAGAGATAGCGCATTCGGTTTCGTTCATACCTAGAACGAACTTGTATGGACGAACGCTGACATTGCATTTTGACTTGGAGAGCAGTGTTAGCATTCCAAGTGGAATTTCTATATAAAAGGTAATCATAGCCTCAAACCTGACAACTCGGAAATGGCTAATATAGGGAATGCTTTAGGACTATATGGGTCGCATCCATTAGGGTATTGTCATCACATTTTCTAGATATATGGATTTATGGATTTGGGTGCGAACGAGAGCTATTGGAAAAGGTTTCAAAAGCAACCGGGGTAATGAAATATTTGGAACTATCTAGTAAGGGGTAGAGCCGGTGCTGATTCGCAGAGGGTCCATGTGAGTCCCACGGTACATTATCTAGAGATCTACTATACAGAAGGTTGTCCCTTATCTTGTCATTGTATGGAATCCGTTCTCCATTAAGTGCCTTTTAGACTTAGTTGTATACCTATTATGCTAAAATTTAATTAATGTAACAATTTCAGCTATGATTCAATATTTATTTTAAACCCTAGACATGATTATAATATCAGAAGATTTTGTATGAAATGTTTTGGTTATTGTAAGGTAAAAACTCGTCCGTGTTTATGTGTGGCGTGATCTTATGGGATACCTTCATTTTGGAAAGTTTTATAATATTAAAATTCAATTAAGGTGTGTTTCTCACGTTGGTTTATCAGACTGATTCGGGTGTTATTTGATTATAATGGTCAGGTCGGACCGTGCATATTTAAAGATCTATTTGGACGCCTTAGAGTTTCAGGAGACGAGCTGGATGTCCAAGACATATCTCTCATGATTCCATTTTCCCATACATTGGTTGTTTATATTTATCAATATTAGTGAGGACGGGTTGTCATAACTATCCAGGTTGTCGATTCATTCGATAACTCTAATTGATATATGTATAGTAAAGTTCAGTTTTTCTTTTGTAAAGATCATTGTTATATTATAGATTGCTTATCACAATGTGAGATTCTGTTCTGTCTTTTCTTTCTTTTTTCCCAAACAATTTGTCTTTCTGACACTCGGATGCTCGCCACATGAATACCGTGGATGTAATAGTGTCGTCCTGAAGGTCGAAAAGGTGGATTGTTACAAAATGAGTCAATTTCTGACATGTATTTAAGATTTCAAGACATAATACATGCTTTGATTTCATTAGGAAAAATACACTAAGGAGGATTAAGTCGAAAGATTCTTAATTCACTAACAAATGAGTGGGATCAGATGATTTTAGTCATAGAAGAAACCAATGATATCGGTACAATGAAAGTTGAGGAATTAATAAGTAATTTAATGTCATATGAAGTTCAATTGTAGGGCAGAAAGGAAAGCCAGCCAGATTAGAAGAAAACACTAACATTCAACGTTACTCATGGAGATGAAGGATTAGATGATGACAAGGAAATGGCATTTATGACAAGGAATTTCAGAAATTTCCTCAAGTATCGAAAAGGAAATAAATTTAAAAAAATAAATGGATACTTGATAGTTGATGCAACATGACAGGAAATCCGAAACTACCAGCAATCATTATCTACAAAGATGGAGGTATAGTAAATTATGATGATAATTCAAAGAGATACGTCATTGACATCAGCAACATTGGTAACTCCAAAACCCCTACTATTTCTAATAATTTACTAGTTAAGAATTTAAAGTACAACCTGCTTAGTATTAGTCAACTATGTGATAAAGGCTTTGGGATAAAATTTGAAAAGGTTAACTGTTATACCGTAGATTGTGACACTAGGACTATTTTTGAAGGAACTAAGAAAACAAATATACATATGTTCTAGGAATGAAAACCGCTAATGATAATCTTTGTCTTGTGGCTGATTCAAATGGCCCCAAGATCTGGCAGAAGCATTTTGGTCATGTCAATTTTAGACACCTATCAAAGTTAGTTAGATATGAACATTTTAGAGGACCGTCAAAAATGAATTTAAAAATTAATCTTTGCGACGCTTGCTAATTAGGAAAACATCACAAGAAATCATTAAATATGAAGACTTGATTTCCACTATGCACCTGTTAGAATTACTTCATTTAGATCTTTTTGGACCATCACAAATACAATCAATAAATCACAATAAATATGTTTTGTAATAGTAGATTATTTTTCAAGATATACTGTGAAGATCTGGTATTTCGAAACGTTCAAATCGACAATCATCCACTCATGTCAAACTTGAATTGCTTAACGCAACATATTGTTAATTTATATTTGGAAATACTTAGCATATACCGTAAATAAATCAATCACAGAATCATAGACACATAGTATTACAACAATAAGCAGCGGAATAGATAAATAGTAGTTCATGAAGCTACTATATAAACATCAGAGTTTAAAGTAAAATAAAATAGAATCTCAAATACAAATGAATCTCTAATACATAAGCAACTAATGAGTCTAAAACCTAAATGACTAGAATAAACTGAAATAACTGAAAGCTGGATAGAGAGATCTTCAACAAAGCTCCAATCTCCAAAGGTGAGTCTCAAATTCTGTGATACTTAGTCTGACCCGAGCATAAAGCAAAACACAAGACACTCTAGTCAGGATTAATATTCTTATATCAGTAAATTCAACTCAAGTGAAATGTCAACTGAAATACAAAATAACTTAAAGGATGCTTAGGATTTCCATCCTCTAAGGATCCGTGGAACTATTTACTATGTAATAATAAACGCTACTATAAAATGTCTATCAGTAAAGTATTAAAATAGCGTTAAGGCGTTACCCATATCCCCCTTAACACATTTTATATATTCCCGTAGTCTATATAATGCCGTAAGCTCCACCAAACCGGTGGTTTACCCAGAGGACACCCCATAGGTACAATACAAAACAAACTCGTAAAAGGTGCGATAAGGCATGCGACAAGGCACACGAGGCAATGCCCGGGGTAGATATACCATTTGCGGATCCGGACTGGTGGTAACGCATAGCAGTGTGAAGACCCAAATTATAGAGATAAAAATAATTTTAAAATGAGAATATTTAAGAAAAGAAAATATAGTCTGACAATAATAATATTAGGAGTAAGTGAAATGAATAAATAAGAGGATAGAGATTTTTTTTTTCAATAAAATATAATGGGAAGAAAATGATCAAATATGAGTGAGATTTTATATATAGATATCTCCTGTATATATATATACACATATATATAAATATATATGTATTAGATGTGAGTAGCCAAAGAAGTATAAAATGATAAAGTCCTTTTGATAACTAAATTGCATGAAAACCAGTTTAGTACTATTGTGCATAAATACCTTCTTAAAAATAAATCAGGAAATAAATGGTTTGAAATAATATAAGAGAACCACTCAGGCCTAACAAGGTATACAATGTATCTGAGTCATACAAAGATGATGTGTAGATGGATCATGCAAATAGCATGTGCACAGAAAAGCAGAGAAGCAACTGCTTTTACTAGAAATAGAAATCAAGAGAAAATGGCACATTTAGCCATAACAACACACACATAATTCTCTGAGTAATGTGAGGATAAAATGGGTTTTTCCTTTAGTAAAACCCTAGCAAAATGATTTAAATCAAGAGGGAAGCAGAGGTTTTCTCTGAGGGAAAACAGAAACACACTAAAAAAAAATAGAAAGGAGAGCTCACCCTGTTTTCAAGCTTAGGCATTCTCGGGGAAGAGAGGAGGAAGGTGAGTGATTAATCACTTATGATCTGTAAGGCATTAAGACCCATGATTAAGGGCAGCCAAGTTATTTTATATAAACATTACATTATGTTTTTCTGTTTGATTCTATTCTCTGGATGAAAATATGTTGATCATGGATGGTATTCTGGTTGAGTTTTTGGATGAGGTTTTAATCTGTTTTGACTTGTTGTGATGGTTTCAGTTTTTGTTTTAAAATATAGATAATCAAACAAATACACTAATCACAGGAATAGATTTTATATATGCTAGTTTTGATATGAAAAATGAATCAAATATTTTACTATGGAATAGGGTATCAATGAAAGAAAAGAATTAGGCAGTGTGAATATTGAGATTTATGCTTATGTCTAGTCTATATTAAAAATGATATGAACAATGCAATATTACAAATATGTGCTGATTTGTTCAGATCATAAACCAATAAGTTTTTATGGGATTTTCTCAAAAACCATTCCCTATTCTCACAGTAAAAGAATAAATATAGTTTTGCAAATGACTTCTTCATATTTGTGTAAGCAATGGAAAATTTCTAGAAATAAAAATATAAGTAGGTTTTAGAAAAATGTGATTAAAGCAAAAATGACTTTGAAATAAGGTGTGCAATTTGACATGAATGCTTTGTATGTCTGGATATGATCTTTGGGTGATTTTAATAATTCTTGACCTATATAAGGAAGGAAAGAATACGAGTATCTCTGGAATCAAAAGAAAAATTCCCCAGAAAGAAATAAATAAGCATGGTCTCTAAATTATAAAATAATTTAGGAGTAGTGCCTTGATCTACTCATCAGCAGGTGGTTGATGGGTATGTGCATGACTTGTTTAAGTCCCGTAGGCCTCTGTGTAAAGGGTTAACAGAACTGAGCCCCTTTGCTATGCACACATGGTGTTCAATGGCAAGAATTCAGACCAAACAAAATGAAAAGATGAGAAGGAGAAATTATGCTATGGAATTTAGAAAGTTAATCCATAGGAGTTTTGTACTTGTACAACTGAATGAAGTGAATGGATGAATGCTTGGATGTATGTTTGTAGATAAAACTTAAAAATACAGAGAAATTATGCTATGGAATTCAGGGAGTTAATCCATAGGAGTTTTGTACTTGTACAACTGAATGAAGTAAGTGGATGAATGCTTGGGTGTATGTTTATAGATAAACTTAAATATACACATTCTCAGATTTTAATTGGGATTTGAATAGCATTTAATAGAAAAGTTCTCTATACAGCCTTAAGAATTTACAAGATATTTTGCATACTTGATTTCACTCACACCAGAATTTATTTCTGACCCTATTTGTTGCCTTTGCAATACTTGGGGTGTCTCATTTTATTGGGGCAGTCCAAAGTTTTGCTGCAGGGAAAGATGCGTGAATTGCTTGCTTGCTTGCATGGATATTTGGAGATCTTGAGGAATTTAAAGTGTTTAAGAGAAGTAGCAATATCTTTGTAATAATTAAGTTAGGCAAACTCTAATATGTTCTAAGTATTTTCATGAGTGTCTTTTGCTTTGATATCTGGAAAACAGTATGTAAGAAGAAAAAGAAACTTAAATGTTATATGTGTTTGTGAGCTGTGGACTTAAGTAACAGGTTCTGAAATAGTTTTAGTAGATAATGCTGAAGGAGAAGATGCCATTTAATCTGATATGTGAACATGTTTTTCTAGACAGTCTTGAGGCACTTCAGTTATGAAATTAAAACTGATACTAAGTAGGAGAGATCTGATACTATAAAACTGATACTAAGTAGGAGAGATCTGATACTATAAAACTGATACTAAGTAGGAGAGATCTGATACTATAAAACTGATACTAAGTAGGAGAAATCTGATACTATAAAACTGATACTAGGTAGGAAATTTCTGATACTATAACTACTGATCTAATACTAGGTTGGGAAAATCTGATACTATAGCTTCAAAACTGATACTAAGTGGTAAGACACCAGATTCAACACTTTTCTAGCTCCAGATATAAGAAGTTGTGTGATTTATAAAGTAGATCACAACACCATCACTCATGTGATGACTATTTGCTCAGTTAACCAGGAAATATGCATTTTGTCTGTCATGATTGGTTTGTGCTTGTTGTGTCTAAACCTTGATCACATGTGTTGTTTTTCTCTACTTAGATTTCAACCTAGTTTATCACCTCAGTATTCATATGATAAGTACCAAATCACAAAAGAATTCCGGAATTTTAAAGTATGGCTTGTAAACCAAGAAACCAATTAATTTGAGAAGTAAGCAAGAAAATTATAAGTGGCAATATTCGAATTTAATATTAATCAAGCTTGAGATCAAAAAGGGGAATGTAAAAATAGAAATGGCTATGTGACACCAATTCTCTGAAAAATGAGAAATATTGTGTGATTGAATTTTCCTTGTTAATTTTTAATACTCTGATAAGCAAGGAAACATTTATATATCTTCATATATATAAATGACTTGAATTGACTTATATACTAATATTTTTATATTGGTAAGAATTTGGATCTTGGGGGAAATGAAATTAAAGAAGTGATCACTTGGTTTGGAAAAAAAAATCTCAACAGTAAATCACTGAAAAATAACAATCCAAAAGAAGTGGGTCACTTCAGTTGGTATCAGAGCTATGTTATTAAAACATAGCATAAATATATTATCCAATTTTCTTGTATGGATAAAATTCTACAAAAAAAAATATATATATAAAAAAATATAGTAATGATAGAAATAAACATCCACAGTAGAAATAAATTTCAGAAAATAATTAATTTAGAAATATGACTGACTAGCTATGCAATTGAATAGTGAATCATGGTAGGAAGACCACCAAGTCATGGAGCAGGACCCTCCAATACAACACCAATGGTTAACTTGCAAGATTTGGTGAGGGCATTTAGAGAAGGAGCAGTGCAGAGGGAAGAGAATCCTCATGAGGAACTAGCTAAGTTATTGAAGACATTTTCAAATTTAGGAGGCAAGGATTTTGAAGGCACTGAGGGAGTTATGGGAGTGCAGACATGGTTGAGAACTTTGGAAAGGATATTTGCAGATATGCAAATTAATGACCAAAGGAAGAGGCAGATAGCTTCTAGGAGACTCAAAGGAGCAGCATTAGATTGGTGGGAGGTGATCATCACAGGAAGGCTAGAAAATGAGATAACATGGGATCAATTCAAGGAAATGCTTGAAGCAAGGTTTGTTCCAGCAACAGCTAAGGCAACATTGCTTGAAGAATTCATAAGGCTGAGGCAAGGACCAATGAGTGTGACTGAATACACTCAAAAATTTGAGAGTTTGTCCAAGTATGGAACTATGCTCATAGGAGATGAAGAATCAAAGAATTCAAGATTTATCCAAGGATTAAATGCAGGTCTGAGTAGAGCAATGTTACCATACAAGGATAAAACATTTGATCAAGTTATAGACCTTGCTCTTTCTTTTGAACAACATGACAATGCAAGGGAAAAATTTAGGAGCATGAGGGCTAATAATCAAAAGAAGGGGAAAAATAGAGCACATCCCTATGACAAAAAGAATATGGATAAGAAACTGGAGGGAGCAGCCACTGGGGAAGCTAAGAAGAAGGTTACTTGTTATAATTGTGGCAAAGAAGGACACTTGAGTAATAGGTGTCAAGCAGCCAAGAAGGCATTGTTTAGCTGCTATAACTGTGGGAAGGAAGGCCATATTAAAAGAAACTGCCCAGAGTTCAAAAAGGGAGCAAAGGTAGGAGCACTTGAGGGCAAAGCAAAAGCAACTGCAGTGGGGAGTTTTGGACAATTGGAAGGTATACTTCTAATTAAAGATCACCCCATCTCAGTTATATATGACACTGGAGCAACACATTCACTAATATCCCAAGACATAGTGAATAAATTAACTCTCACATGCTATTTAGTTGATAATCCCTTGTTTATTCAGAGCCCACTAGGTAATTCTTGCATGCTAGGGATTAAATGTTTGGGAGTAGAGTTAAACATAGGTGGAGATATGTTTAGTTCTGATTTGTTTGTGCTAAAATATCCTGGAATAGGAATTATTCTAGGAGTAGATTGGTTAAGAAAATACAAAGCAATTTTAAACTTAGAAAATCTTACTATTTCTCTGAAAACAGAAAATGGTAAAAATATTATAGTTATGAGTGAAATTGCTAAAATCAATTACTGTAACCACATATGTAGCATGACTGAGAAAGAATTAACACTGGAGGACATAAAAATTATAAATGAATACCCAGATGTCTTTGGTGAAGTCATAGGTGTTCCAGAAAATAGGCAAGTAGAATTTCAAATAAGGCTAATCCCAGGAGCCAGCCCAATCATCAAGAAGCCAACTAGAATGGGTCCTAAAGAACTTGTGGAATTGAAACATCAGTTGGAAGAACTGGAGCAGAAAGGCTTCATAAGGCCTAGTAGTTCAAACTGGGGTTCTCCAATTGTATTTGTAAAGAAGCAAGATGGTACTTTGAGAGTGTGCATTGATTATAGGGAATTAAACAAAGTCACCATTAAAAACAAATATCCACTTCCTAGAATTGATGATCTATTCGATCAATTAAATGGAGCAAAGGTCTTTTCAAGGCTAGATTTAGCCTCTGGGTTTCATCAGATGAAGGTGGAGGAAGAGAGTATTAAGTATACTGCCTTCAACACAAGGTATGGATTATATGAATTTTTGGTGATGCCTTTTGGATTGACAAATGCACCATCATATTTTGTAGATTTAATGAATAGAACATTTAGAGATTTTCTAGACAAATTTGTGGTTGTCTTTATTGATGACATATTAGTGTATTCTAAATCAGAAGAAGATCATGCAAAGCACTTGCATCTGGTTTTGTCTAGACTGAGGGCACATGATTTAAAGGCCAAATTCTCTAAATGTACATTTTGGCAGAAGGAAGTAAAATTTTTGGGGCACATTGTATCACAACAAGGGGTTAGTGTAGACCCAAATAAGGTGATGGCAGTGCAATCTTGGAGTAGACCCAAATCAGTAACTGAGGTGAGGTCATTTTTGGGAATGGCAGGCTATTATAGGAGATTTATAAAAGATTTTGCAAGGATAGCTATCCCATTGACCAAGTTAACTAAAAAGGAGCAACCATATGTGTGGACAGAGAAGTGTGAACAAGCTTTTATATCACTAAAGAAGGCACTGGTAGAAGCTCCAGTTTTACAAGTGCCAGAGGGTAATGAAAAATTAGTAGTTTACACAGATGCTAGTGGATCTGGATTGGGGGCAGTGCTTATGCAACATGGTAGAGTCATAGCTTATGCATCAAGGCAACTCAAGCCAAATGAAACTAGGTATGCTACACATGACTTAGAACTAGCTGCTGTGGTGTATGCATTGAAGCTTTGGAGACATTATTTATTGGGTGCTAAGTTTGAATTGTTTACTGATCACAAGTCACTTAAATATTTGTTTTCCCAAAAAGACTTGAACATGAGGCAACATAGGTGGGTAGAATTCCTAGCTGCCTATGATCTTGATATATTGTATACCCCTGGAAAAGCTAATAAAGTAGCAGATGCATTAAGTAGACATCAAGCTAAATTGGCAAGCTTAATGATGGCAGAGTTCAAGGATTTGACAATTCTTAGTGAGGTGGAAGTGAAAGAAGAAGCTAGTGTATCAGATAAGACACACAGTAAGATGATTGAATATGGTAAATTAAGCCTCTTATCCTTAAAATCAACACTGGTTGATAAAATAGGACAAATGCAAAATCAAGATATAAATTTGAAGGAGAAAAAGAACATGATATCCCAAGGCATGACAGTGGAGAACTATGAGGTAGATGGTAAAGGATACTTAAGGAAAAAGGGGAAACTCTGCATACCAAATGTAGAGGAACTAAAGCAAGAAGTTATGGATGAGCATCACAAAACAAAGTATACTATCCATCCAGGTGGTACAAAAATGTACCATGATCTCAAGAGAAACTATTGGTGGCCAGGAATGAAAGGAGCAGTAGCAAAATATGTGGCAAATTGCTTGACATGCCAACAAGTAAAGGCAGACTATCAAAGACCCTCAGGCCTATTGCAACCTTTGGAAGTGCCTACTTGGAAATGGGAGAGTATATCAATGGATTTTGTGGATGGTTTGCCAAGAACAAGGAGGGGAAATGATAGTATTTGGGTAGTGGTTGATAGACTTACAAAAACAGCACACTTCATCCCAATAAGTTCAAACAGAAATGCTCACAAGCTAGCTCAATTGTTTGTGAAGGAGATAGTGAGATTGCATGGCATCCTCAAGACTATCATTAGTGATAGAGATACTTTGTTTACTTCAAGGTTTTGGAGTAGCTTTCAAGAAGCTATGGGGACAGAATTAAGCCTAAGCACATCCTACCACCCACAAACAGATGGGCAAACTGAGATTGTTAATAAAGTTTTAGAGGATTTGCTGAGAGCATGCATACTTGATTTTGGAGGCAACTGGGAAGTTCATATTTATTTAGCTGAATTTGCTTATAATAATAGCTACCAGTCCACCATAGGAATGGCTCCATTTGAGGCTTTGTATGGAAAGCCTTGTTTATCTCCTACATGTTGGATGGAGGCTGGTGAAAGGGTGTTGCTTGGACCAGACCATGTAAAAGAAACTTCTGCAAGAATTGAATTAGTGAGGCAAAGAATGAGAGTAGCTCAAGAGAGACAGAAAGCTTATGCAGATAAAAAGAGAAGGCCAGTAGAATTTGAGGTGGGAGACTATGTGTTTCTCAAAGTTTCACCAATGAGGAAAATATTGAGATTTGGAAAAGTAGGGAAACTGTCACCAAGGTATGTAGGACCATATGAAATTTTTCAAAGAATAGGGACTTTAGCTTATAGGTTGAAGTTACCAGAGGAATTGAGCAAAATACATGATGTATTTCATGTATCCCAATTGAGAAAATGGGTGCATGATAAAGAGTCCATTCTTGAATCTCCTACACATGTCGAAATTCAAGAAAATCTGGTTTATAAAAAGGAACCAGTAGGCATTGTGGCTAGAGAAGAAAAGAAACTGAGAAATAAAATAATTAAACTAGTTAAAATCCAATGGAGTTTGGATGGGAATGATTGCACTTGGGAGGCTGAAGAGAGGATAAAGGATAAATATCCTAATCTGTTTTCTACTTAAAGGTATGTTTAAAATTATGATGAGACCTTAAAATTATTTATTTATGTTTGATTGATTTGGAATGAATGAGTTTCTGAAATTTCATTCAATTGAAATTATGCTTTGTATACATTTGGATGGAAATGTATGAGAGAATAATTGTGGGACACAATTCCTTTTAGGAGGAGGGTATGTGAAGACCCAAATTATTGAGATAAAAATAATTTTAAAATGAGAATATTTAAGAAAAGAAAATATAGTCTGACAATAATAATATTAGGAGTAAATGAAATGAATAAATAAGAGGATAGAGATTTTTTTTTTCAATAAAATATAATGGGAAGAAAATGATCAAATATGAGTGAGATTTTATATATAGATATCTCCTGTATATATATATACACATATATATAAATATATATGTATTAGATGTGAGTAGCCAAAGAAGTATAAAATGATAAAGTCCTTTTGATAACTAAATTGCATGAAAACCAGTTTAGTACTATTGTGCATAAATACCTTCTTAAAAATAAATCAGGAAATAAATGGTTTGAAATAATATAAGAGAACCACTCAGGCCTAACAAGGTATACAATGTATCTGAGTCATACAAAGATGATGTGTAGATGGATCATGCAAATAGCATGTGCACAGAAAAGTAGAGAAGCAACTGCTTTTACTAGAAATAGAAATCAAGAGAAAATGGCACATTTAGCCATAACAACACATACATAATTCTCTGAGTAATGTGAGGATAAAATGGGTTTTTCCTTTAGTAAAACTCTAGCAAAATGATTTAAATCAAGAGGGAAGCAGAGGTTTTCTCTGAGGGAAAACAGAAACACACTAAAAAAAAATAGAAAGGAGAGCTCACCCTGTTTTCAAGCTTAGGCATTCTCGGGGAAGAGAGGAGGAAGGTGAGTGATTAATCACTTATGATCTGTAAGGCATTAAGACCCATGATTAAGGGCAGCCAAGTTATTTTATATAAACATTACATTATGTTTTTCTGTTTGATTCTATTCTCTGGATGAAAATATGTTGATCATGGATGGTATTCTGGTTGAGTTTTTGGATGAGGTTTTAATCTGTTTTGACTTGTTGTGATGGTTTCAGTTTTTGTTTTAAAATATAGATAATCAAACAAATACACTAATCACAGGAATAGATTTTATATATGCTAGTTTTGATATGAAAAATGAATCAAATATTTTACTATGGAATAGGGTATCAATGAAAGAAAAGAATTAGGCAGTGTGAATATTGAGATTTATGCTTATGTCTAGTCTATATTAAAAATGATATGAACAATGCAATATTACAAATATGTGCTGATTTGTTCAGATCATAAACCAATAAGTTTTTATGGGATTTTCTCAAAAACCATTCCCTATTCTCACAGTAAAAGAATAAATATAGTTTTGCAAATGACTTCTTCATATTTGTGTAAGCAATGGAAAATTTCTAGAAATAAAAATATAAGTAGGTTTTAGAAAAATGTGATTAAAGCAAAAATGACTTTGAAATAAGGTGTGCAATTTGACATGAATGCTTTGTATGTCTGGATATGATCTTTGGGTGATTTTAATAATTCTTGACCTATATAAGGAAGGAAAGAATACGAGTATCTCTGGAATCAAAAGAAAAATTCCCCAGAAAGAAATAAATAAGAATGGTCTCTAAATTATAAAATAATTTAGGAGTAGTGCCTTGATCTACTCATCAGCAGGTGGTTGATGGGTATGTGCATGACTTGTTTAAGTCCCGTAGGCCTCTGTGTAAAGGGTTAACAGAACTGAGCCCCTTTGCTATGCACACATGGTGTTCAATGGCAAGAATTCAGACCAAACAAAATGAAAAGATGAGAAGGAGAAATTATGCTATGGAATTTAGAAAGTTAATCCATAGGAGTTTTGTACTTGTACAACTGAATGAAGTGAATGGATGAATGCTTGGATGTATGTTTGTAGATAAAACTTAAAAATACAGAGAAATTATGCTATGGAATTCAGGGAGTTAATCCATAGGAGTTTTGTACTTGTACAACTGAATGAAGTAAGTGGATGAATGCTTGGGTGTATGTTTATAGATAAACTTAAATATACACATTCTCAGATTTTAATTGGGATTTGAATAGCATTTAATAGAAAAGTTCTCTATACAGCCTTAAGAATTTACAAGATATTTTGCATACTTGATTTCACTCACACCAGAATTTATTTCTGACCCTATTTGTTGCCTTTGCAATACTTGGGATGTCTCATTTTATTGGGGCAGTCCAAAGTTTTGCTGCAGGGAAAGATGCATGAATTGCTTGCTTGCTTGCATGGATATTTGGAGATCTTGAGGAATTTAAAGTGTTTAAGAGAAGTAGCAGTATCTTTGTAATAATTATGTTAGGCAAACTCTAATATGTTCTAAGTATTTTCATGAGTGTCTTTTGCTTTGATATCTGGAAAATAGTATGTAAGAAGAAAAAGAAACTTAAATGTTATATGTGTTTGTGAGCTGTGGACTTAAGTAACAGGTTCTGAAATAGTTTTAGTAGATAATGCTGAAGGAGAAGATGCCATTTAATCTGATATGTGAACATGTTTTTCTAGACAGTCTTGAGGCACTTCAGTTATGAAATTAAAACTGATACTAAGTAGGAGAGATCTGATACTATAAAACTGATACTAAGTAGGAGAGATCTAATACTATAAAACTGATACTAAGTAGGAGAGATCTGATACTATAAAACTGATACTAGGTAGGAAATTTCTGATACTATAACTACTGATCTAATACTCGGTTGGGAAAATCTGATACTATAGCTTCAAAACTGATACTAAGTGGTAAGACACCAGATTCAACACTTTTCTAGCTCCAGATATAAGAAGTTGTGTGATTTATAAAGTAGATCACAACACCATCACTCATGTGATGACTATTTGCTCAGTTAACCAGGAAATATGCATTTTGTCTGTCATGATTGGTTTGTGCTTGTTGTGTCTAAACCTTGATCACATGTGTTGTTTTTCTCTGCTTAGATTTCAACCTAGTTTATCACCTCAGTATTCATATGATAAGTACCAAATCACAAAAGAATTCCGGAATTTAAAAGTATGGCTTGTAAACCAAGAAACCAATTAATTTGAGAAGTAAGCAAGAAAATTATAAGTGGCAATATTCGAATTTAATATTAATCAAGCTTGAGATCAAAAAGGGGAATGTAAAAATAGAAATGGCTATGTGACACCAATTCTCTGAAAAATGAGAAATATTGTGTGATTGAATTTTCCTTGTTAATTTTTAATACTCTGATAAGCAAGGAAACATTTATATATCTTCATATATATAAATGACTTGAATTGACTTATATACTAATATTTTTATATTGGTAAGAATTTGGATCTTGGGGGAAATGAAATTAAAGAAGTGATCACTTGGTTTGGAAAAAAAAAATCTCAACAGTAAATCACTGAAAAATAACAATCCAAAATAAGTGGGTCACTTCAAGCAGCTACTACCGCCCACCTCGAAACACACTCCCAAATCGAAGGTGCACCCAATCGAATCATAAAGTAATAGAATGAAATCGAAGAAATGTGTCCGGTAGGAGGAATGACCTCACTTGGCCCGACGTGGCTCCTGTTTTAGCCACATCAAGCTAACTCGCGGGAGTCAGGGCTGCGTTAATACCTCATATAGAATCATCGCCAAACCATCCTGCTTCGTTCTGGAATCTCCATCGCATACACAGTTGTTAAAGTTGTTTTCGGTATTGGCAGAGAGTATGACAATATCTGATCCCGGTCTTTTTAACAACCAAACGCTTATTTCACACCATGGTCATTTCATTTCAAATAATTCATACTTCATATCAAAATATTATATTCATTTCAAACCCATATCAATTCAATATCATTATCCACTAAAAAAAATTCATTTCTAGAATCGTAACACTTTCGAAATTATAACACTTCCGTAATCATGGCAGTTCCAACTTAAACGGTTTAGATATTGAAAATGGTATATATATATTAAATAGTTATAAATTAGAATAGTTTATATATTAAAATAATTTATATATTAAAATAGTTATAAATTAAAATAGTTTATATATATTTAAAGAGATTATACTGAAATAGTTTCCAATTTAGAATTGTTTCATCCAATTCAACGAACCGATTCAAATCAACTTAAATTCCAAAATTCAATTTAAATCAATCTCAATTAAATGTTTTCAATTACAAAGGTTAAAGGTCAAATTCAAATTCTTATTAAAACTATTTAATATTTATATCGATTTCGATCTAGGTTTGAACTACAAATTTAAACCACTTCAAATTCAATAGGTTTCAAAGTTTAATTATTCAAACGTTTACAATAACTAAATTTAATAAATTTCATTTATATTTCATAATTCAACTTTTAATTCTATTTAAGTTTGAAAATATTCACTTAATCATTTTAGTAACCATTTCAATAAAGTCTCATATTACAAAATATCCAATTTCAATTTTTATTTAAAGTTGAAATATTCATTTAATCACTTTTTATCAAATCAAGTTACAAAATCATCCTTTAAAAATCTCAAAATTAATAAGTTCAAATCAATGCTTATTTAAGTTCAATTCTAAACAAATTTAATTATAAATCAACTCTTATTTAAATTCAAGTATTAATCCATTTAAATTATGAATCAATTCTTATTTAATATATATTCCCAACCTTTATTTATTTAAAATTATTACATAATCTATTTAAATATTAATATTTTATATATATTTAAAACATATTATATTTACAAATTTAATTAAATCTATTGAATTAAATCTTATTATTAAATATATTTTATATTAAATCTTATTTAATATATTTTTAAAATAATAAAATTATAAGTAAATTCTTAAAATTTATATTTTCAAAACTAACATATAAATTTAAAATTTCCAAAAACATAAATAAAAAATAATTTTTACACATATATTAAAATTAAAATCTTTATTTTATATTTGAAATCAACATTTATTTAAACCCATATATTTCCTTTCAAACTTTGGAAATCAATTTTGAAAGTAGACCAACGACGTCCGTATATAATTTTCTATCCTATGGTCAAATGATACGGATATTTATCATTTCAATCCGCAATTTAAATATCTACGGGTATATATCATTTCAACCTGCAATCCCAAAATTTCATAATCAATGAAAATCGCTTGGGTTTATCATTTCAACCCATAACGATTTTCCCTTAATCTATACTATCATTCGGGTATGTATCATTTCAACCCATTGGGAAGTCTAAACTAACAGGGAACTTGCAGAGTGAGAACAAATATGATAGTATATAACATATCAAAAACAAGCATATATCATCAGAAACAAATTTATATATAACATATATACAACAGGTTATGGTATCATATGTCACAGGTAAACAATTACAGATAATGGCATATCATATTTAATAATTAAATAACTTAACAATTTAAACAACGTATTTCAATCATCATTTCATGGGAAATTAAATTTACTAAATATAAGAATATTAATCGTGAGTGATTGCTCATCTTTCGAGGCTAGAGAAAATACGGAAACAAGATGAGAAATGGACATGGCTAAGCACAGATCAATGACAAAGCTAGAAAATTGCTGTTGAAATGTGGATTCGGACAGCGACAAGCTAGGAAACCGCTGCGACAACTAGATAACATGAATTCAAATTCGATGGAAACAAAATATAATATATACATATGCACCCTTTTCCTCTTTTTTAAAACAAAATTTAACTAAAAATACATATTTAAATATCTTTGTATACATATGTTTTAAACCCAATATTCAAAATAAATATTTATAAATAAAATTTTAAAATCAATATGGAAACAAATTAACATAAAATCTATACATATTATCTAAAAATCATTATTCAGCTTAAACACATATATAAAATAATATATATATATATAAATTTTAAAATCAATACATAATCTAAACACATAGATTTTAAAATCAAACACATATATATAATATGACATACATATACTTTATTGCTTATTTTTTTTCTATAATAGGACCTGTTGCTTACAAAATATATACACATACATATCTTTCAAAAATTTCAAATATATATGTATAGTTTTAAATAACACATACATATTAAGTTATTACATGATCTATAGAAAGATAGTAACTTAAATTTTAAATTAAACATATTGCATATATATACCACTCCTCGGGGTATAGATCAATATATATACTTATAAGCTTCAGGCAAAATTATAGTCCGCCTTAGTGGCACAGTGGTTAGGGGTTCTCGCTACCTGGTAATAGGTCCCGAGTTCGAGCCCTGGCCTGCGCACCTTTGCCCCAAGTAAATCTAACCCGGTATTGCGGACTGTCCAAGGGGGACTGCGATAAGCTGTACAAGCTTGCGGTTGCGGACTGGGTGGCCCATACCTTCCTAAGATGAGCGGTTTCCGTTAGTCTACGGTGACCGTTCATTTTTTTTTCAGGCAAAATTATATATATATATATATAACTTATATAAACTTATATATATATACAAACAGATCAAAAAACTAGTATAAACTTACACAATATAGACAACTTTATATATAGTTATACATATACAATTTAAAGTCAAAAATTAATAAACAAATATATATTACCTTCAACGTTTTCATGTATGTATAAATATATACGGTGATGGTGCCTGGTGGGAAGCTGTGTGCTTGGTGGAGAGTTAGGCAGCGGGCGAGGTTTGCTCGAGTGAAAGGCTAGGGGTAGCGGACGACAAACAGAAGGTGGTCGGGTTGGAGATGATGGGGACGGATGATGTCATGGTCAGGGCAGGGGAAATCGGCTATGGGTTTCGGAGGGCTGCAGTCACAGTGACAGTGGGATGATGACGCTTGGGTTCAGGGAAACAGGTTGGGTTCGGGAATAGTTGCAGGCGGCTGGTTCGGTGATGGGCTCGGGAAGGTGGAGGAAACGGCAAGGGAAGAGGCTGTCTTGGTGGCGACCGACTGTGGTGCTACGCTGGGCAGGCCAAGGCAAAGGGAGTGGAAACGAGGGCTATCACACTGTAGAGGTCGGAGTTTTGTGGGTCGCTGTTGTAGTAGGAAGGTGGCAAAGTGGTCACAGTGAAGGATGATGGCAAAGTCGAGAGAGAGGTTGCGGAGGAAGGATGGGCACGCACGGTTGTGGCTGTCGATGTTTGATATGAGGAGAGGCGGCTGTTACACACGGGATGGAGACGAGTGGAGCACAAGCAATTTGAAGAGGAAGAATGAAGTTTCTCAAATCTATATAAGTTTGCCTATAATATATACATATATTTTTTATTATTATAATGAAGGTGGATAGAACAAATCATAAAAGAGGGAAGAGAACGAACCATATACTATATAAAACAAGGGGAATGGCAAAAGTCACAAGTTGAATTCTGGGAATTGTAAAAGGCTACTGGCTATTTGCTCCAATCGGTGGACAATGAAAGGACAAAGGAAACCAAAGGCCAAAATAGATACCGATTACGGCAAATCGTTTTACTGATTTTACCGCGTACCGGACTCCAAAACACACAAATGAATATACTGCGGAGATCAGCACGACAAGACGGACAGGGTGGTACACATATATGAGCAATACGACAATCCTATTAAAAGTCGATATTTGCTGCAAAAATGTTGTTAAAATGCCAAAAACAGATAAACAGAGCTAGAGAAGTCCAAATTTGACGAAACGAATTATGACGTGTCACTTAGAAAATAGTTTACATTTTAATTATATAAATATATTTAGATTTTGAAGATATTTTATTTTCATCAAATTTAACTGATTTTAAATCGAAAATTACACAACAGCATTTACTTTCATATTTTCCAATAAAAAATAGTCATCTGCTATGTTAAAGTAGACGTATTTCAAATATCAAATTTTCATTTCAAAATTTTTCTTTTTATTTTTCATGAAAAATTTAGTCAATTACGTTAAAAAAAATCATTAAAAATTACGAGTCGTTACACTCTCCCCACTCAAAACTTTTCGTCCCCAAAAAGGAATGAGATAGGAGGATAGAAGCAATAGGAAGGAAAGATACATTCGAAATATAAAATACAACAATTAGTTCAAAACCATATAAATTTATTTATTTTTAAATTGATTAATATTCAACAAATTTGGTTTCATCCATTTATTCAATCAATAAATACTTATTGTATCCATATTTGGTTGATTCCAATTCCAAGTATTTTCATTCAATTGATTTGCTTTCAATTTATTAATATTTGTAAAAAAAATTCTTTCAATTTTATTTTATTTAACTCATTTATTTAATCCATTTGACTTCACTTAAGTTAATTCCACTTCAAAATTCAATTTTAACTGTTTTTGAGTTCATATTTATTTACTCAAATAGCATTTTCTTTTTATTATTCAATTTATTTCACTACAATTTCCTACAACATAAATTAAGTGTATAAACGTTTATTATAACAAGTTCGTTTTTATTTAAAATTTCCTTTAATCAAAATTTCATTTTGGACATTCTATTATTTCTCTTGTATAGCCTTCAATTATAATTCACATTAACACTTTCACCTTTTTGAATATTCAGGTAAGTTATATATGTTTAAAATAAAATTGAGTATTATACAAATAAATTTATCCTAGTTCAACTGCTTCCAATTGTTTCAATTTCATTTCTTTTTTTCATTTTAATAATTGAAAACCATTACTTAACATAGAATTTAAGAATTGAATTTTTGGTTTCACTTCAAACTATTTTCTGTTTCATACCCCAAATCATACTCAAGAAATTAAAATCAAATCCATTTACAAAACAAAAGTGTAACAAAGCTACTAAGTGGTCTTTCCACTCTGAGACTCAAAATGAATGTCGATAATGATGTAGTCATCACCGAAATTATTTTCCAGCGACAAAAGAGGAGAGTACAGACTTATTTCTTTTAAAATTCTTTGGAAACAATTTCTACTCGAAAATACTGTAAAATAATATATTTCAAAACTTTGAAAATCAAATTTAGAAAAACATCGAAAATTTAATTCCCAGATTCTTTAATTTAAAATTCATTTCATTTACAAATCAAATTTATAAACCATGTTTTAAAATTTCATTTATTACTTTTGAAAAACAATATTATGTTAGTTTGCTCTGTTCAAGTGTTTTGGAATTCCTATCGATAGCATTGGCCAGACGAATCGATCGAAAACCTAAATTAACTTAACAACTCAAACAACACAGTATAAAACATTTTATATTAATTATAAATACGCTCCCTCACAGGATGATTCAAGAATGGGTTGTAAGACAAGGGTAGAGATTCAAATTCAGAGGGACCCTAATCAAAGCGAATTCTAACTAAGATAGATATGCTCGAAAGGATAATTAAATTACAAAAAGATAGGTGGATGGATATATTAATTGTGGGTGACCTTAACCGGGTCAACCGAGACTTAGAAAAGACGAAAATATCATCAACAAAATGGAGACAACTTGTTGAGAACATTGCGGAAAACGCGATTCAAAAGATCGACGAAGAAGGCAGAAGCATTGATTAAACCAAAAGGTATGACTAACCATTCATAGAAACCATTCGTCCAAGAGGAAGGAAAATAGGACGAGCTCCAGGAATAAAATCAATGCGGAATTCAAATTTCCCACTTAGATGAGAGAAATGCGACTTCACCAAAAACATCAGGATAATCCCTGACTATCAGAGTGTAGTCAATATTACTGGGCTGAGAATCAAGTGGAAAGATGAGACTGCCTTCAATATTCTGATGCAATCGACATTCGATTACAATAGAATTACCCTAGTCGTCTGCTAGAGGAACAATTCGGGCTTTGCAAGATATAACAGCATCGAAACCGAGGATATAGAAATCTCCGGTGCGTTGACGCTTGTTGTAAATGAGTTTCACCCCTTTACCAATCATACAAAGGTTGGCGGGATCGCCAATGGGATTTGACACACCCAAGGATGAAGTTACTAATTGAGGTGGCAAGATGTGCTCGAATTTACTACAGAGATCACAGAAATAGAGCTATCGGATGCTCCAGTATCTAGAAGAACATGAACAGGAAAGACACAAATGGATTTCGGAACAAATGGGAGAGTTTCAAATTCAAAAGAAATTCTAATCAAAGAAGATCCTAACGAAGAATTTCAAGCTCGAACGAATATGATTCTATAATTGATTATACTCATTCTAGGGTATCACTATCCTATCTCTAATGAGTTTTCACTCCATATGCCAAGTTTTTCCTAAACCAGAGCTCTGATACCACTTATAACGACATGGTATTTCGAACCGTTCAAATCGACAATCATCCACTCATGTCAGACTTGAATTGCTCAAAACAACAGTTTGTTAATTTATATTTAGAAAAACTTAGCATATACCGTAAATAAATCAATCATAGAATCACAGACACAGAGTATTACAACAATAAGCAGCGGAATATATAAATAGTAGTTCATGAAGCTACTATATAAACATCAAATTTTAAAGTAGAAAACAACAGAATCTCAAATACAAATGAATCTCTAATACATAAGCAACCGACGAGTCTGAAACATAAATGACTGGAATAAACTGAAATAACTGAAAGCTGGATAGATAGATCTTCAACAAAGTTCCAATCTCCAAAGGTGAGTCTCAAATGCTGTGATACTCAGTCCGACCCGAGCATAAAGCAAAACACAAGACACTCGAGTCAGGATTAACATTCTTATATCAGTAAGTTCAACTCAAGTGAAATATCAACTGAAATACAAAATAACTTAAAGGATGCTTGGGATTTCCATCCTTAAGGATCCGTGGAACGATCTACTATGTAATAATATACGCTATTATAATATGTCTATCAGTAAAGTAAAGTATTAAAATAGCGTTAAGGCGTTACCCATATCCCCCTTAACACATTTTATATATTCCCGTAGTCTATACAATGCCGCAAGCTCCACCAAACCGGTGGTTTACCCAGAGGACACCCCATAGGTACGGTACCAAACAAACTCGTAGAAGGCGCGAGAAGGCACGCGACAAGGCATGCGAGGCAGTGCCCAAGGTAGATATACCGTTTGCGGATCCGGACTGGTGGTAACGCATAACAGCTACTACCGCTCACCTCGAGACACATCCCAAATCAAAGGTGCACCCAATCAAATCACAAAGTAATAGAATGGAATTGAAGAAATGTGTCCGGTAGGAGGAATGACCTCACTTGGCCCGGCGTGGCTCCTGTTTTAGACACATTAAGCTGACTTGCCGGAGTCAGGGCTGCGTTAATACCTCATATAGAATCGTCGCCAAACCATCCTGCTTCGTTCTGGAATCTCCACCACGTACACGGTTGTTAAAGTGGTTTTCGGTATTGGCAGAGAGTATGACAATATCTGATCCCGATCTCTTTAACAACCAAACGCTTATTTCACACCGTGGTCATTTCATTTCAAATAGTTTATACTTAATATCAAAATATCATATTCATTTCAAACCCTTATAAATTCGATATCATTATTCACTAAAAAACATTCATTTCCAGAATCATAACACTTTAAAATTATAATACTTTCGAAATTATACCACTTCCGTAATCTTAGCAGTTCCAACTTAAACGGTATAGATATTGAAAATAGTAATATATTAAATAGTTATAAATTAGAATAGTTTATATATTAAAATAATTTATATATTTAAATAGTTATAAATTAAAATAGTTTATATATATTTAAAGAGATTATACTGAAATAGTTTCTAAATTAGAATTGTTTCATCCAATTCCACAAATCGATTCAAATCAACTTAAATTCCAAAATTCAATTTAAATCAATCTCAATTCAATGTTTTCAATTACAAAGGTTAAAGGTCAAATTCAAATTCTCATTAAAACTATTTAATATTTATATCAATTTCGATCCAGGTTTGAACTATAAATTTAAACCACTTCAAATTCAGTAGGTTTCAAAGTTTAATTATTCAAACATTTACAATAACCAAAGTTAATAATGTTCATTTATATTTTATAATTCAACTTTTAATTCTATTTAAGTTTGAAAATATTCACTTAAACATTTTAGTAACCATTTCATTAAAGTCTCAAATTACAAAATATCCAATTTCAATTTTTATTTATAGTTGAAATATTCATTTAATCACTTTTTATCAAATCAAGTTATAAAATCATCCTTTTAAAATCTTAAAATTAATAAGTTCAAATCAATCCTTATTTAAGTTCAATTCTAAACAAATTTAATTATAAATCAATTCTTATTTAAATTCAAGTTTTAATCCATTTAAATTACGAATCAATTCTTATTTAATATATATTCCCAACCTTTATTTATTTAAAATTATTACATAATCTATTTAAATATTAATATTTTATATATATTTAAAACATATTATATATATACAAATTTAATTAAATCTATTGAATTAAATCTTATTATTAAATATATTTTATATTAAATGTTATTTTATATATTTTTAAAATAATAAAATTATAAGTAAAATCTTAAAATTTATATTTTCAAAACTAACTTACAAATTTAAAATTCCCAAAAAACATTAAAAATCTAAATTTGTACACATATATTAAAATTAAAATCTTTATTTTATATTTGAAATCAACATTTATTTAAACCCATATATTTCTTTTCAAACTTTGGAAATCAATTTCAAAAGTAGACCAACGATGTGACGACCGCCCACGACCCCTGCACTGAACATGGAAATAGTGCGCTGTAAAGTGTGCCAGGCAGCCATGGATGATTGCCAAGGTTAAATTAAAACAGCAGAATCTATCGTATTACTCACAGCGCATGGATAAAATACAATAGAGAATATATATAGTGAAGCATCTCAAAATAGAATCTCATCAATTAAGCTTCATAATAGTTGAATACAAACATCTGAATAGTCAATACATCAAGCCTCACTACATATCACTCAGAGAATTATACAAAGCAGTGGAACATCCAGTACATATAGTAAGAAAATAATATGCAAGCCTCCAGCTCGTCTTCGTCATCAGCATCGTCGGAAACTAAGAACAACACCTGTCACCTGCTACCTAGTCTGCCCATCCCAAAGCGGATGAACAGCCCAAGGCAATAAGAGTTAAACATAAAGCCTTGAGTCAGACAACAGTCTTAGTGAGCGGTAAATTAACTAACAACATACCAAAAGAGCATAAAGGAAAAAGGAATAGGAATCCAACCCTCCCACTCCACCTCTTTCTACAGTGATAGGCCCCCAGACACACTAAGCAGAAGTAAACATAGCAAAGCAGACATTTAAAGTAAAGCAATTATCACTCGAGTCAAGGTCAACATTTTCCAAGTACAAACCCCCAAGGCCTAAACCAAGATCAGATAAGCACCCAGAAAACATTGCTCTTGAGACCGAATGGCGATACAACCAAACATCCATGACTCTGGCTATCACTGTTATCTTTGCTTCGATACCACCGTTAATTGAATGACCGGCACATTCTTTCAGCTGTCCATCAAGGGTTAATGGCAACCCCGGTTCTAGACAGAACTCCGCACGTCGTCGCAGCCCGTGCCTAGGACTATCGAATCTGCCCAGAGTACTCGACTACAATTATAGTCTTTAGGGACTATCGAATCTGCCCAGCGTACTCTTGCTTTGAGTCTGCTAGAACCTCCAATAACGATGAAACCTCAGCCTTCTAGTCATCCTCCTCGACGACTATTTCCATACTAGCTCAAGCGCCTCTCGAGCAAACCATTATCCTCAAACCCGAACCATTTCACCGAGTTATCAACATGCTTGGAATGATCCCGTCTGGATTAAACCAAGGCTATCTCATACCATGCCTCGCTTCATCTCATCATAGCAAAGCCTCATCTCAACATCAACATCATCAAATCTATCCATATGAGCTTCATCATCCGCCACATATGCCACGAGGAGCTTTTCCAATTCAAGAGCCTTTCCCTTAGCTTTTGAATCATCTTCGACCATCTTGTCCAAATCAAATCATCAATCAACTAATTTATAACAATCAATCAAGTCAATCATTAATCCAAGTAATCAAGCATTCAAACATGATCAAATAAACAATTATAACAATAATGGCAATCTTGTAAATAAAGAGTCCAAATCTAACAAGCATGAATTATGAGCAATATCTCTACAACGTGATGAATGAACTTACATAGGTTAACATGTAGTAAAATGGATGTCAAATCATCATGAACAATAGATCTATGCTTAAGTTTAAGAAAATGCATGGAAATCACTATTTTAACACCAAATCAAGCCAACAACCCAATATACTCCTTTGGATCCGTGTGAGAGATAACCACCACTCACCGAATAACCTAAACACTTCAAAAGCAACACACTTCAGATCTGGACAGCGAAGGATCTAACTCGATCTATCAAAATTCCGCTTCAAACGATGAAATCTCTCTTCGAAGAATGTAGATCTTCAATCTAAGCTCTTGGATCTTTGATTTGGATGAAAGAAAGCACAAAATCAAAGTGGAGAAAAGAAGTGAAGAAGTGTAGAACTCGAGCTCTCAAAATAACAGCACTTCGTCGCTTCAAAATCCGAATCCCAAAAAGTGGGGAAATGAACGTGTATTTATAGGCTGAAATCCCTAAGTCGTTCGCCTCCTTAAGTCGTCCACGACTTATCAAAACCCTACGACCTACGACTTAAAGACACCACGACTCAACACATCCTACGACTTAACTGAAATGGCCTAACGACTTCACAACAGTCGCGACCTAACACACACCCACATTCCTACTTAAGTCGTTTAAACGACTCAACAACTTACGACTCATCGACCTTGCGACTTAACTACTCAGGCTTAAGCGCGACTTAAAACATATGCGCGACCTAACGACTCAATACCTTCGCGACTTAGCTGGGTTACGACTTAACACCTCACGACCTAACTACACCCAGCATACTATCATAGGTCGTCTACGACCTAACTAAACATACCATAGCGACTCAACGACTTATCTTAACTCGTCCACGACCTAAGAAAACCTTACGACTTAACTGTCTCCGACCTAAGACTCAATGGTACAATATCCTAAGCCATAACACACGTGCGCGACTTATGACCTCACCTTAGCTCGCTCCTAAGTCGGTCACGACCTATCTTCTTAAGTTGTTAGCTCGCCCAGTTTCCTAGGTCGTTATCCCTATGCCGCTAACTCTTAAGTCGTCTACCCTCCTAAGTCGCCAATTCCTTAAGTCGTCTACGACCTAGCCTTCTTCACGACCTAAGTCCCAACACTACCAAACTCCTTAGGTCGCCAACTCCCTTAAGTCGCTCCACCGACCTAACTACTATACAACCTAAGCTCCGAACGACTTAACTCTGGATGACTTAACCACACTATCAATCTAATGACAACAGTTTTACGATGTTTCGATCCGTAAAAATACGGGTCGTTACATTCTCACCCCCTTAGGAATTTCGCCCCCGAAATTCCAAACAAACACAAGCAATCAAAAACTATTCTGCATGCCTACCATCCATAGCAATCAACAAACCATGCGTCCAATTCTAGCCTAGCATGCAGAATTCTAAAACTTGAACAAGTTACAATGTCGTGAGATGACACGACACCTTATGGCCATACCTCGAAGAGTTCAGGATGAGCTACCTTCATCCTCTCTTCCACCTCCCATGTACAGTCGTTAACATCATCACTCCATTGTATCTTGAGCAACTTAACTACCTTCCTCCTAAGTTGTTTCGTGTCAGTTTCCACAACACGATGCGGCTTACGAGGTCTCTCAACAACTGGATCAATCTCAAAATATTCACAGCTATCAGCAGAAACCACTGTATTCGAGTCGTGCACATACTTCCGTAGATACAATACATGAAAAACATTGTGCACACCCGACGTCTTTTCTGGTAACTCCAATTTATAGGCGAGCTTTCCAATTCGCTCGATGATCGGGAATGGTCCAACAAATCTCGGAGTCAATTTTCCTTTCTTCCCGAATCGAATAACATTCTTTAGTGGAGAAATCTTCACAAAAACCATATCACCTACGTCGAATTCCAAATCCTTACGACGCTTATCGGCATAACTTTTATGATGGTCTTGGGCTGCCTTCATTCATTGCCGAATGATCTCTATGCAATCCGAAGTCTGTCGAATCATTTCTGGCCCAAGTATCAACTTTTCTCCTGTATTTAACCAACATGTCGGAGAGTTACACGGTCTTCCATACAATGCCTCATACGGTGCCATACCAATGCTTGACTGGTAACTGTTATTATACGAAAATTCTACCAAATGAAGGTGATCTTCCCATGATCCTCCGAAATCTAAAACACATGCTCTGAGGAGATCTTCCAAAACTCGGTTGACCTCTCGGTCTGACCATCTGTTTGGGGGTGATAAGCTGTACTCAAACACAACTCGGTTCCCAAAACTTCCTGGAAGCTCTTCCAAAATCCACTAGTGAACAATGGGTCTCGATCGCTCACTATACTCTTTGGAACACCATGGAATCAGACTATCCACTTAACATACAGCTCAGCCAATTTCGATGCAGTCCTAGTCGATCGAACAGGAATGAATCTTGCACTCTTAGTCAGACGATCTACGATGACCCAAATCCCTTCATTTCCCGTTCTTGTTCTAGGTAGCCCATCAATAAAATCCATCGATATTTGCTCCCACTTCCATGTAGGAACTTCTAATGGCTGAAGCAATCCACTTGGCTTCTTCTGTTCGGCTTTTACCAACTGGCAGTTCATGCAGTTGGAAATAAAATTTCCAACATCCTTCTTCATACCTTCCCAGTAATAGGTTTTCTTCATAACCCGATACATCTTATTTCCACCTGGATGAATTGTCAACTTCAAGTGATGACTTTCCTTCAGAACTTAATTTCTCAATTCATCTATATCGGGAACAACTAGTCGTCCTTGCTTCCGAAGCCAACCCTCTCGATCGACCTCGAATCCTTTATCCTTCTCTGGGTCCAATCCAGATTCCAAATCACAGATAATCTTGACAAGCTTATCGTCTCGCTTTTGGCTCTCGCCGATTCTTTCCACAAGAGTCGGTCTTATCGATAAGTTTGCTAACATCTCAGGTTCTAATTCACATCTAGGCCTGAAGTCAAATCCAGTTAAATACTCGAGACTCTTCCATTCTGAAAACATGGCTCCCATTCCTGCATGTCTTCGACTTAACGCATCTGCCACTGCGTTACCCTTTCCCGGAGTATAGGCTATACTAAAATCATATGATGCCAAAAACTCTACCCATCGTTGCTGCCGAAGATTCAAATCCTTTTGGGAGAAAAGATACTTCAACGACTTATGATCTGTAAACAACTCGAATCGAACTCCCAATAGATAATGTCTCCACATCTTCAGAGCAAATACAATCGCTGCCAACTCCAAATCATGAGTCGGATAATTCCTTTCATGCGGCTTCAGTTGTCGACTTGCATACGCAACAACTTTACCCTTCTGCATCAGCACCGCTCCAAGTCCAGTACCACATGCGTCGGTGTAAACCACCATCTCATCATTTCCACTTGGAATAGTCAAAACAGGAGCACTTGTCAATCGCTCTTTCAGGATTCTGAAAGCTTGCTCACACTTAGCATCCCATCTGAATACTTGGTTCTTTTTCGTCAATCCTGTTAATGGTGCAGCCACCTTGGAAAAGTCTTTGATAAATCGACGATAGTATCCTGCTAATCCAAGAAAACTTCTCACATTAGATGCATTCTTAGGTCTACCCCAATCCTGGATTGCTGCTATCTTTGCGGGATCAACCGCTATTCCGCTACCAGAGATTATATGGCCTAAGAACCTCACTTCGCTCTTTCATAAGTGACACTTCGAAAACTTAGCCTTCAGCTGATGTTTCCGTGAGATTTCCAAAACAATACGCAAGTGCGTCTTGTGCTCTTCTTCAGTTATGGAATAAATCAAAATATCATCCATGAACACTAGTACAAACTTGTTCAACTGATCTCTGAACACTCTATTCATAAGATCCTTCTACAAGCATCTATCCATCTCTGGACTTCAATAGTTGACTCTGTTCCCAAGAAAACCTTTCCTCCAAGAGCAGTATAGTCTTTACACAGCTTAGCAAAATCCACTGGTCTTGGAGTTTGAAATTGAACTCCAACATCTACTGATGGCCCCGGAGCTGGCATCCTTCTCATGATCGAAGTCATCATAGCCTCGAACATAGCAGCATAATCAGCAGCCCCCTCAGCAGCACGGCCTTCCCTAGCAGCTGGTCTCCCTCTTCGACTCATTCTCAATATCTATAAAAAGGAATGATTAACACACCTTGAGAAACAACTGCATAAAGGACTCAAATCCTTCTAAGCTACTATATTATATATAGTAATCATCCATCAAATACAATTACGTCTCTCATACGTAGTTACGTCAGCGAGCGTTGGGTAAAATCGATTAACCAAAGCTCTGATACCAAATGTGACGACCGCCCACGACCCCTGCACTGAACATGGAAATAGTGCGCTGTAAAGTGTGCCAGGCAGCCATGGATGATTGCCAAGGTTAAATTAAAACAGCAGAATCTATCGTATTACTCACAGCGCATGGATAAAATACAATAGAGAATATATATAGTGAAGCATCTCAAAATAGAATCTCATCAATTAAGCTTCATAATAGTTGAATACAAACATCTGAATAGTCAATACATCAAGCCTCACTACATATCACTCAGAGAATTATACAAAGCAGTGGAACATCCAGTACATATAGTAAGAAAATAATATGCAATCCTCCAGCTCGTCTTCGTCATCAGCATCGTCGGAAACTAAGAACAGCACCTGTCACCTGCTACCTAGTCTGCCCATCCCAAAGCGGATGAACAGCCCAAGGCAATAAGAGTTAAACATAAAGCCTTGAGTCAGACAACAGTCTTAGTGAGCGGTAAATAAACTAACAACATACCAAAAGAGCATAAAGGAAAAAGGAATAGGAATCCAACCCTCCCACTCCACCTCTTTCTACAGTGATAGCCCCCCAGACACACTAAGCAGAAGTAAACATAGCAAAGCAGACATTTAAAGTAAAGCAATTATCACTCGAGTCAAGGTCAACATTTTCCAAGTACAAACCCCCAAGGCCTAAACCAAGATCAGATAAGCACCCAGAAAACATTGCTCTTGAGACCGAATGACGATACAACCAAACATCCATGACTCTGGCTATCACTGTTATCTTTGCTTCGATACCACCGTTAATTGAATGACCGGCACATTCTTTCAGCTGTCCATCAAGGGTTAATGGCAACCCCGGTTCTAGACAGAACTCCGCACGTCGTCGCAGCCCGTGCCTAGGACTATCGAATCTGCCCAGAGTACTCGACTACAATTATAGTCTTTAGGGACTATCGAATCTGCCCAGCGTACTCTTGCTTTGAGTCTGCTAGAACCTCCAATAACGATGAAACCTCAGCCTTCTAGTCATCCTCCTCGACGACTATTTCCATACTAGCTCAAGCGCCTCTCGAGCAAACCATTATCCTCAAACCCGAACCATTTCACCGAGTTATCAACATGCTTGGAATGATCCCGTCTGGATTAAACCAAGGCTATCTCATACCATGCCTCGCTTCATCTCATCATAGCAAAGCCTCATCTCAACATCAACATCATCAAATCTATCCATATGAGCTTCATCATCCGCCACATATGCCACGAGGAGCTTTTCCAATTCAAGAGCCTTTCCCTTAGCTTTTGAATCATCTTCGACCATCTTGTCCAAATCAAATCATCAATCAACTAATTTATAACAATCAATCAAGTCAATCATTAAT
This sequence comes from Allium fistulosum, assembly GCA_030737815.1. Taxonomy (NCBI): domain Eukaryota; kingdom Viridiplantae; phylum Streptophyta; class Magnoliopsida; order Asparagales; family Amaryllidaceae; genus Allium; species Allium fistulosum. The sequence continues at coordinate 942,209,980 of CM060908.1, forward strand.
CCAAGTAATCAAGCATTCAAACATGATCAAATAAACAATTATAACAATAATGGCAATCTTGTAAATAAAGAGTCCAAATCTAACAAGCATGAATTATGAGCAATATCTCTACAACGTGATGAATGAACTTACATAGGTTAACATGTAGTAAAATGGATGTCAAATCATCATGAACAATAGATCTATGCTTAAGTTTAAGAAAAATGCATGGAAATCACTATTTTAACACCAAATCAAGCCAACAACCCAATATACTCCTTTGGATCCGTGTGAGAGATAACCACCACTCACCGAATAACCTAAACACTTCAAAAGCAACACACTTCAGATCTGGACAGCGAAGGATCTAACTCGATCTATCAAAATTCCGCTTCAAACGATGAAATCTCTCTTCGAAGAATGTAGATCTTCAATCTAAGCTCTTGGATCTTTGATTTGGATGAAAGGAAGCACAAAATCAAAGTGGAGAAAAGAAGTGAAGAAGTGTAGAACTCGAGCTCTCAAAATAACAGCACTTCGTCGCTTCAAAATCCGAATCCCAAAAAGTGGGGAAATGGACGTGTATTTATAGGCTGAAATCCCTAAGTCGTTCGCCTCCTTAAGTCGTCCACGACTTATCAAAACCCTACGACCTACGACTTAAAGACACCACGACTCAACACATCCTACGACTTAACTGAAATGGCCTAACGACTTCACAACAGTCGCGACCTAACACACACCCACATTCCTACTTAAGTCGTTTAAATGACTCAACAACTTACGACTCATCGACCTTGCGACTTAACTACTCAGGCTTAAGCGCGACTTAAAACATATGCGCGACCTAACGACTCAATACCTTCGCGACTTAGCTGGGTTACGACTTAACACCTCACGACCTAACTACACCCAGCATACTATCATAGGTCGTCTACGACCTAACTAAACATACCATAGCGACTCAACGACTTATCTTAACTCGTCCACGACCTAAGAAAACCTTACGACTTAACTGTCTCCGACCTAAGACTCAATGGTACAATATCCTAAGCCATAACACACGTGCGCGACTTATGACCTCACCTTAGCTCGCTCCTAAGTCGGTCACGACCTATCTTCTTAAGTTGTTAGCTCGCCCAGTTTCCTAGGTCGTTATCCCTATGCCGCTAACTCTTAAGTCGTCTACCCTCCTAAGTCGCCAATTCCTTAAGTCGTCTACGACCTAGCCTTCTTCACGACCTAAGTCCCAACACTACCAAACTCCATAGGTCGCCAACTCCCTTAAGTCGCTCCACCGACCTAACTACTATACGACCTAAGCTCCGAACGACTTAACTCTGGACGACTTAACCACACTATCAATCTAATGACAACAGTTTTACGATGTTTCGATCCGTAAAAATACGGGTCGTTACATTCTCACCCCCTTAGGAATTTCGCCCCCGAAATTCCAAACAAACACAAGCAATCAAAAACTATTCTGCATGCCTACCATCCATAGCAATCAACAAACCATGCGTCCAATTCTAGCCTAGCATGCAGAATTCTAAAACTTGAACAAGTTACAATGTCGTGAGATGACACGACACCTTATGGCCATACCTCGAAGAGTTCAGGATGAGCTACCTTCATCCTCTCTTCCACCTCCCATGTACAGTCGTTAACATCATCACTCCATTGTATCTTGAGCAACTTAACTACCTTCCTCCTAAGTTGTTTCGTGTCAGTTTCCACAACACGATGCGGCTTACGAGGTCTCTCAACAACTAGATCAATCTCAAAATCTTCACAGCTATCAGCAGAAACCACTGTATTCGAGTCGTGCACATACTTCCGTAGATACAATACATGAAAAACATTGTGCACACCCGACGTCTTTTCTGGTAACTCCAATTTATAGGCGAGCTTTCCAATTCGCTCGATGATCGGGAATGGTCCAACAAATCTCGGAGTCAATTTTCCTTTCTTCCCGAATCAAATAACATTCTTTAGTGGAGAAATCTTCACAAAAACCATATCACCTACGTCGAATTCCAAATCCTTACGACGCTTATCGGCATAACTTGTATGACGGTCTTGGGCTGCCTTCATTCATTGCCGAATGATCTCTATGCAATCTGAAGTCTGTCGAATCATTTCTGGCCCAAGTATCAACTTTTCTCCTGTATTTAACCAACATGTCGGAGAGTTACACGGTCTTCCATACAATGCCTCATACGGTGCCATACCAATGCTTGACTGGTAACTGTTATTATACGAAAATTCTACCAAATGAAGGTGATCTTCCCATGATCCTCCGAAATCTAAAACACATGCTCTGAGGAGATCTTCCAAAACTCGGTTGACTCTCTCGGTCTGACCATCTGTTTGGGGGTGATAAGCTGTACTCAAACACAACTCGGTTCCCAAAACTTCCTGGAAGCTCTTCCAAAATCCACTAGTGAACAATGGGTCTCGATCGCTCACTATACTCTTTGGAACACCATGGAATCAGACTATCCACTTAACATACAGCTCAGCCAATTTCGATGCAGTCCTAGTCGATCGAACAGGAATGAATCTTGCACTCTTAGTCAGACGATCTACGATGACCCAAATCCCTTCATTTCCCGTTCTTGTTCTAGGTAGCCCATCAATAAAATCCATCGATATTTGCTCCCACTTCCATGTAGGAACTTCTAATGGCTGAAGCAATCCACTTGGCTTCTTCTGTTCGGCTTTTACCAACTGGCAGTTCATGCAGTTGGAAATAAAATTTCCAACATCCTTCTTCATACCTTCCCAGTAATAGGTTCTCTTCATATCCCGATACATCTTATTTCCACCTGGATGAATTGTCAACTTCAAGTGATGACTTTCCTTCAAAACTTCATTTCTCAATTCATCTATATCGGGAACAACTAGTCGTCCTTGCTTCCGAAGCCAACCCTCTCGATCGACCTCGAATCCTTTATCCTTCTCTGGGTCCAATCCAGATTCCAAATCATGGATAATCTTGACAAGCTTATCGTCTCGCTTTTGGCTCTCGCCGATTCTTTCCACAAGAGTCGGTCTTATCGATAAGTTTGCCAACATCTCAGGTTCTAATTCACATCTAGGCCTGAAGTCAAATCCAGTTAAATACTCGAGACTCTTCCATTCTGAAAACATGGCTCCCATTCCTGCATGTCTTCGACTTAACGCATCTGCCACTGCGTTACCCTTTCCCGGAGTATAGGCTATACTAAAATCATATGATGCCAAAAACTCTACCCATCGTTGCTGCCGAAGATTCAAATCCTTTTGGGAGAAAAGATACTTCAACGACTTATGATCTGTAAACAACTCGAATCGAACTCCCAATAGATAATGTCTCCACATCTTCAGAGCAAATACAATCGCTGCCAACTCCAAATCATGAGTCGGATAATTCCTTTCATGCGGCTTCAGTTGTCGACTTGCATACGCAACAACTTTACCCTTCTGCATCAGCACCGCTCCAAGTCCAATACCACATGCGTCGGTGTAAACCACCATCTCATCATTTCCACTTGGAATAGTCAAAACAGGAGCACTTGTCAATCGCTCTTTCAGGATTCTGAAAGCTTGCTCACACTTAGCATCCCATCTGAATACTTGGTTCTTTTTCGTCAATCCTGTTAATGGTGCAGCCACCTTGGAAAAGTCTTTGATAAATCGACGATAGTATCCTGCTAATCCAAGAAAACTTCTCACATCAGATGCATTCTTAGGTCTACCCCAATCCTGGATTGCTGCTATCTTGGCGGGATCAACCGCTATTCCGCTACCAGAGATTATATGGCCTAAGAACCTCACTTCGCTCTTTCATAAGTGACACTTCAAAAACTTAGCCTTCAGCTGATGTTTCCGTGAGATTTCCAAAACAATACGCAAGTGCGTCTTGTGCTCTTCTTCAGTTATGGAATAAATCAAAATATCATCCACGAACACTAGTACAAACTTGTTCAACTGATCTCTGAACACTCTATTCATAAGATCCTTCTACAAGCATCTATCCATCTCTGGACTTCAATAGTTGACTCTGTTCCCAAGAAAACCTTTCCTCCAAGAGCAGTATAGTCTTTACACAGCTTAGCAAAATCCACTGGTCTTGGAGTTTGAAATTGAACTCCAACATCTACTGATGGCCCCGGAGCTGGCATCCTTCTCATGATCGAAGTCATCATATCCTCGAACATAGCAGCATAATCAGCAGCCCCCTCAGCAGCACGGCCTTCCCTAGCAGCTGGTCTCCCTCTTCGACTCATTCTCAATATCTATAAAAAGGAATGATTAACACACCTTGAGAAACAACTGCATAAAGGACTCAAATCCTTCTAAGCTACTATATTATATATAGTAATCATCCATCAAATACAATTACGTCTCTCATACGTAGTTACGTCAGCGAGCGTTGGGTAAAATCGATTAACCAAAGCTCTGATACCAAATGTGACGACCGCCCACGACCCCTGCACTGAACATGGAAATAGTGCGCTGTAAAGTGTGCCAGGCAGCCATGGATGATTGCCAAGGTTAAATTAAAACAGCAGAATCTATCGTATTACTCACAGCGCATGGATAAAATACAATAGAGAATATATATAGTGAAGCATCTCAAAATAGAATCTCATCAATTAAGCTTCATAATAGTTGAATACAAACATCTGAATAGTCAATACATCAAGCCTCACTACATATCACTCAGAGAATTATACAAAGCAGTGGAACATCCAGTACATATAGTAAGAAAATAATATGCAAGCCTCCAGCTCGTCTTCGTCATCAGCATCGTCGGAAACTAAGAACAGCACCTGTCACCTGCTACCTAGTCTGCCCATCCCAAAGCGGATGAACAGCCCAAGGCAATAAGAGTTAAACATAAAGCCTTGAGTCAGACAACAGTCTTAGTGAGCGGTAAATAAACTAACAACATACCAAAAGAGCATAAAGGAAAAAGGAATAGGAATCCAACCCTCCCACTCCACCTCTTTCTACAGTGATAGCCCCCCAGACACACTAAGCAGAAGTAAACATAGCAAAGCAGACATTTAAAGTAAAGCAATTATCACTCGAGTCAAGGTCAACATTTTCCAAGTACAAACCCCCAAGGCCTAAACCAAGATCAGATAAGCACCCAGAAAACATTGCTCTTGAGACCGAATGACGATACAACCAAACATCCATGACTCTGGCTATCACTGTTATCTTTGCTTCGATACCACCGTTAATTGAATGACCGACACATTCTTTCAGCTGTCCATCAAGGGTTAATGGCAACCCCGGTTCTAGACAGAACTCCGCACGTCATCGCAGCCCGTGCCTAGGACTATCGAATCTGCCCAGAGTACTCGACTACAATTATAGTCTTTAGGGACTATTGAATCTGCCCAGCGTACTCTTGCTTTGAGTCTGCTAGAACCTCCAATAACGATGAAACCTCAGCCTTCTAGTCATCCTCCTCGACGACTATTTCCATACTAGCTCAAGCGCCTCTCGAGCAAACCATTATCCTCAAACCCGAACCATTTCACCGAGTTATCAACATGCTTGGAATGATCCCGTCTGGATTAAACCAAGGCTATCTCATACCATGCCTCGCTTCATCTCATCATAGCAAAGCCTCATCTCAACATCAACATCATCAAATCTATCCATATGAGCTTCATCATCCGCCACATATGCCACGAGGAGCTTTTCCAATTCAAGAGCCTTTCCCTTAGCTTTTGAATCATCTTCGACCATCTTGTCCAAATCAAATCATCAATCAACTAATTTATAACAATCAATCAAGTCAATCATTAATCCAAGTAATCAAGCATTCAAACATGATCAAATAAACAATTATAACAATAATGGCAATCTTGTAAATAAAGAGTCCAAATCTAACAAGCATGAATTATGTGCAATATCTCTACAACGTGATGAATGAACTTACATAGGTTAACATGTAGTAAAATGGATGTCAAATCATCATGAACAATAGATCTATGCTTAAGTTTAAGAAAAATGCATGGAAATCACTATTTTAACACCAAATCAAGCCAACAACCCAATATACTCCTTTGGATCCGTGTGAGAGATAACCACCACTCACCGAATAACCTAAACACTTCAAAAGCAACACACTTCAGATCTGGACAGCGAAGGATCTAACTCGATCTATCAAAATTCCGCTTCAAACGATGAAATCTCTCTTCGAAGAATGTAGATCTTCAATCTAAGCTCTTGGATCTTTGATTTGGATGAAAGGAAGCACAAAATCAAAGTGGAGAAAAGAAGTTAAGAAGTGTAGAACTCGAGCTCTCAAAATAACAGCACTTCGTCGCTTCAAAATCCGAATCCCAAAAAGTGGGGAAATGGACGTGTATTTATAGGCTGAAATCCCTAAGTCGTTCGCCTCCTTAAGTCGTCCACGACTTATCAAAACCCTACGACCTACGACTTAAAGACACCACGACTCAACACATCCTACGACTTAACTGAAATGGCCTAACGACTTCACAACAGTCGCGACCTAACACACACCCACATTCCTACTTAAGTCGTTTAAATGACTCAACAACTTACGACTCATCGACCTTGCGACTTAACTACTCAGGCTTAAGCGCGACTTAAAACATATGCGCGACCTAACGACTCAATACCTTCGCGACTTAGCTGGGTTACGACTTAACACCTCACGACCTAACTACACCCAGCATACTATCATAGGTCGTCTACGACCTAACTAAACATACCATAGCGACTCAACGACTTATCTTAACTCGTCCACGACCTAAGAAAACCTTACGACTTAACTGTCTCCGACCTAAGACTCAATGGTACAATATCCTAAGCCATAACACACGTGCGCGACTTATGACCTCACCTTAGCTCGCTCCTAAGTCGGTCACGACCTATCTTCTTAAGTTGTTAGCTCGCCCAGTTTCCTAGGTCGTTATCCCTATGCCGCTAACTCTTAAGTCGTCTACCCTCCTAAGTCGCCAATTCCTTAAGTCGTCTACGACCTAGCCTTCTTCACGACCTAAGTCCCAACACTACCAAACTCCTTAGGTCGCCAACTCCCTTAAGTCGCTCCACCGACCTAACTACTATACGACCTAAGCTCCGAACGACTTAACTCTGGACGACTTAACCACACTATCAATCTAATGACAACAGTTTTACGATGTTTCGATCCGTAAAAATACGGGTCGTTACATTCTCACCCCCTTAGGAATTTCGCCCCCGAAATTCCAAACAAACACAAGCAATCAAAAACTATTCTGCATGCCTACCATCCATAGCAATCAACAAACCATGCGTCCAATTCTAGCCTAGCATGCAGAATTCTAAAACTTGAACAAGTTACAATGTCGTGAGATGACACGACACCTTATGGCCATACCTCGAAGAGTTCAGGATGAGCTACCTTCATCCTCTCTTCCACCTCCCATGTACAGTCGTTAACATCATCACTCCATTGTATCTTGAGCAACTTAACTACCTTCCTCCTAAGTTGTTTCGTGTCAGTTTCCACAACACGATGCGGCTTACGAGGTCTCTCAACAACTGGATCAATCTCAAAATCTTCACAGCTATCAGCAGAAACCACTGTATTCGAGTTGTGCACATACTTCCGTAGATACAATACATGAAAAACATTGTGCACACCCGACGTCTTTTCTGGTAACTCCAATTTATAGGCGAGCTTTCCAATTCGCTCGATGATCGGGAATGGTCCAACAAATCTCGGAGTCAATTTTCCTTTCTTCCCGAATCGAATAACATTCTTTAGTGGAGAAATCTTCACAAAAACCATATCACCTACGTCGAATTCCAAATCCTTACGACGCTTATCGGCATAACTTGTATGACGGTCTTGGGCTGCCTTCATTCATTGCCGAATGATCTCTATGAAATCCGAAGTCTGTCGAATCATTTCTGGCCCAAGTATCAACTTTTCTCCTGTATTTAACCAACATGTCGGAGAGTTACACGGTCTTCCATACAATGCCTCATACGGTGCCATACCAATGCTTGACTGGTAACTGTTATTATACGAAAATTCTACCAAATGAAGGTGATCTTCCCATGATCCTCCGAAATCTAAAACACATGCTCTGAGGAGATCTTCCAAAACTCGGTTGACTCTCTCGGTCTGACCATCTGTTTGGGGGTGATAAGCTGTACTCAAACACAACTCAGTTCCCAAAACTTCCTGGAAGCTCTTCCAAAATCCACTAGTGAACAATGGGTCTCGATCGCTCACTATACTCTTTGGAACACCATGGAATCAGACTATCCACTTAACATACAGCTCAGCCAATTTCGATGCAGTCCTAGTCGATCGAACAGGAATGAATCTTGCACTCTTAGTCAGACGATCTACGATGACCCAAATCCCTTCATTTCCCGTTCTTGTTCTAGGTAGCCCATCAATAAAATCCATCGATATTTGCTCCCACTTCCATGTAGGAACTTCTAATGGCTGAAGCAATCCACTTGGCTTCTTCTGTTCGGCTTTTACCAACTGGCAGTTCATGCAGTTGGAAATAAAATTTCCAACATCCTTCTTCATACCTTCCCAGTAATAGGTTCTCTTCATATCCCGATACATCTTATTTCCACCTGGATGAATTGTCAACTTCAAGTGATGACTTTCCTTCAAAACTTCATTTCTCAATTCATCTATATCGGGAACAACTAGTCGTCCTTGCTTCCGAAGCCAACCCTCTCGATCGACCTCGAATCCTTTATCCTTCTCTGGGTCCAATCCAGATTCCAAATCATGGATAATCTTGACAAGCTTATCGTCTCGCTTTTGGCTCTCGCCGATTCTTTCCACAAGAGTCGGTCTTATCGATAAGTTTGCCAACATCTCAGGTTCTAATTCACATCTAGGCCTGAAGTCAAATCCAGTTAAATACTCGAGACTCTTCCATTCTGAAAACATGGCTCCCATTCCTGCATGTCTTCGACTTAACGCATCTGCCACTGCGTTACCCTTTCCCGGAGTATAGGCTATACTAAAATCATATGATGCCAGAAACTCTACCCATCGTTGCTGCCGAAGATTCAAATCCTTTTGGGAGAAAAGATACTTCAACGACTTATGATCTGTAAACAACTCGAATCGAACTCCCAATAGATAATGTCTCCACATCTTCAGAGCAAATACAATCGCTGCCAACTCCAAATCATGAGTCGGATAATTCCTTTCATGCGGCTTCAGTTGTCGACTTGCATACGCAACAACTTTACCCTTCTGCATCAGCACCGCTCCAAGTCCAGTACCACATGCGTCGGTGTAAACCACCATCTCATCATTTCCACTTGGAATAGTCAAAACAGGAGCACTTGTCAATCGCTCTTTCAGGATTCTGAAAGCTTGCTCACACTTAGCATCCCATCTGAATACTTGGTTCTTTTTCGTCAATCCTGTTAATGGTGCAGCCACCTTGGAAAAGTCTTTGATAAATCGACGATAGTATCCTGCTAATCCAAGAAAACTTCTCACATCAGATGCATTCTTAGGTCTACCCCAATCCTGGATTGCTGCTATCTTGGCGGGATCAACCGCTATTCCGCTACCAGAGATTATATGGCCTAAGAACCTCACTTCGCTCTTTCATAAGTGACACTTCAAAAACTTAGCCTTCAGCTGATGTTTCCGTGAGATTTCCAAAACAATACGCAAGTGCGTCTTGTGCTCTTCTTCAGTTATGGAATAAATCAAAATATCATCCACGAACACTAGTACAAACTTGTTCAACTGATCTCTGAACACTCTATTCATAAGATCCTTCTACAAGCATCTATCCATCTCTGGACTTCAATAGTTGACTCTGTTCCCAAGAAAACCTTTCCTCCAAGAGCAGTATAGTCTTTACACAGCTTAGCAAAATCCACTGGTCTTGGAGTTTGAAATTGAACTCCAACATCTACTGATGGCCCCGGAGCTGGCATCCTTCTCATGATCGAAGTCATCATATCCTCGAACATAGCAGCATAATCAGCAGCCCCCTCAGCAGCACGGCCTTCCCTAGCAGCTGGTCTCCCTCTTCGACTCATTCTCAATATCTATAAAAAGGAATGATTAACACACCTTGAGAAACAACTGCATAAAGGACTCAAATCCTTCTAAGCTACTATATTATATATAGTAATCATCCATCAAATACAATTACGTCTCTCATACGTAGTTACGTCAGCGAGCGTTGGGTAAAATCGATTAACCAAAGCTCTGATACCAAATGTGACGACCGCCCACGACCCCTGCACTGAACATGGAAATAGTGCGCTGTAAAGTGTGCCAGGCAGCCATGGATGATTGCCAAGGTTAAATTAAAACAGCAGAATCTATCGTATTACTCACAACGCATGGATAAAATACAATAGAGAATATATATAGTGAAGCATCTCAAAATAGAATCTCATCAATTAAGCTTCATAATAGTTGAATACAAACATCTGAATAGTCAATACATCAAGCCTCACTACATATCACTCAGAGAATTATACAAAGCAGTGGAACATCCAGTACATATAGTAAGAAAATAATATGCAAGCCTCCAGCTCGTCTTCGTCATCAGCATCGTCGGAAACTAAGAACAGCACCTGTCACCTGCTACCTAGTCTGCCCATCCCAAAGCGGATGAACAGCCCAAGGCAATAAGAGTTAAACATAAAGCCTTGAGTCAGACAACAGTCTTAGTGAGCGGTAAATTAACTAACAACATACCAAAAGAGCATAAAGGAAAAAGGAATAGGAATCCAACCCTCCCACTCCACCTCTTTCTACAGTGATAGCCCCCCAGACACACTAAGCAGAAGTAAACATAGCAAAGCAGACATTTAAAGTAAAGTAATTATCACTCGAGTCAAGGTCAACATTTTCCAAGTACAAACCCCCAAGGCCTAAACCAAGATCAGATAAGCACCCAGAAAACATTGCTCTTGAGACCGAATGACGATACAACCAAACATCCATGACTCTGGCTATCACTGTTATCTTTGCTTCGATACCACCGTTAATTGAATGACTGGCACATTCTTTCAGCCGTCCGTCAAGGGTTAAGGGCAACCCCGGTTCTAGACAGAACTCTGCACGTCGTCGCAGCCCATGCCTAGGACTATTGAATCTGCCCAGAGTACTCGACTACAATCATAGTCTTTAGGGACTATCGAATCTGCCCAGCGTACTCTTGCTTTGAGTCTGCTAGAACCTCCAATAACGATGAAACCTCAGCCTTCTAGTCATCCTCCTTGACGACTATTTCCATACTAGCTCAAGCGCCTCTCGAGCAAACCATTATCCTCAAACCCGAACCATTTCACCGAGTTATCAACATGCTTGGAATGATCCCGTCTGGATTAAACCAAGGCTATCTCATACCATGCCTCGCTTCATCTCATCATAGCAAAGCCTCATCTCAACATCAACATCATCAAATCTATCCATATGAGCTTCATCATCCGCCACATATGCCACGAGCAGCTTTTCCAATTCAAGAGCCTTTCCCTTAGCTTTTGAATCATCTTCGACCATCTTGTCCAAATCAAATCATCAATCAACTAATTTATAATAATTAATCAAGTCAATCATTAATCCAAGTAATCAAGCATTCAAACATGATCAAATAAACAATTATAACAATAATGGCAATCTTGTAAATAAAGAGTCCAAATCTAACAAGCATGAATTATGAGCAATATCTCTACAACTTGATGAATGAACTTACATAGGTTAACATGTAGTAAAATGGATGTCAAATCATCATGAACAATAGATCTATGCTTAAGTTTAAGAAAAATGCATGGAAATCACTATTTCAACACCAAATCAAGCCAACAACCCGATATACTCCTTTGGATCCGTGTGAGAGATAACCACCACTCACCGAATCACCTAAACACTTCAAAAGCAACACACTTCAGATCTGGACAGCGAAGGATCTAACTCAATCTATCAAAATTCCGCTTCAAACGATGAAATCTCTCTTCGAAGAATGTAGATCTTCAATCTATGCTCTTGGATCTTCGATTTGGATGAAAGGAATCACAAAATCAAAGTGGAGAAAAGAAGTGAAGAAGTGTAGAACTCGAGCTCTCAAAATAACAGCACTTCGTCGCTTCAAAATCCGGATCCCAAAAGTGATGAAATGGACGTGTATTTATAGGCTGAAATCCCTAAGTCGTTCGCCTCCTTAAGTCGTCCACGACTTATCAAAACCCTACGACCTACGACTTAAAGACACCACGACTCAACACATCCTACGACTTAACTGAAATGGCCTAACGACTTAACAACAGTCGCGACCTAACACACACCCACATTCCTACTTAAGTCGTTTAAACGACTCAACAACTTACGACTCATCGACCTTGCGACTTAACTACTCAGGCTTAAGCGCGACTTAAAACATATGCGCGACCTAACGACTCAATACCTTCGCGACTTAGCTGGGTTATGACTTAACACCTCACGACCTAACTACACCCAGCATACTATCATAGGTCGTTTACGACCTAACTAAACATACCATAGCGACTCAACGACTTATCTTAACTCATCCATGACCTAAGAAAACCTTACGACTTTACTGTCTCCGACCTAAGACTCAACGGTACAACATCATAAGCCATAACACACGTGCGTGACTTACGACCTCACCTTAGCTCGCTCCTAAGTCGCTCACGACCTATCTTCTTAAGTTGTTAGCTCGCCTAGTTTCCTAGGTCGCTATCCCTATGCCGCAAACTCTTAAGTCGTCTACCCTCCTAAGTCGCCAATTCCTTAAGTCGTCTACGACCTAGCCTTCTTCACGACCTAAGTCCCAACACTACCAAACTCCTTAGGTCGCCAACTCCCTTAAGTCGCTCCACCGACCTAACTACTATACGACCTAAGCTCCGAACGACTTAACTCTGGACGACTTAACAACACTATCAATCTAATGACAACAGTTTTACGATGTTTTGATCCGTAAAAATACGGGTCGTTACAAACGACGTCCGTATATAATTTTCTATCCTATGGTCAAGTGATACGGATATTTATCATTTCAATCCGCAATTTAAATATCTACGGGTATATATCATTTCAACCCACAATCCCAAAATTTTATAATCATTGAAAATCGCTTGGGTTTATCATTTCAACCCATAACGATTTTCCCTTAATCTATACTATCATTCGGGTATGTATCATTTCAACCCATTGGGAAGTCTAAACTAACAGGGAACTTGCAGAGTGAGAACAAATATGATTGTATATAACATATCAACAACAAGCATATATCATCAGAAACAAATTTAAATATAACATATATACAACAGGTTATGGTATCATATGTCACAGGTAAACAATTACAGATAATGGCATATCATATTTAACAATTAAATAACTTAACAATTTAAACATCGTATTTCAATCGTCATTTCATGGGAAATTAAATTTACTAAATATAATAATATTAATCGTGAGTGATTGCTCACCTTTCGAGGCTAGAGAAAATACGGGAACAAGATGAGAAATGGACATGGCTAAGCACAGATAAATGACAAAGCTAGAAAACTACTGCTGAAATGTGGATTCGGACAGCGGCAAGCTAGAAAACCACTGCGACAACTAGATAACATGAATTCAAATTCGATGGAAATAAAATATAATATATACATATGCACCCTTTTCCTCTTTTTTAAAACAAATTTTAACTAAAAATACATATTTAAATATCTTTTTATACATATGTTTTAAACCCAATATTCAAAATAAATCTTTATAAATAAAATTTTAAAATCAATATGGAAACAAATTAACATAAAATCTATACATATTATCTAAAAATCATTATTCAGCTTAAACACATATATAAAATAATATATATATATATATATTTTAAAATCAATACTTAATTTAAACACATAGATTTTAAAATCAATACTTAATTTAAACACATAGATTTTAAAATCATACACATATATATAATATGACATACATATACTTTACCACTTATTTTTGTTTATATGTATATGTATTGTTTTAAATAACACATGCATATTAAAGGTATTACATAATTTATAGAAAGATAGTAACATAAATTTTAAATTAAACATATTGCATATATATACCACTCCTGAGGGTACAGATCAATATATATACTTATAAGCTTCATGCAAAATTATATATATAACTTATATAAACTTATATATATATACAAATAGATCAGAAAACTAGTATAAACTTACACAATATAGACAACTTTATATATAAATATACATATAAAATTTAAAGTCAAAAATTAATAAACAAATATATATTACCTTCAACATTTTCATGTATGTATATATATATACAATGATGGCGGCTGGTGGGAAGCTGGATGCTTGGTGTAGAGTTAGGCAGCGAGCGAGGTTTGCTCGAGTGAAAGGCTAGGGGTAGCAGACGTCAAACAAAAGGTGGTCGGGTTGGAGATGATGGGGACGGATGCCGTCATGGTCAGGGCAGAGGCAATCGGCTATGGGTTTCGGAGGGCTGCAGTCAAAGTGACAGTGGGACGGTGATGCTTGGTTTCAGGGAAACGGGTTGGGTTCGGGAATAGTTGCAGGCTGCTAGTTCGGTGTGTGTGGCGGTCAGGCAGTGGAGTGATGGGCTCGGGAAGGTGGAGGAAACAGTAAGGGAAGAGGCTGTCTTGGTGGCGGCCGACTGTTGTGCTGTGCTGGGCAGGTCGAGACAAGGGGAGTGGAAATGAGTGCTGTCACACTATAGAGGTCGGAGGTTTGTGGGTCGCTGTTGTAGTAGGAAGGCGGCAAGGCGGTCACGTGAAGGATGATGACAAAGTCGAGAGAGAGGTTGCGGAGGAAGGATGGGCATGCACAGTTGTGGCTGTCGACGTTTTATATGGGGAGAGGCGGCTATTACACACGGGATGGAGACGAGCGGAGCACAAGCAATTTGAAGAGGAAGAATGAAGTTTCTCAGATCTATATAAGTTTGCCTATAATATATACATATTTTTTATTATTATAATGAAGGTGGACAGAACAAATCAGAAAAGAGGGAAGAGAATGAACCATATAATATATAAAACAAGGGGAATGGCGAAAGTCACAAGTTGAATTCTGGGAATTGTAAAAGGCTACTGGCTATTTGCTCCAATCGGTGGACAATGAAAGGACAAAGGAAACCAAAGGCCAAAATGGATACCGATAATGGCAAATCGTTTTACTGATTTTTCCACGTACCGGACTTCGAAACACACAAATGAATATACTATGGAGATCAGCATGACGAGACGGACAGGATGGTACACTGATATGAGTGATACGACAATCCTATCAAAAGTCGATATTCGCTGCAAAATTGTTGTTAAAATGCTGAAAATAAGATAAACGGAGCTAGAGAAGTCCAAATTTGACGAAACGAATTATGACGTCTCACTCAGAACATAGTTTACATTTTTATTATATAAAAATATTTAGATTTTGAAGATATTTTATTTTCATCAAATTTAACTGATTTCAAATCGAAAATTACACAACTGAATTTACTTTCATATTTTCCAATAAAAATTTATCATCTGCTATCTTAAAGTAGACGTATTTCAAATATCAAATTTTAATTTCAAAATTTTAATTTTAATTTTTCACGAAAAATTTAGTTAATTACGTTAAAAAAATCGTTAAAAATTACGGGTCGTTACATATACATGGTCTATTTTTCTAAAACATAAAAGTGGCTTTTGAAATGTTTAAAATCCTTGTTAAGAAAATTCAATAAAAAAATCTCTTAAAATTAAAACTATTAGGAGAGACCAGAATTCAAAAATGAGAATTTTGAAAATTTCTGTAATAAGAAAGGAATAGCACACAATTTTTTTTCCTTGGAACTCCTCAATAAAATAGAATTTTCGAAAATAAAAATAGAACAGTCCAAGAGTGTGCAAGAAATACGTTAAAGACGGTAATTTACATAAATTTTTTTGGGCTGAAGCAGTAGCCACAACATGGTAAATACTGAATAGAATTCTAATATGACTTTTAAATAAGAAAACACCTAATGAACTTTTTTATAATAAAAAGTCAAAAGTATCGGTTTTAAAATATTTGGAAGTAAATGTTTCATATTAAATACTAAAGATAATTTAGACAAATCTGATGCTAAATAAGATAAAGGAATATCTATTGGATATTCAAATAGAAGTAAAGCTTATAGGGTATCTTATACTCGAATGAATACCATTGAACAAACATTACATGTGTCTTTCAATGAATACCTTAAGGTTATAAATAATGATAAAGATGAGGAAGATGAAATTACCAACACAAATGGAAATGATCAACTACTAATAATGAAAATGAAAAAATGATGAATCAAATACAACTAAAATAATAAGAATATTGAAGGATCATCTAAAAAAATATTTTAGGAAATATTGATTTTTTGTAAAAAGAAGAAACCAATTGAGTACAATGAGCAATATAACATTTATATCAATTTGGAACCTAAGAACCTAAAAGTGGTATCATCCAATGATTCAGTAATTCTGGCCATGCAAGAGGAACTGAATCAATTTGCTAGAAATGATGTTTGGAAATTAGTTCCTTGACTAGAAAATTAATCTTTCATTAGAACTAAATGGGTACATAAAAATAAATTAAATGAACAAGGAGAAGTAATAAGAAATAAAGCAAGACTGGTAGCACAATGATATAACTAA
The DNA here is from genome assembly GCA_030737815.1 of Allium fistulosum. Taxonomy (NCBI): domain Eukaryota; kingdom Viridiplantae; phylum Streptophyta; class Magnoliopsida; order Asparagales; family Amaryllidaceae; genus Allium; species Allium fistulosum. Next base: position 942,226,668 of record CM060908.1, read on the forward strand.
GAAGATGGAATAGATTTTGATGAGACATTTGCTCCAGCAGCTAGATTATAAGCTATAAAGAATATTACAAGTTTTATCATAGTAAATCAATAATTGTAATTGTAATTGGTAAACCTACTCCAATGACACCCGAAGTAAATTTAAGTAAAGAAGATAAATCTAAGGATGAAGATTATAAACTAGTTAGAGTATGATAGTGTCGTTACTATATATTACTGCTAATAGACCAGATATAATACTTAGTGTATGTCTTTATGCTAGGTATGAATCAAATCCAAAGGAACACATCTTAAGCCGATAACGTGTTTTAAGATACATTAACTATACTTTAGACCATAGGCTTTTCTATCCTAAGGAAGACTCTTTTGATTTGATATAATGATGCAGACTATGCTGGTTGCAAATTTGATAAAAAGAGAACAAGTGAAACCTATCACTTTTTGGGACATTCACTTGTATCATGGTTCGGTAAAAAGTAGAATTCTGTTTCTCTATCCACAACATAAGCAGAATATATCTCAGCAGCACCGGCATGCTCTCAAGTAGTCTATATGCAATAAACATTGAAGGATTTTAGATTAAAAATAAAACAATTACCAATTTAATATGATAATACAAGCGCTATAAACTTATCAAAGAACCCTACATATCATGCTAGAACAAAACATATAGATATAAGACGTCATTTCTTAAGAGATCATGTAAGCAAGGAGAATATCACCCTAGAATTCATTAACATGGAAAATCAAATAATTGATATATTAACAAAACCATTAATTCAAAATATTTTTTATTAAACTAAGAAGAGAATTAGGGATCTGTTCATTTTCTGGAATATAATATAAAAATTAGACCATAGCATAAAATATGACTATGTAAGTATACTTATGTACATATGTAAATATTAATAAAAAGTAGTTTTTTTATTTATTTCTAATGATTCTTTAAAATATTACTTAACTAATACAATGAAAATTTGGCAACTCCATACATACACACACACATATATGTATATAATCTATAATAATCATATAATATTCATCAATAAGCATAGAAATATTATAACTCCTTATATAATTCATTATCACAACTTATTCATCCATTTTTTTGATGACAAAGGAGGGAAGTTGTATAAAATATAATAGGCAAAAAGACAGAGGGAGAAATATCTAACGACCCGTAATTTTCGATAATTAAAAATAGCTAATTTAATAAGGTTTTGTGATTTAATGTTGGAAGAAATAAAAATTTGTGATTTATTAATGAAAACATAACTAGAATACAATGTAATAGTATTAATTTCAGGTAACTGATAACTACTTAAATGAAATTCCAATTAATTAAAATGATTAAGGAAGTTATAATTGGTTATAGATTGTAAATTAATTGTAATAATGTATGTATTAATTGATAATTTAAATGTTGTATTAATTAATGAAATAGTATGTGATAAATTGTAATTGAAAAAAATCAGAGTGGTGTAAATAATTATAACATTTGTGTAAACAATCAACTTGTAAATGTGATTATATTAAGAAAAAGGGTGACAATTGTTATATATTACCTATCTATTTAATCTATTGAATTAAATTTGAAATCAATTGCAATAAATGTAATTAAATATTGCAGTTAATGTGAATTAAAATGGTAACTATAAGATATTAATGTAATAAGATATAAACCAATGTGAATTATATCCATAGAGTAATAAGGGATTGAATAATAAGAGAAAAGACAAATAAATGGATTTATTGGAATTTAAAGTAATAATCACTTCATTTATTTCAATTTGAATTAAACACTGTAATTAGTAAAACAATTAACTTTGAATTGACATGTAAATTTGTTTTAATTATTGTAAATGTCCAAGTAATCAAAAATGATAAAATTTGTTAATTATAAAATTGGAATTAAAAAGGTGATTTAATTAATTTAATATTAACTTAATTAATGTGAAAACAGCCATTTTGGCCGCTGTCTCGGATTTCGACGAAACCAGTTTCATCGGATCCATAACGGTGAATTATTGTAGGATTTCAAGTTTCGTAACGATCAGACTTGCCGTTTGATCGTACGGTAGAAATAAATTTAATTGAAATTAATTTGGAATAAGCTGATTTTATAGCCAACTTCTTCATACAATGGAATTTGAAACCTATTCCATTGGATTTAGAAATGTCGAAAACATCTATTTTGATATATGGGATAACCTAGTTTCGTTTCGGGGTCAGAACGGGCTTTTTGGGTCGCGTAGTCGTTTTGATCAATCCAATCTGGTCCATTTCTTTCTATTTTCAGCTTTGCCTATATATAGGCCGTTATAAACCCTAATTGTTTCTCATACTATCATTTCAGTACGTACAATTCTCCCTGACTACCTCCTCTTTTCTCAATGGTTGAAAACCCTAAATTCCCAATTCAATTTCAAATCAAATTTCAATTTCAAAATCAAACTCCTCAAAACCTTATCATATTACATACCGATTCGAAGCTCTCGACGAGCGTAACTCACCGCAATGATTCGTTTCTCGAATCAAATCACTGTTTGTCCGAAAATTCATGGATTAGTTTCGGCCGTCCATTGGTTAGGGTTTTGATCCTACGGCAGATCTACGACTATAGGGAGATCGGGTGGTGGAGTTAGGAAGGTGGTGTCGAGCAGGTCACGGATCTTATGCTCATTCATTCCCCGGTGGCCGTAGTTTGCCACGATTTGGATTTAGATGGGAGCAGCGGCGGCCTCAGGTGGTGGGTCGGAGGCGCTGCGCGAGTAGGCTGGAGGGTGGCTCATCGAGGGGAAGAGGGTCGTGAGGTCTGATCACTTCTTATTGTTCGTAGGCGGCGCGATCATGGGAAGAGGAGGTGGCGGCTGTCTCTGGTTCGAATACGAGGATGCGATGCATATAGGGTTTGAACACGTGAGTATGCTGCTGACGTGGATGAGTAAGTGTGATATTGCTTTTTTTTATTTTAATTAAATTTTAATTTCCAAACGTTCTAACTCGTAAAACTTTTACGTACGAGGTCTGATTCACGTGTGGTTTGTTGCGCTAGGATCGTATCGAAATTCCGGACATTTTGACCTCGGTTTGGATGAATTCTGAGACTGTTCAAATTTGGACCTTATTTTGGATTTCAAATCGATTTGAAATCAAAAGTGAGTGTTTTAACCCACTCATAACTACTAAATTATCTTATGTTAGTTAAGTTAAATTAATGATGTAATTAGAAATTGATTGGTTGATGTTTGGTGTATTTAAATTATCATTCCAGTTAAATATGACTTTTATTACATTTAGTCGTCATTTAATTTAATATTGAATTTAATTGTCTATTGAATACCCGTAGATGATAATCAGTAACTGATGTTATTTGTTGATTGATTGAATGGTGATGTGATGTATGTTTGATTGTTGATATTGGATGACTGGATGTTATATGTTTATATTGTTATAACATTGCAAGTTCCCTATGGGTTGAAATGATACATACCCGAACGATCTGATAGATTAGGAAAATCGTTATGGGTTGAAATGATAGACTCGAGCGATTTCATGGATTTGTAATTAAATTCGGGATTGCGGGTTGAAATGATATATCCATAAATATAAAATAATTGGGTATTGAGATGATAAATATCTGTATCAATTGACCATAGGGTAAAGAATTATATACGGACACCGAATTGGTTAAATTACACGATTTTTAATCCTTAAAATTTTTAATTCAGTTAAACTATATTTTGAGGTAAAATTTGATTTGCATAAACTGAATTATTTTCGAAATCCAAGCTTTAAATGTTTAAAATTGGAATTGATTTAATGAATTGTTTAAAGAATTAAAATGGAAATTTCAAAGTTGAATTTTTGAAGTATAAATAAAATTTGTTGAAATTGAGTTATTGAAACTGTTTGAATATAACTTTGAAATCTATTTAATTTGAAGTGGTTTAAATTGATAATTCAAACATGGATTTGAAATTGATATTGATTAAATGATTTAATGAGAATCTGAATTTAAAACCAATTTTATGTTAGTTGAATTGAAAGCCGGACAAGGTCCAGATGTGTTGAAATGGAAGAAATGGTTTAATTTTGATATTAATTTCAAATTAATTATTTTAATATAAACTGTTTAAAGATTTATTATTTTAAAATCCTTATTTTAAGGTTTTCAAACTATTAAACTAATTTAAATCTATTTTCAACTATTTTAAACTATTTTTTAATCAATTTAAACTATTTAAACTATTTTAAAACTATTTAATCTATTTTTAATCAATTTAAACTATTTAAAACTATTTAATTTATTTTAAATCTATTTAAAATCTATGTAATCTATTTTAAATCTATTTAATCTATTATAAATCTATTTAAACTATTTTAAATTTTTTTAAACTGTCTTAAATCTATTTAAAACTACGATAATCCATTTTAAACTATTTTAAAGTATTTCAAACTATTTAAAAATTAATTTTTTAAATTATGCTAAACTATTTAAACTATTAATAACTATCTAAACTATTTTCTAAATTTCAGGCTATGTAAAGTGGAAGTGTTTATATTCAAATCCTTGATTTAATAGCGAATATGATTTAAATGATGTTATAACCTAAGTTGAGATTTGAAATGATATTTTCTAGTGAAATAACATGTTCTGAGTAAATATGACAATTTTAAATGAGGGTTTAACCAATTTTGGAAAGTGTGATTTTGAAAGTAAATATGATTTCGAAAGTAAATGTGATTTCGAAAGTGAATATGATTTCGAAGGTGAATATGATTTCGAAAGTGATATGGTTTGAACTAAATACGATATTTTGATATCAATTATGAATTGGTTTTGGAAATGTAAAAGAACCATCAGGTATGGAATAAGCGTTTTGTTGTTAAAGAGACCGGGATCAGATATTGTCATACTCTCTACCAATACCGAAAACTACTTTAACAACTGTGTACGTGGTGGAGAATCCAGAATGAAGTAGGATGGTTTGGCGAACGATTCTGTATGAGGTATTTACGTAGCTCTAACTCCTGTGAATCAGCTTAGATGTGACTAAAACAGGAGCCACGCCGGGCCAAGTAAGGTTGCACCTCCTATCGGACACATTTCTTCAATACCATATTATGACTTTGTGATTGATTTAGTGGCCACCCCTCAATTTTGATTATGGGAGTGTGTTCTAAGGTAGGTGGTAGTAGCTGCTATGCGTTACCACCAGTCCGGGTCCGCAAATGGTAGAATCCTACCCTGGCATTGCCTCGAGTGCCGTGTTCACATGCCTTATCGCGCCTTCTATGAGTTTGGTTTGTACCATACCTATGGAGTGCCCTCTGGGTAAACCTCACGGAGGATCTTACAATACTGTATAGATTATGGGAATATATAAAATGTGTTAAGGGGGATATGGGTAATTCCTTAACGCTATTTTAATACTTTACTTTACTGTAGACATATTATAATAGCGTATTGTACTACATAGTAGATAGTTTAACGGATCCTTAGGAGATGAAAATCCCGAACATCTCTTAAGTTATTACACTCACGTTAGACATCGGATAGGAGATGTCAAACCCCGTAAACATCTCTAACACCGTTATACTCATATTTATTTATTGTTGATTTAACTTACATAAGATCTTTTAGTTTTGATTCGAGTGTTTGTCTTTTCAATTCGCTCGTGTTAGTCTGAGCTTTTCAGTGTATCGAAGTCTGCTTTCTAGAGGACGAAGACGGAGATTTGTATACTATATTATTTGTTTTAAATTTCCCGCTGCATCATGTTGTTCTGCTGCATTATTTATTTATTACTGTTGTATGTACTCTGATTCTATACTGTAAAGTTTAATCAAATGTTATTTGTAAAACAGCTTTATGAACTGTTTATTTGATCATTATATTTTGTCATTCCGCTGTGAGATTCTGTGTTTGTTTTTCTTTCTTTCTCTGGGTTTTCTTATTTGCCCCATAACAATCTTCCCTTTTGAATCGTTTGAGTCTGACATGTGTGTCTTATCGTCGATTTAAACCGTCCAAAAAGGTGGGTCGTTACAAAATATAACATATATTCAAAAGGAGTTAAGGAATGATTTTACTTATTTTATAATGTAATATTTAATGGTTATCATCATTAAGAAGAGGGACATTGTTAATACCCATGGTATTAACAGATGACAACAACCATATAAATATTGTCACTAATGTTTTTTTTCAGTTATATAGTGTATTGTGCCATATATTGGGAATATTAAACAAGTTTATACTAGTGATGATTTAATAAAAGCCTGAAGAACTTATCAATATAAATCACGAGTTAGTCGAGATATATTTGAAGACTCGTGAGTTTTGAAGAATTCAAGAATAAAAGCACGAAGAGCTCAAGACATTTGTGTCAATATTGTATCGAGTCTTAGATTAACTTTTAAGGACCTGAGTAGTATCATATCTTTGATTATTATCACTTGAAAAATTACTTTCCACTCAAAATATATATAAAGGAGTAATATTTAATTTATTTATAAAATCAATTTTAATAGAGTTTTTATAAAGTAATATAGTTTAAAACATTTTCAAATTTATTATGAACATATACAAATAAATTTGTATATGTCAACATATAATAAATTTATGTTTCGGCGTATAAACTGTTGAAGAGATTTTTAAATTTTCAAATGAAGCAACTTTTGGTGCCATTCTTTTGCAAATTGAGCAACTCTTCAGGCTATATTTAAAGGCCTCTTATATCGATTTTTAACCAAAATTCTAAACACTTTCTTTATCACTCCCTTCTCACCCGTTCTCTTTAAAATTTCAAAGAAATGCTACCAGTTTCTACATCAGTTCTCTTTCTCTACATTCATACAAAAGATCAGAGAAGATTCACTTCTGTTCTACACCATCAACTCCCTTATTTTCACTCTATTCTACTCAAAAGCAAAGATATTCCACTACTGAAGGCCTATAGGAAATTGTATAAACAAACTACTTGGAATTATGATCGAAAGATTCAATTTCTTATAGTCTATAACTACTACTTACAAAAGGGTAATCTTATCCACCCGAGTGAAGATTAAGACGAGATTGTAAAGGGAGTTATCCTGCCTCCCGAGTCAGAGACAAAGTAGGTGTTTTGGTTACCTGATCCAAATTCCAAAGGGTATGCTAGATACCTGAGTCAAATTCCAGTATGTATTCCTTGCCACCCGAGTCAAAGTCAAGAGGTGTTAAGGGCATTCTTGCCACCCGATTTAAAGTCAATATGTGATTTGTGAAATTCTATATGGGGTACAAGATTAGATGTAGGATTATGAATCCGAACTAATATAAAATTCTTGGTGTCCTCTTTACCTTTACTTTTGCTGCATTTACTTACTATTATTTGATTGTTCTATGATTGTATTATTACCCGTGTTTGAATTTTCTACAGTAAATTTTGAAATTTTTAAATATTAATAAAAAGTTTAAATACACTACTCACACCCCCTTCTCTAGTGTAAAATATCCTTACGGTCCATTCTGATATAGTATAGATCAGATTATCACACCTATCATCACCCCATCTACAAATTAGACTATTAAGCATAATATTAAAAGGATCCAATCCTGGAAATTTTGAAGCATTCCAAGAACTTCAATTTTTGGGCTAAGGGAGTGACGAATAACAGACTAAGGGACAAATTGGGAATCACTTGAACAAATTGAGATTGGGAAAAGTTGACCTGGGTACATATGAACTATTAGAAGAAAACATGAGCTAGAGTCAACTTAAATAAGGAACTCGACCACGGAGCGAGTTGCTTCTATAGTCGAGATAAGTTTGTAAGAGAGGTTTGGTAACAGATGCCACGAGGAGACTGTTACTAGAGTTAGGGATGCCCTTCATAAGAGTGTTAGTAATGAGATCACTAGTGGGGCATTTCTTGTGCATAATTTTTTAGCAATAATAATTGTTGGATACAGTAAGTAGATATCATCTAATGACAATGAGCTATTGGAAACAGCAAGCAGATATTGAAATTCTATATAGGATATAATATAATATGAATGATATTATAATAATTGACAAATCAACAAATACGTAGATAAAATAAATAAAGTAACGATATGATAACACCAAGATTTTTATACTTGTTCAAACCTCTTGTCTTACATACAGTCCCTAAGCTGCACTTAGGAATTTCACTATCAACAATCCTCACTTCACCCGAAGGTTTATAACTGCCTGAATAATCAAATTGAATTTCTGAAGTCAAAATACTAATTGATAGAGTTAGTAGTATACCCTAAGGGCAATAATGTAATTTTCTACATATATCTAACTTGTTAACCAATCTTGTTCGAAATAAAGGTGTTTACTTTCTATTATATACTTAATATAATATGGTTATATTAGTCAATTAATCTAATAAAAGTACATTTAATAGAAAATCCATAAATTGTATGTTTTATGATAAGTGTTATAACCATGAGTAATTTATCACAATGAAACAAATATGCCATTTTAAATGTTCCTAGTCAAGATGCATCGAGACTGGATATCGATGTATCCATTGAGACTAGAGTACGTACTGCTCTCTAAATGTTGGGCAGTGTATTACTCATGACTACTAGGAGGCACTTAGAGGTTACGTACTAATAGTTATTAGATAACCATGGAACGACTCATTTGATAGGTACCTAGGGGTTAATATAACTAAGGTCAAATAAAATATATCGATGTGAATAATTTACACAGTTCTTTCGACTTGAGAATACCATGAATGTTCATTATAAAAGCCCTTTTTTGATTATAGTCAAATCATGGCACGACGTCCGACGAGCGACTGTAGTTGGGTCGAGTGGAAGTAAAGCACTATTCAAGAGTGGACTCGTTTCCTCGGTTATATGGGTTTAGTATCACGGTTAGCTCAAATCAACCCAAAGTCAAAATCTCTGGCCAGAGTAGTTCGGTTAATAATAATTGTTATTGTTGAACTAAGGGGTTTGTGTTTGAACTATAGAGTAGAATGTTGACGATGTTGGAATTTTGACCATTACCAAATTCAACAAGTCCAAAACGATATAATTTTAACGAAGAGAATTGGTGTAAATAATTGTCACAACTGGGTAACGCTTAATAAAGTAAAATTAGATTTTACCGAAGCTGAGTAAGTGATAAATTTGGCCATAATGTCACACCATCTGCTAAATGAAGTGTGAACGTTAACATTCGAATAATTCGATCGCCGATCGAATTTACACCCAAGAGTCACACTACCGAAATAATGAATTCTCTTTAGACCGAACCATTTAATTAGTTTATAATTATTATAAATTAATTAATATTTATGAAATATTAATTATAAAATTTGGATATGATTTGAGAAATAAAATTATTGCATATATTTGTAAATGTTATAAATATATTGATCGATATGAGATATCGATAACAAATTAAGTTAAATATAATAGTATATATTTAATTTGGGTTAAATGGGCTCACAAACCCATGCATTTTAGAGTGATAGGTGGTTCGTCTAGCAAGGGTAAAGGGCAGCTACTATGCGCGCAATTAGTGTTGGGAGATGTGTGGTTGAGATCATAGTTTGCTCTCTTATCCTACCCATATAAATACTAATCTCAAAACCCTAATCACAAGATAATTCATTTTTTTGAGTCGTCACCTTCTTCTTCTTCTTCTTCTTCTTCTTCTTCTTTTTCTTCTTATTCTTGATTTTAAAGGCAGCATCTATGCTCTAAAATATACAAAATCTCAAATCTGATTCAAATTTAAAATAAAACTATTTGATAATGAACAGTCGTTGATTCTAGACTAGCAATCTCACGAATCAATAAGTTTTAGAGAAAAAGATCTCATTATTTCAAAGTGGACTTTAGGGCATCTATTCTGAGTAATATTTTTCTACATGTTAATCATATTATTATGGTTTTAGGATTAACCATTTAATCTTATGCATATAAATTAGATTATTGTTATTTTATTAGTTAGGTGAGATTTTTGTATGTATTGTTGTTGTCACAATGAAGATTGGATGTATGTCTAAAGTTTATAGATTTAATTCATGTTTATGTTTGTAATCTGATGTTAAACAATAAAATAAATTTTAGTTTAAAATTATATATGTTTATATATATATATATATATAAATTTATGATTTAAATATTCACATAGAATTTGAATCACAACATATATTTTCGTTTTTATTGTATAACATTAATCTAAAATTTTCTTAATGCTAATTTATGTTCTATTATAAATTATAAGTGCTGAAAATAATTTTTAATAATTAAATTATATATTATTATTATTATTATTTAATGATTATCTGATTCAATAGGTTCATGTAAAATAATATGTGTTTCTAAAATTCAATTTTATATTTTTTAAAATTAAGTCATCATGTCAGCTGCCTTAGAATAAAATTTAGATTTTTTCAACCTAATTTTATATTTTCTAAAATTAATTTAATTTTGACCTATTATCAATTATTTAATTACAAATATTATATTTGTTGAGAAAATTCTAGAAATTTTCCCTAAGCAGTAGAATATGTTTCTAGATTTTCAAAAATTATAAACTTGAATTTTTATCATATAATTATTTTATATTAATTTATTATGGTCAAAACTACTTAATTTAATATAATATTCATATATGTTAAATATTTGAAATTATTGTAACTTCAGATCTGACATGTTTTCTAATTAGTAAGTTAAAAAATTATATATACATATATTTCTTTATTGTTATTCATGGTACAATATATAGTTCTATAAATAAATAAATATTTCCTCTAATATTTTAATGATAAAACATATTATATATATATATATGATCATTTGAAATTTATAGCTATATGTTCATGCACATATTTGACAACATACAATATATACAAAATAAGCTAATGTGTCTGTTGCGATGTAAATCCCATCATCTATATATGGGCATGTTATTCCCTGCACAGATTGCTATGTTACACATGCACACACATGTATATGTTTATATAAATATATATGATATACACACAGATATATATAGGTATGTATGTACGTATGTAAACTTATATAAATAAAATCAAATTAAATAAATACCAAACTACAATTTATAAATTTAATAAAATCTTTGTATACAATCTGTAGACTACAATTTGTAAAGTTAGAATACATTTGGACATAGTAATATTTCATGCCATGAAGACATTATTAGTTAATGACATTTATGAATCAACCAATTCAAACTAAAGAGAGAAAATAAAAGGTTTCTCTCTCCATTTATTGCATTTTATGTTCTCAATTAATTACTTGTTTTAGAAAAAGAAACGAAAGGTTTTCTTCCCTATATATTAACTCTTATAAATAAATGTTAGGTGTATTTGATACACTATACATTTAAAATTAAATTTATTTTATACTTCCCGTTAACCAATTTAAATAAAATATATGATTTTATTTAAACCAAATTTGGAAAAGTTCTGAATGAAATATAGACTTCATAGGTCGATTAAAGATCCAAAATGGTAAGTTTTTTGAAATTCTTCTATTTCTTCCACTACGGGCTGGCCCAGTTCCTTCAATATTATCAAAGCGAGGTTAGTTGCGGCATCACCTAGTACATTAGATGTCCTAGGTTCATCCCTATAACTAGCATGATAAGGGTTTCTCACATTGTGATATGTGATGAAGCATTGCCTCTTGCCTCTACTTATCCTGTGATCATTGTAATAGTCGAGTGGCTGAATGTAAAACTCACCCATGAGGTAACTAGTTGTGTCACCTCAAAGGTCAATGGTATTAGAGCCCAATAGCCTATGCAGTCTAAATTAGTCATGTTAGGGCTAACTAATTAAGCATGCGCACTTAGTATGTTGCCTAGAAAGGTGATGTTTAGGATTGGAATCGGGTAATCAAGTGCCATGTCCTACTTGATTACCTGCTTGGCCTGAAATGTGAAGTTAGCCTAAAGATTGTCCTTGATAGAAAAGGCTAAATTTGAATTGGGCCTTGGGCTAATTTTCAAAATATTTTTGAAAATTAAGACAAGATTTTAAATTTAAAAGTTAAAATAAAAACATGTTTACTATAAAAGGTTATAATATAACATAAACATTCAAAATGTTTGAAAATGTAATGAAATGTTCAAAATGTTTGAAACTATCTAACTATTAATTTTTAAATTTAAATTTTGTTAAAAAGATCAATAAAAAAGTAATTAAACAAGTTAAATAATTAACACTTATATGCATGTATTATATATGTTGATATATGTTTTGTTATTTTAAAGTGTTTAAGATAACATAAGTATACATGTATGTATAAAAGATAAACTTTTGAAATTAAAATTGCTTAATTAAATAAAATAATTAAAGGTTAATTAATTGTATAAACATACACATATATAAGATATATTTGTTACACTATAAAGGTTATAATATACACTATAAAGGTTATAGTAGATATGTCCAATATAAAAGTTGTATTGGAACACTAATTTAAAATTAATTAAAGAGTTTATTAATTAAAATTAATTAAATAAGATTTAATTAATAAAATATTATACATAAGACTATTATATAAGTAATATGAAATATAAAACTTATATAATAATAAAACTTATATGATATGATTATATAAACTAAAGGTGGAACATTAAAGAGACCCTAAATAGACTTAAAGAATAAATACATACGTAAATGTACATATACCATGATTTTCGATGTGTCCGACACTTGAATTATGAGAGTATTTCATAAGAATACATTATTCCATAAGTCAGTATCAGTCGATATAATATATTAAAGATTATGAATCTTTAATGTAAAATGTCCTCTATCATTTATATATTAATAGATTTCTTGCATACTCCTTAGTTGTTGAGCTTTCCTTAAGCTAGGGATGTTATGTATAGTACTATTAATATATTGAATAGACGAGGTAAGATAATTATACGTATTTGCTGAGCTTTCCTTAAGGTACATGCATTATACTTAGGTCTTCATGAAATGATTGGTCCGAGTGAATAGTCCCACTTTACTTGTTGAGCTTTCCTCAAGGTAAAGGTAGCATTAGGATAAGGTACCAAAGGTTAGGAATTGTATGTAATACAACCGATAAAGAGTTATCCATCATATGCGGGCCTATGATTTGTTGAGCTTTCCTCAAGGTCAGAATCCCAAGGCATACGAGTCCTAACACCCACTAGTGAAGTTGAAAGACTTCTATGTTTCACTTAGGGTTTGGTGAAACATAAAAGACTAGCGGGGGGCCTTATTATAAAAATGAAATAATAACATCTAACATTTCTAATATTGCAATAACATATGCTATATAATGTTATAATAATCTACAATGATACATTTGTGCATCTAAAATGATTGATAAAACGTTTATCAACTACGAGTATATAAGCACGCCCAGGTGGGCATGCATCTAATCACAATGTGCATGTATTAACTCAACAATGCACTTTGTAGCATTTTTCAAAGTATGTACAAAGTTTTGTTTACCGGTATAGTAATAATTACTTAATGAATATGTACCCAAATTCATAATTAATTAGATATATTATATTCAATAAATGAAATGTTGAATTACAAAGCATTAACTTCAAACAAACCGATTATAAGTATCATTTTTGGTTTATATTGGTATCGGTTTTATTACAAATTACAGTGAAAACAATTTCTAAAATTACAAAGTATCAAATTCAAATAAATAGATAGTGGGTATCATTTTTGTAAGATAATGGTATTAGTTTTGGTGCAAATGAGATGGAAAATAATTTCTAAAATTAGAAAGCATCAACTCCACTCAAACAGACAATGAGTATCATTTTTGCAATATATTGGTATCGGTTTTATTATACATGATAATGAGAATAATTTCTAAAATTACAAAGCACCAACTTCAATCAAATAGATAGTGGGTATCAATTTTTTAATATATTGGTATAAGTTTTGTTACAAATGACAGTGAAAACAATTTCTAAAACTACAAAGCATTAACTTCAAAAATACAGACTGTAGGTATCATTGTTGCAATAAATAATATGTTATAAAGTGATATTGTTTGTAATTTTACCAACATTATTTGTACCCGTCAGATTCTTCATTTGCAATTTTTCTCTTTTCTTTTTCTGCTTTTTTCTGTTTAATTTTTTTGATAATATTAGAATATATTTAACAATATGATATTGTTAGTATCAATTTTATAATTTTATAGTATCATTTTTCTATTGAACTGTCTTTTGAGTTTCTGTTTGATTTTCCTTCTGAAGTATTTTTCCTGTTTTTTCTTTGTTCTTCTTCCTAATTTTTGCAGATGTTCTTGATTTTCTTTCTCAGCAATTGTTTTATGTTGCGTATTTTCTTCGTTATTCTGCCAAAAAATTCATTACTATTTCAATACAACTATATTAACTTTGTACTTGATTTTATTGTATCGGTTATCTTCTGTGGTATGTTTTCTTTCATTTTTTCTTGATTTTCATTCTCTTCGGGTTGTTTGCTTCTTCTCTTTGGTCTTTTTTCTAACATTTGTTGTGCTTCTTGTTCAACTGATGGTTTTTGTAATTTAGCTTTCTAGCTTTCGCTTTTGTCGTTTGTGGTTTTGGATCGTTTTGAGCTAGGTTTTCGGTTTTTCGAATTGAGTGTTGCTGTTAAATTTCTAATGGTTGTTCATTATGCATTCAAGTTTGTGGTTCTGTTGGTGATACTGATTTGCTTCTGCTTTAAGGCGCCATTGTTACAATGATTATGAGTCTTGAGAGCGAATCGAAGAGTAGGTTTGAAATTGAAAAGGAACGAATCGAATAGTGAGTTTGAAATTGAAGGAGAGTGTTGAATGGAAGGAAATAGAAAGGTAAGGGGTATGATTTATTTCATAATGGACTACGGGTTTGCACTTGTAGTAAAAAAAGAAAGATGCACGTCCTTTTGCTTAATTTATTATGATAATTTGCCCTTTAAATTTTTTTCCCTTTACTTTATAGGATTTTGATAATTGTTTTAAAGTTTCTCTTCATTTGCAACTAATAATCCAAACTTAGGGAAGCTGAAATGTTATTTTTCCGACACATGATTAACGACAATGAAGAGCTACACAAACAAAAAAAAGGTGATATGATAATGAAAAAAATGCTAAACTTCAAAGATGATCTAGTGTAATAAGAAGTAAAAAGAAGTTTCAGCTCCTCTCGTTTTGTTTTCCATCCTGTTGACATTGGAAGGATGATAATATCAAATTGTACTTAAAACAAAAGCATTCAAATTCTAAAGTTGTTCAGAAACTAAATGCGTTGACTTAAATTTTGCAGTGGATGATTTTACTTGAAATTTCACTTATAACAAAAGCTATTCAAAACGAAACCAAATTTTACCAAACGAATGCTACTATATTCTACCTCATCGAATTCCATGCATTTCCAAGCCCCTTTTTTAAAAAAATGAAAAATATCCTACCCCCATTAATTATGATTCTTTAACAATATGGGAGGGTAAAGTAATAACATTACAACAACGGAAGGAGTTAACATGATGCATCCATAATAACATTTTCAGTTATCACCAGTTACCACACTTCTCATGCCACTCCAAATACTCTTTGAATAAATACTACTTAATTAAATATTTTATTTAGGCAGCTGCAAATAGCCACTACCTTTTCCAACGTAAGATTTCAAAAGGGTTTATTGGTAGATTCGATGAAGAAAGTTAGCATAATAAACTTACCATGAACCTGGGTACAAGTGAGCTGAAGCAAAATTGATACCAAGAACCTGATGATTCTTGATGAATTCCGCACCAACTTGTCCTGTGAAAGTGTTGGGATTGAACCGAAGTTTGTCAGGCGTTGAAGACCCATACTTAATTTGAATAAAAAATATGAGATCGAATATGGGGATTAGTTGATTTGGAAATTTTGTGGACGAATTTAGGAGGAGCACGAGGAGATCATGGAACGGAAGGTTAGCGCAATGGACGCGGACGTGGATAACGGAAGGGTACTTTTGGTATTTCAAAAAGACACCGTGGAAGTTAATAGAATGAGTTTTCTTTATTAGTAGTAGAGAAGATATACAACTGAACTGAACTGAAAATTGACAAACAGAAATATGAAATATACTTACTAATAAATGATTATTGCATGTGATCGTTTCTATACCCGTGCAGGTGCCTAGTTTTACAAATACTTAATACTTTCGTAATTTGGTTGCATACGTATTTATTTGGTTAAGACCACGTATTACATTCTATGAGTTTCGAACTCTAAAAGCAATATAAGACTATGGATATTTGATCCATATACAATCGCATGTAAATGTTTTATGGTGAACGGTTAAAGTTTGTAATGCACAATATTTCGATGAAACTAGTTCATCCAAAAAATCAAATAAACCTTAGTGCGAGATCGAGTATTCAATTTGATTGATTACAAAAGGATCATATCGTGTTAAATGTAACACTAGACCAAAACTACAATATAGATCTAAGAACTCAATCGCTGAAATGTCAGTTTGATCAATTTACATAAAGCACAACATATGTGATGTCTTTAAAATTTAAGAATAATAGAATGCGCGTTTATAAGTAGTTCATTATGATATTGTAGTAAGAGTTCTCTTTTGAATGGTTTAACCATTTAGAAAGAATAATGAATGTACAAGAGTAGATATGATTTAAGATATAGTTGGGATGAAGAAAGTGTATTGTCGCTTTTGCTTCATAAAGAAACATCGAAGATGAGAATTGTAATAATAATAAAAGATACTTAACATTGGAATAAGAAATATGAAATCTATTCTAAAATGTATTTTAGTATAGAAAATTGTTTTCTAAGAGATTTGTTTCTATGGGTTCAAGATTGTTGATCAAAGAACTCTCCACTATAAATTAGTTATAGTATCTGAAATAAATAATCTATATCAAGTGAATGATGGTCCTCCAAATTACACACGCTATTATAGTAATGACAGAAATAGTGGGAGCATACCATATAGCACTTATTAATTGCATCAAACTACATAAATTATTTTCGTAAAATGTACTACATATTATTTGTGAAACAATGACTATTTTCAGTATCGATTGTAAAATAGACATAGCTATATTTCATTATGAATATTATGATTATTTATTATGGAATAAAACTATAATGTGGTATTTGTTATCATAACAAAAGTGATTCATTAGTAAATACATAAGTATCTAATATTTTTTTACAATTATTTTGGAATTATAGACTAAGTCGTAGTTTTGAGAGATAGTATTGTTATATGATATGAATCATATGATACTAGTTTATTATATCTCAAACAATTAAGGGCTAGGCACTCATTTAGTGGGAGTATCATTAGAGTTAATGAACTCTTCGGATTGACACATATTGATGTATGCAATCACAAGTCTACTAATACCAAAAAAGTTCCACATACTTCATCATATTCACTAATGAGTTATCACCAACATGGGCATGTGTATTTGATACACATGTAGTATGTCTAGGGTAAACTCATTGAGTATGGAATAGAAGTAAATAAAATAACATGCGATATAAATGATTCGATTTGATCGAATGAGTGAGTATATTGGAAAAAGTTCTGAACGTACCTAAAAATAAATAAATATTTAATCTCAAAAGTCACTCCTCCATGTGATATATAATGATGCATTGATAAGGAGTAATTAAACTTTGTTAGACAATGTATGATTAATTATAAGTAAAACTGAGTTAGTTTCTTTCTATGAGGTCATGTACTTAAGAGTAATACACAAGGTTAATATTATTTCATCTAAATAACAATTTACAAAATCACACAAGATGGGGGTTTATAAGAAACCCCAATATGTCCTAGGCCAAGGAGTTGGCAGGTTGTGCGAGTCGAAAGATTGCATATAATATTTGTTCGTAGGGGATCTTGTATGAGTCTCCCCAAAAGAATTTTGGGAAAGACTATCAATGGATGACATATTTATGTTTTGAACATAAGTTAAACCAAATCAGTTTTATAAATAAATAAATTCAGAAAAAATTTATGAATACCTACTATGTTGCACTGAGAAACAATTGTTGTATAAAGAAATACCAACTTCATTATGAAGAAATATCTTTGAGGAATTATTGGTAATAAAATGAAGTGGATACGATCCATAAATAGAACTGATTAGATGAGATGAAATGAAATTAACTAACCTAAAGAACACATCACATTAGATTGACTAATAAGTATTCTTGCACACTGAAGAGAAACTATAAGTTTCTTATCAATGTCGAGAATAGATAATCCTCAGTTGTAAATTAAGCCATTAAGAGTATTGATTCTATGATATGGTGTGATGCGCAACTCCGAAGGGATTCCAAGTACGTCATCAAAATTTGATTTTAGTAGTCGTATCCGAAGGGATATGATCCATCGGTCGCGATTGTGTCTTTAAGAGACCAATGCAGTTGGAATTTAATGAGGAACGTTGATAAGAATAACCTCTCAAATTTCAATTATTGAAGTTAGCGCAATAGATTTAGTATTCAATGTGCTCAAGTTAATTTGCATTTACTCACAAAATTACCACTTAGTATGACTTTATGTTTGGTATGTATGTATTGAAATAGAAAATTCTAAATAATGATTTAGAGTAAACTGTTTACACATAATAACCAAAAATGTATTGAAGTTAGTGGAAGCGATATTAAGTTTGTGAGTCTTTGGATATGATCCAAGAAATGATAGAAAGTATCATTTTATAAGCATCTAAATTGAACAAATATTTTGATAGAAATATTAAATAGTTTTACTATTAATCAAAATGTAGAAGAAGCATGTGTTTATAAGAAAGAACGTTAAAAGATACATTGATATTTCTAAACTATAAGTAAACAACATGTTGTTGATTTTAACGGTGTACTTGTGTTAAAATCAACCTTAATTGTTTTAAGGCTCAATTTTGGATTGTAAATGATGTCTTTTATTGTGAGTATACAAGATATTGGGAATGTCCCAAATCGATTTGCATAGACACCTTATTAATTTGTTTAATACGGAACATGTGAGATGAGTTCCTTATGCATTAGCAATAAGAATTATCATACATGTTA
Source organism: Allium fistulosum (assembly GCA_030737815.1). Taxonomy (NCBI): domain Eukaryota; kingdom Viridiplantae; phylum Streptophyta; class Magnoliopsida; order Asparagales; family Amaryllidaceae; genus Allium; species Allium fistulosum. The sequence goes on from CM060908.1 coordinate 942,245,754, forward strand.
TGTTGTCTATGATATCGTGATTTGTTTTTGTATTTGATACATAAAGCAAATATCAATCCAAAATAATATCACTAAATGGTTGTTTGAAGTGTTCTCTTGTATTTATGAAATACTAGAAAATTGTTTACAGAAACTCCTTATAAAGGAGTGTTCAAATCCAAACTTCATAAGTGATATTGAGTATAATATGTCAATAACAAATTCAAGTTAAGAATTTTTAAGTTGGAAATGTTCCAAATGAAAGAACGTGACTGATTCAATGAAAATGGCTAAGTACATCGTCTTGAATAGCGCCGTAGTAAAACAATGCATATAAATATATAGGTGCAAAAATTTATTAATAAGCCGATCCTAAATGTTGAGAATCTCATAACATTATTATATGATAACAATGTCGTGATATATTTCATAACAGAATTCAGAGCTTACTAGAAGTCGGGAGACATACTCTGAATTGTTCCACATGGTAAACAGTTTATCACCATCGGAGAGAGTTGATTGACAAAGTAGATAATTGAAACATAATAGCACATCCGCTCACAAAGGGATTGACCAAATTAGTTTTGAGAAAACCAATTGGAGAAGTTAGAATAAGATTCCATAATTGACCCCAAGTGCAAATGGGAGATTAATAGAATTAAGGGTATGCCTTAGAGGCAAATATGTAATTTATTACATATATCTAACTTGTTGACCAATCTTGTTTGAAATAAAGGTGTTTTATTTCTATTATATACTTGATATAGTGTGGTTATATTAATTAATTAATTTAATTAAATGTATTTTTAGTAGAAAATCCGTAAATGATATGTTCTATGATAGTAGTTACAAAGTGTTGTAAGCGTGAGTAATTTATCATAATGAAACAAATATACCATTTTAAATGTTCTCAGTCAAGATGCATCGAGACTGGATATCGATGTGTCCCTTGAGACTAGAGTAGGTAATGCTTTCCAAATGTTGGGTAGTGTATTACTCATGACTACTAGGGGGCACCTAGGGATTACGTACTAATAGTTATTGGATAACTATGGAACGACTCATTTAATAAGCACCTATATGTTAATATAATTAAGGTCAAATAAAATATATCGATGTGAATAATTTACACAGTTCTTTCGGTTTGAGAATACTATAAATCTTCATTATGAAAGCTTCTTTTTTATTATAGTTAAATCATGGCACAACGTCAATCGAGTGACTATAGTTGGGTCGAGTGGAAGTATTGGAAATGAAGCACTATTCAAGAGAGGATTCATCTCCTCGTTTATATGGGGTTGGTATCACGGTCAGCTTAAGTTAACCCAAAGTCAAAATCTCTAGCCAAAGTAGTTTGGTTAATAATAATTGTTATTATTGAACCAAGGACTTTGTATTTGGACTATAGCGTTGAATGTTGACAATGTTGGAATTTTGACCATTACCAAATTCAATAAGTCCAAAGTGATATAGTTTTAATGAAGAGAATTAGTGTGAATAATTGTCACAACTGGGTAATGCATAATAAAGTAAAAATAGATTTCATCGAAGCTGAGTAAGTGATAATTTTGACCATAATGTCACACCACCTGCTAAATAAAGTGTGAATGTTAACATTCGAATAGTTCGATGTTAATCGTTGACCGAATTTACACTTAAGGGTCACACGATCGAAACAATGAATTCTCTTTAGACCGAACAATTCAATTAGTTTATAAGTGTTATAAATTAATTAAATTAATTAATATTTATAAAATATTAAATATAAAATTTGGATCTGATTTGAGAAAGAAATTTGTTGCATATATTTATAAAAGTTATAAATATATTGATCGATATGATATATCGATAACAAATTAAGTTAAATATAATTATGTATATTTAATTTGGGTTAAATGGCCTCATAATCCATGCATTTTAGAGTGATACGTAGTTGGTCTAGCAAGGGTAAGGGGCGGCTACTATGTGTGTAATTAGATTTTGGAGATGTGCTGTGACGACCTGCCTTTCTTACACCTAAAGACGACACTTAATACATCCACGGTATTCGTGTGCCGATCATATAAGTGTCTGAAAGTTAGGTCATTAGGGGAAAGAAAGAAGATATAAGATAAGAAGAAACTAGAACAATCATAGAATTTTACAATGCAACGGAATAACATATTTTATCGAGATAATACTTTACAAAGTCATTTCCAAAAAGATACATCAGTGTCATACTAATACGAATTCTACCCTAGGATAGTTATAACAACCTGTCCCTACCTAACTGATACAATATGCATATAGTACAGTGCAAAAAAAAAGTAGGTAGTTATCAATGAAGCCTTCTGCTCCAAGCTCCTCCAAAATGCATCTGTGGAAACCTAAACTACTTGGCTACCCATACAAATTTGAGCACCAAAGAGTTTTAGGAAAAGAAAATAAAACTCCGGGTCAGACATGGGTCTGGTATAAGTAAACTCAAAACAACTGAATTATTACTTTAAAAACTCTTTTAAAATCAAGGGTATCTCATAAGACCACGCTGCACATAAACACAGAGGGGTTTTTACCTTGCAATAACCAAAACACTTTTATATAAAATCCTCTGATATTATCATAATGTCTAGGATACAAATACATATAAATCATAGCTGAAATTGTTACATTATCAATTCCAGCACACCAGGGTTCCAACAAATGGCAAGGTAAGGGATCACCTTCCGAAAATGGTGCACCTTTAGATAAAATGTGTCGGAGTCAGACCCTGAACTTGGTCTACCCATACCAACAAAGAACCGACCTACCCCTGAACTTGGATAGTAACGAATATGTCATCACCCTGGTTGTTCCCAACCTCTATCAAGATATCTCATGCACAACCAAATCCATAATAGGGTAATCTAGAAAGGTGATGACACACCTTAATAGGAGTGACCAACATAGCCCTGCTGCACCTACCATGTTTTAGCCATTACCGTTGTGTGAGGCTTGAGGTTATGATTTACCTTCTGCTTAGCAGACCATTTTGGAATGCTAACAATACTCTCCAGGCAGAAATGCAATGCCAACATTCATCCATACAAGTTTGTTCTGAACCTAAATGAAACCGAAGGCACTACCCCTACTATATCCATTTTGGAATCACCCTCAGGACTAGTAGCAAGTAGCCCTTGCAATTCATAATCTCTTTCTTCAATCATCTTCAAGATATCTTTAGTTCAAAACGCTTAAGTTGGACCGAAGTGGTTTTCAGATAATTTATACTTATCAGATCCTGGTCTCTTCGAAACAACATTTGATAGTTTCGGTAAACTCAACCCCGGTTGTTTTGGAAATATTCAGACAATACATAGGAGCAGGGATCAGCCCGTAACCGTTTAAGCAGATGGATCTCCCTACCATTTGTCCAAGGAGAACAAAACGAGATTTATACGCACAATACACCATCATCTAAGATGACTGTACTCCATAACTTACGTGTTTCTCCTAGATATTTTTGGAGTTATATTTTGGTCCAGATTTGATAGTCTATGATTTAACTATCAAATAAACAATCATTCAAACATTGATTAAATTCAATATAGGACCCACTAAGCCTTCATCAATTAATCTTTAATTAATTAAAATCACTTAATAAAACTTGATCAAAGGATTTTATAAAAAACACTATTCCCAAACCCCTTATGTAACAACCCGATTTTTAGGGATACTAAATTGGGAATCAACTAATAAATTGATAATTAATCTATTAATAATAACAAACAATTAAATATTTATGGAAAAAAATGATGAAATAATAAATAAATGAAAATAAAAGAAAATAAAATGGAAATTTAATATTAATAGGGTTGAGAGGAAAATAAATGGTAACGAATTCATTTACTTTTATTTGGCGTTATAAATTTTGTCCTTTTAGTGGTAATGTAGTTTATTTTAATAAATGAACCATTTTATTAACCCAAATTATTTTGAAAAGTTTAAAATTGACAATGATATGTTTTTATGAAAGAATGATAACTAATTACATAAGATAAAATGTGTTTTAGGCATGAAAAGTTTAGATAGGAATTTTTTATGTTGATTTACAATTAGGTATAAAAGGAAAAAAAAAGAGAGAAAAGAAAAAAAAGAACGAAATAAATAAATAAATGATAATAATATCATGCCATGTAGGAAAGTTCTAGAAATTGAATAAAATACTGTTAAGCAAAAGAAAAATCTAGAATAAGGACAAAATAAAAAGATTACATTTTATTTAAAGAAAAGGGAAATAATAAACAAAAGGGTTAATTAGAAGAACATTCTAGAGGAGGGGCTTTATAATAAAAACACCACTCCCTCTTCTCTATCTTTTTTACAGTACGTACAGAAACAGAAAGGAAAAAAGGAAAGAAATGAGGAAACCTAATTTCTATCCGTCTCATCCAAAACTCAGTAAACAAAGCTGCAATCAAATCTAAGATTCCCAATTTTTAAGTGTAAGTATCCCTATAATCCCTTATCATCTTTCTATTTCAATGAATAGCTATTTAGGGTTTTCCTATTTTGTTAGCAATTGGAAGGTGAAAGGCAAGCAATCCAAGGGTTAGCTGATTTAGAGCTTAAAGATTGCTATTTGGAGTTTTAGGTGAGTGAAGTTATAATTTTGTTTTATTTTATTTCATTTTTCATGTATGCATGCAAAAATAGTGTGAATTTTTGAATAAAATTGTTGCTTGTTCATTCCTCGGATTATGTGTTGTTGATTGGATTAGTGGGATAAAGAAGAAATCGATGTATGCAATTAAAATGTGAGCATGTTGTTTGTTTAATTGCCATAATAAGTTTTCAGCTCTTTTCTTTTTGAAAAAATAAAATTAATAGATAAATTTGCTGCCAAAATTATAGCATAATGCAGCAGCACTGGCTGCAAAGTGCTGCAGCGGGCTGCAGCTCTTGCTGCAGCAAAACACTGCAGCAAAGCCTGCAGCACTTGCTTGCTGCAGCAGAGGGCTGCAGTTTGCTGCAGCAAAATGCTGCAACAAAGCATGCAGCAAGCAAGTGCTGCAGTAGAGCGCTGCAGCAGTTTGCTGCAGCGCTGTTGGGCAGCGCAGCAACGTTGATGTGCTACTGATGTAGCTATGTGAGCAGCATGATTATTTTATTAAGAAAAAAAATTGAAGAATTTTTGATAAAATTTCAGACTGCAAAAGTGCAGCCAAGATGGCTGAGCACAAGTCGGAGCTGCACCAATGCAGCCCAGACGGGCTGCAGCAGCTAGGGGCTGCACTGTGCAGCCCAGTTCTGGGCTGCACAAATGCAGCCCAAACGGGCTGCAATTGTAGCCCAGCTCGGGTCTGTAGTATGCAGCCCAGGCAGGCTGCACAAGTGCAGCCCAGGCGGGCTGCCATTGCAGCCCAGCTCGGGGCTGCAGATGCAGCCCAGCTCGGGTTTGCACAAGTGCAGCCCAGGCGGACGGGCTGCACAAGTGCAGCCCAGCTACGGGCTGCGCTATGCAACCCAGGCGGGCTGCGCTATGCAGTCCAGGCGGGCTGCACTATGCAGCCTAGGCGAGCTGCATTTACAGCCCTCAGGGCTGCACCATGCAGCCCAGATTTGTCTAGGCTGCACTGTACAGCCCTGTAATAAAAAATAAAATAAAATAAATAAATAAATAAATACAGCTCGGGGCTGCAGATGCAGCCCAGCTCGGGTTTGCACAAATGCAGCCCAGGCGGACGGGCTGCGCTATGCAGCCCAGCTACGGGCTGCGCTATGCAGCCCAGGCGGGCTGCGCTATGCAGCCCAGGCGGGCTGCACTATGCAGCCTAGGCGAGCTGCATTTACAGCCCTCAGGGCTGCACCATGCAGCCCAGATTTGTCTAGGTGCACTGTACAGCCCTGTAATGAAAAATAAAATAAATAAATAAATAAATAAATATATTTTGGTTAAAGGAAATTTTTTTTGGATCAATACGTGTTTTGAAAATGAGGAAAATTTATTTTAAAATTTTGAAAGCGTTTTGCATACTAAAACATGTGCTTTTTTGCTTTAAAATTCAATAAATTGTTTTGAATTTTTTTTACTCAACGAACTTTAAATAAATTTAATCCAATAAATTAAGTTTTTATGTTTCATCTTGATACATAAGTATTATGGGGTACTTGTGTGTTAATGCGAAACGGAGATGTAACTATTCTTCCTTTTACGAACAATAGTTTTGCTAAATTTTATTTGGTTTATGAATATTATACTGGGTTTATAAAAAGATTTTTTTGAAAGACGTTGTCATCACTGATTTTATTTTTAAGAAGTGTTTTGAATTTATAAACACTTTGGATTCTTGTGGCATGTTTTTTTAAATAATAAAACTTAAACATCCCTTTGATTTTTGGGTGGGGGTAGATTGGACTCTGTTGTACCAATGGGCTAAAACTCCATCTTGGCCGACCTGATTCAGGATCGCTACCTGAATCGGTGGTATATCACTTGCCCTTTTACCACCAAAGGTCAACGGTCTGCTACATAGGGTTAATCTTATTCTTTTGATCGGGATCTCCGATCGGCGGGTCACGGACTATGATAGATGGAGGCGTGGGGGTCCCACGTGTAGATCCGTGAACGGGTAGCATACGGCCTTTGCCTTAGACCGTCTTGGTTATCCTGGGTTGATCGCCAGGTGTATTATGGCGTTATGAGTAGGTTACGGTGTTGATGTCTCCACGCGCGCTCGAGCTCTACCACTGTGATTTTACAATACTAGCGTCTGTTTATTTGGTATATTTTATGAGTCATATTACATTTATCCCATAATTCCCACATTGCAATTTTCTTTATCTTATGATTTTTTTTATGGAAAATATTAAAGTTGATTTAGAAAACCCAGTATCTTTGGAGAATGTGTGTATGAACTTATTTACTATAATATTGCTTTACATATGATAATTGGGTTGGTATCGTATTGGATTACATACGATATTTTTGGTCTAAAACCATTATTTGATTAAATGAATTATTTATGAAACTAAATCGACATGTTGGTTCACACACACATATATGCCTCATGTTGGTTTATACATGTGACGCTTTTTCCACTTTGTTGATTGTGATAACCATTGTCTATAGATCTTACTTCACTCACACTAGCAATAGTCTGACCCGTGTGATTTGTTTTATAATCCTCGGGTCAGTCTGACGATTGTGGTTGCAGGTTAGGTTGCGTGGATTGTAGCAGCATTCTTATCATTTTCCACGTTTTGGGGTTTTGGACTTTACAGCTTGGACTTATGAGTAGTTAATATATATTATGGTATGTATGTTATTATGTATTTTGGGAGTGGTATTATGTACTATGGACTATGTATTGCAGACTTTACTATTATGGTATGTATTATGTATTCTGCTGTTATTGTGCTGAGTTGTATGTTCTATTATATTCTGTACCATGTAACCTGGAAATTTTTTTATCTTGTACCATTGCTTTGAACCGAGACTGAGCACGAATGGTGTCTCGTGCCAGTGTTAGTTCAAGGGAATGAGTACAACATTTAGCCCTATCGAGTCCCATTCTCCGTGCTTTTTGACAGTAATACTTAGTATTGCTCTTGGTTGGCATGGGTATAGGGGCCGGGCATTACACCTTACATCCCTTTATATTTGGAAAAGATTTATACTTATCTTAATGGTATAAGTATTTACCAAAATCATTTTGGAAAACTTCCTCTTCTCGAATTCCATATTAAATGGCCAAACAATTTCCTTTTCAAAACATCACTTCCTATAAAATCAATCCACTTATCCTTTATAAAAAGTTTCCATTTTTTTAAAACGCACTTCATATTTCCAATAAGTTATAAATTTTGAAAATAAATTTATAACTTCTTTTATAAATCTCCAAGCTAATTTATAAAACCTCTTTACAAATCTCTAAAATGAGTTATAAATCATTTTCCTATCTTTAAAACTTTTTAAAAAAAATCTTCCTTTTATTCCTTTATAAAATATCCTTTATAAAATATCATTTTCAAAATATCATTTGTAAATCACTTTAAATAAACCCTCTTATTTTGTAAAACCCCTTTTTAAACAAGTTATTATTTACAAAATACCTTTATATAATAATTATATAACTTGAAATATCATTTATAAACTTTTAAGCCCAAATTAACTAAAGAAATAAAGTTAATTCAAAACTATACTTTATAAATTTAAAAAGAGGCTTTGTAATCCCAATGGTATTAATTTAAGTTACCATTTAATTCTAATTTGAATTCCAAGTCATTTCACAATTATTTACATAGGCCAATGTGTATGTAAGTTCAATCCATATCCAATCAGAGAATAACATGCTAATTACAACTCAACTAGCATATATCAATACATAATAATAGGATGGTGACTTGTCATGTAATAGATGTCCAAACAGTTCACTCAGTTATAGCAGAATGGGAATTTATTTCTACTAACAAATGTTTAAACAAATCAAACAATCAATTTATAACATAATGGGGATTTAATTTGCTATTAGGGGTCCAAACAATTATCAATCAATTTATAACAAAATGGAGATTTATTCTGTTAATGAATGTCCACCCAATTAAACAATTTACAATTTAGTAGAACGGTGCTTTATTCTGCTAAATGGATGTCCACATAATTCAGTTCAACTTAGTATAACTCATTCACATTCGTTTGGTTCTAAATGTCACGGGTAAGAGATCCCTTGATTTAAAATCAATTCACTTATAAAAGAAAACCGACTTAAAACATAACCAATAAAGTTTATAATAACTTTTAATAATTAAATCTTAATTTAAATTATAAATTAAAGCTTAATTAAATCTTAATAAATCAAAACTAAATCATAATTAAACCTTGATTAATCTTAGTTAATCCTAATGAATTAATGATTATACCCTAATATATTAATCTCCAATTAAATAATACTTATTAAATAATTAACCTCTAATTAAATAATAATTAATTAAAATAATTAAACATGATTAATATAAAAGTTAATACCTAATTATCTCTTAACTTATTAATCATTAATTAAAACTTCCTTACTTAATTAATAATAAACTTAATTAATACTAATTAATTACTAATTACTTAAGTTAATTAATAAATAATTATTCTTAATTAATAAATTAATTAATTATCAAAACATACTTAATTAAGTAATAATTAACTTATATGCCTACTAATTTAGTTTGAAAATGGTTTTTCAAAAACATTTGAAAGAAACACTTTTAAAACTTGAAAATAGTTAACTTCCCCGAACTACATCCATAGCGACTATCACTATGGATGTAATAACTTAGAATTGCTTTTCTAAGTTACCCTCCAAAGCTTTAACTTTTCACTTTTACTTACTTTTACAACATAATTTAAAAGAGTTTTAAAAACTTTAACTAAAGTTAGAAACTAAAATAAAATAAAATAAAACATTTACTAAATCAAAACTAGTAAACAATTTGATTATCAAAATGGATCTCAAGTCCTTTTCAACATCTCAAGTTCTAACTTCCAAACCATTTAATCGCATATCCAAGATTATGAGTACTAAATCATATCATCACCATGCATCACAAATATCACAACTTTAAATCCAAACACATCACTTTTATATATTGATTCAAGTCAAATGCTAAAACACAAGCTACCACATACATATACATCCAAACCATATCATAATTCAAACATTAACATCATATATAAATAACATATAACCATCATATATGCAAAGGCAACATCTTTTCAAAAGCTAGAAGTTTACTCATTGAAAATTTGCAAAACCCTTTCGAAAACTTGAAATAACTTTATAACCATGCAAAACTTTTTCTTTGGACTTAAAGCATGGAAATAGGCTCGGCCATGGTAGAGTATGGCTCATCCATGACATGTATATGTGAGGTGAGGACTTGTTTTGGAGAGGTGGAGGGACTTCGGATAATGTTGAATTCACAGAACTAGACCCAAAATTTAGTTATCTTCCCTTGGATTTTTGGCTATGTTATTCTCGGAAATTAATTGTTAAAGATAAAGTTTTGTATATTCTCTTCTCTACCATTAAAAAAAAGAGTTACTCAATCTGGATTTTTTTAAGGGGAATATGGTCAGAAGAAGAAGTATTTTCGGACTTGAAAATATGGGTCCGAAAACATTCTGCAAAGAAATGATATTTTGACATGGCTAAGCTCAAAATTTGAAGAAGTGGTACAAATAAAAGTTGTAGCCCCACTGGAATTTTTTACGGTTTCAAAAAAAGATTTTTTCCATTGGGATAAAAGACGAGGAAGATATAATGAAATAAAGAGGAGGAAAAATTTGGAAAAGTGAAGGACTATTTATAAATAAGAGAAAAAGTAGATTACCTAAATTCCCTTTTCCTTTATCCTCCACTACCCTCTTGCCACCTCACCTAGCCTCCTCCACCTTCTCATTTCCAAGATGTTTAAGTATTCTTTGTACTTAATGTTTCTAATGATGTGAAATTTGTATTTTTATTTAAAACTTTATATACTTAGGTATGAATACATATATACATACACTAATACACACATGTATACATATATTAACTTATTTACAAATGTGTATACTTATGCTAAAGAGTTCACAATGTTTTCGATAACTTTTAGTTGACAAAAAGTCGAAAAATCGGAAAACGAATTCCGGTCACATTTTCAATATTTCTTCAAACTAAATATTTTTATTTCCATAATAAAATCAATATTTGAATATTTAAATTAAATACTCACGAATCAAAGTAGTAAAATTCTGATCGTTACATGTGTGGTTGAGATCATAGTTTGCTCTCTTATCCTACCTATATAAATACTAATCTCAAAACCCTAAACACAAGCTAATTTTTTTTGAGTCGCCACCTTCTTCTTCTTCTTTTTAAGTCTTCCTTCACTTATGCACGCATATTTCCATGAAGCCACTTCCAAGTTGAATCCAAATTCCTACGAAACAACATTAAAATGTGCAAGTAAATTTTCTCAAATTAAATACAAAAAATTATGATTTTATCCCCCAAATGAAGGTGAATAAATGATGATTTGAAAACATTTTAAATTTTGGTTTAAACATGTAAAATACCCTAACATGCTCATTTATTAAATAAAAGTAGATTAAATGTGGAAGTAAAAATATGCACTTTTACGTGCACATCAAATACCCCTACACTTATCTTTTTATTCGTCCTTGAATAAAGAAAAACTAAGATAGATCCACTTTCGTAGGGAGCATGATTGCATTGAGCATATGCAATAAGCCGTTAAACCTCTAGGTGTCTCTAGTGGGACGAGTGTTGTCTTGTGAGGGTTTTCAGCAGATACTACCCACAAAATCCAAATGCAACATGAAAAATTCCTAAATGCAAGATTTATTTACAAAGATATGAATGCAATTTTTTGAAAATATTTACAAATGAAGAATTTACTTTTAAATTGACACGAATAAGTTAAATATAAGTTCTGGTCATTATCAAGAAATTTAAGTCCTTTTACTCGTGTAACTTCCAACAAAAATTAAGTTATCCTCACAATTAGACTCTAGTTTGGCTAGTTGTTTCGGTTGATAACATAGTGCCACTATGAAATGGATCCTTAGTTGATTATCAAAGTTCTTCAAAGTGGTATTTTTATTTTTTTGAATAACAGGTCGAATCAACTAAGTGAAAATAGTGCTTGGATTTCAATTGCTTGCTCTCCCTATTTTTGAAAAGTATTAACATTATTACTATTTACACACCTAACTCAGATAAACTGAGGCCAGATATGCCGATCACGCACCGCCTTTCGGGCTTATGTGAGAAGAGTACAGAGCGTGACGAGTGTACACACTTGCGTATGAACACATGACTCTAGGTGGTTATTTTTATTAAATCTATATACATACACCTAACTCAGATAAACTAAGGTCGGATATACCGATCATGCACTTCCTTTCGGGCTTACGTGAGAAGGGTACAGAGCATGGCGAGTGTACACACTTGCGTATGAACACCTGACTCTAGGTACTTATTTTTATCAAATCTATTTACATACACCTAACTTAGATAAACCGAGGCCAGATATACTGATCATGCACCGCCTTTTGGGCTTACGTGAGAAGAGTACAGAGCATGGTGAGTGTACCCACTTGCGTGTGAACACCTGACTCTCGGTGTTTATTTTTATAAAAGCTTTTTTTCTATTTTTTTCTTTTCTCTTTTTTTGTTTGTTTGTTTATGAAGAGAGAGTTTTGCAATATCATCTTAGCACCACTTAACTTATAAGATTGAAAATGTTATTGCCTATACTTTAAATAACCACTCTTTTAAACAAAGATTACAATTAGGATATACTTCATTATCACCCATGAACCTTCCTATATACTAGTTAAACCATAGTTACTTGTAATCTAACTTTATTTTTATTTCTGTTGAGACAAATAAATTTTCAAAAATTTCAATTAATAACCAAAAAACTTATAATTATCCCATAGTGTTTCTTCGAAAGTAAATCAATATGCTAAAAAGAAAATTTGTTTTGAGAATTTTTTGTTTTTTTAAGTTTTGAGATTTGGAAAGAAAATGCAAAAAATAAACCATGAAAAATAAAAAATGAAGATAAGACTCCCCCTTCCACTTAATTTTGACTATGTCCCCACAGTCAACCCAAGTGAAAGGAGAAAAATAAAAAATAAAAATAAAAATATGACCTATAATTACATGAAAATGAAGCGATTATTATTCACACGATGTCAGAAAATATACCGTTAAAGAGTAAATGAAATGGTCTTCCAAAGACCAATTCATTTGTCTCGCCAAGTATGAGAGGCATAGCTTAAGCAAAGAAAACCAAACCAAAAAAGCTTTCAAAGTTGAATGTTGATTTGGAAAAATGAATGTCGTTTTATTAAAAATCGTATGAGTTGTTTTATTTTCGATGATTTTTGGGGTAGATAGAACAATTGGTTGAAGTTCAAGTTTATTTTCACCAAATTTAAATTCAAACTCATCATTGACAAATTCTTCAAAATTATTGATTTTAAAATCAAAATGGTGATTTATGTCCATCCCTTCAAAATTCAATTACTCATCTTCGAATAGTCCAAAAAATTATGTTCAATAAATTCATCTTCCTTTGTTGAATTATTCACAACTCCATCGTTTTTAAGGTGTAAAGTTGTTGTTTGAAATTTGTTTTGGTCAGAAAAAGGAAGATCGAATTTAAAATCGAGTGTCTCACCCTCAAAAGAATTGAAATCCAAATCAAATACCACACTTTCAACAACTTCATTAAGATTGTCGTTTTCAATTACAAAAATTGTTATTTGAAAATCTTCATTTTTGGTAAAAGATGGATTATCACTTGACTCGTCACACGTTGGGATTTGATTTTGTTTCTCACGTTGTGTCATATATGTTTCAAACAACAAATCAGTGGGATTTTTCTAAATTTCATCCAATTTCTCACCAAAATCAAATTTATAATTATTAATTTGAGAATTTTCAATTTGAAATTGTTGAGAATAAAAATTTTCAACATGATTGAAACTATTCCCATTGCCAAAATCATTTAAACAGTTGTTTTCATTTTCATTTTGATATTGAACTTAATTTTGGAGTTTGAAATTGAATTGGCATAGGTTATAATCAAAATTATTTGAATTTTGAACTGAGTTCATATTTTGATTATTTTGAATCCTTGACTTGAGTTATTGCACATATATAAATTACTCAAATTATTTATCATTTGATTTCATTGTTCAAGTAAAGACCAAATAGTTTCAATACACTTTTCACGAGTTGAGGGTTGCTCACTATTTTGAGAATTTTGTTCTACAAAATCCAAATTGTTTATACAATAGTTGTTGTTAAAATATCCATAAGAATTTGGTGTGAAATTATATGGATTATATTGATTTTCACAACTATTGTAAAATTCTAGCGAGTAAGAAAATTTGGACATTTTCAAAAATGTATTTTTTTTAAAGGAGAAGTATTTACCAAGGAGAATTTAAATTTCAAAAGGAAGATTTGCCTTTCTGTTTTGTTTTTTGGATTTTCAGAATTTTTTTCTTTTTTTATATGCTTTGTTTTTTTTAAACGATTTTTTTTTTTGGATTTTTGTTTTTCTAAAAAGAAAACTAACTTAAGTAAAATGCTTTTTTTGATTTTTTGATTTTTGATTTTGATTAAAAATTTCAAAGGAAAAGATTTTAAAAAGATTTTTTTTGGATTTTGGATTAAACAAGAGCTAAGTTAAGTAAAATGCACAATTTTTTTTTAGTTTTGGATTTTGTTTTTTTTTAAATATGCAATAACTAATGCAACTAAATGAATGCAGGTCTCAATTACAAATTTTCTATCCTTAGTAGCTCCTAACCTAAAATTGTATAATCACACTTTGTCTTAATTCAACAAAATAGTTCTTAGCCAAGTAACGAACATGAGTTATCGGTGCACCATGAATCACCATAGCCAAGTAACAACCACTATAATATTTACGAATCACCATGATATTTATATAAGATTATTGCTCTACCATAGCTTAGACACCAAGAATATAAATTGTTCAGAGAAGACAACTTGTCAAGATACAATTAAGCCTTAGGTCAGCTCATGATTCCCTTAAGTCCAAAGTCTAACCGTTATTATTAGTCAAATTCTAAGATGAAATGCGATTTGTAGGCCAAGGAAAGGGTGATGAAATCCCCTACTTTATGTGGATTTGGATGTTGCCCTTAGAAAAGAAAATAAGATGATGTGAATGCAAAACAGAAATTAAACGTGTATTAACAATGCAACTACAAATGAAATTATGTTTTTGAATATTTTTTGTATAAAATGCAAGCAACCAACAATGCAAAGCGAATAAAAACAAGAGACGAGAGCACGATACTAGAGCGTACAGAATTATTAGCAATTTATTTTAAAGTGACAATTTTTTTATATATATAAGAAAGCAAAGCAATTTTTTTAGCAAGCATGCCTTCTCCTTCTAAGTTCCTATAAATTACAACCTACAAATTTTTTTAACACGAATATATAAAGACTAAAACGAAAACAACTTCCCTCCTTATATATATATTAAGAATAAAAGGAAATTAAAAGAAAATATTTACAAGCCAAAACAAAACAACATAAAATGAGTGTCAAAAATTTAAAAGCCAGTAAAATTTCTTTTTCATTTTTTTTATATCATGGAAGAACTAAAACAAAACAAGTTTTTTTATCAAGGAAGAATTAAAACAAAAAAAAACAAATGAAAACAAAACAAAACAAAAGGAAACAATTGAAACTAGTTTTTTTATTTTATAACGACCTGTCTTTCTAGATGGTTTAAATCGACGATAAACCACACACTTCAGACTCAAACCATTCAAAAGGGCAGATTGTTATGGCATAAATAAGGAAAGCAGGGAAAGAAAGAAAACAAATACAAAATCTCGCAGCAGAATGACAAAATATAATAATCAAATAAATAGTTCATGAAGCTGTTTACAAATAGCATTGATTAAACTTTTATAATACAGATCAGAGTTACATACAACAAGAACAAATAATAAATAAATGCAGCGGAACAACATGATGTAGTGGAATAAATATTACACATAATAATAGTACAAAATCTACGTCTTCATCCTCCAGAAAGCAGTCTTCGATAAACTGAAAAGCATAGGCTGACCCGAGCGAATTGAAAAGACTAAACACTCGAGTCAGAACTAAAAGATCTTATGTAAGTTAAATCGGCATTAAATAAATATGAGTGTAACGGCATCAGAGATGTTTACGGGGTTTGACATCTCCTATCCAGTGTGTAACGTAAGTGCAATAACTTAAAAGATGTTCGGGATTACCATCTCTTAAGGATCCGTTAAACTATCTACTATGTAGTACAATACGCTATTATAGTAGTGTCTACAGTAAAGTAAAGTATTAAAATAGCGTTAAGGCGTTACCCATATCCCCCTTAACACATTTTATATATATTCCCATAGTCTATACAGTACTGCAATTCCTCCGTAAACTGGAGGGCTATCAGAGGGCACTTCATAAGTATGGTACAAAACAAACTTGTAGAAGGCGCGATAGGGCATGTGAGCACGACACTTGAGGCAATGCCGGGGTAGATATACCAATTGCAGATCCTGACTGGTGGTAACGCATAGCAGTTACTACCGCCCACCTCGAAACACACTCCCATAATCAAAATCAAGGGGTGGCCACCAAATCATCACAAAGTCATAATATGGTATCGAAGAAGCATGTCTGATAGGAGGAATGACCTCACTTGGCCCAGCGTGGCTCCTGTTTTAGTCACATCTAAGCTGACTCATGGGAGTCAGGGTCACGTAAATACCTCATACAGAAATCGTTCGCCAAACCATCCTACTTCATTTCTAGAATCTCCACCACATACACAGTTGTTAAAGTGGTTTTCGGTATTGGTAGAGAGTATGACAATATCCGATCTCGGTCTCTTTAACAACCAACCGCTTATTACACACCGGATGGTTCTTTTACATTTCCAAAACCATTTCATATTGATATCAAAATATCATATTCAATTCAAACCATATCGCTTTCGAAATCATAATTACTTTCAAAATCATATTTACTTAAATATGTCGTTTCACCAGCAAATATCATTTCAAATCCCAACTTATGTTACAACATTTTTAAACCTTATTCGCTTTAAAATCAAGGCTTTAATTATAAACATTTCCACTCTACACCATCTGAAATTTAGAAAATAAATTAGATAGTTATAAATAGTTAATTAGTTTAACATAGTTTTAAAATAGATATAAATTAGGTTGAATAGGTTTAAAATAGATTAAATAAATTTAAAATAGATTAAAATCGATTAAGATACTTTAAATAGATTTTAAAATAGTTTAAAATAGAATAAATAGGTTTATTATGGATTAATTAGATTTAAAATAGATTAAATGAATTTAAAATAGATTAAATAGAATTAAAATAGATTAAATAGTTTAAAATAAATTAAAATAGTTTAATAAAGTTTAAATGATTTAAAATAGATTAAAATACATTAAAATAGTTTGAAATAAATTAAAATAGATTAAGATAGATTAAATAGGTTAATTAGTTTAAATAGGTTAAATTAGATTAAAATAAATTAAATAGTTTAAATTGATTAAGTGGTTTAAAATAGATTAACTTATTTTACTAGTTGAAAATCTAAAAATTAGAATTTAAAAGAACATTTACAGTTATATTGAGATAATAAATTTGAAATTAACATCAAATTTAACTATTTCGATGTTAATAGATTTTCAAAATTACAGCTCCAACATTTCAATAACTCAATTTTGATGATTTCGTTTATACTTCAAATTCAACTTTAGAATTCCAATTTAAATCCTTTAATTAATTACTTAAAAACAATTCAATTTATATCAGTCAAATTCTATTTCAATTATCATTTAACTGGATTCAAAGTTAAAAGATTTAAAATCATTAAATTTAACCAATTCGATGTCCGTATATAATTCTCTACCCTATGGTCAAGTGATACAGATATTTATCATTTCAATCCGCAATTTAACATTTTACGTTTATATATCATTTCAAACCGCAATCCTGAATTAAATAAAATCCATAAAATCGCTCGAGTCTATCATTTCAACCCATAACGATTTTTCCTAATCTATAGATCGTTCGGATATGTATCATTTCAACCTATAGGGAACTTGCAATGTTATAACAATATAAAATACAACATCCAGTCATCCAATATCAACAATCAAACATACATCACCATCATCATCCAAATCAACCAATAAACATCAATAGATAACTGATTACCATTAACAGGTATTAAATTGACAATTAAATTTAATATTAAATTAAACGATGATTAAATGCAATAAAAGTCAAATTTAACTATAATGACAATTTAAACATATCAAACATTAATCAATTTTTTTCTAATCACATCATAAATTTAATTTTACTAACATAAGATAGTTTAGTAATTTTGAGTGGGTTAAAACACTCACCTTTGATTTCAAATCGATTTGAAATCCAAATAAAGGCCCAAATTTTGACAGTCTCAGAATTCGTCCAAACTAGTGTCAAAATATCCGGAATTTTGATACGATCGCAGCGGATCAAACCGCATGTAAATCCGACGTCGTATGTAAAAGATACGACGATCAGAAGTTTATACAATTTAAATAAAAGAAAAATAAAAATAAATATATACTCGTACGTTACCTGCCACGTCATCATTCCTATATGCAACCGAAACCCTAGTCACATTGACATCACGTACGCGATACCACCTGCCACCGTCTTCGACCCATGAACGCCGCCGCTACGGCCCACGCCCCCATGATCCAAGACCGGCGCCAACACCATCACCCTAACCGACCCCACCTTGCTCCCGATGCCGCCCACGATGTCCAGAATGAGCTTCGACTACCGCTGCCTTCAAATGCCAATTCTGGAAAATCCTAAGCAACTTACGACAAGCGACAACCATCCTACGACCTACTCGACACCAGCTTCCCAATGCTCCTCCCCGATCGTCGATCGAACGACGATCCACCGTTGGATCGTCAAAACTTTGTATGGACGGCCGGAAAAAATTGGGCGATTTCTGGACAAACGGTTATTCGATTGCAAAAACGAATCACACTAGTGAATCACACTCATCGAGAGCTTCGAATCAGTATATAATATGTCATGGTTTGGAGGAGTTTAAATTTTGAAATTGATTTGGAGATTGAAATTTAGGGTTTGAATGTAAATTGGGCTTCTGCCATTTGAGGAAGAGAGAAGAAACAGTCAGATAGAACTGTACGTATAGGAATAAGAAATATAAAGGCTGCTAGGGTTAGAACAGAACAATATATACTAACGAAGCCCGATAAGAAATGAATTAACATATTGAATTAGTTCGAATTGACAATAATGACCCGAAAAGCCCGTTTCGCTTCCGAAACGAAAGTGGGTCATCCCATATATCAAAATAGATGTTTTTGATATTTTTAAACTCAATGGAACAGGTTTCAAGTCCTAATTACATTGTATAAGGAAGTTAGATTTAAAATCATCTTATTTCAAATTGATTTCAATAGGATTTAATTAAATCGATTTCTACACGTTTCGAGCCCATACGATCAAACAACAAGTCCGATCGCTACGAAACTTGAAACCTTACAATAATTCACTATTACAGATCCGATGAAACTAGTTTCATCGAAATCCAAGTCATTGGCCAAAATGGCTATTTTCACGTTAATTAAATAATTTATTATTAAATTGATTAAATCACTTTTTAATTCCACTTTTAATAACTAACAAATTTTATCATCATTGATTACTTAGACATTGACAATAATTTAAAACAAATTTACTTATCAATTCAGTGTTAATGATTACACTAATTACAATGTTCAACTTCAACTATAATTAAATCCAATTAATTAAAATTTAATTCCAATAAATTGTTTTAATTTGATTTTAATATTTTATTCAATCAATTATTACTCTATAGATATAGTTAACATTTGTTCATATCTTATTACACTAATATTATACAATTATCATCTTTTACCATATTGGTTGCAATATTTCAATTACGTTGAACATTTATCAATTTTATTATAATTTAAAATCCCAATAAATCAATTTATCTTTGTTTCACTCATTTTATTAAATCAATTATTACCTTATCAATGTAACTGACATTTATGTACATTTTATTACATTCACCATTTATAGTTATTGTCTTAACTCATCTTATGTAACATTTAATTAAATTTAATTATAATTGATTAAATAAATTGGTAACAAATAACAATTGTCACCTTTTCTACATTTAATCACATTTATAAGTTTATTATCTACAACAAGTGTTATAATTACTACCACAACACTAACTTTATTCAATTACAATTTATTACTTACTATTTTATTAATTAATCCAATATTTAAATTATCAATTACTCCTTTAATCCAATTTACCAATTTATACACACATTATTACAATTAATTTAAAATCTATAACCAATTATAACTTTTTAATCATTTTAATTAATTGGAATTACATTCAAAGCAGTTATCAATTACCTTAAATTAATACTATTACCTTTCATTCCAGTTATATTCTTATTATTAAATCACAAATTTTATTTCTTCCAACATTAAATCACAAAACCTTATTAAATTAACAAATTTTTAATTATCGAAAATTACGGGTCGTTACATATATTTTTTTAAATTTTGAAAGAAGCTTAAATGATAACTTAACACAATTTTTTATTTTCTTTACTTCACTAGGGCCCGGCCCACAAACTTAACACAAAACACGCACGCACAAAACACAGAAAAGAAAAATTATAACCCAAACACTACTCAACAAAATTCTCAAATCCAACACAGCTCTCAATCTCTCAAACTAATTTAGCTTCGCAAACATAATTCGGAAGACAAATCAAAAATCCCAAAACAAAATTTTGCAAATCCCAGTCGTAGTATGATGTTCGGATTTGGGTTTGTTCAGATTTCGGATTCGTTCGGGGTTGTGGATTTGACTTTGGTCATGGGTGAAGAAGCTATGTGGGTTTAGGTGTTTTGAGGGTGAATTTGGAGAAGAGATTGATGGTCGGTGGAAGGGATTATAGTGGATGGTGATGGTTACTGTGGAGGAGTTTACGGCTGAGAAGTTTGATCAGTGAAGAGGTTTGTATTGGCAGAGGGGAGTGGTTAATAAGTGTGCAGAGGTTGTAATTGTAGTTGCTATTGTGTGATTTGGTGATATGGGGATTGTCATAGTAGGAAGGTGTTGTAATATGTTGTTTGTAGAGGACTATGGTAGTGTGTTGTAGTTTGAGGTGAGGATATTGGTGAGGAAGAGGTGTATCAAGGAGGAACAGGGACTGTTGAAGTTATATGGCAGTTGTTGGTGATGCAGCTAAAGTTCACAGTGATAGTTTTTGGGCTATGGCAATGGCAGGATACAAGGCAGTTGTGTGTTGTTGGTGGGTGATGAAGGATGTGAAGTGTTGATGTTGGCAATGGTGGTTATTGTTTTGTATGATGGTTTGAAGGCAATGGTGGTTATTGTTTTGTATGATGGTTTGAAGGCAATGGTGGGTAGTATGATGCAAGTTGCAGGCAAAGGACGGGAAGAAGGTAGTAGCAATGATTGGGTTAGAGGTGGTGGTTGCAAATGTAAATGGCAGTGGTAGTTTGAGTGTGAGATTTTAGTAGTGTGTGTGGCAGGTTGTAACTGGTTTGTACAAGTATATGTACACTTGCACAGTTTATGTGCACAGAGAATGTGCAAGTGTGCATGTTGACAAGCACCATTGTCTAAGTGGTTAAGTGATTCGGCTTTGGTGGGAGAGGTCACAAGTTCAAAATTTGCGTACCATGATTCGAACGTTTATTGCCATGTGATATGTTGTTCCAGTGACATGTTGTATATAAAGTACCATTTCAAAAAAAATTTATGCAAGTATGTTGGAGAATGGTTTGTGCATTGGTTAATGGGTATGGGGATATGCAGCAGTTATGTGTGTCTATGGCGGAAGTGTGGAGATATGGTGGAGCAGTCTTGAAGTATGGATGGTGGCAGTTGATTGATGATGGTGATGGAATAAAGATGACTATTGGAGTGGCAGGCTGAAGTGTTGAAGAAGTATGGTAGTAGCAGTGGAGGCAGTAGACAGTACGGATGATGTAGTAGTTTGTTAATGATGGTAGTTATGGTTGAGGATGGTAGTGGTAGAAGTATGGTTGATTTGGTGAATTGCAGTGTGGGATGGTAGTTCAGGTAGAGGGTAGTTCAGGCAGAGGATGGTGTTGAGGCAGTGTATTGTAGAAGTTATATTGGCAGTGAGTTATGATAGTGGTGATGCACAGAGCAATGTTATGCACTGAGATATTATTCAAGTTGATGATGACAGTGCAAGGCAGAGGGTTGTCTTAGGAGATGTGGTAGTTTTGTTGGTTTGGTGAGTGGTGATATGCAGGCAACAGTTGGTGGAAGATTGATGGCAGTGATGGTTCACAGCAGTGTATGTGCACAGTGAAGAGAAGAGGACCGAGGAGTGTTGCACTGGTGCAGCAAGGCAGTGATTATGGTGGAATCAAAAGGAGGTGATGATGATGTTTGTGATTGTAGGTGGCTAGTAAGAAGGCAGTGGTACAAGGAGGAAGTGATGTGCAGGAAGAGTTGGTAGTTTTAGTTACTGTAGTTTGTTGAAGTATTGCATAGGGAAGTGAAGTATTGCACAGGGCAGTGAAATATTGCACAGGAGTATGATCAGAAGTATGTTTGAAGTAGCAGTGTGAAGGAATTTGTATGTTAAAGTTTGTATGCAATGGCAGTATGTTAAAGTTGTGTTGTAAAGTTGTAACAGTGTAACAGTGTGCACTATGTAACAGAGATGAATACAATGTAATAGTGTGCAGAAAAAAGTATGTGAATAAAAAATGAAATGTTGATTTTGAAATGCACTATGTAATGCAACAATATTTTTATTTTAAATGAAAGCTAACACTAATTAAAATAAAACCAAATGACACCAAAAAAAAAGAGATGCACACAAACAAGATGAAAATAAAAATGACATACGATCACACAACAATAGAAAAATTTATGCAAATTAATACACAAAATGTAACGATCCGCTATTTCGAACCATTCAAATCGATAATAATCCACACATGTCAGACTTGAACTGCTCCAAATAATAGATTGTTAATAATTTATTTGGCATAACTTAGCATTTACAGTAAATAAATCAATCACAGACACAGAGTTTACAACATACAACGGAAAGATATATAGTAGTTCATAAATCTACTACAGAATAACATAATCCAAAACAGAATACATCAGAAATCCCAATACACAGAAGTCAGTGACACAAAAGTAACTGACAAGTATGAACATACAACTGAAATGACAGAAATAACTGAAAGTTGAAAAGATAAGATAGGTCTTCCAAGCGAACTCCGAGCTCCAAAAGATGAATCTCAAATTGTGGCACTCAGGCTGACCCGAGCGTAAAGCAAAACAAAACAATCGAGTCAGGATTAACATTCTTATGCCAGTAAATCAAACTCAAGTGAAATGTCAAGTAAATGCAATATAACTCAAAGGAATGTTGGGATTCCATCCTTTAAGGATCCGATAAACTATTTACATACATAGTACAATACGCTACATATATAAAGTCTATAGTAAAGTAAAAATATCAAAATAGCGTTAAGGCGTTACCCATATCCCCTTTAACACATTTTATATATTCCTATAGTCTATACAGTACCGTAACTCCTCCGTAAACTGGAGGCTATCAGTGGGCACTCCATAGGTATAGTACAAAACAAACTCGTAGAAGGCGCGATAGGGCATGTGACACGGCACTCGAGGCAATGCCAAGGTAGATATACCGTTTGCGGATCCGAACTGGTGGTAACGCATAGCAGCTACTATCGCTCACCTCGAGACACACTCCCAAATCAAAGGCATGCACACCAAAATAAAATCACAAAAGCAATATATATGGTTTCGAAGAAATGTGCCCGATAGGAGGAATGACCTCACTTGGCCCGACGTGGCTCCTGTTTTAGTCACATCAAGCTGACTCACGGGAGTCAGGGCTACGTATATACCATACAGAATCGTCCGCCAAACCATCCTACTTCATTTTGGAATCTCCACCACGTACATAGTTGTTAAAGTGGTTTTCGGTATTGGCAGAGAGTATGACAATATCCGATCCCGGTCTCTTTAACAACCAAACGCTTATTTCCCATCGTGGTTATTTATAAAAATCACTTTATAAATATTTAGATGAAATCTCAAATAAATAAAAAACAAAACGAATATTCAATTGTTATACTATTTAACTTTAAAGTATTCCTTTAATCACCTTTGAATAAACAAGTTATAAATCATTTTCAAAATTATTAAGTTTTGATTGAATCTTTATTTAAATTCAATTAATAACCAGTTTAAGCTACCAATTAAATTCCAATGTCCCTTTCCAACCTTTTATTTATTAAAGAAAAAAAATAAATCTATTTTTAAATATAAAGTAAAATGAACCCGTTTAAAATATTATATTTTAAATAAAACTAATTTTATACAATTTAAAATAAAATAAACATTTTATTTGTCTATTTAAAATCTTATTTTATATATTTTAGAAAATAAAACTATAAGTAAAATTTTACAAATATCCTTTAAATTAAACTCATTTTTATATCTCCAAGTCAAAATTTAAGGTTATAAATTCTACAATAATACTTATTGCATTTCAAAACCAAACTCATATATTTCCTTTCATATATTTGGAAATCATTTTTCAAAAATAGACCAACGGTGTCCATATATAATTTTCTATCCTATGGTCAAATGATACGGATATTTGTTATTTTAATCCGTAATAGTTTAAATTTACGGGTTATGTTATTAACCCGCAATCCTAAATTTTCAATAATAACTGAAAATCGCTTGGGTTTATCATTTCAACCCATAATGAAGTTCTCCTATTCTAAAGTCTGTTCGGGTATGTATCATTTCAACCCATAGTGATTTCTAGACTAATGGAACTGGTAGAGTGAGAATAATAAATAACACAACAATTACTGGCAAAATTTAAATTAACATATAACAGTGTAAATTTACATAAGTGGTCAAATGTTAAATAACAACTTATCATATTTTACAGTTAATAGCCAGCAATTCAGTTTTTTAACAATACATTTAAATTGCCATTTCCTATGAAATCAATTTAATGAGCATAAGAATAATTAATCGTGAGTGGTTGCTCACCTTTCGCGGCTAGAGAATGATGGAATTGAAGCAACTGACACGGAAAGGACGAAGCAACGGACACTGGCATGATATTTCAAATAGCTGCGATAAGCAACCAATGTTTTTAGCATGAAAAGTTGACGAAACAGATAAATATACATATGTATAACGAATGTACCAATATGTGTATACATGACAAATGTAATTTCTGCCATATATATACAGCATATAAATGACTCGGCGAAATTACTTTGCAACCGAAAAGCAACAGGATAAATTTAGCACGATAGCTTGAGGGAAACAATATATATATATAAGCAATATATATATATACATTTCTAGAAGAACAAATATATATATATAACACGTACACATGTGTCTAAATGTATGTAGTACATACGTGATCAGAGGCGCCCATATATATGTGTTCTATTTGATATGATAACTGCCATGACACTTGCTTACAGAACAAATAAAATGAACAAGGCACGCCACACCCAGGCAACTAGATGCACACTATATATATACACATAACAATATATATATATTTCGGTTGACTATACAACATGCGTAGCTAAATGGATAGGTGGATACGAACAAAAATATCACAGCAGAAAAACCAAACCCAAATATATACGTGCCCACACATCATCACACGATTAACAGACGCAAGCCGAAAAGTTCGGCTAGGGGAGGCAATGCCGCGGCGAGGCACTGCAAAGGCGGAGGTCATGAGGTGATGGGAGGAAGCCATAGGCGGTGGCGGGTTTACTTAAGGTTGGGAGGGGAAGAGGTCACTTCGGGTTGCCTGGCATTGGAAGGGGAGGTCACTTCGGGTTGCTTCGGGCCTGGCATGGGAACGTCACGGGTCTACTTCGGGAATTATTAAAGCAGTTAATATTTGTTTGGGCAGCACGTTTCAATTTTGAAACCGAAGGAAAGTGTAGAGTCAAAATTTTGGTACCATTACGACGAGTTGTTTCATCGTTACTATTACAACTGGACCTCAATTACAGAAATAAATATACCATGGAGATCAGCACGACGACGCGAACAGAGCGGTACACAAATATCAGCGATACGATCGAATTATAAAAACTCGAATTTTCGCTATCGAAAATGCTACAAAAATGCAGAAAATAAGATAAATGGAGCTATAGAAGTCCGAATTTGCCAAAACGAATTACGACGTCTTTCTCAAAAGATGAATTCCATTTTTATTATATAAAAATATTCAGTTTTCGAAAATATTTAAATTTCACCAATTTAACTGATAAAATTAAAATTTAAAATTTTCACCAATAAATTAACTTTAATACTTTCAATAAAATTAATCAATTTAATATATCTAAATAGACGCAATCCAAATATCAAATTTTTATTTCAAAATTTTATTATTTAAATTTCAAGAAAATTTTAGTTAATTACGTTATAAAACGGTTAAAATTCTCGAATCGTTACACAAAATGATCACGCAAAAAAATCAAACAAAAATAATTCGAAGGATAAAATTAAGATAAAATTGCAATTCCCCGGCAACGGTGTCAAAAACTTGTTTAACGACGGATTTCCTATCGGTTAGAAATTCGCCGAAAAATATAATAAAAATAACCGCAAGCGCATAACGTATAATTTAGTACGTGGCGAGTACGGGTCGATCCGCAGGGAACTGAATTAATTTTAAATTCTACTTAATCAAATGAACCCAAAATTTTAAGTTTGTTTTGAAACTAAGAAAGATAGCAAAAATGAAACAAGACAAAAGTGAATAAAATATGAGAGTAGAAGGAAATTTAGAGGCAAATCCCTTCCCATGATTACACAAATCAACACAATGAAATTATGATTTCTTTTTTTTTGGTCATTTGTGAATTTAGTTGATGTATTTATCCTAAGTATGGTCTATTTGTGCTATTAATTAGCCCAACATAAACCATCAAACTTTAATACACCATCCAAACTACTTATCAACTCTCATGAAAATGATAATGAAATTAAAAATAAAATCTATTCTAAACATGATCTATTTACTATTAATTAGTAATATAGACCATCAAATTTTGATTCTAAATCAACTTCATTACCAAAATCATATGTAGATGAAGAAGTAATTTGTGTTTATGTTGTTTAAGCATAGCATATTTGGTGTCAACAACATAAGCTATCAAATTCAATATTAAACAACAAAATTTTACCACATCAAAAATTTCCATTAAGCACAAAAAGTGATCAAATGAAATCACTATGTCAACTTTACGCGATTTATTAGAGCTTCATCACCCCTAAATTAAAGGGGCTTAGCTTCTCATATTTGAATTCATTATAACATAAAGTGATTTCAATATGAAGAAGAGACTTAGTTAAAATAAACTAAAAAGCTAATCTACTTGCATAAAAGGAAGAGATCTAAATTGCTAACATAAAATAAACATAAAAGAAAGGAACATGAATTAAAATTTCATATAAATAAATTGCATAAAGAAAAGGCTAAGAAGCCATTAAAGAGAAAGAGAATTTATGTATACATTTTGTGGCTACAACTAAACTAACTAAAGAGAAGGTAAGAGCCTCTATGTGAAACATAAAGGGGTATTTATACATGTTTAAAAATCTAATCCATATTTTAGGAGCTACCCAAAATGCCCTTTAGGAAGTGTAACATCCAAGTAATCATTAGCTTCTACCTAATCCACCATTAACATGTGCATGTCATTTTAATCCCCATTAGCTTTTAATTGTGGTCCATGGGTTAGTGGTTAGGTGGGCTCCTTCATGTTGCATGCATTCTTTTATTTCTTCATTTTTTTGTCTTCCTTCACTTGTGCATGCATATTTCCATGAAGCAATTTCCAAGTTGAATATGAATTCCTACATAACAACATTAAAATGTGCAAGTAAATTTTCCTAAATTAAATCATACACAAAATTACGATTATACTCCCCAAATGAAGATGAATAAATGATGATTTGAAAACAATTTACATTTTGGTTCAAACATGTAAAATACCCTAATATGCTTATTTATTAAATAAAAGTAGATTAAATATGGAAGTAAAAATATGCACTTTTTCGTGCACATCACTAGTTCCTTCAACTTCAACCAACTTCAAAATAAAAACTTTTCTTTTTGACTTCAATGTGTTCTTAAAAACACGAATATGTCACTCTTAAGTACACCCTTCCTATAATATCCTTCGATGGTTTTAGAGTTGAACATGTAGTGCTATAGGAAGTAGAGAATAGATTAATTGCCTTTTGATTTCAAATAATAGTAAATAGAAAGAAAATTGAGAGCCGAAGAATTATTTTTAGATTAGGGAATGAAATATATCTATATTTATAGTGGTGAAAAGATCTATTAAAAATTACTAATTGTTCAAGAAATTGTAACTTTTCAAGAGCAGGTACTTCCTTTCAAAAAAGATGACCGTTCAGAAATATACCCATTCTTCCTTTCTCTAACATCTGAGTAAAAGATTGATGTCTGATTCATTATTTTATAAACTATTTTAACTAGGTTAGAAGCTGAAAAGAATAAATTCATTTTAGACCATATTCAAACATCTGAAAAACATAGTAAGATATCTGAGTTATTTATTTAAAAAATTTGTTTTTTCAAGGTCCGACGTCTAAATGGAAAGATCAGACGTCTGATACCCTCATCGGATGTGTGGTCAATTCATTTAGATGTCCAACCTACTTCCAAAAAATAATATTTAAAGCATCTCAGACGTTTGAGTAAATAGGTTAGACGTTCGAATTTTTATAGGGTTTGTTCCCAAGAGTTTTAAGGCTAAAATTGAATTTTTCAGATGAGTTATTAACTCAGACATTTGAACCCATTAAATTTTTTATTGTTTTTACACTTAGACGTCTACTGAATTTGGTCAGACGTCTTAGTTTTATCATTTTTGAACTATTGATTTTAGCAAAGTATTGTTTGAATTAATTTTGAGTGCGTATAACCATTAAAGGATATTGTACAATATAATTTAGACTTGCTATGACGACAGTACTTGACAATTTGATCGCTAATTCCTTGATCGCAGTAGCTAGTTGTCTACATTTGGATTATATCCTACAAGCGATAAAGTTGTACAATATATATAGCCGTGTCACCAAAATTTCAAAAAGGCTGGATTCAACATTCTCCTCATTTTTGACGATGGCAACTATATATACATTTATCATATGAAATACTCCCCTTATCAATGTGCCCTATATTTTTCTCCCCATTGTTCATTATCAAAAATGTCAAAAAGGTACAAAAAAGGATAGCAAGAAATATTTGCACATACAATATAAAGCGGAACATATTGATGATCACACAACATAAAAATTGAATGCAAACAATACAATTTTTTGCACAATAGCATACAACATCATTATACACAAAATTCCATACCATAATAAACACACTACTTGTTTTCACAAAAATGTTTCAATACACAACATACCATAACACAAATATAAACAAATTTTCTTAAGATTTCACCAAATTAATAAAACATTGAAATATACTACTAACACTAAAGCTAACACAAAATCCAACACTTCAATAAAGTAATATCACCAAGCACACATGACCAAGATGGATGCAGAACAACCAAGCAAAACTCCATGTACACCCCAAATGATCCTAACATGGATAAAAATAATATAAATATGAAGTGAACATATGATAAGTATTATTTTGAAAACAATGTAAATATGAGATGACCGAAGTAATGAAATTTTTTATAATACCTTTACTCCAACAATGAAGCGGTGATATCTCCTTACCCCCTCATTACTCTTCGTCTCATATTCACTTCCACTTTCCTCACCGACTTCTTTTGATGGTTGGTCAGTGGATGGTCCGGCACCTTGGGGTGGTGGTGGAAGAATTGGTGGTGGTAGAGGAGTAGCAAATGGTAATCTTGATTTGCTTGATAATATCTTTGAAATTTTTCCTAAGAAATTCTAAATCCCTGATAGCTTATTTTCGGTAGTTTTCAATTTCAATTTGCTTTGGAAAGACGTTTCTCAAGGATTTTTTTTTTTGATTTTGAGACAATGACTTGGGTTTTATGTAGTTGTGGAATTTCAGAAGTAGTTACGTTGGAAGAAAGAACCTTAATAGATTCGTCACTATCATCACTCACACTTTCATCACTCCTTTCTTCCTCAACTTCTAAATGATTTTCTATTGCTTTTCCCTAAGTGATTTCACTTGTTGATGATGTTTATCTTTGTACACGTTGCCAGTATTCATCATAGAAAATATAGGATGGAACATTTGCAAAAAGTTTCATAAGCAAGAAAATATTCTTACTACATAAGTAATAATGTCCGTATTATCAAGCATAAGAGGAATTTTTTTGGATATCATAAGATGGATTCTATACGTTGCATACGAGATTGTTTTTCTAGAGTGCTCAAAAAATGACAATATCTTAATTTGAAGAAAGTTGGCCCAATTTACTTCAATATTACCAACAATGATATACAATGCCTCAAATCTTTGTTGTAAATTTGTTAGTGACTACCGGTGCGAGGAATAAAAGTATTGATAATCATACGTTCCAACAGACGAGGTCTAGGACATAAATCCTTAGAAATTCCCTTAGTCACTTTATTTTGCCACAAAGACCAATTTGAATTCATCTACGATGTTCGATATCTACATATTTTAATTCAGTCCCCTTATAACTAATTTCTAAAATTTGGCCAATATGATTATAGTGAAGTTTTATAACTTTGTCATAAACACTAGTCCATAAATATCCCTACATCATTGTGTATTTGAACTGCTTTTGCTCCCATTATCAAAGCTGTAATCAGCAGGTGAAGTAATAAATTCAAAATTATATTAAAAAATAGTACTTGGAAGCCATTAGACGTCTGATAGTCTATTTAAACTAGTGCGAACCCGTGCTTCGCACACGGGTGTTGTGAAAAATATTGTAGTTGCATAGCAAAAAGAAAAACATGAAAATCGTTGACATAAATAATAGAAAGTTAATAAGGTAAGGGAACAAAAGTTATAGTAAGGGAAGGTTAAACCATAATTTTACGATAACAGAATTAAAAATTCATGGTTAGAAGTTCATCTTTTCGCATAACAGAATTTATTAAAGTATTTTATTATAATGAACTTCGTTAAATGTTGCTCTAATGCTAACAATAACAAATGAATCTTCAACAATTATTAAAAAGATGTGAAATAATAGGAAAATCTAGACTACATATTTACATGATATTAGGCAATGCATGTGGACTATTAATATATAATGATTTAATATAGTATTTGGATATGAATATTCATAGCATAATGTCATGACATAGGCTCCTTAACCACAAATAATTATATTGAAATCCATCAAGCATTATATAAACGTAAATAATACTTATCAGGCCAATATGAAAGTATAAAAGACAATTTCAATATGTTTCATCATTTCTTAAAACTCCGTCGTTTTTTTGGAAAGAAGCAAAGTTCTTCGAAAAGGATATCCTCGACCTTAGTTTAATTTTATTCACAATTTTTTCACCCTTCTGCTAAAATAAAGCTTCTTCTCTTCTGCCAATGTTTGTCTAAAAATCCCCACTATTGTCAACTGATCAGCAACGGATAACGTTTTCGTTCTCCGGTCATAGTGTTATATGAAAGGCTTCAGCATTAGCTAATTACTTTATTCCTTTTTCTTCAGTATTAGTGTTATATGAAAAGCATATACTTGCTTTCAGCATTGGGACTGTTTTCCAGTGAAATATAAAATTGTTTGTTAGTTTGCTAAACTACATTGTTTCAAAAATTAATAATAATAGAATCAAAAATGCCACCTTCCTCATGTGTAAAAAATTGAAAAGATTCCTTCTGTATCTCCATACTTGAATTAATCAATTAATAATGTAACATGTGTCTAACAATTAAAAGTGAAAATCGTATGCCTTTAATCTTAATTTAGCTAGAAATCAAACAACATAGCCTCCTAGTTGTGCAACAGAGATTGTTCAATTTTGGCACCTCTTGATCTGATAACTTTTTGGTGTACGAGATATATTTTTGTTGTCCAGCATATATGTTAAGGGCAGATAATTAGCTATTAATACATTCACAACAGCGCACCAGCGGATTTTCTAAACAAACAATTTATAAGTTTATAAAGTGAACTCATAAAGAAACCTTAAGCAATGAAAATATTGATCTATGATAAAAATGATTTTTTTTTTGTATTCCAATGATGAAATAAAATACTTGAATGCTTTAAAAACCATTACTAAGAGAGTAAATAGAAACTAAATTTCCATATAGGCAAAAACCATAACTTAGAGATTATATGGAAATTGAATTTTCAAGTGGTAAATTAGTTGAACATTAGTCAGTGATTCGGTGGAAATTGAATTGTTATCAGGAAATAAGAAATTAACTTGTGTGAATTTTAGTTAGTACAAGAGAGGTGTTTTTGTTATAAAATAATATAATGGTTTTTAACAATTTAGATGGAATATAGTAATATTGTTTATGCATTCTATTACTTACCCATGAAAGTTCTAATGTCAATATAATAGCTCATATAATTTTGATGATTTATGTAAACAAAAAAGACACAGTTTGATGGTGAATATAAGGGCAGTCTATTTTGGATTTGAAATATTTAGTCAACGCTTACTTATTTAGGAATTAAAACTAAATAAAATACTCATCTTCTTTTTGCTGTAGTATAAATGAGACTACAAAATTATATTTTATGGATTCTTGATCAATATTCGGAAGTATACCATGAACATCTATATTTTTAGAATTTCATGGTAATTTAACATAAATGCAATTAAATACACAGTGTCATCCAATTATGCTACACCAATACAACCAAGATCTTTCAAATCATGCATGGAGTTCATTTGAAGTTCCACCTTTTGCATGGCTCAAAACACATATCAATAAAATTATGTTTATGATTTAGCAACTCCAATTTACTTTGTCAATTTTGCGTAATTAACTCCCAGAGTACTATAGAAACAGTTACTTAGGATATGAATTTCTCCATTCTAGTTTGTTTTGTACACATAACCACATTTTTATGGAGAGGAAAAAAATCTATGTTCCATTTTAAACTAAATCATTCAATTCGGATTTCTCGTAAAGAGAAACTGATAAATTTTTTCAAAAAAACATTGAAGAAATATGGTATTAAATAAAAAAAATGGATGAATAGTTGACTGTTTTGCATATTGACTTTTTTAACATAACTAATATAAGACACCATAACGTATAAATGCAAATTAGTTTAAGATTAATTCCAGTTAAGGAGATTCTTGATGTATAAAAAATATATTTGCAGTAATAGCACCACAAAAAAAGTTAGTGTGTTATTTCCCTTACCAATTTAGAGAAGTGTTGACATAATACTTGTATAAGATTGATGTAACACAAAATATCATAGCAAGATCATTTATTATACTTGTTAAACAATTATTAAATGTGAACAAAACAGTGTTTCATAAAATATTAAGCATTTTACAACATATAGTTGTAATACATTTGTTTTTGTTGCCGCATAGTTTCATATCTTAATTATTTTAAGCAAAATAATTAAACTACAATGCTTACATCCATATGAAATGTTAACAAGAAGTATATAATTGTGCATATGTATGTGCGGTCCATGTGTGAAATAACCAGGTGTAGAAAGAAATGATTTAAAAGAACCTAGCCTGAAGCACTAGTATACAGGAACAAAGCCTGGAGCATGGTATAGGTTTCATTCATGCAACAAAAAATCTCCTTTATAGTGAGTAAAGTCTATTTAAATGTATAAAAAACATAGAGCTGGAAAAAAAAATTATTTTTCTAACCCAAAGAAAGCAAATTACCTGTATTTTAATAAAACTTAAATATAGCTCCGTCGATGAAATTCTACAGCCATCTTCTCAAATTCTTCACATATATCTTCAACAATATTATACCCTCAAGCTATAATAGAAAATTCATAAAAGATTGAGTCAAATTTTGTAGTAATGTGAAAAATGTTTAAATTTCAATGCATGCACATGTTACAATAAAAGTTTAATTTTAAATTCAGGCCATAATGAAGACTGACATAGTATGAGAATGATATAAGTTAAATTAATACCTTGATAAAGGGTTGGCACCTTGGTAGTATTTTTTTTCAAGTGGTACATTTGGATTCTTCCAAAATGGGCTTTAGAGTAGATGGAGGCTATAAGCACCGTTAGCTTCTAATACAATATAGAATCAAAATTGTAACGACCCGTATTTTTACGGATCGAAACATCGTAAAATAGTTGTCATTAGGTCGTAATGATGATAAGTCGTCCAGAGTCTAAGTCGTGGACGAGATAAGGCTTAGGTCGTATAGTAGTTAGGTCGGAGTAGACGACTTAAGGAAGTGGAGTGACTTAAGGAAGTTGGCGACCTAAGGAATGGGATAAGTTGTGTGGAAGTTAGGTCGTGTGGTGGCTTAGGTCGAGTGAACGACTTAAGGGGTTTAGCGACCTATAGAAGCGGCGACTTAAGAGTTAGCGGCATAGGAAACTGGGCGAGTTAGCGACTTAAGGAGGATAGGTCGGCAACGACCTAAGGAAGCTGGTGGTAGCAGTGAGCGACCTAAGGAAGTTAAGTCGTAGACGACTTAGAAGTTAGGTCGTGAGTTGTTAGGTCGCTAAGTATTAGGTCGTGAGGTGTTAGGTCGTAACCCAGTTAAGTCGCGTAGTTATTGAGTCGTAGGTCGCGCATTGTCTTAGGTCGTGGCATTGTTAAGTCGCGGAAGCGCATTTGTCGATAGGTCGCGCATATTAAGTCGCGCAAGGTTAAGTCGTATGGTTTGTTAAGTCGCGAGATTGTTAGGTCGCTTAGTGTTAGGTCGTGAGCTGTTAAGTCGCGTGAGGACTTATTGTGTTGAGTCTTTAAGTCGTAGATTGGTGGATCTGTTAAGTCGTAGGATGTGTTGAGTTGCTAAGTCGTAAGTCATGGTATTTCTTAAGTCGTAAGTCGTGAGGTTTCTATGAGTCGTAGACGACTTAAGGAGGCGGACGACTTAGGGGATTTCAGCCTATAAATACACGTCTATTTCCTCACTTTTTGGGATCCGGATTTTGAAGCGACGAAGTCCTGCCATTTTGAGAGCTCGAGTGCTGCACTTCTTCACTTCTTTTCTACACTTTAATCTTGTGCTTCCTTCCATCCAAATCGAAGATCCAAGAGCTTAGATTGAAGATCTACATCCATCGAAGAGAGATTTCATCGTTTGAAGCGGAGTTTTGATAGATCGAGTTAGATTTTTCGCTGTCCAGATCTGAAGTGTGTTGCTTTTGAGGTGTTTAGGTGATTTGGTGAGTGGTGATTATCTCTCACACGGATCCAAATGAGTATATCGGATCGTTGGCTTGATTTTGTGTTAAAATAGTGATTTCCATGCATTTTCATAAACTTAAGTATAGATCCATTGTTCATGATGATTTGACATCCATTTTACTACATGTTAACCTATGCAAGTTCATTCATCAAGTTGTATAGATATTGCTCATGTTTTCATACTTGTTAGATTTGGACTCTTTATTTACGAAATTGCCATTATTGTTATAATTGTTATTTAGATCATGTTTGAATGTTTGATTACTTGGATTAATGATTGACTTGATTGATTGTTGTAAATTAGTTGATTGATGATTTGATTTAGACAAGATGGTCGAAGATGATTCAAAAGCTAAGGGAAAGGCTCTTGAATTGGAAAAGCTGCTTGTGGCATATGTGGCGGATGATGAAGCTCATATGGATAGATTTGATGATGATGAGGCTTTGCTATGATGAGATGAAGCGAGGCATGGTATGAGATAGCCTTGGTTTAATCCAGACGGGATCACTCCAAGCATGTTGATAACTCGGTGAAATGGTTCGAGTTAGAGGATAATGGTTTGCTCGAGAGGCGCTTGAGCTAGTATGGAAATAGTCGTCGAGGAGGATGACTAGAAGGCTGAGATTTCATCGTTGTTGAAGGTTCTAGCATGCTCAAAGAAAGAGTACGTTGGACAGATTCGATAGTCCCTAAAGACTACTGATTGGTAGTCAAGTTTTCTGGGCAGATTCGATAGTCCTAGGCACGGGTCACGACAACGTGTGGAGTTATGTCTAGAACCGGGGTTTCCATTAGCCCTTGACGGACGGCTGAAAGAATGTGCCGGTCATTCAATTAACGGTGATATCGAAGCAATGATAACAGTGATAGCTAGAGTCATGGATGTTTGGTTGTATCGTCATTCGGTCTCAAGAGCAATGTTTTCTGGGTGCTTATCTGATCTTGGTTTTGGCCTTGGGGGTTTGTACTTGGAAAACATAGCCCTTGACTCGAGTGATAACTACTTTATTTAAATGTCTGCTTTGCTATGTTTACTTCTGCTTAGTGTGTGTCTGGGGGCTATCACTGTAGAAAGAGGTGGAGTGGGAGGGTTGGATTCCTATTCCTTTTTCCTTTATGCTCTTTTGGTATGTTGTTAGTTAATTTACCGCTCACTAAGACTGTTGTCTGACTCAAGGCTTTATGTTTTAACTCTTATTGCCTTGGGCTGTTCGTCCATTTTGGGACGGGCACACTAGGTAGCAGGTGACAGGTGCTGCTCTTAGGTTCCACGAGGGTGATGACGAAGACGAGCTGGAGGCTTGCATATTATTTTCTTACTATATGTACTGGATGTTCCGCTGCTTTGTATAATTCTCTGAGTGATATGTAGTGAGGCTTGATGTATTGACTATTCAGATGTTGTATTCAACTATTATGAAGTTTTATTGATGAGATTCTATTCTATGAAGCTTCACTATATATATATTCTCTATTGTATTTTATCCATGCGCTGTGAGTAATACGATAGATTCCGCTGTTTTAATTTAACCTTGACAATCGTCCATGGCTGCCTGGCACACTTTACAACACACTATTTACATGTTCAGTGCAGGGGTCATGGGCGGTCGTCACATTTGGTATCAGAGCTTTGGTTAATCGATTTTACCCAACGCTCGCTGACATAACTACGTATGAGAGACGCAATTGTATTTTGATGGATGATTACTATATATAATATAGTAACCAAGAAGTATGTGAGTCCTTTATGCAGTTGTTTCTCAAGGTGTGCTGATCATTTCTTTTATAGATATTGAGAATGAGTCGAAGAGGGAGACCAGCTGCTAGGGAAGGCCGTGCTACTGAGGGGGCTGCTGATTATGCTGCTATGTTCGAAGCTATGATGACTTCGATCATGAGAAGGATGCCAGCTCCGGGGCCATCGGTGGATGTTGAAGTTCAAGTTCAAACTCCAAGACCGGTGGATTTTGCTAAGCTGTGTAAGGATTATTCTGCTCTTGGGGGAAAGGTTTTCTTGGAACAGAATCAACCATTGAAGTCCAGAGGTGGATAGATGCTTGTAGAAGGATCTTTAGTGATTTGGGAATTGAGGATGCGACTAAGAGGAAGCTTGCATCAAGACAGCTTCAAGGGAGAGCTTCTGACTGGTGGAACTCTATCACCATTGATACTCCGGAGGAAGAAATTACTTGGGAGCAATTCCAAGCCAGATTTGAGGCTAAGTTCATTTCTACAGCTTAGAAGTCTGTTCTGTTCAAGAAGTTTGTGGAGCTCAAGCAAGATGGAAGACCAGTTCTTGAGTATGTTTCTGAGTTTGAGGCTTTGTCCAAGTATGCTCGGTCGTATATAGAATCTTCATATCAGAAGAACGAGAAGTTTGTGACAGGCTTGGACAGTTATCTTGGGAGGCAGTTGGTGGATCATTTGGACGATTCATTTGAGAAGCTTGTGGAGAAAGCTCTCAGGCATGAGAATATGTTTCCTAAGGAAGGATCTATTGTTGCTGTGACCAAGGAAGAGTTTAGACCTCAGCAGGGTAGAAACAAGAAGAGGAAGCAGCAGCAGCAAAAGGGTAAGGATGGCCAGAAGAACCCGAAGGGCGAAGTGACCTGCTACAATTGTCAGCAGAAGGGCCATTTCTCTAGAGATTGTAAGAATCCGAAGGTGCCGGTGAAGTGCCACAACTGTGACAAGCCGGAGCATGTCAGGAAGAATTGTCCAGAACCGCGAAGGGACAAGCAGATTGTGCAAGCTTATGCTTTGGGGGCTGTTCCATCATCTACGAAAGCTCCTACCGCTGAAGAGAAAGGAAAGAGTGTGGGTGTTCAGGGTACTCTTTTCATTTGTGGTGTTCCAGTTAGAGTGTTATTTGATACTGGGGGGTCGCATTCTTTTGTTTGTAATGAACTTGTAGGCCGGTTAGGTTTAGAACCAGATATTGTTGATAGACCATTGGTTGTGACTAATCCAGTTGGGGGTTTGTCTTGTTTGTGCATGCTATGCCGTGGTCTGATTGTATCGAGTCATGATTGCTCTTTTGTTTGTGATTGTTTTGTTCTGAACTTTGCGGGGTTCAGAATTATTTTGGGTATGGACTGGCTTAGGAAGTATGTGGCAAAGGTTGATTGTGAAAGGTTGGAGGTGACAGTCGAGAATGTGGAGGGGCGAAAGATTGTGATACGATGTAAGCATGAAGAAGGCGTCTTCATGAGCTTCATGTATTCGTTGGTTGTTCCACGGGATGGACTGTCATCTGTGCCAATCGCTAATGGATTTGAGGATGTCTTTGATGAGGTCAAAGGGTTACCGCCGCATAGAGAGATCGAGTTTCGTATAGATCTAGTTGAAGGAGCCAGACCTGTTGTGATGCCTCTTAGGCGGATGGCGCCTAGAGAACAGCAAGAGTTGAGGGTGCAAGTTGATGATCTTTTACAGAAAGGATTCATTCGGCGTAGTGTGTCCGAATGGGGTGCACCAGTTGTGTTTGTAACCAAAGCGGATGGATCGCTGAGGTTGTGTGTGGATTATCGTGAGCTAAATAAAGTGACTAAGAAGAACAAGTATCCATTGCCGAGAATAAACGACTTGTTTGATCAGCTTCACGAAGCTAAGGTGTTTTCTCAGATGGATTTAGCAACGGGATTTCACCAGTTAAGAGTGGCTAAGGATAGTGTGCCGAAGACTGCTTTTTGGACACCATCCGGTTTCTTTGAGTGGTTGGTAATGCCGTTTGGATTGACTAATGCGCCAGCATATTTTGTGGATCTTATGAATAGAGTGTTCAGGGATCAGTTGAACAGGTTCGTACTAGTGTTCGTGGATGATATTCTGATTTATTCCAGAACTGAAGAAGAACACAAGACGCACTTGCATATTATTTTGGAAATCTTACGGAAACATCAGCTAAGGGCTTCGTTTTCGAAGTGTCACTTCTGGAAGAGTGAAGTGAGGTTCTTAGGCCATATTATCTCTGGAAATGGAGTAGCGGTTGATCCCGCCAAGATAGCAGCAATCCAGGATTGGGGTAGACCTAAGAATGCATCTGATGTGAGGATTTTTCTTGGATTAGCAGGATATTATCGTCGATTTATCAAAGACTTCTCCAAGGTGGCTGCACCATTGACAGGATTGACGAAAAAGAACCAAGTATTCAGATGGGATGCTAAGTGTGAGCAAGGTTTCAGAATCCTGAAAGAGCGACTGACAAGTGCTCCTGTTTTGACTATTCCAAGTGGAAATGATGAGATGGTGGTTTACACCGACGCATGTGGTACTGGACTGGGAGCAGTGCTGATGCAGAAGGGTAAAGTTGTTGCGTATGCAAGTCGACAACTAAAGCCGCATGAAAGGAATTATCCGACTCATGATTTGGAGTTGGCGGCGATTGTATTTGCTCTGAAGATGTGGAG
Organism: Allium fistulosum; assembly: GCA_030737815.1. Taxonomy (NCBI): domain Eukaryota; kingdom Viridiplantae; phylum Streptophyta; class Magnoliopsida; order Asparagales; family Amaryllidaceae; genus Allium; species Allium fistulosum. The sequence continues at coordinate 942,285,268 of CM060908.1, forward strand.
ACATTACCTATTGGGAGTTCGATTCGAGTTGTTTACAGATCATAAGTCGTTGAAGTATCTTTTCTCCCAAAAGGATTTGAATCTTAAAAAATTTCGGCAGCAACGGTGGCTAGAGTTTTTAGCATCATATGATTTTGGTATAGCCTATACTCCGGGAAAGGGTAACGCAGTGGCAGATGCGTTAAGTCGAAGACATGCAGGATTGGGAGCCATGTTTTCAAAATGGAAGAATCTCGAGTATTTAGCTGGATTTGACTTCAGGCCCAGATGTGAATTGGAATCTGAGATGTTGGCAAACTTATCGATAAGACCAACTCTTGTGGAAAGGATAGGCGAGAGCCAAAAGCAAGACGATAAGCTTGTCAAGATTATCCGTGATTTGGAATCTGAATTGGATCCAGAAAAGGATAAAGGATTCGAGGTCGATCGAGAGGGTTGGCTTCGGAAGCAAGGACGACTAGTTGTTCCCGATATAGATGAATTAAGAAATGAAGTTCTGAAGGAAAGTCATCACTCGAAGTGGACAATTCATCCAGGCGGAAATAAGATGTATCGGGATATGAAGAGAACCTATTACTGGGAAGGTATGAAGAAGGATGTTGGGAATTTTATTTCCAAGTGTATGAACTGCCAGTTGTTAAAAGCCGAACAGAAGAAGCCAAGTGGATTGCTTCAGCCATTGGAAGTTCCTACATGGAAGTGGGAGCAAATATCGATGGATTTTATTGATGGACTACCTAGAACAAGAGCGGGAAATGAAGGGATTTGGGTCATCGTAGATCGTCTGACTAAGAGTGCAAGATTCATTCCTGTTCGATCAACTAGGACTTCATCAAAGTTGGCGGAGTTGTATGTTAAGTGGATAGTCCGATTCCATGGTATTCCGAAGAGTATAGTGAGCGATCGAGACCCATTGTTCACTAGTGGATTTTGGAAGAGCTTCCAGGAAGTTTTGGGAATCGAATTGTGTTTGAGTATAGCTTATCACCCTCAAACAGATGGTCAGACCGAGAGAGTCAATCGAGTTTTGGAAGATCTCCTTAGAGCTTGTGTTTTAGATTTCGGAGGATCGTGGGAAGATCATCTTCATTTGGTGGAATTTTCGTATAATAACAGTTACCAGTCAAGCATTGGTATGGCACCGTATGAGGCATTGTATGGAAGACTGTGTAACTCTCCGACATGTTGGTTAGAAATAGGAGAAAAGCTGATACTTGGGCCAGAAATGATTCGACAGACTTCGGATTGCATAGAGATCATTCGGCAATGAATGAAGGCAGCCCAAGACCGACAGAAAAGTTATGCCGATAAGCGTCGTAAGGATTTGGAATTCGACGTAGGTGATATGGTTTTTGTGAAGATTTCTCCACTGAAGAATGTTATTCGATTCGGGAAGAAAGGAAAATTGACTCCGAGATTTGTTGGACCATTCCCGATCATCGAGGGAATTGGAAAGCTCGCCTACAAATTGGAGTTACCAGAAAAGATGTCGAGTGTGCACAATGTTTTTCATGTATCGTATCTACGGAAGTATGTGCACGACTCGAATACAGTGGTTTCTGCTGATAGCTGTGAAGATTTTGAGGTTGATCCAGTCGATAGAAGACCTCGTAAGCCGCTTCGTGTTGTGGAAACTGACACGAAATAGCTTAGGAGGAAGGTAGTTAGGTTGCTCAAGATACAATGGAGTGATGATGTTAACGACTGTACATGGGAGGTGGAAGAGAGGATGAAGGCAGCTCATCCTGAACTCTTCAAGGTATGGCCATAAGGTGTCGTGTCATCTCACGATATTGTAACTAGTTCTAGTTTTAGAATTATGCATGCTAAGCTAGAATTGGATGCATGGTTTGTTGATTGCTATGGATGGTAGGCATGCAGAATAGTCTTTGATTGCTTTGTTGTTTGGAATTTCGGGGGCGAAATTCCTAAGGGGGAGAGAATGTAACGAACCGTATTTTTATGGATCGAAACATCGTAAAACAGTTGTCATTAGGTCGTAATGATGATAAGTAGTCCAGAGTCTATGTCGTGGACGAGATAAGGCTTAGGTCGTATAGTAGTTAGGTCGGAGTAGACGACTTAAGGAAGTGGAGCGACTTAAGGAAGTTGGCGACCTAAGGAATGGAATAAGTCGTGTGGAAGTTAGGTCGTGTGGTGGCTTAGGTCGAGTGAACGACTTAAGGGGTTTAGCGACCTATAGAAGCAGCGACTTAAGAGTTAGCGGCATAGGAAACTGGGCGAGTTAGCGACTTAAGGAGGATAGGTCGGCAACGACCTAAGGAAGCTGGTGGTAGCAGTGAGCGACCTAAGGAAGTTAAGTCGTAGACGACTTAGGAGTTAGGTCGTGAGTTGTTAGGTCGCTAAGTATTAGGTCGTGAGGTGTTAGGTCGTAACCTAGTTAAGTCGCGTAGTTATTGAGTCGTAGGTCGCGCATTGTCTTAGGTCGTGGCATTGTTAAGTCGCGGAAGCGCATTTGTCGATAGGTCGCGCATATTAAGTCGCGCAAGGTTAAGTCGTATGGTTTGTTAAGTCGCGAGATTGTTAGGTCGCTTAGTGTTAGGTCGTGGGCTGTTAAGTCGCGTGAGGACTTATTGTGTTGAGTCGTTAAGTCGTAGATTGGTGGATCTGTTAAGTCGTAGGATGTGTTGAGTTGCTAAGTCGTAAGTCATGGTATTTCTTAAGTCGTAAGTCGTGAGGTTTCTATGAGTCGTAGACGACTTAAGGAGGCGGACGACTTAGGGGATTTCAGCCTATAAATACACGTCCATTTCCTCACTTTTTGGGATCCGGATTTTGAAGCGACGAAGTCCTGCCATTTTGAGAGCTCGAGTGCTGCACTTCTTCACTTCTTTTCTCCACTTTAATCTTGTGCTTCCTTCCATCCAAATCGAAGATCCAAGAGCTTAAATTGAAGATCTACATCCATCGAAGAGAGATTTCATCGTTTGAAGCGGAGTTTTGATAGATCGAGTTAGATTTTTCGCTGTCCAGATCTGAAGTGTGTTGCTTTTGAGGTGTTTAGGTGATTTGGTGAGTGATGATTATCTCTCACACGGATCCAAAGGAGTATATCGGATCGTACGCTTGATTTTGTGTTAAAATAGTGATTTCCATGCATTTTCATAAACTTAAGTATAGATCCATTGTTCATGATGATTTGACATCCATTTTACTACATGTTAACCTATGCAAGTTCATTCATCAAGTTGTAGAGATATTGCTCATGTTTTCATACTTGTTAGATTTGGACTCTTTATTTACGAAATTGCCATTATTGTTATAATTGTTATTTAGATCATGTTTGAATGTTTGATTACTTGGATTAATGATTGACTTGATTGATTGTTGTAAATTAGTTGATTGATGATTTGATTTAGACAAGATGGTCGAAGATGATTCAAAAGCTAAGGGAAAGGCTCTTGTATTGGAAAAGCTGCTTGTGGCATATGTGGCGGATGATGAAGCTCATATGGATAGATTTGATGATGATGAGGCTTTGCTATGATGAGATGAAGCGAGGCATGGTATGAGATAGCCTTGGTTTAATCCAGACGAATCACTCCAAGCATGTTGATAACTTGGTGAAATGGTTCGAGTTAGAGGATAACGGTTTGCTCGAGAGGCGCTTGAGCTAGTATGGAAATAGTCGTCGAGGAGGATGACTAGAAGGCTGAGATTTCATCGTTGTTGAAGGTTCTAGCATGCTCAAAGCAAGAGTACGTTGGGCAGATTCGATAGTCCCTAAAGACTACTGATTGGTAGTCAAGTTTTCTGGGCAGATTCGATAGTCCTAGGCACGGGTCACGACAACGTGCGGAGTTATGTCTAGAACCGGGGTTTCCATTAGCCCTTGACGGACGGCTGAAAGAATGTGCCGGTCATTCAATTAACGGTGATATCGAAGCAATGATAACAGTGATAGCCAGAGTCATGGATGTTTGGTTGTATCGTCATTCGGTCTCAAGAGCAATGTTTTATGGGTGCTTATCTGATCTTGGTTTAGGCCTTGGGGGTTTGTACTTGGAAAACATAGCCCTTGACTCGAGTGATAACTACTTTATTTAAATGTCTGCTTTGCTATGTTTACTTCTGCTTAGTGTGTGTCTGGGGGCTATCACTGTAGAAAGAGGTGGAGTGGGAGGGTTGGATTCCTATTCCTTTTTCCTTTATGCTCTTTTGGTATGTTGTTAGTTAATTTACCGCTCACTAAGACTGTTGTCTGACTCAAGGCTTTATGTTTTAACTCTTATTGCCTTGGGTTGTTCGTCCATTTTGGGACGGGCACACTAGGTAGCAGGTGACAGGTGCTGCTCTTAGGTTCCACGAGGGTGATGACGAAGACGAGCTGGAGGCTTGCATATTATTTTCTTACTATATGTACTGGATGTTCCGCTGCTTTGTATAATTCTCTGAGTGATATGTAGTGAGGCTTGATGTATTGACTATTCAGATGTTGTGTTCAACTATTATGAAGTTTTATTGATGAGATTCTATTCTGTGAAGCTTCACTATATATATATTCTCTATTGTATTTTATCCATGCGCTATGAGTAATACGATAGATTCCGCTGTTTTAATTTAATCTTGACAATCGTCCATGGCTGCCTGGCACACTTTACAGCGCACTATTTACATGTTCAGTGCAGGGGTCGTGGGCGGTCGTCACAAAAATGTCGATACAATTAGGCTCTCAGAGTTAATATGCAAATAACTATGATTAAATCATGATAATTCAGCTGCCAAGAGATAAAATTGGTTTCATTTTGATTAGTTATAATAATGTATACCAACATTATAAACGTTTTCTATCCCACAACAATTGAATTCTTCAACAAACTAAATAGAGGATTAGGAAGATGAGATAGATTGTTACAACAATGATATATAAAAAGACAGTTTGTATATAAATTAATTGGCATGCCTTTCTTTTCTAGAGATACGTCTCAAATAATGATTACTTGATATACCATGTCACCTAGCATTTTATTTGTCATCATCATCTATTCTCAATCAAAACTCCATATATTTTGAATCAAAATTGTCAACATTTCTTAGGAGGAATCCCTAGCTTGCAATTAAAATAAATCTCTATCCCAAACACTTTCCGCAAATGAGCCCTAAGTAATACCCAAAAAGGTTCAAAAATATATTTAATAGGTAATTAAGGACAGTCCCAAAGCTTTTTTGATAATGTCAAAAATGATAAGGGTTTACCTTTTAAAAAAAATTGGAAAATCCAATACATCAACATTCACCCTGATTAAACAGACAAATGTTTTGACCAAATATTCGAAGCAAAAATAATCCTTTTAAAGAAACTATAATTGTCAAAATGAAATGAAAAATACTTTGGCCAATTGGCATGTTATTTATAGGAATTCAATTAACATTACAAACTCATAAATACTTAGGCCAAATCTGTTAAGGAATGTACAATAAATTACAAACAATAAGATTTTGGTACTGTTATTGTGGCACTAAGTGTGGCTAATAAAATAATTATTTTTTTCTTTTTCTAGAAAAGAATTATACAAAAATATTTGTAAAGGATTTGTAGCAACTTCATAGAGCATACCTCTATCGTCATGCAACAGTAGTGGATGGCTCCCTTATAAAATTCAAGCACCTTCTTGTTGTGAATTTTTGCTGGCACCTACAAAAAACGTTATGGTGCTTACGACACATAATTAATACTTTTTATGGAAATAAACGACAAAATGGACAGATTTATAATACGATCACAGTCAATTATCTTACCTAAGAATGTATAAAAGATCAATTTTTATTTTTATTAAGCTGACGTCAACTCTAGTATAGAGATCATATCATTGGTAATAGTAGAAAAACTAATCATCTTAGTAATATAATATCTAAGCACTAAAACTGAATTTAGAACAGTTTGTAGCCATTTATTTTATGGTAGTCTACTCCTGAAAAGTTTATACCAAGATTATAGTGAAATGTATCATGAATCAATAAAAGGAAAAATATTAATTATTACTTGAAATCGGATAAAAAGATGCAACTTTAATTCAAACTGATCTCGTAGATACCTTAGGTAAAACACTAATAGGTATTATTCAATTTTATAAAGTCAAATCGATAAGAGAGAATTTTTAGGAAATACATCCCTTTCAGTTTTAATTTGTGTGTACGCAATTCCATCTACAATCAAGCAAAAATGGTAAAATCTATCAAACTTCATATAGTTTTTCTATAGTTCTAGATACCAAACTTCGTATAGTTTTCTATATAAAAAAGATTATGTGTTGTGAATAGGAAATTAGATCTTTGTGATAAAAATACGAAATTAATCCTATGCTCCTTGCAACATTGCAAATTTGTAACAATGCAACCCTCACACTTGCCCTAGTCTTGTAATCCATTTGACCATTCTCCAAATTATATTTGATATAAGAGCCACTGACATAATTGTGGATATTGTATAATTTTCATACTTGTTTTCTTGTTACCTTGAATGCAATGAAATTCCACCGAACAACTCAGGTTATTTTGCTATGTTGTTTAAAATCTATGAGCTAATTAAACTTAAATATTAACACGAAGCTACCTAAGTAAAAATACATTTACTATAATAATTTGAATTTTTAGCTTTTGATTATGTATTGATGATGAAAAGATATATTAATATCCTTAACTGCCTTATGTTTCTTTTATCACTAAAAATTTGGAAATCAATAAGAAAAAGGATACATACTATTTCAAATTATAATAAATGTGTATATAAACAGTTTAGGCCATACCTTTTTTATGACACTATTAGTTATTCCATTATTAATTGAATCTACCTAAGTTCATCCATTGGATATGACCATGCTCCCTTTGCATCATAATTATATAAATGAGGGTTAGTTGTCTTCATAAACTCAAATAGTTGAAACTCTTGGACCATACCTAGAAAAACTGGCACCTATGATCATTTCATACATGCAAACACACATTCCATTCAAGGAATGAAACTACTATAATAAAAAATCTAATGAAGTATCACGGTAAAATAAAGGGAAAATCTAATTATCTTTATCCTCTCATTGCAATTTGATGAAGACACGTGTCAATACGATGGAAAGCAAGGAGAAAAATGTAGGATTCGAGGAGTGAAGCGATATTTGAACTCAACTTTAATAATATAGTATAAATATCTCTAAAACAAATTTGAGCATTAGGTAAATAACTAAACACACATTTGAAAATGTTCTCTTCATTAATTTAATCTATTAAATGATACATGAAGCACTTAATATTCGAAGTTTTTATATAAATCAATACAATGCCAGTTTTAACCTGGTTTCAGATAGCCAAATCCATAATTTCAATCTATTATACAGCTTATTTCACAAAACCACACAAAAGCAGTAATAATCATTCTTACTCGATAGAGGAAGTTATTATTCTTGAAAAATCACTAACAAAAACATAAATATTGTGTACATGTGAAGCCATCATTTTTCTAAACAGTTGGTATCCAAGAGAGTTTCTGGTACTCTCATTTATACCTGAGTCCTTGATTAATATAGGATCAACCAGATCACCTACACATATTGTATTATTCATATCATACAAATCAAACCACCAAAAAATGGAAATTAATACAGCAAGTACATCATGAGGTTACTTCAACCTAGTGTAATTAATTTCGAACTTCAAATATACTAAAATATCCACAAATTTTTGTCATTGTTGCAAAAAATCAAAATCCAATTTCTTAGAGAACAGAAGAAATCAAAACAGCAAGTAAATAATGTGGCAACTTAAAGCCAATATAATTAATTGTTTTATGAAATTCAATAATGGAATATGCATTAAAATATTCACAAATTATTGTTACTGGTGCAAAATTTTAAATTCAATTTCATATGGAATTAAAGAATAGAAATTCCATCACCCATGGAATTAAAGAATAGAAATTCTATCGCTTACCATATAACTCAATTCTGTAAAATTTGTCCGCAAATTGGAAACAAAAGTAGTAAGCAAACAATAGTAATAAGAAAAAATACAATAGGAGTAAAACACACATACATGAGGAATACGATAAATTAGAATAAAGGTTTTTGATATATTATTCAAAATCCAGCTATGACATGTACAGAAAATAAAAATAAAATTGAAAGTAGAAAGTAAAACTGAGATGAAATACAACATGCAGCAGGCATGATCTAGTTAAGCATGGAAGCAAAATGCAATTTTCTTTGCGAAAAAGTTATTTAAGATTTAATCTAAACACAATTAAATTAATTAGCCATACAAAAAAGGATCATAACATCCTACTTAGTTAGCATATAATTATACAAAAAACATGAAGTACAGCTAGTATGTAAATGCACAAAATCACCGTTAATTTAGTGAAGGCAATGCAAATCATGAGAGTAATTCATGATTAATCTTTCTATTCATTCAATCTAAGAAAAGAGAAAATAAATGTCAATGTCACCCAAATAAGAAAGCTCATCATTTCCATATATAATTCAAGTTAAGAATTAACAACCGAAAATAGATAAAAAACCGATGTGGTACCAGAGAGGAAACGCTGCTTATTGGGAAACAACCAAACAAAGTTAATTTTTCTATACTTTTTATAACTTAAATGTTGAATGTTCAAGGTATGTTACCTTATCCATTCAGCTGTTTGAACCGCGATCATTAATGGCATAACGTGATACCGGACTGAGGGAGAAGAAATTGTGGAAGCGTGAATTTGGCAAGACAATTGGCTCCTGTAGAAGATGTTGCCTGGCATTAGTAAGGATGGATGAGGTGTATATTTGGGTCACCGCAGAACTAAAGTTCGGCAGCTAGGATTTAGAAAGAAAAGTCATTAGTTTGAGGAAAGCGGGAATTGGGTTATTTACAGGTAGGAAATGCTCTACTAAACGAAATTCGTACGTAATAAATTGTGGATCTGCTGCATCACAGATTCATTGTGGGCAAAGACATAATGGTTTCAGAAAAAAGCAATGGGGGAAGAGAAAGAGTGAAACCGCCGAGATAGATGTGAACAATAGTGGTCGGAGAAACCCAAGCGTGACTTTTCAGGTATGATTGTAGGTAGAAGATTGGGGGAAAATGGTGATCTATGTTAGAGGAAAGAAGGATCGGGTCGTAGGTCTAAATCTGGGAATAGAAGAGAAATATTGACTTACATCGTCGCGTAATGAAATAATCTAAAAGATGCTGAAACTTAAACGTTTCCGACCTCAATAGATGAAGAAGATTAGGGGTGCTGGTTGCTCTGGAATCAAAGCAGGAGGCCCGTTAAAGTAACCCGACGATGACGATCATTAATGAAAATTTGGGTTAGGATGAGAAAAGGCGATTAAAAGATGGTCTTTAGTAAGAATGAAGGCTGAAATTAAAAGGAACGAAAGAAGCTGGGCACGGAGTAGAAAGCGCGATCGTTCATTTCACAAAATATTCAGGGGTTTCTGTGCTCTTTGAAATGCACCTCAGTAATAATATAATAGTACAAATGTGTAAACATATCTTAGATGTTTGAATAGATATAGTCAGATGTCTGACTTTTGTTTTTTCAATCAAAAATATATTGACGAGCGTTAAAAAAAATTAATTTTTTTAGTAATACAAGTACATATATCATGTGTGTGTGTGTCTATATTCATATGAAAGAATAATGCTATTTTACTGATCAAATGGCCTTCTCCCGTCAAGATATCCGGAGGGAGACGTTGGATCATATTCGGATAGAGGTATTCTCTGTGGATTATATACCACCAAGTGTCTAGAATTTACTGAATGATTACTGCTAATGTTATTCTTCGTTTGAGTATTTCCATAGAATGTTGATAACATCTTTTCAATGATATTTAACTTTTCGCCTTGCCATTGTTGTTCTTACCTGATCCTTCTTTGCTATAAAATAATAGCATCATATTGCCATTTTAATTTATGTTTTGTATTTTTAATTTTATTGGATTTCTCATCATGCCTAATCAAATATACCTTTAAGGTGATTGCATTTTTAACTCTCATTCCTTTAGGAGAGTATTAATCTGATTCTTCCAAGGATGAGGATGAAGAAGTTACGCGAATTGAAGAGAATGAAGTTTGCTTATAAGTCATTTTGTAGAGTAAGTTAAAGTGTAGTAAAGTGTGACTGTAAATAAGATTATAGGGTTAGCTAAATATAGCTTCTTTTCTAAAGATTGTGTGTTGTAAATTTATAGTTAATTTAAAGCCAAGTAATAAATAAATTGGTTATTTTTAACTTGGTTAAAGAATTTCATTTTATGGACAAAATCCTAATCTTCTTCTTAAGTTTATAAAAACATTTTTAGCAAGTGGCTTAGTGAACTATCGGTTACTTGATTTTCTGTATCAAAAAACTCTAGTTTAACTATATTTTTCATAATATTATCGCATAAAAAAGTGATGTCAAATGTCTATAAGTTTCGTACTAGAACATTAATAGAATTTTTCGATAAATTAATAGCGAATCTATTGTCATAGTATATTGGCAATTTTTTAAGCAAAATGCCAAAAAATCTGAACCATTATGTTGCATATATATGACTTGTGCACATGCTATAGCCGCCGAGATATATTCTGCTTCATACATAGAGAGTGAAACACGACTCTACTATTTACTAAATCATGATACCCAAAGATTGACTAAAAAAGTGACATGTGCCACTTGTACTTTTACGATCTATAATACATCTACCAAAATCTACATCACCGTATGTCACAAGCTCAAAAGAACATTCTTACGGATAGAAAAGCACATAATCTTTTGTAGTAGTTAACTAATGTAGAATTCGTTTTACTGCTCATAAGTGTGATTGTTTTGGATTTTCTTGGAATCGTGCACACAAACACACACTCATCATAATATCGGGTCGACTGGCCGTTAAATATAATAGGGAGCCAATCATACTTCTATATAATTTTTGGTCAACTTCTTTGCCATTTTCATCTTTCTCAAGAAGAAGACTAGTACTCATCGATGCTGGCTTACTAGAGACTTTATCCATTCCAAATCTTTTTCAAAAATCATTACAATATTTCTCTTGATTAATAAAATTTCCATTATTTAATTGTTTAATTTGTAAACCAAAAAATAATTTAACTCACTTATATGTGACATTTCAAATTCCCTTTTCATAATATTTGAAAATCTGTTACATAAAATTTCATTGGTATAACCAAAAATAATATCATCTACAAATATTTGTGTTATTAAAATATTGTTATCTTGCTTTAATAAATAAAGTATAATTAACTTTAAAAATTTTTAAGTCGGATTCCAAAAGTAATTTTTCAATTGATCATACCAAGCACGTAGTGCTTATTTAAGACCATAAAGTGCTTTCTTAAGTTTAGAAGCATGATTTGGAAAAAAATTTGTGTTCCAAAGGGGTTGTTGCTCAACAAACACATTGTTAGTGAGATTTTTCCATCTCAGAAACACCTAAGTCTTTTTTTATGTAGTAGTCACGATGCTAAACACTTCGTGACTATGAATTAACAAGATTAATTAATATTAAAATTGCCTTTAAGTGGAATAATTATGTTGCATTAAAGCTTACACAATTGTGAGGGAGAATATTCAGTGTCAGTTTATTACACAAAATCTATTTCGATTTTTATCAATAAAAAATGTCAAAAATAAAGTAAAGTGCTGAAAATGAAAAGACAAAGAATTTACATAGCTCGGATGTTAAGGAATTCTACGTCCACGGGTAAACTGTCAACTCTTCTTTCTTGATTTATTGGTACAAACAAAAATGGTAGAAAAGTACAATTAATGATTTGTCTATCTAAAAATAGCAAAGGAAAATTTCTCCTTGTTAGTCCTTGAGATGATGGTTTTGATGACAACAACCTTAGGACTTGTTATAAAATATAAATACTAACGTTATGGTTTAGATATATATGTATATGCAGAATATAAACATGCAGTTACAAAGAATGAAGACTGTACAGTATAGAGATTCAAGACTCATGAGTATCAAGATTATCAAGAGTTCAAGATTTCAAGATATGTAATTTAGTTAGGAATTTTTTTAAAACTCCTAGAAAAGCACTGACATCTTAAAATCCATTTTATTCGTGGAATGGAATCCACTTCGAGCCTGTTAAAGGGATGGAACCCTAAGTAGGATGGAACCTACGAAAAATCTAGTGGAACATCGTTTTGTATCCACTAACTTTTATTTAAATGTTTTACAAAATTATATCTTGTTTTCAAAATTATTTCAAAATCTTCCTTTTTAAATCAAAAACATCTATCGTGGTTTTAAATATTTTAGCCTCAAAATAATCTTTATTTTCAATATCAAATTATCCTTGATTTTAAACTATCTTTTAACTATTATATATTTAGCTTTTAATATTTATACTTAGATTTAAATTTGAAATTATAGTAAAATTTTATATATATCCAAATATTATTCTCTATACTTATTTATGTATTTTAACTATAGTAAAGTATATTTATAAAGTTTAAAATAGTGTTAATACAAGATAAAAGTTATTTTCAAAGAAAAACAAATTATCAAAAATTCCTTAGGCATGTCGACAACCCCTAGGGACCCTTGTCGACATGGTGTCAGTTAACTTCAAAAATTTGAATTTCAAAAGAAGTGTCTATTCGTCATAACCTTTTATGAATGGACATGGCTGTTGTTCTACTATAAATAAGGGATGTTTTAAACGAATTTACATTCATAATTTTCTGATTTCACTCCTCTTCTTCTTCCACATTTCTTTATATACATTTTTACTATTACTCTACCGAAATCATTATTGAATCTAACTAGATTATATCTGGTTTGATTCTCTATCACTATCTCAACAAGATCCCAGTGCTATTCAGAGCTATAGGCTTCTCTGTAATTGAGGCAACCCTACCCTTAGCTGTCATTTATTTTGAATGACTCAATTAGTTTAAAACTAAATTCAGGGTTGCACTCTTTCACAAACCAACTTTTTTTTTACATGTATGTATATTTTCCTATGTGTTTCCCAAGATCCACTTGATCAATATAGAAATATTGATATACTACTTTATAAAACTATTTGGGTGTTCATTTTAATTCTAATATCAGAGCATTTCTGTAAAGGGTATCTCAGTCTATATATATATATATATATATATATATATATATATATAATAAAACTGAGGTTAAATCTCTGTGCAATTCCATTAGCCAATTCCCATTTATTTTTCCTACACTTAGCATTTGTGTATTTGATATAACATGTGAACTAACTCGTAATATTTAAATTTGCAAGGTTTGCCTTTTAAAATAGATCAGCTGTGAGTTGTGCATGCTTCTGTGCACCTATGTGCACATAGTCATGTACAGCTGCTCTCTGCTTACCTTAGTCTTCAGGTAGACTAATTTGTTTTGGTGAGTTTCCTAAACTAATTGATCATAATATACTAGTTTCATTCTTTCATAAAAATCATCAAACAAATTTAGATTTGGGTTATTCCTTGTCTCATAAATTTTTTCTTCAATTCATATGTAAATGTATTCTAATTTTTTAAAACGGTCTGATGTGTATATTCTCACTACTGGTTTGAATAGGTATAAGCTTCAGGTCTATGATTACTTTACTGCTAAATTCTTGGAAATTTGCATGCTTATAAGTTATAACATAAAGCTAAACATATCTATCTTTTCCACTGAAAATAGTTTCAACTCATGATACTTTTTCTTTTACTGGTAATGGTTCCATCACATAATGATCCCTAAAATCATTCATTACATAATAATCAAGCTCAACATACTGCAAATATTAATTACATATAAGTCTTTTAAAATAAACATAAGGAACATTCTTCAACAAAAGCCATATTTCAGTTGTTAGCAATTTCTTCCTAGCATCACATTTCTGCTCTTTTTTTTACTTAGCTTCTTCATTACCTGCAGACATCCCATGATCTACCCCACCATGTAAGTGAAGCACCCATTTGATGCAAGCAACAAACAGGTCAGACTAAAGTCTGGTATGAGTAAATTCAATTGACAATACATAAGATTAATGGAGCTAGTTCCATATTACCTTTGTTTCAGAAGTTAAAGGTTCTACTCAGATTATTAAACCACTTTCTCATGTTCACATTTTTAAGAATCCTTACAGTGAAATGAGGGAACTGCTAAATACATGTATATGTGCTCAGACTAATTTCTTAACATAAATCTTTATTTTTAAAAATTCATAGCAGCCATCATGCAAATCACACAGGCATTCCCAAACATGAACAAGAAACATCCATATCATTAAGCTAAAGTGCCAATATGAGACTGCATATCAAGACTCCCATATACTTTCAGCATTTATACATTTTACATGTAAATTCACTTCATGTTATTCAATTCAAAAGGATCCAGTATCACATTTTATGGTTGCATTGGTGCACATTGCCTAGAACTGCTTCTTACTTTCCAGTGCACTATAAGCTTTTGGACATGATCATGCCATGTGCAAACTCACACCCCAACCTTGGTGCAAGCCAACCACTATGCCATACCCACTTTCCTATTACCCAACCTGATAGAGGTGACCCATGTCCTTAGTTTAATTACTAAGTTCTCTCCCACATCCCATATTTTCTATGCAGAGTTATGCCCAACACTGTTTTATCCCCAATCACTTCATACTAATAGTTTCTATACATCCATCAAAACTCATTCACATATATATTTATTCAGCAATCACTCATACTTTAAAAATCCGTTCAAGTTAGTTTTATTTTAGAGATATGCCTTGGTTAAAGCATAGCCTAGAGCCTATACCAAGTGAAGTGCTACTCTGGTTCTCCTTATAGTCCACCCACATATTAAAGTGTATTTTCTTATTACTTCAACCTTATTTCCAGAGAACATCAAATGATAAATTAGGATTCAGCACATGGAAATTCCATTGCATCCCAACCATCTTTCAGTTGCAAGACATAAGCCAGAGGACCACTTCCTCTTACTGCCTTGCACCTTACTTTATTTATAAATTTATAAAAACATTTCTTAGGTACATAAACATCTAAATTATCATCAATTTTTCCTTAAATATATCATATATGAACAATCAATCATAAGTTAAATGACAACCAAGGAATACAAGACACATATCTTCAGAAACAACAGAAAAGGATTAGACTAAAAAAATGCAAGCAAAACTTCAAACAGAATTAAAATAAACTAAAGGTCAAATGGCTGCCTTCCATAGGTCTTAATGCCTTGCCAAGTGATGGTTTACTCACCAAGGTTCTTCTTCCTAAGCCTTGATTTAAGTCTGCCATTGACCTCCTAGCTGCTGCCTGCCTACTCCTTTTCTATGTTTTGTTTTTTGGTTTTTCTCATGTGCACCCGTAGGAGGTGATGAGGTATATAGTGGAGTTATTAGGGTTTTAAGGTTAGTTAGGTAATTTATTTTCATCAGAAATCCCATCATTATTTCTGATCTCACCCAATAGCTCACCCCCTCCACTTTCCCTCCTTACCATTTTTCCCTTTTACCTTGTCTTAACTATTTTTGGCAATTTTCTTTACACACTTTATGCATGATTCTGGCTTGGCATTATCTGATTTTAATTATGCATAAAAACTTATGTGTCTAACCAAATGTGTGTGTGTTAATTAGTTATTATATTTTCTACCCATGCATGCTGCCATGTTTATTATATATATATATATTAATATATATATATGTTTATTTAAATTAGGACTAAGACTGCCTATGTTATTTATACATTATTATTGGGTTAATGTAGCTATACTAATAGGTCATGCACTCATTTACTTTTGCATTTACCAACAAGGCCTCTACATACTAATTTTTTTTCTTGCTCAGGTAGTATACTGGAATAGTGTGCATGTGCACAAAGACATGCATATTCATTTATACACCATTGTTTTTCAGAGAAAAGAAAAATTTTGTTTTCAACTAACTAACTTTCTTTTTGCAAAGTAGGTAATATATATATATATATATACTCAACTATGGGCTGTCACAGTAATCAATCGAGCGAGAAAAGGTGTGATTGTAGCCTGGAAAATCAATCAAGTGAGAGAAGGTGTGATTGTAGCCTAGGAAATCAATCGGGTGAACTTGTTGCCCGTAAAATAAAGTATCTCTACCCAGAGGATTGTGAATCTGGAGTGGTGTACCTCGTGGCCTTGAAATCGAGGGTGTAATTGTAAGAATTGATTTTGAAAGGAAATCCGTACTTGTGTTGCGGGACTAGATGTAGGGTAACTCCGAACCAGTATAAAATCCGGTGTGTTCTTTCCTTTACTGCTTTTACTTTATATTTGCATATGTGTTTGATTCTGTGATTATATCTGTGTCTGAATATTGCATACATTTGTGTTCAAATTAATATAAACTCAAAAAGAATTAGTAATTCCTTAAAACACTATTCACCCCCCTCTAGTGTTAATTCTAGCCTTAAGATCCGTAATCCGCATTTCTCCCATTTGGTATCAGAGCACTGGTTTTCAAAATTTTCATAATCTGATTTTTGAAAAATTTTAAAATGGCAATTTTTTTTATAAAATTATTAACACTATTTTCATATGAATATGTCACAGAATCATCATGATATTGTTGTTTAAAACTATATTTAGTTATTTTTAAAAGTCACTTGATTCTTTAAAAAGTTATGTTGTTTTGCAGGGGAAGAGTTATATCTAATGACTGTTGGTTAAAAGATATCAGATAATCATTCATCGATCAAGAAGAACAAATGGATATATAATGGCAATCGACAATGAAATGGGTACCAGATCAATACAAAATTTTGATTCTCATCTACAACTTGATTTGATATTGTACTTCTCTCCATCTGCTTCACAATGTCACTAGTTTCGTGCAAATCCGTCAAAAATTGACCAAGTTATAGTCAAATGAAGTTTTGGTGAACAAAGAGAAAAAGAAAGCTAAACTGTCAATGGTATTCTTCAAGTTGCATCCAGATATTTGAGTATTTTGTCCCAACTCCTTTTCCAGATTGTAGTTCTTGTTTTCACAGTCGTTTTGATGGGTGGATCATCAAATTCCGATCAAAATTGAGTGAGATATGACAGTTTGAAGTTGGCTATCCAAAACTGAAAACTGTGTACGGGATTTCCTGCATTTCTCTTACTGTTCGGCCTGTTGCACCACAATACCGTCCAATTTGTCACCAATTTATTACTAGATCGTAGCCCTTATCTTCCTCTTCGATTTGCCACTAGTTTCATCCAATTCCGTTAAGAAACTAAGTAGATATGCCTCCTAGAAGTTTGATAGTAAATAGAAAAACGGGAAGAAGAAGAAGAAGAAAAAGTTTTATAAAAAGTGGTGACTGTTGGGCCTATTTATAGTGGTTGAAGTGTCCATTCATTCAAAATTCAAATTCAAAGTTTTGGCGCCAAGTTGGTCAATCTACTAAATCATCTGTATCTTTCTCATACGGTCTTCAAATTCAGCAAATGAATATGCTATGATGTAACGACCTGACTTTTTTCACCACAGAAAGTCGCATCATCTTGAAGAAAGAAAGGGATAGAAAAGAGAAAAGATAGAGAAGAAAGAAAGAACAACATCAGAATCTCAACAGTGGAATGAATAAATTATATTAATCACATAAGTATTACATAATATACAACGACTATCAGAGTTACACAGCTTATACAACACATACTAGACAGTTATAAACACCTGTCTAGTTATTACAACTTCAAATACACTCAAACAAAAGACTCAAAGATCAACACAGCGGAACCACTTAAATATCTACAAATGCTGAAGCCTCCTGCTCCATTGCTCCTTCAGAATTCGTCAAAGCAAACCTGAATCCCTTGGCTACTCGTAAAAATTTGAGTACCCAAGAGTTTATAAAACAGAAAATAAACACTTGGGTCAGACATGGGTCTGGTGTGAGTAAACGGGTTAAAGTTGCTTAATTTCAAAATCTTTTGAAAACAAAGGTATCACGTAAGACTTTCCACACATAAACATGGAAAAGTTTTTACCTTACGCTAACCAAAACTTTGATAGGAAATTCGATTTTATATTATAATAGGGTCTAGGGTTTTCAAATAAATACTCATATAGCTGAAATTGTTACATTATTAAATTCCAGCATACTAGCCACAAAGTGGGTTATACAATCAAGTCCGATGGCACTTATTGGAAGTTGGATTTCCATACAATGGCAGGGCTACTAGGGTACCGCCCGTCACAGTACGTGGCCTAGATTAATGTACCGAGGAGTACGCCCGCTCTCCTGCAACACAAAGCCGGAACCATCCCTTACTGGATAATCCCGAATAAGAAACCCCAGCGGTTGTAGCTATTCAACCGCCCACACAACCGAATAAAAAGAAGGGACCTCTAGACAAAGGGAAATCTTATCCTACTTGGGTGCTACCTACTAACCTTGCTGCACCTCCCCTATTTTAGCCATTCCCGGTTGATGAGGCTTGAGGCTACGATTACCTTTATAGAACACATCTATCTTAGAATGCTCATCGTCCAACTGTTGATGTACTTGAAAGCATTCAATCCATACAAGTTCGTTCCAGGTTCGAACGAAACCGAAGGCATTATCTCGTTACACTCATTTTGGAATCACCCTCAGAGTTAACGACAATAACCCTTGCTCTCTGAATCTTCATCTTCACTTGAGATTCACGACCTATCATTAATTTGGATCGATGTGGTATTCGGATATCCAAATCTGGAAACCCGATCCCGGTCTCATTGAAATCCAAACGTATTTTAAAGGCCAATTTTGTTTAAAGGTTTAAACAATTCAATTCAATTCAATACTTGAATTCACACAGCATTTAACACAGATAAATATCACACATTTATCACAGATATATCCAATATCATATCACAGAATATCATAGCATATCATCCAATAGATATCATCCAATTCAGATATTCTACACAACAATCATCCATAAGCAACAATTATTAACCTTATGTTATAATTAATTTAATTAACTTAAATTAAATTAATTACTTAAGAATTAATTATCTAACCTTGCTTAATCTATCATTAATTAATTACAAACCTTTAATTAATTAATTACTCGTTAAATATTAATCATCCTTGATTAATTATTCATTAATTACATAAAGTAATTATCTTTAATTAATTTCACAAATTAATTATTCTTAACCATTAACAGTAATTAACCTTTAATTACTCTTATTAATTACATTAATTAATGATCCTTAATTAATTACTTCCATTAATTAATTAACTATAATTAATTACATTGACCCTTAATTAATTACATTAATTAATTAAACTTTAATTAATCACTTCTATTAATCCACCTTAATTAATCATAAACAGTAATTATCATCCTGTAATTACTTACCTTAATTAATTAACTATATATAATATTATATCTCTACCTAATCTGTTAGGTTACCTGTCCGGGTTTTCCAACATAAGTTCTAAAGGTAGATGGAGTAGTGGTATGTGTAGCATGACTACCACTAATGTTAGAAGCCCATATGTTGAGATTGGAAGTGTATCTGTCGAGACTGTAGACCCAATATCGTCTCAAGTAAGTTTGGCAGTATGGTGTAAGGATTTCTCGGATCTTTGAAGATTTTTTTTTTCAAGATTCGGAGTCCATTATTGGAGTGTAAGCTTGGTTGAGCTTGGGTGAGCGGATTTTCGAGAGTTTGGATCTGTGGAATAAGCAGAAGTGAGAAATGGTATCTTGGCAACATCAGGAAGGAGCAGCTGTGTGATGAGACGCAGTGTCTATGGATGTTCCCGAAGGAGATGTTCTTTTTGGAGCAAGATTAAGAAGAGTAAGTTATTGGCGCTTGGTTTGGAGCCCGAGTTTCTTGAGAGATTGTCTGCCCATCTCAAGGGGTCTTTTGTGAAGTTAGTTGATGGTTTTGGAGTTCGAGGAGACTATGGATTAGAAGTCTTTGGTTAGCTGTGATAGCAGTTTCAGCTCGGAGGTGTTTGTGTGCCGACAAGAAGATTTTATGGCTTAGCAGTGTCCTAGAGATAGAGTTTGGAAGCAGTAGTGTGGCCCGTTTCTCCGATGGCTCAGGAATCTTTGTGGTTCTTCTATCAGCAGTCCGGGCAGATGGTGAAGACTTTCTTGAAGGGTTAACTTTGTTTGGAAAAGCTTAAGGTTGTTCTAATTGGTAAAGAGAGAACAGTTTCTTTGGAATCCGAACTAGGTAGGATCGCAAAAGTGACTTGCGATTAGTTTGGGAATTTATCTTGGGCAATCTTTTGTTTGAGATTGAGGCTTCTCATGTGGAAGTAGGAGCTACTGAAGTAGTCAGCGATTTTTCCGGATGTCATCGAGGAAGTAGAAGTTGTATGCATCTAGAGTTTGAGTTCCGTATCAACTTGGTTCCACAAGCGATACCGGTAGTTAGCCTAGTAGTAGGATGGTTTCTAGAGAAAGGATTTGGTGTAGCGGAGCAGAAATTTTTGGAAATGGATTGGTCATATCTAGTTCTCAAGTTTGGATTCTACTGTAAGGTTGTGTGACCGAGTCGGATGGGTCACTAAGATTTTATGGATCTAATGAACCATGTTTTCCGAATATGTGTATCAAGTTGTGCTCGAGTTCATCGACATTCTCATCTATTTCAGAATCAGAGTTGTGCAGCGAAAGCAAGATAGTAGTTGTGCGAGGAAGGAAGTAACCTCAGATTTCTACAGGAAATTTAAGTAGACCTCTGAATATGTATAGGAAATTTTCAGGATCTGAATATAAGGTTATAAAGTACATCTGTTTTGGCTGTTTCAGATGGGAGAAGTAAGTTCAGTCTTCTATATTTTTGTGGAGTAGAGTTTGTGGGTTTCAGCGAATTTTGGAAGGATCATCTTGTTGATAGGATCTGGAGATCATTTTGTTCTTGGTCCAGTTGTTTTAGGAAGCATCAGCAAAGGTTGAGCTGATCAGGAGGAAGAGATGAGGTAACCCAGGATCGTCTATTGAGTTATACAGATTTGAGACAAGGAATTTGGAATTCCGAGTTGGAGATTGGAAGTTGTTTAATTTTTCTCCGATTAAAGAGCTATAAGATTTGGTAAGTCTGGAAAGTTAACTCCGAAGTATTTTGGATTTTCCTATGTTCTCGAGAGGAGTAGTTCTTTTGTTTACAGGATTGAATGGCCAGTTTGGATAACTGGGATTCATTATGTTTCACGTATCTCTGAGGGAGTACGTGTATGATCTATCACTGGTTGTAGAATCTGCAGTTCAGATGGATTTGGAAGTTGAGCTAGACTTGAGTGTGGTCTGATATTTTGTTCAGATTAGTGGATCTAGAGAAGAGAGGAGCTCTGGATCATAGTGGTATTGTTAATTTAGATTCTGTAGAGCGAGTATTCTAGTGATTTATACCTGGGAAACTCTAGATAGTGTTATGAAGTCTATCCTGATTTGTATCAGGACAGTTAGTTAGGTTTGTTTGAATGAATTGGTTGCTATGATTGTTAGTAACTGGATGATAGGTATGCTTTGTTGTTTGGAAATAAAAATCTTTGCTGGATTATTAAATTATCTTTGCTTTTAAATTTCGAGGATGAAATTCTTTTAAGGGGGGAGGAATGTGATGACCCGGAATTTTGGGCAATATCAATTTAATAATCTTTATTAATATTTAAATTGGATTGATAATTTACCTATATAATTTTAATTTTAATTTGTAAATTTAATCTTTTAAAGGCTAATAAATATTTAATTTGGCAATATCTATTTTTATCTTTTCTAACAATATAAAATTTGTAAGATTTATCTTCCAAAGATAATAAAATTATATTCTATTTATAGTGTATATATTAGTATATATATATATATATTGTGAATAGGAAATCTTTTGTTTCAAATAAAACATGTGTTTTCAAATTATAATATATATGTATGTATATATTGTGATTCGAAGCTTTGTTTTAAATTTAATATTTTTTCAAAAGCTAATTTAAGGTTATTTTGATATTTTCAAAATATAAGATAATTATTTATTTTTAAAATGTGATAGTTTAAATAAGATTTAATAAAAGATTTTATTTTGTTTTCTTTTAAAAAGTACTTAATCTAAAATGGTTATAAATATATATATAGGTTTAACTAGACCTTTCTTATTTAATATCTCTTTAATTTAAATGGTTTGTAAACATAAATAAAATTAAATAATAATTCACATTTACATAAATAGAAAAACATAATTACTTTTATTAATAAGGGTTTAGACATAATTTTGCTTGTTTTTAACACTTGTAAGTTAAAGGATTCATGCAATGACAATTGTCTAAATTAAAATAATGAATTGAATTGTTTAAACCTTTAAACAAACTTGGCCTTTAAGATACGTTTGGATTTCGATGAGACCGGGATCGGGAATCAAATTTGATTATCCGAAAACCACATCGATCCAAGTTAAACGATAGGTCGTGACATCTCAAAGTGAAGATCGAGATGGAGTTTCAGAGTGCAAGGGTTATTGTCGTTAACTCTGAGGGTGATTCCAAAATGAGTGTAATGAGATAATGCCTTCGGTTTCGTTCGAACTCGGAACGAACTTGTATGGATTGAATGCTTTCAGAGCATCGTTAGGTGGACGATGAGCATTCTAAGATAGATGTGTTCTATAAAGGTAATCGTAACCTCAAGCCTCATCAACCGGAAATGGATAAAACAGGGGAGGTGCAGCAAGGTTAGTGGGTAGCGCCCAAGTAGGATAAGATTTCCCCTGTCTAGAGTCCCTTTTTATTCGGCTGAGTGGGCGGTTGAATAGCTACAACCGCTGGGGTTTCTTATTCGGGACTGTCCAATAAGGGATGGTTTCGGCCTTGTGTTGTAGGGGGTCGGGAGTGATCCTCGGTACGTTGATCTAGGCCACGTACTGTGATGGGCGGTACCCCAGTAGCCCTGCCATTGTATGGAATCCAACTTCCAATAATTGCCATCGGACTTGATTGTATACCTATGTATGCTAGAATTTAATGAATGTAACAATTTCGGCTATGTGAATATTTATTTGAAAACCCTAGACACTATTATAATATAACTCGATCTCCTATCAAAGTTTTGCTTAGCGTAAGGTAAAAACTTTTCCATGTTTATGTGTGGGAAGTCTTACGTGATACCTTTGTTTTCAAAAGGTTTGAAGTTAAGCAATTTTAACCGTTTACTCACACCAGACCCATGTCTGACCCAAGTGTTTATTTTTGTTTTTCCTAAACTCTTGGGTACTCAATTTTTTACGAGTAGCCAAGGGATTCAGGTTTGCTTTGATAAATTCTGAAGGAGCAATGGAGCAGGAGGCTTCAGCGTTTATAGATATTTAAGTGGTTCCGCTGTGTTAATCTCTGAGTCTTTTGTTTGAGTTGTATCTTGAATGGTAATAACTAGACAGATGTTTATAACTGTCTAGTATGTGTTTTATAAGCTGTGAATCTCTGATGTATATGATACTATGTAATATTAATGTGATTAATATAATTTATTCGTTCCGCTGTTTAGATTCTGATGTTGTTTCTTCTTTCTTCTCTATCTTTTCTCTTTTCTATCCCTTTCTTTCTTAATAATGATGCGTCTTTCTGTGGACAGAAAGGTGGGTCGTTTCATTTGATTGAATTTTACTTGATTTTATTTAGAACATAAATTGTTTTATATTATTTTCTGTTTAAAGAAATTATTTATATAAATTAAACTATGTATTTATTAATTAGGAAATTTATTATAAAAGCTTTTTAAACCATTTTTAAATTTATAAATTCATGCAAATTACAAGTGTTAATATATAAGTCTTTCTAATAACATGTGTAAGAGGATCAACTAATGTAAAAGACAAGTGTCACCATTCTATTTTTATTTTCTTTTATTTTTAATAAAACACTGTAACGACCCAGAATTTCGAACCCGAAAATTCCAGATAGTTAGGAGAAAAAGAAAAGAGATAGAAGAAAGAAACAGAACAAGACACAGATTCTCACATTCGCAGCGGATCAAAATATAATATCAAATAATAATATCAGTTGTACAAAGAAAACTGTATTTGTTAATTTTCATCAATACATCAGAGTTACAACATATACACAAATCACTGGACAGATACAATTAACATGTCCCAAACAACTATAATATATCACAGCGGAATACACTCCATACGTTCCTGCCATCCAGCTCGCCACCTGAGCTCTAGAACGTCCTTACCTGGAAATCTGTAATACTCGGTCTGATCGCTTACTCGATCACACAATTTCTCTTCCGAACTAGTATCGTCCACCCGACTTCCTAGTGCGGACTCAGATTGTAACGACCTAGAATTTTGAACAGATTAAATTGAAAATATTTAATTAATTTTAAATATTTGAACGATGATTTAATTTGACTCCCCGATATAACTTTGAAATTGGCGATCAAATTATAAAATTTAATCTGTTGATAGTTGGAATAAAAATTTGAATCTTCAAATTTTAAGCTGAAGAAAAATATTTCAAAAGCTTCTAAAATTCGTATTGATATTACTGAAGATAACAAAAGCTTCAGAATTGAGTTTGAAAACGATTTGATCAGTTTTGAAATTTATCGTTCGCATCGATATTTAAAAATAGCCGTCCGAGGCACAGTCTCGGAATTCGACGAAACCAGTTCCATTGGGTCCGTAATATTGAATTATTACCGGATTTCCAATTCCATATTTTTCGGAGTTGATATGTGACCGTACGGTGAGTAAACGTGTTGAATTTTTATTCGAATTAAATTTAAAATTTAAATTTTAAATGTTTAGTCAACACACACACGTTCTCCCGTACCTACTCCCATACCCCCGTACTTCATTACCATCCCTCAGTTTCAATTCAAATTCACGAAGCCCTCTCTTTCCTCAGACAAAATCAAAGAAAAAAAAATTAGCCGAGCTTCGAAATATAAAGATCTCGTTCCTTTTTGTTCGAAACCCCTAGCTTAAATTCACGAAATCAAATTAGAGCTCGCGCGTTTTATAAATCAAAACTCTTTCAAGTCGCGATTTCAATCTCGAGTAGATGGGAGCTCGCGCGCGTGTACGAGTGGGAGGGAGCAACGATGGCGAGGGGGTTTGTCTATAGGGGAATCGAAGCTCGCGATGACTGGAGGAGCTTGCAAGCGAAGAGGGCCGTAGGCGACGTCGAGGCAGAAGCGGTGACGCTCGTGGCGTTCGTGAGCAGGTGGGGTCGCAAATTGGATTCGTCGGCAGCGACGTGCGCTCGCGCACGCGAGGAGAAGGCGTGGGTCGAACGGCGATCGCAAGCAGTGGAGGAGGTTGGGGCCTGGGATGTCGATCGAGATTTGTTTCTTTGCAGTGAGGTAGTTTCTTGTGTTGTTTATTTAGATTTATAGATTTATATATATATACGAATTTACAGTAAGGTAATCTTAAATTATATGTGATTTCAAAATAATAATATGCGTATTTGCATTTATACAGTAAAACAGAAAGTTAAACTTTTATTCACTGCAGAATATTCAAGTGTAAAACAAAAGATTTATTTCAGAAAAAAATAAATGTTTACCGTTTATATAAATGGAAGTTTACAGTTATAAAATTTTGGCTAAGTAAATAAATAGAACGATAATTTAAAAGTTCGATTTAATTCGAATATTGATAAACTGTGTAAATTGTTATACAAGGTCAAATAAAGTCGAGAAAACAAACTGCAATGGAAATGGATGGCAAATTAAAAGCAAAGGTGAGATTTTTCTCACTCAAAATAAATTTTGTATTGCAATTATTTGTTGACTGATTGATTGCTATTGGATGTGATATTAGATATAGTAGGATATATATATATATAGCAATATATACATATTGGCATATGTATATATTGGATTGATTGATTTCCCGCCTCGTATAGCGGATGAGACCCTATTGCCCCATTAGTAAGCGGATGATTTTATAAAACCCATATACCGCGATATTCCACCTCGAAGTGGAATTGGTATTGTGCTAACGTCTGTGGATGCAGGGAAACAGGTTGGAGGGATCCAACTGGATTCCTCACCAATATTTATTTGATTTCAGATATTATGATTTTTGTTGATTATCATATTGATATATGATATTGGATGTTGTGATTGACTAATTGGTGCTGTTGCATCATCGGATTCAGTTTTGAAGTTTAAAAATAACGACTTTTACTTTAAAAGGATTTTAAAGTGATTTTTGAAAGTGGACGTTTTATTGAACTTTTGAATTGATTTATTTCAAATAAATAAACGTTCAAATTTTAAAGTTATAAAAGTTATAATTTTTTGTGAAATATAACCGGAAGGTGATTTTTGAAATAAATAGTCGAGTAATTTATAAAATGGTTTAAGTTGGGATTTTTGAATAACTATAAACGATTTGTATAAAAAGATTTATAAAATTGATATCTATAAATTTAAAATATTGGAATTATAAAACGAGTTTTTGTAAGTATTAAAAATGAAATAATTATGGAATTCGTAAGTGTATGAAATTTATAGATTTATAAATTGTGAAGTTGAAAATGAATGAAATTGTAGAATGAAAGATTTATAAGAAATTAACTTATAAATTTGATTTTTTACCTTTAAATGGATCTTGATTGAATTTGTTAATAAAGGAGATTTATAAATCAAAGTTGTTATGAAATATAAAGGTGAATTTATAAACGTTGTTTTATAAATTCGAAAATCAATCAAATCTGATGAATTTAATATAGAAGGTTATTAAGGGAATTTTATCCACGATTTTGGATAGTGGATAATTCTTGAAATAAAATGTGTAGGAAAATATTGAAATTTGGATTTGTGAAGTATATTCACGATTTTGGACAGTGAATATATTGTTAAGTAAAATGGATATTATTTTGGGAAAGTGACATTGAAGATGAAGTTAATTGTTTTAACGATGTTTTAAAATGTGTTAAATATCGAAACCATAGATTTCAACATTCATTGTTGAAATAGACGTTTTCGAGAAATAAGGAAATGGTGGACTATAACACTGTTGTTATAGTAAATGGTTTCCGAAAGGAAATGTTTTATATAGTATTGGGATTTATATATCTATCTTAAAATCCGAATCCCTATACTAATGATTTTGAGTCGTCGTAACGATGTTTTACGTAACATTCGTTTTGACTCAAATAGATGTAATAGTAAATGATTCCTTAAAGAATGAAATATATACTTAATTTTGCTTTAAGTATATCGAATATTTTCAAATGTTGAAAATAAAATATTTGTGAAATACTTATTATTAAGTAAGTAAGGAAATACTTTTCCAATATGAAATGAAACGTTTAAGAATTTATCTTCTTAAAGATAAATCGAAATTGAATATTTGAAATCGATTGAAGATCGTATATCAGTAGATATTTTGAAATATAAATTCAATATTGAATTTATAAAGGGAATGGAAACTGTTTAGAAAAATAAATATCGATTTATTTTTAAAGTGTGGAAATTTTATATCTAGTAAAGATATTTTTGGAAAATAAATAATTTGGAAAATTATTTGGAATCTGATGATGTTGCGCATCTTTATTGATAGTTAAATAACCGACTATCAATATTTACCTTTAAATGGGTATTGGTTGTGAATTGGATGAATTTGAATGCCACACTTATTTTTGAATAAGCGCTCACTATTCGGGTTAGCCGGGAAAGGACCATGGGGTCGTATAACCCATTCCGAATATGTGATACGTCGTTATGAATTGCATTTGATGACCGGTGTTGAAGACCGGATATTTTTGAAAACGGAAGGATTACCGTCGAGTTACTCTACATCGGCTGATCTCCGGTTTAGAGGTTTTATCACCCTTAGTGACGGGAAGTCCGGACGTGATTAGAAAATTATCCGGATGTTCAAGGGCTTCGTGAGAAGTGCCTTCGGTTCTGTTCGATCCCGGAACAGACTTGTATGGATTGTGTGTCTAACGTTACAAATTGAGATATAAAGCTGATTTCTTTCAAATACATTTCTGTTGGTGGCGGAGAATTTATTCTCTTAGCTTAACACCCTTCTCTGAGACGTACGAGCTCAGAGGTTATGTAGTTGAAATTTATCAGCGATATATTCCCAATTTGGTAACGTGGCATACTGAGTGTTGCTGTGAAATGATCGTTGTTTGATCATTTATGATATGACCGTTTGTTTGATCATTTATCTTTGTGATCAATGCTTTGATCATTTGTTTGACCCGAAGCATGGCTTTTGAAAAGCGTAGCTTTGTGGACGAGACTTCATCGAGCCTCACACCCCGGAAATGGTCAAAACAGGAAGGATGCAGCAAGGTTCTAGGGAGTAGCGCCCTTAGTGTATGTCATTCCTTCTGGATAGAGGTGGTATCATGGTATGGAGCCCAGATACTTAACCTATGTGGTTACTGCATTATTATTATTATTATTATGTGGTTGTTGCGAATCAGTGATCCTCGGGAAGATCGGGTACGATCGGGGGATGGCATACGTGTGTCAGTAGTTACCTATTTTTGCAGAGGTAACCCGGCCTTGTGTTGGCAGAGATCCGGTTAGGTTCTCGGGACGTCATTCCAGAGGCAATTCCATGTGGCAATGGGAAGTTCCTTGGCCTGACCATTTGTTGGAAATCCAAAGAAACAATACGTGACTTTACGGTTTTAGTTGTAGAACCTATCATTCACTTATGGTGGCGCCCCACCGTTTGGATGGTAGCTATAATAGGCATAGTTTGAAATGTATATGCTGGCTAAGATTTATATTATACTTTCGAAATGTTTTCTACACTATGCACTAATAATAATATCAAAAATGACTTGATTTTGCGTAGTAAGCATCTTTGACTATCATAAGAAGAAATCTCCTCCAATTCTGCGTTTGCATTGTGTGTGTGGCGGGAGGTCTTATGGTAGTTTCATTTTCCAAAAGCATTTCGAATTTACTTTAGAATTATTTTGTTGTTATAAAGAATAACAGTTTTACGATCTCACACCAGTCACCATGACTGACTCGGAGTTTATTGTTTCCCTTCTAAACTCTGGGTGCCCACCAATTTCCACACGGGCAGCCTAGAGTTATGTTATCAGGATATTCTGGATATTCTGGAGCTTTGAAGATAAGCTGGATGACGAGATGTAGTATTTATATCTGATATTATTTATTCCGCTGTGTACTCTGTATGAGGACAAGTTTATATAACTGTCCATTGATGTGTTGTGTTGTATATTGACTCTGATTGATGTATGAATAAACTGATATAGTTCTTTGTTTTAAAAGACTAGTGATTATCTATTATATATTGTTCTGCTGCGATATGTGAGATTCTGATATTGTTTATGTTTCTGATGTTGTTCTGTTGTTCTCCTTCTCGTTTTCTTCTATCTTTTCTTCTACCTCTTCTTCTAAACCCTAAGAATTCGGTTTTCCGGCATTCGTTTGCTCGGCAGTTGATACAGTGGACGTATCGATGTCGATTTTCGAAAGTCGAAGAATCGGGTCCTTACACAGATCTGGTTTCTTGATCAGAAACCGTCATTCTCCTTGCATAGTCACAACTATAATAGAGAATATCCAGAACCAATCAAAAATCCATATCCAGGTTCGCCGTCGAAAATCGAGCAAAAAAATCCCAACTCGGATCGATAATACTATCTTGAAATTCTGTGTTCGAATCTGGATCAAATCACTATGCGAATAGAATAATATACATATATCCTACGTATTTATCTTTATTGGTTATTAGCCAAATCAATTCTCTTTTCTATTCACATTTCCTTTAATTCCATTCACTTATTCTCAATTGCTTCCATTTCCAATTGAGTTATTACTTCAATTACAAACAGTTTGAACTCTGACCTATTTAAATTTTAAAAATAGCTTGAAAAAGTTTAAAATAGATAAGTAGTTGAAAAATAGTTATTAGTTTGTAAAATAGCTGTAAAATAGTTAAGTAGGTATAAAATAGCTAGATAATTGCAAAATAGTTTTTTAAAATAGTGATTAGATATAAGTAACTGAAAAATAGTAATTAGTTTATAAGACAGTTTCAAAATAGTTAAATAGTTCCAAATTAATTGTAAAATAAGTATAAGATAGTTTGGGGTTTAAGAAGAAAGATTGTATAGTAAATAGTTTGGAAAAATATATTTGTATTAAAACAATTTATTTTGAAAATAGTCCAGAGTCAAACTATTCAATTCCCATCAATTCAATTTAAATTTCTCAAAATATACCCTTAATTATTTTCATAAATTAATTAGCCTTTAATTAATTTATTATCCTCAAATAATTTATTTATGTGATTAATTTATTTAATTTTATATATATCACATATATGTATACACACACATTCAAATCTAAGCATACACGCAAATCATTTCATTCTATTTTACTTCAAGATTCCATTCATGAATCAAAGTTAAATCTCAGATTTGAAAACTGCTTTTTAAAATAAAGTTTACTCACCTGATTGAATGATGAAGAACAGAGCTTCCAGATTTGAAAAGCTTTTGAATTTTTAAAAACTTGAGTGCTTGCTTTGATTTGAAAACTTTAAACTTGAATGCCTTCGAAAACTTTAGTGCTTGAAAAATGCTTGATTTAAAACTGCAGTTGCATGCAGGCTGGTTCATCTCAGGTTGAAGATGAATTCAGGCTAATGGTTTGAAAAATGCAGGCTTGTTCTTGTTTGATTCCAGGTTGTTGAAGAATGGTTACAGATTTGGCTTGATTATCTTGCTTCAGATTGCATTATGAAGATGTTACAGGCTTTGCCTTTGATTTTGGAAAATGTTTTTACCTTTAAATAAATAAAGATTTAATGATTTGAATTATTAAGATAATTAAAATGGATAATTAATTTATTTAATTAATTAATGATTGGGATTAATTAAATTAGTAATTAAAGGTTTTAATTAATTAATTAAGGTCTAAGATTAATTAATTAGGAATAATTAATTTGTAATTAAGGATTATTAATTAGATTTTAATTAATGATTAAAGATTAATAAATCAAGTAATTAAGGATTAATTAAGTTACAGTTAACACTTAATTAATTAAATAATTAAAGGTTAATTAATTGGTTATTAAGATTTATTAATTTGAAATTAATAATGGTTAATCTAAGTTAATTACTTAAGAAAAGTAATTAAATAATTGTTAATGAAGGTCATTAACTTAGGATTATTTAATAATTAATTAATGTGATTAATTTTAATAATTAATTAGCTTAATTAATTAATGATAATCATTTGTGAAATTGGTTAAGAATAATTACATAATGGAAGTAATTAAGGAATTAATTACTTAATGTAATTAATTAAATTTAATGTGATTTATTTAAGTTAATTAATTAAGTTTAATTAATTTAATCACTTGATAGTTTGATAAGTGTAAATTACTTAATGTAATTAATGGAGTATAATTATTCAGTGAAGTAATTAATGATAATTACTGGATGTAATTAATTGAAGATAATTTAACAATGGAAGTAATTTGGATTAAATTACTTTGTAATTAATCAAGGGATTAATTAAGATAATTAATTAAGATGTAATTAATTTATTTAATGAAGTAATTAAGGGTAGTAAATTACTGGATGAGATTAATCAAGATTGATTAATAATTGTGGTTTAATTAAGATTAATTACTTAATGTAATTAATTTAAATAGAATAAATAATTAAAGATGTAATTAGGGATCATTAGTTTATAATTAATTAATGATGTAATTAATGGTTGATTAATTAAGATTAATTAATCAATGATAAGTGATTATAGAATAACTAATTAATTGTTTTGTAATTGATTAATGTTTAAGTAAGCAAGATTTATATTGATGAAGTAATTAATTTAATTTATGTTAAATTAATTAGAGATGGTATAAATCATTACTTATGGATGGTTGAATAATATTGAATGCTTTGCATTGTTTGATATCTCTGATGAGATATGTGCTGATCTGTGATATGGATGTTTTGGTTGAATGATAATGTGAATTATCCATTTGTGATAATAGTGTAGATTATCTATTGTTATATTGTGTATTATCTATCTATATGTATATAGATAATTGAATTGAATTGTTTTAACTTTAAAACAACTTGGCCTTAAAAGATACGTTTTGGATTTCGATGAGACCGGGATCGGGTTTTGTAACAACCCGCATGTTTGACAATTCTATATTTAAATGTTTAATTTAAATGTAGCGTCGTTAGTCGGATTTTAGGGTCCGAAATGTTACTTTTTGCAAACGGCCGAATTGGAGCTCGAAACTATTTCCATTGAGTTCAAAATGGCGTTTGCGATCTTTTTGAGTATAATCTTTATTATGTTTGGAGTAAAATGACTTTTGCCACTTTTTTCTATTTGGGTTTGGGTTTGGGTTCAGCCCTTAACCCCACTTAACCCCCTAGCTCTCTAACTCTTCATCCATTCACTCCCATTTCATTTCATTTCCTCAAGCAAACTGAAAATGGTGGAGAGGAAGAGGAATTAGAAATTACAAAACCCTAGTTTCTTCTTGCAACTCGAATTCTTGCTCCAAAAATCAAAGAGAAGGATAGGTAAGCCTCCTCTTCATCTTCTCCAACTCTTCTCCTCTTCAATTTCAGAAATTTCCTAACCCTAATTTGGGAAATATGTGTTTATTCTTAGATTGAAGTTTGTAGAGTTGAAGTGGAGTGTGGTTGGTTGTTTCTTTGCATTTGAGCTCCTTCTTCTTCTTCTTAGTTTTGTGTAAAAAGGTGAGATTTTATCTCACATCTATGACTATAATCATCTTTGAGTGATAGGTATGGATTCCTATTACTTGTTCATATGCATTTGATCTTTGTTTGGATCGGTTTTATGTACATTCCAATTCTTGGGTTTCAAAGTCTAATTTTTATGAACATTCCTTTATGGATGTTTTGATCTTGTTTTGGTAATGAATCGATGTGCTTATAGGACATGGCAGCCGTTAGGCGTGAACCCCTAGCGTCCGTGCTCGACCGATTGAAAGTTGGGAGAGTTTGATCATCATTTGAATAGGCTGGAAACAGCCCAGGTTCAGGTTCGGCCGACCGAACTCAGGGTCCGGTCGACCGACCTGCTACCCGAGCTATTCCCTGCCTCTATTTTGGAAGTGCAGGAATTCAGGCTCCGGCTGACCGACCCAGGAAGTCTGGTCGACCGACCTGCTTCCCGAGAATTTTTCAAAACAGTGTCCGGTCGATCGAGCTCTGATAACGGCCAACCGACCTGCTCCTGTTTTCCCTATTTTGCCTATTTTTGCACATTTTGATTGGTTTTCCAAATTTTATCGATTCAAGTTGGTTCTTAGTGTTTAATATTGCATCTTTGGCTTTGATAACTTACCTTTGACTTCATTCACGGTTTTTATAAATAATCCCTCTAAATCATATTAAAAGCTCTCTTCTCCGCTTTATAAATTTCTATTTAAACACACACAATTTTGCACTTCGAACGAAGTGGAAAGGAGATTAAATGGTTAGGTAAAACACGGACCATGAATCCGCGCGTTCACCTTTCCGATTAATCCCCGACCTATTCGATTGATCATTTTGACCTTTGTGTCTAGTTTACCGATGAGATGAGGTAAACATTGTAATGCTTTGAGTGTGAAATTGGCTAATGGATAGTAAACCGTTTAGTGCGAACGAGTGGTTATGGGACTCGCGTTAACACTTTTCGGGTTCCTTTTCAAGAGTTGTGACACATTCTGCCAGTTAGTGGTGTCCAGTACTGGGCCTCCGGACCTTCACCACTACGGTTTGTTGCCTTTGGGATAGTGTCTTCGGACTGTCTCCCTAGGTTTGTTGCCTTCGGGT
The DNA here is from genome assembly GCA_030737815.1 of Allium fistulosum. NCBI lineage: Eukaryota > Viridiplantae > Streptophyta > Magnoliopsida > Asparagales > Amaryllidaceae > Allium > Allium fistulosum. The sequence goes on from CM060908.1 coordinate 942,319,067, forward strand.
ATGTTACCTTCGGGTTTGTGCCTTCGGGTTTGTTGCCCTATAGTATCGCTTCCGATGTTGGTCTTTTTGAGCCGCATGGGTGATATTGGGTTTGGAGCCTTCGGGCTTATGGATCCTTGTTATACAGTACTGAGCTCGAGCATCTTTTGTTGTTTTGATTGATATGTATATTCCCTAGTGCATCGCCTTTCGTTATTGGTCTTTTTGAGCCGCATGATATGTAGCGATCATCTAGTGGAACTTGTGTACCTTCATTGGTATTTGTTATTTGCCTTTTGGCTTGATTTGGGATATGATATCCTTTGCTTGTTGAGATGACGATGATATGAGGCTTGTTTTGTTATGTTCATCTTTTGTTAGATGATTGTGTTATCTCCTTTAGAGATAATTGTCAAACTGTATGTTTTTGCAGGTTTATTGTTGTTCAGTTTATATAACTGATTTGTTTATCTAAACTGACCCGTGTATTTTATACTCGGGTCAGGCCGAGATGTTTCAGGTTTGGTGCTTTTGGACTTAGCCTATTTTGCTTCCGCATGGACTACTCCGCTAGCTTCTTTTTGTCATAGTTTTTTTTGCGTAGTCCCATTTTGTTGTAACTCTGATATGTATTCTTTTGGATTCGCCTGCATATTGTGGTTTGCTATACCACTTGACATGTATTATTTTGTATACTCTATGATGTATCTGGGTATGTGTAATGTATTTGATGTTTTACTGTTCTGTGATGTGTGTTACATTGAGTTGTTACATTTTGTTCTGATAGATCCTATAGCCATTGTAGTTTTGCTTTAAGTATTTATTGAACTTGTCGAACCACATGAGATGATAAAAGCCACTTTTCGACGTGTTCAGTAGATAGTTAAAGTAAGACTACACATGGTCGCTTCCATTATACTCTATTGTCCGCATTAGCAGACGGTATTATCCATATAATACTCTTTGTTAATGAGGCTCTCGGAGTGGGGCGTCACAGCTTGGTATCAGAGCTGAGTTCAGAACAAAGTATGATAAACACAGAATAGAAGCACATATTCGATACATCAGAGTGTAATAAGTGATGCAAATCTTTGAATCTTCGTGTCCCTCTACTCTATCTACCTTGTGATTAATCTTGTTCTTATCTTAACTTTCAGCGTATGGCTGGAAGAGGCAGGGGACGACGTTCGGATGTTGGGCAATCCAGTGGCTCACATCCGGATGGCGTTTATATGTCTGCCGATTAGTTTTTGGAGTTGTTTAGGAGCACTCAGCCTCCAGTTCCTCCTCGAGTGTCTCCGCCTCGTAAGTCTGCCTTTGCACGCCTGTGCAGTGATTTTGCTCATCTTGGAGTAAAGCCGTTTAAAGGCTCCGAATCTGTTCTCGAAGTCCAAGCTTGGATTCACACTTGTGAACGTATCTTCTCTCGCATGGATCTTTCTGACCATGATCGAGTTCTTGTAACTTCTAGCTTATTGCAAGAGCGTGCCCTTGATTGGTATGAGCTTCTTATATCTGAACTTGATGAGTCTATTCTTTCTTGGACTCAATTCCGAGAATGCTTCGAACTCAAATTCGTTCCTGAATCTGAAAAGGTTTTATTGACCCGTCGCTTCCTTGAGTTGAAGCAAGGGAAGTCTTCTGTTTCTGAGTATGTCGCATCATTTGAGGCTTTATCTAAGTATGGTCTTGAATTCATTAGCACTTCTTATAAGAAGAATTTGAAGTTTGTCTCTGGTCTTAAGAAATATCTTAAGAAGACCTTATTTCTCCAGCTTAAGCTTTCTTTTGAAGAATTGGTTGATTCGGCACTTCATCTCGAAGCCGTCGAGAAGGAGTGTGATAGTAGTGAGGATGTTGAGGTTTCCAAAAACCCCAATAAGAAGCAGTTTCCCTTTCAGAAGAAGTCTTTTCCTTCTAAGAAGAAGAAGACTGGTAGTGCCAATTCTCAGCCCCAGTCTGCTGGAACACCTTCCCTTCGGAAGTGTTTCAATTGTGGTTCTCCGGATCATATTATTCGAGCTTGTCCAAAGCCTCTCTTCTGTCGCTATTGCAAGAAGGAAGGTCATCATGTTTCAGCTTGCCCTACTGTTCCGGGTGGTGCCAAGTCTGGCAAGCTCAGTGTTGCTAATGCTTCTGGAGGTTCATCTCAGTCCAAAGGTATATCTCCATCTATTTTGGAAGGTTCTATTTTGTTTCATGACCATAGTATATGAGTTCTTTTCGATACGGGCGCTTCACATTCTTTCGTATCGAAGAAGCTCGTCGATGATTTATCTTTGGATGTTTCTTGTATGGTTACTTCTTTAAGGATTGCGAATCCTATTGGGGGATCCGCGACCCTTAGCTTGCTTTGTGATGATGTTGAGATTGTTTTATGTGGCTTTTCTTTTCATGCGAATCTGCACGTTATTTATTGTCTAGGATTTGATATGATTTTAGGTATGGACTGGCTAGTGAGATACGATGCCAGGATTATTTGTTCGGAGAGAATTTTATATCTTTGTCATCTTGATTCGCCTTCTCAGCTATCTCTTGTTCTTTGAGATGTGGACAATTCCGAAATGGCTCTATATTCTCTTGATAATCGGGATGGTGATGATATATCTTGTATTCCTATTGCTTGTGACTTTTTTGATGTTTTTGAGCCTGTCTCGGGTTTACCACCTAAGCGGGCAATTGAGTTCCGCATTGATCTCATTCCAGGCGCGCAACCAGTTAGTCGTCCTCCTACAAAGATGTCTACAAAGGAAAATGAGGAACTTAAGAAGCAGCTTTTAGAGCTTGAGTCCAAGCAGTTGATTCAATCTAGTTTTTCTCCGTGGGGATCCGCGGTCGTCTTTGTGAGGAAGTCCGATGGAACTCTTAGGCTTTGCATTGATTATCGCAAGCTTAACGAGCTAACCGTCAGAAATAGGTATCCATTGCCTAGGATCGATGATATGTTCGATCTTTTGAGTGGTGATAAGGTCTTTTCTCAGCTTGACCTTGCCACGGGTTTTCATCAATTACGAGTTGCGGAGGATAGCATACCTCTTACGGCTTTCCGCACTCGATATGGATCTTTCGAGTGGATCGTTATGCCGTTCGGTTTGACGAACGCTCCTGCTTTCTTTGTTGATCTAATGAATTGAGTATTCCGGGAATATCTCGATAAGTTCGTCCTTGTGTTCATCGACGACATTCTTGTTTATTCTAAGTCTGAAGCCGAGCATGCTAATCACTTGAGGATTGTCTTGAGTACTCTCCGTCACCATCAGCTTAAAGCCAAATTATCCAAGTGCCACATTTGGGAGAACAAGGTTAAGTTCTTAGGCCATGTTGTATCTTCCGACGGCATTTCAGTCGATCCCTCAAAGATCGAAGCCATCCAGAATTGGAAAAGGCCTGAGAATGTGCATGAGATCCGTAGTTTCCTTGGATTGGCGGGTTATTACCATCGGTTCATCAAGGATTTTTCCCGTGTTGTGCTTCCTCTTACCAGCCTTACCCGAAAAGGCATTCGTTTTACTTGGTCTGACAAGTGTGAAGCTTCATTTCTGACATTAAAGGAACTTCTCACTAATGCTCCTATTCTTGTGGTTCCCGAAGGGAATCATGATCTTGTGGTCTACACCGATGCTTGTGGTAGTGGTCTCGGTGATGTTCTTATGCAGAAAGACCGGGTAGTTGCTTATGCTTCTAGGCAACTGCGTCCGAATGAAGTTCGCTATGCCACTCATGATCTTGAGTTAGCCGCCATTGTCTTCGCCTTGAAGATTTGGCGACACTATTTTTTAGGCGAGCACTTCATTCTCTTTACCGATCATAAATCGTTGAAATATTTGTTCACTCAAAAGGAACTCAATATGAGGCAACAGCGTTGGCTCGAGTTTCTTGCCTCCTATGATTTTGATATCCAATATACCCCTGGTAAGGGTAATCGTGTTGCTGATGCGCTTAGTCACAAACATTCGGGTGTTGTTTCTTTGATGCTTGCCGAATGGGATGTTCTTGAGACTTTATCTTTGTGCGAAATTCGTGATCGAGGTTCATCTTCTGATTCTCCTATTCTATTATTTAGTTTGGGAGCTCGACCCATTTTATTGGATCGTATTGCCGATGCTCAGCGGCGTGATCCTGATTTGTTACATCTTATTCAGCTTTGTGAGTCTGAATCTTGTGATGAGGCGTTGCGGGATTTTAACATTGATTCTCATGGGTGTCTTCGCAAGAAGAACCGTCTTTTTGTGCCTTCTGATTTTGCACTTAGACATGACATTCTTGATGATTGTCACCGTTCTAAGTATACTATTCATCCCGGAAGTAGCAAGATGTATGCCGGTATGAGTCGCCTTTATTATTGGGAAGGCATGAAGCGTGATATAGCGAGTTATGTGAGTAATTGCATAACTTGTCAACGTATTAAAGCCGAACATCAGCGTCCTTCTGGTCTTCTTCAGCCTCTTGAGATTCCATTGTGGAAATGGGATCAGGTTTCTATGGATTTCATTGATGGTCTACCTCGATCGAGGTCGGGCCATACTTCTGTTTGGGTCATATTTGATCGATTGACCAAGTCTGCTCACTTTATTCCGATTAAGTCCACTCGGACCGCTTCTCTTTTGGCTAAGCTATTTATCAAGGAAATCGTGAGACTTCACGGTGTTCCTAGTTCGATTGTCAGTGACCGTGATCCTTTATTCACCAATCATTTTTGGAAGAGTCTTCAGTAAGCTTTGGGAACAAAGCTTAATTTCAGCACAGCTTATCATCCGCAGTCTGATGGACAGACTGAACGGGTGAATCGTATCTTGGAAGATCTCCTCCGTATTTGTATTCTTGATTTTGGAGGTAGTTGGGAGGATCATTTACCCCTTGTAGAGTTCTCCTACAACAATAGTTTTCAGTCTAGTATCGGTATGGCTCCTTTCAAGGCCTTATACGGAAGGCCATGTCGATCGCCTTCTTGTTGGTTGGAATCTGGGGAGAAGCTTGTTCTTGGCCCAGATTTTGTTCGTGATTCTTCTGAGAAGATTGTTCTTATTCGTCAGAGAATGAAAGAGGCACAAAGCCGCCAGAAATCCTACGCGGATAACCGTAGGAAGCCTCTCGATTTCTCGATCGGTGATCTTGTTTTTATTCGTGTTTCTCCTTTGAAAGGGGTTATGCGTTTCAGTACGACTGGTAAATTGGCTCCTCGTTATGTAGGACCATTTTCTATTACTGAACGTATTGGCCCAGTGGCTTATAGAGTATTGCTTCCTACTCATTTATCTGGCATTCATGACGTGTTTCACGTCTCGCAACTTCGGAAGTGTCTTCGAGAATCGGATTCTGTTATTACTTCTCCTGATTTGCAAGAGCTTGAGGTCTCACCGGACTTATCTATTATACAGCAACCTATTCGCGTACTTTCCACGGAGGTGCGACACCTTCGGAACAAAGGACGTGTCGCTCGTTAAAATTCAATGGTCCGCTAATCCCAATGACTGTACTTGGGAAACCAGAGAATTTATTGAGCGATCTTATCCGGGTTTTCTATCTTTGCTTTGAACGGTGAGTATTTTTTTCATCTCAAGCTTAATTCCTTTTCTTTTGTTTGTTGTTGTATGTAGTTGTTACAAATATCGTCTCTAGGAAATTGCGGGGACGCAATTTTGTAAGGAGGGGAGATCTGTAACAACCTGCATGTTTGACAATTCTATATTTAAATGTTTAATTTAAATGTAGCGTCGTTAGTCGGATTTTAGGGTCCGAAATGTTACTTTTTGCAAACGGCCGAATTGGAGCTCGAAACTATTTCCATTGAGTTCAAAATGGCGTTTGCGATCTTTTTGAGTATAATCTTTGATATGTTTGGAGTAAAATGACTTTTGCCACTTTTTTCTATTTGGGTTTGGGTTCAGCCCTTAACCCCACTTAACCCCCTAGCTCTCTAACTCTTCATCCATTCACTCCCATTTCATTTCATTTCCTCAAGCAAACTGAAAATGGTGGAGAGGAAGAGGAATTAGAAATTACAAAACCCTAGTTTCTTCTTGCAACTCGAATTCTTGCTCCAAAAATCAAAGAGAAGGATAGGTAAGTCTCCTCTTCATCTTCTCCAACTCTTCTCCTCTTCAATTTCAGAAATTTCCTAACCCTAATTTGGGAAATATGTGTTTATTCTTAGATTGAAGTTTGTAGAGTTGAAGTGGAGTGTGGTTGGTTGTTTCTTTGCATTTGAGCTCCTTCTTCTTCTTCTTAGTTTTGTGTAAAAAGGTGAGATTTTATCTCACATCTATGACTATAATCATCTTTGAGTGATAGGTATGGATTCCTATTACTTGTTCATATGCATTTGATCTTTGTTTGGATCGGTTTTATGTACATTCCAATTCTTGGGTTTCAAAGTCTAATTTTTATGAACATTCCTTTATGGATGTTTTGATCTTGTTTTGGTAATGAATCGATGTGCTTATAGGACATGGCAGCCGTTAGGCGTGAACCCCTAGCGTCCGTGCTCGACCGATTGAAAGTTGGGAGAGTTTGATCATCATTTGAATAGGCTGGAAACAGCCCAGGTTCAGGTCCGGCCGACCGAACTCAGGGTCCGGTCGACCGACCTGCTACCCGAGCTATTCCCTGCCTCTGTTTTGGAAGTGCAGGAATTCAGGCTCCGGCTGACCGACCCAGGAAGTCTGGTCGACCGACCTGCTTCCCGAGAATTTTTCAAAACAGTGTCCGGTCGATCGAGCTCTGATAACGGCCAACCGACCTGCTCCTGTTTTCCCTATTTTGCCTATTTTTGCTCGTTTTGATTGGTTTTCCAAATTTTATCGATTCAAGTTGGTTCTTAGTGTTTAATATTGCATCTTTGGCTTTGATAACTTACCTTTGACTTCATTCACGGTTTTTATAAATAATCCCTCTAAATCATATTAAAAGCTCTCTTCTCCGCTTTATAAATTTCTATTTAAACACACACAATTTTGCACTTCGAACGAAGTGGAAAGGAGATTAAATGGTTAGGTAAAACACGGACCATGAATCCGCGCGTTCACCTTTCCGATTAATCCCCGACCTATTCGATTGATCGTTTTGACCTTTGTGTCTAGTTTACCGATGAGATGAGGTAAACATTGTAATGCTTTGAGTGTGAAATTGGCTAATGGATAGTAAACCGTTTAGTGCGAACGAGTGGTTATGGGACTCGCGTTAACACTTTTCGGGTTCCTTTTCAAGAGTTGTGACACATTCTGCCAGTTAGTGGTGTCCAGTACTGGGCCTCCGGACCTTCACCACTACGGTTTGTTGCCTTTGGGATAGTGTCTTCAGACTGTCTCCCTAGGTTTGTTGCCTTCGGGTATGTTGCCTTCGGGTTTGTGCCTTCGGGTTTGTGCCTTCGGGTTTGTTGCCCTATACTATCGCTTCCGATGTTGGTCTTTTTGAGCCGCATGGGTGATATTGGGTTTGGAGCCTTCGGGCTTATGGATCCTTGTTATACAGTACTGAGCTCGAGCATCTTTTGTTGTTTTGATTGATATGTTTATTCCCTAGTGCATCGCCTTTCGTTGTTGGTCTTTTTGAGCCGCATGATATGTAGCGATCATCTAGTGGAACTTGTGTACCTTCATTGGTATTTGTTATTTGCCTTTTGGCTTGATTTGGGATATGATATCCTTTGCTTGTTGAGATGCCGATGATATGAGGCTTGTTTTGTTATGTTCATCTTTTGTTAGATGATTGTGTTATCTCCTTTAGAGATAATTGTCAAACTGTATGTTTTTGCAGGTTTATTGTTGTTCAGTTTATATAACTGATTTGTTTATCTAAACTGACCCGTGTATTTTATACTCGGGTCAGGCCGAGATGTTTCAGGTTAGGTGCTTTTGGACTTAGCATATTTTGCTTCCGCATGGACTACTCCGCTAGCTTCTTTTTGTCATAGTTTTTTTTGCGTAGTCCCATTTTGTTGTAACTCTGATATGTATTCTTTTGGATTCGCCTGTATATTGTGGTTTGCTATACCACTTGACATGTATTATTTTGTATACTCTATGATGTATCTGGGTATGTGTAATGTATTTGATGTTTTACCGTTCTGTGATGTGTGTTACATTGAGTTGTTACATTTTGTTCTGATAGATCCTATAGCCATTGTAGTTTTGCTTTAAGTATTTATTGAACTTGTCGAACCACATGAGATGATAAAAGCCACTTTTCGGCGTGTTCAGTAGATAGTTAAAGTAAGACTACACATGGTCGCTTCCATTATACTCTATTGTCCGCATTAGCAGACGGTATTATCCATATAATACTCTTTGTTAATGAGGCTCTCGGAGTGGGGCGTCACAGCTTGGTATCAGAGCTGAGTACAGAACAAAGTATGATAAACACGGAATAGAAGCACATATTCGATACATCAGAGTGTAATAAGTGATGCAAATCTTTGAATCTTCGTGTCCCTCTACTCTATCTACCTTGTGATTAATCTTGTTCTTATCTTAACTTTCAGCGTATGGCTGGAAGAGGCAGGGGACGATGTTCGGATGCTGGGCAATCCAGTGGCTCACATCCAGATGGCGTTTATATGTCTGCCGATTAGTTTTTGGAGTTGTTTAGGAGCACTCAGCCTCCAGTTCCTCCTCGAGTGTCTCCGCCTCGTAAGTCTGCCTTTGCACGCCTGTGTAGTGATTTTGCTCATCTTGGAGGAAAGCCGTTTAAAGGCTCCAAATCTGTTCTCGAAGTCCAAGCTTGGATTCGCACTTGTGAACGTATCTTCTCTCGCATGGATCTTTCTGACCATGATCGAGTTCTTGTAACTTCTAGCTTATTGCAAGAGCGTGCCCTTGATTGGTATGAGCTTCTTATATCTGAACTTGATGAGTCTGTTCTTTCTTGGACTCAATTCCGGGAATGCTTCAAACTCAAATTCGTTCCTGAATCTGAAAAAGTTTTATTGACCCGTCACTTCCTTGAGTTGAAGCAAGGGAAGTCTTCTGTTTCTGAGTATGTCGCATCATTTGAGGCTTTATCTAAGTATGGTCTTGAATTCATTAGCACTTCTTATAAGAAGAATTTGAAGTTTGTCTCTGGTCTTAAGAAATATCTTAAGAAGACCTTATTTCTCCAGCTTAAGCTTTCTTTTGAAGAATTGGTTGATTCGGCACTTCATCTCGAAGCCGTCGAGAAGGAGTGTGATAGTAGTGAGGATGTTGAGGTTTCCAAAAACCCCAATAAGAAGCAGTTTCCCTTTCAGAAGAAGTCTTTTCCTTCTAAGAAGAAGAAGACTGGTAGTGCCAATTCTCAGCCCCAATCTGTTGGAACACCTTCCCTTCGGAAGTGTTTCAATTGTGGTTCTCTGGATCATATTATTCGAGCTTGTCCAAAGCCTCTCTTTTGTCGCTATTGCAAGAAGGAAGGTCATCATGTTTCAGCTTTCCCTACTGTTCCGGGTGGTGCCAAGTCTGGCAAGCTCAGTGTTGCTAATGCTTCTGGAGGTTCATCTCAGTCCAAAGGTATATCTCCATCTATTTTGGAAGGTTCTATTTTGTTTCATGACCATAGTATATGAGTTCTTTTCGATACGGGCGCTTCACATTCTTTCGTATCGAAGAAGCTCGTCGATGATTTATCTTTGGATGTTTCTTGTATGGTTACTTCTTTAAGGATTGCGAATCCTATTGGGGGATCCGCGACCCTTAGCTTGCTTTGTGATGATGTTGAGATTGTTTTATGTGGCTTTTCTTTTCATGCGAATCTGCACGTTATTTCTTGTCTAGGATTTGATATGATTTTAGGTATGGACTGGCTAGTGAGATACGATGCCAGGATTATTTGTTCGGAGAGAATTTTATATCTTTGTCATCTTGATTCGCCTTCTCAGCTATCTCTTGTTCTTTGAGATGTGGACAATTCCGAAATGGCTCTATATTCTCTTGATAATCGGGATGGTGATGATATATCTTGTATTCCTATTGCTTGTGACTTTTTTGATGTTTTTGAGCCTGTCTCGGGTTTACCACCTAAGCGGGCAATTGAGTTCCGCATTGATCTCATTCCAGGCGCGCAACCAGTTAGTCGTCCTCCTACAAAGATGTCTACAAAGGAAAATGAGGAACTTAAGAAGCAGCTTTTAGAGCTTGAGTCCAAGCAGTTGATTCAATCTAGTTTTTCTCCGTGGGGATCCGCGGTCGTCTTTGTGAGGAAGTCCGATGGAACTCTTAGGCTTTGCATTGAATATCGCAAGCTTAACGAGCTAACCGTCAGAAAGGTATCCATTGCCTAGGATCGATGATATGTTCGATCTTTTGAGTGGTGATAGGGTCTTTTCTCAGCTTGACCTTGCCACGGGTTTTCATCAATTACGAGTTGCGGAGGATAGCATACCTCTTACGGCTTTCCGCACTCGATATGGATCTTTCGAGTGGATCGTTATGCCGTTCGGTTTGACGAACGCTCCTGCTTTCTTTTTTAATCTAATGAATTGAGTATTCCGGGAATATCTCGATAAGTTCGTCCTTGTGTTCATCGACGACATTCTTGTTTATTCTAAGTCTGAAGCCGAGCATGCTAATCACTTGAGGATTGTCTTGAGTACTCTCCGTCACCATCAGCTTAAAGCCAAATTATCCAAGTACCACTTTTGGGAGAACAAGGTTAAGTTCTTAGGCCATGTTGTATCTTCCGACGGCATTTCAGTCGATCCCTCAAAGATCGAAGCCATCCAGAATTGGAAAAGGCCTGAGAATGTGCATGAGATCCGTAGTTTCCTTGGATTGGCGGGTTATTACCGTCGGTTCATCAAGGATTTTTCCCGTGTTGTGCTTCCTCTTACCAGCCTTACCCGAAAAGGCATTCGTTTTACTTGGTCTGACAAGTGTGAAGCTTCCTTTCTGACATTAAAGGAACTTCTCACTAATGCTCCTATTCTTGTGGTTCCCGAAGGGAATCATGATCTTGTGGTCTACACCGATGCTTGTGGTAGTGGTCTCGGTGATGTTCTTATGCAGAAAGACCGGGTAGTTGCTTATGCTTCTAGGCAATTGCGTCCGAATGAAGTTCGCTATGCCACTCATGATCTTGAGTTAGCCGCCATTGTCTTCGCCTTGAAGATTTGGCGACACTATTTTTTAGGCGAGCACTTCATTCTCTTTACCGATCATAAATCGTTGAAATATTTGTTCACTCAGAAGGAACTCAATATGAGGCAACAGCGTTGGCTCGAGTTTCTTACCTCCTATGATTTTGATATCCAATATACCCCTGGTAAGGGTAATCGTGTTGCTGATGCGCTTAGTCACAAACATTCGGGTGTTGTTTCTTTGATGCTTGCCGAATGGGATGTTCTTGAGACTTTATCTTTGTGCGAAATTCGTGATCGAGGTTCATCTTCTGATTCTCCTATTCTATTATTTAGTTTGGGAGCTCGACCCATTTTATTGGATCGTATTGCCGATGCTCAGCGGCGTGATCCTGATTTGTTACATCTTATTCAGCTTTGTGAGTCTGAATCTTGTGATGAGGCGTTGCGGGATTTTAACATTGATTCTCATGGGTGTCTTCGCAAGAAGAACCGTCTTTTTGTGCCTTCTGATTTTGCACTTAGACATGACATTCTTGATGATTGTCACCGTTCTAAGTATACTATTCATCCCGGAAGTAGCAAGATGTATGCCGGTATGAGTCGCCTTTATTACTGGGAAGGCATGAAGCGTGATGTAGCGAGTTATGTGAGTAATTGCATAACTTGTCAACGTATTAAAGCCGAACATCAGCGTCCTTCTGGTCTTCTTCAGCCTCTTGAGATTCCATTGTGGAAATGGGATCAGGTTTCTATGGATTTCATTGATGGTCTACCTCGATCGAGGTCGGGCCATACTTCTGTTTGGGTCATATTTGATCGATTGACCAAGTCTGCTCACTTTATTCCGATTAAGTCCACTCGGACCGCTTCTCTTTTGGCTAAGCTATTTAGCAAGGAAATCGTGAGACTTCACGGTGTTCCTAGTTCGATTGTCAGTGACCGTGATCCTTTATTCACCAATCATTTTTGGAAGAGTCTTCAGCAAGCTTTGGGAACAAAGCTTAATTTCAGCACAGCTTATCATCCGCAGTCTGATGGACAGACTGAACGGGTGAATCGTATCTTGGAAGATCTCCTCCGTATTTGTATTCTTGATTTTGGAGGTAGTTGGGAGGATCATTTACCCCTTGTAGAGTTCTCCTACAACAATAGTTTTCAGTCTAGTATCGGTATGGCTCCTTTCAAGGCCTTATACGGAAGGCCATGTCGATCGCCTTCTTGTTGGTTGGAATCTGGGGAGAAGCTTTGTGACGACCCGGCTTTTTTTCCACAAAAAGTCGTATCATCAAGAAGAAAGAAAGGGATAGAAAAGAGATAAGATAGAGAAGAAAGAAAGAAACACATCAGAATCTAAACAGCGGAACGAATAAATTATATTAATCAAATAAGATATTACATTGTATCATATACATCAGAGATACACAGCTTATACAACACATACTAGACAGTTATAAACATCTGTCTAGTCATTACAACCCAAATACAACTCAACAAATGACTCATACAGACTAACACAGCGGAACACTATATCTACGAACGCTGAAGCCTCCTGCTCCATTGCTCCTCCAAAGATTCGTCAAAGCAAACCTGAATCCCTTGGCTACTCGTAAAAATTTGAGTACCCAAGGTTTAATAAAACAGAAAATAAACACTTGGGTCAGACATGGGTCTGGTGTGAGTAAACGGTTTAAATTGCTTAACTTCAAAACCTTTTGAAAACAAAGGTATCACGTAAGACTCCCCACAAATAAACATGGGTAAGTTTTTACCTTACGCTAACCAAAACATTTGATAGGAAATCCAGTTATATTATAATAGGGTCTAGGGTTTTCAAGTAAAATACAGAAATAGCTGGAATGCTTACATCTCACGTTCCAACATAGTTGGGCACAACTAATACGTACGGCACTTATTGGATTGTGGATTCCATACAATGGCAGAGCTACCGGGGTACCGCTCGTCACAGTACGTGGCCTAGATCAACGTACCGAGGATCACGCCCAATCCCCTGCAACACAAGGCCGGAACATCCCTTACTGGATAATTCCCGCATAAGAAACCCCGTGGTTGCGGCCAAACAACCACCCACACAGCCGAAATAAAAAGGGACTCTAGACAGAGGAATCTTATACTACTTGGGTGCTACCCACTAACCTTGCTGCACCTCCCCTGTTTTAGCCATTCCCGGTTGATGAGGCTTGAGGCTACGATTACCTTTAATCAGAACACATCACTTAGAATGCTCATCGTCCACCTGACGATGTTCTGAAAGCATTCAATCCATACAAGTTCGTTCCGGGTTCGAACGAAACCGAAGGCATTATCTCGTTACACTCATTTTGGAATCACCCTCAGAGTTAACGACAATAACCCTTGCACTCTGAATCTTCATCTTCACTTGATTCACGACCTATCGTTAATTTGGATCGATGTGGTATTCGGATGTCCAAATCTGGAAACCCGATCCCGGTCTCATCGAAATCCAAATCGCCATCTTTTAGGTCCAAGTTGTTTAAAGGTTTAAACAATTCAATTCAATTCAATACTTGAATTCACATAGCAATAACATAGATAAATATCACACATTTATCATAGATATATCCAATATCATATTACAGAACATCACAGCATATCATCCAATAGATATCATCCAATTTAGATATTCTACACAACAATCATCCATAAGCAAACAATTATTAACCCTATATTATAATTAATTTAATTAACTTAAATTAAATTAATTACTTAAGAATTAATTTCTAACTTTGCTTAACCAATCATTAATTGATTATAATCTTTAATTAATTAATTACTCATTAAATATTAATCATCCTTGATTAATTATGCATTAATTACATAAAGTAATTATCCTTTATTTAATTTTACAAATTAATTATTCTTATTCATTAACAGTAATTAACCTTTAATTACTTTTATTAATTACATTAATTAATGATCCTTAATTACTTCCATTAATTAATTAATTATAATTAATTACATTGACCCTTAATTAATTACATTAATTAATTAAACTTTAATTTATCATTTCTATTAATCTACCTTAATTAATCATAACAGTAATTATCATCCTATAATTACTTACTCTAATTAATTAACTCCTTAATTAATTATATTGATCCTTTAATTAATTATTCCAAATAATTAATCCTTAATTACTTCTCATTAAGTAATTATCCTTAAATTAATTGCATCTTGTAATTATACCTTAATTACTTACAGTAATTACACTTATAAATTTCATTAAGTATTTATACTTTTCAACATCAAGTGATTATCTTCAATTTATTTACATATTAATTAACTAAATTTAATCACATTCATTTATTATTTACAATTGAGTAATCCATTCCTTAATCACTCTTAAACAAATTAATTAATCTTTAATTACATATTAATTTTTCTTTAATTATTAATTAATAAACCTCAATTATTAATTAATAAAACTTAATAACAAATTAATTAATCCTTAATTACAAAGTAATTTATCTTTAATTACTTAATTTATTAGCCACTAATTACTTAATTAATCACTAATCATTAATTAATCAATCTTAATTTCTTAATTTAAAAATCCTTAATTACAATTAATTACCTTTAATTAATTAACCATACCCTTAATTACAACTAAATAAATCTTTAATCATTAATTAATAATCTCTAATTATTTAATTAATAAGTCTTGAATACAAATTAATTAACCTCTAATTAATTAATTAATAATCTTTAACTATTAATTAATTCTAAATCAATAATTAATTAAATTAATCACCCTTTAATTACTTTATTAAATTATCAAAATCTTAATTATCTTTAACCAATCATTTTCCTTTGTTAATTACTAAATCACATTAATTAAACTTAACCTTTAATTAACATTTATTATATTTACAAATTGATTAAGTTTTAAAACATTTTATTAAGTTTTTAACAAACTTAAATTAATCAAACATACCTTTAAATAAAGTTTAAGAACATTTTAAAAGAGGTATAGACAAGTTATAAACAGGGAACCATCTTTTAATTTCAACTGTTATTTATAAAAACTTTAAAACAGGCTTAACACCTTTCTCTCCCGATCCTTGCTTCGAGTCATCCACCTTCCTACTCGGGAGTGTCTCGAGTTCCCTTTCATTTAAAATTTTAGTTCAAGTTTTAGTTAATTTTTTTTTAATTTTAAAACCTGCTAGCAACTAGAACTGATAACAGGCTAAACTTCACCCTCTACTCTCGAGTTTAAACTCGAGCCAATCTTTCTTCTCCCCGAGTCAAAACCCGGAAGAAAAACAATGTCGTTCAAAAACCAAAACAAACGTGCACCGAGCAACTCGTGCACCTGCACCGCTCATCATCGAGACTCCGGCGTCTACGACCATCATCGACAAGTCATCCACGAGCTCCTAAAGCCATCAGACCACCTAGCTCCCTCAAATGATCACGAAAATTAAAATTCGAAGGTCGAACCCATCTGAACAAACTGCTCCGACCAAATGTCGCTTCGCCCAGACAACACCGATCACCAGAGGCCTTGCCACCACGTCCAAAGCTTCATCACGATCCTACGCGTCAAACCCCCCTTGTGCGATCACTTCCAGATCATTAACGATAACGAAAACGATTCAAGAACAGTAACGACTAGAACCCAACCTTAAACCCTAAACCAATGTCGTTCATCCACTCTGATGATCGAAAAATGCTTCGAGCATTTTTCCCTTAATCCCCGACCTTCATACTTCCTCCAAACCCAAACGCGACCCTCCTCCATCGCCGATCTCCAAGAAATCGAGCGAAGTTTGAATTCTGATCAACTCAGAAATTCCCAATAATCCCAATCTTAAAAATCATGAAATCATTGTCTAAAATCATCATTCTTTTATACGAATTTGTTTCTATAATCAAAACTAGAAATTAAGATGATCGAATTTTCTGATTTGAAAAGATTATACTGTAATTTCCCATTTTCAAAATATTAACTCAATAATTTCATTTGAAATTATTTTTAAAAATGATGTTACAGTCTTACCATCATTTCTTCTTTAGAGATCATAGCCTAAAAAGGTTTAGAGAGAAAGGAATTGATCTTTAAACTTGTTATTCCCCTTATGATCTAAAAACAGAGATATGTATCTGGGTAAACAAAGACATGCACATGTAAACATTTACATATATATATGTATACAGGCCTATTTACATCTATACAAACATTATTCACAGCATACTTCAAATATTTATCACAAACACCAAGTTATATACTAAAGCTTTTGATAGTTTACTTACTGGAAATTAACAGAGAATAATGAACATTCATATGCATAACAACTCTTATGTAAACATCCATTCATACCCAACATTCAAGTAAACATTGCATATCATGTTATTATAACATTTATCAGGCATATCAAAACATAGCAGATTTTAAAACTGTTTTTAAAGTTAGGTTTACTCACTTATTCAAAGAGGCAGAGAGTTTTGGAAAAACTGGAAGTTTTGCAACTGAATCTGCTTCATTTCTTTAAAACTGAAAGGCTTGTTGGCTGAGATGATTCAAGACTTTGATTTCTTTAAAACTGGAGTGCTCAGTTGAATTGGATGATGATGAGTTGATCCAGACTTTTGAACTTGAGTTTGAGAAGTATCTTGATCCTGATTCTTGGATTCTTTGGTTTTAAAAGATCACAGACTTGCTTTGGAAATTTGTTTACAAGTCTGTTTTGATTTAGAGGAGATTACAGGCTTTTAATAGGGAATTACAGGGTTTTGATTTTTGTTTTTGAGTTGTTTACTTTGCTTGAATTTCTGGTTAGAGGAAAGTTTTACGGATTTGTTCTCTTGAGTTTAGAAAATGAGGAGATAGCAAAAGAAAATGGAAAGGAAGATAGGAGTTTAAATAGAGTTCATTTAGGATTTATTAAAATTAAAGAAAATAAAAATAAAAAGATGACACTTGTCTCATACACTACTTATTCATTTAACACATATACTTACAAGCTCTATTATCCTAACACTTGTCATTAAGCATTTTTATTTATTTTTAAAAGATTTTAAAAACTTTTATATTTATTTCCTAATTAATAAATACATTTGTACTTTAATAAATGCTTTCTAAATTTTTACATAAATACAATGTTTAAAGAAAATAGAATATAAACCAATTATGATTTAAATAAAAACCATATAAAATATTTTAAGCTTATTTAAAATGCTAATTTAAAAGCTTATGTATTTTTTTCCTATTAAATAAATACTCTTCCAATTTCTATAAATATATTTCTTTAAAGAGAATAATACAAAACAAATCTTATTTTTAAATAAAAACTTTTATTCATATATTTTAAATTCAATTTCAAAGTCAATTTAAAATCCAAATTAAAAATCAATTCAAATAAATATATATATTAGATTTAAATAATCACATTATTAATTGTCAATAATTATCCTATTTAAAATAAATTTAAATACACATATATATATATACATTTTAAACAACCCTTATTAAATTTGAAATAATATGTCTATTTAAAATCTATTTATATCTATATTTAAAAACAACTCATTATTAAATTGTTTGAAAATAACTACTTTACCAATTAATTTAAAAGATTATCACATTTTAAATACCCTGAAATCCCGGGATATCACATTCCTCCCCCCTTAAAATAATTTCGTCCTCGAAATTTAAAACAGAAGATAACCCAATGTTTTTATTTTATTTTAAAAATTTTCAAACAATTTTAGCATACATATCAGCCAACACAAACAAACAACCAATTTCATCCAAACAAACAATTCAATCAAACAACAATTCTAGCTATCCGGACACAGATCCGAATAAGCTTCCTAAAATTTATCCCCGAGTTCCCCAGGTACAGATACCGGGATACTCGCTCTACTGAATCCAGAACTAGCTATACTACTAAGCTACTGAGCTCCTACTCATCTAGATCTACAATCTGAACAAGATATCAGACCACAGACAAGATCAACTCAACTATCAAATTCTTCAGAACTGCTGGTTCCAAAACCAGAGATAGATCAAACACGTACTCCCTCAGAGATACATGAAATACATTGAATCCCGGTTATCCAAACTGGTAATTCAAACCTTCTAAGCCAAACACCGATCCTTACAAAACTCGGAAGAATCAAATATACTACGGAGCTAACTTCTGGTCTTACCCAATCTTATTGCTCCCTTTACCGAAGAAAATCTCAACAACAACGAAGTCTCCAACTTTGAATTCCAAATTCCTCCGTCTCTAATCTTCAGAACTCTTCTCACGATCCTGGCTGCCTACATCCTTACCGATCAGCTCAACCTTCGCTGATGCTTCTTGAAACAACTGGACCAAAAACAACTCAACAAAAGGATCTTCTCAAGATCTACTCAAAATCCAAAATACAACTCTACTCTACCAGCATCAGTAGATTACAACTTACTTCTCCTATCCGGAAAAGACATACAGATGCACTCACCACTCTGACCTTCAGATCCAGAAGAACTTCCTGTAGAAATTCTCTAATCCCAAAATACCGCAACTTCCGATTGCTTCTCCTCTAGAACAGCTGCCACCTTGCTTCCGCTGCACAACTCTGATATGGAGAAGATAAGAATGCCGTCGATGAACTCGAGCACAAACTAGACAACACATCCTGGAAATACGGTTCCACAGATCCATAAAGAGAAAACTCAGAAGTTCCATGAAATACTGAGCTGCTTCACCAAATCCTATCTCTAGGAGACATCCTTCAACTAAATTGAACCACCGGTATCAATCCTGAAATCAAGTCGATACAGAACTCAATCTCAAATGCAGACAAACTTCTGACTTTGCTGAAGATATCCAGAAAATCTTTGATAACCCACGAGAACACTCAGCAATCGCAAGTCACTTTTGCGATCAACCCAGCCCAAATCCAAAGAAAACTGTTCTCTCTTAACCAATCAGAACAGCTTATGCTATCCAATCCATCGAAGAAATGGATCTACTCAACTGCTTCCGAACTCCATCTCTAGGAAAAACTGCTCATCCAGAACACTTCCTGCCAACACAGAGAACACTCCGAGCTGCACTGCTGCCACAGATGCCAAAGACTTCCTATCCAAAGCTTCTTGAGAAACTCGGACTCCCTACTGAACTCGGCCACAACACCGAAGCAGACACACTTCCTTAGACTTGCTCCAAAAGAAAACATCTTCAGAAACATCCAGTCACTGCGTCTCATCACGCAACTACTACTTCCTAAGTTGCCCAGCTACCATCACTTGCTTCAGCTTTTCCGACAGATCCAAATTCCCAAAAATCTGCTCACACGAGCACAATCAAGCTTGCACTTCAATGATGGATTCCGAACCTTAATAGTTTCCTTCGGAGATCAATGAAATCCTCACACCATATCAAACTCACTTGAGACGGTATTAGGTCTACAGTCTCGATAGATACATTTCCAACCTCAACATTCCAGACACCAATCATTGGTAGTCGTCGTGTTACACACACACCACTACCCTATCTACCTTTATATCTTATATTGGAAAACCCGAATAGGTAACCCAACAAATAGGTAGAATAAATATATATATAGTTATATAAAAATTACAAATACGCTCTCTCAAGATAGACACCACTCCAGAGCTTAGGTATTCGCTCAACCTATGCTCTGATACCACCTGTGACGACCCGGCTTTTTTTCCACAAAAAGTCGTATCATCAAGAAGAAAGAAAGGGATAGAAAAGAGATAAGATAGAGAAGAAAGAAAGAAACACATCAGAATCTAAACAGCGGAACGAATAAATTATATTAATCAAATAAGATATTACATTGTATCATATACATCAGAGATACACAGCTTATACAACACATACTAGACAGTTATAAACATCTGTCTAGTCATTACAACCCAAATACAACTCAACAAATGACTCATACAGACTAACACAGCGGAACACTATATCTACGAACGCTGAAGCCTCCTGCTCCATTGCTCCTCCAAAGATTCGTCAAAGCAAACCTGAATCCCTTGGCTACTCGTAAAAATTTGAGTACCCAAGGTTTAATAAAACAGAAAATAAACACTTGGGTCAGACATGGGTCTGGTGTGAGTAAACGGTTTAAATTGCTTAACTTCAAAACCTTTTGAAAACAAAGGTATCACGTAAGACTCCCCACAAATAAACATGGGTAAGTTTTTACCTTACGCTAACCAAAACATTTGATAGGAAATCCAGTTATATTATAATAGGGTCTAGGGTTTTCAAGTAAAATACAGAAATAGCTGGAATGCTTACATCTCACGTTCCAACATAGTTGGGCACAACTAATACGTACGACACTTATTGGATTGTGGATTCCATACAATGGCAGAGCTACCGGGGTACCGCTCGTCACAGTACGTGGCCTAGATCAACGTACCGAGGATCACGCCCAATCCCCTGCAACACAAGGCCGGAACATCCCTTACTGGATAATTCCCGCATAAGAAACCCTGTGGTTGCGGCCAAACAACCACCCACACAGCCGAAATAAAAAGGGACTCTAGACAGAGGAATCTTATACTACTTGGGTGCTACCCACTAACCTTGCTGCACCTCCCCTGTTTTAGCCATTCCCGGTTGATGAGGCTTGAGGCTACGATTACCTTTAATCAGAACACATCACTTAGAATGCTCATCGTCCACCTGACGATGTTCTGAAAGCATTCAATCCATACAAGTTCGTTCCGGGTTCGAACGAAACCGAAGGCATTATCTCGTTACACTCATTTTGGAATCACCCTCAGAGTTAACGACAATAACCCTTGCACTCTGAATCTTCATCTTCACTTGATTCACGACCTATCGTTAATTTGGATCGATGTGGTATTCGGATGTCCAAATCTGGAAACCCGATCCCGGTCTCATCGAAATCCAAATCGCCATCTTTTAGGTCCAAGTTGTTTAAAGGTTTAAACAATTCAATTCAATTCAATACTTGAATTCACATAGCAATAACATAGATAAATATCACACATTTATCATAGATATATCCAATATCATATTACAGAACATCACAGCATATCATCCAATAGATATCATCCAATTTAGATATTCTACACAACAATCATCCATAAGCAAACAATTATTAACCCTATATTATAATTAATTTAATTAACTTAAATTAAATTAATTACTTAAGAATTAATTTCTAACTTTGCTTAACCAATCATTAATTGATTATAATCTTTAATTAATTAATTACTCATTAAATATTAATCATCCTTGATTAATTATGCATTAATTACATAAAGTAATTATCCTTTATTTAATTTTACAAATTAATTATTCTTATTCATTAACAGTAATTAACCTTTAATTACTTTTATTAATTACATTAATTAATGATCCTTAATTACTTCCATTAATTAATTAATTATAATTAATTACATTGACCCTTAATTAATTACATTAATTAATTAAACTTTAATTTATCATTTCTATTAATCTACCTTAATTAATCATAACAGTAATTATCATCCTATAATTACTTACTCTAATTAATTAACTCCTTAATTAATTATATTGATCCTTTAATTAATTATTCCAAATAATTAATCCTTAATTACTTCTCATTAAGTAATTATCCTTAAATTAATTACATCTTGTAATTATACCTTAATTACTTACAGTAATTACACTTATAAATTTCATTAAGTATTTATACTTTTCAACATCAAGTGATTATCTTCAATTTATTTACATATTAATTAACTAAATTTAATCACATTCATTTATTATTTACAATTGAGTAATCCATTCCTTAATCACTCTTAAACAAATTAATTAATCTTTAATTACAGATTAATTTTTCTTTAATTATTAATTAATAAACCTCAATTATTAATTAATAAAACTTAATAACAAATTAATTAATCCTTAATTACAAAGTAATTTATCTTTAATTACTTAATTTATTAGCCACTAATTACTTAATTAATCACTAATCATTAATTAATCAATCTTAATTTCTTAATTTAAAAATCCTTAATTACAATTAATTACCTTTAATTAATTAACCATACCCTTAATTACAACTAAATAAATCTTTAATCATTAATTAATAATCTCTAATTATTTAATTAATAAGTCTTGATTACAAATTAATTAACCTCTAATTAATTAATTAATAATCTTTAACTATTAATTAATTCTAAATCAATAATTAATTAAATTAATCACCCTTTAATTACTTTATTAAATTATCAAAATCTTAATTATCTTTAACCAATCATTTTCCTTTGTTAATTACTAAATCACATTAATTAAACTTAACCTTTAATTAACATTTATTATATTTACAAATTGATTAAGTTTTAAAACATTTTATTAAGTTTTTAACAAACTTAAATTAATCAAACATACCTTTAAATAAAGTTTAAGAACATTTTAAAAGAGGTTTAGACAAGTTATAAACAGGGAACCATCTTTAAATTTCAACTGTTATTTATAAAAACTTTAAAACAGGCTTAACACCTTTCTCTCCCGATCCTTGCTTCGAGTCATCCACCTTCCTACTCGAGAGTGTCTCGAGTTCCCTTTCATTTAAAATTTTAGTTCAAGTTTTAGTTAAATTTTTTTTTAAATTTTAAAACCTGCTAGCAACTAGAACTGATAACAGGCTAAACTTCACCCTCTACTCTCGAGTTTAAACTCGAGCCAATCTTTCTTCTCCCCGAGTCAAAACCCGGAAGAAAAACAATGTCGTTCAAAAACCAAAACAAACGTGCACCGAGCAACTCGTGCACCTGCACCGCTCATCATCGAGACTCCGGCGTCTACGACCATCATCGACAAGTCATCCACGAGCTCCTAAAGCCATCAGACCACCTAGCTCCCTCAAATGATCACGAAAATTAAAATTCGAAGGTCGAACCCATCTGAACAAACTGCTCCGACCAAATGTCGCTTCGCCCAGACAACACCGATCACCAGAGGCCTTGCCACCACGTCCAAAGCTTCATCACGATCCTACGCGTCAAACCCCCCTTGTGCGATCACTTCCAGATCATTAACGATAACGAAAACGATTCAAGAACAGTAACGACTAGAACCCAACCTTAAACCCTAAACCAATGTCGTTCATCCACTCTGATGATCGAAAAATGCTTCGAGCATTTTTCCCTTAATCCCCGACCTTCATACTTTGTGACGACCCGGCTTTTTTTCCACAAAAAGTCGTATCATCAAGAAGAAAGAAAGGGATAGAAAAGAGATAAGATAGAGAAGAAAGAAAGAAACACATCAGAATCTAAACAGCGGAACGAATAAATTATATTAATCAAATAAGATATTACATTGTATCATATACATCAGAGATACACAGCTTATACAACACATACTAGACAGTTATAAACATCTGTCTAGTCATTACAACCCAAATACAACTCAACAAATGACTCATACAGACTAACACAGCGGAACACTATATCTACGAACGCTGAAGCCTCCTGCTCCATTGCTCCTCCAAAGATTCGTCAAAGCAAACCTGAATCCCTTGGCTACTCGTAAAAATTTGAGTACCCAAGGTTTAATAAAACAGAAAATAAACACTTGGGTCAGACATGGGTCTGGTGTGAGTAAACGGTTTAAATTGCTTAACTTCAAAACCTTTTGAAAACAAAGGTATCACGTAAGACTCCCCACAAATAAACATGGGTAAGTTTTTACCTTACGCTAACCAAAACATTTGATAGGAAATCCAGTTATATTATAATAGGGTCTAGGGTTTTCAAGTAAAATACAGAAATAGCTGGAATGCTTACATCTCACGTTCCAACATAGTTGGGCACAACTAATACGTACGGCACTTATTGGATTGTGGATTCCATACAATGGCAGAGCTACCGGGGTACCGCTCGTCACAGTACGTGGCCTAGATCAACGTACCGAGGATCACGCCCAATCCCCTGCAACACAAGGCCGGAACATCCCTTACTGGATAATTCCCGCATAAGAAACCCCGTGGTTGCGGCCAAACAACCACCCACACAGCCGAAATAAAAAGGGACTCTAGACAGAGGAATCTTATACTACTTGGGTGCTACCCACTAACCTTGCTGCACCTCCCCTGTTTTAGCCATTCCCGGTTGATGAGGCTTGAGGCTACGATTACCTTTAATCAGAACACATCACTTAGAATGCTCATCGTCCACCTGACGATGTTCTGAAAGCATTCAATCCATACAAGTTCGTTCCGGGTTCGAACGAAACCGAAGGCATTATCTCGTTACACTCATTTTGGAATCACCCTCAGAGTTAACGACAATAACCCTTGCACTCTGAATCTTCATCTTCACTTGATTCACGACCTATCGTTAATTTGGATCGATGTGGTATTCGGATGTCCAAATCTGGAAACCCGATCCCGGTCTCATCGAAATCCAAATCGCCATCTTTTAGGTCCAAGTTGTTTAAAGGTTTAAACAATTCAATTCAATTCAATACTTGAATTCACATAGCAATAACATAGATAAATATCACACATTTATCATAGATATATCCAATATCATATTACAGAACATCACAGCATATCATCCAATAGATATCATCCAATTTAGATATTCTACACAACAATCATCCATAAGCAAACAATTATTAACCCTATATTATAATTAATTTAATTAACTTAAATTAAATTAATTACTTAAGAATTAATTTCTAACTTTGCTTAACCAATCATTAATTGATTATAATCTTTAATTAATTAATTACTCATTAAATATTAATCATCCTTGATTAATTATGCATTAATTACATAAAGTAATTATCCTTTATTTAATTTTACAAATTAATTATTCTTATTCATTAACAGTAATTAACCTTTAATTACTTTTATTAATTACATTAATTAATGATCCTTAATTACTTCCATTAATTAATTAATTATAATTAATTACATTGACCCTTAATTAATTACATTAATTAATTAAACTTTAATTTATCATTTCTATTAATCTACCTTAATTAATCATAACAGTAATTATCATCCTATAATTACTTACTCTAATTAATTAACTCCTTAATTAATTATATTGATCCTTTAATTAATTATTCCAAATAATTAATCCTTAATTACTTCTCATTAAGTAATTATCCTTAAATTAATTACATCTTGTAATTATACCTTAATTACTTACAGTAATTACACTTATAAATTTCATTAAGTATTTATACTTTTCAACATCAAGTGATTATCTTCAATTTATTTACATATTAATTAACTAAATTTAATCACATTCATTTATTATTTACAATTGAGTAATCCATTCCTTAATCACTCTTAAACAAATTAATTAATCTTTAATTACAGATTAATTTTTCTTTAATTATTAATTAATAAACCTCAATTATTAATTAATAAAACTTAATAACAAATTAATTAATCCTTAATTACAAAGTAATTTATCTTTAATTACTTAATTTATTAGCCACTAATTACTTAATTAATCACTAATCATTAATTAATCAATCTTAATTTCTTAATTTAAAAATCCTTAATTACAATTAATTACCTTTAATTAATTAACCATACCCTTAATTACAACTAAATAAATCTTTAATCATTAATTAATAATCTCTAATTATTTAATTAATAAGTCTTGATTACAAATTAATTAACCTCTAATTAATTAATTAATAATCTTTAACTATTAATTAATTCTAAATCAATAATTAATTAAATTAATCACCCTTTAATTACTTTATTAAATTATCAAAATCTTAATTATCTTTAACCAATCATTTTCCTTTGTTAATTACTAAATCACATTAATTAAACTTAACCTTTAATTAACATTTATTATATTTACAAATTGATTAAGTTTTAAAACATTTTATTAAGTTTTTAACAAACTTAAATTAATCAAACATACCTTTAAATAAAGTTTAAGAACATTTTAAAAGAGGTTTAGACAAGTTATAAACAGGGAACCATCTTTAAATTTCAACTGTTATTTATAAAAACTTTAAAACAGGCTTAACACCTTTCTCTCCCGATCCTTGCTTCGAGTCATCCACCTTCCTACTCGAGAGTGTCTCGAGTTCCCTTTCATTTAAAATTTTAGTTCAAGTTTTAGTTAAATTTTTTTTTAAATTTTAAAACCTGCTAGCAACTAGAACTGATAACAGGCTAAACTTCACCCTCTACTCTCGAGTTTAAACTCGAGCCAATCTTTCTTCTCCCCGAGTCAAAACCCGGAAGAAAAACAATGTCGTTCAAAAACCAAAACAAACGTGCACCGAGCAACTCGTGCACCTGCACCGCTCATCATCGAGACTCCGGCGTCTACGACCATCATCGACAAGTCATCCACGAGCTCCTAAAGCCATCAGACCACCTAGCTCCCTCAAATGATCACGAAAATTAAAATTCGAAGGTCGAACCCATCTGAACAAACTGCTCCGACCAAATGTCGCTTCGCCCAGACAACACTGATCACCAGAGGCCTTGCCACCACGTCCAAAGCTTCATCACGATCCTACGCGTCAAACCCCCCTTGTGCGATCACTTCCAGATCATTAACGATAACGAAAACGATTCAAGAACAGTAACGACTAGAACCCAACCTTAAACCCTAAACCAATGTCGTTCATCCACTCTGATGATCGAAAAATGCTTCGAGCATTTTTCCCTTAATCCCCGACCTTCATACTTTGTGACGACCCGGCTTTTTTTCCACAAAAAGTCGTATCATCAAGAAGAAAGAAAGGGATAGAAAAGAGATAAGATAGAGAAGAAAGAAAGAAACACATCAGAATCTAAACAGCGGAACGAATAAATTATATTAATCAAATAAGATATTACATTGTATCATATACATCAGAGATACACAGCTTATACAACACATACTAGACAGTTATAAACATCTGTCTAGTCATTACAACCCAAATACAACTCAACAAATGACTCATACAGACTAACACAGCGGAACACTATATCTACGAACGCTGAAGCCTCCTGCTCCATTGCTCCTCCAAAGATTCGTCAAAGCAAACCTGAATCCCTTGGCTACTCGTAAAAATTTGAGTACCCAAGGTTTAATAAAACAGAAAATAAACACTTGGGTCAGACATGGGTCTGGTGTGAGTAAACGGTTTAAATTGCTTAACTTCAAAACCTTTTGAAAACAAAGGTATCACGTAAGACTCCCCACAAATAAACATGGGTAAGTTTTTACCTTACGCTAACCAAAACATTTGATAGGAAATCCAGTTATATTATAATAGGGTCTAGGGTTTTCAAGTAAAATACAGAAATAGCTGGAATGCTTACATCTCACGTTCCAACATAGTTGGGCACAACTAATACGTACGGCACTTATTGGATTGTGGATTCCATACAATGGCAGAGCTACCGGGGTACCGCTCGTCACAGTACGTGGCCTAGATCAACGTACCGAGGATCACGCCCAATCCCCTGCAACACAAGGCCGGAACATCCCTTACTGGATAATTCCCGCATAAGAAACCCCGTGGTTGCGGCCAAACAACCACCCACACAGCCGAAATAAAAAGGGACTCTAGACAGAGGAATCTTATACTACTTGGGTGCTACCCACTAACCTTGCTGCACCTCCCCTGTTTTAGCCATTCCCGGTTGATGAGGCTTGAGGCTACGATTACCTTTAATCAGAACACATCACTTAGAATGCTCATCGTCCACCTGACGATGTTCTGAAAGCATTCAATCCATACAAGTTCGTTCCGGGTTCGAACGAAACCGAAGGCATTATCTCGTTACACTCATTTTGGAATCACCCTCAGAGTTAACGACAATAACCCTTGCACTCTGAATCTTCATCTTCACTTGATTCACGACCTATCGTTAATTTGGATCGATGTGGTATTCGGATGTCCAAATCTGGAAACCCGATCCCGGTCTCATCGAAATCCAAATCGCCATCTTTTAGGTCCAAGTTGTTTAAAGGTTTAAACAATTCAATTCAATTCAATACTTGAATTCACATAGCAATAACATAGATAAATATCACACATTTATCATAGATATATCCAATATCATATTACAGAACATCACAGCATATCATCCAATAGATATCATCCAATTTAGATATTCTACACAACAATCATCCATAAGCAAACAATTATTAACCCTATATTATAATTAATTTAATTAACTTAAATTAAATTAATTACTTAAGAATTAATTTCTAACTTTGCTTAACCAATCATTAATTGATTATAATCTTTAATTAATTAATTACTCATTAAATATTAATCATCCTTGATTAATTATGCATTAATTACATAAAGTAATTATCCTTTATTTAATTTTACAAATTAATTATTCTTATTCATTAACAGTAATTAACCTTTAATTACTTTTATTAATTACATTAATTAATGATCCTTAATTACTTCCATTAATTAATTAATTATAATTAATTACATTGACCCTTAATTAATTACATTAATTAATTAAACTTTAATTTATCATTTCTATTAATCTACCTTAATTAATCATAACAGTAATTATCATCCTATAATTACTTACTCTAATTAATTAACTCCTTAATTAATTATATTGATCCTTTAATTAATTATTCCAAATAATTAATCCTTAATTACTTCTCATTAAGTAATTATCCTTAAATTAATTACATCTTGTAATTATACCTTAATTACTTACAGTAATTACACTTATAAATTTCATTAAGTATTTATACTTTTCAACATCAAGTGATTATCTTCAATTTATTTACATATTAATTAACTAAATTTAATCACATTCATTTATTATTTACAATTGAGTAATCCATTCCTTAATCACTCTTAAACAAATTAATTAATCTTTAATTACAGATTAATTTTTCTTTAATTATTAATTAATAAACCTCAATTATTAATTAATAAAACTTAATAACAAATTAATTAATCCTTAATTACAAAGTAATTTATCTTTAATTACTTAATTTATTAGCCACTAATTACTTAATTAATCACTAATCATTAATTAATCAATCTTAATTTCTTAATTTAAAAATCCTTAATTACAATTAATTACCTTTAATTAATTAACCATACCCTTAATTACAACTAAATAAATCTTTAATCATTAATTAATAATCTCTAATTATTTAATTAATAAGTCTTGATTACAAATTAATTAACCTCTAATTAATTAATTAATAATCTTTAACTATTAATTAATTCTAAATCAATAATTAATTAAATTAATCACCCTTTAATTACTTTATTAAATTATCAAAATCTTAATTATCTTTAACCAATCATTTTCCTTTGTTAATTACTAAATCACATTAATTAAACTTAACCTTTAATTAACATTTATTATATTTACAAATTGATTAAGTTTTAAAACATTTTATTAAGTTTTTAACAAACTTAAATTAATCAAACATACCTTTAAATAAAGTTTAAGAACATTTTAAAAGAGGTTTAGACAAGTTATAAACAGGGAACCATCTTTAAATTTCAACTGTTATTTATAAAAACTTTAAAACAGGCTTAACACCTTTCTCTCCCGATCCTTGCTTCGAGTCATCCACCTTCCTACTCGAGAGTGTCTCGAGTTCCCTTTCATTTAAAATTTTAGTTCAAGTTTTAGTTAAATTTTTTTTTAAATTTTAAAACCTGCTAGCAACTAGAACTGATAACAGGCTAAACTTCACCCTCTACTCTCGAGTTTAAACTCGAGCCAATCTTTCTTCTCCCCGAGTCAAAACCCGGAAGAAAAACAATGTCGTTCAAAAACCAAAACAAACGTGCACCGAGCAACTCGTGCACCTGCACCGCTCATCATCGAGACTCCGGCGTCTACGACCATCATCGACAAGTCATCCACGAGCTCCTAAAGCCATCAGACCACCTAGCTCCCTCAAATGATCACGAAAATTAAAATTCGAAGGTCGAACCCATCTGAACAAACTGCTCCGACCAAATGTCGCTTCGCCCAGACAACACCGATCACCAGAGGCCTTGCCACCACGTCCAAAGCTTCATCACGATCCTACGCGTCAAACCCCCCTTGTGCGATCACTTCCAGATCATTAACGATAACGAAAACGATTCAAGAACAGTAACGACTAGAACCCAACCTTAAACCCTAAACCAATGTCGTTCATCCACTCTGATGATCGAAAAATGCTTCGAGCATTTTTCCCTTAATCCCCGACCTTCATACTTTGTGACGACCCGGCTTTTTTTCCACAAAAAGTCGTATCATCAAGAAGAAAGAAAGGGATAGAAAAGAGATAAGATAGAGAAGAAAGAAAGAAACACATCAGAATCTAAACAGCGGAACGAATAAATTATATTAATCAAATAAGATATTACATTGTATCATATACATCAGAGATACACAGCTTATACAACACATACTAGACAGTTATAAACATCTGTCTAGTCATTACAACCCAAATACAACTCAACAAATGACTCATACAGACTAACACAGCGGAACACTATATCTACGAACGCTGAAGCCTCCTGCTCCATTGCTCCTCCAAAGATTCGTCAAAGCAAACCTGAATCCCTTGGCTACTCGTAAAAATTTGAGTACCCAAGGTTTAATAAAACAGAAAATAAACACTTGGGTCAGACATGGGTCTGGTGTGAGTAAACGGTTTAAATTGCTTAACTTCAAAACCTTTTGAAAACAAAGGTATCACGTAAGACTCCCCACAAATAAACATGGGTAAGTTTTTACCTTACGCTAACCAAAACATTTGATAGGAAATCCAGTTATATTATAATAGGGTCTAGGGTTTTCAAGTAAAATACAGAAATAGCTGGAATGCTTACATCTCACGTTCCAACATAGTTGGGCACAACTAATACGTACGGCACTTATTGGATTGTGGATTCCATACAATGGCAGAGCTACCGGGGTACCGCTCGTCACAGTACGTGGCCTAGATCAACGTACCGAGGATCACGCCCAATCCCCTGCAACACAAGGCCGGAACATCCCTTACTGGATAATTCCCGCATAAGAAACCCCGTGGTTGCGGCCAAACAACCACCCACACAGCCGAAATAAAAAGGGACTCTAGACAGAGGAATCTTATACTACTTGGGTGCTACCCACTAACCTTGCTGCACCTCCCCTGTTTTAGCCATTCCCGGTTGATGAGGCTTGAGGCTACGATTACCTTTAATCAGAACACATCACTTAGAATGCTCATCGTCCACCTGACGATGTTCTGAAAGCATTCAATCCATACAAGTTCGTTCCGGGTTCGAACGAAACCGAAGGCATTATCTCGTTACACTCATTTTGGAATCACCCTCAGAGTTAACGACAATAACCCTTGCACTCTGAATCTTCATCTTCACTTGATTCACGACCTATCGTTAATTTGGATCGATGTGGTATTCGGATGTCCAAATCTGGAAACCCGATCCCGGTCTCATCGAAATCCAAATCGCCATCTTTTAGGTCCAAGTTGTTTAAAGGTTTAAACAATTCAATTCAATTCAATACTTGAATTCACATAGCAATAACATAGATAAATATCACACATTTATCATAGATATATCCAATATCATATTACAGAACATCACAGCATATCATCCAATAGATATCATCCAATTTAGATATTCTACACAACAATCATCCATAAGCAAACAATTATTAACCCTATATTATAATTAATTTAATTAACTTAAATTAAATTAATTACTTAAGAATTAATTTCTAACTTTGCTTAACCAATCATTAATTGATTATAATCTTTAATTAATTAATTACTCATTAAATATTAATCATCCTTGATTAATTATGCATTAATTACATAAAGTAATTATCCTTTATTTAATTTTACAAATTAATTATTCTTATTCATTAACAGTAATTAACCTTTAATTACTTTTATTAATTACATTAATTAATGATCCTTAATTACTTCCATTAATTAATTAATTATAATTAATTACATTGACCCTTAATTAATTACATTAATTAATTAAACTTTAATTTATCATTTCTATTAATCTACCTTAATTAATCATAACAGTAATTATCATCCTATAATTACTTACTCTAATTAATTAACTCCTTAATTAATTATATTGATCCTTTAATTAATTATTCCAAATAATTAATCCTTAATTACTTCTCATTAAGTAATTATCCTTAAATTAATTACATCTTGTAATTATACCTTAATTACTTACAGTAATTACACTTATAAATTTCATTAAGTATTTATACTTTTCAACATCAAGTGATTATCTTCAATTTATTTACATATTAATTAACTAAATTTAATCACATTCATTTATTATTTACAATTGAGTAATCCATTCCTTAATCACTCTTAAACAAATTAATTAATCTTTAATTACAGATTAATTTTTCTTTAATTATTAATTAATAAACCTCAATTATTAATTAATAAAACTTAATAACAAATTAATTAATCCTTAATTACAAAGTAATTTATCTTTAATTACTTAATTTATTAGCCACTAATTACTTAATTAATCACTAATCATTAATTAATCAATCTTAATTTCTTAATTTAAAAATCCTTAATTACAATTAATTACCTTTAATTAATTAACCATACCCTTAATTACAACTAAATAAATCTTTAATCATTAATTAATAATCTCTAATTATTTAATTAATAAGTCTTGATTACAAATTAATTAACCTCTAATTAATTAATTAATAATCTTTAACTATTAATTAATTCTAAATCAATAATTAATTAAATTAATCACCCTTTAATTACTTTATTAAATTATCAAAATCTTAATTATCTTTAACCAATCATTTTCCTTTGTTAATTACTAAATCACATTAATTAAACTTAACCTTTAATTAACATTTATTATATTTACAAATTGATTAAGTTTTAAAACATTTTATTAAGTTTTTAACAAACTTAAATTAATCAAACATACCTTTAAATAAAGTTTAAGAACATTTTAAAAGAGGTTTAGACAAGTTATAAACAGGGAACCATCTTTAAATTTCAACTGTTATTTATAAAAACTTTAAAACAGGCTTAACACCTTTCTCTCCCGATCCTTGCTTCGAGTCATCCACCTTCCTACTCGAGAGTGTCTCGAGTTCCCTTTCATTTAAAATTTTAGTTCAAGTTTTAGTTAAATTTTTTTTTAAATTTTAAAACCTGCTAGCAACTAGAACTGATAACAGGCTAAACTTCACCCTCTACTCTCGAGTTTAAACTCGAGCCAATCTTTCTTCTCCCCGAGTCAAAACCCGGAAGAAAAACAATGTCGTTCAAAAACCAAAACAAACGTGCACCGAGCAACTCGTGCACCTGCACCGCTCATCATCGAGACTCCGGCGTCTACGACCATCATCGACAAGTCATCCACGAGCTCCTAAAGCCATCAGACCACCTAGCTCCCTCAAATGATCACGAAAATTAAAATTCGAAGGTCGAACCCATCTGAACAAACTGCTCCGACCAAATGTCGCTTCGCCCAGACAACACCGATCACCAGAGGCCTTGCCACCACGTCCAAAGCTTCATCACGATCCTACGCGTCAAACCCCCCTTGTGCGATCACTTCCAGATCATTAACGATAACGAAAACGATTCAAGAACAGTAACGACTAGAACCCAACCTTAAACCCTAAACCAATGTCGTTCATCCACTCTGATGATCGAAAAATGCTTCGAGCATTTTTCCCTTAATCCCCGACCTTCATACTTCCTCCAAACCCAAACGCGACCCTCCTCCATCGCCGATCGCCAAGAAATCGAGCGAAGTTTGAATTCTGATCAACTCAGAAATTCCCAATAATCCCAATCTTAAAAATCATGAAATCATTGTCTAAAATCATCATTCTTTTATACGAATTTGTTTCTATAATCAAAACTAGAAATTAAGATGATCGAATTTTCTGATTTGAAAAGATTATACTGTAATTTCCCATTTTCAAAATATTAACTCAATAATTTCATTTGAAATTATTTTTAAAAATGATGTTACAGTCTTACCATCATTTCTTCTTTAGAGATCATAGCCTAAAAAGGTTTAGAGAGAAAGGAATTGATCTTTAAACTTGTTATTCCCCTTATGATCTAAAAACAGAGATATGTATCTGGGTAAACAAAGACATGCACATGTAAACATTTACATATATATATGTATACAGGCCTATTTACATCTATACAAACATTATTCACAGCATACTTCAAATATTTATCACAAACACCAAGTTATATACTAAAGCTTTTGATAGTTTACTTACTGGAAATTAACAGAGAATAATGAACATTCATATGCATAACAACTCTTATGTAAACATCCATTCATACCCAACATTCAAGTAAACATTGCATATCATGTTATTATAACATTTATCAGGCATATCAAAACATAGCAGATTTTAAAACTGTTTTTAAAGTTAGGTTTACTCACTTATTCAAAGAGGCAGAGAGTTTTGGAAAAACTGGAAGTTTTGCAACTGAATCTGCTTCATTTCTTTAAAACTTAAAGGCTTGTTGGCTGAGATGATTCAAGACTTTGATTTCTTTAAAACTGGAGTGCTCAGTTGAATTGGATGATGATGAGTTGATCCAGACTTTTGAACTTGAGTTTGAGAAGTATCTTGATCCTGATTCTTGGATTCTTTGGTTTTAAAAGATCACAGACTTGCTTTGGAAATTTGTTTACAAGTCTGTTTTGATTTAGAGGAGATTACAGGCTTTTAATAGGGAATTACAGGGTTTTGATTTTTGTTTTTGAGTTGTTTACTTTGCTTGAATTTCTGGTTAGAGGAAAGTTTTACGGATTTGTTCTCTTGAGTTTAGAAAATGAGGAGATAGCAAAAGAAAATGGAAAGGAAGATAGGAGTTTAAATAGAGTTCATTTAGGATTTATTAAAATTAAAGAAAATAAAAATAAAAAGATGACACTTGTCTCATACACTACTTATTCATTTAACACATATACTTACAAGCTCTATTATCCTAACACTTGTCTCATACACTACTTATTCATTTAACACATATACTTACAAGCTCTATTATCCTAACACTTGTCATTAAGCATTTTTATTTATTTTTAAAAGATTTTAAAAACTTTTATATTTATTTCCTAATTAATAAATACATTTGTACTTTAATAAATGCTTTCTAAATTTTTACATAAATACAATGTTTAAAGAAAATAGAATATAAACCAATTATGATTTAAATAAAAACCATATAAAATATTTTAAGCTTATTTAAAATGCTAATTTAAAAGCTTATGTATTTTTTTCCTATTAAATAAATACTCTTCCAATTTCTATAAATATATTTCTTTAAAGAGAATAATACAAAACAAATCTTATTTTTAAATAAAAACTTTTATTCATATATTTTAAATTCAATTTCAAAGTCAATTTAAAATCCAAATTAAAAATCAATTCAAATAAATATATATTAGATTTAAATAATCACATTATTAATTGTCAATAATTATCCTATTTAAAATAAATTTAAATACACACACATATATATATTTATATATATACATTTTAAACAACCCATATTAAATTTGAAATAATATGTCTATTTAAAATCTATTTATATCTATATTTAAAAACAACTCATTATTAAATTGTTTGAAAATAACTACTTTACCAATTAATTTAAAAGATTATCACATTTTAAATACCCTGAAATCCCGGGATATCACAAGCTTGTTCTTGGCCCAGATTTTGTTCGTGATTCTTCTGAGAAGATTGTTCTTATTCGTCAGAGAATGAAAGAGGCACAAAGCCGCCAGAAATCCTACGCGGATAACCGTAGGAAGCCTCTCGAGTTCTCGATCGGTGATCTTGTTTTTATTCGTGTTTCTCCTTTGAAAGGGGTTATGCGTTTCAGTACGACTGGTAAATTGGCTCCTCGTTATGTAGGACCATTTTCTATTACTGAACGTATTGGCCCAGTGGCTTATAGAGTATTGCTTCCTACTCATTTATCTGGCATTCATGACGTGTTTCACGTCTCGCAACTTCGGAAGTGTCTTCGAGAATCGGATTCTGTTATTACTTCTCCTGATTTGCAAGAGCTTGAGGTCTCACCGGACTTATCTATTATACAGCAACCTATTCGCGTACTTGCCACGGAGGTGCGACACCTTCGGAACAAAGGACGTGTCGCTCGTTAAAATTCAATGGTCCGCTAATCCCAATGACTGTACTTGGGAAACCAGAGAATTTATTGAGCGATCTTATCCGGGTTTTCTATCTTTGCTTTGAACGGTGAGTATTTTTCTCATCTCAAGCTTAATTCCTTTTCTTTTGTTTGTTGTTGTATGTAGTTGTTACAAATATCGTCTCTAGGAAATTGCGGGGACGCAATTTTGTAAGGAGGGGAGATCTGTAACAACCCGCATGTTTGACAATTCTATATTTAAATGTTTAATTTAAATGTAGCGTCGTTAGTCGGATTTTAGGGTCCGAAATGTTACTTTTTGCAAACGGCCGAATTGGAGCTCGAAACTATTTCCATTGAGTTCAAAATGGCGTTTGCGATCTTTTTGAGTATAATCTTTGATATGTTTGGAGTAAGATGACTTTTGCCACTTTTTTCTATTTGGGTTTGGGTTTGGGTTCAGCCCTTAACCCCTCTTAACCCCCTAGCTCTCTAACTCTTCATCCATTCAATCCCATTTCATTTCATTTCCTCAAGAAAACTGAAAATGGTGGAGAGGAAGAGGAATTAGAAATTACAAAACCCTAGTTTCTTCTTGCAACTCGAATTCTTGCTCCAAAAATCAAAGAGAAGGATAGGTAAGCCTCCTCTTCATCTTCTCCAACTCTTCTCCTCTTCAATTTCAGAAATTTCCTAACCCTAATTTGGGAAATATGTGTTTATTCTTAGATTGAAGTTTGTAGAGTTGAAGTGGAGTGTGGTTGGTTGTTTCTTTGCATTTGAGCTCCTTCTTCTTCTTAGTTTTGTGTAAAAAGGTGAGATTTTATCTCACATCTATGACTATAATCATCTTTGAGTGATAGGTATGGATTCCTATTACTTGTTCATATGCATTTGATCTTTGTTTGGATCGGTTTTATGTACATTCCAATTCTTGGGTTTCAAAGTCTAATTTTTATGAACATTCCTTTATGGATGTTTTGATCTTGTTTTGGTAATGAATCGATGTGCTTATAGGACAGGGCAGCCGTTAGGCGTGAACCCCTAGCATCCGTGCTCGACCGATTGAAAGTTGGGAGAGTTTGATCATCATTTGAATAGGCTGGAAACATCCCAGGTTCAGGTCCGGCCGACCGAACTCAGGGTCCATTCGACCGACCTGCTACCTGAGCTATTCCCTGCCTCTGTTTTGGAAGTGCAGGAATTCAGGCTCCGGCTGACCGACCCAGGAAGTCCGGTCGACCGACCTGCTTCCCGAGAATTTTTTAGAACAGTGTCCGGTCGATCGAGCTCTGATAACGGCCGACCGACCTGCTCCTGTTTTCCCTGTTTTTCCTATTTTTGCTCGTTTTGATTGGTTTTCCAAATTTTATCGATTCAAGTTGGTTCTTAGTGTTTAATATTGCATCTTTGGCTTTGATAACTTACCTTTGACTTCATTCACGGTTTTTATAAATAATCCCTCTAAATCATATTAAAAGCTCCCTTCTCCGCTTTATAAATTTCTATTTAAACACACACAATTTTGCACTTCGAACGAAGTGGAAAGGAGATTAAATGGTTAGGTAAAACACGGACCATGAATCCGCGCGTTCACCTTTCCGATTAATCCCCGACCTATTCGATTGATCGTTTTGACCTTTGTGTCTAGTTTACCGATGAGATGAGGTAAACATTGTAATGCTTTGAGTGTGAAATTGGCTAATGGATAGTAAACCGTTTAGTGCGAACGAGTGGTTATGGGGCTCGCGTTAACACTTTTCGGGTTCCTTTTCAAGAGTTGTGACACATTCCGCCAGTTAGTGGTGTCCAGTACTAGGCCTCCGGACCTTCACCACTACGGTTTGTTGCCTTTGGGATAGTGTCTTCGGACTGTCTCCCTAGGTTTGTTGCCTTCGGGTATGTTGCCTTCGGGTTTGTGCCTTCGGGTTTGTTGCCCTATAGTATCGCTTCCGATGTTGGTCTTTTTGAGCCGCATGGGTGATATTGGGTTTGGAGCCTTCGGGCTTATGGATCCTTGTTATACAGTACTGAGCTCGAGCATCTTTTGTTGTTTTGATTGATATGTATATTCCCTAGTGCATCGCCTTTCGTTGTTGGTCTTTTTGAGCCGCATGATATCTAGCGATCATCTAGTGGAACTTGTGTACCTTCATTGGTATTTGTTATTTGCCTTTTGGCTTGATTTGGGATATGATATCCTTTGCTTGTTGAGATGCCGATGATATGAGGCTTGTATTGTTATGTTCATCTTTTGTTAGATGATTGTGTTATCTCCTTTAGAGATAATTGTCAAACTGTATGTTTTTGCAGGTTTATTGTTGTTCAGTTTATATAACTGATTTGTTTATCTAAACTGACCCGTGTATTTTATACTCGGGTCAGGCCGAGATGTTTCAGGTTAGGTGCTTTTGGACTTAGCCTATTTGGCTTCCGCATGGACTACTCCGCTAGCTTCTTTTTGTCATAGTTTTTTTTTGCGTAGTCCCATTTTGTTGTAACTCTGATATGTATTCTTTTGGATTCGCCTGTATATTGTGGATTGCTATACCACTTGACATGTATTATTTTGTATACTCTGTGATGTATCTGGGTATGTGTAATGTATTT
The DNA here is from genome assembly GCA_030737815.1 of Allium fistulosum. Taxonomy (NCBI): domain Eukaryota; kingdom Viridiplantae; phylum Streptophyta; class Magnoliopsida; order Asparagales; family Amaryllidaceae; genus Allium; species Allium fistulosum. Next base: position 942,357,865 of record CM060908.1, read on the forward strand.
GTTGTTTTACTGTTCTGTGCTGTGTGTTACATTGAGTTGTTACATTTTGTTCTGATAGATCCTATAGCCATTGTAGTTTTGCTTTAAGTATTTATTGAACTTGTCGAAGCACATGAGATGATAAAAACCACTTTTCGGTGTGTTCAGTAGATAGTTAAAGTAAGACTACACATGGTCGCTTCCATTATACTCTATTGTCCGCATTAGCAGACGGTATTATCCATATAATACTCTTTGTTAATGAGGCTCTCGGAGTGGGGCGTCACAGGTTTCCAGATTTGGATATCCGAATACCACATCGATCCAAACTAGCGATAGGTCGTGAATCTCAAGTGAAGATGAAGATTCAGGGTGCAAGGGTTATCGTCGTTAACTCTGAGGGTGATTCCAAAATGAGTGTAACGAGATAATGCCTTCGGTTTCTATCGAACCCGGAACGAACTTGTATGGATTGAATGCTTTCAGAACATCGTCAGGTGGACGATGAGCATTCTAAGTGATGTGTTCTGATTAAAGGTAATCGTAGCCTCAAGCCTCATCAACCGAGAATGGCTAAAACAGGGGAGGTGCAGCAAGGCTTCGTGGGTAGCACCCATTGAGAGTAAGGTCATCCCTGTCTAGATGTCCCTTTTCTATTTCGGCTTAGTGGTGCGGTTGAATGATCACAACCGTGGGGTGATTTTATTTGGAATTATCCAGTAAGGGATGGTTCTGGCTTTGTGTTGCAGGGGATTGGGCGTGATCCTCGGTACGGTGATCTAGGCCACGTACTGTGACGGGCGGTACCCCAGTAGCCCTGCCATTGTATGGAATCCAATTTCCAATAAGTGATCTCGGACTTGATTGTATAACCCACTTTGTGGCTAGTATGCTGGAATTTAGTAATGTAACTATTTCAGCTATGTGAGTATTTATTTGAAAACCATAGACCCTATTGTAATATAACTGAATTTCCTATCAAATGTTTGGTTAGCGTAAGGTAAAAACTTACCTATGTTTATGTGTGGGGAGTCTTACGTGATACCTTTTGTTTCAAAGGTTTTTAAAGTTAAGCAACTTTAACCGTTTACTCACACCATACCCATGTCTGACCCATGTGTTTATTTTCTGTTTTATTAAACTCTTGGGTACTCAAATTTTTACGAATAGCCAAGGGATTCAGGTTAGCTTTGACGAATTGTGGAGGAGCAATGGAGTAGGAGGCTTCAGCATTGTAGATATATATAGTAGTTCCGCTGTGTTGATCTCTGTATTGATCTTTGTATTGTATTGAATTGTAATAACTAGACAGGCGTTTATAGCTGTCTAGTATGTAATGTATAATCTATGTAACTCTGATAGTCATTGTATACTATGTAATATCTTATGTGATATATTATATTTCATTCGTTCCGCTGTGAGATTCTGATATGTTGTTGTTCTTTCTCCTCTTCTTTTCTCTTTTCTATCCCTTTCTTTCTTATTAATGATGCGTCATTCTGTGGAATGAATGGCGGGTCGTTACTGTAATGACCCGGAATTTTCGATACCGAAAATTCCAGATGGTTAGGAAAAGAAGAAAAGAGATAGAAGAAGAAACAGAAATGAAACACGGAATCTCACATTTCGCAGCGGATCAAAATATAATATCAAATAAGATAACAGTTATACAAAGGAAAACTATATCAGTTAATTTACATTAATGCATCAGAGTTACAATATTTACACAAACCCTGGACAGTTAAAATCAACATGTCCCAGATAATCACTCTAGTACACAACGGAATACACTCCATACGTTCCTGCCATCCAGCTCGCCTCATGAGCTCCAGAACGTCCTTACCTGAAAATTTGTAATACTCGGTCTGACCCGAGCATTACAATAAAGTAACACCCGGGTCAGGCTGGAAACCAGCGTGAGTAAACCCATATAATTTGAAATACTAAGTTCAAACCATAAAAGAAAAACCCGGGTAACTCGTACTTCACTATGAGTTCATTACTTGTTATGCTCAACACTTATTTCAAAAATCAATCCCTAAGTACCCTTACTTAGTTTTCAATGGTTCAGTTTGCTTAAATTATTCCTTTTCAGCCTATTGATTTCATATATCAAATCTATAAAGAATTATTGTAGATTACTAATCGAAGTGGTTTCGGGTATTTTCTGATACCCGACCCCGGTCTCTTCGAATCCAATGTCATCTTAACCCAAATTATCCAAGTGAATACAATTCAAATTTTAAATACAGGATGTCACTTTTACATAGCAATTCATCATCGATAGATAACCACAATATCACTGTATAACCCAACATATCATATCACAAAACATTTTATATCAGCGATATCAACCAATTCAAGGCATTTCTACAATCCAATCATCCATAAGCAAGATTAATTAGTCACACCATTTCTAATTAATTTAAATAAATTAAATAAATTACTTTAATCACCTTTAAATCCTGCTTACTAAATCATTAATTAATTATAAACCAATTAATTAATCATCCTTTAGTTAACATCTTAATTAATCATCCTTAATTAATTATTCCTTAATTACATTAAGTAATTAACCTTTAATTAATTTCACAAATTAATTATCCTTTAACTATTCACATTAATTAACTTTTAATTATTCTCATTAGTTAACCTTTAATTATTCTCATTAGTTAATTAATTACATTGATCCTTAATTAATTACTTTAATTAATTATTCTATAATCACTTACATTGATTAATTATCCTTTTAATTAATCACATTCATTATTAACTAACCCTTTAATTAATTTCTTTAATTACACTTGAATATTTAATCCTTAATTATTTTCATTAAGTAATTTCCCTTTTTATTACTTACATTAAGTAATTATCATCTAAGTAATTACTCTTCAATTACTTACATTAATTAATCTCTAATTAATTTACAATTCTTAATCATAAATTAATTTATTCTTAATCATTAATTAATTAATCTCTCTTCATCAATTTATTTAATCTATAATCACCCAAAATCTTAATTAACTTCTTACTTTGTCATTAAAATCTTATTTAATAAATTTGGGATTTAATTATCATTAATCTATTAACTTAAGACTTTAAGTTTAATTAATGATAAAAACATTTTATCTTCTCAATTACTACTTAATTATATTATTCATTTAAGTTTAAATAAACTTAAGATTTAACTTAATCTAAGTTAAAATGAATTACACAACTTTTACTTAACCAATTATTTAAATAAACCATTATTATTTAAAAGAAATAGTTTTTTATTAGAAAATTAGTTTAAAACTTGAATTTTGTTTTAACTTTAAAATTTGCTAAACTCGAACATTTATCCCGAGTAAAACCCGAGTCCATACCCGTGCCATCACATATTATTCCCGAGATTTTTTTTTTCTTTCAAAACATTGTTTTGTTTAAGTTTTAAGTTAAATCTGAAAACAAATTTTGCACTCATGTTCTACTCGAGTCCACAACCCCAAATACCCGAGTCATTTACCTAATTTCTCGAGAACGTCTTCGAGTTCAAACTTCATCTTCTCCAACAAAATATTCTGACCCCCAGATGCACGCGTATACGCGCACAGATGATCGGAGCTTCTCCGATCATCGCCTTCCCCTTCATCATGTCGCCGATCAACTCCTCCATCAACACAATAACCCAGATTGTCAATTTAAACCTCGAATCAAAAACGAGTATTCAGACCTCTAACAAAGACAAACAGATCGTCAAAAACCACTTCGCCACGACGATTACGACCTCCGACAACCCCACCATCTTGACCCAAGCTGCACCAGATCACAACTCATCAATTCACCAAGGTCCCGAAGACTCCGATCAACCCACGATGTTACACGAGCATGCTGAACAACGTCGACCCAAAATGAGTTCTTAAACCCTACTCTGCCTTTCCCAGGCTATTCTGACCATCGGAATATTCTCTTATTATTTTTCCCGAGTAGCCTATTCTTCCATCTACCTTCAGTAAAGTCCCCGATCACCCGAGTACCTCCGGCCACCAGATTTTGCTTCATGACATATTTTGGTCATCTCAGATTTACACACTCGATACAACACTAAAAATTGTGATTTTCTTTTTAAAAATCATGATTTTAGATAACAAATCTGATTGTAAACCTGGAACCAAGAATTATTCAAGTCGAAGATTTTATAAGTTTACAATTTCCACTGTTTTCCTAAATTTATAGATGGTTTCAACTTATCATGCCTAAATATATTTTATATACTTAGTTTATGTAAAAACAAACATATTTTGTTCAAATTTCACAACCTATAAGTGATTGTTTGAAGAGAACTTGATCTTTGACCAAGATTTTAGCCTGTCACTTGTAAATCAGAGGTATGCACAGGGTTTCAGACATGCACACTTATATACCTACACATTTATAACATACAAACCAAAATTTCACACATGCAAACAAATTTCACAACACCTACTTACTAAATACATCATGAACAACAATTTAAAACAAAGCTAGTTGTTTACTCACCTTATATAGAACAGAGGCCTGGAACCTGTTAAATGCTATTGAGTTTCATTTGGAAACTCTGATTCAATCTGGATTTTGATCTGTTACTTGATTTGTTGAATTGAACTTTGATTTTAATTTGTTGCTTGATTCCTGTTGTATCTTTGTTTTACATTTGAGTTGAAATTGAATTGCTTGAATCAGGTTGCAAACTCTATCTCTTTTCTATTTTCCAGGTTTTGATTTTGAAACAGATATTTTTTTTCAGGTTTGAAAAATGAAGATGAGAGAAAGAGATGAGAAAATTTGAGAGAAATGTGTATAGCCTGGTTACTTCTTTTCTATACATTTTTTTTATATTTTAGTTTAAAAGAAATTAAGCCATTTGTTAATACTAGCTACACTTGTTTATTACCTATTTCCTTTAGCCTACACTTGTAATTTATATTTTACTTATTAAACATTTGTCATAAGTTTGTATTTTTATGTTTAAATCCTTGTCTCATTTTTATATTTAATTTATAAATTATGTTTTAAACCCCTACTTCATTTTAATTTATGAATCATATTCTTATGTTTATATATGTATACATTTTTAAAAGAAAATGATTTGAAATCTAATTATATTAAATAAATAATCACATATATACATATGCTATCTTTATTGTTGTAAAATATAGAATTTATCTTTAATAGCTTTGAAAATTAATATTTGAATTTAAACCATAGCTAACCATTTACAATATACATATATACATATTCATTATAATATAAAATATATTTATTTGTAAAAGATAAATTTTGCCAAATTGAATAACTATAAAAGAAGGTCATTAAACAAGTATTATCAAATTTTCAATAACTATAAAAGGAGATTATCAAATAAGCATTTATTATAAATCAAATTCATCTATATACCTATCCATATATATATCATAATTTTATTTGTTCACTTATAAATCAGTATTTTATTAATTCAGTCCAGTTAATTATCAATTAACAGATGTTTCAAAATCCGGGTTATCACATTCCTCCCCCCTTAGAATCTTTTCGTCCTCGTAAAGAAACGAAACAAGAATTTATTCAATACTTAAGATCAGATAAATTATTTTTTGATCATTTTTAAAACACTTTTTAAAATCTATATAATATTATCAAATTAGTTTTTGTAAAAATACTTTTATAACTCGATGTTTCAACAAGTCCATCCTTGTTCTCACAGAAATTCGTTCATACGTTGATCAGACGTAGGACTGAAAATCTATAAGTACTTAGCAAACCCGTTTTCAACACCTAGTGAAAATACTTTGGAAAATAATTAATAAATTTGAATTAATTTAATAATCTAATTAAATAAATATTTAATTGGTGAATTTTATCTTTTAAAAGTTAATAAAATATTTTCTATTTATAATGTATATATATAATTGTATATATTGTAAATAGATGAGCTTTGGTTTGAATTTAACAAATGAAATTATGTTTTCAAATTCTAATATATTTTGGTAATTTGGAAATCATGATTAATTTAATATTAAGCTTTTCAAAGCTATTTAAACAAATAACTATATGGTTTTAAAAATACTTAAAATAAATGATTTATTGTTTAAATTTTATTTTAGCTTAAGTTTAAATTTAAATAAAAGGTTTGTTTAATTTTTTTTAAATATTACTTAATAAATATGATTTGTAATTAGATATGAAAGCTTAAATAAATTTATATATGATATATTAATTCATTTAGAAAGATAAGTAATGTATATATGTAATAAGATAATTTCTTTTATTAATTATTTAAATTTGTAAAACAATATTAATAATGTATTGTTTTTATATATAGATTTAAATAGACTTTAATAAAATAGAATTGTTATTTCAAATTAAATGTATTGTTATAAATTGACTTTAATTTGGATTTAAGAATATATGTATAAGATTTTATTACATTATATAATTTGTTTTATTACATTTCCTTTAAAAAGAAATTCATATATGTATTTACATAAGAATTTATTAATTAAGTTAAAAATCTTTATAAACATTTAAAATAAAAAGAAAATACTTAATGGACAAGTGTAATTATACTAAGGCCTCATAATAACAAGTGTTAAGATATTAGACAAGTGTCATTTTAAAATTTTAATTTTCTTTATTTTTCATAAACCACATTTTTTACTTGTATAAACATTTGATTCCTCCCCTTCCATTCTTTTTCTATTCTTTTTCCAAAAATAAGAAAGCGATTTCAGCTGTACAACTAACTCAAAACAAATCTGAAATCATCTCTAAACCAAAAACATATCTAAAAATCAAATTTGCAAATCCACTTTCAAATTTCCAGAAACAATCTGTCATCCTCAGATCAAAATCATAAATCTGTAACTCATTTTCAAAAACAAGAACAAAGCCTGCAATTCATTTTCAACATCAAAACCTGAAGCATGCAAAGCATTTTAAAAAAAATCAAAAAAAGGGCTGTAGCGGATAATCAAAGCAAGCTCAAAATCATCTTGCCCGCATTCAAGTTTTCAAGTTCTTTTACAAATTCCAGCAACTCAAGTTTAAAGTTTAAAGATGTTTTCAAAAACAAAGTTGCTCTGCTTATCATTCTTGACAGGTGAGTAACTTCACTTTTAAACTTAAAGTATAATTTTGGTTGCATGTTATTGATGTGATCAATATTGTATTGTGAAGTATGTTTGTGTATTTATATTGTTGAATTTATGATGTATTATGTATGCATGCCTGTAACTTCTCTATTCTTAAAATTGGTGAGTAAACATCTATTATTAAAAACAGTTTTAAAAACCTGTGAATATGCTTAAATGTTTGTGATGAATTTTTGTAGAGTATGGTTTGCATATGTTTATATATGTGAATGTATGTGTGTATGAATGAAATGCCTGTGAATGATTGTGAATATGTGTATATATCAGCTCTGTTTATATTACAGGCTCAATTCCCCTAAAGAGAAAATTCATTTCTTGTAACGACCCAGATTTTCTGATAATTAAAATTCGAATATTTAATTGATTTTAAATATTAATAAATGAATTTAAGAAGTCGAATGATTTATTTTTCGAATATTGGATTTAATTTGGTCAATTAAATCGATAATTTAATGATTGAAATTCCAGAGATAATTTAAATATCGAGTTTAAATGATTGAAAATGATTTGTAAAGTTATATTAAATCATACTGGAGTTATAGAAAGGTTATAGGACTTTCAGAATTGAATTTAGAATTAATTTGTGAAAATTGAATATTTTAATATTTAATTATCGACTGTAAAAATAGCCAATTTTCGAACAGTCTCAGAATTGAACGAAACTAGTTCCATTGGATCCGTAATAGTTAGTTATTATCGGATTTCAATTTTCGTAGCAATCGAAGTTATCGTTTGACCGTGGCAGCTCCAAACGCATCGAGATTGTTTTGATATTAATTCGACGGGTTAAAATAGTCATTTTTCAAAAAGTCTCGGATTTCGACGAAACCAGTTTCATCGGATCCGTAATGTGATATTATTGTAAGATTTCAAATTTCGTAATTTTTGGAATTACCATTTGTCCGGTACGAATTGAAACGCCTCGAAATCGATTTAAATCGGTTTAATTTAAATTTATCGTTTAATTGCATATCTCGCACAGACGATCGAATTAGCTTCCGAAACCTGTTCCATTGCGTTCGGAACGTGGGGTAAACCTTACGAACGTCAGCCGGCACGCTCGAATTGGAGTTCGGAAAAAATTCGATGAATAGTGTTTTCGTAAGTTTTCTATATAAGCCCCTCAACCTTTTCATTTGCAAAGAGAAATCAAAACCCTAACCCTAAATCTCTTCAGCCGCCGCTTACGTTTCAAAGGCCAGAAAACTCCCACATTCTTCCTCAATTATTTTCAAATCCACACGTTAATTCCAGAAATCTCCAACTACAAATTTGTAGAGACCATTGAGAACTACGATCTCAACGGTTATGATCGATTTTAGAAGCATGGATTGCCGTCAATTTGAATGTGAAGTCGCGACTTTTGGGCACGGTTTTCACGATAGAAACGCGACCGAGCTGCACGTGGTCTTGGCCATGGGGGAAGCTCGCTGTGGTCTTTCGTATGGTGGTCCTTGATCACCACGTAGATGAACGGAGGGGAGGCACGAATTAGGGTTAGGGCCGGCTTCATGGGTTCGAGCTCGCGAACGTTACCTGGGAGGGAGAAGATGCGTGCAACGGTCGTGATTTCCTCAGTTTGAACGTGCGGTCCAGATTAGTGCTAGGTTAAAGTAAAATAAAGTTTTATATTAAATTGTATTTAAATTCGTACGATGTTTAAAATACGATATCTTTTTGCTGCGTGATCAGAAATTGACGAAACAAAGTGCGTTGGGATCGTATTTGCGGATACTACGCGATGCAATTGTTTTGGAGTCGTTTGGAGCTAGTTGGAATTTCGGGCAAAATTAAACGCGTGTTTAATTTTATTCGAAATCAAACGCTGAAATCAGAATTAAAATCACGGTGAGATCTTCTCACTCAAATTTGAATGTGGAATTATTTACAGTTATTGATTGATGATTGACTGTTTGGATGTGATATTAGATATTATAGGATATATCTATATATAACAATATATACATATTGGCATATGTATATATTGGATTGATTGATTTCCCGCCTCGTATAGCGGATGAGACCCTATTGCGCCGTTAGTAAGCGGATTTATAAAAAAACCTATATACCGCGATAATTCCGTACTGGAGCGGAATTGGTATTGTGCTGACGTCTTTGGATGCAGGGAAACAGGTTGGAGGGATCCAACTGGATTCCTCAACTGTATTTATTTATTTACGGAGGTTGATATATATTCTGTCATCATATGATGATATATGATGTTTGATGTTGTGATGGACTAATTGATGCGTTGCATCATCGGGTTCAATTTTAAAGTCTAAAAATAACGATTTTGGATTTTAAAAGGATTTGTAAAGTGATTTGTAGAAATATACGTTTTATTGAAATTTTTGAATTGGTTTATTTTAAATAAATAAATGTTAAAATTTTAATGTTAGTAAAATTATGATTTTTGTGAAATACACAAAAATGTTATTTTTGAAATAAAAAAAATTGATAAAGATTATGAAATAGTTTAAATTGGAATTGTTGAAGTATTTTAAACAATTCATATAAAAAGATTTATAAAAATTGATATTTTTATAAATTAAAAATATTGGAATTTTGAAATGAGTTTTATTAAGTGTTAAAGTCAAATAAAAATGGATTCCATAAGTGAATTGAAATTTATAGATTCATAAATTGTGAAGTTATTAAATGGATAGATTTTGTAAAACAAAAAGATTTATAAACAATTATCTTATAAATGGGATTTTGACATTTAGATGAGAAATGAATAGATGTTGTGAATAAATGGATTATAAGTTCTTAACTTATAATATAAACTTCCGGTATATAATTGAGTTATATACGTTGAATTGGATAATTTAGAAATCGAAGTTTTATAAATAGAAATGGGATTTATAAACATTGTTTTATAAATTCAAAAATCAATAGAATTTGATAAATTGAACATTGAAGTTATTAAAGGAGATATATTCGTGATTTTGGACAGCGAATTATCCTTTAAGTTAAATGTGTAGAAATTGTTAAAATTGGGATAGTGATTTATTCACGAATTTGGACAGTAAATATATATTATTGAATAAAATCAATATATTTTGGGAAAAGGAATATTGTTAAATGAAGTTGTTTTAAAAGATGTTTTAAAACGTGTGACCTATCGAAATCATAGATTTCAACATTTATTGTTGAAATAGACGTTTTCGAAAAATAAGGAAATGGTGGACTATAACACTGTTGTTATAGTAAATGATTTCCAAAAGGAAATGTTTTTATTGTAGTATTGGGATTTATATATATCTATCTAAATCCGAATCCCTATACTAGTGATTTTGAGTCGTCGTAACGATGTTTTACGTAACATTCGTTTTGACTCAAATTGATGTTGTTATAGAAAATAGATTTCCTTAAAGAATGAAATATATACTTAATTTGATTTAAGTATATCGAATATTTTCCAAGTGTTGAAAATAAATGATTTGTGAAATACTTATTTTTAAATAAGTATGAAATTTCTTTTCCAAAATGAAAGGAACGTTTTGAGAATTTATCTTTGTAAAGATAAATTGAAATTGAATATTGAAATCGATTTGAAAATCGTATATCTGTAGATATTTGAAAAATATAAATTCACTATGGAATTTATAAAAGGGAGACTGTTTAAAAATAAATATCGATTTATTTTAGAAGTGTGGAAATTTTTATATCTAGTAAAAGATATTTTGGAAGATAAAATAATTTGGAAAATTTTTTGGAATCTGTTGATGTTGCACATCTTTATTGATAGTTAAATAACCGACTATCAATAATTACCTTTAGATAGGTATTTGTTGTGAATTGGATGAATTTGAATGCCACACTTATTTTTGAATAATCGCTCACTATTCGGGTTAGCCGGGAAAGGACCATGGGGTCGTATAACCCATTCCGAATATGTGATACGTCGTTATGAATTGCATTCGAAGACCGGTGTTGAAGACCGGATATTTTTGAAAACGAAAGGATTACCGTCGAGTTACTCTACATCGACTGATCTTCGATTTAGAGGTTTTATCACCCTTAGTGACGGGAAGTCCTGACGTGATTGAAAATTATCCGGATATGCAAGGGCTTCGTGAGAAGTGCCTTCGGTTCTGTTCGATCCCGGAACAGACTTGTATGGATTGTGTGTCTGACGTTACAATTTGAGATATAAAGTTGATTTCTTTCAAATACATATCTGTTGGTGGCGGAGAATTTATTCTCTTAGCTTAACACCCTTCTCTGAGACGTACGAGCTCAGAGGTTATGTAGTTGAAATTTATCAGCGATATATCCCAATTTGGTAACGTGGCATACTGAGTGTTGCTGTGAAATGATCAGTGTTTGATCATTTGCGATATGATCATTTGTTTGATCTTATATCTTTGTGATCATAGGTTGATCATTTTGTTTGACCCGAAGCAGGGCTTTTTGAGAAAGCGTAGCTTTGTGGACGAGACTTCGTCGAGCCTCACACCCCGGAAATGGTCGAAACAGGAAGGATGCGGCAAGGTTCTAGGGAGTAGCGCCCCTTAGTGTATGTCATTCCTTCTGGATAAAGGTGGTATCATGGTATGGAGCCCAGATACTTAACCTCTGTGGTTACTGCATTATTATTATCTATGTGGTTTGTTGGAAATTGGGGATCCTCGGGAAGATCGGTGACGATCGGGGGATGGCATACGCGTGTCAGTAGTTACCTATTTTTGCAGAGGTAACCCGGCCTTGTGTTGGCAGAGATCCGGTTAGGTTCTCGGGTCGTCTATTCCAGGGACGTACCCATCGTGGAAAAGGAAGTTCCTTGGCCTGACCATTTGTTGGAAATCCAAAGAAACAATACGAGCCTTGTACGGTTTTAGTTGTAGAACCTGCCATCTAATATGGCAGCTATAGCAAGCATACTATAATGGTACCTATGCTGGCTAAGATTTATATTCTACTTTCGAAATGTTTTCTACACTATGCACTAATAATAATATCAAAAAGAATTTGATTTTTGCGTAGTAAGCATCTTTGACTATCATAAGAAGAAATCTCCTCCAAGTCTGCGTTTGCATTGTGTGTGTGGCGGGAGGTCTTATGGTAGTTTCATTTTCCAAAAGCATTGCGAATTGACTTTAAAATTCTTCTGTTGTTTATTTTAAAGAAAAATAACTGTTTTACGATCTCACACCAGTCACCATGACTGACTCGGAGTTTATTGTTTCCCTTCTAAACTCTGGGTGCCCACCAATTTCCACACGGGCAGCCTAGAGTTATATTATCAGGATATTCTGGATATTCTGGAGCTTTGGAGATGAGCTGGATGACGAGACGTAGTATTTGTATCTGATAGTATTTATTCCGCTGTGTATTCTATATGGGGACAAGTTTATATAACTGTCCCTTATTGTTTATTGACTCTGATGATATGATGTGATGTAATGTAATAAAACGATATAGTTCTTTGTTTTAAAAGACTAGTAATTATCTATTGTATATTGTTCCGCTGCGATGTGTAAGATTCTGATATTGTCTCTGTTCTGTATCTGTTGTTGTTTTTGTTGTTCTTCTTCTCTTTTTCTTCTCTTTTCTTCTTCTTCTACTTTTTCTTCTTCTTAAAACCCTCACTATTGGAGTTTCCGGCACTCGATTGCTCGGCAGTCGATAAAGTGAGTATCGATGTCGAATTTTCGAAAGTCGAAAATTTCGGTATGTGACATTTCTCTTCATACATTTAGTTTTAGGCTTTGATTTCTAAATAGAAAATGATGATAAGACTGTAATACTATTTTTAAAAATAAATTCAAGTGTTTATATTAAGGGATTATTTCAAAAATAATATAGTTACAGAGAAAATCAAATTTAAGTCAAAGTTTGAATATCTGGAAATCATGTTTGGGTTTTACCATCAGATTCGCACAGCAAATTAAGGATTTTTGATAACCATTTCGTGATTTTTAAATTGGTATATGGTGTGAATTAGTGAGTTGATCGAATTTTGCTTTATCGTCAAATTACGATAAACGGCAAAGTGGTGAGCGACGTGATCATTGCTGGAGGAGGCTGGAGTGTTGGGGATTTCAGGAAAATTGGAAGAGGGATTTTTAGAGGACTGCGGTGGCCAGGCAGAGGCAAACTAGGGTTTGATGGTCGTTTGGGAGCGTTGAGATTCTCAAGGCAGTAGCAATGGCATTTGGGGACCAGAGTGGTTCGCGTTGGTGGGGATGGGTGCTGGAAGGTGTGACGAAGCTTCGGTGAGGAGGACAGGTGATATTGAGGTCGGAGGCGTCGGGGAGGGGATGTTTTCTGGCCACGGTGGTTTCCTGTTTGGTCGAGAATGTCTCGATTTCGACTCGTGTGAATTTTGTTCGATCTGGGTTCGCTTTTGAGGTCGCATGGGTTCGTGTGGACGTCGAGCATCGCCGCGATGATCTCCGGTGGTCGGCGGCACTGTGTACGTGCACGTGCACGTTATGTGTCAGGTGAAGTTCTGGATTTGGGGAAGAAGAGTTGGCTCGGGACGATCATGTGTTATTTGCGAGTGTGTCTCGGGGAAAAAGAGTGTTCGTGAGTGCTCGGAGTTGGCTCGAGTTTTGTAGAGGGTCTATTCGGGTTCATTTGTGTTTCACTCGAGATTTCTGGTGCAACGTTAATAAGATTAAGCTTTATAAATTAAATTGTTTTAACAACTTTAAATGTTTAAGTGTATTTTAAAATGGTTTAAAATTTAAAAGTAAATTTGGTTTAAATTCTTTAAGTTTCTTTATAAGATGAGTATGTCTTTAACATATGATTTTAAAAGTTTGTAAATGGTTTTTAAACTTTGTTAAAGTTAAAATTGTATTCATTTTAAATCTTATATTTGAAATGAAATTTGAAAGTAAATTTGAAAGTAAAATGTTTTCAAATGTGGTTGTGAATGATAATTAAATCATTAATAAGAAAAAAAAATTATTTTATTTTAGAGTTAATAAAGATTTAATGATTTGTGATTCATTAAATTAGTAAGGTAATTAAAATGGATAATTAAATAATTATTTAATTAAGTAATTAAGGGTTTGAATTAATTAATTAAGGTTAAGTTAATTAATTAATTTAATTTGAAAATAAGATCATTAATTAGATAAGTAAGATTTTTAATTAATGATTAGAAATTAATTAATCAAATAATTAAAGATTAATTAAGTTATAGTTAAGTACTTAATTAATTAAATAACTAGAGATTAATTAATTGGTAATTAAGATTAATCAATTTGTAATTAATAATGATTACTGTAAGTTTAATTTCTTAAGAAAAGTAATTAAAGAATTGTAAATAGTTAATGAAGATCATTAACTAAGGGTTATTAAATAATTAACTAATGTGATTAATTTTAATAATTAATTAGATTAATTAATTTAAAGATAATCATTTATGAAATGAGATAAGAATAATTACTTAATGGAAGAAATTAATGAATCAATTACTTAATGTAATTAATTAAGTTTAATGTGATCAGTTTAAATTAATTAGTTAAGTTTAATTAATTTAATCACTGGATGATTTGATAATAATTACTTAATGTAATTAATGGAGTGTAATTACTTAATGAAGTAATTAATTGATAATTACTGGATGTAATTAATGGAAGATGATTTAATAATGGAAGTAATTTGGATTAAATTACTTGGAAATTATTCAAGGGATTAATTAAGAAATTAATTAAGGAGTAATTAATTTATTTAAAGAAGTAATTAAGGGTAGTTAATTACTGAATGTGATTAATCAAGAGTGATTAATAATTATGATTTAATTAAAGATAATTACTTAATGTAATTAATTTAAATAGAGTAATTAATTAAAGTGTAATTAGGGATCATTAATTAATATAATTAATGATGTAATTTAGGATTGATTAATTAAGATTAATTAATCAATAATAAGTGATTAAGTAATTAATTAATGTAATTAATTAAGGATTAATATAATTAATTTTAGTTAATTAATTATTAAAGTAATTAAAGGATAATTAATCAAGGATGATTAATTAAGATGGATACTTAGAGTATGATTAATTAATTGGTTTAATTAACGATTAAGTGAGCAAGATTTATGTGATGAAAGAAATTAATTTAATTTATTTTAAATTAATTAGAGATGAAGTAATTATTTTAATTCATTTTAAATTAATTAAAGATGGTGTGATTAATATATCTTTGCTTATGTATGGTTGGATGACATTGATTGCCTTAAATGGTTTGATATCTTTGATATGAGATATGTATTAATCTGTGATATTGAGATGCTTTGGTTAAATTGTAATGACATGAGTTATCTATTGGGATATTGTGAATTATCTATTTGTGTGTATATAGATAATTGAATTGAACTGTTTTAACTTTAAAACAACTTGGCCTTAAAAAGATACGTTTTGGATTTCGATGAGACCGGGATCGGGTTTCTAGATTTGGATATCCGAATACCACATCGATCCAAATTAATGATAGGTCGTAAATCTCAAGTGAAGATGAAGATTCAGAGTGCAAGGGTTATTGTCGTTAACTCTGAGGGTGATTCCAAAATGAGTGTAACGAGATAATGCCTTCGGTTTCGTTCGAACCCGAAACGAGCTTGTATGGATTGAATGCTTTCAGAACATCGTCAGGTGGACGATGAGCATTCTAAGATAGATGTGTTCTATAAAGGTAATCGTAGCCTCAAGCCTCATCAACCAGGAATGGCTAAAACAGGGGAGGTGCAGCAAGGCTTCGTGGGTAGCACCCATTGAGAGTAAGGTCATCCCTGTCTAGATGTCCCTTTTCTATTTCGGCTTAATGGTGCGGTTGAATGATCACAACCGTGGGTGATTTTATTCAAAATTATCCAGTAAGGGATGGTTCGGCTTTGTGTTGCAGGGGAGCGGGCGTACTCCTCGGTACGCTGATCTAGGCCAGGTACTGTGACGGGCGGTACCCCAGTAGCCCTGCCATTGTATGGAATCCAATTTCCAATAAGTGATCTCGGACTTGATTGTATAACCCACTTTGTGGCTAGTATGCTGGAATTTAATAATGTAACAATTTCAGCTATGTGAGTATTTATTTGAAAACCATAGACCCTATTGTAATATAACCGAATTTCCTATCAAATGTTTGGTTAGCGTAAGGTAAAAACTTTTCCATGTTTATGTGTGGGAAGTCTTACGTGATACCTTTGTTTTCAAAAGATTTTGAAGTTACGCAACTTTAACCCGTTTACTCACACCAGACCCATGTCTGACCCAAGTGTTTATTTTCTGTTTTATAAACTCTTGGGTACTCAAATTTTTACGAGTAGCCAAGGGATTCAGGTTTGCTTTGACGAATTATGGAGGAGCAATGGAGCAGGAGGCTTCAGCGTTGTAGATATATATAGTAGTTCCGCTGTGTTGATCTCTGTATTGTATTGAGTTGTAATAACTGGACATGTGATTATAACTGTCTAGTATGTGATGTATAATCTGTGTAACTCTAATAGATGTTGTATACTATGTAATACTTATGTTATTAATATAATTTATTCATTCCGCTGTTTAGATTCTGTTGTTGTTCTTTCTTTCTTCTCTTCTTTTCTCTTTTCTATCCCTTTCTTTCTTCAAGATGATGCGACTTTCTGGTCAAAGAAAGTCGGGTCGTCACAGTTGGTTAATTAAATTAATTACTTAAGAATTAATTATCTAACCTTGCTTAATCAATCATTAATTAATTACAAACCTTTAATTAATTAATTACTCATTAAATATTAATCATCCTTGATTAATTAATCATTAATTAATGTAATTAATAAGAGTAATTAAAGGTTAATTACTTTTAATGGTTAAGAATAATTAATTTGTGAAATTAATTAAAGGATAATTACTTTATGTAATTAATGAATAATTAATCAAGGATGATTAATATTTAATGAGTAATTAATTAATTAAAGGTTTGTAATTAATTAATGATTGATTAAGCAAGGTTAGATAATTAATTCTTAAGTAATTGTAACGACCCACCATTCATTCCACAGAATGACGCATTATTAATAAGAAAGAAAGAGATAGAAAAGAGAAAATAAGAGAAGAAAGAACTAAACAATATCAGAATCTCACAGCGGAAACGGAACAAAATATAATATATCACATAACTATTACATAGTCTTTACATAATCAGAGTTACACAGCTTATACAACACAAAATAGACAGTTATAAATTTCTGTCTATTATACAACTCAAGATATAACTCAAACAAAAGACTCAGAGAAACCAACATAGCGGAACACTATATATCTACGAATGCTGAAGCCTCCTGCTCCATATCTCCTCCATAGATTCGTAAAAGCTAACCTGAATCCCTTGGCTACTCGTAAAAAATTTGAGTACCCAAGAGTTTAATAAAACAGAAAATAAACACTTGGGTCAGACATGGGTCTGGTGTGAGTAAACGGGTTAAAGTTGCTTAACTTCAAAATCTTTTGAAAACAAAGGTATCACGTAAGACTTCCCACACATAAACATGGAAAAGTTTTTACCTTACGCTAACCAAACATTTGATAGGAAATTCGGTTATATTACAATAGGGTCTATGGTTTTCAAATAAATACTCACATAGCTGAAATTGTTACATTATTAAATTCCAGCATACTAGCCACAAAGTGGGTTATACAATCAAGTCCGAGATCACTTATTGGAAATTGGATTCCATACAATGGCAGGGCTACTGGGGTACCGCCCGTCACAGTACCTGGCCTAGATCAGCGTACCGAGGAGTACGCCCGCTCCCCTGCAACACAAAGCCAGAACCATCCCTTACTGGATAATTTTGAATAAAATCACCCCACGGTTGTGATCATTCAACCGCACCACTAAGCCGAAATAGAAAAGGGACATCTAGACAGGGATGACCTTACTCTCAATGGGTGCTACCCACGAAGCCTTGCTGCACCTCCCCTGTTTTAGCCATTCCCGGTTGATGAGGCTTGAGGCTGCGATTACCTTTAATCAGAACACATCACTTAGAATGCTCATCGTCCACCTAACGATGTTCTGAAAGCATTCAATCCATACAAGTTCGTTCCGGGTTCGAACAAAACCGAAGGCATTATCTCGTTACACTCATTTTGGAATCACCCTCA
The DNA here is from genome assembly GCA_030737815.1 of Allium fistulosum. Taxonomy (NCBI): domain Eukaryota; kingdom Viridiplantae; phylum Streptophyta; class Magnoliopsida; order Asparagales; family Amaryllidaceae; genus Allium; species Allium fistulosum. The sequence continues at coordinate 942,376,109 of CM060908.1, forward strand.
GAGTTAACAACAATAACCCTTGCACTCTGAATCTTCATCTTCACATGAGATTCACGACCTATCGTTAATTTGGATCGATGTGGTTTTCGGATATCCAAATCTGGAAACCCGATCCCGGTTTCATCGAAATCCAAAACGTATCTTTTAAGGCCAAGTTGTTTTAAAGTTAAAACAATTCAATTCAATTATCTATATACACACATATTAGTCAGTTATAAACACCTGTCTAGTTATTACAACTTCAAATACACTCAAACAAAAGACTCGGAGATCAACACAGCGGAACCACTTAAATATCTACAAACGCTGAAGCCTCCTGCTCCATTGCTCCTTCAGAATTCGTCAAAGCAAACCTGAATCCCTTGGCTACTCGTAAAAATTTGAGTACCCAAGAGTTTATAAAACAGAAAATAAACACTTGGGCCAGACATGGGTCTGGTGTGAGTAAACGGTTAAAGTTGCTTAACTTCAAACCTTTTGAAAACAAAGGTATCACGTAAGACTTCCCACACATAAACATGGAAAAGTTTTTACCTTACGCTAACCAAAACTTTGATAGGAAATCGAGTTATATTATAATAGTGTCTAGGGTTTTCAAATAAATACTCATATAGCTGAAATTGTTACATTATTAAATTCCAGCATACTAGCCACAAAGTGGGTTATACAATCAAGTCCGATGGCACTTATTGGAAGTTGGATTTCCATACAATGGCAGGGCTACTGGGGTACCGCCCGTCACAGTACGTGGCCAAGATCAACGTACCGAGGAACACTCCCGACCCCCTGCAACACAAGGCCGGAACCATCCCTTACTGGATAATTCCCGCATAAGAAACCCCAGCGGTTGTAGCTATTCAACCGCCCACACAGCCGAATAAAAAGAAGGGACCTCTAGACAGGGGAAATCTTATCCTACTTGGGTGCTACCCACTAACCTTGCTGCACCTCCCCTATTTTAGCGATTCCCGGTTGATGAGGCTTGAGGCTACGATTACCTTATCAGAACCCATCACTTAGAATGCTCATCGTCCACCTGACAATGTTCTGAAAGCATTCAATCCATACAAGTTCGTTCTGGGTTCGAACGAAACCGAAGGCATTATCTCGTTACACTCATTTTGGAATCACCCTCAGAGTTAACGACAATAACCCTTGCAATCTGAATCTTCATCTTCACTTGAGATTCACGACCTATCGTTAATTTGGATCGATGTGGTATTCAGATATCCAAATCTGGAAACCCGATCCCGGTCTCATCGAAATCCAAACATATTTTAAAGGCCAAGTTGTCTAAAGGTTTAAACAATTCAATTCAATACTTGAATTCACACAGCATTTAACACAGATAAACATCACACATTTATCACAGATATATCCAATATCATAGCATATCGTCCAATAGTTATCATCCAATTCAGATATTCTACACAACAATCATCCATAAGCAACAATTATTAACCCTATGTTATAATTAATTTAATTAACTTAAATTATATTAAATACTTAAGAATTAATTATCTAACCTTGCTTAATCAATCATTAATTAATTACAAACCTTTAATTAATTAATTACTCATTAAATATTAATCATCATTGATTAATTATTCATTAATTACATAAAGTAATTATCTTTAATTAATTTCACAAATTAATTATTCTTAACCATTAACAATAATTAACCTTTAATTACTCTTATTAATTACATTAATTAATAATCCTTAATTAATTACTTCCATTAATTAATTAACTATAATTAATTACATTGACCCTTAATTAATTACATTAATTAATTAAACTTTAATTAATCACTTCTATTAATCCACCTTAATTAATCATAAACAGTAATTATCATCCTGTAATTACTTACCTTGATTAATTAACTTCTAAATTAATTATATTAATTACACCAAATAATTAAACCTTAATTACTTTTACAAAGTAATTATACTTCAATTACTTCCCATTAAGCAATTCCCTTTAATTAATTACATCCTGTAATTGTACATTAATTACTTATACTAAGTAATTACACTTATTAATCTTATTAAGTATTCATACTTAATCCTTTATCAAGTGATTATCTTTAATTAATTTACAAATTAATTATCCTAAATTAATCACATTCATTTATTAATTACAATTGAGTAATTCATCCCTTAATTACCTTATACCAAATAAATTAACCTTGATTACAGATTAATTATTCTTTAATTATTAATTAATAAACCTTAATTATCAATTAATAAAACTTAATAACAAATTAATTAATTCTTAATTATCAGTTAATTAATCTCTAATTACTTAATTAATTAATGCTTAATTACAACTTAATTAATTAATCACTAATTACAACTTAATTACTTAATTAATTAGTCACTAATTACAAATTAATTAATCTTTAATTAATTAACTAATAACCCTTAATTATAAATTAATTAATCCTTAATCATTAATTAACTAAATAAATTAATAACTCTTTAATTGCCTCATTTATTATCAAACCTTGATTAAGTTTAAGATAAAACATTTCCTTTATTAATTATCTAATCACCTTATTTTTAAAACATTTATTCTTTTAACTAACACTTAATTATATTAAAAAAAATAAGTTTTAGAATAACTTAAAGATTGATCTAAACAAATTAAAGTTAATCAATCATATAATTCCTAATCCAAAATGTTAAAGATACATTTATTATATATAAAAGAATTTTATTTAAGGAAAGTTTAAACTAAATTTCTTTTTAAATTTCCATACTTTGTTTTATAAAAACTTTTAAAAACTGTTCAAACTCCTGCTTCGGGTTCAACCCGACCATTTCTCGAGTTCAAACTCGAGTTCTTCATCCTCTTCTTCTATTTTTTTTAGATTTAGTTAAAGTTTTAAAAACTTGGAACCATAATTTTCTCACGTACACGAGACAAAACTCGAGTCCATCTTCTTATTCACCCGAGTACTCCTTCGAGACAAAACCACATATTCCCGAGACAAAACCCGGTACAATTCTTATTCCCAAACCCATCGACCATCTCCGTTCCAAACGTGCATGTGCACGTGCACAGACAATCCACAACCCTCCGATCAACCATGCCGGCCTCGACACATCACCGATGACCACCGCAAGTCTTCCAACCACCCAGATCCTATAATAACGATGTCAAACAAAATCGAGCTCACTCGACCATCCTGGAAACACACACCGATCGGAAAATCGTCGATCGCCGATGAACAACACCTCGATTGTCTTCTCGACCAAAACCAAGCTCTGAACCCTAGTTCCGCTTCGTCCTGCCACCACAGGCAACTGACATCCCTTCGACTATTTTTGCCACCATCTCCAATCACCTAGCTAGCTTCAGCCGATACCCCGACCCCACTAATGTCGTCGATCACCAGAATTTCCCCTAACCCATTTCCCGTTCAACCCTTAAATTCTCTTTCAAATTTAAGTTAAAAATTTTGATTTAACTTTTAAAAATCATGGTTTTTAATGGAGATTACAATTATATAGGTAAATCCAAGAATTATTATACTTGAGTTTTACCTAATTATAATTTTTACTGTCTTTTCTTTATTTCTAGAAAAATACAAGCTTATTTTTCTAAAAAAGTAATTTTTAACCATAGCTTATGTTTAAACAAACATACTTTGTTTAAATATCTAAGCCTAACAGAGATTAGAAAGAGAGAAGGATTGAATTTTTTTAATCTAAGTTTTAAACTCTGTAACTTGAAACAGAGATGATCACTTATATATTCAGACAGACACATAGTACCTCCATTCATATAAACATGCATTCAGGTCTAAACAAACATGCATACACATTTTCAAACATGCATCATAATTTCACTTCGAACATTCATCATATGTATATAATTTAAAACTATTTTATGCTTAGTTTACTCACATTAAATAACAGAGAAGCAGGATCTGTTCTTGCTCCAGTAACTGATGCATTTAATCTGATCTTCTTTTGCTTTGTTGAATTTTAATCTGAATTATTGTTTAGCTTGTTGTTGAGTTGCTTCTATGATTAATAAAGTTGAATTGCTGATCCCTAAAGAACTGGAATGCTTGAAACAGAGACTGCTTTGATTCCAGGCTGAAGAATGCAGGCTCTTATTTGAAAAATGGTTTGCAAATCTCAGATCAAAACTTAAGCCATTTTATCCTCAATTAACTATAATTAATTACATTAATCCTTAATTAGTTATATTAATTAATTTAACTTTAATTAATTAAAGATTAATTACTGTTAATGGTTAACAATAATTAATTTGTGAAATTAATTAAAGGATGATTACTTTATGTAATTAATGAATAATTAATCAAGGATGATTAATATTTAATGAGTAATTAATTAATAAAAGGTTTGTAATTAATGAATGATTAAGCAAGGTTAGATAATTAATTCTTAAGTAATTAATTTATTTTAAGTTAATTAAATTAATTATAACATAGGGTTAATAATTGTTGCTTATGGATGATTGTTGTGTAGAATATCTGAATTGGATGATATCTATTGGATGATATGCTATGATATTATGTGATATGATATTCGATATATCTGTGATAAATGTGTGATATTTATCTGTGAATTCTATGTGAATTCAAGTATTGAATTGAATTAATTGTTTAAACCTTAAACAACTTGGCCTTTAAGATACGTTTGGATTTCAATGAGACCGGGATCAGGTATCAAATTTGATTATCCGAAAACCACATCGATCCAAGTTAAACGATAAGTCGTGAATCTCAAGTGAAGATGAAGATTCAGAGTGCAAGGGTTATTGTCGTTAACTCTGAGGGTGATTCTAAAATGAGTGTAACGAGATAATGCCTTCGGTTTCGTTCGAACCCGAAACGAACTTGTATGGATTGAATGCTTTCAGAACATTGTCAGGTGGACGATGAGCATTCTAAGTGATGGGTTCTAATAAGGTAATAGTAGCCTCAAGCCTCATCAACCGGGAATGGCTAATGACAATAACCCTTTCACTCAATCCATACAAGTTCTGAAAGCATTCAATCCTTACTAGTTCATTCCTGGTTCGAACGAAACCAAAGGCATTATCTCGTTACACTCGTTTTGAAATCACCCTCAGAGTTAACGACAATAACCCTTGCACTCTGAATCTTCATCTTCACTTGAGATTCACGACCTATCGTTAATTTGGATCGATGTGGTATTCGGATATCCAAATCTAGAAACCCGATCCCGGTCTCATCGAAATCCAAAACGTATCTTTTAAGGCCAAGTTGTTTTAAAGTTAAAACAATTCAATTTAATTATCTATATACACATAGATAGATAATTCACAATATCACAATAGCTAATCTACATTATCATCACAAACAGATGATTCACATTATCATTACAATTCAACCAAAACATTCATATCACAGATCAGCACATATCTCATCAGAGATATCAGACAATGCAAAGCATTCAATATCATTTAGCCATCCATAAGCAATCATATTATCACTAATTAAGTTAATTATCTCAAATGAATTAAATTAATTACTTCAATTACTTTTTAAATCCTGCTTACTTAATCATTAATTAAACCAATTAATTAATCATACTCTAAGTATCCATCTTAATTAATCATTCCTGATTAATTATCCTTTAATTACTTTAAGTAATTAATCCTTAATTAATTTCAAAAATTAATTATCTTAAACCATTACAGTAATTAACCTTTAATTACTTCATTAATTAATTAACTATACTTAATTACATTAATCCTTAATTAATTACAATTAATTAATTACTTTAATCACTTATTATTTATTAATTAGTCTTAATTAATCAACCCTTAATTACTCATTAATTATATTAATTAATGATCCTTAATTACTTCTTTAATTAATTACTCCATTTAAATTAATTATATTTAATAATTAATCTTTAATTAGTCACATTTATTAATCACCTTTGATTAATCTCATTTAGTAATTAACTACCCTTAATTACTCCATTTCATAAATTAATTACTCCTTAATTAATTATCTTTTAATTAATCCCTTGATTAATTATACAAAGTAATTAAACTCAAATTACTTTTATTATTAAATTTCCTTTAATTAATTACATCCAGTAATTATCTATTAATTACTTCCCTAAATAATTACACTTCATTAATTACATTTAAGTAATTATTCTTATCAAATCACCAAGTGATTATCTTAAATTAATTTAATTAATTAATTTAAACTTATCAAATTTATTTAATTAATTACCTTAAGTAATTAATTCCTTTAATTACTTCCATTAAGTAATTATACTTAACCAATTTCATAAATGATTATCATTAATTAATTAATCTAATTGCTAATCAAAATTAATCACATTAATTAATTATTTAATAATCCCTAATTAATGATCTCTAATTAATTATTAACAATTCTTTACTTACATTCCTTAAGAATTAAACTTAAATCAACCATTATTAATTACAAATTAATTAATTCTTAATTACCAAGTAATTAATCTCTAATTACTTAATTAATTGCTTAATTAATCTTTAATCACTTGTTTAATTAATTCCTAATCATTTATTAATAATCTATACTTATCTAATTAATGATCCTTAATTTCAAATTAACTAACCCTTAATTAACTTATAATCCTAATTATTTAATTAATTAACACTAAGACATTAATTAATTAAATTATTAAATTACTCTTTAATTACCTTATTAATTTAATGAATCTCAACTCATTAATTTTTTAATTATCTTTAAGATAAATGACTTAATTATTATTTCCAAATACAATTGAAACCTTATGCTTTTAAATTTTCCTTTAGATTTCATTTCAATATTAAAGATCTCAAATAATTACAAATTAAACTTTAACAAAATTTAAACAAATTTAAAAACCTTTTAAATCAAATATTAAAGAAACATTTATTATTTACAAAGAACTAGTTTTAACAAAATTGTTTTAAATAAGACTTGATTTTGTTTTAAAAGGTTAAAAACTGTTTTTATCCCAAATCTCCAGACCCAAGTCAAAACATCAAATACACGAGCCAAATTGGTAAACCCCCGAGATCAACTTCGAGATTTTCCTTTCAATTTAAACTTTGTTATGTTAAAATTTTTAAAAACTGTTATAAACCCACACGAGTCTCCCCTGAAAACAAACTCGAGCCAGGACCCAACTTTCACGAGCATGACTTCGAGCCAAACTCATCATCTACTTCGAGTTCGTCTTCTACCCAAAGTAACCCACTGATACTCCTGACACACGTTCACGTGCACAGGCGAATCGATCGCCTTCGACCATCGATACCAACGCTGGCATATCGACCATGACCTCCACTCACGATCCCGACCACCAGAGCCTCGAACAAACTCAACAATCGAATTCGAGAAAAACGATCATCACCTGGAATAGAACTATGGTCACAAAATCGACTCGCCTCGTCGATCAAGGCCACCTGAAGCCTCATTATCACGATCAGTTCTCCATCGACGATCCATGCTTCGTTTCCACCTACCCCGGCCTTGACCGATTCACCGTTGACGACGTAATTGTCTCGAGAACAAACACGACAAAAACTGGCCTTAAACCCTAAATCACCTCCGCCAAACCACCACGGCGATCGGAAAAACGTAGCTCCATTTTTCCCCTGTCCCCCATCACTTCGACCTCCTCTGATCAGAACCCCGAAGTTCAATATCACCGTGATCACCAGAAATCGATCGAAACCCAATTTCCGTTCATACTAGAATATCCCACCATTTTATTATGAAACAGAGACCAGGTTTTCCCAGGCTTTGATCTGGAACACTGTAAATTTGAATTGTTTTGCTGTTTAATCTGAAATCTTTGCATGCTTGCTGTTACATTACTTGTTGAATTTGATTCTACAATTGCTGAATTGAATTTTCATGTTGATGGGTTGAAGATGAGTTGTTATTGGATCTTAATTTTCCTTCTCAGGTTTGTATTCAGATTTTGTTTTGAAAAATGAAGAAGAAAGGAAAAAATTTAGAATTGAAAATGTAAATCAGATTTTCTTCTTTTACAACATCTTATTTATTTAATTAAATTCTTGTCTCGGTTGGGTATTTAATCAATAACAGTTTGAGCTCTATCCAGCTTAAATTTAGAAAATAGATTGAAAAAATAAAAATATATAAGTAGTTGAAAAATAATTTTTAGTTTGTAAAATAGCTGTAAAATAGTTAAGTAATAGTAAAATAGCTGTAAAATAGTTAAATAGTTATAGAATATTTAGGTAATTGTAAAATAGTTGTAAAATAGGAATTAATTATAAAATAGTTGAAAAATAGTAATTTGTTCCAAAAATAATTGTAAAATAAGTATAAAATAGTTTGGCTTTAAAAAGAAAGATTGTATAATAAGTAGCTTGGAAAAATAGGTTTATATTAAACCAAATTATTTTGAAAATAGTCTAGAGTCCAACTTTCCAATCCTCAATTCCAATCAATTTCCAATTTCCACTTCCATTTAAATTGATTCAATTTTAATTCAATTTAAATTAACTTCAATTTCTTTCCTAAATTCAAATCAAATTCCATTTGAATTTTAAACCTATTCAACTTTAATCACAATTTCAATTAATTCACATAAATTTGAAATTGAACCAATTTTAATTCATTTAATTTAAGTTAATTAAATTAATTACTTAAGAATTAATTATCTAACCTTGCTTAATCAATCATTAATTAATTACAAACCTTTAATTAATTAATTACTCATTAAATATTAATCATCCTTGATTAATTATTCATTAATTACATAAAGTAATTATCTTTAATTAATTTCACAAATTAATTATTCTTAACCTTTAACAGTAATTAATCATTTTTTTACTTCATTAATTACATTAATTAATGATCCTTAATTAATTACTTCCATTAATTAATTAACTATAATTAATTACATTGACCCTTAATTAATTACATTAATTAATTAATTAAACTTTAATTAATCACTTCTATTAATCCACCTTAATTAATCATAAACAGTAATTATCATCCTGTAATTACTTACCTTAATTAATTAACTTCTTAATTAATTATATTAATCCTTTAATTAATTACACTATATAACTATATATATATATATATATATATATTTATTCTACCTATTTGTTGGGTTACCTGTTCGGGTTTTCCAATATAAGTTATAAAGATAGATAAGGTAGTGGTGTGTGTAACACGACTACCAATGGTTAGAGTCTGAGTGTTGAGGTTGGAAGTGTATCTGTCGAGACTGTAGACCTAATACCGTCTCGAGTGAGTTTTGCTATGGTGTAAGGATTTCATTGATCTCTGAAGGAAACCTGTTAAGGTTCGGAGTCCATCATTGAAGTATGTTTGATCGCGCTTGTGTAAGCAGATTTTTGAGAGTTTGGATCTATCGGAAGAGCAGAAGCGAGTGATGGTATCTTGGCAACCTCAGGAAGAAGCAACTGCATGGTGAGACGTAGTAACTATAGATGTTTCCAAAGATGTTTTCTTTGGAACAAGTTAAGAAAGTGTGTCTTCTTCGGTGTTGTGGCTTAGTTCAGCAGGGTGTTTGAGTTTGGTTTGAGGTCCGAGTTTCTCAAGAAGTTTGGATAGGAAGTCTTGGCATCTGTGTCAGCAATGCAGCTCGGGAGTGTTTTGTGTGCCGGCAGGAAGTCTTCTGGCTAAGTAGTTTTCTAGAGGTGGAGTTCAGAAGCAGTAAAGTGGATCCATTTCTTCGATGGATTGTCTAGATAAGCATAAGTTGTTCTCTTTGATAAAGAGAGAGAGAACAGTTTTCTTTGGAATTAGGATGGGTTGGTCGCAAAAGTGACTTGCGATAGTTGAGTGTTCTCTTGAGTTATCAGAGATTTTCTGGATGTCTTCAGGGAAGTCAGAAGTTTGTCAGCATTAGAGATTGAGTTTTCGTATCGACTATGATTCCAAGAGTTTTACCAGTGGTTCAGCTTAGTAGAAGGATGTCTCCTAGAGAAAGGATTTGGTGAAGAAGCTCAGTATTTCATGGAACTTCTGAGTTTTCTCTTTATGGATCTTGTAACGACCCGTAAATTTAACTAGTTTTATTAACGTTATAAATTGAAATTTTAGAAAATTTCAAACGATAAAATTTTGAAATAAAAATTTTATATTTGAAATGCGTCTAGTTAAACATAGCAACTGGTAAATTTTCGTCCGAAAATATGAAAGTTTATTTCGCGCGTAAATTTACTTCAATTTTAATCAGTTAAAAGCGATGAAAATAAAATGTTTCCGAAACCTAAATATTTTTACATAAAAAAATTCTAAACCATCTTCTGAGCAAGATGTCAGATTGTCGTTTTTCCAAATTCTGACATCTTTGGCTCCGTCGATCTTATTTTTCAGAGTTTTCTTACATTTTTCGCCAGTAGAAAATTCGAATTTTTATAATTCAATCATACAATTGATATCTGTATACCGTTTTGACCGTCTCGTCGTGCTGATCTCCACAGTATACTCATTTGTGCACTCGGAGTCCGGTACGTCGCGGAAACCGTAAACGGTCAATCGTATCGGTACCCGTTCAAGTCCATTTGTGTTCTGTGACTATTCAAATTTTCCATTGGTTAAATCAACGGTCATCAGTTTTATTATTTGCCTTGATTCCAGCGTTTTGAGTTTCTCTTTTTCAATGTAAATTTGTTTTCACCGGTTCATTTTATTTAAGCTTCGTTCACTTTCTTTTTAATGCATGTTCTTTCTGCCTACTTTGTTTCTGTTGAATCTTGTATTCCTTCACCTCAACCAATTCTTCCCTGTAGCATGCGGCTTCCCACTCTTACACTCTTGCTCATCCACCCGACTCTTTCCTCCACTACCTGATTTCCCCGCGTTCCACTCACTCGCACCCAACGCCGATCCCTTGCCTCCTCAGCTCAAAGTTTTTCCCACCAAGTCACTGCATGGCCTTCCCTCTTCATTTCCGACCACCCTCTCTCCCAGCCACCATCTTCACCACAGCGACAAGATCTCACCACGCAACAAAAACACACGACTGCTGTCTTTGCTTATGAAGCCTCTCCGCCAGAGCCCACTCCCTCCGTCCAGCGCCATCAACCGAGAGAAAGCCCCGACCCCACCACACCTTTCTCCTAAGCCCTCCGCCTCTCACTCTCAGCATCAACCCATCCAGATCTCTGACTTCCCTTCCCATGCTTTCACCCTTCCACTCACCGCAACTGCCCTCCACCACCGGAGCTCGCGGCCCGCCTCCTTCTTTGGCGTCGAACCCCATCACACCCAGCCGAAGGTGCAGCCCCACCAAGACCAAGCTACTCTGATGCATCTCTACCTGGCAAGCAGTCACCTTCTCTTTGTCTTCGTCTGGTTCGTATATTATGTGCAATTTGAGTAGTTATTGGCCTTTGTTTATATATAATATATATATTAGTTCGGTTGTATTATACTTGAGTCTGCATAGCTTAGCGTATAGGTTAGTATATTTTATTTTGTGTATAAAGCTATACATAGGTTATATATATTTAACAGTTTTGTAGTATAGGTTAAGAAGATAGCACAACAATAGTCGTTTATAGCTTTAATTTTGATACCCGCTTTATTAGGTGAGATAAAAAGGTACAGTAGTTTTCGTTTTTTTATTTTTGAGTGGGCATAAAATTAGAAGAAACAGATGAGGATGGCTGTATATAAGACTAGCGCTAGAAGATGAGCCCTCGGGAAGAAGAAAGCATGGTCTTCAAAATGAAATGTTCTGTACTGAATTTTAGTGGTATATTATAAATATATTAATATTATCGTGTTCTCCTTAACCAAAAAAAATATATAGTTTATGATGGTTGTAATTGTATAAATATAATATGTAGTTTAATAAATGTTGTACAAGTTAAAGATTTTCATAAATGTTGTATTTTTAGCTGTTGATTTTAGTTTACATAAAGGTTTGCATCAGGTCTGTATAATATGACAATTGCATAAGTTAAGATATGCGTAAGTGGTAATAAAAGAAGTTAAAAAAAAGAAAGAGGTGCACCAGTATGTTAGTCTATAACATATATTATATATATGCCTTGTGTTTATGTGTCGGTTATGGATGTTTAAAGGTGGATAGACTTTGTTAGATCTGTACATAAGTCCATTTATATATAGGTTACATTATTTTATATAGCGTCATTTTGGTTCTCTTATATTTGTCCATATATGTAGTTATTGCAGCGTTGATATATTTTATAACATTTTTTTTCCAAGTTTTAATGTTGTGAAAGTAAATGTTTTAATTTTAAATTTGCTTATGACGTGTTTATGTAATTTAAATTGAATAGTGGTTTTAAGAATAATAATAATAACAATAATAATATAAATAACTTCAGTTATATCAAAACTGATTCGATTTGTTTCATCGATTCTTCTATCAGCTTGTCCGTCGAATTCGTGCCCATCTTGATTTGCTTTGGAATTTGCGCCTAGACTTGTAACTCAATTTCAGTATCTGTATCAGTGTCATCTCCTATTCTCTCTAGCCTCGGAAGGTGAGCAATCACTCACGATTAACGTTCTTTTATTTATTAAATTTGATTTCAATTGAAACGACAATTTAAATATGCTGCTGTTAGTTATTTATACTGTTATATATGTTATTACCTGTATCAGTTCACCTGTGACATCTGACACCATTATCTGTTAATTATTTATGTGATGATAATGCAGTTTGGCTGATAATTGATTGATTATTGATGTTTATATTGGATGTTAAATTGTTAGTGTTAAATGATAAATAGTATGCAAAATTGAAATAGATATAGGATAGTTAAAAATTTTAAAACTGATTTATATGTTAAATTTGATTAGTGAATATGACCCCTTTAATTGTTAAATTAATTGACATATAGAATAGCGATAGTTACACTTTGAACCATCGACGTATATTGGATTAATTGTTGTATTGTTAAAATTTAATTGAATGACAAGTGAAAACCGTAATGTAATAATCTTTAATCTACATGAAATGATGGTGTAGATTCTAGAAATAATTATATTAATTCGTACAAATAACAATGCAAATTAATACGGTTATTTCGGGATTATTTAAATTGATTATTGGATTGTTATTGGTTGTTGTTATTGCTTGTTTATTTACTTTGATACCATCCCAGTTATCACACTGCAAGTTCCCTTTGTTATGCTTTGATTTTGAATTGAATTGGAATCGGGTTGAAATGATAAATACCCAAATTGAACTTTGACCTAGGATAGAGAATTAAATAAAACCCGATTGGTCAATAATTTGATTTAAAAATAAACGAAGATTTTATTTGAATAAATAATATGGTTTTGAAATGAAGTTGAAATTTTAATTTTAATGAAAGGAAAATGTTAATATTTAATAATCTGAAATAAAATATTAACAATGTAATTGATGAAAGAATGTTATTTGAAATTATAATTAAGTTTGAAATTATTAAACTTTGAAATGATTTAATAATTAAGTTTGAAATTATAATTAAGTTTGAAATTATTAAACTTTGAAATTATTTAATAATTAAGTTTTGAATTATTTAATAATTAAATAAGATTGAATTATTTAATGATTAAATTGAATTGAATTCTTTAATAAGTAAAATTGAATTTTTGAATAAGTGAATTTTACTTCGTAAATAATTGAAATTGAGTTTCTTTATTAATTAAGTTTTGGAAAATTATTTAAGTAAGTAAATAAGTGAAATTGAATTTTTTTAACAAGAAATAAAATGCGATTTATTGAAATTAATGTAAGACTTGAAATTTAAAGAAATTGAGTTGATGAATTTAATTTAATTTAATTCAAATTTGTAAGTTTTGATATAATGAGGTTAAATTTAAATAATAGATTTAATGAATTGGAAATTTAATAGAAATTGTTTTGAATGGCAAATTAACTTAGTAAATATTGAATGAAATCGATAAATGAATTTGAAATTGATTTGAATGTTAAAGTATATTAATTCAAATGATTTGGAAGGAAACTTATTTGCGAACTTGAATCAATATTTGAATTGTTTTAAATAGAGATTTAAATTGAATTATAAGATTTTGAAATGGTAAATTTAGAAGTTTTGAAACGTAAATTTCGGAAATTGGTTTTGAAAGACAAATGAAATGTTGATTTATGAATTCTTTTTGAAATTGAATTTGATTTGGTTTTGAAATATATTAAACGACCAATCGGTGTAATAATCACGGAAGTTATTAAAGAGACCGTAATCGGTTATGGATATACTCTCTATCTAAACCGAAACCACTTTAATAACTATACGCGGAGTGATGATCCAGAATGAAGTGGTTGGAATGATGTACGTGATGATTGAAGAAAGAGAACGATAATGGATAGCCTTGACACTTGTGTCAAATTGGAAATGACTAAAACAGGAGCCGTGCCGGGCCAATGGAGGATTAGCTACCTCAAGTGGACACACTTCTTCGAACTACTCATTACTTGTTGTCGATTGGTGCATCCTTGATTTTGGGAGTGTTGTTTCACGGTGTTGCGGGCGCTGCGGCGTTGCGTTCTCACCAGTCCGGATCAGGCAAACGGTAGTATCACTACCTTGGGTATTGCCTCATGTGCCTTGTCATACTTGTATCCCTTTATTCGCAACCACTACGATTTTGGTTTGTACCTTTAGTATATGGATTGCCCTCTGGTGACTTCCGGTTTTGGGGAAACTACGGTCTTGTATATGCTTTTGGGAATAAAAATGTGTTAAGGGTGGAATGGGCCATGACTTAACACTATTTTGATATCTTTATATTACTGATAGACATTATCTACTTATCGTACACTACTACATAGTAGATAGTTTAACGGATCCTTAAAGGATGGTTATTCCAAACATCCTTTGAGTTACTTGTATTTCAATTGCTATTTCACTTGAGTTGGATTTATTAATATAAGAATGTTAATCCTGACTCGAGTGTTTTGTGTTTTGCTTTACGCTCGGGTCAGACTGAGTGTACCAGTATTCGAGACTCACCTTTGAAGTTGGAGCTTTGCTTGAAGATCCAGCCATCTATTCTGCTTTCAGTATTCGATGATTCCAGTGATGTATTCTGATTTGTATCTGATGTATCGTATTACTCTTCCGTTGTATCTGGTTTAACTCTGATGTATCTTATACATTTATATAGTAGCTTCATGAACTACTATCTCTTTTATTTCCACTGCAATTATTACTCTGTGTCTGTGATCTGTGATTATTTTATTTACTGTATATGTTCAGTTTTGCCAAATTTAAATTAACAACGCGGTATTTTGAGCAATTCAACTCCGGCATGAGTGTCTACCTATACACTTATAATGGATGCGAATGGTCCAAAATGTCGGGTCGTTACAGTTGGTATCAGAGCTTTGGTAGCTCTAGGCAAAACTCAACATATAGGGTAAATGTATTCACAGAATCACTCTCATTCGAGTTTCAATCTCTTCCTTTTGACTCAATTCCTTTGAATTTTGGGACGTTCCCTGCGGTTCCAAATTTCATTCGTGTCCCTCACTATTCGTCTTCTTTCAATTCTGGAGCACCACATAACTCCGTTTTGAATGATATCTGAAATGACCCTCCTATTTCTACTCTAATTTCATAAGGAATTTTTTTTTTAAGGTAAAGAGGATATATAAATATAGATAGATATATCATCCACTTCAATTATAATTCTCAGGGTCACTTTCTTTTTTTTTCCAATAAATCAAATATATCCAGGATCACAATAATCAACCAATATAAATATATCAGTACATTCACTAAAATAAGCACATACATATGAGGATGTATATGCCTCTCTTGTTTGAATCAGAGTTCTGGAAAACAAGAGGATATTGGATTGCTGATTTTTGACTAAGCAATCCACTGGAAACATACACATTAGTCTGTTTATACTAACTAAGAAGTGATCAAGTAATAATTAGTAGTAAACAAGCTTTTAATATAGATGTTTGTGTTAAGTTCTGAATAGTGTCTAAATCAGTATAAAATAAAGTGGATCCTAAGGGAACACAAGCAACATCTAGGCGTAATGGAAACGCGCCTAACTTATACATGAAAGGTCACGAGTTCGAGTGCTATGATGGTCGGTTCAAACACAATTTTTTTTTTTTTTTCATTTTTCTTCTGTACCATTTGGAATCTGTTAGTTACCTATATCTGCACATATATGTCTTATTATTGCCTATATTTCAACATACTAAACAATAATTCTTGCTTAATTATTTTTGAATTCCATTCCTACAACCTAGAAGGCTTCATGATTGAATGATAAGAGTGTTTATCATTTTCCAGGTTTGTATTTCTTCTTATAAAATTTGTCTGGCATTTAAAATGCATTTGGTTAGAATCTGAGTAAAATTCAGATTCTTATTTCAAATACAAAGGAAAAGGTGTGGTAAAATTTGCACTTAAACATGTTATGTGCATATATATCTGCAACTATTTGAATCTGTCTTACTCTTCCCTTGTTACAAATCCTTTCTTAAAAATATAGCACATGAGACATTTGTATGAAACAAGTTTAACTATAGAAACCTTGCAGCCATACAAAACATTTAACTTATGCCTATTTCTTTTGCATACATATGCTATATTAGAAAATAAAACATTTAAGTTTCTGAAAATCAACTATCCTGCTTTTCCAAAACTTTAATCCTTTTCAAAGATTCATGATTGACTAATGCATTTATAAAATGTAATCATTCAATTTTAACATGGTGTACTTGCTAATCTACTTACAAGATTTGATTAAAATTCTTTTTAAACATAACAGATATTTAACTTAATTCATAGTTTCCAGATACAAAACAATCTCTTAACAAAATGCCTAACAAAATATCCATCCAATATTCAACACTTAATACAAGTAGCAATTTAAATTGTCAATACATGCAGATTTCAACATTTAGGCTCTTATCTAACTAAGTTTAGCATGCTATATCTTCTTCTCAAGGCCTTGCTCCTACTCCTACTTAGTTGCTGCAATCCTTGAAAAAGCATTGGAAACTGCCTCATTTCAAATGAGACACCCCAGATGCCATTAGCACACTAGGGTCAGACACATGTCTGGTATGAGAAAATTCACAAAAGCAATTTGTTAATTAGTTTAAAATCAAGTTAAGTACAAATACATAAGGTTCTGTCCTTTGGAATTAGGTAAATACTTGTGTGCATGCTCTGTGTCATTGTGCATGTGCACACTTTAACTTTCTTTCCAGAGACTACACATATAAATATGGCACATAAATTCAAGCATACAACTCAATCATAGACAAACAATCATTCATACCAAACAGGAAAATAACTAATATGAGTTAAATCACTTATTCCATTCTCATATTTCAAATCTGGGAAAAACTCTAGTTTTCTCATCTGCTCAAGTATTATTTCCTTGGTATATTTATCTATCCTTGGTCTCATCTGCAATATTTCTGAATCAATGGACACACTGTAATGAACTAATTCACTCCATTACACAAAGATCTCAGGACTTAAACAAGCCATGTGTCAACTTATGTTACTCAAGCACACAAGTCATTCCTGCAGTGTTCTTGACCCCAATTTCCTAATCAGGTTTAAGTTAATAATAACTCTTTTGATTGTTCATGGCAAAACCATTCAGTGATTCATTTCATTAGCTAAAACATCCATAACATGGCATCTCATATTATTCATAATCATACAGAGACAAACAAGCAACAACCATTTGTGATTACAGAATAAGGTTCTATATATATATATATTTATCCTGGTATTTTTAAAAGGAGTTTAGGCAACTAACATTGGCTTATAGCTTCTGGGAGAGTTTTTCTTTTGCAAACATTTATGCTTGAGTTAAGCTCAGGATGACCTGGTCTCACTGAATCACAGAATTTTGTTTGCTATGCATTTTATTGAATCAGGAGCATCAGCACATAGGCAACCCTATTGCACCCCTAATTCCTTTTTATTTCAAGCCTCAGCACTTATACATAAGTATATTGCAGCTCAACATTATTTGTATTTTTCTGGGTTAAGCCAAAACCAATACTACTTGCCTATTCTCAACATTTTATTTTCTGGGTATTTGTTTATATCCCTAAATATTGACATATCAGAGATCTGAGTGTATAAACAGATATGTATACTATCAACACATAAAACCTTGTTATAATAAAACAAGTGATCAATCAAAGAAAATCAAAACATATTCTGGTTTAAATTCACAGATAAACATTCATATATGAAAATATTCTTTGAATAAAATACTTTTATCTGGCTGCCTGCATTAGGACTTATTGCCTTAGATTTTTGAGTGAGTTTTCTCACCTAGCTCTCTTCTTTGTTTCCTTAATTAACTGATGAACTCCTGCTCTTATCCTCAAGCTCTCTTTCTTCCCTTGTCTTATGATTTCTGTGGTATTGTTTTTCTCTTTTTTTTTTTCAAAATTCTTTTCAGAGGAGGAGAGGAGGCTGCTGCATATACATGTATATATACAGGGTCTCTCTTAGGGTTTTGGGTATTGGCTAAAGCCATTTTTGCCCACCAGAAAATCATGTTATCTGAATTTTAAACCCAAAGTTTTACCCCTTCCCGGCTTAATTTGGGTGAAGAGAAAAGTGGTTACACATTTTTTTCAGAAATTTGCTTTTCAGAAAATACTTTTCCCCCTTGTCTACAATCATGCTAAAAATGTGACTTGGTTTTGTTATTTATTAAATACTCTTTTCTAATTCTGCCTATACCAAGGACTTCTCTGTTTTATCTTATTTTCCTATTTTTAGCTTTCATGTAAATGGTACGTACTTCCTTCATTTATTTATAAGAGAATTATTCCTTTTTATATCTCCATTCTTTTCATTTCTGCTTATATTAAAATGTGTCTGTATATTTTATTTCACTAGTTTAAACTCTAGTATTTTATTAACACATATATATATTTGTATATAAGTCTTTCTGAAATAATTAATATACCCACATATATCATTCTATACTGACACACACATGCACATGTATACTTAAGAAAAATATTCAGTAGCATACATATATTTATATTTACTTATGCATTCAGCTTTTAAGAATTTAATCTACATATATATATTTATATATATATATATATATATTTCCATACACATCAATATGTATGTATTCTTGGAGTTCAGGGTTTTAGCTTATATTCATGTGCATTTCCTGTGCACACATGTACACACACTGATACACTATCAAGCTATATCAATTCCTCCTTCAAAATTAATTTAAAAATTATTTTAAATTTATTTATATTTTTCCAGAATAAATTCCTAAAATCTTGGGTCATTACATACACCCCTCCTTTTAGAAATTGTGTCCCACAATTTTCCTAAGCTTAAAATAATTTTAAACTTAATTCAGAGAACAAGTATATTCTCTACCAAATAGATTCTTAGTTCTACACTAACTAAAAATATATTCATCCAAAATAAGGAAAGCAATCAAAAATCAGAATTACCTTAATCTGAAAATAGCTTAGGATAATTCATCCTAACTTTGTCTTCTAATTCCCATGTGCAATCACTAGGATCAAGACTCCACTGTACCTTCACAAGTTTCAGAGATTTATTCCTCAACTTCTTCACATCTTTTGCTAAAATTCCCACTGGATCCTTTTCATAAATCAGATTAGGATTTATCTGCACTTGGGTTGGAGTTTCAAGAATTTCTGCCTTGTCATGGACCCACCTTCTCAATTGTGATACATGAAAAACATCATGTATGCCTTGCATGTTTTCTGGTAATTCCAACTTATATGCCAAAGGACCAATTCTCTCCAGAATTTTGTATGGTCCAATATATCTTGGGGTTAATTTGCCTTGTTTTCCAAACCTCAGCACATTTTTCATGGGTGAGATTTTGATGAAAACAAAATTTCCCACTTCATATTCTACCTGCCTCCTTCTCATGTCTGCAAATTTCTTTTGTCTATCTTGAGCTGCTGTCATTCTTCTTCTTATCAACTCAATTTTCTCCTTGGTTTCTTGTATGTACTCAGGTCCTAAAATAGACCTTTCTCCTGCTTCTACCCAGCAAACAGGTGACAAACAGGGTTTACCATATAAGGCTTCAAATGGAGCCATTCCTATGGTGCTTTGGTAGCTGTTGTTGTATGCAAATTCAACTAGATGAAGATAATCTTCCCAGTTGCCCCCAAAATCCAGTATACATGCCCTCAACATGTCCTCCAAAACTTTGTTTACCACCTCAGTCTGCCCATCTGATTGAGGATGGTAGGCAGTACTTAAACATAGTTCACTTCCCATTGCTTCTTGAAAGCTTCTCCAGAATTTTGAAGTGAAGATGGTATCCCTATCACTCACAATGGTTTTGGGAATGCCATGTAACCTTACCACTTCTCTTATAAAAATTTGAGCTAGTTTTGGTGCTGTTCTTTCTGACTTGACTGGGATGAAGTGTGCTACCTTGTTTAGCCTATCAACTATCACCCATATGCTTGTATTACCTCTCTTAGATCTAGGCAGTCCATCTATGAAGTCCATAGATATGTCCTCCCACTTCCACTGTGGTACACTAAGAGGTTGCATCAACCCTGATGGTCTTTGGGTTTCAGCCTTGACTTGTTGGCAAGTCATACATTTGGCAATGTACTTAGCTATATCAGATTTCATCCCCTTCCACCAGAAATCTCTTTTCAAATTTTGATACATTTTTGTGTTACCTGGGTGTATGGAGTATTTACTTCTGTGATATTCATTCAATATCTCCTTCTTCAATTCTATGTCCTCTGGTACACACATCCTATTCTGGTATCTCACATAACCATCTTTATCAATGTGGTGATTCATTACTTCCTCCCCTCTTGAGAGGAGCATTTTCTTCTCTAATAAGTGAGCATCTTGTTCTTGCATTTTTCCTACCTTCAGAATTAAATCTGGTTGAAGTGTCATTAAGCTTAACTTCCCTTTATCTTCTTGTGTATCATGCATCTTCTCATTAGTGTGCACACAACCATTCTCCCCAATCTCTAACTCAGTTAGCAAAGACAAATCTTTAAATTCTGCTATCATCAGCATAGCCAATTTAGCATGCTGTCTACTTAGAGCATCTGCAACTTTGTTTGCTTTGCCTGGTGTATAGAGTATGTCAAAATCATAGGCAGCTAAGAACTCCACCCATCTATGTTGCCTCATATTCAGATCTTTTTGTGAAAACAAATATTTTAGAGACTTGTGGTCAGTGTAAAGTTCAAACTTAGTGCCTAACAAATAATGTCTCCAAAGTTTTAAAGCATATATCACAGCTGCTAATTCGAGATCATGTGTGGCATACCTTACTTCATGGGGTTTAAGTTGTCTGGATGCATATGCAATGACTTGGCCTTGTTGCATCAACACTGCACCCAAGCCAAATCCACTAGCATCAGTGTATACCACCAATTCTTCATTTCCATGTGGTACCTTTAGAATTGGAGCATTCACCAATGCCTCCTTCAATTGTTCAAAAGACTTTTCACATTTTTCTGACCAAACAAAAGCTTGGTTCTTCCTGGTTAGGTTAGTGAGTGGTGTAGAAATTTTTGAAAAATCTTTTATAAACCTTCTATAATACCCTGCCATCCCCATAAATGACCTCACTTCACTCACAGTGCTTGGCCTCTTCCATGCTTGGATAGCCACTACTTTATTGGGGTTCACAGAAATTCCTTTGGCAGATATAACATGGCCAAGAAAATGTACTTCCTCCTTCCAAAACACACATTTTGAAAATTTTGCCTTTAAATCTTTTTCCCTTAATCTAGACAAAACCAGGTGCAAATGATGCTTATGTTCTTCCACTGTCTTGGAATAAATCAAAATGTCATCTATAAAAATAAGCACAAACTTGTCTAAACAATCTCTAAAGGTTCTGTTCATTAGATCTACAAAGTAAGATGGTGCATTGGTCAAGCCAAATGGCATAACCAAAAATTCATACAACCCATACCTAGTGTTAAAGGCAGTGTACTTGATGCTTGATTCTTCCACCTTCATTTGATGAAAACCAGATGCTAAGTCTAGTCTAGAAAATACTTTTGCCCCTGCTAATTGATCAAAAAGATCATCTATTCTTGGCAATGGGTATTTATTTTTAACAGTTACTTTGTTTAATTCTCTATAATCTATGCAGAGTCTTAAGGAGCCATCTTGCTTCTTAACAAACACCACTGGTGCTCCCCAGCAAGAATTACTTGGTCTTATAAAACCCTTTTCTTCCAATTCTTCTAACTGTTTCTTTAATTCTTTAAGTTCATTTGGCCCCATTCTAGTTGGCTTTTTAATCACTGGGCTTGCTCCTGGAACTAGATTGATCTGGAATTCTACTGGTCTATGGTGTGGAATACCCTTGACCTCACCAAATACATCCACATATTCATTGACTATGGGAATTTCTTCAATGGTTAGTTCACTGAAATCTTTTTCTGAGTCAACTAAATGATATAGTTTTCCTTCCTTAGCTACCTCACATAAAACTGTGATTCTCTGGCCTCTAGAATTTTGCAATGATATGGTGGATGAGTCTAAATTAATCATGGCTTTAAATTGCCTTAACCAGTCTACCCCCAATATAACACCTATATTTGGGTAATTCAAAACATATAAATTGGAAATAAAAATATTTCCTCCTATGTTTAACTCCACATCCACACAAATCATATTTAAAACACTAGAACTCCCCAATGGACTGTGTATATGCAATGGGGTTTCAACTAATATGCAATTCAGTTTTAGCATTTTAACCAATTCATAAGAAATTAAGGAGTGAGTTGCCCCAGTATCATACACTACTGTTATGGGTATGGTACAAATAAGTAATGTACCTTCCACTTGGCTATGGTTTACAGTGTTACTTTCCACTGTGGCTTTGCCTTTTCCTTCCAAATTTGCCAATTTGCCTTGCTGTTTAAACTCAGGACAATTCCTCTTCATGTGCCCCTCTTTCCCACATAGATAGCATTTGAAAGCTCCTCCTTTCAACTCTGGACATTTTGGTTTGATATGCCCTTCCTTTCCACATTGATGGCACACAATTTTCTTCTTGTCTTCCTTAGCTTTGACATCTCCAGTGCTTTTGTTACTAGCCTCTTCTTTCTTCTTATCATAAGGGTGATACCTCCCCTTACCTTTCTTGTTATTATTGCTCTTAAAATTTCTGAACTTCTCCCTCTCCTTGTCATGCTGTTCCAACCTCAAAGCTAAGTCTATCACATGATCAAAAGTCTTGTCTGCATAGGGTAACATGGCTCTGCTAAGTCCTGGATTCAAACCTTTTATGTACCTATCATTTTTAGATGCCTCATCTGCCACAAGCATTGCTCCATATGTGGAAAGTCCCTCAAACTTTTGAGTATATTCTGTGACAGTCATGGTTCCTTGTCTAAGTCTAATGAATTCTTCTAGCAAGGTAGTCTTTGCTGATGCTGGTACAAACCTTGCCTCCAACATCTCTTTGAACTGATTCCAAGTGATTTCATTCTCATTCCTTCCTGCAATGATTACTTCCCACCAGCCTAAAGCTACTCCTTTTAGCTGTCTTGAAGCCACTTGCCTCTTTCTTTGATCATCAAGTTGCATGTCATTGAAAATTCTTTCCAATGTTCTCAACCATGTTTGAATTTCCATGATACTCTCTGTCCCTTCAAAGCTTTTGCCTCCTAAATGAGTATATGTCTTAAGCAATTTTGAGAGTTCTTCATAGGGATTTTCTTGCCTTTGTCCTGCCCCATCCCTAAATGCTCTCACCAAGTCTTGCAGATTGACCATTGGTGGTGCATGGGAAGATCCTGCTCCCTGATTTGGTGGTCTCCCTACCATAGTTTGCTAATAATAATTTACATAGCTGGTTAGTTTGATATTTAGTTCCTTTTAATTTTATTTCTATCTAAGGACTTGATCCTTACTTCTACTATGTTGAATAACATAGCTCTGATACCAACTGAAATGACCCTCCTATTTCTACTCTAATTTCATAAGGAATTTTTTTTTAAGGTAAAGAGGATATATAAATATAGATAGATATATCATCCACTTCAATTATAATTCTCAGGGTCACTTTCTTTTTTTTTTCCAATAAATCAAATATATCCAGGATCACAATAATCAACCAATATAAATATATCAGTACATTCACTAAAATAAGCACATACATATGAGGATGTATATGCCTCTCTTGTTTGAATCAGAGTTCTGGAAAACAAGAGGATATTGGATTGCTGATTTTTGACTAAGCAATCCACTGGAAACATACACATTAGTCTGTTTATACTAACTAAGAAGTGATCAAGTAATAATTAGTAGTAAACAAGCTTTTAATATAGATGTTTGTGTTAAGTTCTGAATAGTGTCTAAATCAGTATAAAATAAAATGGATCCTAAGGGAACACAAGCAACATCTAGGCGTAATGGAAACGCGCCTAACTTATACATGAAAGGTCACGAGTTCGAGTGCTATGCTGGTCGGTTCAAACACAATTTTTGTTTTTTTTTTCATTTTTCTTCTGTACCATTTGGAATCTGTTAGTTACCTATATCTGCACATATATGTCTTATTATTGCCTATATTTCAACATACTAAACAATAATTCTTGCTTAATTATTTTTGAATTCCATTCCTACAACCTAGAAGGCTTCATGATTGAATGATAAGAGTGTTTATCATTTTCCAGGTTTGTATTTCTTCTTATAAAATTTGTCTGGCATTTAAAATGCATTTGGTTAGAATCTGAGTAAAATTCAGATTCTTATTTCAAATACAAAGGAAAAGGTGTGGTAAAATTTGCACTTAAACATGTTATGTGCATATATATCTGCAACTATTTGAATCTGTCTTACTCTTCCCTTGTTACAAATCCTTTCTTAAAAATATAGCACATGAGACATTTGTATGAAACAAGTTTAACTATAGAAACCTTGCAGCCATACAAAACATTTAACTTATGCCTATTTCTTTTGCATACATATGCTATATTAGAAAATAAAACATTTAAGTTTCTGAAAATCAACTATCCTGCTTTTCCAAAACTTTAATCCTTTTCAAAGATTCATGATTGACTAATGCATTTATAAAATGTAATCATTCAATTTTAACATGGTGTACTTGCTAATCTACTTACAAGATTTGATTAAAATTCTTTTTAAACATAACAGATATTTAACTTAATTCATAGTTTCCAGATACAAAACAATCTCTTAACAAAATGCCTAACAAAATATCCATCCAATATTCAACACTTAATACAAGTAGCAATTTAAATTGTCAATACATGCAGATTTCAACATTTAGGCTCTTATCTAACTAAGTTTAGCATGCTATATCTTCTTCTCAAGGCCTTGCTCCTACTCCTACTTAGTTGCTGCAATCCCTGAAAAAGCATTGGAAACTGCCTCATTTCAAATGAGACACCCCAGATGCCATTAGCACACTAGGGTCAAACACATGTCTGGTATGAGAAAATTCACAAAAGCAATTTGTTAATTAGTTTAAAATCAAGTTAAGTACAAATACATAAGGTTCTGTCCTTTGGAATTAGGTAAATACTTGTGTGCATGCTCTGTGTCATTGTGCATGTGCACACTTTAACTTTCTTTCCAGAGACTACACATATAAATATGGCACATAAATTCAAGCATACAACTCAATCATAGACAAACAATCATTCATACCAAACAGGAAAATAACTAATATGAGTTAAATCACTTATTCCATTCTCATATTTCAAATCTGGGAAAAACTCTAGTTTTCTCATCTGCTCAAGTATTATTTCCTTGGTATATTTATCTATCCTTGGTCTCATCTGCAATATTTCTGAATCAATGGACACACTGTAATGAACTAATTCACTCCATTACACAAAGATCTCAGGACTTAAACAAGCCATGTGTCAACTTATGTTACTCAAGCACACAAGTCATTCCTGCAGTGTTCTTGACCCCAATTTCCTAATCAGGTTTAAGTTAATAATAACTCTTTTGATTGTTCATGGCAAAACCATTCAGTGATTCATTTCATTAGCTAAAACATCCATAACATGGCATCTCATATTATTCATAATCATACAGAGACAAACAAGCAACAACCATTTGTGATTACAAAATAAGGTTCTATATATATATATATATATATATTTATCCTGGTATTTTTAAAAGGAGTTTAGGCAACTAACATTGGCTTATAGCTTCTGGGAGAGTTTTTCTTTTGCAAACATTTATGCTTGAGTTATGCTCAGGATGACCTGGTCTCACTGAATCACAGAATTTTGTTTGCTATGCATTTTATTGAATCAGGAGCATCAGCACATAGGCAACCCTATTGCACCCCTAATTCCTTTTTATTTCAAGCCTCAGCACTTATACATAAGTATATTGCAGCTCAACATTATTTGTATTTTTCTGGGTTAAGCCAAAACCAATACTACTTGCCTATTCTCAACATTTTATTTTCTGGGTATTTGTTTATATCCCTAAATATTGACATATCAGAGATCTGAGTGTATAAACAGATATGTATACTATCAACACATAAAACCTTGTTATAATAAAACAAGTGATCAATCAAAGAAAATCAAAACATATTCTGGTTTAAATTCACAAATAAACATTCATATATGAAAATATTCTTTGAATAAAATACTTTTATCTGGCTGCCTGCATTAGGACTTATTGCCTTAGATTTTTGAGTGAGTTTTCTCACCTAGCTCTCTTCTTTGTTTCCTTAATTAACTGATGAACTCCTGCTCTTATCCTCAAGCTCTCTTTCTTCCCTTGTCTTATGATTTCTGTGGTATTGTTTTTCTCTTTTTTTTTTCAAAATTCTTTTCAGAGGAGGAGAGGAGGCTGCTGCATATACATGTATATATACAGGGTCTCTCTTAGGGTTTTGGGTATTGGCTAAAGCCATTTTTGCCCACCAGAAAATCATGTTATCTGAATTTTAAACCCAAAGTTTTACCCCTTCCCGGCTTAATTTGGGTGAAGAGAAAAGTGGTTACACATTTTTTTCAGAAATTTGCTTTTCAGAAAATACTTTTCCCCCTTGTCTACAATCATGCTAAAAATGTGACTTGGTTTTGTTATTTATTAAATACTCTTTTCTAATTCTGCCTATACCAAGGACTTCTCTGTTTTATCTTATTTTCCTATTTTTAGCTTTCATGTAAATGGTACGTACTTCCTTCATTTATTTATAAGAGAATTATTCCTTTTTATATCTCCATTCTTTTCATTTCTGCTTATATTAAAATGTGTCTGTATATTTTATTTCACTAGTTTAAACTCTAGTATTTTATTAACACATATATATATTTGTATATAAGTCTTTCTGAAATAATTAATATACCCACATATATCATTCTATACTGACACACACATGCACATGTATACTTAAGAAAAATATTCAGTAGCATACATATATTTATATTTACTTATGCATTCAGCTTTTAAGAATTTAATCTACATATATATATTTATATATATATATATATTTCCATACACATCAATATGTATGTATTCTTGGAGTTCAGGGTTTTAGCTTATATTCATGTGCATTTCCTGTGCACACATGTACACACACTGATACACTATCAAGCTATATCAATTCCTCCTTCAAAATTAATTTAAAAATTATTTTAAATTTATTTATATTTTTCCAGAATAAATTCCTAAAATCTTGGGTCATTACAATATCTATAATAGATCGGCGGTCTCGCCAATCTTCGAATGATTTGTAAAGGGATGAAACTCCTTTACAATAGGCATTGATTTACCGGAGATTTCTGTATCCTCGGTTTACGATGCTATCTATCTCCTGCTATACCTGAATTCTATTTCTTGAGATCGAATGTCGACTTATCTCGGAATCCCACATCGATCTTATTCTCGAAGTCACGGTCGACCCTGTTATGGTCGCCCGCGATTTATATAAACTTATCAATCTTCCTACTTTGTTATTCAATCATCATATCTTTGTTTCGAACTTATTTTCGAATCAAAATTCTCTTTGATTTGAGTCCATCAAATTTGAAACCCCATCCTTATTCTGAAAATTCATTCCTGTATCATCGAGCAAAGAGATTTATTTATAAACTAATATATATATATATAAATGTTTTAATATATATTGTGTTGTTTGAGTTGTTGATGTTGATTTGGGTTTCCGATCGATTCGTCTGATCAACGCTATCGATAGGATTTCCAAAACACTTGAGCAGAGCAAACTGACACAATATCGTTTTCAAATTTGGTAAATGGAATAAATTTGTATGGATATATTATAAATATATATGAGTAAAATTTTCTGGAATTTAATAAGTTAATTAAATTGGTTGTTTGAAATGATAATATTTGATTATCATCTATTGTTCGATAAATGAATTTATAAACTTGGTTTATAAACTGATTTAGAATTTGAAATGAAATTAAATTAAGAATTTAAGAATTTAATTTCCAATGATTTCGAACTATGATTTTAAAGGTTTAAAATGCACGTTATTTAAAGGTATTTTGACTATAATTTGTTTCCAAAGAATTTTAATATATATATTATTTAAAGCATTTTTAAATAGGAACCGGTTTCAAAGAATTTTAAATATTGAAATCAGTGCTCTTCTCTTTGTCGCTGAAAAATAATTTCGGTGATGACAGCCGCATCATCGACATTCATTTTCGAGTTTCGAAGTGGAGAGACTATTCTGTAGCTTTGCTACGGTTTTGTTTTGAAAAAATATTTTGATTTGAATTTCTTTAGTATAATTTGATTTATATAAATATATATAAGTACCTTATTTTAAAATTTTAATTTGATTTGATATAAATATATTATATATAATTCTAAATTGTTTAAAGTTAATCGGAAATCTAAATCTTAAATGTGGTTAAAGGATGATTTTAATTATAAATAAAACCAAAATCTGGAATAAAAAATTTAAACTTGAATAATTGAATTGGGAAAATTTTATTGTATATTGTTCAACTGCATTCTAATACGACTTACCTAAATCATTCAGAAGTTGAATATGTAATTGGATAATATATAATATAAATTGAATATATAAATAAAATTTGAGTGTTTATAATAAATGTTATACACTAAATTTTGATTATAAAGAGGTTAATAGAGTTAGATAGGATAATAAGTAAACTCAGTTAATAATGAAATAAATTTGTTTTGAAAGAATTAATACATTTGTTTTGAGGAATTAATAAATTGAAATTTGATCAACTTATGAAAATACCTTGAATTTGGAAGCAATTAGTAAATATAAATTAATTTAAATCGAAACTTTTATGTTTTAAATTAATTTATATGGGTTAAATATATGTGAGTAGATATATTAAGTAGAATAAATTTAACATTAATTTGGAATAAAGAAGAATTTAAATTGTTGAAGAAATATGATTATAATAAAAGACTATTCAAATTTATGGTTTTAGAAATTGTAAATTTAAGATAATTGGATAATAAGATAATGAATTTAGAAATAGTTGAGATTGATTCTAGTGAAATCAAATGGATTAAATCAATTATTGAATATCCATTAATTTAAATTTGAATTTATATGGTTTAAATTAATTGTTATTTTGTATTTCGAATCTGCTTCTCTTTCTGGTTGTTTCTATTCTCCTACCTCGTTCCTTTTCGGGGACGAAAAGTTTTGAGTGGGGGAGAGTGTAACGACCCGTAAATTTAACTGGTTTTATTAACGTTATAAATTGAAATTTTAGAAAATTTCAAATGATAAAATTTTGAAATAAAAATTTTATATTTGAAATGCGTCTAGTTAAACATAGCAACTGGTAAATTTTCGTCCGAAAATATGAAAGTTTATTTCGCGCGTAAATTTACTTCAATTTTAATCAGTTAAAAGCGATGAAAATAAAATGTTTCCGAAACCTAAATATTTTTACATAGAAAAATTCTAAACCATCTTCTGAGCAAGATGTCAGTTTGTCGTTTTTCCAAATTCGGACATCTTTGGCTCCGTCGATCTTATTTTTCAGAGTTTTCTTACATTTTTCGCCAGTAGAAAATTCGAATTTTTATAATTCAATCATACAATTGATATCTGTATACCGTTTTGACCGTCTCGTCGTGCTGATCTCCACAGTATACTCATTTGTGCACTCGGAGTCCGGTACGTCGCGGAAACCGTAAACGGTCAATCGTATCGGTACCCGTTCAAGTCCATTTGTGTTCCGTGACTATTCAAATTTTCCATTGGTTAAATCAACGGTCATCAGTTTTATTATTTGCCTTGATTCCAGCGTTTTGAGTTTCTCTTTTTCAATGTAAATTTATTTTCACCGGTTCATTTTATTTAAGCTTCGTTCACTTTCTTTTTAATGCATGTTCTTTCTGCCTACTTTGTTTCTGTTGAATCTTGTATTCCTTCACCTCAACCAATTCTTCCCTGTAACATGCGGCTTCCCACTCTTACACTCTTGCTCATCCACCCGACTCTTTCCTCCACTACCTGATTTCCCCGCGTTCCACTCACTCGCACCCAACGCTGATCCCTTGCCTCCTCAGCTCAAAGTTTTTCCCACCAAGTCACTGCGTGGCCTTCCCTCTTCATTTCTGACCACCCTCTGTCCTAGCCACCATCTTCACCACAGCGACAAGATCTCACCACGCAACAAAAACACACGACTGCTGTCTTTGCTTATGAAGCCTCTCCGCCAGAGCCCACTCCCTCCGTCCAGCGCCATCAACCGAGAGAAAGCCCCGACCCCACCACACCTTTCTCCTAAGCCCTCCGCCTCTCACTCTCGGCATCAACCCATCCAGATCTCTGACTTCCCTTCCCATGCTTTCACCCTTCCACTCACCGCAACTGCCCTCCACCACCGGAGCTCGCGACCCGCCTCCTTCTTTGGCGTCGAACCCCATCACACCCAGCCGAAGGTGCAGCCCCACCAAGACCAAGCTACTCCGCTGCATCTCTACCTGGCAAGCAGTCACCTTCTCTTTGTCTGGTTCGTATATTATGTGCAATTTGAGTAGTGATTGGCCTTTGTTTATATATAATATATATATTAGTTCGGTTGTATTATACTTGAGTCTGCATAGCTTAGCGTATAGGTTAGTATATTTTATTTTGTGTATAAAGCTATACATAGGTTATATATATTTAACAGTTTTGTAGTATAGGTTAAGAAGATAGCACAGCAATAGTCGTTTATAGCTTCAATTTTGATACCCGCTTTATTAGGTGAGATAAAAAGGTATAGTAGTTTTCATTTTTTTTTATTTTTGAGTGGGCATAAAATTAGAAGAAACAGATGAGGATGGCTGTATATAAGACTAGCGCTAGAAGATGAGCCCTCGGGAAGAAGAAAGCATGGTCTTCAAAATGAAATGTTCTGTACTGAATTTTAGTGGTATATTATAAATATATTAATATAATCGTGTTCTCCTTAACCAAAAAAAAATTATAGTTTATGATGGTTGTAATTGTATAAATATAATATGTAGTTTAATAGATGTTGTACAAGTTAAAGATTTTCATAAATGTTGTATTTTTAGCTGTTGATTTTAGTTTACATAAAGGTTTGCATCAGGTCTGTATAATATGACAATTGCATACGTTAAGATATGCGTAAGTGGTAATAAAAGAAGTTAAAAAAAAAAAAGAGGTGCAGTAGTATGTTAGTCTATACATATATTATGTATATGCCTTGTGTTTATGTGTCGGTTATGGATGTTTAAAGGTGGATAGACGTTGTTAGATCTGTACATAAGTCCATTTATATATAGGTTACATTATTTTATATAGCGTCATTTTGGTTCTCTTATATTTGTCCATATATGTAGTTATTGCAGTGTTGATATATTTTATAACATTTTTTTTCCAAGTTTTAATGTTGTGAAAGTAAATGTTTTAATTTTAAATTTGCTTATGATGTGTTTATGTAATTTAAATTGAATAGTGGTTTTAAGAATAATAATAATAACAATAATAATATAAATAACTTCAGTTATATCAAAACTGATTCGATTTGTTTCATCGATTCTTCTATCAGCTTGTCCGTCGAATTCGTGCCCATCTTGATTTGCTTTGGAATTTGCGCCTAGACTTGTAACTCAATTTCAGTATTTGTATCAGTGTCATCTCCTATTCTCTCTAGCCTCGGAAGGTGAGCAATCACTCACGATTAACGTTCTTTTATTTATTAAATTTGATTTCAATTGAAACGACAATTGAAATATGCTGCTGTTAGTTATTTACACTGTTATATATGATATTACCTGTATCAGTTCACCTGTGACATCTGACACCATTATCTGTTAATTATTCATGTGATGATAATGCAGTTTGGCTGATAATTGATTGATTATTGATGTTTATATTGGACGTTAAATTGTTAGTGTTAAATGATAAATAGTATGCAAAATTAAAATAGATATAGAATAGTTAAATTTTTTAAAACTGATTTATATGTTAAATTTGATTAGTGAATATGACCCCTTTAATTGTTAAATTAATTGACATATAGAATAGCGATAATTACACTTTGAACCATCGACGTATATTGGATTAATTATTGTAGTGTTAAAATTTAATTGAATGACAAGTGAAAACCGTAATGTAATAATCTTTAATCTACATGAAATGATGGTGTAGATTCTAGAAATAATTATATTAATTCGTACAAATAACAATGCGAATTAATACGGTTATTTCGGGATTATTTAAATTGATTATTGGATTGTTATTGGTTGTTGTTATTGCTTATTTATTTACTTTGACACCATCCCAGTTATCACACTGCAAGTTCCCTTTGTTATGCTTTGATTTTGAATTGAATTGGAATCGGGTTGAAATGATAAATACCCAAATTGAACTTTGACCTACGATAGAGAATTAAATAAAACCCGATTGGTCAATAATTTGATTTAAAAATAAACGAAGATTTTATTTGAATAAATAATATGGTTTTGAAATGAAGTTGAAATTTTAATTTTAATGAAAGGAAAATGTTAATATTTAATAATCTGAAATAAAATATTAACAATGTAATTGATGAAAGAATGTTGTTTGAAATTATAATTAAGTTTGAAATTATTAAACTTTGAAATGATTTAATAATTAAGTTTGAAATTATAATTAAGTTTGAAATTATTAAACTTTGAAATTATTTAATAATTAAGTTTTGAATTATTTAATAATTAAATAAGATTGAATTACTTAATGATTAAATTGAATTGAATTCTTTAATAAGTAAAATTGAATTTTTGAATAAGTGAATTTTACTTCGTAAATAATTGAAATTGAGTTTCTTTATTAATTAAGTTTTGGAAAATTATTTAAGTAAGTAAATAAGTGAAATTGAATTTCTTTAACAAGAAATAAAATGCGATTTATTGAAATTAATGTAAGACTTGAAATTTAAAGAAATTGAGTTGATGAATTTAATTTAATTCAAATTTGTAAGTTTTGATATAATGAGGTTAAATTTAAATAATAGATTTAATGAATTGGAAATTTAATAGAAATTGTTTTGAATGGCAAATTAACTTAGTAAATATTGAATGAAATCGATAAATGAATTTGAAATTGATTTGAATGTTAAAGTATATTAATTCAAATGATTTGGAAGGAAACTTATTTGCAAACTTGAATCAATATTTGAATTGTTTTAAATAGAGATTTAAATTGAATTATAAGATTTTGAAATGGTAAATTTAGAAGTTTTGAAACGTAAATTTCGGAAATTGGTTTTGAAAGACAAATGAAACGTTGATTTACGAATTCTATTTGAAATTTAATTTGATTTGGTTTTGAAATATATTAAATGACCAATCGGTGTAATAATCACGGAAGTTATTAAAGAGACCGTAATCGGTTATGGATATACTCTCTATCTAAACCGAAACCACTTTAATAACTATACGCGGAGTGATGATCCAGAATGAAGTGGTTGGAATGATGTACGTGATGATTGAAGAAAGAGAACGATAATGGATAGCCTTGACACTTGTGTCAAATTGGAAATGACTAAAACAGGAGCCGTGCCGGGCCAATGGAGGATTAGCTACCTCAAATGGACACACTTCTTCGAACTACTCATTACTTGTTGTCGATTGGTGCACCCTTGATTTTGGGAGTGTTGTTTCACGGTGTTGCGGGCGCTGCGGCGTTGCGTTCTCACCAGTCCGGATCAGGCAAACGGTAGTATCACTACCTTGGGTATTGCCTCATGTGCCTTGTCATACTTGTATCCCTTTATTCGCGACCACTACGATTTTGGTTTGTACCTTTAGTATATGGATTGCCCTCTGGTGACTTCCGGTTTTGGGGAAACTACGGTCTTGTATATGCTTTTGGGAATAAAAATGTGTTAAGGGTGGAATGGGCCATGACTTAACACTATTTTGATATCTTTATATTACTGATAGACATTATCTACTTATCGTACACTACTACATAGTAGATAGTTTAACGGATCCTTAAAGGATGGTTATTCTAAACATCCTTTGAGTTACTTGTATTTCAATTGCTATTTCACTTGAGTTGGATTTATTAATATAAGAATGTTAATCCTGACTCGAGTGTTTTGTGTTTTGCTTTACGCTCGGGTCAGACTGAGTGTACCAGTATTCAAGACTCACCTTTGAAGTTGGAGCTTTGCTTGAAGATCCAGCCATCTATTCTGCTTTCAGTATTCGATGATTCCAGTGATGTATTCTGATTTGTATCTGATGTATCGTATTACTCTTCCGTTGTATCTGGTTTAACTCTGATGTATCTTATACATTTATATAGTAGCTTCATGAACTACTATCTCTTTTATTTCCGCTGTAATTATTACTCTGTGTCTGTGATCTGTGATTATTTTATTTACTGTATAAGTTCAGTTTTGCCAAATTTAAATTAACAACGCGGTATTTTGAGCAATTCAACTCCGGCATGAGTGTCTACCTATACACTTATAATGGATGCGAATGGTCCAAAATGTCGGGTCGTTACAGATCTGTTGAACCATATTTCCAGGATGTGTTGTCTAGTTTGTGCTCGAGTTCATCAACGACATTCTCATCTGCTCCAGATCAGAGTTGTGCAGCGGAAGCAAGGTGGTAGCTGTTCTAGAGTGGAAGCAACTGGAAGTTGCAGTGTTTGGATTAGAGGGTTCCTAAAGGAAATTTTCTGGATCTGAAGGTCAAATTGGCAAGTGCACCTGTTTTGTCTTTTCCGGATAGGAGAAGTAAGTTGTAATCTACTGATAATTGTGGAGTAGAGTTTGTGTTTTGGATTTTCGGTAAATCTTGAAAGGATCATTTTGTTGAGTTATTTTTGATCCAGTTTGTTTCTAGAAGCATCAGCGAAGGTTGAGCTAATCAGGAAGGATGTAGGCAGCCCAGGATCATCAGAAGATCTTTGTGGTTAAGAGACGTTGGAATTTGGAATTCGAAGCTGGAGATTTGAATTCTGGATAAGATTTTTCTCCGGTAAAGGGAGCAATAAGATTGGGTAAGACTAGGAAGTTAGCTCCGAGGTATATTGGATTCTTCTTGAGTTTTGTAAGGATAAGTGTTTGGCTTATAAGATTTGAATTGCCAATTTGGAAGACTGGAATTCAAGGTATTTCACGTATCTCTGAGGGAATACGTGTAGGATCCATCTCTGGTTTTAGAACCAGCAGTTCAAGGAGGTTTGGTTGTTGAGTCAGACTCGTCTGTGGTCTGATATCTTGTGCAGTTTTGTAGATCTAGATGAGTAGGAGCTCTGTAGCTTAGTATTGATTGTTTGGATTCAGTAGAGCGAGTATAACGGTGTCTATACCTAGGAAACTCAGGGATAAATTTTAGGAAGCTTATCCGGATCTGTGTCCGGATAGCTAGTGTTGATTGTTTGATTGAATTGGTTGTTTGGATGAAATTGTTTGTTTGGTTGTGTATGGCTGAAAGGTATGCTTAGATTGTTTGAAATAAAAAAAACTTTTTGATTATCTTTTGTTTTAAATTTCGGGGACGAAATTCTTTTAAGGGGGGAGGAATGTGATATCCCGGAATTTCAAGGAATTTAAAATGTGATAATCTCTTAAATTAATTAATTAAAATTGGTAAAGTTTATTATTTTCAAACAATTTAATAATGAGTTGTTTTTAAATATAGATATAAATAGATTTTAAATAGAATAATTATTTACAAATTTAATTTGTGTTTGTTTAAATATATATATATATATATATATGTTTAAGTTGATTTTAAATTGGATTTTTAAATTGAATTTGAATTTGAATTTGGAATTTAAAAGATATATATCTTAAAAATATTTTGGATAAAATATATGAATAAGTTTTATTAGAATAAGATTTGTTTTATATTATTCTCTTTAAAGAAATTTATTTATAGAAATTTGGAAGAGTATTTATTTAATAGGAATAAATACAAAAGCTTTTGAATTAGCATTTAAAAATAAGTTTAAAATATTTTATATGATTTTTATTTAAATCATAATTGGTTTATATTCTATTTTCTTTTAAAGATTGTATTTATATAAAATTTAGAAAGCATTTATAAATTTATAAAAGTATTTATTTATTAGGAAAATTAATTTAAAAGCCTTTAAAATCATTAATAAATAATATAAAAATGAATTAGGACAAGTGTTAAGTTCTAAACCACTTAAGTAACATGTGTTAAGTGATTAGGGAGAGTAAAAGACAAGTGTCACAATTTGTGAAATGACCCTCCTATTTCTACCCTAATTTCATAAGGATTTTTTTTTAAGAGATGATATATAGATATATCATTCATTATAAATATATTTCCCAGGGTCATTTTCTTTCTCCAATAAACAAAATATATCCAGGATCAAAATAATTTACCAATATAAATATATCAGTGTATTTCTAATAACATACACATACATATGAAGATGTATGTGTTCCTCTTGTTTAAATTCAGAGTATATACTTTATTTTTATTTGTTGTACAAGAGCATTCTGTATGATTTGGATTTTAGCAATTCTGCCTAAAGTTTATTACTATATACTTTTGAATATTTGCAATAAGTCAGTAAATCCTATGCATATTTAATTTATATGAACTTGCTCATTCTAATTGATGGTTTTAATAACAATTTTACCATGTCAGTTAAATTTCAAGATTCTTGAGATTTGTATTTCAGATCATGGATCCAAGGTATTGGTATTTGGCTAAGACCAGAAATGATATGTTCACTTATCATTTTCCACTTATGTATTTTCTAAAAAAAAACTTTCTTATTTAAGATTCAATCTATATGACTTGTTTGCCTTAATCTTAGCCCACATGAAAAATAGTGAGTTGTGTATTTGCATAAGATTTGCTATGTCAAGAATTTGAACTTAAAAATATTCATAAGAATAATTTCCAGGTTTGCTTGTGCAAGCCTGTCCAGATTGTAGATCTGTTATGACTTTGAAAATTGGTTATGGTAAAACATTTGATAAATATCCTAAAGCTTTTTGAAAGGCATTCTACTGTCAAAACACAACCAAACATAATCAACCAAAACTTCACTTATTTGAAGCTGGTTAACTCATGTGCCTAGTGTCATGCCAGGTACCTGATCATGGCAATTGAAATGCCAGTCATTTGCATCATACCTGTAGCCTTCCCATACAATTACTTTTCTCAAAACAATTTAAAAAGTAGACTTGAACCACTTGTAGACATAATTCAGAGGAAAAACAATTAGATACTTAAAGGTATTCTTCAAGGTAAATTCTAAATTTACTCCAAAACTAAGTGTTTTTAAAATAACTTAAGATTGTCTAATAAATATAATTGCAAAGAAATTGCTCACATAATTGTATATTTCTTTACCAGAATTTCATAGTTTATACTTGTGCATATATTTCTTTTTTTTTATGTTCCAGACACTACTTCAAAAACAAATCAAACCTTAACACACAATGATTTCGACAGAACAACTAATTTAATCTAACACTTTACAGAACATAAGAGCAACTTGATCACTAACCATAAAATATTCATTACATGATTGGAAATCTTAGAAACATAATTTTTTTTCCTGAATACATCCAGATATAATCAATTTAAGCTCTTATTGAAACTAGCTAGCATGTTCATTCACTCCTCCATAATAGCCATAACTTCATTTTCTACTTAGTGCCTGCGTTCCCTGAAAGTGCATGAGTGGCTGCCTCATTTTAAAATGAGACACCCCATATGCCATGAGCAAACAAGGGTCAGATCTAAGATCTGGTATGAGTAACATCAATACATTCATGATATTAAGCAACAGAGAATGTAAGAGTACCAACTAGTTATTTAAGCAAATTTCTGCATCCAATTACTTTAACATGGTATAAATAAGTAGATTCTGGTATGATATATTCATCTATCATTCTTACACTTGCATACATAACCATGCAAAAATAATTATCTATTTGCAACATTTGCATTCACTGGAACCATCATAGTTCCATACCAACCAACCTAAGAAATATACATATTCCTATTTCTTCATCTACAGGTTGTATAATTCAATTTAAATTCTTGCCTCATCTGCTATTAAGGAATCACAGGGACACATTGCAATGAACTAATTCACATCATTGCACAAAGATCTCAGGGCTTAAACAAACCATGTGCCAACTTGCATACTTCAAATATGACAAGCATTCCAGCAGCCTTCTTGGCCTTCCCTTCCCTAGTTTATTTACTAGTGTGTTGACTTAAATCCTATCATCAAATATGCTAAGTGAACATGTCACTGCAATCATGGAAACATCCATAATCTTTCCTAGCATAGTTCTCCTCATAAATAAGCCGACAGTTATTTCCTAAATGGGGTCAATATGTCTTGATCTCAGTAAAATATAAGAATATTTTCAACTGTAAAGGAGGCATGGCATATTCTTATTATATTGATCTGCAAGCCTTTATGATTGATTCAGATTCAGGATCTGGTTCAATCATAATTTTAGCTTGTGAGTTTCTTTTTTTTATTTATTTGATTAAGGGCTCAGCACTTTGAAAATTTCTATTGCACCCTTAACATTTTTCTTCTCAAGCCTCAGCACTTATACCAAGTATAATGCAGCTCCCAACATTTTTTTTGTAAAGTTTCCATGCCATAGATCTATAACAGTTGAGAGTATTCTCTATATAATTTTAAGATTCTGGACTTTAACATTTTTGAGTAAAAATAAAACAGTATGATACACATCCAAAGACAAATGTCTCAACAAAGCAAAGATCACAAAAAAAACATCCATATTAAATCATGTCAGATTTAAAGTAAGACTCCAAAAGGCATTGATGAAATCATACACATCAAAACCAGAAATATATAAATGGCAATATAAAAAGTGGCTGCCTCATCTCAGGTCTTAATGCCATGAACTCAGTGAGGTTACTCACCTAAATATTTCTTCTTATTAATCCAGAAAAATCCTTGTATGAGTGTTTTCTCCTTCCTTCCAATATTTTTCTTCCTTTCTTATTTTTGTGCAGCTCGGGGTAAAGATAATTTTACTGGCTAAAATTGCCTATTTATATGCATTTTTCCACTAGGGTTTTGTTAAAACAAAATTCCATTTCTGACCTAACCATCTTCATGCATTTTTCATTCATTTCCTCCTTAATACCCCGGCCATAATAATTAGTTGGAGGCAGTATTTTCTTCCCTTTACTTTTTCAGAAAAAAGGCCACTCACCTAGTCATGTTAAAAGTGTGACTACCATATTTTATATTTTAATTATTTCTGAGAATCCCCTTTGCTATTTTTTCCTACACAAGCATATTGACTTGCATTACATTTCATGTCATTTTTAATGTTTCCTTTTTATTGTTTTGCTTTAACACTTTCTGCTCATAGAAAATATACAGGTGCATAAGTGTACATATTTTTTTTTATTACTGGGAATATTTAATTTTTCATACATAAAAAAACATCTTTAATTTGATTAATAACCTATATTTCAAAATCACCTTTGAAATGCTTCCTTGCTCAGTCTATTTATTTTATTATCATCAATTTTTTTTTCCAGAAATTTTTGAATCTTTTCCTTGTGCCATTTCAAGTGTGCATGTGCCCACATATCCTTGCACACTATTTATTCCCAAAATTTCACCATATTTAAATCTAAATATTCGAAAATTAAATCATTTTATAAACATGATTTTTCACAAAATTTTGGGGTATTACATTCACCCCTCCTTTTAAGAATTGTGTCCTCACAATTTTTCTAATATTTATAACAAGCATCATTTTCTATTCTGAAAACTTATCAAACATATGCATAAGCAAACAAATTCAACCATATCAACCATGCATAACAAATTTTTCCAGAGAGAAAAAAAAATTACCTTTTAATTTGCAAAAAGCTTAGGATAATCCATCCTAATCTTATCTTCTAACTCCCATGTGCAGTCATTAGGATCACTACTCCACTGGATCTTAACTAGTTTCAAGGTCTTGCTCCTTAGTTTCTTTTCTTCCTTGGCTATAATCCCCACTGGCTCTTTTTCATAAACCAAGTCAGGGTTTATTTGAATTTTGGTAGGCTTTTCCAAAATGTCCTCTTTATCATGTACCCATCTTCTAAGTTGGGACACATGAAAAACATTATGCATTGCTTTCATTTCCTCTGGTAATTCTAATTTGTAAGCCAATGAACCAATTCTTTCCAGAATTTTATAGGGTCCAACATACCTTGGTGTGAGCTTACCTTGCTTGCCAAATCTCAAGACTTTCTTCATAGGTGAAATCTTGATGAAAACAAAGTCTCCCACTTCATATTCCACTTGCTTTCTCTTCCTATCTGCAAATTTCTTTTGCCTATCTTGAGCTGCTGCTATTCTTTTTCTTATTAACCCAATTTTCTCTGTAGTTTCTTTAACATATTCAGGTCCTAGAACAGCCCTTTCTCCAGTCTCTACCCAGCATATAGGTGATAAACATGGCTTGCCATATAAGGCTTCAAATGGTGCCATCCCTATGGTGCTTTGGTAACTGTTATTGTATGTGAATTCAGCTAGATGGAGGTGGTCTTCCCAGTTGCCTCCAAAATCCAGTGTACATGCTCTCAACAAATCTTCTAAGACTTTGTTCACCACCTCAGTTTGACCATCTGATTGTGGATGGTAGGCAGTGCTTAAGCACAATTCACTCCCCATGGCCTCTTGAAAACTTTTCCAAAATCTTGAGGTGAAGATGGTATCCCTATCACTAACAATGGTTTTGGGTATGCCATGCAACCTTACTACCTCTTTCATGAATATTTGAGCCAATTTTGGAGCATTTCTTTCTGTTTTAACTGGGATAAAATGTGCTACCTTAGTTAGCCTATCCACTATTACCCATATACTTGTGTTTCCCTTCTTAGATCTAGGCAGACCATCTATGAAATCCATAGATATATCCTCCCACTTCCACTGTGGTATACTAAGGGGTTGCATTAGTCCTGATGGCCTTTGTGTCTCTGCCTTGACTTGTTGGCAAGTCATGCACCTTGCAACATGTCTGGCCACATCTGACTTCATCCCCTTCCACCAAAGATTTCTTTTCAAATTTTGATACATCTTGGTGCTACCTGGGTGTATGGAGTACTTACTCCTATGGTATTCATTTAATATTTCCTCCTTCAATTCTATATTTTATGGAACACATATCCTATTTTTATTCCTTAAATAACCATTTTTATCAACTTGATAATTTATTACTTCCTCCCCTTTTGATATGAGCATTTTCTTTTCCACCATGTTTAAGTCTTGTTCCTGCATTTTCCCAATCTTAAGAAGTAAATCTGATTGCAGAGATATCATACTTAATTTTCCTTTACCTTCATCTTCTTCAATGGGCATCATTTGTACCCCACTGTCTTCCTCAATTTCCAAATCAGTAAGTATAATCAAATCCTTAAATTCTTCCATCATCAACATGGCTACCTTGCATGTTGTCTACTCAAGGCATCTTCAACTTTATTTGCCTTGCCTGGTGTATACAGTATATCTAGATCATAGGCAGCTAGGAACTCTACCCATCTATGTTGCCTCATGTTCAAATCTTTTTGTGAGAATAAATATTTCAGTGCCTTATGATCAGTGTACAAAATGAATTTGGCACCTAACAAATAATGTCTCCAAAGTTTCAAAGCATACACAACTGCTGCTAGTTCAAGATCATGGGTTGCATATCTTGTTTCATGTGGCTTTTATTGCCTAGATGCATATGCTACCACCTGGTCTTGCTGCATCAACACAGCCCCTAACCCAGAGCCACTTGCATCAGTGTACACAACTAAATTTTCATTTTCTTCTGGCACTCTCAATACTGGTGCATTAATC
Organism: Allium fistulosum; assembly: GCA_030737815.1. Lineage (NCBI taxonomy): Eukaryota > Viridiplantae > Streptophyta > Magnoliopsida > Asparagales > Amaryllidaceae > Allium > Allium fistulosum. The sequence goes on from CM060908.1 coordinate 942,418,429, forward strand.
AGAGCTTCCTTTATTTTGATAAAAGCTTGCTCACATTTTTCTGTCCATACAAAGGCTTGGTTCTTTCTAGTTAAATTGGTAAGTGGTGATGATATTTTTGAGAAATCTTTTATAAATCTCCTATAATATCCTGCCATCCCCATAAATGATCAAATCTCACTGATGGTACTAGGCCTTTTCCATGCTTGGATTGCCACTACCTTATTAGGGTTTACTGATATTCCTTTGGCAGAGATAACATGCCCAAGAAAATGTACTTCTTCTTTCCAAAATGCACATTTTGAAAATTTTGCCTTTAAATCATTTTCCCTTAGTCTTGACAAAACTAAATGGAAATGATTTTTATGCTCTTCCACTGTCTTGGAATAAATCAAAATGTCATCAATAAAAATCAGTACAAACTTGTCTAAATAATCTTTAAATATTCTATTCATCAAATCAACAAAATATGAAGGAGCATTTGTCAAACCAAATGGCATAACCATAAAGCCATATAAGCCATATCTTGTGTTAAATGCACTATACTTAACACTTGAATCTTCAACCTTCATTTGATGGAATCCTGATGCTAGGTCTAGTCTAGAAAATATTTTAGCTTCACTGAGTTGATCAAAGAGATCATCTATTCTAGGCAATGGGTATTTATTCTTGATGGTTACTTTATTTAGTTCTCTGTAATCTATGCACATTCTCAAGGTACCATCCTGTTTTCTTACAAACACTACTGGAGAACCCCAGCAGGAATTGCTTGGCCTTATAAATCCCTTGCCTTCTAATTCTTCCAACTGATTTTTCAATTCTTTCAGTTCACTCGGCCCCATTCTATAAGGTTTCTTGATTATTGGACTTGCTCCTGGAATGAGATTAATTTGGAACTCAACTGGTCTGTGGTGTGGAACACCCTTAACTTCCCCAAACACATCCAAGTATTCATTAACTATGGGAATTTCTTCAATGGTTAGTTCACTGAGATCTTTTTCTAAGTCAACTAGATGATATAATTTCCCTTCCCTAGCTACTTCACATAGAACTGTGATCCTCTGGCCTCTAGAATTTTGCAATGATATGGTGGATGAGTCTAAATTAATTATGGCTTTAAATTGCCTTAACCAATTTACCCCCAATATAACTCCTATATTTGGGTAATTTAAAACATATAAATTGGAAATAAAAATATTTCCTCCTATGTTTAACTCCACATCCACACAATTCATGTTCAAAACACTAGAACTCCCTAGGGGACTTTGTACAAGCAATGGGGTTTCAACCAATATGCAGTTTAATTTTAACACTTTAACTAATTCATAGGAAATCAAAGAGTGTGTTGCTCCAGTATCATATACTACTGGTATGGGTATGACACAAATGAGTAATGTACCTTCCACTTGGCCATGATTTTCAGCATCAATTTTCACTACAGATTTGCCTTTACCTTCCAAAGTTGCCAATTTCCCTTGCTGTTTATTCTCAGGACAGTTCCTCTTCATATGCCCCTCTTTCCCACATAGGTAGCATTTGAAGGCTCCTCCTTTTAACTCTGGGCACCTTGGTTTGATGTGTCCTTCTTTACCACAATGATGGCAAACCAATTTCTTCTTAGTATCATTGGCTTTTGTGTCTTTACTCTTCCTGTTGTCTGCCTCCTCCTTCTTTTTATCATAAGGGTGATATCTTCCCTTATCCTTCTTGTTGTTGCTCTTAAAATTCCTATATTTCTCTCTTTCCTTGTCATGTTGTTCCAGTTTCAAGGCCAGATCAATTACTTGATCAAAAGTTCTATCTACATATGGTAGCATAGCTCTGCTAAGTCCTGGGTTCAGACCTTTTATATACCTATCATTTTTGGATGCTTCATCTGCCACTAGCATTGCTCCATAATTGGATAGCCCCTCAAACTTTTGAGTGTATTCGGTGACATTCAAAGTTCCCTGCCTAAGTTTGATAAATTCTTCAAGCAAAGTGGTCTTGGCTGATGCTGGTACAAATCTTGCCTCCAACATCTCCATGAACTGATTCCAAGTGATTTCATTTTCATTTCTTCCAGCTATGATCACCTCCCACCAGCTTAAAGCTACCCCTTTCAGTTGTCTTGAAGCTACTTGCCTCTTCCTTTGGTCATCTAACTGCATGTCATTGAAAATCCTATCAAGTGTTCTCAACCATGCTTGAATTTCCATCACATTCTCAGTTCCTTCAAAACTCCTGCCTCCCAAATTGGAATAGGTCATTAGTAGTTTTGAAAGCTCTTCATGTGGGTTCTCAGGCCTATGCCCAATCCCTTCTCTTAAAACCCTCACAAATTCTTGCATATCAAGCATTTGAGGTGCACTGGGTCCTGCATTGTGATGAGATCCTCTTCCTACCATGGCCTGCTAACTAAATTCAGGGCAAATGGTATTAGTATATTATGAGTACTTCTATAATTTCTATTTTCTTATCTAAATTACTTCATCCAAAACAAACAGACATAATACATTTCTATATTACTTAGCAATCAATGCAACCAAGTGCTCTGATACCAACTGAAATGACCCTCCTATTTCTACCCTAATTTCATAAGGATTTTTTTTAAGAGATGATATATAGATATATCATTCATTATAAATATATTTCCCAGGGTCATTTTCTTTCTCCAATAAACAAAATATATCCAGGATCAAAATAATTTACCAATATAAATATATCAGTGTATTTCTAATAACATACACATACATATGAAGATGTATGTGTTCCTCTTGTTTAAATTCAGAGTATATACTTTATTTTTATTTGTTGTACAAGAGCATTCTGTTTGATTTGGATTTTAGCAATTCTGCCTAAAGTTTATTACTATATACTTTTGAATATTTGCAATAAGTCAGTAAATCCTATGCATATTTAATTGGGGAATTTCACTATAAGGGCCTATTACCAACAACTAATTATTTTCTAGGACCCGTGTTCAAAAAAATTAGTTTCCAGGACACGGGTCGAAAATAAACCCTCTACTTCTCGCTAATCCATATCTGCCGCCAAACCTCCAAATGAAAAACAAAAGTAGGGTTTAGAAACAAAATCGCCTCAGTTGGATTATCGATTGGCTGAAGAAATCGTACCGCCTAACTTTTCTCAGCTGAACAAGTAAGTAATTGTTTATTTCTACTGTTTGCTATATATCGATTGATTCACTTTTCTTCAGCTGAAGAAACTAAGACGCGATTTCTATTCACTAGTTGCAAGACGTGATTTCTATTCACTTGTTGCTGAACAAGTAAATACTTGTTTATCTTTGCTGTTTGTTGTTCATCGATTGTTTTTTTTTGCTATATATCGATTGTTTTTGTTAGCTGAAGTAAGTAGTCATTCACTGATTGATTTTCTTTGCTATTTATGGGTTGTTTTTGCTTGTGTTTGACAAGTAACAAATAAGTTCTATTGATTGTGTTTATATATAACAGTTTTTGTAATGCATGTAAGGTGTTTGTTGTTTTTGTAATGATTTAACGTGATGTAAAACTGGTCATATTCAACAGCTTAAAAATATAAATCTGTTTATCTTTTAATCTAAATGATTTAATACAAGAATGTAATGGATTTAACATGTTTGTTTATCTTTGAGTTGCTTTAACATAATTTTAACTTCAGTACTTCAAAAATTGTATGTATTGTGTAAACACAGTTATGTTGTAATGTTCCTATGTTCAAAAGCTACGAAAGATAAACATATTTATCTTTTACTATAATTGGTTCAAATCAACTTAAGCCTTAGTTATCTTAAATAGTGACTAGTATATGTTATACATGTTTGCCATTTTTTCATGATTTAAAAGTTATTACAAAAGATATACAGCAAATTTACACCCTACTTAAAAAAGATAAAAGCATTTATGTTTTTATACAAAACGATTTAATTAGATAATGAACTATATATGATTCCCCTTTATATAAAAAATCACAATACACAATAACTACCTACACACAATTACTTATTAGAATTACAACCCTAGTTGTGTTTGATAATTACAATTACAAGTACAAAAAAATTATTCTTCACTCTTTCTAACATTTCATTATGTATGACAATTTTTATGCAGCGTAAAAATGCACACCAGGTCATCAAAATCAAAGTTATTCATACAGAAAACAACGTGCATATTTATAAATGAAGCTGGAACCCAATGCATAAATATTAGACCTTTATCTAGCCCATTCTGCGATCAACACAGCCAGAGATCACCTTTATCTTCAACTCCATTGGTAACTGTTTTCCTACTTATGTTATGTATAATATTTAGTTGAACTCTTCAATTTGTATATACATATTAAATTGGAATCTAGATTCCATATACTTCATGTAGTTTGTATTGGGTTGATGTGCACTGAGTTGAGTTGTTGCTTTAAATGCAGTCTGTCATATTGTAGCTTGTCTGCACTTGCATTCTTATCTTGTCGACATGTCTGCGTTGGACTCTGGTTTCAATGTGTATGATGTTGCATATTCACTTGATGTTACACACATGTATATATGTAATATTTGAACACTTCAGTCAGGTTTGGTTGCTTCATTTGCATTAATCTAGATTTGTTTTCATGTTGCATTTGCTTATGTGTTTGCTGTGCACTTCTTTGTACTCTCACTTTTGGATTTGACTATTTGTTAATGTTGTAGCTTGATTCTCTGACCATATAAGTCTGCACTGTGCACTGCATTCATACATGTTGTACATGTTATTACTTCAAGGCTATTGTGATGATGAAATTCTAATAACTGATCACTAATTTGTAATGGATAATTTGTTGTTAATGCTTTGTTAAAAAAGATAAAAGAATTTATCTTTTTTATAAATAATATTCTGATGGCTATTTTGTGTTTCATTCTCTTTAAGTTTTCAGATTTCTAAATGACCATTACTTAAACACCTAAAAAAGATAAAACAGATTATCTTTCTATACTTTGGAAAAAAAATAGCCATCAGTACTACATAGTTACTCAACAAAAGTGTTTATTATACTTTATGTGCATTATGATTCTTGAGCAAAATGATATTATCTTCATGAATATGCAGAAATAAATTTAGGATCCCAATTAATGATATTATTTTCATGAATGTAGGATGAAGCTAAACCAACACAGCAAATCTCACAAATGACTGAAAAAGAACATCTAACAAACTCAGATGACGAAGGAACAATTTCAGAAAAACTAAATGAAGCAAGTTATGATTCTGAAGAAATAAATATTGAAACAGATGAGTCAGATGATGTTGACAAATATGAAATTCAAAACAGGCTGAAAAGACAGAAAAAACATCTGTACAGTGGAACATACAGATGTAATTTAGATGCTGTGTACAAAGTTATGATGACGGTAAAGGAAAAAAACATTCTATCTTCAGAAGCAAAAAGTTATATCAACAAAACGCCATTCAAAAACTTTTTTAATATGTTTCTCACCAATGGCATAGAATGGCAAAACATACGGAAAAGTGCTTCAAATTTAGACCAACTAATTACTTCTTTCAGTATTAAAGAAAAAGCTTTCAAAATTGGAAACAAACTGCTGAAAATCACACCTGAAGAAGTTAGCCTTATATTTGGAATGAATTTATCTGGAGAGGATTTGTTTCCAATACCAACTTCAAATAAGGCCACAGCAATGGAGAGTTTTTCAGAGTTTCTGACTACAAATTTCGAAGAAAATGACATAATTAGCCAGAAGACAGTCACAAGAAGGTTGAAAAAAATGATAGAGGAAGAAAACGGGAATGAAGATTTAGTCAAATTGTTGTTGCTCTTGTTGATTATTACTTTTTTCTTTCCTAACAATCAGAACTACATGCAGTGGGGCTTCTTATCAAAGCTGTTAAACTTAAAAAAATTTAACTCAATCTCTTGGCCGAGAGCAATATGTGAAAATGTCATGAAAAATGTACAAAAATACTATGCTAATCCAAGAAGCACACCTGGATGTACTATGGTCTTACTGGTATGATTTAAAAACTTTAAGCAAATATAAATAAATTTATACCAATGCTTTTTACAAAAATGTTAAATGTTAATGCTTATTTGCATGGTCTTATTGGCAGTATTGGTTTTGTGAAAGGACGCAAATCATCGATGAAAAAGAAAATTTGGAAAGCAAAATCCCAAGGATGAGAAAATGGGACTTGTCAAAATTAAAAGATTTGGACCTTGATGAAATAGACAATGATAAGGTATGCTACTTTTAAATACATAAATACATAATGATTTAAGTACAATTCAGTTTCTGCCCAACTCCAAATTTCTTCATTAATTTTATCATGCTTAAAAGCTATAAAAGATAAAAACATTTATCTGTTAATGTAAATAATTTTATAACAACTTAGGCATTACTTATATTTGTTATATAGTTATACATATTAAACATTTTTCTTGATTTACTCATATTTAAATTTATTACAGAAAATATACAACTAAATTAAACCCTAGTTAAAAAAGATAAATGCATATATGTTTTTATAGAAATTGATTTAAGTACATAATGAACTATATATATTTGTTGATAAACAAAATTATATGAGTACATATGTTTATATGTGTCTTATTTAATAGGAATAGTGTTCTAAATTTATGTAGTTTGTAGGTTATTTAATTACATATCTATATTTATACGTAACAACTATTGTGTGTGCATTATAGATTTTCCTAGTCTTCTCTCCTTCCCATATGAATGTGCCTGCATGTTGTTTCCATTTATCAAATGTCTGAAATTTTTTTACCTGTATATTTTTAATAATTTCTGATTTCTAACTTCATAGAATTTCAAAGATATTACATGTCCAAATTTAATTTCAAATACCTTCCATGCAGATTTTAAAGAAATTTGCAAATGTAACTAAAGTGGAAAAAGACTTTTTTTCAAAAAAAATATATACTGGGTTGGAATATGACAAATATGCTACAGACTGCTCTAATAGCATAAAAGAGTTAGAGAGGAAAGTGAACTTTTTATCTGCTGAGATGAAAAGTATGGCAGAACAACTGAATGAGGAACAACATTCAAGACAGCTGGCTGAACAAAGACTCCACAATCTTGAAATGAAACTTCAAAAGCTGGAAAATTTTGAAGAGCATAATGTGGAGAAAAAAAATGATTTCAAAGAAAAAAGTGAAGCTGATAAAGGTACGAATAAAAGAAAGATAGTTGGTATGATGCATATAAATAGTTCTGCTAACTTTCCATGTTTTGATTTGATGGAAACTCAAGATTGCATTCTAGAAACCGAAGATTGTTTAAAATTTGAAAATATCAAACAACATAGTCAAGAAATTGCTGCAGAAAATCCAATTGTTGTTGAAGATGTCATTTCTAAAGAACAAAAAAAGAAGAAGCAAAAGAATGTTGAAAAGTGTCCACTCATGAAGCATCTAACTGATGAACAGCAACAAAATGTGAAACTTTTTTTCAAAGTTTTGGGAGGAAACAAGTAAGTAATTAAACTACTTTTCACTCACACAAACCATATATCAACAATCTGTTAGATTAATTATTAGTACTGTGTTGGTTCTGTTTTAGTTTGGTCACCTATCAGTACATCTATCAACTACTATACACTCACACACTTGCTCAAAAATAAACAAAAACTAAACAAAACTAAAAAAGCTAAATTAATTTATCTTTAACTTTTAATAAATAATTCCATAAAGGCTTCTATTTTGTTTTACTATCAAATGCAAACAACATAGTACGTACTAAACTTAATTTCTTTTATTAACAACCGTCCAATTTTCCAGCGATGAAGCATTTAGTTGTGATGATGAAAACTTCATCACCATAACAAAAATGATGATAGAAGACCTCCTCTATCAACAAAGTATTTGTGGTCAAGTAAGTACAACAAACTAAACTTTACTTCATTATAATTTATATACTTTATCCATATTATTTTTCAAATGTAGATCATTGATTGGTTTTGGTTCCGAAAAACAAAGCAACTAGAAAAAAGCAATAGCATTATCTATGTTAACACAACTATGACAGTAAGTGAACTATATTCTCAAATTAACATTTTTTTATAAAACATAAATTTTCTAAAACAATTTTTTTTACAGAAAAGCGCAACGGATGGAAGCTTGGAAAATATCAAGAAAAAAATGTTCAATCCTTTTATGAAAAGAACACTTTTAGATCCATTATGTTGCAACATATTATTCCCAATACATGGCAATGATCATTGGAGTCTGCTAGAACTAGTTGTTGGAGAATGCACTTGGAACCACTACGACTCTCTGCACTTGACCACGAGATCAAAAACCTGCAGAAGTGGACATACAAAATTTGTCATTAATGTGGTAAGTAAAAATACACAAAAGGTAAAAAAGATAAATGTGTTTATATTTATTCTAATTTTCCTTCACTGTTTGCAGAAATCAGCAGTGAACAACCTAAACAAAGAGTTACAAGAAGAAGGGCACAAAACAATTCTCAGGAAAAATTCAGTGCTTAAAAATGTTGACTGTGCTCAATAAAGCACTGGGTAATTTTGAAGATAGTTCAGAATTTTATATAAAAAATCACAATACACAATAACTACCTACACACATATTACCAATTAGATAATATTATTTTCTCACATACTAGTTTTAGATAAACATAATACTAATTACAATTCATTATCAAAATAAAGAAAAGATAATCTGTTTTATCATTATATTCAAAGTACTAAACTTCAGAAATACAGGTACGACTGCGGAATTTTTGTGATGATGTTCATGGAAAAAATAGCACAAGGAATGCAGACTACAGAAAAAATTAGTCTTGAACAAGTTAATGCATTGAGAGCACAGATAGCTGCACAAATACTATCCGACGAACCATACTGCTGGCTTGACAAGTTTTGCAGCTCTTCTTCAGCCCATAAAAATGTAATGACTGATGAATGAGATGATGAATTTGTAATGGGTGATATTAAAAATTAGATAATGAATTTGGTGATGAATTTGTAAAAGCTGATACTACATTGATCATAGATTTTAGGGAGTATATTTTAAATTACTAATGAATTACATGATGAATTTGTAGTAACTGATATTGAAAATTTGATGTGAATTTGTAGTAATTGACTGAATTTGTAGTAACTGATATTGAAAATTTGATGTGAATTTGTAGTAATTGATAGTGAATTTGTAGTAACTGATCTTAAAAATAAGTTTCTACTGCTCTTTTAAGAAATATAAATCCTTTTATCTGTTATTGATAATTTATAGTTTTATATTTATTATTATGTTTTCTAATTCCGTTGTTCTACACAGCAAAAAGATGTAGTATGGGCTACTTTTCCTAGACAAGAAGAAGCTTTAAGATTTGTCCAAACACATGCAAACACTTACGTTTTTTGCTACCAAGATCATTTGACTGCACAAAGAAGGTTCCTTGTTTCTACATATGATGAGTTCTGGAGAAGGTACAAAACCATGAATCCTAAGTTACGCCACCATTATGAGGTTATTCAAGTCGGACTGCCTTGCCACTTGTATTATGATCTGGAGTTCAATAAAAAGATTAACACTGGAAAAAATGCCGATGAAATGGTAGATATTCTGATATCTATCACCTTCAAACTGTTAAATGACAAATACAAAATCCAGGGAAATCAAGATTGGGTTTTAGAGCTTGATTCATCTACTGAAGAAAAGTTCTCTCGACATGTGATCATTCATATCCCAAATTTTGCCTTCAAAGACAACTCGCATGTTGGAACATTCATCTCTGAGGTATGCTCACGCATAATAAATTTAAGAGTAAGTGATCCACAGTTTGAAAAACTGTACATCAAAAAAGATTCAAGCTCATCAGACAATACGGAGCTTCTTTTTGTTGATACTGGAGTTTATACCCGTAATCGTTGTTTTAGTCTTCCTTTCTCATCAAAAGCAGGGAAGAATGCTTTACTCCTGCCAAGCGGACGCTTTGGATGTAAGAATCTGAATGAGGAACAAGTGTTTATCAAATCACTTATTTGCAGAATAGATGCTGATTTTGATAAGCTATTAGAGTGCAAAATGGATCTGGACTGTTGCAAAATTCTTCATTTTGAATCTGAGGTCAATGATAATAGCACCCACACCGAGGGAGATAAGTCATTACATGATTATGGAAGCAATATACCCAAGTCCTATTGTTCAGGAAAATCTCCCTTTCCAGCTTTGGATGATAAAATTTCATCTTTTGCCTCTCATGGAAATATTTCGGGTAAAATAAGAAGGTGGTACTGGTTTTCTGCACATGGCTACATAATTTATAGCATGTCCAAAAGTCGATATTGTGAACGAATTGGAAGAGAACATAAAAGTAATCATGTTACGTACATTGTTGATTTCCAGAGAGGTGGCTACTATCAGAAATGCCACGACCCCGATTGTAGAGGCTATCGATCTCCAGTCCGCCAAGTACCATGGGATGTATTGTCAAACTGTTATGATATTGTGAACCAAGAAGGCAAGACTGTCTAGAACCAATGCATATGTCAAAATGAAATATTAACTACATAATCACTTCAGTCTATGTTGCTTTTGTATATTGTTAACTAGCAAGTACTTACACAATTGATTTTTAATTTGATAATGAAATTATGGTAATTGATAGTGAATTTGTAATGGCTAATGTTTTTAATGCTCTGTTAAAAAGATAAACGAATTTATGTTTTATTGACAGTATGTTTTGGGTAGTAATATACTAGTCATACTGATCTCCAGTTGTTCTGTTTGATTTGTATTCCTACCGTTGTGCGTAAAAATCGTGGATTTACAGATGATTTGGTTCGAAATGGGCTTGTTCCCATTGTCGAATCTGAGATTCTTGTTGATGGATCCCATAACATTGACTGGGTAGTTGTCTGTTAATTTTACTTGTTAAACAAAATCAATGGGTCAAAAGCAAGAATGCTACTGTTAATTAGCAATAAATCAACTCATGAGAGAACATGATTTACCTTTTTTTGCTGTAATCAACACTCATTAATGAGAAAAACTTCATGCGTGAAATGCTAGCAAAGAGTAACCTGTTCCTGTTTTTGGATTGTTCATTTGGAACCTTAATATTGTTTGTTCCACAAAGTTAATTAACATATTGAATGGCCTTGAAATTGGCAGGTGTGCAGATGTGACTGAAATAGTGCTTGCTGCATGCTACAAGGCCCTAAACGAGCACAAAGTCCTAATGGAAGGTACTTTGTTGAAGCCTAACATGGTTACACCTGGATCAGACTCTACTAATGTGAAACCTGAGGTCATAGCTGTGTACACCGTGCGAGCTCTTCTCAGGACTATGTTTTAAAAACAGACTATACACAACAATTAAAAAGAAATATCAATTTATCTTTTTTAAAAGAACTAACAACATTGTATTCCAAATAACGGTTAAACATAAATAATTTCATACAACCAAAAATAATCAAAATCAGATCATAACCAATTCAACATATGCAATTATTCAAATATTCAACTCAAAGTATTCATACAACAACCAAATATTCATACAAGAACAAATCAAATACTTCGGACTAAAAAAATCAACTCAATTATCCAACTCAAAGTATTCATAGAACAACCAATCAAATACATTGAACTAAAACAATCAACTCAATTATTCAAAAGAACACCGCCTTCTGTTATGTCCTAGTTTTTTACACTTTCCACATCTATTTTGCTTAGCATGAAAATCAGCCCCTTCAATCCTATTCATCCTAGGCCTTCCAGCTCCACGAACAGGCTTAGGAGGAAGAACAGTAGATGATTCTTCAGCTTCAATTGCTTCCTTATCAAAAGTTGGAATAGGATTGATCAAATGTGAATATGAAGCTAGATAATACTCAACAGTAAAGTAATTCTCAATATATTCATAAACAGAATTTCTGGTTAAAGAAATACACTTCAAAGCATGCACACAAGGAAAACCTGTCACTTTCCATTGATTGCAACTGCAAATGCGATTTTTAAGATCAACCTTTTGAGATGTCGGAGAATGAACTTCAAAAATATACCTACAAAATGTAAGACCCAATTCATGTGCAGTGAACTAATAGTGAAAAATAAGACTAATAAACCAAAAAAATTAACAATCATACTGTGAACATAAGCTTTAATGCAGACAAAGAGAAAATACGTAACAAGCAACACCAACAAAATGAAATCATAACACAGGCTACATAGCAGGTTGAAAAAAGATAAATGCATTTATCATTTTTTAGAAACTGTGAACATCATGTAAATAAATATAAATACATACCTAGATGATTTAGAAACACTCCACCCAAATCCTTCTTCCTTCAATTTTAACAAACGAGCTTCCATTTTCGGACATAGCACACTAGTCCACTTTAATGCCTCTTCTCTACGATTAGACATTTGCATCATAAGTTTTACCCTAATTCCATCAAGACAAGCAGTAACAGGCAAACTTCTTTCATCCAAAATCCAAGAATTAAAACTCTCGGCTACATTGGACTTATTTTCACCATATCGCTTCCCCGGAAAAAACAAATCGGCCCAATGATCATATGGTTTGTCATTCAAATACTCTATAGCTTTGGCACCTCCAATTTCTTTGTACTTGGACATGGCTTTTTCAAACTCATGATGATTAGAAGCTATAGCACAACGCTCAAGTAAATGAGCTACCCAAACACCCCTTCCACTTTTCACAATGCTAGCAATATTATTTTGCATATGATGCAAACAATAAGAATGATGACTATTCGGAAAATTTTTTGGAACACTTAACAATAAACCCCAGTGTCTATCACTTAAAAAAGTTAATATTCTATCACAACTAAGAGCATTCTTTAGGTGATTCAAAAACCAACTCCAACACTCTTCATTTTCTTTGGGAACAAGAGCCATTGCTAATGGGAAAAAACCTGGACAAAAACAAAATAATAATAATTCACTGTTTATTAATGTACATTTGAAAATAATGCACTATCTTTGAAACAGTATTATCTAATAGTAAAAAATCACATGAACAATATGCCCTTTGCCCAAATAAAAAAGGAAAAATAAATTTGCTAGAGACAATTCAACCTTTTTTTCTTTTGTTTTTTAAATTTTGCTACTTGAATGTGAAGTCTATGTAGGAAGAGTAGAAATTGCAAAGATATAATACTTAATTCATGCATACAATACAAAGAACTTCTAAAAGATATATGCTATTATCTTTTCTATATGCTGTTTAAATCATTTTTATACGTTATGTAAGAATTTCAAATAATGAGAAAAATGATAAATATATTCAACATGTACTAGTAACTATGATATATAAGTACGGCTTAATATGTTATTTAATTCTTTATCTTAAAAGATAAATGCATTTATCTTATTCAACATGTAGTAGTAACATAAATTCATTTTCTGCAATAATTTTACATGCTAAGCCCTAACGCAAAAGAAACTTTAATGAACTGAATCAGTACTATATAACAGTAGACTAATATCTTCATGAACATCAACCAGCAAACTATTCATCACCAAAAATTTCTTTTTTTTCTTCAGATTTTAATAAATTTCAACAGCCTTGGATTGTCGATGATACAACCCAACTACTTGATAGAATGACTCAATTTGGCAATTTTTAAGTTAAACTGAGTCAATCCATCAAGTCGCTGCGTAGTACACCAACAATACAAGGTTGTTTATTAAATGGCACAAGTGACAAATTGATTATTAACTCTGATTGAACCATAACTTAAAAAGTTTACACATTATCGGATGTTTATTGAATGGCACTACCAAACATGACAATGTTAAAATGTTTGCATATTATGACATGGTTAAAATTGTTACCAAATTTGTGACTTGTACATTAAACATATGACAGTACATACAAAAGATAATCAGTTTTATCTTTTTTTAATTGTCACCTTCAATATTAACTAAAGGATGGTACAGATCTACCATAAGTTAACCAAATATTAATAATAGGTTTAAGAAAATATATTGTCATATTGTACAGGAATTTTATGAATTGTACATAAAACAGCTGACAGTACATTAAAAAAATATTTTGTTTTATCTTTTTTTAGTTTTCACTTGGATTATTAACTAAAGTACAGTGCATTAAAAAAAGTAAGGTTGCAAATAAAAATAATTGGTGCTGACAATAATAGGTGCTTAAATAACTGTTTTTATCTTCATGAACATCAACCAGCAAACTATTCATCACCAAAAATTTCTTTTTTTTCTTCAGATTTTAATAAATTTCAACAGCCTTGGATTGTCGATGATACAACCCAACTACTTGATAGAATGACTCAATTTGGCAATTTTTAAGTTAAACTGAGTCAATCCATCAAGTCGCTGCGTAGTACACCAACAATACAAGGTTGTTTATTGAATGGCACAAGTGACAAATTGATTATTAACTCTGATTGAACCATAACTTAAAAAGTTTACACATTATCGGATGTTTATTGAATGGCACTACCAAACATGACAATGTTAAAATATTTGCATATTATGACATGGTTAAAATGGTTGACAGATTTGTGACTTGTACATTAAACATATGACAGTACATACAAAAGATAATCAGTTTTATCTTTTTTTAATTGTCACCTTCAATATTAACTAAAGGATGGTACAGATCTACCATAAGTTAACCAAATATTAATAACAGGTTTAAGAAAATATATTATCATACTGTACAGGAATTTTATGAATTGTTATTTAATTCTTTATCTTAAAAGATTACTGTACTAGTAACTATGATATATAAGTACGGCTTAATATGTTATTTAATTCTTTATCTTAAAAGATAAATGCATTTATCTTATTCAACATGTAGTAGTAACATAAATTCATTTTCTGCAATAATTTTACATGCTAAGCCCTAACGCAAAAGAAACTTTAATGAACTGAATCAGTACTATATAACAGTAGACTAATCACTTAACCAAAATGCAGTATGAACATAACAAAATTCACTAGAACAATCACTTAAAGAAACAGTACTATGTTACAAAAATTTATAACAAGAACCTAATGCACACAGTACAAAGTAAATACAACAGCAAAAAAAAAGATCAAAATTAGTACCTTGATTTCCATTTTTTGCAGTGGCAGCCATCAAAATACCACTTCGCCCTTTCAAAAAGGTAGCATCTAAAAACACCATAGGACGACAATAGCTGAATCCAAATATACATGCCTCATAACATACAAAAACTCTCTCAAATTGATTAGTGTCAGAATCCACATCCATACTTGAATAACTATTTGGGTTATTTCTTTCCAATGCCTTCAAATACCAAACTAAATCATTGTAAGATTTCTTTTCATCACCGTAAATATCATTCATAGCCAATTTCTTACCCTTATAAGCAAAATAATAGCTCACCTCCACATCATAATCTCTTCTAAAACTTTTAATGATATCCTTCGTTTTTCTTTTTGGCTCATCACGAATTTGAGTGAAGATTAGACTTTTCACAAGATCACTATTAATAGTTGGACTACCAAGTGAACGAAATCCACCACCACAAGTATGATTCAGCTGAATGTTTTTAACAAACAATTGGTCCAATTGCTTCAGTTTGCAAGAAGCATGAATCCTAAATGGACAACTATCTATAGCACATCGAACTGTCAATCGTTCTTTACAATTCTTAATATATTGTACTTTAAACCCATTCTTCAAACAATAAGCACTAACCGTTCTACGGAATCCAATAGCAGAATCAAACTGTTGACCAACCCCAGTAAAAAATTCCATATTTGAATTCTTCTTCAACAACTCATGTAAATCCTTTTGTTGAGTAAAACCAGAATCTAAATCATCATCATAACCTAACATATTATTACTTGACTCAACACCAACAACTGAACCAGACTTGCTACTTTCACCAACAAAATTATCCATTGAATCATTCTTCAGCCGTAGAAAAAAAACCAAAAATTCTTCCTTTTTAAACCAAGACAAAATCAATATAGCTTGAAGATCACTATCCGTTTCAATAAAGGTAGTCTTTGATTCTCGAATATAAAAAATATCAAAGCATAATGGAGTAAAATTATTCCACTGCTCCCAAATCCTATTCCTAACATAAGAAATAGAAGCATCCAATCCAAAACGAGCACTAAAACAATTGTTATTGAAATCAAACACAACTATAACAGATGAATCACACCTGCAAAAAAAATGTAAAAAAATATTAAAAAAATATAACTATGTGAAACTGATCTTAAATAAAAACTAATAGCATAAGACTATTTAAATCATTTTTTATACCATTTTTTGAAAAAGATAAAACAATTTATCTTTTAGAGATCACTATCACTCTTTGGGATAACCTGATTACAACAGTGGAACATGTGGAAGAAAAACATTCGTTCTGATTGTACCTATTCAAGTTTACATTGTTGAAAAATCATAGGTGAAAAAGATGATCTGCAAAAATATACTTAATGGTGAAAAAGAAGAGCTAAAAAATTATCATAACAAACACACACTAAGATCAATATGGTCTTTAAAACACATAATCACATTCAATGGCTGCCAAATTATTACTAGAGCCAGAATGGAATTTTGATACACCATTCTTAAACATCTAAACAATCAGAGTTTAATTGCAAACTAAAGAACAAACGAAGCTAAATACACAGTGATTGTAAGAATAAAACAATACCATTCAGAAGCCATTATTCCAACTACATCAAACAAAACCTTCCTCCAATAGATGAAAACAGCCTCCTGTGAAAAGAAACATACAGTAACATCATAAAAAAAAGAATTGAGAATGAAAAACAGCAAATAAAAAATAAACTCACCAAATGAAGAAAATCGCCTCACGATTTCCCACAATTAAAGTCGATTTTGATTTGAGAAGAAACTAACGCCTCACGACCGCTTCAATTGCACAAGAAACGACCGCTTTGATTGAACAAGATACGTCTAATTTTCACGACCGCCTAATTTGCAAGATCGGTAGATTTCAGAAGGCACGTAGTTCTTTGAGAAGATGAAGATGCACGCGCCTAATTTTCACGATCGGTAGATTTCAGAAGAAACGTACTTGTTTGAGAAGATGAAGTCGCACGCGCCCAATTTCCAAGATTGGCAGATTTCAGAATATACGTAGTTTTTTGAGAAGATGAAGACGCACGCCGCACATAATTGTCCTCGAAAATAATAGTTTCAAACCCGTGTCCTGGAAAAAAAATGGGCCATATAATTAGGCCCTTCGTACCAATTTCCACTATTTAATTTATATGAACTTGCTCATTCTAATTGATGGTTTTAATAACAATTTTACCATGTCAGTTAAATTTCAAGATTCTTGAGATTTGTATTTCAGATCATGGATCCAAGGTATTGGTATTTGGCTAAGACCAGAAATGATATGTTCACTTATCATTTTCCACTTATGTATTTTCTAAAAAAAAACTTTCTTATTTAAGATTCAATCTATATGACTTGTTTGCCTTAATCTTAGCCCACATGACAAATAGTGAGTTGTGTATTTGCATAAGATTTGCTATGTCAAGAATTTGAACTTAAAAATATTCATAAGAATAATTTCCAGGTTTGCTTGTGCAAGCCTGTCCAGATTGTAGATCTGTTATGACTTTGAAAATTAGTTATGGTAAAACATTTGATAAATATCCTAAAGCTTTTTGAAAGGCATTCTACTGTCAAAACACAACCAAACATAATCAACCAAAACTTCACTTATTTGAAGCTGGTTAACTCATGTGCCTAGTGTCATGCCAGGTACATGATCATGGCAATTGAAATGCCAGTCATTTGCATCATACCTGTAGCCTTCCCATACAATTACTTTTCTCAAAACAATTTAAAAAGTAGACTTGAACCACTTGTAGACATAATTCAGAGGAAAAACAATTAGATACTTAAAGGTATTCTTCAAGGTAAATTCTAAATTTACTCCAAAACTAAGTGTTTTTAAAATAACTTAAGATTGTCTAATAAATATAATTGCAAAGAAATTGCTCACATAATTGTATATTTCTTTACCAGAATTTCATAGTTTATACTTGTGCATATATTTCTTTTTTTTATGTTCCAGACACTACTTCAAAAACAAATCAAACCTTAACACACAATGATTTCGACAGAACAACTAATTTAATCTAACACTTTACAGAACATAAGAGCAACTTGATCACTAACCATAAAATATTCATTACATGACTGGAAATCTTAGAAACATAACATTTTTTCCTGAATACATGCAGATATAATCAATTTAAGCTCTTACTGAAACTAGCTAGCATGTTCATTCACTCCTCCATAATAGCCATAACTTCATTTTCTACTTAGTGCCTGCGTTCCCTGAAAGTGCATGAGTGGCTGCCTCATTTTAAAATGAGACACCCCATATGCCATGAGCAAACAAGGGTCAGATCTAAGATCTGGTATGAGTAACATTAATACATTCATGATATTAAGCAACAGAGAATGTATGAGTACCAACTAGTTATTTAAGCAAATTTCTGCATCCAATTACTTTAACATGGTATAAATAAGTAGATTCTGGTATGATATATTCATCTATCATTCTTACACTTGCATACATAACCATGCAAAAATAATTATCTATTTGCAACATTTGCATTCACTGGAACCATCATAGTTCCATACCAACCAACCTAAGAAATATACATATTCCTATTTCTTCATCTACAGGTTGTATAATTCAATTTAAATTCTTGCCTCATCTGCTATTAAGGAATCACAGGGACACATTGCAATGAACTAATTCACATCATTGCACAAAGATCTCAGGGCTTAAACAAACCATGTGCCAACTTGCATACTTCAAATATGACAAGCATTCCAGCAGCCTTCTTGGCCTTCCCTTCCCTAGTTTATTTACTAGTGTGTTGACTTAAATCCTATCATCAAATATGCTAAGTGAACATGTCACTGCAATCATGGAAACATCCATAATCTTTCCTAGCATAGTTCTCCTCATAAATAAGCCGACAGTTATTTCCTAAATGGGGTCAATATGTCTTGATCTCAGTAAAATATAAGAATATTTTCAACTGTAAAGGAGGCATGGCATATTCTTATTATATTGATCTGCAAGTCTTTATGATTGATTCAGATTCAGGATCTGGTTCAATCATAATTTTAGCTTGTGAGTTTCTTTTTTTTTATTTGATTAAGGGCTCAGCACTTAGAAAATTTCTATTGCACCCTTAACATTTTTCTTCTCAAGCCTCAGCACTTATACCAAGTATAATGCAGCTCCCAACATTTTTTTTGTAAAGTTTCCATGCCATAGATCTATAACAGTTGAGAGTATTCTCTATATAATTTTAAGATTCTAGACTTTAACATTTTTGAGTAAAAATAAAACAGTATGATACACATCCAAAGACAAATGTCTCAACAAAGCAAAGATCACAAAAAAAAACATCCATATTAAATCATATCAGATTTAAAGTAAGACATCCAAAAGGCATTGATGAAATCATACACATCAAAACCAGAAATATATAAATGGCAATATAAAAAGTGGCTGCCTAATCTCAGGTCTTAATGCCATGAACTCAGTGAGGTTACTCACCTAAATATTTCTTCTTATTAATCCAGAAAAATCCTTGTATGAGTGTTTTCTCCTTCCTTCCAATATTTTTCTTCCTTTCTTATTTTTGTGCAGCTCGGGGTAAAGATAACTTTACTGGCTAAAACTGCCTATTTATATGCATTTTTCCACTAGGGTTTTGTTAAAACAAAATTCCATTTCTGCCCTAACCATCTTCATGCATTTTTCGTTCATTTCCTCCTTAATACCCCGGCCATAATAATTAGTTGGAGGTAGTATTTTCTTCCCTTTACTTTTTCAGAAAAAAAGGCCACTCACCTAGTCATGTTAAAAGTGTGACTACCATATTTTATATTTTAATTATTTCTGAGAATCCCCTTTGCTATTTTTGCCTACACAAGCATATTGACTTGCATTACATTTCATGTCATTTTTAATGTTTCCTTTTTATTGTTTTGCTTTAACACTTTCTGCTCACAGAAAATATACAGGTGCATAAGTGTACATATTTTTTTTTATTACTGGGAATATTTAATTTTTCATACATAAAAAAAAACATCTTTAATTTGATTAATAACCTATATTTCAAAATCACCTTTGAAATGCTTCCTTGCTCAGTCTATTTATTTTATTATCATCAATTTTTTTTCCAGAAATTTTTGAATCTTTTCCTTGTGCCATTTCCAGTGTGCATGTGCCCACATATCCTTGCACACTATTTATTCCCAAAATTTCACCATATTTAAATCTAAATATTCGAAAATTAAATCATTTTATAAAAATGATTTTTCACAAAATTTTGGGGTATTACAATTTGTTTTTATTTTCTTTAATTTTAAATAAATTCTAATTTAAATTATATAAACTTATATCTCCTCTTTTCCATCTCTTTCCTATCTTCATTTCATAAGCAAGAAAACTCAAACCTGAAAAAAACAAATCTCAGATCAAAACTTTAGCCATTTTATCCTTAAAAGCCTGCATTTCTTAAAACCAGTAACTCAATTTCAAAAATCAAGATTGCAAACCATTTTTCAAATAAGAGCCTGCATTCTTCAGCCTGAAATCAAAGCAGTCTCTGTTTCAAGCATTCCAGTTCTTTAGGGATCAGCAATTCAACTTTATTAATCATAGAAGCAACTCAACAACAAGCTAAACAATAATTCAGATTAAAATTCAACAAAGCAAAAGAAGATCAGATTAAATCCATCAGTTACTGGAGCAAGAACATATCCTGCTTCTCTGTTATTTAATGTGAGTAAACTAAGCATAAAATAGTTTTAAATTATATACATATGATAAATGTTCGAAGTGAAATTGTGATGCATGTTTGAAAATGTGTATGCATGTTTTTTTAGATCTGAATGCATGTTTATATGAATGGAGATACCGTGTGTCTGTCTGAATATATAAGTGATCATCTCTGTTTCAAGTTACAGAGTTTAAAACTTAGATTAAAAAATTTCAATCCTTCTCTCTTTCTAATCTCTGTTAGGCTTAGATATTTAAACAAAGTATGTTTGTTTAAACATAAGCTATGGTTAAAAATTATTTTTTTAGAAAAATAAGCTTGTATTTTTCTGGAAATAAAGAAAAGACAGTAAAAATTATAATTAGGTAAAACTCAAGTATAATAATTCTTGGATTTACCTATATAATTGTAATCTCCATTAAAAGTCATGATTTTTAAAAGTTAAATCAAAATTTTTAACTTAAATTTAAAAGAGAATTTAAGGGTTGAACGGGAAATGGGTTTAGGGGAAATTCTGGTGATCGACGACATTAGTGGGGTCGGGGTATCGGCTGAAGCTAGCTAGGTGATTGGAGATGGTGGCAAAAATAGTCGAAGGGATGTCAGTTGCCTGTGGTGGCAGGACGAGGCGGAACTAGGGTTCAGAGCTTGGTTTTGGTCGAGAAGACAATCGAGGTGATCGCGGCATCATAGGAGTATCAGAGTGGATTGCTTGGGGGGAGATCGGAGCTGGAAGTCGTGGCGGAGTTTCGGTGTAGACGGCTAGTGATCTCGAGGTGTTGTTCATCGGCGATCGACGATTTTCCGATTGGTGTGTGTTTCCAGGATGGTCGAGTGAGCTCGATTTCGTTTGACATCGTTATTATAGGATCTGGGTGGTCGGAAGCCTTGCGGTGGTCATCGGCGATGTGTCGAGGCCGGCATGGTTGATCGGAGGGTTGTGGATTGTCTGTGCACGTGCATTTTGGAACGGAGATGGTCGATGGGTTTGGGAAGAAGAATTGTACCGGGTTTTGTCTCGGGAATATGTGGTTTTGTCTCGAAGGAGTACTCGGGTGAATGAGAAGATGGACTCGAGTTTTGTCTCGTGTACGTGAGAAAATTGTGGTTCCAAGTTTTTAAAACTTTAACTAAATTAAAAAAAAATATAGAAGAAGAGGATGAAGAACTCGAGTCTGAACTCGAGAAATGGTCGGGTTGAACCCGAAGCAGGAGTTTGAACAGTTTTTAAAAGTTTTTATAAAACAAAGTATGGAAATTTAAAAAGAAATTTAGTTTAAACTTTCCTTAAATAAAATTCTTTTTAATATATAATAAATGTATCTTTAACATTTTGGATTAGGAATTATATGATTGATTAACTTTAATTTGTTAAGATTAACCTTTAAGTTATTCTAAAACTTATTTTTTTTAAATATAATTAAGTGTTAGTTAAAAGAATAAATGTTTTAAAAATAAGGTGATTAGATAATTAATAAAGGAAATGTTTTATCTTAAACTTAATCAAGGTTTGATAATAAATGTGGCAATTAAAGAGTCATTAATTTATTTAGTTAATTAATGATTAAGGATTAATTAATTTATATTTGAGGGTTATTAGTTAATTAATTAAAGATTAATTAATTTGTAATTAGTGACTAATTAATTAAGTAATTAAGTTGTAATTAGTGACTAATTAATTAAGTAATTAAGTTGTAATTAGTGATTAATTAATTAAGTTGTAATTAAGCATTAATTAATTAAGTAATTAGAGATTAATTAACTAAGAATTAATTAATTTGTTATTAAGTTTTATTAATTGGTAATTAAGGTTTATTAATTAATAATTAAAAGAATAATTAATCTGTAATTAAAGATTAATTAATTGGTTAAAGAGTAATTAAAAGATGAATTACTCAACTATGATTTATGAGATGAATGTGATTAAGTTAAGTTAATTAATTTGTTAATTAATTAAAGATAATCACTTGATAAGGGATTAAGTATGATACTTAATAAGATTGATAAGTGTAATTACTTAGGATAAGTAATTAAACTGGATGTAATTAATTAAAGGGAATTACTTAATGGGAAGTAATTGAAGTATGATTACTTTGTAAAAGTAATTAAGGATTTAATTATTTGGTGTAATTAATATAATTAATTAAGAAGTTAATTAAATAAGGTAAGTAATTACAGGATGATAATTACTGTTTATGATTAATTAAGGTGGATTAATAGAAGTGATTAATTAAAGTTTAATTAATTAAGGGTCAATGTAATTAATTATAGTTAATTAATTAATGGAAGTAATTAATTAAGGATTATTAATTAATGTAATTAATAAGAGTAATTAAAGGTTAATTATTGTTAATGGTTAAGAATAATTAAATTGTGAAATTAATTAAAGGATAATTACTTTATGTAATTAATGAATAATTAATCAAGGATGATTAATATTTAATGAGTAATTAATTAATTTAAGGTTTGTAATTAATTAATGATTGTTTAAGCAAGGTTAGAAAATTAATTCTTAAGTAATTAATTTAATTTAAGTTAATTAAATTAATTATATCATAGGGTTAATAATTGTTGCTTATGGATGATTGTTTGTGTAGAATATCTAAATTGGATGATATCTATTGGATGATATGCTATGATATTCTTTGATATGATATTGGATATATCTGTGATAAATATGTGATATTTATCTGTGTTAATGCTGTGTGAATTCAAGTATTGAATTGAATTAAATTGTTTAACCTTAAAACAACTTGGACCTAAAAGATACGTTTTGGATTTCGATGAGACCGGGATCAGGTTTTCAGATTTGGATATCCGAATACCTCATCGATCCAAATTAACGATAGGTCGTGAATCTCAAGTGAAGATGAAGATTCAGAGTGCAAGGGTTATTGTCGTTAACTCTGAGGGTGATTCCAAAATGAGTGTAACGAGATAATGCCTTCGGTTTCGTTCGAACCCGAAACGAACTTGTATGGATTGAATGCTTTCAGCACATCGTCAAGTGGACGATGAGCATTCTAAGTGATGTGTTCTGATAAGGTAATCGTAGCCTCAAGCCTCATCAACCGGGAATGGCTAAAATAGGGGAGGTGCAGCAAGGTTAGTGGGTAGCACCCAAGTAGGATAAGATTTCCCCTGTCTAGAGGTCCCTTCTTTTTATTCGGCTGTGTGGGCGGTTGAATAGCTACAACCGCTGGGGTTTCTTATTCGGGAATTATCCAATAAGGGATGGTTCCGGCTTTGTGTTGCAGGGGAGCGGGCGTACTCCTCGGTACGTTGATCTAGGCCACATACTGTGACGGGCGGTACCCCAGTAGCCCTGCCATTGTATGGAAATCCAACTTCCAATAAGTGCCATCGGACTTGATTGTATAACCCACTTTGTGGCTAGTATGCTGGAATTTAATAATGTAACAATTTCTGCTATATGAGTATTTATTTGAAAACCCTAGATCCTATTATAATATAAAATCAAATTTCCTATCAAAGTTTTGGTTTGCGTAAGGTAAAAACTTTTCCATGTTTATGTGTGGAAAGTCTTACGTGATACCTTTGTTTTCAAAAGATTTTGAAATTAAGCAACTTTAACCCGTTTACTCACACCAGACCCATGTCTGACCCAAGTGTTTATTTTCTATTTTATAAACTCTTGGGTACTCAAATTTTTACGAGTAGCCAAGGGATTCGGGTTTGCTTTGACGAATTCTGAAGGAGCAATGGAGCAGGAGGCTTCATCATTTGTAGATATTTAAGTGGTTCCGCTGTGTTGATCTCTGAGCCTTTTGTTTGAGTGTATTTGAAGTTGTAATAACTAGACAGGTGTTTATAACTGTCTAGTATGTGTTGTATAAGCTGTGTAACTCTGATAGTCGTTGTATATTATGTAATACTTATGTGATTAATATAATGTATTCATTCCGCTGTTGAGATTCTGATGTTGTTCTTTCTTTCTTCTCTATCTTTTCTCTTTTCTACCCCTTTCTTTCTTCAAGATGATGCGACTTTCTGTGGTGAAAAAAAGTCGGTTCGTTACATATGATGATCAGAAAAATAAGCCCGTCGCAATAGAACAGATCCGTCGTCAAATTCTGAAAGATATAAATGTGTGGTTCACGACAATGGAAGAACAACAAAGTTAAAAAGATAGAGGAGTGCAAAAAGTGGTACGCTTTACTATTATTTCGTCTTTATTGTTGCATTTAGAAATATATATTTATGCATTTAGTTAGGTATAGAAATTTATCTCTTTTATAAGTTTTGATATTTTGGTCCATATATCGACACACCATAGTATACATATCGATATACCAGTCTAAATTTTTTTTTAAAAGTCTTTTAAAATGTGTTTCCTTTCAAATAAAATCTTACTACTAATTTATTACAACTATACTAAGTAGAAAAGCATACCTTCATTCGTGATTTCAACTTTTCTAATGTTGTTTTTTACTTCTTGTACTCTATTTCTTTTAAGATACTAATTTTATGTCTTTAAAAAATTAATAGAATGAATTTAGAATGTTAGAATAAGGCTCTATTTATAGATTTCTTCATTTAATAAGATTGCGCCACATCACATGACACTTGTCATATAAATATAGTGACATACATGCAAAATGACACGTGTCATTACACTTGTTTTTTAATAAAAGCATTTTTACATGCATAATGCCAAGTGTCTTTACACATGTTTTTTCATTATTTTTCTTTATGTTTTTTATTTACTTTAATTATATTAACTACTATCAAAAGATTGGGTCAAAATCAATTATTTACATGTCAAAATCTAGTCGTAAATTTAGTGCAAAATCATGTTAAAAACAGGCCCAGAACTTTAGATAGCATTTCTGAAATGCTGTCTTTGCTTCTGTTAACATTTTTTTAAGCACTGCAAATTCGTTTTTATAGCATTACTGTGCTATAAAACGTTGTAGTGTTTCAGAAACTTTTCACAGCATTTGTTAAATGCTGCAGTTTCTGTTTTATAATGTTTTGAATATATTTTACTGCAAAAACTTTTTATAGCATTCTGTAAATGTTGTCTTTTCTATTTTGAAACTTTAAACTATGTAAAAATGATATTTAAATTAAGTATTTTTCTCTATTCTTTTTAGAGTTATTTTCTAACTTATATTAGAATATTTTAAAATTAATTTCATGTCTAAATATTTTTTAATAATTAACTAATTTTTTTAATGTAAGAGGCCTTAATATAACACATGTTTATTTTTGTTTTTCAATCTTTGTTATTTTATTTAATATTTCATTATGATATTTTTTTAATTTAAAAGGTATTTAAACATGTTTCTAAATATTTTAATCAATAATAATTTAATATATAGGTTTTAATTTGTAAGTTAAGTATTTTATAAACATGGAAGTTTGGATTCTTAAGAAAAACAAATAAGTTAAAAAAAATTATTTTAAAGAAATTAAATAAGGAGGGTATTAATTTTTGAAAACCATATTGATCATATATATAGTTTAAATCCATATTTCTTAGCAATTTGATTTTGATATTGAGTTTGATTACTACCTTTCATGAATATGTTATAGTTTTAATATCATTTATTACCTTTAAACTCTTGTCTTTACTACTCTTTCAGTCCCATTCATTAGTTTCCTTAACCTAAGTCTAGTAATTGGTGTGTATTACCTTTGTTTGGTTGAAGTGATTTATAATAAATAGTTTGATACATACATACATATATATATACATACATACATACATACATACATACATATATATATGCTTGTCAATTAGATATTACTTATCACTCATGTTTATCTTATAATCTGAATATCTCTTACCATAGTATATATATCATCATATCATTCCGCATATTATTATTTTTACTTCGTTATCATTTTATTTCATATTACATATCATTATGCATCTTATTTCATATCACATTTCATTGCATATTACATCATAAATTACAATGCATGAAATATCATAATCATTTGCATCATAAGTTGCACTTCATCTGCATATCATCTCATGTTACATTGCATATGTCATACATTTCATACTGCATTACAAACTACATATTGTATACATGTACACATAACAAGTGTATTTAGAGGGAGTTTATGCATCTTATTTCATACATATCATTATGCATCTTATTTCATATCACATTTCATTGCATATTACATCATAAATTACAATGCATGAAATATCATAATCATTTTCATCATAAGTTGCACTTCATTCTGCATATCATCTCATGCTACATTGCATATGTCATACATTTCATACTGCATTACAAACTACATATTGCATACATGTACACATAACAAATGTATTTAGAGGGAGTTTATATTATTGTCTTAAAGTATAGGGTTATTAGTTTTTGATTTGTTTGGTATGTTTTGATTGACTTGTTTGATTAGATTGGCTTGATTGACTTGATTGACTTGTTTGAATTGACCGACTTGATTGACTTGTTTGACTTGATTGATTTCTTTGACTTGTTTGACATGATTGGATTTGATGTGTGTCTTGATTGGATTGTCTGAAATATACTTATACATATTTATGTATTGAATAATTATAATATAATTATGTTAATGTCTTTCACATTCCATTTACTATACTTTGTTCTAGTATTAGTTTAAGGGGGAGTTTTATAGTTTTATGGTTTTGTTGATGACAAAGGGGGAGATTTATAAAATAGGATAGTTAGGCATAGATTAAGGGGGAGTTATTAGTTTTAGGGGGAGTTATAGTGAAGGTGGAGTATATTTTATAAACATAGGTTGTCATCATCAAAAAAGGGGAGATTGTTAGTCCTAGAGATGATGGTTTTGATGATAACAACCTTAGGACTTGTTATAAAATATAAATACTAACGTTATGGTTTAGATATATATGTATATGCAGAATATAAACATGTAGGTACAAAGAATGTAGACTGTACAGTATAGAGATTCAAGACTCATGAGTATCAAGATTATCAAGAGTTCATGATTTCAAGACATGTAATTTAGTTAGGAATTTTGTTAAAACTCCTAGAAAAGCACTGACATCTTAATATCCATTTTATTCGTGGAATGGAATCCACTTCGAGCCTGTTAAAGGGATGGAACCCTAATTAGGATGGAACCTATGAAAAATCTAGTGGAACATCATTTTGTATCCACTAACTTTTATTCAAATGTTTTACAAAATTATATCTTGTTTTCAAAATGATTTCAAAATCTTCCTTTTTAAATCAAAAACATCTATCCTAGTTTTAAATATTTTATCCTCAAAATAATCTTTATTTTCAATATCAAATTATCCTTGATTTTAAACTATCTTTTAACTATTATATATTTAGCTTTTAATATTTATACTTAGATTTAAATATGAAATTATAGTAAAATTTTATATATATCAAAATATTATTCTCTATACTTATTTATATATTTTAACTATAGTAAAGTATATTTATAAAGTTTAAAATAGTGTTAATACAAGATAAAAGTTATTTTCAAAGAAAAACAAATTATCAAAAATTCCTTAGGCATGTCGACAACCCCTAGGGACCCTTGTCGACATGGTGTCAGTTAACTTCAAAAATTTGAATTTCAAAAGAAGTGTCTATTCGTCATAACCTTTTACGAATGGATATGGTTGTTGTTCTACTATAAATAGGGGATGTTTTAAATCAATTTACATTCATAATTTTTTGATTTCACTCTTCTTCTTCTTCCACATTTCTTTATATACATTTTTACTATTACTCTGCCGAAATCATCATTGAATCTAACTAGATCATCTCTGTTTTGATTCTCTATCACTATCTCAACAAGATCCCAGTGCTATTCAGAGTTATAGGCTTTTCTGTAATCAATCGAGCGAGAAAAGGTGTGATTGTAGCCTGGAAAATCAATCAAGTGAGAGAAGGTGTGATTCTAGCCTAGGAAATCAATTGGGTGAACTTGTTGCCCGTAAAATCAAGTATCTCTACCTAGAGGATTGTGAATCTGGAGTGGTGTACCTCGTGGCCTTGAAATCAAGGGTGTAATGGTAAGAATTGATTTTGAAAGGAAATCTGTACTTGTGTTGCAGGACTGGATGTAGGGTAACTCTGAACCAGTATAAAATCCGGTGTGTTCTTTCCTTTACTGCTTTTACTTTATATTTGCATCTGTGTTTGATTCTATGATTATATCTGTGTCTGAATATTGCATACATTTGTGTTCAAATTAATATAAACTCAAAAAGAATTAGTAATTCCTTAAAACACTATTCACCCCCCCTCTAGTGTTACTTCTAGCCTTAAGATCCGTAATCCGCATTTCTCACACTCTTTCCCTATTGCAGTACATTATCCATTCATAGTATACAGGTATTTACGTGGATTGCCAACATCACTCTTTCGCTCTCTAGATTTATGTCGTTGAATTACGCCACATGTCACATATCCATATTGAGTATTTGATGTGCATAGATTGCTGACATGGCGTTTGATGGGAAATTGTGATTTGAGTGGTTGGATTTTGAACTTTGGCAAAGATTGAAATTGGAGCGGAAATGGTTGAAATAGAGTCGGGAAACTAAATTTTGAACAGGTTGTGCATTTCTTGTTTTGAGAGGCACCAGGCCTATGAACTGCACATGCATGTGAATGAAACTACAATGAGGTACTGCTCTTCCTTTCCGGGTAAGCTGTGTCATTATTAGAAATTTTGGGTTTTTCTCTACTTTGTTAAGAGTTGTGCCTTTGTTATGTCCAGGACAGAGATGCTGTATAACCTTTGTACTGCGTCAATATTTGTAAAGTGGTGCTGCATTGTTCGATCTGCAATGCTTGCATAGTTTACGTTGGGGATATTTGGAGTTAGGTTGCTTGGCTTAGTAGAAAGGATCGTGTTACTGTTTCGGAGGTTGATCGCCTTGCATGACCCTGTTATAAGCTGCTCTCGACATTGAGGGTGTTGTGCCCTCACCTTTGTCTTTGAACCTTGTTTGATGATTTTGGAGATGAAGTTAGGATCTCTTAGTGGTGGCGCAGCCATTTTCCATCGCCTCTTCTCTTGAGTCCTTGTGTTTTTCATATAAGAATGGCAGTGCATTCTTCGTTTATTATGATGTTGATATAGCATTGCGGTGCCGTTCTATCACATATGTGTAAAATGACAACGCGTCCTTATAGCCTTTCGATATAAAATGGCGACGCATACCTGCCACTTTTGGATGTTAGCATAAGAGTGTGGTATATCCCCATTTGCACATAGTCGCTGTTATCCCGCCTTTTGGCAAGGTCGAGATATCAAGGAACTGACTGAAAACTGAGGATCGCTCATCCCGAATATCGAGTACGCACAGGTTCACCATGGATATCGATGAATTTTGTCCGAGTCCGGATCAAGCTACAATTGACGAGACACGACGAGCGAAGCCATGAAAGCCAATGTTCCAAATTTCAAGTCAATCCGAGTTTGTATGTTCAAGTTATGATCGATGCAAATTGAAGGGAATAACCCCATTTCGTATCCATCATCGAGCCTCATTTCCTATCGATTGTCTTCGTATCCATCATTTCAAATCGATCAAAGTCGTAACCCACTATTTCGCACCGATCAGTTTCGTATCCATCAGTTGGAGAGCCATGTTCGAATCCATCAGTTTACTTTAGTTCGTATTCATCAGGTGACCATAGTTCGTACCTATAAAACATTCACTATTTGTATCCATCAAGCTAAGCGGCGTCGCCATCTATTCGAATCCATTACAATATTGCTTGTTCGTATCCATCAAGTAGAAGCAACTTTGATCGATGCGAATAAGAGCTGGTTTGATGGTTACGAACAAAGCCGCCTCTATCGATGCGAACTACACCACTTTCATCGATGCGAACTAGACCATCCCCATCGATTCGAACTATGCAACGGCCATCGATATGAACGAGGCGAAGTTCAAGGGACGACTTGGTCAACTCGGCGTAGAAGGTGGATCGATCCGAAGAATGCTCGCCATGTCACCACCCGATCACGTGCAACCATCGATTCGAAGGGATCAATTCGAATTGATCGATTCGAATTATACAGCCTATCGAAAAGCTACAACTCGTATCAATCATAACTCGAGATCCATAAGTCCAAATGCTATGAAATTTTTACATAAGCTTACGTACATGCTAAAGAATGTTCACACCAAGTTTCGACTCCATTGGACGAAATCTTGATCGATACGAAATTCGTTCGTATCGATCACGGATCGAGCCGAAACTTCACGGGCTCGGCTGCGTGGGCCCATTCACGTGGCAGAAGAAGTCTCCCGAGATCTGAGCGAAATATCAGCCTCCTACGCCTATAAATAGAGCCCCAGGGCCTACAGAGAGAGGATCTTTTGGACGCTCCAACGCCGCGACTCTACCGGATTCAATTCTAAACTCCATTACTGCTGTTGTATTCGAATTTCATAACTTTAAATCGCTGTAATCCGCTGCAATCAATTGTAATCATCAAAGAAACATCAATAAAGCGATCAGCTTCATAGTGGACGTAGGCAACATGCCGAACCACTCTAAATTCTTTTGTTTCTGTGCATTTTTATTATTTGTTTTTGAAGTGTTTGTTAGATAGTTCTCTTTTTCCATTTAATTTCTTCATTTTTATCTCTTCAAACTCTTTCGAAGAGTGTTGTGCCCAATTTTGGTACAAACACTTTGGTGCTTTCATTGAGAAAAACCCAGTTTTTCTCCTTCTCATTGGATCTACTATCGATACCAGATTGCATAAATCCAAGAAAAAGATCCAGATCTCAAGCCTAAAAGCCCTTCCATCCTATTCAGATTTGCATCAGATCTAGGAAAGGACTTCGTCAATTCATCATGGTAAGCACACGAACTACTTCTACAGCTGCCGATCAGGAAGGACGGGATAGACAGAATCATGTACAATTGCCTCCATCCAACCAAGATGCCACCGGACCTTCAGATCCATCAGGCCCGGTCACTAGACAAGAGTTCCAGATGCTGCTTCAAGAGTTGACCTAGAGTCGGCAACAGCTTACTGAACAACTGCGCGCCAACATAGAGTTGACCAACCAGCTGAATCGCCAAAGGTGCAGAAGATCTAGAAGAGATCAAGCTTCTTATTCTTCCACGGAGAGTCCAGGCTCATCTGATGATCATCACCGATCCACACGCCCACGGCTGGATGTAAGCTACACCCAGGCCACATGACACCAACCTTCCTTAAATCTTGGAAAACCTAGGACTGGACCGTCCACCGGTCATCAGACCGGACCCTCATCCCGAGGGGGTTCCGCTCCTTACCATGTCACAGGCAACCTCGCTACCACCACCACTACCGAACAAGGAGTTGGTACTAGAAATCAAGCTGACCCGCATCGTCACCAACGAGAACACACTCCAGAACCTTATGTCCCTGAAAACTTTAAACCAAGGAGGCGAGGCACGGACCATTGACCGCGTCCGGTCCAAACTCGTGCTATGGAACCCGACTACACCTTGGCACAGCATGCTCCAAATATCCAAATGTCGGATATACCGACGATGATTCGTCAGATGATTCGTGAAAGTCAGGGTTTTACTAATGACGACTGGGCGATTTCCCGGAGTCATACCCCTTTCACTGATGACATACTATATGCTGAACCACCTCAGCGTTTCAGGATACCAACTTTGCCAGTCTATGAAGGAAATTCTGATCCCAATCAACATATCCTGAAGTATGAATGGTTGATGAATGCTACAAGGGCTGACAATGCAGTTAAATGCCGTAGTTTCCCCATATCCCTGGGGCGCATTGCAACTATGTGGTTTACTCGTTTTCCACCAAGATTCATTTCTAATTTTGACCAGATGGCCACCAAGTTTGTTGAACAATTCCGTATGCACGTAGCGAGGCCTAAAGACGTTAATACTCTGTCCAGTGTCACTCAAGCTCCCGGAGAGACACTCAAACGCTATTTGGAGCGATTTCATGCTGCATGTGCAGAAATAAGCAATCCCAATGACAAATCTATCCTAATGGAATTAACTAAGGGGATTGATCCTGATTCCGAGTTCGGAAATTGGTTAGCTGGGAAGCCACCTGCATCATTGGACCGTATCTATTCCAAGGCAGCCCAATTCTTGAGAAGGGAGGATGTGAAACAGTCTAGGAAGTAGGATGATGCGGGGCCCAACATGCAAGGAATTCAAAGTAACATTGCAGTTAATAAATCCGGGGAGAGTTCCGAAAAAGTTCAGTTGAATATACAAAACAAATAGAACCCATAGAGGGACAGTGGAAATCAAGGTAAAAAAACGAGATCAAAATCGCGGTCCACGACGTAGAGCTCCCATGTTCGACAATTATACTCCGTTAAATACGTCATTGGAAAATGTGTATTTGCAAACCTGTAATACCATGCAATACAAGAAACCTGCCCTAAAGCCATCAATGGAAAGACAAATCCAAACAGGGAAATTTTGTAGATTCCATGAAAGTTATGGCCATAATACAAATGAGTGTCGTCATTTACAAGATCTCATTGAAAAGCTGATACGTGAACGAAAGTTGGGTCAGTTTGTGCGGGCGCCGCAGTCAGGAGGTGCGGGCCCACGAATCAGAATCGTGCACCGAACCAAGAAAGGCAGGAGGAACCCGCTTGTACTAGCGGGAGATTGGTTATTAATACAATAAGTGGTAGTCCCCATCCAGCAGATCGAAGCTGGAAGGAAATGGAGTCGTATACCAGCTCTATTAGGCATGCGGACTTCGAGTGTTATAGTAGTTTTGATGAAGGGGCTCCGGCCAAACAATAGAAGACGATGACTGATGACATCGTGTTTAGAAATAGAGATGCCGATAAAGTCAAAGCCCCCACTATCGATCCATTGGTCATCTC
Organism: Allium fistulosum; assembly: GCA_030737815.1. Classification (NCBI taxonomy): domain Eukaryota; kingdom Viridiplantae; phylum Streptophyta; class Magnoliopsida; order Asparagales; family Amaryllidaceae; genus Allium; species Allium fistulosum. Next base: position 942,452,066 of record CM060908.1, read on the forward strand.
AGCTCAAGTAGGTCCTGCTTGGATGAAGAGGATCTTAGTTGACAGTGGAAGCTCTGTGAATATTTTGTTTAAACGAGCTTACGACCAAATGAAGATGGTAGCCCAAGATTTGAAACGTTGTCAGTCCTGAATCCATGGTTTCAATGGAAGCGCTACTATACCCATTGGAGTAGTGGAACTACCAGTGGAGTTGGGGGTTGGAGAACGCCGGAGAGTCCGGATATTACAGTTCGTTGTGTTGAACATAGACTCCCCTTATAATGCTTTCTTGGGCCGACCGGCCCTCGCTGAGTTCTGGGTGGCCATTGCCCCATGGTGCTTAACTCTGAAGTTTCCTATTGATCATGGAGTGGGAGTCATTCAAGGAGATCAGGCTGCTGGGAGTGCCTATTACGTTGTCGAGCTGTAGGAGGCGCAGCGAAAGGAGAAAGGAAAGGGCGTAGAGGAGTCTCTCTACGTCTGCTTTGCTGATAATTGACAATTAATGCCAGGGCCTAGGCCCGGGCACCCCAACCAATTCCAAAGGGATCTTGACCCTAGGGAAACTGAAGATGAAGGAGAATCTAAAGAAAGTCAAGCATCCCCGGCCGAACTGACGATCGATGTCCCAATTGACAATGATGATGATTCGAAGATGATAAAGATTGGCTCTCAGCTAAGCCAGCAGATATAAGAGGAATTGGTTGAATTTCTACGGGCGAATCTTGACGTATTCGCCTGGACGCATTCTGATATGTGTGGGATCTCGCCGGACATCGCGAGCCACACTTTGAATATTGACCCACGGCATATCCCGGTCAAACAGAAAAGGCGTGGTATGGATCCAGAGAGATCCGCCGCCCTTAGAGAATAGGTAGAAAAGCTTAAAACGAATGGGTTCATTAGAGATGCACTATATCCCGAATGGGTGTCGAATCCCGTGCTTATTCGAAAATCAAATGGAAAATGGAGAACACATGTCGATTACTCCGATTTGAATAAAGCTTGTCCTAAAGACAGTTTCCCACTTCCCAGAATTGATCAGCTAGTAGATTCGACAGCTGGACATGAACTCTTATCCTTCATGGATGTGTATTTTGGCTACAACCAAATACCAATGCATTTACCTGATCAGGAACATACCAGCTTCGTAACCAATCTAGGACTTTATTGTTACAAAGTTATGCCATTCGGACTCAAGAATGCTGGGGCTACTTATCAACGATTGGTCAATCGGATGTTCGCCAATTAGATTAGAAAGACCATGGAAGCATATGTAGACGACATGCTTGTGAAGTCATGATTTTCCACTGACCATATTAAACACCGGGAATCAATGTTCAACATACTTCGAGAGTACAGAATGAAGCTCAACCCACTAAAATGTCATTTTGGAGTTGCATCCGGAAAATTCCTTGGGTTTATCGTCAATGCTCGTGGAATTGAAGCTAATCCTGAAAAGATATGGGCAATCAGAAATCTTAAAACTCCAAAGACTATTAAGCAAGTCCAGAGTCTCAATGGGAAAGTAGCAGCATTGAACAGGTTCATCTCAAAGTCCACTGACAAATGCATTCCCTTCTTCGATCTGATCCGAAAGGGAAAACAAAATTTTGAATGGACCACGGAGTGTGAGGGCGCATTCCAAGCATTAATTCAGCATCTATCCACACCGTCTATCCTGTCAAAACCTATTGATCATGAGAAGTTGTACCTTTACTTGGCGATATCAGAAAACGCTATCAGCGCTGCCCTAATTCGGGAAGAAGACAGGATACAGAAGCCAGTATATTACATTAGCAAACGATTGACTGGGGCTGAAAGGAATTATCCGAAGCTAGAGAAGCTGGCTTATTGTCTTGTTATTGCATCAAGGAAGCTCCGACCATATTTCCAGGACCATCCTATTATTGTTTACACCGACCAGCCGTTACGATAGGTCCTTACGTGGCCTTAGACGTCTAGTAGGTTACTCAAGTGGAACATCGAACTGAGCCAGTTTGACATTACTTATACTCCAAGGCGAGCCATTCAAGGACAAGTCCTAGCCGATTTCATAGCTGAATTTACCATTCCAGAGGACTTTCCCGAAATCAGTGAATCTCCCGAATACGTCTGGAAGCTGTACACTGATGGTGCATCAAACGACCGGTGCTCGGACGCTGGACTTGTACTCGAAACCCCCGAAGGCCGATCTATATGTTATGCTTTAAAGTTCGGTTTTCATGCAACCAATAATGAAGCTGAATATGAAGCCCTCTTAGCTGGGTTGAAACTTGCCAGAGATTTGAGAATTATCGCTGTAGAAATTTATGTGATTCACAATTAGTTGTGTGTCAAGTTCGGGGAGAATATCAAGCGAGCGATCGAAGGCTGGTTGCCCACTTAGCTCGAGTTCAGGAAATACTAGATCAGTTTGATTATTATGCCATTTATTGTATACCTCGAGAACGCAATCAAAAAGCGGATTCGTTGGTGAAGTTAGCCAACACTGGTGAAGCTTAGAAAATGGGACTCATTCCCGTAGAGACATTACCTTCCCCAAGTATTGACCGGGCAGAAACAGATTGGGTATGTGAAACCGTTCCCGATAAGGAGTCATGGATGACTCCATTCAGAAATTACCTTGAGCACGGAATCCTGCCGGAGCGCAGGAGTGACAAAAGACAAGTCCTTCGGAAGGCCTCACGATTCACCATCCAGAATGGAGTCATGTACAGAAGAGGGTACTCTGTTCCTTTACTCTGGTGTATCGCTCATAATGAAATTAAACGAGTATTACATGATGTACATGAGGGAGAATGTGGCGATCACACCGGGGGGCAAGCACTTGGCAAGAAAAACTTCGATATGGATATTATTGGCCGACTGTGAATCGCGATGCGTCGGATTATGCAAAGAAATGTGATAAATGTCAAAAGCATGCTCGAATTCCTAGAGCCCCACCTACCGAGATAATGCAAATGGTCAGCCCATGGCCATTTGCGGTATGGGCATCGACATCATTGGTACTCTACCTCTGGCAAAAGGTGGTGCGAAGTACGCCGTCGTCGTAGTTAATTACTTTACAATGTGGGCTGAAGCTGAACCTCTTGCTACCATAACAATGAAATAAGTGATCAACTTTGTAGTTTGCAACATTATCTATCGATTCGGTCTCCCACACACCATTATCACTGATAACGGAACCTAATCCGACAGTGTTGAATTTAAAAATTTATGCAAACTGTTTGGTATTCAAAAGAAATTCTCTACAGTTGCACACCCTCAAGCGAATGGACAGGTCGAAGCAGTCAATAAAGTTATAAAGTCCATTCTGAAAAAACGACTGGAAAAGGTCGGGGGAAAATGGGTCGATGAACTTCCTATGGCTTTATGGCTTACCGAACAACCCACAAGTCCGCGACCGGGCACACTCCATTCTCTCTCTCTCTCTTATGGTTCAGAAGTTATTATTCCAGTCGAGCTAGGAGTACCTTCTCATCGAGTGGCATACTATGATCCAAAGACAAATGCTATATTACTTGCTGAATCTCTCGATTTACTTGATGAGAAACGTGAAGAGGCTGATTTGAGGGCAGCCGCGTATCGAAGTCGAGTCGCTCGATTGTACAACGCCAAGGTCCGCCCACGAACCTTTGAATTCGACGATCTCGTCCTGAAAAGAATCTATCTGGTTCCTTCGCATATGAAACCAACATGGGAAGGGCCGTATGTTATTGAACAAAGGCTCGGAGATGGCACATCCAAATTATCGACCGTCGACGGTCTTACTCTACCAAGAGCCTGGAACAGCGAGAGTCTTCGTCGCTACTATACATAACATGCTATGCTTATTCATTTAGTTTATTTTCCATTTGCAATTTGTTTCTGCATTTCAAAATTAGAATTTGTAATAAGGCAACTGACTTTGCCATATTTTCTTATTTCAGTAATAAAACGCAATCTCTTCAAGCCAGAGCTGTGATTTACTTGAAATACTTTATATGACCATCACCATGCACGGAGAGCTAAGTTCCACCATACGGTGGGATTTATTCAAATAGGGAGTGACTGTGATGCGACCGGTCACTCGCTAAGTGAAACCCGAGCTCGGGGACAAGCGATCACACCAAAGTCAAGGAAGGATTGATACACGACAATCCTTCGCCTAACTCCAGATTCCCAGAGTGCAAACTAGAGCCTAAACTTCCAAATATGTCTACGAAGAGGGTGGATCCATCCACCTAACGACTTCGTCCGTATCTAAACCAAGTTTGAGGAGGGTGGACTCGTCCATCTAACTACCTCACTTGTTTACTTAGGGTGGATGTGATCCGACCATCCACGATCCTGATACACCTTTCGTTCCCAGAGTGCGAGCGAAATCCAAAAACGTGCAATAGATGTGACGGACCGTATGTTTATCAACTCTGAATTCCCAAAGTGCGAATCAGAGTATAAACATCAACTCTGAATTCCCAGAGTGCGAAACGGAGTATAAACATCAACTCCGAATTCCCAGAGTGCGAATCGGAGTATAAAAATCAACTTTGAATTCCCAGAGTGCGAAACGGAGTATAAACATCAACTCTGAATTCCCAGAGTGCGAAACGGAGTATAAACATCAACTCTGAATTCCCAGAGTGCGAATCGGAGTATAAACATCAACTCTGAATTCCCAGAGTGCGAGTTGGAGTATAAACATCGACTCCGGATTCCCAAAGTGCGAATTGGAGTATAAACACCAACTTCAAACTCCTAAAGCGCAAGTCGGAGTATAAATGTCAACTCCAAGTCCCCAGATCGTGGACAGATAGTTAAAACTTAAAATAAAATAACCAACCGCCAGTGAACAAATGAAAATCCCCGGAGTGCGGATATGATCATCGATAATCGAACAAGTGGGTTGAACCACTCAATCTCCGCTTGTCTCAAACATTCATTCAGTGGCACTAAACTCGGCACGTTATAAGTGAGATGTGATCGCTGGCTGATGTTCTACAACTCATCCCCAAGACTGGGGGGTAGAACTTAAGTGTCGACCATTGACCGAAGCAGTGCAGTGTCAAATTCAACTCACTTCCCGATCATGAACCGTGTCCACAATTTTCGGGCCTAGCGAATAAAAACAAACTTGACTCGGAAGCTGAAACTCCACAAGTGCATTTCAAATATTGAAACACTTAAGCAAATACACAATAACTGAAAAGAAGCCAAAAAAGAAGAGTTTCATTTCTACTGTTTGTGAAAGAAATTCATGTACAAGTTTGTTCCAAAAAAAATTCCTACTAGTAGGGGCCGAATCTTCATTTATACACGGCCTAAGGAAGAAAAACCAAAATAAATCCCTATCTACTCAGAGCAAACTAAAGAGGCCCATCTATTTCTTCTTCTCTCTCGGTTTCTTCCTCGATGTAGACCCGCTGGAGCCGCCACTAACTTTCCTCTTTGAGCCTTCACTTTTCGGTGGTCGGTCTCCATATGGGGGCATGATCTTGACGTCCTCCTCCGAGCTCGAATGTATAGGGATGCTTCCTGCAGGCGGAGTCGAAGGGACATGATCAATCGTAGGAGGCGAGATGGGCATGCTGGTGTTAATAACTGTACCACCAGGTGATATCATTCTAAGCGGAGCTGGACCAGGTGCCGCTATTCCTCCTCCAGAGCTACCACCATAGGCCGCTGCCTCCATTTCAGCGTTGATCTCGGCCAATATCTCTTCTTCACGAGTTGCACGAGCCTCGTGGGGAGCATCAGTGGCTGGAATTGAAGAGCCAGTAGCGGGGGTGTCTCCACCCATAACGAATGGCAGGTGCGCCAAGGGATTGCTATGACGACGAAAAAGTTCCTCCATCATTTGCTCATCAAAAACAAGCGTGCTTCCCTGCATTTCATCAAGTGGCACAGTTGTAGTTACGGTGGTCGCTTTGGTGACGATAGCCTCCTGAGTTGGATGTGATTCTTGGGTTGCAGGAAGCACGGTCAATGCAGCATCAATCACTGGACAAAAACAAGAGAACTGTTAGTACTTAATTCGAATGACGACTCCGACTCAAGACAGACATATAGAATGTTCAGAGTACCTTCCTCGGTTTAGCTTGTAGATGGCTGAGCGGCTTCGGCAACTTGCTCTATGGCCGGAGATATCTGCGGCTGATCCGGATTATAGGCAGGGACAACTTGGGGATCAACCACAGATAAGGGTTCAGGCTGGGTTGGCGCTGGAACTTCAAGGCTTGCATCATGATGTTAAACCCCTGAGCTTTCTCCAATTTCCAAATGTTGGGTGCTGAGTTACTCCCTTTCATGTAGAATCATCAACTCATGGAGAGTCTTTCATTCATCTTCATTCATCTTCATTCAGCAAACGATTCTCCAGCTCAAAATCATCGATTGACTCACCCAGATGCACCGCCTTCTCCTCCTCAACCAATCGGCCCCAGGCGTTATATAAATGCGCCGGATAATCATCGAGCCAGGCTAGGCCTCTGTGCCTCAACACGTTAGCGTTGTAAACAATAAGAAGATCTTCAATATCGGCTTCTAGCCTGGACTCAGCCGATTTCACCTCCTCCTCAACCTTGTTCTCTACCTCGTGGACCTTAGCCACGGCCGCATCCCGTTCACCCCGGAGCAAGATAGCCTGTTCGCTTGCCTCCTGGGCTGCGTTGTTCGCATTGTCCTTTTCCTTGGCAATGTTAGCAAATTTGGCTCTAAGCTCGTTGAGTTCCTTGACCGCCGCATCCCGTTCGGCGGTGACTGTAGTATTTCGGTGGCCCATCTCCTCCACCAAGACAACATGTGTTTGCCTCAATCTCTCCATCGCCACATTCGCTTCATCAGCTTTTTGGGTGGCCTCAATTTCAGATTTCCGAGAAGACTCGGGCTCGGTATTGAGCACTTGGATAATTCGGTCCTTTTGAGCGAGTTCGGGTTCCATCTTTTCAATCACTTTGGCCCGCTCAAAGGCCACCTTGGAAGCTTTTTCTACCAACCTTCACCCACTCTCTATACTGGGCGTAGATGTCATGAATGTAATCATGCATCGTGTTTTCTGCCCCTGATGGAATTCTCTTTAAATGGAGTGGAAAGACGTGGCCATCGAAGCATATGTTTGGGAACTCTTTCCTCAGCTGAGCGATTTTAACAGCCCCTTCCCCTGTGGGCTCAGTTATGGCCTACTCTGCAACTATGGGGGCCGTAGTTTCAACTCGCTGGTGATGAGTTTCGGGCCTAGAAGTGTGAGAAGACGGTCTGTGTCGTGGAGGCTCTAGTGAGTGTGAAACATGAACAGGAGGTGGTGAGGGGATTCTAGGAGGTGGAGAACGGGACCTAGATCGGTATCTATAGTTTCTATCCCTATCCCGCTCGTATTTTTCCTGATTGGAGTACCCGTGATCGCGGTCTCTATCTAAATCCCTCCTACGGGGCTCATAGTAGGTAGAAGACTTTCGAGTCGAGCGAAGGCTCCCTAACATCGATCCTCTCCCAAACATCGTACCTGTAAATGAGAAATGGGAGAAAAGTCGGTGATCTCTTGAATTGGACAATTTGCGATTGTAAATCATGTAGTACCGTGAAGTGTATGTATGTGCAACCCCCCCGACCAACCGAAAATGTCGGCCGCGCTTATGGCAAGCAACTCACTCAAATCAAGAGCATTGTCAAACTCCTCCAACCCGGTGTCATGTTGAAATGACACATAATCCGGGATCGGAATATCAGCAAGCCCTTCGAAAGGACTCTCTACTTGCAGGGGAGGAGCCTCCGAAATTCTAATTCCAGGAACAGGCAAAGACACAACCACAGATTTCAATCTCATGGATTTAAAACGCTTATAAGCAACTGCCTTGCCTTTTCTCCTTCCTTCTGAGTCCTGAAAACTGCTAGAAGGCCCAGCTATAAGTACGTCATCAGTGGGTGTTCTCTCCGGATCAACCCCTTCAGCTATTACGACACCGGGCACCTTGCGTTTCACCCGCTTCTTCGAGACTGCCCTAAGTGTCCCTTCCAGCCTTATGCTTTGATTCCTTTCAATCAGCCCGACGATTCTTAAATTTCTGTCGGTTAGAACCGAATCAATGTCCCTCATCTCGCTCGGAACTTCTTGAAGGACCCTCACTATCTTTCTGAAGTACCCGCCTTCAGGTCGTGAAATTACGGCTGTGAAAAGAAAGGAAAGATGTCAGTTTACATCAACTACTATCATCTGGATAACTCCTGAAAAATACCGAAACACTTACGTCTGGCTATCCATCGGCTGGCAAATCCTGGGAGACATCGGACGTAGAACCATTATGTTTTGAAGTAACTCAGCCTCCCCCAGGATCCGGTTACTACTTGGCAGTTCCTGACTGACTCCAGGAAAGTGAAAGACAAACTATCCCCCCTACTTTTGAAATTGAAGAGAAATCTAATCTCAGTCGGCATTGGTGGGCGGAAGAGATGCTCCATAAATACAATAAACAGACTATTCAGCAGAGCATATCCATTAGGATGTAGCTGAGATGGGGCAATTCCAAGAAAAGATAACACTTCCCTAATATATTGGTTGAACGGAGGGAGTGTTCCCGCTGTACACGCATGTCTATTGAAAGCGGTGAACCCTTCTCGAGGAGCATGCGGTCTATCGCTTAGTCCCGGCAATAAAACATCATCCAATGACAAGCCATGCCTTAGGCATATTTGCCCCAGCATGTCTTTAGGAATGTTAGAAGGCAAAAAATCCTGTGGATTCATAATAAACCTGGCACCAGGCAGCTTATCCGGAGCTGGGCTTATAACTTCGGCCGCGATGGCCGAAATCTCTAGGACAGAAGAAGACGAATCTTGAACTTCCTGCTGTTGAGTGCTTGAAGGTTCCATAATTAACTAACTTATGAAAAATCATCGTTAGACGACAATAACACTCGTGCTTCCCCCAGTGTAAAGTGTATGAATGTGTTGTGCGAGTGTAGTGCTGCAATACTTAAGAAATCCTACAGAATTAAAGAAAGCGTGCAAATGACAAGACTTCAAAATTCAACTGAAGTGATTGTCATCACTGACCGTCACAACCATGCCATCTAGATGTTAGCGAACGATCCAAGTTAAAATTTGTTATCATTTTGTTAAGTTATAGTTCCATCGACGAGCTTCGAATGATGGTCAAGTATGCAGTTCAACAATTAAGTCCAGATATGCAAGGTTGAAGCTCGTCGGAATCAGATGTTCGAATGTGCAAAAGGTTTCAAGTTAATTAATTTCAATTCGCATCGGCCCAAAGGTTCAGTTCGTATCGATCGAAGGTTGTAACTTCGTACCGATCGGTGTTAGAGATTTCGAATCGATCCGTGTTGATCATTTCGTATCGATCGACTAACCTCCATTTCCTATCGATTGACTGACCTCCATTTCGTATCGATCCTAAGCTGTCGATTTCGTATCGATCAAATGTCTCCGCCTCATATCGAATCCCTCAATCGATATGAAATCCAAGAGTAAGGGATTGATACAAAGTTCCAAAACAGAAGATCGATATGAAGCCTCCAGTTAAAACCAACACCAAATAAAACACCTTCTTCCCCAATCCATCGATACGAAGTCAGAGCCGAACGACTTTACACTGTTTCCTTCGTCCCCTTCCTCACTCTTTCTTTTTCGATGAGCGCAAACGCCATTAGCCTCTCCTCGACCTCACTTCGACCCAACTCCGGCATCAACGGCACCGGAATAGGCCGCGACTTTGGATGAACTAGCATTGAATCTCGAGACTCGTCAATGTCTACATGATTTCGTCGGATAATTACCTAATTCAAGTGATTGGTTTGGGGATTAGGGTTTAGGTCGATTCGAAGGCAAAGACAGTTTTAATTTCCCCTATTCTGGAGCGATACGAAGGGCTGGAGAAAAAAGTGAGCAAGTGAGGAAAAAAATGCCAAGTCCAAAAGTATTTATATGGGCCCGAGTACAGAGGGAAAAAACGTTTCGCCTCCCTATAGTTTCGACCGGTATCAACGGTTCCACCAGAGAATCGATACGAATAAGCTGTTCGTATCCATAGCCTCGAGTTTTATCGACACGAAGATTGTGGCGTAGGTTTTTATGAAACACCAAGGTCCATCGATACGAAACTGTTTTTCGTATCCATTGTTCTCGACTCCATCTGTTGCGCATCGGCACGAACTGTACTGTTCGAGTCCATCAAGTCACAACCTCCAGAGGCCTGTATCCATCGATGCGAATTGACTATTCGCATCCAACAACACAAACTTCATCGATACGAAAAATGCCTTATTTGTATCCATCAGCGCTCAACAACAATGGCGCAAATTCATCGATACGAAATGAAGTCCACTGCAATGGGGACCACTGAAGCTCGTATCCGTCGATACGAACGTATATTTTGTATCCATCGTTATGAGTCACATCGATACGGAAACCACATTTCAACCTTTTACATTGGTTCAGGAGAGGATCGATACGAAGGAACATTCAAAAACAACCATCAAGCGTTGTTGCAACTCGAATTTCACATCGGTTCAGGAGAGGATCGATACGGAATTCGATACCAAAGAATTGACAATGACTCGTGAACGTGCAACGTCAACGAGAGTTAGAGTAACGTATATGCATATATGTCAGACTAATATTCAATTTTCAACATCCACAGGAATTGGATACTCATCTGATAACGATTACAATGACAAACAACTAGTCACTAGCATACATCAATCAGTTACAACAATACAGGGTACAATAGTTGACAATCAATAGTTCGCATTACTGAGGAAATCAGTCAAAGATTACAACTTTCAATGAAAAGACGATAACTGTTCAAAGTGAAGGTTGCAGCTTTTCAAAGCACATCATGTTTCCACAAGACATACTTTGGGGGGCAAATGTTATCCCTCCCTTTTGGCAAGGCCCAGATATCAAGGAACTGACTGAAAACCGAGGATCGCTCATCCCGAATATCGAGTACGCACAGGTTCACCATGGATATCGATGAATTTTTTCCGAGTCCGGATCAAGCTATAATTGATGAGACATGATGAGCGAAGCCATGAAAGCCAACGTTCCAAATTTCAAGTCAACCTTAGTTCGTACGTTCAAGTTATGATCGATGCAAATTGAAGTGAATAACCCCATTTTGTATCCATCATCGAGCCTCATTTCGTATCGATCGTCTTCGTATCCATCATTTCGAATCGACCAAAGTCGCAACCCACTATTTCGCACCGATCAGTTTCGTATTCATCAGCTGGAGAGCCATGTTCGAATCCATCAGTTTACTCTAGTTCGTATCCATCAGGTGACCATAGTTCGTACCCATAAAACATTCACTATTCGTATCCATCAAGCCAAGCGGCGTCGCCATCTATTCGAATCCATTACAATATTGCTTGTTCGTATCCATCAAGTTGAAGCAACTTTGTTCGATGCGAATAAGAGCTGGCTTGATGGTTATGAACAAAGCCGCCTCTATCGATGCGAACTATACCCCTTTCATCGATGCGAACTAGACCATCCCCATCGATTCGAACTATGCAACGACCATCGATACGAACGAGGCAAAGTTCAAGGGACGACTCGGTCAACTCGGCGTAGAAGGTGGATCGATCCGAAGAATCCTCGCCACGTCACCACCTGATCATGTGCAACCATCGATTCGAATTGATCGATTCGAAGCCTATCGAAAAGCTACAACTCGTATCGATCATAACTCGAGATCCATAAGTCCAAATGCTATGAAATTTTCCCAGAAGCTTACGTACATGCTAAATAATGTTCACCCCAAGTTTCGACTCCATTGGATGAAATCTTGATCGATATGAAATTCGTTCGTATCGATCATGGATCGAGCCGAAACTTCACGGGCTCGGTCGCATGGGCCCACTCACGTGCCAGAAGAAGTCTCCCGAGATCTGAGCGAAATATCAGCCTCCTACGCTTATAAATAGAGCCCCAGGGCCTACAAAGAGAGGATGTTTTGGATGCTCCAACGCCGAGACTCTACCGGATTCAATTCTAAACTCCATTACTGTTTTTGTATTCGAATTTCAGAACTTTAATTCACTGTAATCCACTGCAATCAATTGTAATCATCAAAGCAACATCAATAAAGCGATCAACTTCATAGTGGACCTAGGCAACACGCCGAACCATTCTAAATTCTTGTGTTTCTGTGCATTTTTATTATTATTTTTGAAGTGTTTGTTAGATAGTTCTCTTATTCCATTTATTTTCTTCATTTTTATCTCTTCAAACTCTTTCGAAGAGTGTTGTGCCCAATTTTGGTACAAACAGTCGCTTAAGGGGGGCACTACAGCCCTGTGTTGTTAGTGTGGCTTTTTGGGCCATGGCACAACTTCTTTGTCTTGTTGTTACTTAGAAAACATGTCGTAGTTCTACTTGTTGAAACAATTGTGATGGCTGCAGATCAGTTCTACTCCTTGTAACCATTTTAGATTATAGTGCCAACGCTATTTTGAATATGTGGGCATGGTCCTTATATTCTACTGTAGTTTTATATCAATACCATTTGGATTTTTTGTGTCTTTTCCTTTTTCCAACTTTTATTATGGGATCAGCTCTTCTGGCTCGGTACTGTTATTTATTTCATCTTGACTATGTCTGGAAAATATGGGTATAACACCTGTCCCTTAAGTCTGCAGCAATCGTAGATGGGTGTGGACTTGTCTCTATCCGTGCATATTTCCTACAACCCATCACTTCTACCTTTCCTTTCTGTTTCTTCAAGAGGAAGAAAAAGTACTTACAGCTGTTTCGCATTTAATGCTTAAGTAGCACATGTCTTTTCTTTAGTGGTCGACCTTTTGAAAAGTTGTAAATTTAGTCTTTTCGTTTCCTATAAAAATGCTCCTTGATTCTTGTGCTTATTTTCCTTAGCATTAATTAACTAACGTTTGAGGATTTTCTTCATCGTTTTGATTATGTGGCCTTGATTTTTACCGAGGTAAGTATACTTCTCCTCTCTTCTTCTTGCCTATTCTTTTATTCAAAAAAACCCTAGTTGCTAATTTCATTTTCTCTAAGACTCGTTCTTCTTTCGAACCTAAAGTAAGGATCTTCTTTCCTTTGTAGTTTCCTTTACACCTTAACAATAGTTGGTATCAACCCCGTAGTTTGGTATGACATCTTCCTCCTCCTCTCCTTTATCTTTACAATACAAGATAACCCAACTAAGAGACAGAGAGTATCTCAGACCACTGCAGGTTTGAGGGTTATAGGAATGAAGGCCTCCATATGAATGGGTTTCAGATTCCAGCTTACAAGGTGAAATCAGTGATGGTAAATCAGTGTTTGGTCATGTATTTACATGTATTTACATCAGTTTGAAAAGTTCTAAGAAAGAAACAATAGCTGATTAAATGATTGAGGCTGAGTACATCACCCTCAACAAAGCAGCTAAAGAAGAGGTCTGGATTTGCAAGTTTATATATGAGCAAGGGTAAATTCTAATCATTGACAATCTCATGTCATTGTGCTATGATAATAATGTCATGATGCATATTATAAAAGAACCAAAATCTCACAAGAATTCAAGGCACATTCTTCAAAAGTTCCACCTAATAAGGGAGATTTTTATAATAAAGAAGTTGTTAATGATAGAGTAGCTACTAAGGATAACATAGCAGACCCATTCACAAAGGGACTAGCTCCATCAGTTCTAAGAAAACTGATCGAAGGGATGGTGTTGAGATTCCATAATTGATCCCAAGTGCTAGTGGGAGATTGACAGAGTTAGTGGTATACCATAGTGGAAATTATATAATTTATTATAAATTATTAGCTTTGTAATAGTATCTTGTTCGAAATAAAATGCATTTGTTTTCTATATATACTTGTTATGTTGTGATATACTAATTATATAATTAATTTAAGTATATTCAAAGAAATTCCTTAAATGATATGTTGCGTAATAATAAGTAAAAGTAGGTGTAATCATGAGAAAATTATCGCAGTATTAAATAACATATTATTTCAAATATTCCGGTTAAGATGTTTTGAGAAAGGATATCGATACCTTCGTTCAGCCCAAGGTATGTAATGCTGTCCAAATGTTCGAAAGTGTATTACTCATGGATGTTGAGGGTTTCAAGGGATTACATACTCATAATTATTGTCTAATTATGGAATGGCTCATCCAAGAGTTTTCTATTGATTAATAACAACTAAGTCAAATGGGAAATCTCAAAGTAATGATATTACATAGTTCTCTCGAGTTGTATGAAACTTCAATATAGATACTCTACTTTGATAATAGCTAATCATAGCATAGCGACCATCAAGCGACTATAGTTAGGTCTAACTTGAAGCACTAGAAGTGGAATACTATTCAATAGAGAATTCGTATCCTTGGTTGTATAATGTTAGTATTATGGTCAACTGTAGTCAACTCACCTTCAAAAATTTTGGTCGGAGTAATAAAGTTAACAGTAAATTTTATTACTGAACCATGGCCTTTTTTATGGACTAACCGAGTTAAATATGAATGATATTGGAATTTTAACCAAAACCTAATTCTATAAATCCTAATGTGATTTAGTGTTGATGAAGAGAATCGGTATAAATAATCATCACTAAAAGGTACCGCTTAAATTTGTGAAACTGGATTTTATTAGTGAGACTTTTAACCGATGATTAAGTTAAACTATCACACCACTATATAGGGTGATGTATGAATATTGGTATTTGAAAAGTTCAAATATTAATCGCTACATAAATTCACACATGTGAGTTGCACAACAAAATCCATTCGCTCTCTAAAACATCGCCGGATATAATTGATTTATAATATTTATAAATTAGTTAATATTTGTTAAAATTTAATTATTATTGTATGGGGTGTGTTTAATAAAGTGGAGTTTCCACTATAATTGTTTGGGGTGTTGTTAGTAATTTATTGGGGGCATATATAAAAGTTATATATGTGCGTATCGATAAGAATTTAAATTGCATTTAAATTAAATAATTTATTAATGGATTTGGTGGAGATTTGGTCCATCTTGGACCCAATTTATGGGCAACCATACAGAGAGTCAAAAGTGGGCTTTGGATTTTGAAATGGCAAGAGAATAATATGCACATATTTTCCCTAAACCTTACTATAGATTCAAACCTTAGCCTTCTCTTTATTTTTTATTTTTGCTTCCCTTTTCTCTAGCATTGGCCACAAATTCCACACATTGAAACCCCTTCCATTTGAACTCCATTTACATTCATTAAATCAAATACATATAAATCTAGTATTGGCACTTTATCATTTTGTAGTAGTTGGTGTAGAAATGATAGATCAAGGAGGCAGACTAGGCCAACGTGTGAATCTATAACGTCTTCTCAAGGTGACAATATATTATATATTATATAATGATTATTGTATATATCATTTTTATGTTATCACCTTACATATTTGTCGATGCTTGCTTTTATATATTAGTATCAAATGTAATGTTTAATTTATGCATTAACATAATATTATAATTTGCACTTGATATAAAATATTATAAATATAGACATATATATGCTCGGCAACAAAAAAAGTAATGTTGTTTTACTTAATTTGAACATTCTTTATTAATTAAAATCTATATCAAATCAAATTCAATTTAAATTATATATATATATATATATATATATATAATTTGTTGTCAAATTATACTTGTTAAAAAAATTCTTTTTTACTCTTGGCCAAACAAACGAGAAAAAGATTTTTTTTGTATAATAAGAAATATTAATATATATGTCTCGATTATTAATTTAGAAAAGACAATTTGGCTCTTGACCTAACTTATGATAAAAGAAATTAAATTTTACTGATACATACATACATACACACACACGCATATATATATATATATATATTTGAACATCCTTATATATATATCTTTAATAAATATCATATATATATATATATTTGAAATAAAATTAATTACGACCATAACTATTTTTGAAAAATTACTATGTAAAATTCTGATATTTAAATTTTGAATCCAGATTTTAGATATTGTTTTGAATATGAATCTGGTTTACTAATTTGAATCGGATATTTTAAATTTCAAAATTGAAAATAAAAAATTGGTTAAAACTTTAAATAGTACATTCAAAATAATATTTATTTTATTGAAATTAATTTTTTTGAATATTTTAATTTTATTACAAAACAATATATTAAAGGCAATATACATATATGTAAGAACTAAGTATATATATAGTAATATAAATCCCAATATCTACCTATGTATAAACTTCACCATGTACACTTTTATTATGTTGCACATGCACGTTATGCACATATGAATATATAATGACATACTCATAAACTAAACAAATATTCACTAATTAAATAAATTAGAAAATTACATACTAGATTTTATTTTACTAATCTATATTAGATCCGGTGCAATCGATTAGACTTTATAAGCCTATTATGTTCCAAAATATGGGAAAAATATATTAAAATCCACCTATTTCACCCGTTGTTGACCTACCCCATTCCATTACTCCCGTTATAGATTATGTACTCTTTATAATTGGGTATATACGGAAATTGGTTGAGTTAGGAATGACTGTTAACACCAAGTTACAGACTACCTTAATTCTTGGATCATTGACTCCATAGATTGACTCGTTCATATTGAACTTCAATACGAATACTTTGAAGTCTACTTTCATGGATTTCTTTTACATGTTAAGGACGGTTGAGAGTGCGTTCATGGAAGAACCGAGTGCAAAACTGGCTGCTAAGGATACAACATTTTCGAACACTTTGAAGAAGAGAAAAATGTCGGTTGAAAGGTGACAAGGGTAAATCTAAGGCCAAAGAAAGGAATGTAAATTCCATTTTTTCTCTAGGAAGGGACACTGGAAGCTGAACTGTTTGGATTATCTGAAGATGCTCAAGGGGAAGGGATCTGATTCCTCTCCTGAACTTCCTTATAGAAAATTATTTATCAATAATGCTTCAAGTTGGGATTTGAAAACTGGATATGGAACTCATATCTATAACTTGTTGCAAGGACTTAGGAGTAAAAGGGAGCATGGAATTTCAAATTGCAAATGGAGCTATTATAGTCGCCGCAATAGTAGGAGATTGCTATGTGAAGCTTTCCGGTGGACATGATTTA
Organism: Allium fistulosum; assembly: GCA_030737815.1. Taxonomy (NCBI): domain Eukaryota; kingdom Viridiplantae; phylum Streptophyta; class Magnoliopsida; order Asparagales; family Amaryllidaceae; genus Allium; species Allium fistulosum. The sequence goes on from CM060908.1 coordinate 942,469,156, forward strand.
ATTTTAGAAACTTTTACTATGTACCAAACATTATTAGGGCAATAGTCTCCATTTTTTTTTGTTGAATATATTTATAGTATTATTTGTAACGACAATGTTATGAATATTTATTATGACAGTAAAACTATTTGTTTTGGTACTTTGAACGACGACATTTATATACTTAATCATAATCATGAATCTATCATTGCAAATAATAATCCATCTAAAATAAAAGGAAGCTACCTTTGGCATTGTAGATTAGGTCATATAAGTAAGAAACAATTGAATAAGTTAAGAAACTAAGGGTTTCTGCCATAATTTGATTCTGAACCATTCGATACTTGTACATCGTGTTTTACAAGTGAAATGTCCAATCACTCATTTAGTGGGAGCACAATGAAAGAGTTAATGAACTTTTTAGACTGGTACATACTGAAGTATGCGGTCCAATGCTTACAACTCCCTAAAGGTGGATATCTTACTTCATTATGTTCACCGATGATTGGGATATGTATATCTTTTGAAACAAAAATAAGAGGCATATGAAAACTTTATTGAATACAAGAATGAAGGAGGAAACTAAACATGTAAGAAAATTAAGATACTTTGATATGATCGAGATGGTGAGTACATTAGATATGAGCTCTAGGAGTACCTAAAAGAGAATGGGATAATTCGATCAATGACGAGTGATACTGAGTTTCTTCTTTTCTTTTAGGGATATGCAATAGAAACTACGACACATATGTCGAATTTATACCACTTAAATATGTGCCCAAGTGCCAATATGAGATATGGACTGGCAAGTAACACCACCTTAATTATCTTAAGGTATGGAGTAGTCTACCATAGGTTAAGAATGTAAAACCCAGTAAACTTAAGGCAAGACCGGTTTTATGTATTTTTACAAGGTATCCTATAAATTCTCATGGATACATATTTTATCATATAGAGAAATAAAAAGTGTTTGTTTCGAGACATGCCACCTTTTTGGAAAAGGAAATCTATCCCAAGAAATTAGTGGTGGTATGATAGACTTGGTTAAGATCCAATAAACTTATATAGAAAATTAATATTTAAATTGTAGTTCAACTCCTATAGAAGACACATAACCTATTAGAAGTATACTAAGAAATCTTGCATGCTAAAAAGAGACTATGGATTTCTTATTGATGGCGAAATCAATTCATTCTACTTGTAGTTGTTACTTATTATGACTATGAAATATGGAAGATGGAAGTTAAAATAGCATCTCCAAATGGTAATTTAGAAAAGGTTGTTTAAATGTCATGACTGGAGGGTTTCGAGGTCAACGGGAGAGGCGACAATGCATGTAGACTCTTAAGATCAATTTATGATCTCAAGCAAGCATCTTGAAGTTGGAATAAATGTTTTGACAAGGTAATCAAATAGTTTGGTTTTTGTCAAAACAAAGTGGAAGCGTGTATGCATAGGAAATAACAAAATGGCGTTGTTACGTCCTTTGTTTTATAAAGAACAAAACAATGATATCATGTTCTTAGTTTTATACATTGATGGTTTACTACCGATTACTAATGATGTACCAATGTTATAATTAATGAAACTTGGTTGTCTAATAATTTTTCAATGATGGATTTAGGAGAGACATCCTTTTACTAGTTATAAATATCTATAGGGATAGATCTAAAAGGTTATTTGGATTGTCTGATTAGATGTACATAAATATCATACTAAGAAGATTTAGTATAGAGAATTCCAAGTGTAGAAATCTTCTAGTGGGGTAGGGAATTATTCTTTCTAAAAAAGAATCCCCATCAACGGATGAGGATAAATAGCTAAATCGGTAGGATTCCTTATGCATCGACAATAGGATCCATCTTTTATGCTATGCTATATACTAGGTCAAATGTCACTTTTGCACTAGGTATAACCAGTCGATATTAATCAAACCTGGGTGAAAATCATTGGACAATGATTAAGGCTATCCTCGAGTATTAGTTAAATACCAAGGATTCAAATTTACCCTCAACAGATGGGGTCGTTAGTTGGAAAAGTTCTATATAAGAATTTGTGGTTGATTTAACCATGGAGATTGAGTATGTTTCCTTAAACGATACCGCATGAGAGGCAATATAGATGTGCATTCATCAAAGTGCTAGGAGTGATTCCAAGCATTGTAGATTTGATGTTGATGTATTGAATAATACAGATTTCCAAGGATCCATGAAATCGCAAGAAGTCGAGCCATATCATTCGCAAGTTATACATGATAAATTAGTTGATCAGTAACAGACGGATAATGATCGAATGACTAGATACTGAAGATAACATCATTGATCCACTAAGGGTCTTTCTCATGATTACTTAGGAAGACTGATCGAAGGTGTAAGCATAAGGCTCCATAGTTGGCCCTAAGTGAAAATGGGAGACTAATACAGTTAAGGGTGTGCCCGAGGAAATTATGTAAATTGTTATGTAACTTAACTCTTGTAAAAGAATGTCATTCGTAACAACGTATACTATTGGTTATATTTTCTTTTACATATGTTGTTATATAAGTAATGATATTAACAAATTAAACATATAGATATAGAAAATCATTAGAAAATGTATTTTATCGCTTGTAGTTGTGGAAGTGTTCATAACCATGAATTCTGATTCGATATTTAAAAAGTCATCCTTAAATGTTCTTATTACTTACAAAATTCCAAGAGCATATAGATAAACAAGAAAGCCATTATGAAATATTTAAGCTAGATAGGAAAGGTAAAGGCTATCATAAATCATTGTTGAGAAGTCATCAAAACCATTGTGATATGTTGTCGAAAATAATCATGAGGAGATTGCTAAAGCCATCATGATCAACTATTAAAGCCATCACGAAGAGTCTCCAAAAACACTAGGAAGCTAGCCGTTGTGAAGAGTTTGGTGGGCCTATCAAGGTAGTTCTTGAAAGTTGTTGTGATAAGCCTAGTAAACCTGTTGCGGATATCCATTGTGAAATGTTTCCATATGGCTATCATGAAAAGAAGCCTTAATAGCTACAAAGAGACAATATGATATAACTGTCATGAAGAGTCATCGCGTATCATTCTTAAGCATTGAGGGAAGCTATCGCCAAGAGTCTTTAAAGTCCATTGCGTCTATCTTCAAAGACAAAGCCATTGCCAAGAGTCTCTAAAGGCCATCGCTTACTATTCTCAAAGGCAAAGCCATCGCCAAAAGTTCCATGAAGCCATCGCAAATAATTATCGTGAAGTGTTCCCGTAAAGTGAAATTACATGGTCATCCCGATGAATCATTAAATCAATCAATGGGAAACCATCATGGAATAACCAAGTGAAGCCTTTGTGGAATAAGCGAGCTAACACAATGAAAATTTACAAGTTGAAATAAGAATGAGAAGTCATCGTGAACGTTTCTTGGAGCTATCGCATATCAATTTTCCCAAGATGCCACTTTTCCTTATAACGATCATGAACACCGTTCACTCTTCTAGGAGACACATGGCATCAATCCAACATTTGGAATCCTTTATAAATAAAAGGGTTATCCCCTCCCCCCAAATAATTTTTTGATTTCATCATCTTCTGCATTTTCAGTTTTTCTACCATGTATAAGAAATGCTTGAGTAGAGAACATTAATGGCCAACCATGATACCTATGATTTTTAATTTTGTAAAAAAGGACATTGATAATAAACAAATTGCAAAATTACATTTCAAGAATGCAAGACTGTCATTCACCAACTTGTGATCAACATATATGACTAGGTGTATAACCCTACTCAAATATTCCAAATTATCTAGATCTAATTTTAGTGCCACAACTAAGAGGTACTATCATTGAGATCTGAACTCAAGGCCTTGTGACAATAACACTTGTATAATGAGAAAGTTAACCAAAAAAGTCCGACCACAAGAAGAGGTGGTACACCGTGTTTATCTCTAAGACACTATGACCCATCACTTTGATATGGAAAATGCAGAAATAGGACAACCGTCTAGACCTAAGGAGATGTCGAAAGAGAAGGGTGAGCTTCAAGCTATGAAGAGAAAATTATAAGTCATGCATAAGCTCATTGAAGCGCTAGTTTCACAAAAATCTTCATTGAAGAAAGTAAAGGAGATGGAGGAAGTTAAGTCTCTACTCAAAAAAGCAATGAAATCGAACTTAAGAAGTAAGAATGTTGGAAAGAGCAATTTGGGACCATAAAAGAAGGAAGAAAGTCCTAACCCAAAAATCATGTAAAACCTCAAGTTCACAATCTACAAGTTCCGCTTCACAAAAGCTATAAGTCAAAGTAGGAGAATTACGAAGATGAAGAAGCTTATTGCAGGGATTTGTCAGAAAAGATGGCTAAAGACATGGCTGAATTAAAAGGAAAGAGAACGATGGACCCTAAAGTTGACGATAACTTTAGGGGAGCTCTGTTTACTGAAAGAATTATAGCTGTACCATTGCCCTCTTCAATCAAAATCTCATATATTAGATATGATGGTACCACCGATCCAGACGACTATTTGATGGTGTTTGAAATTCAAATTGACTTATACAGTGTTCGAGGCACACTGTGTTGCAGACTATTACTGACTATCTTCTTTGGAGTTGCCGCCAAGTGGTACTTACGCTATAGGGAAAAGATAATTTATTTATGGGAACAATTCTCATATGAGTTTTCGGCCGAGTTTTGTAAGTCGAAGGAATCTACAATTGATGCTAGCGTATTGGCTAACATCAAACAAAAAACGAGTGGAACTGCTAAGGGACTATTTAAAACAATTTAACATAGAGACCAATAAAGCAGGAAGAGTAAGTAATAGAGAGAAATTGGTGGCAGTCAAATTTGGCTTGATTAAGAGTGCACCATTTTGGAAAGAGCTATTCATGGGTGCAGATATTTGCAAGATTTCCACTTCCAAGATGACAAGTTCATGCGAATAGATGAAATATTCCATAATAGGAAAAACCAAGGGGAGAAGAGGAACTTTTCAAACCAAGACAAAAAAGAAAAATGAGAAGAAATTGCTGAGGTGAATGCTGTGGAACTGAACCAACCTATCTCCTATATATATGCTATCACGAAAGACGAACTTGATTACCCTATTTCATTCAAAGAAAAGATGAATCTTGAGCCGAACAGATGGGGAGATTGTTGTGCCTACCATAAAGGAAACAACCACATAACGGATGAATGTAAAGTCTTAATAGGAATTGTCCAGAATATGATTAGGAAGGGAGTCCTCAAAGAATACATAAAGATTGATCAAAAGCCCACCAATAATGAAAAGCCACCCATCAACAACACCAACATCAAAGAAAGTGAGCTTCCATAGGGGTTACTACAACCGATCAACCATATCGATGTGATCCATAGAGGACCACACTAGCGGGTTTGAGCAAGGGATATGAAAGTAGGCATGTGAGAGAGGTTACGAAGGGGATCTATTCAATAAGTGATGAGCCACCATTGAGGTTTTCAAAAGCGCAATCAAAATGCAAAACTTGGTAATAACTCCTCAAAAGCTGAGTGGAATTCGACATCCCTATAACGACCCTCTTATGATGAATGCTCATATAGGACCTTCGCTCATATCTAATATTCTGATCGACAGTGAATATCATCTTCAAGAGTGCTTTTGAACAAATAGGAATTCCAAAGGAGAAACTTGAACCTAGTATTGGCCCGATCTTGGATTCAATAATAAAGCTTCTACTCCAGTGGGTCAAATTAAGTTGTTTGTCCAAATGGATTCCCCTCCACATTCAATGATGTTTAAGACGCTATTTTTGATCATGGACTACCCTTCCTACTACAATGCTTTCTTTGGAAGACCGGCTCTTGATGAGACGATGCTTTCATATCATCGAAGCATATGCCGGTTAAGTTTCTCTACAAAATAGGATGGTGAACTGTTCATGGAGAGTAGTTTAATTCTCGTGATGTGTATTTTGCCACACTTGAGCAACTTAATAAAATTACAGGTTCTTACTACACGCCCACTTCAGATAAATGTGAACAAAACTAAAAGCGCTTGCATGTTAGCCCTCAAGAATCAATATCTAAGGCGAATAACTCAAATTTTTCTCTAACGGCAAATCAAGTAATCAGTAAGGAAAAGGAAGTATGTTGAGTTAAATCAAGCCAGTCATGATGAGAATGAGGCTTTGGAAGAAGTAATCCTGAATATATATTCAAGGGATGAGAGAAGAATGCACAATCGATGGAAAGCTTGGGGGAAGTAAAATTAGATTCTCGAGATTCAAGAAAAACCATGAAAATTGATAATAGGATGAACAAAGAAACTAAAGAAAGTTGATCTCGTTCTTACGATCAAGCATAGATGTATTTGCATGGACCCATGCAGACATGAAAGGGTCGATTCGTCTGTAATGTGTTACACACTGAATATCAATCCAAAGTTTGTTCCAGCAAGACAAAAGAAAAGGTTGTTTGACAAAACCCGCACCACGACATTGAAGGAAGAAGTGAAAAGATTATTGGAGAACAAGTTTATAAGAGAGGTATTTTATCAAAAATGGTTGGAAAATCCTATATTAGTAAGGAAATCCAGTGGAAAATGGAGAACATGCATCGATTATACAAATCTCAACAAAGCATGTCCAAAAGACTATTATCGGCTGCCTAGAATCGATCAATTAGTAGATGCAACCAGTGGTCATAAACTGCTGTCTTTTATGGACGCTTACTCATGATATAATAAGATTTCGATGTATAAACCCAATAAAGAACAAATAAGCTTTATCACAAATTGGGGAATGTACTCCTACAAAGTAATGTTGTTTGGGTTGAAAAACGCAGAGGCAACATACCAACGATTCATAAAAAAGATGTTTAGAAATCAAATATGAAGAAACATGGAAGTATATGTTGATATAGTGAAATACAAGAAAGAGGACGATCATATAGAAGATTTGAGCAAGTGGTTTGAAGTATTAAGAAAGTATAAGATGAAATTAAATCTGCAAAAGTGCCCCTTTGCAATCTAATCCGAAAAGTTCTTAGGATATATTGTAGGTGCCAGAGGAATCCAAATCAACATTGATCAGGTAAAAGCCATTAGGGATACAACACTTCATAAAACATGTAAGGAAGTGATAGGATTAAATGGATGAGTCACAGCCCTTAATTAGTTCATATCCAAAGCAATAGATAGGCGTATTCCTTTTTTTTAATGTGATTAAGAAAAAGATAACCTTCAAATTGACAAAGGAATGTCAAAAGGCTTTCCAAGAATTGAAAAATCATTTGGAATCACCATCGATACTCTTAAGCCCAGTAGAAGGAGAAACCTTATTTCTATAAATGGTCGTATCAGAAAATGCCATCAACTTGATTTTAGTAAGAAAGGAGAATGGAGACCAATCATCGATTTACTAAACAAGTAAGAGGCTAAAAGATGCTGAAACTAGGTACTTGGTTATAGAAAAAGTTAGCATATTGCTTACTATTGACAATACGAAAGCTAAGGACTTATTTCCAAGCTCATCCAATTAAATTCTTAACCAATTATCAACTAAGGCAAATCTTTAGTAAGCCCGAAGTATCATGAAGGGTGATAAAATTGGAAATGGAGTTAAGCTAGTATAATATAGAATACTTACCCCATACTTCAATCAAAGGACAAGCTTTAGCAGAAATTGTCGTAGAATGTACTAGATTCATTGAGGAATAGTCAGAAAAAGAAAGAAAACTTGAATCGAAATGACGATTATACATGGATGGAGCATCAAATGGGCAAGGTGCAGGAGCAGAATGTGTCATCATTACTCTAGACGGGTACAGACTTCACTATGCAATGAAGTTACGCTTTCCAGCAACCAACAATGTAACATAATATGAGTCAATGATCGTAGGTTTAACCTTATTACGATAGCTCAAAATCCCTAAAGCGAAGTATTTAATGATTCACAGCTAATGATAAACCAACTGAACAAAACATTTCAAATTACGGATGCTCGATTAGCCCAATATGTCAAAAGAAACCTGAAATGTTAGCCCACTTCGAGGATTTCACTATACACCAACACCAAGATAAAAGAATGCGCAAGCAGATTCTTTAGCAAAGCTAGCCAGTTCACGAGGAGCGCCAAAAGTCAAAATCATACCCCTTGGATTTCAAAAATACCCAAGTATTAAAGAAGAAAAGGAAAAGTCAAACGAGGAAGCTTTGGTTCTACTAGACCCCAAGTTCACTAACAATCAAGTAATGAGAAGAATTCTTGAAAGGATAATGGCAAAAGAAGTTCAGAAAAGGTACACGCTCATGAAGACCCATACACTAATAGTTGGATGACGCCTATGGTCGAGTACATTGAAAAAGGAATTTTACAAAAGGAAAAGAAAGAAGCGCGAAATCTAAAGTACCAAGCCCCATCATACACCATAGTTTATGCGTATTATACAGGAAATGATATTCGGCTCCTTGTATAAGGTGCGCCACACCCGAAACAGGCAGGAGATTGCTGATAGAAGCCCATGAAGGACTCTGTGGAGATCATTCCAATGGAACAAAACTAGCTAAAAGAGTAAGGAGACAGGGATATTATTGGCCCTGAATGACAGAAGATGCCACAAATTATGTCAAAAGTTACGACAAGGGCCAGAGGTTCTCTAAAATACCATGACTTCCACCCAAAAATCCAATCGTCATTTCTATTCCATGGCCTTTTGACGTATGGGGAATCGATTTAATTGGACAACATCTAGTTCCGAGAAGGGGAGCAAAATTTAATGTAGTAGCGATCGATTATTTCACCAAGTGGGTGGAAGCTGAACCCCTACCTAACATAACCGCTAATTTTTTTCGAAGTTTGTTATTAAAAATATAGTAACAACATTTGGGCTCCCAAGCAAGACCATTTTCGATAGTGGAACCCAATTCGAGAGTGAAGAGTTCACTCACTTTTGTAAAAAGAATGGAATCGTCAAAACTTTTTGGTTAGTAGCTCATCCAAAAGTCAATGGAGCAGTAGAAGTAGCAAATAAAATCGTAAAGAGCATTTTAAAGAAATGACTGGGAAAAGCCAAGGGAAATTGGGTGGACGAGCTTCCTTTGGTTTTATGGTCATATCGGACAGCCACAAAGACTACCACTAGACATATCCCGTACTCCTTAACCTATGGATTCGAGGAAATGTCACCCACTGAAGTAGAAGTTCCCTTATGTCGAAGAATTGCTTATACATATGAGATGAATCAAAAGCTAAAAAAGGAATCATTTGACATGCGTAACGAATTGAGGGACCAAACTACTATTCAAACTGTAGAATATCAATGCAGGATCACGAAGTATTACAATTAAAAGGTGAAAGAAAGAACACTAAAGAAAGAAGAATTGGTTTTCAGGAAAATAATGATGAACGCAAAATATTCCATCGATGGTCCCTCGGACTAAACTAGGAAGGTCAGCTAGTCAATCACAAAGTAATCTCGTTAGGGACATATCGATTAAATAAACTCGATGAAAATGTTATACAAAGGGCTTGGAATGCTGAACATTTGAGGCCATATTTCACAACATTAAATTAATAAAGCAAGTTTTTCACAATGACCTGTTAAATATAAAAGGAATCTCATCTAAATAATTGCCCGTAGAAGTGAAATGCTTACATACAACCTTAACTTCCAACCAGATAAGGTTGGAAAGGTTCGTTTAAAAAGGGTATCCATCAGATCCAAAAGAGAACAAAAGCCATTGGTCCTCTTTTAGGCCTGGCTGCATCCATCCAAAGAGTGATGGTCAATTAAGCCTTTGATCCTACTGTTGGTCCTGGTCAAAGCACCCATCTAGGGGAGATGGACGAGAAGCCTTTGTCCTACCTTTGGGCCTGACTAAAGCAAACATCTAAAGAGTGGTGGTCAATTAAACCTTTGATCCAACCGTCGGGCCTGGTCAAAGTACCCATCAAAGGGAGATGGATAAGAAGCTTTTAGTTCTGCCTTCGGGCTTGGCCAAAGAAACCATCCAAAGAGTGATGGTCAATTAAGCCTTTATCCCGTCGTCGGGCCTGGTCAAAGCACCCATCAATGGAGATGGGCGAGAAGCCTTTGATCCCATCTTCGGGCTTAGCTAAAGAAACCATCCAAAGAGTGATGGTCAATTAAGCCTTTGATCCCACCACCAGGCCTGGTCAAAGCACCCATCCAACAGAGATGGACAAAAAGCCTTTGGTCCCATCTTTAGGCCTGGCCAAAGCAAGTATCCAAAGAGTGATGGTCAATTGAGCCTTTGATCCCACCGTCAGGTAATTGATCCTGCCGTAGGACCGGGTCAAAGCACCAACCCAAGGGAGATGGGCAATGGAAGCCTTAATGATCAGGAAAAGTCTATGGAAACAACCATTCAAAGAAGCATAATCGACTCCTTCCTGATTCGATGAACAACTAAACTTAGAATAAGCAAAGGACAAAATAATCTCCCCGAAACATAAAAGAATTTCTATCCTACTATAAGTTCAATTCAAGCTACTCTCAAAAGGTTTCAAATAAATTTCCTCACTTTTCAAAATTTATTCTTCAAAAACCATATTTTAATAAGTATATATATTTCATATTCACATCAAATAATTTTTGAATAAAATTATGAAATTTTTTATTAGAATATTTTCAAGTAAATTTGCAAGAAATCTTTTTCAAAAATTACAAAACCTATGCATTTTGGAGAACCTTTTATGAAAATTTAGTGTTAAGGAGTAAAATTACATCAAGAAGCACATACAAATAATGATGAAAGATGAAGCGCCCAAGAATGGTAAAGTGAGAGGAAAAAGGAATAATGTGAGAACAGAAGATTACTTTCACTAAAGCATAAGAAACTTCTTATAACCTGAGGGGGCAAGTGTTACACCCAGAATTCCAAGTGCAGATTGATGAACAAGAAAGCCATTATGAATATTGAAGTAATCGTGATAGGAAAGGTCTAAGCCATCATAAAGCATTATTGAGAAGCCATCAAAACCATTGTGATATGCTATCCAAAGCAATCGTGAGGAGATTACTAAAGTTATCGCAATGAGTCCTAGGAGCTATCATGATCAATTACTAAAGCCATCGTGAAGGGTTTCCAAAAACTTTAGGAAGTTTTCCATTAAAGTCGTCGTTAAGAGTTTGGTGGGCCCATCAAGATAGTTCCTAAAAGTTGTTGTGATAAGCCTTGTAAAGATATTGTGAAGATCCATCGTGAAATCTTTCCATAAGGCTATCATGATAAAAAGTATTAATAGTTATTTAGAGAAAATATGATACAATTGTCATGAAGAATTGTCTCATATCATTCTTAAGCATTGAGGCAAGCCATCACCAAAAGTCTCTAAAGACCATCGTGTACTATTCTTAAAGACAAAGCCACCACCAAGAGTCTCTAAAGGTTGTCATATACTATTCTCAAAGGTAAAGCCATCGCCAAAATTTCTAATAAGCCACCATGAATAGTTTTTGCGAAATGTTCCCATAAAGTGAAATTACAGGGTCATCGTTATGAATCACTAAACCAATCATTGGGAAACAATCTTGGAATAACCAAATGAAGCGTTTGTGGAACGAGTGAGCTATCGTGAGGTAAACTTACAAGTTGAAATAAGAATGAGAAGTCATCATGAATATTTCTTATAGCCACGGCATATCAATCTTCAAACGACGCCAGCTTTTCCATATGAAGATCACATCCACCGTTCACTCATTTCAGGAGACACATGGCACCAATCCAATAGCTAAATTCCTATATAAATATAGGGGTACCCCCTAAAAAATTGGATTTTTTTATTCCATCTTTTTCTTCATTTTCATTTTTCTACGTTGTATAAGAAAAGACTGAGTAGAGAACATTAATAGCCAACCATGCCACCTATGATATGTAATTTTGTAAAAAAGGTCTTCAACAATAAAAATAACATAATTACATTTCAAGAATGCAAGGTTATCATTCACCAATTTGTGATTAACATATTTGACTAGGTGTATAACCCTAGTCAAATATTCAAATTATCCTGGCCTAATTTTAAGCCAACAGTTCCTAGTCAAGATATATAGGAAAAGGATATAAATACTTTTGTTGAGACTAGTGTACATAATTCTCTCCATAAGATGGATGATGATTTATTCATGATCGATGTGGACATTGAGGGATTACATACTTATGGTTTTTTGGAATAATCATAGAATAACTCAACAAGAGTTCTTTATAGATTAATATGGCTAAGTCAAAATATAAGATCATGTATAATAACGTGTAGTGGTCTTCAAACTTGGGAGTACTATGGATCTTAAGTAACTAGAATTTAATTTGATTATGGTCAAACATATGACATTATGATCATTTTACGAACATAGTTGCTTATGTGTTAAACTACTTGAAGTGAAACTCTACTCAAAAGAAGATTCGTCTCCTTCATTGTAGTAGGTTAACGCCATCATAATTGATAGTCAACTTAAAGTGAAAATCTCTATCCAAAGCAAAGGGTTAATCGGTAAATGTTATGGGATTATACCTATGACTTTAAAGTAGTTTATGCAATTAACTATGGATATTATTAGAGTTTTTGGACTATTTACCAAACTCTAGATATCCTAGTCATACATGATGATGAAAAGAAAACATGCGTAAAATAGATTTATAAGGTGTACCTTAATAATGATTAGAAATTGGATTTTAAAACAATGCACTTGTGAGAGTTTGAGTTATAAGGGTATAGAGCAGTGGCTGTAACACTCCATAAAAATTAATAAGAAATTAACTAATTAATAATAAGACTAAAAATGGAAGTTTTGTAGATGTTTGAATTTGACCATGAAAGTTACACCATCGCGTTCGTAAAGATTTTCTGATCAACTTTCATCTGAAAAGTTTTGCAAGCGAAGCTCAAACGAAAAAGTTACCGACGTTTGAAGTTTTCCAAAATATAATTATTCAAAAAAATCAAAATTTGAATTTAAATAATGTTAACGTAAAAAGGATTAAATAGGGTAATAAATATTTTTAATGTTAAGGGGTACATAACGTTTAAGAAAACGTTAATGTTAGTTTTAAAATAGAATTAAATAATAAGAAAAGTCACCGACCAAGCTCCTCACCAAGGATGGTCGACCACTAGCGGTCGATCGCTTAATGATCAGTGAACGACCGGTGTTGTAACGGCGGTTAGGGTTTTGTTAGGCGCGATCGTCCTAGATTTTATTATTTTAAACCGACTTAAACCAGACGGTTCTGGTTCCTTCTAACCACTATAAATAAGAGGCTAGCCTCCTCACTTTTATTCATAAATTATTTGAAAATGCTAGTGAAGCTCTGTCAGTCTTCTTTCTCGACTAGATTCAAGAATTCAAATTCAAGGGAAAATGGTAATAGGTTCATATACATATATTCATTCTTTTACTTTCATTCTTATCTAATCTCCGAATTCTAAATTTAATTCATATACAATCCAATTATTATATATTTCAAAAAGAAGAAGTCTAAAGGATAAGTTAGGAAAAGGCGAAATTAAATCCAAAAGGAAGCTGGAAACCATCTTCGAATGGAAATCTTAGTTTTTCACATTTTAGTACTTGTACAATAGAAGTTTAGAATTGTTTTATACCTTAGGGAATTTTTTTAACGTAAAACCTAAAACTAAACCTCAAAATTCCCCTAAAGCTAAATGTCAATTCTTATTTTTATTGGAATCTCAATTGTTTATATTGAAATAGTAGAATTTATTTTGTTATTGCAATTTGAATATTTTATATTCTATTCCACTTCCAACTTTTCTCTTTTGTTTTGATAAAGGGTTCAAAAAAGTAAATAAGTTAGAAATGGCGTGTAAAGTACGAATTCACCTATTCGTAGTTTGCACTACCTATTCCATAATTTAAATATGAATCCATTTTTCATTGTTTATGTCAAAGTTGAATAGAATATAAAGGGTTTAAATTATAAGTTTTATTGGTGTTGATTGCAGTATATTAATATGAAAAAAGTTTGGTATTTGATTTTTTTTGTGAAGGTCTATTTTTTACCTAAGGATATTAGCAAATTTATAAGTTCTTGTACGAAATTAGATTTTCATGAATTGGAAGTTTTGACATTTAAAACGATTAGTATAGGGCGCAAAAATCTTCGTAGGCATATGAATATTTGGCTAGCCAAATTTACGTACATATGTACACACATATTTATATACACATATACATACATATAATTGATGGTGTATTAATCACATAGTATAAATAGATTAGTAATTAGCATAAAAATCTATAGATAGGAAGTTAAGAAAAATTAAGGAAATTAATCCATAATTAAAGGTGGAATAAGGAGTTTTTCTTATATGGCCTTAATATGAAATGCGGTAAGGTATATATGGTAGTATGTTATGAGAGTGGAATTACGACTGAATTATAGGGACGTGGGGTCAGTCAAAAGCACACAGAAGTTTGCCCAACTAATTGGCTACCGGCAGTGTGACTTTGGGATTGATGTGAGACTGCCTATGGTAAGTACCCACGGTGGATATGAGATTAGTCCCAAATTCTGTAGTGTAAGTCCACCCCGTTAATCTGGCTGTTAATTCTTATTAATAGTTAGACTAATGTGAGACATCACAATTTGGATTACGGGTCATAATGCATAGGACTTGCTTCTGGGTTGAGGGTTAAGTGCTATTGTAGGGTCCGATTCCTTTCCACTTTAGAAGTATTAAATGGTTGAAATTATCATTTAGATGCGGTAGTAGGGAATCTCGGGAGGGGTTCGTTTTGGGGCTGAGAGGTTAAGTAACTATTGTAGGGTCCGCCTCTTCTTATAAAGAAGTATTAAGTGGCCTGATGAGGTTTTATGCGATGTCAGTTAAGGAGTAATAGAAAGGGATTCTCCTTGGGTAAGGTACTAAATGAGGGGACCTACCTAGGATGTAGGTATTTCAGACTCTGCCTAGTTCCCACTAAAAAGGTATTAATTGGCTTGGGTACTTTCTCTCACATTGTTAGGACACGACTGATGGTAGTTGCATGGGATTGGAAAGGGCTTTGGCCTATAGTTGAAGGTAAATTACAGAGTTGGACTGGGAGAGCATCAGTTATAGAGTTAGACTGGAAGGGCCTTCGGGCTTACCGTTGGAGATATTCTTGGAAGGAGATGGTTTAGGATGTGTAAGACAAATTACTTATCTAAATGATACTACCTAAACACTATTTTGGTAAGACTTTAGATTTTCATTCACCAAACATTCCTGTTCATACCCCCTCCTCATTACAACACACAGGTTAAGGGAATGATGCCGATTTAGAAGATGAAGGCAGATACTAACTCTTGTGGCAATTATCTATCTTTTTTTATATATATTTTGATGTACCCAGATCCAGACATGTTGATATTTTGGGATATTGTATTTTCGATATTTGAGATGATATTTTGTATTTCTGAGATTTGAATTTTTATGAAATGGGTAATTATTTCTGATATTATATTTTCTTCTTTCCGCTGTGAGATTATGATAGCATAGATTTATAGCTTAGTGTATTATTCATTGTATTAATTTCACCAACCAACAGCCAGCTTTGTAATGGGCTTAAGGTTTGATGGGCTTTTACTGGATCAAAAATTAGGCATGTTTCAAGATGGGTTGTTACATTTGGTATCAGAGCATAGGTCACCCGATCAATGGGGATAAATAAACGTAAGAGTGTGTATTTGTTATTTTCGAAAGTATTAATCAAAACCCTATTATATATATCTCTCTACTATTAATAAAGAGAATTCAATGAATATGATTTCCATTATGTCTTTTCGAAATTCCAAAAATGCCATACATCCATCAATGAAATCTTACCATCAGTTCACAACCTCCATCATCATTCCCTTTCAACAACCTGTTAGCAGAATTTCCCTGCCAATTTGCTTGAAATAAAAGTGTTGTGACTACCAAAGCTTTTGCACTTATAGCATATATCAGTCCATAAAATTTTATATTAACTAAAAAATAAATATTTCTCGCAATTAGATGCACGTACGTGCAATTTATGCTATTATATATATATATATACCCTTACTTGAGTATACCCAAAACCACTGGCAAATATTTGTTTTCAGCAAATGATATGGCTGAAAATCATTCCTCTGAGGCTGGAGAATCCCCTACCCAAGAAATACCTTTAATTTGAGGAATGCTAGATTGGTTCAAGCAATACTTGAGGCATGTAGGGCAAGTACTCATTCCTCAACAAGTTGCACCAGTGGCGCACGCTGCCCCGACTGCTGAAGCAGCACCTCACCCCGAAAGCTGAAGGTTTTGTGGAGACGAAGACTTGGATTAACGACTATGAACAGATATTTCAGGGGCATGGATGGGAAGATCAATAGGAGAATAGCTACATGGCATCTAAAAGGGGAGGCCCAAGATTGGCGAATTATAGTGGTAGAGGAGAATGTTGAGGAAGAAATCACTTGGGTTGAATTCAGAACTCGCTTTGAGTCGCAATTCATGTCCAGAGCTGAAGTGAGTTTGCAATTAGAGAAGTTTATACAACATAGGTAGAGAGACTCCATGTGAAAGAGTATACCAGTAAGTTCATAGAATTGGCTGAGTTTGGATTGAGCTTAATCGAAGCCCTTATGAAGAAGACTATGAAGTTTGTTAAAGGTATAAATTTCCCACTTAGGGAGCTGCTTTTGTCCCAAGTCCTCAAGGGTGCCACCTATGACATGATAGTTGAAATAGGCCTACTGCAGATTGCTGGTAGTAAGGAGAAGGAGAAAGTGGGATCAGTGCAAAATCCAGATGGAGCTAAGAATGGATAATTTTTAGTTGACAAGAAGTCCAATGGGAAGATTAAGAAGGGAAGTATAACATGCTGTAGGTGTCAAAAGAAGGGACATGTTGCTAAGGACTGCAAGGTGAGTTTGACGAGGGAGGAGTTCAAAGGAAGACATTACCACTGCAATGAGGAGGGACACTACAAGAATCGGTGCCCTAAGCTAGCTAAGGAGGGATAAAGTGGGCAAGCTTATGCCATTGAGGCTGTACCTATCTCATGTACACCTCCTCCTATAGACTAAGGAAAAGCTGCAGTGGAAGGTACAACTGTTATTTTTGGGAATACTATTCATACCCTATTTTACTTGAGAGCATAACATTCCTTTATAGTCAGAAGTGTAGTTAACTACTTGCATCTAAAAACCCAAGTTTTCATCAATCCAATAGTCGTGTCAAATCCTATTGGTAGGTTGACACATCTTTCTTTAATTTGTAAAGACCTAGTTATTGATATATATATATATATATATAGTGTTGATTTTATATGTAACACATATGTTCTTGGCTTTGAGGGGTATGGACATATCCTAGGGATGGATTGGTTATCTTACTATGAGGTGGTCTTATACTATGATAGGAGGATTTTCTGATTAAGGAGTTGCAAGAAACGAGATATTGATGTTCGTATTACACCTTTAAAAGTCAATCGAGTTTAGCTACTTATATTCGTTGAACCTATCATGAGATGAGCTCTCTTCTGTGCCCGTAGTTTGAGAATGTTTTGACATTTTGATGAAGTCTCAGGTCTCCTGCCTTGAAGGGAGATCGAGTTTAGGATTGATTTGGAGAAGAACACTAGACATCTTTCTTTACCATTAAGGCACATGACCCCTAAAGAAAGGGGAGAGTTGGATAAGCAAATGTCGGAGCCATTGTAGAAGGGATTTATTTGCCGCAATACTTCTGAATGGGAAGCATCTGTTGTCTTTGCCACTAAGGCAGACTGTACTTTAAGGCTATGCGTTGATTATAGAGAACTCAACAAGTTTACCAAGAAGAATAGAAATCCCATAACTAGAAATGATGATTTGTTTGATCAACTTGTTGAAGCTAAAATCTTTTCTCAATTGAACCAAGCCATAGGATTCCATCACTTGAGGATAGTTGAGGATAGCAAGTAGAAGACCATATTTCACACTCTAGATGGACTATATGAATGGGAAGTAATTCCTATTGGGTTGATGAATGCCTCTGCATACTTTATAGATTTGATAAATAGAGTCTTTAAAGGGCAGCTAAATAAATTTCTCATAGTGTTTATGGATGGTATTCTAGTATTCTCCAAAGTGAGGGTGAGCATGAAAATCATTTAAGGGAGATACTAGGGATCTGGAGAAGGCATTAGCTAAAAGTCAAATTCTCAAAGCGTCAATTTTGAAAGAAGGATGTGAGATTTATCAGTGATATAGCTTCTGAGAAGGGATTATTTGTCGATTCTACAAAAGTAGAAGTTATTCAAGGCTGGAAGATTCTGAAGAATGCCATTGAAGTTAGGAGTATTCTTAGGCTGGTGGGCTACCATAGGAAGTTCATCAAGGATTTTGCAAAGGTAGCAGTCTCACTAATTCGCTTAACCAAGAAAAATCTAGCTTTTGCATGGGATAAGAAATGCACGGAAGCATTTGAGAAGCTTAATGAGCTATTGACTAGTGTGTTAGTATTCACCGTTGTCGATTGCGTGAAGCCTTTCACTATTTACACCAACATATGTGGTACATGATTAGGGGCTTTTTTTATGGAAGAAGGTAGAGCGTTAGCCTATGCAAGTAGGAAGTTGAAGGACGATGAGAAGAGGTATCCAACTCAAGACTTGGAGTTAGTAGCTATCGTCTTTGCTTCAAAGATGTGGAGGCACTATCTTTTAAGGGAAAGGTTATTAAGAGTTGTTACATACTTCTCCCTTACAAAAATTGCATCGTTGTAATTTTATTAAGAGAAAAGTCTATAACAATTAATAAAGAACATATCTTCTCAAAGGAAAGTGAGCCATGAACGAGGGATAACTCAAAATAGGAGACTCATCACAAATGAACTTAGGAAAATACATAGGATGCATTCGCTCAAGGAACTCTCTAGCTCTACCAGAATAGTTCTTAGGATCATCGGGTTATTGGACTTAGATGAGCGAAACGTCTTATTTTCAAAGGTATTTAACCTACGAGGCTACAAATGAATAGAGTTCTTCTCATAAGTTAGATATTTATGATATCTCAAGTGCAACAAGGATTCTATGCCTAAGAATAGAATCAGAACTTCTAAAGTGTTTTCAAGCCTGAAACACAAGAAGGACACCATGAATGGTAGGGAACTGGACTGGTAAAGAAACTCGGTAAGCAACAGGTCCACTATGCTCAATTGTTGGGTAGGCTCATATACATCAAAGAGCTACCATCCCAAATTGAGTGAAATACCAGTCATCCAACAAGGAAGAAACATGAATAGAGATTTAATCTCTAATTCTATGATCTTTCTAAAAGGTCGACAGTTAGAGTCAGGACTTAAGATCAATTTCTTTCCCAACTTAAGCTAACAAGAGAGTGATCGATATGGACTCTCAAATAAAGTCTTGAAAGGTGCAATATCGATGCTGGATAACAATAGGAAAATTCAATCAAGGTAGACATGATCCTTCTTGCACTACAAAAGTCAAGAATACAAGCATGAGGTAGATTTCTAAGATCTTAGCTACCTTCAAACCACTAGGAGTTCTCTATTTAATATTATGATTCGATGCAGTTTTGTAATTATTTATTTGAGATAAACTCAAATGATTAGTTTGATTCTCAAATTTCTTATAATCTTTAACTTGTTTAAAGGAATAAAATTTATGAATTCCAACCTCAGTTAATCAAATAAAGGCAAGCAAGTTTTAATCTTAGTTTTCATACCTCAATTTACTAAAAGTATTTTCTTTGTTCAAAATACTTAACATTCTTAATGTTCTAAGATACTTGTTTAATAAATCATATTCAAGAGTTGTGGATTAATTATAGGATTTCTCCTTAATATGACTTCTAAATTCATAATATGAATTTATCTTACCACAAAAAATCCTTCCCTATGGGTTTTAACTTTCAAAATTCGCACAAACCCCAGTTATAAATTATTTTCCTTTTAAACTTGTGTCGTACTCATTTCTATAATAATTAAAACTCTTAATTGGGTGTTAATTTTAAAGGCTTAAATTATATACCCATTTTGAAGTACTCATGTTACTTAACTAAATTTTCTTTATAGTCTTACACTACAAATTTTATACTAAAGAAATGCCAATAATTTTGCTTTGCTAAAGATCTATTTCCCATTTTATAATGTACTACGCTAATATTTTAACCATATAGAGAAATTGCTTTTGGTTATTCCCAAGATTAGTGTTAAGTCTTCAAAACTTAAAATTTTCTAAAAGTGGTTTTTGTAGTTAAAGCCTTTAGAGTTCAACCATTACTTTTATCAATGCCTTACACTTTTACTGCACAGTGTATATATATCAATATGGTCCTCTAATTAGATTTTGTCCTATTCAAGAATTCAACAATCAAATTTTTCCATTTTCTTTTATGATAAAAATTAAAGAATTAGCTTCGCAATAAATTATTATTATAATAATCGAGTCTCTAAAATTCATTTCCCATTAGAAAATCATTTATATGAACTCCTTCCTTAATTTCCCAAACTCTATTATAACTTAGAAATAAAATTTCTAAATCTCTTAATTATTTACTTATCTCAATATTCAACAAATCTTATATTAGGTAAAAACCTAAAAATGTAAATCTAGTCTCATTTCTCATCCTTTAATTTTCCATTTACAATTTCTCATTGTTTGAAATTCCTAAAAATATTTTCAAATCTCGAATTATTTTTATTTTGAACTAAATCCTTTTAGCTCAAGTTTGAAAACATAGGCATTACCAAATTTAAGAATGAATCAATACACACACACACACACAATACATATATATCGCATGGATTCAAATCACTAGCATACACATAGGAATAGATCAAATTTACTTTAATATTTAACTAATATCCAAGAGATAAATTAATCCATAAAATCATTATTAAAATTTTCATGATACTTGAAACTCTTAATTGTGTAAGTTTAAATAGTTATCTTCCTTACAAACAAGTTTTAATAGTAAATCAATGTACATAACTTATGTTCCACCAAGCATTACTAAAAACTTCTTGTTAATACTAGGATTAGTATCCAAAAGATGGACAAATTTACAAAGTTATTTTCACAAATTTTTATTTCAAATACAAATAAATATAGCATCTCTAACTCATATGTTATTTAACCTAAGCTTATTGCTAAGCTTAAAAGTTTGCCCGTTTTAACATTCAGAATTTGCTTCCAAAAGAATCCTGCTTCTATTTAGCTTTTGTTGATTTGGCTATTTAAGGATTTACACTTATATATTTTTACTTAGATTATAATGATCTTTCATAGCCTATCCAAAGCATTATATCAAATTCAATTTTTCAGAGCAAATCTTTAAATAATTCCCCAAATATCATATACAACACATAATGTTACCTCTTCCTTTATTCATAACAAATTGCCCTGACCATTGGCTACGGTGTTGATTATAAAATCAATATCGCCTTGCAATTATTCTTAGCGACTAAGATTAAGCATATAAACCCATTATTAAATTATTACTCATATAATTTATTTTTATTAATATTTCTATTCTTTCTATAATGTCAAAATACCTTTATATTTCCAAAACCTTAATATATACATATCTTGTATATATTCCCAAATATCATTTATTTTAAACAACATTAGTTTTCAAAAATATTTTTATTCCTTCTTGAATTAACATATTTTCAAAAAAATATGATTATTTAAAACACTTACTTTAATAAAAGTGCATGTCCAATTGCCACATTTGAATGTTTAAGAATCCCTATCGAGTACGTTGGCCAGACATCCCGACCAAAATCCTTAAAGCATCCAATAGTCAATTTAACACCAATAAATATATACATATATATATGGTTCAAAAATCCTCTTTTAAAATAAAGAATACTTATATCTTTATATAACCTAGTTTATACATATAACAACAAGCTTGTAATCATCACCATTAAACATCTTATGGAAAACTCGTAGAACGATATTTCCAAATATGCAATGATTACATCAAAATAATTCTTAATCAAACTCTTTGTTTAGAGTAAATAACAAATCATCTATTTTTGGTTAATTGGTGGTCAAATACCAAAACTTATCTCAATTTCCAATTGATTATTTTTTTATATTTACAAGATTTGATCCTTGATTATTTTATATCCAAAAAATTAAATATCTCTTGCAGTGATTTCCAATACGAAGATACCATAGGATTCAATTATTAACCTTCAAATAGAATTCTAATTATCAAGGGATAACTCTTAATTGAATTTGAATTGTTACTAGGAATCCAATGAAAAGAAACATCTAACCAACCAATCATACAGTCACAAATTTACTGGATGACGTGCCCAGCGGAACCATGCGTCTGCTTTCACTGTGCAACTCTGATCATATAAAGATCGACAACAAACTTCATGGTTTGAAAAAGACTGATTTTCAATCCAAACCATTTCCTGAAGTTTGTTGTCGATCTTTATATGATTAGAGTTGCACAGTAGAAGCAAACGTATGGTTCCACTGGGCACATTATCCAATAAATTTGTGGCTATATGATTGGTTGATTGGATATTTATTTGCACATGATTCCTATTGACAATTCAAATTCAATTAAGAGTTATCCCTTAATAATTAGAATTCTATTTGAAGGTTAATTATTGAATCTTATGGTATCTCGTATTGAAAATCACAACAAGAGATATTGAATTTCTTGGATATAAAATAATCAAAGATCAAATCTTGTAATTATAAAAATTAATCAATTGGAAGTAGAGATAAATTTTGGTATTTGATTACCAATTAACCAAAAATAAATGATTTATTATTTACTCTAAATAAAGAGTTTGATTAAGAATTGTTTTGATGCAACCCTCCCTAATTAGGAAACACCATCCTAGGAGTTTTCCATAAGATGCTTACTGGTGATGACTATAAGATCGTTGTTATATGTATAAACTAGGGTATATAAAGATATAAGTATTATTCATTTTGAGGATTTTGGAAATTATAATATATGGGTGTTAAATTTCCTGTTGGATGCTTTAAGGATTGTGGTTGGGACGTCTAGCCAACGTAGTCGATATGGATTCTTAAATATTAAAACGAAACAATTGGACATGCACTATTATTAAAATAAGTTTTGGAAAATCATATTTTTTTTGAAAAATGTTAATTCAAGAAGGAATAAAAATATTTTTGAAAACTAATGGTTTAAATAAAATGATGTTTGGAAATATATACAAAGCTATGTATATATTAAGGTTTTGAAAATAGAAAGGTATTTCTATATTATAGAAAGAATAGAAATATCAATAAGAATAAATTATACGAGTAATAATTTAATAATGGGCTTAGATGCTTAATCTTAGATATCGTTGAGAATAATTGCAAGGCGATGTTGATTTTATAATCAACACCGCAGCCAATGGTCAAGGCAATTTGTTGTGAATAAACGAAGAGGTAACATTATGTGTTGTTTATGATATTTGGGTAATTGTTTTAAGATTTGCTCTGAAAAACCGAATTTGATATAATGCTTTGGATAGGATATGAAAAACCAATATGTTCGAAGTAAAAACCGTAAGTGTAAATCCTTAAATAGCCAAATCAACTAAAGCTAAATAGAAGAAAGATTCTTTTGGAAGCAAATTCTGAATGTTAAAAAGGGAAAACTTTTAAGCTTAGAAATAAGCTTAGGTTAAATAATATATGAGTTAGAGATGCTATATTTAATTGTATTTGAAATAAAAAGTTCTGGAAATAACTTTATAAATGAATTCATCTTTTGGATACTAATCCTAGTATTAAAAAGAAGTTTTTAGTAATGCTTGGTGGAACATAAGTTATCTACATTGACTCACTATTCAAACTTATTGGTAAGGAAGATAACTATTTAAACTTCCATAATTAAGAGTTTCAAGTGCCATGAAAATTTTAATGATGATTTTATGGATTAATTTATCTCTTGGATATTAGTTAAAATATTAAAGGAAAAATTATGTATTCCTAAGAAGAGGCTAGTGAATTGAATCCGGGAGATATACATGTATTATGTATGTATGTATATTGATTCAACCTTAAATTAGGTAGTGTCTAAGGTTTTAAACTTGCGCTGAAAAGGATTTATTTCAAAATAAAAATAATCAGGATTTGAAAATATTTTTGGGAATTTCAAAAGGTGAGAAATTGTAAATAGAAAATATAAGGATGAGAAATGAGACTAGATTTATATTTTTAGATTTTTACCCAATATTAGCTTTGTTGAATATTGAGATAAGTAAATAATTAAGAGATTTGGAAATTGTCACTAATAAAATTTCTCAAGTTCATCTTAACATTAATTAAGGAAATTTTAAATCATATTTTAGGTTTAATTCCAGGTAATCTCGACCAGGGTTGTTAAACTGATTGTTCCAAAATAAAAGAAAATGTTTTTTAAGTTGAAAATTTACCATGTAATAGGATATAGTCCATTATAAACACTAAAATATTGACTAAATCATGATTACGTATGATGTGGTATAATTTGTTTTGAGAAGAAAGAAAAAATATATTTTGGGAAATTTTTGCTCAAAATTCTATGAGTTTAAAAATATATACTTAGACTTAATATTGCATGTACTTGAATCTGGAAATTATTAAGTGGTAGTAGTCTTTGAATTTGATAAATCATATAGTAGCTCCAAATTTGTTGATTAAATGATTTATGCAAGTAAATGTAAATTAGAATTTATCATAATAAATTGTTGAGGTTTAAGTCGCATTTTAATTCATTAAAATGTAGGATGCTACAATGTAAGTTTCTATAAATTATCAAGTTTAGATCTATGAATAAAGGTGTATCATTTGAAATAACAAGGAATATGCCTAAAAGAAAGAGATGGATTAAATATGGATTTACCGTATTTTGTACTATCTATTTTAATAACTACAAATGGATAATTCCTTATAATTCCAAATGCAACACAAATTCCCTTTTCAAATAAGTTATAGAAATTTACAGTGTTAACATATTTTTTATGGAAAGATGTAATTCCAACGCGTTAAAATGTAGAAATCTCTAATTATGAGTTAGAAGATTGTAGTAGTGGTAAGAAAAATGGTTTAATTGTAAAACTAATGTATATTCAATAATGACAATTTAAAATTAAATGACAAGTTATGAAAGGTAAATAAACCAATGAAATGAATAAGAAGGAAAGTTTAGTAACTAAAGAAGGATAGTAAGAGTTAAAAAGAACAGCAATACATATTTAATAATAAGGAAGGGAAATAAGTAGCAAACGATATTTAAATCATTTAAGTTAAGTAATAAATGACATTAAATTGATATTAATAAAACAAGTGGTCAATTAAATAAAAATAACTATTAATAGTTGGACATTGGAGACGTAGTAAATAAATAAATATGAATATATACGTAGACTCAAGTATGCGTTTATGAGGAGTGCGAATTATTAAAGTTAGCTGATTAACTTATATTAAATAAGAGTGACATGTCATTAAAATGAGTTGGAATGCGAGGTCAGCTATGTTACACAACAGAAGTTTGCCCACCGCAAGGACCTACCAGCAGTTGTGTATACATTATATTGTGTGTGACATATCTAACTGTAGGACCCGTGGAATTATATGTTCAAGTATAGATGAAGGAATACCAATGTAGAGTATGCTTCAAAATTTTAGGGGGTACATTTAAATATCCAAGTGGGTATTACCTTGATTACATTAGGCAATCTAAATGGAACGGTGAGCAAGGCTCGACGCTATGATAGTGGGATTGGTACCATATGCAGGAGTAGGAGCTATTTCATAGGTCAAGAACATTATCGATCCTAAGCGATCAACGGAAAAACGAGCGTTAAACCTAAACGGGAAATACCTCCTGCTAGTATAGACCGCGTTTGGGTCATGCACCACCATAGTTGTTTGCTAGTTTTTTGGTTAGGAGACAAGGCTAGATAACCTTTTTGGAGGTCTTTCAAACGCTTGGAGTAGTCCGAGGAGCTGAGACCTTAATAGTCCATGGAGCTGAGTCCATGATATGAAGCATTTAGGTAAATCCCAAAGACAACATAGAATACGGCTACACAATTATGACATCGTTATTATGCACTACGGGAGTTCCTTCGTATGCACGATGACGACGACATGACACTGCATTGACGATGGATCCTAATAAGGTGTAGAGTTATAGATCCTAACAAGGAAGTACCTTGGTCCAAGGGGGACTGTGGTACTTATATATATATATATATATAAGTATTGTATATTTCGAGTAGATGGGGCATATCGTACGCGTATGTGGATTCGAGATGACTAGGTAAAATGAAAGACATAACATGTAATAGAGGGCAATTGGCATAAACTAGTTTATTCATAAAGAGTGTAATTTACCAATCAACGGAACGTTGTTCTGACCCACTTCTCATTACAACCCATAGGATAGCGTTAAAGGGACAGGAACTGGTGCAAGGCTGGAATGGTAGAAGGACAGATTTCATTATCCTTGCTCGACACTGGCAAGGACAGTAGGTATCATAAGTGTCAACCTTCGTCGGTAGCTATATGTTTTATTATACTTTACTATTCCGCTATGAGTTTATAGTGGAAATTAGCCACAAGGGCCTCTTTAGCAAGTGGAATTAGTTTCTAGGATACACAACTGAAATAATTACTTTCAAGGACAAAACGTAAAATAATTAGTTTCTAGGGCCTAAAAACCTATGAAATTATGTCCTTGAAAGTAATTGGACTGCTAACTTTGTCCTTGAAAGTAATTATTCTGCTGATTTTGGCCTTGAAAGTAATTTCTTTGAATGTGTGTCCTAGAAAATAATTGGATTGCAAAGTTTGTCCTTCTGGTGAAATGCCCCGAGTTTATATCACTAGTGCTCTGACATGCATTTGTTTATTTGCAAGGTACCAAAACCAACGATCCGTACTTTAGTGGACATGGGTTTTCGATTTAGCAAAAGTTCAGGCTCATTAAGGTGTAGATTGTCACACGAAGCCTCCTATATGAATGCATTCTTTTTATAAATATTTTGAAAATATGATGCAAACACCAAACAACCTATATGTACCGACAATTCTATATGTATGCAAGTTTTCAAAAATCAAAAACTATTTTTACACACAATAATTTCCACACTCCTAAAAGTAGGAGTATGGATCAACCAATTTTTCATCCAATACCGAGCATACAATTTCTAACATCCAAAATTTAAAAATCTAATTTTTCCTGAATCTATACTCCTATGCCGGAAAAGGAATTTAGATGAAAAATTTCACATTTTCACCCTTCTTTTGGATACCTATTCCGTTGAATTTGGAACCTTCTCTTTTGCCCCCAAAATCTTTTCCAACTTTTCCAAGTACAATTTGCATAAGAAGGTTTATTTTTGGATGTTAAAATGAAACTATTCTAAGCGCAAGTCTTGTTTACTATCAACGGGTATGGAAATAAAAATTCCAAAGCTAAAATAGCTTTTTCTTTGTTATTCCCAATGTTTTTGTATATTGTCACTCCATATCGGAAAGTAAAATTAATATTCACTACCACGTCAACCTTCCCTACGCTAAGCATGTGGCCTTTGAAAATCAGAAATTCTCTCATTTTCCATAAAAACTCTATTTTCCATTCTAATCAAACATGCAAAATATTTTAAAATATTTAAATTTTCAAAAGCATTCAAACATAATTTTTCAAAAATATTTGAACACAATCTTTCAAAAGCATTTAAACATAATTTTTCAAATATTTTCCTCTCCATCCTCAAAACAAATCAAGCCACATTTTAACGTAATCGGAACTCAGTCAACAAGTTAATGCATATAATTGATTCTAGTATTATGTAGTTAATCCTAAATATGGAGAACCTTTCCTTTTACTCTAAAATAACAAGCATACAAGCACATTTATAAATTTTAACTTTTTAAAGCATAGGGATATTGACCCGTAATTTCACAACAAACATTCCCTGTCCTTTGCTTACTAAAATTTGTTTTTCCAAAATTCTAAAGTTTTCTAGGATTAAAGCAGTCTCTACCTCTATTTACTAATTTTAATTTCCTAATTTATTTTATAAACTTCCAACGTCACCAACATTTTATCGCTAGTTAAGTGTCCTTATGAGATTTCCTTATTTACACTATTTCCCAATATATGTATAGCGGTCTAAGCTCATTCAGAAAATCAACACAATAATAAAATAAGAACACATCTCACATCATATCGTACACTTTTTCAATACCAAAAGGGAGACAACTAACGATTACATCCCATATAACATAAAAGAAAATGATTGTTGGAAGCTACCCTTTAACATCAACTGGTGTTAATGATGTAATGGCTCTATCACTTCTTACTCCGTTAAAATGAACATTCCTAGTATGTCATTCTACTATTACCATTTGTCTTAACTCGCTTTTTTGGCTTCTAATAAATAATGTCCATCCAATACTTCAATCATTACACCCGATCATGAGATAAATTGTGCATTCTCATACTACAGTGACTAAGAAATATAAGCTATGCACATTTAGAATAACTCATCAAAAGATTGGCTTGGTGGAATAACTTCTACTACCTATCTTGCCTTCTTTAACCTCGAGTCAACAAACATCCTTTATGTGGGTTCGCCATCTCATTACTGTCTTCTCCCATCATACTATTATCTTCTTCCAATCAAAATCTTTGATAATATCCTCAAACTTTGGTATTTGCTTCCTTTATCCTTGATTTTTCGTGCGAGTATACCCTAGGACTTGCAAAATTGTACTTTGATACCACTCCCCGTTCCTTTGAGGGTTCTTCTAATGGCTTTCACGCATCTCCAATAAAATATTCCTAGGTTCATACCAATATTCCTTATATTCGATGGAAATTCCTTATTGTTGTTAACCGGGCTTTTAACCCGTCAGAATTCAATAGGAGTTAGACATCTAGATTAAGCCCGAATGATTAGAAACATGACCAAAGCACTTAAAAGAGCAAGAGGTTGGCCCCCAAGAAAATTCACCATAAAATAAGCAAGCTATTCGGATCTACATCAATCCAATCTAATTGGGTCAGTACCGATACGAATTGTTTAATCGTGATATCTCCAAACCTTTTGCATAGTGACCATATGCCTCTACTAAGCTCACCTATCAAGTTTGGTACCATTCCAAGCAACCTAGTTCAAGAAATGAAGACTCATATGATCCATTCAGATGTTTACCAGTATTTGAATAGAGCAACTTAAAATGGACCTACAGAACTCATACAGACTCGGATCGATTTGAAATTTAGAGGAAACACCTAGAAGATATAAAAAAGCTTTACACAAGAAATCAACTAAATTGGCCAAGCCAATTGGATCGGTACCGATCCAAATTTTGGGTCGGATCTGACCCAACTAAGGTGGGTCCCACTACCTAAGATTCATTGTGTGGGTCCCACACACACTCTAGAATGTACTGCAATGTTCGGTCTGATTCTGATAAGTATAGAGAGAATAATGGGTAGATCTCCTCCAAATTGAGCTAGTTTGACGGATCAGATTCGACCCACCTAGGATGGGCCCCACCTCATGAAATCTGATATGGACGCTATTCTACTCTTGCATATATGAAGTTTCGTGTCATTTCGTTAAGTATTGTGTGAGTTATGGCTGGATCTCCTACGAAGTAGAAGAAAAGATTCAAAAATAAGCTAAGAGTTTGGATCATCGCCGATTCAACTCAATTGGATCATCATCGATCCAAATACTTGGCTTGGATCCTCATGAGCTCCGGCTTGGAGGCTTTCCTACTCATGTACATTTCATGTATGAAGTATCATGTCATTTGGTTAAGTATTGAGTGAGTTATGGAAGGATCTCCTACAAACGGATGGATTGGATGATCCGTGAAGACAGATGATCAAACGAACTCTAAACGACTTGATATTCGGACGAGGCACTCAATTATAGGAAAGGAAGACATACAAACTAAGAAGACTTAAAAATTCACCAAGTATTCGGTATAGGTACCGATCCGACCCCATCGGATAAGTATCGATCCAAATACTTAGCTCAGATCGCCACCAAACTTTTTGGGCTCCTTCTGCATGACAAATACAAGCTCTTGGCAAAGCGGCCTTGGCCCAAGTGCTCTCCAAATCCTATAAATACCATCCCATCTACAATAGAAAAAGGATCTACTCCGATCTCTGCTAAAACTCTGCCATTGTTTCTTCACTCTTCTTCTCCCTTACAACAACCATTAAAGGGCAACTAAGGTCGTTTCGGTTGTCTATAACAATGGTGGCCTGATCTAACTTACGAAAGAAGAATCATATTGTAATCTAAACTCCTTTGTAACAGCAGTTGATTAATAAAAGCTATAAAGTGGACGTATGCTTCGTTAACAGCCAAACCATTATAAAAATCTCTTGTCTCTTCACTTTTTCTGCGACTTACTATGTTTTTTTCTATTTTATTTGCCTTGATAAACAGGCTCTTCATATCCATCTTCATGCGGTCAGCTATAGATCTCTCCACCAAGGCAACTGAAACACCCCACACCAATTAGTATACCCAAAAAGGGCACACTAAAAGATATGGTGCTTTATAGGTATAGCTAAGGCATCACAGGGACCAAGATTCACAAGACAGATAAATATAAATAGCGGAAACATTTAAATGGTAACTCATTATTCAAAATAAAACTTCATAAATAAGTCTGAGAAACATCACATGTCTCAAATACCAAATACACATGTCTTATGCAAAATACATCTCAGTCTCATAGAATTAGAGTATAATAAAATAATCATTCCTGTCATAAGTACTAGTACATCAAAAACCAAATGAAAAGAAAACTGAAAAGAAGAAGAATACATGAAGAACTCCGAGAATGTATCTCCAAGAAATCTGAATCAATTATCCTTGCCTCTGCTGGCCTATGGGGGAAAAGGGGAAATAGAGGAGTGGGACAGACTATAAGTCTGGTGAGTGAAAGTAATTACTAGCATTTCTAAGCAAGATAAAGATAATAGACTTAACAACAGTTCTAGTATAAAGAAAAGATAAAACTGGGATAAAATACTATTTAACTGTTTGCTTTGATTGTAATTGTTTGCACTTGTCTTAGATTGTTGCGATTAGGCTGAAACCCTAATCCTATTTTAGTTAGGCTGAATCCTAATTCTACCCATTGATCGGCCTTCTATCTCTGTTGTGTCACTGTGAGCTAGTCCCATCCCGTGGGTCCCACAGCAAAATACACATGTTTAGCGCTTGGAACGCAATAGCGACTTATCTACCCTAATCAATGCCGCATGCTCGGTCATCGCCGGTACTCGCTAACTGTCGCCCCCCTCTTGTGACCTCTTATTTACCATAATCAGCATAAGCATGCCCAGCGTCACCTAATCTTTTGTGAGACCATCAGTCCTAGTCTGAAAGGTTCCTGCCCAGCCTCACCTAAGTCTTTTGTGAGACCATCAGTCCTAGTCTGAAAGGGAATGCTGCCGGTACTGGTCCTAACAAACAAAATCTAGTTGCGCCTCTTGCCCAATTCCCCCGATTTGAGCTTATATCTATTGGCCCCTTATTTACTCTAGTTAGCATAAGCGTGTCCCGGCCTCACCTAACTATTATGAGACCATCAATCCTAGTCTAAAAGGGTCCTGCCCAGCCTCACCTAACTATTGTGAGACCATCAGTCCTAGTCTTAAAGGAATGCTGTTGGTACGGGCCCTGCTTCTATCTTTGCTTATTAACTTAGTGTAAGTTTTAAAATAAGATTTTTCTGTTATTTCTGTTCTATTTGCTTACTAACTTAATCTAAGTCTTTAAAATAAGCCTTTCTCTGTTCTTTCTGTTTAATTATAACCTATGTTATAATTGCTCTTCTATTCTGTCTTTTTAGTTATAACTACTAGTTATAAACTTGCTTGCAAATGTCTCAAATTTGCCTATTTCAGTCTATCTTCTTTTTATTTCAGTTCTTCTTATTTTACATCTAATTTCTGTAAATTTAATGTTTTCCATTTTAATCCATAATTGTGAATTGTTCTCTTTTTATTATTCTATTCGCGTAAAAAGGAATAAAAACTAACATTTACAGGCTAAATTCTAATTTAAAGCAGATGCAAATAAAATACAAAAAACTGTAAATAATTAAAAATACTTGAATAAAATAGCTGAATAAAAATAAATGAATAAAATAGACTGAAAAGAACTTTAAAAACTAATTGTAAATAACATATATAAAAACTATCTCAAAATTGCAGAAAAACTACAACTATTGAGAACCCTATTATTTTAAATTACTTAAGAATTTAAAATAATTACTAAACACTCACCTGTGGTCGCTAGCTCTATCCTTTGGTCTTCCTTGATCCACTTCTAGAGCGTAGAATATTTTTTATCAAAAAGATCTTCTCCTTAGAAAAATATTCTATTTAGGGTCCAGCCTCAGGCAATAAACCCAAATAGGAGAAAATCTGAATGAGAAAAATAGCTAGGCTTATGGTCTTATTTATAGTGTAGTTTAGGGATCTCAGACCGTTGGATTTGAAGATTAAATCTGGTGCAACCACGTCATAGGCTCACTAGGAACCGTCGGATGGAAGCACGAACGCACAGGATGAAAAAGAAATTGCAAAATGACGCGTACGAACGAACTACGTCCAAAGAATTAAGCGGGTCGACCTTGCTTCTGCAAGGGTCAACATGCAGGTTGACCTAAGGCCTATGGGAGTCAACCCGGCCTTGTACTGGGTCGACCTAACCCATTTTTTTTTCATTTTCTTATTTCTTTTTTAATTCGTAACTTCTTCGTTTTAACTCGGATTTTGACAAACTATATATGGAAATTGACCAGAAAAATACCACGGACACAATGGTGCAACTCCCATGACTTAATTTTGATAATTTAACAATCTTATTTTATTATTTAATTAATTCATTGATTAATTATTATAGCATAAATTTTGGGTTGTTACATTCTCCCCTCCTTAAAGGATTTCGTCCCCA
Source organism: Allium fistulosum (assembly GCA_030737815.1). Classification (NCBI taxonomy): domain Eukaryota; kingdom Viridiplantae; phylum Streptophyta; class Magnoliopsida; order Asparagales; family Amaryllidaceae; genus Allium; species Allium fistulosum. Next base: position 942,502,078 of record CM060908.1, read on the forward strand.
AAATCTCTAAGGACGAAAGAATGAAATAAATATTTTCATCCAAATTCTACAACCATATATTCAACCACTATGAATTTCATCCATTATACTTAAGTTTTTTAATGCAATTTATGATATATGCAATAGTGTAGTGTCAATATCCCTAACTAATGCAAAAGATTAGGCGGTCTACTGATTCGGTTGACTTCCTTTTATGCAATCATGTCTGTGCCATGTATCCAAATGAATGCAAATTCCTAATGACAACCGGTAGTTCTATATGTGTGCTACAACCATGATCCAAATGCAACAATCTTATGATAATCATCCATTTATAGCAACCATGAAAAATAAAATAAAATGCAAATGCGCACACATCCATATGCATATGCTTTAGTGACCTAGTTAGGCTGATCCCTATGAGATAATAGTGCCCAGCGTATATATATGCGTCCATTAGCATCCACTAGCAAACACTTGCAACCACTAGCATCCATCATACATAACATGTTCTAGTAACATGTTTACATTCAGTCTTACCAACCATAGGTTAAATCCTAAGATCTACCCTCCCAATGATACTAAAGGAAAGAACCTATTCAAAACTAAAGATGGAAATAGGAAATTCAAAACATACCATCAAAGAGATATAGATAAGAGATATGTATTTTCTCTTCAGCCTCCCACGTAGCGTCTTCAATACTATCTTCCCACTGCACCTTAACCAAAGGTACTTCCTTATTTCTAAGTTTCTTGATATCACGTCCAACGATCTTGGTAGGAATGTGATGAACCGCTGCTTCTCTCTCACTTCATCTTCCTCAAGTTGACTAGGTTCCACTACCTCTGCTGAATCATGTAAGCACTTTCTCAAGTGTGAAACATGAAAAACATCGTGAACTCTCGCGAGCCTCTCCGGTAGCTTTATCCGATACGCCATCTTCCTTACCCTTTCTACAATGGGGAACGGTCCTACGAATCTAGGAGCAAGTTTCCCACTTGAACCAAATCTTACTACCTTTCTTAGTGGAGATACCTTAATGAAAACCAAGTCTCCCACCTCAAACTCAATATCCCTTCTCTGCTTATCTGTATAAGATTTCTACCTATCTTGGGCCGTCTTCATTCTCCTTCTAATCAATTCAATCTTTTCTGAAGTCACTCTAACCATGTCGGGACTAAGTAGCAATCTCTTTGTAGATTCCAACCAACACGAAGGTGACTTGCAAGGTCTTCCATAAAGAGCTTCAAAAGGTGCCATCCCAATGCTAGCTTGAAAACTATTATTATAAGCGAATTCCACTAAAGGAAGATGCTCCTCCCAAGTTCCTCCAAAATCAAGAATGCACATTCTCAACAAATCCTCAAGAATTCTATTAACTCTCTCCGTTTGGCTGTTCGTCTTGGGTTGATAGGCCGTACTCAATCTAAGCTATGTCCCTAAAGCCTCTTGCAAGCTCCTTTAAAACTCGCTAGTAAAGATAGGGTCTCTATCACTCACTATGCTAGAGGGAACTCCATGAAGTCAGATTATCTCATGAACATATAAGGATGCCAAATAAGGTGTTGTCCTCTTACTCTTGACCGGAATGAAGTGGGCGCTCTTAGTCAAACGATCGACAATCACCCAAATACCGGTATTCCCCTTCCTAGATTGGTGTAACCCATCTATGAAGTCCATCGAAACACTATCCCACTTCCATTCGGGTACATCCAATAGTTAAAGCAATCCGCCAAGCTCTTGCTGCTCTGCCTTAACACTTTGGCATATAAGACACTTAGATACAAACTCTGCCACATCCTACTTCATGTCGCTCCAATAAAACACTCTCTTCATCTCCCTATACATCTTATCACCACTCGGATGAATAGTCATTCGGGCATGGTGTGCTTCTTCTAGAACATCTCTCATCAAATCACTAGTGCAGGGGACACAAAGTCTTCCATCTCTCCTTAGCCACCCTTTACTATCAATGGAATAGCGTTGGAGATGTCTAGAGACCTCTCCTCTGCTAATCCTATCCAAAATATCAATAAGCTTTAAATCCTCTTGCCGTCTTGAGCCAATCGGATCTATGAGGGTAGGCTTAACCTCAAGTGCTGCTAATAATACAGGGGTAATGTCCGTAGAGGGCTTAAAATCAAAGGTGGAAATAAACTCTAGGCTTTTCCACTCCACGAACATTGGACTAAGGGTTGCTCTCTTCCTACTTAACGTATCCGCCACCACGTTTCCTTTACTAGGGGTGTAAGCTATCTCAAAGTCATATGATGCTAAAAACTCCATCCAACGTTGTTGCCTCAAGTTTAAATCCTTTTGTGAGAGTAGGTACTTCAATGATTTATGGTCAGTGAAAAGCTCGAACCTCTCTCCTAGCAAGTAATGTCTCGAAGACTTGAGCACGAAAACAATAGTAGCTAACTCCAAATCATGGGTGTGGTAGCCCTTCTCATGAGTTCTCAACTGTCTAGTCCGATTACATACTACCCACCCTTCTTCCATCAATACTGCTCTAAGACCCATCCTACATGCATCAGTGTATACTGTAAAAGGCTTGGCTCCGTCGGGTAAAACTAACACTGGTGCACTGGTAAGCGCCCTCTTTAGCATCGTGAAGGAATCCTCACAATCTACATCCCACATGAATGTCGCATTCTTCTTAGTGTGGTGAGTAAGCGGTGCTGAAATCTTAGCGAAATCATTGATAAACTTCCTATAATAGCCAGTCAAACCTAGGAAGCTTCTAACTTCAGTAGCATTCTTAGGGGCCTTCCAATCTTGTACTTCTACTACCTTAGCGGGATCAACAGCTTCTTGAGACTACATGCCCCAAGAAACGCACCTCCTTACGCCAAAAGTGACACTTCGAGAATTTTGCCTTCATCTGATGAACACGAAGTGTACGAAGAATCTTCTCAAGATGAATAGTATGCTCTTCCATACTCTTGGAAAACACCAAAATGTCATCCAAAAATACTACCACGAACTTATTTAGGACAGCTAGAAAAATACGGCTCATCAAATCTACAAAATAGGCTAGGGTGTTGGTTAGTCCAAATGGCATAACTAACCACTTAAAGAATCCATCGGGTGTCCTAAATGTTGTTTTATCGATGCTATCGTCAGCGACCCTAAGCTGATGAAATCCAATGGCTAAATCAAGCTGAGAAAATACCGAAGAGCTAATCAACTGATCGAAAAGATCATATATCCTAGGAAGTGGGTAATGGTTCTTCTTCGTGAGCTTATTCAACTCTCTATAGTCTACGCAAAGTCGAAGGGAACCATCCGCCTTTATAGCGAAGACGACTGGCGCTCCCCACTCAGATATGCTCCGTCTGATGAACCCTTTCTCCAATAGCTCACCAATTTGCTTACTTAACTCCTTCCTCTTCCTGGGAGCCATATGTCTCATGGGCAATGCCACTGGCTTAGCATTATCATTCAGATAGATCCTAAAGTCGATCTCTCTCTTAGGGGGTAGTCCCCTAACTTCCTCAAAGATGTCTAGGAAATCTCTAACAACTGGAACGAAATTTAGCTCTCCTAGTGATGAATCAAGGGAATAAAGGAAGCTTAACATGACTGACCCCTGTGGGTCATAAGAAACCTCGAGAGTCCTACCGCTGCATGTCTCTAATCTGATGACTCTCCTCTCGCAGTCCAATATCGCTCCATAAGTGGATAACCAATCCATCCCCAAAATCATCCTATATCCCGAAAATCCCAGTACATAGGCGTCACAATCAAACTCTATGCCTAGTATAAAAAATTTCAAACCCCTACAAATCATGGATAAATGTGTCGATCCTCCTATGGGGTTTGAAACAACTATAGGATCTACTACTAGAGAAATATCTAAGTGCAAACAACCAACTAAGGAACTGGAAATGAAAGAATGCGATGCTCTAGAATCAAAAAGAGTTTGAATAAGAAAATCCGAAATAGAGATCAAACCATCTATAGAGACTTTCCTACCTCGATTTAGTCCACTACTAGAAGGTGCTGCATCCAAATCCTGTTCTTGCGCTGCAGGTGCGCCTGCTCTCTGCCTCATCTTCTGAGGACAAGCTTTAGTAAGATGACCAGGCTGCCAACAGTTGTGACACCTCCCCTTCATTGTGTCCTTCTTACAGTCCTTTGTGAAATGCCCAACCAATCCACAATTATGACATCTCTCGCTTTTCTTGATCTGCTTTTGAGGTCCTCCTCCTTTCTTCTTATCCTTCTTATTCTCCCACCACTACTTCTTAGAGTTTTCTGACTTAGGAACCTCCTTAAGCTCTCCTTCCTTGACAGCATTTGTCAGGAGCACCATCACCACAAGTGACCCATACGTCGCTCTCATAGGTACATGCGTCAATAACAACCCTTGGATGGGCTGATTCAAACCCTTAGCAAACTTCATGGCCTTCTTATGTGGTGTATTAGCAAGCTCCATCCCAAACCATGACAACTCATTAAACTGATTTATATACTCCTTCACCGAAAGAGTCTCTTGCTTTAGATTAATAAACTTCTCCAATTGCATGCTTTCCTCAGCTTGTGGCAAGAACTTTCCCTCAAACCTTTCCCTAAATCCAAACCAACCAATGTCTCTTCCTTCCATCTCTATGATCTCCCACCAATAAGAAGCTTCTCCTTTCAGCTGCCAAGATGCAAGCTGAACTCTCCGGTGGTCCTCCAATCCTAACAGCCCAAATATCCGCTCGGTATTCCTCAACCAAGCTCGTGCGTCCACGAAATCCTTCATGCCAGAAAACATCTTGCCTCCTATATTAGCGAAGTCCTTGCATAGCTTAGAAAAATTGGCTGCTGTAGGTGGATTAATGGGACCTCCACCCGCTAGTGTTGGATTGGGCGCTTGTCCTTGCACCTCTGGTGTCGTAGCTTGGAGATATCTACAAAACTAGCTAGGGACTTGGACACCCTCTGGAAGGTTTGGGGCATCCGCCATTCTATGCAAAGAAAAGAAAATTTAGGCTCGAAAGAAGGTTGAACTGGACTTTAAGGGGATTTTATAAAAATTCTTTTATACTTAAAAACCATTTCTATAATAAGAGTATCTTTCTGAAAAATAATTTTAGTTTAAAGATAAGTTATTTTTGAAAAATACTTTACTTTTAGAACAAGGTTTTAGGAATCCTATAACCTTAGGCTCTGATACCAAGTGAAATGCCCCCACAACCCTTAGTATACCAAAAAAGGGCACACTAAAAGATATGGTGCGTTATAGGTATAACTAAAGCATCACAGGGACCAAGATTCACAAGACAGATAAATATAAACAGCGGAAACATTTAAATGGTAACTCATTATTCAAAATAAAACTTCATAAATAAGTCTGAGAAACATCACATGTCTCAAATACCAAATACACATGTCTTATGCAAAATACATCTCAATCTCATAGAACTCCAGGAATGTATCTCCAAGAAATCTGAATCAACTATCATTGCCTCTGTTGGCCTATGGGGGAAAATGGGAAATAGAGGAGTGGGTCAGACTATAAGTCTGGTGAGTGAAAGTAATTACTAGCATTTCTAAGCAAGATAAAGATAATAGACTTAGCAACAGTTCTAGTATAAAGGAAAGATAAAATTGGGATAAAATACTGTTTAATTGTTTTCTTTGGTTGTGATTGTTTGCACTCGTCTTAGATTGCTGTGATTAGGCTGAAATCCTAATCCTATTTTAATTAGGCTGAATCCTAATTCAACCCGTTGATCGGCCTTCTATCTCTGTTGTGCCAATGTGAGCTAGTCCCATCATGTGGGTCCCATAGCAAAAGAGACATGTTTAGCACTTGCAACGCAGTAGCGACTTATCTACCCTAATCAATGTTGCACGCTCGGTCATGGTTGGTACTCGCTAACTGTCGCCCCCCTCTTGTGACCTCTTATTTACCATAATCAACATAAGCATGCCAAGCCTCCCCTAATCTGTTGTGAGATCATCAGTCCTAGTCTGAAAGGGTCCGGCCCAGCCTCACCTAAATTTTTGTGAGACCATCAGTCCTAGTCTAAAAGGGAATGTTGCCGGTATTGGTCCTAACAAACAAAATCTAGTGGTACCCTTTGCCCAAATCCCCCGATCTGAGCTTCTATCTATTAGCCCCTTATTTACCCTAGTTAGCATAAGCGTGTCCCAGCCCGACCTAACTATTGTGAGACCATCAGTCCTAGTCTGAAAGGGTCCTACCCAGCCTCACCAAACTATTTTGAGACTATCAGTCCTAGTCTGAAAGGGAATGCTGTTGGTACGGACCCTGTTTCTATCTTTGCTTATTAACTTAGTGTAAGTTTTAAAATAAGTGTTTTCTGTTATTTCTGTTCTATTTGCTTATTAACTTAATCTAAGTCTTTAAAATAAGTTTCTCTGTTCTTTCTGTTTAATTATAACCTATGTTCTAATTGCTCTTATATTCTGTCTTTTTAGTTATAACTACTAGTTATAAACTTGCTTGCAAATGTCTCAAATTTTCCTATTTCAGTCTATGTTCTTTTATTATAGTTCTTCTTATTTTACATCTAATTTTTGTAAATTTAATGTTTTCCATTTTAATCCATATTTGTGAATTATTGTCTTTTTATTGTTCTATTCGCGTAAAAAGGAATAAAATGAAACTAACATTTACAGGCTAAATTATAATTTAAAACAGATGCAAATAAAATACAAATAACTGTAAATAGCTGAATAAAATAACTGAATAAATAGACTGAAAAGAACTTTAAAAACTAGCTGTAAATAACTTATATAAAAACTGTCTCAAAATTGCAGAAAAACTACAACTATTGAGAACCCTATTCTTTTAAATTACTTATAAATCTAAAATAATTACTAAACACTCACCTATGGTCCTTAGCTCTATCCCTTGATCCACTTCTAGAGCGTAGAATATTTTTATCAAAAAGATCTTCTCCTTAGAAAAATATTCTATTTAGGGTCCAGCCTCAGGCAATAAACCCAGATAGGAAAAAATCTAAATGAGAAAAATAGCTAGGCCTAGGGTCTTATTTATAGTGTAGTTTAGGGATCTCAGACCGTTGGATTTGAAGATTAAATCTGGTGCAACCATGTCATAGGCTCATTGGGAACCGTCGGATGGAAGCACGAACACACATAATGGAAAAGAAATTGCAAAATGACGCGTACGAACGAACTGCGTCCAAAGAATTAAGCGGGTCAACCTTTCTTCTGCAAGGGTCGACATGCAGGTCGACCTAAGGCCTATAGGGGTCGACTTGGCCTTGTTCTATGTCGACCTGACCCATTTTTTTTCATTTTCTTGTTTCTTGTTTAATTCGTAACTTCTTCGTTTTAGCTTGGATTTTGACAAACTATATATGGAAATTGACCAGAAAAATACCGTGGACAAAATAGTTCAACTCCTGTGGCTCAATTCTGTTAATTTCACTATCTTATTTTATTATTTAATTAAATCATTAATTAATTAATATAGCTTAAATTTCGGGTTGTTACAGCAACCTAATCTGTTTGGATGAGCATATCTTCCCAAAACACGGAAGGATCATCCAAGCCATGGTTACCTAAACCAAAAACTGCTTAGCTTCTTGAACCAATAAAACCGTGTTCATATAAGCAACCTGCTGAGTCGACGGTGTCAAATCGACTCGAAAATCATTGTTTAGCTACTTGGACTGGTCAAACCACGCCTGAGTATGCTCCATCTACTCGCTGAGTTGAAGAAAGTGAATTGACTCAAACTACTGGTTCGACGGGAAATCTCGATCCCAGCCTTCTAAGAACTAGTGTTGCTTCGGCAACATCGGGAAGTCCCAAACCCTCGCGCATTACATCTTGAGCCATGGAACCACGCTCTTGAAGTACGAACTCCTCACGTTACCCAAAGATTGGAAACGTCGAGAAGTTTCCAAACCGTTTCGGATCGACGGGTCGTATCGATTCCATAAGCTGCGCATTTCGTAAGTCGCGCACCCCCAAAAGCTGTGCATCCCATAAGTCGCGCACTCTCATAAGCCACGCCACCCATCAGCCGCTCATTAATTCTTGAACCGTGGAACCACACTCTCAAAGCACGAACTTCTCACATTACCAGATTGGCAATGTCGAGAAGTTCCAAACCATTCCGGATCGACGGGTCATATCAATCCCATAAACCGCACATTTCGTAAGCCACGCACCTCTATAAGCCGCACGTCCCATAAGTCATGCACTCTCATAAGCTACGCCACCCATAAGTTGTGCATCACTTCTTGAGCCATGAAACCATGCTCTCGAAGCACGAACTTCTCACATTACCCAAAGAGTGACAACGTTGAGAAGTTCCAAACCATCCCAGATTGATGGGTCATATCGATCCCATAAGCCGAGCATCTCATAAGCCATGCACTCTCATAAACCACACATCTCATAAGCTATGCAAACACTGCACAATGTTGCTTCAGCAACACCAACAGACCGTCAAAATTATCTAAGTATCGATGTTGATTTGACAACACCGGGAAACTTGTTTATTGCAGGATTAATAGGAATCGATCCCTACCACCCAAAAGCACCGACATTGCTCTGGCAATGCCGCGAAGTTCCCAAACTAAGATTTTGACAAAGAATTCTGATCTTTTACCAAAATGTTTAAAGTTAAGCCATTTAAGTCATGAGCTCCCAGAAATAGGAGCTACGACACTACTTTGACTGGAGGCATCTAGAGAGCCGCCCAGAACATCAAGTCTCGCATTAAGTGTTCGGAGTAATCAGCCCCGTGGACCATGGACACATAACAAACTAACACTTAGTCAGGACAAAAAATCACTCCATGGTTCTGTTACGTCGAACAGAGAATTTCAGCAATTGCAATAGAACTAAGCAGTATAGTATGTTGAATGCTGAGCGACTGCGGAATTAAAAGAGAAACTGCTCCAACCTGCTAGACATCGATATTGCCTCAACAACATCGAGAACTCCAGACCGTCATATCAACAAGAAAGTCGAACTCCTTAAAATTCATCATCGCTGGAAAATAGGCGATAAAAGGAGGAACTTACCATCGACTAAAGATAGATGATGACAGAAGACGTTTCCAGAATCAAGTCATTGATGCACCGGCTTTCAAAGACAGAAGTAGGTGCTCAACTGAGTACTCAAAACCCAACTTGCAAGAATCCAACATAGCCCAAAGATTGGCAGTGCTTGGGGTGAATAACTTGTCTTTCATATATTTGACACCGCTCGTAGACTAGCGACATTAGGAAGGATAACACCCGATCATCAAAAATTCATCGTGGCCTGGACTTTAGCCTCGCTTCGTGTAATCAACCATGTAGGGACCGATTAGATACCTCGACTCTTGCCTATGGAAAACAGCTATTGTCCGCAGACAGACAACGACAAGGGGAGAACACTTAGAATCGAGAAGCTAAACTATTGATTCTCGAAGACTAAAACCAAAGAATAAGGTGAATATCCGCAACAACGTCAATTCCCTAGCAAAGCACATATGGCATGGAAGAAGCAAAGTTAATTGTCATAGACTCAAGACAAACATTACCAGACTATTCCGATCCATGTTTACGATGGGAAGAGAGCAAGTGTACAGGAGGGCAATGTAATGACTCACCCCCACAACATCTAATCTTCTAACAGTGCTTAGAATTTAGCATGTGGGAATAATGGGTTCCACAAATGGAAGTCAGTTTGCAACAAAAATCGACCGAAGGAAATTTGACCATATAAGAACAACCATGGAATTGGTTAAACAATGACCCTGTACTGCCAAAGGGAGCACCTAATGGTTATAAACAAAGCAAAGTAACGTAGACGCCTGGGACTCTCATCCTTCCTAAAAATGGCATATCCCGGGGTTAAGCAACGTTAAGAAAATAGCCAATTGGGTTAATAGGAATCTACTCAACTCTACAAGATCAGATGAATGATTCAATCCTTACCAACATGACTTTAACACTGCCCGAAGATAGGTAGCACTAAGAAAAGACTTCTACAGTCAAATCATCGAAGTGCTAGTTTTCAAAGACCGAAACTGAAACCCAACTGGATTAAAAGCACCGCTGAGTTAGCAGGAAAAATTGATCCCAACCTCCTAAGTGTCAGTGTTTCCCCTGCAACGCCGAAGCCTTTTCTCACTTTATAGGATTAATGAGCAATACTCACCATAGTGAACCATAATACAATAACATCCGGAGATATAAGTTAATTCTCAACTGAGTTCTACCCTTTTTTTCGAAAAACTACTGTTGTCCAAAGATAGGCAAGGACAGGAAGACATAACCTTTCATAGGTCAATCGGATGGCTCAACCTAACATCGTAGGAATCAGCCACAGCATAGGAATAAAGCTACGTAGAAAGGAAATCCTAGGATTGAATTGCTCATATGCTAATTTTTAAGGATGAAAGCTGGTGCACAACTGAATTTCCAGAATTCAACCTAGAAGTAATTTAGATATGGCTAAAAAATAGGCAGCCTCAAGGAAATGTTGCTTAGAACCAAGCAAATAGGTTATTAATTCCAAAAAACAAGAGTTGACATATGAACAAAACTTCTGTGACGATGTCAGCAACCAAGAAAAGTCTGCATGGCTAAGGACAAGTGAGAACAATCATGAAGGGTCGAAAATAAAATCCCCGAACTTCCTCAACTCCAGAATAGGATTGAGAGCTAAACTGAGGGCAATTGAGCAATTCACCCCACACCTTTCCATCTCTCGCAAGCGTCTATATACGAGCAATCGAAATAGCTAGTCCCGCAAATAAGGATAGGCATATAAACCCTCAGTCTAAAACACGAAGTTGGTTAGATAATAGTTTTATTCTGCCAAATAGACATTTCTTACAGCAAATTGTCAGTAAAGGAAATAAAGGGTTCAATTTTCAAAAATTAACCGTCGCTTAGGGTTTGGCGATAACAAAAAGGATTGATGACCAACTTATAGTCCGACTAGATCATTTGGTTCCATTTTGAAGGAATATGCCATCGCCTGAAGATTGGTGATGCTAAGAAGAGACTAATAAAATGAAACTATCAATACATTGGCTTTTAGAAACAGAAGTAAAATCTTAATCGAGTCTTTAATGCTATCCTTTTGGAATCTTATGTTATCTGATGATCCACAACATCAAGGAAAAATCCACAGGGTTAAGTCATCCATACATGAGTTTTCAAAGATAGAAACTAATACATGATTAGGATCTCAACACCAGACTCAGAAGAATTTACTTTAGCAAAAGAAGCCGGAAACGCGCCTTTCTAATGCATACCGACATCATTACAAAATTCACATCTTGGGATCAAGCAACCAAGTCCCTCGTTCTCAAAGATAGGAGCTATCGTGTCAATCAAACTGATGCAATTGAACTTATTTCTAAGGAGACCTAGTCCCCCAAAGCATGTTGGTTCAGTAGTCAAAGTATTCAGCCCTACAGACTGGGCATATACACCAATGCTTTGTCGAACGAACTCAACTGAGCATGAACTCTACTGAACATAAACAAGAACATTCATGGAACTGGCTAGACCAAGCAACCTTATAGTTCTAGAAAAAGCAATTCTCAAAACCAAGGAATTAAGCCAATAGTCCCCAGAGACAGAAGCTAGTGTGCAGATTGAATTCCAAAATCCACAAAGGAAGGATATTCGCGATCGAATAACTCATGCAGTATTTTTCGAAGACTGAAGTTGTGCCTAATCGAACTTCAACTACAACTCTACAAACCAACCTCATAATTTAGCCACACTTATTCGTCTCGAAACAATGGGAATAAGGGCGAAACGTAAGCTGCAATGGATCCAGCTCCTAGAGAAATGGAAGTTCCTCCGCCAGACTAAAGATTGGATGACCATAAAGTCATTTTCAACAACAAAACTTGGCGTTCCACATTGTCAACACGTTATCTATGCAAAGTGGACCCGGTGTCCCGAGCACCACAAATGGACCATTCTGCGTAGATAGCTCACATGTGCCAGAATAATGAGTCAGTCATACTTTAAGATTATCTTTCTTGAAACTCACCCGTTATCGATGTGAAATCGATGATGGAGTCGTCTTTCGTAACGACATGGGAAGCTTTTCTTTTTAAGATCATCAAAAGTGCAGAAATAGGAAGAGCAATATGATGGAATCATCCACTATATCCAATTTTGAATAAATCATCACATTAGAATTCAAAACGACGATAGAAGCTTAGCCAAGTCCTCGAAAGAGATAGCTGAAGATGAAAAGCAAGACATGACTCTGGAATGACGCACACTCGTTTGAAGCAAAAATAAATAAAGTAAACTGTTTAAGATCGAGTCAGTTAGGCATTTAAGTAAGCTAAAGTTTTTTTTGCTAAAAATTTGCTAAGTATTCAGGTCGGTACCGATCCGATCCAATTCCAATCCGATCCAATTCCAATCCGATCCAATTGGATCGGTACCGACCTGAAATTCTTCATCCAAACTACCCCAAACTCCTTCGACATGTTGTACCTGATATACATGTGCACTCTGAAGGTTATCAAGCTAAGATTGCTTTGTAATCATGAGCGATGAAGATATGCATTAAAAGATGAATGGATAACCGACACATCATAGATAACTTCTTGTGACAGTTTAAAATGATCTACAATGCTCCTTGAAATGGAAACCCAGAGATAATCAATTCTAGAGCACACCTTATTTTCAATGAAAGCGTAATCTGGGGGGCAAACGTTAACCAGAATTTTGACCCGTCAAAATTCAATAGGAGTTAGAACATCCAAATTAAGCCCGAATGACTTGAAATATGACAAAAGCACTTAAAGAGCAAGAAGTTGGCCCTTAAGAAAATTTACTGTAAAATAAGCAGTCTATTCGGATCGGTACTGATCTGATCCAATCTGGTCGATACTAATCCGAATTGTTGAATCTTGAGATCTCCAAACCTTTTGCATCACAACCTTATGCCTCTACTAAGCTCTCCTATCAAGTTTGGTAATATTCCAAGTAACCTAGTTCAAGAAATGAAGACTCATCCGATTTTCAAATGTTTACCCGCTTTTGGACCAAAGCAACTTAAAGGACCTATAGAACTCATACTAACTCGGATCGACTTTGAAATTTGGAGGGAACATATAGAAGACATAAAAGAAGCCTTACATCAGAAATCAACTAAGTTGGCCAAGCCAATTTGGATCAATACTAATCCAAAATTTGGATCAATACTAATCCAAAATTTGGATCATATCCGACCCAACTATGATGGGCCCCACCATTTGAGATTCATTGCATGGGTCCGACACACCCTCTAGAAGGTACCTATAAAGTTTTCCCTGATTCCGATAAGTATCGAGCAAGTTATGGATGGATATCCTTCAAATTGAGCTAGTTTGTCGAATCAGGTCCGACCTACCTAGGATGGGCCCCACCTCACGAGATCCGATTTAGAGGCTCTCCTACTCATGTACATTGCATGTATGAAGTTTCATGTCATTTGGTTAAGTATTGAGTGAGTTATGATTAGATCTCCTACGACCTAGAAGAAGAGATTCAAAAATAAGCTAAGGGTTTGGATCACCATCGATCTGACTCAATTGGATCATCGTCGATCCAAATAATTAGCTCGGATCCTCTTGAGATCCGATTTGGAGGCTCTCCTATTAAGTTACATGTCATTTGGTTAAGTATTGAGTGAGTTATGGATGGATCTTCTACAAATGGATGGATTGGACAAACCATGAAGACAAATGATCAAACGAACTCCAAACGACTTGATATTCGGACAAGGCACTCAATTATAGGATAGGAAGACAACCAAACTAAGAAGACTCAAAAATTCACCAAGTATTTGGATAGGTACCGATCCGACCATATTGAATAGGTACTGATCCAAATACTTAGTTCAGATCACCACCAAACTTTTTGGGCTCCTTCTACATGACGAATACAGGCTCCTAGCAAAGCAGTCGTGGCCCAAGTGCTATCCAGATCTTATAAATACCATCCCATCTACAACAAAAAAGGATCTGCTCTGGTCTCTGCTGAAATTCTGCCATTATTTCTTCACTTTTCTTTTCCCTTACAACAGCCAATAAAGGGCAACTGAGATCCTTCTGATTGTCTCTAACAATGGTGGCTTGATCTAACTTAGGAAAGAAGAATCGTATTGTAATCCAAATTCCTTTGTAATAGCAGTTGATCGATAAATGCTATAAAGTGGACGTAGGCTTCGTTAACAGCCGAACCACTATAAAAATATCTTGTCTCTTTACTTTTTTTGCGATTTACTACAGCTTTTTCTATTTTATTTGCCTTGATAAACAGGCCTGGTGCTTTCACACTCAATCTAGGGTGTAGATCCATTTTTTGGGTTAGCATTTGCTACCCTATGAGTATCCATAACTATTTTATTTATAGCCTAAACCTTTACCCTGTCTTACCTAGGCAGCCATCCCTATCTACTCCATATCAAAAATTAGTTTGATTTTTCACAACTCTTTAAAAAATAAAACTTCACCGTCATGAAGTACCTAGTTCAAAATTTTACCTTTGAAAATATAAACTTAGAAACTTTTTTATCAAATTCAAAAATTATTTGTTTTCTGAAGAGGAGCCATAAAAAACTTCCATTTTTAAAGACTTTCTACAACAAATACTTACTTCCTCAAAAGTAGTATTTTTAACTCAAGATATGTTTAAAACCCAATTGTCATACCAAACCATTTTAAAAAAACATCCCCTATAAATTTTGAAAATGAAAATTAGAGTAGACAAGGATAATTTCCATTCTAATATTATTCTACTGCTCATGTTATTTCCACTTTCACCCTTAGCGGAGATTCTAATAGCATATGAGGGGGACTTCTAAAAGATATGTGCAATTGCTGCATCTATCTAAGTACCTATCTAAAAAATATGCATAATTACTACACGTAACTATGGAATTTCTCCATTCATCCTATCTTATTCATGTTGCTTTTCACTTATATTATTTCTAGCTAGATTGCTAACCCTTAGTGTAAATTCCCAATGCTGCTTCTACTCAAATTTCCTAATACTACTACTATTAGAATTTCTCCTACCTAAATTGCCTTTAAGTGGCTTCTCTTTACATAGCTCTTTCCTCTTTTATTGTTTTCTTCATTAACTCATTGCAATGCACGTATCTACTACTTTAGTCATTATGCTTTTCTTTAATAACATGAAAAGATATATATATATATATATATATATATATATTTCAACCTTTTTCTTCATATTTTCCTTATAGAGAATATTCCTCATATCTTCATTATCGGGCGTTCTTACCCTTATATTCTATTTACCTTATTTCAATTAAGTACTATTTCCATTTATCAACCCCTTAGAATGAATTTAAGAAAAAACATCTAGATTTACAAAATAGGAAAAAAATATCATCGAGCCAAACCTACACTCTATCTTCCATTTATAAAAATGAAAAATCCCTTTATTAAACACCTTCAAATCGATAATTTTTGGACCCAACCAATTTTAAACTAGGAAATTCAAAATTTTATTGCTTTTCCAAAATAACAACTTCCCAATAAATCCTTTTAAAAACCCATTCAAAACGTTTAAAAGAATTTTCAAAAATCTTTTTGTAAAATTCTTTCGCATGGGCTTAGACTTAGAAATGGTCTTTAATTGCCCCTTCTTTGGACTCTCCTTCTTTTCTCTTTACTGTTAACCTCTTCTTATTAAGAGTATATACTAAAAATTTGGCTATCTTCTTTTGGTGATTAGTGCACACCTTCTTACAGAACTTACTCAATTCTTCTTCATATCTTGCTTCCGAGTGCTCGTAACATACAGGTCCTAATCAACAAACTATCCAGATGAAATGTATGTCTTCAATCAACAATCTAGCAAAATCCACAATCATAGGGTCTTCGAAGCCCAACAAAGGAGTCAAGTACCATCCATCCTCGAGGATCCTTCTATATGTCGTGCTCATGCTCTTCTTGGTCAATGCCTTGCAGTACAGCCAATGCTTCATGGGGTAATCGGGGTAGGTGTATAAATTTAACTCTATTTATTGGCCCAACTCATAGTTGCCTCGTCCATCCTATCGTAATATGGTAACAGCTACTTCTATAGTTGAAATTTATAGAGTTTGGTGCATAATATATATAACTATAGGTAAAATTATAGATACGTTCTCTTAGCGTATCTTAATCCTTATAATCGACTAACCTAAGCTTTGATGACAAATGTAACAATCCATACCTTAATGGGCCCGAATTTCGAAAAAATCAAAGCCCAAGTCTATTAGGGTATGGATTGTTGGTTTTGGTAACCTGTAATAAACATAAGTATATAGTGAGCTATCTACATCAACTCACAATGGAATAGAAAAATATAATAGAATATATATGCTGACCAAAGCTACTACCTTAGAATCGATATTATTCCTTTAGTATCTTATTGCCTCACAAGCACTGAGCATGTATAAGAAGACTTCACCATCTGCATTTCTTGTCTTGCTCTAGTAGCATGTCCCTCAAAATATATCATGTGGGTTGTAATGAGGAGAGAGGCCAGAACAACTGATGATTGGGATATTACACACTTTACCCATAACATTAATTTATGCCAATTGATTTCCATTTAATTGTTATGTCTACTATTTACGGCTAATCCGTTCATCCTATATGCACGCACGATATATTCATCCTTCTTCGAGGTATAACTATATATATGCCTATATACATATATCTAAACGGTGTATTACCCAAAAGAAAACCACGGCCAGTTAATACTTCTTTAAAATGAAGGAGGCGGACCCAGCGATATAATAACTAAACCACAAAGTGGGCCCTTTGCAATGTAAAAGCTAGTCAATCGGTCCTTGCTATAGAGACCGATAACCCCTATGTATGGCTTTATAATTTAATTTTCGCATTACTAATGCGTTCCAAAGACTCATCGAAGGGTTAGCTAGACCACCATCGACAAATACACAACCAACTAATTAAACTTTGAGGTATAAGTGTATCCCATATGTATTCTACACTTGTAGGAAGAGAAATCAATCAGGTATAACCCGAGTCTCTACTACTGACCGCTTAGGACTACTAGTGGCCATAGCTTATATGCCAGCCATACTACTACTAAATGACAGTCCAACAATAATACTGATATAGCCCATCGAACTTTCATAACCAAAATCTCATTTAGACTAACTTAATGTAAGTCAAGGAAAATGCCCCTTTAATTTACTTAATACCTCTTATTACAGATGAAGCAGACCCCATTTCCCTAAATGTAATGTGTCATTTAATATTTCAAATCCAAGGTGAACCCTTGGTATATTTTCCTCTATCTATATGCAAACGCATATCCCTTCCTCATGGGTCCTATGGTTGGAGATGTCCCACATCAGTAGTAAGTATACACAATTGCTGGCGGTCACTAGGTGAAGGGTAGGCATTTGTTGTGTAACTCGACTGACCTCGCATCCCAACACACTAAACGAATCCAACCATCCTAAGTCTAAATGTTAGGCTAGGCACACTAATTTACACTTGTTCTAAATGTATAATTACGGTAGTATAATTTCCCGCTATGAAAATTAAACTACTTTCCAGCATCAAATTCCTATATTATACACTTATTTCTTATATTCCATAAATGTCAATTATCTATAATAAATAGTCATTATTATTCTATTTGGACAATCTCTAATAAAATTTATTTATTCGTTCTAATTCAACTTATTATGCCTATTTCATTTCTCCATAAATGGCATATTAAATCCATTAACCAGTCCCACTAATAACATTTATGTCATCACTTAACTCATGTAACTTTATATTAACTGCGGATTTATTGCCCTATTAATTTTGGAGTTACTATCTCTTTTCCATTTACATCACTTAGTCCTAAAATTTACTATGTTATTAATAACTAAACATCCTAATTATAACTAATATGAGTATTAACGTAGATTACATTTTATATATGTGTGTGTGTCGCTATGCGCGTTTATATGTGTATGTGTGTGTGTCTGTGTATTCCTATTTCTAACTATTAATTCCTAAACCAAAACATTCCTTTCCTCGTTTTAATTTATCAAAGCTATGCTTCCAAAAAGGGTTACCGTTATAACTTTCCATAAATAAACCAAAAGTTAGCTTTTCTTCATTTGAAATTATAAAGAATTATCACTTTTCTTTTATTGGAAAAGACAGTGCAAACTACGGAGAACAACATCTACACTTCTCTTTTCTTTTTGAATTATTCCTTATTATTTCAAACGACGCACTTTTATGCATGATTGTGGAATTGGATAATTTATGGAGATTACACGGAAATTGGTACAACTAAATTGTACCCTTCCCCTATAAATTAAAAAGATAGAAATTCACATTTCAAGTCAAATTTGGACAATCTAAACCAGTACTAACATTTTACAACCCAAAAATAAATTAGGAATAAACTTTACAACTGTATCAACATTCCACTTTAAAAAATTTAGGGATTGAATTCCAAATTTCCAGATTAGAGTATAAATAATATTCCTATTCCAATTTCTTATTTTACAGAAAATGTAAGCAATATTCCAATAAGTTCATTTTAAGCCTATAACTCATCAGATCTTATACATGCATAATAATTAAATAAAATTCAATGATATAAATTTCAATGTTATAAATAAATTATATAATTTCCCGCTCAACTTTCTAGCTTTCTAAATCTCCCAAATCTGAATTCATCCTTTTACTTGACCCTATTTCCATTCTAATCCAAAAGAATATATATCACAAGATATATACGTGCCATTAAAATTACAAATCTGAGAAGAAATTTAGGATTAAGGGGAATACATATATATAAATATAAGATTTACCTTCTTCTTTTGCAATGTTGATTCGCTCCTTCTTTTCTTCTCTTCTTCTCTTTGATTTTCCGCCCTTCTCTTATTTGTATGTGTGTGTGTGTGTATAATATTAAAATTAATAGAAATAGCAGAGAAGGGAAAATAGCAGAGCTTCACTACTTTCATCAGAAAATATGAGAAGAGAAGTATGGGGTTAGTCCTATATTTAGGTGTTCGAATTAATCGTATCCGTTAGATTAAAATAATTAAATCCGGGCCATTCGACCAAAGTTCAACCCTAGCCGCCGCCATCAAGACCGATCAACCGCTCTCTATGGTTGGTCGATCGACCCAAGGAGAGGATCGACTGATGGGAACCGCATTTAATGTTATTTATTTCCTAATTTTCGATTTTAATTTATATTCTTTCCGAAAACTTCAAATGCTGATAACTTCTTTGTTTGAACTCCGATGACAAAGCTCCAGATTTGAAATTCCTCAGAAAATTGCCTCGAACGCAATGGTGCAAGTTTCATGGTAAAATTCCGATGTTATCTCAAATTTCATTTTTGAGCCTTAATAATTATTTAATAATACCATTAATTTTACAAAGTGTTACATTCTTCCACTTAAATGAATTTCGTTCTCGAAGTACCTCAAGGGTTGAATCATGTAACATAGCGTGCCACCATTTAAATTATCTAACCGATTACTATACAACCAATTTTGCAACCAAACGTGTATAAGTGCACTGTGTATCCCAACATATATGAGATGCATGTTGAATAATTCTTAATCAGTGCCTCCCATACGAATGCATTATTTTTAATAACTTTTTGAACATATGATGCAAAATAACCTATATACTGGCAATTCTATATGTATGCAAGTTTTCAAAAATCAAAAGTCATTTTTCACACAATAATTTCCACACTCCTTAGAGTAGGAGGATGGTTCAACAAATTATGCATCCAATACTTGACATACAATTTCTAACATCCTAAATTTAAAAATCTAATTTCCCTAAATCTATACTCCTATGTCGGAAAAGAAATTTATATGGAAAATTTTACATTTCAACCCTTCTTTTGGATACCTATTTCGTTGTACTTTGGAACTTTCTCTTTTGACCCTAAAATCTTTTCCAACTTTTCAAGTAAAATTTCATAAGGTTGTTTATTTTTGGATGTTAAAACGGAACTATTCTAAGCGCAAATCTTGTTTACTATCAACAAGGTATAGACATAAAAATTCCAAAGCTAATATAGCATTTTCCCTTGTTGTTCTCTATGTTCTGTATACTGTCACTTCTTGTTGGACAGCAAAATTCATATTCACTAACAGTCAACCTTCCCTATACTACGCATGTAACCTTTGAAAATCAAAATTCTCTCATTTTGCATAAAATTCTTTTTCCCCTTTCAATCCAACTTGAAAAATAATTTGGAATTTTAAAATTTCAAAAGAATTTAAGCACAATTTTTCTAAAGCATTTGAACACAATAGTAATGGCAGACAAGTCGGGGAAAGCTAGGAATAGGCTAACAGGAACAGTCTAGCAGGAACAACTGAACAGAATAGCCTAACAGAAATGGTCGAACAAGAACAGACGAACCAGAATAGATGAACAGGAATAGATGAACAAGAGTTGCCAAATGGAATTCCTTAAGTCTATGTCTTACTTTCTATTGGTGAATAGATCATCATATTTTTTTACCCCAAGCATTGTACTGAAGATCTATATATGTCGGATAATGAAAATAGACAATGGTTATAGGCACATTCTGGCCGAACCGCTATAAATCTTTGTATTTTTTACTTTACTGCAATTTACTTTCTGCATAGCCTATATGTGACCTGCTCTCTAAAAATCAATCATAATAGAAATA
The DNA here is from genome assembly GCA_030737815.1 of Allium fistulosum. Taxonomy (NCBI): domain Eukaryota; kingdom Viridiplantae; phylum Streptophyta; class Magnoliopsida; order Asparagales; family Amaryllidaceae; genus Allium; species Allium fistulosum. The sequence goes on from CM060908.1 coordinate 942,522,739, forward strand.
TAACGACTGTGTTATGCACTCTGTATTCACAACTTTGCAATAAATAGATTGGAGGTGTTTGTCCATTTTTTGAGCAAACAATTCTCAAAAATTGAATATTTAATTCCAAAATTAATATTTAAAATCCTTATTTATTTTCAAATTCCCTTAGGACACCTTTTTAGAATATTTTATTTAACTATATTTTTCCATCTATAAAAAGTCTTCCAATGTTTTATATCAAGACATAAACTTATATAATTCACTTTTATAACCATACTAAAAAACATCCCTTTCTAAATAAATTCAATTAAATCACGTTTATGGTAGTTTCAGAGGGTATATAAATCAATTTCCTTATATAAGAGATAATCAAATAAAAACTAAATGTAATGACCCATATTTATCGGTAACTAAAATATTAAATTTAATAAGATTTTAAAATTGTAATATTGTAAGAAATTAAAATTTATGATTTGTAATGATAAAAAAATTAGAATGTAATATAGTAATATTGATTTAATGTAATTGATAACCGTTTTAATCCAATTTCAGTCAATGGATATAATTGTAAGGTTGTTTGGTTGTAATTGTAAATAATGAAATAAATTAAATGAGGCATTTAATGATGAGATTGTATGTAATTGACTGGAATAGGTTAATATAGAATATAAAATCATTTTGTTATAACCCTTGGTTGTAAATGAAAATATAATGGATATGAACTATTATATAAACGATGGTTGTAATTATCTTCTCATTAATTTGTCCGTTTGAATATTAAATGGGTAATTAATGGAATTAAAGCAATTGAATGTTGGAATTATATGTTGTTAATTGAAATTGAATATAACTAGTGATATGTAAGTAGTCATAACATTTGTTGTAGATAATAAACTTATAAATATGATTAAATTACTTAAAAGTAACAATTGTTCATTTATCATCTCATTATTTAATATGTTTGGAATTAATTTGGAAATCAATGAAAATTTATATAATTAATTATTGCAGTTAATATGGTAAAAAATGTTAACGGTAAAATAATGAATGTAATAAAATGTAAACTTATGTTAATATAATTCATAGGGTATTGTTGATTGAATAATAAGGATGATAACATAGGTTTGAATGCAATTGGATGAGAATTGGATGCGTAGTTAATGGCATTTAACCTTTTTAATATGATAAGGGGAAACAAATTAATATTGCATTAATTGATACTACATCTTTTAATTAAGATAAAGTGTAACGATCCGTAACTTTTAACAACTTTAAAATGGCAGTACTTGAATTTAAATAAAAATTAAATAAAAAAAATTTGAATTTGCGATGTTGAGTGTTTTATTTGACCAAATTTAACAGAATAAAATTTTTGTGAAATTTCAAATTTGGTCAAACTTAATCAAAATTTGACTTTTGGCTGAAAATTTTAAATTTGAATTTTAAAATTTTATTCTTTTTATATGATACTAGACTGAATTCTAATCTTCCCTCCACTTTTCGTTTCGTCAAAATCAAATTTCTATTGCTCTAAAAATTTGAATTACTGCGAAAAAGTAACATGAATTGGTAGTGTTCAGTTGTGTTTTATTTGGCTAAGGCATATTGGGTTTGTTTGGTCTAATGAGCCTTGGTTAACCAAGAGACTCTAGTCAGTCATGTGACCATTCATTTGCCTACGACCTTATGTTTCTTATCTGATAACATCTACGTACATAATTTTTTTCCTGAGAAACTTTCTCTTCACACTTCTTCTTCCTCCTCAAAATCTACAGAGAACTCTAGATCTAAAACTCCAAAAACCTCACAAATCATAACTCGTTTCCTCCTCTCCTTCAACCCTCCCTTCCTCTCCTATAGCCACCGCCCTCTCCACCATCTCCAAGACCACCTCCTTCCACCTTCACTCTCCTCTTCTTTCTCCTTTTCTCTTCTTTTCCCCTTCCTTATATTCCCTCTTTCTTCCCCTTATTTCCATGGCTTCTATATTCTACTAAACAACTCCAAATCAAATAATTTTTTTAAACCATGTATAATTTCAATGGCAACAACTTTTTTGTTGAACCTGTCTTCCCATTTCAAATATTTCTATATCAAAACTCCATTTTTCAAGTCTTTTCTCGGGTCCAGTTTTGGACGAAAATACCCCATATTGTATCAATCATATCTCCTTCAGGAATGAACCAATTATGTGATTCTTTTTTCAAACCATTTATTTTTCCACTGGCTTCAACTTTATTTTGGATCAGTTCTTCAAATTTCTTAATTTCCTATGCCAAAAACTCAAACCTTTTTAAAGTATTTTTGAACTCAGATTTTCAACTTAGAACACACCTCTGTTTGTTTTGACCATAACATCCTCAAGACAGAAGCTTTTTGAGTGATTATTTTTTTGAAAGTGGATAGAAAATGATTTTCAACAACTTTCTAGTTATTTACTTTTATATATTCAGTAATATTCTGGTCCAAATATTTTCTTAAAGATGACCTAGTTTCAGGTTTGCCCGTAGTTTGGATCTTGGGTTATTTGGAAGTTGGAAGTAGTTGGAACTGGTTTATTGATTCGGGTTCGTGTCTAAGCTTTGTTGGATTTGCTTTGCATTTGGATCTTTGCTAGGAATCTCCATATTGCTCCATTTTATCATCACCTTCGTAGCCACGAAAGGTGAGCAAACACTCACAACTACTAGATTTTCTTACGTTAGTTAAATTGAATTTATGATCTGATTAGAAATTGACTAGTTGCTATTTAGTATATTTTAAATTGTCATTCCAATTAAATCTGACTTTTATTGAATTTAATTGCCATTTTATTTAATATTGAAATTTAAATTGCCAGTTAAATACGTGTTAATGATAACCAGTAAATTGTTGGTAGATATTGGTTGATTTCAATGATGATTGTGGTGTATGTTTAATTGTTGATATTTGGGTAATTGGATGGATGTTATTGGTTGACATTTTGGATTATTGGATGTTATTTATGTCTATATCTATGTTATTACTATGGGTTGAAATGATATATACCCGAACGATCTTATAGATTAGGAAAAATTGTTATGGATTTAAATGTTAAACCTGAGTGGTTTTCACTAATTTGGAAATGTTGATTTTTGATACTGGTTGAAATGACATATGCCCATATAATTTCTTGAATTTGGATTTTTATTTGAAATTTAATTATTTGAAGGGTTTAAGTTAATTCAAACTTCGGATTTGTTTTAATTATATGATTAAGATTGATATTTTGAATTATTTGAAACCTTTAAAATAATTATATTCACATTGTACACTTGATAGGAGATGAAAATCCTATAACATCTATGAAACCATTGCACTAATATTTCTATTTTACTTATTTTGATCTGACTTACATAAGATCTTTTAGTTCTGACTCGAGTGTTTTGTCTTTTCATTACGCTCGGGTAAGTCTGAGCTTTTCAGTGTATTGAAGACTATTTTCTGAAGGACGAAGACAAAGATTCAGTATATTATTATTTATTATTCCACTACATTCTATGTTCCGCTGAATTATTTGTTTATTTCTGATGTATGTATCTGATTTGAATTGTAAAGTGTAATCAAATGTTATTTTGTAAAACAGCTTCATGAACTGTTTATTTGATTATTATATTCTGTCATTCCGCTGCGAGATTCTGTGTTTTGTTTTCTTTCTTTTATTTTCTTCTTTACCCCATTAATAATCCTACCTTTTGAATGGTTTGAATTAGACATGTGTGGTTTATCGTCGATTTAAACCGTCCAAAAAGGTGGGTCGTTACAGTTGGTATCAGAGCCAGGTTTAGGCATACCTTAGCTTGTTGGGGTTAACTCATTAGAGATAGGGTAGTAATATCCTAGAATGAGTTTGTCTGAGTGTATATATATACAAGAGTGCGTATTTGTTAGTGTTATAAAAAAATTTATATAAGTTTTCAAAAGAAATAATTTTTCTAATATTATATGTTATATATAAGGGAAAGTTTTATAACTATTATAGTTATTTTTAATGTGTTTGTTTTATGAAATGGTAATATTTAATTTTTATCATTTATTGTTGATTAGTTGAATTTTGTTAATTTATAAGCATTGGCTAATCATTGTTGATTGAATTTATGGACTAAACACTAGTTTGATAATGGTGTATTAAAGAGAATAAAGTGAATAATTAGGATATTTGGTTATGAAATTGAAATGTTTGGTTGTGAATATTTTTGTTTGTTGATTTGTAGTTTCAACTATTGAAATAAACTGGAATATCTGGAAATTTTGGATAATCGAAACCTTCTGAATTAATATATGAGTTGAAACTTAGTAATTGTGATGAATTATGCAGTTGAATTTGATAACCTTAATTTGAAAGCAAGTGAAACAAGGTTTAATTTGTTATATCTATGTTTAGTAAATGAATATAATTGTTGTATACATTCTTGGCATGTATGTAATAATATACAAATGTGAACTTAAGCCTTGGAATATTTAAAATTGAAATTGTGATTAAAGAGATGATGCAATTGTGAACTTAGTTAACAATTTGTGAAATGTGTCATAAATAAATTTAGGACGTAAACTTGAATACTAATTGGATAAACAAATATGAATTAAAATGAAATGAATATAAATAAAGTCATGACTTGAAAAATTGTTTATGAAATAAATGGAAGTTGCAATAAATAGTTATAATTAAAGTTGTGATAACTTTAAGCTCGAATAATGTTTTATCAAAGAAGTTAAGCTTTTATAAATTGGTTATGAACTGAAGGAAACTTCTTATGAAAAGATTTGCAAATAAATGTAGTACTAAATGAGAAATATTACATGTGAAATTGAATGTAATTTAAAATTGAAGAGAAATATAAGCAATGTATGAATATATTAATGTTTTGTGTTAATTAGAGAAATTCTATGAAACAAATATTAAAGTATGAAGTGATATTTGTGTTAATCAATGAGATTTAGAATGAAGTTAAACTGAAAATGAAATTGTGATGAAACAAGTTGGAATAGATACGTAAGTTGTACTATATTGTTTTATTCGCATAATTAATTTGATCCAGATTTGAGTACACAAGTTCGAGGTGAATTACACCATTTCGTGTAGGATTTTTTATTCGATTCTTGATGGCGAATATTTGATATGGATTTTTTGTTCGATTCTAGAATTCTCCTTGCATAGCCATATAATATGATAGCCATATCGAAGTCCGCATTAGGGAAGTCGAATGGACAATACTAGTTCGAAAGCGAACTTGTATGATCGAGCGAGCGATTGAATGTGATTTTGCGAAATGATGGCATATGTGAAAGGGAGTGTGAATTAAGGATCTTAAGGCTAATTTAACACTAGAGTGGGGGTGAATAGTGTTTAATGGATTCTAAGACTTATATGGACTAATTTAAAAATTATGATATAAACAAATGCAGAACTTAATCATAGAACAATCACAGAATCAGACACGGATGCAGAAAGTAAATAAAAAGCAGTAAAAGGAAAGAACACGCCGGATTTTATATTGATTCGGAGTTACCCTACGTCCAGTCCTGCACCAAGGAAAACACCTCGTACAGATTTTTATTATACCAATGTCGAGATTACAATCCTCAATTTCTAAAGGCCTTGAGGTACCCTCCTGTCTTCGAGTCCGGGGCAAACTCTCTTGATTTACGGGACACAAGGTCACCCAATTGATTTCCAAACACAACCACACCTTATAGAGAGACTCGATAAACTTTTGATTACAATTTGATCCTATAACTCTGAATAGCACTTTGATCTTCGAGAGAGGGCAGAGAATCAAACAAGAATGAGATTCTAATTTGATTCACTTGAGAATTCGGCAGAATTTTGGCACGATCTTAAAAATATGAAAATTTTAGAATATGGATTTGTGGAGAAGAAGGAGTGAAGATAATTTTTAAGGCTAAAACATTTTGAAAAGCAGTTTTGAAAATCATTTTGAAAAACCATTTTGAAGTAGTTTTGCAAGCTTCTTCCTGCAGAATATCTCATTATATCAAGACTCGAGAACTTGTACAAAACAAAGATGTTCGTGGGTTTGTAAGCCACTTGTCGTAGGTTTGTAAGCTAATTGTCATGGGTTTGTAAGCCACTAAGAAGGTAGAAATGGGTTCCATCCCAAATGAAATTTGAAATGAAGATTTTCATGCTATTATGAAGTTTTAACAAAACTAGACACTCATCTTGAAATCTTGATCTTGATACTCATGAGTCTTCAAACTTGATTTCTTCAATCTTGATCTTTATACTATACAGTCTTCAATAATCAGTACCTGCCTTATATATATCCTGCATAATAACATTCACATATATTTAGACAATAGTGTTAGTATATAAGTTATAATAAAATAAGTTACAAAGGTTTCTGTCATCAAAACCACTATCTCCAGTTCCTAACAATATGTACAACTTATGTTCTAATATTATTGATATGCTTTGACACTGAAATTGAAAGTTGTTGGGTTGGATATCTTTGTAATTTAAATTGGAATTTTTCTTTTATGCAAAACTACTATTAATTTAAAACCATTTTACAAAACTATTTTATTTTATTTTTCTTATAAAAACTATTTTCTTTTATTTTTCTTATACAAACTATTTTATATACAAAACAATTTTACAAACTATTTTTTATTTACAAACTATTTTACAAAACTATTTTATATACAAAACTATTTCACAAAACGATTTTATATACAAAACTATTCTAAATTCAAAACCTTTTATAAAGCAAAGATGTTCAATCCCATATGACTCTTCATGCAGCGAGTTAATTTTGGAAAAAATTTTATTCTTGTATAAGACGGACATTATATAAGTATACGATGATTTTGAAAACTGTTGATTTTGAAAGGTTTTTGATCTAAAGATATAAATCTTATATATAATGGAATTTATATAAGAATGAATTGATATATTCGAGACTATTGATTTTGGAAAGTACTCTATCTGAAAATGAAATCTTATATATAATGGAATTTATATAATTGCGATATTTGAAGCTATGATCTGAAAGGGTACTAGATATGGTATAATATATTTTGAAGTAAATGGTATGGGAAGTACCTTCCATCGAACCCCTTTGGTGGGTCATTATTGGATCCCTTTGGTGGGTCATTATATCGGATCCCTTTGGTGGGTTACTTATTATATTCATTTGATATTGTTGGATAGCTTAAATCGAGGGGTGGGATGCATACAGCTACAAGTGATTTCGTTGGGATAGCGGCGTAACCATTGCGTAGCTGCAATCTATCAACCATGGCGTAAGTTAAGGGGCGGGATTGCCTACGGTTACAAGTGATTCCGTTGGGTTAGCGGTGTAACCATTGCGTAATTGCGATCCATGGGGGAATGTACTTTCCATATCTATTTTTAATGTTTTAAGTATTCTCACTAGGTGTTGAAACAGGTCTACTAAGTACTTGGAGAAGTCTAGCCTTGCGCCTGATCAATGCATGGTTAGAGTCTGCAAGAACGAGGATAAACTTGTTAAAACATCGAGTTATAAAAGTATTTTGATAAATATAAAGGATATTTTGGTCATTTTTTCTTTTTCTTTTCTATATACCTTTAATTGTTTAAAATATTGTTTATTTATGTACAACTTGGTTTAATAGTTAATTATCAATGTTGTAAATATTATGAGAAATTATTAATTCAATAAAACATATTTAAGTTAATGATTACTGATTTATAAATTATGTTTGAAAAGTATTTTAGATTTAAAACTAATAAAATTTGTAAATAATGGATTTAAGGTTTTCAATAACCCTTTTTAAATATAAGTAATGATGTAAATAATTAGTTTCAAATAGTTTACATATATTTATAAAGATGTTATTTAAAATTTTTAAAAATGGTATTTATAAATGGAAGCAAGGAATTTTACGGATGAAATTTTTGAAAAGTGTAAAAGTATTAAAGATGATTGATTTGCAAATGAAGTTTTCAAATGAATATTTCAAGTAAAATTTATGTAAGTTTCTTTGAATGTATAATTTTAAAGATATTAAATGATTTGGGAAATTTATTTTAGTAATATGCTTGAAAATAAATTGGAATTGCTATTTGCAAGTATGTTTTGGAATATTTACTTGATTTCGAAGCACTAATAGTTATATGTGATATATTTGTTTGATAGAAGTGAAATTTTACAAATAATTGATTTCAAAATAAGATTTATAAATAAAATGAATTTAACTGGAAATCTGAGAACTTAAGTTCCGGGGTTAAAATTTGTTTTCAAGTGATTATTCGAATATAATACTAGTATTGCTTGGAAGTATTTTGGATAAATGTTCTCAAATGTGATTTGAAAAAAAAATGTTTTAAAAGAATTTGTAAAAGGAAAAAAGTTATGTACTTCCCTCTTTTATTGTTGGAAAATAATTTCGGTGATGAGTGCACGCATCATCAACGTTCATTTTCGAGTTTCAAAGTGGGAAGGCCATTGTAGTAGTTTTAATACACCTTTGTTTTGATAAACAAATCTTAATTTTAATTTAAAAATGTGATTGGATATATAAAGCTATGAGTGTGTGTGTGTGTGTGTGTGTAATTTCATATGATTTGAAATAAACCCGGCATTTAGTTCTTAAGTTTCTATAAATTATAGAATTCAATTATGGTAATGAATGAAATCTTGACTATATTAATAATTGAAACTTCTAAAATGAGAAATAAGAAAATTAGATGCTAAGTGATTAATGAAATAATTAGAAATTTGTAACTTGTAAATCGGAAGATATGAGATATTGAACATTTTGTTAATTAAAATGAATAAGATAAACTTGTGTAACATTCAATTACATTTTATAAACATATATATAACTTACCTGAAATGTTTAAAAAGTTGAAATGTTAAATAGGAATATGTAAAAGAATATTTTACAAGTAAAACTTAGGTAATGGAAGTGTTCAATGAAATTATTTCTATAAATAAGTATTTTGATGTACAAGAAATGGTATAAACGTAACAATAATGTGAAATAAACTGCAATAAAATGTATGTAATGCTTAAATAATGAATTCATTGATTATTTTAGATAATAAATATGAAATATTTGTGTAAGTACATGAAAGGAAAAGAAAAAGGACATTGTATGAATGAATGAAAATAAATAAATAAAAAGTAAATAATGATGTGAAAAGAAACCAATTGAATAAACTTAAATAATGTGTTGAAATTCTTGGTTGTTTTGGCTTATGAGATGTTTGGAAAAGGATACTTCTAGTTTTTTAAGGTAGTATGGATAGTCTATTTAGAATTATCCAAAGCTGTTGAGCGTAGGGTACACTTGATAGTTTATTTATCACCTTGCACGATTAAAAGTTTCTAAACTAAACAAACCATTGGGTTTGGTTGCTATGGATGTATGATGGATTCTTTGGTTGCATAAATGGTTGTATTGTTTGTTTGATTATGTTTTATATTGGTTTGCTTTTGTTGCAAATTGAAACAACTTAAATATCTCTCTTATACATAATTCTCACTATTTTGGATTATATAAGTGAAATACAGGTTTATGGAAGCAATAGCCACTCTTTTGCTTTCATAAATAAGCGTTATTTGTCTGACAAATAGGTACGTTTTCGGATTACGGTTTTCTAGCGATATTATATTGTTTTCCCGTGGTTTGGGATATTTTATTTTGAAATATGATATATATATATATATGGTTATTATCGATATTATCATTTTTCCAAACCTCTCCGTACAAAGTAGACTCTGCCGAAATTTTTTCGTGAATTTTATACTTAAATTTTTTTGTGAAAGTAAGATATTTTCAAACTTTTGTTTACTTGATTATATAGGATTTAATTGGTTATAAATTGTATATTTTATTTAAAATACTTAATGATGTAAATTAATTTTTTATAAATTGAATACTTTGAATAAAATACATTAATCCCTTAAATCCTCCTTTTTCCTGTTTGAGGACGATAAGTTTTGAGTGAGGAAGAGTGTAACGACCCGTATTTTTCGGTAACTAAAATATTAAATTTAATAAGATTTTGAAATATTAATATTGTAAGAAATTCAAATTTATGATTTGTAATGATAAAACAATTAGAATGTAATATAGTAATGTTGATTTAATGTAATTGGTAACCATTTTAATCCAATTTCAATCAATGGATATAATTGTAAGGTTATTTGGTTATAATTGTAATTAATGAAATAAATTAAATGATGCATTTAATGATGAGACTGTATGTAATTGATTGGAATAGGTTAATATAGAGTATAAAATCATTTTAATATAACCCTTGGTTGTAAATGAAAAGATAATGGATATGAACTATTATTATAAACGATGGTTATAATTATCTTCTCATTAATTTGTCCGTTTGAATATTAAATGGGTAATTAATGGAATTAAGGCAATTGAATATTGGAATTATATGTTGTTAATTGAAATTGAATATAATCAGTGATATGTAAGTAGTCATAACATTTGTTGTAGATAATAAACTTATAAATATGATTAAATTACTTAAAAGTAAAAATTGTTCATTTATCATCTCATTATTTAATATGTTTGGAATTAATTTGGAAATCAATGAAAATTTATGTAATTAATTATTGCAGTTAATATGGTAAAAAATGTTAACGGTAAAATAATGAATGTAATAAAATGTAAACTTATGTTAATATAATTCATAGGGTATTGTTGATTGAATAATAAGGATGATAACATAGGTTTGAATGCAATTGGATGAGAATTGGATGCGAAGTTAATGGCATTTAACCTTTTTAATATGATAAGGGGAAACAAATTAATATTGCATTAATTGATATTACATCTTTTAATTAAGATAAAGTGTAACGATACGTGACTTTTAAAAACTTTAAAATGACAGTATTCTGAATTTAAATAAAAATTAAATAACAAAAAATTTGAATTTTTGACGTTGAGTGCTTTATTTGACCAAATTTAATAGAATAAATTTTTTGTGAAATTTCAAATTTTGGTCAAACTTAGTCAATGTTTGACTTTTGGTTGAAAATTTTAATTTTGAATTTTAAAATTTTATTCCTTTTATATGATACTAGACTGAATTCTAATCTTCTCTCCACTTTTCGTTTTGCCAAAATCAAATTCCTATTGCTCTAAAAATTTGAATTACTATGAAAAATTAACATGAATTGGTAGTGTTTAGTTGTATTTTATTTGGCTAAGGCATATTGCGATTGTTTGGTCTAATGGGCCTTGATTAACCAAGAGACTCTAGTCAGTCATGTGACCATTCCTTTGTCTATGACTTTATATTTCTTATCGGATAACATCTACATACATAATTTTTCTCCTGAGAAACTTTCTCTTCACACTTCTTCTTCCTTCTCAAAATCTACAGAGAACTCTAGATCTAAAACTCCAAAAACCTCACAAATTAAAACTCATTTCCTCCTCTCCTTCAACCCTTCCTTCCTCTCCTATAGCCGCCGCCCTCTGCACCATCTCAAAGGCCATCTCCTTCCACCTTCCCTCTCCTCTTCTTTCTCATTTTCCCTTCTTTTCCCCTTCCCTATTTTGCCTATTTCTTCCCCTTAATTCCATGGCTTCTATATTCCACTAAACTACTCCAAATCAAATAATTTTTTTTGAAACCATGTATAATTTCAATGGCAACAACTTTTTTGTTGAACCCTTCTTCCCATTCCAAATATTTCTATATCAAAAACTCCATTTTTCAAGTCCTTTCTCGGGTCCAGTTTTGGATGAAAATACCCCATATTGTATCAATCATATCTCCTTCAGGATATAACCAAATTATGTGATTCTTTTTTTAAAACCCTTTTTTTTCTAGTGGCTTCAAATTAGTTCTTCAAATTCCTTAATTTGCTATGCTAAAAACTGAAACCTTTTTAAAGTATTTTTGAACTCAGATTTTCAATTCAGAAAACACCTCTGTTTGTTTTGACCATAACTTCCTCGAGACAGAAGCTTTTTGAGTGATTCGTTTTTTGAAATTGGAGAGAAAAGGATTTGCAACAACTTTCTAGTTAGTCACTTTTATAGATTCAGTAATATTCTGGTCCGAATATTTTCTTAAAGATGACCTAGTTTCAGGTTTGTCCGTAGTTCGGATCTTGGGTTGTTTGGAAGTTGGAAGTAGTTAGAACTTGTTTATTGATTCGGGTTAGTGTCTAAGCTTTGTTGGATTTGCTTTTCACTTGGATCTTTTCTAGGAATCTCCATATTGCTCCATTTTATCATCACCTTCGTAGCCATGAAAGGTGAGCAAACACTCACAACTACTAGATTTTCTTATGCTAGTTAAGTTGAATTTATGATGTGATTAGAATTGTTTATTTCCACTGCATTATTTGTTTATTTCTGATGTATGTATAACTCTATTTGAATTGTAAAGTGTAATCAGATGTTATTTTGTAAAACAGCTTCATGAACTGTTTATTTGATTATTATATTTTGTCATTCCGCTGCGAGATTCTGTGTTTTGTTTTCTTTCTTTCTTTTATTTTCTTATTTACCCCCATTAACATCCTCCACTTTGAATGGTTTGAATTAGACATCTGTGGTTTATTGTCGATTTAAACCGTCCAAAAAGGTGGGTCGTTACACTAAATTACTTCTAAAGATCATTCTTCACAGAATATAAGGATCAATTTTGATTAATAGTATTTTTCGTATAATAAATAATCATATTCAAACTTTATATAATTTCAAAAATATTACTTCTTTATACTTAACTTCTTTTCAATTTCTATAAAAATAAATTCATCGCTTTTGGAATATAAATTAGATTTCTTTTTAATAAAAATCAAGAAAATATTTCTATAAACATAGATAAATAAAATATTTATTCAAATATCGACTTATAGAGCAAATATCATAATTTTAATTTCTAAAAAGTAATTTGTTCTAAAAGTATTCGGTTTAAAATATATATCTTCACTTTTATGAAATTCTTTAAAATATCCAAATTTTTAAAACCATAAATTTCAAAATTAATATAATAGTAGCAAATTCTTATTTTATAAATACTTCCAAAAGCAATTAACTTGAAATTTCCACTTCTAATCAATTTCAAGTTCAATATCTGTCCATTACCAGAGCAAAGTAGGGACACGCAAACATCGTATATATATAATTTCAAATCAATCTTTAACCAAATTATACCCAACAACAAGGAATCACATAAATTATCAAAAGGGAAAATTCATATGTTGTTGAGAATATATTTAACAACTTATTTTCAGCCAAAGGCAATTTAAGTTTAACACAACAAAGCATAATAATAGCATGCAACTAATTATTCAATAAATTAAAACAATTTTCCAATCAAATTCATCATGCAATAATCAACACACATGCAATAGGAAATAGAATCTATATATTGGTTCGTAATTTAAAGAATAACTTACTGAACTAATGTAAATAGAGATCAAACAATGCTGCCCTAGCTTTTACTACTTGTTCAACAACGACCTCCTTCATCACCACCAGAAAATGTCACTCACATCCTACCCTCCATGCACACACCGCCATCATTTTCTTCGTTGCACGCAACTGTACTCCATCGGTGACGTTATCGTTGTCGTCGCTTAGCCAGGCACATGTAGCTCCAAATATCTCTCTCACACACCAAATCCTATCCATCTCCATTCATGTAACGACCTGTAGATTTTCGATAATTCAATTTGTTAATTTAATAAGAATTGGGAATTTAAAGTCGGGAGAAACTAAAAACTAGTAAATTAATAAGGAATAATAACTAGAGTGAAACATAACAATGTTAATTAAAGTTAATCATTAACAACTTGAATGAAATTCCTATCAATTTAAATAATGTAAATGTTATAAATTGGTTATGAACTAAATATATGGAAACAGATGTAAATATTGAATTAATTAATGAGATAATATATTTTTTTAATTGAATAAATTTAGTGTTAAGTGAGAATTGTAACATTTGATTGTTAACAATAACTTATACGTGTAATTAAAGGTTAACGGTAACAATTATTATATGTTACATAATTATTGAGCCTATAAATTTAAATTGGGAATAATTGCGACAAATATAATAAATTGTTGCGTTAATGTAAATTAAGGTAATAATTGGAAATAATGTTAATTTTATTCATATTATGACAATTGGGAATAAAAAGAAAGGAAATCAAGATTTATTAATTTATTGGAATTTAAATTATAATAATTGGATTAATTGCAATTAAATGAAATTAAGTATTTAAATATTACGTTAATGGAGATTAAGATGAAATTTGAGAATATTAGTGTAATAAATCATGAACCAATGTTAATTTCACCTATTTGATAATAATGGATTGAATAATAGGATGAAAGGTCAATTAAATGGAATTATTGGACATTTGATTTATAATTACTGGATTTATTGAAATTGGAAGTAAAGATGGTAATTATTGAAATAATTAACATTGAATTAACTTGAAAATTTGTTTTAAATTGTTATAAATGTCTAAGTAACCAAAAGTGATAAAATTTGTTAATTATAAAATTTGAATTGAAAATTTTATTTAATTAATTTAATATTAATTTATTTAATTAATGTGAAAATAGCCATTTTGGCCACTGACTCGGATTTTGATGAAACTAGTTTCATCGGATCTGTAATAGTGAATTATTGTAGGATTTCAAGTTTCGTAACAATCGGACTTGTCGTTTGGTCGTCCGGGCTCGAAACGCCTAGAAATCGATTTAATTGAAATCAATTTGAAATAAGCTGATTTCAACATAACTTCTTTATATGATGGAATTAGGACTTAAAACATGTTCCATTGATTTTAAAATATTTGAAAGCATCTATTTTGATATATGGGTTGACCAATTTTCGTTCCGGAGTCGAAACAGGCTTTTCAGGTCGTTTATCGTTCAAAAACCCAAATCGATCTAATCCATTTGTCTATTTCTGGTCCATCTATAAATACCTCATTATAAACCCTAGCCACTCCTATTCTCATTTGTCTGTATGTACGTTCTTTATCAACTCCTCATTACAATAGCAGACAAACCAAATAAACTCCTCAATCCAATTTCAAATCAAAATTCAACTTCAAATTTCAAACTCCACAAACTATATCGAATTATATATCGATTTAAAGCTCTCGACGAGCGCATCTCAGATCTGTAATTCCTTTTTCAATTCGATGCATCGTTTGTCCAGAAATTCAAGATGAACCTCGATCGTTCATAGGCCACAATCTCGATCCTACGGTGGATTTGTGACGAGGGAACGATCGAAGGGCATGGTACGAAGAAGAGGTCGAGCAGTTTTGATCGGTGGCCTTGGTTCACCTCGAAGGTGGTCAGATCGGCGGCGAAAAGGTGATTAGGGTTTCACACCCATAGTGGCGGCCGCGCCTCAGACCTCGACCGGAGGTAGCGAGATTGCAGCAGTGGACACGCCTTGGGGTGGAGGTCTCGGGAAGGTGCTCAGATCATGGGGTCAGGCGACGTAGCAAGCGGCGGTTCGAGTTGATAGTGGTGGCCAGGTTGTTCGATTGATAAGCGTTTGATCGTGAGTGGTTCTGTTGCGGTAGGGTTCATCTGAGTAAGGTGACGTGGCGGGATCTGCTTGGTCATGGGTCTTTTTTTAAATCAAATTTCAAATTCAAACATTTCTAACCTATATAACTTTTGTATGCAAGGTCTGTTTCATGCGCGGTTTCTTGTGTTGGGATCGCAGTAAAATTCCGGACATTTTGACGCTGGTTTGGACGAATTCGGAGACTGTTCAAATTTTGGGTTTAAATTTGATTTCAAATCAATTTAATTCAAAAGGTGAGTGTTTTAACCCACTCACAACTTTTAAAATTTCTTATGTTTGTTAAATTAAATTTATGATGTGATTAGAAATTTATTTATGACTGTTTAGTATATTTTAAATCATCATCTCAGTTAATTTGAATTTATTTGAATTAAATTGTTATTTAATTTATTATTGAATATAAATTGCCAGTTAAATATCTATTATTGATTATCAGTTCTATATTGATATTTATTGATTGATTTGGATGATGATTGTGATGGATGATTGATTTTTGATATTGGATGAATGGATGTTTATTTTATATATCGTTATAAACTGCAAGTTCACTATGGGTTGAAATGATACATACCCGAATGATCTATAGATTAAGGAAAAATCGTTATGGGTTGAAATTATAGACTCGAGCGATTTTATGGATTTTATTAATAATCCGGGATTGCGGTTTGAAATGATATATACTGTAAATATTAAATTGCGGATTGAAATGATAAATATCTGTATCACTTGACCCTAGGGTAGAGAATTATATACGAACACCGGATTGGTTAAATTTAAATGATTTTGAATCCTTATATTTTGCATTGAGTTAAATGATATTTTTGAAATAAAATTTGGGTTATATAAATCAATTTTTTATCGAATTTCGAGTTTTATATTAAAATCAAATTGTTTTGAAAGATTTGTTAAAGGAATAAAATTGAAATTTTATAGTGAATTTGAAATATGAGTGAAGTTTATCGAAATTGAGTTATTAAAATCGTTGAAGTATAACTTTGAAATATATTGAAATTGGAGTAGTTAAATCGATGTTTTAACATGGATTTAAGCGATATTGAATTTAATATTTATTTAGAATTCTGAATCGAAAAAATTTGAAATTGGGTTTTGGGACATTGTAATGGTCAAAATGTGTTGGAATGAAATAAATAGTTTAAATTGATATAAATTTCAAATTCTTATTTTTAATATAAACTGTTTTAAAATTCTACTATTTTAAAAGGCTTAAATTTTAAGATCTCCAAACTTTTAAACTAATTAAACCATTTAACTTATTTTAAATCTAATTAATCTATTTTAAAAACTATTTAATCTATTTTAATTATATTTAATCTATTTTAAATTTATATAACTATATTATACCAAGAAAACATTTTAATCTATATTAAACTATTTTAAAGTATTTTAACTATTTATAACTATTTAAACTATTTTCTAAATTTTCAAACTAAGGAAAAGGGAAGTGTTATATTCAATTCAATGGTTTAAAAGCTAATACGGCTAAATGATGTTATAATTTAAGTTGAGACTTAAATGTTATAATTAATTGAATACGATGATTTTGAAGTAGGGATTTAATGCAATTTGGAAATATGTTTTTTTTTGAAAGAATTGTGATTTCGAAGACGATATGATTTGAAGTGAATATGATTTCAAGTGAAATTAATTTCGAAAGTGATGGTTTTGAGAATATGATATTTTGATATAAATTGTGAACTAACTTTTGAAATGTAAAAGAACCATCCGGTGTGAAATAAGCGATTGGTTGTTAAAGAGATCGGGATCGGATATGGGCATACTCTCTGTCGATACCGAAAACCACTTTGACAACTGTGTACACGGTGGAGATTCCAGAATGAAGTAGGATGGTGGCGACGATCCTAAAGGTATACATACGTGGACCTAACTCCTGTGAGTTAGCATAAAGTGGCTAAAATAGGAGCAATCGATGGGATAAGTGAGGTCATTCCTCCGATCAGGCACATTCCATCGATACTATATTCCGACTTTGCAAATTATTTGGTGGCCACCCTCGATTTCTTGATTCGGGAGTGTGTTCCGATGTGGGCGGTAGTAGCTGCTGTGCGTTACCACCGGTCCGGAAGTCTAATTGGTATATCTACCCTGGTATTGCCTAGTTGTGTCGTGTCACCTACCCTAGCGCGCGGGATTACGATACTGTATAGACTATGGGAATAAAAATGTGTTACGGGGGAAAATGTAACGCCTGAACGCTATTTTAATAGTTTATATTACTGTAGACATATTATAATAGCATATTGTACTACATAGTAGATAGTTTAACGGATCCTTAGGAGATGTGAATCCCGAACATCTCTTAAGTTACTCCACTCACGTTAGACATTGGATAGGAGATGTCAAACCCCATAAACATCTCCAACGTCGTTCCACTCATAGTTATTTACCGTTGATTTAACTCACATAAGATCTTTTAGTTCTGACTCAAGTGTTTTGTCTTTTCAATTCGCTCGGGTCAGCCTGAGCATTTCAGGATTTGAAGACCTTATTTCTGGAGGACGAAGACGAAGATTTCTACTACTATTATTTACTATATTTATTCCACTGCATTCATACTGTTCCGTTGCATCATTTATTTATCTCTGATATGTGTAACTCTGATTCTGTATTGTATAAGTATAATCAAATGTTTTGTAAACAGCTTCATGAACTGTTATTTAATTATTATATTTTGTCATTCCGCTGCTGTAACGCCCCACCTCTATACCCACGCTAGCCAAGAACACTACGGTGTAATGCTGTCAACCAGCACGGAGAATAAGGCTGTTGAGGAGCGACCATCTATGTAATTGCTTTGTACGAGCACCGATATGTCAGATAGTATAATATGCATTTTTATTTCAAGAGGAAATCCGATATACCGATACAAACACAAAGCTACTACATAGTGGCTATATTAGTTTAGGACAAAATATATAATAATAACACAGATAATATAGATAAATGCGAAACGCAGATTAAACAGAAAAGTCTCATATATATAATAACCGATGTCAGTTACAATACATTTGACACGGTACATATGATACAACTACAACAGTCAACTCAGGAAGGTATATACAAGTACATTATCGACTAATATACATGAATACATACCATCCTATACTATGACACGACATCTCCCAAAAATATGAAAAGTCTTCATAGCTCAAACAGCAACCCAAAGCAATAGATCTACAACCTGAAATAGCTCGGATCTGACCCGAGTATTAAATTCAGAAGAAAATAATACACGGGTCAGTCTAATTCAAACTCAGTTATTAATGCATAGAAGCAGTAATAATCAAATACCAAATAGACGACAGTCATAGAAATCTCGTATATCCAACTCTTCAATAAGAGAATTGGATATCGATAATTATAACAGATATCAGTGTTAAACAACAAATCAGTAGATTCGAGATATCAACAAAGATAAGTAAAAAGATCATCGATGAAGATAATTTAGAAAACCACAAAATTACCAATTCTGATTGGCTGCAGTACACGCTAACGTGTACTGCCTCGCCAATACGGCATACGAAATACGCAACAGATCAATGAATCAAGAACAAAAGAAATTCCAATTAAAGTCTATCAATTCTGTGTGGCTGCAGTACACGCACGCGTGTACTGCCTCGCCACCACAGAAACTGTAAAAAAAAAGAAAGCAGAAACAACTGCACAATAAAACTGCAGTTGAAACAAACAATTAACCAGGAAACTAAACAGTCAAACAATGACAACTCAAGTGTCAAACTCAACTGGATAGCAAGATCTGGTCAAAATATACAAAACGAATACAAAGCAACCACCACAATGAAACTGCAGTGGCAAACAGGTACAAAGACAAGGGCAGGCTGCAACTAAACTGCAGTCACCACAATGTCACCAGGGCAATGGTTCAAACATGAAACGAATCAAAGGGGTGCAACTAATATTAAAAATTATTCAGTGATCAAAGAATGACAACATGAACAAACTCAAGTGATAACAGTTAAATGTACACAGGGATCACTGTCTACATGAGTTAGTTCAACATGCAAAAGAAACTGGCAACAAATACATGTCCAGATGAACTAGTAACTACAACAGTAACCAGAGATATCCAGGGTCATCAACAAATGATCAAGTTACAAGTAGCTCAACATCATCAATGTACACAAGTGAGGATTGAAGAACAACAGCTACACATAAATCATGCTTAACTAATCAGTGTGAACAAAAACAAAACTGCAGAGAAGTCATCAACAGTTCAAGCATATACAGCAATAAAGACAAATTCGAGTACATCATGAAGCAGAACCAAGTGCGGTTCAACTAAGATGTACAACCCGTGAATAAACATGTACAAGTAAACTAATTAACAGAAAAAAAACTCAAAGATGATCAAGAACAAATACAACAAATCCCGAAGTCAAGAATATACAAGTCAGAATGCACAACAGGTCATATATGAAGTATGTACAAGTCAGGAAGCCATATATCATCACCGAACTAAAAACAACATCAGGGATAAACTGATCAAGCATGTACAAACTGTTTCAGTAAAGATCAAAAGTCAGGTGAGGAGGTCAAGATCAAACATGAACAAGTCAGGCCGTATATTAGACCAGCGAAGTTAAATGATCAAACTCTCTACACAAGTATCAATCAAACCAGCAAGTCAAAGAAGTCAGAAAATCACGTTAGGAAAATATGGAAACAAATCAAAGCCGTATGTTTAAAATAGTCAAGAATTGAAAAAATCAAAACTTTATAATAGGAAAGCTTCTGGAACGACTGGTTTAAAATCACAAAATCGCACGTTCAAAAACCAACACCGTGAATCACAAGAAATTTCTAGAAATACCAAAGCTTAAAACAGGAAAGAATCGGCAACGTGGGAATCACGTTAATCAAATCAGACGTCTATATAAAGGACCCCAAATCATCATCGACAGTTGGGGGTGATGAGCTAAAAAAATTCATAATCAAACAAACGAAATCGAACGGCGAGTAAAACGAAACGATAAATTCAACAATGATTCAAACACTATCACTTAAGCTTGACTTAGATATGAGTAATTAAAATTACTCACCTTTGCCACGGAAGTGAAGACGAAGCTGTTGCGGTGAGGGAGACGAACGAAGTTAAGCCGAAGCCAGAGTCACCACAAAGGAGCTACAAAGATCGACAATGCCAAAGCCTAAATTTTCCAGTGGAACGAACAAGGGCAAAGCCCTAAATTAGTCGAGCAATTGTTGAAGAAGCCGAAGCTCCAATTCAATAGAGAATCGAGGTTGGCGCCTTCGAGTTCCAGAAGCGAGCGGTAGAAGAAGCCCTAGCTTTAGCAGAGGAACGAAGGAGAGGGGACGAACGAAGACGAGATGCCGCCATTTTCAATTTTCTTCGTTCGATTTTTATTTAGGGTTGAGAATGAAAAAATGGTGAAGGGGGGGAACGGGTTGAACGGTTTATTTGCCTTAGCAAATTTTCACGATCAAAACAAATCAAAACGTGGGCCGAGAATTCAAAGCCCAAAAATCCTTTTAATCATTTATTAAAGAATTTTAACAAAATTTAAAAACTTCAATTGGTAATTTGCTACAATATTTATCGTTTAAATGTAGATTATTAATTGATGTGAAATACCGGGTTGTTACAGCTGCGAGATTCTGTTTTGTTTTTTTTCTTTTCTCTGCTTTTTCTTATTCACCCCAATAGCAATCCGCCCTTCTGTATGGTTTGAGTCGGCACGTGTGTCTGCTTAAACGTACAAAAAGGCAGGATGTTACAATTCAATACCTAGCTTGCTCTGATCAAGAAACTCCTCATTAACCTGAGTCATATCTCATCGAGCCCAAGCACCAACCTGGCTCAAGCCACTCACCTTTCTCTCGGTCGACTGTGAGCCTCCTGCCATTGATACGATTGCTCATTATTTTTTCATCAATTTTGCTTTTAGACAAATGGGAATTAGGGCTTTGAAGAGGATAATGATGGGTTGAGGCTTTGGATAATGTTAGTAAATGGGAGTGCATTAGTAGGCATAGGAAGCATTTGAGACCAAGAAAATAAAGAAAATAAATTCTCTTCTCTATGCAAAGTAAACACACATTATCAATTTTTTTTATCGTTTAAACACTAAATAAATTATTTCAAGGCGATGAATTTATTTTTACATTTTTTTTCCAAATAATTTTTTAGTACTTAAAACACTACCTTAAAGTCTTAAACAGTTTCAAAATAATTTTATTTCTACAAAAGTTCAAAATTCAAAAGTATCATTTATTTCACCAAAATAATTTTAGATGACTTTTCGATATATAAAGCACAATTCAAATTTCAAATTTCAAATTTTAATTTTAAATTAACATTTTTTGAAAAGATTTATTGATCAATTTAATTTTTTATAACAAAACATTTTATCAAATAAACAATACAATAAAAATATTTTCAAAGATAAAAAATAATTCAAAATTGAATTTAATCGAATTTAATTTAATTTATTGGCATAGAATATTGGGTGGACATAATTGCCCTTAAGGCATACCTCTAACTCTATCAATCCACCACTAGCACTTGGAGTCAATTATGGAATCTCATTGCTACTCGTTTGATCATTTTCTCAAAAAATAATTGGGCTAATCCCTTAGTGAATGGGTATGCTATATTCTTTTAGCTATCTACTATATCAATTAACTCTCTCTGATGCTAGTAAACTACAGTTATCATATGGAACACTTCAGAGTATATTTTCGACTTCCAGTGAGCTTTAGTTCTTTTACAAACTATATTGCAACATTGTTATTATATAATAATGTCATGGAATTCTCAACATTGGGAATCACTCCTAGCTCAATTATAAATTTGTGCATTTATTCATACTTCTTCTATTGCAGTGTTAATTCAAGACGATGTACTCGGCCTTTTTTTTAACTGGACACTACTTATTTTTTGGAACATTTCAAACTTAAATTTCTTAACTTAAAACTGAACATGAATTTAGGATTGACATACTCTGCTCAATATCACTTATGAAGTTTGAGTCTATGCACTCCTTCATACGGAGTTCGTTGTTTTTCTATAAATAATTCTATAGCATTTCGTGAATACTCGTAACACTCTAAATTATCATTTAGTGACCTTAATTCATATTGATACTTGCTCTATGTATCAAATACATAAGCAAAGTGTGATATTATGGACAATATAGTTTACATGATAATTACTATTGTCAATGCATAAGGAATCCATATTACATGATTCATATTAAACAATTTTATATGGTGTCTGTATATATCATTTTGGAACAATCTCAACATGCATCTATATTGATTATAAAAGATGTCAATTTCAAATCCAATATCATGAATTAAATAACCAAACTAAAATGATTTTAACACGCTACATCATTAATAATCATAAGTTTGTTGTTTACTTAGAGTTTTATAAATATTTTAGTACCTCTATCATTCTTACTTACAGACACATACTTCCTCTATATCTTAACTAAATTCAAACTGTTTGATTTTTCTATCATTATTTAACTCTAATGCTTATCGAACGATATTTCGTATCAACTGTATCTTATCCAATAACCCACAAACTCAAAATTGCTCCTACTGACTTTGAGATACTTTGGTTAATAAGCGCAAATAGCATTTCTAAACCATTACTTAGAATTCTACTTAAACGTACATATACCAAAACTCAAAATCATAGCGAGTGATAATTTTATGAGTAAAATCCAAATTAACTTGAGTACATTGAATGACTAACTTGTTACGTTAATTTCAATAACTAGAACTTACAATGTTATTTTATCAATGTAGCTTACCATATTCTAACTACATTGGTCTTCTTTCAATGACATCGTTGTGGTCGATGGATTACGTCCCCTCGAGTACAACTTTCAAAATGATTTTTTGGTAATGTACTTGGAATCCATTTTGAATTTGTGCATCATTCCATATGGTAGAATCAATACTCTTAATGGCTTTTGACAATTAAGGAAATTCTTTTCACGACTCAATAAATAAAATCATGGTCTCTCTTAAAAGTGTGAAAGTTCTTATAGACAGTCTAAGTTGTGTCCATTTAGGCTTGGTCATTTCATTTCATCCTTTGTAATCAGTTTATCTTTGGATAATTTTTGTTTCCATTCCACTACCAATAATTTATTAAAAAAACCATCGTCGTGAAGTTGCAATAACTGTTTCTTAGAGCAACGGAATATGTATTCATAAATATTTTATGAATTACCTGTATATGTGTATAAAACTAATTTGGTTTAAGTTGACAACACTTTTGTTCATGATATAAATTGGTCAATCAATATTGATCGGCCCTAAACTCATTTGGGGTGGTCCACACAAGACCCCTCACGAACAAGTATTATGTGTAGTATCGATTCACACAACCTATTAAATCCTTAACCTAAGATATATAGGGGTTATTTCATTGAAACTTATCTTGTATGATTTTGTAGACTTTGTTTTAGATGAAATTAAATTTAAGCTTACGACTTGCTCTTAAGTATATGTCCTTGCAGTAAGAAGTTAATATAACTTCATCATCATTAATCGTACTTTGTCCAACAATATATGATTACTCCTTATTGACATCATTATGTATAATAGGGAGTAGTGACTTTTGAGATTGTAGCTTATTTGTTTTTAGGTACATTTGGAGCTCCTTTCCAATATACTCACCAATTCGATCAAATCGAATTCTTTTATTTCCTTTACATATTACGTTTTCTACTTTCGTATTGAATTCTATTGGCTTACCATATATATACTACTTGCACATCCAATACGAATGTTCATTTCTATAATAATTCATTGGTGAATTTTAACAAAGTATATAGAACATATTGATATTATTAGGCGCTGCATTGCATACACCTATATACATCAATCCTAAAAAGTTCATCTGTAACGAACGGGGGTTTTCGATCCTCGAAAATTGACATTAATACGTCCACTATATAGAATGCCTAGAAGTTGAGTGCCGGAAATACCAGTTCATTAGGGGTGAAGAAGAAAAAGGTAGAAGAAAATAGAAACAACAACACAGAATCTCACAATCGCAGTGGAACAATATAATATATAATAACAGATCTTTATACAAAGGAATCTGTAACTGTTTTATACTTACAATCATCAGAGTACAACAATCAATACATCAATCTAGCAGTTATAATAACCTATCCTGATATACATAATTCACACAGCGGAAGTACCAAGTACGTGTTATACGTTCGAACTCCTCCAGCTCGTCTCCTGAACTCCATAGCATTCTAACCTGAATCTGTAATACACAGTTTGACCTGAGCATTATAATAAAATAACACCCGAGTCAGTCTGGAAAACCAACGTGAGAAAGCACACTCAATTTGAATTATTAACTTTTATCAAAATCCTTTGAAAACAAAGGTATCTCGTAAGACCACGTCACACATAACACGACGGGTTTTTACCTTACAATAACCAAAACATTTTTATCAAAACGTCTGATATTATAATAGTGTATAAACCAAGTAAATAGAAAATAGTTGAAATGCTTGCATCTCACATTTCGGTATAGTTGGGCATAATCAAAACCGTACGGCGCTTATTGGAGAATGGATTCCATACAATGACTAGGCACTGGGTACCACCTATCACGGTACACATCTAGAAAAATATACCGAGGACCTCGCCGGGATCCCCTACAACACAAGACCGGCCCTATCCCTAACCTGGATAGAACCGAATATGTTATCACCCCGGGTGTTCCCACCCTTATCGAGTTCTTTTGCATGCACCACCGTATCCATAATAGAATATATCTGAGGGTATCTAGAAAGGTGATAACATACCTAATTAGGTGCGACCCACTTAGCCTTACTGCATCTCCCTTGATTTTCGGTCATTCTGGTTGATGAGGCTTGAGGCTACGATTACCTTTCAAGAATAAATTCACTTAGAATGCTCATCGTCCTCCAATAACGATGTTCTGATAGAATTCGTCCTTACAAGTTGTCCTGGGTCTGGACAAACCAAATCACCGTCTTCTTTGTCTCACGGTTTCCATTCGTAACGTTCAAACTGGATCGAAGTGGTTTTTAGATAATTAAATCTGATCCTGGTCTCTTCGAAACGATTGACGAAATTGGCCAAAATTGATAGTCGGTTATTTAACTATCAATATACATCCATAAGCAGTCATCAGGCCTTAATATAAATTTTCCAAAATTTATTTTCAAAATATCTTTTTAAGATATGTATTTAAAATACTTCCAGTATTCCAACATTTGAAACCATTTTAAATCATTACATATTCAATGGAATATTCCCAACCATTCCAATACTTAGAATATTTTTCCCACTTCATTTTATGTTCAACACTTAGGAGGTATTCCATTTATTTCCTATTTCTTTTTCTCAAAATCATTTACAATTTATTTGTAAATTCCTTGACTAGTTTATAACGAATTTTATAAATTCAGGAATTCTTTAGTTAATTCCCTTCAATATTTATAAAGTCAAATATACTTACTTATAATTCCAATTTCCCTTTCTATTTTTTTTATGAATTCTATTTCATTTTTTCGAAGTTCATTCTTATTTACTACTTTGGAAATTTTCTTACTTTCCTCAAATTCCTTTTGAGAATTCTCTTATAATCTCATCTACTGAATAACCCTTTTTCAACTCTCAAGAAGATTTATAAATAAATTTTAAGCCATTACAAAACTCTATATATATCTGTGTCTGTAAAAATAAATATTTAAAAAAATAATAATAATTTATTTTTTTAAGTCATGTTCAAGTAATTATCAAAAATATTGACACTCTTTTATAACATCACTTTTCAAAGCTTATTTTAAAGTTTAGGATTTGTTAAAATAAAAGTTAAATATTTGAAAAATCCACTTACCGAATTATTTCAATCTTAACTGGTTTTAAAATTTCATAGCTCAATAAATAAAATTTCCCTTTTTGAAACAAACTTAACTTATTAAATTTTAAAAATATATTTTTAAAATCCCATTAACCAATTCAATTTATAAATTCCTCCCAATTTCCATCACATCGCTTCCATTCCAATCTCCTTAACCATTTCCACTTCAAAAATAGTTTCCACTATTTTTCTCTCACCTTATTTCCATATTCCAGTATAAATTCTCCCTGTAAAATTATATTTCCAATTTATCATCTGATATCAATTTCCTTTATTTATGAACATCGTTTATAAATTTTTAACTCCTTTGAGTTTCACCTTTTAATAAAACTAATTTCGTTTCTAAAATTCCATTTTATAAGTCCATTCTCTTATAAATTCAATAGTTTTATTTTAATACCGATTTCAACTTCTTTCCCTATTTCCAGAAAATATTGTTTAAATATCCATCGTTTAAAAAATTCTTTACATAAATTATTTTAAAATCTCTATTTAAAATATTTTTACGGATAGTTAAATACACACCAAAATCAATTATTGTTTTTATTCAAATCAATTTCTTAATGATAATTCAAATTTCGATATAAATATTTTTACATTTAAAATTCCTTTTAAATTCCTTCAAGTTTAAAAATAGTATTTATGGTATTTAAAATACCAAAATTCAGGCCAGTGCTACCATAGCATTCAATAATTCACATCACAACAATAATCTATAACAGATTATTCTAACACATCATATATTACTATATATGAAAAACAATCAATATAAATTTTTAGGAATCCAGTTGGATCCCTCCAACCTATTTCTCTGCATCCAAAGATGTTAGACAACAATAAAAATACCAATCCCACTTCGAGGGAGATATCGTGGTATATAGGGTCATCCGCTATTATGCAGGGCGCATAGGGTCTCATCCGCTCCAATCGACGGAAAATAAATCCAACTACCAATATATATAATGTTGTATATATAGCATCCAACAGATAATATTTTATAAATTCAACCAGCATTCAATAATTTATTTTAACTATTTAAATTTAACTCCAGCAATCCAAAAAGAGTGAGATTTACTCACCTTGATTTTTATTTGTAGTCCATTTCAATTTTAAATTAAATTGAATGGTCGTTCAATTTAATTTAAAAATCCTAGCTGACTTCAAAAATTTCAAATTTGTTCCATTGCGTAGGTTTTCCAGCCACAAACCAACTCGACTTGTTTTATTCATTTTGGACCTCGTATAGAAATTTATTTAAATTTTATTAGCAGTTTCAAATTCAAATTCTTAATTAAATAAACCAATTATAAAATTTAATTAAATCATAGTAATATACCTCTTCCCTTTCAATTTTCTTTCCCTCTAGCCACTGTACAAATGAAATGACCCTCTCTTCTCTACCTTCATTTTTAAAGGATTTTTTTTTAGAGATGATATATGTATATATCATTCATTAACAAATATATTTTTCCAGGGTCATTTTTTTTCCAATAAACAAACTTTATCCAGGATCAAAAATTTTACCAATATAGATATATCAGTGCAACCACAAAAATATGCACACACATATGAAGATGCATGTGCCCCTCTGGTTTAATCAGGTTGTGGCAAACAAGAGGTTACAGTGATTGATTAGATTTAATCAATCCCCACATAGCTTAATTTCATTTTATTATTTAAGTAATGAAAATCTTATTCGTATAGGTAATAGTATGGTTTTTATTCTTTGATAGCTTGCTGGATTCTCCATGAAATATGATTCATAGAACCCAGATAATTATGTTATGATTATTTGTAAAATCAATTGTATAGTGTCTGTGCTT
This sequence comes from Allium fistulosum, assembly GCA_030737815.1. NCBI lineage: Eukaryota > Viridiplantae > Streptophyta > Magnoliopsida > Asparagales > Amaryllidaceae > Allium > Allium fistulosum. The sequence continues at coordinate 942,551,072 of CM060908.1, forward strand.
TGAAAATGATATAAGCTTATATCATTTCCTATGTTTACTTTCTTATAATATCTACCTTATATGCAGACTCATGTCTGGGATATTCTTAAGTGAATCATCATATTTCAGAAGCTTGATTCCTTGATACCATGATACTAAGCTAAATGAAATGCAATCCGGGGGGAGTTTCCTCACACATGGATACATATCAAAGAAAATATGGATTAAACAGACTCTCTACTCAGACATATTTCAGAAGGTCTTAAAATGCATTTTGCCCAAAGCTTTAGTAAAGAGGGATTCAGATTTTTATGTCAAAATTACTAAGGTACTGGTGTGACAGTGTCTGAGCAAATCATATCTGAACATGTAAATAATTTACTAATATGGATCTAACATCACTATCTTATAAAATCCCTACTGGTGATCTAACTTACAAAATTTTAGCTAAAACTTTTCAACATTCCAGATAATAAAACTCAGATATTTTAAATACCAGTTCCAAATCAAATTCTCAAAATACTTAACCAAATATCCAACATCACTCTGTACTTAGTACAATGGAAGTTTCTTTTTAAAATATCATACATGCAAATTTCATCTTGTAAGCTCTTATCTATCTAATTTCTAGCATGCTATAATCTTCTTCTCAATGCTTTGCTTCTACTCCTATCTAGAGGCTGCTGTCCCTGAAAAAGCATTTGAAGCTGCCTCATTTTAAATGAGACACCCTAGATGCCATTAGCACACTAGGGTCAGACACATGTCTGGTATGAGAAAATTCACAAAAGCAATTAATTAATTAGGTTAAAATCAAGTTAAGTACATATACATAAAGTTCTGCCCTTTGGAAACAGATAATACTTGTGTGCATGCTCTGTGTCATTGTGCATGTGCATATTATAATCTTTCTTTCCAAAGACTACATATATAAATATGGTACATACATTCAAGCATACAATTCGGTCATAGTCAAACAATCATTCACACCAAACAGGAAAATAACCAATATGAGTTAAATCATTTATTCCATCCTCATATTTCAATTCTGGGAAAAACTCTAGTTTCCTCATCATATCAAATATTTTTCCCTTGGTATATTTATCTATCCTGGTCTCATCTGCAATTTTATGAATCAATGGACACACTGTAATGAACTAATTCACTCCATTACACAAAGATCTCAGGACTTGAACAAGACATGTGTTAACTTGCATTACTCAAGAACACAAGTCATTCCTGCAGTAATCTTGACCCCATTTCCTAATCAAATTCTTAGGCACTTTCTCTTTTTAAATTTTTCAGAGCAAACCCAATCAGTGAGTTATTTTACAAAAACAAGCATTCACCTCATAGCATTCCTTACCATTTCATAAACAAACAGAGACAACCAAGCAATTTTAGTATTGGTACTTATTAAAACATGTTCTTGCAATTTTAAAGAGATATAGACAACTAACATTGGTTTATGGCTCCATTTGGAATATTTTGTTGCAAACATCTGTGCTTTAGTTAACTCAGATTGACCAAGCTTCCTAAATCACAAAATCTATCTGCTAGGTGGTTATTGTATATTTTCTTTGAATCAGGAGTATCAGCACATAGGCAAGCCTATTACACTCCTAATTCCTTTTTATATTAAGCCTCAGCACATATACATATGTATATTGCAGCCCATATGCTTATCAATTCTTCTGGGTTGAGCCAAAACCAACACTACTTCCTTATATTCAACATTTTATTTTCTGTGTATTTATTATATTTCTATCTAATATCATATCAGAAAGAGATCTGGGTTTTTGGATTACCTATTCATGCATACTGATCATATTAAGAATATTCACAGAATAAAACAATCGGAACAACCAGCAAGCATTAAAGCACCCTTAATTTCTAAAGTACAATCACATATACTTTTAAGAAAAATTCATTTATAACTGGCTGCCTTCATTAGGACTTAGTGCCTTAAGTTTTTGAGTGAGTTTTCTCACCTAGCTCTCTTCTTTGCTTCCTTAATTAATTGATGAACTTCTGCCTTTAGCCTCAAGCTCTTTTCCTTCCCTTGTCTTATGATTTCTATGGTGTTGTTTCTTTTTTTTTTCAAAGTTCTTTTCTGAGAAGGAGAGGAGGCTGCTGCATATACCTATATATATACAGGGTCCTCCTTAGGGTTTTGGGTATTGGTTAAAGCCATTTTTGCCCACCAGAAAAATTATGTTATCTGCATTTTATTTGAACCCAAAATTCTACCCTTCCCGGCTTAATTTAGGTGAAGAGAAAAGTGGTTATATTCCTTTTTTGTTAATTTCAAAAATTTTCTTTTCAGAAAATACTTTTTCCTTTGTCTACAATCATGCTAAAAATGTGACTTGATTTGTTATTTATCAAATACTCTTCCTAATTCTGCCTATACCAAGCATTTCCCTGTTTTGTCTTATTTTTCCTATTTTTAGCTTTCATGTAAATGGTATGTACCTCCTTTATTTATTTACAAGAGGACTACTCCTTTTTATATCCTCATCATTTTTTTCTTTCTGCCTATATACTAAAATATGTCTGTATATTTTATTTTACTAATTTGAACTCTAGTATTTTATTAACATATATATATAAGTCTTACTGAAATAATTAGTACACCCATATATATATATTTATACATCATTCTGTATTGACACACACATGCACATGTACACTCAAAAATATTCAGTAGCATCCATATATGTATATTCACTTATGCATACAGCTTTTAAGGATTTAATCTATATATATATATATATTTTCCCATACATATCAATATATATTTATTCTTAGAGTTCAGGGATTTTAGCTTTAGTTCATGTGCATTTCCTGTGCACACATGTACACACATACTGATACACTATCAAGCTATATCAATTCCCTTTCAAAATTTATTTAAAAATTATTTTGAATTTATTTATATTTTTCAGAATAAATTCCTAAAATCTTGGGTCATTACAGTACGTGATGAAATCAATCGCGCTCATCTCCTCTCATTCACGTACGCAAACCACCCATTATCGCCACCTTGCCTGAAACTTCCATGCTGACCCTTCCTGTGCACGCGCATACGCGCTTTCCCCCACTCCTCGTCACGATCGCACTTCCCCACATTCACTGCCAGGTCTTGCCTTTCCATCACCCCTCCCTTCAACCCTAAACCAATCGGTTACAGGGAATGCGCCTCTCCCTTCTCCTTTGTTTTTTCACATGAATGGAATCATAGTGCCATTCCCCCTCGACCTTGTCACGACCCTCGACTCTAAGCTCGACCACTCCATCGTCCAAGACTGCCGCTTTCGCGATACCCAATCGTCGTGACTCCATCTTCCTTCGCTTCCACTAACGAACCACGTCACAGCCAACTTAGCTTCACCGCGAGCCATCATTTCACTCCCCCCTCGAGCTGTGCTTCCACTCGCCGAACCCAAACTTAAACTGCTCGTCCCCTAACCCTTCATCGTGAACGCCATCCACCCACTCGCGAACGCACGCCCTCGTGCGACTTGAGTCGCGATGCCGCCCCATCTTTTATTTTTTTTCTCTTGTTTCTGGAATGATTCGATTTCCCTCTTTTTTTTGTTTATCGAACTGCAGTCTCGATTTTGTTTTGAAATAGATAAGGGGAACGTGATTTTATATTAGGGGAAAGGTTGGCTTCACTGAGAAGATTGGACTTGATTTTTCGGTTTTTTTTTTAACTGTTCTATTCGATTTCGTGAAGAAGGAGGAAAGGGAAAGTCATGATATAATGTGAAGGAGAAAGGTATGCATGATTTGAAAAGATTAGGGGCGGTTGGATGTTGACTGGTCAATATATAAATAAATAAATGTTCAAAATATCCCGATTTACGCAACTCAAAATTTCGAATCCCTATCGAGGCGTGACGCTAGATGTTCATAATGTTATACCCCTATTCTGAACGCAATGGAAAAGGTTTCGAGTCCCAATTCGATCGTATGGAGAAGATAGCTTTTTGGACCCAATTATTATGTTGAATTTTCGATATAAATTTCAACGCGTTTATAACCCATACAACCAAACGATAACTCCAAACGCTACGAAATTTGAAATTTGATAACGATACACTATTATGGATCCAATGGAACTGTTCTCATCGAATTCCGAGACTGTACCCTGGATTGCTATTTTAACGCGTCGATTAAATTGACGATTTCCAAAATTTACGAAATCGCTTGAAATTTTAAGTTCTTAAATCTTATTAACTAAATTATAATCCCAAATCCAATATTTAAACCATTTAAGTATTCAAAATCAATCGTCAAAAAATTTAGGTCGCTACATTCCTCCCCCTTTAAAAGAAATTCGTCCCCGAAATTGCTAAGGCAGGAAAAACGCTCCAAACCCATTAACTTATCAAAACCCACTTGTTAAAACTCTACATTTCACCTTTCTAATCCTTTAGACTTACATTCACTGTCTATTTCCCAAACATTTATCAAAACCCTTTGTTTCTTATTTAAATTCAAATTCAGTTAACAAAATTTTCCAAAAATTTTCAAAATTTTTTCAACACCCTAAATTTCCGAAAACTTTTGGCAGAGTCTCCTTTGTACGGAGAGCCTTTTGCAATATGACAAGAGAGATAAAAATGTATACATCAACTCACACGGTCGGAAAACAAAATATATATCAATACTCTATATTTTCGCAGTATTTAATCCGAAAACGTAACTTTATTTACCGTTTTTAAGCGAGCGGCTTATTTTATATGCAATTTGCGCGACCAAAATCTAGCCAAATGGTCTTCTAGTACCTGTATTTACTCAATTTAAACACGTAAGCACCAAAATATGAAATTCATCAACATTTCACTTATTTAAATAGTTAAAACACATAAACTTCATAACTCAATCATGCCAAACATATATTATAAGCAATTTAAGGTTCCGATACTAATTTAATTACTTCCAATCGATCCATATAACATTTCATTCAATTCGAAATGATTTACAACCAAATTTGTTGCATTCAATTCATATTTATACCAAACAAACCCATATACATTCCCAATTGATTTAAAAATCAATTTATTCACTTTCTATTTATTCATAGAATTTTATTTACTTCCGTTTACGCCAAACGCCAATTTTTCAATGCAAATTCGGTGATATTCATTTAAATAAATAACCATTTAAGCTTATAGTTATTTTAAATTAATTCCAACTCAAATTATATTCAATTCTATTCCATTTCAATTTTAGATCGATTCCTCTTCAATCAAATTCTATTCCATTCACTAATTAATCTGATTAGTTTATTCACTTAGTCCACTTCAAATTTTAATTCCATACTCAAATTCATTTAATTGATATTCCAAGTCATATTCAATTTATTTACACTTAAACTGAATTTATTTATAACTCATGTCATCACCATTTCAATTTAATTCCATCTTATTCGACACATTTCCAATTATATTTAATTCGCTTATGATTTAAGCCGAAATTTATTTACAACTCACGTTCAAATTCCAATATTCGCTTTTAATCCACAATCCGGTTTTATTCAACCAAGTTAAGTTCCATTTTTGTATTCAATATCTGATTTTTATTTCAAAAATCACTCCACTTAATTTACTTGAATTCAAATTCATTATTATAATTCAAGTTTGGATTTATTTCCTTTACCAGAATATCAAACAATTTTTGTTTTTTGGTTTTTCTATTCCACCTTTCAATTTTATAAGTTATACGACTCATTTTCCAAATTTCCATCAATCCTATACTCGAGTATATTCACATTTTATTATTAAATCAATTTTATACCTCACTTTATAGCTTAGACATACTTTCATTTCATTAATTTCAAATTGTTATAAGATATATAAACTCATTTATTCACACTTCCAACAATTCCTAGTTAAATTTTATTTCATTTAAAATTTATAACTTATGGTTATATAATTATTTCACAATTCAAAATTTATATTTACTTCAATTCGATATTATTTCTAATCCAATTCAAATTTTATAACTTACAGTTATATAGTAACTTTGTAATTCACATTTACATATTTAATTCAATTCCATATGATTCAAATCCAATTCACCTTTTTATTTAAATTTCAATTCTTTTTAACCAACATTTCAAAACCATATTCGAGTTATTCATACTTAAATTAAATTTCACTCCAAACAAATTTATTTTTAATTCATTCAATTTCATTATATTTTTCAATTACTTCGCTTAAATTAAATCACATTTCATTAATACACTATATTAATTCAATTCAAATCTAGTCAATTAAATTTCTAAAATTTAATTTATCCAACTTAACTTAAGTTGAATTCCATTTTAACTTTCTCACTTTAAGTTTTATTCCAACTTCAATTTTTCACACTTTTCTCCTTATAAATATCATCTTCCACAGGATTCCAGAATTTTTAAACACCCGGTATTTATTTCAAATCACTTTGAAATCAAATATATATATACACTCTTTTCGTTTAACAAACCACTTTCTTGGATTTTCAAAATTCACTTGGTTCCATTCCAAAACAATTTCCCTTCGAAATTTCCAAAACAACACTTGTTTTCACCAAAAATCTCCATATCAATTCACTATGGTAGTAATCTGTCACTTAGAAACTCAAAAATGAATACTGATGATGCAGCCGTTGTCACTAAAATTATTTACCAGCGACTGCAGTGAGTTCAATGCTATATCACTTCCAAAATCCATTTAAAACCATTTTCTATTCAAACATATCCCAAAATACTAATACTATTATTCATTTTCAAATACTTTGGAGAATATTTCCAAAAACCTCCAGGATTTAATTTCCCAAATTCTGGTTTGAATCCATTTTTAGTTTTTAACTTATTTGTATAATTCATACTTATACAATCTAATTGGTTTTAATAAACCATTTCTAATTTTATAACTTTGTTTTGGTTATATAATAATAACCAAACACACCAATATACTATAATAATTTCAGAAAATTATTTCTTTTATATCAAAATATAATTTTAGGCAAAATTATTTCATTTACCCACTTCAAAACCATACTGTGTCGGTTTACTGTGTTTAAGTGTTTAGAAACTCCTATCGATTTATTTGCATCCCACTACTCGACCAGAATTTATATGCCACTCAACAGATAAATTAACACAATACAAAACAATTTTATATTCACTAACAAATATGCGCTCATATCTATTAATACACTCAAACTCATTCAAGGGTACTACTAACCCTATCTCTAATGAGTAATCCCCACCAATGCCAAGGTTCTCACTTAACCGTCAGCTCTAATACCAACTGTAACGAATGGGGGTTTTCGATCCTCGAAAATTGACATTAATACGTCCACTATATAGAATGCCGAGCAGTCGAGTGACGGAAATACCAATTCATTAGGGGTGAAGAAGAAAAAGGTAGAAGAAAATAGAAACAACAACACAGAATCTCACAATCGTAGCGGAACAAAATATAATATATAATAACAAATCTTTATACAAAGGAATCTGTAACTGTTTTATACTTACAATCATCATAGTACAACAATCAATACATCAATCTGGACAGTTATAATAACCTGTTCTGATATACATAATTCACACGTGGAAGTACCAAGTACGTGTTATACGTCCGAACTCCTCCAACTCGTCTCCTGAGCTCCATAGCATTCTAACCTGAATCTATAATACTCGGTCTGACCCGAGCATTATAATAAAATAACACCCGAGTCAGTCTGGAAAACTAGCGTGAGAAAACACACTCAATTTGAATTATTAACTTTTTTCAAAATCCTTTGAAAACAAAGGTATCTCGTAAGACCATGTCACACATAACATGATGGGTTTTTACCTTACGATAACCAAAACATTTTTATCAAAACGTCTGATATTATAATAGTGTCTAAACCAAGTAAATAGAAAATAGCTGAAATACTTGCATCTCACGTTTCAGCATAGTTGGGCACAATCAAAACCGTACGACGCTTATTGGAGAATGGATTCCATACATTGACTAGGCATTGGGGTACCACCTAGCACGGTACACATCTAGAAAAATGTACCGAGGACCTCGCCGGAATCCTCTACAACACAAGACCGACTCTATCCCTAACCTGGATAGAACCGAATATGTTATCACCCCGGGTGTTCCCACCCTTATCGAGTTCTTTTGCATGCACCACCGTAACCATAATAGAATATATCTGAGGGTATCTAGAAAGGTGATAACATACCCTAATTGGGTGCTTCCCACTTAGCCTTGTTGCATCTCCCCTGATTTTCAGTCATTCCGGTTGATTAGGCTTGAGGCTACGATTACCTTTCAAGTACAATTTCACTTAGAATGCTCATCGTCCTCCAATGACGATGTTCTGATAGCACTCGTCCATACAAGTTGTCCTGGGTCTGGACAAACCGAATCAGAGCCTTCTCTGTCTTCACGGTATCCATTCGTAACGTTCAAACCGGATCGAAGTGGTTTTCGGATAATTAAATCTGATCCCGATCTCTTCGAAATGATTAACGAAATTGGCCAAAATTGATAGTCGGTTATTTAACTATCAATACACATCCATAAGCAGTCATCAGGCCTTAATATAAATTTTCCAAAATTTATTTTCAAAATATCTTTATAAGATATGTATTTAAACTACTTCCAGTATTCCTACATTTGAAACCATTTTAAATAATTACATATTCAACGGAATATTCCCACCCATTCCATTACTTAGAATATTTTTCGCACTTCATTTTATGTTCAACACTTAGGAAGTATTCCATTTATTTCCTATTTCTTTTTCTCAAAATCATTTACAATTTATTTTTAAATTCCTTGACTAGTTTATAATGAATTTTATAAATTTCAGAATTCTTTAATTAATTCCCTTTAATATTTCCAAAGTCAAATATACTTACTTATAATTCCAATTTCCCTTTCTATTTTTTTTTATGAATTCTATTTAATTTTTTCGAAGTTCATTCTTATTTACTACTTCTGAAATTTTCTTACTTTCCTCAAATTCCTTTTGATAATTCTCTTATAATCCCATCTACTGAATAACCCTTTTCCAACTCTCGAGAAGATTTATAAATAAATTTTAAACGATTACAAAACTCTATATATATATATATATGTAAATAAAAATAGTATTTAAAAGAATAAGAATAATTTATTTTTTTAAGTCATGTTCAAGTAATTATCAAAAATATTGAAACACTTTTATAACATCACTTTTCGAAGCTGATTTTAAAGTTTAGGATTTGTTAAAATAAAAGTTAAATATTTGAAAAATCCACTTGCCGAATTATTTCAATCTTAACTAGTTTTAAAATTACAGAGCTCAATAAATAAAATTTCCCTTTTTGAAACAAACTTAACTTCTTAAATTTAAAAAATATATTTTTAAAATCCCAATAACCAATTCAAATTATAAATTCCTCCCAATTTCCATCACATCGCTTCCATTCTGATCTCCTTAATCATTTCCACTTCAAAAATAGTATCCACTATTTTTCTCTCACCTTATTTCCATATTCCAATATAAATTCTCCCTGTAAATTTTTATTTCCAATTTATCATTTGATATCAATTTCCTTTATTTACAAACATCGTTTATAAATTTTTAACTCCTTTGTGTTTCACCTTTTAATAAAACTAATTTCGTTTCTAAAATTCCATTTTATAAGTCCATTCTCTTATAAATTTGATATTTTTGTTTTAATATCGATTTCAACTTCTTTCCATATTTCTAGAAAATATCATTTAAATATCCATCATTTAAAATGATTCTTTATATAAATTATTTTAAAATATCTATTTAAAATATTTTACGGATAGTTAAATACACACCAAAATCAATTATTATTTTTTTCAAATCAATTTCTTAAAGATAATTCAAATTTCGATATAAATATTTTTACATTCAAAATTCCTTTTTAATTCCTTCAAATTTAAAAATAGTATTTATGGTATTCAAAATACCAAAATTCAGGCCAGTGCTACCATAGCATTCAATAATTCACATCACAACAATAATCTATAACAGATTATTCTAACACATCATATATTACTATATATGAAAAACAATCAATATAAATTTTGAGGAATCCAGTTGGATCCCTCCAACCTGTTTCTCTGCATCCACAGATGTTGGACAACAATAAAAATACCAATCCCACTTCGAGAGGGATATCGTGGTATATAGGGTCATCCGCTATTATGTCGGGCGCATAGGGTCTCATCCGCTTCAATCGACGGGAAATAAATCCAACTACCAATATATATATACTATATATATAACATCCAACAGATAATAATTTATAAATTCAACCATAATTCAATCATTTATTTTAACTATTTAAATTTAACTCCAGCAATCCAAAAGGAGTGAGATTTACTCACTTTGATTTTTATTTGCAGTCCGTTTCAATTTTAAATTAAATTGAACCGACGTTCAATTTAATTTAAAAATCCTAGCTGAGTTCAAAAATCCCAAATTTGTTCATTTGCGTAGGTTTTCCAGCCACAAACCAACTCGACTTGTTTTATTCATTTTGGACCTCATATAGAAATTTATTTAAATTTTATTAGCGGTTTCAAATTCAAATTCTTAATTAAATAAACCAATTATAAATTTTAATTAAATCACAGTAATATACCTCTACCCCCTTCAATTTTCTTTCCCTTCAGCCACTATACGTGATGAAATCGATCGCGCCCATCTCTTCTCACTCACATTCGTAAACTACCCACTATCGCCGCCTCGACTAAAACTGCCGCGCCGACCCTTCCTGTGCACACGCGTAGGTGCTTTCCTCCATACCTCGTCACGATCGCACTTCCCCACATTCACCGCTAGGACTCGCTTTTCCATCGCCCCTCCGTTCAACCCTAAACCAATCGGCTACAGGGAATGCGCCTCCCCCCTTCTCCCTTTTTTCACATGAATGGAATCATCGCGCCACTCCCCCTTGACCTTGTCATGACCCTCGACTCCAAGCTCGACCACTCCATCGTCCAAGACTGCCGCTTTCGCGATACCCAATCACCGCGACTCCATCTTCCTTCGCTTCCACTGACGAACCACATCACAGCCAACTTAGCTTCACCACAAGCCATCATTCCCCCCCTCCTCCCCCAGAGCTGTGTTTCCACTAGCCGAACCCAAACTTAAACTGCTCGTCACCCAACCCTTCATCGTGAACGCCATCCTCCCACTCGCGAACGCACGCCCTCGCGCGACTTGATTCGCGATGCCGCCCCTTCTTCTATTTTTTTCTCTTTTTTCTTGAATGGTTCGATTTTCAATTTCCCTCTTTTTTTGTTTATCGAACCGCAGTCTCGATTTCGTTTTGAAATAGATAAGGGGAATGTGATTTTATATTGGGGAAAGGTCGGCTTCATTGAGAAGATTGGACTAGATTTTTCATTTTTTTTAAACGTTCTGTTCGATTTCGTGAAGAAGGAGGAAAGGGAAAGTATTGATATAACGTGAAGGAGAAAGGTATGCGTGATTTGAAAAGATTAGGGGCAGCTGGATGTTGACTGGTCAATATATAAATAAATAAATGTTCAAAATATCTCGATTTACGCAACTCAAAATTTCGAATCTCTATCAAGGTGTGTCGCTTGGCGTTCATAATGTTATACCCTATTACGATCGCAATGGAAAAGGTTTCGAGTCCTAATTCGATCGTATGGAGAAGATAGCTTTTTGGACCCAATTATTATATTGAATTTTCGATATAAATTTCAATGCGTTTATATCCCATACGACCAAACGATAACTCCAAACGCTACGAAATTTGAAATCTGATAATGATACACTATTGCAGATTCAATGGAACTATTCTCGTCGAATTCGGAGACTGTGCCCCGGATCGCTATTTTAACACGTCGATTAAATTGACGATTTCCAAAATTTACGAAATCGCTTGAAATTTTCAGTTCTAAAATCTTATTAACTAAATTATAATCCCAAATCCAATATTTAAACCATTTAAATATTCAAATTTAATCATCAAAAAATTCGGGTCGTTACACCATCAATTCTTATTTCGCTCCCACTGAATGAGTACTTTGCTCTCAATCATTTGAGATCCAATTCACCTATACCATATGATTCATAGTCACATGATTAAAGAATCTTTACAAAACCGTGGCTCAGTCCATAATTCTAAAATAATTATGAAAAAAGTAAGATACTTCTGTATTTTCTAATACATCACCTTTTGATATAAATACCATTATTGTAGATTTAATCTAAAATGAATATTCATGATATTCATATCAAAATAAAAATATATCTATTTTAGACCATACTGAAAACGGTTATTATTACATAAATAATATTTGGTATATTTAAGAAGACAATCTTTCGTAAATTGATGTTACCTCTATTGGTATATGATATGCTCCCCCTATTTCTTCCATTACTATAATATGTTACAAAATATGAAGCTATGTTTAACAACTTAATATGGGCTATTAATTTATTTTATTATAGCCAGTATATAGTGTAGAGTTTTCGATCTAATATCTTAAACTTATAAAAATAACTTTTGTAGAAAATAATTTTCTATATAAAAACACATTTGAAATCGAAATCACATTTCTCATTCCATATTAAGTATCTTTTAGTATTTTATAGGATTCTCATTTTTGATATCTCTTCATGAAGTAGAATCGACCATTCACTCTCTTCGTCCAAACCGTGCCTAAGCTACATCCAATCTTTGACATTCTCTTTCCTTCAAAATGGTTGAACCGTTCAAAGGAGATCCTTATTGTAATCAATCGTATTGAATACATAGTATCGCGCAATGGTTTGTTTGCTTGTTTCCAATGAACTAATTTCATCGAAGTTTCGTATATTATAAACCGTGAACGTTCACCACATAACATTTATGTGTGATTGAATATGGATCACATACACACATACACGCACACGCACATATATGTATATATATATATATATATATATATATATATATTCTTGCATTGCTATTAATGTTCGACACTTATAGAAGACAATACATAGTCTCGTATAAATAAATAGCTAATCGAATGAGGCATGAATGTTATAGCGGTTGTATAAATTAGTTCTTACATCAGTCTTGAAGTGAAAACTTGTCACAAGATATATTGGTAAGTATATTTTACCTTTCTATGTCAATCTTAATAAAGTTCATTTGTATAATTTAATCGGTAAATATCTTATTAGTTATAATGGTTGCACAAATTTACCTAAGTAGATTATTTCGACTTGTATATCATATATTCTTATAATATTAGAAAGGTTAAATGTAAACATTTAATTTTTCTAATAAGGCTTTCATAGATTTTTATGCTCTCAAAAACCTAAGAAAAGTATATAATTCTTTTGAATCCTCTGATGGGCATTAGGACTCGCTTGTCTTGGGATTCTGACCTTGAGTTTGCTCAATAAATCATAGACCCGCAAGTGATGGATAACAGTTTTTATCGGTTATATCATATACAAATCCTTATCCATTTTTTTTGTCCTAATCCTAGTCTCGACGTTGAGTTTGCTCAACAAATCAAAGGATATTATTCACTAATACCAATCATTTCACGACGTACTAAGTATAATACATATACCTTAAGTTTACTCAACAAAAAAGTGCGTGCATCTTACCTCGTCTAATAATATATTGATACTACTACACATAAAATCTCTATCTTGAGTCTGCTCAATAACTAAGAGTATGCAAGTAATTTATTAATATATGAATGGTATAGGACAACATTTATATTAGAGATTCGTAATCTTTAATATCTATTTATTTGAGTGATATCAATTTTGGGAATAATGTATCTTTTATGAAATACTGTCATGATTCAAGTGTCATACACATCTAAAACCACAGTATACGTAATATTTGTATGCATTTAATCCTTAAATCTAATTTGGGTTTATTTGAAGTTCTACTTAATTTTATATGTATATAGTAATATAAGTACTTATTTATAATTTTTATAATTTAATTTACTTATATAATATATACATGTAGCTTATTAATCAAATCTAATTTTAATTTTATTAATTAAACCATATTTAATTAATTTGATTTACTTATATAAAATTTCTAAAAAAATTATTGCTCAACTTAAACTATTTAAGATAGTTTTTTCGGCAAAGCCAACGGGGTTAAATGGGCCCATACCATTTTATTTATAACAAGTAAGAAACTACTTACAAGCATAAATTAGAATTATAGAGAGAATAAGAAAGAACATATGGAAAATAAAAAAATAAAACACATAAAAGCTATAGGCAGCGCTAGTTTTGCATTGTGGACCCATCTAAAGGAAAATTTGAAAGCGACTGAGCAATACGAAATTCCCTGCATATGATTAAAAAAATATCCATGCACTTCCTTTTCTTGTGATTGAAAATCCTTTCATTCCTCTCTTTCCAAATTTCATTCACAAAATCCTTGAGTAGGATTAGGATATCATAGGAGGATGACTGCCTCCATCTTGTTGCGGTATAGATATTTGTCCATTCTTTCTTGCTATCCTAAACTAGATTATCAAAGCCATCTTTTAAGTAAATTTTCCTTCAAATAAAATAAGAGAAAGTGCAACTAAATTAGAGATGATGGGTGTCTTCAAATAAAATAAGAGAAAGTGAAACCCTCCTCGTATGATCTTAATTAACATCCATTAGTAGATGTTTTTGTGCTTGCATGAGGGCTTAATCGGTACTTTATAAGTTAAGAGGAACAACGGTGGGGAAACGAGCAACGACGGACCACCGAAGCACTACCGGAGCCACCAGAAGCTTGCTACAGGCATGCCTACCAGTGGATAAGTTCCACCAGACCAATGCATCGGTGGTGACCTGGGATGAGCCCCAGGTCACTCCGTTCGGCCCTCCAGTTCGTGCCGTTTGTTCGTTCGTTCGTCCTTTCTGCTCCTTTTCGCTATTTGCTTGATTTTGATGCTGTTTCGTATGTCGATCTTGTTGCTATTTTAGTGTTTTGAATTATGAATTTGTGAATTCATTTTGGAGTTATAATACCATAGAATTGTTCTATGGGTCTTTGGATATTCACACAATTTTTGTCGGATGTTTTCAACTGGAATTCTATAAAAGGCTGATTTCAAAATCAAACCATTTTCTTATAAACCCTTTTAAGTGTAAATCTAATTTCTTTATAAATAATATTTAGAAATATATATATATATGATTTATTTGTATTAATAATGGTTTTAAAGTTGATTTGGAACATCAATTTAAAAAATTTACTTATATATATGTGTGTGTGTGTGTGTGTTTAACAAAGCCTTTCTAACATATATATATATATATATATATATATATTCGTGTGTGTGTTTTTGTGTATTCTAGTTCATAAAATAATATTTTCAAGAAGGATTTCAAAGTAAACTATTTTATAAAATTGCATGACATCGATCAAATGAGGAATCGATTTAAACGGATTAATAAAACGATTGGTATGGTACACTTGCGTTTATTTTTTTGATTAATTCCCAGACTTGTTCGATTAAGCCTCTTATACACACGAGTGGAGTTTACTAGCTTGTAGTAAACATTTAGGTAAGCCCACATGGTATGGATACACGGTTATTACTTATTTGGTGTCTACTTGAGAGTACATGACACTTATCGACGAGTTTATGACTTGCCCTTGGAGTTATATAGGTCTTATACCTACCTTGGAGTTTTCATAGGTCTTGTGCCTATCATATAGTTTACAGGACTTGTTCCTATCTTGGAGTTTATAGGTCTCACACCTATCTATAAGTTATTATGGGAAATATACCCATCTTGGAGTTTTATAGACACATATGTTTATCTTGGAGTTACATCCATATAGGTGAAGTTATTCACCAGTCTTGGAGTTTGGCGCTTTTTCCCCTTTTATGGGATTTTTGGATTTCTATTGATAATTTCTAGAATCCATGTTATTGTGTTATCACCAAATAGTTTCATGAATTTTGCTTGTAGAGGCTATCTTGAATTTTGATATTTGGTGATTTCATTCTTAAAGTTATTGATGTATGCTTGATAATTGTCGATACTTGAATTGATGACTATATTTGAGTTCTAGTTCATTTTATCTATCATTTATCTTGCATAACTCATACATATAGTCTAGACTGACCCGTTTATTATTTTATAATACTAGGTTCAGACTAAGATATTTTAGGTGCTCCAGTTTGATGGTTCTACAGAGGATTCACTCCAGTTGTCCAATTATCATTCATCTTCTATTTATCTCGTACATGTGTACATATTCATGTCGTGATGTATCTTTTATTAAGCCTGGACTCTTTTATGTACATATTTGTTTCATGAGATGTAGTATAGATGTTTATATGGATCGTTTTGACCATAGTCTTGTATTTGATATTATGTATCTATTCGATTTGATCATCTTGTATATATTTGTATTCCGCTGTGTATATTCTATGATCTTTATTTATCATATATTATTCTGGATTATTATTATTGCCACTGTAGTTTTGTTTTAAGCCTAGATTGCACATGTCGATTCCACATGAGAAGAAAAAAAATATAATAGATGTATCAATACGCGCTTAAATCAAAATTTATGGATGGTCGCTCCTAAGCATTCCAATTCTCTGCACTAGCAGATGATATTACTCTGTAATATCCTTTTTTACTATCGGTCTCGGAGGGGGGTGTCAGAGCTTGGTATCAGATCTAAGTTCAGAACAAAATATGATATTTCAGACAAAATTTTTGGCCCGGGTCAGTCCTAGAGACCGTCCTTTAGGGGTTCTTGGGGGTAGATAATTGGAATCATCTCCTTTAGAATAAGAAAGTTTCTTTTGGGATTCTAATAACATTTCCCTTTGTTCCCACTCCATGATGTCCTATAATCAAATCATGTGATTCCTAAGCAAGATATTATCCAATCTTATCCATTCTGGAAGTGTAATTGGGTGGCAGCTGAGTCACTCGTCCTAGTATTGGGCAATCCAGCAAGTCCAATTGAGACATAGTACTTAGTCCGCCCAACCAATTATGAAGTTTATTGTCGACCTTCTTATGATCAGAGTCACGCAGCGAAAGGAGACGGATGATTCCGCTAGGCACATTATCCAGTATTTGTGACTGTATGATTGGATGCTTGCTTGCATAGGATTCTTAATGACAATTCAAATTCAATTAAGATTTATCGCTTGATAATTAGAATTCTATTTGAAGATTAATAATTAAATCTTGTGGTATCTTCATATTGAAAATTACCACAAGAGATATTGAATTTCTTAGATATAAAATAATCAAGAATAAAATGTTGTAATTATAAAAATTAATCAATTGGAAATGGAGATAAATTTTGGTATTTGATTTCCTACTAACCAAAAATAAATGATTTATTACTTACTTCAAACAAAGAGTTTGGTTAAGAATTGTTTTAATGCAACCATCGCCTAGTTAGGAAATACCGTCCTAGAGTTTTCTATAAGATGTTTAATGGTAATGATTATAAGCTTGTTATTATATGTATAAACTAGGGTAAATAAAGCTATAAGTATTCTTCATTTTAAAAAGAGGATTTCGAAGTATATATATATATATAGTATATGTGTTAAATTGCATATTGGATGCTTTAGGTATTTTGGTCGGGACGTCTGGCTAACGTACTGATGCAGCAGTGGATAACAAAAATGATGAAACGGTGAAAATAGCGATCGGGGAATTGAAGATACCAAATGGCCCAAATCCGTTGATCCAAAGATACCAAATTTTAGCTATCTCAAACACGTTGATCGCGCACGATACCGTGTTTAAAGATCTACGATTCTTCGTACGTTGATCTAGCGCACTAGATACCGTGAATCGGCTTCAGCGATCGTTGATTCGAGCGCACTCGAATTCCGAAAGTGGAGATAGGATATCACACTCAACTACCGATTTGAGAAGTGGCACAAAGCTCACAAACAAGTTTTTATTCAAAATCAACTAACTATTACAAATGACACCACCCGCCTATTTATATGCTTACAACCCAACATTACTCAATTCTGGACAACACTTAGGTCGTGGACGACCTATCACAGGTAAACGACCTACGACCTATATACAAAGCGACATAAGGGAAACACATTACAACATATTACAGTACAACACATAGATCGGCCCCGACCTAAAATACAACTCACGCGACTTAACTTTCAACACAGCTCATTGATCGCGACCTAGTACATAACGACCTAAAACAATGCGACTTAAGAGACAGCGACTCAAGAAATCCAGGCGGCATAAGCTTCAGCGACTTAAGCTTTGTACGCGACCTAAAGCTTCGTGACCTACTCTTGAGCGACTTAAGGACTTGCGACCTAAGAACAGAGCTTCATGACAATCTTCCTGCGACCTATCACTTGAGCGACCTAACGGCACGGTACGTGAGTTAGGTCCTTCGCGCCCTTCTTCAGCGACCTTGGACTTAGGTCGTACACAACCTAAGTTTTCTTCATTTTGCACTACATGGTTAGGTCGCTCGCGACCTAGGACTTTGTTAGCTCGCATTGCATCTTCGAAGTTAGGTCGCAACTCCTTATCTCGTGATCCGCTATGTCGTTTTTGACTCAGTAGCTCGTTAGGTCGTTTGCGAGCTTCACTAAGTCGTTGGAGAAACTTAAAGGAATCGTTAGGTCGCTCGCAACCTAACACTTCATCAATCTGGGCTGCATCATCCTCCCCCGGTTTAAAGGAATTCGTCCTCGAATTTGCACCTTCCTCTTCCACAACACACTCATTCCCATGATACGGAATTAAGTATTTGACGTTGAAAACATCAGAAGTATGAACACTATCTGGTAGTTGCAATTGATACGCATTCTCATTGATTTTCTTCAAAATTTCTATTGGACCAATCTTTCGCGCCTTCAATTTATTGTACGTTCCCATTGGAAAACGATCTTTTGTCAACACGGCGTAAACCAAATCACCTTCTCTGAAGTTCACACTCCTTCGCTTCTTATCCGCCAGTTGTTTATACTTCTCATTCGATGCAAGTAATCGTTCATGAACAGTTCTGTGGCACTCCTGCAACTCAGTCACAAAATCACCAGCTTGCTTAACAACTCCCTTTTGATATGTTATTGTCGTCAAATCCAACGGTCCCTTTGGCAAGCTTGAATATACAACCTGAAACGGACTGAATCCAGTACTTCGATTGACTGCATGATTATGTGCAAACTCTGCCTGACATAACTTCATATCCCAGCTTTTCAAGTTATCTTTCACAAGACATCGCAACAAATTTCCCAATGATCTGTTCACCACTTCCGTATGCCCATCTGTCTACGGATGATAGGCGCTACTAAAATTCAGCTTCGTTCCAACCATCTTCCACAAACTTAACCAAAAATGGCTTAGAAATCTAGTATCCCGATCAGAAACAATAGATTCAGGTATCCCATGTAATCGATACACCTCTTTAAAGAATAATTGAGCGACACGGACGGCATTCGCTGTCTTCTTACATGCTATGAAATGTGCCATTTTCGAAAACCTGTCCACTACAACATATATCGAATCATTCCCCCTTTGAGTTCTAGGTAGCCCCAAAACAAAATCCATACTGAGATCAACCCATGGTCTAGTCGGCACGGGTAAGGGTATATACAATCCCGCATTCATTGCTGTCCCTTTGGAAACTTGGCAAATATGGCATCTCTCTAAAAACTTTTCAACTTCCCGCTTCAACGAAGGCCAATAATAAGATTGAGAAATCAATTTCAAAGTACGATCTCTACCCACATGACCTTCCTCATGCAACTCCTTCACAATCTTCATTCATAAGCTGCACTCTGGTATGCACATTCGATTTCCCTTAAAAAGAAATCCATCCACCAGTACAAAATCATCCGTCTTTCCCTCCTTGACTTCATCTACAAACTTCGCAAAGTAAGAATCATCAACAAATAATTCTGGAAACACATCAAACCCTGTCACTTCAACTTTCATTGTGGTCAACAAATGATTCCTTCGACTCAATGCATCTGCCACTCGGTTTGTAATTCCGGACTTATGCTTCACCACAAATGTAAATTGTTGCAGGTATGCGATCCACGAAGCATGCTTGGCTGCAATTTTATCCTATCCCTGCAAATGTTTCAATGCTTCATGATCAGTATACAAAACAAATTCTTTATGGAACAAATAGTGTCTCCAATGTTTGATAGCTTGAACAATAGCATAGAATTCCACATCATATGTATTATATCTCATCTTTGTTCCTGATAGCTTCTCACTGAAATACGCAATAGGACGTCCCTTCTGACTTAACACCCCTCCAATTCCAACCTTCGATGCATCAGTATGCAATTCAAACAACAACTGAAAATCTGGCAACACTAGAATTGGTGTTGTCGTCAAAAGTTCCTTGATTCTCTCAAAAGCGATTCTTGCTTCCTCTGACCATGAAAATTGTTTTCCCTTCATACAATCAGTAACTGGTGCCATCACGCTACTGAAGTGTGGAATAAACCTTCGGTAGAATGATGCTAAACCATGAAAACTTCTAACTTCTGTTATCATCCTAGGTTGTGGCCAATTTCTGATTGCTTCAACTTTATTCTGATCCACCTGTATGCCTCCGTCTGAAATAACATATCCCAAAAATAAAACACTATGCGTCATGAACACGCATTTCTTCGTTGCAGCATAAAATTGTTCTTGTCGTAATATCATCAACACTTCTCTCAAATGATGCAAGTGTTCTTCTGAGCTTCTACTGTATATCAGTATATCATCAAAATACACCACCACGAATTTCCCAATAAATGGTCTAAAGATTTGATTCATCACCCGCATAAATGTACTAGGTGCATTCGAAAGACCAAACGGCATAACCAGCCATTCGTACAACCCTTCTCTCTTCTTGAATGATGTCTTCCATTCGTCTCCTGGTCTAATTCGAATTTGATGATAACCACTCTTCAAATCAATTTTCGAAAAGATAGTAGCCCCACTAAGTTGATCCAACAAGTCATCCAGTCTAGGCATAGGAAATCTATATCTCGCTGTAATCTTGTTCAGTGCTCTACTATATGTGCACATCCTCCACGTTCCATCTTTCTTCGGCACTAACAAAGCTGGTACCGCACAAGGACTTAAACTTTCCTGCACTCGCCCCTGCTCAAGCAACTCTTCCACTTTCCTTCTCAACTCCTCATGTTCCTTTGGACTCATTCTGTAATGTGGTCTATGTGGTAACACAGCTCCTAAAACAAGATCAATTTGATGTTGAATGTCTCTTAACGGTGGTAACTCCGTTGGTAGCTCCTCAGGAAATACATCGTCAAATTCTCCCAGCACTGGCTTTACTTCTTCAGGAATCTCAACCACTTCATTATTCTCACGTCCAATCAACAAAAACACTTCAGGCTCCTCTTCTACTTCCTTAACAAACTCCTTTAAAGATAGCAAAGTTTTAAGTTCTTCAATCTCTTCCGACTTGCTTTCTTCGTGTTGTCGCTTCTTAGGAATTAAAGTGAATTTTGTACCTTCAAACATGAAACTATAACTGTTAGTACGACCATCATGTTGCACCGCTCTATCGTACTGCCATGGTCTTCCCAACAACAGATGGCATACATCCATGTCCACAACATCACACCAAATTTCGTCTTTGTATTTCTTCCCAATTGAAAAATTCACACAAGCCCTTTGTCCAACTTTCACCTCCCCACCTTTTCTCAACCAAGCTAACTTGTAAGGTTTCGGATGCTTCACTGTTTTCAATGCTAACTTCTTCACAGCCTCTGTAGAGATAATATTGTCACAACTTCCTGCATCAATAACAAACTTGCAAACCCTTCCCAAGATAGTGCACGTTGACTGAAAGATGTTACTCCTCAACCAGCTAGTTTCCTCTTCCTGCTTTGGTGTTAAGCAATTTCTCCTTATCATCAATGAATACCCTTCATCCCCCGACAGATTTTCTTCCTCCTCATCATGTAGTGAATTAGAACCTTCAGTTTCTGCCTCCTCATCTTCCACTTCCGCAATCATAGTTCTCTTCTTCGGTTTCGGACATTCGTTGCTCTTGTGACCCACTTCCTGGCAATTATAACATTTGAAATTAGGGTTGATCATGAACAACCGGCTTACTCGATGCTTTAGGAACATTCGAACTACTACCCGCTCCTTTGTTCTGCCCTGTAAAACTTGGAAACACACCTCCCCCACGTCTACCTTGTTTCTCCCAAGCCAACGCCTTTTGATGTGCTTCTGCCACAGATCTGGGGTCGAACATGTTCGCCATATCCTGGATCTGTGTTCTAAGTCCACCAACAAACCTAGCGGTCAATTGTTCTTCTGTCTCCATAATGTCATTCCGAGAAATCAACTGGTAGAACTCATCTACATAATCAGTAACAGCCTTCGTCCCTTGCCTCAAGTTTTGTAATCTCTGATACATTAGTGATTGGTAATTGTAGGGTAAGAAAGTAGCCTTCATCAATTTCTTCATCTTTTCCCAAGCAACAATCTTTGACTTCCCCATCCGCTCTCTAGTAAGTTTGGTTTGCTGCCACCATGCCATAGCTCTTCCCCTCAACCTAGTAGCAACCAACTTCACTTTACGTTCTTCCGGAACCTCCATGAAGTCAAAAATTTCCTCAACATAAGCTAACCAATCAAGAAATTCCTCGGCCTGCATACCTCCCTTGAATTCCGTTATTTCCGTTTTCATCTCAGACTCCCACTTGTGATCATACTCCGACTGATTTCTTCCTTGTCCTCGTCCTCGTCCATGCACACTACCACCATCAAACTCCTCTTCAAAATCTGATGTATATCGATGTCGATCCTGACCACCAACATCTCTACTACCATCATTTCTTCCACCAACATCCCTACGATCTACATTCCTCCGATCACGATCATTCACATTTCTATCACGATTTCGATCATCAACATTTCTACCATAATCTCGATCCACACTTCTATGATCACTATCAATACTTCTCTCTCGATTGGAATGTGGTGAAACTCTACTTCCCCCATGGTTAGATTCAGGTGAAACTCTTCTCTGATTTTGATTCATCTCCAACATCATCTTCTCTAATCGACCAATCCCTTCATTAAGCTTCTCATTAAAGTTTTCGTTAATTCTTTGCTCCATCTCATCGGCTTCTTCTCTTCTATACAATGCTTCAACATTCTGATGGCGATTAGCTCTTCTCGGCGGCATGATTTGAAACTTCACAAATACTTCAATTCTCGGCTTGGACTTTCAAAATGATACCAAATGATGCACGGCCTTCAACTTCAAACTCTCGGCCTTGAATAACAAAGTGATGCACGGCTTGAACTCTTGAATAAGAATTGGCTCCAAGACTCGGCTTAGCTATGATTGGCTAAGTCTAGCTCTGATACCAAATGATGCAGCAGCAGATAACAAAAATGATGAAACGGTGAAAATAGCGATCGGGGAATTGAAGATACCAAATGGCCCAAATCCGTTGATCCAAAGATACCGGATTTTAGCTATCTCAAACACGTTGATCGCGCACGATATCGTGTTTAAAGATCTACGATTCTTCGTACGTTGATCTAGCGCACTAGATACCGTGAATCGGCTTCAGCGATCGTTGATTCGAGCGCACTCGAATTCCGAAAGTGGAGATAGGAGATCACACTCAACTACCGATTTGAGAAGTGGCACAAAGCTCACAAACAAGTTTTTATTCAAAATCAACTAACTATTACAAATGACACCACCCGCCTATTTATAGGCTTACAACCCAACATTACTCAATTCTGGACAACACTTAGGTCATGGACGACCTATCACAGGTAAACGACCTACGACCTATATACAAAGCGACATAAGGGAAACACATTACAACATATTACAGTACAACACATAGATCATCCCTGACCTAAAATACAACTCACGCGACTTAACTTTCAACACAGCTCATTGATCGCGACCTAGTACATAACGACCTAAAACAATGCGACTTACGAGACAGCGACTCAAGAAATCCAGGCGGCATAAGCTTCAGCGACTTAAGCTTTGTACGCGACCTAAAGCTTCGCGACCTACTCTTGAGCGACTTAAGGTCTTGCGACCTAAGAACAGAGCTTCATGACAATCTTCCTGCGACCTATCACTTGAGCGACCTAACGGCACGGTACGTGAGTTAGGTCGTTCGCGCCCTTCTTCAGCGACCTTGGACTTAGGTCGTACACAACCTAAGTTTTCTTCATTTTGCACTGCATGGTTAGGTCGCTCGCGACCTAGGACTTTGTTAGCTCGCATTGCATCTTCGAAGTTAGGTCGCAACTCCATATCTCGCGATCCACTAGGTCGTTTTTGACTCAGTAGCTTGTTAGGTCGTTTGCGAGCTTCACTAAGTCGCTGGAGCGACTTAAAGGAATCATTAGGTCGCTCGCGACCTAACACTTCATTAATCTGGGCTGCATCACGTACTCGTTTGGGATTCCTAAACATTCAAACAAGACAATTGGACATGCACTTTTATTAAAGTAAGTTTTTTGGAAAATATATTTTGGAAATATGTTAACTCAAGAAGGAATAAAATACTCTTTAAAACTAATGTGGTTTAAAATAAAATGGTATTTGGAAATGCATATGAAGGTATGTATATATTAAGGTTTTTGGAGATATAAAAAATATTTTTATATTATTATAGAAGAATAGATATATCAATAAAGATAAATTATATAAGTAATAATTTAATAATGGGCTTAGATGCTTAGCCTTAGAGATCATCGAGAACAATAGCAAGGCAGTGTTGATTTTATAATCAACACCGCAGCCAATGGTCAAGGCACTTTGTTATGAATAAACAAAGAGGTAACATTATGTGTTGATTATGTATTTGGGAATTGTTTTAAGATTTGCTCTGAAATTTGAATTTGATATAGTAGTTTAGATAGGCTATAAAAACCCTTATAATCTAGGTAAAAAACACATAAGTGTAAATCCTTAAATAGCCAAATCAACAAAAGCTAAATAGAAGCATGGTTCTTTTACTTAAACCAATTGAAAGCAAATTCTGAATGTTAAAAAGAGGCAAACTTTTAAGCTAGAAAATAAGCTTAGGTTAAATAGTATATGAGTTTGAGATACCATCACAAATTGTATTTGAAATAAAATTTGTGGAAATAACTTTATGAATTAATTCGTCTTTTGGATACTAATAATGGTTATTAAAAGAAATTTTTGGTAGTGCTTTGTGGGACATATGTTATATATATTAACTCACTATTTAAACTTGTTATTAAGGAAGATATACTAATCATGGTATTAAAAGTATCTTGAATATTGTCATGGTGATTTTATGGAATAATTTATCTCTTGGATATTAATTAAAATATTAAAGGAAACTTGACGTATTCTTAAGAAGAGGCTTATGAACGAATCTGTGAGATATATATGTATTATGTGTGTGTGTGTGTGTGTAGATTGAACCTTAAATTAGGTAGTGTCTAAGGTTTCAAACTTGCACTATGAAAAGGATATATTTCAAAAATAATCAGGGATTGGAAAATATTTTTTGGAATTTAAAAAGATAAGAAATTGTAAATAGAAAATACAAGGATGAGAAATGAGACTAGATTTATATTTTTGGGTTTATATCCAATATAAGTTGAATATTGAGATAAGTACATAATTAAGAGATTTGGAAATTTTATTTCTAAAATAAAATGGAGTTTAGGAAATTAATGAAGGAGTTCATGTAAATGATTTTCTAATGGGAAAATGAATTTTGAGGACTTGGTTATTATAATAATAATTTCTTGGAAAGCTAATTCTTTTATTTTTATCATAAAAGAAAATGGAATAATTTAATTAGTAAATTCTTGAAGAGGATAAAATCTAATTA
This sequence comes from Allium fistulosum, assembly GCA_030737815.1. NCBI lineage: Eukaryota > Viridiplantae > Streptophyta > Magnoliopsida > Asparagales > Amaryllidaceae > Allium > Allium fistulosum. The sequence goes on from CM060908.1 coordinate 942,576,946, forward strand.
GAGAATCCTATTGATTTATATACATACTATGCAATAAAGGTGAAGTGCATAGGTAAAAGTAATGGTTGAACTTTAAGGGCTTTAACTACAAAAACCCCTTTTGGGAATCTTCAAGTTCTCAAAATTTAACACTAACTTTAGAAATAACTAAAGGAAGTTTCTTTATTTGGGAAATAAATATTTACCAAAGATAAATAATTAGGATTCCAATGGTAAAAAGTAATGTTAATGTTTTTTAAACGAAAATTGTGTATAAGACTATAAAGGAAATTTTCTCCTAATTTATCTCCTTTTTGGTCTCCAAGGCAATCGAGGAATTTAATCAAATAACATGAATACTATAGAAGGAGTTATAAATTTTGAGTCTTCTATTGAAGCCAATTAAGAGTTTACAGAATATAAAAATGAGTAGGATGAAAATTTAAAAAGTAAATAATTTGTAATAGGGTTTTATGAATTTTTGGAAAATTAAAAAAACCATGAGGAAGGCTTTTTACGATAAGATAAAATTATAGTATGAATCTAGAAGTCGTATCAAGGAGAAATCCTAGAATTGATCCACAACTCTTGAACATGATTAATTGAACAAGTATCTTAAATAATTAAGAATGTTAGGTATTTTGAATAGAGAAAATACTTTTAGTAAATTAAGATGAGAAAACTAAGTTCAAAACTTATTCGAAAATTTACAACTAAGAACCTCTTTTGGGTTTTAACCTTTATCTTATTATTTGAGGTTGAAATTTGTAAAGTTATTAATCCTCTAAACTAGTTATAGGAGTGATCCATAGTGAGATCTAAGAATGAGATAACTAAGAAATCTCTGGAAGTAATTGATTATAGAAATTTTGAGAGTTCAAACCAATCAATTGACTTCATCTCAAATTAATAAAAATATAAGAATGCATCTTATGGGAAATTAAATAGGGAGCTTCTAATGGTTTGAATATAGATAAAATCTTAGAAATCTACCTCGTGGTTGTATTCTTAAGTTGGTAGCGATGGGAGGATCATGTCTACCTTGATTGAATTTTCCCTTTATTGTTAGTTTCATATCTAATATCTGTATGGCTTCTTTCGAGATTTTATGGGAGACCATATCGATCACTTTCTTATTAGCTTAAGTCGGGGAAAGTTATTGATCTTAAGTTTAGACTCTATTCGTGTGTAGCTTCGAAGGTTAAACACCTTGGAAATAAAGATGTTTCGCTCATCTAAGTCCAGTGGCCCAATGATCCTAAGGACTATTCTTATGGAGCTAGAGAGTTCATTAAGCGAATGCATCATATTTATTTTCCTGAGTTCATTTCGAAGGTCAAATACCTTGGAAATAAATACGTTTTGCTCATGTATGTCCAGTGGCCCGATGATCCTAAGGACTATTCTTGTAGAGCTAGAGAATTCATCGAGTGAATGCATCCTGTGTATTTTCCTGAGTTCTTTTGTGGTGAGTTGTAACATCCCTAATTTTAGTGACATTATTCAAGAGATTTAATTAGTAGAATAATATAGATAAGGAGATTGAGGTTGATTAATAAACTAGGTGGCTATGCTTAATTAAATCAAATGAACTTATAAAAATGATTAAGTAATAGAACACAAGGGCATTAGGGTAATTGGTCGCCATATTTCACATCCTTATACTATCTCTTAGTCATACACATTCATTTTTATTTCAAACAAAATTTTAAATGTAAGAAGAAGACAAGGCCGGCCATTAGGAAGAAGAGAAGAGAAAATCAACTTAAAGCTTAGGATTCAAGTTAGAAGGAATCAATCTCAACCAAACTTCAATTTCCTTATCTATTCTAAGATGAATAATAATTTCTACATCTCTATTTTGACTTTAACATCATATAGTTTTGGATTATAGGATAAACCTGTTTTGTGATATATTGAATGATGATATGCTTGATTTTGATTTGTATATGTTTAAAGAAGGTTGTTTAATAAGGAATAAACATGGTTTTAGGGCAAAACTGAGATGAAATGATTTTTAAACGCCATGGGAAAATTTTATGTTATAGAAAACATGATTTTGGAGATGGGTTTGAATTCTCGTAATTTTCTGAGCTTATATGGATTTTTATATAAATTTTCTAGTGAATAAAATGATTTATTGGGTTATAAATTATTTACCGCATAAATAATGATTATTTGGATTTGAAATTTTTATATGTTGGTAAACATATTAAAATAGATTTTCTGGGATTTTTCCAGTTTCCTAAGTGTTTTGTTGAATATATAAAATTATTTAAGGTGTGTGACTTAAATGTTTTATATATTTAATTAAGGAGAAGGAGCATTTTATAAAATAAAATTATTATTTAAATCTGAAAATAGTGGCAACATTTTCTAAAAAGAAATTATTAACCAATGAGAAACAAAAAAAGGCAGGTTAGTTGAAAAGTTAACCTTTTTAAGTTAAAAACAAAGAAATCATACTTTTTGCATGTTGCAGCCTTTTACGGCAGAAAACCTTCCAACCCAGACCTTTCGACAAGGTCGAGAGGTTCATAGCTTTCGACAAGCTCAAATCAATGCATATGTTATCGAGTTACTTGGTACGTAATGAATTGGACAAGGTCGAAGGGTTCATAGTCGAAAGGTTGATGGCCAAAGAGGTTGGGGTATGTTTGTTTTATAAACTAAAGCTTTCACCTGCTTTGCTTTTGAATTAGAGCTTTCGACTTAGTTGCTTTCAACCAAGTCAAATGTTTGAAATAAAGGTTTTGAACCTTTACTGCTGCTTTACCACTATTTTGTTTTGAAACCTTTCGACGTAGTTGAAAGGTTACTGCCACTTATCATTGTTTTTTTTAACCTTCCAACACAATCGAAAGGTTATAGCCGCTTTTCGAACCTTTTGAAATCATTGCTTTCGACAAAGACGAAAGGTTAGTTGTTTTAAAAACCAACCGCTTCTTCCATTGCTTTCGACTTAGATGATTTACTCTTGTTTAATAATTGAAGTATAACCCAATTTTTTGAAGGAGTTGTTTTAAAGGCGGAGGCCTATTGTTCTAAATGAAAAGTTTTAAAGCTTTCGAAGCGGACCTTTCGACAAGGTCGAAAGGTTGCTTCCATTGTAGTCGAAAGGTTTTAAAAGAGGACCTTCCGCATGTTTTAACTTGAACCCAATAAGTTTTCGAAAGGTAAAATCCAATAGTTTCAAAAGGTTTATATTTTAAGAGTTCAATGCTTTCAAAAGGTTTAAATTGCTGAATGTTTTAATGGTTTCGAAAGGTTAGGATCCAAACGTTTGTTTTGAAGACCTTTCGACATGGTCGAAAGGTTTGACAAAAAAAACCCATACTTTAAATTTTTAAAGGAAAAACCCACGGCTTGTATAAAGGAGTTTTGTAATGGCTTTAAGTATGAAATTTTGAGGAAGTATTGCCTTGATAAAATTTAAATTAAAGGTGTTAACTACGTTATGATACGTAATTCAAGGACTTTAAACCCACAGAAGTGGTACTGTTAAATTATTGTTTTGCTTCTTCAAATATGAATATGTTCACATTATACCCATAACTGTACTTTGGGAAAAGGGGTAGAAGAACCAGTAGGTTAACTCAATAGTGAATATAAATGGCTTAAACTCCTGAATGAGTAGAATTGCATCCATGGAGTCAGGGTGACAAAAAATATAAGATACCAAACTTTGTAGTTATTGGTGCATACCAAAAGGTTCATAGTAAACCCTGAAAACTACGATAAGGTAGTTATTGGTGCATACCAAAAGGTTCATAGTAAACCCATGAAAACAATGATAAGGTAGTTATTGGTGCATACCAAAAGATTCATAGTTAACCCATAAAAACTATGCATTAAGGACAGTTGGCAGAGGCTAATTGGTTTGTAGTGAACTCATGAAAACTATATCTGGATTAATAATTGACATCAGTCAATAGGTTCCTAGTAAACCCATGAAAACTAGGATAAAAGAGTGGCTAATGGAAGTATCAGTGGGTTCCTAGTCAACCCATTAAACCTAGGATGTGAAGTGAGTTACTGGATAAGTCCATAGGTTCCTTATCAACCCATGCAAACTAGGATAAGGTGATTATTTAGTGGAATGACTAATAGGTTCAGGAGGACCCATGAATTAATTAAGTTAATTGGAAGAAGCCTATAGGTTCTTAGTGATCCCATGAAAACTATGAATAGGACAGGGAGTCTATTAATTATAACAAGCTTATTAGTAAACCCATGAAAACTAAAAAGGTTAATAGTGACCCTAGAAACTATAATTATGACATGGTGTCAAATTAAACTGGTAATGGGAAATCCTAATTATTTTCAAGTATGCATATCATCATAATAATTCAAAATGTATGTTTTAACCATTGTGGATGCACGAGCACAGAATATGGTTTTATAAAGGTTTTAGGATACTAGTGAGGGGAAAACCCATTCTGCTAAGAGGCGTGGTCTCACTAGATATCTAAAAGGATTGAGATGTTAGATTATTATTCATACCAGGCTTTATGTCTGACTCGAAGTTTTTGTTTTCCCCTTAAACTCTCGAGTACTCAATTGATTTTTAGTAGTTTGAGACTTAAGGTTCTCATGTTTTCATCTCTGATGAATAAAGCTTACAGAGGCGTGTAGGAGGCAGATAGTTATTTATAGTTTTTCTTTCCACTGTGTGTTTTGTTGTAAAGGCAGATTTATTAGCCTTGCTATATACTCTGATCAACCAAGGGGGCATCTTCATTTGTCGTTATTGGCGTATTTATAATAATTATATTTTGCTGAATGTGGCCAACATAATTTGGAATTATGTAATGAACATGAAATGTTAATTTGAATGTGGAAATGTGTTTTTGAATTGTTAAATTTTTTTCCATATTTCTATGATCTGTGTATCAATGTATCTAGCACCGCCGTATTAGGTTGTCGAAGATTAATAACTATGACTGCAGCATCCGTAGCCGTTAGTTTTGGGCCTCCAAGTAGGGGGATGTTACAAGCTGGTATCAGAGCATAGCTTTATGAAACTTTAAAAGAAAAGTTAAACCTAAAATCTTTTTGAAACATAATCCAATGAATTTAGAAATAAAATCGGGGTTTGGGGTAATGTTATATTATCGTACTTGTATTTGATATATAGGTATATGTCTAAGTACGTATTCCATTCTCTCTTAGACCATTCTTCTGTATCTTACTAAGGCTCGTATGCAGATATACGAGAAAGAGGATATGGAGGAAGCACCACTACTAATGGAAATGCTCAACCTAATACTCGGAGAAACCAAGGTCGACAGGCTAATGCTAACCAAAATGTTGAGGCCAATGTAGGTGCTGGAAATCCGCCAGTAGATGTGGGGATGGTATATCAGTTGTTAGCTAATTTTTTGCAAGCAGCGGCTGCTGGTAATGTTGGAGGAGCTAATCCTATAGTTCCAGTTGGATATAATTATGCTAAGCTGAGTAGAGACTATATCAGTCTGGGAGGAAAGTCGTTTGCTGGAACGGAAGATGTTGTAGAAGTAGAGAACTGGATGTTGAATTATGAAAGGATCTTTACAGTCTTAGGCTTTAATGATGGAGAAAAGAGAAGGCTAGCCTCTAGACAGCTGCAAAGGTTAGTGCTTCATTGGTGGAACAGTGTGACGGCTGGAGTTCCGAAGGAAGAGTGGACATGGGTTGACTTCAAGAGGAGGTTTGAGCAGAGGTTCTTATCCGAGGTTGCCAAATCGGCGTTGATGAGGAAGTTTATGGATCTTGTCCAAGGACAGATGTCTGTGATCGAGTATGCCGCTATGTTTGATGAGCTATCTTGATATGGTTATGCTTTGGTCTACACTGATGTCAGGAGTTATAAGAGATTCATTAGAGGTCTGAGGCCAGAGCTAGGCAGAATAGCTATGACTCACATTAAGGAACCTTATCATGTGATGGTGGAAATGATCGTCCGCCATGAGGAGATGCTAGCTGTTTCAGCTAGGGAAAAGTCAGTTGAGTTCCAGGGTTCTTAGGGAAGAAAAAGGAAATTCTTTAAGAAGAAAGGAGCCTAGAAAAGGAAGGCCGCTGAGAAGGCAAGGCTGATTTGGTGTGTTATAAATGTGAGAAAGGCCATTATGCTCACGAGTGCCGAACGGGCAAAGGAAAGAAGCCTGCAGAGAAGAAGAAAGTGAAATGTTTCAACTATGACCAAGTTGGGCACTATAAGAACCAGTGTCCCGAGTCAGTCAGGGCGGACAGAGGGAAGGTGTTTGCTATTGGACCATCATCTTCTTCTAAACCCACAGCAGCGGAGAAAGGGAAAACTATGATGGAAGGTACGCTTTTGATTCAGAGTATACCTATTAGGGTACTTTTTGATACCGGTGCATCACATTCATTTATATCACAGTATTTGGTTGATAGGTTATGTATAGAACCCACATACCTTATTACTTCCTTAAGGGTTGTGAATCCAATAGGAGCGTATGCAACTCTTGGGATGAGACGTGACCAATAGAACTTGATTTGTTAGGTCATAAGTTTGCATGCAGTTTGTATGTTTTTGATTTTGTAGATTTCGAGATCATCTTAGGTATGGATTGGTTGGGTAAGTATGAGGCTAGGATATTTTGTCCGGATCGAGAAATGTTATTGAGGCACCTAGATAGTCATAACCGAATCATTTTATCGATGGAGAATTCCAGTAAGAGCGTTTGTGCTTTATGGAGTACCATGGAGGATGGAGAAGAGCTTAGTCGGGTTCGTGTGGCTAGAGAATTTGCAGATGTCTTTGAGTCAGTTATTGGATTAACCTTGAAACGAGCTATTGAGCTTCGAATAGACCTTATACCGGGAGCTGAATCTGTCAGTAGACCATCTAGCAGGATGACACTGACGGAGATGAATGAATTGAAGGTGCGGCTAGTGGATCTTGAGGGAAGGAATTTTATTAGACCAAGCAGTTTGCCTTGGGGAGCAGCTTCGGTGTTTTTAAAGAAATCAGATGGGTCATTAAGGATGTGCATCTACTATCGTAAGTTAAACGAAAGGACGGTCAAGAATAAGCACCCTCTGCCGAGGATAGATGATTAATTTGATCAGTTAAGTGGAGCTAGAGTATTTTCCCAGTTGGATTTGGCAATGGAGTTCATTCAGTGGAGAGTGGCAAAGGATAGCATTCCTTTGATGGCATTTCGGACTTGGTATGGTTTGTATGAAAGGTTAGTAATGCCATTCGGATTGACGAATGCACCTGCTTTCTTTGCTGATTTGATGAACAGGGTTTTCAGAGAGCACTAGGATAGGTTTGTGTTGGTGTTCATAGATGACATTTTGGTGTACTCTAAAGATGAAAGAGAGCATGAGATTCATCTTAGATTGGTGTTGAAAACGCTGGGGCAGAATCTGCTAAAGGTGAAGTTCTCTAAGTGTCATTTCTGCAAAAGAGGAGTTAAGTTTCTTGGTCATGTAGTTTCAGAAGAAGGATTTCCAGTCGATCCAGTTAAGATCGAAGCTGTCAATAATTGGAAGAGACTAGAGACGGTAACCGAGATCAAGAGTTTTATGGGACTTGCTAGCTATTACCGGAGATTCATCAAGGATTTCTCGCGGATAGCAGTGCCTTTGACAAAGTTGACCACGAAAGAAGTGAAGTTTGTTTGATCTGACAAATGTGAGGAAGCATTCCTTAAGTAAAAGCATTTGTTGACAAATGCTCCAGTGTTAGTAGTTCTGGATGGTAACCAAGGGTTGGTAGTGTTAGCACCAAAATTGGTCACTAACACCCTTGAGTAGGATTGTGTAGAGAGATTAATGAAGAAAATAAATTAAAACAGAGCATTGTCATAATAGAATGCAATCGGAACAGTAAAAAACGGGAAAACCAAAATTATAGTGGTTCGGCGTAACTGCCTACATCCACTTTAAGTGTGATCTTTATTGTTTATTCGAACTATTGAATACAGATACAATCCGTACACTAACAACTTGATTACAAGTTTGGATCGAAAATAGATGAGTCTTCGAAATGGCAGAGTCTCCCCAGAGTTCCCGAAAATAGGTTCCTTTTCACTACACCCCTTCCCCTCTATTTATAGACGAAGATAGACTGGACTTCCTTCTCAAGCCTAGGAGCAAAGTATCTGGGCCCATATATGGGAACCTTGAGTCGACCGACCGAAGCATACTGAGCGAGATACGCCGAACGAGAAATGCCGATCCAGGATGGCCGAACGGTGATCATCGGGTAATTGATTCGAAGCAAACTCTTAAAGGACTCGGAGTAACTCGCGGTGGATCTCGAAGTAAAGTAGTGCCGGCTTTCTCACTTCACTATTGGTTCCACGGACATGCTAACTTCCTCATCGTGCACCGAACCAGATACACCGATCATACATGCTGAACCACTTCTGACCAAACTGCAATAACTCCCCGAACAATACCTACTAACCCGTCTAGGCCGAGCCACATGTGACTTCATTCCCTTGACCGATAGGTGTGTGCCGAAGCATTTGGAACGAGTGGTGCATACCGAACCACCCAAACCGAATGGCACAATGCCTCCCCTAACCGAGCGATTTTTAGTTCCCAGCAACTCCTTTCTTTGGCCGGGCGACACACGCCATCTTCCCTCGGCCAAACCATACATATATAAGATGAACTGTCATATAGGCCGAACCACGTATACAGGCTGGACCATGTAAACAAGCCGAACCACGTATTCAGGCCGAACCACACTTGCATGCCTAACGATGTATATATGCCGAACTTCTCAATTCAAATCAACCTTTCACTGGCTCGAGTTTCACTTAGATTCAGTCAAAACCTCTATAATTAGCATCTCATAGCCAGTCCAAGCAACCGGGTAACATTTGCCCCCCAAAGTGTGTCATGTAAAGCAATACGACATGCTTTGAATCAGTAATCAATTCTTGCTTTCAAAAGTCGAATGTATATGATGAAGGTCGAAACATGGAAAACCTTCCTAGTGCCTTGTACAGTTTCGATTTTATTTTTCCCTCTTTCTTCTCCTTTTCTCTCTTTTCTCTTTTTGACAAGGGGCAAGTGGCATATAAAGGCCGACCCACACGGTCGGTTTACTTGAGCTGGGGCACGCATGTCTAATAACTGACCTCTCAAAATGTATTGATCGGGTCTACAGAAGATAGCCTGTTCACCTCCTCTCTTCCATATATAAGTTCCGGCCTTCATTCCTTCTCTCTTTTTCTCACTTGTACTTTACTTCTCCAAAGTCATAAGTTCACTCCTCCCTGAGCCTTACTCGCTACTTAGCCTTCCATCAAACTCAAATTGTCTATCTCGCGATTCTAACTAATCACTAACACGAACAAATCTCTAGCCCAACATCTCGAAGCCATCGCATACCTTGAGCTCTCTTCCTAGGTACGAATTTCTTTCCAAACCCGGAGTCATATTGAGTTTTGGTGCATGTGTGGATAGTCCCCCTTCCCCCTCTTCATTTGTTACAGGAATAGGTAGAAAATAATTTTAGAGGAGGGAAAGAGATGGATTAGGAATGAATGTGGACTCCAGGTTAGGGCCTTGGCCTGACTTTGATGGTTGTTGGTATCGATCGCCTAAAGAGAGTGGTCATCGTCTCTTAACGTGGATGTCAGGACTTAGGAGGAGGATAAGACTTGATGCCCGGTGAAGAAAGATAAGGAGAAGTAGGGTTCGGAAATTCGAGAGCGAGTGCGGGTCGGTCAGAGTAGTTCGGTATCCTCGAGTGGGTCATTCGACCCTGAGGGAGAGCATGGGACAGTAGGGAATTAGGAAGGTGGGTCGGTCAAAGTTCGAGTGAGGTCGCTTGGTGGTTAAGGACAGAGGTTCGGTACAGTTTAAGGAAGTTGGTTCGGTAGTTAAGATGAGAGAGAGGATTGGATGGTTCGGTCACTCCATAGGACAGTGGGTCGGCATTTATAATCAGGACTATTCTAATTCAAACATAACATTCATGTGTCCAATCTGCCTCCACAACCAATCACTGAATAACGGTCAATGACAAATAACAAAGCATATTATCTCCGGGACTTAATTTAAACTACCTACCCTACAACTTGAATATTATTCAACGCAAACTCAACTGATCAAATGCAGATGGATAGTCTCCACACTCCATGATGCTAACGTTCGACAACAAACCATTACTGTCAGTCATATAATAGACTGTAGGAGACGGTCAGCGATGACAGTCTCCGAGGACAATAATTTAAAGCTCTATCATACCACACTTGTGTTTAAACTTTAATTTTTCCGACACTCACGTTTAGGTCATAGCATTAGTTCACACACAACATAGGGGGATGTATTACCATCATTATATCTAATATCAATTGTCTTTTAAGTATAGTTCAAACAGGTATCTATTCACATTCCATGTTACTAAAGATGTCCAAAAGATCGAGTTCTGCTACAGTTTCCGACAAGCCTGAGCCAAGCTCTCAGCAAGAAGTAGTAGGAACTTCGAATCCATCGACAACGCATACACAGGGTATCCTAAATCCATCAGCTATAGCTATTGGCCTAGCCCCTGACATTGTAGATGGGGCAGTCATTCTGGAAAATCCGATAGATTCACAAGCTTCAAAAATTGGCGAAACCGCTATTCGTCGGTTGTGTACAATTCACGGGATCCCTTTCGACGATGTCCTAGTTCCGTCAGGGCAAGATCGGCCTCACCTGCCCCCAGCTGGATATACAGCGTGCAATAAATTCATGTGCTGGGTTGGTAGCGTGACACCTTTCAACTCTTTTCTTTGTGAAGTGTTACAGTATATCGAGATCGCCCCGATGCAGCTACATCCCAATAGTCATGCATTCATCCATGGCACTTGTATTCTTTTCATGAGCATTTTGTTCAGGCTTCCCACTCCTGGCGATATCCGCTACATCTATCATTTCAAAAGACAGTCTAATAGTCCATCCTTTGTATTTCTTGAGACACCTCCAAGTGTCAGATCCTGACGGGGGCATGGAGTAAATTCTCCAAGTATAAGCAGGAATGGTTTTATGTACGCTGCCCCCTGGATTTGCGAGAAGATGGCTGGAAGGGAGTAAGTTCCATTCCCTGAACAATACTTGTCTAAGGCACAAAGTGTATTCTTTCTAAACTTCTTTCAAGTTCTACAGGTATCAGCCCACGTCCCGAAGGTACTGGGTATTCTGAGGCCGTCGAGGCCATCCGAGCTTTTCCTATGGAAGACCGGGAGATCAAGTCCGTTATTTCCAATGAATTGCTTTTAAAGTTTGGATTATTAGCGGAAGGTCGTCAAACTAGTCTCCCAACTAGCGTCGCTACAACCGGACCCACCATGGAAAAGGGCAAAGGGCAAGATGGGCCTTTGATGCCCTCTACGGGAGGAACTCCCGATATATCCAAGGAAGGTGAAATAAAGGAGGCCGAGGCGCCAAAAACGACCGATGAGAACTTAGGCTCCGACAAAGCACCAAATACGGACACGTCTGGCATCGCCAAATCGCTTCCCCCTTCGAAGAGGCAAAAGAGCTTAGCCTATAAATTGAAAAAGAAAACAGTATGGGGAACTTCTAAAGTCACAATCACTCCGGTTGAGAAAGAGTCGTCTCCTCAACATCTAGAGGGTTCATTGAAAGGTCTTTCAGACCTGACCATCCCTGATGACCTACTGAATTACGGTTTCAACGACCCAGGGGATATGGGACTTAATTCATCCACGAGAGGCGATGGAGGCGATCAAATTGATCATCAGGGAGATAAAACTCCAATAAGTAAAGCAAAAGAAACTGGTTCATTGCGGGGAAACACTAGGACACACATGAACACTTATACTCCACCCCACACTTAGGTTTCAACCATCATATTATTCTCGCTAACATGTCTTCACTTGGTTTCCATGCAGGTGATATGAGATGCTCACATGGCTTTGACCGCCTGCACGGGTCTTCTATCTTCCACCACTCCAGTTGAGATTCAAATTCTGGCAGGCGTCGAGGCAGAGATGATAGCGGCAATAGAGACTATCGTCCTAGAGATTCGTCGTCTTCTCGAAGGAAAACTTATAGCCACTCTTCATGCCCCAACAATCCTCCCCCTCACTCAGAGCACAGCAAGGATAAATCCGCTCAGAGGGGATCTCAATTTGAAGCTCCCTGTGACCAACACTCCGGCTCGTCCAGCACAAAGCAGTCTCGTGAACCTCATAAAAAGTCGGTGGCTCCGGCCAGGCATACTCCTCTAACTCCTACACACGACTCGTAGATTGCCGAAAGATTAGCCGAGCTTAAATCCACATTCCCGAAGATATGCTTCGACGGACTGAAATTTCTTCCTGCGATTCACCCAATTCCAGGGCATGTCAAACAAAGCGCCATCGCATGCAATAACGATGTCTATGTTCAACATGATGCGTTTGTTCATTTGGTAGAAAAAGTTTCAGAAGTTTCTATGGAATGTCAGCATGAAATAGATCGCCTAAAACTTGAAGCCATTCATGATAAAGAGATTATCAGAGTCCAGGACGAAGAGCTCTCCTCGTACAAATCCCAACTTGAGGCCGCTCAACACAGCGCCAAAGATACAGCCGAGGCAGTCAGCCGTTTGGAAGTCACTCATAAAAAGGAAATCAATGAGGCAGTTCAACGTAGCGGTGCTCTAGCCTTAGAAAAAGACTCCATCTAGAAAGAAAAGGATGCTTTCGCTCGGCGAGTCAAAGAACTGGAGGACCTACTGCTTAAAGAAAAAGAAGAGAAAACCGCTGCACAAGAAGAGTCGTAACGGTATTGCAAGGAAATCGTCACAACACGGCTCTTAAAAACGAAGCTTGATGAGGAACTTTCTAAAGCCGAAGCGTTAAAGGATGCGACCCGTGAAGAGGGCAAAAGAATGGCATGATTCTCGCCTTGAGGCATCTGCTGAAGCCAGGAGGGAAGAAATCAAATGCTTATTCGATCCGCTTATTGCTGAATACAACGGTCGAGTTCTCATGCATCGAGATTTATCATTTTTGGGTGAAGGCTACCTTGAATCGTTAGCTGAAGCATGGGATACTCTAGTAAAAATTAAGCGTGTGGAGCTGGGCACCGAAGAAATTGATAAGGAGTCTCTTGTGAAGGAAGTGCTTCGAGGAAATGAGCCTTCCAACTTATCCGCAGCCAAAGACCTCTATGGAAGAGATTCCTCCTCATCGAAAGGGATTGACGACGTTACTGGATCATCTGGAACCAAGTCTCCAATTCCTCCTTCCGCCCCACCGGCTGGTTGCTCATCACTCGATGCTTTTGAGCAACATGTTGGATATGACCCAGAGAAACCCGGGCTTGATGTTCATGTTCTTTCTCCTATTCCCAAAGGAGAGACTCCTAAAACAGCTGAGAATCATCTGAAAGCCGGTGTGTTCTCCATAGGGTTGAAAGGACCATTGCTTTTGATGAACAATAAATGTATTCTAACACTTATCCTTTATGACTCCATGTAGGTCTTTCTGATCCTGAACCAACTACAAGGAGCGATGTCACCACGGAGAAGGAAGAAAAAATAGCAGAAGAGCTTCACACTGGGGATGCTCTCGGAACTGATGCTCAAGTAATCGAAGCACTTGATGAGAGGCTGAGGATACCTCGCCCGTGGATGAACATGACAAGGTTGAAATCACTGGCGCCTCCGGACCTACTTCAAAACTTAGCATGGGGGAGGAAGTCGTGGAAGAGGAGAAAGAGAAAACCAAAGTTAAAGTCGAGTCTCAAGTGATGGAACTTGACGATCCTTTAAATAGGCCCTTGAAGATAATTCTTCCCGGGGGGGAGCATGCCACTGAAGTTCCTCTTCCTTCTCCGGGCACCATATTGCTAGGAGGCAAGGTGTCCAAGAGAAAGCACTTGGGTGAGGAGCCTTTGGAGAAGCCGAAGAAGGAGAAAAAATCAAAAAAGTAGCTATCCGGTCGCGCCACATCCAATCCGAATAAATCCGAATTAGGCAGTTATTTCTATTTATTTTCATAGTCATTGTAAATAGACTTTTTGCTCCAAACTCAAGAAAAGTTGTAATGGAACTTTATTTTGGATTAGTAAATAAAATTTTGTTTCTTTGCCTTCGATAATTTTCGTTGTTTAGCTTACTGTCTAACTTGTAGTCGAAATTTGAAGTCTTGTGGGTTAAACAAGCTCCGGTCCGTTTCCACATGACTTGGGAATTTCTTGAATCGTAAATCTCCTAGTCTGCATTCTGGGGACTTAGAGATTTTTGAGTCGTTTATACTCTAGTCCGCACTCCGGGGACTCAGAGTACTCTAGTCCGCACTCCGGGGACTTAGAGATTTTTGACTCATTTATACTCTAGTCCGCACTCTGGGGACTCAGAGTACTCTAGTCCGCACTCCGAGGACTTAGAGATTTTAAGTCGTTTATACTCTAGTCCACACTCTGGGGACCCAGAGTACTCTAGTCTGCACTCCGGGGACTTAGAGATTTTTAATTCGTTTATACTCTAGTCCACACTCCGGGGACCCAGAGTACTCTAGTCCGCACTCCGGGGACTTAGATATTTTTAATTCGTTTATACTCTAGTCCGCACTCCGGGGACTCAGAGTACTCTAGTCCGCACTTCGGGGACTTAGAGAATTTTTAGTTGTTTATACTCTAGTCCGCACTCCGGGGACTCAGAGTACTCTAGTCCATGCTTCGGGGACTTAGAGAATTTTGAATCGTTTATACTCTAGTCCGCACTACGGGGACTCAGAGTACTCTAATCCGTGCTCCGGGGACTTAGAGAATTTTGAATCGTTTATACTCTAGTCCGCACTCCGGGGACTCAGAGTACTCTAGTCCGCACTCCAGGGACTTAGAGATTTTCAAATTGTTTATACTCTAGTCCGCACTTCGGGGACTCAGAGTACTCTAGTCCGCACTTCGGGGACTTAGAGAATTTTGAATCGTTTATACTCTAGTCCGCACTCCGGGGACTCAGAGTACTCTAGTCCACGCTCCGGGGACTTATAAAATTTTGAATCGTTTATACTCTAGTCCGCACTCCGGGGACTTAGAGATTTTTATTTTATCGATTGACTTCTAATTTTGTGTGTGCGTTCATACGCCGGGCATAATGACGCAATTTAATCTTTTGCCATAGAATTATAAGATGGAACATCAACAGTTCATAGAAAAGTGGCTTCAAGCCTTTATTGATCATAACAAACAGGAACAGACTGAATTGTCGTATTACATGTCGAAAACAAAGAACAACTAAAGAAAAACATACTGGAAACAATTTCTACTAACATGCGAGAGAAGTGAGCTAAGTGTAATAAAGGCGCAAATGCTCGCTATTCCATACTCAGGGAAGTGTCACGCCATCGATGGTCGTTAGCTTGAAAGTTCCTTCCCCAAGCTCCATTCAGTGACGTATGGACCTTCCCATGTGGGATTCATGTGTAATGGAATCGGAAAAACTCGCTTCAAAATGAGATCGCCCACATCAAAGATTCGTGGTCGAACTTTTTCATTGTAATATCGAGTGACTCGGTGCCTATGCGGCCGCCCTCAAATCGGCTTCATCACGTTTTTCATCCACAAAGTTCAGTGATTCTAGTAAAAGATTCTGATTCGTCTCAGGATCATAGTGAGTCACCCGATGAGAAGGAACTTCAAGTTCCACGAGTATAACAGCTTCAGTGCCATATGCCAACGTGAATGGAGTGTGGCTAGTCGCGGACTTGTGGGTGGTTCTATAATCCCGAAGTGCTGTCGGAAGTTCATCCACCCACTTGCCTCTAGCCTTCTCCAAAAGTTTTTTCAATATGGATTTGATTATTTTGTTTACAGCTTCAACTTGTCCATTGACTTTTGGGTGAGCGACTGCCGCAAATCTTTTCTCAATGCAATATTTTTGGCAGAATTCTTTGAACTCCATACTCTCAAACTAAGTTCTGTTGTCCATAATGATAGTTCGCCGGAGGCCAAAACGGCACATGATATTTCGTACAACGAAATTAATGAACTTTTTGGTGGTGATCGTAGCTAAGGGTTCTGCTTCTGCCCATTTGGTAAAGTAATCGACCGCAACAATTGCGTATTTTGCACCACCTTTGGAGATTGGCAAGGAGCCGATTATATCAATCCCCCATATTGCAAATGGCCAGGGACTAACCATTTGTGTGAGTTCCGTCGGCAGAACTCTCGGAATCTTCGCATACTTTTGGCATTTGTCGCATCTTCTCACATAGTCTGCGGCGTCTCGATTAACAGTTGGCCAACAGTATCCATAGCAGAGGATCTTTTTGGCTAGCATCAGCCCCCCAGTATGGTCGCTACACTCTCCTTCATGAACTTCTCTCAAAACCCGCTTTATCTCATCGTGGGTGATGCACCGAAGTAAAGGAACCGAGAACCCTTTCCGATACATTACTCCCTCCTGCATTATATATCGTGAGGCTTTGCAAATGACTTGTCGTCTTTCGTTCTTTCTTTCGGGCAAAGTCCCGTGTAGCAGGTATTTCTTGAACGAGGTTATCCATTACTCGTTCTCAATTTCTATTTCTAACACATAGTCTATTTCCATCTCGTTTATACTCGGGGAATGTAAGGTTTCAACGAGAACCAAACCCATCTGCTGTGCGTCACCAGTACTTGCGAATTTTGCCAATGAATCGGCTTCCCCATTTTGTTCACGCGGGATATGCGAGATATCGTAATATTCAAGGTCTGTCAACAGTTCTTGAACCCGAGCAAGGTAGGGGGCAAGTCTTTGCCCCTTTGCTTGGTAGTCTCCTCGTACTTGATACGCCACCAACTGTGAGTCACAAAAGATTTCAACCGACTTCACCCCGAGTTCCCTGGTAAGTTTTAAGCCAGCAATCAGTGCTTCATATTCGACTTCGTTATTTGTAGCGGGGAAATTAAACTTCAAAGCATAACAGATGGATCGGTTTTTGGGAGTTATTAGAATAACACCAGCCCCAGAACAACGGTCCTTGGATGCCCCATCGGTGTATAGTTTCCATCAAATGTGGGGAATCACATCAACACTACTCGGCTCATCTGATATGGTGAATTCTGCAATGAAGTCTGCTAGTGCCTTCCCTTGGATAACCCTCCGTGGCAGGTAGGTGATATTGAATTGACTCAACCCAATATTCCATTTCAGTAACCTTCCTGAGGTCTCTGGTCGTTGGAGTACCTGTCGCAAAGGTTGATCGGTATAAACACTGATCGGATGCGCTTGAAAATATGGACGAAGCTTGCATGATGCAATCACCAGGTAGTAGGCTAGCTTCTCAATTTTTGGATAATTTCTTTCCGCCCTCGTTAGACGTTTGCTGATATAGTACACTGGCTTTTGAATTCGGTCCTCCTCGTGAACCAGGGCCGTACTGATGGCATGCCGAGACACGACCAAGTATACATACAACACCTCATGGTCTACAGGTTTTGACAGAATTGGGGGACTTTCTAAGTGTCTCACCAAAGCTCGAAACGCATCTTCACAGTCCGGCGTCCATTCAAAATTTCTCTTCCTTTTCCTCATCACATCAAAGAAAGGAATGCATTTGTCGGTTGCTCTGGATATGAATCGACTCAGCGCGGCGACTTTTCCATTCAGGCTTTGCACTTGCTTTATAGTTCTGGGTGCTTGTATATCTCGAATAGCCTGAATCTTTTCTGAGTTAGCCTCGATTCCCCGCTCATTGACAATAAAACCCAGAAATTTTCCTGATGCAACGCCAAAAGAACACTTCAGTGGATTGATTTTCATTCCGTAGTATCTAAGTATATCAAACATTTCTGCTAAGTCTCGAATGTGGTCGTCTGACTGCCGTGACTTTACGAGCATGTCATCCATATAGACTTCCATTGGTCTACCAATTTGATCTTTAAACATTTGATTTACCAAGCGTTGATAAATTGCTCCGGCGTTCTTTAACCCAAAAGGCATCACCACATAACAATACAATCCGACGTCCATGACAAAACTAGTGTGCTCCTGATCTGGGATGTGCATCGGGATTTGATTGTATCTAGAATATGCATCCATGAATGACAATAATTCATGCCCTACTGTTGAGTCAACTAGCTGGTCAATTCTAGGTAAAGGGAAACTGTCTTTAGGGCATGCCTTGTTCAGGTCTGAGTAATCAACACAAGTTCTCAATTTCCCATTCAATTTTCTCACTAGCATGGGGTTAGAAACCCATTCAAGGTAGAGGGCGTCGCGGACGAACCCATTGGCTTTGAGTTTGTCCACCTCCTCTCTGAGAGCAGCAGACCTCTCCGGGTCCATACCTCTCCTTTTCTGTTTTACTGGTACGTATTTTGGGTCAATGTTCAACATATGACTTGCGATGGTGGGAGAAATCCCGCATATATCAGAGTGGGTCCAAGCGAACACATACAGGTTCGCTCGAAGAAAGTCAGTTAGATCCTCAGTCATCGAGGGAGTGAGTTGTGATCCAATCTTAAGTACCCGTGATGGGTCATCACGGCTGACTGAAATGTCAATCGTTAGTTTAGCCGGTGCAGCCTTAGCCTCCTTAGGTTCTTCATCATCGTCTCTTAGATCTATGTCTCTGTAGATCCATCCCTACTGCCCGAGCCAAGGCTAGGGCATTACTTGTCAATTTTGCGTTGCCTGGATGCGGACAGAGTTGTCCACAACCTTCCCCTTCTCTCTCCGATGGCCCTCTCTCAGCTCAACCACATAACATGCACGACCAGTTTCTTGATCGCCATGTACTACACCAACTCCTCTATCGATTGGAAATTTCAAGGTCAAACACCACGGGGCCAAAGCTTCCCTAAACTCCGGTAGGGCCGGCCGGCCCAAAAAAAACATTATACGGGGAATCAATATCCAGAACAATGAACGGTAGGATCCATACCCTCCTACGTTCACCTTCTCCTAACTCAACTGGTAATTCAACAAAACCTATTGCATCAGTTGCTGCACCATTAAAACTATGAATGCGGGCTTTAGATGGCTTCAAATCCTTTGCCTCCATCTTCATTTGGTCGTACGCCTTTTTGAAAATAATGTTCACAGAACTCCCGCAATCAATCAGTATCCTTCTCACAAATGTTGTCCCAATCATTGTCGAGATGACCATCGGGTCTATGGTAGGTGCCTCCACCTTATCGGCATATCTACTCCTGAACACTATATCATCTGTCATCATTCGTTGCTGTTTCGCTGGGGTCCCATCTTCTGTGTTTGAATAACATTCAAAATCCGTGTGCTTTAGGGAACTAGCATAGCTCTCCATTTCTTGCCAGTTCTTATCTACCGAGTGGGGCCCACCAACTATCATGTTTATGATTAGTCTGCCTACGGTCCGAGCGGGTTCCTCAGGTCGATGCGAAGCCTGCCCACGATTGGGGTCGGATGCCCCCTGTCCGCCTTCCTGCGGATTCTTAACAAATTGCTGTAACTTTTTCGACCGAATCAGTTTTTCTATAGCATCGTGGAGATGTCTACATTCCTCAGTATTATGCCTGTAGGTCTCGTGGAACCAGTAGTATTTCCCGGTCTGCTTTTGCTCCTCAGTGGATTCCTTTGGGCGCGGCTTTCGATATTGAAATGTATTACAAGTTGATAAGTAAATATTTTCGAGAGATGCGTTCAGAGGGGTGTATTCACTGTATGTCGGGATCCTTGGTTTCCACTTTCCTGCCTCCCTCTTCTTACCGGAACTACCTCCTCCGGATCCTTTAGACTGCTCGGGCTTGTTTTGAACATTAACCTGGACCTTTCCAGAATTGTCGCCAGATTGCTTTACTGCAATATTACTCTACACCGCCTCCTTTCCAGGCCCTGACGCACTGCCTCGCCTCGTCCACCTGGCTTCCTCCCGTCTCATAAATTGGCTTCCTTGCCAGACCTACTCCTCGCATCACGGCCATGAGAATAGCGTGGTCATTCAGTTGCTAACTTCGGTAGCAGAAACATGGAATCTCTGCAAATACTCCTTTAAGGACTCCCCTGGAGCCTGGATCACACTGGATAAAGACATCACATCCTTTGGGCGAGTGGTATGAATTCTAAACTGTTCCATAAATTTCGCTGCTAACTCATCAAACCTGGAGATCGATCGCGGAGGAAGTCTGGTGAACCACATGGTGGCAATCCCGGATAAGGTTATTAGGAAACATCTACATTTAGTCGCATCATTCTCTCTAGCCGAGTCCATCATCCACTTGTATCTCATTACATGCTGTCGGGGATCAGTCTTCCCCTCATAGGGTGGAATAGTCGGCATGCTGAACTTCCGGGGGTACTCAGCTTGTAGGATAGCATCCGTGAACGGAGTATGACTCCTAGTTATACCCCAATCGTCATTAGATAAGCCCTGATTTTCTCTCATCAGTTGTCTGACCATAGCTGATAAATCCGGGGTCTGGATGGGAGGTGGCAAGTTAGACTCCGTCCTACGGGACTGTTCTGGCCGGTGCCTCCTTGGTAAGTGATCTCCCAAATGCACGTCTAGAGGGCCTGCTTCGTTACGATCCTGGTGAGTTGGTCGGCATGCCTTCACTCGTCTCCAGATCCTAAGTTTCCCATTCCAACTTGAGTGCGATTTTCCAGGTGCAAGCGAGGGGCCGCGGTTCAAGGTAGAGTGCCCGGACCATTTCTGTTGGATTGTTCTGCTACGGCTGTTTGTGCCGCTTCAATCCTACGGCATCTGCGCATGTGATGCTCATCTAACGAAGCGGAGCTGTCGGATGAGGAGTAAGAAGCAGGGCTCCCTCCAGCATTCTGATGCTGTTGCTGAGCAATCTGGGTCATGAGATTGGCGTTAGCTTGAATCTAGTTGTTAAGCTATCTCCTGCTTTCCATGAGTTCTCTCATCAACTCGTTGAACTCTGTCCTGGTGACAACTTCTTCTTGGTTTAGGACAGCGGCGGTCGCTGCACCTGGATTAGGTTGTTGATTGCTAGGTCCCACTGTTGGGCATTGGCGGTCTCGTTGACATCCGCGTTGTGGGAGGCTGATCTAGTACGTGGTCTTCCCATTGTAGAGTTATCGATCGGAACTCTGAGTAGAATCTACGAACTTCTTGTAAATGAACTTGGATCTTCTTCGGGGGATTTCCTCAATCTAGTAGCAGCAAAGGAGATCCTAACAACCTGAGAATGCGCTCTCAATGAAAGCACCAAAATTGGTCACTAACACCCTAGAGTAGGATTGTGTAGAGAGATTAATGAAGAAAATAAATTAAAACAGAGTATTGTCACAATAGAATGCAATCGGAACAGTAAAAAACGGGAACACCAGAATTATAGTGGTTCGGCATAACTGTCTACGTCCACTTTGAGTGTGATCTTTATTGCTTATTCGAACTATGGAATACAGATACAATCCGTACACTAACAACTTGATTACAAGTTTGGATCGAAAATAGATGAGTCTTCGAAATGGTAGAGTCTCCCCGGAGTTCCCGAAAAAAGGTCCATTTTCACTGCACCCCTGCCCCTCTATATATAGACGAAGATAGGCTGGACTTCCTTCTCAGGCCTAGGAGCAAAGTACCTGGTCCCATATATGGGAACCTCGAGTCGACCGACCCAGGCATACTGAGCGAGATACGCCGAACGAGAAATGTCGATCCAGGATGGCCAAACGATGATCATCGGGTAATTGATTCGAAGCGAACTCTCAAAGGACTCGAAGTAACTCGTGGTGGATCTCGAAGTAAAGCAGTGTCGGCTTTCTCACTTCACTATTGGTTCCATGGACAGGCTAATTTCCTCATCATGCACCAAACCAGATACACCGATCATACATGCCGAACCACTTCTGACCAAACTGCAACAACTCCCCGAACAATACCTGCTAACCCGTCTAGGCCGAGAAACATGTGACTTCATTCTCTTGACCGAGCGGTGCATGCCAAAGCATCTAGAACGAGTGGTGCATACCGAACTACCCAAACCGAATGGCACAATGCCTCCCCTAACCGAACGATATTGAGTTCCCAGCAACTTCTTTCTTTGGTCGGGCGACACACGCCATCTTCCCTTGGCCGAACAATGCATATATAAGACGAACTGTCATATAGGCCGAACCACGTATACAGGCCGGACCATGTAAATAGGTCAAACCACGTATTAAGGCCGAACCAAACTTGCATGGCGAATGATGTATATATGCCGAACTTCTCAATTCAAATCAATCTTTCACTGGCTCGAGTTTCACTTAGATTCAATCAAAACCTCTATAATTAGCATCTCGTAGCCGGGCCAAGCAACCGGGTAATAGGTAGTATACATTGATGCATGTGGAACTAGATTGGGAGTAGTATTGATGTACGCATCTAGGCAGCTTATTCCACACGAAGTAATATATCCTACTCATGACCTGGAGTTGGCAGCGGTGATCTTTGCTTTGAAGATTTGGAGGCATTATCTTTTGGGAGAGAAATTTGAGTTGTATACCGATCATAAGTCATTTAAGTATTTATTTTCTCAAAAGGAGTTGAATATGAGACAGCATAGGTGGATGGAGTTTTTGGCTGCTTATGATTTCGGTATAGAGTATACCTTTGGAAAAGGAAACAAGGTAGCAGATGCTCTCAGTAGAAAACATTAGAATGTGGTGTTAGCAATGTTGGTAGAGTGGAAGGATCTAGAAGCTTTGGCCAGTTGTGGTAGGCAATTGAGGTCTACTACTAGTTCTAGTCAAGGTACTGCCATGTTATCTTATTTAGTAGTTCGACCAGTGCAGATTGAGAGGATAGCTTCTAAGCAGAGAGAAGATCCAGTTTTAGCCGAGAGGATTAGAAGGCTTAAGGAAGGATCAGTGGTTGATGACCTAAAGGATATTAGTCTTGACCAAAGAGGATGGTTGAGAAAGAAGGGACATTATGTGTTCTAGACGTAGAGAACTTAAGGAGAGAAGTTCTAGAGGAATGTCATCGATCGAAGTTTACGATTCATCCTGGAGGGACCAAGATGTATCAAGACATGAAGAGGAGCTTCTATTGGGAAGGCATGAAGAAGGATGTTGGCTTGTTAGGCAGTGTGTTAACTGTCAATAAGTGAAGGCCGAACATCAGAAGCCAAGTGGGTTACTTCAGCCTATAGGTATTCCAGTTTGGAAATGGGACTCGATATCGATGGATTTTAAAGACAGGTTGCCAAGTTCAAATAGAGGAAATGAATGCGTATGGGTTATAGTGAACAGGTTGACCAAGAGTGCCCATTTCATTTCGGTAAAGTCAACCAGGACGGCACTTGTTTTAGCAAAGTTAGACTTCATGGGATTCCTAGTAGCATAGTCAGCGATAGAGATGCATTATTCACTAGTGAATTTTGGAAGAGTCTACAAGATGTATTAGGTACTAGGCTCAAGATGAGTACAGCTTATCACTCACAGACGGACGGGCAGGCAGAGAGAGTCAACAAGGTGCTTGAGGACTTGTTAAGAGCTTGTGTGTTAGACTTTGGTGCAGCTTGGGAGGATCACCTACATCTAATTGAGTTTTCCTATAATAATAGTTATCAGACTAGTATAGGAATGGCGCCTTTTGAAGCTTTGTATGGAAGGCTATTCAGATCGCCAGCATGTTAGTTAGAGACTGGAGACAGATTGGTCTTAGGTTCGGAATTAGTTAGGGAGGCGTCAAAGAAGATTGAGTTAATTCGAGGACGAATGAAGGAAGCTCAATCCAGGCAGGTAGATAAGAGGCATAAGGACTTAGAGTTCTCAGTAGGAAACATGGTTTTCATTAAAGTATCACCGATGAAGGGTGTAGTATGATTTGGAAAGTCGGGAAAGTTAGCCCCAAGATATATTGGACCATTCCAGATTGTAGAAAGGATTGGAAAGCTCGCGTACATAGTAGAGCTACCGAGCAGTTTGGTAGGTGTTCATAATGTATTTCAAGTGTCTCATCTTCATAAGTATGTGCTTGATCCAGAGTCTACCATTCCTTAGACTGGGTTGGAGGATTTGATAGTAGTGCCTGATTTAACTTTTGTTAGACAACCAGTTCGAGTTGTAGCAAGGGATAAGAGGAGATTAAGGACCAAGACAGTCAAGTTGGTGAAAGTTCAGTGGAGCAACAATGAGAAAGATTGTACTTGGGAGACAGAAGATAGGATTCGAGAGGCTTATCCTGATCTGCTTTGATGGTCTATATTAGATTTATATTGATTATGATAGTCAGGTAGGCTAGTATGGTTGTTAGGAGATGTTACATATGATTTCTATGTTTGCTAGTTAGTCCTTGTTGAATTTTGAGGACGAAATTCTTTAAGGAGGGGAGCCTGTAACACCCCTAATTTTAATGAAAATATACAAGAGATTTAATTAGAATAAATTAAATGGAATAATGTAGATAAGGAGATTGAGGTTGATTAAAAAACTAGGTGGCCATGCTTAATTAAATCAAATGAACTTATAAAAATGATTAAGTAATAGAACACAAGGACATTAGGGTAATTGGCCGCCCATATTTCCCACCCTTATACTATCCCCTTAGTCATACACGTTCATTTTTATTTCGAACAAAATTTTAAACATAAGAAGAAGGCAAGGCCGGCCATTAGGAAGGAGAGAAGAGAAAATCAACTTAAATCTTAGGATTCAAGTTAGAAGGAATCGATCTCAACCAAACTTCAATTTCCTTATCCATTCTAAGGTGAATAATAATTTCTACATCTCTATTTTGATTTTAACATCATATGGTTTTGGATTTTAGGATAAATCTGTTTTGTGATATATTGAATGATGATATGCTTGATTTTGATTTGTATATGTTTAAACAAGGTTGTTTAATAAGGAATATACATGGTTTTAGGGCAAAACTAAGATGAAATGATTTTTAAACGCCATGGGAAAATTTTATGTTATAGAAAACATGATTTTGGAGATGGGTTTGAATTCTCATAATTTTCTGAGCTTAGATGGATTTTTATATAAATTTTTTAGTGAATAAAATGATTTATTGGGTTTAAATTATTTACGACAAAAATAATGATTATTTGGATTTCAAATTTTTATATGTTGGAAAACATATTAAAAGTTCTGGGATTTTTCCAAATTTTTCCTATGTGTTTTGTTGAATATATAAAATTATTTAAGGTATGGGACTTAAATGTTTTATATATTTAATTAAGAAGAAGGGGCATTTTATAAAACAAAATTATTATTTAAACTTGAAAATAGCGGCAGCATTTTCTAAAAAGAAATTATTAACCAATGAGAAACAAACAAAGGCAGGTTAGTTGAAAAGTTAACCTTTTTAAGTTAAAAAAAAGAAATCATACTTTTTGCACGTTTCAGCCTTTTACGGCAGAAAACCTTCCGACCCAGACCTTTCGACAAGGTCGAGAGGTTCATAGCTTTCGACAAGGTCAAACCAATGAATATGGTATCAAGTTATTTGGTACGTAATGAATTGGACAAGGTCGAAGGGTTCATAGTCGAAAGGTTGATGGCCAAAGAGGTTGGGGTATGTTTGTTTTATAAACTAAAGCTATCACCTGCTTTGCTTTCGAATTAGAGCTTTCGACTTAGTTGCTTTCAACCAGGTCAAATGTTTGAAATAAAGGTTTTAAACCTTTGCTGCTGCTTTATCACTATTTTGTTTTGAAACCTATCGATACAGTCGAAAGGTTACTGCCACTTATCATAATTTTGTTTTGAACCTTCCGACACAGTCGAAAGGTTATAGGCGCTTCTCCAACCTTTCGAAGTCGTTGCATTGGACAAAGACGAAAGGTTAGTTGTTTTAAAAACCAGCCGCTTCTTACATTGCTTTCGAAAGGTTTCAAACTTTTGACTTAGATGATTTACTCTTGTTTAATAATTGAAGTATAACCCAAGTTTTTGGAGGAGTTGTTTTAAAGGCGGAGGCCTATTGTTCTAAATGAAAAATTTTAAAGCTTTCGAAGTAGACCTTCCGACAAGGTCGAAAGGTTGCTTCCATTATAGTTGAAAGGTTTTAAAGGAGGACCTTCCGCATATTTTAACTTGAACCTAATAAGTTTTCGAAAGGTAAAATCCAATAGTTTCGAAAGGTTTATATTTTAAGAGTTCAATTTCGAAAGGTTTAAATTGCTGAATGTTTTCAATGGTTTCGAAAGGTTAGGATTCAAATGGTTGTTTTGAAGGCCTTTCGACAAGGTCGAAAGGTTTGGTTTTGAAAAGTTTGAAAATAAACCCATACTCTAAATTTTTAAAGGAAAACCCCACGGCTTATATAAAGGAGTTTTGTAATGGCTTTAAGTATGAAATTTTGAGGAAGTATTGCCTTGACAAAATATAAGTTAAAGATGTTAACTATGTTATGATATGTAATTCAAGGACTTTAAACCCACAGGAGTGGTATTGTTAAATTATTGTTTTGCTTCTTCAAATATGAATATATTCACATTATACCCATAACTGTACTTTAGGAAAAGGGGTAGAAGAACCAGTAGGTTAACTCAATAGTGAATATAAATGGGTTAAACTCCTGAATGAGTAGAATTGCATCCATGGAGTTCACTACACCATAACAGCCATTTTGCAACACTTATTTTTTTCAATTGTCAACACTTATTTGTGTTGTACATCGGTCACGATAATAACCGTTGGTAAGCTATAAATCTGTGATCGAAAATACATATTTATAATTTTTTTATTGCCAACACATATTTGCGTTGGAAAATCTGGTTAAAGTGTAATTCAATTAAATTGGTTGGGGCAAAAATGTAAATGTGGACTGTTTTCAGTCGAAGCCCTAATTCTCGACCTCTCCACGCTTTTTTTCCTACGGCTTAAAAAGAAAGAAAAACAAAACCACGCGATTTCCTTCGCTCTGCAAAACAACTTCAGGATCTGCCATCACTTCAGGCGATTTGGCGATTTGACTTCAGGTATCTCGACTTCGGTTATAGCTACAGGCGATTCAGGATCTCGACTTCAGGTATTGGATTTCACCCTGGTGACTTGTTCATTTGTGTTTATTTGGGTTTATTGAAGCTTTCTATTGTAGATTGCTCAAATCGCAACTTTCTATTATAGAGCCCTCTTGGTGACTGTGGAAGCTATTCCATTGGAAATTGCCATTCTTTTGAATCTAAGTCGGTTATTGAGAAGGTAAGTGCATTTGGTAAAGTCTGTCCTTTCGGTAGATTTAAAAATATACGATTTCTATAAGAACGTGCATCCGAACAGGCTTGTGTGGGTAGATCGAGGTGCTACGTTCCGCTATCTGCTTCAATTTTTGGAGGTGATCTATGTCCTAGCGCGACAAAAACACTACTGGCTGTTGCGAATTGCAGTTGAATTTTTTGAAGGTTTTTTTAGGTTTTAATGGTGGTGGTTTGGAAGATTGGAGACCATATAGGAGTTGCGATTAGCTCAGGAAAATAGGCAGATTTTGTTCCACTAGATATATGTCTTCTATACAGAGTTGAGGAGAGAGACGCATTTGTTTGAAGAGAGAAAAAGGAGTACGATTTTTTATTGTGGAGAAGAAACATACTTGAAGAAAATCTAGGAAAAAGAAAGAGATTGGATTCAACAAATGATGATGAGATTTTATGATTTAATGTTATAAATGCCTTGTATGTTGCCTATCATGATGATGAATGGAGAGTGCCAGTATGTGATGACAGGTTTCTTTTCCATATTTTCTCTACATATTTTTGAATATTCAAATCTTAAAGCATTAGTCATTTCTTCTATTTTTGACTAAGTGATAAATATGCAAGATGTTGTTTGAGTTGCTAGTGTTATCTGGAGCTCAGATTGATCTTTATTTGGTAACCATTTAGAAGAAGAGGGATGATTTCAGGTTTAGTACTGAATTTATATCACTTCCTATATTATGTCATTCCTGTTCACTACTTTTTGTTTGTAGTTTTCCACTTCATCTCCATTCCTCTAAGTACTGGGTAGTTACCTAGATATGAAAAATGAACCTACTGCCTTAACTGTAATTACGTGGAGAAGTTATACAAATTCATATTCATTTACATAGATTAACTACAACATATATATGTTTGAACAAAGAAAGTGGATAAACATGTAACATTTTGGTGTTGAGACTTGCTTTGTAAGTGATGACAGGATCTTCTTCCATTAAAACCATAAAACTTTGGCGCAAACTATTTGACATAGTATATTGATGATAGTGGGTAAGAGCGAAGATTGGAAATTGAGAGTCATGGTTTTAGCGAATAATTTTGGTACGAATTTCTTATAAACGCGCACGCGCGCACATGCACACTTGCAACTAAGCTTATGCTATAAAACAAAGTATTGTCTTTTTTTCTACAGTAAATATCTTCATTTGTCATTTTGTACGCTTGTCGAGATTTAAGGAGTTGCATCAAATTTTTGATAAATTATCGTAGTTTTTTCTTTTCAATATTGCTTTTAGAATGAATAATTATTAAAAAAAAAATATTCATCAATTTATTTTATCGTACCTTGACTTGGAGTGGTCGTTTGTTTTCCCAAAAGTTGGCAAAGAGAACGAAATGACTAGAAAGACAACGTAAATTTAACCGATACTCGATAATTTCTATATGCTACAATTTATATGGTTTTCTTAATTAGTTTAACCGATTAAAGTGATTTTTGGAACTTATTAAAAAGTTACACACTTCAACATCAGTAACTTCCTAAATAAAGGCACTTGTAAATCAAGGAAGCGTTCAATAATAAGCCGAAAAGGCCGCCCTCAGTTTATTATTTGTGAAATCCATGTGACCTTTCCTCACTATATTTTCGTTTCTCTTTACTGTCTTTTTTACTGTAATTTCCACTTTAATTTTATCTGACGATGACACATCCTCAAATTTTTTTAAAACCTATGCATTATTAATTTCTTGTTATTTTGTCCCGCGGAGGAGTTATTTTGTCTTTGAATAAAAACTAAATTTGTCGAGAGTGGGATCCATAACCTACAACTAGAGCATTTTTTGAACATTGCAAAAAGTAACGCCGGAAGCTTGCCGAGATTGCCATAATTTATATTGATAAAATAAGAAGTTCTAAATTTTCTCATGTTGTAGAATAAAAACATGTAAAAGTGAGCTTATTCGTATAAATTAAAAAATATTCACGTAAAAATGAGATTATTTGTGTGTGTGTGTTACTGAAATATATATTCAACGGTAATAGAATTTTAAAACAATCCACCCAAATATAAAGCAATGAAATCAATTTTGGGTGTCAGTGATAGATGGTCAGACTTTCATATTACAGACTTGATTCTTCCATATAAACAGACAAGCAAAGCTACAATTTATAAACTTAAATCATGTAAAAACTCTACACAGTGCCTACATCTTAATTATTTAATATATTAGAACTAATCGTGTAGAATATGCATGAATGATCTTATACATGTTGTTTCCATGCATGACTCATCTTAAGTTAGACGTGTTGATCATTCTAGGACTGCAAAAAATAGGCGAGGCAAATAATTTCATTCATAAATCTAATTCTTGACACTATATGGTTTCATTCATTAGACTGTTAAACTGAGAATTCTAGGCTGACACTATATGGGGAACCAAACACTTCCTCTTTGGACTCCTCTTCATCTTCCACTTCTTCCAAAAAGCGCAGCATCCACTCCACCACCATAGGCAATGAAAGCAGAAGCTCAGTCAACAAAAA
The DNA here is from genome assembly GCA_030737815.1 of Allium fistulosum. Taxonomy (NCBI): domain Eukaryota; kingdom Viridiplantae; phylum Streptophyta; class Magnoliopsida; order Asparagales; family Amaryllidaceae; genus Allium; species Allium fistulosum. Next base: position 942,606,500 of record CM060908.1, read on the forward strand.
AAGCAAAGACGAAAAGCACCCTACTTACAGGGGAGTCAGGATGCGCAACTGGGGAAAATGGGTTTTAGAAATCAGAGAACCTAGAAAAAAGTCCAGAATCTGGCTAGGCACTTTTCCTACTGCAGAAATGGCTGCACGTGCACACGACGTGGCTGCTCTGACCATAAAAGGTGAATCAGCTTATCTGAATTTTCCAGAATTGGCATCGCAGTTGCCGAGACCAGCTTCTACATCACCTAAAGATATTCAGGCAGCTGCTGCTAAAGCGGCAATGTTAGACTTCACTGACCTTAAAGCTAAAGAAAAGCAGGATTTACCAGCTGCTGCTGCTGCTAGCAGCGATGATGAGAACACGCTCTTTGATCTGCCTGATCTTTTGCTTGATTTCAGAGAGAGTTTCAGTCGATCTAGTTCTTGGGTTTCTTTGGTCGATGATATTGAATTTCGACTCGACGAGCCTTTTCTTCTGGAGTACTACTAGATTTGCTGCATACTTATTAATGTTATACACTGAAGTTAGAGAAATAGGCAGTCTACCTTGTAATGTTTTGGTCATTGTTAGTATGTATTATTATTACATTTTTGATTCGTGTTCAATGTTGTACCTTGGTTTAGATGCTCAAGTGAGAATGCAATAAGGGTTGATCATGTGCTTCAATCACATGGAAAATGAATAACTTTTTTTTCTTCCTTATGTTATGAAGTAGTTGACTATGAAATATATGTTGTTATTTGATCAGGAATATTGTAAATTTTGGGTTCCTATTGAATGTAGTATAATAATGCATATCATGTTAGTTATTAATTGTTTATTAATGTTAAAATAATTGATTATATTGAGAATGAAAATATTTCAGCGTTATAAGCGTTGGCAATTAAAATTTACCAACGCTTATAAGCATCAGCATAGAAAATTAAACAATGTTGGATGGTTAATTTGCCAACGTTTATAAGCGTTGCTAAATAATATACACCAACGTTTATAAGCATTGGCGAATACAGTCTTCCAACGCTTATAAGCGTTGGGAAACTAAACTCGCCAACGCTTATAAGCGTTGGCAATAAATTGCGACGCCCCTACAGCGATGCTAATAAGCGTTGCTGAAACTGTTTGCGACAGTTATACTCGTTGGGAATCACCTGTTTTGGTGCAGTGGTTAGGGTGACCAAAAATATAAGATGCCAAACTTTGTAGTTATTGGTGCATACCAACCAAAAGGTTTATAGTAAACTCGTGAAAACTATGATAAGGTAGTTATTGGTGCATACCAAAAGGTTCATAGTTAATCCATGAAAACTATGCATTAAGGACAGTTGGTAGGGGCTAATTGGTTTGTAGTGAACCTATGAAAACTATATCCGGATTAAGAATTGACATCAGTCAATAGATTCCTAGTAAACCCATGAAAACTAGGATAAAAGAGTGGCTAATGGAAGTATCAATTGGTTCCTAGTCAACCCATTTAAACTAGAATGTGAAGTGAGTTACTAGATAAGTCCATAGGTTCCTAGTCAGCCCTTGAAAACTAGGATAAGGTGATTAGTTAGTGGAATGACTAATAGGTTCAGAAGGACCCATGAATTAATTTAGTTAACTGGAAGAAGCCTATAGGTTCTTAGTGATCCCATGAAAACTATGAATAGGACAGGGAGTCTATTAATTATAACAAGCTTATTAGTAAACCCATGAAAACTAAAAAGGTTAATAGTGACTCTAGAAACTATAATTATGACATGGTGTCAAATTAAACTGGTAATGGGAAATCCTAATTATTTTCAAGTATGCATATCATCATAATAATTAAAATTGTATGTTTTAACCGTTGTGGATGCAGGAGCATAGAATATGGTTTATAAAGGTTTAGGATAATATTGAGGGGAAAACCCGTTTCGCTAAGCGGTGTGGTCTCACTAGATATCTAAAAGGATTGAGATGTTAGATTATTATTCATACCAGGCTTTATGTCTGACTCGAAGTTTTTGTTTTCCCCTTAAACTCTCGGGTACTCAATTGATTTGAGTAGTTTGAGACTTAAGGTTCTCAGGTTTTCTTCTCTGATGAATAAAGCTTCCGGAGGCATGCAGGAGGCAGATAATTATTTAGCGTTTTTCTTTCCGCTGTGTGTTTTGTTGTAAAGGCAGATTTACTAGCCTTACTATATACTCTGATCAACCAAGGGGACATCTTCATATGTCGCTATTGGCGTATTTTTAATAATTATATTTTGTTGAACGTGGTTAACGTAATTTAGGATTATGTAATGAACATGAAATGTTTTAATTTGAATGTGGAATGTGTTTTCGAATTGTTAAAAAAAATTCATATTTTTGTGATCTGTGTATCAATGTATCTAGCACCACCGTATTTGGTCGTCGAAGATTAATAACTATGGATGATTGCAACATCCATAGCTGTTAGATTTGGTCCTCCAAGTAGGGGGATGTTACACAAGTCTCTCGTTTTGAGCTATCCCTTGATCATAACTCAATGTCCATTGGGAAATATAAGTTCTTTGTAATTTGTTGTAGACTTTTCCCTTAAGGAAATTGCATGGATGCAATTTTTGCAAGGGTCGAGAGTCTGTAACAACCCTGGTTGAGGTTACTTGGAATTAAATCTAGAAAATATGATTTAAATATCTTAATTAATTTTGAGATGAATTTGGGGAATTTTAATTGTTAATTTTCAAATTGAAATAGATTTAGGATTGGTTAAATTGGATATTACATAAAATATCCTTTCTTGTAACTTAATTCTTGTATTTGCCAATATAAGAATATTTTATGGGGAAATTAGAATTTAATAAAATATATAGAAAATAGGTTTTATAATTAAGATGAGAATAAAGATATTACATTCACTTATTTATTTGAATGAAAAATTGTGACATATATTTTTCCATTTGAAACTATTGCAACAAAAATGTTGTAAATTTAATAGAAATGTTAATGTTGATATTTATTGTTAAAAATGAGATTTTTGGCAATTAATACTTTATTTTATCAAATAAAAAAAATTGCAAAAGTTTGATTTAATATTTTTCAAAAGACCTCAATATCGATAAAGAATAGTAACTTTTGTTATTTTGGTGTTTGTCAAATTGGAGGAATCAATTTATAAAATGCGTAAAAATTGTTCAAATACAAAATTATGTTTTATAAAGGAGAAAATAAGAAAGGAAATAATAACACCTAACATAATTGGGTCCACAAGGAACCCAAGGCTCATGTAGTAAGGTGAGAAATAAACGTATACGTTTATTCCCTTTCACCATTTCTCATTTCAACCAAAACATCAAAATCCAAAAATATCTCTTTTTTATTTCTAAACACTAGAAACTAAAATCCTCCCCAAATTCAAGTCAAATCAAAGGGTAATTGGCTAATTATTGAAGATAAACAACTCAAGTAATCTCTTATATCCTATATCACATTTATTGGAGTTTTAATTTCAGTTTTCATCTTAGTAGTAATCTTGTTTTTGCAATTTCTTAGAATCAAACCTAGGTTGTAGCTGAAAACCATTGGCCTAGGAGAATCCGAGGTCTTAGCACCAATTCACAATGAGTTAAACTCACACTTCTAGACTATCTTTGAATTGTTGTGGTTGTTTATCGATTTAGACCAATCTTATGCTGAAATGATCTCAATCTTTTGTGCTATTTTTAAAAATTTCTATGATACTTTTTATTTGCTAAAACCCTCCTCATATGATCTTAATTAACATCCATTAGTAGATGTTTTTGTGCTTGCATGAGGGCTTAATCAGTAATTTATAAATTAAGAGAAACAACGATGGAGAAACGAGCAACGACGGACCACCGGAGCGCTGCTTGAGCCACCTGGAGCTCGCTCCAGGCGTGCCCACCAGTGGACTGGTCCCACCAGACTTGTGCACCGATGGTGACCTGGGTTGAGCCCCAGGTCACTCTGTTTGGCCCTCCAGTTTGCATCGTTTGCCCGTAGTTTGTCCGTTCGGTTCATTTTCGCTATTTGCTTGATTTTGATGTTGTTTCCTTTGCTGATCTCATTGCTATTTTAGGATTTTGAATTATGAATTATAAATTTGAGAATTCATTTTGGATTTATTATACCATAAAATTATTCTATGGGTCTTTAGCAATTCACACAATTTTCATCGTATGTTTTCAACTGAAGTTCTATAAAAGGCTAATTTCAAAAATCAAACCATTTTCTCATAAACCCTTTAAGTATAAATATAATTTCTTTATAAAGAATATTTTGAAATGTATATATTATTTATTTATATTAATAATGGTTTTAAAGTTGATTTGGAAAATTGGTTTACAAATTGTACTTATATATATATATTTATAAATATATATATAACAAAGGCTTTCTAACACACACACACACACACACACACACATATATATATATATATATTCTAGTTCATAAAATAATGTATTCAAGAAGGATTTCAAAGCAAACTTTTTTATAAAATTGTACGACATCAATCGAAATAGGAATCGATTTAAACGGATTAATAAAATGATTAGTATGGAATGCTCGCGTTTATTTTTTCGATTAATTCCTGGACTTATTCGATTGAGCATCTTATACACACAAGTGGAGATTACTAGCTTATAGTAAATGTTTAGGTAAACCCGTGTGGTATAAGACACATGGTTGTTACTTATTCGGTTATTATTTGAGAGTACATGACATTTATCGATGAGTTTATGACTCGCCCTTGGAGTTCTATAGGTCTTGTACATATCTTGGAGTTTTCATAGGTCTTGTACCTATCATGTAGTTTATAGGACTTGTTCCTATCTTGGAGTTTATAGGTCTTGCACCTATCTTGAAGTTTTATAGGCTCTCGGCTATCTTGAAGTTACTATGGGAATTATACCCATCTTGGTGTTTTATAGACACATATGCCTATCTTAGAGTTACGTTCATGTAGGTGAAGTTATTCACTAATCTAGGAGTTTGGTGCCTTTTTTCCCTTTTATGATACTTTTGAATTTCTATTTATGATTTCTAGATTCTATGTTGTTGTGTTATCACTGAATAGTTTTAGGAATTTTTCTTATAGAAGCTATCTTGACTTTTGATATTTGGTGATTTCATTTTTGACGTTATTGAAGTATGTTTGATAATTATCGATACTTGAATTGATGACTATATTTGAGTTCTAGTTCATTTTATCTATCATTTATCTTTCTTAACTCATTCATTATAGTCTAGACTAATCTATTTATTATTTTATAATACTCGGGTCAGGCCGAGATATTTCAGATGCTCTAGTTTGATAGTTTTAGAGAGGATTCACTCCAGTTATCTAGTTATCATTCATCTTATCTTCATCTCGTATATGTGTACATATTCATGTAGTGTTATATTTGTTATTGAGCCTAAACTCTTTTATGTACATATTCATTTCATGAGATGTAGTACAGATGTAATATATGGATCATTTTGACCACAGTCTTGTATTTGATATTATCTATCTATTCAAATTGATCAGCTTGTATCTATTTGTATTCCGCTGTGTATATTCTATGATCGGTGATTCTATGATTTGTATTTATCATATATTTTTTGGGATTATTATTATGACCATCGTAGTTTTGTTTTAAGCCTGGATTGCACATGTCGATTCCATGTGAGAAAGAAAAATATATAGCATATTAATCAACATATCAATACCCACTTAAAGCAAACTTTACGGATGGTCGCTCCTAACCAGCCCTATTCTTTGCACTAGTAGATGACATTACTTTGTAATATCTTTTGTTAGTGTGGGTCTCAGGGTGGGGCATCATAACTTGGTATCAAAGCTAAGTTTAGAACAAAATATGATATTACGAGCATAAATTTTAGCCTAGGTAAGCCTTAGTGACCATCCGCTAGGGGTTTTAGGGTAGATGGTAGAAATTATTCCATTTAGAAAAAGAAAATGTCTTCTAGAATTCTAGGAACATTTCTGTTCATTCCCACTCCTCGATGTTCCTATTATCAAATCATCTGATTCTGAAGCAATCTTTGATCCATTCTTATCGATTCTGGAAGTGTACTTATTTATTTGAATGAAAAATTATGATAGATATTTTTCCATTTGAAACTATTGCAACAAAAATGTTGTAAATTTAATAGAAATGTCAAATTTATTGTTAAAAATGAGATTTTTGGCAATTAATACTTTATTTTATCAAATTGGAGGAATCAATTTATAAAATGAGTAAACATTGTTTAAATACAAAATGATGTTTTATAAAGGGAAAAACAAGAAAGGAAATAACAGCTACTATAATAATTGGGTCCATAGGGAACCCAAGGCCCATGTAGTAAGGTGAGAAATAAACATATATTTTTATTCCCTTTCACCATTTCTCATTTCAGCCAAAATATCAAAATCTAAAAATATCTCCTCTTTATTTCTAAACCCAAGAAACTAAAATCCTTACTAAAATTCAAGTTAACTCAAAGGGTAGTTGGCTAATTATTGGATAAACAACTCAAGTAATTTTTTTTGTCTTATATCGCATCTATTGGAGTTTTAATTTCAGTTTTCATCTTAGTTAATAATCTTGTTTTTGCAATTTCTGAGAATCAATTCTAGGTTTTAGTTAACAATCATTGGCCTAGGTGAATGCGAGATCTTAGCACTAATTCAAGTTCATTCAGTCAGTTAAACTCACACTTCTAGACTATCTTTGAATGGTTATGGTTGTTTACCGATTTAGACGAATCTTATGCTGAAACGATCTCAATCTTTTATGTTATTTTCATCAATTGTTATGATAATTTTTATTTGCTGAAACCCTCCTCATATGATCTTAATTAACATCCATTAGTAGATGTTTTTGTGCCTGTAGGAGGACTTAATCAGTACTTTAGAAGTTAAGAGAAACCACAGCGGAGAAACAAGCAACAATGGACCATCGGAGCGTCACAGGAGCCTCCTAGAGCTCGCTCCAGGCAGGCCTACCAATGGACTAGTCCCACCAAACCGATGCATCGGTGGTGACCTTGGCTGACCCCGGGTCACTCCATTCGGCCCTCCGGTACGCGTTGTTTGTCCGTTCGTTTGTCCTTTCTGCTCCTTTTTGCTATTTGCTTGATTTTGACGTTGTCTCCTATGTTGATCTCGTTGCTATTTTGGGATTTGAATTATGGATTTGTGAATTCATTTTGGAGTTATTATACCATAGAATTGCTCTATGGGTTTATGGCGTTTACATAATTTTCGTCGCACGTTTTCAACTGGAATTCTATAAAAGGTTGATTTCAAAAATAAAACCATTTTCACATAAACCCTTTTAAGTATAAACCTAATTTCCTTACAAAGAAATTTAGAAATATATATTATTATTTGTACTATTAACGGTTTTGAAGTTGATTTGGAACATTGGTTCAAAATATATATATATATATATATATATATATATATCAAAGGCTTTCCAAAATATACATATATGTATATATTCTAGTTCATAAAACAATATTTCAAGAAGGATTTAAAAGTAAACTATTTTATAAAATCGCATGACACCGATTGAATGAGGAATCGATTTAAACGGATTAATAAAACGAGTGGTATGGAATGCTCGCATTTATTTTTTCGATTAATTCCCACACTTGTTCGATTGAGCCTTTTATACAAACGAGCGGAATTTACTAACTTATAGTAAATGTTTTGGTAAACCCGCATGGTATGGGACACATGGTTGTTACTTATTCGGTTTCTATTTGAGAGTATATGACACTTATCGATGAGTTTATGACTCGCCCTTGGAGTTCTATAAGTCTTGTACCTATCTTGGAGTTTTCATAGGTCTTGTAACTATTATTAGTTTATAGGACTTGTTTCTATCTTGGAGTTTATAGGACTTACACATATCTTAAAGTTCTATAGGCTCTCACTTATCTTAAAGTTACTATGGGAATTATACCCATCTTGAAATTTTATAGACAAATATGCCTATCTTGGAGCTACATGCATTTAGGTGAAGTTATCCACCAATCTTGGAGTTTGATGCCTTTTTCCCCTTTTATAAGATTTTTGGATTTCTATTTGTGATTTCTAGATTCTATGATATTGTGTTATCACCAAATAGTTTTGAGAATTTTGCTTGTAGAAGCTATCTTGACGTTTGATATTTGATGATTTTATTCTTGAAGTTATTGAAGTATGCTTGATAATTATCAATACTTGAATTAATGACTATATTTGAGTTTTAGTTCATTTCATATATCATTTATCTTGCCTAACTCATTAATTATAGTCTAGACTGACCCGTTTATTATTTTTTAATACTCGGGTCAGACCGAGATATTTAGGTGCTCCAATTTGATAGTTCTTGAGAGGATTCACTCCAGTTATCTAGTTATCATTTATTTTATCTTCATCTCGTATATGTGTGCATATTTGTAAGAAACAAGGTCGACATTAATTGAAATTAAACATAAAATATGGTTTAATTTATCTTAATTAATTTTAAGATAAAATTGGGGAATTTTATTGGGTTTTATTTCCAATTTGAAGTAAAATTAGAATTAATTAAATAAGAAATTTATTAAATGGGTTTTCCAAATGAGATAAATATAAATGGGAAACTTATATTATAATGATTAGAAATTTATAAGATTAAATATCCTGGATGAAATATTAAATTGACAGACCTAAATATAATTTTTGGGCATTTTTATATAATTTATATTCATACATTTCATAAAATGGGGAAAATAGGCATGACACTGTATTTTTAACTATTTGGGACATTTAATTATGTCAAATTGGTACAAAATTATTTTCCAAAGTATGATATGGTGGCATTAGGTCTAAAAATTTATGTAATTTTATTTAATTTATATGAATTTATAAAGATGCAATTTCATAATATTTGAGAATCAGCCCATTTTATGGAAAAATGATTTGGGATATAATATAACATAAATATGGTATAAAAATAATTTCTAAAGTTAAGACACCTATATTTGTGAATTTATAAATTTAATTATGGAATTAAATATCTATATTCTAAGAGTTATGATTTATTTAGTGAGAAAGGGAAATAAACAATGTTTGAGCTATTAAATGAATTATAACGAAACAAATATATAAAATATATATATTATATAAAAATATTTATAAATTGCAATTTAATATATCAAGTTTTACTATGATTTTATTTTGAATTTATAATGATTTTTAAAGGTAGTTTGAAGATATATATGTGAAAATGCTATATTTCTAGTATTTGAAAACTAGCTTTAAAACACCGATTTGTGCAACAATTTTGAAATTATTTCTTTACAAACTTGTTGATAAAATGAAATTTTTAAGGTATTAAAGAATCATATCTAAATTTCAAGGAAAACGGATTGAGAATCCGATTTAAAACGAGTGAGAAACAAGCAAAACAAAATCTAAAAAATACATGTAATAGGATGTCTATCTTAGACGACAACTGGTGGAAATCGGTTGAACATACTTTGATCAGGTTTTCTGATCAATCGGAATAAAATCGAATAGGGTTTGGTCCGGGGTTCTTCAGGGGTGTTCGGGCAGCGATTAAGCCATGTTTTTAGAGTAGAATTCCATATTGTTTTGATTGAACTGTGAGAAATCAATTTATATTTTTATAAAACATTGTTGTAATGTAAGTAATGTTTTATATAATGAGAAAACAAAAGAAAATAATAACATATCTTCTTATTGGTTACACAGTGCATCCAAGGCCCACGTAGTAGGATAAGTAATGAGAAATAAACTTGTATTTTTATTCCCTCCTCTCCTTTTCATTTTACAGTAAGAAATCAAAAACCTAAATTACTCCATTTCCAAGCTCTCAAACCCTAGAACCAATTTTCTCGAAATCAAGAGAAAATCAAGGGGCTTTTGGCTAATAATTATAGAAATCAGAAGAAGGTAATCTCCTCCATCTTCTAGTATGTTTAATTCGTGTATTAATCCTATTTTTTCCTTAGGGTTATATTGCTTTTCTCTACAAATTCTGAAATTAACCTAGGCAGTTGCATAAGAAGCTAACCTAAGAGAATCCAGGTCTTTTGCTACCTATTCAACTTCAAATTTGGTGAGTTAATCTCACACTTCTAGCCTATAAATGAATGCTTATCGTTGTTGTTGTTATGGATGAATTTGATGTTGAATTGATCTCAATTTTGTGTTGATTTTCTTGTCATATGAAACTCGATTTCCAGTTTGATAAAAACCCGCTTCATATGATCATGAATTTCATTCCATTGTTGTTGTTTTGATGCTCTCATGTTAGATAATTCGGTCTAATGTCCCAATTCAATTCAAAGAAGAAAACGCCACAAACGGGCAACCGGAGCATCGTCGTCTGGGACTCAGCCTAGGCGTGCCACACGGTGCACCGGTCATCGTGACCGGTTGACCGGTCATGACCTAGGTTAAGACCCAGGTCATGCCATTTTTGGCTCCGTTTACTCACGCTGGTTTCCAGCATGATCCGGGTGTTACTTTAATGTAATGCTCGGGTCAGACCGAGTATTACAGATTTTTAGGTAAGGACGTTCTGGAGCTCAGGAGTCGAGCTGGATGGCAGGAATGTATGGAGTGTTTCTACTATGTTATATTATTGTATATCTGAGACTTGATAATTGTGTATATCCAGTGTCTGTATAAATGTGTAACTCTGATGTATTAAAATGTAATCGACAGATATAATATTGTTTTGTAAACTGTTATTATTTATTATTATATTTTATCCGCTGCGAATGTGAGATGTTGATGTTTCTGATCTTCTTCTTCTACTTCTTCTTCTATCTCTTTCTTCTTTTTCATAACTATCTGGAGTTGAAGAAAGAGATAGAAGAAGAAGTAGAAGAAGAAGAAGATCAGAAACATCAACATCTCACATTCGCAGCGGATAAAATATAATAATAAATAATAACAGTTTACAAAACAATATTATATCTGTCGATTACATTTTAATACATCAGAGTTACACATTTATACAGACACTGGATATACACAATTATCAAGTCTCAGATATACAATAATATAACATAGTAGAAACGCTCCATACATTCCTGCCATCCAGCTCGACTCCTGAGCTCCAGAACGTCCTTACCTGAAAATCTGTAATACTCGGTCTGACCCGAGCATTACATTAAAGTAACACCCGGGTCAGGCTGGAAACCAGCGTGAGTAAACCCATCTAACATGAATTACAAAAGCATACAACTTATATATATATATAACCTGGGGTAACTTGTATCAATTACAAATTCACAAATTGTTATAGACATCATTTATTTCACTCACCAATTTCTAAGTACCAAACCTTAGGTTAAATGGTCCAATTCACTTAAATCATTCCATTCCAGCTTATTGATTTCACATATCAATCTATATAGAATCGAAGTGGTTTCGGGTATTTACAAATACCCGACTCCGGTCTCTTCGAATCCAATGTCATCTTAACCCAAGTTATCCAAGTGAAATACAATTCAAACTTTAAATACAGGATGTCACTGTTTTAACCCAAACATGTTATATCACATAACACTTCATATCAGAGATATCAATCAATTCAAGGCATTTAATCATTAATCAATCATTCATAAGCAAGATTGATCACTTCCAAAATTAATTCAATTTATCTCTAATTAAATTAATTACTAATCTTTAATCACTTAGATTATCCTTACTTAACATTAATTAATCACAAACCAATTTATTTATCATCCTTTAATTATCCATCTTAATTAATCATTTTTGATTAATTATCTCTTAATTACAATAAGTAATTTACTCTTAATTAATCACACAAATTAATTATTCTTTGCCCATCCACATTAATCACATTGATCCTTAATTAATTACGCAAATTTATTATTCTTTAGTCAAAATTATCCTTTAATTAATCACATTTATTAATTTATTAACCCTTAATAAATTTCCTTAATTATTTAATCAAAATAAATTTCCTTAATTACACTAAGTAATTAAACCTTAATTACTTCCCTTAAGTAATTTACCTTTAATCACTTTTATCGAGTAATTATCCTAATTGTTCCATTGGTTAAATTTCCTCAATTATTTAAACTTAATCATTAATTAATTTAACCTTTAATTTTGATTAAATTAATAAAGCCTCAATAGATTAATCCTTAATCATCCAAGGTTTTAATTAGCCTTAAGATAAATCATTTATCTTTATTAAATTTATTAATTATCATATTAAAACATTTATCTTCATAATTAACTTACTTAATTAAATCATTTAATTTAAGTTTAAAATAAATTAAGCATTTTTACAAATTTAAGTTAACAAGTCATATAACCTTTTTAACAATGGATAATTACATTTAAAGAAACTTTAAAAAAACTTTTCATTTCTTTAGTTTTAAAAATCTGGTAAATACTTCATGAAAACATGACCATCTTTTTTGCTTTAAAAACTTGATTTCTTGTAGCTCCCAAACCCTGGTAAATATACTTACTTTATTTTAAAAACCTAGAAACTACATAAAAACAACCCAGTCACAAATCTCTCGAGCAAGACCCGAGTTAAACAACAAAAATCCCGTGCAAATTCCCAAGCTACACGCGAACTTACTTCCCTCGAGACAATCACAATTCGACTCGAGCCAAACACGAGAACACCCTTCTTCCCCAAACTCCACTACAACTTCCAGATACAACGTGCACATGCACACGCGATCGCCGTCGCTCCGATCAATGCTGCTACCACCAGCAAATCGACGTCGACAAGCTCGTGTGTCTCCACTACCCAGAACTTTGAAACGAACCCCATATCGAAATTTAGAAAATCAAACACTACAGGAACGAGACCGACCCAAAAACACCTTGCATCGCCTAACTCCGATCATCTGAACCCACGACGCCATGCCCAGACCTTCGCCGCAAACACATGCTCCTTTTCCCCCCTTACCGATCCTCTCCGATGCGACAACGATGTCGCATTGGCCTTGACAACCTCGCCGTTCGTACAGGGTCTTAAACCCTAAATCATCGTCGTGCCGCCGCCACAGTCATCTACAAATCCAACCACCATTTTTCCTGTGATCTCCATCCTCCCCTCCACCTCCGGCAACAAACACGACGATTATTACCTCGCCGATCGCCAGAAAATACAAAAAAACCCAAATCTCGTTCAACATACATTATCTCATGATCTATACTCTTAAAATTCATGATTATATTTTTAAAAATCATCATTTCAGATAACACATCAGATTATATACTTGAATACATGATTTATTTAAATTGAGATTTCGATATGTTCATGCTTTTACTGTAATTCTTCATTTTGTTAAAAACTATCTTTAAATCTTGCATGGAAATATTTTTAGATCAGATATCTTGTTATTACAAACAAGATTTGTTTATATATCTAAGTCTAAAAAGAATCAGAGAGAGAGAGATTGGATTTTTATCAAGTTTTGAATTTCTATAAAGCTAGAACAGGGCAATCATATTGATACTCAGACATTCACACCAGATATACAGACATGCAAGCATAATTTATATTCGTTCAAACAATTTCTCAACATACTTTAAGTTTCTATCACATGCAATCAAGATTTAACAGAGTAAAACTTTAAAATGTTAGTTTACTCACAGTTTTGTAAAAGCAGAGAACGATACTTTATCCATCTGAAAACTTATTTGATGTTAAAGCTGATATTTCATCTGGTATTAGATGTAAAACTTAATCTTTGTTGAGTTGATTGCCACTAGAAATTCGATCTTGTATTGGCTTTGATATGTTCTTGAATCTAATCTGTTTTGAACTTCTTTGTTTTCCTTTCAGGTTTGATCTTTGAATTCTCAGGTTTGAGTATTTTGATATTATGAAGAAGAAAAAATAGAAAGAATAGGAACTGATGTAAATATGTAGCTTTTTCTTTTCATCTTATTCATAAATTCTAAAAATAAATGACACTTGTTATATTTGTATGATACTTGCCTTACATTTGTCTATGCATAATCTAATTCATATTACACTTGTAATTTTCCATGTTTTTAGATTACAATTGTTTTTATCCATTTTATATTAATTTCTCAAGCTTTTATACTTATATGTTATGTTTATATTAATTTATATATATATATACTAATTTACTATGAGATATCTTTTAATTAAATTCAATCCAAAGACTTCTTATTTACCATGAATATATATAGAATATATTTTTATTAGCTTTGGAAGATAAATTTTAAAAATTAAATATTATTATCTTTTGAAAAGATAAATCTTGCCAAATTAAGTATTATAAAAGAAAACCATTAAACTAATATCGTCAAATTTAACAATTTTATCAGGAGATTATCAAATCCATATTTATCCCGATATTTATAATTTAGTATTTATTATAGTTCAAACCCATATATATACATATTTAGATATATTCTAATTTATCAAATTTCATTTGTTTAACCAAATGAAATCAGTATCTCAATAGTTAAAAATCAGTTAATTATCAAATTAACAGATGTCCAGAAAAATCCGGGTTATCACATTCCTTCCCCCTTTGAATCTTTTCGTCCTCGAAATGGAACGACGCCAGAATTTAATTTTATAGCTAATTATCAGTTGAATTTTCTCTTTTGAACATTTTTAAAATACTTTAAAATCTATATAATATTGCAAAAATATTTTTATAAAAATATCATTTTATAACTTGATGTTTTAAAAGTCCATTCTTGTTCTTACAGAAATTCGGTCATACGTTGATCAGGCGTAAGACTGAAAATCTATAAGTACTTGGTAAACCCATTTTCAACACCTAGTGAAAATATTTGAAAAATAATTTTATTGAAAATATCGAAAACGTTTTTGAAATTAGAGGAAATATCTTTGGTGAGAATGCTCTGGAAATCATCACCCCCATCCATGATCACAGTTACATCACGGGTTACGTTGCCATCGCAGCAAAAGTCCATGTAACTGATGATAGCATGGAACCCACAACAGATCGCAGTTACATTCCAGGGTTACGTTGCCATCGCAGCAAAAGTCCATGTAACTGTTGGCTCTCAGCGGCACACACGATTTCGCTGTCAAAATGAAACTTCTCCACTCTACATAGGTCGCAGTCTACCGATATAAAATCAAACGCAGACTGTTGGCTCTCAGCGGCACACATGACTTTCGCTATTTTACCATAGTGTCGCAGTCTACCGATATAAAATCAAACGCAGACTGTTGGCTCTCAGCGGCTCACACGACTTTCGCTATGGTCTGTAGTAGATCGCAGTGACATCGAGTTACACTGTCGTCACAGCATAACCCAAATGCCTCTGTGGGCACCAGCCCCTCAACTTTCGCTACACAAATAATCCTCAGGAACTAGTTTTGTCCGGACTCCTCACAGGATCAACTTTAGAATCCCCCCTTGGGGTTCAAGGCAGTACCACCCTGTGGTACTCCTGAGAAGTTCATTTCAAGGGAGCGCCTTTTTCCCAAAGCTATTCTCAAAACACTTTATACTATACACTTATAGTATCTTCAAATCATACCCTTTATGATTTATATCAAAATCTCCTTTACACAAAATCGATATCCAAAATCGATAGTTCCAAACTTGGCTTTCCAAATTCCCAAAATTGATTTTCTCAAAAATCAAAAGCCTTTCCTAAATTACATAGGTTCCCAAAACCTTTTCCAAAATCATTCTCATAAGATCCTTTATATATATATAGATATATAAAGTTTTGAAATTTTTTTTGGATCATTTCAAACTTGTATAAAACCTCTTTTATACTTCAAATATTTTCAAAACCCTTTTCTTTTAGCAATAGATTCAACAAGGGGAGTTTATCATATATAACAAAGATATATAACTTTGTTTATTTCAAATCAAATATTCAAATTTGATTGCTCTTTTATAAAGTTATTAACCATATCATTTTTTCTATAAAATGAGTTCTAATCATAAAAATATTCAACTCCCATTTTATTATCATTTATTTTTCAAAATATATCCTTCCATTTCAAAATCATTTTACAGTTTTTATCCACAAATTTTCAATATCAATTTCATTCAAACCCGTACGATGTACACATATCATCCGTACGCAATATAAATCGGATCGCTCACTCGATCACACAATTTCTCTTCTGAACTAGTATCATCCACCCGACTTTCTTGTGCGGACTCAGATTTGGTTTCCTGATCAGAAACCGTCATTCTCCTTGCATAGTCACAACTATGATAGAGAATATCCAAAACCAATCAAAAACCCATATCCAGGTTCGCCGTCGAAAATCGAGTGAAAAATCCCAACTCGGATCGATAATACTATCTCGAAATTCTGTGCTCGAATCTGGATCAAATCACTATGCGAATAGAATAATATACGTACATCCTACGTATCTATCTTCATTGATTATTAGCTAAATCAATTCTCTTTTACTTCACATTCATTTAGATTTCTATTCACTTATTCACAATTGCTCCCAATTTCCATTTGGGTTAATACTTCAATTCTTATCTAAATTGGTATTCAATTATAGACAGTTTGAACTCTATCCAGCTTAAATTTAGAAAATAGATTGAAAAATTAAAAATATATAAGTAGTTGAAAAATAATAATTAGTTTGTAAAATAGTTAAGTAGTTATAAAATAGTCAAATGGTTATAAAATAGTTAGATAATTTCAAAATAGTTGTAAAATATGAAGTAGTTGAAAAATAGTAACTAGTTTATAAAACAGTTGTAAAATAGTTAAATAGTTCCAAAAATAATTGTAAAATAAGTATAAAATAGTTTGGTTTTAAAAAGAAAGATTGTATAGTAGGTAGCTTGGAAAAATAGGTTTATATTAAACTAAATTATTTTGAAAATAGTCTAGAGCCAAACTGTTCAACTTTCCAATTCCCATTTCCAATCAATTTACAATTTCTACTTCCATTTAAATTGACTCAATATTTCAATTTCCATTGAAATTGATTTAATCCCAATTCAAGTTGAATTAACCTTAATTCCTTTCCAAATTCAAATCAAACTCCATTTGATTTTTAAACTTATTCAACTTTAATCACAATCCAAATTATTTCAAATCCAATCCAATTTGAACAAATTTTATTAAAATCTCAACTTAAAACCATCTCAAATTATATAAATTTGAGTTAAAAATTTAAATGTTGATTTAATCCCTTAAGTCAAATTAACCCTTACTTTTAAATTAAATCAACCTTTATTTTTAATTTAACAACTTAAATCTTTAAACCATTTAATTCTGAATCCAAATTCCTAAATTCCATTTTAAATTATCATTACTTAACTTATTTTATAGTTCAAATTAAAAGTTCAAAGAAATTTTATCTTCAAAATTCAATTTATTGCCAAATTTTATCTTCCAACTTTGAAATTGATTCTTAAACAATTTTAAGTTACAAATTCAATTCTTAACATTCAAATTTTAAACTTCATATTAATAATCTTCCCACTTATAAGTTCAAAAACTTATCACTTTGGGTTTTCATATCGCATTCCAAGGAAAAATTTAAAACTCAACACTTAGAGTTTATTTCAAATCATCTTTGATATTATGTATATCCTTATTTATACATTTTTATTTCCTTTACACACCAAGTTATACCTTAAATTTTTAAACCACCTTTGGTTTTAATTCAAAACAAATTTCTTTTAAAACAATTTCAAGTTTTCTAGATTTAGATTTAAAATTTCACAAATTTAAATTACCTTCAATTCCAATTAATAAGTCATACTCACCTAAAAGTTTATTCCACTAAAACATTTCATTTTACTTAATCATTTACACATTTCATTATTAAACACAACAACCATTTATGATAATAACCAAGATTATCATATCTGGAAACCAATTCATTTATTATCTTTATTCCGATAACACTTCTACAAATTCAGGATTTTAATTTCAGTTTGGATCCATTTAACTTATCTTTATTCAATTTAACTTTGGTTGTATTACTATTATCACTTAATTCTCATTATTTTATTTAATTCCAATGATTCAACAACCAATTTCTTTAATATATTTAATAATTAGAAAATTATTTCTATATATATCAAAAGATAAACATATATAAAAATCATTCAAATTTTAAAACCATTTAAAATCTTTATATAAGAAAATAACAAGTACGCTCTCATATATAATACTCTCAACTCATTTTAGGGTACCATTGACCCTATCCTTAATGAGTAAATCCCACTAGAGCCAAGGTTCTCGCTTAACCTTTCAGCTCTGATACCAACTGTAACGACCCGAAGTTTTCGAACCCGAAAATTCCAGATAGTTATGAAAAAGAAGAAAGAGATAGAAGAAGAAGTAGAAGAAGAAGAAGATCATAAACATCAACATCTCACATTCGCAGCGGATAAAATATAATAATAAATAATAACAGTTTACAAAACAATATTATATCTGTCGATTACATTTTAATACATCAGAGTTACACATTTATACAGACACTGGATATACACAATTAACAAGTCTCAGATATACAATAATATAACATAGTAGAAACGCTCCATACATTCCTACCGTCCAGCTCGACTCCTGAGCTCCAGAACGTCCTTACCTGAAAATCTGTAATACTCGGTCTGACCCGAGCATTACATTAAAGTAACACCCGGGTCAGGCTGGAAACCAGCGTGAGTAAACCCATCTAACATGAATTACAAAAGCATACAACTTATATATATATAACCCGGGGTAACTTGTATCAATTACAAATTCACAAATTGTTATAGACATCATTTATTTCACTCACCAATTTCTAAGTACCAAACCTTAGGTTAAATGGTCCAATTCACTTAAATCATTCCATTCCAGCTTATTGATTTCACATATCAATCTATATAGAATCGAAGTGGTTTCGGGTATTTACAAATACCCGACTCCGGTCTCTTCGAATCCAATGTCATCTTAACCCAAGTTATCCAAGTGAAATACAATTCAAACTTTAAATACAGGATGTCACTGTTTTAACCCAAACATGTTATATCACATAACACTTCATATCAGAGATATCAATCAATTCAAGGCATTTAATCATTAATCAATCATTCATAAGCAAGATTGATCACTTCCAAAATTAATTCAATTTATCTCTAATTAAATTAATTACTAATCTTTAATCACTTAGATTATCCTTACTTAACATTAATTAATCACAAACCAGTTGATTTATCATCCTTTAATTATCCATCTTAATTAATCATTTTTGATTAATTATCTCTTAATTACAATAAGTAATTTACTCTTAATTAATCACACAAATTAATTATTCTTTACCCATCCACATTAATCACATTGATCCTTAATTAATTACGCAAATTTATTATTCTTTAGTCAAAATTATCCTTTAATTAATCACATTTATTAATTTATTAACCCTTAATAAATTTCCTTAATTATTTAATCAAAATATATTTCCTTAATTACACTAAGTAATTAAACCTTAATTACTTCCCTTAAGTAATTTACCTTTAATCACTTTTATCGAGTAATTATCCTAATTGTTCCATTGGTTAAATTTCCTCAATTATTTAAACTTAATCATTAATTAATTTAACCTTTAATTTTGATTAAATTAATAAAGCCTCAATAGATTAATCCTTAATCATCCAAGGTTTTAATTAGCCTTAAGATAAATCATTTATCTTTATTAAATTTATTAATTATCATATTAAAACATTTATCTTCATAATTAACTTACTTAATTAAATCATTTAATTTAAGTTTAAAATAAATTAAGCATTTTTACAAATTTAAGTTAACAAGTCATATAACCTTTTTAACAATGGATAATTACATTTAAAGAAACTTTAAAAAAACTTTTCATTTCTTTAGTTTTAAAAATCTGGTAAATACTTCATGAAAACATGACCATCTTTTTTGCTTTAAAAACTTGATTTCTTGTAGCTCCCAAACCCTGGTAAATATACTTACTTTATTTTAAAAAACTATAAACTACATAAAAACAACCCAGTCACAAATCTCTCGAGCAAGACCCGAGTTAAACAACAAAAATCCCGTGCAAATTCCCAAGCTACACGCGAACTTACTTCCCTCGAGACAATCACAATTCGACTCGAGCCAAACACGAGAACACCCTTCTTCCCCAAACTCCACTACAACTTCCAGATACAACGTGCACATGCACACGCGATCGTTGTCGCTCCGATCAATGCCGCTACCACCAGCAAATCGACGTCGACAAGCTCGTGTGTCTCCACTACCCATAACTTTGAAACGAACCCCAAATCGAAATTTAGAAAATCAAACACTACAGGAACGAGACCGACCCAAAAACACCTTGCATCGCCTAACTCCGATCATCTGAACCCACGACGCCATGCCCAGACCTTCGCCGCAAACACATGCTCCTTTTCCCCCCTTACCGATCCTCTCCGATGCGACAACGATGTCGCATTGGCCTTGACAACCTCGCCGTTCGTACAGGGTCTTAAACCCTAAATCATCGTCGTGCCGCCGCCACAGTCATCTACAAATCCAACCACCATTTTTCTGTGATCTCCATCCTCCCCTCCACCTCCGGCAACAAACACGACGATTATTACCTCGCCGATCGCCAGAAAATACAAAAAAACCCAAATCTCGTTCAACATACATTATCTCATGATCTATACTCTTAAAATTCATGATTATATTTTTAAAAATCATCATTTTAGATAACACATCAAATTATATACTTGAATACATGATTTATTTAAATTGAGATTTCGATATGTTCATGCTTTTACTGTAATTCTTCATTTTGTTAAAAACTATCTTTAAATCTTGCATGGAAATATTTTTAGATCAGATATCTTGTTATTACAAACAAGATTTGTTTATATATCTAAGTCTAAAAAGAATCAGAGAGAGAGAGATTGGATTTTTATCAAGTTTTGAATTTCTATAAAGCTAGAACAGGGCAATTATATTGATACTCAGACATTCACACCAGATATACAGACATGCAAGCATAATTTATATTCGTTCAAACAATTTCTCAACATACTTTAAGTTTCTATCACATGCAATCAAGATTTAATAGAGTAAAACTTTAAAATGTTAGTTTACTCACAGTTTTGTAAAAGCAGAGAACGATACTTTATCCATCTGAAAACTTATTTGATGTTAAAGCTGATATTTGATCTGGTATTAGATGTAAAACTTAATCTTTGTTGAGTTGATTGCCACTAGAAATTCGATCTTGTATTGGCTTTGATATGTTCTTGAATCTAATCTGTTTTGAACTTCTTTGTTTTCCTTTCAGGTTTGATCTTTGAATTCTCAGGTTTGAGTATTTTGATATTATGAAGAAGAAAAAATAGAAAGAATAGGAACTGATGTAAATATGTAGCTTTTTCTTTTCATCTTATTCATAAATTCTAAAAATAAATGACACTTGTTATATTTGTATGATACTTGCCTTACATTTGTCTATGCATAATCTAATTCATATTACACTTGTAATTTTCCATGTTTTAAATTACAATTGTTTTTATCCATTTTATATTAATTTCTCAAGCTTTTATACTTATATGTTATATTTATATTAATTTATATATATATACTAATTTACTATGAGATATCTTTTAATTAAATTCAATCCAAAGACTTCTTATTTACCATGTATATATATAGAATATATTTTTATTAGCTTTTGAAGATAAATTTTACAAATTAAATATTATTATCTTTTGAAAAGATAAATCTTGCCAAATTAAGTATTATAAAAGAAAACCATTAAACTAATATCGTCAAATTTAACAATTTTATCAGGAGATTATCAAATCCATATTTATCCCGATATTTATAATTTAGTATTTATTATAGTTCAAACCCATATATATACATATCCAAATATATTCTAATTTATCAAATTTTATTTGTTTAACCAAATGAAATCAGTATCTCAATAGTTAAAAATCGGTTAATTATCAAATTAACAGATGTCCGGAAAAATCCGGGTTATCACATGCTCCTCCGTTCGTTCGTTTGATCGTTTAAACCTACTTACTTGATTTTGGTGCTATCTTCTATGCCAATTTCAATGCTATATCCGGATTTTAATTTATGAATTTGTGAATTCATCTTGGAGTTTATTATACCATTAAATTGCTCTTTGGATCCATGACACAACACACAATTTCCATCGTACGTTTTCAACTAGAGTATTCAAAAGAATGATTTCCAATCCAAACCGTTTTCTCAAATCATTTTAAGTATGGATATGTATTTTTCTAAATGATGTTTGGAGTATTTATATATGTAAAATATATTTATTTATAATAATAATGGCTTTAAATTTGATTTGGAACAATGGCTTAAAATTGTACTTATATACACACACACGCGCGCGCGCGCGCGTATATATTCTAGTTTATAAAACAATATTTTCGAGAGGGGTTTGAAAGTAAATTATTTTATAAATATTGCACATCGATTGAATGAGAAATCGATTTAAACGGATTAATATAACAAGTAGCATAAAACACTCGTGTTTTTTTTCTAATTAACTTCCGGACTTGTTTGATTGATCCATTTACACATAAGTGGAGTTTACTAACTTATAGTAAATGTTTAAATAAACCCGCGTGGTATGGAACACATGGTTGTTATTTATTCTGTTACTATTCGGATGTATATAACACTTATCGACGAGTTTATGACTCACCTTCGGAGTTTATATGACTTGTTCCTATCTTGGAGTTTATAGGTCTCATACCTATCGTGATGTTTATAGGACTTGTTACTATCTTAACGTTTATAGCACTTGTTCCTATCTTGATGTTTATAGGTCTCATATCTATATTGATGTTTATAGACTTATACGTCTACCTTGGAGTTACATGCATGTAAGTGAATTTATTCACCAATCTTGGAGTTTTGGTGCCTTTACCCTTTTATGTGATTTTCTGGATTTCTGTTATGGTTCTAGATTCAATTCTATTTGTGTTATCACTGAATGATTTTGGGAATTTTACTTTTAGAAGTTATTTTGGGTTTTGATATTTGGTGATTACGCACTTGGAGTTTATTAAAGCATTCTTGTTGGTTAGCTAATTCCTGGCTTTGTGTTCATATTTGAGATTTATATCATTACATCCATTGTTTATCTTGCTTAACCCATTTATTATATTTTAGGTTAACTAGTTTATCTATACTATATTATTATTAGTGAGTTTAATTTCAAGCTCACACAGGCCTCCTTGAAATTTGGCAACCGAACAGTCTCCGAGTTTCAATGTATTTGAGTGTTTTTTATTTGTATCTATACTATACTGTGAATTTTGGCAACTGAACGCTCTTCAAATTTTTCTTTCGGTATTTTTATCTTCCCTTTCCTCCGACTGAAACTTCATTCCCCATCACTAATCTCCTCCTTCCAATTTCCTCCACCCAAAATCGATAGATTCCCCGTACACTTATCTTCTCTTCCCCTTTTCCTCCGTTAGGAATCGATAAACTCCCTTCGATTTCTACCTTAGCCGTTCCTTTACCACCGCTTTTTGTTTACTTTCTTTCGTTCTTCTTATTTTATTTCCATCGTTTCTTCCCCTTTATCACAGATCGCCAATCCTTAATCCTAAATCATGTCACCTCCGGTTTACGTCCTTTCTTCCGTTTCATCACAGATTCTAGAACACTAATTCCAAAAGCATTGCAGCTTCCGCTAAGTTTTGGTAATGTCGAACAAAGATCACAATATTATGGCGTATAATGATATTAAGGTTTGTAGATTTCATGCTCAATTTGTATGAAATTTTCATGTTTTATTTGATTGTAACAAGTTATTCATCTTTTTCTGATTGTTGTTTCAGTTTCATTGCAATCAAATTATCTGTTTATTTAATTTCACTAATTTTATGTTATTTGTTTGAAAATTGCCGATGTTTACCACCATCGCTCTGTCGTCACATGGTTTTTGATCATTCTTCCTAGCATCGCTTAAAGGTAAGCATATCATTTTAGTTATATTTTGTTTATATGGTTTTATACGTTTAAACATGCAACTTTTTATATGTAATAAGCTATAGCTTTTGCAGAAAATGGATTATACTAATTTACAATATTTGATGATATTATCTAAAATAGTTTGTGAGATATTCTGATATCGACAGGAAATTATCTAACAAATTATTATCTATTTTGATCAAAATGTTTACAGCGTATACTAGATGCAGTAATTCGTTTTTTTCCTAGCAAATGATTTGATTTTATACAATGATGAATTTTAACTATCAGATGATGATTTGATTTATACCAAATGTGAAATATAGTATGTACTTTGAATTCTATTAGAGCCTTATTATCTTCGCATATTTACGTGCATCTTCGGGACAAGTTGAACTTTAAAATAATTTTATCAATGCCGATTTCGTTACCTAACTCGCCGATTTTCTTGCTGTTCGTGGCTATTGATTTTTAGGCATATCGACTCTTCCTTGCTATCCCTTTCACCCTCAACAAGACTTAGGCCTCTTGGAAGAAGGTGGGTCATCTCTCGGATGTACAAATCCAAATCACCTCAGTTTGGTTATAATCAGGTAAAAATTTCACCGCCATCTTCTACGCTTTGGTTGAATTTTTCTTTCTGCCTCTCATTTTAGTAATGTTTGATTTGATGCTTTTATGGCCACTTCACTTCCATAATGTGTTGTGTAGTTTGGAAATTGTAAAGTAATCTATCTTTTAATTCATTAATTATATGAGTGATATAGTAAATTAAAGGGAAGAATTACATTGCATTTTAGTAATGTTTGATTTGATGCTTTTATGGCCACTTCACTGCCATAATGTGTTGTGTAGTTTGGAAATTGTAAAGTAATCTATCTTTTGATTCATTAATTATATGAGTGATATAGTAAATTAAAGGGAAGAATTACATTGGATTTGATTGGATGAAATAAAGGTGCAAATAGTATATTTTATGAACCAGCACTGTGCTATAGCTTTGAAATGTAAATAAGAAAAAATTATTATCTGAATGGAAAATATAACCAACTTGGAAAAATCTAATAATTATATGTCATCTACATTTTAGATGCCATATGAAATTAGCTTTATCTAGATGCTACAATTCTATTCTCTATGGAAGCTAGAGTTCTTGAAAAATGATATTTTTTTATAATAAATAAAATCTTATGTATGAAAAATATCTTCAAATTTTGATGAATTTAATATATTTAAACACTATCAATTTAGTTTTTTTTATATTTTAATTCTTAAATTCTGGACTAAATATAATTTGTGTTAAAGCCCTACTAATCAGAAACACCATCCCTTTCGCGGTAGAGGAGAAGCTAAACCGAAAGCAGAAACATCAATTAGATCCACTAACAATGGAAGAAGATGTAAGTTTCATGATCTCAAGTTGTATAATATATGTTGAGTTTCATTATTTCTAATTTGGTTCTTAAAAAAAGAGGGCTTAATAAAGGCAATTATATCCTATTTGTTTTTCTATTTAGATTTCTACTTAGATCTAATAAATAGATTGATTTGGTTGTCTTTTATTTGTATTCCCATAATAGTCTAAAAGCGTTACATGAATTGAAGGTATTCCTAATTTTATTGTACAGTAAATGCTCTATGTGCAGAGTACATGTTTTGTCTCACAGATTTTAGAACAAGACCCAGTAGGATGACTTAAAACAGAAGCAACAACCTCGACGACGTCATATGGGTAATTTCTTATTAAGTGTGAGCCAGTCATAATCTCTCAAATGGGAGTTTCAAGTTACTTCACTCAATAAAAAAATTCAATCTGGAAAAATTATACTGGAAAAATTACAGAAGGAATTGTGCTCATATATATATATATATATATATATATATATATGAAAGTTATCATGCAAAAGTATTAGTTCATGTATTTCTTTAGGTTAATCGGCGATTAATGCTTCTTATTGAATATTGATGTAAAAAATTGACTTAAAAAATGTACGCATTGGGTATTAGTTCATGTAGATTTTATATATCTAATTTGCACACATAATGTTATATGTGTTGTGGTCAATGTGGTAATAAGCAAGTAAAATAGTGTGAGTGTGAATCCATAATTGTAAGCAAGTTTAGCACCCCTATAAATAAATCATATAAGTGATACAATTTGTGGTACTTTTGACAGTTTGCTTTTTTGCAGCCACATGAATGAAACATGGGTTTAAAACCAAATAGGGAAAAAGAATCAAATCTTTCAAGTTTCAACAACAAAAGCTAATACAAAATATAGTACAGTACAGACATTACCATATGATAACATTATGAAGAATTAATCACATTAAATATTTTTTACATTGATGAAATTAATAGTAGCTAACTACTTTAAAAATATATCAAAAATTTTTGAGTATGTAATTCAAAATTCACAATTTAATGAAACATGAATTTTTAGACACGTTAAAAATAGAAAAGAGGTCATCATCTACATTATCCCCTTATAATAATTCTCGTGATTATATATTTTGTATTTTATGCATATTTATACTAGAAGTCATATTGAACTCAAGGCAACCAATGATTATAATAAAACCGCTATTTCCACAAGCTTTAGAGGTGAGGGAGGACCTTTACTATGTATAGATAATTACTTTATTTTATGCATGGTGTTAGTAGTAATGGAATAATTAGGTGTTGATAAATGTCATGTGTTTTAGCATTACACATTAAACCTCATTTTGGATGCTTCATCTCTGTACCTATTGTTATCAACTCTAAACTTGGAAGTATTAGCATATGCCATCCATTTTTACATAAGAATTAAGAAGATAGTGCATAAGTCATTTGTTGGCATCTATACATTAATGTTATTTCACAAAAGATTCCTTTAAAAAAATGTATATGCTTATTATAACAGGTTAAACTCAATCATTATATGGCTCAAACATTCGAGCATATTATGAACTGGTCAAATATCAGGAAACATAGAAAACCTCATTTAATTAATGCAAAAATGATAGAAGATAACCACTCAGTTATATCCATTATAAGGATTGCGTCACAATTATTTCAAATTCATTGTTTGAAAGAAAAAATGGTATTAATTCAAATTCATTGTACAGTTCAAGTACTCACTCTCTATATTTGTATACTAATTTGTTTTCTTTTAAAGAAGAGGAGGTCAAAAACAAAAAATTAACAGCTGATGGTAATAAGATGGATAAGAACCTGATGTCAGTTCACTAAAGAGGTTCTCAAGATGAGGTATGATTATTTTGTCTTATGACAATATGTACCCTTATTCCTTATTAGAACTTTTCTGAAAGGATTCTAAATTTTATTCATATTGTGACAGTATTGTAAATGAAAGTTAAATTTAAAAAAAAAATTGACTTTTGTTTGTCCACATTAATTTTTTTACTAGGTTGAATCAATAGATAAAACATTTGGACGGGCTTTCTAAAAGGTTAATTAGATATCATCAAGCTTTATTCACTATCATGGAGTTGAATACACATGTCCACAGTTACACGCAAAATGATAATGTAACTGCGTATTTAATTAGTAAGTCAGATTGCAAAACTTTATAATGTTAGTCACTAACTATTAAACTCCATAGCTCATGTGCTAACAATAATAATGTTTTGATTTGAAATTACCATTGCTATTGTTTTTGATGATTTTTATACATAATTATATTGCGCGATAAGATGTTAGTTGATGAAATTTCATGGCTTTAAAACATGATCCAGCAGCTTATTTGAGATGGTACAAAATAAAAAAGTTATTGTCGGTCATTTTTATTTGTTTTTACTACGCTTCTTTAACGTTAGTTGATTAGAAAGTAGCATTTATACTTGATATATGTTTAGTTAATTTTATACATAAAATATTGCAAAGCTAATTACTATAAAATTAATGTATTTGCGGTACATATACATTAATATTTTGACATATTAAAGACGATTCTCTTTTAAATGAAAGAAAATAACCTAGGTCATTAATGGTGTAGAACATCAACTGCCTTATGTTCCTCACGTTTCCACATCAAGACGACTTTATATTTTCCTTCTCCATCCCTGTTTATAAGCCCGCTTTGCATTATTGTCCCCTTTTTCCATTCGATTGCAACCTATTCTGATTACTTACATGTAATTTCCAACTCTACTTCTTATACCTTCACGTGCCACTATGCTTTAGTAATTCCATTCTCTTGCGTCGTTTAATTCAATTCGAGTATTCAATTTGTCTCATCTTTCATCTCCGGTTGCATTATTTATTTAGGTTCGTGTATTTTCCTCACCCACTTTATTGTGCCTTTTTTCTACACTTAACATGTGAATTATGTATCAAGTTTTTAGCCTTAATTTTGATTGTAGCTATTTGAGCCAACTTCACATAACTTCTAGTATGTAGTTCAATCTCATGATTTGTTACATGAAATGTGTATCACGAGTGCAAATTTTTTAGTACTAAAATGATTAGAAATATGCATTTTTTAAGCTATAGGGAATTTGACATTCTAGGTTTGTAGGATGTTGCCTTTTTGTTTGAAACTTAAAGCGTTAAGGAATGATTTGCTACAGTTAGAGGTTTAATTTTTTTGTTTACGAAGTTATTCTATAATTAGTCATTCAACATTGTGTACTGTGGTTTGTAATAATATTTTTCCCACATGGTAGTGCTTAAATTTTCATGTCCATAATTTGAGATTTTAGTTAATTTTTGGTTTCAAAATAGTGGATTCTTCTTCTTACCATTATCTTCATAATTGCTTATGATGGATTGATAAATTAACCGAGGTGCAGATTGATTTAAGTGTTCGTTTTACAACGAGAACCTATTTGAATCTTCTACATTCATATGACGTTATTTTTCGCAAACTGGAGCAATTAAATTATCCGTGCTCAAGTCCGTTCTAAATAAAAACTCTGGTCCATGTCAGCTTGATCATTTGTTTTTTTAACTACCCCATAGCATTGCAGATGGACGTTAATTTTACAATTAGAGAGACACGTCAGCTTGATAATTTGGTTTATAAATTAATATTGAACCAAACTGTTTTCTTTTTTACCACCACATGTGAACTTGATCATAACATCATCTTTTACTAATCTATGTTTTTCAATCTTTTTCGAACAACCAGTTCTAATAAAAACATATACGAAGAAGCAATGAGCAGAAGTTCACAAGAAATATCTCTACATATGTTTACTGAATTTTGGATGGTCTTACATATTTAGTCTTTCTAATTATTATGCTCATTCTATCAGAATGTCTTATAGATTTAGTATATCGGACACATTCGGATGTCTTCATGGTCTTTAATCCAATCTACATCTAAAATAAGATACCAACCATTATAACCTTGCATACAGTGGTGAGGCATGGTAGAATTTTTACTTCTAAGTTATAGGTGGTTAGTTTTTCATTTAAGGATCCATTGGGCATGATATTGAAATGACCCTCCTATTTCTACCTTAATTTCATAGGGTTTTTTTTTCCATAGATATAATACGTGTACATGCATATACACATTTAATTTATATGTATTTGAATGTCCACATATATTCATTTGCACTTTTAAGTTTGATTTAAATTTCCTTTGAATTATCAGAGTCATTTTCTTTCAAACAATTCAAACCAGGATTCAAACTCATTACCAATATAAATATATCAGTGTATTTCTAATAATATACACATACATATGAAGATGTATGTGTTCCTCTTGTTTAAATTCAGAGTATATACTTTATTTTTATTTGTTATACAAGAGCATTCTGTTTGATTTGGATTTTAGCAATTCTGCCTAAAGTTAATTACTATATACTTTTGAATACTTGTAATAAGTCAGTAAATCCTATGCGTATTTAATTTATATGAACTTGCTCATTCTATTTGATAGTTTTTAATATCAATTTACCTTGACAGTTAAATCTCAAGATTCTTGAGATTTTTATTTCAGATCATGGATCAAAGGTATTGATATTTGGCTAAGGCCAGAAATGATATATTCACTTATCATTTTCCACTTATGTATTTTCTAAAAACTTTCTTATTTAAGATTCAATCTATGTGACTTGTTTGCCTTAATCTTAGCCCACATGACACATAGTGAGTTGTGTATTTGCATAAGATTTGCTATGTCAAGAATTTGAACTTACAAACATTCATAAGAATAATTCCAGGTTTGTTTGTGCAAACCTGTCCAGATTGCATATCTGTTATGACTTTGAAAAATTGGTTATGGTAAAACAATGACTTAAGGATTTTGAAAGGCATTTTTACTAACAAAACACAACCAGACATAATCAACCAAAACTTCACTCATTTGAAGCTGGTTAACTCATGTGCCTTGTGTCATGCCAGGTACCTGATCATGGCAATTGAAATGCCAGTCATTTGCATCATACCTGTAGCCTTCCCATACAATTACTTTTCTCAAAACAATTTAGAAAGTAGACTTGAACCACTTGTAGACTTCAGAGGAAAAACCATTAGATACTTAAAAGTATACTCCAAAACTCAGTGTTTTAAAATGACTCAAGGTTGTCTAATACATAATATAATTTATGCTAAGCAATTGCTCACATACCTATATATTTCTTTACCAGGTTTTCATGGCTAACAGTTGAGCATATTTTACTTGTTCATGTTCCAGACACTACTTCAAAAACAAATCAAACCTTAACACACAACAATTTCGACAGAACAACTAATTTAATCTAACACTTTACAGAACATAAGAGCAGCTTGATCACTAACCATAGAATATTCATTACATGACTGGAAATCTTAGAAACATAATTTTTCCTGAACACATGCAGATATAATCATTTTAAGCTCTTATTGAAACTAGCTAGCATGTTCATTCACTCCTCCACAATAGCCATAACTTCATTTTCTACTTAGTGCCTGCATTCCCTGAAAGAGCATGAGTGGCTGCCTCATTTTAAAATAAGACACCCCCATATGCATGAGAAAACAAGGGTTAGATCTAAGATCTGGTATGAGCAATATCAAAATATTCAAAACATTAAGCTTTGGGTGATGAGCCTTAATACTTATTTTGTATGCATGTAATTTCTTTAATCCACTGCTTTATTATGTTACATACACTTTGATACAAGGATGATATCTTTATCTATCATTTATTCACACAAATTTATTTATTCAATCATGAATATCAATCTACAGTGTGTATATTCAATGGAATAACCAGGGTTCCATTCCACCCAACCTAGGAAATACTCATTTTCCTATTTATTTTTTTCCATTTACAGGTTGTTTTCATTAATTTAAATCCCTAGCCTCATCTGCTAGTAAGGAATCACAGGGACACATTGCAATGAACTAATTCACATCATTGCACAAAGATCTCAGGGCTTAAACAAACCATGTGCCAACTTGCATACTTCAAATATGACAAGCATTCCAGCAGCCTTCTTGGCTCATAACCCTAGTATATTTACTAGTAGTGTTGGTTAAAATCCTATCATCATATAGCTATGTGGACATGTCACAGTGTAAAAAAAAACACCTCCCTATATCTTACAAGTAAACTGTTCAAAACAAACAGATAATCATTTCATAAATATTGCTATAATATGTCTTAACTTCAAATCATACAAAAGAACAACTACAACTGAGTATGGAGCCATGGCATGCTATGTTATTATGATTTACAAGTAACTATGATTGAACTAGATTCAAGATCTAGCTGAATCACAATTTTTATCTTGTGAATTTTGTTATTTCATGAGGGAATCAGCACACAGAAATTTCTATTGCATCCCTTACTCTTTCTTTTCTTAAGCCTCAGCACTTATATAAAATATAATGCAGCTCATAATATATTTTTTTTTAAAGAATAATTTCCTGCCATAGATCCCCACCAGTAGTGAGTATTCCTTCCTTGATTTTAAGGTATTGTTGCCTTAGTTTTTTTTCAAAATGTAATAAATAGTAGTATGCACATCCATAGCAACCATTCAAACAGATCAAAGGAATTCATCCAAAGAGCATCCATAATAAACATTATATCAGCTCAAGAAAATAGAATCCATTCAACAACATTAATATAACAGTGATTAACAAAAAATCAGAAAATATCAATAGCAACATAAGAAATTGGCTACCTCATATCAGGTCTTAATGCCATGAATCTAGTGAGATTACTCACCTAAATATTTCTTCTTATTGATCCAGAAAATCCCTGAGTATATTTTCTCTTCCTTTAAAATGTTTTCTTCCTTTCCTATTATAAGTAGCTCGGGTAAAACAATTTCTCTGACCATAACTACTTATTTATAAGCATATTTTTACTAGGGTTTTTCTCAAGACAAAATTCCATTTCTGTCCTGGCTGGCATCATGCATAGTTTGCATTTTCTCATTTTTATCTCTAATTACCCCCGGCCATATTAACCAATTAAAGGCTGCATTTTCTTTTCTTTACTTTTTCAGAAAATGGCCACTCACTCAAGTCATGTTAAAAGTGTGTAACTATATTTATTCATTTGCTCATTTTTGGAAATCCCCCTTCTTTCTATTTCTGCCTATACATAACATACATACCTGTTTTATTTTTTATACCTATTTAATGTTACTCTTTTGCTTAGCTTTGACATTTTTCTGCTCACAGAATATACATGTGTAAAAATATTTATTTATTTAATCTCCCCTTGTTTCACAGAAAATACATTTAAGCATATACTTCATTTTTAACTTATGCTTAAATTACAATCCAATGCTTTAAATAAGGAATTTACTTTCTTATATATATATATATATATTTCAGAAATTTTTAAATCTCTTCCTTGTGCTATTTCCAGTGTACATGTGCACACATATCTCTGCACATCATTTAATTTAAAATTCCATCAATATTTGATCCAAATATTTTTAAACTGAATCATTTTATTAAAAATCATTTTCCTCAAAATTTTGGGGCATTACATTCACCCCTCCTTTTAGGAATTTTGTCCTCACAATTTTTCTAGTATTTGTAACAAGCATTCACTGACCTTAAGAAAATCTATCAAGCATATGCATAAACAAACATATTCAATCATATCAACCATGCATAACAAATTTTTCCAGAAAAAGAGAAAATAAAATTACCTTTTAATTTGCAAAAAGCTTAGGATAATCCATCCTAATCTTATCCTCTAGCTCCCATGTGCAGTCATTAGGATCACTACTCCACTGGACCTTTACTAGTTTCAAAGTTTTGCTCCTTAATTTCTTTTCTTCTTTGGCTATAATCCCCACTGGCTCTTTTTCATAGACCAAGTTAGGATTTATTTGAATTTTGGTAGGCTTTTCCAAAATGTCTTCTTTATCATGTACCCATCTTCTAAGTTGGGACACATGAAAAACATTATGAATTGCTTTCATTTCCTCTGGTAATTCTAATTTGTAAGCCAATGAACCAATTCTTTCCAGAATTTTATAGGGTCCAACATACCTTGGTGTGAGCTTACCTTGCTTGCCAAATCTCAAGACTTTCTTCATAGGTGAAATCTTGATGAAAACAAAGTCTCCCACTTCATATTCCACCCGTTTTCTCTTCCTGTCTGCAAATTTCTTTTGCCTATCTTGAGCTGCTGCTATTCTTTTTCTTATTAACCCAATTTTCTCTATAGTTTCTTTAACATATTCAGGTCCTAGAACAACCCTTTCTCCAGTCTCTACCCAGCATATAGGTGATAAACATGGCTTGCCATATAAGGCTTCAAATGGTGCCATCCCTATGTTGCTTTGGTAACTGTTATTGTATGTGAATTCAGCTAAATGGAGGTGGTCTTCCCAGTTGCCTCCAAAGTCCAGTGTACATGCTCTCAACAAATCCTCTAAGACTTTGTTCACCACCTCAGTTTGACCATCCGATTGTGGATGGTAGGCAGTGCTTAAGCACAATTCACTCCCCATGGCCTCTTGAAAACTTTTCCAAAACCTTGTGGTGAAGATGGTATCCCTATCACTCACAATGGTTTTGGGTATGCCATGCAACCTTACTACCTCTTTCATGAATATTTGAGCCAATTTTGGAGCATTTCTTTCTGTTTTAACTGGGATAAAATGTGCTACCTTAGTTAGCCTATCCACTATTACCCATATACTTGTGTTTCCCTTCTTAGATCTAGGCAGACCATCTATGAAATCCATAGATATATCCTCCCACTTCCACTATGGTATACTAAGGGGTTGCAATAGTCCTGATGGCCTTTGTGTCTCTGCCTTGACTTGTTGGCAAGTCATGCACCTTGCAACATGTCTGGCCACATCTGACTTCATCCCCTTCCACCAAAGATTTCTTTTCAAATTTTGATACATCTTGGTGCTACCTGGGTGTATGGAGTACTTACTCCTATGGTATTCATTTAATATTTCCTCCTTTAATTTTATATTTTCTGGAACACATATCCTATTTTTGTTCCTTAAATAACCATTTTTATCAACTTGATAAATTATTACTTCCTCCCCTTTTGATATGAGCATTTTCTTTTCCACCATGTTTAGGTCTTGTTCCTGCATTTTCCCAACCTTAAGAAGTAAATCTGATTGCAGAGATATCATACTTAATTTCCCTTTACCTTCATCTTCTTCAATGGGCATCATTTGTACCTCACTGTTTTCCTCAATTTCCAAATCAGTAAGTATAGACAAATCCTTAAACTCTTCCATCATCAACATGGCTACTTTCGCATGTTGTCTACTCAAGGCATCTGCAACTTTATTTGCCTTGCCTGGTGTATACAGTATATATATCTAGATCATAGGCAGCTAGGAACTCTACCCATCTATGTTGCCTCATGTTCAAATCTTTTTGTGAGAATAAATATTTCAATGCCTTATGATCAGTGTACAAAATGAATTTGGCACCTAACAAATAATGTCTCCAAAGTTTCAAAGCATACACAACTACTGCTAGTTCAAGATCATGGGTTGCATATCTTGTTTCATGTGGCTTTAATTGCCTAGATGCAAAGGCTACCACCTGGTCTTGCTGCATCAACACAGCCCCTAACCCAGAGCCACTTGCATCAGTGTACACAACTAAATTTTCATTTCCTTCTGGCACTCTCAATACTGGTGCATTAATCAGAGCTTCTTTTATTTTGATAAAAGCTTGCTCACATTTTTCTATCCATACAAAGGCTTGGTTCTTTCTAGTTAAATTGGTAAGTGGTGATGATATTTTTGAGAAATCTTTTATAAATCTCCTATAATATCCTGCCATCCCCATAAATGATCTAATCTCACTGATGGTACTAGGCCTTTTCCATGCTTGGATTGCCACTACCTTATTGGGGTTTACTGATATTCCTTTGGCAGAGATATCATGCCCAAGAAAATGTACTTCTTCTTTCCAAAATGCACATTTTAAAAATTTTGCCTTTAAATCATTTTCCCTTAATCTTGACAAAACTAAATGCAAATGATTTTTATGCTCTTCCACTGTCTTGGAATAAATCAAAATGTCATCAATAAAAATCAGTACAAACTTGTCTAAATAATCTCTAAATATTCTATTCATTAAATCAACAAAATATGAAGGAGCATTTGTCAAACCAAATGGCATAACCATAAATTCATATAAGCCATATCTTGTGTTAAATGAAGTATACTTAACACTTGAGTCTTCAACCTTCATTTGATGGAATCCTGAGGCTAATTCTAATCTAGAAAATATTTTAGCTTCACTGAGTTGGTCAAAGAGATCATCTATTCTAGGCAATGGGTATTTGTTCTTGATGGTTACTTTATTTAGTTCTCTGTAATCTATGCACATTCTCAAAGTACCATCATGTTTTCTTACAAACACTACTGGAGAGCCCCAGCAGGAATTGCTTGGCCTTATAAATCCCTTGCCTTCTAATTCTTCCAACTGATTTTTCAATTCTTTCAGTTCACTTGGCCCCATTCTATAAGGTTTCTTGATTATTGGACTTGCTCCTGGAATGAGATTAATTTGGAAATCAACTGGTCTGTGGTGTGGAACACCCTTAACTTCCCCAAACACATCCAAGTATTCATTAACTATGGGAATTTCTTCAATGGTTAGTTCACTGAGATCTTTTTCTAAGTCAACTAAATGATATAATTTCCCTTCCTTAGCTACTTCACATAGAACTGTGATCCTCTAGCCTCTAGAATTTTGCAATGATATGGTGGATGAGTCTAAATTAATTATGGCTTTAAATTGCCTTAACCAATCTACCCCCAATATAACTCCTATATTTGGGTAATTTAAAACATATAAATTGGAAATAAAAATATTTCCTCCTATGTTTAACTCCACATCCACACAATTCATGTTCAAAACACTAGAACTCCCTAGGGGACTTTGTACAAGCAATGGGGTTTCAACCAATATGCAGTTTAATTTTAACACTTTAACTATTTCATAAGAAATCAAAGAGTGTGTTGCTCCAGTATCATATACTACTGGTATGGGTATGGCACAAATGAGTAATGTACCTTCCACTTGGCCATGATTTTCAGCATCAATTTTCACTGCAAATTTTCCTTTACCTTCCAAAGTTGCCAATTTCCCTTGCTGTTTATTCTCAGGACAGTTCCTCTTCATATGCCCCTCTTTCCCACATAGGTAGCATTTGAAGGCTCCTCCTTTTAACTCCGGGCACCTTGGTTTGATGTGTCCTTCTTTACCACAATGATGGCAAACCAATTTCTTCTTAGCATCATTGGCTTTTGTGTCTTTGCCCTTCCTGTTGTCTGCCTCCTCCTTCTTTCTATCATAAGGATGATATCTTCCCTTATCCTTCTTGTTATTGCTCTTAAAATTCCTATATTTCTCTCTTTCCTTGTCATGTTGTTCCAGTTTCAATGCCAGATCAATTACTTGATCAAAAGTTCTATCTGCATATGGTAGCATAGCTCTGCTAAGTCCTGGGTTCAAACCTTTTATATACCTATCATTTTTGGATGCTTCATCTGCCACTAGCATTGCTCCATAATTAGATAGCCCCTCAAACTTTTGAGTGTATTCAGTGACATTCAAAGTTCCCTGCCTAAGTTTGATAAATTCTTCAAGCAAAGTGGTCTTGGCTGATGCTGGTACAAATCTTGCCTCCAACATCTCCTTGAACTGATTCCAAGTGATTTAATTTTCATTTCTTCTAGCTATGATCACCTCCCACCAGCTTAAAGCTACCCCTTTTAGTTGTCTTGAAGCTACTTGCCTCTTCCTTTGGTCATCTAACTGCATGTCATTGAAAATCCTATCAAGTGTTCTCAACCATGCTTGAATTTCCATCACATTCTCAGTTCCTTCAAAACTCCTGCCTCCCAAATTGGAATAAGTCTTCAGTAGTTTTGAAAGCTCTTCATGTGGGTTCTCAGGCCTATGCCCAATTCCATCTCTTAAAACCCTCACAAATTCTTGCATATCAAGCATTTGAGGTGCACTGGGTCCTGCATTGTGATGAGATCCTCTTCCTACCATGGTCTGCTAACTAAATTCTGGGCAAATGGTATTAGTATATTATGAGTACTTCTATAATTACTATTTTGTTATCTAAATTATTTCATCCAAAACAAACAGACATAATACATTTCTATAATACTTAGCAATCAATGCAACCAAGTGCTCTGATACCAACTGAAATGACCCTCCTATTTCTACCTTAATTTCATAGGGATTTTTTTTTCCATAGATATAATATGTGTACATGCATATACACATTTAATTTATATGTATTTGAATGTCCACATATATTCATTTGCACTTTTAAGTTTGATTTAAATTTCCTTTGAATTATCAGAGTCATTTTCTTTCAAACAATTCAAACCAGGATTCAAACTCATTACCAATATAAATATATCAGTGTATTTCTAATAATATACACATACATATGAAGATGTATGTGTTCCTCTTGTTTAAATTCAGAGTATATACTTTATTTTTATTTGTTATACAAGAGCATTCTGTTTGATTTGGATTTTAGCAATTCTGCCTAAAGTTAATTACTATATACTTTTGAATACTTGTAATAAGTCAGTAAATCCTATGCGTATTTAATTTATATGAACTTGCTCATTCTATTTGATAGTTTTTAATATCAATTTACCTTGACAGTTAAATCTCAAGATTCTTGAGATTTTTATTTCAGATCATGGATCAAAGGTATTGATATTTGGCTAAGGCCAGAAATGATATATTCACTTATCATTTTCCACTTATGTATTTTCTAAAAACTTTCTTATTTAAGATTCAATCTATGTGACTTGTTTGCCATAATCTTAGCCCACATGACACATAGTGAGTTGTGTATTTGCATAAGATTTGCTATGTCAAGAATTTGAACTTACAAACATTCATAAGAATAATTCCAGGTTTGTTTGTGCAAACCTGTCCAGATTGCATATCTGTTATGACCTTGAAAAATTGGTTATGGTAAAACAATGACTTAAGGATTTTGAAAGGCATTTTTACTAACAAAACACAACCAGACATAATCAACCAAAACTTCACTCATTTGAAGCTGGTTAACTCATGTGCCTTGTGTCATGCCAGGTACCTGATCATGGCAATTGAAATGCCAGTCATTTGCATCATACCTGTAGCCTTCCCATACAATTACTTTTCTCAAAACAATTTAGAAAGTAGACTTGAACCATTTGTAGACATATTTCAGAGGAAAACCCATTAGATACTTAAAAGTATACTCCAAAACTCAGTGTTTTAAAATGACTCAAGGTTGTCTAATACATAATATAATTTATGCTAAGCAATTGCTCACATACCTATATATTTCTTTACCAGGTTTTCATGGCTAACACTTGAGCATATTTTACTTGTTCATGTTCCAGACACTACTTCAAAAACAAATCAAACCTTAACACACAACAATTTCGACAGAACAACTAATTTAATCTAACACTTTACAGAACATAAGAGCAGCTTGATCACTAACCATAGAATATTCATTACATGACTGGAAATCTTAGAAACATAATTTTTCCTGAATACATGCAGATATAATCATTTTAAGCTCTTATTGAAACTAGCTAGCATGTTCATTCACTCCTCCACAATAGCCATAACTTCATTTTCTACTTAGTGCATGCATTCCCTGAAAGAGCATGAGTGGCTGCCTCATTTTAAAATGAGACACCCCCATATGCCATGAGCAAACAAGGGTAAGATCTCAGATCTGGTATGAGCAATATCAAAATATTCAAAACATTAAGCTCTGGGTGATGAGCCTTAATACTTATTTTGTATGCATGTAATTTCTTTAATCCACTGCTTTATTATGTTACATACACTTTGATACAAGGATGATATCTTTATCTATCATTTATTCACACAAATTTATTTATTCAATCATGAATATCAATCTACAGTGTGTATATTCAATGGAATAACCAGGGTTCCATTCCACCCAACCTAGGAAATACTCATTTTCCTATATTTTTTTCCATTTACAGGTTGTTTTCATTAATTTAAATCCCTAGCCTCATCTGCTAGTAAGGAATCACAGGGACACATTGCAATGAACTAATTCACATCATTGCATAAAGATCTCAGGGCTTAAACAAACCATGTGCCAACTTGCATACTTCAAATATGACAAGCATTCCAGCAGCCTTCTTGGCTCATAACCCTAGTATATTTACTAGTAGTGTTGGTTAAAATCCTATCATCAGATAGCTATGTGGACATGTCACAGTGTAAAAAAAAACACCTCCCTATATCTTACAAGTAAACTGTTCAAAACAAACAGATAATCATTTCATAAATATTGCTATAAGATGTCTTAACTTCAAATCATACAAAAGAACAACTACAACTGAGTATGGAGCCATGGCATGCTATGTTATTATGATTTACAAGTAACTGTGATTGAACTAGATTCAAGATCTAGCTGAATCACAATTTTTATCTTGTGAATTTTGTTATTTCATGAGGGAATCAGCACACAGAAATTTCTATTGCATCCCTTACTCTTTCTTTTCTTAAGCCTCAGCACTTATATAAAATATAATGCAGCTTATAATATATTTATTTTTATTTTTTTTAAAGAATAATTTCCTGCCATAAATTCCCACCAGTAGTGAGTATTCCTTCCTTGATTTTAAGGTATTGTTGCCTTAGTTTTTTTTTCAAAATGTAGTAAATAGTAGTATGCACATCCATAGCAACCATTCAAACAGATCAAAGGAATTCATCCAAAGAGCATCCATAATAAACATTATATCAGCTCAAGAAAATAGAATCCATTCAACAACATTAATATAACAGTGATTAACAAAAAATCAGAAAATATCAATAGCAACATAAGAACTTGGCTGCCTCATATCAGGTCTTAATGCCATGAATCTAGTGAGATTACTCACCTAAATATTTCTTCTTATTGATCCAGAAAATCCCTGAGTATATTTTCTCTTCCTTTAAAATGTTTTCTTCCTTTCCTATTATAAGTAGCTCGGGTAAAACAATTTCTCTGGCCATAACTACTTATTTATAAGCATATTTTTACTAGGGTTTTTCTCAAGACAAAATTCCATTTCTGTCCTGGCTGGCATCATGCATAGTTTGCATTTTCTCATTTTTATCCCTAATTACCCCCGGCCATATTAACCAATTAAAGGCTGCATTTTCTTTTCTTTACTTTTTCAGAAAATGGCCACTCACTCAAGTCATGTTAAAAGTGTGTGACTATATTTATTCATTTGCTCATTTTTGGAAATCCCCCTTCTTTCTATTTCTGCCTATACATAACATACATACTTTTTTATGTTTTATGCCTATTTAATGTTACTCTTTTGCTTAGCTTTGACATTTTTCTTCTCACAGAATATACATGTGTAAAAATATTTATTTATTTAATCTCCCCTTGTTTCACAGAAAATACATTTAAGCATATACTTCATTTTTAACTTATGCTTAAATTACAATCCAATGCTTTAAATAAGGAATTTACTTTCTTTTATATATATATATATATATATATATATTTAGAAATTTTTAAATCTCTGCCTTGTGCTATTTCCAGTGTACATGTGCACACATATCTCTGCACATCATTTAATTTAAAATTCCATCAATATTTGATCCAAATATTTTTAAACTGAATCATTTTATTAAAAATCGTTTTCCTCAAAATTTTAGGGCATTACAGATATCCAGCTAATGAAATTCTGCTTGATTTTTTAAAAGAGAAAAATGTTGTAAACATTATGCCCATGGAAACAATGCTAAATATATAAAACATACATTTAGTAATACTTCTTTCTTAAGTTTTTCCAAATGAATGTCACATGTGGTCACACTATGTCCCTTATAATAAGTGTTGGAATACCCGATCGGGGGTACTCTTACATGTTGGACCACCACCATATGTTATACATAGTAAAGTGCATACACATTATGTATCATGTGGTCAGGTAACAGTATCCCAGCTATGTTATTTCGCAAGAGATAGAGAATCTAATTTCCAAGCACACAACCTCACAAAAATACACTCTTTTCTCATTCTCAATTACCTACAGTGAGACTGATATTGGTTGAACTTTGAAGAGAATGGAGCTTTTGTTTGTGAAAGGGGTGATAGTTTAACTAAAACCTAAAAAAATAAAAGTGGGAACACACA
The DNA here is from genome assembly GCA_030737815.1 of Allium fistulosum. NCBI lineage: Eukaryota > Viridiplantae > Streptophyta > Magnoliopsida > Asparagales > Amaryllidaceae > Allium > Allium fistulosum. Next base: position 942,648,064 of record CM060908.1, read on the forward strand.
AGAGTGGACCTAGGAATTAACAAAAAGGTAGGTTGGCCTTAAAGCTATTTTTTTTCAAGTTATGGTGCAATTCCAATCAATATTACAAAACAATGATAAAAAGAACAAAATATTAATAATAGTAGCTAGATTTTTATCTCACTTCAAATATAGTAACATCTAAGTGTTTGCAAATTGATTGATAGTTTCCCAGAATAAAAAATATTTTGACTTAACTACTTTTCATATATTTCTGATATCCAGTTTCATAATGTATGCTTTTATAGTTGATAAAAGAGTGATATTATTACAAATTTTAAATGCAACACAAACCCTGAAATATCATACCTTTATTATATATTGGTTTGCTCAAGTCATTCTTACCACTTACTCTATAGTCCTCTATGGTAATATTGACATCTTCTTATAATTTCCATTGAAAATATTTATTTCTTACCACTTATCATGGAAAACACTAATAAATGTGAAAATGACTAAGATTTTACCTTATCTATAAGAATCACTCAAGACTTTGCTCAATCACTGTTTCATGAGTGATCATATACCCACTTATCTGAGTGAGAATCTATGGTTCACCGACACTTCATTCTCCAATGTAACTAATTTGCATACATTAACTATCATTCTCAAACACATGGCATCCATAATAACAAGGTAATAAGTGATCACATTAATTTCTCAATGAAGCAACAAGCAATTAACCTACATTTGTTCATATCCTTTATATAGTTGACATCTATTCAGTTTCACGCTACAATATGTCAGGTCATGGCGGATCTGCTCACTAAGAGCGGTTTTTTTAGAGTTTGAGGCCTTCAATTTATTTGATATAAATGGTGATGGTTGCATAACGAAAGAGCTAGAAAAGGCGATGCATTCACTCGGCCAAACCTCGGACTAAAGGCACACTACAAGAATTGGTGGACTAAGTTGATACTGACTGTAACGGTACACTTGATTTATCTGAGTTTCTCAGTCTTATGGTCGGAAAAATGAAGGACATGGACAGCAACGAGCTGAAAAATGGCTACATTTTTCTCCTAAGGTACTTCAGCATATGATGACCAATCTTGGAGAGATGCTTACTGATGAAGAGATCGAACAAATCACACGAGAGGTCAATGTTGATGGTGATGGAAAAATCAACTATGAAGAGTTTGTTAAGGTTGTCTTGCCTTATGTAGGTTTTTTTTTCTTCTTTTTGGTTTTGGTATTTATTATTATGACTTTTGGCTTATGTTTCATCATTTTGTATATAATTTGTGCGGTTCTATGCAATGTGCGTTAGGATTTTATATAGAGTGAATGAAAATATTTTGTGTTGAGGTTGAATCATTTAACTTAAAAACGGTAACAACTAATTGTACTATGACAGCCTTCAGTTTGAGTTTTATACCCCTGTCAAACTGCATTTCAAAATTATTACAGATCATATTTTTTTTGAGTGGATATGCTATGTAAATTATGATTAAATAACTAAAAGTTTGATGAAATGAAATAATAAAATGTTTTTTCTTTTATTCCAAACTCAGAGTGCTTTATGTTTCAACCAAGTATATTGTGCAAATTAATAAGTAGATATGGTTAAGCATAATCAACCAATATCCAACAAACAAGGCCTCATAAATTTGTAATGATAAATTATGAATTCAAATGTAGTTACCATGATTTTTATATATTCACCATTACCTTTGAGGGTTGAAGATTTCAATTAACCTTAGAAATTGGTATGTAATAATCTATTGAAATAAGAAAGGTTCCATTTGTTATGGTTCTGCCATGCTGTGTTTTTTAAAATTACGCGTCTGCACTATTTTTATTTTTCATCCTTTTCCCCTTAATTGTTTAAAATTTCAAGCATATACTTATCAAATATTCTTTTCTTCCTCCAATTTTAAGATGTTAATTGAGAAAATTTCTTAGCATTTATTGAATAAACATTGGTAGGATTATGAATATTATTATGGAGTATAAATGCAAACCTAATAGATTTACGTTAATTTCAATAATTTTATACAGTTTTGTTGTTAATACCCACTATTTTAGTGGTTGGATTTAGTTTGTGATCAACAATTTTGTAAACAGCCGTGTGCGAAGCACGGGTTCACACTAGTTATTTTATATACTCGAGTCGGACTGAGATATTTCAGGTGCTCTAGTTTGATAGTTCTAGAGAGGAATTCACTCTAGTTGTCTAGTTATCATTCATCTTATCTTTATCTTGCATATGTGTACATATTCATTGTAACACCTCGATATTTTACAGGAAATATAATTAAAAAGAAATTAAAAGTGCATTTGGTATAGTGGTAAAGGTGCATGTTGACTTCCTTAGTGACCAGGGATCAAGTCCCGTTGTCGCCCAAAATCTGGAGCGATGTTTTTTTAACTGGTTCATTTCCAGTGATTTTCCTACGTATTTCAGCGTTGTTTTTGACATGTGGCGGGTTCCCATTCGCTCTAGTGATGTAATAGGATGTGATGGCTAAATTTTATTGGTTGAGTGATGTGTATGGGCTAGAATAGATAACCATTAAGTGTATGAAAGAACCATATTTAATCTAAAATAATCTAATGGATTATATTCACTCAAACAATCTATAAATAAACCATCTAACCTAAACCTAATCTCTTATTCAGCCGTCGCCATAATTCTACAGTAAAATTAGTGTGTATTATTCTTCCTCCCTTTCTCTACTGAATAAACAAATATCTACCAAATTAAATTATCTATTTATATTCAAGCAATTTGGGGAATTTAGAAGAATCAAAGGGATAAGGATTAAAGCAAAGCTTTTTTCAAATTTATGCAATCTTGAGTGCCAGGTGAGTGGGAATTAATATGAAATAGAAAAATAAAGTAGTTCAATTTCAGTTCATTTCTGACACGTTAATATGAATTAATTTCTGATATTAATTGAGAATAGATGTAAATTATTGCAACTTATTCTTCCACTTCTCAAATCTAATTCATGTTTGGTTTAAAATATGAGACATATAAATTGTCTATTCACGTTTTATGGCATAAATAAGATTGAAATTTATGTAAATAATTGTATCTTCTTCTTCTTCCACTTCTTAATTCTAATTCATATTGGAGTTGAAATTTTGAACAAAAAAATTGTTATTCATGTTTCATGGCTTAAATAAGGTTGGTTTAGTTAAATTGAATTAGAATTGTTATTCAATTTCTAATGGTAGAACAGGTTAGTTGAATAAAATTAGAATATGTTACTTGAATAAAATTATGGTTTTGATTGATATAATTACATAATTTTGAATATGGTTTTGGAACAAAATTGGGAAGTCTAATTGGCATAATTGTTTGTTCCATATGTGGCCCAAAAATATAAAAGTGGAATTTTGTGTAATTAAATGGTTTGTGGCTATTGAATAAAAAATTTGTACAGATTAAATCTCTAAAAGGAGAACGTAAATTAGGGTGGAAAAAAATGTAAATTAAATGGACCCTAAAGGATAGTGTAAATCTGTAACAAAATGGCATAAAAATTACAAATAAACCATACGGACTGAACGGACGTGAACTTGAAATACCATTTATGTAAGAAAAAGGGAAATTGTGAAATAACCAAATCGGTTGTAAAAATAGCCTAAAGCAGATTAATAGAAATAAGTAGTATGTAAACTGTTGTGTAAAATTAATTAATCTAGAAGCGATTTGGTTGGCAGACCTTGTAAAGGTCTGGATAGGTGTTTCATGCAGTTAAGACCAAAATATATTTTTGGCTGTACGTACTAGGAGCGGGCAAGTAGGTTCGCAAGGATGTTTGTTACCTTTCATAGGTTGCTAGTATGTAGGATAGATAGCATCCGCAATCGTACGCTTCTTCAGTTAGATTGACGTGGATGGAACAGGAAAAGTGTGCTCCGACGTAGGCTTCTTTAGGCAGATTGTTGGAGGATTTTGCATTGCCGTCCCAGCTGCAGGCGCTCTTTCGGAGGACCGACACTTTGGATAGGGGCAAGTCCACATTGGTGACCGAGGAGACAGGAGGACAGGAGTCCAGTTTGGTGGAGCCTGAGCACAACTTCGGGGTCCTGCGAGGTTGTTTGAGTCGGTGCCGGTCAAACATAAGAGGCATTTAGTCATAGTGCACGGGTGAAGAGCATGACTTTCACGCTGTAGCATGTGGATAGGTAAGGACAGCAGGTCCGACAGGCTGATTGACGTTTAGTATTACTGCATGGTTGACTTCCCTAGAGTGACCATGGACTTTTGCTTCTTAGGAACTGTATCTAAGAAGGATTCACTGCATTATATTATTCACCCTCTGCAATATCTGGGGAAGACCTGGAATTAAACTGTTTTATTCTTTCTGGTTTATTTTATTTATCATTCATCAGACTTTATGTCTATCCCTTTCCTATTTTTCCTATTTTCCCCAAATCACAGGAGGGCAGGTCTAGGTTGCAGTCCTTTGCAGCTTAGAGGGTCATTGGAGCAGTTGTTATCTTCAACTTTTGTTTCTTTTGTTTCATGTACTTAATTTCTCTTTTCTATACTTTACTCTATATATAGGGACCTATATTGTGAACTTTGTTATGTTTTATGTTTTGGTGGAGACTACTTGGTACTTTTGGTTTCAGAAATAAATTTGGGATAATGTGGTTTTTAATGAAGCTGTTTTGCTATTAATTTATAATTAGTGAAAGTTTTCTTTTGCTATAATATTTTAATCATTTTATGATGTTCCCTTAGTCTTTGTGCTATGTTATGGAATTTTATTTCACCCGACCACCCGTGCTTCTAGTCATGTCTGATTTTCGAGGTGCCTAGAGGTGCGGGGTATCACAATTGGTATTAGAGCTAGGTTTCGGTAATCCTAAAAATATTTTAAAAATATAAAGAATTTCGAATAATTTTTAAAGGATATTCCAAATAATACTTTTAACATTATATGTATATATTTTGGAATAAAAAAGAAATTTTAGAAATGGGTCCCTCGTATCTCTTCCTCCCTATCTATTGAACTATTTGTGGAGTAACTAATCCCATCTTTTTAATATCCACAGATAGAAATGTCTGAACCACAAGATATCCACGAAGTTCCAGGCCTTAATATGCCTGCTTGGTTCAGAGGTTATTTGCAGGCTACTGCATGAGTAGAGCCACCAACTAGGGATGCTGCTCCGGCGGAAGGGGCTCCACCCCGTCCGCCCAACCATTCCTGATTTTCCCAAGTTATGCAAGGACTACACCAGCTTAGAAGGCAAGCTGTTTCTTGGCACCAAGTCATATTCTGAGGCAAGAGCTTGGATCCGTAGTTGTGAGCGGATATTTGGATTTATAGGATTGGGGGACTAGGCTCGGAGGTAGTTGGCTTCATGGTAGTTGCAGGGAGAGGCTCTTTATTGGTGGGAGATTGTGGAGGCTGAGGCTGATAATTTGACTTGGGCGGATTTTCGTACTAGGTTCGAGAGGAAATTCTTACCGCAGGCTGAAGAGGGAGTGCAGCTAGAGAAATTTATACAGCTTAAGTAAGGGGATATGGCAATTAAGGAATATGTTAATCAATTCAATGAGCTTGCCAAATTTGGACTAGACCTGATCAATACTCCTCATAAGAAGGAGCTAAAGTTTGCTAAGGGTTCGAGTCAGCCACTGTAGAGTTTGGCGGTGAGCCACATTCCGATGGGAGCCACTTTTGAGGGATTGGTAGAGATGGCTTTACTTGCTGATACTGAGAAGAAAGGAGATGTGGCACAGAAGAGCGATGGGAAGAAGCAGTGGAAAGGAAAGAGGAGAGGAGGAGAAGGGTCAGGTGGAAAAAGGAAAGTTCCAAGGAAGGACTGGAAGTGCAATACTTATGGAAAACCAAGACATCTTGCTAAGGATTGTAGAGGGGCAGGAGAGCGACCGAGACTGAGGTGCTATCTTTGCGATCAAGTGGGGCGTATGAAAAAGGACTATCCGTCGAAGCCCAAGGACAGTTCACAGACACCTTCACAGCCTGCTCAGGCATATGCTTTAGAGGCAGCTCCTTCCTCTAGTACTCGTCCGGTTGTGAACAAGGGAAAGAAGGTGATTATTGAAGGTGTGTTATCTATCTCTGATTTTCATGTTCATACCCTATTTGATTTTGGAGCTTCGCACTCTTTTATATCTAGTACTCTGGTAGATGGTCTTAGTCTTGATGCTTGCTTAGTGACCGACCTGGTAGTAGTATCAAATCCCGTAGGAGGATCAGCCTATTTGTCCATGTTATGTCAGGATTTGAAATTATTTATTTTAGGGGTTGAATTTGACTGTAGTGCCTTTGTATTGGGCTTTTTCGGGTTCGGGTTGATTCTTGGTATGGATTAGCTATCCATGTATGGTGTTGTTCTTGATTGCGATAAGAGGGTAGTGATGTTAGGCACTTGTAGTGGACGTACCTTAGAGGTATCTTATGATCCTAGAGGATAAGTCATGTTGAGCTACCTTTATTCTCTTGACTTATCCCCTGATAGTTTGAGTTCGGTACCCGTTGTTAGAGACTTTACAGATGTGTTCGAGGAGGTTGCTGGCCTTCCACCTCGAAGAGAGATCAAGTTCAAGATTTATCTTGTCGATAATGCCAAACTGGTTGCTTTACCGGTAAGGCATATGGCTCCTAAGTAACGTCGTTAGTTGAGCAAGCAGATTGGAGAGCTTTTGGAGAAAGGCTTCATCTGTAGGAGCATTTCTAAGTGGGGCACACCCGTCGTCTTTGCCACTAAGGCGGATGGCTCTCTCAGGCTTTGCGTGGATTATAGGGAGCTTAATAAGTTGACGAAGAAAAATGTTTATCCTCATTCCTGTATAGACGATCTGTTCGACCAACTAGTAGGAGCCAAGGTATTTTCTCAGCTCGATTTGGCCACGGGATTTCATTAATTGCGTGTGGCATAGGATAGCTTCGAGAAGACTGCGTTTAGGACTCCGGATGGGTTATTTGAGTGGTTAGTCATGCCATTTGGGATAAACAATGCTCCAGCATATTTTATGGACCTGACGAGTCTAGAATTTCGCGAATCGTTGAACAAGTTTGTGGTGCTGTTCGTCGACGACATTTTGGTTTATTCGCGAAGCAAGGAGGAGCATACTGTTCACTTAGAAGAAGTGCTTAGGACCCTACGAGCACATAAGTTGAAGGCGAAGTTCTCCAAGTGCCACTTTTGGAGGGATGAGGTTCGCTTTTTGGGACACATCGTTCTGGAAGATGGACTTATAGTAGATCCGGCGAAAGTGGCACCAGTACAGGATTGGCAAACCCCTAAGAATGCCACAGACATAAGGAGTTTCCTTGGTCTTGCGGGTTACTATAGGAAGTTCATTAAGGACTTCGCTAGGATATCAGCTCCACTTACCCGCCTTACCAAGAAAAACTAAGCTTTTGTTTGGGATGCCAAGTGTAAGGATGCCTTTGGTCGATTGAAGGAAGCTTTGACTACCGCGCCCATATTCGTATTACCGGATGGAACCAAGCCTTTCTCGGTTTATACGGATGCTTGTGGTACGGGGCTAGGGGCGGTACTGATGCAAGAGGGTAGGGTAGTGTGCTATACGAGTAGACAATTGAAAACGCATGAGAAGAACTACTCGACGCATGATCTTGAGTTGGCAGCTATAGTTTTTCTCTCTCAAGTCTTGGAGGCACTACCTCTTAGAAGAAAGATTTAAGCTTTTCACGGATCATAAGTCTTTGAAGTATCTATTCTCTCAGAAAGACTTGAATTTGAGACAGCAAATATGGATGGAGTTTTTAGCCTCTTATGACTTTGAGATTTCCTATACCACTAGCAAGGGTAATGTAGTGGCAGATACGTTGAGTAGACGCAAAGTGGTTTTATGTCCTCTATATTTGGAATGGAAGCATTTGGAGTATATTGCTACCTTTGATTTTAGACCTCCATCGGATTTTGGCTCTGGGATTGTTAGCAGCCCTCGACATCCAGTCTACTTTGATGGAGCAGATTGGAGCAAGGCAAGGTGAGGACAAAGAGTTAACGGACATTTTAGATAAGCTTGGTAGAGGAGAGTAATCACCATACTTTAGGCGCTATACCATGGACACTAGGGGATGGCTTAGAATGGATGGTAGACTTTGTGTTCCCCGCAGTGAGGATTTAGTATATGCGGTGTTGGCCGAGTCATATCATTCTAGGATGACAGTGCACCCCGGTGGTGATAAGATGTACCGGGATATGAAGAGGGTATACTATTGGCCCGGAATGAAGAAGAGGGTGGCGGAGTATGTATCGAAGTGCATCACTTTCCAAAGGATAAAGCGGAACAGAAGAAGCCCAGAGGACTGTTGCAGCCATTGGATATTCCATTATGGAAGTGGGAGAGCGTCTCTATGGTTTTCGTGGATGGATTACCAAGGTCACGGAGAGGGAACACGAGCATTTGGGTCATTGTGGATAGACTGACGAAGTGCACTCATTTTATACCCATTAAGAGTAATAGGACGGCAGCTTCTTTGGCGACTCTTTATGTAAGGGAGATAGTTAGGCTTCATGGAGTTCCCGCCAGCATTGTGAGCGACAGAGATCCATTATTCACCAGCGAGTTTTGGAGGAGTCTTCAACAAGCCTTGGGAACGGAATTGAATCTAAGCACAGCATATCACCTTCAGATAGATGAACAGACTGAGAGAGTAAATAGGGTTTTGGAATATTTGCTCAGATTGTGCATCATTGACTTCAGAGGCTCTTGGGAAGACCACCTACCTTTGTGGAGTTCGTGTATAATAATAGTTATCAAGCAAGCATTGGGATGGCACTGTTCGAGGCCCTTTATGGCAAACCATGTAGATCACCAGCCTGTTGATAGGATACCACCGATAGGATCTTGCTTGGACCAGACTTGGTGAGGGAAACTTCTGAGAAGGTGGATTTGATTCACAAGAGTTTGAAGACTGCACAAGATAGACAAAAGTCATATGCCGACAGAAGACATTCATATTTGGAGTTTAAGGTTGGAGATATGGTTTTTGGCAAGGTTTCTCCTCTGAGAAACGTTATGAGATTTGGCTCAGTGGGTAAGTTGGTACCGAGATTTGTAGGACCCTTCCTTATTACCGCATGGATTGGAAAAGTGGCATACAGATTTGATCTTCCAGATAAGTTAGCAGAAGTTCGCAATGTTTTTCATGTTTCGCATCTGAGGAAGTGTCTACATGATTCCGTAGTAGTAGTAGAACCCGATCAGCTAAGGGAAGTGGAGGTAGAACGTGAATCACTTGTGCGTCGTACACCCACCCGTATATTGGAACACGGCGTCAAGTGATTACGCAACAAGGAAGTTCGTCTAGTGAAGGTTCAGTGGGGAGATGACCCCAAGGAGTGCACATGGGAATCTAAGGAGAGAATTCGAACTTCCTATCCTTTTTCTATTTGAAGGTACACTTCAAATATCCTATCTTTGATCTTTGATCTTTCCATAGCTAGGGTCTTTTCGATAGTCTTTAGGTGAAACCTATGGATGGTAGCTTGGTTGTAAACATGTCATTAGGGCATGTTATGTTTGATGGATGAAAATGATTACAAGTGGATTCCAATGTTTGCAAATGGATGTATTGCATGCACAAGACAGATATTTATTAGGATAATCGGCCAACTAGGTACACACACGTGCATATGCGTGCCCGTTATCTACTGCATTTGCACATGGTTGTATATGTGTGTGTGTGTGTGTATAAATGGATGTTGCATATGGATGGTGCATTTGGGTGAATGATTGAAACATACATATAGAATTATCAATTACACTAGGGTAATTGCATACATTTGGTTGCATGGCATAAGCATACTTGCATTACAGGAGGTCAACTGAATCAGTAGACCGACTACCTTTTCGCATTAGGTAAAGTTCATATGCATTTCACTTTGCATAAATCATAAATTGCATTAGTTAAAAATAAGGACAATGGTAGAAATGGACGATGGTTGAGTAGATGGATGTAGTTCTTAGATGTTGGTTGTTAATTACGTTCTTCCATCTTTAGAGATTTCGGGGACGAAATCCTCTAAGGGGGGAGAATGTAACACCCTGGTATTTACGGGAAATATAATTAAAAAGAAATTAAAAGCGCATTTGGTACAGTGGTAAAGGCGCATGTTGACTTCCTTAGTGACTAGGGATCAAGTCTCGTTGTCGCCCAAAATCTGGAGCGATGTTTTTTTTAGCTGGTTCGTTTCCAGCAATTTTCTTATGTTTTTCAATTTTGTTTCTGACATGTGGCGGCTTCCCATTCGCTCCAGTGATGTAATAGGATGTGATGGCTAAATTTTATTGGTTGAGTGATGTGTATGAGCTAGAATGGATAACCATTAAGTGTATGAAAGAACCAGATTTAATCTAAAATAATCTAATGGACTATATTCACTCAAACAATCTATAATAAACCATCTAACCTAAACCTAATCTCTTATTCAGTCGTTGCTGTAATTCTACAGTAAAATTAGTGTGTATTAATCTTCCTCCTTTTCTCTATTGAATAAACAAATCTCTACCAAATTAAATTATCTATATATATTCAAGCAATTTAGGGAATTTAGAAGAATCAAAGGGAGAAAGATTAAAGCAAAGCTTTTTTCAAATTTATGCAAGCTCAAGTGCCAGGTGAGTGGGAATTAATATGAAATAGAAAAATAAAGTAGTTCAATTTCAGTTCTTTTCTGGCACGTTAATATGAATTAATTTCTGTTATTAATTAAGAATAGATGTAAATTATTGCAACTTCTTCTACTTCTCAAATCTAATTCATGTTTGGTTTAAAATATGGGACATATAAATTGTCTATTCATGTTTTATGGCATAAATAAGATTGAAATTTAAATTAATTATTATGTCTTCTTCTTCTTCCACTTCTCAATTCTAATTCATGTTGGAGTTGAAATTTGAAACAAACTAATTGTTATTCACGTTTCATGGCGTAAATAAGATTGGTTTAATTAAATTGAATTAGAATTGTTATTCAATTTCTAATGGTAGAACATGTTAGTTGAATAAATTTAGAATATGTTACTTGAATAAAATTATGGTTTTGATTGATATAATTACATAATTTTGAATATGGCTTTGGAACAAAATTGGGACGTCTAATTGGCATAATTGTTTGTTTCATATGTGGCCTAAAAATGTAAAAGTGGAATTTTTTGTAATTAAATGGTTTGTGGCTATTGGATATAAATTTTGTACAGATTAAATCTCTAAAAGGAGAACGTAAATTAGGGTGGAAAAAATGTAAATTAAATGGACCTTAAAGGCTAGTGTAAATCTATAACAATATGGCATAAAAATTACAAACAAACCATACAGACTGAACGGACGTGAACTTGAAATACCATTTATGTAAGAAAAAGGGAAATTGTGAAATAACCAAATCGGATGTAAAAATGGCCTAAAGCAGATTAATAGAAATAAATAGTATGTAAACTTTAAAGGTAAAATTAATTAATCTGGAAGCGATTTGGTAGGCAGACCTTATAAAGGTCTGGATAGGTGTTTCATGCAGTTAAGACCAAAATATAGTTTTGGCTGTACGTACTAGGAGCGGGCAAGTAGGTTCGCAAGGATGTTTGTTACTTTTCATAGGTTGTTAGTACATAGGATAGATAGCATCCACAATCGTAGGCTTCTTCAGGCTAAACGATGCGGACGAAACAGGACAAGTGTGCCCCGATGTAGGCTTCTTTAGGCAGATCGTTGGAGGATTTTGCACAGCCGACCCAGCTGCAGGCGCTCTTTCGGAGGACCGACACTTTGTATAGGGGCAAATCCATATTGGTGACTGAGGAGTTAGGAGTCAAGTTTGGCGAAGCCTGAGCGCAACTTCGGGTTCCTACGAGGTTGTTTGAGTCGGTGCCGGTCAGACGTAAGAGGCATTTAGTCATAGTGCATGGGTAAAGAGCATGACTTTCATGCTGTAGCACGTGGATAGGTAAGGACAGCAGGTCCGACTGGCCGATTGACGTTTAGTATTGGTCACAAACACCCAATTGCCGATGAAAGCACCCATTCACAATCACAGATCACATTTAGCGAGTATGTAGAGAATATAAATATGAAGAACGCTCGAAATTTAAAAGGAAAGTAGTAGGAACACAAGATTTATAGTGGTTCGGCGTTGTAGCCTACGTCCACTTTGAAGAGTTGCTGTTTTATTGATTATAACTCGCTGGTTACAGAGGTTTACAACAGCACAACCGAGTTACAAAAATGATTCCGGCAGAGTATCGGCGTAGAAGAGCCAAAAGATCCTTTTTCTGAAGCTCTTGGACTGCTATTTATAGGTGTAGGCCGCAAATATCTCGCCCAGATCTCAAAAGACTCCTTCTCTCACGTGGGTAGGCCCACGTGATCGATCCCCTGACATTTCGACTTGATCCATGATCGATACGTACCAAATTCTATCGATCCAAAATTGCTCCTTTTTGGTTGGGATCGATCATGGACATTCTTGAGGTCGTACCAAGCTCCTGTGAAAATTTAGTGGCATTTGGACTTGAAGATTGTGAGATATGATCGATGCAAGTTTGGATCTTCAATGTGGAAGCGAGTTTCATGATCGATACGAACCAAATTTGTATCGATCCAAAATTTCTTTTTTTGGGTTGGGATCGATCATGGACATTCTTGAGGTTGTATGCAAGCTCCTGTGAAAATTTGGTGGCGTTTGGACTTGTAGATTGTGAGATATGATCGATGCAAGTTTGGATCTTCAATGTGGAAGCGAGTTTCATGACCAATACGAACCAAATTCGTATCAATCCAAAATATCTCTTTTTGGGTTGGGATCGATCATGGATATTCTTGAGGTTGTACGCAAGCTCCTGTGAAAATTTGGTGGCATTTGGACTTATATATTATGAGATATGATCAATGCAAGTTTAGATCTTCAATGTCAATTTGGTGACATTTGGACTTGTAGATTGTGAGATATGATGAATGCGAGTTTGGATCTTCAATATGCAAGCGAGTTTGTGAAGCGAGTCTGTGAAGCGAGTTTGGGAAGCGAGTTTGTGAAGTGAGTTTGTAAAACGAGTTTGGGAAGCGAGTTTGGGAAGCGAGTTTGTGAAGAGAGTTTGGGAAGCGAGTTTGTGAAGCGAGTATGAGGCATTTGGACATGTAGATTGTGAGATATGATCGATGCAAGTTTGGATCTTCAATGTGGAAGCGAGTTTCATGATCGATACGAACCAAATTCATATCGATCCGAAATTGCTCCTTTTGGGTTGGGATCGATCATGAACATTTTTGAGGTTGTACACAAGCTTCTGTGAAAATTTGGTGGCATTTAGACTTGTAGATTGTGAGATATGATCGATGCAAGTTTGGATCTTCAATGTGCAAGCGAGTTTGTGAAGCGAGTTTTGGAAGCGATTATGAAGCGAGTTTGGGAAGCGAGTTTGGGAAGCGAGTTTGTGAAGCGAGTTTGAGAAGCGAGTTTGTGAAGCGAGTTTGTGAAGCGAGTTTGAGAAGCGAGTTTAGGAAGCGAGTTTGTGAAGCGAGTTGTAGAGGTTTTTCTTGATTTTGATCGGTCAATATCTCGAGCATACAAACTCTGATTGGCTTGAAATTTGGAACATTGGCTTTCACAGCTTTGCTAGTCATACCATATCGATCGTGGCTCGATCCGAACTTGGGAAAAATTTACCAGTATCCATAGTGAACCTGTGTAGCCGATCTTCAGGATAGACTGTCCTTAGTTTCCAGTTAATTCCTTGGTGTCACGGTCTTGCCAAAAGGTGGAATAACATTTCAAAATGTTTGTTTGTCAACTATGCTATATTTTAGTCTCGTGATCATGCTTACTATCTGTGAAAATCTAGCTTTGACCATCTTGCAGTCGATTGGGTTAAATCCGCCTGTATGTTGCCTTGTCAAAAGGCTGGTTAACAAAATCTGTAACAAAATGGCACAAAAATTACAAACAAACCATACGGACTGGACGAGCATGAAATTGAAATACCATTTATGTAAGAAAAAGGGAAATTGTGAAATAACCAAATCGGATGTAAAAATGGCCTAAAGTGGATTAATAGAAATAAATAGTATGTAAACTGTAAAGGTAAAATTAATTAATCTGGAAGCGATTTGGTAGGCAAACCTTGTAAAGGTCTGGATAGGTGTTTCATGCAGTTAAGACCAAAATATAGTTTTGGCTATACATACTAGGAGCGGCAAGTAGGTTTGCAAGGATGTTTGTTACCTTTCATAGGTTGCTAGTATATAGGATAGATAGCATCTGCAGTCATAGGCTTCTTCAGGCAGATCGACGCAGATGGAACATGACAAGTGTGCTCCGACGTAGGTTTCTTTAGGCAGATCGTTAGAGGATTTTGCACGGCCGACCCAACTGCGGGCACTCTTTCGGAGGACTGACACTTTAGATAGGGGCAAGTCCACGTTGGTGACCGAGGAGACAGTAGGATAGGAGTCCAGTTTGGTGGAGCCTGAGCGAACTTCGGGGTTCTACGAGGTTGTTTGAGTCGGCGCCGGTCAGACGTAAGAGGCATTTAGTCACAGTGCACGGGTGAAGAGCATGACTTTCATGCTGTAGCACGTGGATAGGTAAGGACAGCAGGTCCGACAGGCCGATTGACGTTTAGTATTACTGCATGGTTGACTTCCCTAGAGTGACCACAGACTTTGGCTTCTTAGGAACTGTATCTAAGAAGGATTCACTGCATTATATTATTCACCCTCTGTGATATCCGGGGAAGACCTGGAATTATACTGTTTTATTCTTTCTGCTTCATTTTATTTCTCATTCACCAGACTTTATGTCTGACCCATTCCTATTTTTCCTATTTTCCCCAAATCACAGGAGGGCATGTCTAGGTTGCAGTCCTTTGCAGCTTAGAGGGTCATTGGAGCGGTTGTTATCTTCAACTTTTGTTTCTTTTGTTTCATGTACTTCGTTTCTCTTTTCCGTACTTTACTCTATATTCGGGGTACCTAGAGGTGCGGGGTGTCACATTCATACAGTGTTGTATCTATTATTGAGCCTAGATTCTTTTGTATACATATTTGTTTCGAGATATGTAGTGCAAATGTATTATATGGATCGTCTTGACCACAATCTTGTATTTGACATTATGTATCTATGCGATTTGATCAGCTTGTATCTATTTGTATTCCGTTGTGTATATTCTGTGATCTGTGACTCTGTGATTTGTATTTATTATATATTGTTCTGGATTATTATTTTAGCCACCGTAGTTTTGTTTTAAGCCTGATTGCCTATGGTGATTCCAGTTGTGGTGAAAATATATATAGCATATTAGTCGACGTATCAATGCTCGCTTAAAATAAAATTCATGGATGGTCACTCTTAACCAACCCTATTCTCTGCACTAGCAGAAAATATTACTCTATTATATCCTTTGTTAGCGTAGGTCTCAGGGTGAGGCGTCATAATGTTCATGCAGTGTTGTATCTTACATTGTGCGTAAACTCTTTTATGTACATATTCATTTTATGAGATATTGTGCAGATGTATTATATGGATCGTTTTGACCATGATCTTGTATTGGATATTATGATCTATTCGATGTGATCAGCTTGTATCTATTTGTATTCCACTGTGTATATTATGTGATATGTGATTCTATGATTTGTAATTATCGTATATTATTCGGGATTATTATTATAGCCACCGTAGTTTTGTTTTAAGCCTGGATTGCACATGTCGATTCCATGTGAGAAAGAATAATATATAGCATATCAATCGACATATCAATACTCGCTTAAAGCAAAATTTATGGATGGTCGCTTCTAACAAACCCTATTATCTACACTAGTATACGATATTACTCTGTAATATCATTTGTTAGTGTGGGTCTCGGGGTGGAGCATCGTAGGTTAACATTGGAGCTGCTGGTTTATTGAAGAGTGACGATTCCATTCCTTATGAAAGTTGTAGCCTTATTGTGCATAGGAATACCACTTTGCTATTGATCTTCAAGAGAGAGGGAATTAATAAGAATCAAGCCTTGTTTGAGCCAAAGCACAATCCAGAATTTTGCATTGCTTCCAGCAGTTTAGATTGAGGTAGAAGTTTATCTCTCATTTTTAACATCGCTTTCCACACCCAACTGTGCGCCTGTTTAGAGTTCGTCGGCTATATAGCTTCATTCTTCAAGTTATGCTTTATGCACCAACCAACCTACAAAGACTCAGATATATTGATGAGGTTATCAAAATGTTTAGATAAGGCAGTAATGTTCCATGTTTTAATATTTTAAATTCCAAGCCCACCAACGCATTTAGGCATTTCCAGATTACTAAATGTAATGGGAAAGAGCTTCCTATTATGAATAGTTCTAGTCCATAGAAATCTAATTATGGCAGTTTTGATCATGGTAATTAGCTTCATTAGTAGGAGAAAAGTTCTGCACCAGAACACAGTATAATTTTTTTTAAAGAGTTTATGATAACAAGTCTACTAGGCTATGATAGATATTTATTTTACTATCTAAGCAAGACATTGGTTATCTTATCATATAAAGGAATGCATTGGGAGATGAAGATTCCTTTTGTTGCTAATGGAATACCTAAGTATGACATATCAGACTAGAGAGGAAGCATAGTGGTGATAGACAACATTGCCTAATTTTTTCTGGAGGCAACCTAGCAATCAAAATGTGTGATTTTTGAGGATTTGTCACTAAGCTAGTGAATTCATAGGAGTCTAGAGTGTCCATGATTGATTTCAGTGACTCAACAGAGGGTTTGGTGAAAATTATCAAGTCATCGGCAAATGATAGAAAGGTAACCATAGGAGATCTACATTTGGGATGAAGGATGAATTTTATCTCAACAACTAGCCTTTAGAAAGCAAGAGTAAGAGTTTCCATTATAATGATAAACAAGTAGGATGATATTGGATCACCCTGCCTTAAACCTTTGTTGCCTTGGAAATAACCGATACTGTGTGCACTGAAGACTAGAGAGTATCTGATACTGAAAATGCATTGAAATATCCAACTAGAAAATTGAGAAGGGAAATTCATTTTCTTGAGAATACACATTAAAGCAGACTAATTAACCGAGTCAAAGGCCTTTTTGATGTCAATCTTGAGCACAACTTTGGGAGAGATGTATGGAGAAGAGTATCCATTCACAGCTCATGGATGATGAGGACATTATCAAGGATCTTTCTATTAGGGAGATAGGAAACCTGATTAGGAGATATTATAGATTAGAGGACTTGTTTCAGTCTAGAAGCTAGAATCCTTGGCATGCACTTGTATATTATATTACAATAGGCAATAGGCCTGAACTGTGTGACATGTGTAACGTCAGAAGGATTGTCAATCTTTGGAATAAGGGCAAAATTTGTTGAATTAGTAGAGCTAAGCATTTTTTCCTTATTGAAAAATTTGTGAACTGCTTTAAGGACATTAGAGGATATGATAGGCTAACAATGAATGAAGAAGGTGGCATTGAAACCATCTGGGCCACCACAAATCAATTTTTTCATAGTAAAAATGGAATCCTTGATTTCATCATCAGAGACAGGAGTTATGAGGAAGGTTTTCATATTGATGGAGAAATTTGGAAGAGAAAGATTTGAGATAAAGGATATGTCATTTGTAGTTGCAGAGGTGCCACCAAGCAGAGAAGTGAAATAGTCTAGGAAGGCATTATCAACCTTAGGAGTAGTATGAGACAAACCATTCTTATCAGAGATCTGATGTACGAAGGATTTAGTTTGTTTGATTTTAAGTGAAGCATGACAAAACTTATAGTTTCTATCACCATACAAAGACTAGCTTTCTCTATATTTCTACATTAACATATTTGTTTCAACGGATAGAGCGGCATAAAACTAAGATACCAGAAGAGTTTCAAGTTGACTAAGGTTAGGAGCAAGGTTGGAATCTATAATTTGGTGTTGAACCTGCTCAACCTTTGATTTAATTTTAGAAGAAAGTATCTTACCACCACCATAAATGTTTTTGGACCAAAGTCTTAGAGCGGGTTTGGTATTTTTTAGTTTTTGTTGAAGAATAGGCATGGGATTGTCATATGCCTGAATCATCCAAGCATCCTATATCACCTGTAAGAAATTAATGTTATTAATCCATTCATCAAACAATTTGAAATTAACCTTTTCATTAATGGCAGCATCTCCAAAGGACAGAATTAGAGGGAAGTGGTCAGAGAGTAAAGGCATAGGGTTATGGATTTCAAATTAACTATTTAAGATAATTAATCGACTATAACATTTATAATTTATTTATGTGTACATATCAATATATGTATACATCCTAATTAATTAACCTTTAATTATTTTTACTTAATTAATCGATTTTAATTAATTATTTTGATTAATTTGGAATTTTAATTTAACTTATCATAAAAAAAATTAAGACCAATAAATAACTACAACAATTATAGTTATACACATATATCAACATATATGTTTAAATTAATTGAATTTTAATTAATTATTTTATTTTATTAATCAAATTAATTAAATTTTAATTTTAAAAATTGCAAATTAATTAGTTAACGTCTTAAAACAACTTTGAACATTTTAAATGCATTCTATAACTTTTATAAAATTTCCTTTTTATATTTTAGATTTAACTTTTAGATTTAAATTATATTTCTAAATTTTCAAACAAATTCGGGAAGTTAGCCAAAGGCCCAAAATCAATTCAAGCCTTTATATTGGGGATAACCTTTAGGGTTACTTCATACTTTAGGTTAGGACACTAGCTAGGTAGGGCAGAGTATTTGTTACCCAAACCCAACCTTAGACACTACCCTTTTGGGTAACCTACAAAATGGGTAGACTTTAATCAGTTAGCCCTAACTTAGATGATTTAGGTTATAATTAACATTTAGGCTCTAATATCATTGCTGTTCCGACCCAAACTCCTTTAGGGTAACCTAACTAGGTACCTCACGTACGAGTTTTACATGTTACCTTTTGACCAGTACAACCATCATAGGATATGCAAGGGTAAGAGGGAATGCTTCGTCATAGATCATAATCTGAGAATCCCCTATCATACTAGTTGCAAAAGTCAAACCTAGGGCATCTAGTGTACGAGGTGAATGACTAAACCAACCTCGCTCTAATACCATCAATGGAACAAACCAGTTGAAAGCGAGTCAAATAGTATATTTCAATTTTTCCTCTATTTTTGGACATATGGCCTATGAAGTCTAAATGTTTATTAGATCCAATCTAATATTTGTTTTAAATAAATATTATTTTATTTTATTATCTAGAAAGAGTATTAAATTTAATTTGAATATTATAATGAATGTATCAAATACACTCATACAAGTACGGTGCAAGCACAAAATATAATCAATGTATATAGTTAATGTGTACATGTATAAATGTTAGGATTTACATAGCAATGGACACATTCTCCATATATATATGCTTACATTGTTCATAGTTTATTTTGAAATTATATAAAATAACAATGGTCAAGGATCGGCTAAACCTTTATTCCCTCTTGATTTCAACCATACATTACAATTTAAATAATATATCTTCTCTCTCTTGTTACTTCATTATATTATTTAAATCAAAACGTGTAGTTGAAATCAAGGGGGAATATAGGTGTAGTAGAAATGAAGCGTAGTCAATCCTTGCCTATAACTTATATGGTTTACTTATATTTACATATATATAATTTGTTATAGAGTTATTTTAACTTAACAAAAATTTACTTATATTCAAATGATAATCAATTGTATTTAAGTAAGTAAAGAGAAGAAAAGATAAAAGATTTATCACCTTAAATTTACTCATCTTTCAATGTTATTTCAGAACAATTTTAAATGCTCAAACATGTCATAATTTTGACTAACATGTTTTGAAATTAAAACTAATAATTTTGAATCAACTTTTAACTTAAGAAAGATTTAGAATTAGATTTGTGATTTTACACAAAAAATTATTTTATAAACTTTGAGTTGAAATAACATACACACACATACATGTATGCATATATGAATAATTGCAAACTATATTTTAATATGTGCTTTAAAAATTGAAGTAACAAATTGCAATTTATCTTTAACTTAGGAAGGATTTGAAAGGTTTTCGATATTTTGCATAGAAGTCTACTTATGAATTTTGAATCAAAACAACTTTTAAACAAATGTAAACGATTACCAAATGAATTATATTCAAAAACAACAAACATGTAAAACATGTATTCAATTTTCAAAGTGAATTCGAATAACTAACATATGTAACTTATTCATGTTTGTATATATAGTGAGTTATAAAATTATGTCAATTGTTAATGAATTTCTTTGTTAACCCCAAGAGTGCAGGAATAGTGGAGCTGGTTAAGGGATGGCTAAGTTAATCCTAGTCGGAATCACTATAAAGGAGTACACTCGATGTCAAGTTCCAAGCCATCTTCGTCGAATGTCATAGAGGAACCAATTCAATATGCAAGTCACAAGTCAAGTCAATATGGAAGTTAAAAGTCAAGTCAATTTGATATGCAAGTCAAAAGTACATCGAATATGCTATGCCTTAGTTCAATATTCAACCCCTTATGTGTACAAAGTTTGAGAGTTACAATCGGCCAAAATCCTTGAACTGGTTTAGGGTTACAAAGTGAAAAATGTAAAAGAGTGATAAGAAATTATTCACCCCTTCTTCATAACCCCTAGGTCTATAATTATAGGGGTATTTAATGACCCGCTATTTTGGACCATTCAAATCAATAATAAAACCACACATGTCTGACTTGAATAATTCAAAATACCGAATTGTTAATTTATATTTGGCAAAACTCAGAATATACGGTAAATAAATAATCACAGATCACAGGCACAGAGTAATATAATGCAGCGGAAACAAAGAAATAGTAGTTCATGAAGCTACTATATAAATATAAGATACATCAGAGTTAAACAAGATACAACAGAAGTAACAGTATGATAATCAGGTACAACTCAGAATACAACTAGAATCAACTGGACAACAAAATGAATAGATATCTGGATCCTCAAAGCAAAACTCCAGCTCCAAAGGTGAGTCTCTAATGATGTATCACTTAGTCTGACCCGAGCGTAAAGCAAAACACAAAACACTCGAGTCGGGACATACATACTTATACAATGTAAACCAACTCAACTGAACTGTAATAAAGGTACAAGTAACTTAAAGAATGCTTGGGATCGCCCATTCTTTAAAGATCCGTTAAACTATTTACTATGTAGTAATATTGCACTATTATAATAATGTCTAATATAAAATAAACATACTTTTAAATAGCATTAAGGCTTTACATTTTCCACCTTAACACGTAATAGTTTCAGTAGTCTATCCAGTATTAGCATACTCCCAAAATGGGGGCTATCCTCAATACTCCACAAGCTATGGGAGAAATCCAAACTCGTAGTAAAGCTCGCTATGGTAAGTGACACGGCACAACTAGGCAATGCCATGGTAGATATACCAATTACGCATCCGGACTGGTGGTGACGCATAGCAGCCACTACCGCCCACCTCGAACAACACTCCCAAATCAAGGGGTGCACCCAATCAATCACAAAGTAATAGAATGGTATCGAAGAAGTGTGTCCGATCAGAGCTGCTACCTCATTGGCCCGTCAATCGCTCCTGTTTTAGCCACTTTATGCCAACTCACGGGAGTTGGGTCCACGCATATACCTTTAGGATCGTCGCCGCCATCCTACTTCATTCTGGAAACTCCACCGCGTACACAGTTGTCAAAGTGGTTTTCGGTATCGACAAAGAGTATGTCCATATCTGATCCCGGTCTTTTTAACAACCAATCGTTATTATAACCTGTGGTTATAAATTTCAAAATAGTTTATGTTTCAGATCAAAATACATCCTTTAAACCATTTCAAAATCATATCATTTATTTCAAAATAATACATACTTTCAAACCCAAAACATATCCATTACAAAACCAATTCAAAAATATATCATTTCCATTTCAAAACCAATTCAATAATATATCATTTCCATTTCAAAAATCAAAACAATAATATCTCATTTAAATTCCAAAACCAAATCAATATATCATTTATTTCAACCCAAATTTCCAAATCACTAAAAGTTTCTTTCAATTTATTAAACTTGAAATATTCTTTTAAATCATATTAAACCAAACCACCTTATAAAGTCATATCCTTGAATCATCAATTTCAACAAGTTTCAAATTAATATATATATATATATATAAAGACAATTCTTAATTAAATACAATTCCAATTAATTTCATTTCCAAACCATAGTACTTTCAAAGTCATAACAATTCTGAAACCAAACTTTATTGAAACCAAAATACTTGGAAATCATAACACTTGAAATATTGTCATTGGGACCTCATAATACTTTGAAAAATCATAATACTTCTAAATTAATATTCATTACCAAAGTTATAACATTTTAAGTTCATTCATTCAATTATACCAATTTCAAACATTGTATTAACTCATAAATTTCAAAATGGTCTATATTCACATCAAAATAATTCAACACCATTTAAATATGAAGTCATTATACTTACAAATCAAATATTCAATTCCCAAAAATTTAGCCTTTTCTGAGCTCATTTATTCACTTAAATACTTCAAACAATTTAAATTTCAGCTTTTGCAGCACTTAGAAAATGCTACGGTAAGTTATATTTGAAAACAATTCAATTCAGCAAAGACAGCATTTATAAACTACTGTAATAGTTCAGTTTTAGTTGAAAAATAGTTTAATTCAGAAAAGACAGTATTTTACAAAACTGATGTAATATCCCTTAGTTAAATTTAGCCTTTTAGTTCACTTGTATCAACCACAGCACTTACAAAGTGCTGCAATATCCTTTACTTCAGATTTAAGTTAGTTTCAGAATTGATAGCATTTCTGAAGTGCTATTAGTTAAATTTCCAGATTTATGAATAAATTTCAGGGAACAAATAAACTCCAAATTCAACCATTTTAACTTTATAAAAATCATATTTTCCATTTCAAAATGTTCATTTTTAAATACCCTTTAACGTATGATTTCATAAGATCAAAATTTACAATAATTATCAATTTCTTTCAATAATTTACTTATTAAATTCAAGTGTACAAATTTCCCATTCTTTGCATTTACTTAACACTTAAATTTAAATTTACCATTTCACAAATAAAACTTAATTTCTATTTTTATTTAATTAACTTAAACTTTCAAAAAAATCAAATCACAAATTTCCAAATTAAGTTATGTTGAAAATCACAATTTTTCCAATCATTTATTAACATATTTAACACATAGAAAAATCATTTTCACTTTATTAAATCATTTTAAAAACCAAATTTAAATCAAAATATCAAATTTTACATTTTTAAAATACTTAAAACTTCCAGAAAAATATATAAAATAACCACGGGTCTGTATAATATTATCTAACCTAGGTCAAGTGATACGGATAATATATCATTTCAACCTGTAATTTACAAAGAAAATCCGGGTTTTATCATTTCAAACCCGCAATCCCAAGTAATAAAAAAAATCGCTCTGGCCTATCATTTCAGCCCATAACGATCTTTCCCTATTCTAAAGTCCGTTCGGGTATGTATCATTTCAACCCATAGTGATTCTATTCTACATGGAACTTGTAGTGTGAGAACAGAATATAAATAAACGGTAAAATAAAATAAAACATAACAGATGATGTGACAAGTAAATTTCAGGGTTTAACATCATATAATATACATCACAGGTAGGTATAACATGATATAATTATTTCTACACTTTCACTTGTTATCAATTCACAATAATATAAGTATGAATGTCAGGTATGATTACTCACCTTTTTATGCTGGAGTTATCAAATCATATGACACAAAGGAATTCTAGAAGGCACGATGACAAGACTATAGATTCAGGTGGAAGAGAACCAAGCTAAAGATCTTGTCACAACCCCATAAACAAAACCAAATATTAATATAAATTCAATGCAACATTGAATTGGATTAACTTTGAAATAAAAAGCAATATGAACACAATAGCTTTTGCCATGCTTTCTACCATCACATGCTCGGCCTAGGGATTGATTTGGCTCGGGTTAGACATTCTTTGGCTCGGGTTTGAGTCTATGGAGGCACAGCTACAAGGTGATGAAGTGGGTAGGAGTTACATAGGAGGAATACAAGTGGTCAAGGCAAAATGGAGGAGTTTGTGTTCACTATTTGGCTCAGCTACATGGATCTATGGCTCGGTTAGGGGCTGCTACAGGTCAGGTCAGATCTGGATAGTGGCTAAGGCTGATGGTCAGGGTCATAACATGGTGGTGGTGGAGCAATAGGAGGCGGCCAATGCAACCTAAGGTGATGTTGTTGAAGTATTGGTGGCTAGGCATGTTTTCTAAGGAGTTTTGCATGTTTGTTTGGAGTTTTTGTCAAAGGGAAGTGCATGGCCAGGCCAAGTCAGAGGAGGAGGAGAAGGTGATAGGTGGTTGATGGTGAAGAGGAGGAGGTGGTGGAGGCTATGGTGGAGCATGGCAAGGATAAGTCATGGTCAAAACATTGAAAATTCAAAAGGGAAAATGAAGAAAAAGTAGAAGAAAAGGGGAGGCCATTACCCAAATGCTTTTGCCGTGAAAATGGAGTGAGGAGGATTGTCTCTCACGTGAATTACAAATAAAAACTCATGGCTAAAGATCAGAAAGTGTACGGCCAAGCAAAGTAAATGAAAAGACAAAGAAGATGAAAAGACTAGCAGCCGAAAAGTCACACGTTATAAAGCTTTTTAGTCCTTCAAAATTCCATTTCTATTAAATCAAATAAAACAAATAAAATTTCAGTAAATGCATTAGAAAAATAAAACAGAATAAAATAAACTGAAATAAATAAATAATTTTAGGAAAAAAAGAAAAAGAATTAAATAAATAGTTTATTAATTTAAAACGAGACTTAGAAATTACAAACAAACTACCACTAACTTTGGAAAATTATAACTTTACTTCTAATCCAATAAAAAGTCAAGTAAAATAAAATAAATGCTGAACAAAATAAAGTGTGAATGAAAATAAAATAAATTCTTAAGAAAATAAAAAGATAAATAAAGAATTACTTTAATTAATTGAAACTAGAAATTAAAAATTGTAAACAAAAGACAACTGACATTAGAAAATTTCAATTACACTATTAAAATGTTTTTAAAACTAAAATAGATACATAACATCATGTTACACTTGTAAACATACATTAGAACATGACATAACAAACAAAAATATTATTTATATAAAATTAAAATAACAATTTTGTTAAATACAACAAATTACATACAATAGTGTAAAAAGCATAACTTTCACAATATTAATCGGATTTCAACGAAACGAAAAGCAGTATACCTGAAATTTTATTTACTTTCATAATAAAAGATTAAATTCAAAAATTCAAACTTTTAAATTTTTAAATTTAAAAGTCAAAGTTTGAAATTATTGACCAAAATTCACAGTTCTGGAAAATACTCTATTTCTTCATGTTTGGGATTATAATTCACATAAAAATCATAATTAATATTTAAAATATAAAAAAATTCCATTTTAATAAATAAAATAAAGTTTTTAAATCAGGAAATTCAATTTAAAATAATTACAAAATACAGGGTTGTTACAGGGTAGGTGTTGCACGACTTCGACGTGCTTCGGCAACCTTAATATTGCTATACGGTGGTATTTGTTTGATGATGACAATGACAGACCTCGATGTTGCCTTGGTAACCATGGTCTTTGACGTCTATGATCTTATGAATTAAAATGTTCTTATTTTATTGTTGGCAGCATGGTGTTGAAGGCATCACTAAGAATTGATGAAGAGTAGCATGGACATATAGTAACATTGAGAAAGAGAAACTTCATTCAGTGTCGGCATCGTTAACTTCTATGGATATTGACGGTGTTTACCATCAGCTCGCATGTGTAGCCTCCATATACATTGACGATGTTCATCATCAACATTGTAGGGTGGCAACTTTGATCATTGGCGACATTAATGATGGGTGGTTCTATCTGGAAGGCGACTCTAAGGAGCAGTGACATTAGTATTGAAGCAAAATCATAGAGGTGTGACTTCATTATTTAACATCATAGATGAATAGTGGTATGGAATAGTGGTGGCATCAACGATGACGTTATTAACGTCAAGGGGCATCGTTGGAGCCATATCAGCCATAAACTGCCTATAACGACAATAGTGTACGATGTAACTTATTAAGTAGATGGCATCTTTGATTAGGCACGACATCAATGAGACGCGACGTTGGTAGGAGGCGGCTTCATCCAATATAGCTTAAGCAACTATGATTCTCAGTATCATCATGTGATAACATTCAATACTTGATAAAGTGCGGTATCATCGATGAGTGACACCGATCATGCTCGATATTCTTACTTTCTTACGATGTTGATTCCATTCGGCATTTCTTTGTGATGCAAGTCCATCTAACCCTACGGGTGATTTGCAGACCCGATGTTGTCTAGGGTTCTTCGACTTTATCGATGAAATGCGATGCCAATGTTGATGAGAGTCGGTGTCATTGGTGTTAGTACTAACTCATTCCATTACTTTAGCACTGCTTATTGATGGGGTATTGTGAACAAGTAGCATGCGGAATATCTTCAAGATCGACAATGGTGGTAAAACATTTGCCCCCCTAGTGTAGATGTGTCATTGACTTTTCAAGTCAATATTATCGACACTAAATTTACCGCCTATTGGTATCCTAAGTAGATCCGAACCGTTTATTTGAATTGAATGAACAATGTTATCTCATCCTTCTTTTCTTCTATAAGTAGTCGAACTTCCTCTTCACCATTCTTTCACCTATAATTCAAAAGCTTAAGCAAGAAATCAAACATTTTACAATCAACTACAAATTAAAGCTCTTTGATCGCGACTTTTAAAGTTAAGGTGCGACTTTCGTTTGATTAAATCACAAGTTAGTTTACATGATTTTTGCATTTAAATCGTGGTTAGGCTTTAGCTTAGATTTTAATATTTTTGAATTGGCACTTGGGTTTAATCATCTGACTCTAATACTTAAATTTTGTTTGTCAATTGCGATTGTTAATCGTTGAACACACGATACCTTCTCATTAATTTTAAATTGATTAGTTGTTTGGTGGCATCGATTTAAGGGTTTCCCACTATATGATGAAGCGGGTATCTTATCAAACTCGAACACGTTATTACTCAGACATGTGTTGCTATCGACGTTCACGACACCACCAGAAGGTTCGATATTGATTAACCAGTAGCGCAAGGCACGAATAGGTTTTGATATTAATCGATATTAGTGTGAACAGTGATATATTCTAGGTTTACTAACGATGAAGCTGACCTATTAAACCTAAAACTCGACATCGACTTCACTATATCAACAATGATCATTTACGACATTGTTATGATACTCGACGCTAGCGAAGTTCTATATTAACTTGTTATCCTAATACCTTGACATTTATATTGTGGGACTCTTATATCGCTAATGAATGAGATGAAGTGTGGCAATTCTTTATTATTATGAGAAAACTTATGTTGGTTATGTGACATCACTTAGTTTGGTATTCATTGTAGGCAACATCGTTCACTTTTGGCATTGGTTTATGAAGTTTTAATTTGATATTGATAATCTTACTGTTCATCGCTATTATTCTGTAACCACTTTAAATATCATAAACTAAATTTCATATGGTATCATTGCCCACAACTTAACTGAATTAACATATTACAAGTCATTTAATTGATTAACGCACCACCAACCCATGTTATTGTTATCTATTAATGTCTACAACCTTATTACTTTATCATAAGTTATAGTTGCAGTGTTGACTAGTGTTTTATTATACAAGCTTCATGATATTCAACATTAACATAACTACTGACGTAGATTTATTAAGGTCATGTATCTACCCTTACTGAATTTTTATATAGTTTTTCTATGGAATTTCTTTGCTAAAGTTAAACTTTAAATCTTTCACTAAGCTCAACATGCACCATTTGAGGGTTATTAACTTTGTGATTAACATATACTTTATGCATCTTGGTTCTAGCACTTAGATAGTAGATAAATCATTTAGATAATATTTTTTGACTTAACATGCAATGATCCTTTCTGTATAATATGAACATTATTATTTCTTAAAATTAGAATAATATCACCTGGCAGACTAATGGAAAGTTCAAAGCCCATTAAGAAGTCCGTCAAACCTACCAAAGAGCTTAAACCATCACCTTCAACCAGTAAGAAAGGAGATAATATTTTGAATATGTCATATATCACGACTCAGGAAGAAGTGAATTCCATCCTTGAGCAATTTGGAATTATTGGGATTGAAACCATTCCCATGGGCCCTGCGAACAACATTTATAACCCACCAAAGGGGTATTTTTCCTTTACCCCCCATACATATCTAGTACAGGGACTCCCTCCCTTTTCTCGACTTTATCTTAAGATATCTGGAACATTTAGGCATTGTACCAATTCAATTCCTACAGAACTTCTATACATATTTAACTTGCTTGGAAGCCTCAGCTCAGGAAGCAGAACTCCCTTCCCTCAAAACCAAAATTCTCCATTCAATAGCCAGTCCTGCTAAGGTTAGTGAACAATCAGATCATTAACTATACCAAATCCGCCCCCACTCAAAAAGCATGATTTCTAAGAGTGTCAATAAAATGAGAGGATGGGAAACACAATTCTTTTTCATCAAGTGCTTCTCTAACATTAAAGGAACATTCTCTGTAGATAGTAAGCTTTTTATTTCTATTTATTTACCTTAGTTTCTTATCCTTTACTAATAGGTGTTTTTCTTTCAGATCCCGCCCCCAAGAAGCTAAACCCTGAAGATCAAAAAATTTTGTTGTCCCTAACTCGGGCCGTAGAGAAAATGGGGAACAGGCTCAAACTATTAACTCCGGCTAAACTTCTTCAGTATTCCATTATTTTTTATTGCCACGAGGTCTTGGGGGAGCCCTCGATGGTAAAGTACAATGTTGGAGGAAAACGCTCATTAGTAATGGGTAAGTCAAATTCCTTCACTTTTAACTCACTAGTTCAGCCCGAGATAGGTAAGTTAATACTGCATTTTGTACAAAACCCCATGCACTATCATCTCATCGACTTATTTTCCTGATTCAGACTCATTTGCTTTAGTAGTTGTTCCTATAGAGAAGGAGGCCACAAGTGATGCCCCCAAAGATAAAATGAGTAAAGATGATAGTTCTGCCCCAGCTCAAGTCCCCGAA
Organism: Allium fistulosum; assembly: GCA_030737815.1. Taxonomy (NCBI): domain Eukaryota; kingdom Viridiplantae; phylum Streptophyta; class Magnoliopsida; order Asparagales; family Amaryllidaceae; genus Allium; species Allium fistulosum. The sequence continues at coordinate 942,677,313 of CM060908.1, forward strand.
TCTCAATCTCTTAGGGATGCCATTGCTACTTCATTCAAATCTATAAAAAGGAAACTAAGCGATGGTTATACAGCTGATACCACCCATAGTAAGAAGCCTAAAGTTGGGGGTATGCATACTCCCGTTATTGGAGAGCAGATTCCATTTGTAGATATTGACTCAGATTCTGGGACCCTAAACCTCAGCCCTTTTGGGGTAAGAACTCACCAAACGATAGAAGTGGAGCAGTCTCAAGACCCACTCCTTCATATTACTTTTTTTGGGTACCCCTGGGGCACTAAGCCATCTTTGTTAGGATCTTAGACTATATATCTTTCCAGAAGACTCGCTTCTTTCCAAATCTCAATCCCTAATTCCCATTAGTAAGTTTGACGACCTTCTAAATTGATCATTCAATCCTCGTCCTTTGCTGCCTTTAAGCCACCGTAGCTTACCCCTTATAATCAGGATCATCGATTTGCTATTCTTAAACAGTTTTTTTAGTATGTACTTTTCCAGCTTAACCGTCTCAAATTGTTTAATTTTTCATGCATGACATCCTCATTTATGTTTGCTACTCATTTCAAGCCACTAAACATATGTTTATGCTTTAAGAGGATGCTTCGGGGCCTTCTAATGAATTGTCTAAGCTTAAAGAGCAGGTTTCTTCACTTAACAATTACATAGTCGATGTCTTAATGGAGAGAGATGAGGCTATAAAAGAAAAAGAAAAGCTCGCCACCTCACTTAAGGAAACAGAAACTGCTTCATAAAGAAAGAAACGCCACATAAATTTCAGACAATAAGGCAAAAGCTTTGGGAATAGCACTTCAAGAGGCCAACATGAGCGAAACCAAGCTCGTGGAGGAGAATGCATCTCTCTAGAGAGAATTGAGATAGAAAAAAATCCTCTTGAACAAATCAACTAGCGTGATTATGGATGCAAAGCAGAAGGCATTCCATTTCCTCGACTCAGCTCTCAATACAATCATTGAGAGATCCAATGAGAAGGCGCTTTTTATATCATATGTTGACAACGCTCACAAATAGCCAGATTTTGACTTTTCTTCTCTTTCTCCAGAATGGAATAAGAAATTTGTGAAGAAATTTGAAGCAATGTTAAATAAAACTCAAGCACCAAGGGAAGGACCCTCCAAGGAAGAGGAGGAGATTAATGCTAAGAAGCTATTACTTTTGACGGTCCTCCAGCCTACTAGGAGACGGAGTCAGCTGAGGAAGAGGAGGATGATGATGAAAGCAAAGGCGATGATGGCCATGGTGGTGGTGGTGTTGATGGTAATGATAAAAATGATGAGAATGGTGGAGGCGACAGAAAGGGTCTTTCTGGGCCACTTGATGATATAGATGGATCAGGAGATACCAACTCAGACTTGGTGGCCCATGGTACAGAAGCTACTGAAATTCCTGATTCTTCCACTAAATATTCCTCCCAAAAAGACAATGCTCCTCAAAGTGATAAACCTAAAGGGAAGGAGCATACCCCCTTCGTCATCTATTCCACTCTCTTAAGTTTGAATTTCTCTGCTTAAATGTTTTAGGTTACCAAGCAGCTCTTAGTTAATATGATGGTTATTTTAGTTAAGGAAAAAGTCAAAATATCATTATGACGTTATGCTTGAAAAGAAGCAAATAGAGATAAATCGATTGAATAAAGAGTTGGATAAACAACTGAAAGAGTATAAAGAGTTATCAGAGAGACACAAGAACCTTGTTGCGAGTGCACTAAAATTAAGATTTTTCAAAGGAAGGGAAGTTGCCCCACGACGGAAGAGAGCATGGCTCTATCAGGGTAAACTCTTGGCAGAGAACGCAGAGCTAATGACCCTTTTCTGGATGTTGATCAACGATAGAAATACCTTAGAAGAGTTTCTATATAGAGCTTACTCTAGGGGTAAGTTTATTGACTTCTCCTATTTAGGCAACAATTACGGGGGTTTTCTTAGGCGCTTTCGTCGCGGATACTTGGATAAGCATAGGTCTGATCCTCTTCCCGGGATGTGTTGGAATCTCCCAAGAGTTGCCTTCATTCCTCTTTCTTCTCATTCTCTTCCTCCCAAAAAACTCAAATACAATAAGAAAATATTTATTTCTGAATTGTACAAGAAATCAATTTTATATGAACTTGAGTGACTGTATAATTATGTTCTAGTAGCTTATGAATTTTGTCACCTTTTGTTTTTCTTCTTTTGGTCAAATTGTTTCATATTGTACAGACCAAAGACATCTTAAGCAGTCCGATTCCAATGGAACTTTTGAGTAAATTTGTTAAGTTAAGGAATGATTTTAACGAAAAATCATTAATTCTCAAGACACTACAGTTAGCGGGACATTGATTTCTCGGATATCTACAAGAAGTTTACATGCGATTTCCTCGTTTTTGTTTTGACTTCTTGGGTGATGAAAAAGATAAGTTGCTTAGTGAAATTTGAAGCTATTGCGCCAAATTAATATGCAATCACGCCAGTCCTCTATTCGGGGAGTGGGATTATCATCGATTCCCTTCGATTCACACCCCAGAAGAGATTAACACTTCATTCGATTCCACTCTCGCCCTATCTGCTAGGTCATTTGAAAAGCCAAAACTGTAGTTTCGAAACTCAAAAGGTTGGTTGAATGTTTAGGAGGAATTGTAATGCAATTTGTCTTTCTTTATTGTTTGTAAACTTTACTGTTATTAATGAAATAGTTTGTTTTCCATATATTAATCCCTGTTTTACTTATTCTGAACTAGAAACCTAATTAGTGCATGCATCTGATCCACCAGATGTTTTCTTGCAAGTGATTGAGATTAAAAATAGATTACTAGCAGACATTGAAAAGAGGAAGTCCTTCCAAGATACTTCGGCTTTACGGTTTTCGAACAACCCGGATGCGCAAGAGTGGCATAGGAAATACTATCAATTGAGGTTGACATTTAGAAAGAATAAAGAAGTAACTTCGAGCTTAGAGTATTAGTTGACGAGAAGATCAAAGAATCTCAAGCATCGAGAGAAAAGATAGAAATGGTTTTAATTTCTAAGCCCTCGATTAAGATTGATGCCGAAATGGCCAAATTACATCAACGAATAAATGATCTTGAAGTAGAGTTACTAAAGAGTTAAGTATCCTGTCAATCTCTGAAAGTTATCGCAAGTGGAAGCGAATCTAGCCTCCTTGCTCCTCCCAAAAGAGCGACTAGATCTCAGTCCTTAGTTAGTCAAGAATTTCCCACTCTTACAAGCCCACCTCCTAGCCTGAGTAATGAAGTAATCTCCAAGTAGGGCAAACAAGTATAAATTGAGTGCATGCATCATTTCAACAAAAAGTGGAATGAAAAAGTATCTCAGCGTCTTAATGATTATGAAAGCAAAGTTGAAAAGCTTGAGCGCGAGAAATACTTCTTAAACAAGAGATTGAAGAGTTAAAGAGCATGGTTCAAACTTTGAGAAGAGCCAACAAGACTCTCCATCATGCTTTGAAAATTCAAATTGATTCAATTAACGATGCAAACACTATTCAAAGGAAGGAATTTGATTCTATTCCTTGCTTTGATATCATTGTTTTTCTTACATAGTTGTAACTAAGATAGAAACATCCGTCTCAACCCAAGAATTCGTCTCAAGTACCCACTATTGAGAATCTGGTGAAAATGCCTAGTCCAGACCGGTATAAATCACCTAGAAATCCTATACTCGAACTGTAGATCAAAGGTGATCGTGGGAAAAAAATTCAAGTCCAACTTACAGCACTTATCGCTATAGGCTAACTTATTTATTCAATCTTAACCCTAACTTTTTTTCATTTATTTATACAAAATGTATCTCTTTTATTAATAAAATCATTTATAAAAACATTTCATAAATACAACTTAAGCTTAAACCTTTATAAAACTCTACCATGTCCTAAGAGTATATATTAAATATCAGTTTTAAAATTTTTTCTTTCAAATTCATATGAAGGTCCAATATAAATCTGGATCTTAGAACTGAGTCGACCTATTCGACTTTTTTACACGTCAGGTCTGACAAGTAGCTAGAAAGAGTAGAATCCGGTATCCAACTCTAGTCTATAGTCTACTTTTCCTTAGACAACCCTAAGGTGAAGATGTTTTTAGTCGGCCTAATAGGATGTAATAGTTTATACAATTTAGATGTAAAACAAAACATGGTTTTAATAAGACAATGTTTATTAAAATCTTCTCATTCAATTTAATATATTTTAAATCTTGTCTAAATTATTAATCCTAAATTTGAGAATTTACATAACTTATATCAAAATTTTGTATAACTAAAAAACATTATATCAAAATACTTTTTTCTCCGATTTCCTTTAAAAACTTTTAGAATTAAATGCCCAGATTTTATTTTAAATATTATTATTTGAAAAAAAAATAGTTTTAACAATCATCTGTTATCACTTGCTTTAGATTTGCTTGGATTCGAACTCGTTTCGATCGTCCAATGAAAATAACAATAATTTACTAAGTGTACTACAACATTTGTCTAGCAATCATCTGATCGTCATTTAGACATTTCCCTCAAACCATCCAAAGCAAAAATTTCTTTAAAAAAATTTGTACTCATAAATATTTATAAGTAATATTATATATATATATATTCAAAATCCTTTTTATTTGTAACTTTATATTCTAAATCCCACCTATAGAAAATCATCTTTATATAAATATTTCCTATTATAAATACCATTTTTTAGATATTTTTATTCAAGATAGAATTAACTTACAATACAATAAGAAATCATACAAAGTAATGTCAACAAAATATAGGTTTTATAGGGTTTTCTTAACATATATTTGAATCTTACTTAGGTTACATTTTAATTACATTATTTTAAATTTACATTTTTATTATTTTATTTTCTTTTAAGTTTACACTTTTAATTTTATATATAATTTCACACTTTCTATTTGTATATATTAAATCCATAAAAGCTAACTATTTTTCTCCTTTAACTATTTCAAATGAAATATTTTCCTCTTTATATTCCAAAACATTTACGAATTTTATATATAAACTCATTTTAAAATTCTTTATAACTTTTAAACTGTTATACAAGAAATAACAAGTACGCCCTTATATATAATACACTCAACTTATAATAGGGCATTCCATTACCCTATCTCTTCATGAGTTTACCCTAACAGGCTTAGGTTTACGCTCAACCAAAACTCTGATACCAATTGTAACGACCCGCCATTTTGAACGATTTAAATCGATAATAAACCACACATGTCTAACTCAAACAGTCCAAAAGATGGATTATCAATGGGGTTTATAATAAGAATCAAAGAAGGGAAGAGAACAATATACAGAATCTCACAGCAGAATGACAAAATATAATAATTACATAAACAGTTCATGAAGCTGTTTTACAATATACATTTTATTTCATTTACAGTATAATCAGATAATATTTTAACAGGCATAACAAAATAATGTAGCGGAATAATACTAGTAAATACGGTCTACCAAACTCCATCTTCATCTTCAAGAAACAAACATCTTCGAAAACTGAACCAACTCAACTGACCCGAGCATAAAGAAAAACAATACACTCGAGTTAGGACTATACATTCTTATTTAAATAAATTCAAATCAAGCAAAAGGTATAATAACTTAAGAGATGTTATGGGATTTTCCATCTCTAAGGATCCGTTAAACTATCTATATGTAGTAAGGTACGCTATATATGTAATGTATGTCAGTAATATAAAGTATTAATATAGCATTAAGGCTTTACATTGGTCCTCCTTAATACATTTTTAAGCATGTAGTCTATGCAGGTCCTATAACACAACTAGTAACATCGATAGCTAGGGATTCCCCAATAGTTACAATACTAAAACAAAGTGGTAGTTGTCTCGTATCGGGATAAATGAATGACAAGGCACGTGAAGCAATGTCCAAGGTAGGATACTACCGGTTTGCCCTCCCTGGCTGGTCGTAACCCCTGATAGTCGACCGCGTCCATCAGTCCAAAATCAAGGTGCAAAAATTAAGTTTAAAATCAAGATAGCAATACGAGAGAAAGATATCTGCTAGAGGTAGCTAACCTCATTAACCAGGTATAACTCCTGTTTTAGTCATTTCAAATTGACACAATTGTTAGGGTCATCCACCATCGTTTTATTACTTCATTCCAGCGAACGTTCTCCAAATCCACCTCTACATTCTAGAAACATCCTCCGCGTATATGGCTGTTAAAGTGGTTTTAATAAAATGGCAGAAAGTATGTCATTTATCCGGCCCCGTCTCTTAAACAACCAATCGTTTTATAAAAGGTGTTGTTTTTCCAATTTAATTTTTACAGCAAAATTGGTTAGGAATTTCAAGATGTGATGAACATGAAAAATTCTTCATTTTACTTTAGGAATCTATAGAAAAAGTTTCAGAAATTTTTGGAAGAACTTAATATTTTCCATGGTCAAAATATATCAGTTTTTACACTAGATAAATTATTAAAGGCATAAAAATTTGCAAAAAAATTCCAGTTTAAATTTCAAAGTTCTTAAAACATTTATATAGAATTTCCAATAAAATATTAGATTTTTCTATTTCTTCCAAATCAATTTAATAATTTTTCCTAATTTTCAAACTAGTGGTTGCAAAGATTAAATCATTAAAATTATTAGATTGCTGAATTAAATATAGGTCTCTTTATTAAATATTTTCCAAATAATATTCAGGTGATATAAAACAAATTAGACTATTTTAATGTATTTACAAAATTTCAATAATCCTATTTTCAAAGAATAAAATATTGAAATGGTTAAATTACAGAATTTGGTTCAGATTATTTACAAGATAGTTTTCTTTTGCTAAGATGGAGTTACAAAAAAAATCAAATTAAAATGGCAACTTTTTACAAATCACCTATTTATTCGTATTTAATTAAATATTTGTTCTAATAAATCTACACTTAAACTTCCTACCCAATTTTAAACTATTTTGTTCAAAATATCATTTATTATAGCATATCAAATATTTAGAATTAAACACATTCATTTGTGAAAAAATATCAAATGAGGACAAAACAGCGTTTAGTTTTGATTTCCTATTCTCGGGCTAAAATAGTAAAATTTCAGTTTCAAATTTTTTTATTTCAATACTAAAAGTCAAAGGTGCTTAAATTCCACTATCAGTAATATAGTTAATCAACATAACATCTGTAATTAGTTCATGATGAGGGTGTGATACAGTGTCAAAATAACCAATAAATTGGAATGGCATGGGATAGTAAATTTAAAATCATCACAATCATTTATAGCAACTATTCAACAATACAACCATATCGACCAACATTCAATTAAATTTATTTCAAACCTTAATCAATATAACTTCATATCTAATTTCCAAATAATGAAAATTCTATCTTATTTTCATTTATATTTCATTCCAACTTTTTTTTATAAATAAATGTTAAAATATTTATTCTAACAAATAGTTCTTAAGTTTATTCAATTAAATTCATTTCAAGTTGATACTATAATGTCAACATTCAATTCAAATTCAATTTAATTCCAATAGGATCTCATAATATCAATTTCAGATTCAATTCAACTAACTAGATTTTAATTTAGTTATAAAAGAAAAATATAGACCGTGAAGTATAAAAACTCACCTTTGATTTCGCACACTAGAATACCAAAACAATAGCAAGTCTAATTAATCATCAAATCTAGTTATTGCAATTCCAGAGATATGAATCTAATCTAGTTTCCTCTATCTAAGATTAAAGTAAGTATGAATCTGATTAATCCAAACCATGAAACTCACGTTTCCATTAGTATAAATTGTTTTTTTTAAAGCTTTAGGAAAAAAGCTGAAGTGGCAAGAGGTCAGGCGGAAGTAAGGGCAGGCAGAGCTGGTGGTAAGGAGGTCGGGTTGAGGTGGCCGTTGACATGAAAGGAGGTGGAGGATTGATGGTGAAGGGAGGTAAGAAGAAAAATATTGTAATGGAACTCACTTTTCAAAGCTACAGGAAATATGAAATATGAAATGGAGAAATATGGAAATGAACTAGAATGAGGTGGTTGGGAGATTGGTAGATCTGAGGAGGTGGGAAGGTAGGTGTATTGACGTGGGTAAGTGGTGGAAGGAGGAGTGCCATGAGGTGAATTCAAGGGGGTGAAGGGAATGAAAATGGAAAGGCCTGGGTCACGTTTGTGAAAAGAAGAAAGCTTCGGGGAAGAGAAAGAGAACAAAACAAAAATGAAAAGGAAAGTTTTAATAACAAATATATGGCAGTGACCGTTGAAATTTGAGAAGCTAGGCTGAAATAAAGGAATAGAAGGAAATGAAGAGACAAGTTGAAATTTGAAATTTTGACAAAACGAAAAGAGCTAAACTGAGGCAGATATCATTAACTAGTATAACCGCACGACGGTGGGGAAACCGACCGTTTTGTTGCAATACTTGTCATCACCTGTAATTATTCATTTCAATAAATTAGTGATCTCATTGTTCAATTGTAAATTAGAGGTTGCTGGTACTATCTTATTTTATTTTTTGTTGTGCAACATAGTGTTGTTGCCAAGTGATTAAACAGTCTAATTTGATTTGCAATCTCATGTGAATTCAGTGACTTTTGCTGATGAAACTGGCGAATCTTTTGTACTCTAGAAGTGATGATACCTGATTAATTGCACAAGATTTGTCTTTTTAATTTATTTTGTCTAATTCGTTTAATTCGACTCCTATTTTGTATGATTATGTATATTAAAATATTGGACATGAGGAGATGAAACTCCATGCTACCTTATTTCTGCAATAGCTAGCAAGTACTTATACCATTCTTTGTCCTGCAATATAATGTACCCCCGTATCCAAAATGAAACCTCCCTGCAAAATAGAAACAATCATATAGCACAAACATTTTAAAAAGACACATACAGCAACTACATGATACGAACAATATAATAGGGATATGTTACATCAAAATGATAATGCCTTTTTGAAACTTCTGAAACAACAGATGAATTTCAGTCTAATTTTTTTTAAGTTAGTGATAAAAAATGAATAGGTTAATTAACTGTAATTTAGTTTTGATTTAAAGTTCAGTTAATGTGAATTTAATTGTAGTCAAGATAGGAAATGAGAAAGTTTATTTAATGTGAATTAAATTGTAGTGTTATTCCTCCAAGTCAAGTTCAATAAGGCATCCAACATTGAAGCAAGTGTACAACAAAGAAATAGAAAGAAAAAATGCATTACTTATTGTAGTATCAAATGTATTTATTTGATGTAGTATCAAGTGTACAAAAAACAGTGAAGTGTTGTTGTTATTTCTAAGATGACAGCACGAAGCTACAAGTTGCCGAAATTATACAAAAATATAAGCTCAAGCACTACAAAATATGATTGGACAAAATATAAACTTGTATATGATTTGTAAGGGACCAATGAACCAATTAAGATCACAATGATTTATGGAACAGAACTGAATGCATTTTTAATGCAATCCATTTATAAACTTGTACATCATTTGTAATGGATCAATGGAAAGAATTAATATATAACCATACAAAGATCACAATGGATCAAGATTATATTTCATACAAATAAAAGTACATTCAGTAAAAGAATGATTATAATACACAAAATGAGATTTATGTCCTAGGGCAAGTACAATGAAATTTTTTCATGAACTTTTTTTAAAACATATGCTCAGTTTAAAACTGAGCGAGTTTGCTCAGTTTAAAACTGAGCGAGTTAAAACTGATTCTACATTCAGTTAAAAACTGAGCGTCTAACTGACTATTTGCTTAGTTAAAAATTGAGTCTATGCTCAGTTAAAAACTGAGCATTTTCTCAGTTTAAAATTGAGTGAGGTTGCTCAGTTAAAAACTGAGCATAAGCTCTGTTAAAAACTGAGCATAAACTCGGTTAAAAATTGGGTTAAAAACTTATCATAAGCTCGGTTAAAAACTGAGTATAAGCTCGGTTAAAAACTGGGTTAAAAGTTGAGCATAAGCTTAGTTAAAAACTGAGCATAAGCTAGGTTAAAAGCTGAGCCATGCTCAGTTAAACTGAGCGAGTTTTCTCAATTGAAAACTGAGTGTTTAATTGAGCGTTTTCTAAGTTAAAACCTGAGCTATGCTTAGTTGAAAACTAAGCGAGTTTAATCAGTTAAAAACTAAGCATATGCTCGGTTAAAAACTGAGGCATGCTTAGTTAAAACTGAGCATATGATCAGTTAAAAACTGATCGAGTTTGCTCAGTTAAAAACTAAGCATGTTGCTCTATTAAAAACTGAGCATTATTTCATATTTGCAATATTTTTCTTCATTGGTAAAATGACCAAACTATACACATTTTGAAACAATTTATTATTTCTATGGCAATCCTTTCTTCAGATGCAAAATTACTTTTAACTTCAGAGTTATTTAAGAATCTTAATACATGGATCCACAAACTATAAGAACTGATTTAATAGGCTTGGAAAGAATAATGTATAGAAAATAAAAACGAGAAATGCATTGTTTTTAAATGAAAGTCTTTACAGGTAAAAAGGTTTGGCATAGACAAATGCATTAAAGTGTTTCCAGGTTACCAAATATCTTAAAGAGTTAATGTTGAAAAATATTGTTTTGAAATGTGTCTAAATTTGTTATATGTTTTGAAAAGTGAGCTAAAATGATAAAAAATCATAGAATAATACAATAATATAATAAAAGAGGAACACCTCATATCCTATCAATATTTTGGGGTTATAATATTTAAAAATTTCAATAGGATACCGAGTAGGAAATCCACACATCCATATACACATATAATAGGCTTATGGAATACAAAGTCTGAATAAAAAGAGCTAGAAGTAACCTTGATGTTTTTTTGTCACCATCTAATACAATTTTCTCTTTGTTGAATCCTTCTAAAACATTGATTTTTTTTTCATAAGTTGATTCATTTCTCATAACTTTCATCGGAGTTAAGGCATTTCATGCTATCATAATTCTTTTCCTCGCTTAGTAAATATTTTTAAAAAGAAAATATAGGTTTAAGGTTTGGTCAAGGTTTACTGGGAAAACTCAGAAATTAATTGATTTGATGAAAAAGGAAACTAAGGGTACTTCGTGAAATTTATTTATTTCAATAAATAATATTTTTTTTCCAACTCCCTCATTCGACTAAGACATTTAGTTATCACAGAATATGTCACTTGCTCTATTCGCTATACCACTAAAAACTTGATGGTTCGAGAAAAGTTGTTATGTTCTCAAAATGTTGCGGGAGCAATGAATAAGAAAAAATGAATAAGAAAAATTAAATAAAATTGTTGTTATTACACCACTAAGTGCTCCCTACTTTTCTCTTGCTTTTTTACATTCAAATCCAATAGCTTATGCTGATGCCTTGATGTTGTAAAGTGGACTTCTAGGCCTCTGCGTCTACTAAAATACATGTCCCCTCCTTTGATTCAGCCCACCGCAGATTCCCACCAAAAGCATTCTCTGGTGCTTGAAATTCAACCAGGTATACTGGATTTAGGAGCCATGGTTTAACTATCAACTGAGCACAAAAGTGATAAATGATTAAAAGTTGATTCATCATTCATCATGAGTTCCTAATTCCAAGAATTTACCAACAACCTTTCCATGGTTTATTCAGCATATCCTGAACTAGTGCTTAGGCCATTTTGGATTACTGTTGCCAAATAGAATCGTTTCATCTACGTTGTCACCATAGATTTTCCAGTAATACAATCAATCAAAAGAACATGTTCACAACACCAATACAAATCATATTACAAAGCAATACAATCAAAAGAATATGTTCACAACATTGTATGCAGATAAAATCTAGGTTATGGGTTTAAAAAAAAGTACATTTGAGTTATCGGTATGGTATATTAAAAATATGGGTCGGTTGAGCCAGAAGTTCTGGGTTGCTATGTAGAAACTCCTCAAAGTTGGTTTTATGTTCGCGTGCCAAAGTTAAATCAGTCACCTAACAGAAAAATGAATCATTAAACATAAATTCATTTTATGCTATGTGGAATCCAAACATTACAACAAGTTGAAAGACAGACCATACCCTCCATCTTAGAAGTAAATTGCCCTCCACATTGTTGTTTTAGCTTCGTCAAAATGCTCCTCTCATGATCATCATTTGCACTCTTATCAAATAGCAATCTTCGTGCGAGCTTCTTCCTGTTACAAATTTTTTCTCGTCAATAAGTTAATTTTAACAATGAAACTTGAAGTAATCAAGTTAAATGACTATAAATTACCTATAAAACTCTGCAAATAGATCTTTATCGCTAATATATGCAAGCAACTTCACAACTTTCTCAAGCATCTCCTCAATAGCTTCATCACTTATTTTCTCACTTCCACCCTTCTTCAGTATATTGTCACAGAAAGCTGCCAACAGTTCAGCACTGGTGCTGCCTCCAACAGCCTTATTGCAGAAAACTTCAAAAACCTCTTTTAAAACCTGACAGGACAAAAAAAATTGAGACATCGAACAACTATGATACCATTACCTTCTATAGCATGAAATCTTCAATTGCTCGAGCCATTTGCTTTTTGGATTTTGGAAAATCAGATCTTTAGGGTTTTATAGAAATTGATTTGGGAAGAAACTGAATCGCGTTTTGTATCAAAGAACGATTTCGGTGATAACTGAAATTTAGGTAGTTGGAGATATTTTAAGAAGAGTTATTGGAAACGGTAGAAGAAGCATCTAAAAAGAAGGAGAAGAATAAGGAAAGAGTACACGGAAGCAACAACAGAGAGGAACAAGGCATATAATTTTGGCTTCAGAAAAATTGATTGTGGCCAGTAGAAGTAGAAGTAAGCAAACCTCCCTACGGTCGGTTTGATAAAGGAAATGAAGAGACAAGTTGAAATTTGAAATTTTGACAAAACGAAAAGAGCTAAACTGAGGCAGACATCATTAATAAAGGAAATGAAGGGACAAGTAAATTTAAAATTTGAGAAGGTATTATTATATACTACAATCAAAATGATCAAATTTCAAAATGTAACGTTCCCTCAATTAATTTTCTGAACTCCAAAATACTCACGTTTATGCCCATTTATATTTACTGATATACAATAAATAAAATTTAACCCTCTAATTAACATAACGAGGACCGCCACTACACAAAATAAAAGATGAATCGAAACTCCAATTTCAAAATTAAAAATGATGTTTTTCTCAATGCGTAATCACGAACTCAAAATTTAATTTAATTTAAATTTTAAGATTAATGTTAAAAACACTTCTATAACGCCTACAACTGTTATTTAAGTCATAAAATGTTGTTTCAAAATTAGTTTTTCCTTTTTTTATAAAATTATACTTACCCTCAAAATTAAAACGTTTATTTCATTTTTCTCAAAACATTATTTTATTTTTATTAAAATGTTCTTACTATTTTAACGCAAACGCATGTTTCTTTTATTAAACGCCATTAATTACGATTAACTTTTCTTTCTTTTTAATTAAAAGATTCGTCATCAAATTAATTGCAATTTAATTCAATATTAAAATGGACCCTAATTAATAGGAAGAGAAATAAAACAATTGTATTCTTTTTATTGTAATTCAAACATATTTATAAAATTATCGTATACAAACAAGAGTTATAAATTACTTACTAAATAAATGTTTTCTTATTCCAATAATCAAACTTATCTAAAATACATTTCAAATAAATAACTTATGCTTTGTCCTTAAATGAAAACATTAATTTTTTTTTTATTAAAATTAACATGTATTTTTCCAATCCTTATTAACTACATATAGACCAATATCATTAGATTATATTCTAATATATGTTACCCTTTTATCTTAAAGCGATATTTTTTATTGAAAAGAATTCAAATTAAGATCATAGCTTATATTCTAATATATTTTACCTCAATAAAATCGTAAAATTTTAATTTCTAATAATTTTATTCAAAAATTTATTCAATTTAGTATTTAAATGTTTAAAAAATACAGGTCGTTACAATGTATATAACCATAATTATTATAGTTGTGTATTTATCTTAAAATTGTTTAAGATAAATAAATTATAAATTTTGAATTAGTTAAAATATTTAATTAAATTGTTCGATTAAATAAAAGGAATTATTGGATAAATATATAATTAAAAGTTAATATGTATAGACACACATATATTGATGTGTGTATATAAACAAAACTATAAATGTTATAGTTAATTATTTATCCTAATTGGTTTAAGATGAATAATATAAAATTAATAAAATTTAAATAAAATTTAACTTAACTAAATTAGTTGAATAAATTAGTAATTGAGAATTAATTAACAAGAACCGAAAGTTAAGTAAATGCGATTTAATTAACCAGAACTAAAATTAATTAAATATAATTTAATTAATAAGAACTAAAATTAATTCAATACAATTAATTAATAGGAATTAAAATTAATTAAATATGATTTAATTAGTAGTATTTCAATTTAAGTAAATATGATTTAATTGATAATATACATACATTGCATAAGTTGAATTAAATTATAATAGTTATAAATGAGTTAAACTTATATAACTGTATATGTATAAACATGATTTAAGTTGAATTGAAATAAAACCAAAACAGATTTTTAGAATAAGTACATATATAAAGTACGTATATTGTAATTTCAAATGTGTCTGATAATTGAATCACGATGGTACATCAGAAGAAATACATTTTTTCCTTACACTGATATCACTCAAAATATATTAAAGATTATGAATCGTTAATATAGTTTACCTCTATCATTTATATGTTGATATATTACTTGTATATGCACTGATTATTAAGCAAACCATGCTAGAGTTGTTATATGTAGTATTATTAATATTTTGCCTGGACGAGGTAAGATAAATTCATGTATTTATTGAGCAAAATCAAGGTATATGCATTATACTTAAGTCGTCAAAAAATGATAGGTAAGAGTGAATAATCTCTCTTAATTTTTGAGTAAACTCATGGTCAAGGTTGAGATTAGGGCAAAGACCCTAGTTAGGAGTTGTATATGATAAAATTGATAAAGGTTTATCCATCATTAGCAAGCCTATAATCTGCTGAGAAAACTCAAGTTCAAAATCCAAGGCAATTGAGTCCTTACACTCACTAGAGAAGTTCAAAGATTTCTATATTTCTCTTAGGTTTTTAAGTAATATAAAAATCTAAGGGAGCCTTATTAGAAAATGAAACAAATACATAACCTTTCTAATATTGTAAGAACACAAGCTATACAAAATTAAAATCATCTAATTTAATGAATTTGTGTAATTGGTCTAATTGATATTGATCTACTAATGATTTGAATAATCATTGACAAAGAAATATAATATATACTTACTAATAAATATTTTAGCATGTTGTCACTTCAAGACTAATGCAAGAGTCAAATTATACAACTGCTAAATACATTCGTAACTTGGTCACTTAAGTGATTATTTTCCCAAGACTGTGTATTTTTTACATGACTTTTGAACTCTAAAAAATACAAGAATATGGACGTTTGATCCACATTAGATCATATACAACAGTTGTATGGTGAACAGTTGCTCGTAATGTACGAAATCTCGATGAAATTGGTTCATTCGAATTAAGCAAATAAACCATTTTACAAGCTCATGTGTTCAATATGATTGAGTAAAAAAAGAATCTTATTATGTTAATGTAACACGATGGAAATTCTAATAATAAATTAGAATATTAAAAAGGGTAAAAATGTAATTTTACCAAAAAAGAACAAAACAATAAATTTTCACAAACATTGGAATTAGGACTTAGGACTTATTCCATTGCGTCTGGAATGTTGTTTACAATTACATATATAACTTGTTAATTTTGATAAAGCATGTCAAAATTAACGAAAACTATAAGCAATGGCGTTTTTGTAATTATTGATTTCGGGTTTAGATAAAAGAACCATAGTTTTCAACTATAAATAAGGCCCTAACCCTCACTCCTTTTCACTTTAAACCCTAGCTGCCACTTTTATGTTCAGTATGTACAATTCTTCTTCGTAAATCTAAGAAATGCTCATCTTCTCTTCATGAATTTCTACATCAAAAATAAAACACAACATATCCAATTCAAAGAAGAGAGAGAAAGAGAATTAAAATTAAGAGAGAAACAGATAAGTAAGGTGAATCAATCAAGCTTGGTGACTTAGGAAAGAAGATTCAAATTAAGTTAGAAGAAGGAAAACTCTGAAATGGTGAGTAAATTGATTATGATGTTATGATTATTCATAAGCAATTCAATTCCTTTATATTCTACCTAAGTAAAAATATAATTTTTGAAGTTGGAAGAATAATTTCAGCTTAGAGTTTATTTAATTTATAATTTCAACTATAAATCAAAAAGGGTGGTAGTGACGGAAAACCACTAGGCGTTAATTTAATAAGAATAATTATTGAAAAAGGGAAAAAGATGGACCAGTGAAATTCATATCAAATTCTATGAAGATAAATCCTTATTTGATAAAGTTTGTTTCAATTTAATAAACGAAAGTAATCGAATACCCTTTATCTAACCTTGAATTGATTATTTAACTTGGAATATGTGTGTGTGTGTGTGTGTGCATGAAGGTATATAGGTAGTTTATTGAAAAGTTATATATAGATAATCGTTGAAATTAACTAGCTAAATTCATGTAAACAAAAACAACAACAATACAAAAAATATGGTTAAAAATGAACCTTAAGTTTATACTAGAATTAACCAAGAAGACAAATGAAATAAATAAAATAAATAAAATAAATAAAATAAACAAATTACAATAATCTGTAAAACCCTAATAGACATCCAAAACATTAATCTAGACATCTGAATTAAAACATTAATCAGATATCTGAATCAAGGTACAAATGCCTTGATTTTAGCAAATTTTAACCCAAAAGAAATCAGTTCAAATTCGACTCGATTCAGATGTATGAATTCTTTTTCAAATGTCTACATTTAGACGTATGATGAAAGAAGCCAAACATCTAAATGCCTGGAAAACTACTTTTTAAAAAGGGGGTCTGAAGTCTAAAATAAATTTTCGGATATCTAAATTACTTTGGCAATTCCAGGTTGAATCTAGACTTGGTGCATGCCAAGTAGGATGAATAAGGGGACCTGTACCCACTTTTTTTTACTTTTAGGAGTTCATGTAATTTCATGGTGCAGGTATAATGGGCAGTATCAGTTCTACAGTGGATGACGTATCTAGGTTCATACTTCATAACGGGCATAACGTGGAACTCGATAAGGCATGCAATGATAGCGCATCTAGAAGCTCTTGTTGTTACTGGGGCACTCTTGGTCATAGTTAAACATGTTGGAATCAGGGAAGGGAGACACAGACGTTCGTAACAATGGGGCTATATGGCCAGGTGATGGCTGAACCTATAGGGGAATCGCTGCATTGATTTCTTTAGCTTTAGGTTGAATGATAAAGAGCATATGACACATTTACCATTGAAAGGTGACATGAATGCTTTGGTAGGCCATAAATCATCGAGGTTGTATATTCAATGCGAGCCCAAGCATTGCGATGTTCACTCAGTGTGTAAGTGCAATATATATGATTCGTCATTGAGAATGTTAACTTAATTTTTGTTAGGAAGTTATTTATCAAAATCATATACTAGGGACTGATTTAGAGTTATTAGTTGTCGGTTGCTTAACCCACAGTTGGAAACCTTCGTAAGTTGTGGTTGATGTAGGAGCAATAAGAATTTTACCCATGGTTTGTACAGTAGCCAATCTTTTATATGTTATACACAAACACAAATAGATACCTTGGGTTGTGTAGATTATACACGCAGATTACTTATGAACACCATATACTAGTAATACAATTCATTTATCAGACTTTGTCTGGTCTACTTCTTTTCTTCCCTTTTTATACCCATTGTAGGAGGACAGGCTAGTAGGTGATTTGACCAGAACACAATGCGTGGAGGAGGAGATTAGATGCTTAGAGTTACATTTCTTATAGTTATTCTCCATGTATTTTATACTATATTATTCTATCAGCTAGACTTGTGTTGTTATTTGGAGACATTATTGTACAGGCTATGTTATGTTAGGACTATTATCTTATTGGCTTATTTTTAGTATTTATATTTTATTTTCTTCTGCTGATAGATCTGAAAGTGTGGAATACATTGAATTATATATTAGTCTCTATATCCTATAATGTTCTAAAACCCCGATGACTCGTACTTTTTGGCATGACGTGACTTAAGAAGGCATTTCAGATTTTGAATCAGTGTATCTGGAGGTGTGGATTGTCACAGTTCGTAACAGAGCTTAGGTTCAGGATTCTTTAGGGATTAGGAGGGTATTGAGAGAATGTACTTTTATTTTATTTAAATTGTTGTATATACTTATGTATATGTATAAGTATAATGCAATCACACCCTCATTTTCTAGTAATGCTTAAAACTATTAAGGAAAGTTGCTAATAATTCCTATTTACAAATAAGTGAGAATGAGAAATCAAACTGGAAATAGTTTTGGTGAGGCAACCGAGGTTTCAGGCGCGAATGTTCCTATATGTTTCCGCTAGTATCTTCAAGCAAGGGGCCAGACTGAACTCAACCTCGATAGAGGACCCTTAGCACCAGCACATGTGGCATCCCTAGCCCCTCCGCTTACTTTTGATTTTCCTAAGTTATGTCGGGATTTCCAGGGTTTGGGTGAAAGAATTATATTGGGACTGAACCATTTGTTGATGCATAAGTATGGATGAGGAATTGTGATAGGAATTTTGTTATAATAGGTGAGGGGATGCGGTGAAGAGATGATTAACTTCATAGCACTTGCAAGGAGAAGCCTTAAACTGGTGGGAGATTGTTATTACTGAGATAGATAAGACTGAGATGATTTGGACCGATTTAAGAAGCACTTTGAGACTAATTCCATTTTTGAGGAAGAATGGGGAGTAGAGCTAGAAAAGTTCATTCATTTGGACAAGGTGACCGCAATGTCAAGGAGTATGTGAATGAATTTAATTAGCTGGCGAAGTATGGCTTAGATCTTATTAAAACACTAGTGAAAAAGGCTACTAAGTTTGCCAAGTAGTTGAATCCATCTTTGAGCGACATTGCTTTGAGCTATGTACCTATTGGAGCTACTTTTGAGTGCTTGATGGAGATGGCGTTGCTGAATTCAATTAGAAAGGAAGAACCTAAGAAGGCAGAGGTGAAGCCAGTTTAGCAAGACCATCGCAGAAGTGGAATGAGAGCTCTGGGAAAGATAAGAACCAAATTTTTAAGTGTAAGAAGTGCCGGGGCAATGGGCATTTCGCAAGGGATAGCAGGACGAGCATTGCGAAGATCAAATGTTACAGCTATAACCAATTTGGGCACATGAAGAGAGAGTGTCAGTACGTACTAAGACTTCTACCTAGGTGGTTCTAGCATATGCACCTGATGTTATGCCTAGCATGAGCGCTGCTCGAGCTATTGATAAGGGAAAGAAGGCTATTATAGAAGGTGTGTTAACTGTTTTTTATTTATCTATTCATAATTTATTTGACATCATAGTATCACACTCGTTTATTTCAAGTAAACTAGTAGATGGATTACACTTAGAAACTAGTATAGTTACAGTCCCTACAGTAGTATCGAATCTTGTTGGAGGATCGATTCATTTATCCATTGTTTAGGAATGGACTGGATGACTATGTATGGAGCAGTGCTAGATTGTGATAGAAGGTGGATCAGTTAGGTACTTATAGTGGGAGTAGCCTTAAGGCTTATTGATATCCCAAGCATCCAATTATGTTGAGTTACCTATATTCTTTAGACCTGTCACGTGACAAGTTGGCTTCAGTACCAGTAGTTCATGACTTTCCAAAAGTCTTTTTCGAAGTTTTTGGCCTTCCTCCCCATAGGGAGATCGAATTTTGAATCTATCTTGAAAAGAATGCTAGACCTGTTGCCTTACCCATTAGGCATATGGATCCTAGAGAAAGACGCAAGCTAAATAAACAAGTGAATGAATTATTGAAGAAGGGCTTTATTTGGAGAAGTATTTCAAAGGGGGGATCACTAATTGTCTTTGCTACTAAAACAAATGGCACTTTAAGGCATTGCATTGATTATTGCAAGCTAAATAAACGAATAAAGAAGATTCGTTATCCACTGCCACGTATAAGCGATCTCTTTGATTAGTTAGTTGGAACAAAGGTATCCACTCAGCTTGACTTGGCTACTGGGTTCCATCTGTTGCGTGTAACCGAGGATAGTATTAAAAACCCACTTTTCGCACACCTGACGGACTTTATAAGTGGTTAGTCATGGCATTTGGACTAACCAATGCACCAGCATATTTTGTCGACCTCGTGAGTCGAGTCTTTAGAGGGTTGCAAAATAAATTCGTGGTGGTATTTGTTGATGAAATACTTTTCTATTCGAAAAGCAAGGAAGAGAACGTGTTGCATTTAGGAGAAGCACTCAATACATTCTGTAGGCATAAGCGAAAGGCAAAATTTTCCAAAAGTCACATTTGGCATAATAAGGTTCGCTTTCTAGGACATGTTTTCTCTGAGCATGGGCTAGCAATCGTTCCTAGTAAAGTTGTTACACTACAGGATTGGCATGTACCGAAGAATGCTATGGAGGTGAGAAGTTTTCTTGGTTTGGTTGGCTATTATAGGAAGTTCATTAAGGCTTCACTAAAATTTACACACTATTGGCATACCTTACAAAGAAAAAAAAATTTCTCATGGAACTCAAAATGTGAAGATACTTTTGTTAATCTGAAGGAGTTGTTGACTAGAGCACATGTTTTTGTACTCCTTAATGATACAAGGCGTTGCAGTATATACTATGCTTGTGGTACAGGATCAGACGTAAAGTAGATGCAGGAGGGTAGAGTTGTTTGTTATGCTAGTTGACAATTGAAGGTACACAAGAGAAACAACCTAACCTATGATCTAGACTAGTAACCACTGTCTTTGCCCTCAAATCATGAAGGCATCATCTTTTAGGGAAGCGATTTGAGATATTCACATATCATAAGTCTCTCAAGTATTTGTTCTCTCAAAAGATTTGAATTTGAGGCAACAAAGGTGGATGGAGTTCTTGGTGTTGTATGATTTCAGTATCTCCTACACTCTACTAAAGGGCAATGTTGTAGCCGATGCCTTGAGTAGGAAGCATGTGATGTTGGAATGAAAGCACTTAGAGTTTATTTTTACATTGAATTTTAGACCTCCATCGGATATTACATCAGGATTGCTTGCAGCTTTAGACGTTCAACCTTCACTTATGGACCGCATTGGTTCAAGTTAGAGGCAAGATAAGAAGTTATTAGATAATTTTGAGAAGTAGAACAAAGGAGAGCATTCGAGCCATTTGGATTGATATTCCATTAATTCGAAAGAATGGTTGCGAAGAGATGGTAGGTTGTGTGTCCCTATTATTAAGAAGTTAGTGGACATTGTACTAGAAGAGTCCCATCGTTCTAGGATGACTATTCATCCTGATGGTGAAAAAATGTATCATGATATGAAGAAAGTATTTTACTGGCCTAGTATGAAGGGAAGTGTAGTGGAGTTCATTTCCAAATATGTGATTTATCAAAGGGTAAAGGCGGAGAAGCCTGGTGGATTATTTCAACCTTTTAACATTCCATGGTAGAAGATGGGAA
The DNA here is from genome assembly GCA_030737815.1 of Allium fistulosum. Taxonomy (NCBI): domain Eukaryota; kingdom Viridiplantae; phylum Streptophyta; class Magnoliopsida; order Asparagales; family Amaryllidaceae; genus Allium; species Allium fistulosum. Next base: position 942,698,936 of record CM060908.1, read on the forward strand.
AGAATTTATATGGTCTTTGTTAACGGGCTACCTAGGAGTGGAAGGGGGAATGAGAGTATTTGGCTCATAGTCAATGGACTGACTAAATGCGCTCATTTTATTCCAAATAGTTGCATCTTTGATGACCTTATATGTGAGAGAGATAGTTCGGTTGCATGGAGTTCCTTTTAGCATTATTAGTGATCGAGATCCGCTTTTCACTGGTGAGTTTTGGAGGAGTATTTAGGAGGCCTTAGGCACTGAACTAAATTTAAGTACTGCATGTCGCCCACAGACAGATGGACGGAATGAGAGGGTAAATCGAGTATTGGGGGATTTTCTACGGATGTGTATCTTAAATTTGTTAGTTTCTTGCGAGGATCATTTACAATTAGTAGAGTTTTCATATAATAATATTTATCAGACAAGTATTGGGATGGCGCCATTCGAGGCATTATATAAGAGGTCATGTAAGTCTCCAGCTTGTTGGTAGGATACTACAAATAAAGTTATTCTTGAACCATGTATGACTAAGGAGACTTTGGGGAAAGTGGACTTGATCTACAGAAGGATGAAGACTGGCCATGATAGGCAGAAATCATATGCTGATAGGAGGCAAGAAGAGTTTTGAGTTCGCACTGAGCGATATGGTTTTTGTGAAGGTCTCGCCATTTAGGCAGTTATGAGGTTTGGTAATTCGAGAAAGTCAGCACCAAGATTTGTAGGGCCATTTCCGGTCATGAAGAGAATAGGGAAGTTTGCTTATAGAGTGGAGCTTCCTGAAAAGTTGGCGGGAGTTCATAATGTCTTCTATGTGTCACACTTATGGAAGTGTCTACATGATTCAACTACCATGGTCAAGCCAAGTCAGTTGGAAGAAGTTCAAGTAGAGAGAGTCACTTGTTCACCGTGCACATACCCATATTATTGAGCATGGGATAAGGCAACTCTGCAATAAAGTAATTACACTGGTTAGAGTCTAATGTGGAGACGGTCAAGCTGAGAGTACTTGGAAGCCCAAGAGAAAATCCGAGCTACCCACCTAGAGCTCTCTTCTGGTATATTTCCATTTAAGTTAGTATAATCACTTGTACAATTAGCATTTAGCTTAGAATATTCCATAGGCAAGAGTGATTGGATGTTATGCATGGTTGTGAACGTTTCATTAGGGCATGTTTTGGATGATAGTTGTTAATGTATGAATTATATAAGTTACTATTGCATATATGGGCTAATATGTTAATGTTGGCCTACAACACACATTATAATATCCATTTTATTTTATCATATATACACACACACACACACATGATGGTTTTTGTATTTTTTTCATATGTATTGAATGGTTGCTCGTTCATACAGAATTGCAACTATAGGGCATTGCATACATTTTGGAGACATGGCATAAGCACTTGCATTTCAGGAGGTTGACTAGTTCAGAAGACCGCCTAATTTTACCTTACATTTATGTTCATATGCATTCCATACCAATATGTACATGCTGCATTAGAATTTTTGAACGTAAGGACAATGTTTGCAGATGGTTCATGGTTGAGTAAAAGGTTATAGATATTGGTTGCACGAGTGAATTACATTTTTCCATCCTTAGAGATTTCACGAAATCCTTTTAAGGGGGAGAATATAACACCCCAAATTTTTTAATAATACATTAAAATATTAATAAGGGTAAAAATATAATTTTATATAGAAGAACAAAATAGTAATTTTCAAAAATGATGGAATTAGGCCGTAGGGCCTATTCCATTACGGAGTGTTATTTACAGTTAGAAAACATATATAACTTTTTAAATTTGATAAAACATGCCAAAATTAAAGAAATAAATAACCAATGGCATTTTCGTAATTTTTGCTTTTAGGTTTAGACCAGATAACACTAGTTTTCAACTATAAATAAGACTCTAATCCTCATTCATTTTCACTCGAAACCCTAACCGCCGCCTTTGTATTTTGTACATACAATTCTTCTTCCTTAGAAACTTCTCAAATCCAACAATAATTCCATTCTCTTCTAAAATTTCTACATAAAAAATAAAATAAAACATATCTAATTCAGATAAGAGAGAGAATCAAAATTAAAAGAGAAAGAGATAAGGAATGGCAAATCAATCAAGCTTGGAGGCCTAGAAATGGATATTCAAATCAAGTTAGAAGAAGTAAAACTTTGAAAAGGTGAGTGAATTGATTGTGATGTTAGAATGATTTATAAGTAATTAAATTAATCCATATTCTACTTAAGTAAAAATATAATTTTTGGATTGGAAGAATAATTTCAAACTAGAGTTTGTTTGATTTACAATTTAAACTATAATAAAAAAAAGGGTAGTAACTATGGGAAACCACTAGGTGTTAATTTAATAAGAATAATTATTGAAAAAGGAAAAAGATAGACTAGTGAAATTCATCTATGAAGATAAATCCTTATTTGATAAAGTTTGGTTTGATTTGATAAGTGAAAGTAATTGAATACCCTTCTTATCTTACCTTTAATTGATTATATAACTTAGAATATACATATATACATATATAAATATATTTGTTTGAAGATATATATGTAGTTTATTAAAAAGTTATGTATAGATAATCGTTGAAATAAACAAGATAAATTCGTGTAAACAAAAATAGCAATTATGCATAAAATACGGTTAAAATCGAACCTTAACTCCATACTCGAATCTGTGAAGAAAAAAGAAAAACAAATAAAATAATCAAATTATAAAAATCTGGAAAATCCTAGCCACACATTTAAAACATTAATCAGACGTCTGAATTAAGGTTTAGATGTATTGGTTTCAAACAATCTTAACTGAAAGAAATTAATTCAAATTGGACTCAATTTAGACGTCTGGATTTTTTTCACACATATGGAATCAAAACCAGAATTTTGGATGCTTGAAAACTATTATTTTTAAAAAGGGGTTTAGATGTATGAAGTAACTTTTCAAATGTTTGAATTATTTCACCAAGCTCAGGTTGAACTTAGACCTAATGCGGGACATGTAGGGCGAATAGGGGGACTTGTTCCCACTTTCTTGACTTTTAGGAGTTTGCGTAGCTTCATGGAACAAGTGCAACGGGCAGCATCAGTTCTACACTGGATGATGTACCTAAATTCACACTTCATGGCAGACATAATATGGAATTCGACAAGATGTGCGACGGTAGTACAACTAGAAGCTCTTGTTGTTATCAGGACACTACTGATCATATGTTAAACATGTTGGAATTTGGGAAGGGAGACAGAGATGTCTACAATAGTAGGGCTATACGGCTAGGTAATGGCTTAACCTATGGGGAGTCACTATAGTGATTTCTTTAGCTTTGGATTGAATGAGCATAGGGCACATTTACCACTGAGAAGGTGAAACGAGTGCTTTGGTAGGCCATAAATCATCGAGGTAGAATACTCGATGCGAGCCCAAGCATTGTGATGTTTGCTCAGTGTGTAAGTGTGATATACATGATTCGTCATTAAGAATGTAAACATTCAATGTTGGTTAGGGAGTTATTTATCAAGATTATATACTAGGAATTGACCCAGAGTTATTGATTGTCGGTTGTTCAACCCTCTGTTAGAAACCTTTGTAAGTTGTGATTGATCTAGATGTAACAAGAATTATAACAATGGTTTGTAAAGTAACTAATCATTTATATGTGATACGCGAATACAAATAGACACTCTAGGTTGTGTAGATTATAAGTTAATTTAATTGCTTGTAAATACCATACACTAGTAATACAATTCATTTACTAGACTTTGTCTAGTCCACTCCTTTTCTCTCCCTTTTATACCAATTACAGGAGGACAGACCAGTAGGTGATTTGGCCAGGACATAGTGCATGGAGGAGGAGATTAGGATCTTAGAGTTACATTTCTTATAGTTATTCTCTATGTATTTTACGCTATATTATTTTATCAATCTGATTTTATGTTGTTATTAGGAGACGTTACTGTATGGACTACATTACTTTGGGGCTATTATATAATTGGCTTATTTTCAGTATTTATACAAATCTTCCGTTGTGAGATCAGAAAGTGTAGAATTTTTTGATTTTATATTAGTATATGTATCGTGTAATGTTACAAAACCCTGACGACTTGTACTTCTTGGCACAACGTGAGTTCATCAGTAATTTAGTCTTTGAATCGGTGTGTCCGAAGGTGCAGGTTGTCACGATTGAAAACAATAAAAGACCGAGGACTAGAGGTTAAACTTGGAATTTGTTCGTTGAAATGTTAGTTTCGATCAGTTTACTTAAATGTAACATATTTGATATCATAGAAATGTTTAGGATGTCTGAATGCGCTTTGGTAAAGAATTTGGTGCGATTTTGTAGTTAGAGTCTCCCTTTGAATGGTTCGACCATTGTAAAGAAAAGCTTATGCTTAATAGTGGATAGGACGATTGGGATAAAGAGAGTTAATATTCACTTCTGCTTCATGAAGAGACATTGGAAACGTGAATTGTATAAAATACTATGTAGTTATAGAGTTAGGGGTATGCCCTAGTGCAATTATGTAATTTTTTACATATATTTAACTCGATAACCAATGTTTTTCACATTAAAAGTGTTTTTTTTTCTATTGTATACTTGTCATATTGTGATATGTTATTATTTACTTTAATTATATCAAATATAAAATCCTTAAATGATATGTGACAGTAATTAAAATGTGTTGTAATCATGAGAAATTTATCGTATTAAAAATAACATATTATTTTAAATATTCCTAGTCAAGAAGTTTTGAGACAGTATATCGATACATTCGTTGAGACTAGAGTATGTAACGCTCTCCAAATGTTAGCCATTGTAGTACCCATGACTGTTAAGGGCAATAAGGGTTTACGTACTGTTTGCGCCAAAATTGGTCACAAACCCCGAATGTTGTGAAAGCACCAGTGTATAAATATAAATCAACAATATTCACACACAAATCTCAAATCTAAGCAAATAGAGTGCCACAATTCAGAAATAATGAACAGAAACACGAGATTTATAGTGGTTCGGCGATCTTGCCTACGTCCACTCTGAAGTTGATGATTTTATTGATGTTCACTCGATGATTACAATCTCTTCTAATGTAGTACAACTGAAATTATATTCTAAGTCTCAATCTAAGGTAGCGGTGGTGTTCTGGTACGTCAGGGGGCCCACATGGCCGAAATCTGAAGATCCGGGCCCACTTTGGGATCGATTCGACCCTTGGTCCGAATCGATCAAGAAATCATCCGATCGAGCTGAAATTTGGAGTGAACATTCTTCATCATGTGCTTAAGCTTCTGTGAAAATTTCATGGCATTTGGACTTGTGGATCTCAAGTTATGATCGATTCAAGTTGGTGTTTTTCGTTTCCTGGAGTCGTTCGAATCGATACGTTCGAATCGATTCGTTCGAATCGATCCCCCCGTATGCGAAGACTTCGGCGTGGTGCGCATGCCTCGGGTCAACCCCGTTTTATCTCCGAGTTTTACTGAGTCGTACCCGGGGTTTTAGCTGTGTGGACTCGAGACGTTGGATTCGAAGACAGTGATCATATCTGGATTCGAACAAGGGTTCGTTCGTATCGATCGTGACGTGTTCCATTCGATCGATACGAAGCAACTATGTCTGGATGGATTCGAAGGCTTCAATTGCATGGATTCGAAGACCTTCCCATTGATCGATTCGAAGCTGGATATATTTTGATCGATTCGAACCACGGGAGGCCTTGGATGGATTCGAACGTGGAGGGTGTTTTGATGGAGTCGAAGCAATGGTACTTCTCATGGATTCGAAGTAATGCAGGGACGATGGATCTGAGCTAAGGGTTTGTTCTGAGGGATACGAAGGGGATGGAGTCAATCTTGATGGAGTCGACCTTGATGGATACGAACTTCATGGATTCGAACTTAGGGTAATTTTCTCCATCTTGAATCGATGATATCTTGAGCGTACGAGCTCGGATTGACTTGAGATTTGGAACGTTGCCTCTCATGGCTTAGCTTGTCATGTCCTATCAATTTTGGCTCGATCCGGACTCGGACAAAATTCGTCGATATCCATGGTGAGCCTATGTATGACTGATCTCTAGGACGGACCGTCATTTGTTGTCTAGTCAACTTTTTGGTGTCACGGCCTTGCCAAAAGGCGGGATAACATTTGCCCCCCAAAACATGCCTTGCGATAGGAAGGTGTGTTTTGTAGTTTCACAAGTTGGATGTTCATATCCTGCTGATGACCTGTGGTACAACCTGCGAAGAGTTTGACAGTTTTATATGACCTTAAATGACGACCGTTCGCGATCTAGCCATTTGAGGTGGTATGCGACCGTTCGCGATCTAGCATTTCTACATGGCCCCAAATGACGACCGTTCGTGATCAAGCCATTTGAGGTGAGGGGTGCCGTTCGAGGCGAGTTGTGACCGTTCGAGGTCGGGTGCCGTTCGTGGCGAAGTGTGATCGTTCGTGATCGAATTGTGACCGTTCACGGTCGGGTGCCGTTCGTGGCGAAGGGTGATCGTTCGCGATCGAATTGCGACCGTTCGCGGTCGGGTGCCGTTCGTGGCGAAGTGTGATCGTTCGCGATCGAATTGTGACCGTTCGCGGTCGGGTGCCGTTCGTGGCGATTTGAGTGTGCCCGGGGAGGGACTTAGTATCATCCGTACCAGGTTTCACGTTCGGGTGAATTCCCGGATTGTTTGTTGCAATGGTTTATCGCCATCTTAGAGCATGCCTAGGGACCGTTCGTGATCCCGTACATGTGTAAGTGGCTTAGCCGTTATGAAATCACAAGTAGCATTTTTTCATTGAAAATAAGTCTTTAGCAGAAATGTTAAACAAAATCAAGTCCAAATATTCAAATCAAGATGAAACAAAAGCAAAGCAAGGATGTCGAAGTGCAAACTCCCGCAACGATAGGGTTAACAGTCATTTAGAGCATGCCTATGGACCGCTCGTGATCTCGCATATGTGTAAATGACTTACCCGTGTTGGTGAGAGGTTTGCGACTTGTCCATCGTTATTTTAACTAATTGATAATCATACGATGCCCCGGCTCGGGGGCACCCCTGGCCGATGTAGACGGCGGTTGCTCTGGCTCCACTGCTGGAGCTCGCCTTCTCACATACTGAAGTAGCATACCGTTCCTGATGTGCCCTTCCACCTCATCCTTCAGATGTCTACAGTCGTTAGTGTTATGACCATTCAGTTCATGGAATAAGCAGTATCTGTCTGATTTCCTCTCGTCAACAGTGGGATCCCTTCGTATTGGCCTACGGTAGGGAACTTGCTCTCGTGTATCTTGGTAGATTCGCTCCAAACTCTCATTCAGCTCTGAATAAGTGGTGAATCGTGGCTCTCTTCGCAGTCGTTTTGACCTGTCACCATTGTCCTCAGCCTTTCGTTTTCCTTTATCCTTGCCTGAATCATTTTCGAGAGGCTTTTTGTCTTTAAGTACATAAACTTCTATTCCCTCTCCTTCTTCTCTTTCAGCATTAGCGTCTTCCAATCGCAAAAACTTTTCTGCCTCGTGATAGAATTCCCCTATATCCATAGGCGGATCCTTAGTTAATGAATTTTTGAACTCTGTGCCGTCAGCTATTCCGGACACGGCTGCCATCATAACCATGGATGGATCTGGCCGATACACCGATGCTGCTGCCGCATTGAATCGCGTCAGGAAATTCCTCAAAGACTCTCCAGCTTTCTGTTTTAGCGTTGCCAAACTCATCACATTCTTGGGTCTTGAAATGTGAACCCTGAATTGCCTCATAAATTTCTCAATCAAATCGGTCCATGTCCCGATGGAGCCGCTCTCTAGCTGTCTGAACCATAAAGCTGCTATGTCTGTCAAATATAATGGGAAGCATCGGGCCATGACTTCCTGTGATGCCCCCAGCACTTCCATGTGCCTTATATACCTCGTTAGATGGACCGCAGGGTCTGTCCTCCCATCATACCTTTCTACTGTTGGTAGCTTGAATTCTGGTGGGTTCCTAGCCAACCTAATCGCAGGAGAAAAGGGACTCTTGTTCACGTCTTCAAGATCTTTGTTTACTAATCCACCTCTCATGGCTCGCCTGATCATCTCTGCCAACCTATCATTGTCTCCAAGCTGTAGTCCTCGTTCACTACCTTCGATCTGCCCCCCGAGTCCGTGTGAGCTTTCGGGTGTTTGCCCCCCTGACTGAGCGTTCATCCCTCTATTGCTGTCAGGTTGCTCGGATGTCCTTGTCTCTCTTCCCGTGTTCGGATCAACATGTCCTAAGTGGGTGCCCCCCAGCTCCGGCGCTGCGCCAGATGGTCCTGCTCCGTTCTGGATTCCGGTTGTTCCTTGATTTTGTGCTCCAAGTTGTCCAATTTGTTGAAGCAAATTCTGGATCATCTCCTCCTGTCTCTTCATCATTGTCTCCATCTCATCCCTGGTGATGAAGATCGATGCTTGGTTTGCTCCTGAGGAAGCCTCTTGACTTCCTTCGTGCTGACTTCTCTCAGCTCTTTGCCTTCTACTTGTTTGTCGAGTCATTGTCTTTCAAATTTTCAAATCTTGTGTAGCGGGTGCTAGTTCCCTCTCAATGAAAGCACCAAAGTGTTTGCGCCAAAATTGGTCACAAACCCCGAATGTTGTGAAAGCACCAGTGTATAAATATAAATCAACAATATTCACACACAAATCTCAAATCTAAGCAAATAGAGTGCCACAATTCAGAAATAATGAACAGAAACACGAGATTTATAGTGGTTCGGCGATCTTGCCTACGTCCACTCTGAAGTTGATGATTTTATTGATGTTCACTCGATGATTACAATCTCTTCTAATGTAGTACAACTGAAATTATATTCTAAGTCTCAATCTAAGGTAGCGGTGGTGTTCTGGTACGTCAGGGGGCCCACATGGCCGAAATCTGAAGATCCGGGCCCACTTTGGGATCGATTCGACCCTTGGTCCGAATCGATCAAGAAATCATCCGATCGAGCTGAAATTTGGAGTGAACATTCTTCATCATGTGCTTAAGCTTCTGTGAAAATTTCATGGCATTTGGACTTGTGGATCTCAAGTTATGATCGATTCAAGTTGGTGTTTTTCGTTTCCTGGAGTCGTTCGAATCGATACGTTCGAATCGATCCCCCCGTATGCGAAGACTTCGGCGTGGTGCGCATGCCTCGGGTCAACCCCGTTTTATCTCCGAGTTTTACTGAGTCGTACCCGGGGTTTTAGCTGTGTGGACTCGAGACGTTGGATTCGAAGACAGTGATCATATCTGGATTCGAACAAGGGTTCGTTCGTATCGATCGTGACGTGTTCCATTCGATCGATACGAAGCAACTATGTCTGGATGGATTCGAAGGCTTCAATTGCATGGATTCGAAGACCTTCCCATTGATCGATTCGAAGCTGGATATATTTTGATCGATTCGAACCACGGGAGGCCTTGGATGGATTCGAACGTGGAGGGTGTTTTGATGGAGTCGAAGCAATGGTACTTCTCATGGATTCGAAGTAATGCAGGGACGATGGATCCGAGCTAAGGGTTTGTTCTGAGGGATACGAAGGGGATGGAGTCAATCTTGATGGAGTCGACCTTGATGGATACGAACTTCATGGATTCGAACTTAGGGTAATTTTCTCCATCTTGAATCGATGATATCTTGAGCGTACGAGCTCGGATTGACTTGAGATTTGGAACGTTGACTCTCATGGCTTAGCTTGTCATGTCCTATCAATTTTGGCTCGATCCGGACTCGGACAAAATTCGTCGATATCCATGGTGAGCCTATGTATGACTGATCTCTAGGACGGACCGTCATTTGTTGTCTAGTCAACTTTTTGGTGTCACGGCCTTGCCAAAAGGCGGGATAACACGTACTAATAGCTATTAGATAAGTATGGAAAGACTCGTTCGAGAGTTTTTTGTTTGTTAATATAACTAAGGTCAGAGAAAGAACCTTGAAGTGACGATGTTACAAAGTTCTCTCAACTTGAGAATATTATTGAACTTCAATATGGACACTCCACTTCGATTATAGTTAAATCATGGCATGTCTTCCATTGAACGACTATAGTTGTGTCTGAGTTAAAGCATTGGAAGTGAAACTCTATTCAATAGAGAATCTATGCCCTCGGTTATATGGGTTAGTACCACGGTCAACTATAGTCAACTCAAAGTCAGCCTCTGGCCAGAGCGGTACGGTTAATATCAAATGTTATTATTAAACAAATGAATTTGTGTTTGGATTAATCAAGTTGAATGTGGACGATGTTGGAATTTTGGCCAAAATCAGGTTCCATAAGTCCAAATGTGATATAGTGTTGACGAAGAGAATTGGTGCAGATAATTGTTGCCAGTAGGTAATGCTTATAATAGTAAAATTGGATTTTGACCAAAAATACGTGTAAGCAATAAATTCGGCCAAAATGTAACATCACTACCTAAGGTGATGTTTGAACATTAATTTTTCAATTGTTCGATGTTAACCACTGACTGAATTTACAAAATTGAGTCGCATAATTGTAATGATGAATACCCCAAAAAACTAAAGGATTTAATCAATATATTAACTATTGTTAATTAATTAAATTAATTGATATTTATGAACTTTTAATTATTAATTTTTTTGATTTATTTGCGTATACAAAAGTTATACATTTACCTATAGGTATACGATATATTTGAATTTGATTTAAGTCATTTAATTACTAAGTGGATTTGGAAATTTTAAAGGCTTCCTAAGCACGTACATGTTCAACCATGCATGACGGGGGAGGATATTGATTGAGATTTAATAAGGATTAAAATTAGAAGGTTTTAAAGAAGAATTGGAAAGGTTTCAAAGATCCCATTAAAATAAAATTTCTTTCTTTCTTTCATCTACTCTTTATGACAATCCATTTCTCCTGCTCTCCTCATCCTCTCCTCTCATGGCCGAAAATCCATGTTTTCATGGAAGAAAAAAAATTCCAAAATAAATTCAAACAAAATCAAATAAATACAAAAGTGGTGCGTTAGATGTTGCAATTTCTGGAGATGATTCAATCGGATAGAGGTGATTTATTCTTCATTGAAGGTGTAACTTTTGGCTTCATCTTAAGGTAATTTTGTAATTTTATTTAATTATGATACTCATAATGTTGACATAGGTCAAATCCCATATTCTACTTCTCTTTTGATTACATGCATCTTGTATGTATTGTTTGAATCCCAAACCTTCTTATAATGAATTTATATATGCATGGGTTGTCCGATCTAATTTTGTTTTGATTTGGATATTAATGATTAAATAAAAAAACAATTGAATTGGAAATTGATTTTAATTTATTGATATAATTTTGTAATCTTTCTTATATACAAATATAAATAAGCTACATGTGTTGAAAATTGAAATCACTTTGAATAATGATTTCATGTGTTATATGTTTGTTGATACCATTTGTAAATTCATTAACCACTGTCTACAAAATTTTAAAGGTGTTTCAATTCAAAATCTCATAATTGGACTTTTGTGCAAAATTATAAGTCTATTTTGAATTCTTCATAAGTTAAGGTTGATTTTATATTTGTTAACTTTAAGTTTTAAAGCATACATATAAAATCACAGTATTTATAAATTTATGCTACTTTTAATTTTAAAACGTTATTTATAATTATTTATACATGTATACATATACGTTTGTTATTTTAACTTATTATAAAAGGCACTTTTATCTAAAATCACGGATTTAAATATAAAATCTTCTTAGGTTAGAATTGGATTCAATATTATTAACATTAGGATTCAAAACATTTAAAATAGTCAAAACAAGAATTAAACACACACACACACACATACACATATATATGGGTTCCAACTCACTTTTACTACATCTCAAATCCCTCTTGATTTCAACCATATGTTCTGATTTAAATAATATAGTTTCTGTCTCTTCTCACTTCAGGAGAGGGCAACTGTAATATTTAATATGAAACATTTGGTTGAAATCAAGGAGGATTTGAGGTGTAGCAAAAGTGAGGGGAGCCGATCCTTGCCTATGTGTGTGTGTAAGTGTGTTATTGTTGTTATATGTATATTTACAATTCTTTATGTTTTAAAAACTTTGGATAATAAAGGAAATATAAAGGGACAAATAGATCTGTTGCAGTGTAAATCACAGCACCTATATACGGTCACATTAACCATGTGCACTTCGTATTTTTTACATGTGCACTATACACATATAAGTGTATTTGATACAGTTACAAGTTAAAACTCATTTAATTTAAATTAAACTTAAGTTAAGCAAATCAAGTAAAACATGATGAATTGTTTATAAAAGCAGTAAGTGCTATTTTTGATTAATTACACATTCATTACATTTACGACCTTTCTATAGCTTACATAATTAACAACTTGACTCTTACTTACCCAAAATAACAATATACGGTAATTAATTATTACACACATATACATACAGGAGTTTATTTGATATACTCTGATTTATACAAACATCAAAGTTATGAAACTACTTTTGAATAATTTAAGTAGATGAGATTTTATTTAAAACAATATTAGATTAGATCTAATGACCCTATAGGCTTCATAGGCCCAATAGATCTAAAATATGAATTTTTTCAAATCTACATATTTCACCTGCTTCCAACTGGCTTGGTTCCTTCAAGTAGGTACTTAATATGGAATGATAAATGTGATTTATATCCTAATTATAATCTAGAGTAGATTGAATGCACATGATAACCAATGTGACGTTGCGGCTCCAATGACCAAACTATCAAAGGGAGTTTACCGCCCGACAGCCTGGATCAAAGGGCTCGGAAGGAGCAATCTCTCGTACATGCTACATCGGATCAACATTGATACGTTACATGCCTGAAAACATCTAAAACAATTGGTATCACATCTCGACACAAAGCAACATATACAAGTTACTGAGACATAATAATAATATATTAGAGACACGTAGAAGAATAAACCCAGAATTAAGAGAATTGGAGGTGAATAGAAGATAGCAAATGTCTGTGTATCATAACCGATGTCTGATACAGTATCCCATACATCTACATCTCATAGAATACAAGGATAAACGACATAATACATCATGCCACTACATCTCATGTGATATCCCGGGAATTTCAAAGAAATTAAATATGATAATCTCTTTAATAAATTAATTAAATTAGCAATATTGTTATATTAAAACAATAAAAATGTATTGTATATATATATATATGTGTGTGAATATAGATTTTAAGTGGAATATTTATTTCAATTGAAATAAATGGAGTTTAAATATATATATATATACATCAAAATTTGATTTTAAAATTTTATTTAAAAATTGGTTAGATCTTATATTTGGATTCAAAGAGATGATATATATATCTATTTATATATATTGGATTAAAGGTATGTATAAATGATTTTTATAAATATAGTTTGTTTTATTCCATTTCTTTTAGAAGATTTTTCATTTATATAATTAAAAATATGCATTAGTTATTAGGAAATAAATTATAAAATCTTTATTTAATAAATGTAAAAGTATTTATGCATGGAAAAAAATAGGTGTTAACATTTAAACACTTTAAATTATATGTGTTAAGAGATTAAGAGGGTTTAGTGACAAGTGTCACAATTTCATAAAAAACCAAATTCTATATATATCTACTTCTCATTTCTTTTTCCCTTTCCTACCTCTTTCTCTAAACATTCAAGCCAGCACGTTTTCAAAACTGAAGAGAAAAATACCCAAAGCTTTAAACATTCAAACAAATTCCTCTCCACAATTCTAAAATCTGAAACCAAAATCCAAGTTAAAAGCTTTCTCAAAATCTAAAGCTGCAAGCTATTTTCAAACTGAAGAAATCAAAGATCAAAACAACTGCTGCAAGTTTTCAAGAATCAACAAACTCAAATTTAAACAAACAATTCAAAGTGCTGGAGCTAGCTGTTTAAGTTTTCAAACATCTCAGCTCTGTTCAAATCATCTCATTTCAGATTCAAAGTTCTGTTCAACATCTCTAAACCAAGTGAGTAAACTAAATGATAAAAACAGTAATATAGTTGTTTGTTTTATTTCCTGTGACAGTACTATATGAAAAGTTGATTTAATGATTGAATTTAACAAGCTATATATGCATTACTATGACCATATACCTGTATATGTATAAAATCTGCCTCTGTTCAAATGTTCCAGTAAGCAAAACAAACCTTAGATCTACCCTGATATCTTGAGACTATATATTTAAAGTGTTATTGTATGAATGTAAATAGGCCTGCATGTATATATTTATTAGTGTAAGATCTGTTTATTGTTTTGTTGAATTGTGCAAGTCTGTTCCAAGTACAGAGTAAAAAAAAATCAAGATTTCAAATTTCTCTTTATCTATTCTTCGTTAATCTTTTGTTTCAAACAAGATAAGATTGTTTAAATATAATCTAGGCTGAAAAAAACATGTTTGAGTATGTTAGTTTTGAAATCTACTGGAATTGAGGAATATACAGTATCAATCTTTATAATAGGGTAAAATCAAGCGTTGTAATTCATTGATTAAATTATATAACTTGAATCAACTCTGAAAAATAAGATTTTTAAAACAAATATGGTGATTTTTCATTTAGTAAATTAAGAGCAGTTTTGAGTTTAATTGGAAATGGGTTTTCACCATTTTCTGGCGATCCACAAACAATTGATGCTCGAGTTTCTTGTCGTAGCTTGGTTGATAGCCACGGATGTCGAGAAAAATGCCAGACGATTTTATCATCCATCGTGGCGTTGGCGATTTGACGAGATAGGGTTTTAGCACTGTGTTTGGTCGTGGTTGGAAACGTGAGGACTGGAGCATCTACGATGGATCGAGCTTCACGTGAGCAATGGGGATGGATGCATGGATGTATTGCGGTGATGTGACCAAGGCTTCAGATGAAACGATGACCAGAGGCATGGTGGCGAGACTAGTTTCTTCCAGGCGATGTCGAACTGCTGTTCGAATTGATGCCTCGATTTCGTTTTAGGCTTAATTCTTTCGATCTGAAGTTCGTAATCGAATGTTGGTTCGATTTACAATTTGCCGGAGACGAGAGAGTTCGCCGGAGTTAGCTGGAATCGCCGTGCACGTGCACCACGGTGAAGTGTGTGTCAGGGAGATGGATACGTGAGCGACTCGAAGGAATCTCGGGTTTTTAGATGGCCAGACTCGAAGTTCTCTCGTGTGCGTGTAGTATAGTTTAGCAGTTTTAGTTTTTAAAAAGAAACTAGGGGAAGGAAGAAAAAGTTGAGGGGAAGACTCGAAGCGATCTCGAGTAAAATGTGTAGGAAACTCGGAGCAGGAATCAGAGAAGTGTATAGGACGTTTTAAAAGTTTTAAAAATAATAAAAGCTTGGAATTTTAAAATGTTTTCTATGTTTAAACTTTTCTAAACTTCTTTTTAATTGCTTTTAAACTCTATTTTATTGGTAGGTTTGTTAAACCTAAGTTTGTTAAAACTTAAATAAAATGTTTTAAAACTAAATCATTTTTAGTTATAATTAAATGTTAATTAAAGGTTAACTTAATAATGTGATTAAGTAATTAACAAAAGAAAATGGTTTGTTGAAGATAATTAAGATTTAATAAAGAGTAATTAATTAATTTTAATTATTAATTGAATAATAAATAAATCAATAGTTAAAGATTTTAATTAATTAAGAGTTAATTAATTGTAATTAAGAATTATAAATCAGATAATTAAAGTTAATTAATTAATAATTAGTAGTTAATTAATTAAGAAATTAATTAAGTAATTAATTGGTAATTAGTAATAAATTAATTGATCATTAAGGGATAATTAATCAAGTATTAAGGATTACTTAATTTAAAATTAAGTTTTATTAATTAATAATTTAGGTTTATTAATTAATAATTAAAGGATAATTAATCTCTGATTAAGGTTAATTAATTTACTTATAAAAGTAATTAAGGTTTGATTAATTAATTAAATGATTGTAATTAATTAATAATTGATTAAGCAGAATAAGTGATTAGTTCTTAAGTAATTAATTTAATTTAAGATAATTAAATTAATTATAATATAGATTAATAAATTCTGTTTGGATGATTGTTAAAGTAGGATGTCTGGATTGATAGATATCTATTGGGTGATATTCTGTGATACTGTGATTAGTTGAATATATCTGTAATGGATGTATGGATTATCTATGATAAATGCTATGTGAATTCAAAGTGATGAATTGAATTGTTTAACTTTAAAACAACTTGACCTTAAAAGATACGTTTTGGATTTCGATGAGACCGGGATCGGGTTTCCGTATACCGGATTTCCAGGTCTGGAGACCCGAATACCACATCGATCCAAATTAACGATAGGTCGCGAATCTCAAGTGAAGATGAAGATTCAGAGTGCAAGGGTTATTGTCGTTAACTCTGAGGGTGATTCCAAAACGAGTGTAACGAGATAATGCCTTCGGTTTCGTTCGAACCCGGAACGAACTTGTATGGATTGAATGCTTTCAACACATTGTCAGGAGGGCGATGAGCATTCTAAGTGATGTGTTCTGATTTAAAGGTAAATCGTAACCTCAAGCCTCATCAACCGGGAATGGCTAAAACAGGGGAGGTGCAGCAAGGCTTCGTGGGTAGCACCCACTGAGAGTAAGGTCATCCCTGTCTAGAGAAGTTCCTTTTACTTCGGCTTAGTGGTGCAGTTGGCGACGGCCATCTGTGGGGTGATTTTATTCGGGATTATCCAGTAAGGGATGGTTCCGGCTTTGTGTTGCAGGGGATTGGGAGTGATCCTCGGTACGGTGATCTAGGCCCCGTACTGTGATGAGCGGTACCCCGGTAGCTCTGCCATTGTATGGAATCCAATTTCCAATAAGAGCCATACGATTTAGTTGTGCCCAACTACGTTGGAATGTGAGATGTAAGCATTCCAGCTATTTCTGTATTTTATTTGAAAACCCTAGACCCTATTATAATATAACCAGATTTCCTATCAAATGATTTGGTTAGCATAAGATAAAAACTTACCCGTGTTTATGTGTGGGAAGTCTTATGTGATACCCTTGGTTCCAAATGATTTTCAAGATAAACAACTTAACCGTTTACTCACACCAGACCCATGTCTGACCCAGAGTTTATTTCTGTTTTTCTTAAACTCTTGGGTACTCAAATTTTTATGAGTAGCCAAGTGATCAGGTTTTGCTTAGACGAATTTTGGAAGGACCTGGAGATGAAGACTTGGCGTAGTTATATATGTATATGTATCTTTCCGCTGTGTATTAACTCTAAGATGTATTTTGTGGGTGTAATGTAATGACAGATACTTATGACTGTCTTGTTTTGGATGTTGTATATATGGGTAACTCTGATATGTGTAAAAACTATGTAATGGATATGTGATATATTATATTTTGTTCTGTTTCCGCTGTGAGATTCTGATATCTGTTAGTTCTTTCTTCTATCTTTTCTATTTCTATCTATTTCTTTCTTATTGATGATACGATTTTCTGTGGAATGAAAGTCGGGTCGTCACAGTTGGTATCAGAGCATAGGTTGAGATAATACCTAGGCTCTGGAGTAATATCTATCTTGAGAGTGCGTAGTTGTAATTTTTATAACTATATATATATACACCTATCTAAATTTGTTGGGTTACCTGTCCAGGTTGCCAACATGAGTTCTCGAGGAAGAAGAGGCAGAGTTGCAAGAAACATGTCGACCAATGATGGAAGGGGTCAGAATGCTAGTGAGGCTGTAAATCCAATACCGCCTCGAGTTAGTTTTGCTGCATTATGCAAGGATTTTACCAACCTTGGAGGGAGTTCTTTTAAAGGATCCGAGACTATAATTGAAGTTCAAGCTTGGCTACGCTCATGCGAGCGCATTTTTAAGAGTCTTGAGTTGTCTGACGAGCAGAAAAGAGTGATGGCATCATGGCAACTAAAGGAAGGTGCTGCAGCTTGGTGGGATGCAGTTCCTGTGAATATTGCTGAAGATGAGATTTCTTGGAGCAAATTTAAAGAATTGTTTGAAGAACAGTTCATGCCAACAGCTGGGAAGACTCGTTTATATAGAGAATTTCTGGATTTAAAGCAAGGAAGTATGACTGTTTCGGAATATGAGACCAAGTTCAATGAATTATCTCGCTACGGACTTGGATTGATTGATACATCCCTTAAGAAAAATGAGATGTTTGTGCAAGGAATGAGGCCTGAGTTCCATGAAAAGATGACGGCTCATCTGAAAGGATCTTTTGTGGAGTTGATCGACATGGCTTTACGATATGAGGAAATCATGAAAAAGAAACCAGTAGCAGTTGTGGCAGCTTCAGGAGGAAATTCTTCCAACTCAAATAAAAGGAAGTTCAATCCGAATTGGAAGAAGCAAGGAAAAGGGAAGCAGGGAGGAAGCAATGGACCCCGTAAGTGCTATATTTGTCACCAAGAAGGTCACTTGGCTAATAGATGTCCTAGGAAAGAATCTCAGCAGCAGCAGTATAATGGACCAGGAGCAGAAATGGTTCAGAAGTCTTTGTGCTATAACTGTCATCAGCCCAGACATATGATAAAGAATTGCCCGCTTCTTCAGAAAGCTCAGCTGAACAAAGTTTTTTCTTTGGAAGGTGCACCCTCAACCACTTCCAAGGGCAAAGGAGTTTTGGAAGGTACTTTGCTTATCAATGGTGTTTATGTTAAAGTATTATTTGATTCTGGAGCATCTCTCAGTTTTATTTCTTTAGAGACGGTAGTAAAATTTCACCTTACCCCTAGTATCGTAGAAGATTCTATTTGCGTCTCTAATCCCATAGGTGGAGTAACCCGACTTGATAGGATTTGTAAAGGATTGAGAATTACTTATCTTTCCCATAGTTTTGCATGTGAACCTTATATATTAGATTTTAAGGGGTTTGACCTTATTCTAGGAATGGATTGGCTTGATAGACATAAAGCTGTCCTAAATTGTGAAGAAAGAACAGTTTCGTTAGAAACTGATCTGGGTAGGATTGCTAAAGTAACGTGTGATAATTCTGGAATTCACTTGAGTAGTCTTTTACATGGAGTTGAGACTTCTCAAGAGAAGGGAGGAGATATTGATGTGGTTAAAGATTTTCCTGATGTATTTGAAGAAGTCAAATGTTTACCTCCACAACGAGAGATAGAGTTTCGAATTGATCTAATTCCAGGGGCAGTACCAGTTGTCCAGCCTAGTAGAAGAATGGCACCAAAGGAGAGAGAAGAATTGGTAAAGCAGACTCAAGATTTCTTATCGAAGGGTTTAATCCGACCTAGTTTTTCAAGTTGGGGTTCGGCTGTTGTCTTTGTAACAAAGTCGGATGGATCACTAAGGTTCTGTGTTGATTATCGAGAGTTGAACAAAGTGACCATTCGAAATAAGTATCCTTTGCCTCGTATTGATGATCTTTTTGATCAGTTGAATGGAGCTTATGTTTTCTCCCAATTGGATTTAGCTTCAGGTTTCCATCAGCTAAGGGTAGCTGAAGATAGTATACCCTTGACTGCGTTTAGGGGACCAAACTGTTTCTATGAGTGGTTTGTTATGCCTTTCGGATTAACCAACGCTCCAGCCTACTTTGTTGACCTGATGAATCGAGTTTTTCGGGACGTGTTGAATAAGTTTGTACTCGTATTCATCGATGATATTCTTGTCTATTCCAAATCTGAAGAGGAGCATAAGCGACATTTGGAGATAGTATTGGAGACTCTGCGAAGGCATGTTCTGAAGGCCAAGTTTTCGAAATGTCATTTTTGGAAGTCGGAGGTTAGATTTTTGGGCCATATTGTTTCTGGAGAAGGTATCTCTGTAGATCCAGCAAAGGTAGCAACTATTCAAGAATGGAAGCAACCGAAGACTCCGACGGAAATCCGCAGTTTCCTAGGTTTAGCTGGCTATTATAGGAAGTTTATTAGGGACTACTCTAAGATTTCTTCGCATTTAACTAAGTTGACTAAGAAAGGAGCAAAATTTAAATGGACCCCCGAATGTGAAGAAGCATTCCAGGATTTGAAGGCAAGACTGACTAGTGCACCTGTTCTAGCTGTTCCCGATGGTAAGAGCAAGTTTGAAGTCTACACTGATGCTTGTATTGTAGGAGTGGGTGCGGTGTTGATGCAGAATGGAAGAGTCATTGCGTATGCGAGTAGGCAGTTGAAGCCACATGAAAAAAATTACGCTACGCATGATCTAGAGTTGTTGGCTATTGTTTTTGCTTTGAAGATTTGGAGGCATTATCTGCTAGGAGAGAAGTTCGAGCTTTTTACGGATCACAAACCTTTGAAGCATCTTTTCTCCCAGAAAGATCTAAATTTGAGGCAGCAGCGATGGGTTGAATTTTTGGCATCTTATGATCTGGATATCTTGTATACTCCAGGGAAGGCGAACGTTGTGGCGGATGCTCTAAGTAGGAATGCAATTCTATCTCTTTTGGAAGTTGTTCCGTCTCTCCAAGAAAAGATTATAAGTAAGCAGATGGAAGATAAAACTTTTGAGGAACTAATTCTTGGAACAAAAGAAGGTCGATACTCAGATTTTGAGGTTGACAACCAAGGAGTGTTAAAGATTAATAATCGCCTCTGTGTACCAGATGTGGATGGGTTAAGGTGGGAAGTACTATCAGAGGGTCATCGCTCCAGACTGAACATTCACCCGGGAATATCAAAGATGTATAAAGATGTGAAGAGAGTCTTTTGGTGGCCAAATATGAAGAAGGATGTAGCTACTTTTGTTAATAGATGTGCGACCTGTCAGCAGGTGAAAGGCGATCAGCAGAAGACCGCAGGATTATTACAGCCTTTGGAAGTTCCTCAGTGGAAATGGGAAATGATTTCTATGGATTTTATCGACGGTTTACCAAGGACCAAAAAGGGAAATGAAGGAATATGGGTAATTATTGACCGGCTAACCAAAAGCGCCCATTTTATTCCGGTTAAGACAACCCGTACTGCAGTATCTTTGGCCGAGATTTTCTTGAAAGAAATTGTTAGACTGCATGGTGTTCCAGTCAGCATAGTAAGCGATCGTGATCCTATTTTCACCAGCAAATTTTGGGAGGCTTTGCAGTCAGCTTTGGGAACGAGTTTGAGTCTGAGTACAGCATATCATCCCCAGACAGATGGGCAGACGGAGAGGGTAAATCGTATTCTTGAAGATATGCTTAGAGCTTGTATTCTAGATTTTGGTGGATCTTGGGAAGACCATCTACATTTAGTAGAATTCTCGTACAATAATAGTTACCAAGCAAGTATCAAGATGGCACCCTATGAAGCGTTGTATGGAAGACCTTGTAGATCACCATCCTGTTGGGTAGAATCGGGAGATCGTCTAGTTCTCGGTCCAGATTTGATTCGAGAAGCTTCTGAAAAGGTAGAGCTTATCAAGAAGAGGATGAAAGCAGCGCAGGATCGTCAAAAGAAGTATGCAGACAAAAGACGAAGACAATTGGAATTCGAGATTGGAGATATGGTCTTTGTCAAAGTTTCCCCGATAAAAGGAACTATTAGATTTGGGAAGACGGGAAAACTCGCCCCAAGATATATTGGTCCATTCCGAGTACTGGAGAGGATTGGTACCGTGGCATATAGGATTGAGTTACCAGATCGGATGGCTGGAATTCATAATGTGTTTCACGTATCTCATTTGAGGAAGTACGTGCATGATCCATCTCTTATTGTGGAGCCAGCAGTGCAGGAAGATTTAGAGATCGAGCCGGACTTATCTGTTGTAAAGCATCCTGTTCAGATAGTCGATCAAGATGAGAGGCAACTCAGAAACAAAGTGGTGAAGCTAGTCAAGGTGCAGTGGAGCGAGGATCCCAAAGATTGTACCTGGGAGACTCTAGACAGTTTTAGGAAGGCTTATCCGGATCTGTGTCCGGATAACTAGTGATTGTTTATTTGAGTAAATTGTCTGTTTGATTGTTGTATGGATGATATGTATGCTTAGTTTGTTGAAATGAAATAAAATTTTGGATTATCTTTTGTTTTAATTTCGGGGACGAAATTCTTTTAAGGGGGAAGGAATGTGATATCCCGGGAATTTCAAAGAAATTAAATATGATAATCTCTTTAATAAATTAATTAAATTAGCAATATTGTTATATTAAAACAATAAAAATGTATTGTATATATATATATGTGTGTGTGAATATAGATTTTAAGTGGAATATTTATTTCAATTGAAATAAATGGAGTTTAAATATATATATATATACATCAAAATTTGATTTTAAAATTTTATTTAAAAATTGGTTAGATCTTATATTTGGATTCAAAGAGATGATATATATATCTATTTATATATATTGGATTAAAGGTATGTATAAATGATTTTTATAAATATAGTTTGTTTTATTCCATTTCTTTTAGAAGATTTTTCATTTATATAATTAAAAATATGCATTAGTTATTAGGAAATAAATTATAAAATCTTTATTTAATAAATGTAAAAGTATTTATGCATGGAAAAAAATAGGTGTTAACATTTAAACACTTTAAATTATATGTGTTAAGAGATTAAGAGGGTTTAGTGACAAGTGTCACAATTTCATAAAAAAACCAAATTCTATATATATCTACTTCTCATTTCTTTTTCCCTTTCCTACCTCTTTCTCTAAACATTCAAGCCAGCACGTTTTCAAAACTGAAGAGAAAAATACCCAAAGCTTTAAACATTCAAACAAATTCCTCTCCACAATTCTAAAATCTGAAACCAAAATCCAAGTTAAAAGCTTTCTCAAAATCTAAAGCTGCAAGCTATTTTCAAACTGAAGAAATCAAAGATCAAAACAACTGCTGCAAGTTTTCAAGAATCAACAAACTCAAATTTAAACAAATAATTCAAAGTGCTGGAGCTAGCTGTTTAAGTTTTCAAACATCTCAGCTCTGTTCAAATCATCTCATTTCAGATTCAAAGTTCTGTTCAACATCTCTAAACCAAGTGAGTAAACTAAATGATAAAAACAGTAATATAGTTGTTCGTTTTATTTCCTGTGACAGTACTATATGAAAAGTTGATTTAATGATTGAATTTAACAAGCTATATATGCATTACTATGACCATATACCTGTATATGTATAAAATCTGCCTCTGTTCAAATGTTCCAGTAAGCAAAACAAACCTTAGATCTACCCTGATATCTTGAGACTATATATTTAAAGTGTTATTGTATGAATGTAAATAGGCCTGCATGTATATATTTATTAGTGTAAGATCTGTTTATTGTTTTGTTGAATTGTGCAAGTCTGTTCCAAGTACAGAGTAAAAAAAAAAATCAAGATTTCAAATTTCTCTTTATCTATTCTTCGTTAATCTTTTGTTTCAAACAAGATAAGATTGTTTAAATATAATCTAGGCTGAAAAAAACATGTTTGAGTATGTTAGTTTTGAAATCTACTGGAATTGAGGAATATACAGTATCAATCTTTATAATAGGGTAAAATCAAGCGTTGTAATTCATTGATTAAATTATATAACTTGAATCAACTCTGAAAAATAAGATTTTTAAAACAAATATGGTGATTTTTCATTTAGTAAATTAAGAGCAGTTTTGAGTTTAATTGGAAATGGGTTTTCACCATTTTCTGGCGATCCACAAACAATTGATGCTCGAGTTTCTTGTCGTAGCTTGGTTGATAGCCACGGATGTCGAGAAAAATGCCAGACGATTTTATCATCCATCGTGGCGTTGGCGATTTGACGAGATAGGGTTTTAGCACTGTGTTTGGTCGTGGTTGGAAACGTGAGGACTGGAGCATCTACGATGGATCGAGCTTCACGTGAGCAATGGGGATGGATGCATGGATGTATTGCGGTGATGTGACCAAGGCTTCAGATGAAACGATGACCAGAGGCGTGGTGGCGAGACAAGTTTCTCCCAGGCGATGTCGAACTGCTGTTCGAATTGATGCCTCGATTTCGTTTTAGGCTTAATTCTTTCGATCTGAAGTTCGTAATCGAATGTTGGTTCGATTTACAATTTGCCGGAGACGAGAGAGTTCGCCGGAGTTAGCTGGAATCGCCGTGCACGTGCACCACGGTGAAGTGTGTGTCAGGGAGATGGATACGTGAGCGACTCGAAGGAATCTCGGGTTTTTAGATGGCCAGACTCGAAGTTCTCTCGTGTGCGTGTAGTATAGTTTAGCAGTTTTAGTTTTTAAAAAGAAACTAGGGGAAGGAAGAAGAAGTTGAGGGGAAGACTCGAAGCGATCTCGAGTAAAATGTGTAGGAAACTCGGAGCAGGAATCAGAGAAGTGTATAGGACGTTTTAAAAGTTTTAAAAATAATAAAAGCTTGGAATTTTAAAATGTTTTCTATGTTTAAACTTTTCTAAACTTCTTTTTAATTGCTTTTAAACTCTATTTTATTGGTAGGTTTGTTAAACCTAAGTTTGTTAAAACTTAAATAAAATGTTTTAAAACTAAATCATTTTTAGTTATAATTAAATGTTAATTAAAGGTTAACTTAATAATGTGATTAAGTAATTAACAAAAGAAAATGGTTTGTTGAAGATAATTAAGATTTAATAAAGAGTAATTAATTAATTTTAATTATTAATTGAATAATAAATAAATCAATAGTTAAAGATTTTAATTAATTAAGAGTTAATTAATTGTAATTAAGAATTATAAATCAGATAATTAAAGTTAATTAATTAATAATTAGTAGTTAATTAATTAAGAAATTAATTAAGTAATTAATTGGTAATTAGTAATAAATTAATTGATCATTAAGGGATAATTAATCAAGTATTAAGGATTACTTAATTTAAAATTAAGTTTTATTAATTAATAATTTAGGTTTATTAATTAATAATTAAAGGATAATTAATCTCTGATTAAGGTTAATTAATTTACTTATAAAAGTAATTAAGGTTTGATTAATTAATTAAATGATTGTAATTAATTAATAATTGATTAAGCAGAATAAGTGATTAGTTCTTAAGTAATTAATTTAATTTAAGATAATTAAATTAATTATAATATAGATTAATAAATTCTGTTTGGATGATTGTTAAAGTAGGATGTCTGGATTGATAGATATCTATTGGGTGATATTCTGTGATACTGTGATTAGTTGAATATATCTGTAATGGATGTATGGATTATCTATGATAAATGCTATGTGAATTCAAAGTGATGAATTGAATTGTTTAACTTTAAAACAACTTGACCTTAAAAGATACGTTTTGGATTTCGATGAGACCGGGATCGGGTTTCCGTATACCGGATTTCCAGGTCTGGAGACCCGAATACCACATCGATCCAAATTAACGATAGGTCGCGAATCTCAAGTGAAGATGAAGATTCAGAGTGCAAGGGTTATTGTCGTTAACTCTGAGGGTGATTCCAAAACGAGTGTAACGAGATAATGCCTTCGGTTTCGTTCGAACCCGGAACGAACTTGTATGAATTGAATGCTTTCAACACATTGTCAGGAGGGCGATGAGCATTCTAAGTGATGTGTTCTGATTTAAAGGTAAATCGTAACCTCAAGCCTCATCAACCGGGAATGGCTAAAACAGGGGAGGTGCAGCAAGGCTTCGTGGGTAGCACCCACTGAGAGTAAGGTCATCCCTGTCTAGAGAAGTTCCTTTTATTTCGGCTTAGTGGTGCAGTTGGCGACGGCCATCTGTGGGGTGATTTTATTCGGGATTATCCAGTAAGGGATGGTTCCGGCTTTGTGTTGCAGGGGATTGGGAGTGATCCTCGGTACGGTGATCTAGGCCCCGTACTGTGATGAGCGGTACCCCGGTAGCTCTGCCATTGTATGGAATCCAATTTCCAATAAGAGCCATACGATTTAGTTGTGCCCAACTACGTTGGAATGTGAGATGTAAGCATTCCAGCTATTTCTGTATTTTATTTGAAAACCCTAGACCCTATTATAATATAACCAGATTTCCTATCAAATGATTTGGTTAGCATAAGATAAAAACTTACCCGTGTTTATGTGTGGGAAGTCTTATGTGATACCCTTGGTTCCAAATGATTTTCAAGATAAACAACTTAACCGTTTACTCACACCAGACCCATGTCTGACCCAGAGTTTATTTCTGTTTTTCTTAAACTCTTGGGTACTCAAATTTTTATGAGTAGCCAAGTGATCAGGTTTTGCTTAGACGAATTTTGGAAGGACCTGGAGATGAAGACTTGGCGTAGTTATATATGTATATGTATCTTTCCGCTGTGTATTAACTCTAAGATGTATTTTGTGGGTGTAATGTAATGACAGATACTTATGACTGTCTTGTTTTGGATGTTGTATATATGGGTAACTCTGATATGTGTAAAAACTATGTAATGGATATGTGATATATTATATTTTGTTCTGTTTCCGCTGTGAGATTCTGATATCTGTTAGTTCTTTCTTCTATCTTTTCTATTTCTATCTATTTCTTTCTTATTGATGATACGATTTTCTGTGGAATGAAAGTCGGGTCGTCACATCTCATGAGATAGACAATACAAGTAGAATAAATATCCGCCAACATTGTCGGCTCCATCTCCTTGTTGTATCCTACAAAGCACATATAATCATAATATTAAACCTGTATAACAAACTTATTCTGAACCAAGGTGTTGTCACATACATAACAATGCTCGAGTCAGGCTAGAAATTTAGCCGTGAGTGTAACAAGATCATAAACAATAATTATGTAGTGTCGGGTATAAAGATGACATTTTCAAACACACAGATGTCACTCACACCATACCAAATCATGCCTACATTCATTTTCACAAATCAATGATTGTGTCATGGTGCTATTTATCGTAACTCACTACTACAACTCTAGTCAACTAGGATATCACATCCAACCCATATTATATGAGTTTCTTTTTGGTTGTATAAAAACAAATCATCATTTCAAATCAATCATTTTATGAGGTTAGCATTTTCTACTTTTTCTTATGAGATTCATGTTTCACACTCTCTTCTATTAGTTCCCCATAGGAAGACACATTGGTAATCCTTTATGGATTCATCCTCTACTAGAAAATCTGCTCGATATGTTATCACGATCTTTTCACTCATATACTCTCAATCAGTTGTGAGTGCACTTCACACAATCACTTTGAATTTTTTACTTTTCTAGCGTCAATATTCCCAAATGACTTTATATCGAATTTCATCAAATAAATGTCCAAACACGACAAATTATATATTCACATCAATATAATTGTAGGATTTAATTAAACTTGCATATTCTTATCATGGGTGAAGCACACAACATATATGTCTGTATTTAAAAATAAATTAAGTATTCAGAAGCACCCATAGTCATTTAATCACACATTTTATTTAATTAGCTTGCAATTCATTCATAACATACTTAGCAACTAATCATAATTTGATATAATTCTAGCATCATTATAGCCAAGCATTAAGCAATTTCTTTTTTCCAAAGTAACTAAAAAATTATAGTTAAATATCTTATATTTAGACATACGTATATATAAACACGCACATAAATACACACACATACATGTACGTACGTATATACGTACATGTATATATATATATGTATGTATGTATGTATGTTTTTATTTTGGCTTTATAAAAAAATAACATGACACTATATATAAACAATAACTTATATATGATATATTAGATATTTTATGATATCAAATTTTAAACTTAAATTAATGAGTAGATCTTAAACATTAGGAACTAGGTCTTGTCCAAAAGATCAATTATGTAACATGTTAAATTAAACATATATAAAGGTCATGTTTAATAGGAAAGAATATTAATAGTCATTGTCTAAAAACTATATCTTATTTAAATAAGGTTAAAAGGATGTGTGTGTGTGTGTGTATTTATATGTATACAATTGCCTTTATAATATAGGTTTATATTAAGTACCAAAAATATATGCATATAATGCTTGTTATTAACATAATATATATATATGTGTATGTATGTATGTATGTGTGTATGTATATGTATATGTGTATGTGTGTGTGTAGTCATAAATCCTAATAACCATACATACATATTATCATCTATACATTTATGTTTATTACATACGCTTACGTTTACATGAAGTTAAACTAATATGTTGAGTATATTGATACTTAAAATGGTATAACTAAAGTTACTAATAATACAATTTTGAAATTAAATCAAAATTGAATTTATATTAAATATGGTTTGCACATTTATTCATAATAACATAAAGTTGATCTTTTGGTAAACTTTATAAAAGAATTTACTTTTTTGGAAGAAATCCTTTTACTTTGTTGCACAACCCACTAGATCCAACAACCTTTAATAAAATAAAAGAAATATATGTAGCAACTGGGAAAGAGATCTAAAATACCATGGAAAATCGTTGTTATCCAAAAGTTAAAGGTGGTTTTGGGATTAAAAAACACCATAGAGATGAACGAAACAACAGACATTAAACAGGTTTGGAAAATTCTTAATAAGAATGATATTTGGGCTAAATGATTATTTAACCAATATATGAATGAAAAATCTTTTTGAGTAGTACAAATGCATAACAGCTATTCAAGTACATTCAAAGACTTGTTGAACATGAGATGCAAGGCACTGAGGCTTATAGAAATGAAAATTGAGGACGGAGAAACTACTAGCATTTGGTATGTTCCATAGTTATAAGGAAATTTGTTTACCATTAAACTTAGATTACAAGCACTTGTAATCGTAGAGGCGATCTCAAGATAAGTTACATTAATGATAATGGAACATGGGTACCAAACAAACTGCCACACACTAGAATTATTACATATGATATTTACTGTATCATTATACATAATAATAAAAATGATGATTGTTGGTACTGTAAGGTTGATACAAATGGTAAATTTTAGTTTAATATGGCTTGAGATGAAATCAAAGAAAAATCAAGTGTTGTCCTTTAGCTTACATTAATAAGGGACAAAATTAGTAACCCAAAAATGGACATATGCACTTATAGAGCATTGATTAACAAACTTTCAACTATAATAACTCAAGAACAAGACATATTTTAGTTGATACTTTATGTGTTCTATGCAAAAATGAAAAAAAGATATTTGTTATATATTTTTTAATTGCATCTTCACTTTACATGTATGACAATGAGGTCGAACCATATTACAGACCTTTTCCAAAATTCAGTAAACATTATGAATGAAGTGCATTATCCGATGAATGAATACAAAACTAAAGATAAACTTAAGGATCTACTTAGATCTATATTTACTACTTGTGCATGTATCTGTTGGCAAGAACAAAACTATTAAATTTTCAAGAATCGACATAATGATAAATTTCAAGTTTGTAAACAAATCGAATCTTTGATTAGGATAATTATGCTGAAATTGAAGAAGAAAATGAGTGATCTACTTGGGTTTAGTAAGATCCATGAGGTTTGGTCTATTCCCATCGATCCAAAAACTACCATTCATAAACATCGATAAAGAACTGAGATATTAGCAGATCGAGGGACAGGAAAAGGAAGCTTTCCTTATGTAGAAGCAAATGATGTGAGTCGTTCCATCAGAGGTGATGAGATGAAAGATGTTGGAACTGGGCCAACATGCAATGGGTTAAATGGGTGAATTTGAAAAAAAACATTTTAGATCTATTTAGGCCTACGAAGTCTAAACTGATTTTGATCTAATCTAAATCAATTTTAAAAAAATCATTATTTTATTTATCAATAAAAGGATGTTGTTTGATTTCATATATAATGTATAATGTGCATATGTGAATCATATACACATGTATGTGTACGTGCATGTGAAACATATATAGTGTGCATGGTTTGATACGCTCGTATTTAAGTGTTGAGATTTACACCGCAACGGACATGTTCATTCCTTCATATACATATATGTTGTCTTTTTTTAGCAAAGCTACCCGGCTTTAGAGTGGTCGTGTCATTATATATATAATGGGAAAATAGGTGTTCTGCACATGCACAGAACAGCTAAATGGGAAAAGCCCATACAAACAAAAAATAAAGAACAGGAGATAGGAAAACAGAGCTTATACTACTAAACAAGAACGACTATGAGCCCTCAAGGGAGGAACTATGACTGCCAACATCAGGTGATGGGCCAATAACATTCACGAACCCAGAGAAAAGAGTAGCCAAATTCGGGTCATAACCTTCAGACGAAGGAGAGTAAATAAATTTCCTATCCCAACCGACGTCATAAAACTTACTTTTATTCTCCTCACCTATCTCACCGACCCTAGTAAGGGACAGACCTCACCGTCAATGTGGTAAATAATACTACGATTATCACCCACAACATCAGTGATAAAGGCAAAAAGGTATCAGTCACAGGCGAGTACCGCATTTCAAAAGGAATATGAATCCAGGCCCGTTCCTCCAAATTCCAAACAATAGAGTCGGTCAATTTCGAAATAGCAATCTTAGACTGGGCCGGACTAACAGGAGCAACAAAAGAAGGAGCAAGTACAGAAGTAGCGAATTCCGGCTGGGCCAGACAAACAGAGCATCTACAGAATCAGCAATCTCAGGCTGGGCCGTACAAATAGGTGCATCCACAGAAGGAGCATCACCATCAGAAGCATCAAGCTGAGGGGAAATAAAGGAGGGAGGAGAAACCTTCAGGACCCACTACCTGACAGGAGGTCAAGGAAATGGAACCCGAGCAGATAAAGGAACAAAAGCAATAGAGGCAGATCTGGAACAAACTTCCGAAGGTGCCCAAAAGACTAACAGGCCAAACAGATGTCCGGTTTCCAACTATAGCGTACTCTGACCTCAGTAGTATGGCCCGCATCGAGTCTAACTTTCAAAACTGAAGGCAAGGGTTTTCCAGGTGTTAGTTCAATCAGGGCTTTGGCACAAACCAATCTCTTTTTGGCTATTGTGTTATCGTCATAACATATCACCTTACCAACAAGGCCAGCTAGCCAATCGATCCCGATCAAGGGTTGAAGAACAGACGGGATGTAGGAAAAGTGTGCCCAGACAGGGATAGATAATACCTGATCCTTTGCCCTATCAACAGACGGACACCGGGTTGTAATAATAAAAGGTTTGCCTTCAATGAGGATAGGGTCAGCTTCTAGAATACGTTGTCTTTCTTCACTACACGAGAATTTAAAAAAGAACATTGCATTATCGAAATGAACACTTAACCCTTCTTTAGGCTTCCACACCTAGTTGCAGCGCGCCTTAACTAAATGATAGGCAGGATTGGAGTTAAGGAAAAAACCAACCAAATATTCCTTCCATTAATCAACATCGGCGACAATCACCTCCACCGGTGGAACCATAACACCCTCAATCTCTACTTTTTCAAAGCGACGGGGTGAATGCACACCCGCATTAGTTGGCAACTTGGATAATAACAACGTCCACAGTGGAAATATGTATGCACACCCGCATTATATGTTGTCTTATATATATATATATATATATATATATATATTAATATGATATAAAAGTATACTTGTATTGGAATATATATATATATATAATGAAAAAGTAATGTTATTTACATGTATGCGTATATATACATAAGATAATATTATAAATATAAATATAGATAATTTAAAATTCAAATTCAAATTTCAAATTTCAAAACTAGATCTAGATACGAAAATATCTTTTAATTTCAAATTTCAAATATAACTTTGCAAATAAATTATATTTTATTAATATTGCAAATATGTACGAAAATTAATTGTTTTTTTATAAAACACACACATAAATGAATTAATATTTGAAATCATTTATAATATAAAGTGATGTATAATTGAGTATATAAATAAATAAAATAATATATATGTATTTTATTTTGACCATATTTATGTTTTGACAAAATCAAAAAAATTATTAATTAAATATGTACAGATTTATATCCTTTTTATAAAAAATCACACGAGAAAAGATAATTTTTTTAATAAGATATTTTGTAATGTATGTATGTAAAATTGTGTATGTTAAAATATACGTTATGTATGTATTAAATTCAATTTAATTAATTAAAAATTATCTATACTATAATGCAAAACCTTGGTCAAACCGGTCAAAGTGAAGCCTTTTTAGCAGTCCCCATATTACCCCCGTTCACAACAAAATGCAACCACTACAACATGGCAGTTCTGTCTTTCCCCAACCACCTCCCACGTTGTCCCATCCTCTTTTCCATTTCCCTTTCCTTCTGCTTTCCATTTTCCCCTTTCTTCCGCATCCACTTTCGCCTCACTCCACAAAAATGGCAACTTCCCTCCTCCACTTGCCTAACCGCCACCCTTACACCGCCCTCCCTTCTTCCCCCATCCCCTTCTACTTTCTGCCGCTACAACCTACGCCGCCGCTATTGCCCCGTCACGGTCGACCATCAACGTATACTCCCCTCCCAATTATCAGCACCTGAAATCAATTCATCTTCCCTGGATTTTAACCTAAACATCCTACACATGTTAGCTGCCCTAGAACTCTAGATCTGGAGCCGAAATCACCACATAATATATCTACTACCACCACTGCCTGAAATTGATGTCCTCACCAACCTAAAAGCACAGCAATCGACCGTTACTCGAAACCGGGACTGCTAGCAATGAGATTCTCTGTCTCCCCTAAGCTACTAGCACTGAGATGGCGGTCGTCGTCATTGTGACACTACAAATTTGAAGTCCGATGGTTGCTGTTGTACGTGGTAATGACGTCAACGTCTGGGAACCTTGGACTGCTGTGCTGACCGTCACGAAGGTACGATCTCAACCTCTCTCCCTCTGTTGATGTTTTAATGCATACATTGGTTTATCATTACCTTTTCTCTCTTCCTTAACTTTTTTTTCATGGTTTGATTTATGAGTTGACACATATTAGGTAATATTTTCTCTTGCAGTTGCTTTTCTACATTTATGTGACATATCATTCATGGATAGTTGTTTTAATTGTTGACTACCTGGACTAAGAAATTTAATCTTTTTCCAATACAAAAATTAGCAACCTGGTATAGGTTTTAATTTATAAATTGTTATACCTTTCACAGGTATTCTTTAATTCATTTCTGCCCTTTACAGACCATTCACTCTTTAATTTAAGTTTCGAGTATGTTAATATCCTATTATTGGAATTTCTGTATTCCAAAATCTTTGTCAGTTTTTAATTCGAAAAAAGGATAGATTTACTAAATCACTTGATTCCACCATGGATAATGGATATATGAGTTTTCTTAAAAAGCATATACAGATTCAGTTTTCAATACATGTCAGAAGCATCAATAAATTAATCTGGAATTACACATATTAGTCTATTATAACAGATCTACTATATATATGAATTAATACATGTTCTTCAAAGTTTGACCATACAAGTATCGAGCATGTCAGATTTAAGCGCATGTAGTTATAAACTCATGTCAGGTTTCTAAAACAGTTTTGAATGTAGTCATCCATACGTTAATGTATATGACTTTTACCTGTTACAGAATTTCACTTGCATTTGATTTGAATTTATCGGTAAATGTTACATGCTGGCATGGATTTGAAATATAATAATTTGACGACATTTCATGTACATGTCGTTGATTTTGTATATCAGTATTCTATATACCTTTAGCTCCAGATATATGTGTTTTACATACATGATTTTAAAAACATATGAAACTAATTTCAAGAATACATAATTTAGAGTTACAAAAAGTTATGTATATCTGCTTTCCTTAAAGTATTGCATCTATCAGTGTCAGATAAACATACATAGTACTTATATAACATTTTCTAAAAAAGGGGGCTTTAAACATATATATGATTTCAAGTCATCTGATTTTTTTACCACTTTCAAATAATCTTTTTTCCACTACAAAATTTAGAAACCTGTTGTAGGTTTTAAATTATAAATTGTTATACCTTTTACATGTTTTCTTTAATTCATTTCTGCCCTACCTCATGTTAACCACTCCCCTTCTACATATTTCGTTGTATCTTTTTGTGTAGGGCAGATTCATACCATTAGTTTTGACATTTGTACAAAAGAAAATAAGTGTTTAATTTTTAGACTTTTACAGACCATTAACTCTTTAATTTAAGTTTCGAATATGCTAATATCTTATTAATGGGATTTCAATAAATTTTGTGATTTTTTAATTCCAAAAATGGATAAATTTAGTAAATCACTTAATTCCACCATGGATAATGGATACATGAGTTTTCTTAAAAATCATATACGGATTCAGTTTTCAATACATGTCAGAAGCATCAATAAATTAATCTGGAATTACACATATTAGTCTATTATAACAAATCTACTATATATATGAATTAATACATGTTCTTCAAAGTTTGACCATACAAGTACCGAGCATGTCAGATTTAAGCGCATGTAGTTATAAACTCATGTCAGGTTTCTAAAACAGTTTTGAATGTAGTCATCCATACGTTAATGTATATGACTTTTAACTATTACAAAATTTTACTTACATTTGATTTGAATGTATCAATAAATGTTACATACTTGCATGGATTTTAAATATATTAATTTGGAAAAGATGGAATTTGAACATGGAGATTTCATGTACATGTCATTGATTTTGTATATCAGTATTGTGTATACCTTTAGCTCCAAATATATGTGTTTCACATACATGATTTTAAAAATATATGCAACTAATTTCAAGAATACATAATTTTAGAGTTTCAAAAAGTTATGTATGTCTGTTGTCCTTAAAGTCGTCTGATTTTTAAACCACTTTCAACTATATAGTTTATATGTTTCACGTTATGCTTACCTGGATTTCATGTTAACAATTATTAACTATCCTACCTGTACATTCAGTCTGCCCTACTATATTTTAGTCACACAAATGCCCCTTTCACATTCAAACCATTTTACTTATACGAACCTTTATTTATGTGTTTATTTCATATACATAACTCTCAAGCACGACTTGAATACTGTGCATACATAACTTTTAAACATGACAGTGTTCTATAAATCAATACCACATGATTCATTTTTACTGTAACTGTATATTGCTTTCAAGATCTCTCTAATTTAAAACAATGTAATTCATATGCCCTCCCGAGTTTTGGATTCAAAGCTCTGAAGTAGTTTTGTTTGTTTCCATTTTACTCTACAGTCCTACCTACAGGTTGATTTTGAATAAATAGTTAAATACCCAAAAAAAAATTGTTCACATGCATTACCTACTAGAATACATCTATAATATTTCATTTCATTTTGATACATATATTTCTACTTATTTGTTTGCTTCCATTTCAGTCTACAATCCAACCTACAATTTGATTTCGAATAAATACCCAATAAAATTTTGTTCACCTGAACCACCTACTACCGTGCATCTCTGTACACTGTCATCATGCCAATAAACTTTTGTTCACCTGCACTACCTACTACACTGCATCTATAATACTTCTTTTTATTTCGATACATATATTTTCAGTTATTTGTTTGTTTCCATTTTAGTCTACAGTCCTACCTACAGGTTGATTTCGAATAAATACCCAATAAAATCCCTAAAAAGGTTTTTAACTCCACCATCTACAATGCTCACTTTTAGTAGATGCCGGTCTCCAGCCCG
This sequence comes from Allium fistulosum, assembly GCA_030737815.1. Lineage (NCBI taxonomy): Eukaryota > Viridiplantae > Streptophyta > Magnoliopsida > Asparagales > Amaryllidaceae > Allium > Allium fistulosum. Next base: position 942,734,463 of record CM060908.1, read on the forward strand.
GATAAAGGAGGAGAGGAAACACTTTGTACTGTCCGACGACATACTTCAATACAATTACCGTATATGATTTATGTGTCCTTATCTTCTCTTTTTCCCTCACAATACAATTCATACTTCCTTTGCTAATTTTACTTAATTCTCTGACTCCTTTCCATTTTTCTATGACAGCGGAAGTCATTCCACTCTAAGTCATTCTAAACAACTCAAGTTTCAATCTAATTCCAAAATGGTAAATACATTCTTATTATTGATTTACTGATGTAGGTAACTCTGTTATTGGGTTGTTTGATAGAAATAGTGCAGAAAATTGTAACTGTCCACCACTGCCGCCTGTTAATTTTCCTGTTTTTTCAACTGTTTTTTATCTTCTACTCACACATCCATTTACAATTCTAACCACGTACCGATAAAGTAAACATATTTTTACAATTCTTCCTCAATCCGGTTTTTCATCTGTTAATTTTACAATTTATACTACAACCTTAAATTTTGAACGATTTGGAACGATATATGGGTTTTCAAATCATCACAGATGTAATAATACCTGCCATATTATTTCTTCAACCTTAATCAGATCATTTCCTATGAACACAAAGTAGTGATGGAGAGAATATTTTTTGTACGTGTCTGCTCCTTTTCCACTAATTAACACAGTACATATATTGATAGCCTTTAACCTTTCCTACACTTTGGATAATGACATGACAAAATAAGCTGAAGAAGTAGCAGTGTATAGAAGGCTACGTACACAAAGTAACAGACGTACGACAATATATGCCGAAGTTACTGCTTCAATTTTACTAAAGCACATGTTCATTCTCATGTTTTACTTCATGTTTTTCCCATCCCCACCGGACTATGTTATATGTGTCATAAGTGCTACGACTTTTTAATTGCACTGCTCTACATAATGTACTTCTCATCTACGCACTTCTTCAATTTTGCTCCTGTTTATTTTTTGTAATAAATTTACCACTCGGTTATCAGCTCTTGAAAGTAAACTTATATATCACTTTCACTACTCGCTTCCATGCTACATCTCTTTTTATTCGGTATTATTTACCACTATTTTTTAATTGGTCTTCTAAATCCATTCTTACCCCTTACAAAATCACTTCTCTATTCGCTATTTACCCCTCACACTAACACTTGAATTGCTATACGATCGCATTGCTTGCTCCGCATAACAATATTCCACCGTAATCCAACCTGATTACTATGTTTCACATCAACATACATTACTTTAACCCTTCACAATAATCACTCAAACAAATCTTCATACCTTTCCGAATATATGATTCCCCCCATATTAACAAATCAGTAATAAGGAAACCGGACTTTCACATGCATGTTTTTTATGCACACGTGCAGAGCACGTGCATATGTACTCGTATATATAATTCAAAATTAATATATATATATATATATATATATATATATATACATACACTACACACATATACAATTTTTTTTCGAAACCATAATATGTATATATGTAATGATAGATATATATAATTATAAATGAAGCTTGCATCTATGGGGACTAGGGTTCTCGATCCACCCGGCCCCTTCCCATCTCTTTTCCTTCATCCCATGTCTTCTCTCTTCCTCATCCTATCTATGCTCTTTTCCTCCCTTAACCCTAGCTTTCTCCATTGCTGTAAGCTTGCATCTACTGCCATATCCCCTCGCTGCAATTTGTATTAATCAGAACTCCATTTTTCTGCTATCGATCCTCCAGATCTGGCATCGCGAGTTAATGGTCTTCCTCATGCTACATCCAGAATTTCTAAAATCAATCGGTAATTCTTATGCTTCGCTTTAGAAGTAGCTATTTGCGCTTCAACGTCCGGTCCCTTAGATCCGATGCAATGGTTTGTTTTGATTGGGTTTCTATTTCGCTATAGAGTGTATTTGAATCTGCTTTGGGCATGTCGTCGTTCCGGACCTTAGGCCTTTGGTTCTGGTAGCCAATCTATCATTGTGCCTTGCCATCTTCTCAGCATCAACAATGGTGTCCTCGGTGATTGCTTGCAATGGAGGTCTTGCCTTTAGCTGGTGGTTGTGGTGCTTCAAAGTGGCTTTGTGGTTGGCAGCATCCTCTCATTAATCTAAATTAGTTCAGTTTTTGTTCGACTGCCTGGTCGGGGTATGTTTTCCTTGCTTTTCCATCTATGTCTGATTCTGGTCATCTATATATGAATTTGACGTTGTATGTAGTGTTGTTTTGAAAGTGTGTTGTTTCTGGGAATTTTACGTGCTGTTTTCAAGTCTACAATTTGGTTGTATGGGCATTGTATGCCTTTGGAAACTGTGTTTGCAACTATGTTAGGTAAATCATGCTGTATTATGCAACTGTGCTTGTAAGATGGGTATTGTGTGGCGTAAGTGTGTTTGCTTTATGCTACAACTCGTGGGATTGTTCTCTGTTGGTGAATGTGCTGATGTTGTAGAGGTATTTTCTCTTTTGGAATTTACTAGCATCTTTCGGTGCCAGCGGGAAATTCAGGTAGCTCACGGTCTACCAATGAAAATTTAGGGGTCGTTTGGTTTATTTTGTATTTTATGTTTTGAGTTTTCAACATTAATTACAAAATACGAGAAGAATGAAGAAAGGTCGGAAGGGATGAATGGAAGATTGGAGGGGACCATGAAGTGGATGGAGGAACGACGGAAGGATGAATTGTTGCCCGTGCTTTCGTTTTTCTCAAAACACGAAAAATGAAAAAAAGTTGTTTTCTAATTTGTGTGTTAAATTCGTTTCCTAAAATGGTCATTTTTAATAATATACATGCGTCATGCGTATTTTTGTATGGACGAAAACTCAAAACTAAAAACGGTAAACCAAACATAGCCTTAGAATTTAGGATGCTGCCCTTCTTGTATTTTGAATTGCAGTCTTCGGGCACATCTGTTTGTTATGTCGAGTCTTTTGAGTTATCGTGCTTGTAGTTTTGTGATCAATAGCTATTAAGACACTTTTTTCTTCATATCTGTGCTTCTTCATATTATGGGGGTGGACGGTCCACCTAAAATATCGATGGGCTATAGGCCAGGCCTTGTCGGCTATTGCATATATATATATATATATATATATGGTTGTATAACCTTTGGTTATACATCCTTCCTTTCAAAAAAATATTAAAAAATTACAAATACTTGTGTGCGTTTACTTAATTTAAAAATTCAACTTTTTATTTGAAACACCTTGTAAAATTATTTTTAATTCAATTTTTTTAAATCAAGGTAAAATCATGTACCTACATAAAATAAATTTATTTATAACATCAATATGTTTATGTGTTTGTATGTATGTATTCTAGGTTGATAACATTCACATATAAGGATTTGTAATATAAAGCTAATCTAACCATATATAATAACATAATCACACACACACATATATATATATATATAAACGAATATGAACTAAACTGTTACCTCAACTGCAGCGTAATAATAACCCCTTGAATGTTGATGAACTCCTAGGATTGTTGAATGCAATCTCTTCAAGAAAGCGCTACCGGTCAGATAGATCTATGCAATTTTCTTCTATAATACTTGAATTTGTTTTTTTAGATTGAAAATAATGGAGGAGGGAGTTATGGTTAGTTTATCCAGAAATGTAAAGGAGAGGAGAGCAAAAATTCAAATGAAAAAGTAAGGTGTAATGAGTTTAAATAGGAGAGAAAAAAGAGAGGAAAATGTGAATCTAGATCCACTCTTTTCTCTACTAACTCAAACCCAAATATATCAACATAAACCCCTCCTCCCCTTGTGCCTTAGCGGGCCAAACCATTGGCTGTTACGGGCTTCCTTTCCACTTCAAACCAAATAAGATAATTTACATTTAAATCAATTTTAAATGTACATCAATATCGTATATCTGTAACAACCCTATATTTTACAAATATTCTTAAATTGATTTTTTCCAGATTCAAAAGCTTTATTTATGAAAAAGAATAAATTTTGTTATTTTAAATATAAACTTTGACTTTGATGTGGATTAGAATTCCAAATATGACTAAATTTAATATTTCCTGAAAATGTGAATTTTGGTCAATAGTCAAACTTTGACTTTTAAGTTTAAATTTTAAATAGTTTGAAATTATAAATTTTATCTTTTATTATGAAAATAGATTTAATAACTTGAACACTACTTTTCGTTTTGTTGAAAACGGAGTTAAAATGTAAAAGTTATGTACATTTCAATTTTTAGTATAATTCGTTTTATTGTGCATTTTTGCCTATTTTAAATTTTATAAATTTTATTTTCTTTGTCATATTTTATTTTAATATGTGTTAATATGTTATTTTATGTATATTTTTGTCTTTTATTATTTTTAAAGTGAAGTAGACATTTTTCTAGAGTCAATGGTAATTTATGTGAAATTTTCATGTCCTGTCTGCTATTTTTAAACAATTTCTTCAATTCTTTTGCTATTTTCTCTGAATTTAATTATTTATTTCACTTTGAAAATGTTTTAAAAGTCATTTTTATTTCAAATTTTGTTTTAGAATATTTTTAATTAAAGTTAATAATTTTCCAAAGTCAATGGTGATTTATTTGTAATTTCTGGACACTATTTTGTATTTTAAGCAATTTCTTTTATTATTTTTTCTAATTTCTTTAAATTTTATTATTTTCTTATATCTTTACTGAGTTTCGGTTTTTATAGTATTTTTCTGAAATATTTTGTTTATATAAAGATTTATAAGGAAAGAAATGTGAAGGGTTGTGTAACGCTTTGAAACAGAAGCCCTTTTATTTACCAAATCCTTTAATTCCTTTAACTCCTCAAAATTAATTGCCTAGCCATGTAAAACCCTAGTGTAGCCGTCATATCATTTGGCATTCACATGAAAAAATATCCCATCTTCAATTGTTTCTCACGGCTAGAGAAAATTAGGTAATGGCCTCCATCTCTTTCTTCCTACTTTTCTTCTTTTTCTATGTTATTTTGCTTGCCTTCTTCCCTGATTGAGATCGGCCTCTACCCCTATTCCTCTGCCACCACCTCCTTCCATCTCTTCCCGACCACCACCAGCCCCCACTCCACCAGATCTGACCATAGCCGAACCATTTTGATGGTAAAACCCCCCAAATTTCAACCTAGATGCCTAAAAACCATGTTTATTGACCTCTACATGCTCACCCACCTCAACCACCACCATAGCCGCCACCACCTCCTTGACCTGACCACAACACACCCCTCCCCACCTCTGTCCAGATCTGAACTTGAATGGCCAAGCCCAAACTCCTATGGCCGAGCCCTTTTGTTGACCAAAAACCACGCTAGTGTGCCTAAAACTCTTCACATACCTATGTTATAACTTCCCCATCATCTCTAGCTTGTAGCCGTGTATCCCTTGGTCCAAACCAGACCCAAAACCATTGCCTTAGACCTGTAGTTTCCCTCATGGCTGAGCCTAGTAAAGGTTGAAAGCAAGTGCAAGCATTTCTATTTGATTCTGTGTAGTCATTTCTAACATTGTTCTATTAAAATTTGGGTTGAAAACTTATATTGTTTGGATTGTTTTGTCTTATGTATTCCGAGGAGTTAACCTTGTCTCTCTCACACTCATCATCATCATGGCTGAGAAATGAACCCCTTGTTCGAGCTTTTGAATGGTTAAAGCATGGTCAAGTAATCTATTCCGTTGTTGCTTCTTATCTGCATTGTTTCAACATTGTTTTGCGTTGAATATTTATGTGTATATTGTCTTGTTTTGTTTGAATGTTTTCAAGGAGATTTATCTTTGGCTCTCTCAATATCCAATCTTATTCGTGCTTTCGTGCCTTCGAAGATCTCAGTTTGTGCATTTGATAGCAATCTCCAGCACAAAGAGGTGAGTTATTCTCACCAGACAATATGTACCTATATAACAAGTAAATTGACACCCTGCGAATCTGTAGAAATATATTATCATGTTATATATGCTTATATTATTATCATATGATGTTCACACCTGTTATTACACCTGTTATATCATATGTTACTGTTATTTAATGTTATTCTGTTATTTATATCTGTTATCACCATTGCAAGTTCCCTGTAGACTAGAATCACTATGGGTTGAAATGATACATACCCAAACGGACTTTAGAATAGGGAAAAATCGTTATGGACTGAAATGATAGGCCGGAACGATTTTTATTGTAACGACCCGGAAATTTCGAACGGAAAATTCCAGCTAGTTAGAAGAAAAAGAAAAGAGATAGAAGAAAGAAACAGAACAAGACACAGATTCTCACATTCGCAGCGGATTAAAATACAATATCAAATAATAATATCAGTTATACAAAGAAAACTGTATCAGTCAATTTCATTTTAATACATCAGTGTTACAACATTTCACAATCACTGGACAGTTAAAAATAACTCGTCCCAATAATTAACAATATATCACAGTCTATACGTTCCTGCCATCCAGCTCGCCTCCTGAGCTCCAGAACGTCCTTACCTGAAATCTGTAATACTCGGTCTGACCCGAGCATTACAACAAAGTAACACCCGGGTCAGGCTGGAAACCAGCGTGAGTAAACTCATTTAAATTGAAATACTAAAGTTGTAAAGTTTCCTTGAAACCCAGGGTAACTTGTACCTCACTACGAGTTCTTATCTTATTATAGTCAACAATTAATTCACAAAATAATATCTAAGTACTGTTACTTAGTTCCAATGGTCCAGATTACTCAATGTATTCCATTCCAGCCTATTTGATTTACAATCAAATCTATAAAGAATTTTATATTACTAATCGAAGTGGTTCCGGATATTGCTGATATCCGATCCCGGTCTCTTCGAATCCATCGTCGTCCTTTAAACCAATTTTTAAGTTAAACAATTTAATTTACTTCAGAATAACATATTCACATAATGATTCATCACAGATAGATAACTTACATTATCCAAATTCAATCAAAGCATTTCATACAATAGAACATCATAATTTATCAGACTAGAGATATTAATCCAAGCATTCAATACAATTTAATTATCCCTAAGCATGATTAATTTGTCACTCAAGCTAATTAATTTAACTAACAAAATAAAGTGATTACCTTTAAACCCTGCTTAATTAATGTTAATTAAACCATTTGATTAATTATTGAAATTAATTAATTATTCCTTAATCATTAATTAATTAACCTTTAATAACTTTCAATAATTAATTATCCTTTAATTAATTTCATTAAGTAATTATCCTTAAATTTCGTTAATTAATTATCCTATAATTAATTAAGTTATTTAATTATTCCTTAATTACTTAAGTCCTTAATTAGTCTAAGATAAACCATTATCTTAATTAATTACTTAATTAAATCATTTACATCTTATTTAAATTAAAGGATTGAAATTAATGTATATAAAATCCCTTGAGACCTTTGATTGATTAAAGTTCAAAACATTTTACCTTAACCATCTACTTAATTTATTTAAATAGACTTAGGAATTAATTAAATAATTAACTTAATACATAATTACCCTAATCCAAAACAACTTAAGTTTAAACACTTTTCATTTTTGTTTTCAAATCTTGTTAGTTCATTATTATTTAATTTAAAACCTTGTTAACTGTATTTTAAAACATTTAAAACACTTCGAGTCCCAGGCCCAAAATCTGGTTCACAAACCCGAGCCAACATTCGATCATCCCGACCCATCCTTCTTCTTCTTCCCTGAACAAAATACAGCAACCATCAAAACCCAACTTATCAGTGCACCGTGCACATGCACACCTCACCAGAGCATCTCCGACCATTTCCGCTACCACCAGCAAACCACCCACATCACCCTCGTTTGACTCGACCTCCAAAAATCTTCGAAACGACCTCCGAATCGAATCCAAGCAACTCGAACTCCACCGGAAGGAAAAAGATCACCCAAAACCGTCTCGCAACACCACCACCGTCCACCGTTCCCTGCCAGAAAACACCCGGACCTTCGCCATGACCTTCTCCTTCGAGTCCCCCTGGTCCGCAACCTTAAAGCTTCACTGCCACGCCGTAGATCAGCATTAAACGAACACGCCTAAAAACCCTAATCCTCCCACTATTGACCACTCCGATGATCGGAAAATCATCACTGATTTTTCCCGAATTCCCAAACTAGGCAACCTCCTCTTGACCTAATGCCGACCCCAAATGTCGTCCACATCACCAGTATTAGCCCAAAAACTAGAAATCGGTCATCTCCCAAAATCTCCTTACATACTCAATTAAAATTTTTGAAACCATTCCCAAAATTCACCATTTTCTAAATCGATCAAACTCTTATAAATCAAAACCCAAAATGTAGACTTCAAATCTTTCCCCCTTTTTATTTATTTACTGAAAAAAAACTTTTATTCTTTATAACAGAAGATATTTAATAAAACTAATTTTTTAGCAACCTTCATTCAAAATTAAACGAATTCCCTTTTGGAACAAAAATCTAAAACCAAATAGATAATAAGATTTGAATTTTTGAATAGGTTTTATACCTGTAAAACTAGAACAGAGGCTCCTATATCCAACACAGACATGCATACACATTCCAATGATATACTGATATACATGCAAGCATAATCATACATTCATGCAAACATTTCACACATAACCACAAGGATTTATCACATACATCAGGTTATAAAACAATTTAAGGGTTTCAAATCAAAGTTTACTCACCTTATATCCTAGAACAGAGAAACCTGGGTTTTTGATGATCCTGGAATGCTTTTGAATTTGAAAACTGATCTGGAAATTTTGTTTACTTTAGTTTGATCTGATCTATACTTGAACTGGAACTTGGATTGATTTAGTGATGAATTTAGGTTAAGATGATCCTTGAATCTTGTTTGCTGTTTGAGTTGAATCCCTTGTTTGAATTTGCTACAGGCTTAAGAATAACTGGTTTGAATAATGTTTACAGGGTTTCGATTGTTTTGATTTTTCTGGTTTATGTTTTCAACTTCCAGGTTTAAGAAGGAGATGAAGCCTGGTTTTGAAGTTGTTAACAGGCTTTGTTTCTTAGTTTTTTTACAAAAATGAAGATAGGAAAAAAAAGATATGAAGTGAAAAGATATATGTTTATATAGGTTTAATTAGGATTTATTATAAATAAAAGCAAAATAAAATAAGGTAATGACACTTGTCTTATACAATACTTAATTCCTTTACACTTGTTATCAAAGAGAATTATAAGCTAACACATGTAATTAAGCATGAATTTATTAATGATTTTAAATGGTTATAAAGCTTTTATATTAAATTTTTACTAATTAATAAATACATTTCTTATTATATAAATAAAAACCCTTTTAAAGAAAATAATATAAAACAAATTACATTCTAATAAAATCATACATATATATTTTTAAATCCAAATATTTTATGATATCAATCTTTTTAATTTCAAATTTTAAATTCAAATTTCAATTTAAAATCCAATTCAAATATATATTTTAAGCAAACCCAAATTCAATTTGTAAATAATAATTCTATTAAAAAATCTATTATATATAAACAATTCATTTTTTTATTTTAAAGGAAAAATTTGTAAATTTTAAGTAATTAAATTAGGAGATTATCAAATCAATATTTATCCATATATATTTTATTATCAGAATTATTTATCCAATCTATAAATCAGTATTTCTATTAATATGTATTATCTATATATAATTTATTATTCATTATTTATTAAAATTGAAATTCGTCTATATACATATCCAGATATATATATCAGAATTTTATTTGTTCAACTTACAAATTATTATTTTAATAAATTTAATCCAAATCAATCAATATTTTATTAATTAACCCAGTTAATTATCAATCAACAGATGTTTCAAAAATCCGGGTTATCACATTCCTCCCCCCTTAGAATCTTTTCGTCCTCGAAAAGGAACGAAGCCAGAATTTTATTAAAATACTTATTATCAGATAAATTTTCTCTTTGAACATATTTTTAAAACACTTTAAAAATCTTTATAATATTACTAAATTAGTTTTTATAAAAATACTTTTATAACTCGATGTTTCAACAAGTCCATTCTCGTTCTCACAGAAATTCGGTCATACGTTGATCAGGCGTAGGACTGAAAATCTATAAGTACTGGGTAAACCCGTTTTCAACACTGAGTGAAAATACTTGGAAAATAATTTTATGAAAACATAGAAAACAGTTTTGAAAATAGAGGAAATATCTTTGGTGAGAATGCTCTGGAAATCATCACCCCCATCCATGGTCACAGTTACATCACGGGTTACGTTGCCATCGCAGCAAAAGTCCATGTAACTAATAACAGCATGGAACCCACAACAGATCGCAGTTACATTCCAGGGTTACGTTGCCATCGCAGCAAAAGTCCATGTAACTGTTGGCTCTCAGCGGCACACACGATTTCGCTGTCAAAATGAAACTTCTCCCACATAGGTCGCAGTCTACCGATATAAAATCAAACGCAGACTGTTGGCTCTCAGCGGCACAAACGACTTCCGCTATGTTACCATAGTGTCACAGTCTACCGATATAAAATCAAACGTAGACAGTTGGCTCTCATCGGCACACAAGACTTTCGCTATGGTCTGCAGTAGATCGCAGTGACATCGAGTTAAACTGTCGTCACAGCATAACTCAAATGCCTCTGTGGGCACCAGCCCCTCGACTTTCGCTACACAAATAATCCTCAGGAACTAGTTTATTCCGGACTCCTCACAGGATTAACTTTAGAAACCCCCCTTGGGGCTCAAGGCAGTACCACCCTGTGGTACTCCTGAGAAGTTCATTTCAAGGAAGCGCCTTTTTCCCCAGAGCTATTCACAAAACACTTTATACTATATACTTATAGTATCTTCAAATCATATCCTTTATGATTTATATCAAAATCTCCTTTACTCAAAATCGATATCCAAATCGATAGTTCCAAACTTGGCTTTCCAAATTCCAAAATTGATTTTCCCAAAAATCAAAAGCCTTTTCCAAATTCATAGGTTTCCAAAACCTTTTCCAAAATCATTCTCATAAGATCCTTTATATATATATATATAGATATATATAACTTTGAAAATCTTTGGATCACTTCAACTTGTATAAAACCTCTTTTATTTTTCAAATACTTCCAAAATCCTTTTTATTTAGCAATAGATTCAACAAGGGAAGATTTACCTTATATAACAAGGATATATAACCTTATTTTATTCTAAATCAAATATTCACATTTGATAAATCTTTTATAAAGTTATTAACCATATTTCTTTTCAAAAACCATTTTACAGTTCTTATCCACAAATCTTCAATATCAATTTCATTCAAATCCGTACGATGTACACATATCATTCATACACAATATCAATCTGATCGCTCAATCGATCACACAATTTCCCTTCCGAACTAGTATCGTCCACCCGACTTCCTAGTGCGGACTCAGATCTGGTTTCTTGATTAGAAACCGTCATTCTCCTTGCATAGTCACAACTATGATAGAGAATATCCAGAACCAATCAAAAATCCATATCCAGGTTCGCCGTTGAAAATCGAGCGAAAAATCCCAACTCGGATCGATAATATTATCTCGAAATTCTGTGTTCGAATCTGGATCAAATCACTATGCGAATAGAATAATATACGTATATCCTACGTATTTATCTTTATTGGTTATCAGCCAAATCAATTCTATTTTCTATTCACATTTCCTTTAGATTCCTATTCACTTATTCCCAATTTCTCCCAATTCCAATTGAGTTATTGCTTCAATTACAAACAGTTTGAACTCTGACCAATTTAAATTTAAAAATAGCTTGAAAAAGTTTAAAATAGATAAGTAGTTGAAAAATAGTTATTAGTTTGTAAAATAGCTGTAAAATAGTTAAGTAGGTATAAAATAGTTAGATAATTGCAAAATAGTTTTTTTTTTTAAATAGTGATTAGATATAAATAACTGAAAAATAGTAATTAGTTTATAAGACAGTTTCAAAATAGTTAAATAGTTCCAAAATAATTGTAAAATAAGTATAAGATAGTTTGGGGTTTAAGAAGAAAGATTGTATAGTAAATAGTTTGGAAAAATATATTTATATTAAAACAATTTATTTTGAAAATAATCCAGAACCAAACTGTTTAATTTCCCAATCTCCATTTCCAATTGATTTCCCATCAATTTAATTTAAATTTCCTCTTCCATTTAAATTGACTCAATACTTCAATTTCCATTGAAATTGATTTAATCCCAATTCAAGTTGGATTAACCTTAATTCCTTGCCAAATTCAAGTCAAAGTCCATTTGATTTTTAAACTTATTCAACTTTAACCACAATTCCAAATTATTCCAAATCAATTTGGATAAATTTCAAATTGAACCAGCTTCAATTCCAAATCATTTTAATTCTAATTTACCATTTGAATTTTTAAACTTATACATCTTCAATCACAATTCTAATTAATTCAAATCAAATTCAATTTGAACTAATTCTATTCAAATCTCAACTTAAAACCATCTCGAATTATATAAATTCGAGTTAAATATTTTAAATATTGATTTAATCACTTAAGTCAAATTAACCCTTACTTTTAAATCAAATCAACCTTTAAACCAATTAATTCTGGATCAAAAATCCAAAATTCTATTTTAAATTATCATTACTTAACTTATTTTAAAGTTCAAAGAAATTTTATCTTCAAAATTCAATTTATTACCCAATTTTATCTTCCAACTTTGAAACTGATTCTTAAACAATTTTAAGTTACAAATTCAATTCTTAATATTCAAATCTTAAGTTTAAAAGGGATTTTATATCCTTAATTTCAAATTAAAGTTTAATTTTCATTTATCTCTATAATGGATATATTATCACAATCCATTTCTTCATTCATTCAAACTAATCAAATTCACCATTTTAACTTTCCAAGTTAAATTTCAATTTCATCTTGAAATTCCCAATTCAAGTTGTTCATTCTAAACTTATTTAACTTTCCTTAAGTTAAATTCAATTTAATCCAGTCAACTTTATTCAATTTGAATTCCCATTTCAAATTTTAAACTTTATATTAATAAACTTTCCCACTTAAGTTTTTAAAACTTATCATATTTCTGGAAAATTCAAAACTCAACATTTAGTGTTTACTCCCAGCCAACTTTGACCTTATGTATATCCAACATATATACATATTTATTTCATTTGCACTTCAAGTCATACTTCAAATTTTTAAACCATTCTTGGTTTTTAATTTCAAAACAAATTTCTCTAAAACAATATCAAGTTTTCTAGACTTTGATTTAAAACTTCACAATTTTAAATTATCTTCAATTCCAACTTATAAGTCATACCCGCCTATAACATTACATTTTACTTAATCATTAACAACATTTTATTATTTAAACACAACAACCATTTATGATAATAACCAAGATTATCATATGTGGAAACCAATTCATTATTATCTTTATTTCTACAAATTTAAGATTTTAATTTCAGTTTGGATCCATTTCAAACTTACCTTTATTCAATTTTAATTTGGTTGTATTTCTATTACCACTTAATTCTCATTATTATATTTAATTCAAATTAATTTAACAACCAATTTCTTTAATATATTTAATAATTAGAAAAATTATTTCTATATATATCAAAAGATAACTTATATAAATATCATTTAATTTTAAAACCATTTTAAAATCTTTATATAAGAAAATAACAAGTACGCCCTCATATATATATATACACTCAACTCATTCTAGGGTACCATTGACCCTATCCTTAACGAGTAATCCCAACAGAGCCAAGGTTCTCGCTTAACCTTCAGCTCTGATACCAAATGTAACGACCCGGAAATTTCGAACGGAAAATTCCAGATAGTTAGAAGAAAAAGAAAAGAGATAGAAGAAAGAAACAGAACAAGACACAGATTCTCACATTCGCAGCGGATTAAAATACAATATCAAATAATAATATCAGTTATACAAAGAAAACTGTATCAGTCAATTTCATTTTAATACATCAGTGTTACAACATTTCACAATCACTGGACAGTTAAAAATAACTCGTCCCAATAATTAACAATATATCACAGTCTATACGTTCCTGCCATCCAGCTCGCCTCCTGAGCTCCAGAACGTCCTTACCTGAAATCTGTAATACTCGGTCTGACCCGAGCATTACAACAAAGTAACACCCGGGTCAGGCTGGAAACCAGCGTGAGTAAACTCATTTAAATTGAAATACTAAAGTTGTAAAGTTTCCTTGAAACCCAGGGTAACTTGTACCTCACTACGAGTTCTTATCTTATTATAGTCAACAATTAATTCACAAAATAATATCTAAGTACTGTTACTTAGTTCCAATGGTCCAGATTACTCAATGTATTCCATTCCAGCCTATTTGATTTACAATCAAATCTATAAAGAATTTTATATTACTAATCGAAGTGGTTCCGGATATTGCTGATATCCGATCCCGGTCTCTTCGAATCCATCGTCGTCCTTTAAACCAATTTTTAAGTTAAACAATTTAATTTACTTCAGAATAACATATTCACATAATGATTCATCACAGATAGATAACTTACATTATCCAAATTCAATCAAAGCATTTCATACAATAGAACATCATAATTTATCAGACTAGAGATATTAATCCAAGCATTCAATACAATTTAATTATCCCTAAGCATGATTAATTTGTCACTCAAGCTAATTAATTTAACTAACAAAATAAAGTGATTACCTTTAAACCCTGCTTAATTAATGTTAATTAAACCATTTGATTAATTATTGAAATTAATTAATTATTCCTTAATCATTAATTAATTAACCTTTAATAACTTTCAATAATTAATTATCCTTTAATTAATTTCATTAAATAATTATCCTTAAATTTCGTTAATTAATTATCCTATAATTAATTAAGTTATTTAATTATTCCTTAATTACTTAAGTCCTTAATTAGTCTAAGATAAACCATTATCTTAATTAATTACTTAATTAAATCATTTACATCTTATTTAAATTAAAGGATTGAAATTAATGTATATAAAATCCCTTGAGACCTTTGATTGATTAAAGTTCAAAACATTTTACCTTAACCATCTACTTAATTTATTTAAATAGACTTAGGAATTAATTAAATAATTAACTTAATACATAATTACCCTAATCCAAAACAACTTAAGTTTAAACACTTTTCATTTTTGTTTTCAAATCTTGTTAGTTCATTATTATTTAATTTAAAACCTTGTTAACTGTATTTTAAAACATTTAAAACACTTCGAGTCCCAGGCCCAAAATCTGGTTCACAAACCCGAGCCAACATTCGATCATCCCGACCCATCCTTCTTCTTCTTCCCTGAACAAAATACAGCAACCATCAAAACCCAACTTATCAGTGCACCGTGCACATGCACACCTCACCAGAGCATCTCCGACCATTTCCGCTACCACCAGCAAACCACCCACATCACCCTCGTTTGACTCGACCTCCAAAAATCTTCGAAACGACCTCCGAATCGAATCCAAGCAACTCGAACTCCACCGGAAGGAAAAAGATCACCCAAAACCGTCTCGCAACACCACCACCGTCCACCGTTCCCTGCCAGAAAACACCCGGACCTTCGCCATGACCTTCTCCTTCGAGTCCCCCTGGTCCGCAACCTTAAAGCTTCACTGCCACGCCGTAGATCAGCATTAAACGAACACGCCTAAAAACCCTAATCCTCCCACTATTGACCACTCCGATGATCGGAAAATCATCACTGATTTTTCCCGAATTCCCAAACTAGGCAACCTCCTCTTGACCTAATGCCGACCCCAAATGTCGTCCACATCACCAGTATTAGCCCAAAAACTGGAAATCGGTCATCTCCCAAAATCTCCTTACATACTCAATTAAAATTTTTGAAACCATTCCCAAAATTCACCATTTTCTAAATCGATCAAACTCTTATAAATCAAAACCCAAAATGTAGACTTCAAATCTTTCCCCCTTTTTATTTATTTACTGAAAAAAAACTTTTATTCTTTATAACAGAAGATATTTAATAAAACTAATTTTTTAGCAACCTTCATTCAAAATTAAACGAATTCCCTTTTGGAACAAAAATCTAAAACCAAATAGATAATAAGATTTGAATTTTTGAATAGGTTTTATACCTGTAAAACTAGAACAGAGGCTCCTATATCCAACACAGACATGCATACACATTCCAATGATATACTGATATACATGCAAGCATAATCATACATTCATGCAAACATTTCACACATAACCACAAGGATTTATCACATACATCAGGTTATAAAACAATTTAAGGGTTTCAAATCAAAGTTTACTCACCTTATATCCTAGAACAGAGAAACCTGGGTTTTTGATGATCCTGGAATGCTTTTGAATTTGAAAACTGATCTGGAAATTTTGTTTACTTTAGTTTGATCTGATCTATACTTGAACTGGAACTTGGATTGATTTAGTGATGAATTTAGGTTAAGATGATCCTTGAATCTTGTTTGCTGTTTGAGTTGAATCCCTTGTTTGAATTTGCTACAGGCTTAAGAATAACTGGTTTGAATAATGTTTACAGGGTTTCGATTGTTTTGATTTTTCTGGTTTATGTTTTCAACTTCCAGGTTTAAGAAGGAGATGAAGCCTGGTTTTGAAGTTGTTAACAGGCTTTGTTTCTTAGTTTTTTTACAAAAATGAAGATAGGAAAAAAAAGATATGAAGTGAAAAGATATATGTTTATATAGGTTTAATTAGGATTTATTACAAATAAAAGCAAAATAAAATAAGGTAATGACACTTGTCTTATACAATACTTAATTCCTTTACACTTGTTATCAAAGAGAATTATAAGCTAACACATGTAATTAAGCATGAATTTATTAATGATTTTAAATGGTTATAAAGCTTTTATATTAAATTTTTACTAATTAATAAATACATTTCTTATTATATAAATAAAAACCCTTTTAAAGAAAATAATATAAAACAAATTACATTCTAATAAAATCATACATATATATTTTTAAATCCAAATATTTTAAGATATCAATCTTTTTAATTTCAAATTTTAAATTCAAATTTCAATTTAAAATCCAATTCAAATATATATTTTAAGCAAACCCAAATTCAATTTGTAAATAATAATTCTATTAAAAAATCTATTATATATAAACAATTCATTTTTTTATTTTAAAGGAAAAATTTGTAAATTTTAAGTAATTAAATTAGGAGATTATCAAATCAATATTTATCCATATATATTTTATTATCAGAATTATTTATCCAATCTATAAATCAGTATTTCTATTAATATGTATTATCTATATATAATTTATTATTCATTATTTATTAAAATTGAAATTCGTCTATATACATATCCAGATATATATATCAGAATTTTATTTGTTCAACTTACAAATTATTATTTTAATAAATTTAATCCAAATCAATCAATATTTTATTAATTAACCCAGTTAATTATCAATCAACAGATGTTTCAAAAATCCGGGTTATCACATTTATTTAATTTATTTTAACTTGGGATTGCAGGTTTGAAATGATAGAACCCGGATTTTTCTTTTTTTAACTGTGGATTGAAATGATACATATCTGTATCACTTGACCTAGGTTAGAAAATTATATACAGGCCCGTGGTTATTTTATAAAGTGCTTTGGATATTTTTAAGTAATTTAAAAATTATAAATTTATGAAATTTGATTTAAATAGATTTTGAAATGTTTTAAAATAAAGAAATTATGATTTTTCTATATGTTAAAAATGTAATTAATGAAGGTTTAACTGGATTTTTGAAATATAACTTAAGTTGGAAATTTGGAATTTTGGTTAAAAATGATATTTAAGTTATATAAATAAAATGGATATTAAATTTTATTTGGAAATGGTAAATATGATAATTTGATTAAATTTGAATTTAAGTGATTTATTAAAGTATTATTGATTTTTCTATGAATTTAAGTGGTTAAATAAATGAATGTTTAAAAGTGATTTTTTAAAATATAACTTGACTAGGAAATGTGAAATTTGGTTTTAATTAAAGGTTTAAGTTAATTAAATAAAATTGGAAATTTTGTTAAATTGTGAAATGGTAATTTAAATTTGTAGTGTTAAGTCTATTTGTTGAAATGTGAAGAATTGGAACTTTTACACTTAAACTTATTAAGTAAATTGTTGAAAATTGGATTTAATTATAAGAAATTTATTGTGAAAAAGATATATGTTAAATGATATGTAAATGAACATTTTAAATGTTAAAATTTTATTTTTAAAATGTTTATGTGTTTTAAATTAAAGTTATTTAATTGCTGGAAATACACTAACACCTGAAATTTACTTTTAATAGCATTCAGAAATGCTATAGATTCTGTTTTGAACAAAAATTGTGTAAAAAGAGCTATTACAGCATTTCTGAAATGCTGTAGTTGCTGTAATTGAACTTATAGGCTAATATTGAACTCAGGTCTATTATAGCATTCTCTGGAAATGCTATAATGGTCTGCAGTCTTTGCTGAAATCAAAATTAACCCTTGTTTTGAAATCTGAACTACCGCAGCACTTCTAATATGCTGTCTTTTCTGTTTTGAACTATAATTCAACTAAAACTGAGTTTTAACAGCAGTTTTAAGTGCTGTCTTTGCTGAATAAAAAATGTTTTCAAATATAACCTATAGCAGTTGTTTTTAAATGCTACGAAATGCTGAAATTTTAATAATTAGGGTTTTTGACTTAGTAAACGAACTCAGAATGGTTTGAAACTTTGGAAATTGAATACTTGATTTGAAAATATAATAATTACACTTTTAAAAGGTTTAAATGAATTATTTGATTGGAATATAAACTATTTAAAAGGTGATTTGAAATGATAATAAATGAAGTATACCTTTAAATTTAAAAGGTATTTAAAGTTGAATATTTAGATTTGAACTCAAATGATATTTGGAATATTAAAATGATTTGAAATGAAGTTTTGAAATGATATGATATTTTAAAAATATGGAAATGGTTTGGAATTGATTTAATCTTTATTTTGATAAAGATTTGGATTTGAAATGATATTCTATTTTGAAGTATAAACTGTTTTTAAACTTATAACCATGGGTTATAATAACGTTGGGTTGTTAAAGAGACCGGGATCGGATATGGACATACTCTCTGTCTTACCGAAAACCACTTTGGCAACCGTGTACGCGGTGGAGATTCCAGAATGAAGTAGGATGGTGGCGACGTTCTTAAGGTATGTTACGTGGACCCAACTCCCGTGAGTTGGCATAAGGTGGCTAAAACAGGAGCGATCTCGGACCAGTGAGGTAGCACCTCTTCTCGGACACATTTCTTCGATATTATACTCTTACTTGTGATTGATTAGATGGCCATCCTCCGATTTGGGAGTGTTGTTCGAGGTGGAACGGTAGTGGCTGCTATGCATATCCATCAGTCCGTGTGCGTAATTGGTATATCTACCCTGGCATTGCCTAGTTGTGCCGTGTCACCTACCATATCGAGCTTTACTACGATTATGATTTTAAGATCCGACCGCGTTAAGGTTCTCCATCCCCTTAACGCTATTTTCTATATGATTATACTTTACTTATTTAGACACTATTATAATATCAAATATTACTACATAGTAGATATTTTAACGGATCCTTAGAGGATGGGCGGTCCCAAGCATCTTCTAAGTTACTTGTACCCTTATTACAGTTCGCTTGAGTTGGTTTACATTATATAAGTATATATTGTCCTGACTCGAGTGTTTTTTGTTTTGCTTTACGCTCGGGTCAGCCTGAGCTATTCACAGATTTGGATTTCCACTCGCTTGGAGATTTGAATCGCTGGAGATTATCTGCTTGTCCTGTCCTATCTATTTCAGTTCCGTTGTTCTACTCAGCTTGTACTTGGTTATTTTATTGAGACTTTTGTTGTACTCTATTTCTTCTGTTGTATCTTATGTAACTCTGACATATTTAGATAGTAGCTTCATGAACTACTATTTCTTTTACTTCCACTGCATTATTTTACTCTGTGTCTGTGATCTGTGATTATATTTATTTACTGTATATTCTGAGATTTGCCAAATTTTAATTACAACGCGGTATTTTAAGAAATTCAACTCCGGCATGAGTGTCTACCTATACACTTATAATGGATGCGAATGGTTGAAAATATCGGGTTGTTACAATATCAATACGTGTGTATATAACTTTTATATACACACTATTTGAAATACCGATCAACACAAATCAAATAAAATTTTATAATTAATATTTCACAAATATTAAATAATTTAATTAATTTGTAACAATTATAATTTAATTAAATCAGGTGGTAGTCAGAGTATTCAACCTTGCAGTTGTGTGACTCTTAAGTGTAAATTCGGTCAGCAATTAATATAAACCAATTTGAATCTTAACGTTCACACAACACCTTAGCTGGTGATGTGATAGTTTGGTCAAATTTATCGCTTACACAGTTTCAATAAAATCTAATTTTACTTATTTTAAGTGGTCACCAGTAGTGATAATTGTTTACACTAACTATCTTTGTCAAAACTATCTCACATTAGGATTAATGGAATTTGGTATCAGTCAAAATTCCAATATCGTCCACATTCAACTTATATAGTTCAAACACAAAGTTCTTGGTTAAATAATAACTATTGTTATTAACCAAATTGGTCTAGCCAGAGACTTTGATTTTGAGTTGACTACATTTGGCTGTGATACTAACCTTATATAACTAAGGAGGTGAATTATCTATTGAATAGTGTTTCACCACTAATTCTTCAACTCATACCCATCCACAGTCGTTTGATGGAGTGTCCGCATTAAATTCAATAATATTCTCAAGTTGAACGAATTGTGTAATATTGTCACTTGATATTCTCTGTTTGACCTTAGTTACATTAACCAATAGAAAACTATCGAGTGAGTCATTCCATTATTATCCAATAACCATCAGTACATAACCCCGGGGTACCCCTAACAGTCATAAGTGATACACTGCCCAATATTTTGAGAGCGTTATGTACTCTAGTCTCAAAGGATGTATCAATATTTAGTCTCGATACATATTGACTAGGAATATTTAAAACGATATGTTCATTTATATTTCGATAAATTTCTCATAATTACAACGCATCATAATTACTATCACAAAACATATCATTTATGGATTTTATATCAAATATACATAAATAAAATAAATAAATAATATAACATATTATATCAAGTATGTAATAGAAAGAAAACCACTTTGTATTAACGAGATTTCATTACATAGTAAATAACTTATAGTAAATTACAAAAGTGTCTGTAGAGCATACCCCTGACTCTATCAATCTTCCACTTGCACTTGGGGCCAATTACAGAATCTCTATCCTGCCCCTTTGATCAGTTTGATGACAGCCGATTGAATTAGTCCTTTCATGAATGGATCTGCCATGTTGTTTTAATTATATACTTTGTCAATCAACTCACTTTGATGTTGATAAACTACCTTTATCATGTGGAACTTTTAGGAGTATGTATCTCGACTTCTAGTGAGCTCTTATCATGGCATTGTTATCGTATAAAGATGACATGGTATTCTCAATACTTGGAATCACCCCTAGTTTGTGCATTTATATTATACGTTGCTTTTATTGTAGCGCTATTCAAGATAATGTACTTAGCCTTTTCATTAAATCAGGCACAACCTTTCATTTGGAACATTTCCAGCTTAAATCACCTTAACTAAGGTTTGAATATGAATTTAATATTGACGTGTTATACTCGATATTACTTATGAACTTCGAGTCTGAATACTTCTTCATAAGAAGCTTGTTGTTTTCCAAAACAATTCTTTAGTATTTCGCAAATATTCGAGAACACTCTTAACTACCATTTAATGATCTTAATATGGATATGATATTTGCTTAATGTATTAAGCATATTAGCTAAATACAATATTGTAGTTAATACATCATGTATGATAATTCCTATTGCATAAGCAATCCATCTTACCTGGTCCATATTAAACATTTTAATATGGTGTCTATGCACATCCGAAACATTCCCAACATCCTTTTATACTGATTATAAAAAATATTTTCAAATCCTATATCGAGAATTTAAGCAACTACACTAGAATTTATTTTAACATAGATACATCGTTAATAAACAGCAGTATGTTGTTTACTTATAATTTAAAAATATTTAAGCACCTTTTTAAGGTTCTTTCTTATAGACACACGCTTCCTCTGAATATTGACTGAAAATCAAATTATTTGATATTTCTATCAAAATATATGTTCTACTCTGATGCTTGTCGAATAATACTTTCGTATATGTTCTTGGATCATATCCAAAAACCTACAAACTCAATATCATTCACACTAACTTCGAGACATTTTTGTTGTTATGTGCAGACAATCTATTCTAAATCATTATTTAGGATTTTCTATTTCAATACATCTATATCGTTAAGTTGGAATTTGGGCCTTATGCAAAGTCAAGTGTTCGAATTAGAAGAGAGAAAGATAAATAGTTTATGTACTTAGTCAAAGAATTGAATACGCTCATCTCTATGCAAATCAAGTTGGCAAATCCTTGGTTCAATATGCAAAACACAAGTCTTTATTCACACATGCAAGTCACAAGTCATTAATTGTATGTGTGGGTCACAAATCATTAGCCGCATATGCAAATCAAATGTCCGATGAGAACAAATATGCAAATTTTCCCAAATACAAGTCCTTGATTACAAAACTTTGATTTCAATTTGACCCAACGACAATTAAAATCCTAATTCTAAGCTTTTCTTACACACTTGAGAAAAAATGAAAAATGAGGAAGAAGATTTTCAGAATTCAACCCCTTCTTAGTTAGGGGGTACGTGTCTATTTATAGAAGTCTTGGACCATCAGATTCATGACATGTAGCATTTGGTTAAAAATGGACGATCATCATTTGATGATGTGGCACATGTTTGAAGTGGCATATGGCACATCCTCCCTTTGAATAAGGATAATGTGGCATTGATGATCCAATCAAAGATTGCCACATAGCCAGTAGGATGTGGATTAATTAGCATGTAATAGCACAACAGTATCAACAATCGACAGCTAATTTGTCATTATTTGACAAGTTCAAAATATCACCCTTCGACAACTCAATTTGTCATCATGTGACAGCTTCAAGTTATCACCTTTTGATGGCTCTGAGATTCACCATTCGATGGCTCGTAGAAATTAACCTTTGATAGTTCTTAGACTCACCACTCGATAATTTCAGGATATCACCCTTTGATAGCTATAAGATTCACCATTCGATAGCTCATAGACATCAACCTTCGATGGCTCCTAGACTCACAACTCTATAGCTTTAGGGTATCGACCTTTGATGGCTCTTAGGCTCACCACTCGATAGCTTCAAGATATCAACGTTCGATGGCTCTTAGGTTCACTATTCGATAGCTCATGGATGTCAACCTTCGATGGCTCTTAGACTCCCCACTTGATAGCTTTAGGATATCAACCTTCGATGGCTCTTAGGTTCACCATTCATAGCTCATCGTTGTCGACATTTAACAGCCAGCTTTTTTCCTTTAGCTCTTATCTCTCAATAGCTCCAACTTTATTCACCTTGCGATGTCTCTCTTTTAACCTGCAACAACCAGTACATTTTGGGTGCAACATATACCAGAATACAAAGTTATATTAGATAATAATTGTGTGAGTAAAATCTGAATTAACTTGAGAGCATTGAATAATGAATCTGTTACGTTGATTTCAACAATTAAAATTTACGATGTTATTCTTATTAATGTTGCTCACTATATTCCAACTACATTGATCTTTCTCTTGAAGACACATTTATAACTAATGGATCATATCACTTCGGGTATAGCTATCAAAACCATATTTTGATAATGTACTTGGAATTTATTTCGGATTTGTGCATCGTACAATATGACAGAGTTAATACCCTTGATGGTTTAATTGACAACGAATGAATGTCTATTCTTAACCTTGATAAGAAACTCATTATTTCTCCTTAATGTGCGAGAATAAATATTAGACATTCTATTGTGTTGTGTCTGTTTAGGTTTGGTGAATTTTGTTTCATTTCTTGTAATCGGTTTTATTTTTGAATCGTATCCAGATCCATTTTACTATCAATAATTCCTAAAAGAAGTTCCTTCGTAAATAAGTTGTGTTTCTTGAAATAACAATTATTTCTCAGTGCAATGGATTAGGTATTCATAAATATTTTATGAATTTCCTTATATATATATATATAACTGAGTTGGTTTTAGTTTACGAAGATTATGTTCAAAAACATAAATTGGTCAATCATTATTGATCGGCCCCAAAATTCTTTGGGGTGGTCCATACAAGATCCCTCATAAACAATTTTTACGTGAAGTTATTCGAATCGCACAACCTGTCAACTCTTTAACCTGGGATATGTTAGGGTTTCTTATAAACCCTTATCTTGTATGATTTTGTAAACTATTCTTTTAGATGAATTAATTTTAACCTTATGTACTACTATTAAGTACATGACCTTACAAAAAGAATTAACTTAACTTCACTCATTATCAATCATACTTTGTTTAGCAAAATCCAATTGCACCTTATCGATATGTCATTGTGTATCATAGGGAGGAGTGATTTTTGAGATTGAATCTTTATTCATTTTTGATACATTTGGAACTCTTTCCAATATACTCACTTATTTGATCAAATTGACTCATTTTATTTTCTTTTACATGTTATGCTATTTACCTCTGTTTTATATTCTATGAGCTTACCATAGAACATTATGTGTGTATCTAATACACATATTCATGTCCGTGATAATTTATCTATGAATTTAACAAAGTATGAGGAACTGTTTTGATATCATTAGACTTACGATTGCATACATCTATATGTACTCAAGAGTTCACCGACTCTTATGTTGCTCCTATTAACTGGGTGCTTTAGCCGTTATTGTTTGAGGTATAATTCACTGGTACCATATGATTCATAATCATATGATAAAGAATTATTTCTTAAAACCGAGGCTATTTATTTCATTTACTGTAACCGGTTTACATTCGAGGGTTTTCAGATCAAACATCTTAAACTTGAAGAAACAAATATCATAGAAAACAATTTTCTATATGAAAATACATTTTGGAATAGAAATCATATTTCTCATTCCTTGTTAAGTATCTATTATTATTTTACAACTCTTATTTTCGATGTCTCTTCCTGAAGTAGAAGTGACCATTCACTCTTTTCATTCCAACCATGTTTTAAGTTACATCCACTCTCGTACATTCGCTTTCCTTTCTATATGGTCAAACCGTTCAAAAGGAATCCCTTAATACAATATCATAACAAATTCTTTGCAAAAGTGCATTTGGTCATTATTAACATTTAAGGATATCAGATTTGTTGCACTTTACGTAAACTGATCAAATGTCACCGACATTTCAATGATCGAATTCTTAGATCTATGTTGTAGTGTTTGATCTAGTGTTACGTCTAACACAATAAGATCCTTACCGTAATCAATCACATTGAATACATGATCTCGTATTATAGTGCTTGCTTATTTCGAATGGACTAATTTCATTGAGGTTTCGTACATTACAAATTATGATCGTTCACCATATAACATTTATATCCATATTCTTGTGTTGCTTTTAGAGTTCAATACTCGTAGAAGACAATACATAATCTCAGGCTAACAAACATGTAAGTGACCAAGTTACGAATGTATTTAGTACTTTTACAATTAGGTGCTTGCATAAAGCTTAAAATGATAACATGCAAAATTTATTAGTAAGTATACTTTATATTTCTATTTGTTAATCTTAATTCAGCCTATTTGTTTATTCTAATTGATAAAGATTTTATTAATTGCACAAATTTATCGATGTAAATTATTTTAATTTTTATTGAAGATGTTCTTACAATATTAGAAAGGTTCAATGTTACCGTTTCATTTTTTATAATAAGGCTCCAACTAGATTTTTATGTTTCTCAAAACACTAAGGTAAAACATAAAAGTCTTTCGACTTCTCTAGTGGGTATTAGGACTCGCTTGCCATGAGATTCCGACCTTGAGGAATATCAATAAATCATGTGCCTACAAGCGATGGATAACACTTTATCGGTTGTATCATATATACTCCTAACCCATGGTCTTTGTTCTAATCTCATTTCGATCTTGAGGAATATCAACAAATCAAAAGAGATTACTCACTCGTAACTACCATTTCGCGATGACCTAAGTATAATATATACACCTTGAGGAATATTAATATATATATATATCTTACCTCGTCTATTCAATACATTGATAGTACTACACATAACATCCTTAGCTCTAGGAATATCAACAACTAAGTTGTATGTAAGTAATCTATTAATATATAAATGATAGATGACAACTTTTGTATTACATATTATAATCTTTAATATATTTGTTTGAGTGATATTGACTTATGAAACAATGTATTTCATATGAAATACCCACGTGATTCAAGTGTGGGACACACCTAAGATCACAGTATAGGTACTATTACATATGTATTCTTAAATCTAATTGGGTTTCTTACTGCTCCACCTTTTATTATACATTTATATTATATAAGTTTAATTCTTGTATAACATTTTATAATTTAATCAACTTATATAACAATCTTATGTATAATCTTATATTGGTTTTATTAATTAAACTTATTTAATTAATTTAATTAGTTGATTAATTAACATTTTAATTTATTTTATTTTATTCATTATAAACATCTTAAATTGAATATGTGCATTATAACATTTATAGTTATACATATTTAACTTATATATATGTATTATATTATTTATTAATTAACATTTAATTAATCTATTTAGTTAATAAATTTAATTAATTATAATTAATTTCAAGAATTATATATATATTACCTTAACATTTTAAGATAATGTTACATATATCAATATATATGTTATTTAATTTAAATAATTAAATTTTATTTATTTATTTATTAAATCTAATTAATTATTAATAATTTTTGAAAATAATTATTTTATTTTCAAAACTTTTTTGAAAACAATTTTATAATATTTATAAAATCATTAGTTATTTTAAATTTAAAATGTTATTTTTATTTATTTTAAATTTAAAATATTATTTTAATTTCAAATTAGATTTTGAAAATTAGCTCAAGGCCTAAATCAATTTGGACCTTTACATTGTGGATAACCATTGGGCTTACCTCATCCTTTCGGGCTAGTAGCCAAGTAGGGTAAAGTACTTGATTATCCCAAATCCAACCTTATACACTACTTTTTTAGACATCGTACTAAATGGGCATGCTTTAATAAGTTGGCTCTACTACTGCTAATGTCACAACCCATTTTCCGAAATAATTTAAACCGACTTTAAACCACACTTGTCAGCTAAATAGTACGGGAAGACGGATAGTGAAAGAAAGAAAGAAGGTAGAAATAGAAAGAAGATAGAAGAAAAGAGAACAAATCAAAATCTCACAGCGGAACGAATAAATTATAATATAAACAAATCTTTACATGAAACCAAAACTGTTGCTTTATATAACATATACAGACTCTATATCAAAGTTACAACCATACAACTCGAACAGTTATATCAATCCTGTCCTTACAACAATAACCACACAACCCAAAAACAGACTGGATATAAACATCTACGAGAATACATCTCCTGATCCAGCTCCTTCTCCTGAAGCTCTCAGTCTTCCAGCTAAACCTGGAAATATGCTCGGTCTGACCCAAGCATATAGGAAAAACACCAAGCCCGGGTCAGTCTGGTAAACCAGCGTGAGAAACACACTCAACTTGATTATTAAAGTTTGAAAACCCTTTGAAAATAAAAGCATCTCGTAAGACCACGCCACAAATAAACATGTCGGGTTTTTACCTTAGGATAGCTAAAACATTTTTATATCAAATCTGATATTATAATAGGGTCTATATACAAATACTAATTTAAAATAGCTGAAATTGTTACATGATTAAATTCCAGCATACTAACCACAAACGGGGTTCTACAATCAAAACCGTAAAGGCTCGTAGGGAGAATGGTTTTCCAACTAATGACTAGGCACTGGGGTACCACCTGTCACAGTACCTGGTCTAGATCAGTGTACCGAGGATCACGCCCGATCCCCTGCAACACAAGACTGGAACTACCCCTTACTAGATAATTCCGAGTAAGGTCACCCCACGGTTGGGATCAGCAACCGCACCACTAAGCCAAAATAAAAGGGACATCTAGACAGGGATGACCTCAACCTAATGGGTGCGACCCACATAGCCTTGCTGCATAACCCCTGATTTTCAGTCATTCCCGGTTAATGAGGCTCGAGGCTAGGCGTTACCTTTTTAGAACATATCCCTTATAATGCTCACCGTCCACCTGACGATGTTCTGGAAGCATTCATCCATACAAGTCCGTTCCGAGTCCGAACGGAACCGAAGGCACTACTCCTACTCAGTGTTTTAAATCTCGGATTTTGGCCAATATCTCGGGAAAATATCTCGGCTATCTCGGGCGATATTTAAAACACTTATAACTAAATAGGCTGACAAATCTCGAATTTTGGCTGATATCTCGGATTTTTCATCTCGGCCATCTCGGGGAGATTTAAAAGCCTGCTCCTACTACATCCATTTTGGAATCACCCTCAGGATTAGTAGCGACTAGCCCTTGCGCTTCATTGCTCCATCTTCGATTCCAACTCTTGTTTCCACACGAAACGTACAAACCGAATCGAAGTGGTTTTCGAGAACTTAATCTATATCCTGGTCTCTTCGAAACGATCAGCGCATTTGGCCAATATTGATAGTTGGTTATTTAACTATCAATTATCATTAAATTTTTAAACAAAATACATATATTCCATCCGAACAGAATGCGTATATTCTATTTTTAAAACAATATATATATATATGTAAGGAACTCCATTTAAATTTTGTCTAAAATTTATTATAGATTTGAAAATTTAAATTATACGGGTTTTGAAAAATTGGTATATTATTATCAGTTATTGGAATTTTTGAATATTAAAATACAATATTATTGAATATTATAAATTTATATTCACAATTCGGGATGTCAAAAATCCCGGGTCGTTACACTCCTTCCCCCTTAAATGAATTTCGTCCCCGAAATTCCATAGTTAGTTTATGAATTATCCACACACACAAATCAGATCAATAACGACTCAGACTACACTGGTAAACACATAGATTCATACTGGTATATATTACATTAAGTATCACCCATGATATTTCTACCGAAGTTAGAGTCATCCATTCAACCATACATAAAGCACATACTAACAAAAAGGAAACAACCTAATCAGCTATGGACTCTTACTACAAGAGTCCTCCCCTTCGGGTCCTGACAATACCTTGTCCTCCCAATCACTATCTGGTTCCGAAACATCCTCTGGATCAGGTACTCTAGGAATGAAACTCACACTATTAGCTGGCCTTTCTATACCATTATCTAAATCCCAAATGATGGCATCATCATTCTCTGATTCGGAGTCTTCCTCTACTTCGAATTCCTCTTCGTCCTCAAACTCCTCTTCTTCATCCTCAATTTCACTTCCGGAATCCTCCATAGGATCTTCTTCTGGTGGCTGAGGCTGCTCATCAGGCTCTATTTGTTCATCTGGCTCTCCTACATATAAGGACGGTTAGCTAAGTTCTGCCAAAATTCTTCTGACCTTATCAACATCACCATCTCTTCTTGCCTTAGCCAGGGCTCCCCGGCAGACGCTATGGGTTCTCTATAATCAATACCAAAATCCAAAGGTGAGATCTAAGGTTTAGACTTCTATAGACTAAGAGTATAATAAGATCTATACTTCAAAATTTATTCCTCCTTTAACTTCTATATTATTCAAAATCTTATAAACTCATCTTTCCAAAATAACTTAAGTATATATATTTGAAAAATAATTATAAGTAGAGAAGAATATATATATATATGGTAAGTTTACAATTCAATTTCTTTCCTCAATCTTAAAATCCCAAATATTAACAATAAATTGATAATGGTTTTAAATTCCCAAATATTCCTCCTAAAGGTTCGTAATTATGAAAATTTCCTTTAAAGGATTAAAAATTTGCTTTCAAAAGATTAGTTTAAAATTTTTCTAAATCCCTTTTAGTAAATAACTTATTAAGAAAATCCATTTCCCAAAGATTCAAATCCTAAAGGGTTTAGATCTCTAAGGTTCTAAGGGTATACTTAAGTAAAAAGGCAACCAGTAAAAATACACAAGGTTGACGGCTAAGACCTCTTAAATTCTAGATGATAAATTACTATCATCTCAACCAGTCATTTAAATATCATTTATTTAAAGATCATATCCCTTTTATATAGAAAATATATTTGGGTAAAATTATTTCATCTACCTCTTTAAAACAATATTGTGTCCGTTGGCCTGGTTCAAGTGTTTAAAGATCCCTATCAATAACGTTAGCTACTTGTATTGACCAGAATCCATATGCCACTTAACCGACCAATTAACACAATATAAAAAAAATATTTTTATAAAATTAACAAATATGCACTCTCGTATCTATATATAGAAACACTCAAACTCAAACAGGTTGCTACAGACTCTATTCCTAATGAGCAACCCTTTCGAACCTAGGTATTCACTCGACCTAGGCTCTGATACCACAATGTCACAACCCATTTTCCGGATCAATTTAAACCGACTTTAAACCACACTTGTCAGCTAAATAGTACGGGAAGACGGATAGTGAAAGAAAGAAAGAAGGTAGAAATAGAAAGAATATAGAAGAAAAGAGAACAAATCAGAATCTCACAGCGGAATGAATAAATTATAATATAAACAAATCTTTACATGAAACCAAAACTGTTGCTTTATATAACATATACAGACTCTATATCAGAGTTACAACCATACAACTCGGACAGTTATATCAATCATGTCCTTACAACAATAACCACACAACCCAAAAACAGACTGGATATAAACATCTACGAGAATACGTCTCCTGATCCAGCTCCTTCTCCTGAAGCTCTCAGTCTTCCAGCTAAACCTGGAAATATGCTCGGTCTGACCCGAGCATATAGGAAAAACACCAAGCCCGGGTCAGTCTGGTAAACCAGCGTGAGAAACACACTCAACTTGATTATTAAAGTTTGAAAACCCTTTGAAAATAAAAGCATCTCGTAAGACCACGCCACAAATAAACATGTCGGGTTTTTACCTTACGATAGCTAAAACATTTTTATATCAAAATCCTCTGATATTATAATAGGGTCTATATACAAATACTTATTTAAAATAGCTGAAATTGTTACATGATTAAATTCCAGCATACTAGCCACAAAGTGGGTTCTACAATCAAAACCATAAAGGCTCGTAGGGAGAATAGTTTTCCAACTAATGACTAGGCACTGGGGTACCACCTGTCACAGTACCTGGTCTAGATCAGTGTACCGAGGATCACGCCCGATCCCCTGCAACACAAGACCGGAACTACCCCTTACTAGATAATTCCGAGTAAGATCACCCCATGGTTGGGATCAGCAACCACACCACTAAGCCGAAATAAAAGGGACATCTAGATAGGGATGACCACAACCTAATGGGTGCGACCCACATAGCCTTCACTACAAGGGGAAACACGTTTTCCGACGGCCAGAAGCCGTCGGCGGCCGTCGGAACCCGTCGGAAATGACCGTCGGAAATGGCGTTGTCGGGAAGTAGTACTTCCGACGGTTTCCGACGGAGGCTGCCGTATACATTTCCGACGGATACAGACGATTCCCGACGGTTTCCGACGGATTCCGACACTCGTCGGAATCCGTCGGAAACCGTCGGGAATCGTCTGAAACAGGCCGTCGTTATCCGTCGGTAACCGTCGGGAATTTTGACCAATAAACTGTCGGAAGCCGTCGGAAATCTGCTGTTTTTTTTTAATTTGCTTCAGATTTAGCCTTCCAACCACATTTCTCTTCCAAACATTAGAATATCAATACTACTACACAATCCAATATACAATAGTCCAACCAAATATTCAAACTCAAACCACAAAATATTTAATAAACACACAAATAAATAAAATTACATCAAAATATAAATAACCATTCCAACATTAACATAATCCTAACAATAACTGTTCTACCATGTTGTTAATACACAAATTCATCAATATTCTCATACACGTTCTCATACTACCATAGAACCAAATGTGTCAAACATAATTATACATAAATCAATAATTACCTACGCCGTCTATCAAATCATTCTAAGTTAAAACAAAACATACCTGAACGAACAAGAAAGCAAGTAATGAATTAATCTCCTGCAGATCCAGAGCCAGCCGAGGAAGGAAAGTGACCACCACCCTGCTGTTGCTGCTGCATGTACTCTAACAACTGTGCGGTGTGCATGGCCTGTTGGCGGTTCTGCTCCTCCAACTGGGCAACTCTAGTACGCAATTCTTCTATTTCTGCAAGATCGCTCTGATGTCTACCCCGCCGTCCCCTACTCTGACTACTGGACTGCAATAATTGAAAAATAAATAAAATTCAAGTTTATTGTTTTGAAAAAGTGAAAATATCATATTTTAAGAAAAAGTAAATTATTTACCGCTAAATTGCCAAATCCGTATCGTCGACCATGCTCTGCTGGATCCATAACGGACTCAAATATAACGTCTTCCTCATTGGTCGTCAGCTGATCTCGACCCGTGTCAGCAAGGAGTTTCTGCCGCTGCTCCATAAACTTCTCCTGCATTAACAAATTAATAATATCATATCTTATGTCATCATAGTTTAACAATTAAAACAATTACTAATACTGAATAAAATAAAATATGCTTACATGGCTTTTGCTGGATTTATCGTCCTGCCATGTGTACGAAACAGTCCCGTCTGGATTAACATGCTCGACAGCATGCGTACGGGTGAACACGTCCATATAGCTGACAGGACCATGTGACTCGGCTTCCTGAAGGTGATTATTACATACAATTATTATACATTTAAAATCATATAATATAAACTATTTACATTTATTATTCAGTAAATTTACCAACTCCTGCCGATACTGCTGAAACGACTTCGATCCTCCGCGATGAGTGACGGGATTCTTATTTCTATTTGCAGAGTTTCTATCCGACTCTGCCTGTACATTCAAAATTTTATACGTTAATTTTCGATCACGTCAAATTAATAATTCAAAAAAAATTAGTATACTTGCCTTCGCCTCGTCCGTCTCCCAGTATCTCAACCAAGCTTCCCACACGCTCTCTCCCATCCACCGTGGTTTCTTACCAGATTTCTTAATCTCAGATATCGTATCCCTGTAGTTTTTGCGCATCTTCTTCATCCAGTATGCTCGTGCCAGCATCATATCATCTGTCTGGATGTCTATCTCAGCCTGTGTTAAAAAATAGATTACACTTTAAACGATATAAACAGTTAAAAAACGACAAAAACGAATTAACAATGGAAAACAGAAAAATATGCATACTAGGACATCCTGCCATATGCACTCTATGATGTGAGGAGGGATGTTATCCCACTTCGGCCAGCAGGCACTCATCCTACTACGATAAGAAGCTCTAGAGACGTCCAACACAACCTTAGAAGGAAGTAGATCGAACCCCCTGTTTTTAAGTACGATATAGATAAGTACATACTTATATCATAGAAAAAATAAGATGCTGAATAAAATTTAATTCTTACCCATCTACTCTATGGACTAACGATACAACTGCACGTTGTGGCTCTTGCGATGGGCCAATGCCATCGCCTCCTGACGATCGGGAAGAGCTCCTACCTCTACATGACATATTGATAAACCTGTGACATATACACATCATTATATAAGAGAATAAAAACATGATAATTAATATATTTCATATGAAAATGACATCAACGGTATAAATTGCTTAATTAATAACTGAAATGGAAATAGAAATGGAAGTGTGTTATACCTGATTCATAATGGGTGTACTATTCCAACGATAAGCAGAGTTCATTGCATTTTCAATAAAAATTGCTAAATAAATGACAAATGGAAATAACATAAAACATGCAAAAATAGTAAACGGATTTAAAATCATATAGTTACATCAATTTCATAATACATCAAGAATTCAACATAGTTACATCAATTGCAAAAAACATAATCAGATTTATATCAGTCATCATCGTCTTCTGATTCAGATTCGGTCTCGTTTTCGACGATATTTTCTTCCGCACTATCAAACGCTTCTACCAAAACATTTGTTTCATCGATCAAAGGACCAAAATCTGTATGATCGTCTGTAATTATTATTTCGTTATTTTGCTCAAGATCTGTCTGATAAGCTTGTTCATCCGGAATATTCTTCCCATCAAATGTGAATCTGGCCTTTGTTTTAAAAACTGCAGACCAATCTGCTTTATCTCTTTTTAGAGACGGATAAGGAGCGTAATAAACTTGCAATGCTTGTTTGGCTAGTACAAAAGGATCATACTTGTGATAGTGCGATGTATGCTTTATTTCGATAAGATTATAATCCTTGTGCACATTAATTCCAGAACCTGAAACATTGCTAAACCAATTGCATTTAAATAGAAACACCTCCTCCGCGGGTCGTGAGAAATATGTCAGTTGCAAAATTTGTGTCAGAACGCCATAAAAATCATTTAAATGATTTTCTGGATCGTCACTACCTTTAACAAATACACCAGTATTATTTGTTAATTTTTCTACACCGTATTCTTTGGTGTTAAATTTATATCCATTGACGAAATATATTGGATATGTCTTGACCACTCTTTTTGGTCCCATCGCTAGATGTTTCAACCCTTCGTCAACAACACAATTTCTCGGCTCATAAACGTAATTTGAAAACCAACCGGAAAATTCTTTACTAAGATCTCCGTTCGGATGTTCACGTTCATAAACACTGTTTATATAAACAAATTATTACATTAGGTTATACACGCGCATGCATTATAGAAAAGAATAAAACACAAATTATTATTTCAGATTACCTAACAAACGGTGCAACCTCGGCACAATTTAGAAGAATATAAGTGTGTGCTACATGAAGATCTCTATCGTCTAACCATATTTCTACACATTTTCCAGAAGGCCGACCATATTGTCTAAAAATAGATAACATTGTTTGAGAGGACTCTTGTTCGTCGCCTTCGTCATTACGAGGAACACTTTGAAATGAAATGTTCACATGGTCACTGAAATAGTGAGAGAAAAAGAACGAAGCTTCTTCTTCGATATAAGATTTACATATCGAACCTTCAACTCGTGCTTTTTGCCTCACTTTTTTCTTCAGATGATTTAAATATCTATGCAAAATTAATTTATATTAACTTCGTCTTTCAAATACAATTAAATTACGTTATAACATATTACATACCTCTCAAATGGATACATCCATCCATATTGGACAGGACCTCGAAGTCGTGCTTCAATTGGGAGATGAACAGGTAAATGTTCCATCACATTAAAAAAACCTGGCGGAAATATTTTCTCTAATTTGCAAAGCAATATAGGAATGTCCACTTCAAGTTTACGTAAACGTTGCACTTTTAAAGTAGTCGAACAAAGCTCTTTGTAAAACATACTAAGCTCCGTTACTACCTTCCAAACTTTTAACGGCAGTAGTTCTTTGAACATTACGGGAAATAAATTTTCCATCATTATGTGACAGTCGTGACTTTTCATTCCGCTCAATCTACCATTTTTAAAGTCAACACATCTACGAAGATTTGATGATATCCCATCAGGAAATCTTAACCCTTCCACCCATTTTAACACAGTTTTAACTTGATTATTATCTAATTCGTAACATGCTTTGGGTTTTTTACTATCATTTGATTTCATATGAAGCTCGGGACGTTTGCATAATTCTTCTATATCACGTCTTGATTTCAAATCATCCTTCGTCTTCCCTTTCACATTCAAAATTGTGTTAAAAACATTATCAAATACATTTTTCTCATTGTGCATCACATCTATGTTATGGCGAAGCAGAAGATGTTTCCAATACGGCAACTCCCAAAAAATAGTTTGTTTGCACCAGTTATGAACAACTGATTTGCCTTGAATTTCTGTTTGCTCGCCCGTTTCATATATCTTTGGATAGTCCTTAACAAGTTCATATATGTCTTCGCTTGACCATATCGTCGGTGGTTGTCTGGTTTCTACTCTATTAGCTAAAAAGTTTTTCTTGTCTCCTCTGAAGGGATGATTTACATGGAGAAAATATCGATGACAGTCAAACCATGAAATTTTCTTACCATGAGGTAAAGAAAACGCTCGTGTTTCATCCATGCAATATGGACATGCTAGACGACCGGCAGTACTCCATCCCGAAAGCATTGCATAGGCAGGAAAATCACTTATAGTCCACAACAAAGAAGCAAACATACGAAAATTTTTCTTCTTGGACACATCGTATGTTTCTACTCCTTCGTTCCACAGTATTTTTAACTCCTCAATCAACGGTTGTAAATATACATCTATTCCTTGTGTCGGATCGTCGGGGCCAGGAACGACAACAGTAAGAAACATATATTGCGTTTTCATACACATCCATGGAGGTAATTATAAGGTGTGACGATAATGGGCCAG
Organism: Allium fistulosum; assembly: GCA_030737815.1. NCBI lineage: Eukaryota > Viridiplantae > Streptophyta > Magnoliopsida > Asparagales > Amaryllidaceae > Allium > Allium fistulosum. The sequence goes on from CM060908.1 coordinate 942,771,116, forward strand.
GATGAATATTTAGAACCAAATTGAGAAAATGGAGAAAAACCGTCCGTACATAATCCTAATCTAACATTTCGACTCTCCGCTGCAAAATTTGGATACGTTTTATCGAAATGCTTCCATGCTTCTCCATCGGCCGGATGTGTCAATGTACCCTCTTCCTATGTTCTCACACTATGCCACCTCATATTAGACGCAGTTACAGAAGATGCATATAATCTTTGAAGTCTTGGAGTTATGGGTAAGTAGTGCATATGCTTGTATGGAACTTCCTTCCCCTTCTTTTTTCTTGGTTTGTATCTCTCCTAGTTACAAACTTTACAATTTCTAAGGTTTACGTCTTCTTTCCAAAACAACATGCATCCTTTTAAACATGTATCTATTTTCTGATACGGTAAACCAAAAGCCGACATAAGTTTTTTAACTTCGTAGTGATTTTCACACATGTGATTATCGGGCGGCATATGCCTTTTTGCAGCTTGTACAACAGCCGTAAATCCAGCTTCAGTGATGTTGTATTTTGACTTCATCGCAATGTATTCTGCGATTACTGACAGCTGAGTGCCGCTTTTACAACCATCCCAAATAGGTTTCTTAGCTGCATCTAGTAAATCATAAATTTTTTTAGCTTCAATATTTGGTTCTTCAACATTTCCATCATCGTCGTCAACTTCAACCATAGGAAACAATGATCGTGCTGCATCTTCGACCATATTTTCTATACGGGTCGTTGAAACTATTTCGTTAACGACACTTTCAGACTCTACAGAAGTATTTGCTACAACTTCTCCATGCCGATCCCAAACATAATATTCGGGTGCGAAACCGTGTTTGCACAAATGAACTTTCACAACATCTGGTAAAAAATACTTCAAATGTCTACACCTACTACACGGACAACGAATTTCGGGATCGTTTCCGTTATTACTTAAAGCGAATTCAACAAACACGTTTATACCATTATAGAAATCTTCTTTTATTGAGCCCCTCAGTCCTTTTCTTTGGTACATCCATCTCCTCCGATCAACAAAATAATCAATCATTTTTCCTATTTGACAAAATGAGAAGTTCAAACTTTAATATTTATTTTGAAGAATACAAATTCGAAAAAGATTATTTTCATGGTCGTATAATATTTTGAATTTAAAGAACAGCTTCACAAATTTAAAAATATTTTCAAATAGGGCACATTTTATTTTTTAACGTAACGATTTAAAAATATATATAATTTTTTTTTCATTGGTCAGGCATCCTACTTCCCATTACAAACACAGTAAGCATTTACATTTCGTATATTACTTCGTCTCAAACGATTCAACAAAATTTCGGCAGCATTTCCCTTTTGTTCCCTGCATTGTACACAAATGCGTGTACGCAGGAAACAAAAAAGAAAAGTTAGGCCGAAATTTTATGAACCGTTTGAGACGAAGTAGTATACAAAATGTAAATGCTTACTGTGTTCATAACTTGTCCAATACAGGGACAAATCCGACAAACATTGTACCAGATGAATATAAATGGTCGTTTTTCGAAAAGAACGACTATTTATACAACGATCATGTACAACACTCGTCAGACGGGGCCAAAAACTCTCTAAGGGACATTTGTCAGTTACATGCGCGCATTTTACAAAAAAATACAGTTTTACTCAATGTTCACATTTACAAAAATATATATTAATTTAACACATTTATTCAACGTATTACGCATCAACTAAAGGCTCGTTCGACGTATTTTTTTGTTGCATAAACTAACACAATACAATGATAATAGTGCTACACACATATATAATCAATATAAATTATACATGTTTTTCGCAATTTCACGATATCAGATGAAATAGGAATACCATGGAATGCTAGAAACTATTATAACACTATTGTAAACAATTTCAATCAACAATTACCTCTAATTTATCAAATTATGCAAATCTTGAATTAGGATAAAAACTGAAATTTTGGCTAAAACAAGAGATTATACCTGTTCTAGAGAGCAGTAGAAGTTAATTGCACAGCCGGGAAGAACCTGAAATCTCGAAATTGCTGATTGGAGGGCTGGGGAAGAGAATTGGGGGAAGGTGACCTAAATTTTTTGTAACGACCCTGAATTTTGAACAATTTAAATTGAAAATATTTAATTAATTTTAAATATTTGAACGATGATTTGACTTGAATTTCAAATTATCAGAAGGAATTGGCGATTAAATTTTTGAATTTAATCTATTGAAAGTTGAATAAAATTTGAATCTTCAATTTTAAGCCGGTTAAAAATAATTTAAAGGCTTAGAAAATTCATATTGATAATACTGAAGGTAATAGAAGCTTCAGAATTGAATTTGAAAGCGATTTGTTCAGTTTTGAAATTATATCGTTTAAATTGGATTTAAAAAAATAGCCTTCCGAGACACAGTCTCGGAATTTGACGAAACGAGTTTCATTGGGTCCGTAATATTGAATTATTACTGGATTTCAATTTTCGTATTTATTGGGATTGTTTTGTGAACATACGGCGTATAAACGCGTATAAAATTAAATCGAATTCAAATTGAATTTCTGTAACAACTGGGGTTTTGCCCAAAATTGTAATCATCAATAAACGATCTATGTTGACAGTTAAATTGCTGTTTATTGTTGAAATTTTTATAACGATAAAATCTTCGTAAATTAACGATTTAATATCGATTGTTAATTTCTGTTTGAATTTGGAAATTGTAAATCGATTGAAATTCTTTTATTTAAATTTTTTTCGTACGAATGAATATATATATATAGTTTAGACTTTAACAACAAAAATTAAACAAGACAAAATAAAAATAATAAAAACAAAATATAGATAAAAGAAAAAAAAACCAATACCACCCATACCTATACCATGTTCTCTTCTGCAAAACCACGTCCTTACCCCTTATCTTCTGTAAAACCACGAAACCCCCCTCTCTTCCCATTCATTTTCAAAAATCAGAAAAATTCGAACGAAAGAAAAATGGCGACTTGATAAAACTAGGGTTCGGCGATTTCTCGATTCTATGGCAAATCTGGATTGATCTTCGTTCAAATTCAAAGGCGCCGGCTTCCTTCGATTTTCGTTCGTCTCCAAATAGCTAGGGCTCGGCAATCTTGTTCGATCTGGAAATTTTAGGGCTTCGTCTCCCGTTCTCCTTCAACTCGCGAGCGATTCAAGCAAAGGTGAGTGTTCTCGACACTCACATCTAATTCGACTTCTACGTATTCGCATTAAATTGTTTACTCGGCCGTCTGATAAAATATCGATGGTTGTGATTTTATGACTTCGGTCTTGATTCTTTTTAGCTTGAATTTTGAGACAATTGATTACCACCAGCTTTTGTATTTGTCTTGGCCACACACTGTTTATTTGGTTTCGGTATTGCTTGAGATTTTATCGAACTGTGGCATTAACTTGATAATGTCTTCAAGTTCATGTTTTGACTTACTGGAGATTTTTGTTCTGTAAGTCTTTGTTGGCTTTGGCCATAACTTTTGCTTCGGCATTGAATTGCCCTTTTTACTGCAGTTTGAGTGGAGACGGTTGTTTCATAATTTTGAACTCATTTTGACCCTGCTGTGACGATGATTCCTTGGCCATCACGATGTCGATTTCGAGTTGTTCGATTATCGTGATTGTTGTCTTGGTCATCACGGCATCTGAAATTGTGTTTGATTGTTTGCTTGACTAATTAGATATGACTTTATATATGTGCATATATACAATTGTATGTGTGTATGCATGTATCGGTGAGTCTACAATTACAGTTTTCTTATATATTGACATTGATATACTTGCTGGGCTGCTGCGTACATTTCTTTTTGTAGTTAAGTTGAACTATACTTGATGATGCTTTGTCTTTCCAGTTGCTTGTAGTCTTCTGACTTTGAGTTGTCTAACCCGTGGTCTTTGTATTACTTGAGTCTGTTGCATTGTGAAGCATTTGAACTGGATATTGATGTTGTTTGAAAACTGTTACATGTAGCGTTATGATGCCTGTCAACTTGTCACTGATTCATCTAAGTTGTGTCACCATGGTTACAAGTGTTCTTTGATGTTGGACTGCATAGTTTCTTTTGGGTTTCGGCTTTGAAACATTTTCAATATTTGGGCCCTTCAGTTTCATTATCTCTGGGCATTGTACATGTATATATATGCATTCTTGCATGTATATATATGGTTTATCATTTTGCCTGGGGTAGCTCTGTAGTAGTTCATGTCGGCACTAGATTTTGTAGTTGCTCTGATATTCTAGTCTTCATTTTGCAGTTCATTTGAACATCTGTAGTATCCACTGGTCATTTGAAGTTGCATTCATTCCAGTAGTCACTTGAACTTGCATTCTGGTTCATGCATTCACTGTTGCCATATCTTGAATCTCTGTTTACTTATTTGCTTCGGCACTGTCTGCAGTTTGCCTTGCTTTGTCATTAACATGCTTAGTGTTCACTTGATCATGGTTTCATTTAGATAGCTCACTGTTATATGTACTGACCTCACCTTGCAGTCTTCACATATAGTTTGTTCATGTTGTGCACCTGTCAGTATAGTCTTTATGTTGCTCTCTGCATACTTGAACTGATTGGGTTTATTTTAATTTGCTAAAGTCCAGTTTGTAAGACTGTTTATATGATGATTTTTGGGGACTAGTTTATATGATGATTTTTGGTTGGTTTGTATATGACACTTCATTGTTGTCTGCAATTAATAATTCGTGAGATGATCGAGTTGCTGTCATTTTTGTTGGCACTGACTTCATCATGTTGGCATTCTTTTATCTGGTTTGTTGTTTTCGCCTATGTGTTTCGACTTTGGCATTTTGCCTTGTTCTAGACTATGAAATTAATACTGTCCAGTTACAGTATTAAATATAAATGTACAATTCGTACATTCATGTTTTGGAAACTGTTTACACCCAGTTGCATTCTAGTCTTCATACATATGTATGCAGTGACGTATGTATATACATTAATTCATATGTATATATGTACGTTCGAATTGCAATCTTTCTCTGGAAATGTTTCATGTTTTATTTGAAGAGATATATTGATTTTCTTGGTTTGGGTACATATGCCTATATCACTTTTAGTTGCTGTCTTATATGATGGCACTTGACACTTCAAGTGGTGGCTGCATTTTTCTTGTTGCAGTCCTACCCTTGTTTCTATGTGGCGACTTTATATTCGGTGGTGGCGAGGCGGTGCACGTTAGTGTGCACTGCAGCCACCCAAAAATCGACAGTTTTGAATTGATATTTCTTTGCGTCGTGATGCATTGATCTTTTATGCCGTATTGGCGAGGCCGTGCACGCGTGCGTGTACGGCAGCCAATCGAACTTCGAGGGTTTTAAAGTGAAAATTTCAATCGTTTTAAATTGATTTAGTCGATATGATAAATTGTTTATTTATCTCTGTTGATGATTTAAATCTGCTGATTTATTGTTTAACACTGTTTAGTGTTATATATTTTCGTTATCCGATTTCTTTGTTAAAAGAGTCGGATAGACGGGAATTATTATGACTGTCGTCTACTTAAATTATTACTGCCTATATGCACTAATAAACTGGTTTGAATTAGACTGACCTGTGTATTATTTTCTTTTGAATATAATACTCGGGTCAGACCGAGTATTTCTACAGCTTGAAGATTTTCGAGCAGCGAAGTTAGAGAGAGAGTAAAGAACCATTTTTAGTTTCAGAAGAAAATTGTATTTTAAGATATTCCGCTGTATCAGTATTTAAATTGTATAAAACTCTGATGTATATAAAAAAAAATTTATAGTAATGAAATAAATTCTCATTTGTTTAATTGATTGTTATTATCTGTGTTTCTGTGGCTGATTCTGTTTAAACCTTATAAACTAAATAACAATTCGTCTTTTTGAACGTTTCGAGTTGGTTTAATTACCGACTGGAGGCGGTCAAAAGGGGGAATGTTACATTTTTCATATGAAAGTGGAGAAGAAGCAGGCTCGGCTGGAGCCAAATATTCGCGAATTTCCGACGGCTTCCGACGGCCGCCGACGGCCCGTCGGAAGCCGTCGGAAATAAGCCGTCGGGAGCCGTCGCCCTACCCTGCCGGTTTTTGAGCTTTTTCTTGTAGTGCTTGCTGCATAACCCCTGATTTTCATTCATTCCCGGTTAATGAGGCTCGAGGCTAGGCGTTACCTTTTTAGAACATATCCCTTAGAATGCTCACCGTCCACCTGACGATGTTCTGGAAGCATTCATCTATAAAAGTCCGTTCCGGGTCCGAACGGAACCGAAGGCACTACTCCTACTACATCCATTTTGGAATCACCCTCGGGATTAGTAGCGACTAGCCCTTGCGCTTCATTGCTCCATCTTCGATTCCAACTCTTGTTTCCACACGAAACGTACAAACCGAATCGAAGTGGTTTTCGAGAACTTAATCTCTATCCCGGTCTCTTCGAAACGATCAGCGCATTTGGCCAATATTGATAGTTGGTTATTTAACTATCAATTATCATTAAATTTTTAAACAAAATACATATATTCCATCCGAACAGAATGTGTATATTCTATTTTTAAATCAATATATATATATATGTAAGGAACTCCATTTAAATTTTGTCTAAAATTTATTATAGATTTGAAAATTTAAATTATACGGGTTCTGAAAAATTGGTATATTATTATCAGTTATTGGAATTTTTGAATATTAAAATACAATATTATTGAATATTATAAATTTATATTCACAATTCGGGATGTCAAAAATCCCGGGTCGTTACACTCCTTCCCCCTTAAATGAATTTCGTCCCCGAAATTCCATAGCTAGTTTATGAATTATCCACACACACAAATCAGATCAATAACGACTCAGACTACACTGGTAAACACATAGATTCATACTGGTATATATTACATTAAGTATCACCCATGATATTCCTACCGAAGTTAGAGTCATCCATTCAACCATACATAAAGCACATACTAACAAAAAGGAAACAACCTAATCAGCTATGGACTCTTACTACTGGAGTCCTCCCCTTCGGGTCCTGATAATACTCTGTCCTCCCAATCACTATCTGGTTCCGAAACATCCTCTGGATCAGGTACTCTAGGAATGAAACTCACACTATTAGTTGGCCTTTCTATACCATTATCTAAATCCCAAATGATGGCATCATCATTCTCTGATTCAGAGTCTTCCTCTACTTCGAATTCCTCTTCGTCCTCAAACTCCTCTTCTTCATCCTCAATTTCACTTCCGAAATCCTCCATAGGATCTTCTTCTGGAGGCTGAGGCTGCTCATCAGGCTCTATTTGTTCTTCTGGCTCTCCTACATATAAGGACGGTTGGCTAAGTTCTGCCAAAATTCTTCTGACCTTATCAACATCACCATCTCTTCTTGCCTTAGCCAGAGCTCCCCAGCAGACGCTATAGGTTCTCTATAATCAATACCAAAATCCAAAGGTGAGATCTAAGGTTTAGACTTCTATAGACTAAGAGTATATTAAGATCTATACTTCAAAATTTATTCCTCCTTTAACTTCTATATTATTCAAAATCTTATAAACTCATCTTTCCAAAATAACTTAAGTATATATATTTGAAAAATAATTATAAGTAGAGAAGAATATATATATATGGTAAGTTTACAATTCAATTTCTTTCCTCAATCTTAAAATCCCAAATATTAACAATAAATTGATAATGGTTTTAAATTCCCAAATATTCCTCCTAAAGGTTCGTAATTATGAAAATTTCCTTTAAAGGATTAAAAATTTGCTTTCAAAAGATTAGTTTAAAATTTTTCTAAATCCCTTTTAGTAAATAACTTATTAAGAAAATCCATTTCCCAAAGATTCAAATCCTAAAGGGTTCATATCTCTAAGGATTTAAGGGTATACTTAAGTAAAAAGGCAACCAGTAAAAATACACAAGGTTGATGGCTAAGACCTCTTAAATCCTAGATGATAAACTACTATCATCTCAACCAGTCATTTAAATATCATTTATTTAAAGATCATATCCCTTTTATATAGAAAATATATTTGGGTAAAATTATTTCATCTACCTCTTTAAAACAATATTGTGTCCATTGGCCTGGTTCAAGTGTTTAGAGATCCCTATCAATAACGTTAGCTACTTGTATTGACCAGAATCCATATGCCACCTAACCGACCAATTAACACAATATAAAAAAATTATTTTTATAAAATTAACAAATACGCGCTCTTGTATCTATATATAGAAACACTCAAACTCAAACAGGTTGCTACGGACTCTATTCCTAATAAGGTGGGTTTCGGACAATAACTTCACTGGAAATATATCTGACTATCTTGGGAGTTGACCGAACTTATTTTCTTTGTGAGTATGAGAATCTGCATTTCGATTTTATATTCAAGTTTGCAATGACACTTTATGAAACAAGAAACAATCATCGATGGCGATTTATGATTGAACTTAATGTTTGTTTTAAAAGTGCACTCAAATTGATTACTATTATTTTTTCCACCTGCAAATATGATTTACTTTGATAGTATCTGATGATTTGTGTATTTCCTTAGGAGGTTCCAGGTGAATTCTTTTGTATGCCCTATCCCAGCAAGTCTTTCCAAGCTTGTAGGGATGACTGATTTGTAAGTTTGCCGCTTTTATTTCCTCTTTCATTTTGGTAAGCTATGCCTCATATATTGTATATTGCATACTCTAGGCATATAGGAGATATTATAAATGTTTTAAAAGCTTATATTTATCTTGAAGGGACTTGAGCTTCAACAATATTATAGGCAAATTTCCTCGTCTCTATTCAATTTAAGAAGCCTGGCATACATGTAAGCTATGCCTATGTTATATCATTGGTTCAAAATGGATGTTTTTCTATAATTTCTTTTAAAAAAAATATTATGACCTCTGAAATAAATTATGTTAGGATTTTTTTTCCTGATCTTCCAAAATAGATCATAGAAGAGCAAGATAGAAAAAAATAGTATGTGTAGGATATTAATCTAGGAGTAAACTTTTTTTGTTTCAAGGCCATACAACTTAGAAACAACATATCTATAAAATGAAAGAAGCTAAAATTATATTGATATATTGTTTTCATCTTACACTATCTCCCTCTGAAAGTAAAGGGGCTGTATTTCATTGGCTTGCTTTTGTAATCGAGTATTTCCCCTGCAAAACCAATATTGTATTGCATAGGCGGGCATGGATAGAAAAAATAATAATGAATTGCAAATATGTATTGATGTAAGGCAGAACTGTTTAGCTAAGCTAAATAAAGTAAATGGCTCTTGTAAAGGAGATATTTTATGCAAAGTTGTAGTTTGTACTATCCTAGAAACAATGATGATATTCATCTTAAATAAAGTAATTTTCTATACCTTAGTAATTATTGTAAATGCATATCTGGAAATAAAATAATTAATATTCATCATATTAATTATTTTTCAAAATTTATATTACTATTTTCCAAACTGAATTGGAGACTCAATCCATGCAACCAAAAATTTTGTTGGTAATGTTTGTTGTTATAACTATTGATACATTGTTATATTTAATATCCTTTTGCTTGGATATGATGTTGATAGTATACAAGTTGATTCTAGCTGATGTTGTTCCCTTTTTACATTTTTTTACAACTTCCAGAAAGACTTTTCAAGCAAGTTAGACTTTGATAGCCATTGTGCAATGCACAATAATGGCGCTACTGCTATGTACATTGATGTCAGAACCATCTAATGAGTAATTTAGAATGATGTTAACTTAAATACTTTTATTCACAATGATCCAAAATGTTTATTACCACAAGATGTTGTTGAACCTCTGCTTAATAAGACCTCAGCTGCAACTAAAATTCTAGAGAAGCGTCAGCGAAAATAATCTCAACATAATTCCCTCTCTATATCGTAAATGCATATCTATGATTTATCTTCAGGTTCAACCTATAACTGGACAGGCTAAGAGAATAAGAAAGTGCTAAAGTGGAGACTGGAGTGCATATCAGCTGAAGCATGGACATGGAGAGTGGAGAGTCTGAAGACTGAAGTGAGTCAAGTGACTATGAGTTTGACTTTGTAGTTTGTAGACTTACATGATGTATCAATGTAATGTAATTTGAATTTGAGTTTCTATGAACTATTAATGCATGAAGTAGAAGTATATAGGGGTAGACTGGTAGTGATTGAGTATTTCACTGCATTGTAACTAAATTTATCATCTATGTCAGTAGACTGTAATGTATTGTATAAGACCTGAACTGTATTTCACTGATACACTGAGAGTGTGATGTATTTCACTGAATGTATGTGACTCTATGTGTAATCATCTCATCAGTATCTAAAACTTTAAATGAGTTGTCTTGTTTGGTGGGTTAACCGGTTTATTTACCGATTAACCGACTAATTTGAACAGTTAACCGATCAACGGTTAACCGTTCAGATTAGTCGGTTAACCGGTTAAATAAACCGGTTAACCGCGGTTAATTTTAACCGGTTCGGTCGGTAGACCAGACCAGAAATTAACCGAAACCGGTTAACCGAACCGAACCTACCTGAACGGTTAACCGCAAATTTTAACCGATTAGATAAGTTAACCAACCGCGCCCACCCCTACCTTTCGAACCTAGGTATTCACTCGACCTAGGCTCTGATACCACAATGTCACAACCCATTTTCCGAAACAATTTAAACCGACTTTAAACCACACTTGTCAGCTAAATAGTACGGGAAGACGGATAGTGAAAGAAAGAAAGAAGGTAGAAATAGAAAGAAGATAGAAGAAAAGAGAACAAATCAGAATCTCATAGCGGAACAAATAAATTATAATATAAACAAATCTTTACATGAAACCAAAACTGTTGCTTTATATAACATATACAGACTCTATATCAGAGTTACAACCATACAACTCGGACAGTTATATCAATCCTGTCCTTACAACAATAACCACACAACCCAAAAACAGACTGGATATAAACATCTACGAGAATACGTCTCCTGATCCAGCTCCTTCTCCTGAAGCTCTCAGTCTTCCAACTAAACTTGGAAATATGCTCGGTCTGACCCGAGCATATAGGAAAAACACCAAGCCCGGGTCAGTCTGGTAAACCAGCGTGAGAAACACACTCAACTTGATTATTAAAGTTTGAAAACCCTTTGAAAATAAAAGCATCTCGTAAGACCACGCCACAAATAAACATGTCGGGTTTTTACCTTACGATAGCTAAAACATTTTTATATCAAAATCCTCTGATATTATAATAGGGTATATATACAAATACTTATTTAAAATAGCTGAAATTGTTACATGATTAAATTCCAGCATACCAGCCACAAAGTGGGATATACAATCAAAACCGTAAAGGCTCATAGGGAGAATGGTTTTCCAACTAATGACTAGGCACTGGGGTACCACCTGTCACAGTACCTGGTCTAGATCAGTGTACCGAGGATCACGCCCGATCCCCTGCAACACAAGACTGGAACTACCCCTTACTGGATAATTTCGAGTAAGATCACCCCACGGTTGGGATCAGCAACCGCACCACTAAGCCAAAATAAAAGGGACATCTAGACAGGGATGACCTCACCCTAATCGGTGCGACCCACATAGCCTTGCTGCATAACCCCTGATTTTCAGTCATTCCCGGTTGATGAGGCTCGAGGCTAAGCGTTACCTTTTTAGAACATGTAACGACCCGCAAAATTTCAACTATTTTAATAACGTAATTAGTTGAAATTTTGTGAAAATTTTAAACGATAAAATTTTGAAATATAAATTTGATATTTGGAATACGTCTAGTTAAACATAGCAACTGGTAAATTTTCGTCCGAAAATACGAAAGTTTATTTCGCACGTAAATTCACTTCAATTCAATCAGTTAAAAAGCGTTGAAAATAAAATGTTTCCGAAACCTAAATATTTTTACATAGAAAAATTCCAAACCATCTTCTGAGAAAGATGTCAGTTTGTCGTTTTCCCAAATTTGGACATCTATTGCTCCGTCGTTCTTATTTTCTGCAAAATAGCAGCATTCTGGTACCGATATCGATTTTTATCGGATGATCGTACCACTGATATCTGTATACCGTTTTGATCGCCTCGTCATGCTGATCTCTACGGTATATTTATTTCGGCGTTTTGAAGGTCGGTTCGCAGCGGAATCCGTGAAACGCTTAACCGAATCGGTACCCGTTGTTTGTGACTATTCATTTTCAAATCTTGTAGACTGCAGAGTTATTAGCATTTATATATCTCCCGGAATTCACGATAAGACCTTTCAATATTCCCATTTTTCAAAAATCTATCATTATCATTTTCTATTTTCAGCGGTTCTTTCCACTTCCTTTTTGAACTCAACCCACGTCTCTAACCCTTCATTTAGTTCACTGTTCCCCTTTTTATCACTTTTCATCATGCATGCGTTCCTTCCCACATTTATTTTCCACGTCCTCCCACCTTCTCTCCTTTATTACATTCTTATAAAATGTATTTACATTACAACCTGCATATTTTCATACTCTTTAACATTGTTTTGCTCTTCCTCCATTTTGTCTTTCTTTCCTTTTACAGAGAACCAAGCTTATTTCATTTTATTTTACGTATACTTGAAGCTATCCCAACTTTCCACCTACCCGCTTCAATTCTTCCTTCTTTTCCCTTTGCAAACTCACGCAACCACCCTAATCCTCCTAGCAGCTAACCGAGAGCAGCCTCATGCAAACTCCACAACCCGACCACCTTCTTCCATTTCCATTCATCACGTGAGCATGATGTACCGCATCCGCCTCACGCCTCAGCCTCTAACCCACGCACCACACAACAAAACCAACACCACCAGCCTCTCGGCAACCCTCCAGATCCACATGTCACCACCGCTTAGCCGACCGACTCTCCGTTTTCTCCTCGGCCACCACTTCCTCCGTGAGTCCGCCTTGCTTGCTCGTGACGACCATCAAACTCGCATCACTCCACGTCAAGCCCACCATCGAAGCCTCTGTAGCCTTTATTTTGCATATTAGGTAGTTTATATATATTTATACATATATAGAGTTTATGTTATTTTAGTTACATAAGTACAGTATAGAAGCTTATGTTAGTTTTGTATCTACAAATGAACGTAAGGCTATATAAGTTTAGTTTGTAGTTTTCTTCCATAGTTTAGTGCAGGTGACTTTAATAATATGGTTTTATAGAATATATTAATTTGGTTTTAATATGATTGACTGTTAACTTATTTATATGCACCGTATGTTACAGAAGTCTATATACCAGATATATCATGATTTATATATTTATATTTTAGTTTATATATATTTTATAAGCAGAGATTTTATACAGCAATAGTTCATGTTTATATACGTTCGAATATATATATGTGAAATTTTAGTTTCAGTGTTCACTTTTTTTTTTAGTAGTAGTAGATATGTTCGAATGGTACATGTTATACAGTAGTAGGTATGTAGGGGTTTTTATATATTTTACGTATACAGATTTTACGTTATTTTGTTACTGAGGTTTTAATATAAGGGTTTTCTTTTGTTTATAAAAGGAATGAATCTGTATCTTTCAGTATAACGGATAGTATTGTATAATTTATATATAAAGTATGTAAGTGGTTGTCTTATTAAATATCTACCTATATATATAAGGTTGCTGCATATGTCTGTTAGTATATATACTTGTTGCATATGATTTTTTTTCAAACTTTCAAGTTTTACCGTGTAAGTTCATATATATTAGTTTATGTTCATCATCTTTTGGTTATAGATATATATTATAATAAAATTGTTTATATTGATTTCATAATAAACATCGATAACCAGATTTTTTCTTTAGAAATATATGTATATTATTTTAATTATGAGAAAAAAAAAAGTGAATATTAATTTTTGAAGAGGATATATATGGATATAATACTTATTTTGTTCAGTTTATATCAAACAAATTTTGATTTGTTGTCATTGATTTCTGCTATCAGCTCTATTCGTCGAATTCGTCCCTTTCTTGCTCTGCTTTGGAAATCGTCATTTGGATTAATCAATTTCGCAATTCAAATCGTAGACCGTTGTGGTGTCTATTTTCTCTCTAGCCTCGAAAGGTGAGCACTCACTCACGATTAACGTTCTTTTATTTATTAAATTTGATTTCAATTGAAACGACAATTGAAATATTGTTGTTGTTTGATATTTACACTGTTATTACCTGTATCAGTTCACCTGTGACATTTGACACCATTATCTGTTATATATGCAATGATAATCCAGTGTGGTTGTTAATTGATTGATTGTTGATGTTGATATTGGACGTTAAAATGTTAATGTAAATTGATAGATAGTATGCAATTGAACTCTATATAGAATAGTTAAATGTTTAAAAATTGATTAGTTAAATTTGTATAATATGACCCCTTTTTACCGTTAAAATTATTGACACGTAGGATTTGTTTAATTACACTTTGAACCACTGAATGAATGTTGTTAAACTGATGATGTATGAAATTGTAAATAGATGACAAGTGAAAATCGCAATGTAATAATCTTTAATCTACATGAAATGATAGTGTAGATTCTAGAAATAATTATATTAATTCGTACAAATAACAATGCGAATTAATACGGTTATTTCGGGATTATTTGAATTGATTATTGGATTGATATTGATTGTTGTTATTGATTGTTTATTTACTTTGACACCATCCCAGTTATCACACTGCAAGTTTCCTTTGTTATGTTTTGATTTTGAATTGAGTTGGAATCGGGTTGAAATGATAAATACCCAAATTGAACTTTGACCTAGGATAGAAAATTAAATAAAACCCGATTGGTCAATAATTTGATTTAAAAATAAAACGAAGATTTTATTTGAATAAATAATATGGTTTTGAAATGAAGTTGAAATTTAAATTTTAATGAAAGGGAATGTTAATATTTAATAAACTGAAACAAAATATTAAAAATGTAATTGATGAAAGAATGTTGTTTAATTTGAGAAATGATTGAATTAAGTTTGTATTTATAATTAAGTTTGAAATTATTAAACTTTGAAATGATTTAATAATTAAGTTTGAAATTATAATTAGGTTGAAATTATTAAACTTTGAAATTATTTAATAATTAAGTTTTGAGTTATTTAATACTTAAATAAGATTAAATTATTTAATGATTAAATTGAATTGAAATTCTTTAATAAGAAAAATTGAACTTTTGAATAAGTGAATTTTACTTCGTAAATAATTGAAATTGAGTTTTCTTGATTAAGTAAGGTTTTTGGAAAATTATTTAAGAAAGTAAATAAGTGAAATGGAATTTCTTTAACAAGAAATGAAAATGTGATATTTTTGGAATTAATGTAAGACTTGAAATTTAAAAATTTGATTTGACGAATTTAATTTAATTCAAAATTGTAAGTTTTGTTTTAATGAAGTTGAACTTAAGAATTGATTAAATGAATTGGAAATTTAATAGAAATTGTTTTGAATGATAAAGTAACTTAACGAATATTGAATGAAATCGATAAATGAGTTTAAATTGATTTGAATGTTAAATAGAATTTATTTAAATGATTTCGGAATGAAACTTATATATGAACTTGAATCAATATTCGAATTGTTTTAAATAGAAATTGAAATTGAATTATAAGATTTTGAAACGGAAAATTGGAAGTTTTGAAACGAAAATTTGGAAATTGTTTTAGAAAGACAAATGAAATGTTGATTTACGAATTCTATTTGAAATTGAAATTGATTTGGTTTTGAAATATATAAACGACCAATCGGTGTAATAATTACGAAAGTTATTAAAGAGACCGGGATCGGTAATGGATATACTCTCTATCTGAACCGAAACCACTTTAATAACTATACGCGGAGTGTTGATCCAGAACGAAGTGGATGGTTTTGATGAACGCGTTGACTGAAGAAAGAGAACGATTTTGGATGACCCTTGACATGACTAAAACAGGAGCCGCGCCGGGCCATTGAGGATCGCCATCTCTAGCGGACACACTTCTTCGATACCATATCTATTACTTTTGTGATTCGATTTGGGTGCACCCCTTGATTTGGGAGTGTTGTTTCGCGGTGTTGGGGTAGTAGCTGCTATGCCCAACATCAGTCCGGATCACGCAACTACTAGTATCCTAGTTGGTATCGCCTCATGTACCTTGTCATACTGATTATCCTATTCGCGACCACTACGATTTTGATTTGTACCTTTAGTATATGGATTGCCCTCTGGTGACTTCCGGTTTTGGGGAAACTACGGTCTTGTATATGCTTGTGGGAATAAAAATGTGTTAAGGGTGGAATGGGCCATGACTTAACGCTATTTTGATATCTTTTATATTACTGATAGACATTATCTACTTATCGTACATTACTACATAGTAGATAGTTTGACGGATCCTTAAAGGATGGTTATTCCAAACATCCTTTGAGTTACTTGTATTTCAATTGCTATTTCACTTGAGTTGGATTTATTAATATAAGAATGTTAATCCTGACTCGAGTGTCTTGTGTTTTTGCTTTACGCTCGGGTCAGACTGAGTGGTTCAGCTTTCGAGACTCACCTTTGGAGTTGGAGCTTTGCTTGAGGATCCAGCCATCTATTCTGTTTTCAGTATCCGATGATTCCAGTGATGCATTCTGATTGTATCCGATGTATCGTGTTACTCTTCCGTTGTATCTGGTTTAACTCTGATGTATTTTATATATTTATATAGTAGCTTCATGAACTACTATCTCTTTTATTTCCGCTGCAAAATTATTACTCTGTGTCTGTGATCTGTGATTATTTATTTACTGTATATGTTCAGTTTTGCCAAATTTAAATTAACAACGCGGTATTTTGAGCAATTCAACTCCGGCATGAGTGTCTACCTATACACTTATAATGGACGCGAATGGTCCAAAATGGCGGGTCGTTACAGTTGGTATCAGAGCTTTGGTAGCTCTAGGCAAAACTCAACATATAGGGTAAATGTATTTACGGAATCACTCTCATTCGAGTTTCAATCTCTTCCTTTTGACTCGATTCCTTTGAATTTTGGAACGTTCCCCTCGGTTCCGAAATTTATTCGCGTCCTTCACAATTCGTCTTCTTTCAATTCTGGAGCACCCCACAACTCCATTTTTGAATGATATCTATAATAGATCGGCAGTCTCGCCAATCTTCGAATAATTCGTAAAGGAGTAAACTCCTTTATAATAGGCATCGATTTACCGGAGATTTCTGTATCCTCGGTTTACGATGCTATCTATCTACTGCTATACCTGAATTTTATTTCTTGAGATCGAATGTCGATTTGCCTCAAATTTCTACATCGATCTTATTCTTGAAGTTACGGACGATCCGGTTAAGATTGCCCGTAAATTAAATAAGCTTATCCAACCCGATTCTGTCAATTGAATCATCTTATCTTTTCTTTCGAACTTGTATTTAAATCAGAATTCTCTTTAACTTGAGTCCATAAAATTTGAAACCCTATCCTTATTTTGAAAATTCATTCCTGTATTGTCGAGCAAAGAAATGTATTTGTAAACTAATATATAATGTTTTAAAGTATATTGTGTTGTTTGAGTTGTTGATGTTGATTTGGGTTTCCGATCGGTTCGTCTGATCAACGCTATCGATAGGATTTCCAAAACACTTGAGCAGAGCAAACTGACACAATATCGTTTTCAAATTTGATAAATAAAATAGAAGTTTTGTATGATTATCTTATATATAAATATAAGTTCTGAAATTAAATTGTTAATGAATTTGTTGTCTGAAATAATAATCTTTGATTTTCATTCATTGTTTTGTAAACCATTGACTAGTGCATAATACAAATAAATGAATTTATAAACTTGGTTATAAATTGATTGAAATTTGAAATGAATCTATTTTGGAAATTTGAGAATTTATTAGTTTCCGGTGATTTTGAACTTTGGTTTTTAAAATTTTAAAGTATAAAGTATTGAAAGTATTTTCGAATAGAAATCGTTTTCAAAGATTTTTTTTAAAAATGTTGAAATCAGTGCTCTTCTCTTTGTCGCTGGAAAATAATTTCGGTGATGGCGGCCGCATCATCGACATTCATTTTCGAGTTTCGAAGTGGAGATACTATTCTGTAGCTTTGCTACGGTTTTGTTTGAAAATATTTTGATTTAAATTTCTTCAGTATATTTTGATTCACATATATATAGGTATCTTATTTTAAAATTTAATTTGATATAAATATATTATATATGTCTCCAAATTGTTTAAAGTTAATCGGAAATCTAATTCTTAAATTTTGTTAAAAGACGATTTTAATTATAAATAAAATCAAAATTTGGAATAAATATTTAAACTTGAATAATTGAATTGGGAAAATTTTATTTGTATATTGTTCAACTGCATTCTAAGACGACTTACCTAAATTATTCAGAAGTTGAATTTGTAATTGGATAATATATAGGATAAACTGAATTTATAAATAAAATTTGAGTGTTATAATAAATGTTATACACTAAATTTTGATTATGATGATGTTAATAGAGTTAGATAGGATAATAAGTAAACTCAGTTAACAATGAAATGAATTTGTTTTGAAAGAATTAATAAATTGAAATTTGATCAACATATGAAAATACCTTGAAATTTAAAAGAAATTAATAGATGTAAATTAATTTAAATCGAAACTTTTATGTTTTAAATTAATTTATATGGGTTAAATATATATGAATAGATATATTAAGTAGAATAAATTTAACAGTAATTTGGAATAAAGAAGAATTTAAAATTGTTGAAAAAAAAATATGATTATAATAAAAGACTATTCAAATTTATGATTTTAGAAATTTTAAATTGAAGATAATTGGATAATAAGATAATGATTTAGAAATAGTTAAGATTGATTTTAGTGAAATCAAATGGATTAAATCAATTATTGAATATCAATTAATTTAAATTTGAATTTATATGGTTTAAATTAATTGTTATTTGTATTTCAAATCTGTTTTTCTTTCTGGTTGTTTCTATTCTCCTACCTCGTTCCTTTTCGGGGACGAAAAGTTTTGAGTGGGGGAGAGTGTAACGACCCGCAAAATTTCAACTATTTTAATAACGTAATTAGTTGAAATTTTGTGAAAATTTTAAACGATAAAATTTTGAAATATAAATTTGATATTTGGAATACGTCTAGTTAAACATAGCAACTGGTAAATTTTCGTCCGAAAATACGAAAGTTTATTTCGCACGTAAATTCACTTCAATTCAATCAGTTAAAAAGCGTTGAAAATAAAATGTTTCCGAAACCTAAATATTTTTACATAGAAAAATTCCAAACCATCTTCTGAGAAAGATGTCAGTTTGTCGTTTTCCCAAATTTGGACATCTATTGCTCCGTCGTTCTTATTTTCTGCAAAATAGCAGCATTCTGGTACCGATATCGATTTTTATCGGATGATCGTACCACTGATATCTGTATACCGTTTTGATCGCCTCGTCATGCTGATCTCTACGGTATATTTATTTCGGCGTTTTGAAGGTCGGTTCGCAGCGGAATCCGTGAAACGCTTAACCGAATCGGTACCCGTTGTTTGTGACTATTCATTTTCAAATCTTGTAGACTGCAGAGTTATTAGCATTTATATATCTCCCGGAATTCACGATAAGACCTTTCAATATTCCCATTTTTCAAAAATCTATCATTATCATTTTCTATTTTCAGCGGTTCTTTCCACTTCCTTTTTGAACTCAACCCACGTCTCTAACCCTTCATTTAGTTCACTGTTCCCCTTTTTATCACTTTTCATCATGCATGCGTTCCTTCCCACATTTATTTTCCACGTCCTCCCACCTTCTCTCCTTTATTACATTCTTATAAAATGTATTTACATTACAACCTGCATATTTTCATACTCTTTAACATTGTTTTGCTCTTCCTCCATTTTGTCTTTCTTTCCTTTTACAGAGAACCAAGCTTATTTCATTTTATTTTACGTATACTTGAAGCTATCCCAACTTTCCACCTACCCGCTTCAATTCTTCCTTCTTTTCCCTTTGCAAACTCACGCAACCACCCTAATCCTCCTAGCAGCTAACCGAGAGCAGCCTCATGCAAACTCCACAACCCGACCACCTTCTTCCATTTCCATTCATCACGTGAGCATGATGTACCGCATCCGCCTCACGCCTCAGCCTCTAACCCACGCACCACACAACAAAACCAACACCACCAGCCTCTCGGCAACCCTCCAGATCCACATGTCACCACCGCTTAGCCGACCGACTCTCCGTTTTCTCCTCGGCCACCACTTCCTCCGTGAGTCCGCCTTGCTTGCTCGTGACGACCATCAAACTCGCATCACTCCACGTCAAGCCCACCATCGAAGCCTCTGTAGCCTTTATTTTGCATATTAGGTAGTTTATATATATTTATACATATATAGAGTTTATGTTATTTTAGTTACATAAGTACAGTATAGAAGCTTATGTTAGTTTTGTATCTACAAATGAACGTAAGGCTATATAAGTTTAGTTTGTAGTTTTCTTCCATAGTTTAGTGCAGGTGACTTTAATAATATGGTTTTATAGAATATATTAATTTGGTTTTAATATGATTGACTGTTAACTTATTTATATGCACCGTATGTTACAGAAGTCTATATACCAGATATATCATGATTTATATATTTATATTTTAGTTTATATATATTTTATAAGCAGAGATTTTATACAGCAATAGTTCATGTTTATATACGTTCGAATATATATATGTGAAATTTTAGTTTCAGTGTTCACTTTTTTTTTTAGTAGTAGTAGATATGTTCGAATGGTACATGTTATACAGTAGTAGGTATGTAGGGGTTTTTATATATTTTACGTATACAGATTTTACGTTATTTTGTTACTGAGGTTTTAATATAAGGGTTTTCTTTTGTTTATAAAAGGAATGAATCTGTATCTTTCAGTATAACGGATAGTATTGTATAATTTATATATAAAGTATGTAAGTGGTTGTCTTATTAAATATCTACCTATATATATAAGGTTGCTGCATATGTCTGTTAGTATATATACTTGTTGCATATGATTTTTTTTCAAACTTTCAAGTTTTACCGTGTAAGTTCATATATATTAGTTTATGTTCATCATCTTTTGGTTATAGATATATATTATAATAAAATTGTTTATATTGATTTCATAATAAACATCGATAACCAGATTTTTTCTTTAGAAATATATGTATATTATTTTAATTATGAGAAAAAAAAAAGTGAATATTAATTTTTGAAGAGGATATATATGGATATAATACTTATTTTGTTCAGTTTATATCAAACAAATTTTGATTTGTTGTCATTGATTTCTGCTATCAGCTCTATTCGTCGAATTCGTCCCTTTCTTGCTCTGCTTTGGAAATCGTCATTTGGATTAATCAATTTCGCAATTCAAATCGTAGACCGTTGTGGTGTCTATTTTCTCTCTAGCCTCGAAAGGTGAGCACTCACTCACGATTAACGTTCTTTTATTTATTAAATTTGATTTCAATTGAAACGACAATTGAAATATTGTTGTTGTTTGATATTTACACTGTTATTACCTGTATCAGTTCACCTGTGACATTTGACACCATTATCTGTTATATATGCAATGATAATCCAGTGTGGTTGTTAATTGATTGATTGTTGATGTTGATATTGGACGTTAAAATGTTAATGTAAATTGATAGATAGTATGCAATTGAACTCTATATAGAATAGTTAAATGTTTAAAAATTGATTAGTTAAATTTGTATAATATGACCCCTTTTTACCGTTAAAATTATTGACACGTAGGATTTGTTTAATTACACTTTGAACCACTGAATGAATGTTGTTAAACTGATGATGTATGAAATTGTAAATAGATGACAAGTGAAAATCGCAATGTAATAATCTTTAATCTACATGAAATGATAGTGTAGATTCTAGAAATAATTATATTAATTCGTACAAATAACAATGCGAATTAATACGGTTATTTCGGGATTATTTGAATTGATTATTGGATTGATATTGATTGTTGTTATTGATTGTTTATTTACTTTGACACCATCCCAGTTATCACACTGCAAGTTTCCTTTGTTATGTTTTGATTTTGAATTGAGTTGGAATCGGGTTGAAATGATAAATACCCAAATTGAACTTTGACCTAGGATAGAAAATTAAATAAAACCCGATTGGTCAATAATTTGATTTAAAAATAAAACGAAGATTTTATTTGAATAAATAATATGGTTTTGAAATGAAGTTGAAATTTAAATTTTAATGAAAGGGAATGTTAATATTTAATAAACTGAAACAAAATATTAAAAATGTAATTGATGAAAGAATGTTGTTTAATTTGAGAAATGATTGAATTAAGTTTGTATTTATAATTAAGTTTGAAATTATTAAACTTTGAAATGATTTAATAATTAAGTTTGAAATTATAATTAGGTTGAAATTATTAAACTTTGAAATTATTTAATAATTAAGTTTTGAGTTATTTAATACTTAAATAAGATTAAATTATTTAATGATTAAATTGAATTGAAATTCTTTAATAAGAAAAATTGAACTTTTGAATAAGTGAATTTTACTTCGTAAATAATTGAAATTGAGTTTTCTTGATTAAGTAAGGTTTTTGGAAAATTATTTAAGAAAGTAAATAAGTGAAATGGAATTTCTTTAACAAGAAATGAAAATGTGATATTTTTGGAATTAATGTAAGACTTGAAATTTAAAAATTTGATTTGACGAATTTAATTTAATTCAAAATTGTAAGTTTTGTTTTAATGAAGTTGAACTTAAGAATTGATTAAATGAATTGGAAATTTAATAGAAATTGTTTTGAATGATAAAGTAACTTAACGAATATTGAATGAAATCGATAAATGAGTTTAAATTGATTTGAATGTTAAATAGAATTTATTTAAATGATTTCGGAATGAAACTTATATATGAACTTGAATCAATATTCGAATTGTTTTAAATAGAAATTGAAATTGAATTATAAGATTTTGAAACGGAAAATTGGAAGTTTTGAAACGAAAATTTGGAAATTGTTTTAGAAAGACAAATGAAATGTTGATTTACGAATTCTATTTGAAATTGAAATTGATTTGGTTTTGAAATATATAAACGACCAATCGGTGTAATAATTACGAAAGTTATTAAAGAGACCGGGATCGGTAATGGATATACTCTCTATCTGAACCGAAACCACTTTAATAACTATACGCGGAGTGTTGATCCAGAACGAAGTGGATGGTTTTGATGAACGCGTTGACTGAAGAAAGAGAACGATTTTGGATGACCCTTGACATGACTAAAACAGGAGCCGCGCCGGGCCATTGAGGATCGCCATCTCTAGCGGACACACTTCTTCGATACCATATCTATTACTTTTGTGATTCGATTTGGGTGCACCCCTTGATTTGGGAGTGTTGTTTCGCGGTGTTGGGGTAGTAGCTGCTATGCCCAACATCAGTCCGGATCACGCAACTACTAGTATCCTAGTTGGTATCGCCTCATGTACCTTGTCATACTGATTATCCTATTCGCGACCACTACGATTTTGATTTGTACCTTTAGTATATGGATTGCCCTCTGGTGACTTCCGGTTTTGGGGAAACTACGGTCTTGTATATGCTTGTGGGAATAAAAATGTGTTAAGGGTGGAATGGGCCATGACTTAACGCTATTTTGATATCTTTTATATTACTGATAGACATTATCTACTTATCGTACATTACTACATAGTAGATAGTTTGACGGATCCTTAAAGGATGGTTATTCCAAACATCCTTTGAGTTACTTGTATTTCAATTGCTATTTCACTTGAGTTGGATTTATTAATATAAGAATGTTAATCCTGACTCGAGTGTCTTGTGTTTTTGCTTTACGCTCGGGTCAGACTGAGTGGTTCAGCTTTCGAGACTCACCTTTGGAGTTGGAGCTTTGCTTGAGGATCCAGCCATCTATTCTGTTTTCAGTATCCGATGATTCCAGTGATGCATTCTGATTGTATCCGATGTATCGTGTTACTCTTCCGTTGTATCTGGTTTAACTCTGATGTATTTTATATATTTATATAGTAGCTTCATGAACTACTATCTCTTTTATTTCCGCTGCAAAATTATTACTCTGTGTCTGTGATCTGTGATTATTTATTTACTGTATATGTTCAGTTTTGCCAAATTTAAATTAACAACGCGGTATTTTGAGCAATTCAACTCCGGCATGAGTGTCTACCTATACACTTATAATGGACGCGAATGGTCCAAAATGGCGGGTCGTTACAGAACATATCCCTTAGAATGCTCACCGTCCACCTGACGATGTTCTGGAAGCATTCATCCATACAAGTCCGTTCCGGGTCCGAACGGAACCGAAGGCACTACTCCTACTACATCCATTTTGGAATCACCCTCAGGATTAGTAGCGACTAGCCCTTGCGCTTCATTGCTCCATCTTCGATTCTAACTCTTGTTTCCACACAAAACGTACAAACCGAATCGAAGTGGTTTTCGAGAACTTAATCTCTATCCCGGTCTCTTCGAAACGATCAGCGCATTTGGCCAATATAGATAGTCGGTTATTTAACTATCAATTATCATTCATAAACAATCAGTTCAACAAAGTTATTTTCCGTTACAACTCTTAAGCCTTGTTCACATTTAAAACCCAACGGATTCAAATTTTCTGAGAAAGCTTATTTCCTTTGAGTAATATATGCTTAAAACCATTTCTTTCCAAATCATATTTTGCAATTTCCAAATATATTTCTCAAGTTTAATAAATAAACACTCTTCCAAAAGTTACTATAATATATTATTTAACACAACAATTATTAAATAGGTCTATATTGGAGAAAATATATTTAAATATTTATTTAATAAAAATTAATCCTTTAAAGATCATCACAAAGTAGTTCAATACTTGAAATAATTTTAAATAATATATTCTTAAAAATTTATATCTTATAAAGATTTCCAAATAAATAAAACTACTTTGATATTTCAAAATTATTTATCAATTCTTTTAAACATTTCTAAAAATAATATTTATTTTCAAACAAAACTAGTTTCAAAATCATTCTAAACAGGATAAGGCTTATTAGTCTCAACGGTACTTATCAATTCAAATTTATAATTCATAGTCACACAGATATTCAAGTCAACCAGCTTCCATAGATCGATTCACATTATATTCTCAAATATAATTGACAGGAAAATAACATATATATATATATATATATGAATAACATATCAGAGGTTATCAATGCTAGAAACAACTACACAGATAATGTCAGATAGATGGCTTATACTATCTACAGAGGTTAAATTAACTATTCAGCGGAATGGTGTCTGTTTCCACTGACCAAATGTCAAACATTTTGTAAAATCTCCACTTAACTCAACTATTTAGTTTGGGCACCTCTTAACAGATTAGCCGTATAAAATTATATAACGGCATTCATTTTCAAATGGTATTTAAATCCCATCTGTTAAAGCTTGTAAAATTTCACCTATTGAATTTCATAATGGATCGTACGATGGTGTATCATCCGTCGATACGAACCATTTTCTTAATAATTCTTTATTCCAAGTGAAATTAGATAATTATTTACAATATCACCTAAAAACTTGGGTGGATTCAAAAGTATAAACCGTTTCATTTTTCCCTTAATTTTACTTCAACTATTCCCAATAACCTCAAGTATAATAGAATTTGAGTAAAAAAAAACTTAACTAATTAATTTACTTTAAAACTTTGTTTTAAATAATATCAAAGTAAATCAAGACATTTATTTCCAAAAAATCCTTGTCTAGGTAAATCCTAAGATAAACATTAATACTAACGAAATTTGGTTTTAAACTATCACTTTAAATCAACATACCTGATTATAATTTTGCAAAGACAAAATTTTGAAAACTTAAATAAACATTTACTTTGTAACAATTTCAAGTTCCCTTAATAATTTAAAACCTGAAACTTTCTTTAATAAGCCACTCACGGCTGAAGTCCAAAAATTTTAAAGCCCAAAACCTATTTAAATTTCATAAAAACCCAATACCCAAAAATACAACACTAAACAATCCAGTTGGGCCGAAGCCCAACATCCAAACTCCTTCCTTCTCTTCCAATCCTTCCTATTCTTCCCAAACAAACCAATCTTATACGCAAACCATCTGAATACCGATGCCATAGACCCGAGGAACATCTTCGATCGATTCAACATCTTCAAATCGAAAAATGATGAATGCCAAACCCCTCAGACTGGAACGAAAACCCATGCTTCTCGCCTACCCCAAAATCAGCCATGCCGAGACAACACGTGCACACGGTGCACCTGCATGCACGCTACAATGTCTACTTCGACTTCGCAAATGCTTGAACCGACGTCTCTCCCTCCCCTGCTACCCATCGCCACCTCGACGAAGACCCGAACCCACTATCTCGTAAAACTCCCCTTAAGTCGAACCATCAGAAAAACCCAAGATCGGGTTTCCGACGAACTGCTCTTCACTGACACCTCTAGACCCACCGTATCCTTCTCCATCAGGAAACACACCCATCACACTACCTTCCCACCAAATATCGAACGTTCCGGTCGCGCCACCCCTCACCAGTTCGATCGCGTTTAACGACTTCTCAATGCCGCTCTTAAACCCTAAATTCGACCATTCCCCTCTATCTAGGCATCAAATCAAATTTTGGCCACGGTCATCACCTTCGCCAAGTTCACCCGCCCCTTCCAGACATGGCCGCTCCATCCCACGACGCTTGGATCGCTGGAAAATAATTTTTGAACGAAAATCATTCATTCTTCGATATCTTGTGATATAGATCGCTAAAAATTCCAATTTTACTCCTAAAATTCATATTTCAACACACAGAACCTGATTATATGCTCGAATCTTCGAATTGAAGACATCAAATCTTCACCAAAATGTGATCGTTTACTGTCAAATGGATCCCTATCGAACTACAAAGCATATTTACTCACCAAACTATTTTTACTATAAACTATATTCAAAATTTAACACTTTTCTAGTTTATAACATCATCAAATACAAACTAGATAAAGAGAAATAGATTTTTGAAGTGGAGATAAACAATATGCTTACTATCAACATAGCAGTGATTAATTCATTTTCAAATTTAAAATAAAAGTTTCTCACCTTGATCATTTGTTTCTAGATGCTTTTTAAACCTTGAAGTCTTTAATTTGAAAAGTTGAAATCTTTAAATTGAATGTCCTGGACTTGCTTTAATCCTTGCTTTTGAGTTCTTCTAGTTTTGAAAGAAAACAGAGATGCTTCCAGACTTGATTTTAATGAATCTTACCTCCTCTTCTCCTTCCCTCTAAATATATATATATTTTTGATGCTTACAAATTTGTACAGAGGCTGATATTTTCAACACTGAATTGGAAAGCTTACTAAGAAAGAAACAGGATGACATTTTGGCGGCTAAGAAATATTACAGAGCTGAGAAAGAAAGATTTGAAAAGTGGCTGAGCTGATATTTATTTTATTTATTTTATTTATATTACTGGGAAGATTTTGTAAGGAAGAATAATAATGGTGTTGGATTCTTCCCAGGATTGTACTGCTGAGAGTGTTCACATACTTGTTGACTCAAGTACTTATTGTTGCTTATCCATTATTTGTTTGCTTAAGAATAGTTTCTTCCTTGTTCACTAATTTAGAATTTTACCAACTTACCCATAGTTAATCTTCATCAAAAACTGTTTTCCACTTAACAGTAAATGATTTGAAAACTTGTTGTCCTGTTATTCTGTTTTTATTTACAATAAATGATTTTGAAATCTTATCTACACATAACTACAAAATGTTTTAAGGTATATATGTAAGTATAGAATTGATAACTTATAGGTATTTTTGTTTTAACAAAATTAGTGTTTGCATTCTATATTTCCACACAAATTTAAACATGAAATGTGTCATTTAAAATATAAATTAACACTTTATAAACACTTCTTATATCATTATTTGCCAAAGTAGTGTTTGCATTTTATTCTTATACAGTAAAAAAACTATATTGAAATAATACTTAAGGTATGCATTTTTATAAACTACAAAAATAAAGATGGGAAACTGATCGTTTAAAATAACAGATTTTAACACTCTTGGTTAATTTGTCTTATATAAATGTATATGTATTTTAAACAAAATGAAATACATTCCCAATATACATACGTTACTTTAAAACAAGGATTACAAGTGACATTAAACTATTTCCAAGCCTTTATGTGTATATATATATATAACCATATACACACCCCTTTTAATTTAAAATATGGCAATTCATTTCTTTTAAATAAACTAAATTCTTTTGTCATCTACGTCTATATATATAGTTTTTCTTAAATCACTAAAGTGTTTATTATACCCATCTTTTATTTATAACATTTTATTAATTTAATAATTACACATTTCCTCTTTAACTTATTCTTACAATTTTTCTAAATACAATGTGTGTGTATATATCAACATTTTAGAAATCTTAATACTTTTTTTTATTTAATATAAACAACATTGTTTATATACCCAAAATCAAAATATCACTCTTTACTTATTTTGAATTTCTATCCAAACTTTATATACATCTAAATTTAATTTAATGCCATGAATTCCTGATCTCATTATGTAAAAATCTTATCGTTTACAAAATATAAGGATATGTGCATTTGACTTTTCCTAAAGCTAAATTCTCTAATATATTTTATCTTTAGAATAAAATATACACATTAAATTTTTAAACAAAATACATATATTCCATCCGAACAGAATACGTATATTCTATTTTTAAATCAATATATATATGTAAGGAACTCCATTTAAATTTTGTCTAAAATTTATTATAGATTTGAAAATTTAAATTATACGGGTTCTGAAAAATTGGTATATTATTATCAGTTATTGGGATTTTTGAATATTAAAATACAATGTTATTGAATATTATAAATTTATATTCACAACTTAGGATGTCAAAAATCTCGGGTCGTTACAGCTAATTTAGACCTCGTACGCCATTGGCCTTTGATACCATTGTCGAACTGGGTCAGCATGCAACGGGTTAAATGAGTGAATTTCAAAAGAAAAATCATTTTGGATCTTATCTGGGCCTATGAAGTCTAAATTGGTTTCGATCCGATCTAAATTAATTTTAAGTAAAATCATTATTTTATTTAATTTATTAATAAAAGGATCTTGTTTGATTTTATATATAATATATAATATGCACGTGTATGTGCATGTGCAATATATAGTGTGCATAGTTTAACATGTCCATATCTTCTACACCGCAATGGATATGTTAGTCTCTCCATATACATATATGTTTTCTAATATATATATATATATATATATTTATATTTATATTAATGTGATATAAAGTTATACTTGTATTGGAATATATATATATATTGTAAAAGTAATGTTATTTACATGTATACACATTACACACACACACATAAGACAATATTATTAATATAAATATATATAATTTAAAATTCAAATCCATATTTCAAATTTTAAAATTAGATCTAGATACAAAAATATCTTTGAATTTCAAATTTTAATTTTGCAAATGAATTATATTTTATTAATATACACAAATATGTACGAATTTTTTATATATAAAACGTAGATATACATACATACATACATATATATATATTAAAATTAATGTTTAAAATCATTTATAATATAAACCGATGTTATATAATTAAGTTTATAAATTAATAATATATATATTTTTATTTATTTATGTTTTGACAAAATCAATTTCATTTATTAATTAAATCCATACGGATTTACTTCCTTTTTGTCTTTCATATTTTATGAATCACACAAGAAAAATAGTTCTTTTAATAAGATATTTTGTAATGTATGCATGTAAAATTATGTATGTTAAAATATACATACATACATACATAATACACACACAATTTTTTTTTTGAAATCATAATATGTATTAAGTTAATAAATTTTTTTACATATATTTTGTGTGTGTTTATTTAATTTAAACATTCAATTTTTTATTTGAAACACCTTTTAGAATTATTTTTAATTCGAAACTTTTTTTAATCCATGGCCAAAAGTAAAAAGATGTACCTACATAAAAAAATTATTTACAATATCAATATGTTTATATATATATTTGTGATTTATTATCTTACTATATATGGTTATATTATCTTTATTATATCACGAATCCTTATATGTATATACAAGGACATACATATAAACATACACATATAATGATTCGTAATATAAAGATAATCTAACTATATATAATAACATAATAAATAACACACACGCAGATATATATATATATATATATATACGTGTATGAACTAAAGTGTTACCTCAATTGTAGCCTAATAATGATATCTTGAATTTTGAATCTACATAACTCCTAGGATTGAATCCAATCTCTTTAAGAAAGCACTACAAGTCAGAGAGATATACGCACCTTTCTTCTATTTGACTTGAATTTGTGTTTATAGATTGAAAATGATGGAGGAGGGAGCTATGGTGAGTTTAGCCAAAAATGTAAAGGAGCGGAGAGCAAAAATTCAAATGAAAAAGTAAGGGGTAATAGGTTTAAATAGGAGAGAAAAGGGAGAGGAAAATAAGATCTTGAGCCACTTTTTTCCTATACCAATCCAGATAGAAATATATCAATATAAGCCCCTCCTCCCCTTATGCCTTGGCAGGCCAAACCATGGGCCCTTATGAGCTTCCATTCCACTTCAAACCAGATCATATAATTTATATTTTAATTAAATTCAAATGTACACCGATATCGTATATCGATACTTGTATATATAACTTTATACATGCATTTTCTTTAATACTGATCAACACAAATCAAATAAAATTTTATAATTAATATTTCACAATATTACTTAATTTAATTAATTCATAATAACTGTTATTAACCGAACCACTCAAGTCAAAGACTTTGACTTACTACATTTGACTGTAATACTCCCCTTATATAACCGGGGAGACGAATTATATATTGAACGGTGTTTCACTTCCAATGCTTCTTCAACTCAGAACCAACTATAGTCATTTGATGAATGTTATGTCATAATTTAACTATAATCAAAGTGGAGTGTCCATATTGAAGTTCAATAGTATTCTCAAGTCGAGAGAATTGTGTAATATCGTCACTTCAATATTTTTCATTTGACCTTAGTTGTATTAACCAATAGAAAACTATCGAGTGAGTCATTCCATAGTTATCTAATAATGTTTTGTCATATATTAACCAATAGTTTGAGAGCGTTATGCACTCTTCTCTCAATGGATGTATTGATATCTAGTTTTGATACATCTTGACTAACAATATTTAAAACGACGCGTTTATTTTCATTGCGCTAAATTTCTCATAATTACAATGCATTGTAATTACTATCACAAAACATATCATTTACGATTTTCTATAAAATTTACTTAAATTATATAAATAACTAATATAACACATTATATTAAGTATATAATAGAAAAAAACATTTTTGAATGAGATTTATTACAAAGTCAATAATTTACAGTAAATTACAGAATTGCCCCTAGAGCATACCCCTAAATCCATCAATCTTCCATTTGCATTTGAGGCCAATTACATAATTTCTATCTCATCCCTTATATCAGTTTGATGAGAATTGATTGAGCCTATCCCTTTGTGAATGGATCTATTATGTTCTTTTAATTATCTACCATGTCGTTTTAATTATCTACCATGTCAATCAACTCACTCTAATGCTGATAAACTACCTAGCCTCTTTTAGTTGTTGCTAGAAAAACTTTATTTCTATTAAAATCATAAGTTCGACCCGCTAAGATGAGATTACAGCTAAACTTCAACATTAGCAAACTCCTTTCCTATATTCACATTCATTGATACCAAATATTGACACATCCACGTTGATTTTTCAATTTTAAAAATACTATAGATTTATAGCGGATCTGCGAAACATGAGAAATTTTCCTAATGTGTTGCTGATATCCACTTTATTTTCATTATCACATTGGCAAAGTCTATCCACAGACCATAAACTACTATACATACATCTAATTTTTTTGCTAAATTCGTATACATCCGTTTTTACTTAATATACACCATACACATTACAAACTAGCCTTATTTTTGAATAAAACATAGCATTTAACTCATTTCACTAACTCTCTCATGCTTTAATCAAACTAAGATTTCCTCAATTCCCAAAATTCACCTTCAAATTTCAAATTCAAATACTTTAAATGAAATTTAAAATTATTTATATATAGCAGTTTTGAGTTTAATTTTTGAATGTTAAACTATTTAATTTTTTATCCTAATTTTAAACTTGATTTAATTTGAGTAAAAGATAGAGAAGAGCTTAAAACTCCGAGTCATACTAATTTTAATAGTGAATTTTAAAGTTTATTTTTTTATTTAATTTGAAGTGCAAAATGTTAAAACTGACCAAGCATAAATATATCTTGAACCTGTATGAATAGTTAGATACTTGGAAGGAAATTAAATTCAAATGATGATGTGTATAAATTTTAGTTATTTTATGAGAAAATTGTGTTGAATACACCATAAATTTGTGATTGTTTAACATTGATTTTATTTTATTTTTGCTAAATAAAGGTGTTTTTATCTAACATTTTATTCAACTTTTTTGTGTGTAGATAAAGTAAGTGTGAACAAAATTTGTTTGGCCATGTCTGTTAGTACCATTTTATTATTCACACCTCGTAGTTTCCTCAAAAAATATCACACTTCAGTATTTTCTTAACACATCCCGATTTAACCCTAAAATATCCATGTATAAAAAAACCACGCTCTATATGAGCATGGTTTCTGTGTTATCCACACTTACCATGAGCGAGGTCACCATAATAACCCAGCTCGATGCGAGTGATGTTACTATAATAACCACGCTTTTACGATGCTTGATTATATTTTTTCATACTGTATGCATTAAGATCAATTCTCCATTATAAAAAATCAATGTGCAAAATTAAAAATAGAAAAGTTATAAATTTACCGGAGACTGAAAGACAAATCAAGAGATGTCAATAATTTGTTTATCATATTTTATATTAAAAATGAAATTGATTTACTCCAACTCCACTGAGACGCTAGACACTTTGGATTTGCTTCACTAAGTTCAAATTTTCAGCTTCAACCAAACGGCATGCACATGACTACCGATTCACGGTAATCCAAATTATTCAAAAATTCAAAGAAAACTAGCAGAAAGAAAGCTGGAGGAAAATCACTATACGGTTTTGTGAGCTGGAGAGTTGAAAAGCACAGTCATGGCCCACAGACATGATGGTCCATAAAATATCAAAGCTCAACTATAGCTTGTACCTGAGAAAGCTCAGCTGCGTGATTAAATTAAGTGCACGACTTTATTCCTTGAAAAAGAAAAGAGAGGGGGGATCGAGAGAGAGGTAGGGGAATAGAATATAATGGTTTCAGAAGAGTTACCGGAAACTCTAGAGTACACGCCGACGTGGGTGGTGGCAGCGGTCTGTACCATTATTGTTACCATCTCTCTTTTTGCCGAAAGATTTCTGCATCACCTTGGAAAGGTCCTTTTTTCCTCCTTTCTCTATGCCTTGTGTACAAAATTTCCAGACTAGAATTAGATCTGCTGTTGTATCAGTTTCAGATTTTGTCCAATTTGAGTGGTAATTCCTTTAGTGGTTAAATAAGTCTTCGAATTAAATCCCCTATTCAAATAATTAGTTGAAATTGGTGATGCAAACTTCAGCCACCTTTTTTTTTCTTTTTTCTTTTAGGATATATGAAAAACAAAGAGAGGAAGAAACAAGTAAAGTCATAAAAGTGCAATAGCTAGCTAACTAGGAAGGGGTAGTTGACATGCATCCCAATACTGAGTTTTATTGTGCTTTCAAAAAGCATACATGACTGTTGGGATACTCGAAGTATAAACTTGGTTTATTGATAGGACCTACTGTTTAGGAAATTTTGTTCTCAAGTTCAACAGCTTGATGCTAGAAAGAAAAAATAAAAGCAAGCTGAAAAAATTACACACAAAAGCACCTCACATTTTTTTTTATTGCGAACTTTAATACAATCCTGCTAATGGTGGAAAATATTTATTATTTCTTGTGTAAAAAACTAGTATGTTCCACAAAATATTAAACTGTAACACTATTGAGTTATGCTTGACTTGTATTATCAAAAATAATTTAACTTCTAATATTGTTTTCCAACATACTCGTTTGAGATAAATTTCTTATACCTTTTTTATTAGTGATAATATAATATGATCATGAATAAAATTTCCAATATGGACTCGTCTCACTAGGCAAACTCATCTCAACCTTATTTCAAATGGTTAGGAATTAATTGTGCAAAATCTAATCAATAAAAAAAACGATTATTGAAGCATGTGTCGAAGGTCTTATGCAATCCACATCATAAATGGAAAATAATGAATAGATAGCCGTGCACAAAGGTTTGATTGGGTATGACTGGACAAAATACTTCACCTAACCCATGTAGTTACGAGTCTAAAGTTTTAGTCATACGTACCCAACCTCATGTGAGATTGTGATGGATCGACTCAAATAGGGTTGGGTCATAATATATAAATTTAAAGACTTCTCTTCACGTTGGCCACTCTCCTTCTTCTACACTTCTCTTTATTCAGTGATAAATCATTTTCTTTTCTCTATTTTGAAGTCTCTTTTATTATATTTTGGCTTTGTACCTGGGCGGCTTTTGATTTTGCTAAGATACTGCCTTTGTTGGGAGTTATTTTGCATGTATCAAGTGAGAGTAGTTAGAGATAAAAGATAATCCAACATCGGCAATAAATTAAAGGATGTGTTGTATAAATATGGGTTGATTGCTATGTAACATAATTGATTCTTTTTGTACCAATGTACGTGGAACAAAAGTAGGAATGGAAAATGTCACATACTGCGGAACATTATAATTAACGTTCATTTTCAACTAGTTATAAATTATAGCTTATATCAATTGAAGCTAAACAAAATTTCAAAATGTTCAAATATTGTTGTATGAATGCTATCATTTCTTTTTTAAAACTTTTTTTTTATAATTTAAGCAGTTGAAAATTATAACAAGATTGCATTATGTTTTTTTTTCTTTATCAATTCTTTACGATGATCCTCCACGCTGCATGAATTTTGAAGTTGGAATGGTTTCCATACATTAATACAACATTATCTTCTTCAAACATTTATCATTATCATCAATGTTTTTTCTTTTTTAAATATTATATTTTAATGTACTGATTATTTTGAAAAAAAAGTATATGGAAAAAGAGAACATTTGAAAGATAGTTATGTAAAAAGAAGAAGAATATATGAGTATAAATGGAGAGTTCATAATTGTATGTACGTTACTTTATATTATTATGGTAATTAAGAGTTAAAATAAATTAGAAAACAAGATTTTAGTTTTTCTAATACTGATTTGAAATCATTCTTCATTATTTGTTTACATTTTCAAAATAAAATTATTATTACTTAATGTTTTATATTTTCAACAGAAAATCATTATTTCTTCATACATATTAACAGTACACTTAAAATCATGAAACCAAATACACATTTTGAAACATTTAATTAAATGTTTCGGAACGTTAAATTCAACGTTTTTAAACGTCAAAATTAGTGTATCAAATCATGTGCGTAAAGCGTTTGAGAACGTTGATGTATTGCGTCTTGGAATGCATGTACCAAAATGGAATACGACGGCTACGTTGTGAAATGTGGTAACGTGGGTTTGGAGAATCGAGACCCTTTCCAGTTCTTACATATATGAAGTGAGAGTGGTTGGAGACTAAATGTTTCGGAACGTTAAATTCAACGTTTTTAAACGTCAAAATTAGTGTATCAAATCATGTGCGTAAAGCGTTTGGGAACGTTGATGTATTGCGTCTTGGAATGCATGTACCAAAATGGAATACGACGGCTACATTGTGAAATGTGGTAACGTGGGTTTGGAGAATCGAGACCCTTTCCAGTTCTTACATATATGAAGTGAGAGTGGTTGGAGACTAAAAGAAGTTCCATCGACAAATAAATTGAGGGTCATGCTATATAAATATGAATTGATTGACATGTAACATAATGAATTCCTTTTTTCAAAGTTGTTGAACAACTCATACGATAGGCACAAGCCTATGGATGCTTGAACTAGATTCGATTGTGTCAGTTTGGAGAATCTAAACCTAACAATGGTATCCGAGCCAATGGTAACACCTAAACCGCAAATATGAGTTAATTGGACACTTAACATAAAAGATTCTTTTTGTGAAAAGGTATTGGCTAACTCATATGGTAGCAACAGACTGATGGACACTTGGACTTAGGCCTGTCAACGGATACTTTCGGATGCGGATAATGCCATATCCGCATCCGCATCCGAAATCATTTTCGGATATCCGCATCCATGAATACAGACGGATATCAGATAATTATCCTATCCACTAACGATAGATAAATCAAGAATTATAAATTTTTTTAGTTTAACATAAATATTTTTCAATCCCATCGATTATAAAATTGTTAAAAATTAACAAATATGATGATAATAAATAGTTTTGAGCAGTTCAAAAGCATTAAATGCATATAATATAAACTATTAACTTAATAAAATAATAAATAAATATTTTTCACTACACTAAAATACACATAATTTGAACTATAATCTTGAAAAAAACCGAACGGATAATTTTTGAATACGGATGTCTTCGTATACGCATCCGTTTTTTCCGAATATAGGATATTTATCCGCTTTTCGGATGCGGATGCGGACGGATTTCGGATTTTTCGGGTATCCATTGACAGCCCTACTTGCACTGGTTCCAAATGCGTCGGTTTGGAGAGCCAAAACCTAACAACTATTTGCAATATCAATTTGTTTACGAACACCTACAATTTTGTAAAAGCATTCTCAATTTTATATTCGTATTATCAAGGACCAATAGCTCAATATTTTAGTTGTACGGTGCTCTAGACCTAGGTTTTAGAGGTCATGATTCGAACTCTTGAGACATCAATATGAGTATTCCGTTCGAATAAAGTATCGCTCTTACTACCAATTTTTTTAATTCATAGTATTATAATGCAATATTGGTTAGCACTTATTCTCTTTCATTATTGTTATTTTTTCACGGTTTTTATCTATATCATAAAGCTAATTTGTAATTAATCTTCTTGTATTCTAACCAAAATTTAAAATTTCAAAAATCAATGATGAGTGAAAATAAAGAGTATTGATTGAACTTTTACGATTTTGATCAAAATTGTTGTGTGTGAGACCATGGTAGCTTGCAAATGGGAGATTTACGTTTTGAGAATGGAAATTATTTGAATACCAAAAATCTAAAACGTAGCAGAGCAAATAAAGGTAAATTCCACAAAGATAATATGTTGCAGAAGTATTAAAATATAATTTAGTCTCATAGCAATATATTGCCTCATAGTCAAAACTTAAATAATTTGATTGTGCTATTAGCCATATAAGTATGTTGATACCAAAAATAGCAACACCCTTTAATAAACGCCGGTTGGTAGAAATAACATGGTATTAGATTTTGGTCGAAACCTTGAGATTTTGGCCATCTCAGTTCAGTTCTGACTTGAGGCAGGATGAATTTAGGTCAAAAGCCTATCCTATTACTGACAATAATAAATAAATAAATAATCAAAGATAAATAATTTAGAATTGCTATATTGAGCGGGAAAGAAAATTAGAAGACTATAAAAAGAAAAAAGATCAAATCTAGCAAAAAAAATCAAAATCTAGGCTTAAATGAATATTATATCAATTCAATTTCTTTTTGATAAAGCAAAACGTGATTATAAAGTAAAATTGCATAATTAAATCGAAATTTGTCTAAAGCAACAAAATGAAATCGTAAATCACTGCAATATCAAATCAAGCATCAAACATTCGAGAAAAATGAAAAAGTACATTTGAAACCTTAACTTGAGCTCACTTCATCGTTGATGATGATTGATCTTGTTTTCTTTTCTTTTCCACGTCTTAGCTTTCTGAAATGCACTAGGAAGGAAGAATGAAACAAATATCGATTTGGAGGATTAAGGTTGTTCATATTGGGTTTTAACTTTTATGTTAATTATAATTATTATTTAGGTTAGGTTAACTTTAATGTTCATGTTTAAATGGGCTGGTTTAGTCAATGTTTATCTTTTTGTATTTAAATTTTGTTTAGTATATTGTTTATGTTTAATCTTGTTATAAATATTTTTTATTATGTAATTTATAATTTTAGGTATTTTATGACAAATCAAACCGAGATCGGTTGGAATTATAGTACTGCAATCAATGACAGTCTTCGAAGAACTAAATATAGTTTTTGCAATAAACTAATTAATGAAGGTGGTGCGACACATTTTAAAGAACGTTTGACAAGAGTGGATAACGATGTATCAGCATGTCTAATTGTTCCTAAAGAAGTTAAATTACTTATATGGTCACATATTGTTTAAAAGAGAATGTATGAAATAAAGGAAAACTAGAGAAACAACTTATGCAAGAGGAATTAATGAGTATACCCGCAACGTTGGTCAGACAACAAAGACAACGAAAATGAAGATGACAAAGAAGTTCGACACATCATGCATGAGAGCATGAATACATTTAGAGACAAAGAGATGCATAGATCTCACAGACAAAAAGAGATGCATGGATCTCACAAAATCTGGTGGTGATCCTAGCCAAATAGAGCGCAATGAAAGTAAAGGGTGATTTTGGTACCTATGCTACCAGAAGAATTAACTTTAACATGCAAAAATGAAAAGGTAGAACTCAACCTTATATTAAATTTGCAATAAAAGACATTAAAAATGTCAAAAAGCACCTGCCGTTCGTAGCTCGGTTGGTTTGGGAGCTGGGAGATGGGAACCAAAGGACTGTGTGCGGGAAGGTTCGAATCCCAATGCCAAACCATCAGTGGGAGTTTCAACGTTAAGCATCCGTGTGCGACGACTAAATAAAAGCGGGGTAGACACACGGCGTGGGGTTTACTTAAGTGAGTATCAATGAATACCATGATCTTAAGGTTTCCCATGATCTCAAAAAAAAAATATATCAAAAAGCATATATGTTTGAGAAATTTCCAAATTTCTTTTTTCAATCATGTTCCACGTAACGTTGCTAATAGTTCGTTCTATGCAATAATGGTTGACGCGATTGCAAAATGCGATCGTAGAATTGTTCCACCTACCACGTATGAAATATTATATTCATACCTAGAAATGAAAATAGAAGAAGTTGGACAA
Organism: Allium fistulosum; assembly: GCA_030737815.1. Taxonomy (NCBI): domain Eukaryota; kingdom Viridiplantae; phylum Streptophyta; class Magnoliopsida; order Asparagales; family Amaryllidaceae; genus Allium; species Allium fistulosum. Next base: position 942,810,434 of record CM060908.1, read on the forward strand.
TTTGTTAGAACGTTACATAATTTTTGAGATGAATATTGTTGCACAGTAATGTCAAGTTCTCAGAGTTGATAGAAAATTATAAAATTTCTCATATACTCCATACATGAAACATTGTGTATCAAATCTGCGGATGCCACAATGACTTTCAGAGTAGGAAATATATTTGTGCATGAAAGAATGAAGTCATTGAGACAATCGAAGAAAATAGAGTAGTGCAAGTAGTTACAAATAAAGTGGCAAACTATAAAGCTGTCGGTCAATTGTTTATGCAAAAAAAGGTATGTATATTGCACGCCATGTGTAACAAACTGCATTGATATGATTTTGGAAGATACTTTAAAAAAAATCAAAGATAACGATATTTATCTACAATCATGGTTGGTTCCATAATAAGAAAAGAGATAAATAATAAAGAGTTGATTAGACCAGTGGTAATAAGATTTGCAACTTGTTTCATCATACTACTCTATTTATAAATTTAAAGATGACTTCAGAAGAATGATTGCTAAGAGAGAGTGGACTTAGAGTTCTTAGACTCAATACTAAAGATAAAAGAACATCAATTATTATCTCTAAAATGATTTACAACAATACCTTTTGGATTGGTGCTACTTCCATCATCCTTTTTTACGAGTCATTGCTGAAAGTTTTAAGAATGGAGGATAGTGATGACAAAGAAGATATGACGTTTCTTTATGAAGCGATGGATCGAGCGAAGGAGGCAATTAGAAAAAGCATTGGTGGAATATTAGTCCAGAAATGATGGGACATGATAGACAAACGATGTAAGAGACAATTACATCGATCTTTTCGTATGACGAGTAATTTATTTTATCGTCATACAAATAGAAGTACATAACATTCAATAATATATTACATTATTTTTTATATAGTTTATTTGCTTAATATATCATTCACTATTGAAATAACGCAACAACTGATAATGAAATATTAAATGGATTTAACTACGTCATGAAAGAATGGTGTTGGATGTTCTAAACACATTGAAATTGGAAAAAATGTAAAACTATCATATGATATATTTATAAAAATCATTTAACGTATAAGACATGAAATATTTAACTTATACATTAACATGTGAAAAAATATAAAACAAAAGCTGGTGTATTTGGTGTTAAATTTTGGCTACACTTTATGTAGAATTGAAGAGGACTGAAATAGCTTGATATTAGTGAATACAGTTTGCATATCGAGCTTGGAGGTGAAAGATATCACAGTTTGAAGAAGCAAAACATTGTTACAGCAAGTCAAACATCTGAATAGGTACTTCAGACGTCTGATATGGAGGTCATACATTTGAATAACCCCCTCGGACGTCTGATTGATTCAAGAAAATATCTTGAAAGTTTTATGTGCGTTTTAGATATTTTTATACGTTTAAAATTTGGGTTGGACGTTTGGTTTTATTGAATTCAGTCGTCTGAGGTTGAGCTCAGACGTCTGATTGCCTGTGTGCTGACTGTTTTGGTGCGACTGTCAAGGCTTCAAGAGGCAAATTTGGCATTTGCCAAATGAGAATTCTTCATATAAAAGCTATTTTTCAAATCTCAAAGGATGAGGTTCGTTCAAATTGCAAAAGGGTTTCCTCAATCAAATTTCTTCAATTTTTAATCTCAACAAATCAAAGTCTATAGAATTTTGAGTGTTCATTGTAATCAATCTCTTGTACTCTTTCATTATTGATAATAAAAAGCTATCATCAAAATGGATGTACAGTAACACAACGTTAGTGGAACCACTATAAATCTTATGTGTAATTTACTTTCTTTATTGCTTATTTTACTTGCATGTGATTGAGATTGGTTTATTTGGATTGGTTTTGAGTTTTGGTATTGAGATATTGATCTGTTGTTTTTGCACATCTTTCAACGATTTTGCTTTTCCGCTGCGTTTTGAAGTTTGAGTTAGAGTGGTCTCGAATTTAAATTTCATAACATTTGGTATCAGTGTTGGTGGCTGTAATGTGTTTGGAAATGTCGGAATCGGAAAATATCTCGGATGCCCTTCATTGGTTGGTCCAAGTAATGTAGTACCGTATGTACGTGAATCATATGCGGTTTCAGGTTCTCAATTGGTTATTGACAAGTGGAATTGTGATAATGATTTTGAAAAATAGTAATGGAAGATGAATAACGGTTTTTAGGCAGAATTGTATGCATCGGGTTGTGTTTGATACGCATTTGCTCCCAACGGACATCTCGGATGTTGAAAGGGAGGAAACGGAAAAGTGGACATTTACTGCACTTCAACTTGCTATGTGTGAGAATGTAATCTTCGAAACTAGTGGTGAAACCACCGCTAAGGGTATTTGGGATAAGTTGGAAGAATTGTATATAAAGAAATCACTAACTAATTGTTTGATCTTATTGCGAAGATTCTTCACCTACAAGATGAAAGAGGATACTTTGCTAAATGCGGACTTGAATGTTTTTGATGGTTTGCTAATGAAGATGAAAGCGGCAGACTTGAAAATTAAGGAACAGCAAAAGACAATGATATTGTTATGTTAGTTGCTGGATTGTTAAACGGGTTTCTCAAATAGCTTGATCTATATCCGTGATACTTTGACTCTTAGTGATGTTAAAGCGGATCTTCTTAGTGTGGAGTTGCGAGATCAAATGAATGAGTTAAATGATAGTAGCGGTGATGCTAGTAATGGTCACGATTTGTTTGTGCAGAATGAGAGAAATGTGAAGGCAAAGAGGAATCGTGGGCGTTTTAAAACAAGAAAATCCGGTTGGAGAGGAAAGTCGAAAGATAGAAATAACAAGTGCTTTATTTGCAAGAAGCCCGGTCATTAGAAGAATGAGTATTCAGACAAGAATAATAAGAAGAAAGTAGCATCTTCATCGATGGCGGTGGAGAGTGATGTTGGTGAGGTAGATGAAAATGTATTGACGACGGTAGTATTAGATGTTTCGGGTGGCGAATGAGTACTCGATCCAGGTGCGTCTTATCATATGACGCTGCATAAGAATTGTTTTTTCTCTTATGTCGACAAGGAGGGAAATTCAATTGTTATGAGTAATGATGCTATTTGTACATTAATGGGCATTGGTTCTGTGCGAATTCGGATGTTTGACGAAGCAATTCGTATGCTCTTTGATTTACGCTATGTTCTGGGTCTTCAACAATCTCTTATTTCCTTAGGGCAATTGGAATTTTTGGGTTGTAAAATTGCTATTAAGAGTGATAGTTTGTGGGTTTCAAAGGACGTACTTGTGGTGATGAAAGGTGCTAGAGCTCATGAAGTTTATTTGCTTGAATGTGTGACTATTGAAGGTGAAATTGTGTAGGTATTGATAGTTTTCGTCGCTTGGAAGTGACAAGGTTGTGACATTTGAGGTTGAGTCATGTCTCGAAAAGGAGTTTGGATATTCTTCGGAAGAGAGAGATGACCGATGGAGAGTGTTTCAACAAACTCGAGTTTTGTGAGGAATGTATCATGGAAAAGCAAACTAAAGTATCATTCGGTGAAGAAAAATATGATTCGAAAGATGTCCTTGAGTATGTTCACACGAACGTTTGAGGGCCGGCACCGGTAGCTTCTTTGGGTGGAGCTCGTTATTATATTTTTTGATTGATGACTTTTCTCGGAAGGTATGAGTGTATGAAATGAAGGCTAAGTTGGAGGCATTTGCAAACTTCAAAGTTTGGAAGGCTCTTGTTGAGAATGAGAGTGGTAAGTCTTTGAAGGTGCTGAGGTCCGACAATGACAAAGAGTATGTTTCTGGAGAGTTTTTGAATTTTTGCAAGCACCATGGTATTCGAATGCATTTTACTACATCGGGGGATCCGCAATCGAATGTGGTAGCAAAGAGAATAAACCGTACTATACTTGAGAAAACTTGATGTTTGAGACTAACATCGAGTTTGTCGAAAGGATTTTGGGCCGAAGTGTTGTCAACCGCAATGCATATTGTAAATCAAATTCCATACTCGGCTATTGATAACAAAATTCCGAAGGAAGTGTGGAAGGAAAAGAGCATCGACTTTAGTTATTTTCATGTGTTTGGTAGTCTGGTTTATGTGCATGATCTGAGAAATGATAAGCTTAAGCCAAGAGCTTTCAAATGGGTCTTGCTTAGTTATACAGATGGTGTCAAATGCTATCAGATTTGAAATCCGAAAACGAAGAAAGTTATAAATTCTCTCATATTACTTTTGATGAGTCGATCTTGTTCAAAGAGAACGAGAGCTCATTGGATATTTTAAATTTGGTTTGTCATGAATCAAAAGAGAAGGAAGTTTCCTTTTTCGTCCAAGGAGCAGAGTTGTTGGAGATACTTGTGTTGAGAAAGCGATTGATGTTACATCACATAGTCTACATGTTTCTTCTAGTAGTGTTGGTGATGTGCATGATTCCAAGGATGATTCGGTTTAATGTGAAGCCGAAAAGAGTTTCGGTGATAGTATTGCAACTTGGGTTGGTCGTCGTGTTATAAGACCACCCAAAAGATATGGTGATTTGGACTATCTTAGCTTTTGCGATGATTTGGACTATGCTCTTCATGTAGTCCAAGATGAGCAAATGGACTTGGCTGACATTATGGATTCGAGTGATAGCTCGAAATGGATTTGTGCCATGGAGGAAGAGATGCAATTTCTGTTGAAGAATCAAACTTGGGATTTGGTTTCACTTCTTAAACGAAACCATGCTATTGGGTGCAAATGGATGTACAAGGTGAAGAACAATATGACATACAAAACTAGATTAGTGACTAAGGAGTTTGCATAAAGGGAAATGGGTATGATGAAATCTTTGCATCGGTCGTGCGCCATACTTCAATCCGGGTATTACTTGCTATAGTTGCTATTCATGATTTGGAATTGAAGCAACTTGATGTGAAATCCGCTTTCTTGCATGGTGGTTTGGATGAAGACATCTACATGGAGCAGCCGGAAGGTTTTGTCGTAGATGGCAAGTCAGATTTAGTTTGCAAGTTGAAAAATCACTATATGGTTTAAAGCAATCCCCTAGAAAATGGTACAAGAAACTTGATCATTTTATGTTTGAAAATGGTTTTAATAGAAGCATCAAAGATGCTTGTGTATATTTCAAGAGGTTAAAAAATGATCGTTGGATGTATTTACTCTTGTATGTGGATGACATGCTCATTGCTTCTAAAGATAAAAATAAAATCAACAAGTTAAAAATGTGTTCAAAATCGGAATTTGATATGAAAGATTTTGGAGAGGCAAAGAAAATTTTGGACATGGACATAGAAAGAAATCAGAAGTGTTTTGAGTTGAAGTTGAGTAAAAAAGAGTATATAGAGAAAGTGCTTTGCTGGTTTAGTATGAAAAATGCAAAGACGTCTTATACACATTTACTTTTGCGTATGAAGCTTTTGATTAAGAGACCACCTATCTTTGAGAAAGACAATGCTTATATGGCAAGAATGTCATAGGCAAGTGTATTTGGAAGTTTAATGTATGTCATGATTTGTACAAGGTCCGATATTGCAAATGCTGTCGGGATGGTTAATTGATATATGACTAATCCGGGCAAGTCGCATTGGGAAGCCGTAAGGGTTATTTTGAGATACCTTAGAGGTACTTCATCTCATGGTCTTGTTTTTTGACGGCAGCGATATGATGAATTGCAAGTTGGTTGGTTATTGTAGTTCAGACTAAGCCGATAACAGGGGTAGGGATCGGAGGAAATCAATTTCCGGATATGTCTTCACTCTTGGTGGTACTGTCATAAGTTGGAGATCGAGATTGCAAACCGTAATTGCTTTATCCACTACGGAGGCGGAATTGATAGTCGTGGTGGAGACGGCAAATGAAGCACTATACTTGAGGCGATTGTTGTGTGACTTAAGCTTTGGACACGATAATATCGATGTTTAATGTGATAGCCGAAATGTTCTACATTTGGAGGAGAATTTGGCTTTTAGCTCTCGAACTAAACATATAGAAATGAGTCTTTTTTGATAACCTTGTTGTTCATATTCGAAAAGTGCACACAAAGGAATACGACAGATATGTTTATAAAAGCATTGTCGGTTGGGAAGCTCGAGAATTACTCGGATATGATTCGCTTGTTAAAGTACTAGGTGCTACAAGGTGACACGGCTGAGGGAGTAAATTGTTTATTGATTATGAAGAGTATCAACGAGAAATTATGGTTCTATCTTCTTGGTAAGTACTTGTTTGCATTCTAAGTACCTTTGCCTTTTGGTAAGATGTTTTTGGATTTGGATACTTTCAACACTTTGTTAGCGTGTAGTAGTTTTGCCGGAGCTTGTTGGCGGAGTGTAATGGACGGTGACTTTGCCGGAGCTCATTAGGAAAATATTCAAGTGCTTCGGTTGAAGGTAGGGTTGAAGGTGGCTTGGTGTCATTGGTTCTTGGTGTATGGAGATGGATATGGTGTCGGAGGAGTGTTAAATTTTGGTGATACTATATGTAGAATTGAAGAGGACTGAAATAGCTTGATATTGGTGAAGACGGTTTGCATATTGAAGCTTGGAGGTGAAAAATATCGCAGTTTGAAGATGCAAAACATCGCTATAGCAAGTCAGACGTCCGAATAGGTATTTAAAACGTTTGATATGGAAATCAGATGTTTGAATAACCCCCCACACGTCCGATTGACTCAAGAAACTATCCCGAAAGTTTCCTATGTATTTTAGACGTCTAAAATTTAGGTTAAACGTCTGGTTTTACTGAATTCAGTCGTCTGAGCTTGAGCTCAGACGTTTGATTGTCCGTGTGCCGACTGTTTTGGTGTAATGATTGTCAAGGCTTCAAGGGACAAATTTGGTATTTGCCAAACGGGAATTCTTTATATAAAAACTATTTTTCAGATTTCAAAGAATGAAGTTCATTCAAATTACAAAAGGATTTTCTCTATCAGATTTCTTTAATTCTTAGTCTCCACGAATCAAATTCTATAAAATTTTAAGTGATCATTATAATCAATCTCCTGTTCCCTTTCATTGTTGCTAATAAAAAACGCTCTCTTCAAAGTGGATGTAACACAACATCAATGGAAACACTGTAAATCTTATGTGTGATTTTGTTTCATTATTTGCTTGTAATTGAGATTGGTTTATTTGGATTGGTTGAGTTTTGATATTGAGATATTGATCGGTTGTTTTTGCACATCTTTCAACGATCTTGTTTTTCGTTGCGTTTTGAAGTTTGGATTAGAGTGGTATTGAATTTAAATTTCATAACATTTTGTTCTTCAAAAGAAAAAACAGATGTTAAATGCATGTTTTTCTATTCGATGACGATTAATAATTGGTAAAGGATGCTCTAAATTTAACACGTTTAACAATGCACATTTTAAGCAAACAGTTTCATCTTCAAACTACGAAAGAAACTTGACTACATTTTTTGACGATTCATAAAAAATAAAAAACAGAATAAAAATGAAAATGTGGAAAAATTGGTATATGTACATTACAATATGAGATTAAGAACTAAAAATCCAAAACGACACAATATGAAGATCAGTTGATCGATCTAGACTATATATTTCATGAAGAGAATTCACTGTAGAGTGAACTACTGAAGTTGAACCATTCTTATTAGTAACTAATACACCGAATAATGCAGTTTCTGCTGTTGATAGTATACCTGCACAAACAACGAGTCAAAGCAATGAAAATAGTAATGGCTTGTCAAATGATGATCATGATAATGCTAGTGGAAGCCGTGTGTGTGTTTCACGAATAACTATGGTATTTGTTTTAGTGATAATGATGAATCGTATAGACCAACTCAAATATATTCAAGAATGAGAGGTACATGTGACAATCCTAACCGAAGAGTCATTTGAATGTTGAATATGGACATCAACATAAGTACGATTACATCAATTCATATACTTCGAATGATCCACCAAACTACAGACATTCTACTTTTGACTATGCAGACAGTTATTCCTATTACGGAATAAACGAGACATATTGTGATATATCGAATGATTGAAATAATCAAACGACATATACAACACAAAATGATGAACACTCACGATTCGACAATATGATAATGACATTTATAGGTATAAGACAAATGCAATATGAAGAAAACTACGAAAAACAACCCATGTGTCTCCAAGAAATAGTTCTCGGATGTGATAGTGCTGTATGTTGTACTATTGTTTCTTTATAAACTATATTTTGTGTTTTATTTACAATGTTTATTATTACTGTTTCATTAAAAAAATGCGGAAATCCGAAACGCGGACTGAAACTGCAATATAAACAAAAGTTTCGAAAATGACCGAAACTAAAAAAAATTCAAATGACCAAAACCGAGTTGTCTACCCTTGGTTAATAATATTTATGCAATAAATATTTTACCAAAAATACTTTTTCTGAATATTTTCCTAATATATATATTCAAACTTTTTTTACTAAATTTGTCCATGAACTGTGACAAATTTGAACACGTAGTTGACTAATACCAGTGGGCCTAGCTCAGCACAAACCAAACTATGTATTGATATCAATGGTCGGTTATCATCATCAAACTTCAGAGTTAGAATTTTGAAAGTGAGAGTTATGCTTTAAATGAATGTTTATAAAGACAAATTCATTGGGTGAAATCAGTTATAACGGCAAAACATCTCTTTCATAACTCCATTAAAAAGATAGTAGCGTGGTTGTGGGTAAGAGTAAATCACATTGATTGAACCTTGATAACTTCAGTGTTCATTTGTGTTTATTTTGTTCATTTTTATTTCTTCTGTTTGATTGTGTTTTTTCTTTTCAAACAAGTAGATGAGCTTTATGTCGAGTAATATTATTAGCACGGTTGATGTCGAAACTATTGCATTTTGATGTGAACTAATTCAGCATGTCTAGAATTTTATTTTAGTGTGAAGGTTGATCGTTTTTTAGTCTTAAAGGACCGCCCCATCTTTTGCAGAAGTATTTCAGAAAGATCTTTCATATTTTCCTCGTTAATGCTAATTTTCTTCATGGAAATAACTTAGAAATTGCTCTTTGCATAACGTTGCTTTTGGATTTCCAGGTTCTGAAACGAAAGAAGCATGATGCTCTGTACGAGGCTCTACAAAAATTAAAAGAAGGTTGGCCTTACTGCGGAGTTTTCTTTAATTGCATGTGCTTAAGCTTCCTTATGCTTCTTCGGAGATATGAAATAATGTGAAATTAGTTGTTTGCTAAGCTACTTTTTACTGTTCAAGGGATCAAAAATAGTAGTATATAGAATTTCCTACACATGGTGTAATGAGTACATGAAATTAGTTGTAATTTTTTTATTTTATGAAAGAGTGATCCTCAAATTGAAGAGAGCACTCAAAATTATTTATTAACATAGTAAAACAAAAGACTACCAACAAACCTAGTAGCTGACAATACAATTATAAAATAGAAAAATAGGGTCAAGGAAAAACATATTACTTTTTTTGGGCTGAAAGACGTGAGTTTTTAAATTTTAGTTTGAATGACAATATGATGTTAAATTATACTAGCATCAGATAATAGAGAATGCTAAATTAAACTAGAAACGTAATGCTAAATTAAATCAATTACTATAAATACTGTGAAAATGAATGCTGTTTTAGTTTTAGTGCTAGTTCATCCGATGCTAGTTTAATTTAGCGTTATACTTATCTGATGCTGGTTTAACTTAGCATTCCGTTTTAACTAATGTTAGGTTAATTTCGCATTCTGCTGTCTTTTAGATTAAATTTTAAAACATGTGTCCTGGAGACAAAAATTGGTTTCAGGTTTTTCCTTTTAACTAATTCCCGCTTAATTTTCAACTAAGTTTTATTCCAAATGCCTCAATGTGCTGTGGCATAATCATGATATCATGCTACACTATGCATCCTTGAACAATATAATTCAGTTACTGTAGAAAGTCCGAAATGTTCAGGATTTACTGTGCTGAAAAATATGATATGAAAAATCTGACTGACACTTAGTGGTGTTTTTCTTATACAGAGTTGATGCTCCTTGGCTTTATATCCCTTTTATTAACTGCTGTTCAAAATCTTGTCGGTAAAATTTGTGTACATCCAAGTGTCTCATCTTTTATGCTTCCTTGCAAAATTGATGAAGGTTCACACAAGAAAGATATGCATAACAATGTACACAGGCTGTTGTCTGGGAGTGCCAAATCGAATACTTGTGCCGAAAAGGTGCATACTCCACCACTTCCAAATTACTGACACTCTATGCTACACAACAGTGAATATAATTTGAATTAAAGGTTTCAACAAAAAACTCACTTGAGTCGCTATCAAAGAAACCATAATATAGCCATGAATTGCACTATACTGTACATTCCAATGGGTTTTTTTACTACTATTATTATTATTATTATCATTATCATTATTATTTTTTATAGGGAAAAGCTTCGCTTCTGTCTCTTGAAGCATTGCATCACCTACACATCTTCATTTTTGTGCTTGCAGCTGTGCATGTTGGATTTTGTGCATTTACCATGGCTCTAGGTTCTGCCAAGGTAATTTCTGAAGCCCAGCAATAACATGTTCTGATCTAGCTAGAGTGTGCATACATGCCATTAAGCAAATAAAGTCATTGTTTTAGATTAGAAAATGGAAGCATTGGGAGGAATCAATCAGAAAAGAGATTGTCGATAATGAACACAGTGAGTGTGTTCCTACCATGGTTGTGCTGCTTTCGATATATTTTGATTAAAATTTTGCTTATGTATATATCAATTTGATTACAGATGAACACCATGAAAGTGTTCAACTTGAAGCTCATTGTGAATTTGTTAGAGATCGTGCACTTGGAATTTGGAAAGGATCAATTAGCTGGATAGTAAGCCACCAATTTCTTCTTGCTTTGCATAAATCAAGATTTTCTTCTTATATGTGACCCCAAATGCATCCAGTGTTTAAAGAATATACAACACTATCTTACGCAAATATCTACATTTTTTTTGTTTGGTGTTGATGCCAACATATATTTACTTTTATGTTGTAGTTGTCTTTTCTCAAACAGTTCTACGCATCTGTAACAAAGTCAGATTATACAGCTCTAAGGTCTGGATTTGTTGCGGTAAGTGCTCTTTTCCAACGGAACAGGAAAAAAATTGTTAGAAATTGTCTTCCTTTCATTAATTTGACAATGCATTTGCTATTTCAACAAGCCTTCCTTTTATCCATGATAAATATGATGTGCTTTTTATTCAGAGGCACTGTGGTGCAAACAAAAAATTTAATTTTTACAAATACATGATGAGGACCCTTGAAGATGATTTCAAGGTAGTAGTTGGCATAAGGTGAGAAAGCTTATCAGTTAATACAATTTGAGCTAATTTATTTATGTATGCATGGTTCACATATGTCATTTTGCTTTGTATTCCGTTTTACATGCAGTTGGTACCTCTGGCTTTTTGCTGTCATATTTTTATTGCTAAATTTGGAGGGTATGGAATAAGTTATTTATTTTTTCTACAATGCTACTTCTATCCGTATTATGTCAGCATCTATTTAATTTGGCCATAAGAAAAAGCTTTATATTTATCATCTACGTCAAATAGTTTAGTTTATGAAGAAAATAATCCATGGTATTATAACATGTAGTTTATGTTTTACATGTTTATTTTTCTCATGATTTATACTTAATTACATAGCTGTAGATGGTAGTATTACTCTTGCTTAATACATTCATCTTGTTCTAAAATTACTAAACACAGATCTATTATCTTTTATTCCTACGGTTTTATACGAATAAAAAAACCTTTGAATTTAGATGCTCAAGTAAATTGTTCTGCAATAATGATTTGTTGAAGCTAATCACAATGAAATTTGTGTATGCAGGATGGCACATATATTTCTGGTTGTCCTTCTTGCCGCTAACAGTAAGTATATATAAACAACGATGATGTATAATTTTCCAAAATTAGTTTTCTAACCAAGTAAGTATTTGGTAATGGTTTTCTACTTCGCCCAAATTATATTTTCTGGTTATTGGATTTTTGTAGCTTCTGCTATTCGTGAATACAAAACTAGAGCATGTAATCACAAGGTTAGCTCATGAAACATTAGAGAGCCAAGAAGCACATGTGAAGCCATCCGACCACCATTTTTGGTTTCGTCGCCCTGGCATCATTCTCTACTTAATTCATTTCATCTTATTTCAGAACTCCTTCGAGCTTGCATTTGTCTTCACAATTTGGGTATGCCTTGTTTTTTCAGAATGATAAATAATGTTACATGGTACTAACTTATATTTGATGTACTAGCTGAGTGTTAAACAACGTTACTTACAATAATTTAAAATATTTATATTAAATGTTGAAGTTTTTGAAATATTACATTTACAAAAAAAAACAAGATTGGCAGGGAAATAAATAAATTAAAATGTTACTCACATAAAAAAATATTTTAAGCATTTTCTCAACAGAACAGGACTTTTGTTTCCTCAATATATTACCCCTTGTTATCATTTATTCATGAATATTTGAATTGAATTTTTGAGAAGAAGATTGAATATGATGAATAACTAGTTTTATTGCTAATCTCTGATTCTACAATCTCTATGTACATGATTATATATAGTCTAATTCTACTAGTCGTTTATTTCCTAAATTATTATTCTACTAGCCGTTGCTCTCTCTAATTGCATGTTAAGTATCAAGTATATCTGACAACTGTATAACGGATGCTAGCATTTTATTTATTTTCTATTTACAGCATATGATGAAATATCCTGAGGCTATCATTTCTATTTCTCCACAGCCTTCTATTTGTTTCATGTTTACAGCCTATGATGAAATATTCTCAGGCTATGATTCATATTTCTCTGCTTCCCCTCAAGTGGGGTTTGAATAAATTTATAGAACTCAACTTGTCGAGTATGTTCAGATGGTCGACCCTATCGAGTGTTTTTATGAAAATAGCTGTCAGTTGCTCTTTGCTTCTGACAAATGAAGTTACTATTTCCTACGATTGCACTTTTTCTCTAATAAAGTGACAATCTACCTCTATGTGTTTTGTCCTCTCGTGAAAGACTGGAATGGATGCAATATGTTGTGCAGCTTGATTATCACATTACATTTGCATTGTTTTTGTGTGCTCTATCTTCATGTCACTGGGTAATTGCTTAATCTAGATAAGCTCATTTGCTGTGGATGTCATGACTCAATATTTTGCTTCTGCACTTATCTAGTCACAACATTCTGCTTTTTGCTTTTCCAAGTGATCCAGTCAGCACCTACAAATGTACAAAACCCTCTGGTTGATTTTTTGTTGCAACTTCCGATCCAATCCGCATCAGAAAAACCAACCACATTGTTAGAATTATTTTTCTTCATTCAAATTTCTTGACCTGAATTGCCTTTAAGGTATCTCAATATCCTATCAACTGCACTCAAGTGTTTGGTACATGGAGCATGCATATATTGATTTATGATACTAACTACAAAGACAATGTCAGGTTTGCTTACTGTAAGGTAAATTAATTTGCCTACCATCCTTTGATATTGTCATATGTCAGATAATGTCTCACATTCTTCAATTTCTAGTTTAATATTCATCTTCATAGAAGTACTAGCTGGTTTAGCTTCTAATTTACCATTCTCTTTTAACAGATAAATGGCATATTTTCTTTGAGATAGAAATAATCCTTTACTTGAGTGGGCTATTTTTATTTCAAGAAAATACGAAAGTTTTCAAAGGTTTTGATGTCAAATTCATTTTTCAAATATTGTTTAACCCTTTTAATTTGCTCATTATTATTTCCAGTGATGATAATGTCAGCTACATAAACCAAAATAATAATAGTGGTGTTTTGTGAGCGTTTGCTGAACATAGAGGAATCAGCGGTACTTTATAAAAAATTTTTTAAAAAAGAGAAGCTTAGCTTGGCATACCATGCTCTTGGAGATTGCTTTAGACCATAGATCGTCTTTTTTAATTTACACACCAGTGATGAGTTTGACTTGCTTTTGTGGTCTGGAGAAAGAGTCATATATACTTCCTTTTCTAAATTTCCTTGAAGGAGTGTATTTTTTACATCCATTTGAGACAAATCCCATCCTAAGTTGGTCGCTAATGATAGAAAAATTCTAACCGTATTCATTTTTACTACTGGTGCAAAAGTCTCTTGGTAGTCAATACCATAAGTTTGGGTAAATCCATTGGCCGCTAATCTAGCTTTGTACCTTTCAATTGTACTATTGTATTTATTTTTGTATACTCATTTGCAACCTATGAGTTTTTTGTTTTATGGTAAATTAATAATATCTCATATGCGTTTTTTTCTAAAGCTTGAAGTTCTTCGTTCGTAACCTTACGTCAAATTAGGCTTTGATTGGCTTCACTAAAGTTGGTTGGTTCCGTTTGGTTAGTGATGTTACTCAAGTATGCTTGGTATGAAGGGGATACCATATTATATGAAATAAAATCTTGTATTGGATACATCACCTATTGGGATACATAATCCTTTAATTTGACGGGAGGTCGAGTTTGTCTTGTAGATCTTCTTACGACGTTTTCTTCTTGAGTTGGTTCTTCATGAGTTAGTTCTTCACTTGACTCATTTGTCTCTTCTTCTCCCCTGAAGGAATTGCACTTGTTTGACCAACTTGTTTTTCATTTGTATGCTTAACCTATTCTTGATTTGTTTCTTCAGGAAGAAACATGAAATTATTTGAAGACAATACAACCGGTTTACCTTGTGTATTTTCTTGTTCACTCGTTTTATAGTATGATCCATTTCTAAAAAATGATACATCTTATGAGATATAAAGTTGATGATTTTTTGGATCATAACATTTATACCCTTTTTTGGAGGAGTATTATAAAAATATGGATTTAACAGCGTTTTTATCTAGCTTGTCATGTCTTTTTATGCGTATGAAACATGTACACTCAAAAATTCTTATGTGATTAAGATCTATTTTCTCGTTCTTAGAAATTTCTAAGGGACTCGTATTTTTAAGCATGATGCTTGACGGTCTATTTATGAGGTAAGTTACAGTTAGCACAACATCTGACCAGTAAGATTTTGGAACGTTAGTTTGGAAATGAAGAGATCTAGTGACTTCAAGTGAATGTCGATTTTTTCTTTTGAAACTCTGTTTTGTTCGGGTGTATTAATATAAGTGGTTTGGTGTAAAATTCATTTTTTTTTAAGTTCTATGAAATTTTTGTTTACGTATTCTGTCCTATTAGATCAATTTTTTTTAATTTTTGCATTATATTGAATTTCTAATAAAATTGTAAAATTCTTGAAAACGTGAAAAAACTTTATTTTTTCCTTTTAAAAAGTAAACCTAAGTAGTGTGAGAAAAATCATCAATAAATGTGAAAACATTAAAATGATTATAAAAATCAACAGGGGCTGGACCCCAAACATTAAAATGAATTAAACCAAAACATTTTTCTAACTTATTAGTAGATAAACAAAATGACAATCTAGTTTGTTTTGAAAGCTTACAAACATCACAATTGTTGGAATCTAATTTATAACAAAAAAGTTTATTCAAAATTTGATTAGTTGGATGACCAAAATCTTAAATGCAGCAATTTGTCATGATATACTAAATTTAGTAACACATGACATTTGTTGGTGTTTTCATCAAGATAATAGAGGTCATTCTTCAGACATCCTTCACCAATCTTATTCCTTGAAAGGTCATTTTATACGGTGATCTAATTCAGTTCATGAGTTATTTTACTAATTGATAATAAATTTGAATTAAAATCTGGCAATATAAAATATTTTTCACATCTTTTGTAAAAAACTTTGCAGTACCAACACTATGAATTTGAACTTTATCTCCGTTAGCAACAGTTACATGTTGAGGGTTTTTATTTGTTTCATTGATTAATTTATTTTTGTTCCATATCATGTGATCAGGAGCACCTGAGTCAATTAACCATCTATTTGTATTTTGGCATACTTGCAATTTTAAAATTGTTTTTGATTTTGGATGAGTTAAAAAAATTGCGTTAGAATGTAGAATTTTGTTGTTTTAACAAACCAGTTAATTGAGTTAACTGTTGAATCAATTGCACCGTTTGAGCCTCAAAAGATCCTGCTGAAGCGGAGCTGTTATTTGGTTGAGTCCATTGAGCCGATTTAGATCCGTTCTCTTCTATTTCCGCTCCTTTGCTAAAACCACTAAATTTATTCTCCCCTTTTGTGCCACCCCATTTACCTCCTATGTCGCCCTTCTTTGACCGGTCGGAGATGGGGATGGAGAAACCAATAGCCGTCGCGGTTGTGCCTTACTTTCTTACAGTGGTCGCACAACTTGGTGCTCGAAGATTCCTTTCCTTTGGTCGTGTTCATGAAACTTAGGTTTGAGTATTTTACTCGAAACACCTTGTTCTCTTGATTTTCCGACTGCCGAAGGTTCATGGATGCTCGTCGAGATTGCTCTTGTTCAATTCTTTCCACTACATCATCAAAACTCAACATCTCGGCTGGTGCCAAGACTTGAGACCTGACCGATTCATCGCTTGGATCAAGAGCCTCCAGATAGGTAAAAATTAAGTCTTGTTCAGATCTTTGTTGGGTTTAAATTGGGTCCGTTGTTGGTGGGAGATAGACATTAAGCTCTTTTCATTTTGACATAATTTCGGTCACTAGTTCGTTATTACCTTGGGTACTGTTTAATTTGGTAAAACTCTAATTTAAGGATAAAGACATGAGCTAAATTTTTTTGTTGATCATAGCTTCTCTTTGCTTTGTCCATAATTATGAAAAGCACGCCAAGACGCATGCCATGGCGCACTGCGCGGTGCGGTGTTTTCACTTTTCTTCCTTGTGGCGTGGCGCCATGAAAAGGCGCCGCAAATGGTGCACAACACCAAAATGGCGTGATGCAAAATGACCCGTCTTTTCATTATATTATTGTTATTTATTTATTTTTATTTGTTTTTCATTTTTTATAATCCAAACTGTATAAAAATTAGCATTCATGATATGGAGCATTAAAAAGAAGGTACAATACAACATCCGTGACATCATTGATCCAATATCTTTGAAGGATGTTAACGATTGTAATGAATGATTAACAAGAAATATGGATATGCATCTGATGCCGACGATGAGCTTGTATTTGATGATGATAATGATGACTTGACTTGGGGTGTTGCTGCTAGAGTTGTAGAAGTAGAGGAAGCTAGATATCCGAGTAGAATATCTACATCGAGAGGTTTTTCAGCATCCGATTCAGCTTCTTTACATCTTCACGAAGAAGAAACAAATCTAGATGAGATGTATAAGGAAGATGCTGAAGCTTATGAATATGATGATGCATACGTTGATTTGGAAAATATAATTGTTGGATCATATTCAAATTTCTAGTTTATCAATAATATGTATAATTATATTAGATTTTGGCTTTAAAAAACTATTATGCTTGAAATTCTATGTTTATATAATATTATATTCGATTTTTTTTTGCAAAATGCCTAAGAAAATCTTTGTTGCATATGTTTAGCAGAAATATTGAACTTTTTAAATTTATTGTTATATATATATATATTAAATTTATAAAAAATTCTAAACGTGCGCAGTAAATTAAAGAGACGCACCATTTGCCACGTCGTGTGCCAAAGCTTCAGAGAGATTTTGCGCCTTTTTGTGCCGTGCACCATTAATAACTATAGCTTTGTCACAAACCTCCTATGATATGTTGGGGTACATGATTACGTTTGAAATCTAAGGTTCCATTATGCTGAGTAGCCATGGCATGATTAATTGATCGGTTGTTTTGCGTTCTTCTATTTTTGCTTTCTCTTCGGGAGTTGGCTCAACTGGCTTTGTTGCTTTGGTTTTTCCCTTTTTACAGTGACAAAGCTTAATTTTCCTTTGCCGTCAACACCAATTGCTATTGATATGGATTAGAGAATGTAATTTTTGTTGTCATTGAATATGATATTTGTGAGTTTAATGTTGTCGGATTGAGAGATGGTGAACTGACTGCAGTTCTTTGTTATCCGCAGTTTTTGATACTGTTGCGGAACTTTTGAGTCAGGACCTGACCCGCTCTGATTCCATATTGAATTTTTGATAAGAAGATTGAATATGATGAATAATTAGTTTTATTGCTGATTTCTGATTCTACAAATTCTCTGTACATGATTATATATAGCATAGTTCTATCAACCGTTGCTTATTTTTAATAATAGTTGTAATATATTTGGTGTCCCATTTTTTTGGTATTAGCGTAAACTACCAAAAATGCCGCTATATTAATATCACTTGAAATTTGGATCGAACTTCTTTTACAAATTCAAAATTTTCCACTACAATAATTACCAAATCTTAATATCACTTAAATATAGGATCTAAAAAATAAACTTCCGCAAATATTACCAAATCTCAGCGTCCCTTGAATATAGAATCTAACAAATAAACTTTCTTTATAAATTCAAAACTTTCCTCAACAAATATTTAACAAATCTTAATATCATTTAGAAATAAGATCTAACAAATAATTTTTTTATACAAATTAATAGAAACAAAAATTCAAACTAACAACAAATTAGATGTTGTAACTAAGAAATAAAATTCAAACTACACATGATTTCAACGCAAAAATATGGTTTAACCTTTATGCAAATTATTTCTCTTAAATAGGTTAAACATATTCAATCTATAGAAAAAAAATTCACGCGTAAAGCGTCTACTATCATCACGCGCGAAGCGTATGCCGTGACGCTCGTTTCTTAAGTTATAATTGCCTAATTATACCCTAATTACAGGCTAAGTACTGAGTATAGCTGACAATTGTATGATGTATGCTAGCATTTTATTTGTTTCCTGTTTACCGCCTATGATGAACTATTCTAAGGCTATCATTCATATTTCTTCACAGCTTTTTATTTGTTTCCTGTTTACATCGTATGATGAAATATTAGGAGGCTATCATTCCTATTTTTTCACAACTTATCTGTCTTATTTCCAAAAAAAAAAACATCAAATGTCCGAAATGGAATAAAAAGGAGTATCAAACCTTGGTAAGGGCTATTTAGTTTTTCATGTGCAGTAATATTGAAAATTTTGCAAGTTATTGAGACAACACTTTTTTAATGCGTGTTCAAGTGTCAGCGAAAACACCATTGAGCATTTGCTGAATAAACTCAGATATTAAACAATGAACGGACCGACGGATTTAGAGAGAGAAATATTCGGAAAATCGTATGACTCTTCAGCAGCAACTTTGATAATTTTTATTTGTTGCCTTCAGATCTTGTATGGCTTCCACTCCTGCATCATGGGACAAGTAGGCTATATTATTCCAAGGCTTGTTATAGGGTAAGTACGTCTATATTTTGACGTACCATTTGCGAAATATAATTTCTCATTTTATTGTTATTATTACGGAAAAAGAAAAAGAACTACAATATTATGAATTATGATATGCATATATGTCAAATTATATTTTCTGCCAAATAAAACTGATAGTGGATCATTTGTATTTTTGTTACAGTGTGATTGTTCAAGTACTGTGCAGTTACAGCACTCTTCCACTGTATGCTATTGTTACTCAGGTATGAAAAATAATGTCAAGAAATTAACAATGTGGTCTAAATTTTCTTATTGTATGACTGCATCCCAACCTTGTATTAATCTGAATTCAAAACACACGTACAAAAAGCTTTGCATGAAACATTAAGTTGAAAATCTGTCACAAATTTAGGTGAATCTGATTCAATTATTGATTTCAGGCTTGCAACATACTGTTAATATACAAAAGAAATTTGTTTAATATCCAAATTTCTTAATGTAAAAAATAAGGTATAAAATATTGATATCTGTTGAAGTAGAAAATTACTGAAAATTTGACGAAATGCAGATGGGTGACTCGTTTAAACAAGCAATATTTGCGGACCAACTACAATCAACTTTGCATAATTGGGCAGAAACTGCCAGAAGAAAAAAGAAGCCTGGCTCATCAACTTCTCTAGTGAAATCTCTAAATGTATTTGGTTCAAAAAAGAATGAAGTTGCAATGCAGAATGTGACTTCAGAAACCCCCACCATCTCACAAAATGACCAAAAACCAGAAGAAAACGACGTGTAATTGGTGATATCGGTTGTGATTTCACGGCGTTATATTGTGATAAAAGAGACATAATATCTTCTTGATAAAGCTATTTCCTTTTCTTTTTCTTTTTTCTTTCTTCAATCAAGTATATAATAATTGAGAACAGTTTCAACCGCCGATTGTTATGTAATAGAGTCATTGCATGGAAACGACTGTAATTTGATGTTAGTAGTAGAAAATCCTTATTGTTTATGAGTAACTGCAATATAGAAGGAGATCAATTTATAGGTTTTTGCAAGTCTACAACACTACAAGGGGAAACACGTTTTTCGACGGTCAGAAGCCGTCGGCGGCCGTCGGAACCCGTCGGCCGCCGTCGGAAATGACCGTCGGAAATGGCGTTGTCGGGAAGCAGTACTTTCGACGGTTTTCGACGGAGGCTGCCGTATACATTTCCGACGGATACAGACGATTCCCGAGTCGGAATCCGTCGGAAACCGTCGGGAATCGTCTGAAACAGGCCGTCGTTATCCGTCGGGAATTTTGACCAATAAACTGTCGGAAGCCGTCGGAAATCTGCTGTTTTTTTTTAATTTGCTTCAGATTTAGCCTTCCAACCACATTTCTCTTCCAAACATTAGAATATCAATACTACTACACAATCCAATATACAATAGTTCAACCAAATATTCAAACTCAAACCACAAAATATTTAATAAACACACAAATAAATAAAATTACATTAAAATATAAATAACCATTCCAACATTAACATAATCCTAACAATAACTGTTCTACCATGTTGTTAATACACAAATTCATCAATATTCTCATACACGTTCTCATACTACCATAGAACCAAATGTGTCAAACATAATTATACATAAATCAATAATTACCTACGCCGTCTATCAAATCATTCTAAGTTAAAACAAAACATACCTGAACGAACAAGAAAGCAAGTAATGAATTAATCTCCTGCAGATCCAGAGCCAGCCGAGGAAGGAAAGTGACCACCACCCTGCTGCTGCTGCTGCATGTACTCTAACAACTGTGCGGTGTGCATGGCCTGTTGGCGGTTCTGCTCCTCCAACTGGGCAACTCTAGTACGCAATTCTTCTATATCTGCAAGATCGCTTTGATGTCTACCCCGCCGTCCCCTACTCTGACTACTGGACTGCAATAATTGAAAAATAAATAAAATTCAAGTTTATTGTTTTGAAAAAGTGAAAATATCATATTTTAAGAAAAAGTAAATTATTTACCGCTAAATTGCCAAATCCGTATCGTCGACCATGCTCTGCTGGATCCATAACGGACTCAAATATAACGTCTTCCTCATTGGTCGTCAGCTGATCTCGACCCGTGTCAGCAAGGAGTTTCTGCCGCTGCTCCATAAACTTCTCCTGCATTAACAAATTAATAATATCATATCTTATGTCATCATAGTTTAACAATTAAAACAATTACTATTTATACAACGATCATGTACAACACTCGTCAGACGGGGCCAAAAACTCTCTAAGGGACATTTGTCAGTTACATGCGCGCATTTTACAAAAAAATACAGTTTTACTCAATGTTCACATTTACAAAAATATATATTAATTTAACACATTTATTCAACGTATTACGCATCAACTAAAGGCTTGTTCGACGTATTTTTTTGTTGCATAAACTAACACAATACAATGATAACAGTGCTACACACATATATAATCAATATAAATTATACATGTTTTTCGCAATTTCACGATATCAGATGAAATAGGAATACCATGGAATGCTAGAAACTATTATAATACTATTGTAAACAATTTCAATCAACAATTACCCCTAATTTATCAAATTATGCAAATCTTGAATTAGGATAAAAACTGAAATTTTGGTTAAAACAAGAGATTATACCTGTTCTAGAGAGCAGTAGAAGTTAATTGCACAGCCGGGAAGAACCTGAAATCTCGAAATTGCTGATTGGAGGGCTGGGGAAGAGAATTGGGGGAAGGTGACCTAAATTTTTCGTATGAAAGTGGAGAAGAAGCAGGCTCGGCTAGAGCCAAATATTCGCGAATTTCCGACGGCTTCCGACGGCCGCCGACGGCCCGTCGGGAGCCGTCGGAAATAAGCCGTCGGGAGCCGTCGCCCTACCCTGCCGGTTTTTGAGCTTTTTCTTGTAGTGCAATTTTTATGTTATTTTGAACTTCATGTGTGAATGTGATACATTATATGATATTGGTTCTTGAAATTGCAGTGCCTAGACAAGGTTGATGCTGCATAAAAATAGTATGAATGTGATGGTATTTCCCTATGAGAAACATAAAGTAGCCGATTAAAATAGTACAATATGATGCTCTATTAGTATTAATATCAGTACTCGTGCATGCAGAAAAAAAAACCATCTCCTTTCTTTTATTTCAAAAAAAGGCTTTTGATTTAAAAAAAAAAAGGTGGTGAAATTGATAGCAAGATAATTTTGGTGTTTTGGGATTTGAACTAAGACTCTTAGAATTTCAGTCTAAAACACTCATTTGTTCTAGGTATTTTTGTAATTTTAAAAGTGTCAAATCGAGAAAAAAAATAAACATATGGGTTAGAATTTTACAGTGAATAGATATGCAGCCCAGGTATTGTTGGAAAATAATGATGGAGGGAGCATTTCTTTCCTATAGTTTATATGATCTCGATAGTAATCATCTGAAGAGAACATAGCCCATTTCTTTTATTATTATTAATTTTTTTGTCAACATGCTAAATCCCACTTTCATTTGTCCTTATGCACGGTCTTTTGGACCTTTCACCGTATTTTTGCTATGCATCATAATCATATAACCCCTTCAACAATAGACATCCACACGTATGAAGTCAATGCAATTTTTAAACAAAAAAAAAATCAGTTTACAAACAAGATTGTGAAGAATCCTTTTACATTTTGAAAATCAAATATCAGTGTTTCTTGCACGGTGAAATTTAAAATAAAATCTTGATATTTTGCACTTTAAAACAAATATATTAGTGGTTCTTGCATATTAATGTTTGAAGATCAGGGCAATACGAAATATTTTCATTTCTTCAAATCTTGCATTATATTTTTATCCTCCTTTATTCTTTTAAATTCACAAAAGCAATATTTGTCTATAGATTTTGAAGAAGTACACATCATATCTCCCCATCTAGTTTGGCTCTATTTATATCAAAACCATAGCAAATATGGATCTAATTATATTGAAGTTTCAAATAAGAAAAATGTTAACGTTACATTAACCGCATTTTATAACCGTATAGTTAGACAAGTAATTACTATAATTTGGTATCATTATTCAATAAATATATATATTGTTTTAAATTTTAAGATATTAATTTTTTTTTTGGTCCTTAACTTTTGTTTGGACAGTTATTGGTTGCTGCTAAGATGTTTAAACATTAACATAACACTTCAAATGATAATTCCATGTCATTTTTGTTTGACAACTTTTTTTTTAAAAAAATACGTTGTATTTCAAACCGTATGTGTACAGTGACCGTATGTTTACCTTCTCCAATCGAAGAGACCCAAACAATAAAACAGCAAATTTCCCTCTTTCTCCCCCTTCCTCCCGACTCGCTCACTTATTCTCCCTCTCTTTTTTGCCCTTTCAAAACCCTAATTTCATCATCTCCATAAAACTCCCTTCAATATCTCTGATATTCCCTTTCATTCCCTCAAATTTCAGAAGCCTAATTTTTCTGCTTGGAAATCCCAAACCCTAGTTCCCACAAATTTCACATAACTAGGGCTTTTGTTTTGTTAGTTTGGTTTCCCTTGGCCCAGATTTCTATTGAAGATTGGATTTTGATGATAGGACAATAGTGAACTGAGGAAAGCTTCAGTTTTGTTTACTCAGTTTGTAAAGTTTGGTGAATTAGGTTTTGTTGTTTTCATATAATTTCATTAAATTGACTTGAAATGAGAGATGATAAGTTATGAATAGGCTTTCATTTAGACCGCGGCCGCTTGATATCCATAAGAAGCTACCCATTGTCAAGTCTATCAAGGATTTTGAGGATGATGAGGCTGGCTCGATAGCAGCTGCGTCTACGCGTAATTCTCAGTTACTTCGGATTGCATCTGAGACTGACAATGAGGTAATGCCATTCAAGAACCATGAATTGAAGACATAGTTGCATACTTAGCTATTTGTTGTACTAGGCAAGTCATCATTATATATGTTGTGCATGTAACAAAAAGGTTTAATGCAGTTAGTCCTAGTGACATAAATTTATGAGATTACTGCCAGTGTAAGTAGCGGTAGTATGATTGATTGATTAGTGTTGCCTAGGGTATATTGTCGTAAGTTTATTGATTATGGTCTCAAACGTTAAACCTTCCAATATTGTATCCATGTCAAGTCATGCATGATAGTTCATGGGGTGTCTCTGCTTAATTATGGAATTTATTCCGTGATATACTTATGCCAAAATTAATGGCAAAACCAGCTGAAATATTAACTTCGCTAGTGCAATCAATGTGAAATTTTAGCTCGTTTATTGTGTAATAATCTGTAGTGGATTATATTTACTGGGACAATAAGTATACATGTACATTTGTAGCATTCATTTTACAACAACGTCGCTAATTTTTTCACTATGATGATATAAACTAACAATATGAATGAACATTAAAGAAGTAATGATGGTTTGCTTTATCATGATTCTGACAAAGTGTGATTCACTCTTCATACTATAATACAATATGCATGACAGTTTTCATCCACT
Organism: Allium fistulosum; assembly: GCA_030737815.1. Lineage (NCBI taxonomy): Eukaryota > Viridiplantae > Streptophyta > Magnoliopsida > Asparagales > Amaryllidaceae > Allium > Allium fistulosum. The sequence goes on from CM060908.1 coordinate 942,835,178, forward strand.
TTTATTGGAAGGACAAAAGTTCTATTCGAATTGAGATACATGACCTTTAGTCAATAAGAAACTCACCTGTACCAGGCCCTTCAGGCACTTTCGCATATGCTATGCTACTGGAGCCAGATGATTATTAAGATAACCAGCCAGTCACCACCAATAAAGAGCTTTTTATTTTTTATTTTTATGGTTGATCTATTTTCTCTTCTGCTTATTTGATATTCGTCTGAATTGTTGTTTTGTCATTCATATGGGTTTGTGGTGCATGCATACTGATGGTATTTCACTTCCTCAAATACAAGCTCAACAAGTAGGGTCTGTTGTTTTACAATTGGAACTGCTACATTTCTTAACAATATCCGACATCTGATATTTCTATTCTGTTCTGGTTCTCTTTGCCAACATATCAAAAATCATAATCCTTTGATCCACTTCTACTTTGTTTACTTCCACTCATCCTCTTATCCATAATATCTCATATCAGTAAGCTTGCGTAGCATATATGTCAAGGTTTGAAGACCCTAAATGCTTAATATTATTTTTTCAATAACTTGGTTTCACCACTGGTCCCAAACCCCAATAAATTAGGAGGGTGCTGTGGGATGTGCCAACGAGTACTGAACTATGCCACATTGTAGACATTGTGAATGAATCTGTAAAGGATTAAAATATCTTATAACTTCTAGCGGTATTTAGTTTGTTAACATACTCAGTTGAATTTATTTGTTAAATGGAACCTAAGATATGCACCTTATTTTCTTGACCCCAGATATTTGGGATTGTTAGAAAATACATTAATATAAATAGTCGTATCTTACTACAAATGTGTATATGGTGTGGTGTTCCATCCAACAAGCCAAAAAGATACTACTATTATTCTATCACTATGGGTTTTTCTTCTTCGGCCACATGCACATTTTTGACTGTAAATAATGTTGATTGGTAGTTATTTATATAGATGGATGTGCAAAAAACTTATATATGTTTATTCTAATAATAATACAAATATTTCTTATGTTTATGGATAGCAGGCACATCAACCCCCTGTCAGGAAAAATTCATCTGAGATACCTACTCCACAATATAGTGTTGTGGATACGTATGAAAGAGATTATACATGCACTTTCTCTCAACCTACATCATATTTGCGTGTTAGAGGAGGTTAGCTGTCGTACTTAACAACTTATTTCATCTTATAATAATGCGATGTACTATATGTAATATTATATTCCATGCATTCATATGCAGCCAGGGCTGAGATTGGGGAGTTTGTTGAGTATGATCTTGACAATGAAGATGAAGACTGGCTTGAAGATTACAACTCTGAGAAGAAGAATCTTGCACCTGAAAAGTAACATTATAACTCTCTCTTGTATATACATAGTCAATTGTCATAGAGTGATTGATACACACACACACACACATTGTTTTCTTTTCTTTTAAATAGATGATCATGCTAAGTGACTACATATGTTGCATCCATATTTTCTTCATGTTGTGGAAATTTTTGATGTATTATATGCATGTGGTGCAACTACGTGTGAAGTGATTGAAGTGATTTAGTATGCCTTGAGATTATAATATTGATAAACATAGTAGAAAACTAATTCTCACTTCTCCTAACTTTATGATGGATAATTTTCGTAGTTATATACTGGTTAGGTCATTATTTTTCAATTCAACACAAGAAATTTTATTTCTCGTTATTAATAGTGAAAAATTCATGCAATCAAATCCAGGCTGGAGGCTCTTTTATTTAAGCTAGAGGTTTTGGATCATAAAACAAGAGAAAGGGCAGGAATTGTTGCACCCACTTTTGGTTCTCATGTGCCTGTTCTTTTACAGCCTGATGCTGCAGCCGAGGTTTCTTTTCACCTTTAAAGAACTTCAGTTATAATTTACATTGCTTTGTTGTCTGATGATGATCTTGAGGTGATAACATAATTCGTTATCGATTTGTTGTTTTACCTTACTGTTTTTTTTAATCTCCTAAGGTTAGACTTGGACAGTGGGGTAGTTACATTACCTTACCGTATCTCAATGTTATCTTATATTTGACACTATTGACTAATAGTTTGTTCGTGCTAAATTTTATGTTAGTTAGGGAAAATATGGTTCATGAGCACTATCAAAATTTGTAAAATTAGCATTTCTACTGTTCATCTTATAATAGTATCCCATGTTTGGTGCAACTGATTGTTTTGAAATATTATGCCACAGGAGAGTTTTTTTGTCCATAAAGTTATTGTCTTAAAAATGCTGATTCCTTCTTAGTCGTCGTCATCATCATCCTTACCTTATTCCCAAATGATTGAGGCCGGTCACATGAATTTTCAGTTTTGATAGCTTTCTATCTTCAATCATATTATTAGTTAAATGTAACCTTTTTAGTTCATTTTTAATATTATTCTCCCACGTCAATTTAGGTCTTTCTTTTTGTCTTTTTCCTTCAATATAAACGTTATCTCCTCTTCTCACCGGTGCATTTTCTTGTCTTCTTTGTATATGTCCATACCATCTAAGTCCGCGTTCCCTATTTTTCTCATTTATAGGTGCCACTTCCAATCTCTCTCTCACACTCTCGTTTCTAATTCTATCTTAGTAAGATACATTTTTCGCTTACTTGATTTAATGTTCAGGCATTGAAGCATATTTTTTATGTGTTTGTCAATGTTTGTCTTCTGAGTATTTCGGACACATTTGATATTTTTGCATTATTTTAGAACTAAATCAAGTTAAAATACAGCAAGTTTAATCAATTTTATATGCCCCATATTTCAGGCCTTGCAAGCACAGCAAAATGTTAGATTTACAGTCTTTCGTGATGTGTACGAGTATTGGAAGGGAAAGGTATATTTCATAAGCATTGAAACCAATTACAAACATTATGCAGTAATCTGTTGAGGTATTCACTTTTATCAAAGCATAGTAGGTTGTAGAAGTGTATTTGTTTCACAATTCATACAATCTTTTTGATTCATTTTACTTTTTAGGGTGATATTGCTTAGTGAACTCTAACCTAGAATAATAAACTGAGGTTCTTGCGTTTTCTCAAGAGGGATGTGAATATGCTCATTTTGGTTTGGGAAGTACTATAACTATGAGTGAAATATTAGTTTTGTATACAAAATGGCTTTCAAATGTGTGCCAGCAAATCACCGGTACTGAAAAATGGTAAAAGAGTTTAATAGAAAAGTTTAACCTAAAAAAGTTCTAATTCCACTTAATAGATTGGGATTTACCGCTTAAAATGGTGAAATAGTTATAGTTCCAATTATTATTTCTAACCTATGTCAAGAATATTAAATCGAGGTTCTTGTGTTTTCTCAAGAGGAAGAGGGATATGTTCATTTGGGTTTGGAGAAGTACTATAACTTTGATTGAAATACTAGTTTTGTATACAAAATGGCTTTCAAAATGTGTGTCATCAAATCACTTGTACTGGAAAAAGGTAAAACGTTCAATAGCAAAGTTTTACCTAAAATAGTTCTAATTCCACTTAATAGGTCAGGAGCTACAACTTGGTCTTAGAATCCATACATTTTTGTGTCAATATTTTGAACTCATTCCTAACTAAATGGTTAAAAAGGAGAATTTTCTTTTTCTATTACTGCTTTCACTTTGTTTGTAAATATAAATACATGTTTTATTTTCTTATCAGAGGGAGCGGTGGCAAAAACCAATTCTAAGGAGGTTGCAGGTCAGTTGATTTTCATTATTATGCTATGCAACTTCATGTATATCTTTTTTGTGAAAGATTTTTTGGATGCTATATAAATTGCCTAATTATGTTCATTTTTCCTAAAAAATTAACTTCATCAGCTTCGAAAATAGTTTTTATTTGTTTGGATGCCAGCTATTTTCAAATTTCATGTTAAGCTATAATAGTTATTCTGGTTAGACTACGTAATTGATTAATTAATTTCTAAGCAAGCATTTTTACATTTTGGTTTTGTATTGATTGTTCAAGTGTTATTTTACCTTGCAGCCTCCACCACCAGTAAATGATACAAATCCATACAATGTTTTTAGACCAAGGGAAAAAGTTCATCGTCTGCATACAAGAAGGGTCAGTTAAAAAATATGTTTTAAAATATTTTCTGAATATTAATGAAGCACTTTTATTAAATGAACATGTCTTATTATTATTTCATCAGATGCAAAGACGGGAGAATAATGTCCAGTCTTTTGATAAACTTCGTCAGGTATTTGCTTCTCTAAATCACATTGCTGACTATTAATAATGCTTGCATTGCAGCCTGATCTATATGATGGAAGCTTTACTATTTAGAAGAAATTAACTTATGAAAATAGTTATAACAGGTTTTGTAACCTTTAATTGACTGGTATAACATTAAATGCCAGCGCATTGCAAGTTGGCTGTTATTTTATGTTGATGTACTTAATAGTGTAATTTTCCTTTTCTTTTTTTTCAACATACAAATATGATCAATTTTTTTGCTAACCAAATTTTTCGTCTTGGTTTATGTATCTATATTTTTTGATAAAATTGTTTTATTATCTAGTTTGCAAATAATGTTTGTTCAGGTTAGGCGAAACCTGGAACAGGCCAAAACAGTGTTGGAAGCTACTATTAAGGTTCTCCTGATCTCCCCATGATTAACATTCTTTTAAACTCACGTCTATTAATTGTGCAATTAGCTTTGAATAATTACATTAAATATTGCATATAGAGGGAAGAGAAAAAACGGGAAGTTTTGGAGTGCGAGGTCAACCTTCAGCGCTTTCAAATCAAATACAAGGTATACATGCATTTCATTTTCAATAATTTCATTCTTGAATAGGACCACATTTATTTTATGTTCCCACTGCTATCATATAAACAATTTTTTTGTGGGGGTAATGTTATTGTCATTTCTGATCGCCAAATATTTCAGTTACTCCCTTATTTCTGATTATATTGTATCCTTGTTCTAACAAGCAGTATCAAGTCTTTAATGCATATTGGCTCTATGCTATTATTACTGGGTTTTGACAGCTATTCGTTACTATCATAATTTATCCTTGACACTGTTGACTTTTCTGTTTCACTTGTATCATTTAACTAATATCATATCTGCAAATGTATTTTTACTAAATGACAGAACTTAATATGCATTATCTTCTCTCTCGCTCTCTTTTTTTTTTCTTCCAGAATGAAGCACAACTTATTGAAGATGGGTTATTTCAAGGCTATCCATCAAATTCATATAGATATGATACAAGTGACGACGACGATCTTACAGACTCTGATGATGAGACAGATGGTTACAGACGTGCTAGATCGGCGGCAGCACAAAAAACAACATTTGTAAATTTCAAACAGGCAGTGCCCCCCACAACACATGCTATGCGAGAACTGAAACAGAGAAGATTGCAACAATATAAATGGCCCCAGAAAAAGGTACACCAGTATACTATTATAGTTAAAGTTAATAATGGATGGTCCACTGAACAACATGCATTGCCTTTCAATATTGGCCCATTTGATTTTCATGTGTTCATTCTTTTGTTATATTTACATCTGAGTTTCAATATTGTAAAATGAAAACGGTGACACAATATTGCAGTTTCAATTTGAATATATTTTAAACCATTTCTTGTATCCATTTGTGGTTATACTTGGTAACAGCTCAAGGTGATTTTGTTGTTTCATTGAATTTCAGTGATTATTCTTGCTTTTGATAGTAACTGAGTAGACATTATCAGTTGATATATTACTAATTTTACAGGACCCAGATGAACCAGTATTTTTGTTCACAAAACCGTTGGATTTATCAAAGTTGACTTCTTTGAGCATAACAGCACCAAAAGATCCTCCTATTGAAAATGGATCAGCTTCACCACCATTTCGTTTTAAAGGAAGAATCGGTCGTGGTGGAAGAATCATATTTGATAGATGGAAACCTGATAGCAACTCGTATTTCCCCCCAAAACCAAATGGTTGAAGCCTACATTTTCTTAATGCCTTTTTAATTACCTAAATCTGCTGAATATTCTTTTGATAAAAGAAGGGGCAAGAAAAGCCCCATTTTTATTGATCAGGGTGAAAAAAAAAATTAGCTTGGGTAGATTCTTTTGCGGTGTAGAAGGCATCATTGTACCACCACGGGTTGGTTGACATGAGCATGTCTTGGAAAGAAGGTAAAATGCATAAAAAAAAAGTTGAAAGTTGACGCATTTTGTTACCTGTAATTATGCCTTAGCCTTGCCTTATAGGGCTTATTCGATCATTGTAACAACAGATTGCATGGCAGACAGCAAAGCTGCAGAGCTTTGCTGCTTCATACTTGTCTGATTAGGGGTTACATGTGTAAAATGATGCAACATTGTGCCTTTTCCCGTGGGCTTCAATTCATTTTTTTTCCTTTTCTTCTTGATAAATTATCTGTCTTGTGAATTCTTAATTTTCACTGTCATTCTGCCTAAAATTTTGCAACATGATCTGTTGGTTTTTGAATATGATCAGACTGTTTTTTATTTGAAGTATTATCAGGGACTGCAAGAGCATCTTCTTGAATTTTCCTAGCAAAATATTAAACTTCGATGTGGATGCTTTTGTCAACATTATTTTCTATATATGTATATGAAGTCAGATTTACTGGCAATGTTTATTGATAAAATATTTATGGTTGATTGTTAATTTTATGCGCCATTTGATCTTTTTTGTTATTGGTTAATAGAGAGATACACAAGTATTTTTCTTTTTTAATGTCACTTAGGGAATGTGTGCTGCAAATTATTGGGATTGAGAGGCAAATCTTGTGGAGCTTAATTCCTTCTGTTATGCAAGGTAGGCCCTGTGGAAAACCTGAAGATGTCCTTTGGAATAAATAGCCCAAGATTGTTATCAGATTCAAAACTCATAATCGTTTGGTTTGTCATACCTTTGATGTCGGATGTGTAGTACAATAATTTAATCTTACTTTTGTCAGCACTTGTTGATAAATAACCAAGGAGCTTTTAGCAAAGCTAATAAGAAACCAAGAGCAAAGAGGAATGAATCATTTGCTAAGCAAATGAAGCTATGCTGAAGAAAATCATAAAAAGATTTATAAGTATCCAAAATACAGAAAAATAGACACATGGATAAACTTATAAATTTTTTTAAGCTGAAGGACAGCAAGTTTAATTCTTGGCTGAAGGACAATGATAGTTATAACTAGCATTTTGTATAGCGTAAAACTGAATATAATGTTAGTTATATGGTATAGTGTAAAACTGAATATAATGCTAGTTATATTGTATAGTGTAAAACTGAATATAATGCTAGCTATAATCAGCATTTTGTATAGTGTAAAAGTTGAATATAATGCTAAATATAACTAGTATTTTGTATAGTGTAAAAGTTGAATATAATGCTAAATATAACTAGCATTTGTCGTTCAGTCTAAAAATAAAACTTCATGTCCTTCAGTTTTTTTTTTTTTTTTAGTTTGTCATTTTTCCTAATTCTCTTTATCCAATATTTGTTTAAAAGTTATTAAATAGTAAGTTGAATAAAGCTCACTATTTTAAGTACACCGATAGGAGACCAGCAAATCCCTAATTAAAGTTATATATTTTTATAATCATTTTCAAAGTAAAATAGCTCAGTCCTATGTTTTTACACTATCACATGATTAATCTCAAGTCTCCTTTGACATCTTATTATTTTATCATCATTGACGTAACTTTTAGGTGTTAGTTGATTAATCGTTTTCAAATAGTTAATGTTTGCTCTATTTAGGTGTTAGTTGAAATTTATGGTTGTAGTAACCAATTTATTGAAAATTGTTATCGATAGCTAAATTAGACGTTTATTGCTCGAATTAACAGATTTGATGAATTTCAATTTCAATAATTCTAAAGCTCGTGTGTATAGAAGATTTTAGTGTTTTACTTTTTATTTTATCATCATTGATGTAACTTTTTTAATCTAATCATGCATGCAACAAACTCTTCATATATTACAATTGGAAATTTTTGTCCAATGATGGTTGACAATATATCATGCGCTAACATCTCGGTATAGTTGGATGATGTAGCAACTAACATTGAATTTGTCGATCTATAGGAAATGGTTGTGTTGCATATAAATACATAATTGTTTATAGAAAATTTTTGACATATATCCTTGTGATTTTAAAAAATTAGCATTTTTTTTTAATTTTTTTTTATAAATTACATTCCTATCAAAAAAGATGAAATTTACGGAGTAAATGGGTAATTTTACCAATTTTAACATGGGCTCTTATGGTATACATTCCTGTCATAATTCGTGTCGGAGTGGCCGTTTTTAAATTTGAAAATGAGGTAGATTAAAAAGAAAGAAATTTAAAAAAGAGGGATGTATAAAATAGTTTTTAAAACAAAATGTAAAACAAATAAGTAAAAAAAAAGGATGTATTTCTAATTTCCACTTGTTTATATTTTGAGCTTTATTTATAGCTCTCGAAATGGTATACAATATTTGCATAATCTTTAGTTTTGATGATGAATTTTTTGAGTAGAAAAGCTCACATTGATAGTTTCACAAAATAACGCAAAATATGCTTGATTTCCATGATCTTTTTGTTGGTTCCGACTAAATACGGCTAATAAGTTATCCCGAATATGCAGAACTGGGCTTGGTACACTATACCAAGTATAACAACACATCTTAGCGCAAATAATAAGGTACATCAAGATTAAATATCTTGTCATCGTCTTCACTCAGGCAGAATGGGTCCTTTTTCCTAACAAATGATCGAACAACCATATGACATCTAAGTAAATAACAATTATTCATATTAAAGCTTCTTAAATTTTTTCCAATATCGTTTGATGAATAAGAGTTCACTTTGAATAGAGTTTGATTCCTTGGATGAGGTGATGTATTAATTTCCCAAGATCTTCTGTCCTGAGGTCTCTTTTCGAATATTCAACATTTCAAGAGTACTAACCAGATTGATATCACTGACAACATATATGCAATATAGTGATAATGCAACTTATATGAAATACAGAAAATGAAGCATTAAAATTCGTTATTAGACTTTTCTAATCTCTCTGGGCTAACATTAAAATTCGTTATATTTTCAAATGAGCATATGGAATCAACTGTGTATGATATCACATAATACAAAACACAATCCATTGCAGATGATGTAATACAAACCTCAAAATCTATCACAGTGTGGGATTACGATACTTGGTGATAGCACACTACCTCAAAAACGCATACCAAATTCAAGTCAACATAGGTTAGTTTTGCAAGTCAATACTTTACCAAACCCAAAATATATCCTCCGGTAGCCTCCTAGGAGCAATACTGGGCACAAAAGCATCTAAATCCCACAACTGCCTCTTAGCCTACTAGCGAGAGTATTCAAAAGCTATAAGATAATAACAAATAACACGCGGATCAAACTATGTTAGTGTGAGATTTTCACTTATCCAAGCTATAATAGAATATGTATACGAAATATGGTTACAATGTATTAATGAGTAGTTCGTTATTCATATTAGACTGCTTTTCTCCTGCAATCAAAATCGTTAATCATATAGTATATGATATACCAAGGGTGAACATTTGGCTGGTTTGGTTGGTTTGAGGTGAAAATTGTTAAACCCAACTAAAACTAATAAAGATGAAAACCAAACCAACCCATCCAAATTAAGTTTAGTTGGTTTGCTTGATTATCCGATTTAACCGAATTAAAAATATTTCACATTTTATTTTTGTAATATTCATTGTACTTTAAAACAAAACATGAATATATGATTAAAGTACTTTTATTTAGTATTTCTACGATTTTTAATAGTAATTTAGACAAATATATGATAAATGAATATGATTCAGACAACTAAGCTAATCTAAAAAAATCATTAAAACATTAGTAATTTTAACACCATAATAAAAGTTTGGTTAATTTGATTAAACCGATAACCAACCAAACCGAAATAAACTAGTTCGGTTAGTTTATTTGGTTTTAACCAAAGTTTGCCCATCCCTATGATATACTATGCAATTATCATGAATAACACAAGCAATCATATGCTTCACATTATAACGGATAGAGTTAGAGGTATACCCTAGAAGACAATTATATAATTTGTACATATATTTAAATCGATAACCAATCTTGTTCGTAATAAAGGTATTTGATTTCTAATATATATTTTGTTATATGGTGATATGGGTATATTAATTAGAAAATCCATAAATAATATGTTATATGATAATACTGACAAAATGTTGTAATCATGAGAAATTTATCACATTGTATAATAACATATTGTTTTAAATGCTCTTGGTCAAGAATTTCGAGAAATGATATTGTAACACACCGTGAATTTTACGATTAGTTGTTTAACTAATTAATCGGTTAATTAGACAACAAAAAGGGAATTTGTCTAAATGATGGAATTTGATCACGAAACTTGCATCATTGCGTTCATGGCGAAATTCTGAGCAACCTTTATATTTGGAGTTTTGCGATTAGAGTCCAAACGAAGAAGTTACCGATGAAAAATGAATTTGGAACGGAAATAATTAAATTAGAAAAGTTCATGTTTATATAATAAATATCGGGACCCACCGTTCGACCCCTTTATTGGACAGGTCGATCAGTAGCAGTCGACCCCTTTGAGGGGTGCAGTCGACCGGTCAACCTTAGGCAGCTAGGGTTTGCCTTAGCCAAAAGGCCCGGATTTTATATAATTAAATCTAATGGCTGTGGTTGATTCAAATGCCTATAAATTCAGGTCCAACCCTCTCTTCTCTTCTCAATTTTTTTTGAAAGTAGTAGCGGAGCCCTGTTATCTTCTCTTCTCTACTATTTTCTAAATTATAAAATATAATATTTATATTTGTATATACATAAATTGGAGATGAATAGAAATCATAAAAGAGAAGAAGAAAAGCAAATCAACACTACGCGATAACGAGGTACTATATATATATATATTTGTATTTATATATTTATATTTCCCTTCAACCCTAAGTCTCTTCTCAACTCTGTAATTCTAATATATGTATATAACTTTTTTATACATATTTCTTGGAATAAGAAGGAAATTGAGTTGAATCAAAGGTTTTACTTTAGACCTGGAGATTTGGAACGCTTTTAGAAGGCGAGTGTAAAATTTATAAATTGTTTATGATATTGAATTTATTCCATTGGCATACGTTTGATTTTTATGCCTAAATGTATAAATATATAAATATATGTGAATTGTAAACTATAATTGAATGTATTAAACATCGTCTACATATTCTTAGGAGATCTGATTGAAATTATTGTTACACCCTGATCTAAAAATCAGTCCAAAAAGTTATAGATATGAATATTGATTTGATATGAAATTTATTTCAGATCTGAAATTGGGTTGTAGACCATTAGTATGATTTTGATTATTACCCTAATTATGTTGGATTGGAGATTTTTCGTAGTTTAATTTGTGGAAAGAATATCCGTTTGATTTTTATGAATTTGTTTGTGTTTCCAAATTGCATAGAAAATGCAGCGTTTGTTTTGACAAGAAATATATGAAAAGGAAGAGATGTGCAAAGTACAGATTTATTCGTCGTAGTTTACACTGTCTATTCCAATAAAAACAAAATAATCATTCCTTGTAATTTCAATGAGGCAAATCTTTCCTTTTATTTTTGATCTTTTGTTTTAAACAAATTTATGGAAATCACGACGGAGGATCTTCCTAAGAAATGTAATTTCAGCAAATTAATCATGAAAAAGAATATTCTAGTTAAAGATTTGTGACTATAATATATTTGCTAGAAGTAGGTATTTATATGTATTAATATGCGCTAATAAATACTTAGCTAATATGACGATTTATGCATAACGCTCGCTTAGGATATTAATTATATGTCGAAATAGGGTTGAATAATGAATAGGAAATAGGAGGAAAGTTTGGAAAGGTTGTAACTCGAATTAATGGGTAATAAATGTGAAATGGATTTGAGAGTTACAAGTAATTAATAGGTAAACGGATTAACGAGACTAATAAATAAAGAAGTTATGTTAATAACTATGGAATAGTTAGAAAATGTTACTAATTGAAAATTAGTAAATATACATAAATGTCTTAGGAAATGTCCGTTAGGATGATATTTTTTATCATGGTCAAACTGACATTAATGGAAGAAGAAAATAAAAAGGATTTAGGGTAAGAATATTTAAGGTAAATTATATAGCCTTAAATAAATAAAAGGAGGTTAGCAAGCTAAGTCCAATATCCAATTTATGATGATGAAACTTAGTAATAATAAAGCCTACGATAATATGGATTGAGTTAGTAAAGCCTGGAATAATTAATTTGACTTAGTAGGTTGGGATGCGAGGTCAATAGAGTTACATAACAGAAGTCCGCCCTTCAGTTTGAGGCTACCAGCAGTTGTGTACAGTTTCTATTGATGTGAGACATCTTTAATCGTAAGACCCATAGAATAATTAATTGGGCTTTGAAGATTGGGATGCGAGGTCAGTAAAGACACACAGAAGTTTACCTTTCACTCAGAGGCTACCAGCAGTTGTGTACACTTATTACTAATGTGGGACATCACCAATCATAGGACCTGTGTAAAACGATTATGAGAATAATAAGATATGCTTAGGGGTTAGAGGTATTAAGTGATTGTTTGAAGGTCCGCCTCTTTCCTAATTAAAAAGTATTAAATGATCTGAATTAACGATTATGAGCGATAGTGGATATCTCGGGAAGGGTTCGCTTCGGGTTTGATGTATCAAGTGACTGATATAAGGTCTGCATCTCTTCTATAAAGAAGTATTAAGTGTCCCAGTGAGATTCCAAGGGATGTAAGCTAGATAGTACTAGTGAGGAGTCCACCTTAGAGTTAGGTATTAAATGACAAAGGCATGCCTTGAATATAGGTATTAAATGGTCAAGGGTTTGCCTAGTCCTTATTAATAAGGTATTAAGTGGCTTGGGTACTGTCTCTCACATGGCTAAGACTTTAATGACGATAGATGTGTTAGTAGTATGACTATTATGTATTATAAAGTCATAAATAGTGGTCAGAGGTCTCTGTAGCTAGGACCAATAGACCAACGATGACGATGCTAGGAGCCCACTTAATATTTGGAAGTATTAAGTGATTGATAGACTGACTTCAATATTTTATATCTTAGGAAGGATAGGTAGGTGAATCATGCTAGGTAGGAATATCATGTGTGCAATATTAGATTAATTTGGTTAACCTTAAAATAGTAGACATAACAATTAAATGGAAACTAATCGGTATAAATTTCTGGACACTGTATTAAATTTCCAGTCATTAGAACGTTGTTCTGACTCCCTCCTCATTACAACCCATATGATAGATTTAGATGAACATGTCACTAGAGCTGGATGTGATTGGTTGTTTGTATCTTCTTTTCTATCATGCTTGGTACTGATGTGGCAATTTGATATCCAAGGAATACCATTCATTCCAACGTAGTAGCCTTAGTTAGTATTTATATCCTATTATTATTTCCGCTGTGAGTTTTGATTCTTATCAATCTCTGATATGTTCATGCTTATTTGCAGGTACCAAATCCAATGATCCGTGCTTTGATGGACTTGGGTTTTGATTTATGTCAAAATTTGGGCTCATTAAAGTGCAGGTTGTTACATTTGGTATCAAAGCCTAGGTTAGTCGATCAGAGGAATTAGAATAAAATGAGAGAACATATTCATACTTTTCTATCTATTATTATTTTTACACTAGACTCTAAGAATCCCAACTATAGAAGTAGTTGTAGTTCCACTTTGAAGGAAAGGGCAAAGCAACTATGGGTTGGAAATATCTCAGAGTTAAGATTTTCACGCCGACTTTGAATTACCCCACAGATTGTTGGCGATGCGTAAGGCGCTGATGGAGAAGAGCATGAGTTCGACATATGACAGAATCCCAAAGACTTGAAGATGTTCGACTTAACGGTTGAGATTCTAGCTACCTTGTGATTTTTGGATTTTGATGATGACTTGAAGTTGAAGATACACAATTATTTCAGATAAGCGGGAAATAGAATTCTGTATGTAGCAAACATCCAAAAATAATTTTTGGAAAGAGAATGTCCATCAACCACCTTCTGATGGCAAACTAGATTTTTATTTGAATAATTAAAGTCAATTCCTTAGTCTAAACCCGTGAGAGAATTTTGATAAAATATATTTTGGAAATGCCTTAGATTTTGGAAAAGGGGTTTCCAAATGAATTCTTTTTCCAAGGATTTATTTTGGAAATTTTATTTTGGGAAGTTTTGAAATTTTAATTTTCAAGAAACACATATACAACTAAGTTTGGCCATGTTAAGAAATTTTGGTTTAAAAAGAAAAAGATTTTAAAATCCTTAAATATTTATATATGTGTATATATATATATCAATAAAGGTTTGATTTTGATTTCTAGCAAGAAATAGTTTTTCGATTTGGAAATGAGTTTCAAATGGTGAATATTTAGCCCAATGATTTTCCTGTTTATAAAAATCGAAGTTTAAAAGTTTTCTCTCTTCTAAAGGACGGATAAAATAGGAATGACATTTAATTTTATTGGGGTGTGAAATTAGAAGTGTTGTTGTACCTGCCAGCTATTGGAAGAAGTATTTTCGTGTGAAGTATGTAGAGAATAGTAGTTGGAATATTATCGGGTTTTTGGAATTGTTGATGGTTGAAGCAGTATAAGATTGAAGTACTGTGGAATAACGGAAGAATGGTTCAGAAAGCTAGACGGCAAGCAAGGGCACCATCGTGAAGAGGGCAAGGATTTCTAGGATTGTGTCAAGTCGAAGGAGATGGCGCGAAACGATTATCATCATCATTATTATTAACATTAAAATTAACCCGACCCGAAAGGGTCTAGGTTCAACTTGCACAGGGTCGACCACCTAACCGGTAGCGGTTGACCGGTAGCTTTGCGCAGGGCCGACCACCTAGTGGTCGACCGATAGCGGTTGACCAGTAGCTTTGCGCAGGGCCGACCACCTAGTGGTCGACCGATAGCGGTCGACCACTAGGTGGCTAGAGCGCTTAACCGATCATTAGGTTTTTGCCCAACCCGAACCTGGAACACGACTATAAAGTTGCGTCCAATTTTTCCCAACTGCATTCGTGCACCCCTTCTCTATTTTAGCCGTAACCAAAAAGCTCCACCTTCTCCTTCTCCAAATCAACTCCCACTTCTTCCATTCCACCTCCAGACGACGTGTTTCCCCTCATCTCCAACGAGCAGTAGCTTCGCCTCCCTCTTACATCGATTTTCACGTGTTTGATCTTGCCCCACCACCACTCTTGATATAAACCCTATTTCTCCACTTCTTAGCCCATGACACCTCCCCGCACTATTGGTTCCTCCTCGTGCTACCCTGGTGTCACCCCTAAGAGATCAAGTGGCTAGACCAGAATGACCAGAAGATCTCCACCTTCCTCAGCTCCGCCAATTTCAAGTTCCTTCAGGGACGACTGGTAAAGTTTGGTGCCTTCGTTGCTTTTGGGCTAGAAGAGCTTTTAAAAGCGGAAGGACTTGTACCGATCCTGTGCTTTGAGACTTTTGAGAAGGAATGCTACTCGTGCTGCATTCGTCTTTTTGACGTTCATTTGCCGCCGAATTTCAATGAAGAGAACAATTTCATTTGGTCGGAGATTAAAGGAGTCAGGATCGAGATGTCTGACGACGACTTCGACGATATTTTGGAGATTTCCGTGGATGGTGCAGTTTTGGATGATATTGAGATGATCGACCTTGAGATTTTGCAGCGGATCTTTTCTCAAGATATCAGTGTTTGGAGGACGGACAATCTACGTTCGACTATCCATCTTGTTGTACGCATTAATCAGCAGAACATCATCCCGAAGATTTGAAATTACGATCAGATTTATCCTTAGGTGCGAAAGGCCACCTATGCAGTTATGGGTGGTATAGTCGTCAATTGGGCATGCACTCTTATGATTCATTTTTTCGATTAAGGAGTTGGAACCCCATGGAGTTACTTTCCGTATTATTACCTATTCAATCTCGTTTTCAAACGATATGGGGTGAATCTTAGTGGGTAGACTTCCCAAAAGAAGGTCCCCCCGCTATTGGTAGAGCCTCCCTTAGGAAGATAGAAATTCCTTTTCCATCAGCCATAGCAGCCCAGCTAGCAGCAGGGCAGCAGCCGCAATAGGAGGCAGAGTAGGGACAGGGTGCCGAGGGATATCAAAGTCCCAAGCTAGTGCCCATTCGACAGGTCCAGACTGAGCTCCAAGGGATCCGCACCGTCAACGAGAGATGAGGACCGAACTATAGCGCCAGAGTAAGGAGATTGGGTACTTAGCCGCTGTGCTTCATCCTTTTTGAGACCGCAACAACGACTTGGGTTCCCTTCGAGGATCGGGATCGTCCTATAGTCTATAGGTAGTATTTTAGATTCTGTAATGTATTGTTATATCTTTTTCTTCTAGCATTTGTTCTTTCCGTTTTAGGTTATTGGGTTGTAATTATTAGTTGTCTCTTTTTAAGATGCGCATGATATTATGAGATGTATTTCTATTTTATGTGTTATTGTGTCCAAATATATGAACCGCTCTTATATGTATGTCTGGAAGAAACAATACTAATATGAAAATCTCATAAGGACACTTAACTAACAGTAAAATGCAATATGAGACTGGCAGTTTTAAATAGGTTGAAATTTTAGCAAGAGAAGAACATATTAAAATTGTTTTGGAATCAGGGATCATTGTTCTTGTTCCTTAAAAGCTAATTTTTTTGAATAACTGAGTATGTTGACATTTTTAAATAAAGTATTAAGTTTTATGGGTTAAGATTAGTTAAGGAACGTTAGAATTGAACTTATGCATTTAGCGCATAACTGACTTCAGATTAACGCTAAAAATGTGGCTTTAATTATCAAAATTTTGAGATGGAAAATATTTTGAAAAGTTTCTCTTGATTTAAAAAGTTTCACTTGAAAAAAATAATTTGTTTTTTATATTATTTTTGGCACTCAAATAATTTTTAAATTTTTTGCCCAAAATTTATTTCAAAGGAAAATTTGCGTCTATATATTTTGGAAATTTATTTTTCAAGCACGTACAAATTTGAAAAGAGAAAAAGGTTTTTATGAAGTTTTTGATTTTGAAGGTCACATGCTTAGTGTAGGGAAGGAAAATAGATTAGAAATGCGAAATTAGTGGTGCGTTAGGATTGACGATACGATAAAATGCAAGCTATTACAAGGAAATAGCTGCTTTATGCTTGCCATTTCTACTTCCATATCTTGTCAACAGCACACGAGTGTATTTTTGGACTCAATTCCATTTTAGAGTTTGGAAACAAGCCTTCTTATGTATTTTGTGCATGAAAAATTTGAAGTAAATCCGGGGCAGTGAGGAAATTTGCACAGGATAACGGGAAATGGGTAGCTTATGGAGTGGTAAGAATGTAAAATTCTCCACCCAAATCCTTTTTCGGCATGGGAGTTATGTTTAGGAAGCGAGATTTTGATGCATTAGATTTTTGGTTGGTAGGAATTGGATGTAAATTGATTGCACCATACTTCTATTCGTAGGAGTATGAGGATTTTTAGTAAAAAGATTTATCAAAATCTGTATACATATAGAAATGCCAGTATATATATATATGTGTGTGTGTGTGTGTGTGTGTGGGTTGTGTGTGTGTGTGTGTTGTTTGCACCATATTTTCAAAAATGTTTTCAAAAGAAAATCATTCATACAGGAGGGCCCGATTTAGAATCATTTTGCATACATGTTTTCTATGTTGTGATACACTATGCACTTGTTCACGTTGGTTGAAAAATTATTGTACACTAATTGGTTGTGTAGTTAAGGACAATTGCGAGCTAGAACCATGACTTAATCATTTGTATAATTTCGAGGACGAAATTCGTTTAAGGTGGGAAGAATGTAACTCCCCGTAAATTTTACGACTAGTTGTTTAATTAATTAATTAGTTAATTAGGGTCCAAAAATGGAATTTGTACAAACGATGAAATTTGACTACGAAACTTGCACCATTTCTTTCATGGTGAAAATCTGAGCTACCTTCATATTTGGAGTTTTGCGATCGGAGTTCAAACGAAGAAGTTACAGATGAAAAACGAATTTGGAATGGAAATAATTAAATTAGAAAGTTAACATTTGTATAATAAATACCAGGACCCACCGATCAACCTCCTTTATTGGGAAGGTCGACCAGTAGCGGTCGACCGTTTTGAGGGGAGCGGTCGACCATAGACGGCTAGGGTTTGCCTTGGCCAAACGGCCCGGATTTTATATAATTAAATCTAACGGCTGTGCTTTACTCGAGTGCCTGTAAATTCAGGCCTAACCCTCTCTTCTCTTCTTAAATTTTTCTGGAAACGGTAGCGAAGCTTTGTCATCCTCTCTTCTCCACTATTTTCTAAATTATAAATTACAATATTTATATTTTTATATATACAAATTAGAGAAGAATAGAAATCAATTAAGAGAAGAACAGAAGCGAATCAACACTATGCATAACGAGGTACTATATATATATATATATTTGTGTGTGTATATATATATCCCTTCAACCCAAATTTCTTCTCAGATCTATAATTCTAATATAAGTATATACCTTATATATATATATATTTCTTGGAATAAGAATGAAATGGAGTTGAATCAAAGATTTTACTTCAGAAATTGGAGATTTGGAACGCTCTTAGAAGGCGAGTGGGCAATTTTTAAACCATTTATGATATTGAATCTATTCCGTTGGCATACATTTGATTTTTATGCCTAAATGGATAAATATATGTGAATTGTAGGCTAAAATTGAATGTATTAAACATCGCCTACATATTCTTAGGAGATCTGATTGAAATTATTGTTACATCCTGATCTGGAAATTAGTCCCAAAGTTATAGATATGGATATTAATTAGATATGAAATTTATTCCAGATCTGAAAATGAGTTATAGATTATTAGTATGATTTTGATTATTACCCTAATTATGTTGAATTGGAGATTTTCCGTAGTTTAATTTGTGGGAAGAATATCCGTTTGATTTTTATGAGTTTGTTTGCGGTTCTAAATTGCATAGAAAATGAAGCGTTTGATTTAACAAGGAATGTATGCAAATGAAAAGGAAGATATGTGTAAAGTACAGATTTATTCTTCGTACACTATCTATTCAAATAAAAAGAAAATAATCATACCTTGTAATTTCAAAGGAGGCAAGTATTTCCTTTTATTCTTGATCTTTTGTTTTAAATTAATTTATGGAAATCATAACGAAGAATCTTCCTAAGAAATGTAAATTTAGCTAATTAAATATGAAAAAGAATATTCTAGTTAAAGATTTGTGACTAGAATATATTTGGTAGAAGTAGGTATTTATACGCGTTAATAAATACTTAGGTAATATGATTATTTATGCGTAATGCTCGCTTAGGATATTAGTTGTATGTAGAAATAGGGTTGAATAATCAATAAGAAATAGGAGGAAAATTTGGAAAGGTTGTAACTCTAATTAATGGAAAATAAATGTGAAATGGATTTGAGAGTTACAATTAATTAATAGGGTAGATGGATTAATGTGACTGATAAATAAAGAAGTTAGGTTAATAGCCATGGAATAGTTAGAAAATCTTACTATGGAAGAAGCAAATAAAGGGAATTTATTGGTAATTGAATATTTAAGATAAATTATATATCCTTAAATAAATAAAAGGAGGTTAACAAGCTAAGTCTAATATCCAAATTATGATGACAAAACTTAGTAATAATAAAGCATATGATAATATGGCTTAAGTTAGTAAAGCCTAGAATAATTGATTGGACATAGTAGGTTGAGATACGATGTCAATAGAGTTACACAACGGAAGTTAGTAAAGCATATGATAATAGTCTGTCCTTCACTTTGAGGCTACCAGTAGTTGTGTACACTTTCTATTTATGTGAGACATCTTTAACCATATGACCCATGGAATAATTAAATGGGCTTAGAAGATTGATATGCGAGGTTGGTAACGTGACACAATGGAAGTCTGCCCTTCACTCAGAGGCTACCAGCAGTTGTGTACACTTATTACTGATGTGGGACATCACCAATCATAAGACCCATGGGAAATGATTATGGGAATAATAGGATATGATTAGGGATTAGGGGTATTAAGTGGTTGTTTGAGGGACCGTCTCTTTCCTAATTAAAAAGTATTAAATGGTCCGAATTAACGATTAAGAGCGGTAGTGGATATCTCGGGAAGGCTCCGCTTGGGTTTGAGGTATTAAGTGATTGATATGGGGTCTGCCTCTCTTCTATAAAGAAGTACTAAGTGTCCCAGTGAGATTCTAAGTGATGTCAGCTAGATAGTACTAGTGAGGAATCCGCCTTTGGGTTAGGTATTAAATGACAAAGGCCTGCCTAGAATATAGGTATTAAGTGGTCAAGAATCTTCCTAGTCCTTATTAATAAGGTATTAAGTGGCTTGGGTAATGTTTCATATGGCTAAGACTTTAATGATGATAGATGAGTTAGTAGTATGAGTATGATGTATTTTAAAGTCATAAATAGCAGTCAAAGGTCTCTGTTGCTAGGACCAATAAACTAACGATGACGATGCTAGGAGCCCGCTTTATATTTGGAAGTATTGAGTGGCTGATAAACTTACGTCGGTATTTTACACTTTTGGAAGGGTAGGTAGGTTAATCATGCTAGGTAGGAATATCATGTGTGTAATATTTGTTAATTTGATTAACCTTAAAATAATAGACATAACAATTAAATGGAAACCAATCGGTATAAATTTATGGTATGGACACTGTATAGATTTTCCTATCACCAAAACGTTGTTCTGATCACCTCCTCATTACAACCCACATGATAGATTTAGAGGAACATGTCATTGGAGCCAAACATGATCGGTTATTGGAGAAGTCTTCTTATCTTTCATGCTTGGTACTGATTTGAAGATTTGGTATCCAAGGAATACCATTAATTCCAAGATAGTAGCCCTAGTCATTATTTATATCCTATTATCATTTCTGCTATGAGTTTAGATTTGTATTAATCTCTGGTTTTCTCATGCTTATTTGCAAGTACGAAATCCAATGATCCGTGCATTGATGGACTTGGGTTTCGATTTTGGTCGAAGTTTAGGCGCATTAAATTATGGGTTGTTAAAGATATCGATACATTCGTTGAGACCGGATTACATAACACTCTCTAAGTGTTGGGAAATATATTGCTCATGGCTGCTGAACGCACCATGAGGTTACGTATTGGTAGTTTTTTGATAAATATAGAATGGCTCGTCTGAGAGCTTCTTGTTGATTAATAACAACTAGGTCAAACAGGAAATCTCAAGTAATGATATCACATGGTTCTCTCAACTTGAGAATACTGTTGAACTTTAATTTGGAAACTCCACTTTGGTTATAGTTAAATTATTTCTCGACGTCTGTTGAATGACTATAGTTGGGTCTAAGTTGAAACATTGGAAGTGAAACATTATTCAATAGAGAATTCGCCTTCTCAGTTGAATGAGGTTACTATCAATATCAACTATAATCAACTCAAAGTTAAAAATTTCTAGTTAGAGTAGTACAAGTAATAATAAATCTTATTATTGGACCAAAAACTTTGATTATGGACTAACGGAATTGAATGAGGACGATATTGGAATTTTGATCAAAATCGAATTCCTTAAGTCCTAAAGTGATATGTGGAAATTAGCCACAAGGGCATCTTTAGCAAGTGGAATTAGTTTTTAGGACACACAACTGAAATAATTACTTTCAAGGACAAAACGTAAAATAATTAGTTTCTAGGGCTTAAAAACCTATGAAATTATGTCCTTGAAAGTAATTGGACTGCTGACTTTGTCCTTGAAAGTAATTATTCTGCTGACTTTGGCCTTGAAAGTAATTTCTTTGAATGTGTGTCCTAGAAACTAATTGGACTGCAAAGTTTGTCCTTCTGGTGAAATGCCTCAAGTGATATAGTATCGACGAAGAGAATTGATGTAAATAATCATTACTAAAAGGTACCGCTTAAATTGTAGAATTGGATTTTACTGAAGATATTTGTAAGCGATGAATTAAGTCAAAATATCGCACCACTGATTAAGATGATGTGTGAGCATTAGTATTTAAAATGTTTAAATATTAAATGCTGGCTAAATTCAAAATGTTGGTCACACAACTGAATCTATTTAGCCTTCGAAACATCACTTGATTTAATTGATTTATAATAATTACTAGTTAATTAAATTAGTTAATATTTATGAAATATTAGTAATTATTGTATGATGCATGTTTGGCGAAATTGGGTTTCCTCTAGAATTGTTCGAGGCACTATTAGTAATTTATTTGGTGTGTGTATAAAAGTTGTATATGTGCGTATCCATAATCAATATCGATAAGAATATAAATCAGTTTTAAATGATATAATTTACTAATAGGTTTGAAGGGGTTTTAGGTCCATTCAGGGGCCTTGATATGGTCGACCAAATAAAGGAGGAAAAAGGGGTCAAAGTTGATTTGGTATGGGAGATTTTACTTTTTGTGCTAAATATTTTGGCCAAATTCTCCGTACGAAACTAATGCTCTAGTTTTTAGTTTAATATTTTGCTCCTCTCTCTCTTAGTCATGGCTACAAGCTCCCCCTCCCTTTTGTGACAACCCGCAAATCCGTACAATTCAAGCTGACAATAAACCACACATGTCCAACCCAAATTGAATGGAAATACAGATAGTTATGGGAAAGAAAGAAGAAGGAAGAAGAGAAGAAGAAACTAAAACAACACAAAATCTCATAATCACAGCGGAACAACATATAATATAATATCAATGATTTTTACAAAAGAGAAACTGTAATATACATACATCCATCAGAGTACAACTACAAATCACTAATTATCAGCCTGGATAGTTATAACAACCTGTCCTCACAAATGCTGATAATTTAAACAACAATGCAGTGGGAAAAAAACATATATGTGAATTCGACCTGAAGACCTCCAACTCGTTCGCTGAAACTCCAAAGCATCCAAACTGAATCTGTAAATATACTCGGTCCGACCTGACCATTGAAAGGGAAGAACGCCCGAATCAGTCTGGTAAACCAGCATGAGAAAACACATCTCAATTGAATTTTAAAGTTATAAAAAATTTCTTTTTCAAAACAAGGGTGTCTCATAAGACCACGTCGCACATAAACACGGGCGGCTTTTTACATTACGATAACCAAAACATTTCATCCAAATTTTGTTATATTATACCAGTGCTTAATATATACAAATAATAGTAAAATAGCCGAAATTGTTACTATTATTAAATTCCGAATATGTTAGGCTCTACAAACAAAATGGCAGACACGTATTGGGGAATGGATTCCATATAATGGCAAGTAAGGGACTACCTTTCGTACAACACATCTCTAGAGGAATGTACAGAGGATACACAAACAATCCTCCGCATTTGGCAAGACCAATCTATCCCTTTTTGGCACTCAGACATGGCTTGAATAGAAACTGAATATGTTACCACCCCAGTCATAACCGACCTATCCTAGTGCTCTCTTAGCATACATAACATACTCGACATGTATAGAGTAATCCAAAAGGGTGATGATCATACCCTAATGGTTGCGAACCACATAGCCTTATGGCGTACCCTGTTTAAGCCATTACCGGGTGATGAGGCTTAAGGTAATGTTTACCTTTCACATAGCACATTCCACTTTGAATACCATATCGCCAATTCATAATCATACAACTGATTTCTACAAATGTATAACTTCTGAGCTCGTAGGTCTCAAGAAATGGTGTTAAGCTAAGAGAAGTTGCCTTCTCTACCACCAAACAGATGATATGTTTATAGAGATCAATCGGTGTGATTAGAAATGCAACGTCAAACATTTGTCAATACAAGTTGTCTAGGAACAGGACAAACCAAAGGAACTCTCTGTAACGACCCGCAAATTTATCAATTTGATAAATTATATTTATTTTTAAAATATTCATATATAAGATTTTTTAACATAAATTATGATGTTTTGAACAAGAATATTAAATAAAATAATTTATTTTATTTTTGGAAAATTAAATGTATTTATGGCATCATCAGTGATGCCATTATATTTAATAATTGATTTATTGAGATTTAATGATTTAATAATTATTTTAATTATTCTAATATTTGTTTTTAAATGATAATAATTCATTTTAAATAGTTATAAAGTTATAATAAATAATTTATAATAGTTTTATAAAGAGATATATAATCAGTTTGAAAATATAAGAAAATTGATATCGCTTTATCGGTATAATAGCAGTTTTTGTAAATAATTGTTAATATTGATTTATATGATTTTATAATTCAAATGAGATCATTTTTATTAATTAAAAATGATAAGAAATTGGTTTTCAAACTTTGTTTACAAATATATGTATATTTACTAATAAGTGAAAATATGACCGGGAATCAGAATCAGAATACATAACGGTTTGACGTATATAAGTTGTATAACGTTGTTTATATGGCTTGAACACAAATATAACATAGTAATACACACCCTAACACATGTATACATACAAATTACATACATACACATAACATACATTTAAATATATAAATATTAACAAATATATAAGATATTTTATATAACTTCATCATTAAGCATATTTAAGTCAACGACACATGGCATAGAAGTGATTTGAGGTGATGGAGCACATGGGTAGGGAGTACTAACGTGTATGATGATGGAGGAAAGGATGTGAAATGGTGATGTGAAGTATCATGATATTTTATTACAATTTTTTCCCTATAAATACTACCCTCCATTCTCATATTTCCACACTTCATTCCTACTTCTTCTTCCTTATTCTTAAGCTCCAAGAGATCCTCTTTAATGGCTTCCAAGCCTTAAAAAAGTTAGCAAAGTTATGGCAAAGAAATGTCAAAATTATATACATATGCAAACTATGTTGCTACCTCCTCAAAACAAGCTCAAACTCCATCCTACACCTTCTATAACCCACGACCATACCCCATGTCCATGTTTGGCCATGCATCACCTCATTCCAAGAGGAGGCCGAGCCCACTATGAGTCAAGAAGGAGATTCGGCGAGCTCTGGAGTGAAATTTGTGGAGAGAAATGCCACCGATATGAATTTAGGAAGCATCGAGGAGAAGTGGAGTTGTTTAGGTGATGTATTAGTGAAGTGTTGATTCGATTGAATGTTGGTAGGAAGTTTTTTTTGAAACGGTGAGTACTTGATTCATTTAGAAAATAATTATATGAATATTTAAATTATAAATTTAAATGCTTGGTTGATAACTTGGTTGATTATATAGTTAATTATATGGATGTTGATATGGTTTATAACTTGGTTGTGATAAATTATGAGAAATCATAATAGAAATGGTTAGTAATTAAGAATAGTTAATTAAATGGAAATTTAATCCATAAATAATTTGTGTATGGAGTTGTTTAGCCTCTTAATGGTTTTAAATATAAAAAAGATTGGAAATGAATATTATAATAATATAATATTATGAAATAGTTTAAAAGTGAATAAGAGATTTAATATGGAAAATATTGGTTTAAACGTTTAAAAATGGTTTATAAATGTTTTATAAACATTAAAATTAAATTTGGAGAAGTTTTGATGAATATTGAAAATTGAGTCAAAAATAGGCACGTCGCGTAACGGTAGTTTGCGATTTTGCGCCGTAAAAGTCTAACGAACATATAGAATGGAATATAGCTTGGAATTCTTCGAGATAATAATTTTCCAAACTATTATATCCATAGTTTTCAAACAAAGAAAGAAAATGAAGATTTCGATAAGTAGATTTTGAAATATGAGTAAAACAAGTTTTTGGAAAAATCATGGTTTTGTAGTTTGGAATCCATAAAAGGATATCTTTGAAAAATTGTTTAAACATATGAAATTAAATCTAAAAATCTTTTAAAATGTTTTAAAAGTAATTTGAGTAATAAAAACAAATTTCCAAGTGATAGAAAACCGTTTTGATCAATATAGCTTTATAAGCACTTTTCACAGCACTTTTCCGCAGCACTTTTCAATAACTTTCGAAATATAGTTTTAAACGCAACCATTCTTTTCCAAATATTTCATAAATGTTTTCAAATGATTGATAAAGTATTTTAAAGATGATTGAAAGGATTTATGGAATGGTTAAATGTTGAACGATTTAGAGTCGATCAAATAACTTGACCGCCTTATGGTGTTAGAGAGACAGTGTTTAGGCTTGAGTTTGGAAAACCATTTTCCTGCTCTCTCTGGCTATCCGGACCGGCCCGTTGGAGGGGATAGTAAATTTGGTTTACTTGGATCAAAATTTTCCGAAGTATAAAGGATATGATTTTCCGAATATAAATAACCTAAATTTAATGAAGATAATCTTCTTGCACTCGGTGTTAAAACCCAAAGAAGGAACTCATACTATTCATGGAATTTAAAAGGTGATTTCGCGGTTATTCCGCCCATAGTATTTGTTGAATATAGGAATTGATATTGAGTAGAAATAAATGATTTCTATAGATTCTGCTCACTTCATATTTACGGGTTTTGGATTAACATTCTAGATAACATGATTTTAACTCAATCAATGTTCTGAGTTTTGAATTAAGAAATCTTTGTAAAGATTTAAATAATTGTTTTAGAAATATTTTCCTAAAGTAAAGGATGAAATAAAATGAAATTATTCCAAGATTAAAAAGGCTTTGAAGTTTACCGAATGATTTGATAAATGAGACTTAATGATTCCATATACTTTTAAGAAGATAAAAAAATAATTTAATGGATATATCTCTAAGAGGTATCTATGAATGAATAAAAAGATGAATCAAACTGAATGTTGATTGATAGTCACATATGAACTTAACATCTTTTTTATCGATGATTGGTGCGAAGGAACCAGGGTCGAATTTGGGTAATTCCCATCCGAAAACCACTTCGAACTAATGTATACGTTCAAAAGTGAAGACATGTTGAAGATGATGATTATTGAAATCCTCGTTGTATTGAAGACCAGAGATCTTCATAGCAGAAGGACTGCTTGTTGACATTCTCTGGGTCGCTCCCAATATAGAGACATTTATTATAGCAGTGGTCCTATCGTGTTTTGAAGTCTTCGGATTGCAAGGACTACTCACTACTAATGGTAGTAGGAGGAGTGCCTTCGGTTTCGTTCAGTCCTAGAACGAAATTATATGGATGAGTGTTTGACATTGCATTTCTAAATCACGAACGTTGATTTTTACAAACGTACATCTGTTGGTGGCGTAGGAGGCAACTCCTATTAGCTTAACACCCTTCTTTGAGACATACGAGCTCGGAGGTTGTATTTTTGTGGAAGTCGAGTGGTAAACGGAAATGGCAATGTGGCATTCTAAGTGGAATGTGCTTTATGGAAAAATAAAACGTGGCTTTGTGAATAGCAAAGCGTGGCTTTTTAAATTGAGCGTAGCCTCATGAGCCTCACATCCTGAAAATGATATGGGTAACTATGTGGTCTAAAGAACACACATTCGGGCTGTTGGTTGATGTATATGGTGGTGTCCAGTAGGGGGCCCATTAGGGGAAGGCATCCCTCAAGGCATTTATTGTCCCATTTATTTGAATATAGTAGCTAGCTTACGAAAAGTGATAAGGCTACCGGATATTGGTAGTGTAGTAAGTGCAGTTCCAAGTGACTTGCTTGAAAAAAGCGATTAAGGCACCGTGGGAACTATGTTTGCTATGCGTGGATCGAAGGAAAAGGCCACTAGTTCTCTATCATGTTGGAAATCCAATTCCAATACGAGCTTTATGGTTTTGGTTGTATTTCCAAAATAGCTGTAATGCTTTGCAAACATTTCAGCTACCCCTTTTGTATCATATATTCCGTCCGGTGTATTCCGTTGACCTAGTCCGGATAATTTACCATAGACTTAATCTGGATATTGATACTTTATTTTGATATGTTACTTGAAAGGTGTTTTCAAAAGAATGTCATTAATATTAATATAAAAATGTTTTTTAGTATAAAGTATTTTGGTTCTCATAAGATAAAAATCCGTCCGTATTTATGTGTGGGCATGGCCTTATGAGATATCCTTCTTTTCAAAGGATTTGATTTACAACAGCATTTAAAATTTCGAGTATCTCACGGTGGCTTGTTAAGCCTGATCCGGGTATTTTAATACTCGGTTCAGATCCGAGTAGTTTTAGGTTTAGTTGAGGACGCTTGGAG
Source organism: Allium fistulosum (assembly GCA_030737815.1). Taxonomy (NCBI): domain Eukaryota; kingdom Viridiplantae; phylum Streptophyta; class Magnoliopsida; order Asparagales; family Amaryllidaceae; genus Allium; species Allium fistulosum. Next base: position 942,863,391 of record CM060908.1, read on the forward strand.
TTTCCAGAGGAGAGTTGGAGATCTTCATCTTCGAAAAGAAGTATTCTATTATCCGCTGCATATACTGCATTTGTTTGGTTTGGTTGTCATCAATTGTAAGGATAGAGATTTGTAACTGTCCAAGCCGAATTATGGTTAGACTCCGATATTGTATTTAAATTTTCCCGCTGTAAAGATTTTATATTGAAATATATATGTTATTCAATTCGTGTGAGATTTTGTTCTATCTTTATTTTCTTTTTCCCTAACAATCGAGGTTTCCGGCACTTGGATTTGCGGCACGTGAATACCGAGGATGTATTAGTGTCGATTTTCGAGGGTCGAAAATCCCGGTCGTTACATTTGGTATCAGAGCTTAGGTTGAGCGAACACCTGGCTTTGGTGGGGTAAACTCGTTATAGATAGGGTTAGTAGTACCTAGAATGAGTGACTCATTAGATATAGGGTTAGTAACAACCTAGAATGAGTTTGAGAGTATTATACATATGACAAGTATTTGTTATTTGATATTAAAAAAAATGTTTTTTGTTGATTTATCTGCTGAGTGATTTATGGATTCCGATCGATGCTCCTGATCACCGTTATTGATAGAGATTTCTAAACACTTAAACAAGGCAAACCGATACACTGTTTTAAAAGGATTATATTTGAAGTACAAAGGAATATCTTTTGAAAGATATAGATATTTATATGTGTTAGTTTATGGTTAAGGGAATGATAATATTCAGTTATTACCGTTTGTTGATTGAACGAACATCTTGTGAATTAAGTTTCACGATTTGACTATAAGTTCTTTGATAACAATATGGGGTTAAGGTTAATGAATTTGTATAAGATAATAAAATAAGCATGTAGTATAAAAATTTATTTTACACAAATAAAATAATTTTATGAAAGATGGATATGAAATATATGTTATATAAATTTTGAGGAAATAAATTTTGGGTATTTTGGAAAAGAATTCTGAAATTTTAAAAGGAAGTAAGTTAATATAAGATGATTTTATAAAAAGGGATTTATAAAATAGTTTTTATAAACAAAATAATCTCTAACGGATTTTTGAATAAGAAATTTGAAAAGTAGGAAAGTCTCAAATCTTAACTAGTTTGAGTAGCTCGAAAATTACTAAAAATGGGCAGGAGATACGTTCGGATGGTAAACATTCTCTTAAGTACTACCCTTCTTGTTAAGGGGATATAGGATACTATTGGTAGTACCTAGTTCATTGGTATTATTTTGGAGTTACTCGATCTATATAATTTTTCTTAAGTTAAAAGGATAATTTTGAATTATTATTTGATAGGTTAATATCAAGGTGGGTTAAAAAGGAATATATTATAATGAGTGAAGTTGATTGTAATTTTGGAAAATAAAAGGTATATTATCTTTTAAATTGAAATGATTCCTTTAGGATGAAATGTTTTCATTTAAGAAAAATATTTGGAAATAAAGATTTAGTGTGAATATATATAAAGAAGCATTTTTAAAAGATAAAAGTTTTATGAAATGTTTTCGTAAAGATTTGAAAAAGCGAAAAGAAAAAAAGGTTGTAAGTAGATCATTTCGCCACATATTCTGATCTAAGATTCAAGTATGGAACTTTGATGTGTTTACATCGGTTCGAAAAAAGATTTATCACTCGATTCTTCACGACGAACATTGATGAATACTATGTTTTATATCATAGCTGAGAGCTATGTAAGGAAAACTGAAAGTTCTAGTTGTAAAGCCTGATCATAGTCCGCACTAGAGGATAAGGAGATCAATACTAGTTCGGAAGTAAAGTTGTGGATTCGAATAGTAGATCGAATCAGATATTGTGTACGGATGATCTATATACATCATACGAATGTAAGTTTAAAAATTAATATTTTGGGCAAATACCTTTGGGTTTTGTTTTGGTGTAATTTCGGGGATGAAATTCATTTAAGGGGGAAAGTCTATAACGACCCACAAATTTATCAATTTGATAAATTATATTTATTTTTAAAATATTCATATATAAGCTATTTAACATATATTATGATGTTTTGAACAAGAATATGAAATAAAATAATTTATTTTATTTTTGAAAAATTAAATGTATTTATGACATCACTAGTGATGCATTATATTTAATAATTGATTTATTGAGATTTAATGATTTAATAATTATTTTAATTATTCTAATAATTGTTTTTAAATGATAACAATTCATTTTAAATAGTTATAAAGTGATAATAAATAATTTATAATAGTTTTATAAAGAGATATATAATCAGTTTGAAAATATAAGAAAATTGATATCGCTTTATCGGGATAATAGCAGTTTTTGTAAATAATTGTTAATATCGATTTATATGATTTTATAATTAAAATGAGATCATTTTTATTAATTAAAAATGATAAGAAATTGGTTTTCAAACTTTGTTTACAAATATATGTATATTAACTAATAAGTGAAAATATGACCGGGAATCGGAATCAGAATACGTAACGGTTTGACGTATATAAGTTGTATAACATTGTTTATATGACTTGAACACGTATATAACATAGTAATACACACCCTAACACATGTATACATATAAATTACATACATACACATATACATACATCTAAATATATAAATATTAACAAATATCTATGATATTTTATATAACTTCATCATTAAGCATATTTAAGTCAAAGGCACATGGCATAGAAGTGATTTGAGGTGATGAAGCACATGGGTAGGGAGTACTAACGTGTATGATAATGTAGGAAAGGATGTGAAATGGTGATGTGAAGTATCATGAAAATATCATGATATTTTATAACATTTTCCCTATAAATACCACCCTCCATTCTCATATTTCCACACTTCATTCCTACTTCTTCTTTCTTCTTCTTAAGCTCCAAGTGCTCCTCTTTAATGGCTTCCAAGCCTTAAAAAAAGTTAGCAAAGTTATGACAAAGAAATGTCAAAATTATATACATATGCAAAATATGTTGCTACCTCCTCAAAACATGCTCAAACTCCATCCTACACCTTCTATAACCCACGACCATACCCCATGTCTATGTCTGGCCGTGCATTACCTCATTCCAAGAGGAGGCTGAGCCCACTAAGAGTCAAGGAGGAGATTCGGGGAGCTCTGGAGTGAAATTTGTGCAGAGAAATGCCGTCGATATGATTTTAGGAAGCATCAAGGAGAAGTGGAGTTGTTTAGGTGGTGTATTATTGAAGTGTTGATTCGATTGAATGTTGGTAGGAAGTTTGTTTTGAAACGGCGAGTACTCGATTTACTTTCATTTAGAAAATAATTATATGAATGTTTAAATTACAAATTTAAATGCTTGGTTGATAACTTGGTTGATTATATAGTTAATTATATGGATGTTGATATGGTTGTTAACTTGGTTGTGATAAATTATGAGAAATCATAATAGAAATGATTAGTAATTAAACATAGTTTATTAAATGGAAATTTAATCCATAAATAATTTGTGTATGGAGTTGTTTAGCCTCTTAATGGTTTTAAATATAAAAAAGTTTGGAAATGAATATTATAATAATATAATATTACGAAATGGTTTAAAAGTGAATAAGAGATTTAATACGGAAAATATTGGTTTAAACGTTTGAAAATGGTTTATAAATGTTTTATAAACATTAAAATTCAATTTGGAGAAGTTTTGATGAATATTGAAAATTGAGTCAAAAATAGGCGCGTCACGTAGCGGTAGTTCGCGATTTCATGCCGTAAAAGTCAAACGGACATATAGAATGGAATATAGCTCGAAATTCTTCGAAATAAGAATTTTCCGAACTATTATATCCATAGATTTCAAACAAAGAAATAAAATAAAGATTTCGATAAGTAGATTTTGAAATATGAGTAAAACAAGTTTTTGGAAAAATCGTGGTTTTGTAGTTCGTAATCCATAAAAGGTTTCTTTGAAAATGATATTTTAAAATTGTTTAAAAATATGAAATAAATTCTAAAAATATTTTAAAATGTTTTAAAAATGATTGAGTAATAAAAAAAAATTTCTAAGTGATAGAAAGTCGTTTTGATCAATATAGCTTAAAAAGCACTTTTCGCAGCACTTTTCCGCAGCACTTTTCGATAACTTTTGAAATATAGTTATAAACGCAACCGTTCTTTTCCAAATCTTTCATAAATTGTTTCAAAAGATTAATAAAGTATTTTAAAGATGATTGAAAGGATTTATGGAATGGTTAAATGTTGAACGATTTAGAGTCGGTCAAATAAAGTATTTCATAAATATTTTCAAAGGATTTGATTTACATCAGCATTTAAAATTTCGAGTATCTCACGATGGTTTATCAGGCCTGATATGGGTATTTTTAATACTCGGATCAGATCCGAGTAGTTTCAGGTTTAGTTGAAGATGCTTGGAGTTTCCAAAGGAGAGCTGGAGATCTTCATCTTTGGAAAGAAGTATTCTATTATCCGTTGCATATACTGCATTTGTTTGGTTTGGTTGTCAACAATTGTATGGACAGAGATTTATAACTGTCCAAGCTGAATTAAGATTAGAATTTGATATTTTATTTAAAATTTTCCGCTGTAAAGATTTTATATTGAAATATATATGTTATTCCATTTGTATGAGATTCTGTTCTATCTTTACTTTCTTTTTCCCTAACAATCGAGGTTTCCGACACTTGGATTTGTGGCACGTGAATACCGAGAATGTATTAGTGTCTATTTTCGAGGGTCGAAAATCCCGGTCGTTACACTCTCCTACCACATCCTGTCGGGAATTACCCCTAGGATTAGTAGCGAGAAGTCCTTACATATCGAAGGTTTTCATAACGAAGCACTACTGCCACCATATATATAATATGCATCACGGGTCTGGTGGCAAGTAGCGCTGCATCATGAAGATCTCCGTCTTTAAAAATCATCATCATAAAATTGCACTTTCGAATGCATACGTTGGTCCGAAGTGGTTTTTGGATAAATCCAATCCCGGTCTCCCCGGACCAACAACGATAAAGAGGCCCTCAACCTCATACGAGAACCAAGTCTCGTAAAGTTATCACGTTTCCAACTCTAACTTTCTATCCTTCGACCAAGAAGGAGGTAGATTGGAGTAACATAGTCACTCCACACTACTCGAATCAACATTCTTAACAACAAACGATAATCCAACCTACACTGTTGGTTTCGTGCTAAGTGCACGACTAATCAGTTCCTATATCAAGCCAAGGAACCAAAAATGGCCAAACTTTGATAGTCGGTTATTTAACTATCAAAGCAACAAATAAAATCTAGCACATAAGTAGTCACTAGGCCCATTTAATTAATCTTTTATTAATCAAATCAATTTTCAAATATTTACTTTAAATTATCTTTAAAAAGATATATTCTCAAAACCATTTCAACTATTCGATATTGGAAAACATTTCCATATAATTATATCGATGGTATAAGTATATTTAATAAAACCACCATTTTGGAGACACACAAATAGATTTCTATAACTGTACAACTCCCGAGTTCATACGCCTCAGAACAGGTGTTAAGTATAAGAAGCAATGCTTCCTAGACCACCAACCCTTTAATACGATCATAAGGACCAATTCGTGTATTTCATAATGGAAGGTCAAAACAAAATTTATTGGGTCAAAATGAATATTGCGTAAAACATCGTTATGACAACCCAAAACACTAGTATAGGGATTCGATTATATATATATATATATATAAAAAAAAAATCAGTATACTATATAAAACATTTCCTTCCGGGAATCATTTATAACAACATTGTTATAGTCCATGCCTTCCTCACTTTCCTGAAAACGTCTATTACAACAATAAATGTTGAAATCTATGTTTTTGCCAGTTAACACATTTTAAATCACTGTTAAAACCATTTAACTTCATTTGAAAATATCCCTTTCAAAACATTCATTTAAAAGATTATCATTTCTTAAAAACCATTATTCTCCATATTAAATTTCAACATAAATCATTTCCATATTTATAAAACCATGTTTATAAATCTCTTTTCTATTTTATAAAACTTCTATTTTATAAAATCTCTTTATTTATAAAATTCCATTTAAAACTCCATTTATAAATCCTTTTCTTTATAAATCTAATTTATTTATAAAATCCATTCCTTTATAAATCTTATTTACAAATCCATTTATATATATATATATATATATATATATATATATTTATAAACTCCGTTTATAAATCTATTTTATTAGTTATAAAATATCACTTTTATAAATTCTTTTTATAAATTATTCAAAAATCTCTATTTAAAGTATTTCAGAAGACTATAATTTTATAACATCAAAAATCATATGTTTTTATTTATTTTAAATAAATTCATTCCTTTTTAATAAGTTAAAAATTATTAAAATATATATACTTTCAATATCACTTTGAAATGCCTTTTAAATCAAAATCATCATTCTATAGTATTTTAAAATACTAAAAATAAGGCCCAGTGCTACTAAAGCACTAAATAAGAAAATCATATCAATGTCATCAAATATGGCATCTAATAAATCATATATCACAGTATATATGAAAAGTAAAATCAACAGTGTGAGAAATCCTATTGGACCTCTCCAACCTGTCCCCCTGCATCACATACAATATACAATCAAATAATATAAATCAACCACTTTGAGGCGAGATTGTATACAAAAGGTCATCTGCTCATACACGAGAACGTAATAGGGTCTCATCCGCTCCAGGGGCGGGAATATATCCAAACTAACTAATAAAAAGTAAATCATCCAAACAGTCAACAAACAATCAATAATAAAATTATCCACACTTATATAAAAAATATAAATGGGCCAGAGAGGTGAGTTAACTCACAAAAATTTCAAAAATCGCCAAAGTGCTCCGGTTTGAATTAAAATTGAACCGCCGTTCAATTTTAACCCAAATTCCTTCTGGCTTCAAATACATCCAATCCAACTTCATATCGTAGTATTCGGTGATACGATCGCAATGCAACTTGTCGCGTTCGATTTAGACCTCGTTTGAATTTGATATGAATTAATGAAGATTGAGATTATTTAATTTTTAATTAACATAAATTAATTTAGTTTAAAAATTTAAATTACCTTTCCCTCCATCCCTCTCGCGTTTGTTCCTAAGCAACCAAAAAACGTGACCGCACTTTCATCTTCATTGTGCCGCCGTTCTGGCCACCATCACGCCACCGCATCCATGCTGGAGACCGCCGCAACCTCGAGCTCCCCCATGCCGCTGACCAATCCCCTCCCGATCGCCGACAGCTGCCAAAAAACGGCTAAAACCCATGTGCCTTTGAACGGCCATAGTCGTTGTCATGCTCCTCCGATGATCTCAACCGTTGATTAGCTTTGTCTCGTCATGCTTGACACTTTTGTAGTTGAAGTCGAAGGCCGATATAGCCTGTGGTGATCCCGACGTCGGCCGTAGGATTTGGGGGAAATAAATGGCGGCTGTTGAAATTTAGGGTTTGGTGTTTGAATGTGGAAACATCTCAAGTCCTTTTATAGAAAATTTTGACGACCCTATTCAAACGTTAAATTTTTGAACTCCAATCGAGTCTTGCCACCTAGTGTTCTATATGTAACACCCCTATTCCGAACACAATTAAACTAGTATCGGAAGCCAATTCCATCTTATATACAGAAGTTAACTTTTCAAAATCAAATTATATTAATTTAAATTCCTTTAATTAATTTCTACACATTTGGAACTCGTAAGACCAAACGATAAGTTCAATTGTCACGAAATTCGACGGCATACTATAATTCACTATTACGGATCCAATGAAACTAGTTTCGTCCAAATCCGAGACACTACCCCAGAAAGCTTTTTTCACAAGTTAATTAAAATGAATTATTATTAAAACTAGTTTATTTACTTTTAATTCAAATTCAAAAGTTTACTATCTTCATTCTTAATTAAATAAAATTCAGATCAACTTTCAAAATCATTTTTATTCACATTAAATTTAAGATTCAATTATTAAAACATTTCCAAATATTCAAATAACCATTATATTTGAAATTCAAGTTATTTAACTTAAAATTAACTTTTCAATATTTAAAATCAATTAAATATTCCAAATTCAAATTACTGAAATTCTAGGTCGTTACACCTTCCCACTAATCTCCATGCTCTTTTTAGCTCTATTCAATTATATATAATTAATCTGGTACCTGTCCATCTATCTCTTGCAAAGAAGTGTGCAGATATGTAAGATCTAAGGAGTTTGTCTAGATCAATGTGCAATTCTTTGTCCTTATCTATAATGTACTTTATTTAATTATTCAATGATATTCTATATAATGTTTATATAGATCCATAACAATGTTTGAACGAATTTATATGCACAGTTGGTGTCCTCATGTTAATAAACTGTTTCATAGGTATATACATACAAAGATCTGATAGTTTCATTATCTTTGTAATACATCTTTTGTTTAAATAAAAAACTATTTTTTATAATTATATACGATATATATAAAATTTATTTCTATTTATTTTAAAATACCAAATCTAATTTTAATTAATTTAAATTGATTTTTAATATAAATATACATTTATGTGTGCATGTGTGTGCGCGCGCGCACACACACACATATATATAACATTTTAAATTATTTTTGAACATCATATTCTATAATCGACAAATTTTTTATTATCTATAACTATAAATTACAAATTGTTTTAATGATAATATAATTTTATTAATATGTGTGTATGTGTGTAAATTAACATTTTAATTTTATAAAATTAACTTGATACAGAAATTCAATAAAAAATTTGGCTGAAAGGCATGTAATTTAATATACAATTCATATTTTATAACTGATTTGGTGTAAAGTAAATAAATATATGTATTAAAATAAAAATATTAAAAATAATTATTTTCGTTAGTTCTATGTATTTAAATATATTGTGATAATTTTATTTTATATTTTAATATATATTATTTATATATGTATATTGTAAAGACCCGCAAATCCGTCTTCCGAAAACCCGACACTGCTACGTCCACTGTAGCAACTGTCGAACAATCGGATGGCGGAAACACGAACTTTAATGTTTAAAAGAAGAGGAAGAAGAAAAGATAGAAGAACAAGAGAAGAAAGAGAGAATAGAGAAGAACAACAACACGGAAGAACAACAGAACAGAAAACAATATCAGAATCTTACACATCGCAGCGGAACAATATATAATAGATAAATCAGTAATCTTTTAAACAAAGAATTATATCATTTTATACATACATCAATCATCAGAGTCAATATACAACTCAGTACAACAATGGACAGTTATATAACTTGTCCTCATACAGAATACACAGCGGAATAAATATTATTAGATACAAATACTACGTCTCGTCATCCAGCTTATCTCCAAAGCTCCAGAATATCCAGAATATCCTGATAATCTAACTCTAGACTGCCCGTGTGGAAATTGGTGGGCACCCAGAGTTTAGAAGGGAACAATAAACTCCGAGTCAGTCATGGTGACTGGTGTGAGATCGTAAAACAGTTTTATCTTTAAAATAAACAACAGAAAAATTTTAAAGTAAATTCGCAATGCTTTTGGAAAATGAAACTACCATAAGACCTCCCACCACACACACAATGCAAACGCAGACTTGGAGGAGATTTCTTCTTATGATAGTCAAAGATGCTTACTACGCGAAAATCAAATTCTTTTTGATATTATTATTAGTGCATAGTGTAGAAAACATTTCGAAAGTACAATATAAATCTTAGCCAGCATAGGTACCATTATAGTATGCTTGCTATAGCTACCATATTAAATAGCAGGTTCTACAACTAAAACCGTACAAGGCTCGTATTGTTTCTTTGGATTTCCAACAAATGGTCAGGCTAAGGAACTTCCTATCCACGATGGGTACGTCCCTGGAATAGACGACCCGAGAACCTAACCGGATCTCTGCCAACACAAGGCCGGGTTACCTCTGCAAAAATAGGTAACTACTAACACGCGTATGCCATCCCCCGATCGTCACCGATCTTCCCGAGGATCCCCGATTCGCAACAAACCACATAGTAATAATAATGCAGTAACCACAGAGGTTAAGTATCTGGGCTCCATACCATGATACCACCTTTATCCAGAAGGAATGACATACACTAAGGGGCGCTACTCCCTAGAACCTTGCTGCATCCTTCCTGTTTCGACCATTTCCAGGGTGTGAGGCTCGACGAAGTCTCATCCACAAAGCTACGCTTTCTACAAAGCCCTGCTTCGGGTCAAACAAAATGATCAACCTATGATCACAAAGATATAAGATCAAACAAATGATCATATCACAAATGATCAAACACTGATCATTTCACAGCAACACTTAGTATGCCACGTTACCAAATTGGGAATATATCGCTGATAAATTTCAACTACATAACCTCTGAGCTCGTACGTCTCAGAGAAGGGTGTTAAGCTAAGAGAATAAATTCTCCGCCACCAACAGAAATGTATTTGAAAGAAATCAGCTTTATATCTCAAATTGTAACGTCAGACACACAATCCATACAAGTCTGTTCCGGGATCGAACAGAACCGAAGGCACTTCTCACGAAGCCCTTGCATTTCCGGATAATTTTCTAATCACGTCCGGACTTCCCGTCACTAAGGGTGATAAAACCTCTAAATCGAAGATCAGTCGATGTAGAGTAACTCGACGGTAATCCTTCCGTTTTCAAAAATATCCGGTCTTCAACACCGGTCTTCAAATGCAATTCATAACGACGTATCACATATTCGGAATGGGTTATACGACCCCATGGTCCTTTCCCGGCTAACCCGAATAGTGAGCGCTTATTTAAAAATAAGTGTGGCATTCAAATTCATTCAATTCACAACAAATACCTATCTAAAGGTAATTATTGATAGTCGGTTATTTAACTATCAATAAAGATGCGCAACATCATCAGATTCCAAATAATTTTCCAAAATTATTTATTTTCCAAAAATATCTTTACTAGATATAAAATTTCCACACTTCAAAATAAATCAATATTTATTTTCAAAACGAATTCCCATTTCCTTTATAAATTCCATATTTAATTTATATTTTCGAATATCTACTGATATTCGATTTTCAATCGATTTCAATATTCATTTCTGATTTATCTTTACAAAGATAAATTCTAAAACGTTTCATTTCATTTTGGAAAAGCATTTCCATTCTTATTAATAATAAGAAATTCACAAGTCTATTTATTTTCAACATTTGAAAATATTCGTTATACTTAAATCAAAATTAAGTATAATTTCATTCTTTAAGGAAATCACTTACTATGACAATATTTATTCGAGTCAAAACGAATGTTACGTAAAACATCGTTACGACGACTCAAAATCACTAGTATAGGGATTCGGATTTAAGATAGATATATAAATCCCAATACTAGATAAAAACATTTCCTTTCGGAAATCATTTACTATAACAACAGTGTTATAGTCCACCATTTCCTTATTTTTCGAAAACGTCTATTTCAACAATAAAAATGTTGAAATCTATGCTTTCGATTCATAATACATTTTAAAACATCGTTTAAAACAATTAACTTCATTTCAAATATCACTTTCCCAAAATAATATCCATTTCACTTAATAATATATTCATTGTCCAAAATCGTGAATATACTTTACTAATTACATTTCACTATTTTCTACACGTTTTATTTCAATAATAATTCACTATCCAAAATCGCGAATATATCTCCTTTAATAATCTTCTATATTTAATTTATCAAATTCAATCGATTTCGAATTCATAAACACGGTTATAAATTCTATTTCTATTTTAACAACAACCTCGACTTATAAATCTTCTTTTTATCAACTTCTATATTTTTACTTATCAAAATAAGTGATTTCGGATTTATAAACAACTTTTATAAAATTTCAATTCTATTTATAAAAACTTCAATCCCAAATCAATTTCGATATTGATTTAAAAATTTATTTATCACTACTAAGTAAATTCCTCATTTTTTCTCAAATTATTCAATATTCTGTTTTAAAATGGATTCTTCAAATTGAAATCATTTTACATTGATTTCCCAATTTATTTCAATTTACCAATTAAATTTCTAGTTGGATTTCCAGCTTATCTTCTTTTAATAAATTCCTTTTTAAGGAAATAAATTTCAATCGTTTCTTTCAATCTATTTAAAAATCCAAATTCTTAAATTAAATTCTTCAAATTATAATCACTATTTTACGAAATCCATTTATTTAACATTTTCACTTGATTCTGGAATTAATTCGATAAGATTATAAAAATTAACTTTTTATACTTTAAAATTCATTTCTTCAAAATTTATTCAATTTCTAAGATTGATTCACTTAGAAATTTCTACTTGAATTTCAAAAATTCAACTTCGTTTATCTTTGGAATCCAATGATATCAAACATCCATTCAGCTAAATTTTAGCTTTCAAACAATTTCCAGACATCAATTCAATAACATCAATAATCATTCACAGGTTATCACATCACAGTAGAAATAAATTCAATCAATGTGAGGGGTCCAGTTGGATCCCTCCAACCTGTTTCCCTGCATCCAAAGATGTTAGCACAATACCAATTCCACTTCGAGGTGGAATATCGCGGTATATAGGTTTTATAAAAATCCGCTTACTAACGGTGCAATAGGGTCTCATCCGCTATACGAGGCGGGAAATCATCAATCCAATATATACATATGCCAATATGTATATATTGCTACATATATAGATATATCCTATCATATCTAATATCACATCCAATAGCAATCAATAACTGCAAAAATTCCACATTCAATTTGAGTGAGAAAAATCTCACCTTAGCTTTTTAATTTGCCATCCATTTTCCCATTTTTATTCCAGCTTAGCTTTTTAATTTGCCATCCATTTTCCCATTTTTATTCTAGCTTTACTCGATTTCCTTGATTTTTAACCTTGTATAAACAATTTATTAATATTTGAATCAACTGAAAAATTAAATTTTCATTTTAAAATTTCAATTATCCCATAAATTAAATTTCTAACAAATCTCCCTTTAAATAATATTTTTCATTTGAAAAGAATTTCTTAATAAAAGTAAATCAAAGTTCATTTTCTTTACTATCATCAATGGCGTCCTCAGTCCTCCCTGTCGCACCCCCCATCTCCTTCGTCCCCAGCAAATACAATTCCATTCTGTCCCCTTCATCCCCCAACTCCCCTGGCGCCCCCACCCAACAAGAGTTCCCACCCCGAGTCCCTCCGCCTCCACCCGGATCCAAACAGCCGCTTTGCATCGAGATACCTGCCAAAACGTATGCTCAGGTTGCGAGCTCTGCTCCTCGTTCCCCCCTCCTACCCAACCCCCCGGCCAGAAGACGTCACCCACTGCCTCAGTTCAAAAATGTGCGCCATACGGTTGAATTTCTAAAAAAAGAAAACCGTTGCCTTCGCTGTGCAGGCCTCCGACACGTGGCGCAGTCTTGCAGAGATGCAAAGATTTGCTATAAGTGCGGATTTTTCGGGCATCCACAATCTCACTGTCCCAATAAAATCCCTAGTCAGCCTCAGGCTCGAATAACTAGCAAAGTCCCCTCCTCTTCCAATAAGGACAAACAACCCTCTGCCGGCTGGGCCCCAATGTCCAATCCCCTCTCAGATCGTACGAAACCCTTCAGCTCCCCTAGACAAATCATTTCCCCTGCATCTCCTCATAGCCCACCTCATACCCCTAAACAGCATCATTATTCATCTCCAAACCCTAAAACTTTCGCAATGGCAGACCCTTCACTACTTCTCGTCGCAAACATTATCTCTGGCACCTGGTCCCTAGACTCCCTCCGCCACACGCTATCCTCTACATTCCAACACAGAGACTGGCCTCTCTGGCTTCAATCCGACAACAGCTTCATCTTCTACTGCCCCTCATTCCTTATCAGAGACCAAATCCTCCAAAAATCGTCCATCCCTACAACCGCGGGAACTATACAATTCCACCCCTGGTCGGAGCTGGACCGCCCCGCGCCGACATTGGACCCACCTTCATGGGCAAGAATCTCTGGGTTCCCTGAACTACTCCGTTTCAACTCAGAAGCCATTTCGGAAGCTGTTAAGCCAGTAGGTAGATTCCTGGCTCAAGATGATTGCGAATGGGCTGAGCTTGACCACCGTTTTCTATACATCCAAATCCAGTTCTATAGTGGCATCATCTCCCCATCTTCCTATGTCTCGGTCCTTAACAACACTGAATACCTCCTTCGTATAGAAAGATGGGAACACGAGCACCCGAACAGGCGCCCAGAGAACCACCTGCTAGGTTTCGACTACGAAAGGCACTTCCCTATCTTCGAGCAACACATCCAGATAGACGACCTAGAGTCAGACGAAAGATTTGACGTCCTGAACTACTCCCCCATCTTCTCAGGCTCCCCACCGGCGCCTGGCCTTATTTACGACCAATCCTTCGAGGTGGTGGGCCCAAGAGGTTGGGACCCATGGCCAGTCCAGGAACACAGGTGGGACCCCTTCTCTGACCTGGACCTCTCATCCCCGCTCTTCCAGCAAATTCCAACCACTCCGCCCCCACCCGTCCCTCCTCATCCTCCCCCCAACCATGCCCCTCATACAAACACCCAATCTCTTCCGGTGCAGATCCTCCACTCCCCACTCCAAACTGACCCCCCCTCTCCCACTCTTCAATTCCCTATCCACAGCCCAGAGGAACTCAGTCAAGTGGCCCCTCCTAGAACAAATCAAGAGCTTCAGCCTGACACTCAAGCGGTAGCACAGTGGTCTCAGCCAATCACACCGACAGCGGTGCGTCGTAGCTCCAGACTGGACAGAGCAGCATCGCATCCTGGTAGTTTCTTTAAACACGTTGTCTTTTCGTCACTTAATAAAAGCCTAAATAAAAAAATGGCACGTTGCATGGGAGTTAACCTGCATGGAGAGCATTACTCCTCCATGCAGGCACTAGAATCGGAGCGCTTATCATTCTCCCAATGAAGCTAATATCCTGGAATACACGGGGGTTGGGGGACCCCAGCAAAAGACACGCTGTTAGCCTTGTCATATCCCCTCACAAAGTAGACATTCTTTTCCTGCAAGAATCCAAACTATCAGACCCAAACCCCAACATACTCAGACAGATCGGTGGGCCATTCCTAACTGGGTGGGCCCACATTAATGCTGTCGGCTCGTGCGGCGGTATTATGACAGCCTGGAATGAATCCGTGTGGTCCCACTGCCAAACTTTCTACCACACTTCAGCCCTACATGTAGCCCTTCGACACTTACAAACTAACACAATCTTCTTCTTCACAAATATCTATGGCCCACACAACCCTCAAAATAGAAACGACCTCTGGACAAACTGTCTCTCCTTCTCCTCACACATCAATGGCCCCTGGGTCGTTGGAGGAGATTTCAACACCACCAAATCCCCAACAGAAAGGAACTCTGGCAACCTTTCCCAAGACTCCGAAGCCTTTAATCAGTTCATCAACCAGTGCTCCCTAATTGACCCACCCATTAATAATCGCCTTTACACCTGGTCAAACCGCAGATCTGACCCATCCCTCGCAAAACTAGACCGCTTCCTTTTCAACCCAGCCTGGGAGGACTTATTTCCCCTCTCCATCGTCTCGGGCCTAGCCACTGTTATCTCCGACCATTGCCCACTCCTCCTAGACACGGGTTCCCTAGCTTGCCACAACAGACCCTTCAGGTTCGAACGTCTCTGGCTCCTCGAGCCATCTTTCGACAACTTCATCAGAGAAATCTGGACTCAGCCCTCCCCCATACAATCTGCCACAGCCAGGGTAGTCTCCAAGCTCCGCTCTCTACGAAAAATCATCAAACCCTGGGCCAAATCAGTTTGGGGCTCCATTCGTTTGCGCATCTCAGCCATCCAAGATGAGATTCTTGACCTTAATATCCTGGAAGAAACCTCCCCGCTCCCTGATCCGGACCGCTCTCGTCTGAGAGAGCTGGAAGCGGACCTTGACAGGTTGCTACTGCAAGAAGAAATTGGCTGGAAGCAACGGTCCAAAGCGAAATGGATCGAAGACGGAGACAAGAACACTGCCTACTTCCACCGTCTTGCCAACGGCAGACGTAGATCCAATCACATCCCCGAAATCACTCACGACAACATCACTACCACTGATCAATCGGCCATCCTCAAACTCTTCACCGACCATTACCGATCCATTCTTGGCCTTCACCCCCCTCCTCTCCCCCCAATCGATTGGAATCTGATCTACCCGGTTAACCCCCTCATCCCCATTGACCAGCCCTTCACTGAAGAAGAAATTTGGGCAGCGCTTAAAAGCATGTCGGACGATAAGGCTCCTGGCCCAGATGGTTTCGGGCCTCTCTTCTTCAAACACTACTGGGAAATCGTCAAGTACGACATCATCGAAATGTGCTCTGAATTCCATACCAATCCAAATTCTGTGGACCGCATCAACTACGCAAATATCATTCTTCTCCCAAAATCCCCAGGCGCCACCTCCCTCTCGTCCTTTCGCCCCATTAGCCTCCTGAACACAACCTTTAAGATCATAACCAAGGTCCTAGCCAACCGCCTCCAGAGCGTCATAGCCCCCCTTATTGGAATCGAGCAATCTGCATTCATCTCGGGCCGTAACATCATGGACTGCGTAGCAATGACCCAGGAGATCATTTCCTTTTGCCACTTGACCTCAACACCAGGAATGCTACTCAAACTAGATTACTCAAAAGCGTTCGACTCTGTTAACTGGCAATTCATAGGGGAGCTAATGGCACACAGAGGCTTCCCCACAAAATGGTGTAACTGGATATCCTCTATACTCAACTCAAGCATGTCCTCGATAGCCATCAATGGGATCTCGGGGGGCCTAATCAAATCGGCCCGCGGACTGCGACAAGGTGACCCACTTTCTCCCCTACTCTTCGTTCTGGTGGCCGATGTGTTCAATCGCATGATCAAATTAGCAATTTCGAACAACATCTTTCAGGGTATCAACCTCCCCAACTCTAACCTAACCATATCCAACCTCCAATTCGCGGACGACACCATCCTATTCGCATCACCCACGATCAACCACATCCACTGCCTCAAAGTAGCACTATATTCATTTGAACTCATATCAGGCTTGTCCATTAACTTTAGCAAAAGTTCCATCACCATGCTCGGTAAAGCTGATAACCTCGGGCCAACCTGTTCCAGCCTGCTCAACTGTAAGATTACACACTTCCCCATCTCCTACCTCGGTGTCCCTATCCGTCCAACCAAATTGCATAGATCCGATTGGTCCCCCCTCATCGCCAAGATAGAAAAAAGACTCCACTCATGGAAAGCCCATTCCTTGTCCTCAGCAGGGCGCCTAGTCCTCGTTAAATCCGTTCTATCATCGATCCCCACTTACTGGATGTCACTATACAAACTCCCTTCCTGGATAATCAAAAAAATCGATTCAATCAGAAGTTCCTTTCTGTGGAACGGTAGCAACATAAAGAGGCTCGTAAACTGGCAAACTGCCTGCCTTCCCCTGACAAATGGTGGCCTTGGAATCACTAATCTAATTGACTTCAACTTATCGCTCCTCGCCAAATGGCTCTGGCGATTCCTAACCCCTGGCCCCACCCTCTGGAAATCATGGATCACCACCCTACACTATCACTCTAACCCTCACCTTGTCCTCCACGCCCCCAACGGCATAAAACCATCCCCCTTCTGGTCTGGAGTAGTTTCGACCCTACCACGCGTCAAAAGGCTATTCCACGTCAACCCGGGAAACGGGGCTAATTGTCTCTTCTGGTTAGACACTTGGCACAATCAACTTCCACTCTCCTCCATCCTCCCCAACCTCTTCGCTCACACAACTAATATCTTCACCTCCATCTCCGACATTTCCACTTCGGGCCCAGCCCAGCTTCTCCCGGCTTCATACTTTGACCTCTATACCCTCAACGAGATTCACCTCGCCTCCTCAATTCTCCGCAACACCCATCTCAACTCCCGACCAGATTCCTTCACCTGGGCACCCAACCCCTCATCCGGCTTCTCCGTTGCCTCCTGCTACGCCCACCTAAACAACCCTGGACGACTATTCACCTTCCCCAGACTCTGGAAGTGCAGGATTCAGCCCCGCTTTGCTTTCCTGCAATGGTGCCTCATCCATGGGCGAATTAACACAAGAGACAGACTCCTCCGCCATAACATTGTAGTAGACCCCAGCTGCGTCCTATGTTCCACCTCAACAGAAAGTTTGCAACATCTCTTCTTCGAGTGTGATTTTGCTGTCAGGGTCTGGGCGGCGACAACTGCTCACATCCTCGGACATATCCCCACGTTCACCTCATTTTTCGACCACTGGCAGAACAACCCCCCCAACTACCACATAGATCTCACGGTTGCTATTTTCAGTTGGTGGATCTGGGCCGAGCGCAATGCACGTGTATTCTGCAAGCCCATATCCAGCCTTGAAGAAACCTGTAGACGTATTACTCACCATTTCTCATCTATATCAGGTCGTAGCTTCTCCGCTCCGTTCAGGCTGAGACTTCCTCACCCCAGCTCCCCACAGGCGGAATCCTCGGGCAGCACATCAGCAGTTCCTCCTGACAGGCATCGTGGGCACCACTAAACCGCGACTTAGCTCCGGCCTTTTCATCACTGCGCTTTTTTCCACTATATGTATTTTGTTTATATAACTCTGTCTGCTTCTCAATACTTTTGGCCAGCGATCAGGCTTGTTGATCGCAATATTTACTAATTTATATAATATCTAATCGGCTGTGTAGTGCCACGCTACACAACCGTGTTGCTCAAAAAAAAAATAATAATATTTTTCATTTGAAACTAAAATTTTTATTCGACTAAAAATTTAGTTTTAACAAATTTTCCTTACCGTTATATTTTTCTTCCTTTCCCATATATATATACTTACTGTTTTCTTAGACATATTTAGATTGAAATATACATATGTATATATGAAAGAAAAACTACAGCTCCACCTTATAGTAAGTTTTTTTTTATACATCATCTTCTTTCACAAATTTTAAATTTTGAATCGGTAAACATGGATTGTTACCTCGATCGAGCAACGCAGATGAACTCGATGCCGATTCTCCTCCTCCCTGTGCCCAGATAATCACGATACTAAAATGCTCGTTCGATACCAAATCACGACCACTTCATCATCCTTAGCCTCGACTCCAGTTGAACCTACCGCCTCTGACATCGCGAACATCACCACGCTACAGCTCGAATCGCCTACTGCCTCGCGATACCCCAAGCCCTAGGCGTCGCGAAACAGTTCGACACCAAGATCCCCACGCAGCCTCGACGTCGACAAACCTCCCCAATCCATCGAAGCTTCCGCCTCATCGAAAACCACCCTGACAAACGCAAATCGCGACCTCGAGAGTCCCTCGCCCCCTACCAGGCTTCGATCGATCGCTGTTGCTTAGCACGAACACGCGACGTCTTCGACTTCGATTTGGCATTCAGATTTCGATCGGGAAAGACGAGAACGTGAATTTCTTCTTCGAACAGTTTTGAACGAGGGAAAAAAAAAGTGGGATTCGAGATAATAAGGAAGGAAACTGCTATTCGATTGAATATCGATTTGGGCATATGGTATTCGTTCGTTCGAACTGGGAGGATGGAACGATTTCTTTTATTTGAGACTGTTAGCGGCCATTTTTATTTGTTTTCTGCTCGACATTTTATTTCGTTTTCGATTTGAACTGGAGAGGGATGGATATCAAAGCATCGGCCATGCTTTGAGATGAAGGGGTATGGTTTGCACGATAAATTTCGTGATATCAGGCGCGATACAAGGAAGATAATTTGCTGACTTTGACCAAATTTTAAATTTAAATTTAAATCGAATTCGTTTTAAAACTCCAATGCGTTTTCTAACCGTACGGTCACATATCAACTCCGAAAAATACGAAAATTGAAATCCGGTAAAAATTCAATATTACGGACCCAATGGAACTGGTTTCGTCGAATTCCGAGACTGTGTGAAAAATGACTATTTTTAAATATCGATTCGAACGATTAAATTTCAAAACTGAACAAAACAGTCTGAAATTAAATTCTGAAGCTCCTGTTATTTTCAGTATTGTCAATACGAATTTTAAAAGCTTTCGAAATATTTTTCTTCGGCTTACAATTGAAGATTCGAAATTTTATTCACCTTACAATAGATTAAATTTTATAATTTAATCGTCAAATTCAAAGTTATATCGGGGATTCAAATTAAATCATCGTTCAAATATTTAAAATTAATTAAATATTTTCAATTTAATTTGTTCAAAATTCTGGGTCGTTACAGACTTCCCTCCTTAAAAGAATTTCGTCCCGAAATTACAAGTTAGGAAAAAAAAAGTCCTTAACTCGTCTACTATTTTTCAACATCCAATAGTTTTATCAAATTTTCAAAACAAATCTTTCTACTAAAGATTCGTTATCGTTTAAACTAACTTTCTAAACACTTTCATAGTTTTCAAACAACATTGTTTACCTCAAAATTCAAATTTAAATTTAAATTCAAATTTAAACTTTCAAAATTTTCTCAAAAATTTTCTAACACCCGAAATTTTCGAAAAATTTCGCCAGCGTCTCCTTTGCGCGGCTAATACGGCACGACTACAAAACGTCCCTACGGACTCTCAGATTTCAAAAAGAAAAAGATAAAAACCAAGCGGCTAGAGAAATAAGTCATCAAATCTCATATTCAAATTTAAATACATACCTTTTTCGAGCAATTCAAATTATCTTTGAAAATCAAATCCCAATTCCTTTACACCTGTATATCCTACTAGCCATAATATCTAGTTACACATCCAAACCATTTTGCAAATTCTATTACAAAATTTTCAATATAACTGCTTATATCATCTTTAAGTTCATTATTGAAGTTATATATCCATTTTCATTCCATTTTACAGTTTACATTCATTTGAATTCAATTCACAATTTTAATTCTATTGGAATTCAATTTATCTTTATTTATAATCATTGAATTTAATTCGTTCAAACCTTATTCATTTGGTCAATAATCAATTAGCTTCACTTACTAACTTTCAGTTTAATACATCATACATCAAATTAAATTCTAGTTCTATTCACTTACAAATTCAAAATAAATCTCAACTTTCATTTTAAATTGAATCTCATTTCTATCAGATTCTCAAATATTTTATAAGTCTTCGACTTACTTACATTTTGATTTATCAAATCATTTATACATTCACTTACTAATTTCATTCCATTAGAATTCTATTTTCAATTATAAATTCATATTCACAATTTCATTCCATTATTGAATTTTAAATTTTCAATTACCTTCTTGAATTCTATTCCAAGTTATAAATTCATTTACAATTTGAATTTCATTCCAATCAGATCTCAATATTTTATAAGTTATCAATCTCATAATATTTCATAAATATTTTTATATAGTATTCCAGAGTCTTTTCAACCTTTCAAAACCATTTTTGAAAACAATTCAAATTCTATCTTTTGAATTTCTAAAACCAAATCCAAATTTTTTTCAAACAACTTCCATTTAAAACAGTTTGGCAGCAATTCCTCTTTTGGAAACCCGAAAATGAATTCTAATGATGTGGCCATCATCATCAGGATTATTTTCCAGCGACCGAAAAGAGTTTAGAGCTTTTCATTCCTCCAAAATACTTTTCAAAACCTTTGAAATTCATTTTCAAATCAAAAAGGAATTTAAACCTTCCAAATCCCCAAAATTTTCAAATTCTTTTCAAACATTTCCAAAAACTTCTCTGGAGTTCCGTTTTAAATTACAAATCACTTTTATAATTTACATTCTCACACTTCATTTATATGTGAATTTATTTCTTAACTTTGGAGTTATAATTTCAATTTCTCATTTAATTTCATATAATAATGATAACATTTCAATATTATCACTTTCTAACAACCAAACATCCATATACTATAATAATTCATAGAAAAACATTTCTTTTCTATACAAAAATAGTTTTGGGCAAAATTATTTCATTTACCCTATTTTAAAACGATACTATGTCGTCTTGCCTCGTTTAAGTGTTTAGAAATCCCAATCGATAATATGGCGTCCCACATACCGACCAAAATTCACAAACATCTCAACGGATAAGCAAACACAATATAAAACATTTTTATATTCACTAACAAATACGCGCTCATATCTATTTTTACACTCAACTCATTCTAGAGTACTACTGACTCTATCTCTAATGAGTAACACCCAACAGAGCAGGGTTGTCGCTTAACCATATGCTCTGATACCACCTGTAAAGACCCGCAAATCCGTCTTCCGAAAACCCGACACTGCTACGTCCACTGTAGCAACTGTCGAACAATCGGATGGCGGAAACGCGAACTTTAATGTTTAAAAGAAGAGGAAGAAGAAAAGATAGAAGAACAAGAGAAGAAAGAGAGAATAGAGAAGAACAACAACACGGAAGAACAACAGAACAGAAAACAATATCAGAATCTTACACATCGCAGCGGAACAATATATAATAGATAAATCAGTAATCTTTTAAACAAAGAATTATATCATTTTATACATACATCAATCATCAGAGTCAATATACAACTCAGTACAACAATGGACAGTTATATAACTTGTCCTCATACAGAATACACAGCGGAATAAATATTATTAGATACAAATACTACGTCTCGTCATCCAGCTTATCTCCAAAGCTCCAGAATATCCAGAATATCCTGATAATCTAACTCTAGACTGCCCGTGTGGAAATTGGTGGGCACCCAGAGTTTAGAAGGGAACAATAAACTCCGAGTCAGTCATGGTGACTGGTGTGAGATCGTAAAACAGTTTTATCTTTAAAATAAACAACAGAAAAATTTTAAAGTAAATTCGCAATGCTTTTGGAAAATGAAACTACCATAAGACCTCCCACCACACACACAATGCAAACGCAGACTTGGAGGAGATTTCTTCTTATGATAGTCAAAGATGCTTACTACGCGAAAATCAAATTCTTTTTGATATTATTATTAGTGCATAGTGTAGAAAACATTTCGAAAGTACAATATAAATCTTAGCCAGCATAGGTACCATTATAGTATGCTTGCTATAGCTACCATATTAAATAGCAGGTTCTACAACTAAAACCGTACAAGGCTCGTATTGTTTCTTTGGATTTCCAACAAATGGTCAGGCTAAGGAACTTCCTATCCACGATGGGTACGTCCCTGGAATAGACGACCCGAGAACCTAACCGGATCTCTGCCAACACAAGGCCGGGTTACCTCTGCAAAAATAGGTAACTACTAACACGCGTATGCCATCCCCCGATCGTCACCGATCTTCCCGAGGATCCCCGATTCGCAACAAACCACATAGTAATAATAATGCAGTAACCACAGAGGTTAAGTATCTGGGCTCCATACCATGATACCACCTTTATCCAGAAGGAATGACATACACTAAGGGGCGCTACTCCCTAGAACCTTGCTGCATCCTTCCTGTTTCGACCATTTCCGGGGTGTGAGGCTCGACGAAGTCTCGTCCACAAAGCTACGCTTTCTACAAAGCCCTGCTTCGGGTCAAACAAAATGATCAACCTATGATCACAAAGATATAAGATCAAACAAATGATCATATCACAAATGATCAAACACTGATCATTTCACAGCAACACTTAGTATGCCACGTTACCAAATTGGGAATATATCGCTGATAAATTTCAACTACATAACCTCTGAGCTCGTACGTCTCAGAGAAGGGTGTTAAGCTAAGAGAATAAATTCTCCGCCACCAACAGAAATGTATTTGAAAGAAATCAGCTTTATATCTCAAATTGTAACGTCAGACACACAATCCATACAAGTCTGTTCCGGGATCGAACAAAACCGAAGGCACTTCTCACGAAGCCCTTGCATTTCCGGATAATTTTCTAATCACGTCCGGACTTCCCGTCACTAAGGGTGATAAAACCTCTAAATCGAAGATCAGTCGATGTAGAGTAACTCGACGGTAATCCTTCCGTTTTCAAAAATATCCGGTCTTCAACACCGGTCTTCAAATGCAATTCATAACGACGTATCACATATTCGGAATGGGTTATACGACCCCATGGTCCTTTCCCGGCTAACCCGAATAGTGAGCGCTTATTTAAAAATAAGTGTGGCATTCAAATTCATTCAATTCACAACAAATACCTATCTAAAGGTAATTATTGATAGTCGGTTATTTAACTATCAATAAAGATGCGCAACATCATTAGATTCCAAATAATTTTCCAAAATTATTTATTTTCCAAAAATATCTTTACTAGATATAAAATTTCCACACTTCAAAATAAATCAATATTTATTTTCAAAACGAATTCCCATTTCCTTTATAAATTCCATATTTAATTTATATTTTCGAATATCTACTGATATTCGATTTTCAATCGATTTCAATATTCATTTCTGATTTATCTTTACAAAGATAAATTCTAAAACGTTTCATTTCATTTTGGAAAAGCATTTCCATTCTTATTAATAATAAGAAATTCACAAGTCTATTTATTTTCAACATTTGAAAATATTCGTTATACTTAAATCAAAATTAAGTATAATTTCATTCTTTAAGGAAATCACTTACTATGACAATATTTATTCGAGTCAAAACGAATGTTACGTAAAACATCGTTACGACGACTCAAAATCACTAGTATAGGGATTCGGATTTAAGATAGATATATAAATCCCAATACTAGATAAAAACATTTCCTTTCGGAAATCATTTACTATAACAACAGTGTTATAGTCCACCATTTCCTTATTTTTCGAAAACGTCTATTTCAACAATAAAAATGTTGAAATCTATGCTTTCGATTCATAATACATTTTAAAACATCGTCTAAAACAATTAACTTCATTTCAAATATCACTTTCCCAAAATAATATCCATTTCACTTAATAATATATTCACTGTCCAAAATCGTGAATATACTTTACTAATTACATTTCACTATTTTCTACACGTTTTATTTCAATAATAATTCACTATCCAAAATCGCGAATATATCTCCTTTAATAATCTTCTATATTTAATTTATCAAATTCAATCGATTTCGAATTTATAAACACGGTTATAAATTCTATTTCTATTTTAACAACAACCTCGACTTATAAATCTTCTTTTTATCAACTTCTATATTTTTACTTATCAAAATAAGTGATTTCGGATTTATAAACAACTTTTATAAAATTTCAATTCTATTTATAAAAACTTCAATCCCAAATCAATTTCGATATTGATTTAAAAATTTATTTATCACTACTAAGTAAATTCCTCATTTTTTCTCAAATTATTCAATATTCTGTTTTAAAATGGATTCTTCAAATTGAAATCATTTTACATTGATTTCCCAATTTATTTCAATTTACCAATTAAATTTCTAGTTGGATTTCCAGCTTATCTTCTTTTAATAAATTCCTTTTTAAGGAAATAAATTTCAATCGTTTCTTTCAATCTATTTAAAAATCCAAATTCTTAAATTAAATTCTTCAAATTATAATCACTATTTTACGAAATCCATTTATTTAACATTTTCACTTGATTCTGGAATTAATTCGATAAGATTATAAAAATTAACTTTTTATACTTTAAAATTCATTTCTTCAAAATTTATTCAATTTCTAAGATTGATTCACTTAGAAATTTCTACTTGAATTTCAAAAATTCAACTTCGTTTATCTTTGGAATCCAATGATATCAAACATCCATTCAGCTAAATTTTAGCTTTCTAACAATTTCCAGACATCAATTCAATAACATCAATAATCATTCACAGGTTATCACATCACAATAGAAATAAATTCAATCAATGAGAGGGGTCCAGTTGGATCCCACCAACCTGTTTCCCTGCATCCAAAGATGTTAGCACAATACCAATTCCACTTCGAGGTGGAATATCGCGGTATATAGGTTTTATAAAAATCCGCTTACTAACGGCGCAATAGGGTCTCATCCGCTATACGAGGCGGGAAATCATCAATCCAATATATACATATGCCAATATGTATATATTGCTACATATATAGATATATCCTATCATATCTAATATCACATCCAATAGCAATCAATAACTGCAAAAATTCCACATTCAATTTGAGTGAGAAAAATCTCACCTTAGCTTTTTAATTTGCCATCCATTTTCCCATTTTTATTCCAGCTTGACTCGATTTCCTTGATTTTTAACCTTGTATAAACAATTTATTAATATTTGAATCAACTGAAAAATTAAATTTTCATTTTAAAATTTCAATTATCCCATAAATTAAATTTCTAACAAATCTCCCTTTAAATAATATTTTTCATTTGAAACTAAAATTTTTATTCGACTAAAAATTTAGTTTTAACAAATTTTCCTTACTGTTATATTTTTCTTCCTTTCCCATATATATATACTTACTGTTTTCTTAGACATATTTAGATTGAAATATACATATGTATATATGAAAGAAAAACTACAGCTCCACCTTATAGTAAGTTTATTTTTTTTATACATCATCTTCTTTCACAAATTTTAAATTTTGAATCGGTAAACATGGATTGTTACCTCGATCGAGCATCGCAGATGAACTCGATGCCGATTCTCCTCCTCCCTGTGCCCAGATAATCACGATACTAAAATGCTCGTTCGATACCAAATCACGACCACTTCATCATCCTTAGCCTCGACTCCAGTTGAACCTACCGCCTCTGACATCGCGAACATCACCACGCTACAGCTCGAATCGCCTACTGCCTCGCGATACCCCAAGCCCTAGGCGTCGCGAAACAGTTCGACACCAAGATCCCCACGCAGCCTCGACGTCGGCAAACCTCCCCAATCCATCGAAGCTTCCGCCTCATCGAAAACCACCCTGACAAACGCAAATCGCGACCTCGAGAGTCCCTCGCCCCCTACCAGGCTTCGATCGATCGCTGTTGCTTAGCACGAACACGCGACGTCTTCGACTTCGATTTGGCATTCAGATTTCGATCGGGAAAGACGAGAACGTGAATTTCTTCTTCGAACAGTTTTGAACGAGGGAAAATAAAAGTGGGATTCGAGATAATAAGGAAGGAAACTGCTATTCGATTGAATATCGATTTGGGCATATGGTATTCGTTCGTTCGAACTGGGAGGATGGAACGATTTCTTTTATTTGAGACTGTTAGCGGCCATTTTTATTTGTTTTCTGCTCGACATTTTATTTCGTTTTCGATTTGAACTGGAGAGGGAGAGGGATGGATATCAAAGCATCGGCCATGCTTTGAGATGAAGGGGTATGGTTTGCACGATAAATTTCGTGATATCAGGCGCGATACAAGGAAGATAATTTGCTGACTTTGACCAAATTTTAAATTTAAATTTAAATCGAATTCGTTTTAAAACTCCAATGCGTTTTCTAACCGTACGGTCACATATCAACTCCGAAAAATACGAAAATTGAAATCCGGTAAAAATTCAATATTACAGACCCAATGGAACTGGTTTCGTCGAATTCCGAGACTGTGTGAAAAATGACTATTTTTAAATATCGATTCGAACGATTAAATTTCAAAACTGAACAAAACAGTCTGAAATTAAATTCTAAAGCTCCTGTTATTTTCAGTATTGTCAATACGAATTTTAAAAGCTTTCGAAATATTTTTCTTCGGCTTACAATTGAAGATTCGAAATTTTATTCACCTTACAATAGATTAAATTTTATAATTTAATCGTCAAATTCAAAGTTATATCGGGGATTCAAATTAAATCATCGTTCAAATATTTAAAATTAATTAAATATTTTCAATTTAATTTGTTCAAAATTCTGGGTCGTTACATATATATATATTTATATATGATTATAAATTTAAATATCTGAATCTATTTTTAAACCGTTTTACCAAGTAAACAAATTAGATATTTTGAAAATAATTTTGAATATCAAAATTATTGACTTTGCGATAATGATTTGTTATAGTAAAATAAATTAAAATTTTAAATAATATAATATATATGTATATTAAATTTTTTTTGGACAACAATGTGCATATAAATGGACAAATGTTCCCGTTGAAGTGTAAATCGCATCACCTATAAAGTACACATTAACTATGTACACCATATATATGTTGCATGTGCACTTTACATATATAAGTGTATTTGATACACTTATAAGATTATAATTAAATTTAAACTAAATTAAATCATTTATAATAAAATAAGGATTTTATTTAAAATATTTTAAAGTGGATTTGAAATGAATTAGACTTCATAGGCCCAACAATGACCTAAAATAGAATAATTTTTCAGATTCACCCATTTAACCGACTACTACATGATCAAACTCTTTCAATAGCCTATGAAGTCTAAATTAGCAGTATTAGGGCTAGCTTATTAAAGCATATCCATTTTATAAGGTGTTTAGAAAGATAGTGTCTAAGGTTCGGTTTGGATAATCAAGTACCCTGCCCTATTTGGCTACTGGTCTGACTCGAAGGATGAAGTAAGCTTAAAGATTATCCTCAATATAAAAGCCTTAATTGTTTCAGGGCCTTGGCTAATTTTTCAAATTCTGATGTGAAAATTTAAACAATATTTTAAATTTAAAAGTTAAGTTCAAAATATGAATGAAATTTTATAAATGTTATAAAATATTTTCAAAATTGTTTTGAAAATTAATTAATTATTTTCAAAATTTTATTATAATAAAGTGGATAAATTAAATAAATAATTGATGAAAAGACAATTAATTAGATTATAACACACACACGTACATACACATATCTTAAGATGTTTAAGGTAAATAATAATAAATTTTCAAAATTAGTTATATTTTAATTAAAAGATTTTAATTAGTTAAATGTTAATTAATAAATATACATGTATAATGATATATGCATATATAATTGCTATAAATGTTGTAGTCAACATTCAATTTTAAAATGTCTAAAATGAATAAAATAAAATAAATTAAAGTGTTAACTAAATAATTAGTTAAATGTAATGACCCGTAAATCTATCACTTTGATAAAATATATTTATTTTTAAAATTTATTTAAATAAAGGGCTGATAATAGAAATAATATTATTTTGAATAATAGTAATCTTATTTTGAATAGATATTTACAAAAATATTTTCCTCGAAATTTAAATCGATAAAATGGCCGAAAACCATTTTATCAAAAAACAGCTCTATAATCGTAAAACGTCGTGCACATGGCTGGATACATATGCTTATTTTATAATTAAATAAGAATATGAAATAAAATCAATTGAATTGTTTTTGAAAATAAAATGTGTTTTTGACATCGTTTTTATGCCCTATATTTAATAATTGATTAATTAAATTTAATTAATATTTAATGATTTAATAATTATTATAATTATTCAAATAATAATTTTTAAATGATAGTAATTCATTTTAAATAGTTATAAAGTGTTAAGAAATTATTTATGATAATTTTTTAAAGACAAATAATTGATTTGAAAATATAAGAAAAAAATCAATATCATTTTATCGGTATAATAGCAATTTTTGTAAATAATTATTAATATTAATTTATATGGTTTTATAAATGAAATGTGATCATTTTAATTTATTAATAATGATAAGAATTTTTTTTTCAAATATATGTATATAAATTGATAAGTGAAAATGTGACCGATAATCGATTTCCCTGTTTTCAACGATTTAATGATCAAAAGTTGTTCGAAGCCGTTTGAAATGTTGTTATCCTCTTGTGCCACATGCACATCATAACATATATATGTGTACACGAACACTTTAATATATACATATTACAAAATATTAAAATAATTTCCTAAAACTTAATACTTAAGTAACCAAAAAGAAAACATCAACTCACCTTACAACACCATCACCACCACTATCACCTCAAACATCACCATTACATAGGGGGAAGGGGGAGCCACACATGTAGGGGGGTTAGGAGGGGTGTGGGTCAAGGGCAAAATGGTAATTCTACCATTAGATATTTTTTCCAATTTTTCTCCTATAAATACCCATCCACTTTCTCATATTTTTTCACCATATTCTTATCATCTTCTTCTCCACTTCGAGCTTCTTTTCATGGCTTCTATGCTTAAAAAATAATGGAAAAATATTCAGCAAAAGAAAATTAAAATCGTATAATATATATAAGTTATTGATCCACTTCAAAACAAGCTCAAAACTCTTCCCTTCCTCTTCCTAAACCCACGGCCATCTCCTCCATTCACCAAGGCCGTGAGCTCCATCATCTACAAGGCTAGGCCGAGCCCTCCTAAGGTTCTCAAGCTCGATTTCATTAACTTTGATTCGATCATAGCGAAGCTATAACCGATTTTAAACTAGCCCGTTGGAAAAATGAAGGTGAGAAACTCCTAAATTATAGTTTTATATGCTATTGAATGTTATATATGTTTGATTATGATTGTTGATGATGATTGTTTAATATGAATGTTGAATATATATGCAAGTCACGGAAATACACGTCGATAAGCGCAAAGGAAATCACTTTCATTTATTTAATGAATTGGTGTATATGGAATGTTAAACCTCTTTAAAAAAGTTTAAAAATGAGTTTGAAATGTTTTATAAACATTTGAAAGTGTTTTGGTGAAGTTTGAAAAGTAATTAAAAACTTAGTCAAAAATAGGTGCGTCGTGTAACGATAGTTCGCGATTTCGTGCCATAAAGGTCAAACGAGTATTTAGAATGAAATACAGCTTGGAATTATTTGAGATAAGAATTTTCCGAACTATTATATCCATAGTTTTCAAACAAAGAAAGAAAATCGAGATTTCGATCAGTACATTTTGAAATATGAGTAAAACATTTTTTTGGAAAATTCGCGGTTTTGCAATTCGGAATCCATAAAAGGATTTCTTTGAAAATGATATTTTAAAATATAAAATAAATTCTAAAAATATTTGAAAATGTTTTAAAAGTGATTTGAGTTGTAAAAATGAATTTTCAAATGATAAAAAGTCGTTTTGATTAATATAGCTTAAAAAGAACTTTCCGTAGCACTTTTCTTTAACTTTTGAAATATAGTATTAAACGCAACCATTCTTTTCCAAATATTTTTAGATGATTAATAAAGTATTTTAAAAATTATTCAAACGATTTATGGAGTGGTTAAATGTTAAATGATTTAGAGTCGATCAAATAACTTTACCGCCTTATGGGTGTCAAAGAGATAGTGTCTAAGCTTGAGTTTGGAAAACCAGTTTCCTGTTCTCCCTGGCTATCCGGACTAGTCCGATGGATGGGATAGTAAATTTGGTTTACGCGGATCAAAATTTTTCAAAGTAGAAAAGATATGATTTTTTTCCCAAATACAAATAACTTGGATTTTATGGAGATAATCTTCTTGTACTTGGTGTTAAAGCCCGAAGAGGGAACTTGTACTGTTCATGGAATTTAAAAGGTGATTTCGCCGTTATTCCGCCGATAGTACTTGTTGAATATGGGAATTGATATTGAGTAGAATTAGATGATTTCTATAGATTTTGCTCACTTAATATTTATTGGTTTTGGATTAACATCCTAGATAAAATAGTTTTAACTCATTAAAAATTTTGAGTTTTGAATTAAGAAATTTATGTTAAGATTTAAAAGAAATGGTATGGAAATATTTTCCTAAGTGAAAAATGAAATGATTTCGAATTATTCCCTGTTTAAAAAGGTTTAAAGTAATCAAAGGATTTGATAAGAGAGGTTTAATGATTCTGTATATACCGAAAAGAATGTTTTAGAAATATATATCTCCAAAAGATATTTTGATAAAAAGAAATTAATCAATTAAAGAATGATTCCCTATTAACAGAACATCTTTTTATCGATGATTGGTTCGAAGGAACCAGGGTTGGATTTGGGTAATCCCTATCCGAAGACCACTTCGAACCAATTTATGTATTCGAAGTAAAGACATGGATGTGATTTGGAAGATGAAATGTAGGGCTGCTTGTTAGTGACCCTCGGGGGAAATTTCCCACATCATATTATGTAGCGGTAGTTCTTCATTTACGATCTTCGATGCAAGGACTTCTCGCTACTAAACCTTGGGTAACTCCCGACAGGATGTGGTAGGAGAGGCCTTCGGTTTGTCCTGTTCTTGGGCAACTTGTATGGACGAATGTCTGATATTGCATTTCTAGTTACATAAATTGATCTCTATGAATGTATCATCTGTTTGGTGGCAGAGGAGGCAACTTCTCTTAGCTTAACACCCTTTCCTACGACGTACGAGCTCAAGAGTTATATGTTTGTAGAAATCAGTTGTGTGACTATGGGATGGCAATGTGGCATTCAAAGTGGGATGTGCTATGTGAAAGGTAATCGCTACCTCAGGCCTCATCAGCCGGTAATGGCTTAAACAGGGTACGCCGTAAGACTATGTGGTTCGAAACCATTTTGGTATGGTCATCACCTTTCTAGATTACTCTCTATATGTCGAGTATGTGGTGTATGCTATGGGGCCCTAGATAGGTCGGTTACTAATGGGGTGATGTCATATTCGGTTCTATCCAGGCCATGTATGAGTGCCAAATAGGGATAGGCCGGTCTTGCCAGATGCGGAGGATTGTTTGTGTATCCTCGATATATTCCTCTAGGGATGTACTATACAGAAGGTAGTCCCTTACCTGCCATTGCATGGAAATCCATTCTCCGAACGAACCTTGTAAGAGTTTTGTTTGTAGAGCCTGACATATCCAGAAGTTAATAATGGTAACAATTTCGGCTAAGATTAATAAGTTTACTCGCGAATGTTTTCAAAGGAATGTCATTAAAAATAATGTCAAATGATTTTTGCATAGCAAATGGTTTGGTTATCATAAGGTAAAAACCCATCCATATTTATGTGTGGGCGTGGTCTTATGAGATACCTTTTCTTTTCAAACCACGTATTTTGAGTTTCTCACACCAGTCCCTTGACTGACCCGGAGTTTATTTTCCTTTCACTTAAATTTTGGGTGTCCTAATTTTCCCCGGGCAGCCTGGTAGTCGGGTTTAGTTCGAAGAAATCTGGAAGAGCTTGGAGCATGGAGTTAGAAGATTTTTTTTCTGAAGATTATTTCCATCACACTTGAGTATTATTTTATTCCGCCTTTGTAAGGATAGACATATATAACTGTCCATTTTTGACTCTGATAAATGTATTTAATTTCCACTGTAAAAATTTATATGTTGAATAATATATGTGAGATTCTGTTTTGTCTTTATTTTCTTTATTACCCTTGAGAATCCGCTCCTCCAACACTTGGATTTGCGGCACGTGAATACCGATGATGTATTAGTGCCGATTTCTTAGAGTCAAAGAAACGGGACCTCACATTAAAATAATTAAACGATTTAGTTAATAAAATCAAAATTAAATTAAATATGATTTAACTATCTGGAGTGGAACTTTAAGAAACCTAAATTAGATTTAAAGAATAAATACATATGTATAATACGTATATTGTGGTTTCAGATGTGTCCGACACTTGAATCACGAGAATATTTCATAGGAAATACATTATTCCATAAACCAGTATCACTTAAATAAATATATTAAAGATTATGAATCTTTAAAATAAATATTTTCCTCGACAATTTATATATTAATAAATTACTTGCATACTATCTAGTTGATGAGCAAACTCAAACTAGAGATGTTATGTCTAGTATTATTAATATATCGATATATGTATTTGTTAAGCAAACTCAAGGTACATATACTGTGCTTAGGTCGTCGCGAAATGGTAGGTATGAGTGAATAACCTCTTTCGATTTGTTGAGAAAACTCAAGAACAAGATAAGGTTGGGACAAAGACCACAGGTTAGGAGTTGTATATGATACAACTAATAATATGTTATCCATCGCTTGTGGTCATATGTTTTGTTGAGAAAACTCAAGGTCAAAGTCTCAAGACAAGCGATTCCTAACATTCACTAGAGGAATCAAAGGATTTCTATGTTTCTCTTAGGATTTTGGGGAATATAAAAATCGAATAGGAGCCGTATTAGAAAAATAAAATAAATATAGTTAACCTTTCTAATATTGCAAGAATATATGCTATAAAAGTTAAAATAATATACGTTGATAAATTTGTGCAACTAATATAATTGGTAAAATGTTTATTAGTTGAAATATACAAATGAGATGAATTAAAGATTGAAATTAAAATATAAAATATACACTTACCATTAAAACTTTTAGCATTTTTCACTTCAAGACCCTTGCAAGCACCTAATTATATGACTACAAATACATTTGTATCTTGGTCACTTAGGTGTTTATTTTCCCAAGGCTGTGTATTGTCTTTTATGATTTTCAAATTCTAAAAGGAATAAAAGAATATGGATATTTGATCCATATTCGACCACATGTAAATGTTATATGGTGAACTTTGCGGTTTGTAATGTACGAAACCTTGATGAAATTAGTTCGATCTAAATGAGCGAATAAAACATGATGTGAGATCGTTCATTCAATAAGATTGACTGCAACAATGAGCATGTTGTGTTAGATGTAGCACTAGACCAAGAGCTACAAGATAGATATAGGAATTCGATCATTGAAACTTCAGTTTGATCAATTTACGTAAAGTGCAATCTATTTGATATCCTTAAATATTAAGGATGACCAAATACACTTTTGTAAAGAGTTCATTATGGTCTTGTAGTAAGGATTCTTTTTAAATGGTTCGACCATTTGAAAGGAAAATGAAGTACGAGTGTGGATGTAACTTTAGGCATAGTTGGGATAAAGAGAGTGAATTGTCACTTTTGCTTCATGAAGAGACATTAAAAACGATATTTGTATAAAATAATAAAAGATACTTAATATGTGATGGTAAATGTAATTCTATTCTAAATGTATTTTCATATAGAAAATCATTTTATGTAAATGTTATTTCTTCAAATTCAAGATATTTTACCCGAAACTCTTTGATTGTAAACTAGTTATAGTGTATTAAATAAAATTTTGTAATAAGTGGTTGGATGGAGCTTCATATTTCATAAGCTATTATAGTAATGGAAGAAATTGTGGGAGAGTACTATATAATACACTTATTAGTTGACACACTAAGTTATTAAAATTATTCTCGTAAACATACCAAATATTATTTATGAAATGGTGATTGTTTTTAGTTTTGATAGACATAGTTTTATTTCAGTATGAATATTATGAATATTTACTATTAGATAAAACTATAATAATGGTGTTTGTTTTCACAAAATGATGCATTAGAAAATATAGACGTATATGAAATCTTAAAATTATTTTAGAATTATAGACCAAGCCACAGTTTTGAGAAATAATTCTTTAATCATATGATTATGAATCATATAGTATTGGTGAATTGTATCTCAAACGATTAAGGACAAATCACCCATTTAGTGGAAGCACCATAAGAGTTGGAGTACTCTTAGGATTGGTACATATAGATGTATGCAATCATAGGTCTAATGAGACCAAAATGGACCCACTTACTTTGTTAAATTCACCGATGAATTATCACAACCATAAATATTTGCATTTAAGACACATGTAGTATATCTTTGATAAATTCATAGAATATAAAATGAAAATAAATAACATGACATGCAAAAGAAAATAAATATTCGATTTGATATAATAGGTGAGTATATTGGAAAGGAATTCCAAAAGTACATAAAACGAATGAGATTCAATCTCAAATGTCACTCCTTCCCATGATACATAATGATGTATCGCCAGGGAGTAATCAGACTTTCTTGGACAAAGTATGACTGATGATGAGTGAAGTTTAGTTAACTTTTTTGTATAAGGACGTGTACTTAAGAGTTAGTACATATGATAAAATTTAATTTCATCTAAGGCATAGTTTACGAGATTATACAAGATTGTCTTAGAGTTGATAAGATACGTCTATGTATCGTAGGTCAAGGAATTGACAGGTTATGTAAGTCGAGAGACTGCATATATTACTTAGTTGTGAGGGATCTTGTGTGGATTTATAGAGTTAGGGGGTATGCCCCAGGGGCAATTATGTAATTTGTTAGTATATGTAACTCGATAACCAATCTTGTTCAAAATAAAAGGTGTTTACTTTCTATTATGTACTTGTTATATTATGATATAATTAAATAAGTAATTAATTTAAGTATATTAAATAGAAAATCCTTAATTGGTATATTATGTGACAACAGATACAATGTGTTGTAATCATGAGAAATTTATCACATTAAAATGACATATTATTTTAAATATACCTACTCAAGATGTTTCGAGATGGGATATTGGTATATTCATCGAGACTAGAGTGTGTAATGCTCTCAAAATGTTGGGCAGTTTATTATTCATGGCTATTGGACACCAAAGAATTATGCATTGATCATAATTGGATAACTATGGAATGAATCAGTCGAGAGTTTTCTATTGGTTAATATAACTAAGGTCAAACAAAGAATCTTGAAGTAATGAACAATTCTCTTGACTTAAGAATACTGTTAAACTTCAATGTAGACACTCCACTTTAATTATAGTTAAATCATGGCATGACATCCATTGAATGACTATAGTTTGATCTAGGTTGAAGTATTGGAAGTGAAACATTGTTCAGTAGAGAACCCGTCTCCTCGGTTATATGAGGTTAGTACCACGCAACCATAATCAACTCAAAGTCAATGTATATGGCCAGAGCAGTATAATTAATAATAATTTTTATTATTGAATCAAGGATTTTGTATTCGGACTAACCAAGTTGAATGTGGACAATTCTTTGGAATTTTGACCAAAACCAAATTTCATAATAAGTAGTGGATTTTTCGATAGTGTTGATGAAGAGAATTGGTGTGAATAATCGTTACTACCAACCTTTTATAATAAGTAAAAGTGGATTTTTCGAAAAGATGTGTAAGCGATAAATTCAGCCAAAATTACACACCACTAGCTAAGGTGCTATGTGATTGTTAGTATTCAAATTGTTTGATATTAATCATTGATTGAATTTACATGTTTGAGTCACATAACTGAAATAATGAATAAACCACACGATTTAACTAATTTATAATCGTTGTAAATTGATTAAATTAATTAATGTTTATGAAATATTAGTCATTAAATTTTATTTGATTTGTATTGAATACCATTAGTATTTAATAAAGTGCTTGTATAGAAATTATAAACGCACGTATGGATATACGACATCGATAGAATATTTAAATGAAACAAATGCTGAATGGATTTGGAAATTTTTAAGGCCCACTCTATCTCTTTCTATAATCGGTCATGAATGGTTGGGGAGGGGAGCATTTGATGAGATTTAATTATGAATTAGATATGGAAGGTTTTAAATCAGGGAATTGAAAGGTTTCAACGTTGATTTAAAACACATTCTCTTTCATTCTTTCTATTATTCTTTCTTGAGAAAATTTATTTTCTTTCTCTTGCTCTCCTTCTCTCCCTTAATGACTAAAATTGTCATGGCCTCCATGGAAAAAAAATCGCAAGACAAATGCAAATTAAACCAGTTTATTAAAGGTTGTACATACCTCTTGATCTTTGCAAAACCTGGAGGTTGATTCAAGTACCTAGGAGCATCGATTCATCATTTAAGGTGTGACTTTTGACAACATTCTAAGATAATTCTCTGATTTAATTTGTTTAAGCATCTCTATTATTCATATGCTTGGACTCTATATAATTCATCTTGTGTTTTAATTGTTTATCTTGCAACATGTAATTCAGACCCCCTTTTATCCATTTCAATTAAAAGTATGTCTATTATGATGTTTTGATTCAATGTACTTTTCTCCTTCAACTCCTTTCAATATATGTTCATCATAATTGATATGATTTAGATCATAATTTGTTATTGTTATTTGTATTATTTAGGTATGAATATTCTTAGTACAAATTTACATGTGCCCAATTTGTTATATTCTTTTTTTTATTTTGGAAATTTTGTTAAAAAAGGCTAATTGTGATTGAGATCTATTTTATAGTTTTTATAATATCTACATATACAAATGTAAATAAGCTGTATGTGTCAACTATTTAATCTTACCTTAAAAATTAATTTCTTATATCATATGAATATAAATATATTGGATATTGTTTACATAAGGATACAAGGTTTTGACCTAGACTTAATGAATGAAATTTTGTGTAAATTCTAAATCTTTTGTCTCTTTTCTAAATTTAAAGTTTTGTGTAAAATCCTAAAATTTAGTTTCCTTTCTATAATAAAAGTTTGATTTAAATGGTTAACTTTAAGTTTTAACACGCACACAAATACAAATATATATATTGAAAATTAAAATGTTAACATGTAAAAGTTACTTTAATTCTAACATAATTGTAATATTTATATTTATGGAAACATAAATGTGTTGCATTAATTAAAATTCACAAAATGGATCTTGTGCAAGAATCTAATAATTAATATCAAACTTTTCTTTAATTGAAACCAAACTCATTATTGTTAAGTTATTTGTAACAACCCAGGATTTGCATTACCAATTAATAAATAAAAGTTAGGTTTTTTATTTATTTTAATGAAGCATAAAAGGATTTGGAATAATAAAATTTATTATTTGAAAAGGCTATTTTAATTAAATGGGAAATATGGGATTTTAAAATGAGGATAAAATGTTATTTTTGGAAAGTTAAATATTTGAGGAGAAATTTTAAAATGGGTTTGGATAAGAAAAAAAAAGAGTTTTATAAACATATATGAACACTTAGACTAATTGTTGGAAACATGTAAATAACTCTCTTCTTATTGGGTTACTAAACCTAGCCCAATAACCCACTCTAAACCTCCTCTATAAATTATCTCAAACTCTCCTAACCTCATTCATTCATCCCTAATCAAAACCCTAATCATTTCCTAAAGCTTTCATAACAAAAATGGCCTCTATCTTCATCTCCTTCTAGTTTTAGCTTATGCAAGTCATTCTATGCAAAGGTAATGCAAATACCCACCTCAAATCCATTTTTATATCTTTCTTATTTCTGAAATTGATTTGGTAACACATGTTTTATGTGTTTTTTTTGATCTTATAGCCTCCTAATCATCTTTTGCTAACTTGGGTTGATGCTATAGTAGTGTTTGTTGCTTTCTAGAGAGGTATATTGCTAAAATCCTCTTCTAATATGTGTTTAATCATCTTTTGATTTTGGTAATCAGTTAGTAACACATGTTTTATTATGTAACATGTGAATCATAACTCTTTGATCATCTTTGCTTTCATTTGGGGTGTGCACATAAGGTATTTGTAATATATGCTAGCTGAAATTATAATTAGTTTATTGCTGTTAGTAAATTAGGCATATCTCATTCATCTTAAATCGGAATTAAGATTTTCTTGAGGTTCTGGAAAGCTTATTCTATAGGCTATAACTTTTATGTTTTAAGCTTTGCCTAATTTCGTGGTTTGAATGGTCGAAATCACGTATGTTTGTCGCTGACCTGACAACAAACACATGGTTGATAAAATAAAACCATGAAATTGATTTGGCCATAACTTACTCATTTCTTATCCAAATCTAATAATTTTGGAT
Source organism: Allium fistulosum (assembly GCA_030737815.1). Lineage (NCBI taxonomy): Eukaryota > Viridiplantae > Streptophyta > Magnoliopsida > Asparagales > Amaryllidaceae > Allium > Allium fistulosum. The sequence goes on from CM060908.1 coordinate 942,902,943, forward strand.
GTTCTGGAAAGCAAAGATTTAGGGCTAAAACTTTCATGTTTTGAGTTTCATGAAATTTAGAAGTTAATTAGGTCAAAACTGTGCATTCTTACTACTGTCCCGAGAGCACATTGACAGTGATATATAATTTAAATCTGAGAATTGTTTTAGTCAAAGAATTTTCAACTCTTGTCGGAATTTGACGATCTTGGTCATTCCGAAAAGCTTAGAAACTAAGCTACAACTTTCATTTTATTCATTTCGCCAGAATTTGAAGTTTACTATGCCAAAATTGTGGTTTTTCATCTCTGGCCAGTTAGTGCATAGCTATAGGCCTTAGTCTCTTTTCTCCCGTTGTTTTCAGCGTAGAACCCCGACTTTGCGACGCCATCCCGGGCTCGTCCTTTGTCGGATTTCATGGTTTTTGGTCTCGTTAAAAATATGAGATCGAGATTTTTAACCATGCAAAGTTTGATTTAGATCTGGGTGCATTAGATACTTCGTTTCTATTGCCGAAGTAGCACCCAGAAACTGTTTTACAATAGTGATCATTTTCAGTTATCGTCGGACCAACTTTGAAACATTGTCGTTTCTTCGTTTCAAGTCAAAACCGAACGATTCTTGTTGCATATCGTAGTAGGAGTACTTTGCTACGCTCCTGCAAATTTTCATCAAGATCTGAGTTCATGTGACCCTTCGACCATGTCGTCGAAGTGGGACCTTTACACTGTTTTGACACAGTAAAGTTTTATGATTTTTGTCCGACTTTGAGATGACGCACGTTTCAAGTCGGAATTTCCCGATTCTTTTTGCAGTTTGGAGCAGGGATGTTGGACTATATTCTTACCAATTTTCATGCCATTCGGATTCAGTTTGCTGGTCCGAATAATTTTCCGAACTTGGGTTCGCGTCATTTTTGGACTATTTTCCAACACTTAGAATATTTTCACTGATTTTCTGGTTTTATTGATTTCTTTGAGATTTGTCTCTAGATTTCGTACACGGATTTTATGAATTATTTTCAAAGGATTTTTCACTCCTAAATGGCTTTAGAAATTATTATATAATATTATTTTTAATTATTAAATTAATTACTCCATAATAGGAGAGTTTTCAAAAGCCGTTTTAAAGTGATTTCAAAATCAATTATAAATCCGTTTCGCACCATTATTTTCTATAATAAAAATCTCACACTCACTTTTTAGCACGTCGAGCGAAGTGGAAAGGTGCTTAAACGGTTAGGAAATCTCCGGCCTATGGAACCGTGTGTATTTCCTTTCCGGTTAATCCCCGACCTATTCGATTGATCGTTTTGACCTTTGGGTCTAGTTTACCGATGATACGAGGTGGACTTTTTATTGTTTGGAGTGTGAGCTTGCTATTGGTTAGTAAACCGTTTAGTGCGAACGTGGGGTATGGGACTCATTGTTAACACTTTACGGGTTCCTCTCCAAGAAGTTGGTGACACATTAGCCTTTGGGCGGCCAGTACTGGACCTCTGGGTCACCACGCCTCTGGGCAACCGTCTTTGGACACCTGCTCTATGGAGCAGTTTATTTTTTCGGCATGCGCCTCTGGGCCTTTATCCTTCTGGGAAGGATCTTGCCGTCTCGCGCGTTTCGCATCTGTGCGAGTGATCGATCACAACTCTACAGTACTTGGCAACAACGACTCTGGTCAGTGCACGTGCAATATTGGTATTATTTGATGATTTTACATCCATTCAAGTACCGCCATTCGGTGTTGGTTCTATGGAATCATACGATGTAAGTGCGATTACCTTGTGGATTCACAGTGTCTCTGGACACTGCTTTTCAGTGTTTTGATTTCATTGACTTTTCAGTATATCCTCATTGCTCTTTGGAGCATCGATCTTTGCTTGGGCATTGATTACGGACTCTGGTCACTCTTGGGATTATTGCCTATGGGCATCTTTTTATAGCTTTGGCTACGCCGATGATATGAGGCGATTTTATTTATTCTACACTTTGGTGTTGATTTCTCTTTGGAGATTTTTATTGTTTATTGATGATTAGGGATCGTCATTATATTCATGTGGTTCATAATATACTTCTCTTTGGATAAGTACTGTTTTATTTATGTACCGCATTACTATATATCTCAGTTATTACTGATTGTTTAGCTAGCCTGACCCGAGTGTTTTCGCTCGGGTCAGACCGAGTTGTTTCAGGTTAGGTCTCTGGACTTAGCTTCTGTGCTTCCGCTTGGACATTATCTGCTATGCTGATAGATAGCGCTTTTATTTGTCCACTATTCCGCTACTCTGTTATTATTCAGACTTTGATATGTACATATTTTTAACCCACATGTGTGGGAAGTGGCTTTGTACCCACTTATTGTATTTGGATCTGTATTGGCGATGTATTGTTCTGGGATTTTATATCTGTTATGTGATTCTGTTCTGTGATGTTTTATCATTTAATATTATGCTTTGTCCTGATAGATCTTTAGCCATTTGTAATTTCGTTATAAGTATTTACTGAATATGTCGAACCACTTGAAAAAATATATAGATACCATCCTTTCGACGTATTCAGTAGATAGTTATAGCTTGATTACAAATGGTCGCTTCCACTATACTCTATTCTCTGCTTTAACAGACAGTATTACTCCCGTAATACTCTTTGTTACAGTGGGTCTCAGAGTGGGGCGTTACAGCTTGGTATCAGAGCCTGGTTTCAGGAATAAGCATAATAAACACAGAACAGATACACTTAGTATAATACATTTTAAATTAGATCCGAATTAAATCAAATCCCTTCCTTAGGTTTATTGATAGATAAGTTAGGAATATGTATAGGAATCCGTTATATTCCGTAGTATTCCTTAATTAATTATCTATCATTGAATCATGTCTAACTCTAATTCCCGTTACGACATGTTTGACCAATTGAGCGGTGCGAAGGTCTTCTCTCAGCTTGACCTTGCCACCGGATTCTATCAACTACGAGTCGTGGAAGACAACATTCCTCTTACAATATTTCACACTCGTTATGGTTCTTTTGAGTGGTTGGTCATGCCGTTCGGCTTGACGAACGCTCCGGCTTTCTTCGTCGATCTTATGAATCGAGTATTCCGGGAATACATCGATAGATTCGTTCTGGTTTTCATCAAAGATATTCTTATTTATTCTAGATACGAGGCATAGCATGCTCATCATTTGCGGATCGTCTTGGATACTCTTCGTCAGCATCAGCTTAAGGCCAAGCTCTCCAAGTGCCATTTTTGGGAGAGCAAGGTCAAGTTCTTGGGCCATATTGTATCATCTGAGGGTATTTCTGTCGATCCTGCCAAGATCGAAGCTATTCAGAATTGGAGGCAGCCCGAGAACGTTCATGATATTCGCAGCTTCCTTGGGCTGGCGGGTTATTACCGTCGGTTTATCAAGGATTTCTCTCGAGTTGCACTTCCCCTCACGACTCTGACTGGTAAGGGGGTTCGTTTTATTTGGTCTGATAAGTGTGAAGCTTCCTTTCAGCGACTGAAGGAACTTCTCACTCATGCTCCTATCCTTGTAGTTCCTGAGAGTAACCGGGATCTTGTTGTTTACACCGACGCTTGTGGTAGCAGCCTCGGTGCTGTGCTTATGCAGAAAGATCGGGTAGTTGCTTACGCTTCTAGGCAGCTACGTCTGAATGAGGTTCGCTATCCTACTCATGATCTTGAGTTAGCAACTATCGTCTTTGCCTTGAAGACGTGGCATCATTAACTATTGGGCGAACATTTCATTCTCTACACCGATCACAAGTCGCTGAAGTATTCATTCAGTCAGAAGGATCTCAATATGAGGCAGCAGCGATGGCTCGAGTTTCTCGCCTCATATAACTTAGATTTTCAGTATACCCCTGGCAAGGGTAATCGTGTGGCTGATGCACTCAGTCGCAAACACTCGGCAGTAGTTTCTATGATGATAGCCGAGTGGGATATTCTTATGACTCTTTCTATGTGTGATATTCGAAATCGAGCTCCGTCTTCTGATCCTCAGATCTTGTTATTCAGCTTGGAAGCCCGACCTATTCTATTGGATCGCATTGCCCATGCTCAGCGGCAGGATCCAGACTTGTTGCGATATATTCATCTCCTTGAGTCGGGATCCAGTGATGAGACATTGTTGGATTATTCTATTGATTCTCATCGGTGTCTTTGCAGGAAGAACCGTATTTTGGTACCATCTGATTTATCACTTAGGCATGACATTCTGGACGAGTGTCATCGCACTAAGTACACCATCCATCCCGGTTCGAGCAAGATGTATGCCGACATGTGTCGCCTATTTTATTGGGAGGGCATGAAGAGTGATGTTGCAAGTTATGTAAGCCGTTGCATGACTTGTCAACAGATCAAAGCTGAGCATCAGCGTCCATTTGGTCTTCTTCAGCCGCTAGAGATTCCATTGTGGAAATGGGATCAGATATCCATGGATTTTATTGACGGTCTGCCTCGATCGAGGTCAGGCCATACCTCTATTTGGGTCATCGTCGATCGCTTGACCAAATCAGCTCATTTCATTCCTATTAAGTCCACTCGAACTGCTCCTCAGCTTGCCAAGTTATATGTGAAGGAAGTCGTTCGACTTCATGGTATTCCTAGCTCTATCGTCTGTGATCGAGACACTATCTTTACTAGTCACTTCTGGAAGTGCCTACAGTCAGCTTTGGGCTCAAAGCTGAATTTCTCGACTGCTTATCATCCTTAGACCGACGGTCAGACGGAGAGGGTGAATCGTGTTTTAGAGGATCTTTTGCGCTGTTGTATTCTGGATTTCGGAGGTAGTTGGGAGGATCACTTACCGCTTGTAGAGTTCTCCTACAACAACAGCTTTCAGTCTAGTATTGGCATGGCTCCTTTCGAGGCTCTTTACGGAAGGCCATGTCGCTCTCCTGCTTGTTGGTTAGAATCTGGCGAGAAGCTCCTTCTTGGTCCAGATTCAGTTCGGGAATCTTCTGAGAAGATTATTCTTATTCGTCAGAGAATGAAAGAGGCGCAGAACTGTCAGAAATCCTACGCGGACAACCGTAGGAAGCCTCTTGAGTTCTCCATTGGTGATCATGTCTTTATTCAGATATCTCCTATGAAAGGGGTTGTGCGTTTCAGCTCTACAAGGAAGTTGGCTCCTCGCTATGTTGGACCATTTCCTATTACGGAACACATTGGCCCCGTTGCTTATCGTGTGGATCTACCTGCTCACTTCTCTGGAATACACGACATGTTCCCTGTTTCCCAGCTTCGCATGTGTGTCCGCGATCCTGATTCTATCATTGAGCCACATGCTGTGCTTGATTTAGAGATCTTACCTGATTTATCTTTGGAGTGGCAACCTTTTCGTGTGCTTGATTCGGAGGTTAGACGCCTTCGCAACCAAAAGGTTCCACTCGTGAAGATTCAATGGTCACCGAATCCTAAGGACTGCACTTGGGAGACCAGAGAATCTATCGAACGCTCTTATCCTGGCTCTCTCCCATCTTCTTCTGCAGGTGAGAATTCTCTATATTATCTCTATCACTTCTTTTGTGGATTTGACGTTATAGACGACATCTATCTTAAGGAATTGCGGGGACGCAATTTTCTTAAGGGGGGGAGTCTGTAACAACCCAGGATTTGCATTACCAATTAATAAATAAAAGTTAGGTTTTTTATTTATTTTAATGAAGCATAAAAGGATTTGGAATAATAAAATTTATTATTTGAAAAGGCTATTTTAATTAAATGGGAAATATGGGATTTTAAAATGAGGATAAAATGTTATTTTTGGAAAGTTAAATATTTGAGGAGAAATTTTAAAATGGGTTTGGATAAGAAAAAAAATGAGTTTTATAAACATATATGAACACTTAGACTAATTGTTGAAAACATGTAAATAACTCTCTTCTTATTGGGTTACTAAACCTAGCCCAATAACCCACCCTAAACCTCCTCTATAAATTATCTCAAACTCTCCTAACCTCATTCATTCATCCCTAATCAAAACCCTAATCATTTCCTAAAGCTTTCATAACAAAAATGGCCTCTATCTTCATCTCCTTCTAGTTTTAGCTTATGCAAGTCATTCTATGCAAAGTTAATGCAAATACCCACCTCAAATCCATTTTTATATCTTTCTTATTTCTGAAATTGATTTGGTAACACATGTTTTATGTGTTTTTTTGATCTTATAGCCTCCTAATCATCTTTTGCTAACTTGGGTTGATGCTATAGTAGTGTTTGTTGCTTTCTAGAGAGGTATATTGCTAAAATCCTCTTCTAATATGTGTTTAATCATCTTTTGATTTTTGTAATCAGTTAGTAACACATGTTTTATTATGTAACATGTGAATCATAACTCTTTGATCATCTTTGCTTTCATTTGGGGTGTGCACATAAGGTATTTGTAATATATGCTAGCTGAAATTATAATTAGTTTATTGCTGTTAGTAAATTAGGCATATCTCATTCATCTTAAATCGGAATTAAGATTTTCTTGAAGTTCTGGAAAGCTTATTCTATAGGCTATAACTTTTATGTTTTAAGCTTTGCCTAATCTCATGGTTTGAATGGTCGAAATCACGTATGGTTGTCGCTGACCTAACAACAAACACAGGGTTGATAAAATAAAACCATGAAATTGATTTGGCCATAAGTTACTCATTTCTTATCCAAATCTAATAATTTTGGATGTTCTGGAAAGCTCAGATTTAGGGCTAAAACTTTCATGTTTTGAGTTTCATGAAATTTAGAAGTTAATTAGGTCAAAACTGTGCATTCTTACTACTGTCCCGAGAGCACATTGACAGTGATATAGAATTTAAATCTGAGAATTGTTTTAGTCATAGAATTTTCATCTCTTGTCGGAATTTGATGATCTTGGTCATTCCGAAAAGCTTAGAAACTAAGCTACAACTTTCATTTTATTCATTTCGCCAGAATTTGAAGCTTACTATGCCAAAATTGTGGTTTTTCATCTCTGGCCAGTTATTGCATAGCTATAGGCCTTAGTATCTTTTCTCCCGTTGTTTTCAGCGTAGAACCCCGACTTTGCGACGCCATCCCGGGCTCGTCCTTTGTCGGATTTCATGGTTTTTGGTCTCGTTAAAAATATGAGATCGAGATTTTTAACGATGCAAAGTTTGATTTAGATCTGGGTGCATTAGATACTTCATTTCTAATGCCGAAGTAGCACCCAGAAACTGTTTTACAATAGTGATCATTTTCAGTTATCGTCGGAACAACTTTGAAACATTGTCGTTTCTTCGTTTCAAGTCAAAACCGAACGATTCTTGTTGCATATCGTAGTAGGAGTACTTTGCTACGCTCCTGCAAATTTTCATCAAGATCTGAGTTCATGTGACCCTTCGACCATGTCGTCGAAGTGGGACCTTTACACTGTTTTGACACAGTAAAGTTTTATGATTTTTGTCCGACTTTGAGACAACGCACGTTTCAAGTCGGAATTTCCCGATTTTTTTTGCAGTTTGGAGCAGGGATGTTGGACTATATTCTTACCAATTTTCATGCCATTCGGATTCAGTTTGCTGGTCCGAATAATTTTCCGAACTTGGGTTCGCGTCATTTTTGGACTATTTTCCAACACTTAGAATATTTTCAGTGATTTTCTGGTTTTATTGATTTCTTTGAGATTTGTCTCTAGATTTCGTACACGGGTTTTATGAATTATTTTCAAAGGATTTTTCACTCCTAAATGGCTTTATAAATTATTATATAATATTATTTTTAATTATTAAATTAATTACTCCATAATAGGAGAGTTTTCAAAAGTCGTTTTAAAGTGATTTCAAAATCAATTATAAATCCGTTTCGCACCATTATTTTCTATAATAAAAATCTCACACTCACTTTTTAGCACGTCGAGCGAAGTGGAAAGGTGCTTAAACGGTTAGGAAATCTCCGGCCTATGGAACCGTGTGTATTTCCTTTCCGGTTAATCCCCGACCTATTCGATTGATCGTTTTGACCTTTGGGTCTAGTTTACCGATGATACGAGGTGGACTTTTTATTGTTTGGAGTGTGAGCTTGCTATTGGTTAGTAAACCGTTTAGTGCGAACGTGGGGTATGGGACTCATTGTTAACACTTTACGGGTTCCTCTCCAAGAAGTTGGTGACACATTAGCCTTTGGGCGGCCAGTACTGGACCTCTAGGTCAACACGCCTCTGGGCAACCGTCTCTGGACACCTGCTCTATGGAGCAGTTTATTTTTTCGGCATGCGCCTCTGGGCCTTTATCCTTCTGGGAAGGATCTTGCCGTCTCGCGCGTTCCGCATCTGTGCGAGTGATCGATCACAACTCTACAGTACTTGGCAACAACGACTCTGGTCGGTGCACGTGCAATATTGGTATTATTTGATGATTTTACATCCATTCGAGTACCGCTATTCGGTGTTGGTTCTATGGAATCATACGATGTAAGTGCGATTACCTTGTGGATTCTCAGTGTCTCTGGACACTGCTTTTCAGTGTTTTGATTTCATTGACTTTTCAGTATATCCTCATTGCTCTTTGGAGCATCGATCTTTGCTTGGGCATTGATTACGGACTCTAGTCACTCTTGGGATTATTGCCTATGGGCATCTTTTTATAGCTTTGGCTACGCCGATGATATGAGGTGATTTTATTTATTCTACACTTTGGTGTTGATTTCTCTTTGGAGATTTTTATTGTTTATTGATGATTAGGGATCGTCATTATATTCATGTGGTTCATAATATACTTCTCTTTGGATAAGTACTGTTTTATTTATGTACCGCATTACTATATATCTCAGTTATTACTGATTGTTTAGCTAGCCTGACCCGAGTGTTTTCGCTCGGGTCAGACCGAGTTGTTTCAGGTTAGGTCTCTGGACTTAGCTTCTGTGCTTCCGCTTGGACATTATCTGCTATGCTGATAGATAGCGCTTTTATTTGTCCACTATTCCGCTACTCTGTTATTATTCAGACTTTGATATGTACATATTTTTAACCCACATGTGTGGGAAGTGGCTTTGTGCCCACTTATTGTATTTGGATCTGTATTGGCGATGTATTGTTCTGGGATTTTATATCTGTTATGTGATTCTGTTCTGTGATGTTTTATCATTTAATATTATGCTTTGTCCTGATAGATCTTTAGCCATTTGTAATTTCGTTATAAGTATTTACTGAATATGTCGAACCACTTGAAAAAATATATAGATACCATCCTTTCGACGTATTCAGTAGATAGTTATAGCTTGATTACAAATGGTCGCTTCCACTATACTCTATTCTCTGCTTTAACAGACAGTATTACTCCCGTAATACTCTTTGTTACAGTGGGTCTCAGAGTGGGGCGTTACATTATTCCAAAACATATAAAATTGTTTAATATGATTTCAATATATATATATTCACCTACTTCTATACATTTATTATATGTGTGCGTGCGCGCGCGCGTGTGTAGTTTAGAACCTTGGGCAAGACATATGTAAAGGAGAAATGAGTCTGTTGCGATATAAATCCCAGCTCCTACATTGGCAACATTAACTATATACACTTCTTATCTGTAGAACGTGCTCTTCACACAAACAAGTATAATAGATATAGTTGTAAACTAAAACATATATATAAAAACCCTTTTAAACATACTAAATAAAATGAAGATTTTATTAAAATATTTTAGATTGGATCTAAAATTCATTTAAGCTTCATAGACCCAACTTAGATCAAAATTGTATTTTTTTTTAAATTCATCTGTTTATCCCGCTTCAGACCGTCTTGGTTCCTTTAATAGTACCAAGTCAATAGTTTGTGCAGCCTAAAAATAGCAACAATAAAGCTAACTGATTAAATCCTACTTATTTAGTACGATGCCTAGAAAGGTAGAGTTGAAGTTTGGGTTTGGCTAATTCTGTACTCTTCCTTACCTGGCTATTAGCTGACTCGAAGGATGAAGTCAGCCCAAAGGTTATCTAGGATATAAAGGTCCGAATTAATTTTGGACCTTAGGCAAATTTTCAAAATCCGTTTAAAAATTTAAAAGATATTTTAAATTTAAATGTTAATTTTAAATTATAAAAGTAAGATTCTATAAAAGTTATAAAATGCATTCAAAATTGTTTTGAGAAATTAAATAATTAATTTTGAAATTTTAATTTTAAAATTTAATTAATATAATTGATGAAACTAAATTATATAATTAATTAAAAATTAATTGATTAATATATATATACACACACACATATTGATATATGTGTATTATTGTATCTATTTATTTATTTATTTATTTATTTATCTATAAACTATTTATGATAAATTAAATTAAAATTCATTAATCATTGTTGTAAAAATAACATTACATGTGCTCTGCTAAAACTGGACTTTGCGAAAGCTTTTGATTCGGTTGACTGGGATATTCTAATTGATATGTTTCTGGCTAGAGGTTTTAGTTGTAAATGGATTGGTTGGATTATGACTTTGCTTAAAACTGGTAATTCTAGTATAATGGTTAACGGTATTTTAGGAAATAAAATTCAATCTAAACGAGGCTTAAGGCAGGGTGATCCTTTAGCGCCTCTTTTGTTTAACTTATCCGTAGATGTTTTCGCTATGATAATTAAAAAAGCGGTTGGTAATGGTTCTTTAGGGAGCGTTGGTAGTGAAATCTCGCGCAATGGTCTCTATATTCTTCAATTTGCGGATGATACCTTATTATTTACCTCTCATTGCCTAATCATGTCATAACCCTTAAATTTATTTTATACAGCTTTGAACTTCTTTCAGGGCTAAAAATTAATTTCGATAAAAGTTCAGTTTTAGTATTAAATGATATTGATAAGGTTGAAGGTTTAGTTGCTAATATGCTTAATTGTAAAACTATGAATTTTCCTTTTGATTATCTTAGTTTTTTGATTAGACCAACTAAACTTAAATGGATGACTGACTAATTATTATAGATAAAATTAAAAATAGAATTTCTAATTGGAATGGGAGGTTTTTATCTAGAGTGGGTAGATTAGTTCTCATCAATTTTGTTTTATCAGCTCTTGCGATCTATTGGATGTCTATGCATCTTTTCCCAGATTGGGTGATTAATAAAATTGATAAAATAAGAAGGGACTTCTTATGGAGTGGCGATAATTCTAATAGTAGTCGTAAATGTTTAGTTAATTGGGAAACAGTTTGTAAATCGAAAAGGGAAGGTGGTTTAGGAGTCATTAATTTACATAACATGAATTTGTCTTTATTAGGGAAGTGGTTATGGAAATTTAAGGATTTTAATGATAACTCCATTTTGAAAGAAATTATTTCTAAACATTATTATAATGGTAGTAATAATTTATACCAAATTACACTTTCTGTTACTGTGATGACCCACCTTTTTGAACGGTTTAAATCGACAATAACCACACATGTCTAACTCAAACCATTCAAAAGGGAGGATTGTCAATGGGATTTAATAAGAAAATAAGAGAAAAGAAGGAAATCAAAATACATAATCTCACAGCGGAATGACAAAATATAATAATCAAATAAACAGTTCATGAAGCTGTTTTACAATATACATTTGATTACACAACTTTTACACCATAATCAGAGTACAATCAACAAACATACCAAAAATATGCAGCGGAATAATAATAGCAAATACGGTCTAGCAAACTCCATCTTCAACTTCAAGGAATAATGTCTTCAACACTGAAATACTCAGGCTGACCCGAGCGTAATAAAAAGACAAACACTCTAGTCAGAACTAAAATTTCTTATGTAAGTTAAATCAATAACAAGTAAAATATGAGTATAATAGCTTTAGAGATGTTTACGGGATTTTCCATCTCCTATTAAGTGTACAACATGAGTGCAATAACTTAAGAGATGTTACAGGATTTTCCATCTCCTAAGGATCAGTTAAACTATCTATATTACTAAGATATGCTACATATGTAGTGTCTATTAGTAAAGTATTAAAACAACGTTAAGGCTTTACATTGATCCTCCATAACACATTTTTAAGTTTTGTCCTATAGTTTGACTTAATAGCATCACCAGTAATGTCGGTAGCCAGGGAGGCACCGTGATAAAACAACACTAAAACAAAGTCCCAATGGTCGCGTATAAGGACAAAAGTATGACAAGGCACGTGAGGCAATGCCCAAGGTAGGATACTACCAATTCAGGTCGCAGGGCTGGTGGTAACACATCGTAGCCACGACCGCCCACCGCGTCCAACACTCCTAAAATCAAATCAAGGTGCACCGATCAAGTCATAATCAACATAGTAATACAAAGAAGTGTGTCCGCTAGGGGTAGCTAGCCCACTTAACCCTGACAAGCCGTTCTGTTTTAGTCATTTCAAATTTGCACAAGTGCCGAGGTCATCCATCATCGTTCTCTTTCTTCAAATCCAGCAAACGTTTTCCAAATCCAGCCACTTCATTCTGGATCATCCACCACGTACACAGTTGTTAAAGTGGTTCTGGTATTGACAGAGAGTATGCCAATATGTGGCCTTGGTCTCTTTAACAACCCAACGTCATTTTACACACCGGTTGGTTATTTTACATTTCAAGAACAAGTCATATTTCATATCAAAATATCAGATTCACTTCAAAAACATTTCGAATTCAAAACAGGTTATACCATCATATCAAAATATTCGTATTTAAATCAATGATTTAAATTTGAATAATTCCCCTCTAAAATATTTTGAATATTGAAAATGGTTTGAATAATTAAAAAAGTTCGAATACTGAAAATAGTTTGGATAATTAAAATAGTTTTAATATTGAAAAATAGTTTGGAATAATTAGAATAGTTTAAAGATTGGAAATAGTTTTGAATATAAAGTAGATTTTAATATTGAAAATAGTTTGGATAAATAGTTTATATATTAAAATAATTTATATTAAAATAATTTATATTAAAACTATTTCTTATGCGACGAACCACAAATCCGCACCCTTTGAATCGACAATAAACCACACATGTCCGACCCAAAAATCATAGACTGACGGAAAGTCATGAGAAAGAAAAGAAGAGAGAAGAAGAGAAGAGAAGAAAGAGAGAAGATAGAACCAAATAGAACAATACAAAATCTCACATCGCAGCGGAAAACATATAATATCATATCAATGATCTTTACAAAACAGAGACTGTATATACATACATCAATCAGAGTTCAACAATCAATCACCAATCATCAGCCTGGACATTTATAATAACCTGTCCTTACAATTGCCGATAATATAAAACAACTACAATGCGCAAAGCAGAAAATCAAAACAGATACGTGTATACAAAAATGAAGATCCCCAGCTCTCTTGTTGAAGCTCCAAAAGCATCAATCCGAACCTGTAAATGTACCCGGTCTGACCCGAGCATTGAAAGTGAAGAACGCCCGGATCAGTCTGGTAAACTAGCGTGAGAAACACACTCAACTGAATTTATTAGATTACCAAAACTTTTCCTTTCAAAACAAAAGTATCTCGTAAGACACGCGCACACATAAACATGAACATGTTTTTACCTTACGATAAATAAAACCATTCATATCAAATCATGTTATATTATACTAGTGTCTAGTATATACAAATAATATTAATCATAGCCGAAATTGTTACATTGATTAAATGCCAGCATATAACCCAAAATGGGTAATACAATCAAAATGGCAGGTACGTAGCGGAGTTTGGATTTCCATACAAATGACCAGGTGAAGGGACTACCTTCCGGTAGTACATCTCTAGAGGAATGTACCGAGGACCACACATGGGAACCTCTTCCAACACAATACCGGCCAACCTTTGTAACTAGGTAGTACCGAATATATCATTCTTCGGTCGTTACCGACCTTTTCCAAGGGCCCTCATAGCATACAAACCACAATAATTTACATTCCGAACGTCATAGCGGAAAGAAATATATCTATTAGGGGATGATCATATCCTAATGGGAATGACCCACATAGCCTTGCCGCATCTAACCTTATTTCGGTCATTTCCGGTTGATGAGGCCAAAGCGGTAACGATTACCTTTTACATATCACATATCACTTTTGAATGCCATATTCGCCATTTTCGTTGACTACTATTTGCCTTTCACAAAAATACAACCCTTGGGCTCGTACGTCTCAAGGAAGGGTGTTAAGATAGGAGAAGTTGCCTTCTCCACCACCAAGCAGATGTACGTTTGTAAAAACCAATGTATGTAATCTCAGAAAATGCAATGTCAGACATTCATCCATACAAGTTGTCCAAGAACAGGACAAACCGAAGGTACTTTCCTATCACATCCTGTCGGGAAATCCCTAGGATTAGCAGCGAATAGTCCTTGCATTGGATATTTCATAACGAAGAGACTACTGCTACTATATGTATATTGGGATTTTAACCACAAATGATCAACAAGCAGTCCTTCACTATGAAAATCCTAAACATCAATATCATCAGCCAACCTGCACAATCATCGTATAAATGTTGATCTGAAGTGGTTTTCAGATAAATCTGATCCCGGTCTCTTTGCACCAACAATGCAAAAGCGTTTCTCAACCTCATACAAGTCTCATAGACTTATCACGTTTCCAACTTTCAACTTTCTATCATTCGACCAAGAAGGAATCTCGATAGATTGGAGTAATACTCTGCACTACAGAATCAACATCCTCAACACAAATGATAATCAAGCCTACATAGATGGCTACGTACTAAGTATACGACTAAATAGTTCCCACATCAAGTCGAGGAACTAAAATTTTGGCTAAATTTGATAGTCGATTATTTAACTATCAAAGCAAACAAACAAATATTTAGCAACATAAGCAATCACTAGGTCCTTTTAATTAATTAAATCACTTTCCACATATTCATTTCAAATTATCTTTTAAAAAGATATAATCTCAAAACCATTTCAATATTCTATATTGCAAAACATTTCCATATACTTATTTAATAATAAGTAATTCACAATTCTCTTTATTTTCAACACTTAGAAAATATTACATATACTTAGATCATGATTAAGTATATATTTTATTCTTTAAGGAAATCATTCTCTTAAACATATTTATTTATTTGGGTCAAAACGAATGTTGCGTAAAACATCGTCTAACCATTTAACTCCATTTAAAAACCACTTCTCAAAATATTTATTTTATTTAAGGAATTATTCACTGTCCAAAATCGTGAATATATCTCCTTTACCAAATTCATTGCTTCTACATATTTATTAAAGGATTTTTCCACTGTCCAAAATCGTGAATATAATTCCTTTAACCAAATTCTTTATTTCTACACATTTATTAAAGGATTATCCACTGTCCAAACTCGTGAATATAATTCCTTTAACCAAATTCATTACTTATACAAATTTATTAAAGGATTTTCCACTGTCCAAAATCGTGAATATAATTCCTTTAACCAAATTCATTAGTTCTACACATTTATAAAACTCCTTTATAATTCATTACTTTTTTATTTATAAAATATCAATTTTATAAATCTTATATATAAACCGTTTATAATAAGTCAAAAATCTCAATTTAAACTATTTTACAAAATAGTTAACTCCATATTTCAAAAATCACATTTTGATTCCATTTCACCAAAAATCATAATTTTTATAACATAAAAATTATAACTTCTTATTTATTTAAAAATAAATCCATTTCCTTAACAATTCAAAAATCATATATTTTCAAAATCACTTTGAAATCCTTATTAAATTGAAATCATCAATTTAATATTTTTAAATCTCCAAAATAAGTCCCAATGCTGCAACAGCACTAAATACATCAATCACGGCATCCAAAACATCATATATCATATGGTAACAACATATATATCAATATTTGTAAATAAAATCAACACTGGTGAGGAATCTAGTTGGATCCCTCCAACGTGTCACCTGCAACAAATATACATATTAGAAAATATGTACAATGTCCGCTTCGAGGCAGACGCGCGTACAAAAGGTCATCCGCTCATACACGGGAACGTATAGGGTCTCATCTGCTCCAATAGGCAGGAATATATTCAAATACCAATATATATATATATATATCATATATCATCCAAACAATCATCAATCAACATAAATAAAAAAAATTCTTACTTATATAAAAATATCAGCGAGTTAGAAAGAGTGAGTTGTACTCACTTTGATTCCAGTAGCAGTTGCAGTGTTTTATTCCAAATAAAATTAATAAGGCATTTAATTTTTTACCCAAAATTTTCACTAACTCCAATCAACCCCAAACTAGCTCTAAAATGTAGTGCTCGTAAATACGGACCCAACGCAACTTGTTTTGTCAAAAATGGACCTCGTATGAAGAAGTTATGATGTTTTAAAGATTATACGAATTTATATATAATTATTTTCAATTTCGTTTTATTTTAAAACCCTACTCGATCTAGGCCGCACGTTTTCGAAAATCAGATCATGGCCGATCGTTTCTTTTCTTCCCTTCTTCATCGTTCAAAATCGTGAGCACGAATCCATCATCGCGTTCAAGTTTTGAACGCTGCACCTCCACAACTCGAGCGGAGCACGATCGAACACCCCCACACGAACGCCGACCCCCGCCTCCACCTACGGCCGCAAGCACGTGAAGCTCGGCCCTACCGTCGCACCAGAAAATGCCTCCAAACGCGACGACTTCAAACCCAAATCGCCGTCGATTTACTTGACTATATTCGATCATGACCATTGAAGTTATAGATCTCGCCACCCTCTACCATTTTGCTTTAGAAAGTCTTCAAAAATATTGGATGGATTGGGAGAAATCGGAGGGGGAAAGATTGAACATTTATGGCCATTGAATAGAAAGTGGCGGCCAGCCTTAGAGGATTAGGGTTTTGGTAATCTTGAGGCCTTTTATAGAAAATTTCGTGACACTATTCATCCGAATTTTTTTCGAACTCCAATCGAAGCGTGCCGCCTGACATTTATAATGTTTTACCCTATTCCGAACACAATGGAATATATATCAGGAGCTAATTCGATCGTATTTGAAAGATAGGTTTTCGAATCGACTTATTTTAAATTAAAAATTCACTTAAACAAATTTCTACACGTTTTAGCTTGCCCTGGCTAAACCGTAAATTCGATTGACACGAAATTTGAAATCCTACAATAATATAACATTACGGATCTAATGAAACTAGTTTCTTCAAAATCCGAGATTATGTGAAAAATGACTATTTTTACACGTTAATTAAGTATTAAAATATTCAATTTCAATAAATTTACTTTTAATTCAATTTTAAAAGTTCTCTAACATCATTCTAATTCAAATAGAATTTAATTTAAATTTATAAATCATTTTTATTCACATTCAATTCAAAATCAAATTATTTCTGCAATTTCAAATATTAAATTAATAATTTAATTATCCAATTAAATCACTATATTCAAAATATAAGTTATTCAACTTATAAAATTAACTTCTGAATATTCAAAATTAATTAAATATACGAATTTCGAATGACAAAAATTCTGGGTCGTTACATTCTCCCCTACTTAAATGAATTTCATCCTCGAAATTACCAAGTAAGAAAAAGTCACTAAATCCATTAATTTTTCAAAACAATTCGTTCATATTAGATATCCAACATTTTAAACCTTTTAACTTTTCCAAAATCCATTAGTTAAACTTCTTATAAAAACTTTTCTTAGTTTTCAAATCATACTTAGTTATCTTTTCAAAACCAACTATTATAGTTCAACTTTTAACTCAAAATCAAAATTTTAGTTATCAAATTTTTTCCAAAATTCTCAAAAAATTTCTAACGCCTTAAATTTCGAAAAAATTTCACCATAGCCTCCTTTGCGCGGTTCGATCGTAGTAGGATCACAACATATATATATCACAAATATACATCTCATCTTCAAGGATGAGTCATCCTGTAGGGTATAAAGTGTAAAAGTATGATATGTAATCCGAGATATGTACCTTATATATTATTAGCGAGCATATACGGCTAATATAGCGCGAAAGCGAGCTCTAAATGCGAAGCAAACGCCGTCCGCACCTACTAAATACTCAACAAATAAATGAGAAACATATATGGAAAGTAATATCAATATACAACATATCCCAATACCACAACTATATATGCCAATATAGTAAATGCAACAAATCCATCCATCAAACAGCTATCATCCAACTAACATCCAACAAATATCTATCCAATCAATCTAGAACCAAATCAATATACATTCAATACTCATAATTATTCATTGAATTGGTTTTCAATTTATTCACATTTGATTCATTAACATTGGATTTTACTAATATTTATTTATTCAAATTCAATTAGTTTACATTCACTAATTTACATTCACTTTAGTTCATTTCCAAATCAAATCAAATTCAATTCTATTCAGATTCACTTAGTTCCAATTTGAATTCAATTATTTAGCTTTCAATTTTATTAATTCAATTCCATTAACACTTAATGAATTTCTATACAATCAACTAACATCCATCTAACAACATATGCATATTCACATAACCAAATTTATTTACTTTACTTTACACTCAAACATTTGTATTTACTTCATTTACATTCAATTTGGTTTAACACTTTTAATTTCAATTGGTTTAATATCTAATTGACTTTCATAATATAACTCAAGTTCATATTCATATTCATCACTTCACTTTATTAATTCGTTCTGATATCAAGTTCAACTTCATTCCACATCACTTAAGTTATATTTCATTTCATTCTCACTTACATTTACTTTCACTATACAACTTAAGTTCACTTTCTAATTTAATTCAAATTCAATTTTATTTAACTCATTTCATTAGCACATTTCTTTTTCTTTACTTGAGTTACATTTCATTTTCAAAAATCATTTTATTTAACTTTTACTTAAGTCAAATATCATATCACTATCCAAATTCAGATTTTGTTTTGCTTAACAAAATTGTTTAACCATTTTAACCTTTGGTTTTACTTACATTTTCTCATTTTATAAGTTATACAACTTATTTATTTAAACTTTCAAATTCATATTATATAATCACTTTGCCTCTTAAGTTTAATTTCCTATTTCAATAACTTATCTAATCCAGTTAAATTTATTTAACTTTACCAAAATTAAATTTTTTATTACATATTATAAGTCCAAAACTCATCTTACTTATGTTCATCAATTCAACTTGGATTCTAAATCAAATTCATTTATCATAACAAAACTTCAATTTTCAATTTACTATTGGTAGCAAATCAATCACACAGAAACTCGAAAATGATACTGATGATGCTGCAGTCATCACCCTTATTATTTCCTAGCAATGGTAGTGAATTCAGTGCTTTATATTCTTTCAAAAATCCTTTTTATATTTATAAATCACATTTATAAACCTTTACTTATATAATTTCACTATTTCACTTTACTTATACAAGATTCATTCCAAATTCATTTATCTTATTTAGATTTATAACAATATAATCTATTTAAACTTTGAAAAATAACTTCCAAAATCAACGGGATTCAAATTCTTAGTTTTAAATCCATTTTTATTTACAACTCATATAGTTTCATTTCTTATATATAAGATTATTTCTCAGTTGTATATCATATTAATTATAATTCCATACTTTATAATTCATTTGCTTATATAATTTATTCTTTTACAATTGTTGTTTTCATTTAGATTATTCAAACCGTTTTTATTAACTTATATATATTCACATTTTCAACAACCAAACAATCAATTTATATACACTATAATAATTCTGAAAAATTATCCCTTTATATATAAAATATAATCGAGGTAAAATTATTTCATTTACCCAATTTAAAAACAATACTATGTCGACTCGCCTCATTTAAGTGTTTAGAAATTCTTATCGATAATATGGCGTCCCACACACCGACCAGAATTCACAAACAACTCAACGGATAAGTAAACACAATATAAAACATTTTTATATCACTAACAAATACGCGCTCATATATATAATACACTCAAACTCAATCTAGGATGCTACTGACCTTATCTATACTGAGTACACATCAAAGCCTAGGAATATACAAAATCTAAGCTCTGATACCACGTGTGACGAACCACAAATCCATACCCTTTGAATCGACAATAAACAACACATGTCCAACCCAAAAAGCACAGACTGACGGAAAGTCATGAGAAAGAAAAGAAGAGAGAAGAAGAGAAGAAAGAGAGAAGATAGAACCAAACAGAACAATACAGAACCTCATATCGCAGCGGAAAACATATAATATCATATCAATGATCTTTACAAAACAGAGACTATATATACATACATCAATCAGAGTTCAACAATCAATCACCAATCATCAGCCTGGACAGTTATAATAACCTGTCCTTACAATTGCTGATAATATAAAACAACTACAATGCGCAAAGCGGATAATCAAAACAGATACGTGTATACGGAAATGAAGGTCCCCAGCTCTCCCGCTGAAGCTCCAAAAGCATCAATCCGAACCTGTAAATATACTCGGTCTGACCTGATGTAATGACCCGTATTTTTACGGATCGACAAGTTCGACAGAATCTGGAATTTTAGCATTTTTGAGCCATTTCAGATTTTAGGAAATATTTGGCTAAGTCCTAAGTCGTTCATGACTTAGCATAAGTCGTAAGTCGTATACGACTTAGGAGATAGGAGTGACCCAGGACTTGGAGTTAAGTCGTTTGAACGACTTAAGAGTTGGAATGTTTGGAGTCTAGGTCGTGTAGGAAGTAAGTCGTGGGATGGCTTAAATTGACTGACCGACTTAAGGAGTGTTGGGGTTAGGATGTGAGCGACCTAAGTCTAGCAGTTAAGTCGTTGCCTAGATAAGTCGAAGTCCCTGTTTAGTTATGAGCCGTAAACTGGGGGTTTTGATAAGTCGTAACTTGTGAACGACTTATGAGTGTTAAGTCGTAGATGACTTAAGTGTTTGTGGTTGAGTCGTATACCCAGTTAAGTCGTAGACGACTTAAGAGTTTAACCCGGTTATTTGATAAGTCGTAGGATGAGCCCTTTGTTAAGTCGTATCTTCTGTTGAGTCGTGAGCGACTTAAGAGTTAGCGGTCATAAGTCGTAGCCCAGTTAACTGTTAACTCGTAGCCTGGTTAAGTCGCGCGTAGGTGTTAACTCGTGCAAGTGGATGAGTCGTAGCCTTTGTGTTAAGTCGTAGACGACTTAGTAGTTGAGTCGTCTAACCAGTTAAGGCGCGTGCGCATTAAGTCGTAGGTGCGTGTGTTGAGTCGGAAGAGGCTATAAGTCGGAGACGACTTAGGAGATAGCTGTTTTGTCGTGAGTCATAGGCAGAAGTATGTTAAGTCGTTGAAGCCAGAAGTTAAGTCGTAGGGGTGATAAGTCGTAAGTCGTGAACGACTTATAGAGGCGGACGAGTTACGACTTAGGGTATTTTCTGCTATAAATAGGAGAGCTTCTCTTCATTTTTGGGATCCGGATTTTGAAGCGACGAAGTGCTGCCATTTTGAGAGGTCGACTTCTACACTTCTTCACTTCTTTTCTCCACTCTAATCTAGTGCTTCTATCCATCCAAATCGAAGATCAAGATTGAAGATTCAAGAGCTTAGATTGAAGATCTTCATCTTTTCAAGAGAGATTTCTTCGTTTGAAGCGGATTCGTGATAGATCAAGCTTGATCCTTTGCTGTCCAGATCTGAAGCGTGTTGATTTGTGGTTGTTTAGGTGATTTGGTGAGTGGTGATTATCTCTCACACGGATCCAAAGGAGTATATCGGATTGTTGGCTCGATTTGGTGTTAAAATAGTGATTTCTATGCATTTTCTTCATCCTAAGTGTAGATCCATGTAGATCCATTGTTCATGATGATGTTACATCCATTTTATCACATGTTAACCTATGCAAGTTCATTCATCAAGTTTGTAGAGATATCGTTCATGTTTTCATGCTTATTGGACTTTCAACTCTTTAATTACGAAAATGCCATTATTGTTATACTTGTCTACTTAGATCATATTTGAATGCTTGATTGTTTGGATTAATGTTTGATTTGATTGATTGATATGAATTAGATGATTGATGGTTTGATTTAGACCGAAGACGATTCAAAAGCTAAGGGAAAGGCTCTTGAATTGGGAAAGCTGCTCGTGGCATATGTAGCGGGATGATGAAACTCTTATGCATAGATTTGATGATGTGATGTTGAGATGAGGCTTCGCGAGGATGTGATGAAGCGAGGCAATCATGTGATGAAGACTTGGTCTAATCCAGACGGGATCATTCCAAGCATGTTGATAACTCGGTGATATGATTCGAGTTGAGGATAATGAATGGATATGAGAATAGTCGTCGAGGAGGATGACTAGGAGGTTTGGATAGCATCGTTGTTGAAGGTTCTAGCATGCTCTAAGCAAGAGTACGTTTGGGCAGATTCGATAGTCCCAACGACTAACTGTTGATGGTCGAGTACTCTGGGCAGATTCGATAGTCCTAGGCACGGGTTGCGACGACGTGCGAGAGTTATGTCTAGAACCGGGGTTTCCATTAGCCCTTGACGGACGGTTGAAAGAATGTGCCGGTCATTCAATTAACGGTGATATCGAAGCAATGATAACAGTGATAGCCAGAGTCATGGATGTTTGGTTGTATCGTCATTCGGACTCGAGAGCGGTATTTTCTGGGTGCTTATCTGATTTAGGCCTTGGTACTTGGAAAGCATCGCCCTTGACTCGAATGATTTTACTTTATTTTAAATTATGCTCTGCTATGTTGCTTCTGTTTAGTGTGTGTCTGGGGGCTATCACTGTAGAAAGAGGTGGAGTGGGAGGGTTGTATTCCTATTCCTTTTCCTTTATGCTCTTTTGGTATGTTGTTAGTTAATTTACTGCTCACTAAGACTGTTGTCTGACTCAAGGCTTTATGTTTTAACTCTTATTGCCTTGGGCTGTTCGTCCATTTTGGGACGGGCAGACTAGGTAGCAGGTGACAGGTGCTGTTCTCTTCTCACGATGCTGATATCGAAGACGAGCTAGAGGGTTGCATATTATCTTCTTATTATATGTACTGGATATTCCGTTGTTTTGTATTCTCTGAGAGATATGTAGTGAGGCTTGATGTATTGACTATGTGGATGCTTGTATTCAACTATTATGGAGTTTTATATGATGTCATTTTGTTCTGTAAAGCTTCACTATACATATGTTCTATTGTATTTTGTCCATGCGCTGTGAGTAATACGATAGATTCTGTTGTTTTAATCTTACCTTGACAATCGTCCATGGTCACCTGGCACACTTTACAGCGCTCTATCTTTAGATTCGGTGCAGGGGTCATGGGCGGTCGTCACATTTGGTATCAGAGCATTGGTTAATCGATTTTACCCAACGCTCGCTGTCGTAACTACGTATGAGAGACGTAATTGTATTTTGATGGATGATTACTATATATAATATAGTAGCTTAGTAGAGTTTGAGTCCTTTATGCAGTTGTTTCTCTAGATGTTCTAATCATTCCTTTTTATAGATATTGAGAATGAGTCGAAGAGGGAGACCAGCTGCTAGGGAAGGCCGTGCTACTGAAGAGACTACTGATTATGCAACCATGTTCGAAGCTATGATGACTTCGATCATGAGAAGGATACCAGTTCCGGGGGCAGCAGTTGATGTTGGAGTTCAAGTCCAAACTCCGAAACCAGTGGATTTTGCTAAGTTGTGCAAGGATTATACCGCTCTTGGAGGGAAGGTTTTCTTGGGATTAGAATCAACTATCGAAATCCAGAGATGGATAGATGCTTGTAGAAGGATCTTTGGTGATTTGGGAATTGATGATGCAACTAAGAGGAAGTTGGCATCAAGGCAGCTTCAGGGGAGAGCCTCTGATTGGTGAAACTCTATTACCATCGATACTCCGGAGGAAGAGATTACTTGGGAGCAATTCCAAGTCAGATTTGAAGCTAGGTTCATTTCTACAGCTCAGAAGTCTGTTCTGTTCAAGAGGTTTGTGGAGCTCAAGCAAGGTGGAAGATCAGTTCTTGAGTATGTTTCTGAGTTTGAAGCTTTGTCCAAGTATGCTCGGTCATATATTGAATCTGCTTATCAGAAGAATGAGAAGTTTGTGACCGGCTTGGATAGTTATCTTGGGAGACAGTTGGTGGATCATTTGGACGATTCGTTTGAGAAGCTTGTGGAGAAAGCCCTCAGGCATGAGAGTCTGTTTCCTAAGGAAGGACCCGTTGTTGCTGTTACCAGGGGAGAGTCTAAACCACCGCAGGGTGGAAACCAGAAGAGGAAGCAGCAGCAGCAGAAGGGTAAGGATGGCCAGATGAAGCCGAAAGGCGAAGTGACTTGCTACAATTGTCAGCAGAAGGGCCATTTCTCGAAGGATTGTAAGAATCCGAAGGTGCCAATGAAGTGTCACAACTGTGACAAGCCAGGGCACATCAGGAAGAATTATCCAGAACCGAGGAGGGACAAGCAGATTGTGCAAGCTTATGCTTTGGGAGCTGTTCCGTCGTCTTCGAAAGCTCCTACCGCTGAAGAGAAGGGAAAGAGTGTAGTGGTTCAAGGTACTCTTTTCCTATGTGGTGTTCCAGTTAGAGTTTTGTTTGATTCTGGAGCGTCGCATTCGTTTGTTTGTAATGAACTCGTAGGCCGGTTAGGTTTGGAACCGGATATTGTTGATAGGCCATTGGTTGTGACTAATCCAGTTGGGGGTTCGTCTTGTTTGTGTATGTTATGCCGGGGTCTAGTTGTATCGAGTCATGGTTGCTCCTTTGTTTGTGATTGCTTTGTTCTGAACTTTACGGGGTTCGGGATTATTTTGGGTATGGACTGGCTTAGGAAGTATGCGGCTAAGGTTGATTGTGAGAGGCTGGAGGTGACAGTCGAGAATGTGGAGGGGCGAAAGATTGTGATACGATGTAAGCATGAGGAAGGCGTCTTCATGAGCTTCATGTATTCGCTAGTTGTTCCACGGGATGGACTGTCTTTAGTGCCTATCGCAAATAGATTCGAGGATGTCTTTGACGAAGTCAAAGGGTTGCCGCCGCATAGAGAGATCGAGTTTCGTATAGATCTAGTTGAAGGAGCCAGACCTGTTGTGATGCCTCTAAGGCGGATGGCGCCTAGGGAACAGCAAGAGTTGAGGGTGCAAGTTGATGACCTTTTACAGAAAGGATTCATTCGGCGTAGTGTGTCCGAGTGGGGTGCACCAGTTGTGTTTGCAACTAAGGCAGATGGGTCGTTGAGATTGTATGTGGATTATCGTGAGCTGAATAAGGTGACTAAGAAGAACAAGTATCCATTGCCGAGAATAGATGACTTGTTTGATCAGCTTCACGAAGCCAAGGTGTTTTCTCAGATGGATTTGGCAACGGGATTTCACCAGTTGAGAGTAGCTAAGGATAGTGTGCCGAAGACTGCTTTTAGGACACCATCCGGTTTCTTTGAGTGGCTGGTAATGCCGTTTGGATTGACTAACGCGCCAGCATATTTTGTGGATCTTATGAATAGAGTGTTCAGAGATCAGTTGAATAAGTTCGTACTTGTGTTCGTGGATGATATTCTGATTTATTCCAGAACGGAAGAGGAGCACAAGACGCACTTGCGTATGGTTTTGGAAATCTTGCGGAAACATCAGCTGAAGGCTAAGTTTTCGAAGTGTCACTTCTGGAAGAGTGAAGTGAGGTTCTTAGGCCATGTGATTTCTGGAAATGGAATAGCGGTTGATCCCGCTAAGGTGGCAGCAATCCAGGATTGAGTTAGACCAAGAATGCATCAGATGTGAGAAGTTTTCTTGGATTAGCAGGATATTATCGACGGTTTATCAAAGACTTCTCCAAGATGGCTGCACCGTTAACAGGATTGACGAAGAAGAACCAAGTGTTCAGTTGGGATGCTAAGTGTGAGCAAGCTTTCGGAATCTTGAAAGAGAGACTGACGAGTGCTCCTGTTTTGACTATTCCAAGTGGGAATGATGAGATGGTGGTTTACATCGACGCATGTGGTACTGGACTTGGAGCAGTGCTGATGTAGAGGGATAAAGTTGTTGCGTATGCAAGTCGACAACTGAAGCCGCATGAAAGGAATTACCCGACTCATGATTTGGAGTTAGCGGCGATTGTATTTGCTCTGAAGATGTGGAGACATTATCTGTTGGGAGTTCGATTCGAGTTGTTTACGGATCACAAGTCATTGAAATATCTTTTCTCCCAAAAGGATTTGAATCTTCGGCAGCAACGTTGGCTAGAGTTTTTAGCATCATATGATTTTGGTATAGCTTATACTCCGGGAAAAGGTAACACGGTGGCAGATGCGTTAAGTCGAAGACATGCAGGATTGGGAGCCATGTTTTCTAAATGGAAGAATCTCGAGTATTTAGCTGGATTTGACTTCAGGCCTAGATGTGAATTGGAACCTGAGATGTTGGCAAACTTATCGATAAGACCTTCTCTTGTGGAAAGGATTGGCGAGAGCCAAAAGCGAGACGATAAGCTTGTCAGGATTATCCGTGATTTGGAATCTGGATTGGATCCAGAAAAGGATAAAGGATTCGAGGTCGATCGAGAGGGTTGGCTTCGGAAACAAGGACGACTAGTTGTTCCCGATATAGATGAATTGAGGAGTGAAGTTCTGAAGGAAAGTCATCACTCGAAGTTGACAATTCATCCAGGTGGAAATAAGATGTATCGGGATATGAAGAGAACCTACTACTGGGAAGGTATGAAGAAGGATGTTGGAAATTTTATTTCCAAATGTATGAACTGCCAGTTGGTAAAAGCCGAACAGAAGAAGCCAAGTGGATTGCTTTAGCCATTAGAAGTTCCTACATGGAAGTGGGAACAAGTGTCGATGGATTTTATCGATGGATTGCCTAGAACCAGAACGGGAAATGAAGGGATTTGGGTCATTGTAGATCGCCTGACCAAGAGTGCAAGATTCATTCCTGTTCGATCGACTAGGACTGCATCAAAGTTGGCCGAGTTGTATGTTAAGTGGATAGTTCGATTCCATGGTATTCCGAAGAGTATAGTGAGCGATCGAGACCCGTTGTTCACTAGTGGATTTTGGAAGAGCTTCCAGGAAGTCTTGGGAACCGAGTTGTGTTTGAGTACAGCTTATCACCCTCAAACAGATGGTCAGACCGAGAGAGTTAATCGGGTTTTGGAAGATCTCCTCAGAGCTTGTGTTTTGGATTTCGGAGGATCATGGGAAGATCACCTTCATTTGGTGGAGTTTGCGTACAACAACAGTTACCAGTCAAGCATTGGTATGGCACCGTATGAGGCATTGTATGGAAGACCGTGTAACTCTCCAACATGTTGGTTGGAAACTGGAGAGCTGATGCTTGGGCCAGAGATGATTCGGCAGACTTCAGATTGCATAGAGATCATTCGGCAATGAATGAAGGCAGCCCAAGACCGTCAGAAGAGTTATGCCGATAAGCGTCGTAAGGATTTGGAATTCAACGTAGGAGATATGGTTTTTGTAAAGATTTCTCCACTGAAGAATGTTATTCGATTTGGGAAGAAAGGAAAATTGACTCCGAGATTTGTTGGACCATTCCCGATTACCGAGCGAATTGGAAAGCTCGCCTATAGGTTGGAGTTACCTGAGAAGATGTCGGGTGTGCACAATGTTTTTCATGTATCATATCTACGGAAGTATGTGCACGACTCGAATACAGTGGTTTCTGCTGATAGCTGTGAAGACTTCGAAGTTGATCCAGTCGATAGAAGACCTCGTAAGCCGCTTCGTGTTGTTGAAACCGACACGAAACAGCTTAGGAGGAAGGTAGTTAAGTTGCTCAAGATACAATGGAGTGACGATGATAACGACTGTACGTGGGAGGTGGAAGAGAGGATGAAAGCAGCTCATCCTGAACTCTTCAAGGTATGGCCCTAAGGTGTCGTGTCATCTCGCGATATTGTAACTTGTTCTAATTTTAGAATTCTGTATGCTAAGCTAGAATTGGATGCATGGTTTGCTGATTGTTATGGTTGGTAGGCGTACAGAATAGTCTTTGATTGCTTTGTTTGTTTGGAATTTCGGGGGCGAAATTCTTAAGGGGGAGAGAATGTAACGACCCGTATTTTTATGGATCGACAAGTTCGACAGAATCTGGAATTTTAGCATTTTTGAGCCATTTCAGATTTTAGGAAATATTTGGCTAAGTCCTAAGTTGTTCACGACTTAGCATAAGTCATAAGTCGTATACGACTTAGGAGATAGGAGTGACCCAGGACTTAGAGTTAAGTCGTTTGAACGACTTAAGAGTTGGAATGTTTGGAGTCTAGGTCGTGTAGGAAGTAAGTCGTGGGATGGCTTAAATTGACTGACCGACTTAAGGAGTGTTGGGGTTAGGATGTGAGCGACCTAAGTCTAGCAGTTAAGTCGTTGCCTAGATAAGTCGAAGTCCCTGTTTAGTTATGAGCCGTAAACTGGGGGTTTTGATAAGTCGTAACTTGTGAACGACTTATGAGTGTTAAGTCGTAGATGACTTAAGTGTTTGTGGTTGAGTCGTATACCCAGTTAAGTCGTAGACGACTTAAGAGTTTAACCCGGTTATTTGATAAGTCGTAGGATGAGCCCTTTGTTAAGTCGTATCTTCTGTTGAGTCGTGAGCGACTTAAGAGTTAGCGGTCATAAGTCGTAGCCCAGTTAACTGTTAACTCGTAGCCTGGTTAAGTCGCGCGTAGGTGTTAACTCGTGCAAGTGGATGAGTCGTAGCCTTTGTGTTAAGTCGTAGACGACTTAGTAGTTGAGTCGTCTAACCAGTTAAGGCGCGTGCGCATTAAGTCGTAGGTGCGTGTGTTGAGTCGGAAGAGGCTATAAGTCGAAGACGACTTAGGAGATAGCTGTTTTGTCGTGAGTCATAGGCAGAAGTATGTTAAGTCGTTGAAGCCAGAAGTTAAGTCGTAGGGGTGATAAGTCGTAAGTCGTGAACGACTTATAGAGGCGGACGAGTTACGACTTAGGGTATTTTCTGCTATAAATAGGAGAGCTTCTCTTCATTTTTGGGATCCGGATTTTGAAGCGACGAAGTGCTGCCATTTTGAGAGGTCGACTTCTACACTTCTTCACTTCTTTTCTCCACTCTAATCTAGTGCTTCTATCCATCCAAATCGAAGATCAAGATTGAAGATTCAAGAGCTTAGATTGAAGATCTTCATCTTTTCAAGAGAGATTTCTTCGTTTGAAGCGGATTCGTGATAGATCAAGCTTGATCCTTTGCTGTCCAGATCTGAAGCGTGTTGATTTGTGGTTGTTTAGGTGATTTGGTGAGTGGTGATTATCTCTCACACGGATCCAAAGGAGTATATCGGATTGTTGGCTCGATTTGGTGTTAAAATAGTGATTTCTATGCATTTTCTTCATCCTAAGTGTAGATCCATGTAGATCCATTGTTCATGATGATGTTACATCCATTTTATCACATGTTAACCTATGCAAGTTCATTCATCAAGTTTGTAGAGATATCGTTCATGTTTTCATGCTTATTGGACTTTCAACTCTTTAATTACGAAAATGCCATTATTGTTATACTTGTCTACTTAGATCATATTTGAATGCTTGATTGTTTGGATTAATGTTTGATTTGATTGATTGATATGAATTAGATGATTGATGGTTTGATTTAGACCGAAGACGATTCAAAAGCTAAGGGAAAGGCTCTTGAATTGGGAAAGCTGCTCGTGGCATATGTAGCGGGATGATGAAACTCTTATGCATAGATTTGATGATGTGATGTTGAGATGAGGCTTCGCGAGGATGTGATGAAGCGAGGCAATCATGTGATGAAGACTTGGTCTAATCCAGACGGGATCATTCCAAGCATGTTGATAACTCGGTGATATGATTCGAGTTGAGGATAATGGATGGATATGAGAATAGTCGTCGAGGAGGATGACTAGGAGGTTTGGATAGCATCGTTGTTGAAGGTTCTAGCATGCTCTAAGCAAGAGTACGTTTGGGCAGATTCGATAGTCCCAACGACTAACTGTTGATGGTCGAGTACTCTGGGCAGATTCGATAGTCCTAGGCACGGGTTGCGACGACGTGCGAGAGTTATGTCTAGAACCGGGGTTTCCATTAGCCCTTGACGGACGGTTGAAAGAATGTGCCGGTCATTCAATTAACGGTGATATCGAAGCAATGATAACAGTGATAGCCAGAGTCATGGATGTTTGGTTGTATCGTCATTCGGACTCGAGAGCGGTATTTTCTGGGTGCTTATCTGATTTAGGCCTTGGTACTTGGAAAGCATCGCCCTTGACTCGAATGATTTTACTTTATTTTAAATTATGCTCTGCTATGTTGCTTCTGTTTAGTGTGTGTCTGGGGGCTATCACTGTAGAAAGAGGTGGAGTGGGAGGGTTGTATTCCTATTCCTTTTCCTTTATGCTCTTTTGGTATGTTGTTAGTTAATTTACTGCTCACTAAGACTGTTGTCTGACTCAAGGCTTTATGTTTTAACTCTTATTGCCTTGGGCTGTTCGTCCATTTTGGGACGGGCAGACTAGGTAGCAGGTGACAGGTGCTGTTCTCTTTTCACGATGCTGATATCGAAGACGAGCTAGAGGGTTGCATATTATCTTCTTATTATATGTACTGGATATTCCGCTGTTTTGTATTCTCTGTGAGATATGTAGTGAGGCTTGATGTATTGACTATGTGGATGCTTGTATTCAACTATTATGGAGTTTTATATGATGTCATTTTGTTCTGTAAAGCTTCACTATACATATGTTCTATTGTATTTTGTCCATGCGCTGTGAGTAATACGATAGATTCTGTTGTTTTAATCTTACCTTGACAATCATCCATGGTCGCCTGGCACACTTTACAGCGCTCTATCTTTAGATTCGGTGCAGGGGTCATGGGCGGTCGTCACACCTGAGCATTGAAAGGGAAGAACGCCCGGACCAGTCTGGTAAACCAGCGTGAGAAACACACTCAACTGAATTTATTAGATTACCAAAACTTTTCCTTTCAAAACAAAAGTACCTCGTAAGCCACGCCCACACATAAACACAGACATGGTTTTACCTAATGATAACAAAAACCATTTATATCAAATCATCTTATATTATACTAGTGTCTAGTATATACAAATAATATTAATCATAGCTGAAATTGTTACATTGATTAAATTCCAGCATATAACCTAAAATGGGTAATACAATCAAAATGGCAGGCACGTAGCGGAGTTTGGATTTCCATACAAATAACCAGGTGAAGGGACTACCTTCCGGCAGTACATCTCTAGAGGAATGTACCGAGGACCACACTTGGGAACCTCTTCCAACACAGGACCGCCCTACCTCTGTAACTAGGTAGTACCGAATATATCCCCCGGTCGTTACCGACCTTTTCCGAGGGCCCTCATAGCATACAAACCACAATAATTTACATTTTGAACGTCATAGCAGAAAGAAATATATCTAGAAGGGGATGATCATATCCTAATGGGAATGACCCACATAGCCTTGCCGCATCTAATCCTGTTTCGGTTATTTCAGGTTGATGAGGCCAAAGAGGTAACGATTACCTTTTACATATCAAATATCACTTTTGAATGCCATATTCGTCATTTCCGTTGACTAATAATTGCCTTTCACAAAAATACAACCCTTGAGCTCGTACGTCTCAAGGAAGGGTGTTAAGCTAAGAGAAGTTGCCTTCTCCGCCACCAAACAGATGTACGTTTGAAAAAACCAATGTACGTAATCTAAGAAAATGCAATGTCAGACATTCATCCATACAAGTTGTCCAGGAATAGGACAAACCGAAGGTACTTTCCTACCACATCCTTTCGGGAAATCCTTAGGATTAGTAGCGAATAATCCTTGCATTGGATATTTCATAACGAAGAGACTACTGCTACTATATGTATATTGGGATTTTAACCCCAAATGATCAACAAGCAGTCCTTCACTATGAAAATCCTAAACATCAATATCATCGGCCAACCTGCACAATCATCGTATAAATGTTGGTCCGAAGTGGTTTTCAGATAAATCTGATCCCGGTCTCTTCACACAACAACGCAAATGCATTTCTCAACCTCATATAGAAACTAAGCCTCATAGACTTATCACGTTTCCAACGTTCAACTTGCTATCCTTCGGCCAAGAACGAAGCTCGATAGATTGGAGTAATACGCCGCACTATAGAATCAACATCTCAACACAAACGATAATCAAGCCTACAAAGATGGCTACGTACTAAGTGTACGACTAAATAGTTCCCACATCAAGTCGAGGAACTAAAATTTTGGCTAAATTTGATTGTCGATTATTTAACTATCAAAGCAAACAAACAAATGTTTAACATCATAAGCAATGACTAGGCCCTTTTAATTAATATTTTATTAATTAAATCACTTTCCACATATTCACTTCAAATTATCTTTTAAAAAGATATAATCTCAAAACCATTTCAATATTCTATATTGGAAAACATTTCCATATACTTATTTAATAATAAGTAATTCACAATTCTCTTTATTTTCAACACTTAGAAAATATTACATATACTTAAATCATGATTAAGTATATATTTTATTCTTTAAGGAAATCATTCTCTTAAACATATTTATTTATTTGGGTCAAAACGAATGTTGCGTAAAACATCGTTATGACAACCCAAAATCACTGTATAGGGATTTGGTAATTAGATAGATATATAAATCCTATATACTATACAAAACATTTCCTTTCGAAAATCATTTACTATAACAACAATGTTATAGTCCATGCTTCCCTTGTTTCTCGAAACGTCTATTTCAACAATGAATGTTGAAATCTATGTATTCGATACTTATTTTAAAACATCTTCAAACCATTTAAATCCATTTAAAAATCACTTCTCAAAACATTTATTTTATTTAAGGAATTATTCACTGCCCAAAATCGTGAATATATCTCCTTTACCAAATTCATTGCTTCTACATATTTATTAAAGGATTATCCATTGTCCAAAATCATGAATATAATTTCTTTAACCAAATTCATTATTTCTACACATTTATTAAAGGATTATCCACTGTTCAAAATCGTGAATATAATTCCTTTAACCAAATTCATTGCTTCTACACATTTATTAAAGGATTATCCACTGTCCAAAATCGTGAATATAATTCCTTTAACCAAATTCATTATTTCTACACATTTATAAAACTCCTTTATAATTCATTATTTTTTATTTATAAAATATCAATTTTATAAATCTTATATATAAACCGTTTATAACAAGTCAAAAATCTCAATTTAAACTATTTTACAAGATAGTTAACTCCATATTT
The DNA here is from genome assembly GCA_030737815.1 of Allium fistulosum. Lineage (NCBI taxonomy): Eukaryota > Viridiplantae > Streptophyta > Magnoliopsida > Asparagales > Amaryllidaceae > Allium > Allium fistulosum. Next base: position 942,936,168 of record CM060908.1, read on the forward strand.
CAAAAATCACATTTTGGATCCATTTCACCAAAAATCATAATTTTTATAACATAAAAATTATAAATTCTTATTTATCTGAAATAAATCCATTTCCTTAACAATTCAAAAATCATATATTTTCAAAATCACTTTGAAATCCTTATTAAATTGAAATCATCAATTTAATATTTTAAATCTCCAAAATAAGGCCCAATGTTGCAACATCACTAAATACATCAATCACGGCATCCAAAACATCATATATCATATGATAACAGCATATATATCAATATCTGTAAATAAAATCAACACTGGTGAGGAATCCAGTTGGATCCCTCCAACCTGTCACCTGCAACAAATATACATATTAGAAAATATGTACAATGTCCGCTTTGAGGCAGACGCGCGTACAAAAGGTCATCCGCTCATACACGGGAACTTATAGGGTCTCATCTGCTCCAATAGGCAGGAATATGTCCAAATACCAATCAATATATATATATATATAATATCATATATCATCCAAACAATCATTAATCAACATAAATAAAAAAATTTCTCACTTATATAAAAATACCAGTGAGTCAGAAAGAGTGAGTTGTACTCACTTTGATTCTAGTAGCAGTTGCAGTGTTTTATTCCGAATAAAATTAAACAGGCGTTTAATTTTACCGAAAATTTTCACTAGCTCCAATCAACCCCAAATTATCTCTAAAATGTAGTGCTCATCAATACGGATCCAATGCAACTTGTTTCGTCAAAAACGGACCTTGTATAAAGAAGTCATGATGTTTTAAAGATTATACGAATTTATATATAATTATTTTCAATTTCGTTTTATTTTAAAACCCTACTCGATCTAGGCCGCACGTTTTCGAAAATCAGATCATGGCCGATCGTTTCTTTTCTTCCCTTCTTCATCGTTCAAAATCGTGAGCACGAATCCATCATCGCGTTCAAGTTTTGAACGCTGCACCTCCACAACTCGAGCGGAGCACGATCGAACACCCCCACACGAACGCCGACCCCCGCCTCCACCTACGGCCGCAAGCACGTGAAGCTCGGCCCTACCGTCGCACCAGAAAATGCCTCCAAACGCGACGACTTCAAACCCAAATCGCCGTCGATTTACTTGACTATATTCGATCATGACCATTGAAGTTATAGATCTCGCCACCCTCTACCATTTTGCTTTAGAAAGTCTTCAAAAATATTGGATGGATTGGGAGAAATCGGAGGGGGAAAGATTGAAAATTTCTGGCCATTGAATAGAAAGTATTAGGCAGCCCTAGAGGATTAGGGTTTTGGTAAATTAAAAAATCTTGAGGCCTTTATAGAATATTTCACGACACTATTCATCTGAATTTTTTTCGAACTCCTATCAAAGCGTGCCGCCTGGCGTTTATAATTTTTACCCCTATTCCGAACATAATGGAATATATACCGGGAGCCAATTCGATCGTATTTGGAAGGTAGGTTTTCATATCGACTTATTTTAAATTAAAAATTCACTTAAACAAATTTCTACGCGTTTTAGCTTGCCCCGACTAAACCGTAAATCCGATTGACACAAAATTTGAAATCCTACAATAACATTACAGATCCAATGAAACTAGTATCGTTGAAATCCGAGACTATGTGAAAAATGACTATTTTTACACGTTAATTAAATATTAAAATATTCAATTTCAATAAATTTACTTTTAATTCAATTTTAAAAGTTCCCTAACATAATTCTAATTCAAATAGAATTTAATTTAACTTTATAAATCATTTTTATTCACATTCATTTCAAAATCAAATTATTTCTGTAATTTCAAATATTAAATTAACAATTTAATTATCCAATTAAATCACTATATTCAAAATATAAGTTATTCAACTTATAAAATTAATTTCTGAATATTTAAAATCAATTAAATATACGAATTTCGAATGACAGAAATTCTGGGTCGTTACATCTTCCTTTTCCAAACAATTTGAACTCATGTTCTCATTTTAAATCACAACAAATTCAACTTTTCAACTTTCAATTTCAAGTCAACTTCATATTCAAATTCCGATTTACATCAGCCTCAATTCAAAACAATTTCAAACTTTACATCAAATTCAATTTAAACAGTGCTATTCAAATGGCAGAAAGTCTCAATTCAATTTCTCATTTTTAATTTTTTTTTAAATCCATTTCACGCCCGAACTTGAAAATACCAATTTAAAACCATTTTAAATAAATTAAATTCAAAGTTTAAATTAAAAGTTTAACCTTCCAAATAATTCACTTTCGATAAATTTAAATCATATCTCAATTTCAACTTATGGTTTCAAATTAATTCTTAAACAATTTCATTTAAACAGTTTCAATTTCAACATTTAAAATCTCGAATTAGAAAATAATTTAATTCATATAAATCGAATTTTATTTTCTTTAAAACAATTCCATTTAAACCAATTTAAATTTTTATGTTTTGAAACCATTTAATTTAACCAAATCCGATGTCCGTATATAATTTTCTACCCTATAGCCAAGTGATCATTTATTTCAGTTTAATTACATGGATGGATATATATCATTTCAACCCATAATGAAATGTCATAGGTATATATCATTTCAACCTATTTTTTAGTTCATTTCCAATGGTCCAAATTATAATATAAATGATGTCAATAAATAAATAGGTAAAAACAGGAATAAGTCAAATAAATAAACAACCATATATCCATCATCAATCAATAGACATACAATACAATTAACATTCAAACCAACCAATATATCACAACAGTCACCGATTATAATTGTCAGTATTTAACTAGCAACTAAATCCAATATTAATTTAAATGTCAATATAATTCAATATAAAATTCAATTTCAATTAAAATGTCAACTTAAACTACCAAATAGCAACCAATAACATTCTTATCACTTCATAAATTTAATTCGACTAACATAAGAAAATTTAGTATTGCGTGAGTGGGTTAAATCACTCACCTTTGATTTACAACCCATTAAAAATTCAATAAAAGCCCGAAATTCCAATTATCTTCAAATTCAACCAAACCAGTTTCATGTTGTCCGGGATTTCAATACGAGTCCAACGGAAGAAACCGTGCGTCAATCCGAGTTCGTATGCAAAAGTTATAAAGGTTAGAACATTTGAAAATTTAAAATTAAATAAATAACATAAGGGCAATATCGTAATATGCGTTACCTTCCCCAAACTATCATTACCAGCAGCAAAAGTAACCCATGGTCGCCATATGCTTTGCCGTCGCTGGCGCGCCCTAGAGGCCACCGATCAGAGGTCACCACTACCACAACGCCGTCGAGCTCCACCTTCACCAAAATTATCACCACCTCCCACATCCTATCTTGGCCACGATCAAGCCTTGAATGCTGCGCCTTCATGGCCAGATTCCGGCGAATCCAGACACAATTAGCTCGATCCAATCATACATCTTGTAGATCTCGTCGAGCACTACAACTTTAGTTTTGGGGTTGAACGATTTCGTTGAGAGATGAGTGAGATTCAAGGGAAAGAAGATGGGAAGTTTTCAGCCATTGAAAGTGTAGACGGCGGTTGCCATGAGAAATTAGGGTTTCTGTAATATTTTAATAATATGTTCGTCTCAATTTGCATGCTAATTTATAGCATACGGTCCAAAACAGCCCAAACTCCAATCGAGGCGTGCTTACATGCAATCTATATGTAAAAAGGCCTTCTGAACACAATAGAACTAGTTTCGAGGCCTAATTCTATCGTATAAAAAAGTTAACATTTTATTGTTCGATAAATTTAAATTAAATTATATTCAAATAATTTACCAATTCACAATTATGGACAAATACAATTTTCTAATTTACAAATACGTTATTACAAACTACGACATTCATTAATAATTCGATTTTATCATTATTACGCATTTGAATCAAATTCAAATAATTACATTTCAAAAATAACATTTTACATGTGAATATAAATCGATTGGGCCAAAGCGATAACAAAGGCCCGAAAAGCCCGTTTCGTTCCCGAAACGAAAATAGGTCATCCTATATGTCGAAATATAGGTTTTTAATATTTTTAAACTCAATGAAACTAATTTCAAACCTTAATTCTATTGTATAGAAGTTAGCTTTAAAATCAAATTATATTCATTTGCACGTTAATTAAAACGAATTATTATTAAACTGATTAAATCACTTTTAAATTCTAAATTAAAAGTTTCTTATCATCATTCTTGATTAAACAAAAATGAATAATCTTTCAAAATTTAATTTTTCCATGTTAAATTCAAGATTTTAAATATTAAATTAATTTTGACGTTTAATTAAAACTGTAATAAAATCCGTTCAATATATTTTAAATTTCAAAATAAATTCTTTTATTTTGATTTACATTCTTATTATTAAATCAAAAAATACCTTATGTATTAATTAAACATAATTTTCCATTTTATTACGCTCATATCCTACAGTTAACATCTTTTCATATATTAACTGCAATATTTCCATTACATTAAATTTCATTGATTCCTAAATTAATTTCAACGGATTTAATCATAAGATGATAATTAAAACAATCGTTATACATTAATTCATATCTATTAACTTATTATTTTCAAACAAGTATTATAAATTCACGTACTAAATAATTGATTTCATACTCCATATTAAAACCAATTTCAATCAATAACATATGATTACATCAATTTATACATCATTTATTATATTCCTTATTAACCTTTATTATTTCAATTGATTAAAATTACGTTAACATAATAGCCAATTACATTCAATCAATATTATTAAATTATATTCTAATTTGCATTACCATCTTTCACTTCACTATAGTTATTGTTTTAGAATTCATTTAAGAGCAAGTTATAAATTCTAACAATTTTTTTCATTAATAGATCATAAATTTTAATTTATGACTATATTAAATTTCAAAATCTTATTTAATTTAATATTTTCAATTATCAAAAATACGGGTCGTTACAATCTTCCCTACTCAAAACTTTTCATCCTCGAAAAGGAACAAGAAGGATTCAAGAAATTTGATATATTTTATTTAAAATAATCAATTTATAAACAATTAATCTTGCATATTTAAGTTTAATATAAATTTGAAAAACTCAACTTTCACAAAAAAAAAATTTATAAGTCCTAAATTTACGGAAAATTTCGGCAGCATCTCCTTTGCGCGGTTAGGTCCTGAAAAATAACAATATCAATAATTACATTATATATATCATATTTCAATAAAATACCGTTACAGATACCGTAATTCGAAAACATACCTATTTGTCGAGCAAACAATACTCTATTTATGAAACCAAAAGGAACAGCTATTGCTTCCATAAACCTGTATCTTACTTGCGTAATCCAAAAGATTTAAAATTATGTAAAAAGAGAAATATATCAGTTGTTCCAATCAATAGCACAAGCAACACACAATATAACAATCATATGCAAACAAAAGCAGTACGACCATTATATGCAACTAAAGAATCCATCACACATCCATAGCAACCAAAATTAATGGTTTGTCTGGGTTCAGATTCTTTTCATCTTATAAAGTTTATAAATAACTACCTAGTGTACCTTATGCTCAATAGCCTTAGGTAATTACTCAATATATTATTCATACAACCTTACACAATTTGAAGTATCATTTTCCAACTTTCCATCAGCCAAACAACATAAAATTTAAATATTATTTAAGTTTGTACGATGTACATATATCATTTTGTATACAAATTTCACTTTTGAACCAGTATTGTTAACTCGACTACTCTAGTGCGGACTCTGATCCAATTTCTTGGTTAGAAATCTCCATTCTCCTTGCATAGCCATAAATTATGATAGAAACTTCAAATTCATATCAGAAATCCGTATCAAGCGTTCGCCGTCAAGAATCGAGCGAAAAATCCTAACTCGGACAGGTGTGAATTACCATAAATCGTGTATTCGAATTTGAATCAGAACTGTTATGCGAATAAAATGATCTATGCACAAATTACATATTTTATTCTATTGTTTTCTTTAACACATCTACTTTTTATTTATTTTCAATTCCCATTCATTCATACAAGAACATCTTTTATTAATTTACATTCATTTACTTACATAAATTTTTTTCCATTTAATATTTAAAATCATCAATGAATAAATTCTTAAAGTATTACATATGTTTCTTTGTAGTTTAATTCGCCTTTATTATTATATAACTTGATTTCAATTTAATATGAATATTCATTAATGAATCATTTCATTCTTTTCCTTAAGTTTATAATCATTCACTTAAATAGTGTTCACTTTTTTTTCCATTCAATTTAATTATTAGGTATTTTAAAACATTAACTTAAGTTTATAACATTTCTTGTACATCTTAATTCTTTATTTACATATGGACATAATTTCATTTTTGAAACATTATTATTACTTAAGTTTTCACTTGTATGATATTCCATTATCTTTTTGATTTACAAGTTACAAACTTCAAATTTTATATTTTCATTAAACACGTAGCTTTTAATTTCAGATTTCAATTTGGAAGTTTCCGACCATTTAAAATCGTCGAAAATTCCATTTCATTTCAATAATTGAAAATCACTAATTAATAGAGAACTTAAGAACTAAATACCGGGTTCCATTTCAACTCACCTTGAAATAATATATACTTATATCTTTTATATATCAAATCATACTTCAGAAATTAACATTAAAATTTGTTTCACCAAAACAACCGTGTAGCAAAGCTACTAAAGTAGTCTTCCCACTTTGAAACTCGAAAATGAAAGTCGATGATGCCGCGGTCATCATCGAAATTATTTTCTAGCGATAGAAGAGAGGAGTACGAAAACTTATTTTCTTTAAAATTCCTTAAAATTTTTTTTCAAGTACCTTTTGAAAACATTTCTATTTGCAATTACTTCCAAATAATACTAATATTATTTTTCCAAATCTTAGAAAACCAATTCCAAAACATTGGAATTTAAGTTCTCAAATTTTCCAATTTATGTTCATTTCATTTTTAAATCTTATTTTACAAACCATATTTATAAAATTTCACTTTCTAACAAACAAACATATCACATACAACTATATCCATTTATGAAAAATTATTCCTTTATATACAAAATATATTACTAGGTAAAATTATTTCATTTACCTATTTTTAAAACAATATTGTGTCGGTTTACCCTGTTCAAGTGTTTAGAAATCCCTATCGATGTCATAGCGTCCAATGTACCGACCGGAATTCATAAATACTCGATAGAAAAAATTAACACAATACAAAACCTTTTTATATAGCACTAACAAATACGCTCTCTCGTATATATACTCTTAGACTCATTCTAGGGTATTACTAACCCTATTTCTAATGAGTTTACCCCCAACAGGTTAAGGTATCTCTAAACCAAAGCTCTGATACTAGCTGTGATGACATGCCTTTTTGAACGGTTTAATCGACAATAACCACACATGTCTAACTAAAACCATTCAAAAGGGAGGATTGTCAATGGGATTTAATAAGAAAATAAGAGAATATAAGGAAAACAAAACACAGAATCTCACAGCAGAATGACAAAATATAATAATCAAACAAACAGTTCATGAAGCTGTTTTACAATATACATTTGATTACACAACTTTTACAACATAATCAGAGTACAATCAACAAACATACCAAAAATATGCAGCAGAATAATAATAGTAAATACGGTCTAGCAAACTTCATCTTCATCTTCAAGGAATAATGTCTTCAACACTGAAATACTCAGGCTGACCCGAGCGTAATGAAAAGACAAACACTCTAGTCAGAACTAAAAGTTCTTATGAAGTTAAACCAATAACAAGTAAAATATGAGTATAATAGCTTCAGAGATGTTTATGGGATTTTCCATCTCTTATCAAGTGTACAACGTAAGTGCAATAACTTAAGAGATGTTATAGGATTTTCCATCTCCTAAGGATCCGTTAAACTGTCTATATTAATAAGATACGCTACGTATGTAGTGTCTATCAGTAAAGTAAAGCATTAAAATAGCGTTAAGGCTTTACATTGATCCCCCTTAACACATTTTTAAGCATTGTCCTACAGTTTGCCTTAATAGCATCACCAGTAACGTCAATAGCCAGGGAGGCGCCGTGATAAGACAACACTAAAACAAAGTTGTAGTGGTCACGTATAAGGATAAAAGTATGACAAGGCACGTGAAGCAATGCCCAAAGTAGGATACTACCAATTTGGGTCGCAGGGCTGGTGGTAACGCATCATAGCCACGACCGCCCACCGCGTCCAACGCTCCCAAAATCAATTCAAGGTGCACCGATCAAGTCATAATCAACATAGTAATACGAAGAAGTGTGTCCGCTAGGGGTAGCTAACCCACTTAGCCCTGACAAGCCGTCCTATTTTAGTCATTTCAAATTTGCACAAGTGCCGGGGTCATCCATCATCGTTCTATTTCTTCAAATCTAGCCACTTCATTCTCGATCATCCACTACGTACACGGTTGTTAAAGTGGTTCCGGTATTGACAAAGAGTATGCTAATATTCGACCTCACTCTCTTTAACAACCCAACGTCATTTTTCACACCAGTTGGTTCTTTTACATTTCAAGAACAAGTCATATTTCATATCAAAATATCAGATTCACTTCAAAAACATTTCGAATTCAAAATAGGTTATACCTTCATATCAAAGTATTCGTATTTAAATCAATGATTTAAATCTAAATAATTCCCCTATAAAACAGTTTGAATATTGAAAATGGTTTGAATTATTAAAATAGTTTGAATATTGAAAATATTTTGGATAATTAAAATAGTTTTAATATTGAAAAATAGTTTGAAATAATTAGAATAGTTTAAGGATTGGAAATAGTTTTGAATATAAATTAGATTTTAATATTGAAAATAGTTTGGATAAATAGTTTATATATTAAAATAATTTATATTAAAACTGTTTCTTCCTTTTCCAAACGATTTGAACTCATGTTCCCATTTCAAATCATAAAAAATTCAACTTTTCAACTTCCAATTTCAAGTCAACTTCATATTCAAATTCCGATTTACATTAGCCTCAATTCAAAACAATTTCAAACTTTACATCAAATTCAATTAAACAGTCCTATTCAAATGGCTGAAAGTATCAATTCAATTTCTCATTTTTAAACAATTTTTGTTTAAATCCATTTCACATCCGAACTTGAAAATACCAATTTAAAACCATTATAAATAAAGTAAATTCAAAGTTTAAATTAAAAGTTTAACCTTCCAAATAATTCACTTTCGAAAAATTTAAATCATATCTCAATTTCAACTTATGGTTTCAAATTAATCCTTAAACAATTTCATTTAAACTGTTTCAATTTCAACATTTCAAATCTCGAATTAGAAAATAATTTAATTCATATAAATCAAAATTTATTTTCTTTAAAACAATTTCATTTAAACCAATTAAAATTTTTAAGTTTTGAAACCATTTAATTTAACCAAATCCGGCGTCCGTATATAATGTTCTACCCTATGACAAAGTGATCATTTATTTCAATTTAATTACATGGATGGATATGTATTATTTTAACCCATAATTAAATGTCATAGATATATATCATTTCAACCTATTTCTTTGTTCATTTCCAATGGTCCAAATTATAATATAAATGATGTCAATAAATAAATAGGTAATAACAGGAATAAGTCAAATAAATAAACAACCATACATCCATCATCAATCAATATGCATACAATACAATTAACATCCAAATCAACCAATATATTACAACAGTTACTGATTATCAATTGTCGGTATTTGACTAGCAATTAAATTCAATATTAATTTAAATGTCAATTTAATTCAATATAAAATTCAATTTCAATTAAAATGTCGACTTAAACTACTAAACAGCAACCAATAACATTCTTATCACTTCATAAATTTAATTCGACCAACATAAGAAAATTTAGTATTGAGTGAGTGGGTTAAATCACTCACCTTTGGTTTACAACCCATTAAATATTTAATAAAAGCCCGAAATTCCAATAGTCTCCAAATTCAACCAAACTAGTTTTTTGTTGTCCGGAATTTCGATACGAGTCCAACGGAATAAACCGCGAGTCAATCCGAGTTTGTATGCAAAAGTTATGAAGGTTAGAATGTAACGACCCGGTATTTTCAACCATTCGCATCCATTATAAGTGTAAAGGTAGACACTCATGCTAGAATTGAATTGCTCAAAATACCACGTTGTAAATAAAATTTGGCAAATCTCAGAATATACAGTAAATAAATATAATCACAGATCACAGACACAGAGTAAAATAATGCAGCGGAAGTAAAAGAAATAGTAGTTCATGAAGCTACTATATAAATATAACAAAGTTACATAAGATACAACAGAAGAAATAGAGTACAACAAAAGTCTCAATAAAATAACCAAGTACAAGCTGAGTAGAACAACGGAATTGAAATAGATAGGACATGACAAGCAGATAATCTCCAGCGATTCAAATCTCCAAGAGAGTGGAAATCCAAATCTGTGAATAACTCAGGCTGACCCGAGCGTAAAGCAAAACACAACACACTCGAGTCAGGACAATATATACTTATATAATGTAAACCAACTCAAGTGAACTGTAATAAAGGTACAAGTAACTTAGAAGATGCTTGGGACCGCCCATCCTCTAAGGATCCGTTAAACTATCTACTATGTAGTAATATTCGATATTATAATAGTGTCTAAATAAGTAAAGTATAATCATATAGAAAATAGCGTTAAGGGGATGGAGAACCTTAACGCGGTCGGATCTTAAAATCATAATCGTAGTAAAGCTCGATATGGTAGGTGACACGGCACAACTAGGCAATGCCAGGGTAGATATACCAATTACGCACACGGACTGATGGATACACATAGCAGCCACTACCATTCCACCTCGAACAACACTCCCAAATTGGAGGATGGCCATCTAATCAATCACAAGTAAGAGTATAATATCGAAGAAATGTGTCCGAGAAGAGGTGCTACCTCACTGGTCCGAGATCGCTCCTGTTTTAGCCACCTTATGCCAACTCACGGGAGTTGGGTCCACGTAACATACCTTAAGAACGTCGCCACCATCCTACTTCATTCTGGAATCTCCACCGTGTACACGGTTGTCAAAGTGGTTTTCGGTATCGACAGAGAGTATGTCCATATCCGATCCCGGTCTCTTTGCCAACCAATCGTTATTATAACCCGTGGTTATAACTTTTAAAAACAATACTTTACTTCAAAATAAAATATCATTTCAAACCATATCTTTATCAAAATAAAGATTAAATCAATTCCAAACCATTTCCATATATTTAAATTTTCATATCATTTCAAAACTTCATTTCAAATCATTTTAATATAATAAAATATCATATCCTTACAAAACTTCATTTCAAATCATTTTAATAAAATAAAATATCCTATCAGTTCAAATCCAAATATTCAACTTTAAATACCTTTTAAATTCAAAGATATCGTTCATTTACTATCATTTCAAATCACCTTTAAATAGTTTATATTCCAATCAAAATAATTCATTTAAACCTTTTAAAAGTGTAATTATTATATTTTCAAATCAAGTATTCAATTTCCAAAGTTTCAAACCATTCTGAGTTCGTTTACTAAGTCAAAAACCCTAATTATTAAAATTTCAGCATTTCACAGCATTTAAAAACAACTGCTATAAGTTATATTTGAAAACATTTTTAATTCAGCAAAGACAGCACTTAAAACTGCTGTTAAAACTCAGTTTTAGTTGATTTATAGTTCAAAACAGAAAAGACAGCATTTCAGAAGTGCTGCGGTAGTTCAGATTTCAAAACAAGGGTTAAATTTGGTTTCAGCAAAGACTGCAGACCTTTATAGCATTTCCAGAGAATGCTATAATAGGCCTGAGTTCAATATTAACCTATAAGTTCAACTACAGCAACTGCAGCATTTCAGAAATGCTGTAATAGCTCTTTTTACACAATTTTAGTTCAAAACAGAATCTATAGCATTTCTGAATGCTATTAAAAGTAGATTTCAGGTGTTAGTGTATTTCCAGCAATTGAATAACTTCAATTTAAAACACATAAACATTTTAAAAATCATATTTTAACGTTTAAAATGTTCATTTACATATCATTTAACATATATCTTTTTCACAATAAATTTCTTATAATTAAATCCAATTTTCAACAATTTACTTAATAAGTTTAAGTGTAAAAGTTCCAATCCTTCACATTTCAACAAATAGACTTAACACTTCAAATTTAAATTACCATTTCACAATTTAACAAAATTTCCAATTTTATTTAATTAACTTAAACCTTTAATTAAAACCAAATTTCACATTTCCTAGTCAAGTTATATTTTAAAAGATCACTTTTAAACATTCATTTATTTAACCACTTAAATTCATAGAAAAATCAATAATACTTTAATAAATCACTTAAATTCAAATTTAATCAAATTATCATATTTACCATTTCTAAATAAAATTTAATATCCATTTTATTTATATAACTTAAATATCATTTTTAACCAAAATTCCAAATTTCCAACTTAAGTTATATTTCAAAAATCCAGTTAAACCATTCATTAATTACATTTTTAACACATAGAAAAAAAAATCATAATTTCTTTATTTTAAAACATTTCAAAATCTATTTAAATCAAATTTCATAAATTTATAATTTTTAAAATACTTAAAAATATCCATAACACTTTATAAAATAACCACGGGCCTGTATATAATTTTCTAACCTAGGTCAAGTGATACGGATATGTATCATTTCAATCCGTAGTTAAAAAAGAAAAATCCGGGTTCTATCATTTCAAACCCGCAATCCCAAGTTAAAATAAATTAAATAAAAATCGTTCAGGCCTATCATTTCAGCCCATAACGATTTTTCCCTATTCTAAAGTCCGTTCGGGTATGTATCATTTCAACCCATAGTGATTCTAGTCTACAGGGAACTTGCAATGGTGATAACTGATATAAATAACAAAATAACATTAAATAACAGTAACATATGATATAACAGGTGTATAAACATCATATGATCATAACATAGTCAAGTATAACATGATAATATATTTCTACAGATTCAAAGGGTGTCAATTTACTAGTTATATAGGTACATATTGTCTGGTGAGAATAACTCACCTTTTATTGCTGGAGATATCAATTAGAATGACACAATGGAAACAAAAGCACGATGAAAAGACTACGGACTTGAGTGGAGAGTGAATTCAATCTACAACTCTTGTGTACAACCCAAAACAAACAATCGAAACAGCAAATTCAATACGACTTTAAAATGCAATAACATTGAAATAAAAGGAGATACGACTACGCAGTCTTTTGCTTTGCCTTCTCTATTGTTTGGTATGGCTTTGGGGTCTGATGTGGTTCAGATGTGGTCAAGTTTTGGGTCAGGTTTGGGCTAACATAGCTCGGGTTCAAGGCAAGACAAGGTGGGGTTTGTACATGAGGAGGTGATGTGATTTTTGAAGGCAATTAGGTGATTTTTGTGCCAAAACAAGGTTTGGCCTTGGGAATTGTGCTCGGCCTGGGGTGAGTTATGACTGCACAGAGGTGGGGAGGGGTGTGTTGTGGTCAGGTCAGGGAGGTGGTGGTGGCTATGGTGGTGGTTTGGGTGGTGGTTGAGGTGGTTGAGCATGTAGAGGTCAATAAACATGGTTTTTAGGCATCTAGGTTGAAATTTGGGGGGTTTTACCATCAAAATGGTTCGGCTATGGTCAGATCTGGTGGAGTGGGGGCTGGTGGTGGTCGGGAAGAGATGGAAGGATGTGGTGGCAGTGGAATAGGGGTAGAGGCCGATCTCAATCAGGGAAGAAGGCAAGCAAAATAGCATAGAAAAGAAGAAAAGTAGGAAGAAAGAGATGGAGGCCATTACCTAATTTTCTCTAGCCGTGAGAAACAATTGAAGATGGGATATTTTTTCACGTGAATGCCAACTGAGATGACGGCTACACTAGGGTTTTACATGGCTAGGCAATTAATTTTGAGGAGTTAAAGGAATTAAAGGATTTGGTAAATAAAAGGGCTTCCGTTTCAAAGCGTTACACAACCTTTCACATTTCTTTCCTTATAAATCTTTATATAAACAAAATATTTCAGAAAAATACTATACAAACCGAAACTAAGTAAAGATATAAGAAAATAAATAATAAAATTTAAAGAAATTAGAAAAAATAATAAAAGAAATTGCTTAAAATACAAAACAGTGTCCAGAAATTACAAATAAATCACCATTGACTTTGGAAAATTATTAACTTTATTTAAAAATATTCTAAAACAAAATTTGAAATAAAAATGACTTTTAAAACATTTTCAAAGTGAAATAAATAATTAAATTTTAATTTAATAGAATTTAAAATAAGAAAATAACTTAAAAATGCAAACTAGGCTTTAAAAATTAGAAATAAATTCAATACACTTTGGAAAAACCTTATTATCACTTTAAAAATATTTAAAAGACAAAATATATATAATATGGCATATGTATACAAATTAGAATAAGATATGACCAATAAAATATTATCTATATAGGTTAAAATAAACAATATTGTTAAATAAATCAATATACACACAATATTGTAAAAAGTATAACTTTCACAATTTAAATCCAATTTCAACGAAACGAAAAGCAGTATTCATGATATTTAATCTATTTTCATAATAAAAGATAAAATTTAAATTTTCAAATATTTAAAATTTAAATTTAAAAGTCAAGGTTTGACTATATTGACAAAAATTCATATTTTCTGGAAATAATCAATTTATTTATGTTTGGAATTCTAATTGACATCAAAATTAAAATTTATATTTAAAATAACAAAATTTATTCTTTTTCATAAATAAAGCTTTTAAATCTGGAAATATCAATTTAAAAATAATTGAAAAATACAGGATTGTTACATAGAACGTTTGAAATTTTAAAATTTAATAAAATAACATAAGGGCAATATCGTAATATGCGTTACCTTCCCCAAACTATCGTTACCAGCGGCAAAAGTAACCCACGGCCGCCGTATGCTTCGCCGCCGCGCACGCGCTAGAGGCCATTGGCCACCGATCAGAGGTCACCACTATCACCACGCCGCCGAGCTCCACCTTCACCAAAATTTTTGCCACCTCCGACGCCCTTATCTTGACCACGATCAAGCCTTGAACGCCGCGCCTTCATGGCCAGATTTCGGCGAATCCAGATGCAATTAGCTCGATCCAACCGTACATCTTGTAGATCTCGTCGAGCACTACAACTTTTGGTTTGGGGTCGAGCGATTTCGTTGAGAGATGAGAAAAATCCAAGGGAAAGAAAATGGAAAGTTTTCAACCGTTGAAAGTGTAGACGGCAGCTGTCATGAGAAATTAGGGTTTCTGTAATATTTTAATAATATTTTCATCTTGATTTGCGTGCCAATTTATAGCGTAAGGTCCAAAACAGCCCGAACTACAATCAAGGCGTGCTTACAGGCAATCTATATTTAAAAAGGCTTTCTGAACACATTGGAACTAGTTTCGAAGCCTAATTCCATCGTATACAAAAGTTAAAATTTTATTGTTCGATAAATTTAAATTACATTATATTCAAATAATTTACCAATTCACAATTATGAACAAATACAATATTTCTAATTTACAAATACGTTATTACAAACTACAACGTTCATTAATAATTCAATTTTATCATTATTACGCATTTGAATCAATTTTGAATAATTACATTTCAAAAATAACATTTTACATGTGAATATAAATCGATTGGGCCAAAGCGATAACAAAGGCCCGAAAAACCCATTTTGTTCCCGAAACGAAAATATGTCATCCTATATGTCAAAATATAGGTTTTTAATATTTTTAAACCTAATGAAACTAATTTTAAACCCTAATTCTATTGTATATAGAAGTTAGCTTTAAAATCAAATTATATTCATTTGCACGTTAATTAAAAGAATTATTACTAAACTGATTTAATCACTTTTAAATTATAAATTAAAAGTTTCTTATCATCATTCTTGATTAAACAGAAATGAATAATCTTTCAAAATTTAATTTTTCCATGTTAAATTCAAGATTTTAAATATTAAATTAATTTTAATTTTAATTACAACTGTAATAAAATCCGTTCACTATATTTTAAATTTCAAAACAAATTCTTTTATTTTGATTTACATTCTTATTATTAAATCAACAAATACCTTATGTGTTAATTAAACATAAGTTTCCATTTTATTACACTCATATCCTACAGTTAACGTCTTTTCTTATATTAACTGCAATATTTCCGTAACATTAAATTTCATTGATTCCCAAATTAATTTCAATGGATTTAATCATAAGATGATAATTATAACAATCATTGTACGTTAATAATTCATATATATTAACTTGTTGTTTACCAACAAGGATTTTAAATTTACGTACTAAATAATTAATTTCATACTCCATATTAAAACCAATTTCAATTAATAACATATGATTACATCAATTTATACATCATTTAGTCTATTCCTTATTAACCTTTATTATTTCAATTGATTGAAATTTAGGTTAACATAGTAGTCAGTCACATTCAATCAATATTATTAAATTATATTCTAATTTGCATTAACATCTTTCACTTCATTATAGTTATTATTTTAGAATTCATTTAAGATCAAGTTATAAATTCTAGCAAAATTTTTCATTAATAAATCATAAATTTTAATTTATGACAATATTAAATTCCAAAATCTTATTTAATTTAATATTTCAATTATAAAAAATACAGGTCGTTACAGTTACCAATAAATTGTCTAATTTTTGGAAATCTATTTTGAAATGTCATGAGATTTTTAACATTGGTACTAATACGATTGTTCATTTAGGAAATAATACTTCTTTTTGCAATGATCGTTGGATATCTGTCATTCCCCTTAGGGTAGAATTTAAAGAGCTTTATGAAATTTGTAACTTTAAGAATGCTTTAATTTTAGATGTTTTTTGTCCAAAAAACGATCCCCCATTGGAACTTTAGTTTTAATAGATTATTAGAAGGCACAACTCTTAGATAGTTTTCTTTATTATGTGCTATATTGGATTTATCTAATATTGATAACGAAAATGATATTATTAACTGAGAATGGGATAAAAGTAAGAAATTCACTTCAAATTCTTTTTATAAATTTCTTAATTTCTCGGGTATAACTAATAACTCTTTTAAACTTATTTGGAAAACAAACGCTCCTCTTAAAGCTAAGATTCATATGTGGTTAATCATGCATGGGAAACTAAATACTGTTGAATTTTTAAAAAGAAAGAATATGCAAATTGATAATAAATGTACTTTCTGTAAATTGTATTTTGAAGATATTAAGCATGTGTATTATGATTGTATGGATACTTGTTACATTCTTAATAATACTCTCAAAATCTTTAACTTTATTCTTACAACTAAAGTTACGGATTGCGATTATTATTGGAATAATTTAAGATTTAAGGTTAAAAAGGAAAATAGATTTTTACTAGATACTTTATTCATTATAATACGTTGGTATATTTAGTTTGAGAGAAACCAGAGACTTTTTAATAATAATAGTCATATTAATAGATTGATATTTTAATATCATCATTTTGTTTTAATTGGATATTAAATCCTAAATAGATTAGCTAAAAATAATCATTTCAAAGAATATCTCAATATTGTTAGTAACAACATTAAGCAATTTAAACAAAATAACAATATTTTTAACATTAATAATTATAGCATTAACATTTTCTCAAATTGGAATGATGATTTTACTGATTATCATAAAGTTCTTTTGATTAAAGGAGCATAATGATAATTTTTTAGATTTTATAGTTTATAGGTTTTTAACTTCATATTTTTTTTATTTTTTACCCTTTTGATTTCGAAATCTCTATTTCACATCTTTTGAGTTGGTTAAGTTGTTGCATAATGAGCTTGGATTCTATTTTAGTCTGTCCCTTATTTTAGTTTTATTACTTTTACTTCATTAATACATATATATGTATATAAATTTCATTTATATACATATATGTGTGTCATTTTTATACTTTTGTTTAGTACCATCTTCAGATACAGGTTTAGGTTGAATATGGTGCTAGATTGCTATTTGCAGATTTTAAGGGTTGCTGTCGTCAAGATTGTTGTAACGTGAAAAACAGAACAAAATAGAAAACCTCACAACGAAACTGCTTAATAAACATAACAGAAATAGTACATCAGGTTACTCCTTAACAGGGAGTTATCAGAGTTACACAAAAGTACTATAAATCAGCCTAGGTAGTTATAACATCCCGCATTTACAAATGCTGAAACAAAATACACTTACACAAACTATATAGTACCGCGGAATAAGAAGATGAAAAGCCTCCTGCTAGGACGCCGTCTTCAAAGAGCCCAACAAAACCTCCTACTCTCGGACTACTCAAATAAAATGAGTACCCGAGAGTTCATGGAAACAAACAGCACAGGTCAGACGATTTGTCTAGTATGAGTAAAACTTTAAATGAAGGTATGTAATTAAATACAAACATATGAGACCACGCTGTTGAACATGGAACGGGTTTACCCTCACATGAATCAACATCCAAAAGTGAAGAATGAATAAATAATTAAACATCGCGAAGAGTGGTTGACTCTTCCCGATTAAATTAAGGAAACAAATTCAAAGGTTCGAATCAAATAAGGAAAGGAAAATCTCCAACAAATGACTAGGAAGGTGCACCACCCTTGAAGTATACCTCTAGTAATATACTTTTGAGAAGCTCATATACTCTGTGACACTCCTCGGACAATACCAAGCCGAACCCTGCCAAACCTTACCGAGTATCAGAATATTTCACATCTAATAGCACTACCGAATCCAATCTAGATGAGATGTGAAAGTACCCTAATGGGAGCAACTCCACATAGCTTGGCTTCCACTCGCACTTTGGATTTAGTCATTTCCGACAAAGGATATGAATGCTCGACAGAGCAACACATCGTCTTAGAATGACGATGTAACGACCCCGAATTTTTATAAATTTAAATTGATAATTAAATTAAATTTTTAATTTAAATTGTGAAATTAATTGATAAAATGATGCGAGTTTCCTCGAGCTTTCGAACAAATTATGTATTAAATCATTTTGAATTTAGAAAATATATATATATGTACATTGGAGTTGAATGTAAATCTTAAATAAATATAAATAAGCTATATTGTAGGATATAAAGTAAATATATTAGCTAAAATTATAACAACATATTAGAAATAGAATTCATTCATATTATAAAATAATATGACAAAGCAAAGAAAATATACACAAGTTAAATTTTATTGTTTGTAAATTGTAAAACCAATACACTATAAATAATCAAATCACATGTTAGGGATAACATTCATTTGCATTCAAAATAAAAATCTGCACTTTCAAATACAGTAACTTGTTAGGAAAGTAAGCATGTAGGCTTGCATAAGTATGTGAGCAAACGGCTCGAATACATGGGCATGCAGACTGAAGATCAACCAAATCAAAGATATGTAGGCTGGTAAGAAGAAAATGTGAAAAGATAAGATTTAAAAGCAAAAGTAAACATGTAAGTGAAAATCTAGGCAGGCAAGTATAAGAAAAATAGGATAAGTATAAAAAAATAACATAAGGTACAAATAGCATTTAATGTCTCCATTTATTAGCAGCAAACCAAGTCTATTCGAATTGTATAAAAGAATCCTCTCAGCCTCCAAACTAAAATTATCTCTGAAAATTTGTACATCTTGTACACTGTTTTGCATACAAAAAAAATGATACCCTATGACTTGTTGTATATATCAACCCGTAAGCTACTTTTTCCTATACCAGCTTTCATTTCCAATTCGAGCTAAGTAAAACTGAGATGAAGCTTTCATTTAAAATATAAACAAGCATTCAACATCATCAAACAAGTCAATATAATAGTGGAGCAAGATGATTTGAAGATCAAGGTTAAAAACACTTTCCAGTTTTCTAAAATTCGAACTGCTTCAATAAACATGATGCTCTGTTCCTTTATCTAGCCTAGTGAGTAACTTAAATTTGAAACCTATTAAGTATATTTGCTATGTTCTTATGTCTGAAAAAAATGTGTTTGTATGAACATATTTATGAAATTCTTTATATGTCTTGATGTCTGTCTGTCTGTTTGTAGTCTGGAAAACATCTCTGTGATAAACCTTGAAGCTCAAGTTCAAAACAAAATCAACTTGCCTAATCTATTTATTTTTGTACATAGTATCTGAACAAAATCTGTCTGTTTAATCATGACTGAAAGTTAAATTTTGTTTAAGTGAATCAAAATTGGAATTTGCTCTGGAAATCACAAAGTAAAACAGGAAAGTTTAAGTTTGCTAAAATTCAAACTTTTAAATTCACCAACTCAGGCATGTAAACTGAATCAGTAACCAAAAACTTGATTTTTAAAAATGAAATCATAATTTTTAACATCGAATTGAGGGAGCAGTTCGAGTTTGATGAGTTTTGGAGTTATGGGTGATTTCCGATGATCTAGTAGATCGGAGAGGTCGAAATCTTCTCTGGTGGTAGAGGAGTAAAAAGGGATGTCGGGAAAAATGTCTGATAGTGGTGGAGTTCACTGTGGCGATGGGGGTTGATCAGAAAGGTGTGTAAACCTAGTTTTGGTAAGATTTGGAAATGGGTTCGTCATGACATCCAGGGTGGATCGAGTTCCACAAAATTCTGGGGATCGGAAGCTGGAAGGAAGGCGAAGGCGTGGCCGGAAGTCAAAAGGCTCTGGTGATTGGAGAATTGAGTTCGATGGTGTTCCTGGTTTGGGTTTTATTCCTGTTTTTGTGACAGGTAACTCGAATTCGACTGAGGGGATTTTTCGAGATTCTGGTGATCGGGATCGCGAGTGGTGGTCGGGGTCGTTATGCCGGCGATGGCATCGATGGTCGTAGGCGATCGATTCGCCTGTGCATGTGCACGTACATATTGGGATGACTATCATTTTTGGTGGTGCAGTTAGGACTCGGGAGGAACTCGAGTATGTCGAGAGTTATACTCGAAGCAGGGACGAGGGGAGGAGAGAAGACTCGAGGAGCGCACGAGAGAAACTCGAGTTCGGCTCGAGTGAAACCTGTGATAATCTCGGGTTCTATTTTCGAAAGGGTTAAGCCTAATTAAGTTAAAGTAAAGGTTGCAGACAATTTTATTACCAATGAAGTGATTGTTGTTGATAACTTAAGTAAGAATTTGGTTCCAGTTTTAATAAATTATGAAGATACTCAACAATGTTTTTCTAAAAATCTTAATTAATATTTTAATTAAGTAGATAATTTAACTTAAGTGTTGAAATTTAATTAACATCAGAGTTTTCAAGTTAATAATGATTTGATTTCAAAATTATTAAGGAAGATTTCTAAATATTAATTTAGATAGAATAATTATTATTAATTAATTGTCTAAATGATAATAATAATAAAAAAAGAGATAATTAAGAATGGTTAATTAATTCATAATTGTAATTAACTAAGTGATTAATCGATTTGTAATTTAAGGTTGGTTAATTAATAATTAATTGATTAATACTTACTTAATTACTTAAAGAATAATTTGTTAATGTGATTAATTAAAAGTTAATTAATAAATGATTAAAGGTTAATTAATTAAAATGGTTAACCAAGATTTGTAGTTTATTCATAAGTAATTAACCTGGTATAAATTAATTATAATCAGATATTAATTGATTCTACTTATGGATATTTGGATTTTATTGGATGATTTGAATTATTTGATTTTTCCTGATCTATGATGCTTTGTGATATATTCTGATTTGTGTGTAATCTTTACTGTAGTTTATTTATCTGACCTTTATATATCTGTGATCTGTGAGTAAAAGATAAGCGATATAGTTTATATCGCTTATCAACTATATTTCTGTATCCTGATCTGGGATGATTTATGATGTTGCACTATTGTGTGTGAAACCCCCGGACTACACTATTACACACACAAATATGGATTTCACGTGGAAATCGGTTAAGTCACAGATAATGTAAATTTGACGTTTTTGAAATTGAAATTTTAATTTCAATTGATTTTGAAATTTGAAATTTGGGTTTAAAGTGAAAAGCTTTTGAAATAGAATTTCAAAGATAAAGTTATTTTGAATAACTTAATCGAGTTTGAAAATTTAAATAATTTGATTTAAATTTGAATTCAAGTTTGGAATTGAATCCTATGATTTGAAACTAGGGATTGAAAATGTTATAAATGTGTTTATCTGAAGTTAAACCATTTAAAAGTATAATTTTGAGAATTTGGATTTAACCCATGGATTCCAACTCGTATGAATGAATCAGATTTTCTGAAATGAAACTGTTTGTTTTTAAATGATAAAAGCTTTCATATAAGAAATGAAATTCTAATTTAGTTAAAGGAATTTCAAGATTGAATTGAAAAACGGTTTTCCAAGTTATGAATGAATTCTTCTTTTTGAAAGCTATGGATTGAATCTGTTTATTTCTAACAGATTTAAAATAATGATTTATCTAAACCATCCGAAATGAGATTGTTTTGAAAGCTATAAGTTAAATCTTGATTTAAAGATTTAACGAGTTAATCAAATTGAAATGGAAATTAATTTGGAAAATCTGTGAATGAATCTTTTGTTTAAAAGATTAAAGTGTGGAAACTGTTTAAACCGTAAAGGTTGAATCTTTTTGTTTAAAGATTTAAAAATGGTAATTTGTTAAATCAGTTGAAAAGATTTTGGGTAATAAGTTGTGACTTAATTGAAATCCCAATATCCATATGTTTTTAAATATTACGCTCACTATTCGGTTTAGCCGGGAGAGGACCTTTAGGTCGTATAACCCATTCCGAATATGTGATACGTTGTATATGGATAGCATTTGAAGACCGGTGTTGAAGACCGGATATTTTTGAAAACGGAAGGATTACCGTCGAGTTACTCTGCATCGGCTGATCCCCGATATAGAGGTTTTTTCATCCTTAGTGACGGGAAGTCCGGACGTGATTGGAAATTATCCGGAATTGCAAGGGCTTCGTGAGAAGTGCCTTCGGTTCTGTTCGAACCCGGAACAGACTTATATGGATTGTATGTCTGACATTACACTTTGAGATATAAAGCCGATTTCTTTCAAATACATATCTGTTGGTGGCGGAGAATTTATTCTCTTAGCTTAACACCCTTCTCTGAGACGTACGAACTCAGAGGTTATGTAGTTGAAATTTATCAGCGATATATCCCAATTTGGTAATGTGGCATGCTGAGTGTTGCTGTGTGATGATCAGTGTTTGATCATTTGTGATATGATCATTTGTTTGATCATTTATCTTTGTGATCATAGGTTGATCATCTGTTGACCCAAAGCGTGGCTTTTTGAAAAAGCGTAGCTTTGTGGACGAGACTTCGTCAGGACCTCACTACCCGGAAATGGTCGAAACAGGAATGTTGCGGCAAGGTTATGAGGGTCGCGCCCTTTAGGGTATGTCATTTCCTTCTGGAAAGGGGTGGTATTATGGTATGGAGCCCTGATACTTACTCATGTGGATACACTTTCTTTATGATGTGTGATGTTGGATATCGAGCGCTCGGATAAAGGTCCCAAAGGACCGGGAGGTGGCATATTCGTGAGTTACCTGTTACAGGGGTAACCCGGCCTTGTTTGGCAGAGAGCAGTTTGTCTCTCGGGACGTCCAGCCAGAGGCGATCCCATGCGGCGGAAGGAAGTTCCTTAGCCTGACCATTTGTTGGAAATTCAAAGAAACAATACGAACCTTGTACGGTTTTAGTTGTATAACCTGCTATGGAATGTGGCGGTAACCTGCTATTGAACATAGTAGCTATAGTAGGCATACGATACTGGTCGTATGTTGGCTAAGATTAATATTATACTTTCGAAATGTTTTCTGCACTATGCACTAATAATAATAATCCAATGATTTGCGTAGTAAGCATGTTTGACTATCATAAGAAGAAATCTCCTCCAATTCTGCGTTTGCATTGTGTGTGTGGCGGGAGGTCTTATGGTAGTTTCATTTTCCAAAAGCATTGCGGATTTCTATGTTTAAAATCCTTTGTTGTTGTTTAAAGATAAACTGTTTTTGTTGCTCACACCAGTCCCATGACTGATCCGGAGTTTATTGTTCCCTCCCTAAACTCTGGGTGCTCATAATTTTCCACACGAGCAGTCTAGAGTTGGGTTTCTTTTCAGATATTCAGGTTTAGTAGATTATCTGGAGCTAGTTCATTCATCGGAGTTGCTTATCTTGGAGTTGTGGATTCATTCTTGTCTGAAGATCATTTTGGAGTTATCATTTCTATTGATATTATTCCGCTGCTGATGTTATCTTTTCTTTTCCGCTGCTATTTCTTGTATCATATCTCTGATGTATATTGATATTCATTGTATCACTCTGTTGTATTAGATATTATATATCAATGTATTATTCATTTCTTCCACTGTGTTATTTACTTAATTGTGTTATAGCTCCGGCGAATCGGATTTGAACGGTCGAATCTGCGGCATTCTAGTACAATGTGAAATACGGATGTTGATTTTCGAGCGGGCAAAACCCGAGCCGTCACAGACGATAATAAAGAAGCTGAAGTAATCGATAGCCGGGAAACCAAGTATCGAGGATTTAAAACGATTGTATATGGAAATTAAGTCTTGTATACTTATCACCACTCATCGAATTCAAACTTGTACTATTTCTTGGTTAACTATAATACCGGACAAGTCAAGGTAGTGTTACCTCGAAGTCATGTCTTACGATTATTCTTAACTTTTGAAATAGCAACAAATCTACTTGTGATATCCCGGAAATTTGAGCAATATCAATTTAATAATCTGTTAAATAATTTAATTGATATTGATAATCTTTGACAATAAAATTTGAATTTAATTTAATAATCTAATTAAATAAGTATTTAATTGGTGAATTTTATCTTTTAAAAGCTAATAAGATATTTTCTATTTGTAATATATATATTTATTTGTATATATTGTAAATAGAAAAGCTTTGGTAAATTGGAAATTTAGATTTAATTTAATATGAACTTTTCAAAGTTATTTAAATAAATAACCTTATAGCTTTAAAATACTTTAGGTAAATGTTTAAATTGTTTAAGATATATTTTAACTTAAGCTTAAATGTAAATAAGATTAACAAAAAGGTTTGTTTTATTTCTTTTTAAAATATTACTTGATAATATAATCTCTTATATAAATTATTTAAATTATCAAATATGTTATTTTAAAAAAAAAAGTATAATGTATTATTTTTATAAATATGAATGGATTTTAAAGACTATGGAATTGTTATTTTAAATTGAATAAGTACTTGTATATGTATATATATATAACTTGACTTTTTAAATTGAATCTTAGGATTTAATTTGATTTGAATTTGAATTTAAAGTTGAAATTCAAAAGAATAGATATTTAAATTGTTTTGGATTTTAGAATATTTGTATAAACTTTTATTTATAAATATAATTAGTTTTGTTTCTTTAAAAAAGTAATTATATATATAGATAAGTATTTAATAAATAAAGAAAAAGACTTTTATTTACTTTAAAATAAATAAAAATATGAAAAATTACTTAAAAGACATGTGTTATTATCTTAAGGCCTCATTTTACAAGTGTTAAATGATAAGTGTATAATAATGACAAATGTCAAGACTTTAATTTTAGTTTTCTTTTATCACAAATTTACTTATATATACATTTGCATATCTTCACTTCATTCCTTTCTATTTTCTTTTCAAAACAAGAGAAACTCAAACCTTTCTCTAATACAAATCTGATAATCAGTAATCCAAAAACTTCTCAAACCAAAAATCAAATTCAATACCCTGTAATCTCATTTTCACAAATTCTAACCAAAGCCTGTTCTTTTGCAAACCTGAGATTTAATCAAAGAAACCAGTCTGCATTCTTCTCAACCTGGAAGCAAGCATGCATGTAGTTTAAATAAGTTTAAAGCTCCAGCAACTCAAGTTTAAAAATCAAATTCAAAGAATCATTTCAGTTTAATAAGGATCAAGGCAATTCAAGTTTCTCAGTTTCAAAAGCTTTTCAAATTAAATGTGCTCTGTTCATCAAGCTTTAAACAGGTGAGTAACAATTTTTTTTTAAAAGTTAAATATAAGAAATCTATTTGAATGTTAACTTCTGAGAGAGAGTATGTTTGTGTGTATATATTTGTGAGTTTCTATGTATATATGGATGAATAGATATGTGTGCATGTCTGTTATCTGTGACCCTCTGTTCTTTGTTTTTAAGCTAAGATTTTGATTAAAATTTATTATCTCCCAAACTAATCTCTGTTAGGACTTAAGTTTCATACAAAATATGTTTGCTTAATCATAGATTTGGGTTTAAAATTTTATTTAGGTAAATTTAATTTTTAGTTCTCTGGAAAACCAAGAAGAACAGTGCATGTATATAAAAGTGAAAACTCAAACTTTGTAATTCATAAATCCAGGAGTATAAATTGAATACATAAACTATAACATGATTTTTAGCATTAAAATCATAATTTTTAGTTTAGTAATGAAGGTGCAATTCTGGTTTTAACTAAAAATGGATTTTGGGTTAGAACTGTTGATCTAGGAAGTTTGGGTGGCCAATATCTTTTCTGGTGATAGAGTGTTGATCGAAGTTGCAGGGAAAAATGGTAGTAGGTGGATTAAAGCTTTGGGGCGATTGTGATTTTGAATCAAAGATTTTAACCCTAGTTTCTTTAGTCGATTAGAATTTGATCACTGCGAACTCTATGAATGATCGAGTTCAACAAAACTCTGGGGAATGGTAGATAGGGCTTAGGCGAAGTCGTGACTGGAGTTTCAGCAACTCCGGTGATCGGAGGCAGGAGTACGAGGAGTTGTTGCCAGGTTTTGGAAGTTTTAGTTTTGTTCCAGTTTTGATTTTTAGGCTCGATTTTTA
The DNA here is from genome assembly GCA_030737815.1 of Allium fistulosum. Classification (NCBI taxonomy): domain Eukaryota; kingdom Viridiplantae; phylum Streptophyta; class Magnoliopsida; order Asparagales; family Amaryllidaceae; genus Allium; species Allium fistulosum. The sequence continues at coordinate 942,963,170 of CM060908.1, forward strand.
TTTCATTTTAGTTTCGATGATCGAGTGGTTGGATTCTGGTGTAGGGATGAACGTCGTCTTGTGGGGATACTCGTCGATGGTCGGAGTTAATGCTGGTGACGGTGCATGTGCACGGTGGAATAGAAATTCTGGTGAAGTTGAGTGATAACAGAGGAGAGACACTCGGGGGTTTCCTCGTGTCAATTGGATATTTGCTCGAAGTTGTTGGATATGCGACTCGAAGTAGTTTGATATGGGCTCGAGTACATAGTGTTGCCAGGTTTTAAAACCTGTCTGTTTAAAGTTTTAAACTGAATTTAAATTTGTAAAGAAATGTTTAAACAGAATTTTTAAATCTAAAGTTTAATCTGGAAAAATTTAAATCTGTATCTCAGATTTGAAATAAAAGAAAGTTTTTAAATTTAATTGTTTAATAACTTTAATTTTTTAAATGTATATTAAATGGTTAGAATTTAAAAGTAAATTTGTTTTAAATTCTTTAAGTTCTTTCATAAGATGAGTATTTCTTCAACATATGATTTTAAGAGTGTGTGAATGGATTTTAAACTTTGTAATAGTTAAATTTTCTTTTATTCATTTTAAATCTCCTATTTAAAATGGAATTTAAAAGTAAATTTGAAAGTTAAATGTTTCCAAAGGTGTTTTGAATGATAATTATCATTAATAAGGAAATGTTTTTACAAAGACTTAATGGTTTGTGATAAATTAAATTAATAAGGTAAATTAATATGGATAATTAATTAATTCAATTAATTAAAGATTTGGGATAATTAATTTGTAATTAAGGATTTAAATTAACTTAATTAAGGTTTAAGATTAATTAAATTAGAATATTAATTAATGATTAAGAATTAATTAATAAAGTAATTAAAGATTAATTAAGTTATGGTTAACACTTAATTAATTAAATAATTAGAGATTAATTAATTGGTTATTAAGATTTATTAATTTGGAATTAATAATGGTTAATCTAAGTTAATTACTTAAGAAATGTAATTAAATAATTGTTAATGAAGATCATTAGCTAAGGATTATTAAATAATTAAATAATGTGATTAATTTTAATAATTAATTAGATTAATTAATTTAAAGATAATCATTTGTGAAAATTGTTTAAATGTAATTACTTAATGGAAGTAATTAAGAAATTAATTACTCATTGTAATTAATTAAGTTAATTTGATTAGTTAAGTTAATTTGATTAGTTTAAGTTAATTAATTAAGTTTAATTAATTTAGAATAATCAATGGATGATTTGATAAATAATTACTTAATGTAATTAATAAGGTATGATTATTTAGGGAAATAAATAATAGATAATTACTGGTAGTAATTAATTGAATGGTGATGTATTAATGGAAGTAATTTGAGTTTAATTACTTGTGAATTAATCAAGGGATTAATTAAGAAATTAATTAAGGAGTAATTAATTTAGTTAATAGAAGTAATTAAGAGTAGTTAATTACTGAATGAGATTAATCAAGAGTGATTAATAAATGTGGTTTAATTAAAGGTTAATTACTTAATGTAATTAATTTAATTAGAGTAATTAATAATAAAAATGTAATTAAGGATCATTAATTAGTATAATTAATGATGTAATTAAGAATTGATTAATTAAGAAATAATTAATAAATGAAGTGATTAATTAATGTAATTAATTAAGGATTAATGTAATTAATTATAGTTGATTAATTTAATTAATTATAGTTAATTAATTAATGGAGTAATTAAAGGTTAATTACTATAAATGGTTAAGGATAATTAATTTGAGTAATTAATTAAAGGATAAATTACTTGAATGCAAATAAAGGGTAATTAGGGGATAATTAATTGATTTGAAATTAATTTATGGTTAAGTGAGCGGGATTTATAGAATGAAGTAATTAATTTAATTCACTTTAAATTAATTAGAGAAGGTATAAATCATTACTTATGGATGGATAAATAATATTGAATGCTTTGCATTGTTTGATATCTCTGATGAGATATATGCTGTGTGATATGGATGTTTTAGTTGAGTTGTGATGGTAATATGGATTATCTGCTTATATTGATAAAATGTTGATTATCTATTGTGATATTGTAAATTATCTATCTATGTGAATATAGATAATGAATTGAATTGTTTTAACTTTAAAACAACTTGGCCTTAAAAGATAAGTTTTGGATTTCGATGAGACCGGGATCGGGTTTCCAAATTTGGATATCCGAATACCACATCGATCCAAATTAACGATAGGTCGTGAATCTAAAGTGAAGGTGAAGATTCAGAGTGCAAGGGTTATTGTCGTTAACTCTGAGGGTAATTCCAAAATGAGTGTAACAAGATAATGCCTTCGGTTTCGTTCGAACCTGGAACGAACTTGTATGGATTGAATGCTTTCAGCACATCGTCAGGTGGACGATGAGCATTCTAAGATAGATGTGTTCTATTTAAAGTTAATCGTAGCCTCAAGCCTCATCAACCGGGAATGGCTAAAACAGGGGAGGTGCAGCAAGGTTAGTGGGTAGCACCTAAGTAGGACAAGATTACCTCTGTCTAGATGTCCCTTATTATTTCGGTTTAGTGTGCGGTTGATCATGACAACCGTGGGGTATCTTATGCGGGAATTATCCAGTAAGGGATGTTCCGGCCTTGTGTTGCAGGGGATTGGGAGTGATCCTCGGTACGGTGATCTAGGCCACGTACTGTGACTGGCGGTACCCCGGTAGCCCTGCCATTGTATGGAAACCCAACTCCAATAAGTGATAACGGACTTGATTGTATAACCCACTTTGTGGCTAGTATGCTGGAATTTAATAATGTAACAATTTCAGCTATTTCATATTTATTTGAAAACCCTAGACCTATTGTAATATAACTGGATTTCCTATAAATATTTTGGTTATCGTAAGGTAAAAACTTTTCCGTGTTTATGTGCGGGAAGTCTTACGAGATACCTTTTCTTTCAAAAGGTTTTGAAGTTAAGCAAGTTTAACCTGTTACTCACACCAGACCCATGTCTGACCCAAGTGTTTATTTCTGTTTTATAAACTCTTGGGTACTCAAATTTTTACGAGTAGCCAAGGGATTCAGGTTAGCTTTGACGAATTGTGGAGGAGCAATGGAGCGGGAGGCTTCAGCGTTGTAGATGTAGATAGTAGTTCCGCTGTGTTGATCTTTGTGCTGATCTCTGTATTGTATTGAGTTGTAATAACTAGATAGGTGTTTATAACTGTCTAATATGTGATGTATAATCTATGTAACTCTGATGTATATGATACTATGTAATATCTTATGTGATATATTATATTTCATTCGTTCCACTGTGAGTATCTGTTGTTGTTTTTTTCTCTCTTCTCTTCTTTTCTCTTTTCTATCCCTTTCTTTCTTATTAATGATGCGTCATTCTGTGGAATGAGTGGCGGGTCGTTACAGTGGTATCAGAGCAATAGGTTGAGTGAATACCTAGGCTCTGGAGTGGTGTCTATCTTGAGAGCGCGTATTTGTAATTTTTATAACTATATATATATATATCTATATCTATTCTACCTATTTGTTGGGTTACCTGTTCGGGTTCTCCAATATGAGTTATAAAGGTAGATAGGGTAGTGGTGTGTGTAACACGACTACCAATGGTTGGAGTTTGAATGTTTGAGGTTGGAAGTGTATCTGTCGAGACTGTAGACCCAATACTGTCTCGAGTAAGCTTTGCTGTGGTGTAAGGATTTCACCAATCTCTGAAGGAAACCTATTAAGGTTTGGAGTCTATCTTTGAAGTGTGGATTTGTAGAGTTGGATCTGTCGGTTGGGCAGAAGCGAGTGATGGTATCTTGATACCTCAGGTAATAGTAGCTGTGTGATGAGATACAGTGACTATGGATGTTTCCGAAGATGTTTTCTCTGGAACAAGTTTAAGGAAGTGTGTATGCTTCGGTGTTGTGGCTGAGTTTAGCATGGTGTTTCTGTTTGGTTTGGAGTTCGAGTTTCTCGAAGAGCTTTGGATAGGAAGTCCTTGGCATCAGTGTCAGCAGTGCAGCTCGGAGTATTCTGTGCGTTGGCAGGAAAATTTCTGGCTGAGTAGTTTTTCTGAAGGTGAAGTTCAGAAGCAGCAAAGTGGATCCATTTCTGCGATGGATTGGATAGTTAAGTATGAGCTGTTCTGATTTGTTAAGAGAGAACAATTTTCTTTGGAATTAGAATGGGTTGATCTCAAAAGTGACTTGCGATAGTTGAGTGTTCTCTTGGGTTATCAGAGATTTGCTAGATGTTTCAGGGAAGTCAGAAGTTTGTCCGCATCTGGAGATTGAGTTTTCTTATCGACTGGATTCCAGGAGTGATACCGGTGGTTTAGCCTAGTGGAAGGATGGTTCCTAGAGATAGAGTTTGGTGAAGCAGCTCAGGTTTTGATGGAGTATCTGAGTTTTCTTTATGGATTTGTTGGACCATATTTATGAGATATGTTGTCTAGTCTGTTCTTGTGTTCTTCATCAGATCAAAGTGGTGCAGCGAAAGCAGTTTGGGAGTGCATCTCTGGATAGGAGAAGTAAGTTTGGAATCTACTGATAATTGTGAAGTAGAGTTGTGTTTTGGATCTCTTCTGTGTTCTAATTTGGATAAGTATTTGGTCTTCAGGACTGAATTGCCAGTTTGGATAATTGGGATTCAATGTGTTTTACGTATCTCTGAGGGAGTATGTGTTTGATCTATCTCTGGTTTGGAATTAGCAGTTCAGGGGATTTGGTAGTTGAGTCAGACTCGTCTGTAGTCTGATATCCTGTTTAGTTTTGTAGATCTAGATGAGTAGGAGATCTATAGCTTAGTAGTATTGATTGTTTGGATTCTGTTGAGCGAGTATCCCGGTATTTATACTTGGGAAACTCTAGGAAGTTCTATCTAGAATTTTTTCTGGATAGTTAGAATTGTTTGATTGGATGAATTGGTTGCTATGGTTGTTAGCATATGATTGATAATATATGCTTGTGATTTAAAATTAAAATCTTTAATAAGATTATTAAATTACCTTTGTTTAAATTTCGGGGACGAAATTATTTTAACGGGGGAGGAATGTGATATCCCAGAAATTTGAGCAATATCAATTTAATAATCTGTTAAATAATTTAATTGATATTGATAATCTTTGACAATAAAATTTGAATTTAATTTAATAATCTAATTAAATAAGTATTTAATTGGTGAATTTTATCTTTTAAAAGCTAATAAGATATTTTCTATTTGTAATATATATATTTATTTGTATATATTGTAAATAGAAAAGCTTTGGTAAATTGGAAATTTAGATTTAATTTAATATGAACTTTTCAAAGTTATTTAAATAAATAACCTTATAGCTTTGAAATACTTTAGGTAAATGTTTAAATTGTTTAAGATATATTTTAACTTAAGCTTAAATGTAAATAAGATTAACAAAAAGGTTTGTTTTATTTCTTTTTAAAATATTACTTGATAATATAATCTCTTATATAAATTATTTAAATTATCAAATATGTTATTTTTAAATAATAAGTATAATGTATTATTTTTATAAATATGAATGGATTTTAAAGACTATGGAATTGTTATTTTAAATTGAATAAGTAGTTGTATATGTATATATATATATATAACTTGACTTTTTAAATTGAATCTTAGGATTTAATTTGATTTGAATTTGAATTTAAAGTTGAAATTCAAAAGAATAGATATTTAAATTGTTTTGGATTTTAGAATATTTGTATAAACTTTTATTTATAAATATAATTAGTTTTGTTTCTTTAAAAAAGTAATTATATATATAGATAAGTATTTAATAAATAAAGAAAAAGACTTTTATTTACTTTTAAAATAAATAAAAATATGAAAAATTGCTTAAAAGACATGTGTTATTATCTTTAGGCCTCATTTTACAAGTGTTAAATGATAAGTGTATAATAATGACAAATGTCAAGATTTTAATTTTAGTTTTCTTTTATCACAAATTTACTTATATATACATTTGCATATCTTCACTTCATTCCTTTCTATTTTCTTTTCAAAACAAGAGAAACTCAAACCTTTCTCTAATACAAATCTGATAATCAGTAATCCAAAAACTTCTCAAACCAAAAATCAAATTCAATACCCTGTAATCTCATTTTCACAAACTCAAACCAAAGCCTGTTCTTTTGCAAACCTGAGATTTAATCAAAGAAACTAGTCTGCATTCTTCTCAACCTAGAAGCAAGCATGCATGTAGTTTAAATAAGTTTAAAGCTCCAGCAACTCAAATTTAAAAATCAAATTCAAAGAAGCATTTCAGTTTAATAAGGATCAAGGAAATTCAAGTTTCTCTGTTTCAAAAGCTTTTCAAATTAAATGTGCTCTGTTCATCAAGCTTTAAACAGGTGAGTAACAATTTTTTTTAAAAAGTTAAATATAAGAAATCTGTTTGCATGTTAACTTCTGAGAGAAAGTATGTTTGTGTGTATATATATGTGTGAGTTTCTATGTATATACGGATGAATAGATATGTGTGCATGTCTGTTATCTGTGACCCTCTGTTCTTTGTTTTTTTTTTTCGAGTTCATGGGAAACCTTAAGATCATGGTATTCATTGATACTCACTTAAGTAAACCACGCCGTGTGTCTACCCCGCTTTTATTTAGTCGTCGCACACAGATGCTTAACATTGAAACTCCCACTGATGGTTTGGCGCTGGGATTCGAACCTGCCCGGACGCAGTCCTTTGGTTCCCATCTCCCAGCTCCCAAACCAACCGAGCTACGAACGACGGGTTCTGTTCTTTGTTTTTAAGCTAAGATTTTGATTAAAATTTATTATCTCCCAAACTAATCTCTGTTAGGACTTAAGTTTCATACAAAATATGTTTGCTTAATCATAGATTTGGGTTTAAAATTTTATTTAGGTAAATTTAATTTTTAGTTCTCTGGAAAACCAAGAAGAACAGTGCATGTATATAAAAGTGAAAACTCAAACTTTGTAATTCATAAATCCAGGAGTATAAATTGAATACATAAACTATAACATGATTTTTAGCATTAAAATCATAATTTTTAGTTTAGTAATGAAGGTGCAGTTCTGGTTTTAACTAAAAATGGATTTTGGGTTAGAACTGTCGATCTAGGAAGTTTGGGTGGCCAGTATCTTTTCTGGTGATAGAGTGTTGATCGAAGTTGCGGGGAAAAATGGTAGTAGGTGGATTAAAGCTTTGGGGCGATTGTGATTTTGAATCAAAGATTTTAACCCTAGTTTCTTTAGTCGATTAGAATTTGATCACTACGAACTCTATGAATGATCGAGTTCAACAAAACTCTGGGGAATGGTAGATAGGGCTTAGGCGAAGTCGTGACTGGAGTTTCAGCAACTATGGTGATCGGAGGCAGGAGTACGAGGAGTTGTTGCCAGGTTTTGGAAGTTTTAGTTTTGTTCCAGTTTTGATTTTTAGGCTCGATTTTGATTTCGTTTTAGTTTCGATGATCGAGTGGTTGGATTCTGGTGTAGGGATGAACGTCGTCTTTTGGGGATACTCGTCGATGGTCGGAGTTAATGCTGGTGACGGTGCATGTGCACGGTGCAATAGAAATTCTGGTGAAGTTGAGTGATAACAGAGGAGAGATACTCGGGGGTTTCCTCGTGTCAATTGGATATTTGCTCGAAGTTGTTGGATATGCGACTCGAAGTAGTTTGATATGGGCTCGAGTACATAGTGTTGCCAGGTTTTAAAACCTGTCTGTTTAAAGTTTTAAACTGAATTTAAATTTGTAAAGAAATGTTTAAACAGAATTTTTAAATCTAAAGTTTAATCTTGAAAAATTTAAATCTGTATCTCAGATTTGAAATAAAAGAAAGTTTTTAAATTTAATTGTTTAATAACTTTAATTTTTTAAATGTATATTAAATGGTTAGAATTTAAAAGTAAATTTGTTTTAAATTCTTTAAGTTCTTTTATAAGATGAGTATTTCTTCAACATATAATTTTAAGAGTGTGTAAATGGATTTAAACTTTGTAATAGTTAAATTTTCTTTTATTCATTTTAAATCTCCTATTTAAAATGGAATTTAAAAGTAAATTTGAAAGTTAAATGTTTCCAAAGGTGTTTTGAATGATAATTATCATTAATAAGGAAATGTTTTTACAAAGACTTAATGGTTTGTGATAAATTAAATTAATAAGGTAAATTAATATGGATAATTAATTAAAGATTTGGGATAATTAATTTGTAATTAAGGATTATAAATTAGAATATTAATTAATGATTAAGAATTAATTAATAAAGTAATTAAAGATTAATTAAGTTATGGTTAACACTTAATTAATTAAATAATTAGAGATTAATTAATTGGTTATTAAGATTTATTAATTTGGAATTAATAATGGTTAATCTAAGTTAATTACTTAAGAAAAGTAATTAAATAATTGTTAATGAAGATCATTAGCTAAGGATTATTAAATAATTAAATAATGTGATTAATTTTAATAATTAATTAGATTAATTAATTTAAAGATAATCATTTGTGAAAATTGTTTAAATGTAATTACTTAATGGAAGTAATTAAGAAATTAATTACTCATTGTAATTAATTAAGTTAATTTGATTAGTTAAGTTAATTTGATTAGTTTAAGTTAATTAATTAAGTTTAATTAATTTAGAATAATCAATGGATGATTTGATAAATAATTACTTAATGTAATTAATAAGGTATGATTATTTAGGGAAATAAATAATAGATAATTACTGGAAGTAATTAATTGAATGGTGATGTATTAATGGAAGTAATTTGAGTTTAATTACTTGTGAATTAATCAAGGGATTAATTAAGAAATTAATTAAGGAGTAATTAATTTAGTTAATAGAAGTAATTAAGAGTAGTTAATTACTGAATGAGATTAATCAAGAGTGATTAATAAATGTGGTTTAATTAAAGGTTAATTACTTAATGTAATTAATTTAATTAGAGTAATTAATAATAAAAATGTAATTAAGGATCATTAATTAGTATAATTAATGATGTAATTAAGAATTGATTAATTAAGAAATAATTAATAAATGAAGTGATTAATTAATGTAATTAATTAAGGATTAATGTAATTAATTATAGTTGATTAATTTAATTAATTATAGTTAATTAATTAATGGAGTAATTAAAGGTTAATTACTATAAATGGTTAAGGATAATTAATTTGAGTAATTAATTAAAGGATAAATTACTTGAATGCAAATAAAGGGTAATTAGGGGATAATTAATTGATTTGAAATTAATTTATGGTTAAGTGAGCGGGATTTATAGAATGAAGTAATTAATTTAATTCACTTTAAATTAATTAGAGAAGGTATAAATCATTACTTATGGATGGATAAATAATATTGAATGCTTTGCATTGTTTGATATCTCTGATGAGATATATGCTGTGTGATATGGATGTTTTAGTTGAGTTGTGATGGTAATATGGATTATCTGCTTATATTGATAAAATGTTGATTATCTATTGTGATATTGTAAATTATCTATCTATGTGAATATAATAATGAATTGAATTGTTTTAACTTTAAAACAACATGGCCTTAAAAGATAAGTTTTGGATTTCGATGAGACCGGGATCGGGTTTCCAGATTTGGATATCCGAATACCACATCGATCCAAATTAACGATAGGTCGTGAATCTCAAGTGAAGGTGAAGATTCAGAGTGCAAGGGTTATTGTCGTTAACTCTGAGGGTAATTCCAAAATGAGTGTAACGAGATAATGCCTTCGGTTTCGTTCGAACCCGGAACGAACTTGTATGGATTGAATGCTTTTAGCATATCGTCAGGTAGACGATGAGCATTCTAAGATAGATGTGTTCTATTTAAAGGTAATCGTAGCCTCAAGCCTCATCAACCGGGAATGGCTAAAACAAGGGAGGTGCAGCAAGGTTAGTGGGTAGCACCCAAGTAGGACAAGATTACCTCTGTCTAGATGTCCCTTATTATTTCGGTTTAGTGTGCGGTTGATCATGACAACCGTGGGGTATCTTATGCGGGAATTATCCAGTAAGGAATGTTCCGGCCTTGTGTTGCAGGGGATTGGGAGTGATCCTCGGTACGGTGATCTAGTCCACGTACTGTGACGGGCGGTACCCCGGTAGCCCTGCCATTGTATGGAAACCCAACTCCAATAAGTGATAACGAACTTGATTTTATAACCCACTTTGTGGCTAGTATGCTGGAATTTAATAATGTAACAATTACAGCTATTTCATATTTATTTGAAAACCCTAGACCTATTGTAATATAACTGGATTTCCTATAATTATTTTGGTTATCGTAAGGTAAAAACTTTTCCGTGTTTATGTGCGGGAAGTCTTACGAGATACCTTTTCTTTCAAAAGGTTTTGAAGTTAAGCAAGTTTAACCTGTTACTCACACCAGACCCATGTCTGACCCAAGTGTTTATTTCTGTTTTATATACTCTTGGGTACTCAAATTTTTACGAGTAGCCAAGGGATTCAGGTTAGCTTTGACGAATTGTGGAGGAGCAATGGAGCGGGAGGCTTCAGCGTTGTAGATGTAGATAGTAGTTCCGCTGTGTTGATCTTTGTGTTGATCTCTGTATTGTATTGAGTTGTAATAACTAGATAGGTGTTTATAACTGTCTAATATGTGATGTATAATCTGTGTAACTCTGATGTATATGATACTATGTAATATCTTATGTGATATATTATATTTCATTCGTTCCGCTGTGAGTATCTGTTGTTGTTTTTTTCTCTCTTCTCTTCTTTTCTCTTTTCTATCCCTTTCTTTCTTATTAATGATGCGTCATTCTGTGGAATGAGTGGCGGGTCGTTACAGTGGTATCAGAGCAATAGGTTGAGTGAATACCTAGGCTCTGGAGTGGTGTCTATCTTGAGAGCGCGTATTTGTAATTTTTATAACTATATATATATATCTATTCTACCTATTTGTTGGGTTACTTGTTCGGGTTCTCCAATATGAGTTATAAAGGTAGATAGGGTAGTGGTGTGTGTAACACGACTACCAATGGTTGGAGTTTGAATGTTTGAGGTTGGAAGTGTATCTGTCGAGACTGTAGACCCAATACTGTCTCGAGTAAGCTTTGCTGTGGTGTAAGGATTTCACCAATCTCTGAAGGAAACCTGTTAAGGTTTAGAGTCTATCTTTGAAGTGTGGATGAGTAGAGTTGGATCTGTCGGTTGGGCAGAAGCGAGTGATGGTATCTTGATACCTCAGGTAATAGTAGCTGTGTGATGAGATACAGTGACTATGGATGTTTCCGAAGATGTTTTCTCTGGAACAAGTTTAAGGAAGTGTGTATGCTTCGGTGTTGTGGTTGAGTTTAGCATGATGTTTCTGTTTAGTTTGGAGTTTGAGTTTCTCGAAGAGCTTTGGATAGGAAGTCCTTGGCATCAGTGTCAGCAGTGCAGCTCGGAGTATTCTGTGCGTTGGCATGAAAATTTCTAGCTGAGTAGTTTTTCTGAAGGTGAAGTTCAGAAGCAGCAAAGTGGATCCATTTCTTCGATGGATTGGATAGTTAAGTATGAGCTGTTCTGATTTATTAAGAGAGAACAATTTTCTTTGGAATTAGGATGGGTTGATCGCAAAAGTGACTTGCGATAGTTGAGTGTTCTCTTGCGTTATCAGAGATTTGCTAGATGTTTCAGGGAAGTCAGAAGTTTGTCCGCATCTGGAGATTGAGTTTTCTTATCGACTGGATTCCAGGAGTGATACCGGTGGTTCAGCCTAGTGGAAGGATGGTTCCTAGAGATAGAGTTTGGTGAAGCAGCTCAGGTTTTGATGGAGTATCTGAGTTTTCTTTATGGATTTGTTGGACCATATTTATGAGATATGTTGTCTAGTCTGTTCTTGTGTTCTTCATCAGATCAAAGTGGTGCAGCGAAAGCAGTTTGGGAGTGCATCTCTGGATAAGAGAAGTAAGTTTGGAATCTACTGATAATTGTGAAGTAGAGTTGTGTTTTGGATCTCTTCTGTGTTCTGATTTGGATAAGTTTTTGGTCTTCAGGATTGAATTGCCAGTTTGGATAATTGGGATTCAATGTGTTTTACGTTTCTCTGAGGGAGTATGTGTTTGATCTATCTCTGGTTTGGAATCAGCAGTTCAGGGGATTTGGTAGTTGAGTCAGACTCGTTTGTAGTCTGATATCCTGTTTAGTTTTGTAGATCTAGATGAGTAGGAGATCTATAGCTTAGTAGTATTGATTGTTTAGATTCTGTTGAGCGAGTATCCCGGTATTTATACTTGGGAAACTCTAGGAAGTTCTATCTAGAATTTTGTCTGGATAGTTATAATTTTTTGATTGGATGAATTGGTTGCTATGGTTGTTAGCATATGATTGATAATATATGCTTGTGATTTAAAATTAAAATCTTTAATAAGATTATTAAATTACCTTTGTTTACATTTCGGGGACGAAATTATTTTAAGGGGGGAGGAATGTGATATCCAGAAATTTGAGCAATATCAATTTAATAATCTGTTAAATAATTTAATTGATATTGATAATCTTTGACAATAAAATTTGAATTTAATTTAATAATCTAAGTGAATAAGTATTTAATTGGTGAATTTTATCTTTTAAAAGCTAATAAGATATTTTCTATTTGTAATATATATATTTATTTGTATATATTGTAAATAGAAAAGCTTTGGTAAATTGGAAATTTAGATTTAATTTAATATGAACTTTTCAAAGTTATTTAAATAAATAACCTTATAGCTTTGAAATACTTTAGGTAAATGTTTAAATTGTTTAAGATATATTTTAACTTAAGCTTAAATGTAAATAAGATTAACAAAAAGGTTTGTTTTATTTCTTTTTAAAATATTACTTGATAATATAATCTCTTATATAAATTATTTAAATTATCAAATATGTTATTTTTAAATAATAAGTATAATGTATTATTTTTATAAATATGAATGGATTTTAAAGACTATGGAATTGTTATTTTAAATTGAATAAGTAGTTGTATATGTATATATATATATAACTTGACTTTTTAAATTGAATCTTAGGATTTAATTTGATTTGAATTTGAATTTAAAGTTGAAATTCAAAAGAATAGATATTTAAATTGTTTTGGATTTTAGAATATTTGTATAAACTTTTATTTATAAATATAATTAGTTTTGTTTCTTTAAAAAAGTAATTATATATATAGATAAGTATTTAATAAATAAAGAAAAAGACTTTTATTTACTTTTAAAATAAATAAAAATATGAAAAATTACTAAAAAGACATGTGTTATTATCTTAAGGCCTCATTTTACAAGTGTTAAATGATAAGTGTATAATAATGACAACTGTCAAGATTTTAATTTTAGTTTTCTTTTATCACAAATTTACTTATATATACATTTGCATATCTTCACTTCATTCCTTTCTATTTTCTTTTCAAAACAAGAGAAACTCAAACCTTTCTCTAATACAAATCTGATAATCAGTAATCCAAAAACTTCTCAAACCAAAAATCAAATTCAATACCCTGTAATCTCATTTTAACAAATTCAAACCAAAGCCTGTTCTTTTGCAAACCTGAGATTTAATTAAAGAAACCAGTCTGCATTCTTCTCAACCTAGAAGCAAGCATGCATGTAGTTTAAATAAGTTTAAAGCTCCAGCAACTCAAGTTTAAAAATCAAATTCAAAGAAGCATTTCAGTTTAATAAGGATCAAGGAAATTCAAGTTTCTCAGTTTCAAAAGCTTTTCAAATTAAATGTGCTCTGTTCATCAAGCTTTAAACAGGTGAGTAACAATTTTTTTAAAAAAGTTAAATATAAGAAATCTGTTTGCATGTTAACTTCTGAGAGAAAGTATGTTTGTCTGTATATATATGTGTGAGTTTCTATGTATATACGGATGAATAGATATGTGTGCATGTTTGTTATCTGTGACCCTCTGTTCTTTGTTTTAAGCTAAGATTTTGATTAAAATTTATTATCTCCCAAACTAATCTCTGTTAGGACTTAAGTTTCATACAAAATATGTTTGCTTAATCATAGATTTGGGTTTAAAATTTTATTTAGGTAAATTTAATTTTTAGTTCTCTGGAAAACCAAGAAGAACAGTGCATGTATATAAAAGTGAAAACTCAAACTTTGTAATTCATAAATCCAGGAGTATAAATTGAATACATAAACTATAACATGATTTTTAGCATTAAAATCATAATTTTTAGTTTAGTAATGAAGGTGCAGTTCTGGTTTTAACTAAAAATGGATTTTGGGTTAGAACTGTCGATCTAGGAAGTTTGGGTGGCCAGTATCTTTTCTGGTGATAGAGTGTTGATCGAAGTTGCGGGGAAAAATGGTAGTAGGTGGATTAAAGCTTTGGGCCGATTGTGATTTTGAATCAAAGATTTTAACCCTAGTTTCTTTAGTCGATTAGAATTTGATCACTGCGAACTCTATGAATGATCGAGTTCAACAAAACTCTGGGGAATGGTAGATAGGGCTTAGGCGAAGTCGTGACTGGAGTTTCAGCAACTCCGGTGATCGGAGGCAGGAGTACGAGGAGTTGTTGCCAGGTTTTGGAAGTTTTAGTTTTGTTCCAGTTTTGATTTTTAGGCTCGATTTTGATTTCGTTTTAGTTTCGATGATCGAGTGGTTGGATTCTGGTGTAGGGATGAACGTCGTCTTGTGGGGATACTCGTCGATGGTCGGAGTTAATGCTGGTGACGGTACATGTGCACGGTGCATTAGAAATTCTGGTGAAGTTGAGTGATAACAGAGGAGAGACACTCGGGGGTTTCCTCGTGTCAATTGGATATTTGCTCGAAGTTGTTGGATATGCGACTCGAAGTAGTTTGATATGGGCTCGAGTACATAGTGTTGCCAGGTTTTAAAACCTGTCTGTTTAAAGTTTTAAACTGAATTTAAATTTGTAAAGAAATGTTTAAACAGAATTTTTAAATCTAAAGTTTAATCTGGAAAAATTTAAATCTGTATCTCAGATTTGAAATAAAAGAAAGTTTTTAAATTTAATTGTTTAATAACTTTAATTTTTTAAATGTATATTAAATGGTTAGAATTTAAAAGTAAATTTGTTTTAAATTCTTTAAGTTCTTTCATAAGATGAGTATTTCTTCAACATATGATTTTAAGAGTGTGTAAATGGATTTTAAACTTTGTAATAGTTAAATTTTCTTTTATTCATTTTAAATCTCCTATTTAAAATGGAATTTAAAAGTAAATTTGAAAGTTAAATGTTTCCAAAGGTGTTTTGAATGATAATTATCATTAATAAGGAAATGTTTTTACAAAGACTTAATGGTTTGTGATAAATTAAATTAATAAGGTAAATTAATATGGATAATTAATTAATTCAATTAATTAAAGATTTGGGATAATTAATTTGTAATTAAGGATTTAAATTAACTTAATTAAGGTTTAAGATTAATTAAATTAGAATATTAATTAATGATTAAGAATTAATTAATAAAGTAATTAAAGATTAATTAAGTTATGGTTAACACTTAATTAATTAAATAATTAGAGATTAATTAATTGGTTATTAAGATTTATTAATTTGGAATTAATAATGGTTAATCTAAGTTAATTACTTAAGAAAAGTAATTAAATAATTGTTAATGAAGATCATTAGCTAAGGATTATTAAATAATTAAATAATGTGATTAATTTTAATAATTAATTAGATTAATTAATTTAAAGATAATCATTTGTGAAAATTGTTTAAATGTAATTACTTAATGGAAGTAATTAAGAAATTAATTACTCATTGTAATTAATTAAGTTAATTTGATTAGTTAAGTTAATTTGATTAGTTTAAGTTAATTAATTAAGTTTAATTAATTTAGAATAATCAATGGATGATTTGATAAATAATTACTTAATGTAATTAATAAGGTATGATTATTTAGGGAAATAAATAATAGATAATTATTGGAAGTAATTAATTGAATGGTGATGTATTAATGGAAGTAATTTGAGTTTAATTACTTATGAATTAATCAAGGGATTAATTAAGAAATTAATTAAGGAGTAATTAATTTAGTTAATAGAAGTAATTAAGAGTAGTTAATTACTGAATGAGATTAATCAAGAGTGATTAATAAATGTGGTTTAATTAAAGGTTAATTACTTAATGTAATTAATTTAATTAGAGTAATTAATAATAAAAATGTAATTAAGGATCATTAATTAGTATAATTAATGATGTAATTAAGAATTGATTAATTAAGAAATAATTAATAAATGAAGTGATTAATTAATGTAATTAATTAAGGATTAATGTAATTAATTATAGTTGATTAATTTAATTAATTATTGTTAATTAATTAATGGAGTAATTAAAGGTTAATTACTATAAATGGTTAAGGATAATTAATTTGAGTAACTAATTAAAGGATAAATTACTTGAATGCAAATAAAGGGTAATTAGGGGATAATTAATTGATTTGAAATTAATTTATGGTTAAGTGAGCGGGATTTATAGAATGAAGTAATTAATTTAATTCACTTTAAATTAATTAGAGAAGGTATAAATCATTACTTATGGATGGATAAATAATATTGAATGCTTTGCATTGTTTGATATCTCTGATGAGATATATGCTGTGTGATATGGATGTTTTAGTTGAGTTGTGATGGTAATATGGATTATCTGCTTATATTGATAAAATGTTGATTATCTATTGTGATATTGTAAATTATCTATCTATGTGAATATAGATAATGAATTGAATTGTTTTAACTTTAAAACAACTTGGCCGTAAAAGATACGTTTTGGATTTCGATGAGACCGGGATCGGGTTTCCAGATTTGGATATCCGAATACCACATCGATCCAAATTAACGATAGGTTGTGAATCTCAAGTGAAGGTGAAGATTCAGAGTGCAAGGGTTATTGTTGTTAACTCTGTGGGTAATTCCAAAATGAGTGTAACGAGATAATGCCTTCGGTTTCGTTCGAACCCGGAACGAACTTGTATGGATTGAATGCTTTCAGCACATCGTCAGGTGGACGATGAGCATTCTAAGATAGATGTGTTCTATTTAAAGGTAATCGTAGCCTCAAGCCTCATCAACCGAGAATGGCTAAAACAGGGGAGGTGCAGCAAGGTTAGTGGGTAGCACCCAAGTAGGACAAGATTACCTCTGTCTAGATGTCCCTTATTATTTCGGTTTAGTGTGCGGTTGATCATGACAACCGTGGGGTATCTTGTGCGGGAATTATCCAGTAAGGGATGTTCCGGCCTTGTGTTGCAGGGGATTGGGAGTGATCCTCGGTACGGTGATCTAGGCCACGTACTGTGACGGGCAGTACCCCGGTAGCCCTGCCATTGTATGGAAACCCAACTCCAATAAGTGATAACGGACTTGATTGTATAACCCACTTTGTGGCTAATATGCTGGAATTTAATAATGTAACAATTTCAGCTATTTCATATTTATTTGAAAGCCCTAGACCTATTGTAATATAACTGGATTTCCTATAAATATTTTGGTTATCGTAAGGTAAAAACTTTTCCGTGTTTATGTGCGGGAAGTCTTACGAGATACCTTTTCTTTCAAAAGGTTTTGAAGTTAAGCAAGTTTAACCTGTTACTCACACCAGACCCATGTCTGACCCAAGTGTTTATTTCTGTTTTATAAACTCTTGGGTACTCAAATTTTTACGAGTAGCCAAGGGATTCAGGTTAGCTTTGACGAATTGTGGAGGAGCAATGGAGCGGGAGGCTTCAGCGTTGTAGATGTAGATAGTAGTTCCGCTGTGTTGATCTTTGTGTTGATCTCTGTATTGTATTGAGTTGTAATAACTAGACAGGTGTTTATAACTGTCTAGTATGTGATGTATAATCTGTGTAACTCTGATGTATATGATACTATGTAATATCTTATGTGATATATTATATTTCATTCGTTCCGCTATGAGTATCTGTTGTTGTTTCTTTCTCTCTTCTCTTCTTTTCTCTTTTCTATCCCTTTCTTTCTTATTAATGATGCGTCATTCTGTGGAATGAGTGGCGGGTCGTTACACTACTTCTTCGATGTTTAGTGCTAATTATACAAATAAATCGTTTCCATACAAGTGAATCGCTTTACGGAAATTAATTCATTTCCATAATTAATTCAAACTTTTCTTTTAAAAACCCAAATTCGTGCTTGGGCTTCACATTAAAAGTATTAGCTTCAAAACACTTTGTTAAAAGAGTTTACTAACTTTCAACATCCTTATTTAATTGGATACTTCGCTTCAACTATCATAAATGAGAATAATTAATTATCTTAAACTTCATTGATCAATTTGGATAATTAACTTCAAAATACACTTTAATTAAAAAGGTTAACCACCTTCAAAATTAACAGAATTAATTAAATTAATTTATTAAATTTAATCTCATTAATTACATTAATTAATTAAATCTAGACATCATTAATTAAGTTAATTAATAATAAATAAATATCATTAATTAAATTAATTAATTTAAAACATAATTAAAGAAAAGATTAATTAAACTTAATTAATTAATCAAATTTAAAAATCATTAATTGAAAGGAGTTAATTTATTCTAATCATCATTAATTAAAATGATTAATTAATTTTAATCCATCATTATTAAATAATTAATTAACCTTAATTATCATTAGACAAAATGTTTAATTAATTTTAAGTATCATTAACAAAGGAATTAATTAAATTTAAACACATCATTAATAAGTTAATTAATTAAATTTAAACTCATCATTAACAAGTTATTAATTAATTAATTAGTTAATTAATTATATTTAAAATATTTATTAAAATAATTAATTAAATTTGAAATCATCCTTATTTAACAACTTTATTAACTTGTAAAACAAAACCCAAGCTCAAGAAACAAATCGAAAAATCTCGATAAGGATATGTTTGTCGAAAGTGCCAATATAGCGATAGTCGCTATAGGACACTCCGGCAACTATTTTCATGTCACTTTATTTACATCTACACATCACATAACTGTAATCAAAGCATAACACAAGGAACTTAACTATTATACAATATGTAGAAAGAAATCACTAACAATATATTTAACTTTATACTACTAACTTTTCAACATGCCTACTAACTCGCTTACTAACTACCAAGGTGACAACTTTTCAAAACATAAACTAAACCAACATTCATCACATGATAATACATATAAACAAGCATTCATAAGCTATAAAAATAAGCAATACTAAAGTTAAAAAAAATTAGTTTGAAAGGTGAGATTTTTACTCACAATAGCTTACTAACTTTAACTGAACTTGTTCTAGAACTTCAAAATCCTTTAGATTTTTGCAAAAACTTTGGAAAAACGAAGTCTTTAAGCCAATAGCATCAAGATGGGCTCAACCCTAACAAGTGTAGGCTTGGTCATAAAGAAATTTTGGTGATGGTGGGCTTGTTTTTGAGAATAAAGTGTCGAAAAGAAGATGCAAGAGTTTAAACAAGATTTACACAAGATTTAAAAGGAAAAGTTAACATTTTTAAACTTGAGAAAAGTTTTGGAAGCCATGAAAACTTGAAGAAAACTTGCATGAAGGTTTGAAAGTGAAGGTAGAAATGAGAAAATAAGAAAAAATATTAGGATTTTTTCTTATATACAAAGGGATAAATTAAATTACCAATTTATCCTTAAAGTACATAACCTCCTTTCATTTGTTGCCACCTCATCAAGCTTTTCTCCCCCTTACAACATGCATTTAAAATTCAAGTTGCCAAAATATCAAATCATGTCTAAACATGTTTCATTTGATGTGACATTTGCTTTTTGTTTTAATTTTAAACTTAGGAAATCATCACATCACATTTTTTTTATATTTTTAAGTTAAAAATAAATATGTGTTATAATTTCTAAATCCTAATTTGTTTTATAAATGTTTGTTTTTATGTCTACTAAAATGTTCACAACATGTCGGACAACTTTTAAAAGATGTAAAGTCGAAAACCCGAAAAATGATTTTCGGTCACATTTTCTATTTTTCTTCGAACTAAATATTTCTGTAAAATATTTTGAGAAACTATTTCACCAACATTATTTATTATTTCAAAGATTTTTTATTTTAATTATAAATCCATTAATTAATTATTTAAAAATGTATTAAATATCCATATTTTAAAGAGGTTAAATTACGGGTTGTTACAATTGTAGCGAGGCATTCATTCTGGATCTTCCATGTTGGCAGTGAGTCATTCTTTTTGGATCATCCACGTTTGCAGTGAGGCATTCTTTCTTTGGTGGAGCTGCTTATAGATGCACTCGGTCACACTGTGGATCATCCGAGTTTGTAGAGAGACGTTCATTATGGATCATTCGCATATGCAGTGAGGCCTTCTTTTTGAGTCATCAGCATTTGCAGTGAGGCGTCCTTTCTTTAGTGGAGCTATTTATAGATCTCTTTTGCTGATCTTGTTTGGGTTCTTCTAACACCTTATTATCAGGCGGTGGCCTTGCCGAAGTTCGATATTGAGGTGTAATGGGCAGTGGCTTTGCCGTAGCTCATTCAAGAAGTTCCCTGAGTTGTTTTCCTTTGTTTTTGTATTATGATTTGTCACCAGCCAGGCATGTTGGCAGCTCCTTTGTTATTGGTGTTATATATATGTATATGTGTGCTCTTCTTTACTTTAGAGGATCACACATTTCTCTCAAAAAAAGATAAATTAAATTAAAATTTCGAATTAATTAAAGTGTTTAACTAATTTTTTTATTTAAATAAAATAATTAAAAGTCAATTAATTAAGATGTATACATATATTGATATGTACACATAAACAAACTATGAATGTTATAGTTGACTAACTATTTTAAATAGTTTAAGATAAGAAATATAAATTTTTGAAATTTTATATAAATTAAATTAGATCAATTAAATATGATTTAATTAATAAAATTAAAATTAGTTAAATATTATTTAATTAGTAAGTTACATGTATATATTATATAAGTGAACTAAATTAAAAAAGTAATAACCAATTTAATACTTGCATAATTATATATGTATATAATTAAGTTGAACTGGAAAGAAAGTCAAATGAGATTTAAGGAACGAGTACACATACATATACTGTGATTTCAGATGTGTCTAACACTTGAATCATAAGGGTATTTCTTAAGAAATACATTGTTCCATAAATCGGTATCGCTCAATGAAAAATATATATTAAAAGATTATGAATCTTTAATATACAAAGTTGTCCTATACCATTTATGTATTAATAGCTTACTTTCATACTCTTTAGTTATTGATATTCCTCAAGCTAGGGATGTTATGTGTAGTACCATTAATATATTGACTAGACGAGGTAAGATACATGCACGTATTTGTTGATATTCCTTAAGATACGTGCATTATACTTAGGCCATCGTGAATTATTGGGTACAAGTGAATAATCTCTTTTGATTTGTTGACATTGGCGATATTTTTCATCAACTCAGAGTTATGATAATGCATTATGAAGAGCAAAGATCACTTCCTAATCACTAGGCTTAGTGATGGAAAATTAAGGGGAAACGAGCAGTTAAAGTTAAATGACATAGAAGGTAAAGTTCATTAGTGAAGCTGTCTACATCCAATATAAAGTTCTCTTACTATATGGCTCTCTTACAATTACAAGGTATTATAAGAGAATAATAAGAAAAGATAATTTGTGTAAGATTAATGAAGCTACCAATCTTAAGGAGCTATTGATAAGAAGATTTGAGTGGTGGATCACGGTTTCTATCGGGGGCCCAACCAACCCCTTGTAAGTGACCGTGCATGAGGTTATTATAATAGTTGAACTTATTCTTCGACGGCTAAGATCATGCTACAAAATAGGCATGAAGCAAGCTTTGCCGTTGATCTAACTGTATGGACTTGATAAGAGATAGCTGGTGAAAGAAAGCAAGTGACTGAGATGAAGGTCAACAGGATAATTGTACCAGGCACATGCTCCACCATGCTTTGCATTAAATGCGCTTGTACTTGTAGTATGTTTGTAGAAAATGGAACATGCTTTTTGTTAGAAACAAGTAAATCCGGCTATACTTCTTATTGCTTTACTTCCTCATGTCTAGGTGGCAGGACGGGTCGAGCTGGTCTGCTAAGACCATAAGGAGGATAGGGAACTAGCGAGAGCCAAGGGCTTGCCGAAACGGGTGAGACAAGACAGAATGCAGGTTCTAGGTGGAGGTATCGGAGCTGTATTAATGATGGGCTACCCTTGAGATAGTCTCAAGCTATGCCGATCAGGAAATAGCAGAGGGAGAGATGCTTGACTAAGTTGGATGGCCTGGTCCTAGGTTACAAGTGGGTCGGAGAGAGAGTCGGTCGGCCAATGAGAGATGGGTGATGGTGAAATGGTTTTCCAAATTCGTTTACAAAAATAATTAGTTCAAAGAAATCGAAGATGTGACCAGAAATCATTTTCCGAAGTTTCGACTTTTCATCGGCTAAAAGTTGTCGGAAATGTTGTAAACACTATTGTATAATAATATACATGCATTTATAAATAAGTAGGATTTTATATGTAATAGCATATATATATATATATGCACTTATGTGTGTGTGTGTGTGTATGTAAAAGAGAAGTTACATTTCATGGAAAATAAATTACAATAAGGAAAATATGTTTAACATGAAAAGACTAGTGAAACATAAGTACATGTTGCATTAAATGCATGTTGGTGCATTGAAAAAAGGGGGAGACGTTCTATTTTCGTGAGCATGAAGGGAGAGGGGGACATGGAGATGATATGGCATGTATGTAGGGGCATTTAGGTAATTTAGGTATCTTATTTTCTATAAAACCAAGTTTTATATTTTTCTCTCTCACTTTTTCATTTCAAAACTCTTTCCATGTTTCATATAATATTTTCCATGGCTTCCATAGCTTTCCATATATTAAAAACCTCGTTTTGTTCACTTTTAATTCATGGAAACTAGTTAAAAACACTTCATTCTCTTTCTACAACCCCCTTCCTCTAAAAGCAAGCCCAAAATCCCATCACCCAAGCATGGCCGAAATCTCCCTGGGCCTTAAGGCCTTCAAAATCTCATTTTTATTAAAGAAAAGTAAAGGTCTTGGTCGTATGCAAAAGTTAGTAAAAGCTTGGTTAGTTTGGATAGCTTTTGGGTAAGTAAAGTTCTCGCCCCTCAATTAAGTTTTTATAAACATATATTATCATTTGAGTTGGGGGTAAATATGATGTATGTTTGGACTATAAATAGTGTTGACCTGGATGTATGTATGTGTGTTTGGATGAGTTGATATATAGTTTGAAAATGGAAGTTAAAGTCAAGTTAGTTTACGATTTGTAATCTATTCTTGTATGTGTTAAATCATGGCGTATATGTTTATATATGTTTGAGATCTTGCTTTTGTTGTGGTAAACTAAAAGAAAAGTTAGCACTTGAATTGTGCTATAATGCGGCATAGAAATTCCTTGTTTAAAAACGTATTTTTACTTAAGTGGTTTGTAACGACCCGGAAATTTTTAACGGTTTTTACAACGTAATTAACTGAAATTTTTGTGAAATTTAAAACCATAAAATTTTGCAATGAAAATTCGATATTTGAAATACGTCTATTTAGACATAGCAAATGGAAAATTTTCATTGGAAAATATGAATGTTAATTTTGTTGTGCACTTTCAATTTCAATTTTAAATCAGTTAAATTGATGAAAAATAAATTATTTCAAAATCTGAATATTTTTTTACATAATAAAAATGTAAATCATTTTCTGAGTGAGACGTCATATTTCGTTTCGCCAAATTTGGACTGCTATCTATGCAGTTAAAGCGCTCGGCAGATTGAATGCGGTAGAGGTGCAAAAAGTCATAGCGGGGATACAGCGAGGATATAGCGGGACATAGCAGATGACTTTAAAATAGCATATAAAACTCGTACTTAATGTTTTTAGAAATATATAAATGGTTATTAAATGAAAAATTAAAATTCAATTGAATCATAATTAATGCATAAGTAATTTTAAATAAAAACACGTGCGAATATACTTTAAATAAACATAAAACTGTTATATAACATAATTGAATTTAGTAGAACATTAGAGTATTTTCATTTCTAAAAATATATTAAAAAATCAATTAAAAAAATTAATTTCATAATTTTTATAATGTATAAATATCATTTTTCAATTCATTTCTTTTAAAAAAGATATAGCAGAAATAACAAAATATAGCGGGAATAACGGGATATAGCGGAAATAGCGGGGCTTAAAGCGAAAAGGCTATATTTGGGGCTATATGAAAAAATCATAGCGGTAGAAATCCGCTATGAGATATAGCGGGGTAATAACGGGGCATTAACTGCACAGACTGCTATAGCCCCGTTTATTTTATTTTCGGCGAATTAACAACAGTTTGGCAGCGAATATCGACTTTTGATGGGATGATCGTATCGCTGATATCTGTGTGCCATTCGGTTCATCTCGTTGTGCTGATCTCCGCAGTATATTCATTTGTGTGTTTCGGTGTCCGGTACGTGGCTGAACCCACGAAACGGTTAATCGTATCGGTATCCGTTTTGTGTCCTTTCGTTTACTTTATCTATTCACTTTCCATCATACATATATACTATTTTAAATAACTATTGTAACATATATACTATTTTCAATATCTAAACTGTTAAGTCGGAAGTGTTATGATTTCAAAAGTGTTAAGATCTCAAAAGTGTTATGATTTCAAAAGTGTTGTAAATTTGAAAGTGTTACAATTCTGGAAATGAATAATTATTTAATGTGAATAATGATATCAAATTGATCTGGTTTCGAAATGAATATGATATTTTGATTTTGAAGTATGAACTATTTGAAATGAAATGAGCATGGTGTGAAATAAGCGTTTGGTTGTTAAAGAGACCGGGATCGGATATTGTCATACTCTCTGCCAATACAGAAAATCACTTTAACAACTGTGTACGTGGTGGAGATTCCATAAATGAAGTAGGATGGTTTGGCAAACGATTTCTGTATAAGGTATCGACGTGACCCTGACTCCCGTGAGTCAGCTTAGATGTGACTAAAACAGGAGCTATACCTAGGCCAAGTGAGGTCATTCCTCCGATCGGACATGCTTCTTCGATACCATTCTATTACTTTGTGATTTGATTGGGTGCACCTTTGATTTGGGAGTGTGTTCCGAGGTGGGCGGTAGTAGCTGCTATGCGTTACCACCAGTCCGATTTTGCAATTGGTAAATCTACCCTGGCATTGCCTCGAGTGCCGTGTTCACATGCCCTAGAGTGCCTTCTACGAGTTTGTTTTGTACCGTACCTATGTGGTGTCCTCTGGGTAAACCACCGGTTTGGTGGAGCCTACGGCATTGTATAGACTACGAGAATATAAAAAATGTGTTAAGGGGGATATGAGTAACGCCTTAACGCTATTTTAATACTTTTACTTTACTATAGACATATTATAATAACGTATATTACTACATAGTAGATAGTTCCACGGATCCTTAGAGGATGGTAATCTCAAATATCCTTTAAGTTACTTGTATTTCAGTTGACCTTTCACATGAGTTAAATTTACTGATATAAGTCCTGACTCGAGTGTTTTGTGTTTTTCTTTATGCTCGGGGTCAGACTGAGTGTCACAACATTTGAGACTCACTTTTGGAGTTTGGAGCTTCGCTTGGAGATCCATCTATATCTATTCAGCTTTCAGCTATCCAGTTATTTTGTTCAGACTTGTCATTTGTTTGTATTCGAGACTAGATTGTATTTGAGATATTCTGTTGTATTTTATTTCAAACTCTGATGTTTATATGATAGCTTCATGAACTACTATTTATCTATTCCACTGCTTATTTTTGTAATATTCTGTGTTTGTGATTTTGTGATTGATTTATTTACTGTATATTCTGAGTTTTGCCAAATATAAATTTACAATCTGGTATTTTGTGCAATTCAAGTCTGACATGTGCGGATGTGAAAGGTTCGAAATAGCGGGTTGTTATAGTTGGTATCAGAGCTTTGGTTTAGGCAAAAATTACCATATAGAGTAAATTTAATTACAGAATCACCTTCGTTCGAGCTTGAATTTCTTCCTCTTTGAGTCGGGTTTCCTTTGAATTTTTGGAACTTTCCCCTTTGTTTTGAAAACCATTCTTGTCTTCTCCTGTTCATGTTCTTCTTGATTCTGGAGCATCCCATAGGGTCCACCTCTGTTGATCTCTATAGTAAATTGATCTCATCTTGTCACCTCAATTGACAATCTTATCCATATCTGTGACTAATCCCATCGGCGGTCCCGACAACCTCTTTATGATTTGTAAAGGGGTTAAACTCTTTTTCAACAGTCGTCAATTCACTGGAGATTTCTATGTCCTAGGTTTACGATGCCATTATCTCTTGCAATGCCCGAATGTTTCTCTAGTAGACGACGGGCAATTCTTTTGTGATCAAATGTCGATTGCCCTAAGATTTTGCAGGCAGTTTACCTTTTCGCTAGGTTCTCAGCCTAGTGATCTTAACTCCACACTGATAGTCAGGGAATATCCTGATGTTTTGGTGAAGTCACTTCTCTCCCACCTCTGTGGGAATTTGAATTCCACATTAATTTATTCTTGGAATCTCGGTTGACCCGGTTAAGGTCACCCGCGATTAATATTAGTCTATCTATTTCTTTCTTTGTAATTTAAATTATTTTATCTTCCTTTTGAGTCTATCTTCGTAGTTAGAATTCTCTTTGACTAGGGTTCATCTAAATTCGAATCTCCATCCTTGTTTTGAAACCCATTCTTGAATCAACCTGTTAGGAAGTGTATTTGTAATTAATATAAAAATGTTTTATATTGTGTTGTTTGAGTTGTTAAGGCTGAGTTGGGGTTTCGATCGATTCGTCTGGCCCACGCTATCGATAGGAATTCCAAAACACTTGAATAGAACAAACTGACACAATACTATTTCCGAAATTGGTAAATGATATAATTTTATGTATAGTTATATTATACATACATACATATATATATATATATATATATATATATATATATATAAGCATACTTTTCTGAAATTGGATAGTTAAATTAATTTGTTGTTAGGAATGATAACACTACATTATCATTTATTACTTTGTCAACACTACTAAATCATTTTCTATTGTTATATGTTATAAGGTGTTGAAATTTTATAAACATGGTTTATTTGATTTGAAAATGAAAAAAAAAATTAATTAAGGATTTAAGAATTTAAATTTCCGATGTTTTTCTAAAATTGGGTTTTCAAAGCTTAGAAAATATTAATATTATTTGAAAGCATTTTCGAATGGAAATTTGTTTCCAAAGAATTTTTAAAAGAAGTAAGTCAGTACTCTCCTCTTCTGTCACTGGAAAATAATTTCGGTGATGACTGCAGCATCATCGACATTTATTTTTGAGTCTCAAAGTGGAGAGACCACTTAGCAGCTTTGCTACACTTTTGTTTTGGAAAAGGAATTTGAATTGAAATTCTTGAATATGATTTGATTCACAAAATATATATGTACATTTATTTCAAAATGGTTGGAAGTGAAACCGGAAATTTAATTTTTAAATTCTGTGTTAAGTTAGGGTTTCAATTATTAAAATGAATCAATTTTTTTGAAATATTGAAGTTATTAAAAATTAAAATAGGAATTTAAACAACTTAAAATAGTTGAAATGAGATAAAAATTTATTTGTCTAATAATCAATTGCATTTTAATATATAACTTGCCTAAAATATTCAAAAAGTTAAATGTTGGGGTGAATATATAATTGAAGGTTATACAAGAGAAAACTTAAGTAATAAATTTTTCAAACTAAAATATTGCTTAATAAAAAGGTTGTAAATAAAAGGAAATTTTTATAGTATTCAATTACAGTGGAATCATCAATAAAACTTACCTGGAAAGGGTTTGAATGTAATAGAATAATATACAATATGCTATAAGTAATATGATGTCCAAAATTGGAATTTTGTTAAGGGAATTTATAAATAAAAATTTAGTTGTTAAAATGAATGTTTAACTTATGTCATAAGAAATGTTAAGTTAAATTGAATAATTAAAGAGAAATGATATTTAAGTAAATAAATATGGACTTAAGAATAGTTGAAATTGAATTTTTGGTGGGATCAACTCAATTGAAGATAAATAGATTTAATAAATGAGTTAAATCAAATAAATTTGTTTTGAAAGAAATTTTTGTAATAAATATTAATAAATTAAAACAAATCAAATTGAATGAAAATAGCTTGAACAGAAAATCAACAAAATATGAATATAAATGAATATTATTGATTAAGTAAAATGGATTAAAACCAAATTGATTGAATATGAATTTATATGGTTTTGAATTTGTTGTGTATTTGAAAATAAGATTGTAACGACTCGGAAATTTTTAACGGTTTTTACAACGTAATTAATTGAAATTTTTATGAAATTTAAAACTATAAAATTTTGCAATGAAAATTCGATATTTGAAATACGTCTATTTAGACATAGCAAATGGAAAATTTTCATTGGAAAATATGAATGTTAATTCTGTTGTGCACTTTCAATTTCAATTTCAAATCAGTTAAATTGATGAAAAATAATTGTTTCAAAATCTGAATATTTTTTTACATAATATAAATGTAAATCATTTTCTGAGCGAGACGTCGTATTTCGTTTTGCCAAATTTAGACTGCTATAGCCCCATTTATTTTATTTTCGGCGAATTAGCAACAGTTTGGCAACGAATATCGACTTTTGATGGGATGATCGTATCGCTGATTTCTGAGTACCATTCGGTTCGTCTCGTTTTGCTGATCTTCGCAGTATATTCATTTGTGTATTTCGGTGTCCGGTACGTGGCTGAACCCACGAAATGGTTAATCGTATCGGTACCCGTTTTGAGTCCTTTCGTTTCCTTTGTCTATTCACTTTCCATTGTGTAAACTGTAGAGTTATTAGCATTTATATCTCTATGAATTCAAGTCAGGACCTTTCTCTATTCCCAATGTTTAATAATTGTTGGTTCGTTCAATTTTTTTCAGCCCCTTCATTTTCTATCCGGTTCATTTGGAAATAATATATACGAAAGAAAATATATACTTCTTCATGTTGGCATTGAACACATTTTTTTTCTTTTCCTCCTCCATGGTTTTGCTTCCTGTAGCATGCTCGGCCTCCCCCTCTTTCTCTTTCAAACCTTCATCTTGTTTTCCCACCAAACCAACATGCTCACCCACCTTGGCCACCAAGACCCATCACCGTGCCTTTCACCTCACCCTCCCCTGCTTCCTCGACCAACCTCCCTCTGCCGCACGCCGACCCCACTCCCCTCTCCCCTTGAACCGCCATACTACCTTCCTCCACCGAGACAGCCGCCACCGCCTGTTGTCAATCGCTCCGCCTCTTCCTCTAGCGACCATCCCCACTGCTCGTACCATCTCCTTCATGCAGACCGAGCGCCACCAGTTCGCCACCTTTCCCCACCTTCCCAGATCCACCGAGCCCCCCTTTCCACTCGGCCTCCCCACTTCCACCTGCCATGCCATGCAGCGTGACCACCCCACTCACCGCATGTATATTTTGTTACCATTTGATTTAGATATATATTTGTTTTGTATATATAGTTTGCTATAGTTAATTTGGATATATGTTTTGCATATACTTTGTTATAGTTTGATTAGATATGTATTCATTTTGTATATATTTTCTTACTGTTGGATTTAGATATGTATGTTTTATATATTGTTTTATAAATATAACGTGTATATAATTATTTTATATAAACATTAGTTATATGCAATGATCTGTTGGTTATATTTTTGACTTGTCTGCATATATCTTGTTTATAACCCGAGTTAGATATATATTTGTTTTGCATACCTTTTGTTCAAAGTCTGATCTATATATATATATACTTGTTTATAAATGAAATCTGCATACAAGTGTTCATAGATTTGCATATATTTGTTTACATATCGAGTATATATATATATATATTGGTTTACAGCTAGTTATATATACATTAGTATATATGAGTTTATAAAGTTTTGTTTGTAGATTTCTTTTATAGTTAGTATATACATATGTATGTTATAATAATAATGTATGTTTATTTTCTCTGTAAATTTTTAGTACAGCAACTGCCGTATATAAACAGTAGGATATATATAAATATATAAGAGTTGTATATATAGATGTCAATAAGTTTTATATGACCTGTCGAGTTATATATATCTATATATTGATTTCAATAAAGTATTGACTTTATAATAAAATAACTTCTTCATATTTTCGATCGTTTATATATATATTACAACAAAGTAAGTTTATATATATCAGCTTATATATTAGTTATATATATGTATTGTTGATTTCAAAGTATATATGTATATATGATTATAATAATATTGATTTTAAATTTGTATGTGTGTATATATATAAAGTTGTATAATGTATAAGTTTATATTAGCATATATATATATAAGTATGCATGAGTTTGGTTTTCAAATATATATATATATATTGTTCTTATGTGTTTAAGTTTAATTTTTGATTTGAAAATAATAAATATATTTTTATTTTTAATGTATGTTAAAATTGATTTTAGAAAATTTATATATATATATATGTAACATATATCTTGTTTCAATCGATCTCTTGCACACCTTGACTTACTTTCCCAATATCAAATTTGTCGTAGAATTCCTAGCTTGTCGTGTCCCGTGTTGTGCCCGTGTTCGTGTGCGTATCTGTATTAGTTGCTCCTCGTTCATCTCTCTAGCCTTGAAAGGTGAGCAATCACTCACGATTAACATTCTTATATTTAGTAAATTGAATTTCACTTGAAACGACAATTGAAATATGATGTTAAATTAGAATTGTTATTTATTTAATTGTTAAATTTGATATGCTATCATCTGTAATTGTTCACCTGTGATATATGACACCATATCCTGTTGTGTATATTTTATTTAATTTGTTACCGATGATATATGCCTGTTGTTGATATGTTATATTTTTATCATAATTGTTCTCACTCTACAAGTTCCCTGTTAATTTAGAAATTCCCTATGGGTTGAAATGATACATACCCGAACGATTTTGTAGAATAGGGGAAAATCGTTACGGGTTGAAATGATAAACCCAAGCGATTTTCATTGACTTAAAATTTTGGGATTGCGGGTTGAAATGATATATACCCGTAGATATTTAAATTGTGGATTGAAATGATAAATATCTGTATCACTTGACCATATGATAGAAAATTATATACGGACACCGTTGGTCTATATTTTGAAAACTGATTGCCAAAGTTTTGAAAGGAAATATATTTTGAAAGGTATTGAGTTTTAATATAATACATATAGGCTATTTTATATATGCATAATATCTAGATTTTTAAAATTATATGTTTTGGAAATTTTAAATTTATAAGTTAGTTTTGAAAAATATAATTTTTAAGATTTTCTTATAATTTTTTTTTAAAAAAAAATATAAAAATAGATTTAATAAAAAATACATTTAATAATAAGATTTAATTTAATAAAAATATAATTTAATTATATATAATACGTTTAAGTATTTATTTGAATTTATATTAATATTTTAAAAATGGATTTTAGAACTTTAATAATAAAGGTTGTGAAGATAAATTAATGTTGACTTGGAATTTAAATTAGTTAATAATTGAATTTTAAATAAGAATTGATTTGAACTTATTGATTTTGAGATTTTGAAAGATATGAGTTATAATCTGGATTTGATGAAAAGTGATTTAATGAATATTCTCAACTTTAACTAAAATTGAGACTGAATATTTAATATTGATTTAAATTATAAATTGGGATTTTATTGTTATTAAAATGGTTGAGGGAATAATTTCCAATTTGAATAAATTTAAAGTAAAATGTTGAAATATAAATGAAATTTATATTGTAAATGTTTGAATATTTAAACTCGAATCTTTGAACTTTAAATTAAAATGGTTAAACTAGAATTGATTAAAATTGAATTTTGGAAATTAAGATGATTTGAATCGATTTGCGAAATCGGAGGAGACTAATTTTATTATATAAAGTATTTTATTATATATATAAACTATTTTAACTTATAACTATTGTAACATATATACTATTTTCAATATCTAAACTGTTAAGTCGGAAGTGTTATGATTTCAAAAGTGTTAAGATCTCAAAAGTGTTATGATTTCAAAAGTGTTGTAAATTTGAAAGTGTTATGATTCTGGAAATGAATAATTATTTAAAGTGAATAATGATATCAAATTGATCTGGTTTCAAAATGAATATGATATTTTTATTTTGAAGTATGAACAATTTGAAATGAAATGAACATGGTGTGAAATAAGCGTTTGGTTGTTAAAGAGACCGGGATCGGATATTGTCATACTCTCTGCCAATACCGAAAACCACTTTAACAACTGTGTACGTGGTGGAGATTCCAAAAATGAAGTAGGATGGTTTGGTGAACGATTTCTGTATAAGGTATCGACGTGACCCTGACTCCCGTGAGTCAGCTTAGATATGACTAAAACATGAGCTATACCTAGGCCAAGTGAGGTCATTCCTCCGATCGGACATGCTTCTTCGATACCATTCTATTACTTTGTGATTTGATTGGGTGCACCTTTGATTTGGGAGTGTGTTCCGAGGTGGGCGGTAGTAGCTGCTATGCGTTACCACCAGCCCGATTTTGCAATTGGTAAATCTACCCTGGCATTGCCTCGAGTGCCATGTTCACATGCCCTAGAGCACCTTCTACGAGTTTGTTTTGTACCTACCTATGTGGTGTCCTTTGGGTAAACCACCGGTTTGGTGGAGCCTACGGCATTGTATAGACTACGGGAATATAAAAATGTGTTAAGGGGGATATGGGTAACGCCTTAATGCTATTTTAATACTTTTACTTTACTACAGACATATTATAATAGCGTATATTACTACATAGTAGATAGTTCCACGGATCCTTAGAGGATGGAAATCCCAAACATCCTTTAAGTTACTTGTATTTCAGTTGACCTTTCACTTGAGTTAAATTTACTAATATAAGTCCTGACTCGAGTGTTTTGTGTTTTGCTTTATGCTCGGGTCAGACTGAGTGTCACAGCATTTGAGACTCACCTTTGGAGTTTGGAGCTTCGCTTGGAGATCCATCTATATCTATTCAGCTTTCAGCTATCCAGTTGTTTTGTTCAAACTTGTCATCTGTTTGTATTCGAGACTAGATTGTATTTGAGATATTCTGTTGTATTTTATTTCAAACTCTGATGTTTATATGGTAGCTTCATGAACTATTATTTCTCTATTCCGCTGCTTATTTTTGTAATACTCTGTGTCTGTGATTCTGTGATTGATTTATTTACTGTATATTCTGAGTTTTGCCAAATATAAATTTACAATATGATATTTTGAGCAATTCTAGTCTGACATGTGCGGATGCGAAAGGTTCGAAATAGCGGATCGTTACATGGTTCTTGGAAAATATAAAGTTTTAACATTACTTTGGTTTAAAAACTTTTATTCAAAGTTTATTAAAGAAGGTTTAAACATAAAAGGTGATGATTTGAAAGCTATTTGGCATGTTGAACAAGGTTTAAAATTACGGGTCATATAGCGATAGTCGCTATGAATGCAGTTCGTGAAAACTAGCTCTTTTTACAAAATTTGAAAATGTTTTTACTTAAGAATCTTTTTGAAAAGTGTTTTCAAACTTATTATAAGTATTTAAAAATAATTTTTATTTATTTATTTATTTAATGATTATTTAATTAATTTATTAAGTAAGGTAATTAGTACTTAATCATTAGTTAAATAAAGAAATTTGTACTTAAGTATTAATCAAGTAAGTTAATTAGTTAATCAATTAAGGGTTAATCATTATTTATTTATTTATTTAAAATTAATTATTTATTTTATAAAAAGGGTTTAATTATTAATTACTTACTAATTAAGTTAAGATTTAATTAAAGACTTAAATAAGATTTAATTAAAGACTTAATTAAGATTTAATTAAAGATTTAATTAAAGACTTAATTAAGATTTAATTAAAGATTTAATTAAGATTTAATTTTTATTAAATGAAGGTTTAAATTATTATTTAATTATTAACTAAAGATTAATTATGAATTAATCATTTATTTAAAGATTAACTATTATTTAATTATTTATTCAATAGTTAATTATTAATTAGTTATTAATTACAGGTTTAATTATTATTAAATAATGACTTTTAAATGTTATTTAATTATGAAATGAAAGCTTTTGATTTTAAATCATTTTATTTCTAAAGATCGGTTTTGTTTTTAAAGCAACTCTCTTTTAAAAGTATGTTTTAAATCTAAGGGATTTCTTTATCGATTACCCTTAAGTAACCTCAAATGAATATAAAACCCAGTGACATCTATTTAGTAGGATAAAACACCATTCTACTAATTAAATTGCATTTGAAAATTATTTGGTAGAATAAATCACAGTTCTACCGTAATTTACCAAGTAGATTATGTTGACATCTATTTAAGCAGAATAAAAACCCAATTCTGCTATTATAATAACTTGGACATTTACCTATATGTTGATTGATTGTTATTGGCTGATTTCCTTTATATATCCGCTTGTTATGTAAGTACCCATATTATAACTTGAAGGTAAGACTGAATTAAATGAGAACCATTACGGTCACTAAGCCTTTTTCAGATTTTGTGAAGTCAAATATTTCATTTTATCCTTTTAAAAATAGTTTAAAGTTTATTACCATTTTAAATAAGGTATTTAAAAGATAATTAAGCAATTATTTTACCAAAAATGGTTGAAGTTAATTTAATACTTTCTAAATGATTATTTAAAATCATTATTTTGTTAATGTGATTTAAAGGGAATTAAATGAAGAATGTTTAAATAATAAATTGTTTATTTAAAGGTGTTTTTAAAGAAAATAGATGTTACCAAAGGAACTGAATTGATTAAATTTTATTAAAGAAGTTTGATTTAAATAAGGAAAGTTTATAAAAGGAATTTTATAAATTGAAATAGATCTTAAAATTTGGGAAAGAGTTTTATAAATAATTTTGGATATTTATAAAAGAGTTTATAAATGGTTTTTGATATTTATAAAGAGTTTTGTAAACATACGTAGAGATTTATAAAGAAATTTTATAAATAGATTTGGAGTTTTGGTAAAGGAGATTTCCATAAATGGAAGAGATTTATTAAAAGGAATTAAAGAAGGAATTTATAAAAGAATTGAGATTTGGATTTCCCTTAACCGACCTTCCTAATTATGGTGGTATGGAACATCCGTTCCATGCTTAACACCAAAAGAAATAGTGTTTGGGGTTATTCTTGCCTCTAATTTAAATAACATTTGCTTTGATCCTTTTGATATGATTTTGAAATAAGAAATCTTTCACAAATGTTTTGTGAATATACTTATACCTGTGGGATAAGTATATGAATATTTTGATAAATATTTTGGAAAGAGATTTAAATAAATAAAAGATTTATTTTGAGGCTTAGTGGTTGTTATGCGTAATTAAATCTCTAAATTATTGTTGTTTGTTTATTTGATAGTTATATAACCGACTATCAAATCTTGGCCCAAATATGTAATCCTTCTTAATTTTGGTGATAAGGAAATATTCCTTACTTATCACCGAAGGATATAACTCTAGAAATATTTAGGAGAAATACGTGAGTTGCATGGCACATCAACTTTGATGATGTTGTACTGTGCGTGTTAATCTTGTTCTGTTCTCCTAGGATAAATAATAGGGAAACCCGTCCACTTAAACTGTTAGGGGGTGATCCCCGTTCCTATGTATTGTTTGATTATTTCTGAAGAATCGGAGTTGAGTTTACCAAAACTTTCGATTTGGTTATTGGACGACCGGTAAGCGGGAAGAGTGTGCTTATATGAGATGACTCTATACCATAACCACTTCAAAACTATATGCACGTTCTGTTTTGGAAGAGGTTCGAGATGATGGAATCAAGCTAATGGAGTGCAAGGGCTACTTGCTACTAGTCCTAAGGGTGATTCCAAAATAGATGTAGTAGAAGTAGTGCCTTTAGTTTGTTCTTATCCTGAACAACTTGTATGGATGAATGCTAGCATTGCATTTATGCTTGGAGGGCAGTGTTAGCATTCCGAATGGGAATTGCTAAGAAGAAAAGGTAAAGCATGATCTCACAAGCTTTACAACCTGGGAATGGCTAAAACAGGGAATGCAGCAGAGCTATGTGCATAGCTCCCATTAGGAGCATCATTTCTTTATCTAGATCGTTTTCCTCAAGTTGGTAAGGCAGCCACGGTGTTGAGGGATGACATAATCTGGCTTGTCATGTTAAAGGGGGCAGTCGGCTCTGTGTAGCAGAGGTGCAATGGGTTGTAGCCTAAGGTACATTTTTCTAGAGGTGTACTTTCGAAAGGTAGTCCCTTACTTTGCCATGTTGGAATCCATTTCCTTATACGAGTTGATTGTATAATCTAGTATGCTGGAATGTAATTAATGTAACCATTTCGGCTATGATTCGATATTTATTTTATAACTGTAGACACTATTATAATATCACTGGATTTTATAATAAAATGGTTTGATTATCGTAAGGTAAAAACCCGTCCGTGTTTAAATGTGGCGTGATCTTATGAGATACATTTTATTTTGAAAAAGGTTTTCAAGTGTAGAAATCAATATGGTTCGACTGAGCTTTCTTAAGTTGGTTTACCATACTGATCCAGGCATTATTTTCTTATAATGCTCGGGTTAGCCCGAGTATATTATCCAGATTTAGCTAGATGCTTTGGAGCTTTCAAGTGACGAGCTGGATTTTCCAAGACATATTCACGTATCTTATATTCTTCCGTTGTATTCTGTTTTGTTCTTATTTGTATTTATTAGCAATTATAAGGGCAGGTTGTTATAACTACCCAAGCCGATAGTAGGTTAGAGTACGATGATGTTGTGTATACAATAAAGATGATTTCGATTTGCAAAGACTTGTGTATATTATATATTTCTTGTCAAGATGTGAGATAATGTTCTGTCTTTTTTTCTTTAATCCCCGATGACATGTTTTTCAGACACTTAAATGATCGATACACGAACACCGAGGATGTATTAAGTGTCGTCTTTAGTTGTAAGAAAGTCAAATTGTTACAACGTGGTACCTAGGCCTTGGTGGGGTAAACTCATTATAGATAGGGTTAGTAATGCCCTAGAATGATTAAGCCATTAGAGATAGGGTTAGTAACATCCTAAAATGAGTTTTGAGTGTATATATGAGCACGTATTTGTTAATTTATAAAAATGTTTTATGTTGTGTTGTTCGATCTGTTAGGTTTGAATTTTGGATTATGGTCAATACGAGTAACTAATGTTATTGATAGGGATCTCAAAACACTTGAACAAAGCCAATCGACATAATATTGAACAAGGACAATCCGAATTGCAATCGACAAACATAATTCAACACCCAAAGAGCTGCATCCTTTCATATAATCCCAACTAAATTTGATAAAAAACCAAGCACTCAAGAGCAATGGGAGAGGAAGAGGAAGACAAAGTTATCTGTTTTTACCAATAGAAAACTTTAAAAGGTTAGAGTTTGCTAAAGAAATTGCATGCCAATACCCCCATGGGTTCAAAGGGAAGGATAGGGGTAGTTATACACCTCTCCTTTCAATCATAACTGTTATGATCAAATATGCAAAAAGGATCTTAACTGTTCAAGAGTTATAAGTGCTGTGTCACACCATGCGCATGGGTGAAACAACACATCCCTACCACATTTTATGAAGCACAACTGCCTCATCCAATGGTGCAATTCCATGTGGGTGGTGCATTGATTGCATAGTAGAACCATTAATTGATGGAGTTTTCATTATTTTACAAGCCCGCGCCGCTCGTGGGCATGGACTTAGGGGGTAAATGTTACTCAATTTTTTTGTAAGTAAGAAGGTAGACTAATAAAGGTATCTTAGCCCGGCCCATCTGATCCAGGTTGACAGGGTCCAAGTTATCTCGCAAGCCAGCCACTGCTGGAGGTAGATCGACTGGGTTTCCTATGTATGGTGAGAATCCAAATCCATCCTAGGCCTGCATCGTCTCCCTTACTCAATTGCTCGTCAACCATTCTGCTGGCCAGCCCTTCCCACGCAGCAACCCTAATGACCAGCTCATCCGTTAAGACAAGGAACAAGCCTTGGTCAGCCCATCTCTCATTGGCAGATCGACTCTCTCTCCTCGGCCCACTTGCAACTCGGCTCCAAGTTAGTCTGCTTGCTCAAGTATCTCTCCCTCAGCTATCTCCCAATTGGCATAGCCTAAGACTGTCTTAAGGGTGTACCATTATCGGTCCAGCTTTGATACTGCCACCAACGACTTACACTCTGTCTTGTCTCACTCAATTTAGTGTGCCCTTGACTCTCGCTATTTCCTCATCCTCCTTATGGTCTCAATAGACCAGCTCAGCTCTTCCTACCACCTAGGCATGTGGGAGCAAAGTGACAAAAGGTACAGTTAGATGTTCCTATTTTTGATAAGAAGCGTGTAACGCCCCACTCCAAGACCCACTGTAACAAAGAGTATTACGGGAGTAATACTGTCTGTTAAAGCGGAGAATAGAGTATAGTGGAAGCAACCATCTATAATCAAGCTATAACTATCTACCGAATACGTCGAAAGGTGGAATCTATTTAAATTTTTCTCAATCAGGTGGTTCGACATATTCGGTAAATACTTATAACGAAATTACAAATGGCTAAAGATCTATCAGGACAAAGCATAATAATAAATGATAAAAACATCATAAAACAAAATCACATAACAGATATAAAATCCCAGAACAATACATCATCAATACAGATCCAAATATCATAAGTGGGTACAAAGCCACTGCTCACACATGTGAGTCAAAAATATGTACATATCAGAGTCTGAATAATAACATAAGCGGACACCAAGATAAGCTATCTCAAAAGCATAGCAGATAAGTCAAAAGCGGAAGCACAGAAGCTAAGTCCAGAGACCTAACCTGAAACAACTCGGTCTGACCCGAGCGAAAACACTCGGGTCAGGCTAGCTAAACAATCAATAATAACTGAGATATAGAATAATGCGGTACATAAATAAAACAATACTTATCCAAAGAGAAGTATATTATGAACCAAATGAATATAATGACGATCCCTAATCATCAATAAACAATAAAAATCTCCAAAGAGAAATCAACACCAAAGTGTAGAATAAATAAAATTGCCTCATATCATCGGCGTAGCCAAAGCTATAAAAAGATGCCCATAGGCAATAATCCCAAGAGTGACCAGAGTCCGTAATCAATGCCCAAGCAAAGATCGATGCTCCAAAGAGCAATGGGAATATACTGAAAAGTCAATGAAATTCAA
This sequence comes from Allium fistulosum, assembly GCA_030737815.1. Lineage (NCBI taxonomy): Eukaryota > Viridiplantae > Streptophyta > Magnoliopsida > Asparagales > Amaryllidaceae > Allium > Allium fistulosum. The sequence continues at coordinate 943,002,533 of CM060908.1, forward strand.
CACTGAAAAGCAGTGTCCAGAGACACTGTGAATCCACAAGGCAATCGCACTTACATCGTATGGTTCCATAGAACCAACACCGAATGGCGGTACTCGAATGGATATAAAAATCATCAGATAATACAAGTTTTTGCACGTGCACCGACCAGAGTCGTTGTTGCCAAGTACTGTAGAGTTGTGATCGATCACTCGCACCGATGCGAAACGCGCGAGACGGCGAGATCCTTCCCAGAAGGATAAAGGCCCAGAGGCACACGCCGAAAAATAAACTGCTCCATAGAGCAGGTGTCCAGAGACGGTTGCCCAGAGGCGTGGTGACCCAGAGGTCCAGTACTGGCCGCCCAGAGGCTAATGTGTCACTAACTTCTTGGAGAGGAACCCGCAAAGTGTTAACAATGAGTCCCATACCCCACGTTCGCACTAAACGGTTTCCTAACCAATAGCAAGCTCACACTCCAAACAATAAAAAGTCTACCTCATATCATCGGTAAACTAGACCCAAAGGTCAAAACGATCAATCGAATAGGTCGGGGATTAACCGGAAAGAAAATACACACGGTTTCCATAGGCCGGAGATTTCCTAACCGTTTAAGCACCTTTCCACTTCGCTCGACGTGCTAAAAGTGAGTGTGAGATTTTTATTATAGAAAATAATGGTGTAAAACGGATTTATAATTGATTTTCGGAATCACTTTTAAAACGGTCTTTTGAAAGGTCTCCTATTATGGAGTAATTAATTTAATAATTAAAATAATATTATATAATAATTTTCAAAAGCCATTTAGGAGTGAAAAATATTTTGGAAATGATTCATAAAACCCGTGTACGAAATCTAGAGACAAATCTCAAAGAAATCAATGAAAACCAGAAAATCATCAAAAATATTCCAAGTGTTTGTAAACATTCAAAAACAGCTGTGAACTCAAGTTCGATAATTTATTTGGACCAGCAACCTATGTCCAAATGTCATGAAAATTTGCAGGCATGTAGTCCAACATCCCTACTTTAATATGCAAAAAGAATTTCTGGATTCCGAGTTGAGACGAAGTGGCAGCGACGTCTCAAAGTTGGACCCAGAACAAGATTTACACTGTTTACAAACAGCGACTAGAGTTCAACTTCGACACGAAATTCGAAGTACCAAACGAACTCCAATGTTGTCCAAATTTTCCTGAGATGGAGTTCGGAACTCCACCTTTCTAACGAGACAAAAAACGTTGAATTCCGACTTCCGATGCGAACGTGGAGGCATCGCGGAGTGGCGCTCAAAAGCTGGAAACAGAAGGGATATTTGATTTTCATTCTAAGTGTTTGACCATTCAAAAACTGCTGCGAACCCAAGTTCGGCAATTTATTTGGACCAGCAAACTGAATCCAAATGACATGAAAACTGGTAGGAATATAGTCCAACATCCCTACTATAAGATACAAAAAGAATTTCTGGAATCCGAGTTGAGACGAAGTAGCAGCGACGTCTCAAAGTTGGACCCAGAACAAGATTCACACTGTTTACAAACAGCGACAAGAGTTCAACTTCGACACGAAATTCGAAGTACCAAAAGAATGCCGATGATGCCTAAATTTTACAGAGATGGAGTTCGAAACTCCACCTTTCCAATGAGACCAAAAACGTCGAATTCCGACTTTGGATGCGATCGTGGCGGCATCGCGAAGTGGAGAAAAAAAATCTGGAACAGGGTTTAAAAAAAATTATTTATTTTTTTTTTTCTTTTTTTTTCTCGGGACAGTGGTAAGAATGTACAATTTTGACCAAAATAACTTCGAAATTTCATGAAACTCAAAACATGAAAGTTTTAGCTCTAAATCTAAGCTTTCCAGAACATCCAAAATTATTAGATTTGGATAAGAAACGAGAGAGATACATGCAAAACAATATCAGATTGAAACTCAAGATAACTTGTTAAAGACAGAATTGGTCTTCTGTCTTTGAACGCATTTCAGGTCATCTAAATGGCAATATTACAGAAAACTCACTGAACAAAAATTGTAGCATATGTTTTAAGCTTTCCGGAACATCCAAAATTATCTAATTCGGATCAAAAACGAGTAACTTATGGCCAAATCAATTTCAGGGTTTTATTTTATCAACCTTGTAGTTTGTTGTCAGGTCAGCGACAAACAAACGTGATTTCGACCATTGAAACCACAAAATTAGGCAAAGCTCAAAACATGAAAGTTATAGGCTACAGAATAAGCTTTCCAGAACTTCAAGAAAATCTTAATTCCGATTTAAGATGAATGAGATATGCCTAATTTACTAACAGCAATAAACTAATTATAATTTCAGCTAGCATATATTACCTCTTTCCAAGCAATGAAAAGAAGATCAAAGAGTTTCACAATCTAAATGCACAAAAAAAAGAGGATTACAAAATAATTTCAGAAATTAAAGAATGAATTAGAGGTGGGTTTTGTTATTGCTATTACCTCTTTTAGTAGTTTGGATTAACTCTCTTTGATTTGGTGTAGATTGGAGTCTTGCTTAGGAGGCCATGACTAGGTTTTGGAGCTTTCTAATTAGGTTTTAGTGGTTATGAAATGAAGTGTTGGCTGAAATGGGAGAGTAAAAGATACTTTATAGGCTAATGGTTAGGGTTATTGGATCTAATACCCATTAGGACTTTGTATTATTCATGTGCATACATATATAGGCAATTTTCTCTAAGTACACTCTACATACAAATTACTAAATACATTTCAAACCATAGAAAATTATGAAAATATGTTAACAATTACTTTTAGCCATTTCATAAAATCCTATATCAACAATATTTTACATTTTAACCCCTAATTTTTCCAAAACACCGTTTATAGTTAATATTAGCCAAAATCACCATTTTGCAAATAAATTGCAAATTAATTTCCCAAATCAAATATTGCACTATTTTACACATATAAAATTTTGCAATAATATAAATTACAAATTTCCCTAATTAATTTCCTTGAAATGCTCCATTTTACACTTAAGCCCAAAATATTAATTTATTCAAAATGACTAAATTTTGAACAAATTAGCCACATTAAAAATTCATTAATAGCTCCAATTAAATTAAAATCCCAATTTTAATTTATTATTTGGTAACCGCAATCACGGGTTGTTACAGACTCCCCCCCTTAAGAAAATTGCGTCCCCGCAATTCCTTAAATATAGAAGTCGTCTATAACATCTAATCCACAAAAGGAATACAGAAGACGGAGCTCGATTTCGAATATCACACATAGAAAGAGTCTCAAGAATATCGTCGATGAAAACCAGAACGAATCTATTGATGTATTCCCGGAATACTCGATTCATGAGATCGACGAAGAAAGCCGGAGCGTTCGTCAAGCCGAACGGCATGACCAACCACTCAAAAGTACCATAACGAGTGCGAAAAGCTGTAAAAGGAATGATGTCTTCCCCGACTCGTAGCTGATGGAATCCGGTGGCAAGGTCAAGCTGAGAGAAGACCTTCACACCGCTCAACATGTCGTAATGAGAATTAGAGTTAGACATGATTCAATGATAGATAATTAATTAAGGAATACTACAGAATATAACGGATTCCTATACATATTCCTAACTTATCTATCAATAAACATAAAGAAGGGATTTGATTTAATTCGGATCTAATTTAAAATGTATTGTACTAAGTGTATCTGTTCTGTGTTTATTACGCTTATTCCTGAAACCAGGCTCTGATACCAAACTGTAACGCCCCACTCTGAGACCCACTGTAACAAAGAGTATTACGGGAGTAATACTGTCTGTTAAAGCGGAGAATAGAGTATAGTGGAAGCGACCATTTGTAATCAAGCTATAACTATCTACTGAATACGTCGAAAGGATGGTATCTATATTTTTTTTCAAGTGGTTCGACATATTCGGTAAATACTTATAACGAAATTACAAATGGCTAAAGATCTATCAGGACAAAGCATAATAATAAATGATAAAACATCACAGAACAGAATCACATAACAGATATAAAATCCCAGAACAATACATCGTCAATACAGATCCAAATATCATAAGTGGGTACAAAGCCACTGCTCACACATGTGAGTCAAAAATATGTACATATCAAAGTCTGAATAATAACATAAGCGGACACAAAGTTAAGCTATCTCAAAAGCATAGCAGATAAGTCCAAAGCGGAAGCACAGAAGCTAAGTCCAGAGACCTAACCTGAAACAACTCGGTCTGACCCGAGCGAAAACACTCGGGTCAGGCTAGCTAAACAATCAGTAATAACTGAGATATATAATAATGCGGTACGTAAATAAAACAGTACTTATCCAAAGAGAAGTATATTATGAACCACATGAATATAACGACGATCCCTAATCATCAATAAACAATAAAAATCTCCAAAGAGAAATCAACACCAAAGTGTAGAATAAATAAAATCGCCTCACATCATCGGCGTAGCCAAAGCTATAAAAAGATGCCCATAGGCAATAAGCCCAAGAGTGACCAGAGTCTGTAATCAATGCCCAAGCAAAGATCGATGCTCCAAAGAGCAATGAGGATATACTAAAGTCAATGAAATCCAACACTGAAAAGCAGTGTCCAGAGACACTGTGAATCCACAAGGCAATCGCACTTACATCGTATGGTTCCATAGAACCAATACTGAATGGCGGTACTCGAATGGATATAAAAATCATCAAATAATACCAATATTGCACGTGCACCGACCAGAGTCGTTGTTGCCAAGTACTGTAGAGTTGTGATCGATCACTCGCACAGATGCGGAACGCGCGAGACGGCAAGATCCTTCCCAGAAGGATAAAGGCCCAGAGGCACATGATGAAAAATAAACTGCTCCATAGAGCAGGTGTCCAGAGACGGTTGCCCAGAGGCGTGGTGACCTAGAGGTCCAGTACTGGCCGCCCAGAGGCTAATGTGTCACTAACTTCTTGGAGAGGAACCCGTAAAGTGTTAACAATGAGTCCCATACCCCACGTTCGCACTAAACGGTTTCCTAACCAATAGCAAGCTCACACTCCAAACAATAAAAAGTCCACCTTGTATCATCGGTAAACTAGACCCAAAGGTCAAAACGATCAATCGAATAGGTCGGGGATTAACCGGAAAGAAAATACACACGGTTCCATAGGCCGGAGATTTCCTAACCATTTAAGCACCTTTCCACTTCGCTCGATGTGCTAAAAAGTGAGTGTGAGGTTTTTATTATAGAAAATAATGGTGCGAAACAGATTTATAATTGATTTTGAAATCACTTTAAAACGGCTTTTGAAAAATCTCCTATTATGGAGTAATTAATTTAATAATTAAAAATAATATTATATAATAATTTCGAAAGCCATTTAGGAGTGAAAAATCTTTTGAAAATGATTCATAAAACCCGTGTACGAAATCTAGAGACAAATCTCAAAGAAATCAATAAAACCAGAAAATCACTGAAAAAAGTATTTGTAAACATTCAAAAAAACTGACGCGAACCAAAGTTCGGCAATTTATTTGGACCAGCAAACTATGTCCAAATGTCATGAAAATTTGCAGGCATGTAGTCCAACATCCCTGCTTTAAGATGCAAAAAGAATCGGGAAATTCCGACTTGAAACGAAGAAACGGCGTCGTCTCAAAGTCGGACAAAAATCATAAAACTTTACTGTGTCAAAACAGTGTAAAGGTCCCACTTCGACGACATGGTCGAAGGGTCACATGAACTCAGATCTTGATGAAAATTTGCAGGAGCGTAGAAAAGTACTCCTACTTTGATATGCAATAAGAATCGTTCGGTTTCGACTTGAAATGAAGAAACGACAATGTTTCGAAGTTGGTCCGACGATAACTGAAAATGATCACTATTGTAAAACAGTTTCTGGGTGCTACTTCGGCAATAGAAACGAAGTACCTAATGCACCCAGATCTAAACCAAACTTTGCATGGTTAAAGATCTCGATCTCATCTTTTTAACGAGACCAAAAACGATGAAATCCGACAAAGGACGAGCCCGGGATGGCGTCGCAAAGTCGGGGTTCTACGCTGAAAACAACGGGAGAAAAGAGACTAAGGCCTATAGCTATGCACTAACTGGCCAGAGATGAAAAACCACAATTTTGGCATAGTAAACTTCAAACTCCGGCAAAATGAATAAAATGAAAGTTGTAGCTTAGTTTCTAAGCTTTCCGGAATGACCAAGATCGTCAAATTCCGACTAGAGATGAAAATTCTATGACTAAAACAATTCTCAGATCTAAATTTTATATCACTGTCGTTGTGCTCTCGGGACAGTGGTAAGAATGTACAATTTTGACCAAATTAACTTCGAAATTTCATGAAACTCAAAACATGAAAGTTTTAGCTCTAAATCTAAGCTTTCCAGAACATCCAAAATTATTTGATTTGGATAAGAAACGAGTAACTTATGGCCAAATTAATTTCAGATTTTTATTTTATCAACCCTGTAGTTTGTTGTCAGGTCAGCGACAAACAAGAATGATTTCGACCATTCAAACCTCAAAATTAGGCAAAGCACAAAACATAAAAGTTATAGGGTATAGAATAAGATTTCCAGAACTTCAAGAAAATCTTAATTCCGATTTAAGATGAATAAGATATGCCTAATTTACTAACAGCAATAAACTAATTATAATTTCAGCTAGCATATATTACAAGTACCTTATGTGCACACCCCAAAATTAAAGCAAAGATGATCAAAGAGCTATGATTCACATGTTACATAATAAAACATGTGTTACTAACTGATTACCGAAATCAAAAGATGATTAAACACATATTAAAAGAGGTTTTCAGCAATATACCTCTCTAGAAACCAACAAAGACTACTATAGCATCAACCCAAGTTAGCAAAAGATGATTAGGAAGCTATAAGATCAAAAAAACACATAAAACATGTGTTACCAAATCAATTTCAGAAATAAAAAAGATATTAGAGGTGGGTTTTGTGATTGCTATTACCTCTTTTAGTAGTTTGGATTAACTCTCTTTGATTTGGTGTAGATTGGAGTCTTGCTTAGGAGGCCATGACTAGGTTTTGGAGCTTTCTAATTAGGTTTTAGTGGTTATGAAATGAAGTGTTGGCTGAAATGGGAGAGTAAAAGATACTTTATAGGCTAATGGTTAGGGTTATTGGATCTAATACCCATTAGGACTTTGTATTATTCATGTGCATACATATATAGGCAATTTTCTCTAAGTACACTCTACATACAAATTACTAAATACATTTCAAACCATAGAAAATTATGAAAATATGTTAACAATTACTTTTAGCCATTTCATAAAATCCTATATCAACAATATTTTACATTTTAACCCCTAATTTTTCCAAAACACCGTTTATAGTTAATATTAGCCAAAATCACCATTTTGCAAATAAATTGCAAATTAATTTCCCAAATCAAATATTGCACTATTTTACACATATAAAATTTTGCAATAATATAAATTACAAATTTCCCTAATTAATTTCCTTGAAATGCTCCATTTTACACTTAAGCCCAAAATATTAATTTATTCAAAATGACTAAATTTTGAACAAATTAGCCACATTAAAAATTCATTAATAGCTCCAATTAAATTAAAATCCCAATTTTAATTTATTATTTGGTAACCGCAATCACGGGTTGTTACAAAGCGTGTTCCATTTTCTATAAATATACTACAAGTACAAGCACATTTAATTCAAAGCATGAAAGAGCATGCCTCTGGAACAGTTCTCCTGTTGACTTTCATCTCAGCCACACATTCCTTTCTTTCGCAAGTTGTCTTTTATTAAGTTTATTTAGCCAGAGCAATGGCCAAGCTCAACTTCACGCCTGTTTTACAACATGATCTTAGCCGTCCAAACATCAGTTCAATTGCTATAAGAACCCCATGCAAGACAACTTCCAAGAGGTTGATTGGGCCCTTGGTGAAGGGAACTTAGGTTGGTTTGGCCCTTAGTGGAGGAGACCCAGAAGTTTGGAACCCGTGATCTACCACTCAAATCCCCTGATACCGCAGCTCCCCGAGATTGGCAACTTCATTATAAGGGATCCATTTAGTAAGAAAACATCACAGTGAATGTAGGCAGCTTTGCCTAACTACTTCACCTCTTGTGTCATTTACCTTTAAATGCTCTTTTCCCTTCATTTTTCTGCAATTAAGCATGGTGATTAGTAAGTAACCTTTGCTCTTTATAAAATATTATCGTAATTTCGAGGTTAATGAAATATTTCATCAACAGATAGCATGTCATGTAATACTTATCAATGGATGCACCTAGATTGTAACGACCCGTAAATTAATCACTTTGAATTTGAATATTTAATATATTTTTTAAATATTTAAATAATAGATTTTATAACTCAAATAAACCTCATTTATGTAATAATTAATGATGGTGAAGTTATTTTAAAATTTCTTTTAGGAAAATAATTAGTTCGCAGAAAAAAAATGTGACCGAAAATTGTTTTTCAGATTTTCGACTTTTGATCTTCTAAAAGTTACCGAAATGTATTGTGTACACTATTGTACATGTATATACATCTATATAAATCACATATGCTTTTATTAATAAAACAATTTGATTAAATTTTGGTTTAAAAATGCACTTAAGTAAAAGTAGCAACTTTTACTTATCTTTCTAAAGTGAAATGCCTAAAATAAGGTAACATCATGTCATAGAAGTGATGAGGAGGGTGATGGGTGGCGTGTGGAGAAAGGAAGGAGTTGGCGATGCGGCAACAAAGTATGGAGGGTATAGTACTTTGAAATGATCAAGGGCATTTTAGACATTTCACCTATTCAATTTATATAAAAGTAATTCTTTTTTTTCATTTCTCATTTTTCATTTTCAAAACATTCATCTTATTTTCCAAGCTTCCATCCATGGCTTTCAAAAGGTTTCAAAATGTAAAAATCATTTCTTTTTCTATTTTCCCTTGAGCAAAGGAAATAAAACTCCTTTCTTTCTTATCTACATCACTTAACTAACCAAAATAAGACCCAAAGCAACCACTTTGATCTAGGTCGATCCCTATAACCACCTAGGCCGAACCACTTAGACCTCATCTAGGTCTTAAAGTTGAGATTTTGCAAAAAGAAACTCCGTTCGTGTCTCGGTTGCAAGTTTAGTTGAAGTTTGTGTTTATTTCGGTGAGTAAATCTCACTTTTAAAAAGAAAGTTTTAACCTTTATTTGTGGTGATAATATTGAGTTTATATATATGGAAAGTAATGATTTCTTGGTTTTGTTCCCGCTTTAAGCAGATGACTTCTTTGACAATTAGTTATTGACTTGAGATTCATTCGAAATGTTTAAATAATAATTTATGAGTAATGCTCTCTCCATGTTGTATAGATGTTACTAGCATGTGTATATATGCATATGCTTATGTTATGGGATGTTTGGTTAAATATGTATGGACTATAAAATGTTTTTGGAAGTGTCCATATAGCGACTATAACTATATCGACACATTGAAAATATCCCCTCTTTGGAAAATCTTTTTGTATGATCTTTTGTTTGGGTTTTTACAAAGTTGATTAACCATTTATATAATTACGTGTTTAAAGTTAATTAATCATTTTATTAATGACGTTTAAAATTAATTAATCATTTTAAGTAGTGATGCTTAAGGTTAATAATTGTTTAAATAATGATGTATTAAAGTTAATTAATCATTTTAATAGTGATATTTAAAATTAGTTAATCATTTTAAATAATGATGATCAAGGTTAATTAATTATTTGAATATTGATGTGTTTAAAGTTAATTAATCATTTTAATAATGATGTTTAAAATTAATTAATCATTTTAGCTAATGATGTTTAAGGTTAATTAATCATTTAAATACTAATGTATTAAAGTTAATTAATCATTTTATTAATGATGTTTAAACTTAATTAATCATTTTAAACAATTATGTTTAAGGTTAATTAATCATTTAAATAATGATGTATTAAAGTTAATTAACCATTTTATTAATGATGTTTTAAAATTAATTAATTAATCATTTTAATAATGATGTTTTAAGTTTAATTCATCATTTTGAATAATAGTTTTTAAAATAATTAATCATGTTTAAAGTTAATTAATTATTTTAAATAATGATGGTTGAAGTAATTAATCATGGTTAAAAGTTAATTAATCAATTTTAATAATATTGTTTAAATTTAATATTCATGGTGTGAAATCCCAACACAAATTCGGTTTAAAAAGTTTAAAGTTTGATTCGGTTATGGAAAGAATAAGAAATTTAATTTCCGTAAACGATAACGTTTATATGGAAAGGATTCAATTATACTCTTAGCACTAAATGTCGAGGTATGGAAACGCGTTTCTATCTCGAAGGTTAAAAATGTTGTCAAGGCAATGCCTAGAGGTAACACTACCTTCACTTGCCCGACTTCATTTTTAACCGAAGGATAATACAAGTTTGAAATTGACGAGTAGTGGTAAGGGTATGAGATTTAATTTCCATATACAATCATTTTCATTATTCCCGATAGTTTATTTATTGACTATCGATTCAGCTTTCTTCTTTATGCATCGTCAACTCAAGACGATTTTTTTGCTCATTTGAGCATTTATATCCTTTGTCGGAAATGACCAAAAGCAAAGCGTGAGTGAGGGCCAAGCTATGTGGGGTTGCTCCTGTTAGGATATTATCACAAATATTCTAGATTGGTTTCGGTTATATGCATGCTAAAATGTTAAATACTCGAATTCTCGGGAAGGTTGACGGGGTCTGGCTTGGAGGTTTCCGAAAGGGTCCCAGATTATATGACTCTCTCACGTATATTTTCTAAAGGTATACTTTCGGTAAGGGAGTGCACCCTCCTAGTCATTTGTTGAAAAATTTCCTTTTCCTTGTTTTTGATTCAAAACTTTGATTTTAGTTATTTCTTAATTGCATCGGGAAGCATCTTGCGCACTTCGCGAGGTTTAATCATTTATAACCATTACTTGTGGTTGGATGTTTTCCTTGTGAGCCAAAACCCGTTCAGCATTTGGAGGCATGGTCTCACATATTGTTTTTTATTTCCACTCTTTGTTTAGAGTGTACTCATACCAGACTTATTATTTGACCCGAGTTATTTGTTTCCTTAAACTCTCGAGTACTCATTTATATTTGAGTAGTCTGAGAGTAGTAGGTTTCTTTGGGCTCTTTAAAGATGATGGACGAGAAGAAGGTTCCTTGTCTATATAGCTATCTATATCCGATGTTATGTTTATTTATGTATGTGTATTTTGTATCAACAAGTGTAAAGGCAGGTTGTTATAACTGCCTAGGCTAATGATAGTGCTTTTGATGTAACTCCGATAACTCCATGTTAAGGAGTAACCTTATGTACTATCATATTATTATATTATACTTAACCGTTCTGATGTGAGATTTTCTATTCTATTCGCTTATGTTTACCCCACGATAACCCTTCTTTCAGATGGTTGGCCAATGATGCACGAATACCGTGGATGTATTAAGTTTCATTCCCAAGGATTCGAAAGGTGGGTCGTCACAGTTGGTATCAAAGCATTTGTTGAGGGAACAGCATAGCCTGATTGGGGTATAAAACATTAGAGATAGGGTAAGTGATGCCCTAGAATGAGCTAATTTTGATAGAGCGTATTTGTAATTTTTTAAATAATAATATTTATCCTCTGAAGTCTTGTTGTAGATTCCTTGATGTCTTTTCCCTTAAACTATTTTGATCCTATTCTTATATTCTAGATACCTATTTTATGTCTGGGCAATAGAAGATGAATACAAGAAGAGGAGGAAGGAGATGATCTTGAACTAGCACGGCTACCAATGGCAGGGCACCTAGAAATGCTACTATGCTAGTTGTAGATCCGTTAGAAGAAGGTAGTGCAAGTTCTGCCTCCATGAACTTTATGGCCTTGTGTAAGAATTTTACCACTTTAGGTGGGAAACAGTTATGTGGAACTGAAGATATTCTTGGAGTGCAGACATGGCTTAGATCTTGTGAAAGGATGTTTGGAGATCTTCGGTTGGAAGATGCAGAGAAATGTCCATTGGAATCACGACAACTTCAAAAGTCGACGATGGATTGGTGGGATTCAATAACAATTAATACTCTGAAGAAGGAGTTTTCTTAGGCTTAGTTTAAGGAAATCATTGAAGTGCAGTTTATTTCGGAAGCTGGAAGGACTCGGTTGTTTAGGAATTTCTTTGGTTTAAAGTAAGGTGATGTGACGGTGGCGCAGTATGAGCATAATTTTTTGCATTATCCCATTTCGGACTTGGAATGATGGACACACAACTCAAAAAGAATGAAATGTTTGTGAATAGGATGCGACCAAAGTTCAGCTTGAAATGATCAATCACCTTGCGGGTATATTCACCAACATTATCAGCATGGCTTTGAGGTTTGAAGCTCCCAATATTAAGGAAAAAGTCCAGAAGGGAGTAACACCAACAATTAGTGCCAAGCCTTTATCTTTGATACTAGTTGGAGGCAAGCCAAATTCAAGCGCAAGTTTAATGGAAAAAAGCAGCAGGCAAGGAAGAAAGTAGAAGGTGGGGCTCCAACATAGAAGAAGCCACTCGACTTGGCTAATATTACTTGTTTCTAGTGAAACAAGATAGGCCACTTCTCAACTTATTGCCCAACTATCTCATGTTACAACTGCGGCTAGATGAGATACATGAAGAATGAGTTCCCTTTTCCAAAGAAGGGGTCTAAAGGATAAGTTTTTACTATAGAGGAGATACCTTCCACTTATTCAGGATAGAAGGGGAAGAAGGTGTTACAAGGTACATTATCCATCTATAATATTCCTATAAGCGCATTATTTGATATGGGTGCTTTCCATAGCTTTATTTCAGCTGATCTTGTTGATAAACTTAACCCTAAACCCATCATTGTGAATAATCCTCTTTGTGTGTCAAACCCTATTGAGGGTTCGACCAAGCTTAAAATTTTTGTTCAAAAGTGCTTATTTCTTGTTGAAATCATCTCTTTATTTCTAATTTGTTTGTTCTTGGGTTCATGGGCTCATGGGTTTTGGAGTATTGTTGGGAATGGATTGGTTATCTAAGTTTAAAACAATCTTGGATTGTGATCGAAGGATTGTCAGAGTTACTGATGCCGGGGATGTTGGTGTAGATATATGTTATGAAAAGTCTAACGAGTTAATGAGAAGTTTTCTCTATTCACCCGAAGAGGCTAAAGAGGAGCTAGAAGATATGACGGTTGTTCGGGATTTCATGGATATTTTTAATGAAGTGCAAGGTTTACCTACTCATCCTGAAGTGGAGTGTCTGTATTTATTTGATTTAAGGAATCAGATTTATTGTACAATCCTCTCGATGGTTGGCTCCGAAAGAAAGAAGGAAGTTAGAAGGGAAGACATTGGACTTATTGCATAAGGGTTTGATCAGGCGTAGTACCTCGAGTTTGGGATCGCCAGTCGACTTTTTTACGAAGGCAGACGATACTCAAAGGTTATGTGTAACTGTCGGGAGTTGAATAAGGGGACCATCAAGAATAAATATCCTTTACCAAGGATCGATGACATGTTTGATCAGCTCCACGGTGCTTAGATATTTTCTTAATTGGATCTTGCCACCGTTTTCCACCAGTTAAGGATAATAGAGGAGAGTGTGCTCTTAATAGCTTTTAGGACTCAAGATAATTTCTTCGAGTGGTTAGTTATGTTGTTTGGGCTGACTAATGCACCCACTTATTTTGTGGACTTAATGAATCGAGTATTTCGAGGCGTTCTTAATAAATCTATCCTCGTCTTTATTGATGACATTCTTGTTTATTCAAAAACGAAGGGGGAGCACCAGTACCATCTCCAAGTCATACTCGATAACTTAAGGAGCCATATGTAGAAGGCTAAGTTTGCTAAGTGCCATTTCTAGAATTCTGTAACGATCGGGCTTTTTCGACCCACGAATGTCTACACTAATACATCCACGGTATTCATGTGCTGAGCACCAAGTGCTGGAAAGACAGAAGTTAGGGTTAAATAAATAGAAAATGAAACAGAACAAGAAAGAAAAAACAATATCGAAATCTCACATACGGAACGATAATATATAATATCTCAAAGGGTCTTTACTGAATGGAAAACTTTGATATACATACATTAATCAGAGTATACTAACCTATCATCAGCTTGGACAGTTATTACCACACATCCTCACAAATGCTGATAGATACAAATCAAGTAATACAGTGGAAATAAAGTATGGTAGGAAATCATCCAGCTCCTCTCTAAAAGCTCCAATGAACCATATCTAAATCTGGAAACATACCCGTGCTAATCTAAGCATTAAGAAAATAACACCTGGATCAGTCTAGTAAACCAACGTGAGAAACTCAAATCATATAGACTTCTATATCTTAAAATCCTTCAAAATAAGGGTATCTTATAAGACCACGCCACCAATAAACAAGGACGAGGTTTTAATTTACGATAACCAAAAAATTTCTATTATAAAATACAGTGATAATATAATAATGTCTAAGGTGTGAAAATAAATATAAATGATAGTCGAAATGGTAACATTGATTACATTCTAGCATAATAGGGGTACAACCAAAATCGATAAGGAACATGGATTTTCTGCATAGATCTCCTCGAGGAAGCCGAATCTGAATTCCATGCATAAGGATCAGAAGACACATTTTGAGCGCCGTAGATACCTAGATAAAATATACCATAAGGTAAACACAAAGGCCCACCCCCAAACATAAACATGAACCACGTGGAACAGAATACCCTCAAATCCTGGTACCAACATATCGATAAGCATACTCTAGATCTAGAGTTGATAATATCCTGTCACGGGTCAGCCAAACCCTAGATTGTGCTTCCTACTCCGTCTTTAGCCATTTACGTTAATGAGGTTACATTCGTCATCTTTCACACGAGTCTTCATCACTCGAACAGAACTCGAAACCACATGGATTCCCTTATCTCAACAGATCTCAAAACCACACATGGATTCCTCAATAGATCTCAAAATCACACATGGATTCCCATCCCTCAACAAGTCTAGGAATCGTACATGGATTCCCACATCTTGAATAGATCACGAACAACAACATGTGTTCGAGCATCTTAAACAAAACTCAAATCTCCACATAGATTCCAGCATCTCGAACATATCCACTTCTAAGAGATAGAACATGTATCTCTGTCTTGAAGTGGTTTTCGATATGTAGAACACTTACGGATCTCGGTCTCTTCAAGACTGAACCAACAAATTTGGTCATTCAATAATAATGAGAACAATCATATATGGGAAACTAAGTCCTGTAACGACTCAGATATTTTAACGGTTTGAATAACGTAATTAACAAATTTTTCTTGAAATTTAAATAATAAAATTTTGCAATGAAAATTTGATATTTGGAATACGTCCATTTAAACGTAGCAAGTGTCAAATTTTCATTGGAAAATATGAAAGTTAGTGCTGTTGTGTAATTTTCAATTTCAATTTAAAATCAGTTAAATTGATAAAAAAATAAAATGTTTTCAAAATCTAAATATTTTTATATAATAAAATTTTAAATCATTTTCTGAGTGAGACGTCATATTTCGTTTCGCCAAATTTGGACTGCCATAGCTATGTTTATATTATTTTGGGTAAATTAGCAGTAGTTTGGCAGCGAATATTGAGTTTTGATAGGATGGTCGTATTGCTGATATCTGTGTACCATTCAGTTCATCTCGTCATGCTGATCTCCGTAGTATATTCATTTGTGCATTTCGGTGTCCGATATGCGGCGAAAAAATGATTTGTTGTATCGGTTCCGTATTTGGGCTTTTGGATTTCCTTTGCCTTTTCATTATCCATCGTGATAATCAATAGCCATTAGCCATTGATATTCCCAACAATTCAGCTTTTGGACTTTTACTATTCCCTATATTCAATTATATGCTGGTTCATTGCCTTTCTCTTTGTTCATTTTGCTCCTTCATTCGAAAAAAATAAAATAATAATATATATGGTTATATACAAAAGAGAAATATAATATCTGTTGGCATTATTATCGAATGAAACCTGCTCCTCTCCCCACGGCCGAGCTGCCCTTTTTCCCCCATCTTTCCATAGCCGTACACCTCACTGCTCCACCCATCACCCCATTTCGCTTGTCCACCTGTGCTCCCCTCAACCGCCAATCCACCCATCCTTCCTCGTCAACACAGAGCAGCCGATACCCAAATCTGCCGCCTACCCTGACATCCACTCGCCTTCTCGACCTGCACGCAGCCATCCATCCCGAGCAAACAGCCAGCAACCGGAGAGACAACACCCCTCCCTTAAACCCCCACCTTCCACCACTGCCCTTCCCTCCGTTCTCAGCCAACCGCCTCCACACAACAAGAGCAGCCGAGCACTGACAGCAGCCGCATCCAACCCTAGCACCCACCACATCTCATCTCCGCCTTATTCCGCCTTTGCTTCCTCCACACATGTAAGGACCCGATTCTTCGACTTCCGAATATCGACATCAATACGTCCACTGTATCGACTGCCGAGCCATCGAATGCCGGAAAACCGAATTCTTAGGGTTTAAGAAAGAAGAGGTAGAAGAAAAGATAGAAGAAAAAGGAAGAAGAACAACATATCAACATCAGAACAGAAACAATACCAGAATCTCATATTCATAGCGGAACAACATATAATAAATAAATGAATAATCTTTAATCAAAAGAACTATATCAGTTTATACATTACATCACATCAGTTACAACAACAACACAACACTGGATAGTTATATAAACTTGTCCTCATACAGAATACACAGCGGAATGAATAATATCATATACAAGTGGTACGTCTCGCCATCCAGCTCGCCACTAAGCTCCTTTGCATCCCGAATCCAGAATGACCTGATAACCTGACTCTAGACTGCCTGTGTGGAAATTGGTGGGCACCCAGAATTTAGGAAGGAAACAATAAACTCCAGGTTAGTCATGGTGACTGGTGTGAGAACTTAAAACAGTTTATCTTTAAAAAAAACAGTAGGAAGATTTTAAAGTCAATTTCGCAATGCTTTTGGAAAACGAAACTACCATAAGACCTCCCGCCACACACACAATGCAAACGCAGAATTGGAGGAGATTTCTTCTTATGATAGTCAAAGATGCTTACTACGCAAAATTAAATCCTTTTTGATATTATTATTAGTGCCTAGTGTAGAAAAAATCATTTCGAAAGTATAATATAAATCATAGCCAGCATAGACATTTCGCACTTATGCCTACTATAGCTACCATCCAAACAGTGGGGTGCCACCATAAGTGAATGATAGGTTCTACAACTAAAATCGTACAAAGTTCGTATTGGAGTTTGGATTTCCAACAAATGGTCAGGCCAAGGAACTTCCCATTGCCACATAGGTACGCCTCTGGAAAGACGACCCGAGAACCTAACCGGATCTCTGCCAACACAAGGCCGGGTTACCCCTAACTGGGTAACTACTGACATGAATATGTCATCCCCCGATCGTAACCGATCTATATCCGAGGATCCTCGATTTCCAACAACCACATAAGAATAATAATGCAGCAACAACATAGGTTAAGTATCTGGGCTCCATACCATGATACCACCTCTATCCAGAAGGAATGACATACACTAAGGGGGCGCGATCCCCTAATAACCTTGCCGCATCCTTCCTGTTTTGACCATTTTCGGGGTGTGTGGTCCGACGAAGTCTCATCCACAAAGCTACGCTTTGTCACAAAAGCTTTGCTTTGGGTCAACAAATGATCAAAGTAATGATCACAAAGATAAATGATCAAACAATGATCATTTCACAGCAACACTCAGCATGCCACGTTACCAAATTGGGAGTTTATCACTAGTAACCTTCAACTACATAACCTTTGAGCTCGTACGTCTCAGAGAAGGGTGTTAAGCTAAGAGAATAAATTTTCCACCACCAACAGATATGTATTTGAAAGAAACCAGCTTTATATCTCAATTTGTAACGTCAGACATACAACCATACAAGTCTGTTCCGGGATCGAACAGAACCGAAGGCACTTCTTACGAAGCCCTTGCAAATCCGGATAATTTTCTAATCACGTCCAGACTTCCCTTCACTAAGGGTGATAAAACCTCTATATCGGAGATCAGCCGATGTAGAGTAACTCGACGGTAATCCTTCTGTTTTCAAAAATATCCGATCTTCAACACCGGTCATCAAATGAAATCCATTACGACGTATCACATATTCGGAATGGGTTATACGACCCAAAGGTCCTTTCCCGGCTAACCCGAATAGTGAGCGCTTATTCAAAAATAAGTGTGGCATTCAAACTCAAGCAAATCACAACAAATACCCATTCAAGGGTAAAAATTGATAGTCGGTTATTTAACTATCAATAAAGATGCGCAACATCATCAGATTCCAAATAATTTTCCAAATTATTTAATTTCCAAAAATATCTTTACAAGATATATAATTTTCCACACTTAACCATTTGAAACAAATTTCAAATATTCACTTTTCAGTTTATCTTTAAAAGATAAAATTTCAAACCTTTCATTTCATATTGGAAAAGCATTTCCATACTTATTTAAAAATAAGTAATTCACAAATCATTTATTTTCAACACTTGGAAAATATTCGATATACTTAAATCAAAATTAAGTATATATTTCATTCTTTAAGGAAATCATTCTCTTTCACAAATTTTATTTGAGTCAAAACGAATGTTACGTAAAACATCGTTACGACAACTCAAAATCACTAGTATAGGGATTCGAAATTTAGATAGATATATAAACCCCAATACTACAATATTTCCTTTCGGAAACCATTTACTATAACAACAGTGTTATAGTCCACCATTTCCTTATTTCTTGAAACATCTATTTCAACAATGAATGTTGAAATCTATGTTTTCGATACTTAACACGTTTTAAAACATCTTTTAAAACAATTACTTCATTTCGTAATATCACTTCTCCAAAACATATCCATTTTATTTAATAATATATTCACTGTCCAAAATCGTGAATATACTTCGTTATCCAAATTCAACATTTCTACACATTTTATTTAAAAGATTATCCACTGTCCAAAATCGTGGATAAAATTCCCAACCAAACTCTTATTATTACAACATTTAACTTAAAGGATAATTCGCTGTCCAAAATCACGAATATATCTCCTTTATTATCCAATTCAATTTATATAACTCAATTTTTATACCGGAAGTCTATATTATAAGTTAAGAACTTATAATCCAGTTATTTACAACATCTATTCATTTTATAACTTCACAAATTATAAGTCAATAAATTTCGTTCACTTATGACATCCATTTTTTTCCATTTTAACACTTATAAAACTCGTTTTATAATTCCAGTATTCTTAATTTATAAAATATCAATTTTATACATCTTTTATATAAATCGTTCATAAATATTCAAAAATCCCAATTTAAACTATTTTATAAATAAATCAACTATTTATTTAAAAAATCACTTTTGGTTATATTTCACAAATCTCATAATTTTCATAACATAAAAATTATAACATTTATTTATTTAAAATGAATCAATTCCAAAATTCAATAAAACGTGTACTTTCAAAAAATCACTTTAAAAATCCTTTATAAATCAATATCGTTATTTTTAAACTTCAAAAATGGATCCGATGATGCAACAACACCAAACAATCAATCACGGCATCCAAACATCATATATCGATATGACAACAGAATATATAACAATATTTGTACATAAATCAATACGGTGAGGAATCCAGTCGGATCCCTCCAACCTGTTTCCCTGCATCCACAGATGTTAGCACAATACCAATTCCGCTTCAGTACGGAATATCGCGGTATATGGGTTTAATAAATATTATCCGCTATTATGCGGTGCAATAGAGTCTCATCCGCTATAAAAATGTGGGAAATCAACTCCAATATATATATATATATTGCTATATACATATATAATACCAATTTCACTTCAATGTGAAATATTCGCGGTATATGTTTTTAATAAATAACCTCCGCTTACTAACGGCGTATAATGTCTATTTTAACAATCAATAGATAACAATCATCATTCAAACATACAACCAAGAAATTTTAAATCTAACTATTTAAAATTTACATCGAACAATTTCGATTGAGTGAGAAGTTCTCACCTTGATTTCAGTTCAGTTTCAACGTTTATTTCGAATAAAATTAAACACGCATTTAATTTTACCCGAAATTTTCACTGACTCCAATGGACTCCAAACCAGCTTCATTGCGTAGTGCTTGTCAATACGATACCAATGCAAAAAATTTCGTCCGAAACGGACCTCGTATGAAGAAGTTATGATAGTTTAAAGTTTGAACGTATTAAAATATATATAAATTTACAATTTCTAAACCTAGATTTGATCTCAGCCCTTGGTTCCTGAGCAACCAGGTCTGGGCCGCACCTTTCTTCTTCCCTCCCATATCGTTTTGCTCCAGGTTATTCACGTATAACCTAACCCATAGCCACCCTTTAGGGTTTAATTATACTCCCTCCTCATCGCTCGAAACTCCATCACTCCACCACCATGCTGAAGACCATCACCAGAGCCACCTTCGGCTGGAAGATAGTGAAGCTTGGCCCCCCCTATGGCCTTGGAAACCGTGCTCGAGCTGCAACCAAATGCGCCCCCAAGCGACCACCACAACGTCCCAAATCCGATCATCACCGTATAGAATCGAAGCTCTCATAGTCCTCTACAACTTTGTAGTTGAACGTTTCGTCTAATTATTCACGGATTGGAAGAGATTAAGGGAAGAAGGAGAGTGATTTCTGGCCATTGGTGAGATAGGTGGCAGCTAACCCTAGCCTGGTTGGGGATTTGTGAAAAAATGAATTGATGGAGGGGCTTTTATAGAAAAACAACGAAAACACTATTCATCCGAAAATTTTCGAACTCCAAATCGAGCGTGCCGGCTGGCGTTTCTAAGGTTTACCCCGCATTTCTGACACAATGGAACATGTTTCGGGAGCTAATTCTGTCATATGTGCGAGTTACGGAATTAAATGATCAAATTTAAATTAAACCGATTTCGATACGTTTTGGCTTGCCCCGGACAAACGAAAACTCCAATTGACATGAAATTTGAAACCGTACAATAATATCACATTATGGATCCGATGAAACTGGTTTCGTCGAAATCCGAGACTTTTTGAAAAATGGCTATTTTTAGTCGTTAAATTAATATTAAAACAATTTCGATGTGTTTCGAGCTGCCACGGTCAAATGATAACTCCGATTGCTACGAAAATTCAAATCCGATAATGACAAACTATTATGGATCCAATGGAACTAGTTTCGTCCAATTCTGAGACTGTTCGAAAAATGGCTAATTACACTGGTCGATTAAATATTAAAATATTCAATTTTCACAATTTAACTTTTAATTCAATTTTAAAAGTTCTATAACATTACTATAACTTCAATATGATTTATTATAACTTTATAAATCATTTTTAATCACATTTAATCTAGATTTCAATTATTTCTGGAATTTAAAATATTAAATTAACGATTTAATTATCCAATTAAATCCAATTTTTCGAAAAATAAATTATTCGACTTATAAATTTCACTTATTAACATTTAAAATTAATTAAATATTCGAATTTTAATTGACAGAAATTCTGGGTTGTTACAACACACCCTCTTGCCGCAGCTTCCACCCATCCGAATCCATCAAACCCCACCAGACCCGCATCCACTCCTTGCCGACCTCGCCACCTTTTTATTTGCCGCGTCGTGCCCCTCTAGTCCGCCCTGACCGCCTTGGCCTCTGCTCCACATACTCGAGCATAGTTCACTGCAACACCTCGTCAATTTTTCCTCCATTTGAGTTTGCTGAGTCCACTAGTTTGCCTCGCAGCCAAGCTTTCTTTTTATATAGAGAGTATATATTATATTATAATATATATATGTTTTTTATATATTGTTTTATATATAATATATAGATATTGTGATTTTAATATATATATATATATATGTTTAGTTTTGAATATTGATTTTAAGAAATACTGATATTCAAAATATAAAATATAGATATTGATTTTATTAGATGCGTTTTAAGAAAATGATTTGAAGTATAATATATAAAGATTTTATTTTGTTATTGGTTTTAAAATATATAATATGTTATGTTTGTGTTAATGTTAATGTTTAAACATGTATTTGAAGAAATTTGAAAGAAATGTATGGATTTTATAAATATTGATTTTTAAATTATAATATATAGAGATTTTATTGTAAATAGGAGTTTTAAATTGAATATTGGTTCTTAAAATATAATATAATGATTTTTTTAGATTTTCAAAGATTATATATTTGTTTTCATCGAGATCATCAAATTCTAGTTCGCTAGCTTTGCTTTGCTTGTCGCTGTCCAGATCTATATTGTGGTCCTTGTGCACTAGTCGTGTCCGTATCCGCGGATCGTCGCATCTAGTTCTCGTTGTTTTTCTCTAGCCTCGAAAGGTGGGCGATCACTCACGATTAACATTCATACGCTTAGTAAATTTATATTCACATGAAATAACGATTGAAATGTGTTGTTAAATTTAATTTGTTAGAAATTAAGTTGTTCAGTATGATATGTTGTTATTTAAATTGTTCACCTATGTTAATTTGACATATGACACCGTAACCTGTTATGTATATTTTATGTAAATTGTTAATTATGATTATATATGCTTGTCATTGATATGTATGTCATTTTATGCTATTTATATTCTCACATTGCAAGTTCCCTGTTAGTTAGGAATTCCTTATGGGTTGAAATGGTACATACCCGAACGATCTTGTAGATTAAGGGAAAATCGTTATGGGTTGAAATGATAAACCTAAGTGATTTTCATTGATTTTGAAATTTTGGGATTGCGGTTTGAAATGATATATACCTGTAAATATTAATTATTAAGGATTAAAATGATAAATATCCGTATCACTTGACCATAGGATAGAAAACACCGTTGGTCTATTTTTGAAAAATGATTTCCAAGGTTTTGAAAGGAAATATATAGGTTTAATAAATATTGATTTTTAAAATATAATATATAAATTTATTTTATATATGTGTAAAATTTAGATTTTTAAAATTATATATTGGGAAATTTTAAATTTATAAGTTAGTTTTGAAAATATAAATTTTGAGGTTTTACTTATAATTTTATTATTTTTAAATATATAAAATAAGATTTAATATAAAATAAATTTAATAATAAGATTTAATTTAATAAAATTTAATTTAATTAGTATATATAATATGTTTAAAATATTTATTTAAAATTTATATTAATATTTTGAAAATAGATTTTGTAATAACTTTAATAAAATAAAGGTTGGGATGATAGATTAAGTTAATTTGTAATTTAATTTGTTTGAGAATTGAATATAAATAAGAATTGATTTGAAACTTATTGATTTTGAGATTTTGAAAGGTATGATTTTATAACTTGATTTAATTAAAAGCGATTAAATGATATTTTCAAATTAAACAAAATTGGATATTTAAATTTTGATTTAAATTTGTAAATTGAGATTTTATTTAAATGTTTATATAAGGGATTATGGAATATTTTAGAATTAAATATAATTGAAGTTAGATATTTAATTATTGATTTTATTTAAATTTGTAATTTGAGATTTTTTTTGAATGTTATTAAAAATGATTAAGTGAATATTTTCAAGTTTTAAATAAAACTAAAGTTGAATTTTGAAATATAAATGAAATTTATCAAATTGAGTTATTGTAAATGTTTGAATATTTAACTTTGAAACCTATTGAATTAGAAGTGGTTTAAATTTGTAGCTCAAACCTGGATTTGAAATCGATATGAATTAAGATGGTTTTAATAAGAATTTGAAGTGAACCTTTAACACTTTTTAATTGAAATTGTTGAACCGGGATTAGTTTAAATTGAATTTAGAACTAAAGTTGATTTGAATTGATTCGTTAAATTTGAAGAAACAATTCTAAATTGAAACTTTTTTTTGATATATATATATATATAAATAAATGATTTTTAATGTATAAACTCTTTTTAATATATAAACTATTTTAATCTATAACCTATTTTTGTATATATAAACTATTTTTAAGTTATAACTATTTCAATATATATAAACTATTTTCAATATTTAAATTATATAAGTTGGAACCGTTATTATTTAGATTTAAATAGATTTAAATGCGAATATTTGATATGATGGTTTAAACTATTTTGTGGTTATGATTTTTGGAAGTGAATATAATTTCGAAAGTGAATAATGATTTCGAAAGTAAATATGGTTTCAAAAGTGAATATGATTTCGAAAGTGATGTGATTTTGAAATGAATATGATATTTTGATATGAAGTATGACCACGGTGTGAAATAAGCGTTTGGTTGTTAAAGAGACCGGGATCAGATATTGTCATACTCTCTGCCAATACCGAAAACCACTCTAACAACTATGTATGTAGTGGAGATTCACGAACGAAGTAGGATGGTTTGCTGACGTCTATATGAGGTATGAACATAACCCTTACTCCCGTGAGTCAGCTTGATGTGGCTAAAATAGGAGCCATGCCGGGCCAAGTGAGGTCGCACCTCCGAACGAGCATGCTTCTTCGATACCATTCTTTTACTTTGTGATTTGATTGGGTGCACCTTTGATTATGGGAGTGTGTAACGACCCTGAATTTTTGACATTGAAAATCAGAGTATTTAATTGATTTTAAATATCTGGAAGTTAGTTTAATTTGAAATTCAAATATCGGAATCTATTTGGTAATTAAATTATTGAATTTAATTATATGAAGTTGGGTAAAATTTTGAATTTGGAGTTTTAAGCTGATTAAAAATATTTTCAAGGCTTAGAAAATTCATATTTATGATACTGAAGGTAATGGAATTTTCAAAATTGAATTTAACAGTGTTTTGTTCAGTTTTGAAATTTTATCGTTTAAATCGATATTTAAAAATAGCCTTCCGAGGCACAATCTTGGAATTCGACGAAACCAGTTCCATTGGATCCGTAATATTGAATTATTATCGGATTTCAAATTTCGGAGTGTTTGGAGTTGTCGTGTGATCGTACGACATATAAACGCGCTGAAATAATATAACGAGATATTTTTAAATATAAAAATATAAATTTTAAATCAATAGCCACCCTATCTCTGTTAGAAGCCGACCTATGCTTGACTATATCATTCCTCCTCGTTTTAAAAAAATAAAATAAAAATAAATTAAAAGAGAATAATGGCAGCTGAAAATCGAGAGTGATATCAGCCTCCCCTTCTTTTCTTTCGAAACCATAACCATGAGAGAATCATCGTTCGAAAATAGATACGTGACCAAATCAATCGAACCCAACCTCAAATCACAGTGACTTCGAAAAAAATGAGGGCCGACTTCGATTCGAAATCGAAAACCAGGGTTCAAGTCGTTCGATTAATAACTGTCGATTCGTTTTGGGTCGCGATAGAGGCTCTCGATCGAACGAGGAGGGGTTTCGCATCGACCGATGGTGGCTGCAAGACATGAACGCAAGTGTAACGACCCAGAATCTTGAACAAATTAAATTGAGAATATTTAATTAATTTTAAATATTTGAACGATGATTTAATTTGAATCCCGAATTTAACTTGGAATTTGGCGATTAAATTTTATAATTTAATCTATTGAAACTGGATAAAAAATTTGAATCTTCAATTTAAAGCTAAAGAAAAATATTTCAAACGCTTGTAAAATTTATATTGATAACACTGAAGATAACAGCAGCTTCAGAATTGAAATTTAAACTGTTTTGCTCAGTTTTGAATTTAATTGTTTGAATCAATATTTAAAAATAGTCATTTTTCAAACAGTCTTGGAATTCGACGAAACCAGTTCCATTGGGTCCGTAATATTGAATTATTGTCGGATTTCCAATTTCGTATTTTTCGGAGTCATTGTGTGAACGTACGGGATATAAACGCCTAGTCGATAATTTATCGATTTTATATAAATTTATACACTTTGGTCAACATCATTTCTTTCCTCCTTTAAACACGCCTTCAATTACGCTCCTTTGTTTCAACCGAGCATCACGAATGAGAAATCACGCAACCCATCCCCTCTCTTTTTAAATTTCGCGTTCTTCCCTCATTCCTCTCGTTCAAAAATCAGTAACAAAACAAAATGGACGCTCTTCATTTTCCCTTACTCTTCCCAATTCATTCAAACGAAAGCCCCATCCCCAGTTCAAAGAAATAAAAATGGTCGTCCACTGTAAATCGAGATCGCGATGCGCGATGTTGGTGGTCGCGATCGGAAATCGCGAGGCCAGGCATTCGCGGGACAGGCGTAGGGGTTTCGCGTCGAGGCGACTCGCGTAGGGGATGGCGGCGATCAACGTGTGGAGACTCGCGATGGATTCGAAGATGAGGGTGGGTCACGGCAGTCGAGCTCGGCGATTTGGGGGTATCGTGAGTGGCACGGTGGAGTTGGGCAAGTTCGTCGGCAGGCCATCGAAGTGGGTCGCGATCAATTTTAGAGGCTAGGGCAGAAATAGGGGCTATCGCGTTCGAATCTGATGATGGCGACGATGTCGCGGCGTTCGATGGGGGACTGCAATGTCGAGCGTGAGGCAGTGGGTTCGTAATCACGGCAGTGGCGATAGTAGGAGGGTTCGATCGAGCCTGGGTTTGCATTTTGCAGTAAAGGTATAATTTATTTTCTTTTTCAAAAAAATAATATGCAGTAAATAGAAATTTTATATATACGTATAAATCTTTGGAATAATATACAAGGGTTTGTATAACAGTTAGTTAATTAATTTAACTGTTAAAATGAAATCACCGATGAATTAAAATTACCAAATGAAAATCTGATTTGTTTAGTTACTAGAAATAAATTCTTAAAGGGAAATTAGTTTTTAAGATTTCTAGTTAAATAAATTTGTTAAGGAGAATTAGTTTGAAATTTAATCATTTGGATAATTTAATTTATCTAATAGAAAATTTATTGTTAAATTAGTTCAAATTAAAATTGTTAAACAATTTAATCCATTGAAAAGAAACTGATTGTCGATAATTTTGAATATTAACAAATTATCGAATGTTTATACAAGGTATAAATCAAGAAATCGAGTCTGGATTGAAAATTGGATTGCAAAATAAAAGCTAAGGTGAGATTTTTCTCACTCAAAATAAATTTGGATTGCAGTTATTGATTTGATTGCTATTGGATGTGATATTAGATATAGTAGGATATATCTATATATATAGCAATATATACATATTGGCATATGTATATATTGGATTGATTGATTTCCCGCCTCGTATAGCGGACGAGACCCTATTGCGCCATTAGTAAGCGGATGATTTTTATAAAACCCATATACCGCGATATTCCACCTCGAAGTGGAATTGGTATTGTGCTAACGTCTGTGGATGCAGGGAAACAGGTTGGAGGGATCCAACTGGATTCCTCACCAATATTATTATTTGCAGATATTTGTTGTATATGCTGTTATCATATTGATATATGATATTGAATGTTGTGATCGACTTATTGGTGCTGTTGCATCATCGGATTCAAGTTTGAGGTTTAAAAATAACGACTTTTACTTTAAAAGGATTTTTAAAGTGATTTTTAAAAATATACGTTTTATGGAATTTTTGAATTGACTTATAAACGTTAAAATCTTAAAGTTATAAAAGTTAAGATTTTGTGGTGAAATTTAACCAAAGTGTGATTTTTGAAATAAATAGTTGATTTATTTATAAAATGGTTTAAGTTGGGATTTTTGAATAACTATAAACGATTTGTATTAAAAGGTTTATAAAATTGATATTTTATAAATCAAAATATTGGACTTATAAAACGAATTTTTATAAGTGTTAGAAAGAAGTATAAATGGATTTCATAAGTGAATGAAATTAATAGATTTATAACGTGAAGTTATAAAGTGAATAAATATTGTAGAATAAAAGATTTATAAGAAATTTACTTATAAATTTGACTTTTGCACTTAGATGGGATATAAATAGAAATTGCTAAATGAAATGATTTTATAAGTTGAAATTGTTATAAAGTATAAATGCGATTTATAAACGTTGTTTATAAATCCGAAATCACTTATTTTGATAAGTAAATTATAGAAGTAAATAAAAGAAGATTTATAAGTCGAAGTTGTTATTAAAATAGAAATAGAATTTATAAACGTGTTTATAAATTCAAAATCAATTGAATTTGATAATTTAAATATAGAAGATTATTAAAGAAGATATATTCGCGATTTTGGATAGCGAATTTTTATTGAAATAAAAATGTGTAGAAATGATTGAAATTGGGTTAAGTGAATTATATTCACGATTTTGGACAGTGAATATATTGTTAAGTAAAATGGAATTATTTTTGAAGAAGTGATATTAAAAATGAAGTTAAACATTTTAAAGATATTTTTAAAATGTGGGAAATGCGAAACCATAGATTTCAACATTTTATTGTTGAAATAGACGTTTTCGAAAAATAAGGAAATGGTGGACTATAACACTGTTGTTATAGTAAATGATTTCCGAAAGGAAATGTTTTCATCTAGTATTGGGATTTATACATCTATCTAAAAAATTCGAATCCCTATACTAGTGATTTTGAGTCGTCGTAACGATGTTTTACGTAACATTCGTTTTGACTCAAATAGATTTCCTTAAAGAATGAAATATATACTTAACATTTATTTAAGTATATCGAATATTTTCCAAATGTTGAAAATAAATGATTTGTGAAATACTTATTATTAAATAAGTATGGAAATGCTTTTCCATTATGAAATGAAACGTTTTGAGATTTTATCTTCTTAAAGATAAATTGAAAATGAATATTGGAATCGATTTGAAAATCGTATATCAGTAGATATTTTTAAAATATAAATTTAATATGGAATTTATAAAAGAAAAGGGAATCTGTTTAAAAATAAACGTTGATTTATTTTTGAAGTGTGGAAATTTTATATCTAGTAAAGATATTTTGAAAGATACAAAAATTTGGAAAATTATTTGGAATCTGATGATGTTGCGCATCTTTATTGATAGTTAAATAGCCGACTATCAATAATTACCTTGAATGGGTATTTGTTGTGAATTTGATGAATTTGAATGCCACACTTATTTTTGAATAAGCGCTCACTATTCGGGTTAGCCGGGAAAGGACCATGGGGTCGTATAACCCATTCCGAATATGCGATACGTCGTTATGAATTGCATTCGAAGACCGGTGTTGAAGACCGGATATTTTAGAAAACGGAAGGATTACCGTCGAGTTACTCTACATCGGCTGATCTCCGATTTAGAGGTTTTTATCACCCTTAGTGACGGGAAGTCCGAACGTGATTAGAAATTTATCCGGATATGCAAGGGCTTCGTGAGAAGTGCCTTCGGTTCTGTTCGATCCCGGAACAGACTTGTATGGATTGTATGTCTGACGTTACAGATTGAGATATAAAGCTGATTTCTTTCAAATACATTTCTGTTGGTGGCGGAGAATTTATTCTCTTAGCTCAACACCCTTCTCTGAGACGTACGAGCTCAGAGGTGATGTAGTTGAAATTTATCAGCGATATATTCCCAATTTGGTAACGTGGCATACTAAGTGTTGCTATGAAATGATCAGTGTTTGATCATTTGTGATATGATCATTTGTTTGATCTTATATCTTTGTGATCATAGGTTGATCATTTGTTTGACCCGAAGCATGGCTTTGTAGAAAGCGTAGCTTTGTGGACAAGACTTCGTCGAGCCTCACACCCCGGAAATGGTCAAAACAGGAAGGATGCAGCAAGGTTCTAGGGAGTAGCGCCCCTTAGTGTATGTCATTCCTTCTGGATAGAGGTGGTATCATGTTATGGAGCCCAGATACTTAACCTATGTGGTTGCTTCATTATTATTATGTGGTTTGTTGCGAATCGGGGATCCTCGGGAAGATCGGTTACTAATCGGGGGATGGTATACGCGTGTCAGTAGTTACCTATTTTTGCAGAGGTAACCTGGCCTTGTGTTGGCAGAGATCTAACCGTAATGTTAGGTTATTTCTCGGGACGTCATTCCAGAGGCGTTCTATTCGTGGAATAGGAAGTTTCTTAGCCTGACCATTTGTTGGAAATCCAAAGAAACAATACGAGACTTGTACGGTTTTAGTTGTAGAACCTATCATTCACTTATGGTGGTCACCACTGTTTGGATGGTAGCTATAGTAGGCATAAGTGCGGAATGCCTATGCTGGCTAAGATTTATATTCTACTTTCGAAATGATTTCTACACTATGCACTAATAATAATATCAAAAATGATTTGATTTTTTGCGTAGTAAGCATCTTTGACTATCATAAGAAGAAATCTCCTCCAATTCTGCGTTTGCATTGTGTGTGTGGTGGGAGGTCTTATGGTAGTTTCATTTTCCAAAAGCATTGCGAATTTGTTTTATTTTCTTTGTGAAAAATAACTGTTTTACGATCTCACACCAGTCACCATGACTGACTCGGAGTTTATTGTTCCCTTCTAAACTCTGGGTGCCCACTAATTTCCACATGGGCAGTCTAGAGTTATGTTATCAGGATATTCTGGAGCTTTGGAGATAAGCTGGATGACGAGACGTAGTATTTGTATCTGATAGTATTTATTCCGCTGTGTATTCTGTATGAGGACAAGTTTATATAACTGTCCATTGTTGTATATTGACTCTGATTGATGTATGTATAAAAACTGATATAATTCTTTGTTTTAAATGGCTAGTGATTATCTATTATATATTGTTCCGCTGCGATATGTGAGATTCTGATATTGTTTCTGTATCAGATGTTGTTCTGTTGTTTTTCTTCTTCTCTCTTTCTTCTACTTCTCTTTTTCTTCTATCTTTTCTTCTACCTCTTCTTTCTAAAACCATCACTATTCGAGTTTCCAGCACTCGATTGCTCGGCAGTCGATAAAGTGAGTATCGATGTCGAATTTTCGAAAGTCGAAAAATTCGGTATGTGACAGCAAGGCAAGTCGCGCCATCGAGATGGGTTGTTCGCAGGGCATCAGGCGGTAGCGATGTGCAAATAGGATATGCCAACCGTGTCGAAGTGAGGCACGTGGGGATAGGGCATGTCGCGAGGTGCAATTTCGATTTGGGGCATTTCATTTTGGTCGATGGGCGGAATCGCGAGTAGCGATCGAGTCAAAGGAAGCGGCGGCGTACGGATGCGACGGATGGTTGTTCGAGCAATGGCCTGGGTTCGAAACAAATTTTTGGTCAGTAAGGTATTAACAATTTTAATTTTAGTTTACATATAGGTCTGAACATATGTACACAGTTTTGATTTTTACAGTAAAGTATACAAAACTATTTGTTCTTCAAGTTACAGATTTATATATATATATATATATTTGTGTGTGTGAATATATACAGTAAATCAAGAAATTTGTATGTAGATAAAGTTTGAAAAATAGGAATTTTTAAGGGTTGTAAAGTTTGTATAAATTAGATTTTTGGATCCATATACATAAATTTTTACAAGTGTTTGGGTTTCAAAGGAAAATATATATAAAAATTATTTTATACTTATTTTCAAAAACTAGTTTATTTTTTTAAAATAAGGGATTAAGGTGATTAATTTGTTTAAATTAACTTATTTAATTATTTAATTATTTTAGTTACTAAAAATGATTAAAGCGGAATTAGTTAAAGAAGAAAAGAAAAGGAAATTAAATTAGTTAAATTAAATAATTAAATACTGATAGATGGTTCGATTAGTTCAAGTGTTAATAAATTGTATAAATTGTTTATACAAGGTCTAATACAATGAAGAAATAGTCGGAATGGAAATGGGATTGCAAAATAAAAGCAAAGGTGAGATCTTCTCAGTCAAATTAAAATTGAATTGCAGTTATTGATTGATTGCCTGATTGTGATAGTATATAGCAATATATATATATTGGAATATATATATATATATTGGAGTTGTTGATTTCCCGCATTATATAGCGGATGAGACCCTATTGCATCGCATAATAGCGGATGATATTTTATAAATCCCATATACCGCGATATTCCACCTCGAAGTGGAATTGGTATTGTGCTAACGTCTGTGGATGTAGGGAAACAGGTTGGAGGGATCCAACTGGATTCCTCAAATTATGTGAATTTGTTTCATATATTGTGATGTGATTGTTTATAATCTGTGTGTGATTATATTTGTGATTGGAATTGTTGAAGGCTATAATTTAGCCGAATGTATTTTTGGTATCGTTGGATACCAGAAATAAATAAAAATTGGATTTTGGGAATTAAATTTTAAGAATTGAATTAATTTGAAAGAAGAAATTTAAAAGTATTAAAATTGATTTTTGTAATCTTATCGAATAAATTCCAAAATACGGGAAAAGATATAAATAAATGGGTTTTGAAAAATATTGTTTAAAAGCAGAAGAATTTATTGAAAATGGAATTTTGAATAATTTGGAAAGAATAAAGGGATTTGTTTTAAAAGGTGATAAATTTGTTTGAAACCCATTTGATAATTAATCTGGTATTGGGAAATAAATTTTTGGGAAATTAATAAGATAATTGATTTAGTGTTTGAAAAATAAATTGGAAATCGATTTGGAAAAAAATTGATTTAGTATTTGAAATAAATTTAGAAATCAATTTGAAAGTTGATTTGGAGTCGAAAATGAGTATTTGAGAAATCGATTTGAAAATCGTATAAAAAAGTGAATATTTGGAATTTAAATTCACAATGGAATTTATGAAGGAAAGGGAAATTTGTTTTAAAAATAAACACTGATTTATTTTAAAGTGTGGA
Organism: Allium fistulosum; assembly: GCA_030737815.1. Classification (NCBI taxonomy): domain Eukaryota; kingdom Viridiplantae; phylum Streptophyta; class Magnoliopsida; order Asparagales; family Amaryllidaceae; genus Allium; species Allium fistulosum. The sequence continues at coordinate 943,035,351 of CM060908.1, forward strand.
AATAAATTTACAGATTTGGAATGTAAATTTGAAATAAATCGATAAGGATTTATTTAATTGGTTTAAATGGACCATTTTGAAATGGATGTGTATTTTCCTTGAAAATCCGAGTATATTTCCAAAGTAGTTTTAAATTATAAATGAAGAAATTCTGAAATTGGATTTTTAGGAATATTTTGGAGATAAAGTATTTGAACTCGGTAGATTTCTAGTGGAAATGAATAAATATTTGGAAATATATCCCGTGTAGGGAAATTTATTTGAAATTTGTTTTCAAAAGTTTGAAAGGCGAAAAGTGATTTGAAATTTGTTTTCAAAGTGTTGAAGTGTGGAAAAATATATATATCTTGTGAAGATATTTTGAAAATAAATAATTTGGAAAAAATTATTTAAATTGGTTGATTGTTATGAATGTTGTTTGATAGTTAAATCACCGACTATCAATATTTGCCTTTGAAATGGCACTTGAATTTGTTTTAAAACAAGCGCTCATTATTCGGTTAAGCCGGGAGAGGACTTTGTGTCATATAACCCATTCCGAATAATGATACGACGTTATGAATTGCAATTGAAGACCGATGTGAAGACCGGGTATTTTCGAAAATGAAAGGACAACCTGTCGAATGTCTCTGCACCGAGTTGCTCTGGTATAGAGATTTATATCACTCTTCTTGTGATGGGAAGTCCGGACGTGATTAGAAATTATCTGGATTTGCAAGGGCTTCTTTGGAAGTGCCTTCGGTTATGTTCGAACCCGGAACAGACTTGTATGGTTGTATGTCTGACACTACACTTTGAGATATAGAGCTGATTTCTTCCAAATACATTTCTGTTTGGTGGCAGAGATTTATTCTCTTAGCTTAACACCCTTCTCTGAGATGTACGAGCTCAGAGGTTATGTAGTTGAAGGTTATCAGTGATATACTCCCAATTTGGTAGTGTGGCATGCTAAGTGTTGCTGTGTGTTGATGACCATTCGTTGATCATTTGTGATCAAAGCATGGCTTTCATGTAAAGCGTAGCTTTGTGGAGGAGACCTCATCAAGCCTCACAGACCGGAAATGGTCAAAACAGGAAAGATGCGGCAAGGTTTCAAGGGTAGCTCTCCTAGGCTATGACCATTCCTTCTGTAAAAAGGTGGTATCATGGTATGGAGCCCAGATATTTACCTGTGTGGTTGCTCCAATCTCATTTACTCTATGTGATTGTTGCTTTGTGATCGAGGCGCCTCGGATAAAGGTCCCAAAGGACCGAGGGTGGCATATCTCAGGTTTACTACCCGGGAAGGGGGTAACCGGCCTTGTATTGGCAGAGAGCCAAGTGGTTCTCGGGACGTCCATCCAGAGGCGTACCCATGTGGCAGTAGGAAGTTCCTTAGCCTGACCATTTGTTGGAAATCCAATTCCCAATACGAACCTTGTACGGTTTTAGTTGTAGAACCTGCCATTTACTTATGGTGGTCACCACTGTTTAGATGGTAGCTATAGTAGGCATAGTTCGAAATGTCTATGCTGGCTAAGATTAATATTATACTTTCGAAATGTTTTCCACACTAGACATTAATAATAATATCAACTGATCTTTCGTAATAAGCATCTTTGATTATCATAAGGAGAAATCTCCTCCAATTCTACGTTTGCATTGTGTGTGTGTGGCGGGAGGCCTTATGGTAGTTTCATTTTCCAAAAGCATTGCGAATTAATTTTATTTTCTTTATGAAAATAACTGTTTTACGATCTCACACCAGTCACCATGACTGACTCGGAGTTTATTGTTCCTTTTCTAAACTCTGGGTGCCCATAATTTTCCACATGGGCAGCCTGGAGTTATGTTATCAGGATATTCTGGAGCTTTGGAGGCAAGCTGGATGGCAAGACGTACTCCCATACTTGTTTATTTATTCCGTTGTGTATTCTATATAAGGACAAGTTTGTATAACTGTCCATTGTTGTATTGAGTTGTATATTGACTCTGATGATGTATTGTATAAACTGATATAGTTTTTTGTTTAAAGGACTAGTGATTATCTATTATATATTGTTCCGCTGTGAATGTGAGATTCTGATATTGTTTCTGTTTCTTTTTTTCTGCTCTCTTTTTCTTCTGTCTTCTTCTACCTCTTCTTTTTAACCCTAATGATTCGTTTTTCCGACATTCGATTGTGCGGCAGTTGATACAGTGGACGTATTGATGTCGACTTTCGAGCGTCGAAAGATTGCAATCGTTACATGTGGTATCAGAGCATTTGGTTAAGCGACAACCCTGGCTCTGTTGGGTATTACTCATTAGAGATAGAGTCAGTAGTACTCTAGAATGAGTGTGAGTGTAATAATAGATATGAGCGCGTATTTGTTAGTGAATACAAAATTGTGTTGTATTGTGTTGACTTATTGGTTGATTTTTTATAGATTTTGGTCGGTGCAGTCTGGCCAACTGTAATCGATAGGAGTTTCTAAACTCTTAAACAAGATAAACCGACACAATATTGTTTTAAAATAGGGTAAATGAAATAATTTTTCCCAAAACTATTTTTGTATGGAAAAGAAAAGATTTTCTATGAATTATTATAGTATATGGATGCTTGATTGTTAGGAAGAGATAATATTGAATTATTATCATTGTTATATGGAAATTGAATAAGAAAAAAATTGGTATAACCAAAGATTTGGAGATAAATTCATTTAACAAATGAAATTTATGAATATGGATTGAAAAGATAAGGAAATGAATTCATATACAAATGAGATTTGTAAATGTAAAGTGTAAATGTGATTTATAATTTGAAATAGAATTCCAGAGAAGTATTTAAAATAAAATTCATTAATGGAATGAAAATTGGTAATGTGAAGTTTATAAATGAGTTTTATAAATTGAAATGAGATGTTAGAGTAATTTTTGAAATACGAATTAAAGAATTTGGATTTAAATTTCAAAGTTAGTTTTGAAATGTGTGTAATTGTTAAAAAGACTCTGGAATTTCTTTAAAATGTTATGGAATGTAAATAAGTTTGATAACTTAAAATAATATTTGAAATTTGTTTGGAATAAGATTCAAATTGAAAAGGAATGAATTTGTGAATGAACAAATGAGGTTACATTTGTAAATAAATGAGTTGGAATTGAAAAATGGAATGAGATTTGATTTGAATCAAGTTGAATAAAAATCCAAACTTGGAAGAATAAAATAAATTGAGATTTCCTTGTTATTGATAAATTAAATTCAGGATGAATTAAATATGGAAATTTGGAATTTAAAAAGGATAAGTGAATATATTAATTGAATTAAATTAGTAGATGGAATTTGTTTGATTAACAAAATGCAAAATGAAATCGATTTTGGAATCAATTGAAAGGAATATGAGTTAGATTCATTTAAAAATGAATTGAATATAAGGAATTGCATTGTAAACCATTGAATTGAATGTAAATTAGATGAAAGCGATTAAATTTGTATTGAAACTTTATAAATTGCTTATGGAAAGAATTTTGAATGTTTTGCTTATGAAACTATGTGTTCACTATTAAAAATAAGTGAAATGTTAATAGATTTCCTATATTTGTCACTTACACATTTAAATTGAGTAAGTACAGGTGCAGGGAAGCCGTTTGGCTGGTTTTGATTGCGCGAAATGCTAAGTAAATAAGCCGCTTTGCTTAAAATGCTAATAAAGATACGCCTACGCAATAAAAATAGGAAATATGAACTGTTTTTGATTTTCCGACCGTGTGGGTCGATGTATATATATTTATATCTTTTGTCAAATTGCAAAAGCTCCTCCGTACAAAGGAGACTCCGTCAAAATTTTCTGAAAATTTTGGGAGTTAGAAATTTTTTTTGAAAAAATTGGAAATTTTTTGTTAACGGAAAAATTGATATTTCAAATTGTAATGGAACGTAGGAATTGAACTAGAAAATGAAAACCATTGTTTTGGTTGAAGTTGAAAGCTTTGGAAAAAGTGAATATCGAGTTTTCACTAAGTGAATTTTTGAAGTAAAATGTATTCAAATAGAATTGAAATTGTAAATTGAATTCAAATGGAATTGAAAATGCAAAGTTGAAAGGAAATGAATATACAACTTTGTTAGTGAAGTGAAAATAAATATATGAAGTATGTAAATACTTATATCGAACTTAAGAAATGGTAAAATTCTTAAGTAAAAATTGGTGTTGGGAATACGCTAAACAAATTTGGATATTGTTGTTAAGTAAACAGGGATTATAAAGGCGATAGGAAAATGGAATTGGATTTTGATTTCGAAGATAAGGTATGTATTTAAAATTTCAGTATGAAGTTTGATTGGGTTTTTGATTTTGCCACTTAGCATTTTGTTTTCTATTGGAATTTGGGAGTCTGTAGGGACATTTTGTAGTAGTACCGAGCTAGCCGCGCAAAGGAGACGCTGGCGAATTTTTCAAAAATTTAGAGAGTTAGAAAATTGTTGAGAAATTTTGGATAATTTACAATTTGAATTTAAATTTGAATTTGAATTGTGAAATAAAATGATGTTGTTTGAACTTATGAATAAGTTTGGAAAGTTAGAAAAAGATTAGTGTGTCTTAATAAAAAGATTTGTTTTGAAATTTTGATAAAACTGTTTGGTTTTGGGAAAATGATAAATGGGAATTGGAGCATTCTTCTTGACTTGTAATTTCGGGACAAAATTCTTTTAAGGGGGAAAGATTGTAACGACCCTAAATTTTTTACATTGAAAATCACAATATTTAATTGATTTTAAATATCTGGAAGTTAGTTTAATTTGAAATTCAAATATCGGAATCTATTTGGCAATTAAATTATTGAATTTAATTATATGAAGTTGGGTAAAATTTTGAATTTGGAGTTTTAAGCTGATTAAAAATATTTTCAAGGCTTAGAAAATTCATATTTATGATACTGAAGGTAATGGAACTTTCAAAATTGAATTTAACAGTGTTTTGTTTAGTTTTGAAATTTTATCGTTTAAATCGATATTTGAAAATAGCCTTCCGAGGCACAGTCTCGGAATTCGATGAAACTAGTTCCATTGGATCCGTAATATTGAATTATTATCGGATTTCAAATTTCGGAGTGTTTGGAGTTGTCTTGTGATCGTACGACATATAAACGCGCTGAAATAATATAACTAGATATTTTTGAATAAAAAATATAAATTTTAAATCAGCTGCCACCCTATCTCTGTTAGAAGCTGACCTATGCTTGACTATATCATTCCTCCTCGTTTTTAAAAAAAATAAAAAAAAATAAAAGAGAATAATGGCAGCTGAAAATCGAGAGTGATATCAGCCTCCCTTTCTTTTCTTTCGAAACCATAACCACGAGAGAATCATCGTTCGAAAATAGATACGTGACCAAATCAATCGAACACAGCCTCAAATCACAGCGACTTCGAAAAAAATGAGGGCCGACTTCGATTCGAAATCAAAAACCAGGGTTCAAGTCGTTCGATTAATAACTGTTGATTCGTTTTGGGTCGCGATAGAGGCTCTCGATCGAACGAGGAGGGCTTTCGCATCGACCGATGGTGGCCGCAAGACATGAACGCAAGGAAAGTCGCGCGATCGAGAGGGGTTGTTCACGGGGCATCAGGCGGTGGCGACATGCAAATAGAATATACCAACCGTGTCGAAGTGAGGCGCGTGGGGATAGGGCATGTCGCGAGGTGCAGTTTCGATTTGGGGCATTTCGTTTTGGTCGATGGGAGAAGGAATCGCGAGCAGCGATCGAGTCAAGGGAAGCGGCGGCGTACGGATGCGATGGATGGTTGTTCGAGCAATGGCCTGGGTTCGAAACAAATTTTTGGTCAGTAAGGTATTAACAATTTTAATTTTATTTTACATATAGGTTTGAACATATGTACACAGTTTTGATTTTTATAGTAAAGTATACAAAACTATTTGTTCTTCAAGTTAAAGATTTATATATATATATATACATATTTGTGTGTGTGAATATATACAGTAAATCAAGAAATTTGTATGTAGATAAAGTTTGAAAAATAGAAATTTTTAAGGGTTGCAAAGTTTGTATAAATTAGATTTTTGGATCCATATACATAAATTTTTACAAGTGTTTGGGTTTCAAAGGAAAATATATATAAAAATTATTTTATACTTATTTTCAAAAACTAGTTTATTTTTTTTAAATAAGGGATTAAGGTGATTAATTTGTTTAAATTAACTTATTTAATTATTTTAGTTACTAAAAATGATTAAAGTGGAATTAGTTAAAGAAGAAAAGAAAAGGAAATTAAATTAGTTAAATTAAATGATTAAATACTAATAGATGGTTCGATTAGTTCAAGTGTTAATAAATTGTATAAATTGTTTATACAAGGTCTAATACAATGAAGAAATAGTCGGAATGGAAATGGGGTTGCAAAATAAAAGCAAAGGTGAGATCTTTTCACTCAAATTAAAATTGAATTGTAGTTATTGATTGATTGCCTGATTGTGATAGTATATATAGTAGTATATAGCAATATATATTGGAATATATATATATATATATACTGGAGTTGTTGATTTCCCGCATTATATAGCGGATGAGACCCTATTGCTCCGCATAATAGCGGATGATATTTTATAAATCCCATATACCGCGATATTCCACCTCGAAGTGGAATTGGTATTGTGCTAACGTCTGTGGATGCAGGGAAACAGGTTGGAGGGATCCAACTGGATTCCTCAAATTATGTGAATTTGTTTCATATATTGTGATGTGATTGTTTATAATCTGTGTGTGATTATATTTGTGATTGGAATTGTTGAAGGCTATAATTTAGCCGAATGTATTTTTGGTATCGTTGGATACCAGAAATAAATAAAAATTGGATTTTGGGAATTAAATTTTAAGAATTGAATTAATTTGAAAGAAGGAATTTAAAAGTATTAAAATTGATTTTTGTAATCTTATCGAATAAATTCCAAAATATGGGAAAAGATATAAATAAATGGGTTTTGAAAAATATTGTTTAAAAGCAGAAGAATTTATTGAAAATGGAATTTTGAATAATTTGGAAAGAATAAAGGGATTTGTTTTAAAAGGTGATAAATTTGTTTGAAACCCATTTGATAATTAATCTAGTATTGGGAAATAAATTGTTGGGAAATTAATAAGATAATTGATTTAGTGTTTGAAAAATAAATTGGAAATCGATTTGGAAAAAAATTGATTTAGTATTTGAAATAAATTTAGAAATCAATTTGAAAGTTGATTTGGAGTTGAAAATGAGTATTTGAGAAATCGATTTGAAAATCGTATAAAAAAGTGAATATTTGGAATTTAAATTCACAATGGAATTTATGAAGGAAAGGGAAATTTGTTTTAAAAATAAACACTGATTTATTTTAAAGTGTGGAAATAAATTTACATATTTGGAATGTAAATTTGAAATAAATCGATAAGGATTTATTTAATTGGTTTAAATGGACCATTTTGAAATGGAAGTGTATTTTCCTTGAAAAGCCGAGTATATTTCCAAAGTAGTTTTAAATTATAAATGAAGAAATTCTGAAATTGGATTTTTAGGAATATTTTGGAGATAAAGTATTTGAACTCGGCAGATTTCCAGTGGAAATGAATAAATATTTGGAAATATATCCCGTGTAGGGAAATTGATTTGAAATTTGTTTTCAAAAGTTTGAAAGGTGAAAAGTGATTTGAAATTTGTTTTCAAAGTGTTGAAGTGTGGAAAAAAATATATATATATATCTTGTGAAGATATTTTGAAAATAAATAATTTGGAAAAAAAATTATTTAAATTGGTTGATTGTTATGAATGTTGTTTGATAGTTAAATCACCGACTATCAATATTTGCCTTTGAAATGGCACTTGAATTTGTTTTAAAACAAGCGCTCATTATTCGGTTAAGCCGGGAGAGGACTTTGTGTCATATAACCCATTCCGAATAATGATACGACTTTATGAATTGCAATTGAAGACCGGTGTGAAGACCGGGTATTTTCGAAAATGAAAGGACAACCTGTCGAATGTCTCTGCACCGAGTTGCTCCGGTATAGAGATTTATATCACTCTTCTTGTGATGGGAAGTCCGGACGTGATTAGAAATTATCCGGATTTGCAAGGGCTTCTTTGGAAGTGCCTTCGGTTCTGTTCGAACCCGGAATAGACTTGTATGGTTGTATGTATGACACTACACATTGAGATATAAAGCTGATTTCTTTCAAATACATTTCTGTTTGGTGGCGGAGATTTATTCTCTTAGCTTAACACCCTTCTCTGAGACGTACGAGCTCAGAGGTTATGTAGTTGAAGGTTATCAGTGATATACTCCCAATTTGGTAGTGTGGCATGCTAAGTGTTGCTGTGTGTTGATGATCATTCGTTGATCATTTGTGATCAAAACATGGCTTTCATGTAAAGCGTAGCTTTGTGGACGAGACCTCATCGGGCCTCACAGACCGGAAATGGTCGAAACAGGAAAGATGCGGCAAGGTTTCAGGGGTAGCTCCTCTAGGGTATGACCATTCCTTCTGTAAAAAGGTGGTATCATGGTATGGAGCCCAGATATTTACCTATGTGGTTGCTCCAATCTCATTTACTCTGTGTGATTGTTGCTTTGTGATCGAGGCGCCTCGGATAAAGTTCCCAAAGGACCGGGGGTGGCATATATCAGGTTTACTAACCGGGAAGGGGGTAACCGGCCTTGTGTTGGCAGAGAGCCAGGTGGTTCTCGGGACGTCCATCCAGAGGCGTACCCATGTGGCAGTAGGAAGTTCCTTAGCCTGACCATTTGTTGGAAATCCAAGTCCCAATACGAACCTTGTACGGTTTTAGTTGTAGAACCTGCCATTTACTTATGGTGGTCACCACTGTTTAGATGGTAGTTATAGTAGGCATAGTTCGAAATGTCTATGCTAGCTAAGATTAATATTATACTTTCGAAATGTTTTCCACACTAGACATTAATAATAATATCAACTGATCTTTCGTAGTAAGCATCTTTGACTATCATAAGGAGAAAACTCCTCCAATTCTGCGTTTGCATTGTGTGTGTGGCGGGAGGCCTTATGGTAGTTTCATTTTCCAAAAGCATTGCGAATTAATTTTATTTTCTTCGTGAAAATAACTGTTTTACGATCTCACACCAGTCACCATGACTGACTCGGAGTTTATTGTTCCCTTTCTAAACTCTGGGTGCCCATAATTTTCCACACGGGCAGCCTGGAGTTATGTTATCAGGATATTCTGGAGCTTTGGAGGCAAGCTGGATGGCGAGACGTACTCCCATACTTGTTTATTTATTCCGCTATGTATTCTGTATGAGGACAAGTTTGTATAACTATCCATTGTTGTATTGAGTTGTATATTGACTCTAATGATGTATTGTATAAACTGATATAGTTTTTTGTTTAAAGGACTAGTGATTATCTATTATATATTGTTCCGCTGCGAATGTGAGATTCTGATATTGTTTCTGTTTCTGTTTTTCTGCTCTGTTTTTCTTCTGTCTTCTTCTACCTCTTCTTATTAACCCTAATGATTCGGTTTTCCGGCATTCGATTGTGCGGCAGTTGATATAGTGGACGTATTGATGTCGACTTTCGAGCGTCGAAAGATCGCAATCGTTACAGAGTGTGTCTCGAGGTGGGCGGTAGTAGCTGCTATGCGTTACCACCAGTCCGGATCCGCAAAACGGTAGTATCCTACCCTGGGCATTTCCTCGCGTGCCTTGTCACATGCCTTATCGCGCCCACTACGACTTTGGTTTGTACCATACCAATAGAGTGCTCCCTGAGTAAACCACTGGTTTAGTGGAGCTTACAGTATCTGTATAGACTATGGGAATATATAAAAATGTGTTAAGGGGGATATGGGTAACGCCTTAACGCTATTTTAATATTTTACTTTACTGTAGACATTATATATGTGGCGTATTGTACTATGTATGTAGATAGTTTAACGGATCCTTAAAGGATGGAAATCCCAAGCATCCTTTAAGTTATTTGCATTTCACTTGGACATTTCACTTGAGTTGATTTACTAGTATAGGAATATTAATCCTGACTCGAGTGTTTTGTGTTTTGCTTTATGCTCGGGTTAGACTGAGTGCCACAACATTCGAGACTCACCTTTGGAGCTTCGCTTGGAGATCTATTTGTTATCTTTTCAGCTTTGCGGTTATTTCAATTATTTCCAGTTATTTCTGTTCAGACTTGTCATTTGCTTTGTATTGTGACTTCTATGTATTAGATATCTGTTGTATTTTGTTTCAAACTCTGATGTTCCGTAGTAGCTTCATGAACTACTATTTATCTATTTCCGATGCTTATTGTTGTATTACTCTGTGTCTGTGATTCTGTGATTGATTTATTTACTGTATGTGCTAAATTCTGCCAAATATAAAATTAACAATCTGTTTTTTGAGCAATTCAAGTCCGACATGTGTGGATACGAATGGTTCGAAATAGCCGGTTGTTACAAGTCCCGTATACTATCCATAAGTAAGTAACGCACAAAGCACGATCGAAACACATAAGAACGATCAAGTCATATAAACGACTTCCAATCCCCTTTTTAATTATCTTCCTTGTTAATGGTTTGTGAATATACTTATGCCATTTAAGATAATCACTTTATACTTGCCATTACTTTGAAACATCAAAATTCAAAGCTCTAAGTATAGCTTCACTTATTAAACAAGGTTATATACCTTTTAATCAATTTATAAAACAGTCCATTATAACATAAGTGTTATAATCCCAAAACTCCTTTATATTCTTTTATAAATACTAAACTTCCTTACTAAAATACCTTAAAAATATTTTATATATATACACTTACACGAATTTATTTGTAAAACCAAGATATTTAATAAAATACTATAAACCATTTATAAATATTATAACATAAAAGCCTTTAATTTCTTAAATAAAATCTATAGCACTTTTTAAAACCATATATATACTAAAATTATACTTTTAAAAATACTTGTACATATTTAAAAAAATATTTAAAAACCATAAAACCAGTTTTATAATTTAAAACCATCATTTTAAAAACCCATAAATGATTATCAACAATATTTTTAAAACTTGATATTTTCCGATAATAAGTACGCTAACAGTACTTATTAAAATACGATGAAGGTCTATGATGTCTTCCAAAGTTAACTCTAAAATCGCCGATCACACCGATTTCAAAGTGCATCCATCGTGACATTTTCGGTTCTAATATTTACCACTTCCATTTCCAATTTCCACAAATGTCCAAACCAATTTCTTTATGTCAAACACACCAAAACGTTTGTAGAATAACCCAATATATATTTGTACAATATATGACAATTTATCCAAATTAACATATGTCAAATATCAAGGATTTCAAAGCATGTTTATAACGATGATATCACTTCAAACATTTATAATGCACTATCAAACATGTAAACAAGTAGTCTGGGCCACGATACATGTTATAGATGATCAAAAGAGAGATTATACTCCATAATAATGTTTTCACTTGTTTCACAAAAAAAGGCGGGGTCCAAAAGTAATAACTTGCATTGTCCATTATACAATTTATAATTTAATACAATAACAATTATATACACAACAATATTCATTCAACTAGTGAGTAAAACTTATCGAGGTTCCCGCCACCACTTATGCATTTTCAAACAGTCCTAAATCGAACGCCGTTCGATTTTGACTGAAATTCCCACAGGCTTTATTTTGACTAAAATTCCCACAAGCTACAAATTCGATGAATCTAACTCTAATGTGCATAAATCATGGTTTCGAGGCCAACGCAAAAGATCGCATCCAAATCCGACCTCGTATGAACAAGAGACAGATATTAGAACACAAGAGAATAATAGAATTTAATTAACCAAATTAATTTAGGTAATTAAACTAATTACCTTCTTCTGTCTCGTTTACAACTCCAAGCTACAAGTTCTCTTCATCTCATTGCCACGATTTTTCACCCCCACCGCCGCTGCATCTTCACTGAAGATAGCCCTGACCAACAGCAACCCGAAGACACCCATCACGTCATCCCCCGACGACCACAACTCAAGAACGAGCTCGAGAAAACCCATCGCCATTCAATTCGGCATGGCCACCACCTCTGGTAACCAATCATTGCACTCCGCTAACACGTAGCCTACGTCAACCCTGACACCTTTGCTTCAGCGTCGCCACCCACGATCAACGTTGACGCCGTAAAGTCCAACGCTAGCCACGACGTTTTCCATGACTTCACGATGCCTCGATTTGATCCACGACGATCTGACCGATCAGCATACTCCACTCACCCTCACGCAAATTTTTCTAGTTGGGGTGTGACGACCGCCCATGACCCCTGCACCGAATCTAGAGAAAGTGCGCTGTAAAGTGTGCCAGGCGACCATGGACGATTGTCAAGGTAAATTAAAACAACAGAATCTATCGTATTGCTCACAGCGCATGGACAAAATACAATAGAACATATGTATAGTGAAGCTTTACAGAACAAAATGCCATCATATAAAACTCCATAATAGTTGAATACAAGCATCCAAATAGTCAATACATCAAGCCTCACTACATATCTCTTAGAGAATACAAAACAGCGGAACATCCAGTACATATAATAAGAAGATAATATGCAACCCTCCAGCTCGTCTTCGATATCAGCATCGTGAGAAGTGAACAGCACCTGTCACCTGTTACCTAGTCTGCCCGTCCCAAAAATGGACGAACAGCCCAAGGCAATAAGAATTAAAACATAAAGCCTTGAGTCAGACAACAGTCTTAGTGAGCAGTAAATTAACTAACAACATACCAAAAGAGCATAAAGGAAAAGGAATAGGAATACAACCCTCCCACTCCAACCTCATTCTACCGTGATAGCCCCCAGACACACACACTAAGCAGAAGCAAACATAGCAGAGCATACAATTTAAAGTAAAGCTACTATCACTCGAGTCAAGGGCGATGTTTTCCAAGTACCAAGGCCTAAATCAGATAAGCACCCAGAAAATACCGCTCTTGAGTCCGAATGACGATACAACCAAACATCCATGACTCTGGCTATCACTGTTATCATTGCTTCGATATCACCGTTAATTGAATGACCGGCAAATTCTTTCAGCCGTCCGTCAAGGGCTAATGGAAACCCCGGTTCTAGACATAACTCCCGCACGTCGTCGCAGCCCGTGCCTAGGACTATCGAATCTGCCCAGAGTACTCGACCATCAACAGTTGGCCGTTGGGACTATCGAATCTGCCCAAACGTACTCTTGCTTAGAGCATGCTAGAACCTTCAACAACGATGCTATCCAAGCCTCCTAGTCATCCTCCTCGACGACTATTCTCATATCCATTCATTAACCTCAACTCGAATCATATCACCGAGTTATCAACATGCTTGGAATGATCCCGTCTGGATTAGACCAAGTCTTCATCATATGATGCCTCGCTTCATTACATCCTCGCAAAGCCTCATCTCAACATCACATCATCAAATCTATGCATAAGAGCTTCATCATCCCGCTACATATGCCACGAGCAGCTTTCCCAATTCAAGAGCCTTTCCCTTAGCTTTTGAATCATCTTCGATCTAAAACTAATCATAAATCATCTAGTTCATAACAATCAATCAAATCAAACATCAATCCAAGCAATCATGCATTCAAATATGATCTAAGTAGACAATTATAACAATAATGGCATTTTCGTAATTAAAGAGTTGAAAGTCCAATAAGCATGAAAACGTGGATTATATATCTTCAAACTTGATGAATGAACTTGCATAGGTTAACATATGATAAAATGGATGTAACATCATCATGAACAATGGATCTATATGGATCTACACTTTGGATGAAGAAAATGCATGGAAATCCCTATTTTAACACCAAATCGAGCCAACAATCCGATATACTCCTTTGGATCCGTGTGAGAGATAATCACCACTCACCAAATCACCAAAACAACCTCAAATCAACACGCTTCAGATCTGGACAGCGAAGGATCAAGCTTGATCTATCACGAATCCGCTTCAAACGAAGAAATCTCACTTGTAAAGATGAAGATCTTCAACTTTAGCTCTTGAATCTTCAATCTTGATCTTCGATTTGGATGAAAGGAATCACTAGATTAGAGTGGAGAAAAGAAGTGAAGAAGTGTAGAAGTCGAGCTCTCAAAATGGCAGCACTTCGTCGCTTCAAAAATCCGGATCCCAAAAATGAAGAGAAGCTCTCCTATTTATAGCAGAAAATACCCTAAGTCGTAACTCGTCCGCCTTCATGAGTCGTCTACGACTTACGACTCAACACCCTACGACTTAACACACTTCTGCCTATGACTCACGACAAAACAGCTATCTCCTAAGTCGTCTCCGACTTATAGCATGCGCCCACGACTCACCAGACCCCCTGTTTACGACTTAAATGCGCACGCGCCTTACTTGGTTAGACGACTCATCAGATAACTGGGATACGACTTATCAGATAACTAGGGTACGACTCATCAGATAACTGGGATACGACTCATTAGATAACTGGGGTACGACTCATCAGATAACTGGGGTACGACTCATCAGATAACTGGGATACGACTCATCAGATAACTGGGGTACGACTCTTATGTCGTAAATCCCTAGGTCGGTCACTTACTTAGGTTGTCTATCCCTTAACTCGGCGACGACTTACAACCTACGACTTAACACTTGCCGAGTTAACTTCGACCTACTGACTTAGCCCAGCTACGACTTATCTCCTTAGGTCGCACTTTCCTTAAGTCGCTCACGACTTACTACTTAACTCGGAAATCCCCTGGGTAGCTCCGATCCCCTAAGTCGTATACGACTTATGACACTAAGTCGTGAACGACTTAGGACTTAGCCATTTTTGCTCAAAATCTGAAATGGCTCAAAAATGCTAAAATTCCCGATTTTGTCGAACTTGTCGATCCGTAATACATTCTCTCCCCCTTACGAATTTCGCCCCCGAAATTCCAAACAAACAAAGCAATCAAAGACTATTCTGTACGCCTACCATCCATCGCAATCAACAAACCATGCATCCAATTCTAGCTTAGCGTACAGAATTCTAAAACTAGAACAAGTTACAATATCGCGAGATGACACGACACTTTAGGGCCATACCTTGAAGAGTTCAGGATGAGCTGCCTTCATCCTCTCTTCCTCCTCCCACGTGCAGTCGTTATCATCATCACTCCATTGTATCTTGAGCAACTTAACTACCTTCCTCCTAAGCTATTTCGTGTCGGTTTCCACAACACGAAGCGGCTTACGAGGTCTTCTATCGACTGGATTAACTTCGAAATCTTCATAGCTATCAGCAGAAACCACCGTATCCGAGTCATGCACATACTTCCGTAGATATGATACATGAAAAACATTGTGCACACCCGACATCTTCTCTGGCAACTCCAATCTGTAGGCGAGCTTTCCAATTCGCTCGATGATCGGGAATGGTCCAACAAATCTCGGAGTCAATTTTCCTTTCTTCCCGAATCGAATAACATTCTTCAGTGGAGAAATCTTCACAAAAACCATATCTCCTACGTCGAATTCCAAATCCTTTCGGCACTTATCGGCATAACTTTTCTGACAGTCTTGGGCTGCCTTCATTCGTTGCCGAATGATCTCTATACAATCTGAAGTCTGCCGAATCTTCTCTGGCCCAAGTATCAGCTTTTCTCCAGTTTCCAACCAACATGTCGGAGAGTTACACGGTCTTCCATACAATGCCTCATACGGTGCCATACCAATGCTTGACTGGTAACTGTTGTTGTATGCAAACTCCACCAAATGAAGGTGGTCTTCCCATGATCCTCTGAAATCCAAAACACAAGCTCTAAGAAGATCTTCCAAAACCCGGTTGACTCTCTCGGTCTGACCATCCGTTTGGGGATGATAAGCTGTACTTAAACACAACTCGGTTCCCAAGACTTCCTGGAAGCTCTTCCAAAATCCACTAGTGAACAATGGGTCTCGATCGCTCACTATACTCTTCGGAATACCATGGAAACGAACTATCCACTTAACATACAACTCAGCCAACTTTGACGCAGTCCTAGTCGATCGAACAGGAATGAATCTCGCACTCTTGGTCAGACGATCCACAATGACCCAAATCCCTTCATTTCCCGTTCTTGTTCTAGGTAGTCCATCAATAAAATCCATCGATATCTGCTCCCACTTCCATGTAGGAACTTCTAATGGTTGAAGCAATCCGCTTGGCTTCTTCTGTTCGGCCTTCACCAACTGGCAGTTCATACACTTGGAAATAAAATTTCCAACATCCTTCTTCATACCTTCCCAGTAGTAGGTTCTCTTCATATCCCGATACATCTTATTTCCACCTGGATGAATTGTCAGCTTCGAGTGATGACTTTCCTTCAGAACTTCACTCCTCAATTCATCTATATCGGGAACAACTAGTCGTCCTTGCTTCCGAAGCCAACCCTCTCGATCGACCTCGAATCCTTTATCCTTTTCTGGATCCAATCCAGATTCCAATTCACGGATAATCTTGACAAGCTTATCATCTCGCTTTTGGCTCTCACCAATCCTTTCCACAAGAGTGGGTCTTATTGATAAGTTTGCCAACATCTCAGGTTCCAATTCGCATCTAGGCCTGAAGTCAAATCCAGCTAAATACTCGAGATTCTTCCATTCAGAAAACATGGCTCCCAATCCTGCATGTCTTCGACTTAACGCATCTGCCACTGCGTTACCTTTTCCCGGAGTATAAGCTATACCAAAATCATATGATGCCAAAAACTCTAGCCAACGTTGCTGCCGAAGATTCAAATCCTTTTGGGAGAAAAGATACTTCAACGACTTGTGATCCGTAAACAACTCGAATCGAACTCCCAACAAATAATGCCTCCACATCTTCAGAGCAAATACAATCGCCGCTAATTCCAAATCATGAGTTGGGTAATTTCTTTCATGCGGCTTCAGTTGTCGACTGGCATACGCAACAACTTTATCCTTCTGCATCAGCACTGCTCCAAGTCCAGTACCACATGCGTCGGTGTAAACCACCATCTCATCATTCCCACTAGGAATAGTCAAAACAGGAGCACTCGTCAATCGCTCTTTCAGGATTCCGAAAGCTTGCTCACACTTAGCATCCCAACTGAACACTTGGTTCTTCTTCGTTAATCCTGTTAACGGTGCAGCTACCTTGGAGAAGTCTTTGATAAACCGTCGATAATATCCTGCTAATCCAAGAAAACTTCTCACATCAGATGCATTCTTAGGTCTAACCCAGTCCTGGATTGCTGCCACCTTAGCGGGATCAACCGCTACCCCATTTCCAGAAATCACATGGCCTAAGAACCTCACTTCACTCTTCCAGAAGTGACACTTCGAAAACTTAGCCTTCAGCTGATGTTTCCGCAAGATTTCCAAAACAATACGCAAGTGCGTCTTGTGCTCCTCTTCCGTTCTGGAATAAATCAGAATATCATCCACGAACACAAGTACGAACTTGTTCAACTGATCTCTGAACACTCTATTCATAAGATCCACAAAATATGCTGGCGCGTTAGTCAATCCAAACGGCATTACCAGCCACTCAAAGAAACCGGATGGTGTCCGAAAAGCAGTCTTCGGCACACTATCCTTAGCCACTCTTAACTGGTGAAATCCCGTTGCCAAATCCATTTGGGAAAACACCTTAGCTTCGTGAAGCTGATCAAACAAGTCATCTATTCTCGGCAATGGATACTTGTTCTTCTTAGTCACCTTATTCAGCTCACGATAATCGACGCACAATCTCAACGACCCATCTGTCTTGGTTGCAAACACAACTGGTGCACCCCACTCGGACACACTACGCCGAATGAATCCTTTCTGCAAAAGATCATCAACTTGCACCCTCAACTCTTGCTGTTCCCTAGGCGCCATCCGCCTAAGAGGCATCACAACAGGTCTGGCTCCTTCAACTAGATCTATACGAAACTCGATCTCTCTATGCGGCGGCAACCCTTTGACTTCGTCAAAGACATCCTCGAATCTATTAGCGATTGGCACCGATGACAGTCCATCCCGTGGAACAACCAGCGAATACATGAAGCTCATGAAGACGCCTTCCTCACGCTTACATCGTATTACAACCTTTCGCCCCTCCACATTCTCGACTGTCACTTCCAACCTCTCGCAATCAACCTTAGCCGCATACTTCCTAAGCCAGTCCATACCCAAAATAATTCCGAACCCCGCAAAGTTCAGAACAAAGCAATCACAAACAAAAGAGCAACCATGACTCGATACAACTAGACCACGGCATAACATACACAAACAAGACGAACCCCCAACTGGATTAGTCACAACCAATGGCCTATCAACAATATTCGGCTTCAAATCTAACCGGCCTACGAGTTCATTACAAACAAACGAATGCGATGCTCCAGTATCAAACAAAACTCTAACTGGAACACCACATAGGAAAAGAGTACCTTGAACCACCACACTCTTTCCCTTCTCTTCAGCAGTAGGAGCTTTCGAAGACGACGGAACAGCTCCCAAAGCATAAGCTTGCATAATCTGCTTATCTCTCCTCGGTTCTGGACAATTTTTCCTGAAATGACCCGGCTTGTCACAGTTGTGACACTTCATCGGCACCTTAGGATTCTTACAATCCTTCGAGAAATGGCCCTTCTGCTGACAGTTGTAGCAAGTCACCTCGCCTTTCGGCTTCTTCTGACCATCCTTACCCTTCTGCTGCTGCTGCTTCCTCTTCTTGTTTCCACCCTGCTGGGGTTTAGACTCTTCCCTGGTCACAGCAACAACAGATCCTTCCTTAGGAAACAGACTCTCATGCCTAAGAGCTTTCTCCACAAGCTTCTCAAATGAATCATCCAAATGATCCACCAACTGCCTCCCAAGATAACTATCCAAGCCGGTCACAAACTTCTCATTCTTCTGATAAGCAGATTCAATATATGACCGGGCATACTTGGACAAAGCTTCGAACTCAGAAACATACTCAAGAACTGATCTTCCACCTTGCCTGAGCTCCACAAACTTCTTGAACAGAACAGACTTCTGAGCTGTAGAAATGAACTTAGCTTCAAACCTAACTTGGAATTGCTCCCAAGTAATCTCTTCCTCCGGAGTATCGATGGTAATAGAGTTCCACCAATCAGAAGCTCTCCCTTGAAGCTGCCTTGACGCCACCTTCCTCTTAGTTGCATCATCAATTCCCAAATCACCAAAGATCCTTCTACAAGCATCAATCCATCTCTGGACTTCTATAGTTGATTCTGTTCCCAAGAAAACTTTCCCTCCAAGAGCAGTATAGTCTTTGCACAGCTTAGCAAAATCCACTGGTTTCGGAGTCTGGACTTGAACTCCAACATCAACTGCTGCCCCCGGAACTGGTATCCTTCTCATGATCGAAGTCATCATAGCTTCGAACATGGCTGCATAATCAGCAGTCTCTTCAGTAGCACGGCCTTCCCTAGCAGCTGGTCTCCCTCTTCGACTCATTCTCAATATCTATAAAAAGGAATGATCAGAACATCTAGAGAAACAACTGCATAAAGGACTAACTTACTGCTAAACTACTATATTATATATAGTATTCATCCATCAAAATACAATTACGTCTCTCATACGTAGTTACGTCGGCGAGCGTTGGGTAAAATCGATTAACCAATGCTCTGATACCAAATGTGACGACCGCCCATGACCCCTGCACCGAATCTAGAGAAAGTGCGCTGTAAAGTGTGCCAGGCGACCATGGACGATTGTCAAGGTAAATTAAAACAACAGAATCTATCGTATTGCTCACAGCGCATGGACAAAATACAATAGAACATATGTATAGTGAAGCTTTACAGAACAAAATGCCATCATATAAAACTCCATAATAGTTGAATACAAGCATCCAAATAGTCAATACATCAAGCCTCACTACATATCTCTCAGAGAATACAAAACAGCGGAACATCCAGTACATATAATAAGAAGATAATATGCAACCCTCCAGCTCGTCTTCGATATCAGCATCGTGAGAAGTGAACAGCACCTGTCACCTGTTACCTAGTCTGCCCGTCCCAAAAATGGACGAACAGCCCAAGGCAATAAGAATTAAAACATAAAGCCTTGAGTCAGACAACAGTCTTAGTGAGCAGTAAATTAACTAACAACATACCAAAAGAGCATAAAGGAAAAGGAATAGGAATACAACCCTCCCACTCCAACCTCATTCTACCGTGATAGCCCCCAGACACACACACTAAGCAGAAGCAAACATAGCAGAGCATACAATTTAAAGTAAAGCTACTATCACTCGAGTCAAGGGCGATGTTTTCCAAGTACCAAGGCCTAAATCAGTTAAGCACCCAGAAAATACCGCTCTTGAGTCCGAATGACGATACAACCAAACATCCATGACTCTGGCTATCACTGTTATCATTGCTTCGATATCACCGTTAATTGAATGACCGGCAAATTCTTTCAGCCGTCCGTCAAGGGCTAATGGAAACCCCGGTTCTAGACATAACTCCCGCACGTCGTCGCAGCCCGTGCCTAGGACTATCGAATCTGCCCAGAGTACTCGACCATCAACAGTTGGCCGTTGGGACTATCGAATCTGCCCAAACGTACTCTTGCTTAGAGCATGCTAGAACCTTCAACAACGATGCTATCCAAGCCTCCTAGTCATCCTCCTCGACGACTATTCTCATATCCATTCATTAACCTCAACTCGAATCATATCACCGAGTTATCAACATGCTTGGAATGATCCCGTCTGGATTAGACCAAGTCTTCATCATATGATGCCTCGCTTCATTACATCCTCGCAAAGCCTCATCTCAACATCACATCATCAAATCTATGCATAAGAGCTTCATCATCCCGCTACATATGCCACGAGCAGCTTTCCCAATTCAAGAGCCTTTCCCTTAGCTTTTGAATCATCTTCGATCTAAAACTAATCATAAATCATCTAGTTCATAACAATCAATCAAATCAAACATCAATCCAAGCAATCATGCATTCAAATATGATCTAAGTAGACAATTATAACAATAATGGCATTTTCGTAATTAAAGAGTTGAAAGTCCAATAAGCATGAAAACGTGGATTATATATCTTCAAACTTGATGAATGAACTTGCATAGGTTAACATATGATAAAATGGATGTAACATCATCATGAAAAATGGATCTATATGGATCTACACTTTGGATGAAGAAAATGCATGGAAATCCCTATTTTAACACCAAATCGAGCCAACAATCCGATATACTCCTTTGGATCCGTGTGAGAGATAATCACCACTCACCAAATCACCAAAACAACCTCAAATCAACACGCTTCAGATCTGGACAGCGAAGGATCAAGCTTGATCTATCACGAATCCGCTTCAAACGAAGAAATCTCACTTGAAAAGATGAAGATCTTCAACTTTAGCTCTTGAATCTTCAATCTTGATCTTCGATTTGGATGAAAGGAATCACTAGATTAGAGTGGAGAAAAGAAGTGAAGAAGTGTAGAAGTCGAGCTCTCAAAATGGCAGCACTTCGTCGCTTCAAAAATCCGGATCCCAAAAATGAAGAGAAGCTCTCCTATTTATAGCAGAAAATACCCTAAGTCGTAACTCGTCCGCCTTCATGAGTCGTCTACGACTTACGACTCAACACCCTACGACTTAACACACTTCTGCCTATGACTCACGACAAAACAGCTATCTCCTAAGTCGTCTCCGACTTATAGCATGCACCCACGACTCACCAGACCCCCTGTTTACGACTTAAATGCGCACGCGCCTTACTTGGTTAGACGACTCATCAGATAACTGGGATACGACTCATCAGATAACTGGGGTACGACTCATCAGATAACTGGGATATACGACTCATCAGATAACTGGGGTACGACTCATCAGATAACTGGGGTACGACTCATCAGATAACTGGGATACGACTCATCAGATAACTGGGGTACGACTCTTATGTCGTAAATCCCTAGGTCGGTCACTTACTTAGGTTGTCTATCCCTTAACTCGGCGACGACTTACAACCTACGACTTAACACTTGCCGAGTTAACTTCGACCTACTGACTTAGCCCAGCTACGACTTATCTCCTTAGGTCGCACTTTCCTTAAGTCGCTCACGACTTACTACTTAACTCGGAAATCCCCTGGGTAGCTCCGATCCCCTAAGTCGTATACGACTTATGACACTAAGTCATGAACGACTTAGGACTTAGCCATTTTTGCTCAAAATCTGAAATGGCTCAAAAATGCTAAAATTCTCGATTTTGTCGAACTTGTCGATCCGTAAAAATACTAGTCGTTACATGGGGCCATCATCCGAATCGGTCTTTAGAGGCACCGATCAACTCTGCCCGAGGGATTAGGGGCTAGGTTTTGGGTTAGGGTTTTAGTTTTAGAAATTAGAAGAAAGCGAGGTCCTTAAATAGAAATTTTTTCGACGATGCGTGCTTATTGGCGTTCCTAGCTTAATACCCCATTCTGAACACAATGGAACTAGTCTCGGGACCGAATTTCATCATATTAGATTTTATAATCAAATTATATTATATTTTAATTCCTGAAACTAATCGCTACGCGTTATGAGCTCGCACGACCACATAGTACGACCGATCGTCATGAAACTCGTCGGCATACAACAATTCATTATTCTGGATCCAATGGCACTAGTTTCATCAAAATTTTAGACGGTGTCTCGGAATGACAATTTCACACGTTAATTTAAATGAATTTATTATTAAAACAATTTTAGTTCGAAAATGAAAGTCTACTATCATCATTCTTATTTAAATAGAATTTAAATAAGCTTTTGAAATCATTTTTTCACATTAAATCCAAGATTCAATTATTTAAATAATTCTAATATTTAATTATAAACCGTTCAAAAATATGGGTGGTTACATTCTTCCCTCCTTAATAGTATTTCACTCCCGTAATTCCAACACAAGCAACAAAAGCAATAATCACTCATCAATACCTAACGATATTGCAATAACTGGTAACCATAGAAACAATCACATAACTATACAGTACTGTAAGCACTAGCAACCAAAACTCATGATTCGCCCAAGTTTAGAAACCCCTCATTGCACAAGGATGACAAACAATACACTAAGCGCACCTTACGCTCAACAGCCTCAGGTATTACTCAGTCGATCACCCATGCTACCTTAAGAAATTCGAAGAGTCATTTCCCAAACTCTCCACAAGCCAAGACATATAGCGTACAATTATTTTTAAAGCCCGTATGATGCACATAGATCATCCATATGCAATATCAAATCCGATCACTAGCTCGATCACATAAATTTCACTTCCAAACTAGTATATCCCACTTGACCTCTCTAGTGTGGACTCCGATCAGGTTCCTTGATTAGAAACCTCTGTTCATCTTACATAGCAATATACTATGGCAAAAAACTTCAGGATAATAACAAAAATCTGTATCAAGTGTTCGCTGTCAAGAATCTAGTAAAAAATCCTAAATCGGACCGGTGTAAATCACCTCGAAATTCATCTACTCCAATACTAGATCAAGAACTACCATGTGAATAAAATGATCTACGTACAACTTACATACTCTATTACAATTTGTTTCTTAATTACACCAATTACTTTTCATCTTAAATCTCATTCATTTTCACTTATAGTATTCCCCATTTAATACTAAAACCACTTATGAATCATTTTATAAAATTTACTTCAAGTTATTAAACATTATATACTTAAGTTCGTACTCATATAATACTCCACTACATCCTAAGAGTATATACTAAAGTATCCAATACCTTTTACAATCAACATGAATATTCAATCAGTTTGAAACTTGTTTAAATTCTACTACCTTCTAAGTTCAAGTGTTATATAAACACATATTTATATTTTCACAAAGCACTTAGCTTCAAATTTGTTTTTATAGAAATTCCAAAGTTTCGACTGTCTAAAATCTTCGAAAATTTTATTTCAATTTAGCAAATGAAAACTATCATCCAAACACATCAATTATGATGCAAAAACCGTTCAATCCTAATGCATAGGCTATATGTTTCCATAATATTACTTAACTGAAATCTTAAGAACTAAACACCCGATCTTATTTCAAATCATTTTGAAATATATATTATAACTTTTGTATACCAAATAACACTTCTCGGATTTCAGTCAAAATATGTTTTACCAAAAACATTTTGTAGCATTGCCCACTTCGAAACTCGAAAATAAACGCCAATGATGTTGCAGTCGTTACCGAAACCATTTTCCAGCGACAAGAGTGAGTTCAGTCAATCCAAACCATGCTTTTCAGACTTAACCAAAATAATTTCCAAAATGGTATCAAATACTTCATAGATATCACTAAGCACCATGATATCAATTTCAAAACCCAATTCCAAATATTTATTTCCTAATAATACTAGTATTTTTTTCCGAAATCTTAGAAAACCAATTTCTAAAACACCGGGATTTAAGTTCTCAAATTCTCAGTTTAAGTCCTTCTCTTATTTATAAACTATACTTATAAACCATACTTATATAAGTCACTTTCTTATATAAAATCATAACACAAGTGTTTATTCCAAAATATCTTTCTTTCTCAAAGTCTACAATAAACAACTTTCATTAAACTCAAATTTTAACCCAACATTATCACCGAACGCCTTATAGTGAAACCGTGAAACTTAATTTACAAGGTGTTTGTTTCAATGTTCCCATATGTTATTATCAACCCAACCCATGCAGTGAATGGTAAAACTGTTCACAAATTGGATGAGCACAACTAATCAAACAATAAATGATAATAATAGAATATTATCATCTTCTAACAAACAAACACATCATAAATAACCATAACAATTTATGAATACTATACTTTTATACATAAAATATAATCCTCGGTAAAATTATTTCATTTACCAATTTCAAAAACAATACTGTGTCGGTTTGCTTTGTTCAAGTGCTTAGAGATCCCTATCAATAACGCTTGCAACACGTATTGATCAGAATCCATAAGCCACTCTACAAACCAATCAACACAATACAAACCATTTTTATAACAATAACAAATACACACTCTCGTATATATACACTCAACTCATAATAAAGCATTCCATTACCCTATCTCTCAATGAGTTATACCCACCAAAGCCAAGGTTCTCGCTTAACCTTCAGCTCTGATACCAAGTGTAACGATTAGGCTTTTTTGACCCACGAATGTCGACACTAATGCATCCACGGTCTTCACATGCCGAGCACTCTAGTACCGAAAAGGCAAAAAGTTAGGGTGAAAGAAAAAGAAAAAGAAATAGAACAAGAAAGAAGAACACAATATCAGAATCTCACATACAGAACGATAATATATAATATCTCAAAAGGTCTTCACCAAAAAGAAAACTTTGATATACATTCATCAATCAAAGTAAACTAACCTATCATCAGCTTGGACAGTTATAACCACATGTCCTCACAAATGCTGATAGATACAAATCAACTAATACAGCGGAAATAAAGTACGGTAGGAAATCATCCAGCTCCTCTCCAAGAGCTCCAATGAATCACAACTAAATATGGAGACATACTCGAGCTAACCCGAGTATTAAGAAAATAACACTCGGATCAGTCTGGTAAACCAGCGTGAGAAACTCAAACCATATATATATATATTTATATCTTAAAACCCTTCAAAATAAGAGTATCTTGTAAGACTACACCGCCAATAAACACGGATATGTTTTTACCTTATGATAACTAAACCATTTCTATTGTAAAATCCAGTGATAATATAATAATGTCTAGGGTGTGAAAATAAATATTAATCTTAGTTGAAATGGTTACATTGATTACATTCCAGCATGATTGGGGTACAACCAAAACCGATAAGGAACGTTCGCATAATGGATTTTCCATGGAGATCTCTTCAGGGAAGCGAAATCCGAACTCCATGCACAAGGATCGGAAAACGCCTTCCAAGCACCGTATATCTCTAGATAAAATATACCATAAGGTATACACAAAGGCTCACGCCCGAACACAAACACGAACCACGTGGAACCAAATACCATCAACTCCCGGTACCACCATATTGATAAGCATACTCTAGTTCTGGAGTGGATAATATCATGTCGTGGGTGAGACAAACCTCAGATTGTGCGTTCTACTCTGTCTTTAGCCATTTTCGATGTCGAGGTTACATTCAGCAACTTTCACATGAGTCTTCATCACTCGAACAGAACTCGAAACCACACATGGATTCCCTTATCTCAACATGGATTCCCTTATCTCAACAGATCTCGAAATCACATATGGATTACCATACCTCAACAGGTCTCGGAATCACATATGGATTCCCACATCCTGAATAGATTACCAACAATTGCATGTGTTCGAGCATCTTACACCGATCTCGAATCTCCATATATATTCTAGCAATTCGAACATATCCACTTCGAAGAGACAGAACACGTATCTCAGCCTTGAAGTGGTTTTCGATAAGTAGAACACTTACTAATCCCGGTCTCTTCAAGACTGAACCGTCAAATTTCGTCATTCAATAATAATGAGAACAATCGTATTCTGGAAACTAAGTCCCATATATTATCCATAAGTAAGTAACACACAAAGCACGATCGAAACACATAAGTACGATTAAGTCATATAAACGACTTCTAATACCCTTTTTAGTTAATCTTCCTTTATTAATTAAAATCATTTTTTATTAGTAAAACTCATTTTTACTAAACAACTCTTTTATAAATGAAACTCCATTTATTAATTTAACTTCACCATTCATTCCAACACATTTCGATACTCTCAAAAGTATTCATATACTTATGTCAAATGGTATAAGTATATTCATAAACAATTAACAAGATTTATTACTTTAAACCTTTGCTTTTTCTATATTTTTCCAAAAGATTCCTTACTTATAATTTCCTTTCAAATAACCATTTTAAGGATCTATGTATTTTCACAAATCAATTTCAATGGGCTTAAGACAAATGTTACTCAAGCATTGCCACTACAAAGCTAAAACCATTTCACTTATGGTTATCTTCAAAACATTCTTTTTAAAGTTCTATTTACGTTCATAAGTATAATCACATTGGGTTAAAGGAGAATGTTATTAACACATTACCACAACAAACCCAAAACTAATTCATACTTTTTATCCTCTTTAAAATTCCATTATTAAAGATCTAGGTTCCAAACTCATATTACGATATTTTATCACTTTAAAATATTATCCAAGGGTTCCAAAACAAATGTTACTAAAACATTGTTTATGACAAACCCAAAACTATTCCACTATTCCGCTATCTCTAAAACTCCATTTTAAAGCTCTAATCACTTTTCAAAATCTACTACTTAAATAGGAAAAGAGAAACCAAAACAATTATCTAACAACACCCGTCCTATTTTCGAATTACGGGTTTTTATAACTACATCAAAATTCATTGAACTACTCCTCCGCAACTTCTCATCCTACCCTTTTTTTGAAACGCCTTTTTATTATAATTACATTAACATTCGGTGAACTTCTCCTCCTCCGCTAATTACAATATACCCTTTTTCAATACCTCCATCATAACTTACCACCATTGTGACCATCGGTCTGAGAATTCCATACTCTTTTCCTACGTCACTTTGCCTACCGAATAATTCGCACATTGATGGTATTCGTCCGCTGCCTTAACAATGAATTTGAAAATTAGGGTTTTCCAAGTTGTTAATTTAGTATTCTTTTCCTCATTTTGGGTATTCTCCATGGATTTGAACACTTAGTTTGTAGGTTGTTCGTAATAACATTACTTTCAGCAAATGCTATCACGATTGTATGTAGTGGTTCTTCTTTTGGTTCATGCTTTATAAGTGGGGACAAATTACTAGCAAGTAGCATTTTAAACTATAAAACTCTATTCTTTAGATTGAGTTCGTACATATTCAATGTCTTATTAGGGTTAAACTAAACAACTCATTCCTGGAAAGTGTTTTTTAAAACTATAAAACTCTATTCTTTACACTGAGTTTGTAATTATTCAATGGTTTGTCAGGGTTAAACTTAACAACTCATTCCAAATCAAGAAATATAAGCAACATCGTTCTATAGCAAGCATCCCTTTTATTTTGGATTCTAACAATCTCCTTATAACTGGAAAAATGTACATTGATGTATAATTGTTATTTTAGATTGATGCGGGGAACAGGAACATTTGGAACTACGTCATTGGGTGTAATCTTATAAGTTATTTCAACTCAATTATAGAAGATGCTTTTACAAAATGGCACATTAGTGATTTACTTTAGAAAGCTATGATTTTTAAGGTTTGTAATGTGGGAGATTTTTAACTAAAAACCTCGATTTTGTATATACATCAGGACTTAGTGGGTAGGATGATTGGTGTTACATAATTTATGATCTGTGGTTATTACATGCTTGCATGTACGATTTTCTTATTCTCCAATTTTTGAACTGTGCATAGATTTGAAGTCATTGAAAAAGCAAATAACATATATACAAGGGGAAAGAAATGATTCAATCATCATACAATCTGAAGGTTACAGGGTATATATATACAAGAGATGTAAGTATGCACGTGTACAGCACATAGCAAATGTACATAGCCTATAACAGTGAATACAAAACTAACTTCTCTAACACTCTCCCTCAATTTGAACTCTCTTCCCTGTTGCCTTCTTTTTTTCTTCACTTGTCAAATCTTAGGCTTCTTCAACATTCAATTCTTGTCTTAATTTCACAAAGCGAGTAGATGAAAGAGATTTGGTTAAAACATCTGCCCTTTGATATAATGCTGGAATATGATTAATACAAATGTTACCCTTAGCAACTTGCTCTCTCACAAAATAAAGATCTAACCTTATATGCTTGGTTCTTGAGTGGAGTATTGGATTAGCTGCTAGTAGAACCGCACTTGAGTTATCACACCACACCGTTGAAGACCCTGTTGTATTGCCAATTACCTCAGACATCAAGGACTTAAGCCACATGATCTCTGACACCACACCAGCAACACTACGATACTCAGCTTCAGTAGATGATCTTGATACCGTAGTTTGTTTCTTTGAACACCAAGATACTAAGTTCTTACCAAAATACACACAATAGCCACTAACAGATCTTCTATCATCTCTGTCTGCAGCCCAATCCGCATCAGCAAATGCACTGACTTTTAATGTATCACTGAAGTGTAGCTTTAGTCCATAGTCTATTGTTCCTGCCAAGTATCTGAGTACTCTTTTAACTGCTTTCCAATGTTCACTCAATGGATTAGACATAAATTGACAAACCTTGTTCACACTAAATGATATTTCAGGTCTTGTAATGGTAATATACTGCAAGGCTCCAACTATACTTCGGTAGAGGTGTGGGTTATCTATTGGATTACCAGAGTTTTTGGATAGCTATAAGTTTGTAGTCATGGGTGTAATAGATGCTTTTGCTTTGTCCATTCCAACGCTCTTTAATACAGTTTGAATATAATTAGTTTGACTAAGATGAAGCCCACCATCTTCAGTCTTTTTCACTTGTATACCTAGGAAGAAATTTAGATCACCCAGTTCTTTTAACTTGAATTGATCATTCAAGTATTTTATTAACTGATCTATCTGCTCAATGTTATTTCCTGTTATAATAAAATTGTCCACATAGACTAGAATATATATAGTGCTGGTACTGTCTTTTCTAATGAACAAAGAATTATCAGACCTAGTTGGATTGAAGCCAAGTTTCATTAATGTGCTCTTGAGTTTTTCAAACCAAACTCCAGGGGCTTGCTTCAAACCGTATATTGCTTTATTCAATCTATAAACCATATGATGCTTGCTATTGTCTTCAAATCCCTTGGGTTGTTCCATATACACTTCTTATTCTAGCTCTCCATTTAAGAATGCATTATGAACATCTAATTGCTTGACTGTCCATTTATTATGTAAGGCAATAGTGAGCATTACCCTTATTGTAGTGGCCTTTATTACATGTGAAAAGGTTTCTTTGAAATCGAAGTCTGGTTACTATGTGAATCCTTTTGCCACGAGTCTGGCTTTATACTTGGCTATTGTACCATCTGCATTGTATTTCAGCTATACGTCCATCTGCACCCTATGACAGTTTTGTTTCTTGGTAATGTCACCAATTTCCATGTATCATTGTTCACTAAGGCTTTGTACTCCTCTTCCATAGCCTTTCTCCATTTAATATTCTTCATTTCTTGCTCATAGCTTGCTGGTTCAAGTGGTGAGCACTGTATTGTATATGCCTTTGGTTTGAAGATGCCACTTTTTCCTCTAGTAATCATGTGGTGTCCTTTGGGTTGCTCCATTGGTTTAATAGTAGTTGTATCCCTTTGTTGAATGCTAACCGAATTATCTAATGTACTTTCTGTTAATGGTGTGTAATGCATATTATTCATGGTACTACTTTCTTCCTCCATTTGATTCTGGGTGCAGTGGTTTTCATCATCATTTCTATTCAATTCTGGCAAACTGTAAGTTGAGTCTTTCTCTGACATCATCTCTGGTACAACATGTATATCTTCACTAATTATAGGTAGAGAAATTGGTAGCATTGATCTTTGAGCATTAATAACCTTCTTGGTACATTTCATCTGGTTATCGGCAAATGGGAAGTTCTCTCATTAAACATAACATGTCTCGACATGATAATTTTTCCATCTTTGGTTAAACACTTATATCCTTTTTGTCTTGATCCATAACCTAGGAACGTGCATGGAGAGGATCTGAAATCAAGTTTATGAGTGTTGTATGGTCTTAACGTTGGGAAGCATAATCACCCAAATACTTTCAGTCTTTTGTAGTCAGGTTTAATACCATATAGAGCTTCATGTGGAATGATGTACTTTAGAACTTTAGTTGGTAGATAGTTAATTAAATATACTGCAGTTGAAAAGGATTCAGGCTAGAACTTAAGAGGCAATGAGCCTTGTGCTAGAAGAGTCAACCCCATATCTACAATGTGTCTATGCTTCCTCTCTACAATAACATTTTGTTGAGAGGTGTGAGGGCATGTGTATCTATGAACTATTCCTTTTTGATTGAAAAATTCCTTTATTGGCTTAAACTCAGCTCCAACATCAGTTTGAAACACTTTCAATTTCTTATCAAATTGTTTTCCACTTGTGTAATAAACTGCTTAACTGCTTCAGTAGCCTTTGATTTTAGTTTCAAAAAGTAAATCCGTGTATGCCTTGAGTATGCATCCATAAATGCAATGTAGTACTTGAATCCATAATCAGAACTTAAAGGTGCAGAACCCCATAAATCACATTCAACAAGTTCGAGTGGATTATTATAGTTTGTTTTAGACTTATTAAAAGATAGTTTATGGCTCTTGCCTACTTGACATTGACTACATAGATGAGGTTTAGTATGATTTAAATGCAAAAGATTTTCTTTATTCAAAACAACTTTCATCACACTTACATTTGGATGTCCAAGCTTTCTATGCCATATATCATATTCATCATCTACATTATTGTTAATAGTACTGTAACATACCATATTGTCATATCCTCTTTCATCAGATTTGAGATTGAATTTGTAAAGGCCATCATGCAGTTCCCCCTGCAATAATATGTCTCCATTCGAATTATCCTTAATCAGACATATGTTTGGATGAAACTCAAAGAATACTTGATTATCACTTGCAAACTGTGAAACACTAATCAAGTTCTTTTTAATTTGGGGAACCCTAAGTAGATTTCTTAACAGTAAGGTTTTGTTTCTTCAGCCTGAGGTAAACTGAGCATTACCAATGTGTGTGATATCAAGAGGTGTACCATTTCCCATATGAATAGAATTTTTACCTTTATAGGCTGCTCCTCCAAGGTTTAGGTTCTGAAGATTGTTAGTCACGTGGTGAGTAGCTCCAGAATCAGGAAACCAAGCTTCATCCTGTATATCCATGTCACAAGCTAGTATGTTATGATTTTCATTCTGATAAGCCAAATTCTTTGAGTTAGGCTTTGTATCATTCTGAATTTGACTGAGATTGACATTGTAAGGAAAGGATCTTGATGAGCCTTGATTGGGTGTAATCTGCTGATTGCCACTGTAGTTGGATTCAAATCTAAAATAGCATCTTACAACTGTGTGACCGATCTTCCCACATATCTGACATTTTGGTCGATTATTGAAGAATCTTCCTCTTCCTCGACCTTGTGTTCTTCCTCTTTTGTACATAGTATTTCCTCTAGTTGATTGTGTCTCTTGATAGTTGTTAATTGATGAATCAGATTTTGAGTTATGTTGTGTGTTCTTGTTCTTTATATTGGCAGCATAGTTAATAGAGAATTCAGTTGTTGAATTATTTTTCTGCTCTAGCCTTCCTTCATGAGCAAGAAGACAAGAACTAACATATTGTACAGATGGTGTAGATTCTTTCGAGGTAATAACCGCAACTATGGCTTCAAAATCATCTCCTAATCCATTGAGAATGCGAAGTACCTGTTCAGTTTCACTAACTTTGCGTCCTGATGATCCAGAAGATCACAGAGATTCTTTATCTTGCCAAGGTACCCTCTGATACTTACATTGTCTTTTCTAACATTTTGCAACTGCCTCTTGTAACTCATGATTCTTGCTGCTGCCTGTGAATTGAAATTTTGATGAATAGCATTCCATACTTCAAGTGATGTTTTGCATCCAACAACAGATGATAAGAGATTAGGACTGATTGAGGACAAGATCCAGGATCACAGCAAGCTATCCTGTCTGGTGTATATCAAGGAATCAGTATTTGGAGTTTATTGACTATCTTGACTGGAAACAAATTGAGAAGGAGAAGTAGTGACTGGATCTATGAATTTCTGCAGGCCGTATCCCTTAATAGCCATTTCGATCTGAAATTTCCATAAAAGAAAATTGTCCTCATCTAGGGTTACAGTGATTAGCTGTGTTTGAGGATTGATAATCGATTTCAGTGATTCTTCGAGGGTCTTTGATGTTTGATTGAATGTAGTATTTCCGACATTGGTTGAATCTGATCTTGATTGAATGTCATCGTCTCATGCCATGATTCAGAATGATGATTGAATCTGAGTTGAAGATTGATTAGATTTGAATGTTGAATCGAGAAAGAGATAATGAATATGATGATCAGATTTCAGATCTGGATCTTTAATTGTCGTTGGGCATTATGCTCTGATACCATGAAAAAGCAAATAACAGATATACAGAGGAAAAGAAATGATTCAATCATCATACAATCTGAAGGTTACAGGGTATATATATATATACAAGAGATGTAAGTATGCACGTGTATAGCACATAGCAAATGTACATAGCCTATGACAGTGAATACAAAACTAACTTCTCTAACATAGCAGTTAGAGTTTGTTTGGGTATATACATTGATGATCTATTGTGCCTATAAATTTCAATCACCAACTTAGCTGCTTTCCATACTATGAGTTTAATAAAAAAAATTGGTACAACCATATTTGGTTCGGTTTACAAAAGTAGTGGTTTCAAGTGGTCAGCCATAGTTATTTAAACCCTTAATTTTAATAAATATAATCATTCTTTTTGAAGGTTGCATTGTCATGAATTTTTCGTTTCTCTCAAAACTCAATCAGCTATACAAATTACCAGTTCTCATATTTATGTAACATTGTACAATTCAAGCTTAATAGATCATATGACTATTAAATTTAGTTCACATGATTGACCAACTGATGACATAGTTGGTAGGCATAGCTTTTTCTGCTGTGTTTGAAAAAATTAATTCAAGCCAAAATGATTTTTTGTTTGTCAACGCCCGAGTATTTTTTCAGACGTTCTAATTTGAAGAGGTGGGAATGTCATAAGCTTATGTTTCAATGTTCAATATTAGTTCAATGTTCTAGGTTTTTTTGAGGATTTACACTCACTTGCACCCACATATATAAAACCTACTAGTTCATGTTTTGGAAATTTAGCGATTCCCAAATCGGGGAACCCTCCTACATTCAAATTCATTTTGTAGAAATTTTATTACACATTACTACAATTTCTCTGTCAATTATTAGGCCATACCTTTTAAAAATCAAGACATTTGCATTTTCTGTTAGATTTAATTATCGGTGTATTTGATTTTGGGGATTTGTTTGAACTTCCATTTGCCTACTCTAAGCGAGGGTTTCCTGTTTTCTTTTTATTTTCACCCAGGTGTAGTTCAATTATATTAAATTGTTATTTCATACAACTTCAAATTCATTGCATATTAATATGGCATTCCTTTTTATCATCAAATCAGTTGATATAATTTTGTTTTATAAAGTCGTCGTTGTTACTAATTTTGGGGTTTTGTGCTTGCTTTCCCCTACTGTGAGGCTAAGGTTTACAGTAGTATAAGTTGAGTAATTAGCAAGTGAGAAAGGTAATTTAGTAGACATATACAGATTGAGTATACTCATATGTTATTTAGTTTAACTTTAACGTTGTTTATAATTAGCATGTCCTTTTTCTTTAACATTAGGGCAAATAAAATCCCATATTTTTTAATTTAGTCTTACAAATGTGTGTTGGTAACTATAGTAATACTTTTGATATGATTGTTTCATTTGAATTTTGAACCAATTATTTTTTGTCTGTATTAG
Source organism: Allium fistulosum (assembly GCA_030737815.1). Lineage (NCBI taxonomy): Eukaryota > Viridiplantae > Streptophyta > Magnoliopsida > Asparagales > Amaryllidaceae > Allium > Allium fistulosum. The sequence goes on from CM060908.1 coordinate 943,069,946, forward strand.
TCTATATTCAAATGTGGTTATGCTTATAAAAGCCTAGAGAAATAGATATTTTCATTTTGTAGTATCATTTTCCAATTGAAGCTATATATTTATGTAGACATCCAAATCGTATCTTGAATCAGTCTGTTTTGGAATGTTTTTTTATTGGTACTGTGGTTTCATAAATCATAAGTTAATAAAATGCTATAATTAGCAATACCGAATATTACACTATTACATATTGTGATATTCATTTAGTACCTATTTACCTATAATTTTTGGGCACCAACTGAAAACATGATATGTTTTTCAAGTTTAATCCCATTATATGTTAGGTGAACAACATTAAAGCCAATGATTGCCATGTAATTATCAATCATTTATTTATTATGCTATAATACTATAAAAATTAGAGTAACGGTTTTATTTACTGTTGTGTTTCCAGGGTAAGAAGTATGTTGTACAAGCTACTTTGATGATAATTAACACGTTTGCTGTGAAAGGGACGCGGAAGATGATCTTAAGGCTATTTAACACTAGAGGGGGGATGAATAGTGTTTTAAGAATTTCTTTAAAACTTCTTTGATTTAAATTGAATTAACTAACTTAATGCAAATACACAATCACTGATCAAATCACTGAATCACAAACAAATGCAAATATAAATAAAAAGCAAGTAAAGGAAAGAACACACCAGGAATTTTATACTGGTTCGGTGTTACCCTACATCCAGTCCCGCACAACCCATACGGCTTTCTATTCAACAATAATCTAGATTACAATCCCTCGATTCCAAGGCAACGAGGTACACCCTCCAGATTCTCAGGTCTCTGGGTAGAACCACTTGATTCACAGGACACAAGTTCACCCGATCGATTTCCAAGGACACGATCACACCTTTATAACCCCACACAAGTTTCTTTGAGTACAAATGTATCTATAACTCTGATAAGCACTGAGATTCTTTGAAGAGAGTGGTAGAGAATCAAACTAGAGATATTCTGGTTTGATTCACTTAAGATTTCGGCAGAATATGGATAGGATGATTAGAAAATAAGATAAGAGAGTAAAGAGGAGAGAAAATATGAATAAGTAGTTTTTTGAAAACGTCCATAATAGTCTCTATTTATAGAGAATGAATGGATGTGTCCATTCGAATAGGTTTAAACGAATAGACACTTCTTTTGAAAACAACCTTTGCTGTAACGGGAAGCATGTCGACATGACAGGTAAATAGGATGTCGACATGGTCTAGTAAAAAGTGATGATTTGCTTTACTTTGAAAATGATGATTTAAAACATATGCAACTTTATTCAAATGGACTCTATGTATTTGTAGAAGGTATTTAGAAGTAGAAATACTTATGAATGTATATATGTATATATACTAAAATATATTTAAAATCAAAGTAAATAAACTAAAGTAAATATAATATTAAAATAGATTTTGAGGCTAAAATATCAAGGACAATTTTGAAATCAAAATATAAAAAAATGATAAATATGATTTTGAGGCTAAAACATTTTTGGAAATGTGAACGAAGGTTTTTCTTTTGAAAAGGAATATTTGAAAATCATTTTATAAAACAAGAGATAATTTTGAAAATCATTTTGAATCAAAATTAGTGGATAACAAAATAGGGCTACTATCCGTTCCACTAGATATTTCGTGAGTTCCATCTCACTAGGGTTCCATCCCTTTAACAAGAACGAAGTGGATTCCATTCCACGAGTAAATTGGATAAAAAAGAATGATAGTGCTTTCAAGGAGTTTTAACAAATATCTAACCTAACTATATTATTTGTCTTGAACTCTTGAATATCTTGAATCTCATGAGTCTTCAATCTTGAACTCTTGATCTTTGTCTTCATCAATTTTGTTTTCTTTACTGTACAGTCTTCTTTTGTTGATACCTGCATATAGATTTCCTACACATATATATTTTATAACACTTCTATAGTTGTTGTCATCAAAACCACTATCCTATGGACTAACATTCTCCCCCTTTTTGATGATGACAACCTTTGTTTATAAAATATTTATATTCTCCTTATAACTCCCCCTAAATCTAATAACTCCCCCTTAATCTATGCCTAACTAACCTATTTTATACTTCTCCCCCTTTGTCATCAACAAAAAAATGACACTAACTCCCCCTAAATCTATGATATTAATGATAGTGTTATCATTAATAATACTGAAACTAGATATAACAATGCTAAATATTGTATACTCAGAATGATATATATGAGTAATAGAAGAATGAGAATAATAAGTGTAACCACAAATTATTTTATTCATATCACTATATACATAACTTTTAAATGAAAAGAAAATGCATACAATAAGTAGACAAATCAATCAAACATAAGCACACCTATTTATGTCTTATTACATAATCAATATATAAGTTATCATAAATCAACCATGTTTAAAACCAAACCAAATCAAGTATTTCAAATCAAATCAATTTTAAACCAAATCAAACAAGTTAAATGTTACGTGGAACTTCAACCCATCCCTCTTTTCCAAAGATGGGATCCGCTTTGATTACTTCCCAATCTTCATCGTCCTGGAGCAATGTCTTCGGTGGATTTACTTGGAGATCCTTTTTGTTGAGAGCGGAGATCATCCATCGTAGTGCATCGAAATGCCTTTCTTGTTCCTTTATCATCTGCATTTGACTCAGTTCTAAGTGCCTCTGATTTCGTAGAATAAAAGTAAGAATATCTTTGAAGGATTTGAGAGTCTCTTCAAGATTATCACTTAGATTTGAAGAGGATGAAGCCATTTTGACGATAAGTAAGAAGGAAATAAGTAGATAAGAGTAGAGAGAAGTTATGAGAAGTTTTCTGGAAGAAAATAGGACTTAAATAGACAGGAAAGTCGTTTGAAATGAATAGACATAAGGAGTTATTTTGAATTTCAAATTGAAATGTCCATTCAGAATATTACCAGTATATGTCGACATGACCTCTATACAGTATGTCGACATACATAACAGATTTTGCACATCTTATTTTTGAATTTTTAGTGTATATACAAATGATTTATATATATATATATTACTTGATATAAATAAGAGTAACAGTAAGATAAACAGAGAATAAGCTTCATTTCATACTAGAACAGAGAAGTACATGAATTTCATAAAGAAAACATAAAGATACAACTTTCAATACACCAAATTTCATTGATATACAAAAAGTAAACTCTAGAAACTAGTAGATGAGGATGAAGATGATGAGATATTGAGCTTCTTGCTGACTTTGGAGAAGAACTTGTTCATAGTATTGGACATTTTGTCCAATTTTTTTTGTTTACGGAGTGTTTGAGAGCTTTTTGATTTTTCACAATCACTCGTTGATTGTGAAGGAGAGTCGTGTTTGATGGTCGTGTGGGAAAATCAATACTCTCTAAGGAAGTTTCTTCACTTTCTTCCTCTTCTTCTTCCTCACCTTCTTCTTCCTCACCTTCTTCTTCCTCCTCTTCCTCTTCTTCTTGCATTTCCTCATACCCCAATCGTGCTTCTTTTTCTGTTAGTGTTTCGTATGGTTGAAACACATGCGGAATTTTCATAAGTGAAATATTGGAATGATTAAAAACCTTTCGTGGAAAGAATTCTTCACCTCTCATATCCACTCCAAAGTAATTAAAAATTCTAGTGAGGTATATTCCATGATATAATGCATTCTCTCCCGAATCCAAGTTTTTGTGTCGAAATTCATCCAAGATAACTTGTGCCCAATTAATATCATAATTTCCAAAAATTGCAAAAAGAGCCTTACACACTTTTTGAGTCGGGTTATTGTAATTTCCCGATCTCGGAGTAATAGTGCATTGAAGGAGAAGATTAACAATACGAGCTTTTGGTCGAAAAAATTTGTTTTTGAAATCCATTTCTTCCTCAAAAATATTGTGAAAAGTTTCACGATCGGTTTCCTCGATTTCAAAAGAAGAAAGATTGGAACCGGTACTTTTACACTCAAGTATGGTTCCTAAAACATCGGTTCCAAAACAATTTGTGTCCCCTTGACACTACTCCACACTTCATCATCCCTTCCATTATAAAAACCACGATTTAAATTTGCATAAAACATTTTGACAAGGTTTGGATAGCAAACAAAATCATTTTGGTTATTGTCAACCAAGCTTAGAATACCATTGTTTTGAAAGAGAGCATCAATTTCATAAGAAGCGAAGTCATTAAAAATAGCAAAATTACCCGAATGAACTTTTCCATAAGTTGCATAATTAATGTATGCAAGTATGGCATCTCTATTATTGTAGAGATGATCTTTGGTGGCTCTTGACAGCCTCATTCCGGCTACGTTGCTAGTGGATGCCATTTTTGAAGAGATAAGAGTGTTTGAAGATAAAAGTTGTTTTGAATTTGAATTGAAGATGGAGATAAGTGTTGATAGAAGATAGATATAAAGAGGTTGAATAGGTGGATTCTCTGGTCAAAGAGTCATAACTATTCAGAACATAGGAGTTAGTGAAAAGGTGGAGGGAAATTTGAATTTTGAATTCAAATTTAGAAATCTGATTTGCTATAGGTATGTCGACATTACCAATAAGTGCCATGTCGACATGCACATCAGATTTTGCAAAAATGATTTCAAGCATGTACAAGATTTATATATATATATATACTTATATATATTATGATTATTGTCTGAATATATTTTGAAAATATATTATACAGAAAATATATAAAAATAATATTTTATAAATTTTTAAAATATATTTAAAAAAATTTAAGTTAATAAAATCAATTATATACTTAACTAATAAACTATTCTAAGCAACCAATTTTCAACCAATTAAAATAGTAAACGTGTACCTTGTTTGAGTTCCATATCATCCTGATTATCTGAATTCTGAGTTGTCATAAAACACATATTTGCCAATTCTGTTTTCTGTTCATCATCACTTGAGGACGTATCTGAATCATCCAGTGTTGCTGCAAATGCTTTCTTTCTTTTCTTTGAATATTCTTTGTTTGATTGAGGAGTTTGCTTTTCTAGATGTGGACAGTCTCTTTGATAATGACCAAACTCATTGCAATTGAAGCATTTGATGTTGTTGAGTGATTCAGTGTTATTTCCAAAACTTTTTCTCTTGTGATTATTCATTTTTCTATACTTCAAGAATTTTCGAAAGTTTCTTGTCATGAAGGCTATTTCTTCTTCATCATCACTAGAGTCTGATTCACCAGTTAGTGCATTAAAGGCAATGGACTTTTTTTCTGATGACTTATTCTCCCTTCTTCCCTGAATTTGAACTTCATATGACATCAGATTTCCAATTAATTCATCAATCTTCAAGGTACTGATGTTATTTGCTTCTTCAATCGCCAGTGTCTTCAAATCCCATTCTGGAGTGAGTGAATTCAGAATTTTCATGACTTGATCTTCTTTGGAGATTGCTTTTCCCAGAGATACTAGTGAATGAACAATATCCTGAAAACGACTATACATATCTGGAATAGATTCACTAGGCAACATCTTAAATAATTGAAATTGATTAGTAAGAATAGAAATTTTGGTCTGTTTAACTTTGCTTGTTCCTTCATGAGTAACTTGCAGAGTTTTCCAGATTTCATATGCAGTTTTACAAATAGATACCCTATTAAATTCATTTCTATCTAGTGAACAAAATAAAATATTCATGGCTTTTGAATTGTTTTGAGCCACTTCTCTTTGAACGGTCGTCCATTGAGCAAAATCAGTTGTGGGCTCAGTGTATTCAGTTTGTGTCATATTCCATGTTTCTAAACAAATGGATTGTAAATATATCTTCATTCTACATGCCCAATATGCATAGTTACTGCCATTGAAAAGTGGTGGTCTGGCAGTGGACTGACCGTCTACAAATGAACTAGAAATACCAGTGTTGGTAGCCATTGTTACTTTTCAAAAATCAGGTTATGAATACTTTGAAAAACTTGCTCTGATACCAAATGAAAGGGACGCGGAAGATGATCTTAAGGCTATTTAACACTAGAGGGGGGGTGAATAGTGTTTTAAGAATTTCTTTAAAACTTCTTTGATTTAAATTGAATTAACTAACTTAATGCAAATACACAATCACAGATCAAATCACAGAATCACAAACAAATGCAAATATAAATAAAAAGCAAGTAAAGGAAAGAACACACCAGGAATTTTATACTGGTTCGGTGTTACCCTACATCCAGTCCCGCACAACCCGTACGGCTTTCTATTCAACAATAATCTAGATTACAATCCCTCGATTCCAAGGCAACGAGGTACACCCTCCAGATTCTCAGGTCTCTGGGTAGAACCACTTGATTCACAGGACACAAGTTCACCCGATCGATTTCCAAGGACACGATCACACCTTTATAACCCCACACAAGTTTCTTTGAGTACAAATGTATCTATAACTCTGATAAGAACTGAGATTCTTTGAAGAGAGTGGCAGAGAATCAAACTAGAGATATTCTGGTTTGATTCACTTAAGATTTCGGCAGAATATGGATAGGATGATTAGAAAATAAGATAAGAGAGTAAAGAGGAGAGAAAATATGAATAAGTAGTTTTTGAAAACGTCCATAACAGTCTCTATTTATAGAGAATGAATGGATGTGTCCATTCGAAGAGGTTTAAACGAATAGACACTTCTTTTGAAAACAACCTTTGCTGTAACGGGAAGCATGTCGACATGACAGGTAAATAGGATGTCGACATGGTCTAGTAAAAAGTGATGATTTGCTTTACTTTGAAAATGATGATTTAAAACATATGCAACTTTATTCAAATGGACTCTATGTATTTGTAGAAGGTATTTAGAAGTAGAAATACTTATGAATGTATATATGTATATATACTAAAATATATTTAAAATCAAAGTAAATAAACTAAAGTAAATATAATATTAAAATAGATTTTGAGGCTAAAATATCAAGGACAATTTTGAAATCAAAATATAACAAAATGATAAATATGATTTTGAGGCTAAAACATTTTTGGAAATGTGAACGAAGGTTTTTCTTTTGAAAAGGAATATTTGAAAATCATTTTATAAAACAAGAGATAATTTTGAAAATCATTTTGAATCAAAATTAGTGGATAACAAAATAGGGCTACTATCCGTTCCACTAGATATTTCGTGAGTTCCATCTCACTAGGGTTCCATCCCTTTAACAAGAACGAAGTGGATTCCATTCCACGAGTAAATTGGATAAAAAAGAATGATAGTGCTTTCAAGGAGTTTTAACAAATATCTAACCTAACTATATTATTTGTCTTGAACTCTTGAATATCTTGAATCTCATGAGTCTTCAATCTTGAACTCTTGATCTTTGTCTTCATCAATTTTGTTTTCTTTACTGTACAGTCTTCTTTTGTTGATACCTGCATATAGATTTCCTGCACATATATATTTTATAACACTTCTATAGTTGTTGTCATCAAAACCACTATCCTATGGACTAACATGCTGGACGAAGTTATCTCTCCTACCCACTTTGTAAGTAGACTGTAACAAAGGAAGTAACCTGTTTGCATTCCCTAAATGCAACAATACTATTGCTAAACCAGTTAATAGGTCTGCCTACCTACTATGATGTGATGTATACTCTACACTCACTTACTAACAACTAAATGCGAACATGTATCATTTAACAATGGAAGTTTTTTACCATATTGGTTCTGCCACTGTAATAGCTTTTGATAGAGATGCTGCTTGCTTAGTTAAATGGAGCGTAAACCAGATGATGGTACTATCCAAAAAGGTACACATATTAATACTCAACTCTGTACTCAATTTATACTCATATTTTATGACCCTTTTTGTTAAACATACAAACAGTTGTCCTGTTAATCATTAAAAACTCAACCGCAAATCACTAACCCACACTATGATACTCTTTTACGACAATGGAGATGACATGGTTGATAGAAGCTTCAATAACTTAATGGGTTTAGAAGCTTAGTTTAAATTTAAACCTACTAACTATGAGATAATCAATCATGGGAAAACGTTGACTGCGAGCAAAATTTCAAATATGCATCAGCCCCACATGCTATTAAATCAACAACCTAACAAAATAGCAAGGATGAGATAAAGGAAGTTGAATCTACACAGCTTACTTCTGAGTCAAGCACAGTCAAAAGAATGTGTGGGAATCTCTATCACATTAAATGCATTACTATTTTACGTGGACAGTGCCGGTCCAAACACAACTGTTGCCCCAAACAAAAATTGAAGGCATCTTGCCAGGATCGAACCTGGGTTGCCCCAAACAAGGAAACGAGACACAACCACTAGGCTACAGCTTGAATTGTAAAAGTTTACATACAAACAAATTTTAGTAATCATAATACATAACCAAGCCACCGCCGGAATTGTTGCCCCTGCCGGATCGGTTGCCCTAGGCGGCCGTCTTGCTCGCCTTACCCTGGGGCCGGCCCAGTATGTGGACAATAATTTCTTATAACAAATGATGTTGTCCAAACTTTACATAGATTTGGAGTTTAAAGGGAAGCAAAAAGTTAAGTAGGTTTCTACATCAAAACACACTCAACAGTTGATGCCAATTATCACTGCAACTAATAACTATATAACACTGCACTCATGTAGGAAACCAAATAATTTTTACACAATGAAACTAAAATGACTACACTATGGAAGCTGGAACTACATCTCAACGTGGCATAGTCATTAGGGGTAATGATCTAATTAAAATACTGTCTGATAACCTATATACAAATGGACTAACATATTAATCTACTTTTCTGGCTGATCCAAAATAGGCTATTGGCAAGCAAAAGATTCATGGAAGAAGTTCAGAAAAGAAAAGGAAGAAGTACGCATGGAAATGGTTGACCATAATGGCAAACCACTTTTGTCCAACAAAATCTTTATAATATCCTTTGTCGTCTATGTTTTTTCTGTACAGTCTCTGTTTAATTATCGTTTGCTTTGATTTTTGTAAAAAATATAAATTTGATTTCTGTAGTTTAATTTACGGTAGAGTAATTTTTTTTGTATCAACCTTTGTCCATACAACCATTGCTTTGTAAACAAATTACCATGTTACCTTTTTAAAACCTATCCATTTGAATCAATCTCCAGTGAGTTGCAATTCAATCTGTAGGTTATCACAGTGAAGCATTTTTCACCTCAATATATACTTCAACATGCAGACTTTAGCTGAAATTTAATTCTAAATGCTAACTTTTTTACTTCTTAAAATTTGTATGTAACACGATTGTTACGTATATGTTTTAATTTATCAAATAACTGAGTAAAAACTGTGCGAATAATATGTATAACGTCTACTATTTCTTTTTTGCATTAGTTGAAGCACAAATTCATTTCAGTACATGGTAAAAGTTTAAACATAATTAGGTCAAACTATCAATTTATATTCTAGTAATTTTTTTTTCCATTTCTCCGTTTCAATTGTCTCTTTGCATTTCAAAATTGAGGTGAGAATATTTTAAGATACTAACGCAAGAGCAATGAAAGTGTGAAACATTTGAAAAGCAACAGTTTTACACTTTATACTGTACTTTCACAAATAACATGTAATTAAAAACTCACATAGTACGAGTATAAATTGTAGTACAACCACCATACTAGAATTGTATGATATTTTAAACTGTTTGTACGACTATAAATTATAGTACAACAGCCTAACTAGAATACTATTATATTTTAATGTGTTTGTCCTTGATTATTAAATATCAAAGGCTATCAATATTAACTTTTCATTAACGCAAGAAGTAACCTATAGTGCTTGAAGACATTTTCACATATCAACACATAAAAACCTAAAACATTATACCTAGCATAACCACCAGAATCGAGTAAGCAATATAGTATAGTGATAAATACAATTGATGTATATTGTAGCATAGTTGGACAATGAATGATAGAATATGATGCTTAGGTTCAGTAGACCAAAACATTTCTACGACACATATGGGAAATCCAATAATTTTTTCATCCAATGCATTCAATACCATCAACTCTTTGAATAGAATCCTATTACATAATTAGTACAAAAGTGCAGGAAAAAATAAATAACTTACTAACATATGACCTTATGTGACAACTTCCACAACATTGTGGTTTAACAATTCCCGTGTGCATAGCACGGGTTACACACTATTTATAGTTAAATGGATGAAAACAAATGTTGCACAAACATCCCTACTATAAACCCAAAATCACTTTTATACTTGCCATTACTTTGAAACATCCATTTAAAGCTCTAAGTATAGCTTCACTTATTAAATACGGTTATATACCTTTTTTTTATCAATTTATAAAACGGTCCATTATAACATAAGTGATATAATCCCAAAACTCCAATATATTCTTTTACAAATATTAAACTCCCTTACTAAAATACCTTTAAAAAGATATATATATATATACACTTATACTAATTTATTTGTAAAACTAAGATATTTAATAAAATACTATAAACCATTTGTAAAATATTATAATATAAAAGCCTTTAATTTCCTAAGTAAAATCTTTAGCAATTTCTAAAACCATATATATACTAAAAAAATACTTAGATATATTTAGAAATATTTATTTAAAAACAATAAAACCATTTTTATAATTTAAAACCATCATTTCAAAAACCCGTAGATGATTATCAACAATATTTTTAAACCTTGATATTTTCCGATAATAAGTATGCTAACGGTACTTATTATAAATACGAAGAAGCCCTAGGATGTCTTCCAAAGTTAACCTTAAAATCACCGATCACATACCACTTCCATTTTCAATTCCAGAAATGTCCAAACCAATTCCTTTATGTCAAACACACCAAAATATGTATAGAACAACCCAATATATATTTCTACAATATATCATAATTTATCCAATTTAACATATGTCAAATATCATGGATTTTAAAGCACGTTTATAATGACTATATTGCTTCAAATATTTATAACAAACATGTAAACAAGTAGTCTGGGCCATGATACATGTTATAGATGATCAAAAGGGTTCACTTGTTTTACAAAATAGGGTAGTGTCCAAAAGTAATAACTTGCATTGTCCGTTATATAGTTTATATTTTAATACAACAGCAATTATATACACAACAATATTCAATCAACTAGTGAGTAAAACTCACCCAAGTTCTCGCCAACGTTTACGCGTTTCCGAATAGTCTAAAATTGAACGTCATTCAATTTTGACTAAAATTCCCACCAGCTCCAAACTCGAAGATTCCAACTCCAATGCATAAATATCATCGCTATGAGTCCAATGCAAAAGACCGCGTCCAAATTCGACCTCGTATGAACAAGATACAGATATTAGAACACTGGAGATTAATTAAATTTAATTAACTAAATTAATCTAGGTAATTAAACTAATTACCTTCCTCTATCTCGTTTACAACTCCAGATCACAAGTTCTCTTCACCTCATCATGCGATTTTTCACCAATCGCCACCGCTGCCGGCCTCAAGACACTATCGCACCTTCAGCAGAGATAGCCCCGACCAAGAGCAACCCGAAGACATCCATCACGTCGCCCCACGATGACCACCGCTCGAGAATGAGTTCGACAAAACCCATCGCAGTTTAACTCGACATTGCTACTGCCTTTGGCGAACAATCGTCGCCAAACTCTGCCAGCACATAGCCCTCGTCAACGCCGACACCTTTGCTTCAATGCCGCCACCCTACTATCAATGTTGATGCTGCAAAGTCCAACTCTAGTTGCGACGGTTGCCACGACTTCACTGCTGCCTTGCCTCGATCCACCATGATCTGACCGGTCAACATACTCCACTCACCCTTATGCATAATTTTCTAGTTAGGACCATCTCCTGAATCGGTCCGTAGAGGCGCTGACAAACTCTAGCTGTTGGATGAGGGGCTAGGTTTAGGGTTAGGATTTTAGTTTTAGAAAATAGAAGAAAAACGAGGTCCTCATATAGAAAATTTTCTGACACTATTCACCTCCTAAAATCTCGAACTCCAAATGAGGCATACTCACTGCCATTCCTAGCTAAATACCCCTATTCCAAACATAATGGAACTAGTATGAGACTTAATTCCATCATATACAAAAGTTAGATTTTATAATCAAATCATATTATATTTTAATTAATCCTGAAATTAATCGCTACGTGTTTCGAGCTCGCACGACCGCACAATATGTTCGATCGTCAAGAAACCCGTCGGCGTACAACATTCATTATTCCGGATCTAATGGCACTAGTTTCGCCAAAACCAAGACAATGTCCCAAAATGATAATTTCACACGTTAATTAAAACAAATTTATTATTCAAACAATTTAATCACTTTTAATTCGAAATTAGAAGTTTACTATCATCATTCTTATTTAAACAGAATTTAAATAAGCTTTCAAAATCATTTTTTTCACATTAAATCCAAGATTCAATTATTTAAATAATTCCACTATTTAATTATAAGCCATTCAAGAATCCGGGTCATTACAAATTCGAAGTTAGGTTTCTGGGGCATGTTGTTTCGGGAAAAGGCATATCGATGGACCCAGCTAAAGTTGTTGCAATTTAAGACTATAAGCAGCTCGAAAGTGAAACGTAAGTTAGAAGTTTCTTAGGATTGGCTGGTTTTTACCGTAGGTTCATCAACGATTTCTCGAAGATTGCTTCTCATCTGATGAAGTTAACAAAGAAAGATGTTAAGTTCATGTGGACGCCTAATTGTGACCATGCATTCAATGAATTGAAGGAGAAGTTGACTAGCACCCCTGTTTTGACCATTTCGGATGGGAGTAAAGGTTTAACTGTATATACAGATGCTTGTAGTACCAGATTAGGAGCAGTTCTGATGCTGCATGGGAAAGTTATTACCTATGTGAATCGATAGCTAAAGCCACAAGATAAAATTATGCTACGAACGATTTAGAGCTTTTGGATGTTGTCCTCGCACTGAAGATGTGAAGGCACTATCTTTTGGGTGAAAAGTTCGAGTTATGCACAGACCATAAATCCTTAAAATATCTCTTTATCCAGAAAGATTTGAATTTGAGGCAGTAGAGATGGATGGAGTTTCTCGCTTCTTATGATCTGGGGATTCTGTATATCCCTAGGAAAACAAATGCCATTGTGGATGCGTTAAGTTGAAATGTAGCAATGGTTGCAAATTTAGAAGTTAAGCTAGTATTGATGGAGAGAAGTGCGTCTAATCAAGAAGAAGATCCTATTTTGCTCGCCTTAAGAAGGATGTTCAAGAAGGTATTGTTTCAAGTTTTGAGATTGATCCATAGGGCGTATTGAAAATGAACGGGTGCATTTGTGTTCCAAATGTTAATGGACTCAGGTAAGAAGTGTTATCCATATCCACCATTCAAAGTTATTTTTCCATCCAGGAGAGACCAAGATATTTAAAGATATGAAGAGGGTATTCCGGTGGAAGGGGTTGAAGCGAGATGTTTTGATCTTTATGGGTTAGTATGCAAACTGCCAGTAGATTAAAAGTGACTTGCAAAAGATAGCTGAACTGCTTCAGCCACTTGAGATCCCAAAGTGGAAGTGGAAGCGGATCTCTATGGACTTTATTGATGGGCTTTTTAGGTCAAGAAGAGGGAACGAAAGCATTTGGGTTATAGTCGATTGGCTGACTGAGAGTTCTCATTTCATTCTTGTTAAGCTGACTAGGATTGCTACAAGTGTGGCGAGTTTGTATGCAAAGGAGATTGTGAGACTCCATGGTATTCCTTGTAATATTGTAAGTGACCGAGACCCGATATTCATTAGCAGGTTCTGGGAAGGACTGCAAACCACTAAAAGGACTTAGCCAAGTCTGACTATAGCTTACCATTCCCAGATAGATGGGCAGACAGAGAGAGTGAACCGAATCTTGGAAGATTTATTGCGAGTATGCACTCTCGACATCGGAGGTTCTTGGGAAGATCATTTACCCTTAGTCGAATTCACTTATAATAACAGATATTAGGCAAGCATTGTTATGGCTCCTTTCGAAGCTCTTGGTCGTCCATTTCATTCTCCTTCAAGTTGAGTTGTGTCTGGAGATAGAATTGTTCTTAGGCCTGACATGATCTTAGAATCCAGCGAGAAGGTAGCTGATATTAGAAGGAAGATGAAGGAGGCACAGAACTGGCAGAAGTGTTATGCGGATCGAAGGCGTAGGGATCTAGAGTTCTTAGTATGAGATTCGGTGTTTGTGAAGGTATCTCCATTGAGAAGTGTTGTGAGGTTTGGGAAATCAAGAAAGTTAGCACCTCGATATATTGGTCATTTCCCCATCCTGGACCGGATTGGTAGACTTGCATATAAATTGAAGTTACCAGATAGACTGTCAGATGTGCAAAATGTATTTCACGTATCTCATTTACATAAGTATGTATACGACTCTTCGACGATAGTGGAACCGACACAACAAGCCGATTTGGAAGATCAGCCTAACCTTACCATTCTTAGGCAACCTATTTGTATCATCGCTCGAGATATAAAGCGATTGAGGACGAAGAATGTGAATCTTCTTAAAGTTCAGTGGAGTGGTGACGAAAGAGATTGTACTTGAGAAACCTATGACTATATTAAGGATTCTTATCCCAAGTTGTTGTTGTTATTTGTATTTTGTTGTATCATTTTAATGTACTCCCCAGGTTATGGTGGAGTCACTTTCTTCGTACCTGTTTGGTGTATGATATTTTTGGGTTTCCTTTGATACCTTTTGTTGTGTATGACTAATTTTAGGGATGAAATTTCTTATAAGGAGGGAATGATTTAATGACCTAAATTAATCACTATGTAGAATATTTAATATATTTTTTAAATATTTAAATAATAGATTTTATAACTCACATAAGCCTCATTTAAGTAATAACTAATGATGGTGAAGTTATTTTAAAATTTGGTTTATGAAAATAATTAGTTCGGACAAAAATAAAAAATGTGACCGAAAATCGTTTTTCGAATTTGCGACTTTTCATCGTCTAAAAGTTGTCGGAATGTGTTGTGTACACTAATGTACATGTGTACACATTTATATAAATTACATATGCTTTTATTAATAAAGTACTTTGATTAAATTTTGGTTTAAAAACACACTTAAGTAAAATTAGTAACTTTTGACTTATCTTTTTAAATTTAAATAGTGAAATGCCTAAAATAAGGTAACATCATGCCATAAAAGTGGTGATGTGATGGAATGAAAGGGAGGGTGATGGGTGGTGTGTGGAGCATGGAAGGAGTTGGTGATGTGGCAACAAAGTGGGGAGGGTATGGTGCTTTGAAACGATCAAGGGCATTTTAGACATTTTACCTATTCAATTTGTATAAAAGTAATTCTTTTTTTTTCATTTATCATTTTCGAAACATTCATCTTCTTTTCCAAGCTTTTCAAGCTTCCATCAATGGCTTCCAAAAAGTTTTAAAATTTAAAAATCACTTCTTTTTCCACTTTCCTTAAGAAAAGTTGTTAAAACTCCTTTCTTCTCTACATCACTTAACCAACCAAAATAAGACCCAAAGCCACCATTTCGGTCTAGGCCGAGCCCTATAGCCACCTAAGCCGGACCATTTAAACCTCATCTAGGTCTTAAAGTGGAGATTATGTGTAACGGCCCAGAATTTTGGTTATTTGAAATTGGAATATTTAATTGATTTTAAATATTTTAAAGTTAATTTTTAACTTGAATTTCAAATATAATGATTTATTGGATAAATTAATAATTGTAATATACTCAAATAATTGAATCTTGAGTTTTAAGCTTGTTAAGAATAATTTAAGGGCTTATTAAATTTATATTAATAAGAATGAAGATAATAAAACGTTATAAATTGAATTAAAAGGTGATTTGTTCGATTTTAAAAAAAAAGCTCATTTAAATTAACAAATAAAAATAGCCTTCCGGGGCACAGTCTCAGAATTCGACGAAACCGATTCCATTGGATCCGTAATAGTGTATTATTATCATATTTCAAGTTTCGTAGTGTTTGGAGTTATCATTTGGTCGTACGGAATAAAAACGAGTTGAATTTAATATCGAAAATTCAATATAATAATTGGGTCTAAAAAGCTATCTTCTCCATACGAACGAATTAGGACTCAAAACCTTTTCCATTGCGTTCGAAATAGGGGTATAACATTATGAACGCCTAGCAGCACGCCTCGATAGGGGTTCGAGATTTTAAGCTATGTAATCGGGACGATTTGAAAATTTAAATAATATATTTATATGTTGACTTGACCATATTCACATTAACTTCCTTTCTTTCACTCAAATCACTGTACCCTTGCTGTGTGAAATACATTTCCCTCCTCTTTTAAAACACACACAAACGAGCTAGTAGAAAGAAAAAGCAAAGGAAAAAAAGAGAAAGCTTTGATTTCAAAATCTAAAATCAAATCCTACACTTATTAAAAATCACGAAACTCATTTTAAAATTCGTGTTTGAGCATGATCTTCGGCTTGGGATACTTGTTGAGGGTTGCAACACCTGTTCGTGGTGATTGGCAGTGATAGTCGAAGGTTTTGGAGCAGCTAGGGTTAGATTTTTATTTTGATTCAAAGGTCGAAGTGGATTTTGGAGTATGGGATCGTGTTCGCAAGGTGGAGAAGGGGTGGCGCCCGGATTTTGATGAGATCTGATCACCTCTGGGGGGGCATGACCGTGGCTATGGTGGCGAGCTATGGGTTAGATGCGTTTTCCAAGAGGCGCTCATGTTCATCATGGTGGGGATGGGTGCGTAAGGGAGAATCAAAGGAAGTAGGTGGCATTGTCGGTTAGGAAAATCGTGGATGAGAAAGGGAGAACGGAGGAGGCAAGGTTCGGCATGGAGGAGTTCAAAATCTCGAAGCGAGATTTGAATTTGTGGAAGAAGCTTCTTTTAGGGCCGGGTCGTGTACAGGGGTATGGGCTTTGTTTATATAAAAAAAAGAAGTTGTAAATTTTATATTTAAAATCGTGTAAACGTAAAAAATGTATAACTCATACATGCGTGGTCAAAATTGGACGAAACTTTTTGCATTGCGATCGTGGTGACAAGAGCTTCGCAATGAAGATGGTTTGGACGAATTTGGAGCTTCTAGAATTTTAGCTAAATTCGAACACATTCGAATTTAATCGAAACCAGAACGCAGGAGCGACAGAAAATAAATATGAGTAAATCTCACTCATTTTTAGATTTCTAGTTTAATTTAAAATGTTGAAATTTTAAATTATTGGTTGATTGGATGATTTGATAATTATTATTATCAGTTGGATGTTATAATATATATAGTAGTATATATTAGTAGTTGGATTGATTTTTCCCGCCTATTGGAGCGGATGAGACCCTATGTGCCCCGCATAATAGCGGATGACCCTATATACCGCGATATCCCGCCTCGAAGCGGGATTGGTATTTTTGTGATTTATCTAACATCTGTGGATGTAGGAAAAACACGTTGGAGGGATCCAACTGGATTCCTCAAAAATGTTGAATTTATTTTTATATATACTTATATATGATATGTTTGAATAATCTTTGGTAGATTATAGTGTGATTTGAATTTATTGGATGCTATGGTAGTTTTGGCCAAGATTTTGGTATTTTTAAATACTAATAATATATGTTTTGAATTTGAAAAGAAATTTAAAAGGGATTTTGGAAGTGAAGTGTGTATATAGAGTTTTGAACTAGGTAAAGGAAATTGATTGGGATAAAATAAATGTTTGGACTTTAAATTTGTACTTAACTATTTCGTGTTATTATAAATATAAATTTAGGAAAAAGTATATAAGGATTTAAAAAAAATATTTCTTTGGTGATACTTGTTTAAATATAAAAGGTTTTAAAAATCGAGATTTAAAATAGATTGGGAGAATAAAAGGGAATTTTGGAAATAAATATAAAATTGGTTATACTGGATCTTAAATAAGATTCTTAAATTTGCGAAAGGAAAGTAGAATCGAGATTTGGCTGGTTTTGGAATATAGTTTCGATTATTTAAGAAGTTGATTTATAAATGTAATTTGATTTCAGAAATCAATTTATAATGGATTTAAGCGATGTGAAACCATTATAAACTGGAAATGAGATTATGGGATTTATAAACAATGTTTATAAATAAAGGTGAAATGAGTATCAATTGATAAATTGAAGATATATATTCACGGTGAGAATTTATAGTGAGATGGGTAGAACGGTTTAAAAAGAAAACGATAGATTTTACTTTTGGAAATGTGAAAAAGGGATTTATGAAATTGGGGACGTAAATCGATTGGTGATGAATGAAGAGAGATTTATAAATATTAGACTCGCTATATTGGAATTGAAAAATATATTTGTATCGAGAAGACGAGTTTGTTTTAAAAAGGGGATTTTAATTATTAAACTAGGTAGTTTAAAAATGTTTTAGCATAAAAATATTTTAGAAAGTTAGTTATTTAAATATTTATAAATTATCAAAATGAATTATAAGTTTTATAAACAAGTCTGGTAAATCGATTAGAATTTCATTAATAAATCAGAATTTATTATTGTTTCAAACTTATGTAATTATTTAAATTGTTTAAAAATATATTTAATTATTAAATAAAGTTTTTCGGAAAGTAATAGTATACTTTCATGGAGAAATCGGGAGGCAGAGATTGCCTATAGTTAAGTTTGGATTTCTCCGGGATAGAGACGTAATCATTGAGCTGCGAATGCATGGTTGATACCGCAAGGTGCTTTCCATATTTATTTCAAAAAAGGTTTTTCAAATATTTTTTTGAAGGAAATGGTTTGTGAATATACTTATTTCGATGAGATAAGTATATACTTTTGAATAAAGAGATTTAATTAAGGGACCCCGGAACTTATAGAATTAGTTATAATCGAGTTAAGGAATTTACAATATAAATTGTGAAGGGTTTTGAGAAAAGATAAATAAATGGTACTTTCCTAAGTGTTGGGAAGTAAGGGGTTTAGAAAAATATATTTTTAAATATTTTTCTAAGTGTTGAAATAAAAGATGGTTTGAAATATCCTGATATGGATATAAGTATTTGAGTTGTCTCAAATACTGAAAATTGGGAAGGGATTTGAATATATATATATATATATATCTTATAAAGATATTTTGAAAATTGATTTTGGTAAATTATAATATGGGCCTAGTGATTGCTTATGGATGTTATATTGATAGTTAAATAACCAACTATCAAGTATTGTCCAATTTCGTTGATCGTTTCGAAGAGACCGGGATCAGATTTAATTATCCGAAAACCACTTCGATCCGATTTGAGCGTTACGAATGGATATCGTGAAGATGGTGAAGACGGTGATTCAGTTTGTCCAGACCCAGGACAACTTGTATGGACAAATGCTATCAGAACATCATCATTGGAGGACGATGAGCATTCTAAGTGAAATTGTTCTTGAAAGGTAATCGTAGCCTCAAGTCTCATCAACCGAAATAACGGAAAATCAAAGGATATGCAGCAAGGCTAATTGGGTCATACCCAATTAGGGTATGCTATCACCTTTCTAGATACCCTCAGATATATTATTAATTATGGAAACGGTTGTGCATGGAAAAAGAACTCTCGATAAGGGTGGGAACAACCGGGGTGATAACATATTCGGTTCTATCCAGGTTAGGGATAGAGCCGGTCTTGTATTGTAGGGGATCCCGGCGAGGTCCTCCGTACATTTTTCTAGATGTGTACCATGATAGGTGGTACCCATGTGCCTAGTCATTATATGGAATCCATTCTCCAATAAGCACCGTACGGTTTTGATTGTGCCCAACTATGCTGAAACGTGAGATGCAAGCATTTCAGGTATTTTCTATTTACTTTGTTTAGACACTATTATAATATCAGACGATTTTGATATAAAGTGTTTGTGTTATCGTAAGGTAAAAACCCGTGGTGTTTATGTGTGACGCGATCTTACGAGATACCTTGGTTTTTCAAAGGATTTTGATAACTTTTAATAATTCAAATTGAGTGTGTTGTCTCATGCTGGTTTTCCAGACTGACTCGGGTGTTATTTTTTTATACTGCTCGGGTCAGACCGAGTATTACAGATTCAGATTACGATGCTATAGAGCTCAGGATACGAGGTGGATGACAAAGACGTATTCCACGTACTTGATTATATTCCACTGTGTATTGTAGGCTGTATAGTCAGCACTAGTGAGGACAAGTTATTATAACTATCCAGTATTGAGTTATTGATTGTTGTACTCTGATGATGTAATGTATAAATAATAGTTATAATTCTTTTTGTATAAAGACATGTTATTATCTATTATATATTGTTCCGCTGTGAATGTAAGATTCTATGTTGTTGCTTTTGTTTTCTTTTTCTATCTCTTCCTTCTTCACTCCTAAAGATTTGTATTTCCTTTCAATTTGAGTTGAACTGATGTGAATTATGGTCGACTCAAAGTGTACGAAGATATGGGCCTTTACATTTGGTATCAGAGATGAAGGTTAAGCGCGAGAACCTTGGCTTTGATGGGGTAACTCATTAGAGATAGGGACAGTTGCACCCTAGAATGAGTTTGAGTGTATTAATAGATAGCGTGTATTTGTTAGTGGATATGAAATGTTTTATATTATGTTAGTTGATTAACGTTATTGATAGGGATCTCTAAACACTTGAATAGAACAATTCAACATGGTATTGTTTTGAAATGGGTTAAATGAAATAATTATACCCAGATTATTTTTATATATGAAAGAAATAATTTTTCATAAATTATTATAGTTATATATGGTCTTGGTTGTTAGGAAATGATAATATTAAACTGTTATCATTTGTTGTTGTGGTGATTGAATAAAAGTTGATATTATAGTCAACAGTTAAGAAATAATTTCATAAAATGAAATGGAATTATGTAGATATGATTTTGTAAATGTGATTTATAATTTGAAATGAAATGAAATTCCAGAGTATATTTAAATATGATTTGTTAAAAGGGTTTGAAGGTTGGGAATTTGGGAATTTAATTCCCGTTGGTTTTGAAATGTTGTTCGAAGTCTTGGAAAATAATAGTGATATTATTTGGAAAGTATTTTTGGAATAAAAATATTTAAAATGGTTATCAAAAGAGGGAAAAAGCACTGAACTCACTTTGGTCGCTGGAAAATAATTTCGGTGATGACTGCAGCATCATCGACGTTCATTTTCGAGTATCCAAGGGAGGAATTGCTACCTGAATGGTTTGCATTGGGGTTTGTTTGGAAAAAACTGGTTTTGGTTAGAAATGTAAAAGAATGATTTGGTATACCAAGGGATTTTGGGTATATGTTATTTCAAAAATGATTTTTGAAATATTTAAGAAATTGTTTAAACTCTAGAGTTTTGATTTAAAATGTTTTATGGAATATGAGTAAGTTTGATAACTTAAAAAAATTTGAAATTTGATTTTGGAATGGAATTTAACTTAAATTAAGTTAAATAAGAGTGGATTTTGAAAGTTCAGCCTAAGTAGGCTAAATGAGAAAATTATTGGAAATGGAAACTATTGAGATTTGGAATAAATGAACTAATTAATTTAATTATTAAGTTAAATGGAATTGGAATTGAATTTGAATAGAGATGGATATAAATGTAAGTTGTGAAGTGGTAATAACCACAAGCAGTTTGTATAAAATGTTATAATAAACTTAAGAAAATTGATGGTGGAATTGGTATTAAAGGGATATATCAAGTAAATAGGTGAATGTGAGGTATAAATGTGAATGATAAATGTGAATAATCGAATGGAAATGAAAGTAAATGTGAATAAAGAGAATTTGGGATAGCTAAGAATTAATCAAAATAAATAGTAAGTTGTATGTATGGTATTTTATTCGCACGACGATTTGATCCAGATTCGAGCATAGAATTTCGAGATGATTTATATCGATCCGAATTAGGATTTTTCGCTCGATTCTCGACGGCGGATACTGGATATGGACTTTTGATCAATTCTGGGATTCTCTATCATAGTTTACGGCTATGCAAGGAGAATCACGGTTTCTAATCAAGGAACTAGATCTGAGTCTGCACTAGAGATTCGTGAGAACGATACTGGTTCGGGAGTGTAATTGTGTGATCGAGCGAGCGATCAGATGAGATATTGCGTACGGATGGTATATGTACATCGTATGGACTTAAATAAAGCAAATATTGAAATTTTTGAAAAAGAATAAATAAAATGATTTTGAATTATGTGATTGGATATTATTGGTAAGTAAGGTGCATGTATTTAAAAGCAAGAACTAAATTGATGTCTTTGATATCAAAAGAAAATTGGGTTGCCCGACAAAAAGGTACATGTTTAAATTGTTGTTGAATTTGATGGTTTTATGATTGAGCCACTTGACTTTTGTTTTCTTTTGATGATTTGGGCCTGTAGTGGCGATTTGTAGTTGTTTGGATCTAGCCGCGCAAAGGAGACGCTGTGAAATTTTTCGAAAATTTGAGTTAGAAAATTTTGGAGAAATTTTTAATAACTAAAACTTGGTTTGGATTATAGCTTGAAATGATTGAGAAAATAATATTATTTGTAATCTATGGATGAATTTGGAAATTAGTAAAAGCGATAATGTGGTTTCAATAAATTGATTTTGGAAAGTTAATGGGTTTTGGACCATTCTTCTTACCTTGGCAATTTCGGGGACGAAATTCTTTTAAGGGGGGAAATGTAACGACCCAGAATTTTGGTTATTTGAAATTGGAATATTTAATTTATTTTAAATATTTAAAAGTTAATTTTTAACTTGAATTTCAAATATAATGATTTATTGGATAAATTAATAATTGGAATTTACTCAAATAATTGAATCTTGAGTTTTAAGCTATTAAGAATAATTTAAGGGCTTATTAAATTTATATTAATAAGAATAAAGATAATAAAACTTTTCAAATTGAATTAAAAGGTGATTTGTTCGATTTTAAAAAAATAGCTCATTTAAATTAACAAATAAAAATAGCCTTCTGGGGCATAGTCTCGGAATTCGACGAAAGAAGTTCCATTGGATCCGTAATAGTGTATTATTATCGGATTTCAAGTTTCGTAGTGTTTGGTGTTATCGTTTGGTCGTACGGAATATAAACGCGTTGAATTTAATATCGAAAATTCAATATAATAATTGGGTCCAAAAAGCTATCTTCTCCATACGATCGAATTAGGACTCGAAACCTTTTCTATTGCGTTCAAAATAGGGGTATAACATTATGAACGCCTAGCGGCATGCCTCGATAGGGGTTTGATATTTTAAGCTACGTAATAAGGACGATTTGAAAATATAAATAATATATTTATATGTTGACTTGACCATATTCACATCAACTTCCTTTCTTTCACTCAAATCACTATACCCTTGCCGTGTGAAATACATTTCCCTCCTCTTTTAAAACACACGCAAACGAGCCAGTAGAAAGAAAAAGAAAAGGAAAAAAAAGAGAGAAAGCTTTGATTTCAAAATTTAAAATCAAATCCTACACTTCATTAAAAATCACGAAACTCATTCTAAAATTCGTGTTTGAGCATGATCTTCGGCCTGGGATACTTATTGAGGGTTGCGGCACCTGTTCATGGTGATTGGCAGTGATGGTCGAAGGTTTTGGAGCAGCTAGGGTTAGAGTTTTATTTTGTGTAACGACCCGTAAATTTTAAATAATTTTTCTTTGTTTATTTAATATATTTAACTGAAATTTGTGAAATTTTAAACAATAAAATTTTGAAATTTAAAATTGATATTTGAAATGCGTCTGTTTTAACATAGCAACGGGTAAATTTTCATCAGATAATTTGGAAGTTTATTTTCATTTGTAATTTTATTTCAATTTATATCAGTTAAAATTGATGATAATAAAAGTGTTCCGAAACCTAAATATGTCAACATGAGAAAATTTATTTAGAAGACTCTGAATCAGAGTGCGAAATTCGTTTCGCAAAATTCAGACGTTTCTAGCTCCGTTTGGATTTTTCCATACGGAATAGCAACGTATATCGGTACCGATTATCGACTTTTGATCGGATGATCGTACCACTAATATCTGTATACCATTTTGATTGTCTCGTCGTGCTGATCTTCGTGGTATATTCAATTCAGTGTTTTGAAGTCCGATACACAGCAGAATCTGTAGAACAGATAATCGTATCGGTTCCGATATTAGGACTTTTGGGTTCCTATGTCTTTCCATTTTCCACGTAAATGAGTTGGCATCTGTTATTAATAATTTCAGCTCTTTAGACTTTCATTTTCTTTGGTTTAATATATATGTTGGTTCACGTTTCGTATGCCTCTGGCACCCTTTCATCCATTTCTGGAGAAAAAAAAGGGCAAACAAAGTTTTCATTTCTCATGTAGCCAAACATTCGTCTTCTGTCATTTCCTCACCCACCTAATCGCGAGCAGCCCAACGTTAGCCCCACCTCCTCCAACCAGTCACGAGCACCAATCCAAATAGTCTCACCGTGATGACCTACCACCTCAGCCTTTGCCTCACCGAAACCCGAGCTTGCCACCAGATCCAACGCCCACAGCTGCCGAGCACTATCATTACTCCGCCAATCTCCTCATTCCACACAGTTTATGCAAGTCGTTCATTTTGGTTAAAGATATATTCATTTAGAGGTATGTGTGTCTATATATATAGTATATATCATCTTATTTAGTATATCTGCATATATATATATATATGTATTTAGATTTTCGGAAATTATATTTGTTTTGTGTACGCATATATGTATGTATGTATAAAGGTTTTGCTGTTGTATGTAATAGTTATATATATATATAATATAATCGGTTGGTTGTATAAATATTATAAATGTTAGTTTATGCAAGTTTTAAAATTTGTTATTTCATAATAATGTAGCTATATGGGTATGTACTACTCCTTATGGATAGCTGCTGTCTATATTTTTTTGTTATCTTCATGATCTGGGCATATATATATAAGATATATGTGTTATTATATTATATTTCATTGTGTATATTTTGCCTATATACGGTTTTAAGTGTTGTATTAATATAGGTGCTTTATGTTCATTTAAAATTTATATTAAAGGTGAGTTCACTTCTCTGTTCCTATCCAAGTAGCAGGCTATAGTTGTCATTTTATATATAGTATATATGTTATACGCATATATGTTACATGCATAGTAATTCATTTGGTTCAAAGTCGTTTTATACCTATGTATTTAAGATTTTGTTTTGGAATGGTTTTAAGTATAATATGTATGAAATATTTTCTTAAAGCCTATTTTAGTTTTTAACAAAATTTACTTTGGCGTGCCTGTTATATAATATGTACTGTACGTTATTGAAGTATAAAGTAATATGTATATATTTTAAATATATGTTTAATTTAATAAAGTGATCTTGGGATATATAAAGATTTATGTTGTTATATGTATTTTTAAATATAATATTGATTTATATATATATATATTAAGATTTTTATTTTTGATTAAACAATGATTTTGAATTTGAAAATATAAAGATCTCTTTGTATATTGGTTTAAAATATATGTATAAATATAGATTTTATTTTGATTTGTGTTTAACTTGAATGTTGATTTTTGGAAAATTTAAATATATGTGAAATATTTTGGTCCTCATCGATTCCTATTTATCAGCTTTTGTTCTTCGTGCCTGCTTTCTTCATCGAATTCGTGCCCATTTCATTTTGCTTTGGAATTCGTAGCTTGATCTGTTGTCAATCTCTCTAGCCTCGAAAGGTGAGTAATCACTCAGATTAACGTTCTTATATTTATTAAATTTGATTTCAATTGAAATGTCAATTGAAATATGCTGCTGTTAGTTATTTACATTGTTATATATGCTATTATCTGTATCTGTTTACCTGTGACATCTGACACCATTATCTGTTATTTATATTGATGATTTATGCCTGCTATGTTATTATCATATATGTTATCACTTTGCAAGTTCCCTGTTAGTATAGAATTCACTATGGGTTGAAATGATACATACCCGAACGATCTTTAGAGTAGGAGAAAATCGTTATGGGTTGAAATGATAAACCCAAGCGATTTTTATTTGAATTGAATTTGGGATTGCGGGTTGAAATGATATATACCCGTATATATTTAAATTGCGGATTGAAATGATAAATATCCGTATCACTTGACCATAGGATAGAAAATTTTATACAAACACCATTGGTCTATATATAAATATTTTGAAAATGATTTCTATGGTTTTGAAAAGAAATATATGGTTTTACTTGAAATAATCATTTTTAAAGATTTGTTAAAGTTGATTTAATAAAGTTGATATATAAGTATTTATTTAATATCTATATTTTTAGATATAGAGTTTATAATGATTCAGGTTGGAAAGATAAATTTGAAATTGGTTTGAAATTATATTTATTTAAGAATTATACTTAAATAAGTTTGATTTGAAATTTATTGAATTTGAAATTTTAAAGATGTGTTTACAACTTGAAATTGATTAAAGGTGACTTAAATGGATATTTCAAATTTATATAAATTTAAATGGGATATTTTGTTTTTCTAAATTTGTAAATTGAAGTTGTATTTAAGTGTTATGGAAATGATTAAGTTAATATTTCAAAACTAAATAATTGTAAAGTGAATTTGATATGTATATAAATTTATCGAATTTAGTTTTGAAATGTTGAATATTTAAAGCATTGAAATATATTGAAATCGAAATGGTTTATTTGTGGTTCAAATCGGTATTTGAAATCGATATAATTTGAAATGTTTAATTGAATTGAAGTTGAAATTATGAATTGAGATTTGAATTAAGTTGAATTAGGAAGTCGAGTTGATTTGAATCGATTTGTGAATTTGAGGAAAATATTTTATTATATATAGTATTTTAACTATATTTAAACTATTTTATATTTTAACTTATAATTATTGTAATATAAACTATTTTAATAAAAATCAATTTCAATATAAATTATTTTAATATAAACTATTTTACTAACTATTTTATCTTAAACTATTTTAACTTATAACTATTTATATAAATTATTTTATCTTATAAACTATTTTATTATATATACTATTATTGATATCTAAACGGTTTAAGGGAAATGCTATACTTTCAAAGTATTATGATTTCCAAAATGCTATTATTTCAATGCTGTGATCTTCGAAGTGTTTTGATTTTTAAAGACTATGATTTCGAAAGCGTTATAACTTTGGAAAGTGATATGATTTTTGGAAATTTATATATTTGAAATGGAAATGATACCGGATTGATTTGGTACTGAAATTTAAATGATATATTATTGCTTTGATTTTTTGAAATATAGATGATATATTGATTTGGTTTTTGGAATTTAAATGAGATATTATTGCTTTGATTTTTGATATGGAAATGATATATTATTGAATTGGTTTTGAAATGGAAATGATATATTATTGAATTGGTTTTGAAATGGAAATGATATATTCTTGAATTGGTTTTGAAATGGATATGTTTTGGGTTCGAAAGTATGTATTATTTTGAAATAAATGATATGATTTTTGAAATGGTTTAAAGGATGTATTTTGATTTGAAACATAAACTATTTTGAAATTTATAACCATGGGTTATAATAAAGATTGGTTGTTAAAGAGACCGGGATCAGATATGACATTCTCTCTGTCAATACTGAATACCACTTTAACAATTGTGTACGCGGTGGAGTTTCCAGAATGAAGTAGGATGGTGGCGACGATCCTAAAGGTATATGCGTGGACCCAACTCCCGTGAGTTGGCATAAGGTGGCTAAAACAGGAGCGATCTCGGGCCAATGAGGTAGCACCTCTGACCGGACACACTTCTTCGAACCATTCTATTACTTTGTGATTGTTTGGGTGCACCCCTTGATTTGGGAGTGTTGTTCGAGGTGGAGCGGTAGTGGCTGCTATGCGTTTCCATCAGTCTGTGTGCGTAATTGGTATATCTACCCTGGCATTACCTTGTGTGCCATGTCACCTACCATATCGAGCTTTACTACGAGTTTCTATTTGTGTCGTACCTATGGAGTATCTTCTCGTAGCCTCTCGGGGTATGAAGGTACTGTATAGACTATTGGCACTATTATGTGTTAAGGGCTATATGGGTAACCCCTTAACGCTATTTAAAAGTATGTTTATTTTATATTAGACATTATTATAATAGCGCAATATTACTACATAGTAGATAGTTTAACGGATCCTTAGAGGATGGTTATCCCAAACATCCTTTAAGTTACTTGTATTTCAGTTGATATTTCACATGAGTTGGATTTATTAATATAAGAATGTTAATCCTGACTCGAGTGTTTGTGTTTTGCTTTACGCTCGGGTCAGACTGAGTGATACAGCATTTGAGACTCACCTTTGGAGTTGGAGCTTCGCTTGGAGACCCAGCTATCTATCGATTCTGCTATCAGTTATTCAGTTGATTCCAGTGATGTGTTCAGATCTTGTATTTGACTATTGTATTGAGACATATATGTATTCGAGACTTCTGATGTATCTTGTTTAACTCTGTTATATATATGGTAGCTTCATGAACTACTATTCTTTTATTTCCGCTGCTTATCGTTTATTACTCTGTGTCTGTGGTTCTGTGATTTGTTTATTTACTGTATATGCTGAGGTTTGCCAAATTTAAATTAACAATCCATTATTTTGAATTATTCAATTCCGGCATATGTGGATTTATTGTCGATTTGAATGGTCCAAAATACTGGGTCGTTACATGTGGTATCAGAGCTCTGGTTTTAGGCAAAACTCAGCATATAGAGTAAAATTCAATTACAGAATCACTTTCGTTCGAGCTTGAATTCCTTTTTCTTTGACTCGGTTTCTTTGTATTTTGGAACGTTCCCTTTGGTTCCAAAGTCCATTCGTGTCTCCTCTATTCGTGTCTTTTTGATTCTGGAGTATCCCATAACTCCACTTCGAATGATCTCTATAATAAATCGACGGTCTCGCCAATCACTGAATGATTTGTAAAGGGGTGAAACTCCTTTACAGTCGGTATTGATTCATCGAAGATTTCTGTATCCTCGGTTTACGATGCTACTACCTTTTTCTATGCCCAAATTCTATCTCTAGCGATCGAATGTCGATTTGTTCCAAAATGCTACCTCGATCTTATTCTTGAAGTCACAGTTGACCCTGTGAAGGTTGCCCACGATTTATATAAGTCTATCCATCTTACCTATTTTGTT
The DNA here is from genome assembly GCA_030737815.1 of Allium fistulosum. Classification (NCBI taxonomy): domain Eukaryota; kingdom Viridiplantae; phylum Streptophyta; class Magnoliopsida; order Asparagales; family Amaryllidaceae; genus Allium; species Allium fistulosum. The sequence continues at coordinate 943,099,080 of CM060908.1, forward strand.
ATTTAATTATCTTATCTTCGTTTCGAGCCTATCTTCCAATTTGAATTCATTGATTAGAGTTCCTCTACGTTGAATCCCACCTTTGCTTTGAAATCCATTCTTGAATTATCGAGTGAGGGAGTGTATTTGTAATTAATATTAAAATGTTTTATATATTGTGTTGTTTGAGTTGTTGATGTTGATTTGTTTTTCGATCGATTCGTCTGATCAACGCTATCGATAGGATTTCCAAAACACTTGAACAGAGCAAACTGACACAATATTAATTTCAAATTTGGTAAATGAAATAAATTTTTATGATTATATTATAAATATATAAGTGAAATTTTTCTGGAATTTAATAAGTTAATTAAATTGGTTGTTTGAAATGATAATATTTTATTATCATTTATTGTTCTATAAATGAATTTATAAACATGGTTTATAAATTGATTTAAATTTAAATGAATTTAAATCAGGAATTTGAGAATTTAATTTCTGGTGATTTCAAACTTTGGTTTTAAAGTTTTAAAGTGTATGTTTTTTAAAGTATTTTCAAATAGAAATTGTTTCAAAGAATTTTAAAATGTTGAAATCAGTGCTCTCTTGTTTTGTCGCTGGAAAATAATTTCGGTGATGGCGGCCGCATCATCGACATTCATTTTCGAGTTTCGAAGTGGAGAGACCATTCTGTTGCTTTGCTACATTTTTATTTTGGAAAAATTAATTTGATTTGAATTTCCAAAGTATGACTTGGTTTATAATATATATATATATATATATATATATTTTGGTATATGATCATAGATTTAATTTGATATATATAGTATATATACTTATATCTAAATGGTTTGAATTGAAATCGGAAATTTAACTCTTAAATTCTTGAATAAATATTTAAATTGGAATAGTTAAATTGGAAAATTTTACTTGTATAATACCCAATTTCATTCTAATATAACTTATTTAAATTATTCAGAAGTTGAAAATGTAATTGGATAATATACAATATAAAGAAATTTATAAATAAAATTTGAGTGGTTATAATAAATGTTATACACTTAAATTTTATTATAAAGATGTTAATAGAGATGAACAGAATAATAAGTTAATTGAATAATAGATGAGACAAATAAATTTTTTTTGAAGGAATTAATAAATTGAAATAAGATCAACTTATGGAAATACCTTGAATTTAAAATCAAGTATTGAATATAAATTAATTTAAATTGAAATTTATATGGTTTAAATTAATTTATATGGTTTAAATATATGTAATAAGATATATGCGAAATAAACTTAATAATAATTTGGAATAAAAGAATTAAATTTGTTAAATAAAATATGAGTATAATAAATGAAATATTATACAAATTGATGGTTTAGAAATTTTAATTGAGGATGAATAGACAACAAGATAATGAATTTAGAAATAGATAGATTGATTTAACTTAAGTGAAACCAAGTGGATTAAACCAAATTGTTAAATATTAATTAGTTTAATTTGAAATTATATGGTTTAAATTAATTGTTTTATCTTGTCTTTTAATTTATTTTTCTTTTTGGTTGCTTCTACTCTCCTACCTCCTTCATTTTCGGGGACGAAAAGTTTTGAGTGGGGGAGAGTGTAACGACCCGTAAATTTTAAATAATTTTTATTTGTTTATTTAATATATTTAACTGAAATTTGTGAAATTTTAAACAATAAAATTTGAAATTTAAAATTGATATTTGAAATGCGTCTGTTTTAACATAGCAACTGGTAAATTTTCATCAGATAATTTGGAAGTTTATTTTCGTGTGTAATTTTATTTCAATTTATATCAGTTAAAATTGAAGATAATAAAAGTGTTCTGAAACCTAAATATGTCAAAATGAGAAAATTTATTTAGAACACTCTGAATCAGACTGCGAAATTCGTTTCGTGAAATTCAGATGTTTCTAGCTCCGTTTGGATTTTTCCGTACGGAATAACAACATATATCGGTACCGATTATCGACTTTTGATCGGATGATCGTACCACTAATATCTGTATACCGTTTTGATCGTCTCATCGTGCTGATCTCCATGGTATATTCAATTCAGTGTTTTGATGTCAGATACACAATGGAATCTGTAGAACTGATAATCGTATCAGTTCTGATATTGGGACTTTTGGGTACCTATGTCTTTCCATTTTCCACGTAAATGAGTTGGCATCTGTTATTAATAATTTCAGCTCTTTAGACTTTCAATTTCTTTGGTTTAATATATATGTTGGTTCACGTTTCGTATGCCTCTGGCACCCTTTCATCCATTTCTGGAAAAAAAGAAAGGGGCAAACAAAGTTTTCATTTCTCTTGTAGCCAAACATTCCTCTTCTGTCATTTCCTCACCCACCTACTCGCAAGCAGCCCAACGTTAGCCCCACCTCCTCCAACCGGTCACGAGCACCAATCCAAATAGTCTCACCGTGATGACCTGCCACCTCAGCCTTGGCCTCACCGAAACCCGAGCTTGCCACAAGATCCAATGCCCACAGCTGCCGAGCACTATCATCACTCCGCCAATCTCCTCATTCCACACAGTTTATGCAAGTCGTTCATTTTGGTTAAAGATATATTCATTTAGAGGTACGTGTGTGTGTATATATATAGTATATATCATTTTATTTAGTATATCCGTATCTATATATATATATGTATTTAGATTTTCGGAAATTATATTTGTTTTGTGTACGCATATATGTATGTATGTATAAATGTTTTGCTGTTGTATGGAATAGTTATATATATATAATATAATCGGTTGGTTGTATAAATATTATAAATGTTAGTTTATACAAGTTTTAAAATTTGTTATTTCATAATATGTTAGCTATATGGGTATGTACTACTCCTTATGGATAGCTGCTGTCTACATTTTTTTTGTTATCTTCACGATCTGGGCTTATATATATAAGATATATGTGTTATTATATTATATTTCATTGTGTATATTTTTCCTATATACGGTTTTAAGTGTTGTATTAATATAGGTGCTTTATGTTCATTTACAATTTATATTAAAGGAGAGTTCACTTCTCTATTCCTATCCAAGTAGCAGGCTATAGTTGTCATTTTATATATAGTATATATGTTGTACGCATATATGTTACATGCATAGTAATTATTTTGGTTCAAAGTCATTTTATACCTATGTATTTAAGATTTTGTTTTGGAATGGATTTAAGTATAATATGTATGAAATATTTGCCTGAAGCCTATTTTAGTTTTTAACAAAATTTACTTTGGCGTGCCTGTTATATAATATGTACTGTACGTTATTGAAGTATAAAGTAATATGTATATATTTTAAATATATGTTTAATTTAATAAAGTGATCTTGGGATATATAAAGATTTATGTTGTTATATGTATGTTTAAATATAATATTGATTTATATATATATATATTTTAAGATTTTTATTTTTGATATGTTTTTGATTAAACAATGATTTTGAATTTGAAAATATAAAGATTTGTTTGTATATTGGGTTTGAAATATATGTATAAATATAGATTTTATTTTGATTTGTGTTTAACTTGAATGTTGATTTTTGAAAAATTTAAATATATGTGAAATATTTTGGTCCTCATCGATTCCTATTTATCAGCTTTTGTTCTTCGTGCCTGCTTTCTTCATCGAATTCGTGCCCATCTCATTTTGCTTTGGAATTTGTAGCTTGCTCTGTTGTCAATCTCTCTAGCCTCGAAAGGTGAGCAATCACTCAGATTAACGTTCTTATATTTATTAAATTTGATTTCAATTGAAATGTCAATTGAAATATGCTGCTGTTAGTTATTTACATTGTTATATATGCTATTATCTGTATCTGTTTACCTGTGACATCTGACACCATTATCTGTTATTTATATTGATGATTTATTCCTGCTATGTTATTATCATATATGTTATCACTCTGCAAGTTCCCTGTTAGTATAGAATTCACTATGGGTTGAAATGATACATACCCAAACGATCTGTAGAGTAGGAGAAAATCGTTATGGGTTGAAATGATAAACCCAAGCGATTTTCATTTGAATTGAATTTGGGATTGCGGGTTGAAATGATATATACCCGTATATATTTAAATTGCAGATTGAAATGAAAAATATCTGTATCACTTGACCATAGGATAGAAAATTTTATACAGACAACGCTGGTCTATATATAAATATTTTGAAAATGATTTCTTTGGTTTTGAAAAGAAATATATGGTTTTACTTGAAATTTTGATTTTTAAAGATTTATTAAAGTTGATTTAATAAAGTTGATATATAAGTATTTATTTAATATCTATATTTTTAGATATAGAGTTTATAATTATTCAGGTTGGAAAGATAAATTTGAAATTGGTTTGAAATTATATTTATTTAAGAATTATAATTAAATAAGTTTGATTTGAAATTTATTGAATTCGAAATTTTAAAGATGTGTTTACAACTTGAAATTGATTAAAGGTGACTTAAATGGATATTTCAAACTTATATAAATTTAAATGGGATATTTTGTTTTTCTAAATTTGTAAATTGAAGTTGTATTTAAATGTTATGGAAATGATTAAGTTAATATTTCAAAACTAAATTATTGTAAAGTGAATTTAATATGTATATAAATTTATCGAATTTAGTTTTGAAATGTTGAATATTTAAAGCATTGAAATATATTGAAATCGAAATGGTTTATTTGTGGTTCAAATCGGTATTTGAAATCGATATAATTTGAAATGTTTAATTGAATTGAAGTTGAAATTATGAATTGAGATTTGAACTAAGTTGAATTAGGAAGTCGAGTTGATTTGAATCGATTTGTGAATTTGAGGAAAATATTTTATTATATAAAGTATTTTAACTATATTTAAACTATTTTATATTTTAACTTATAATTATTGTAATATAAACTATTTTAATACAAATCAATTTCAATATAAATTATTTTAATATAAACTATTTTACTAACTATTTTATCTTAAACTATTTATATAGATTATTTTATCTTATAAACTATTTTATTATATATACTATTATTGATATCTAAACGGATTAAGGGAAATGCTATAATTTAAAATTATTATGATTTCCAAAATGCTATGATTTCAATGCTGTGATCTCCGAAGTGTTTTGATATTTAAAGACTATGATTTCGAAAGCGTTATAACTTTGGAAAGTGATATGATTTTTGGAAATGTATATATTTGAAATGGAAATGATACCGGATTTATTTGGTACTGAAATTTAAATGATATATTATTGCTTTGATTTTTTGAAATATAGATGATATATTGATTTGGTTTTTGGAATTTAAATGAGATATTATTGCTTTGATTTTTGATATGGAAATGATATATTATTGAATTGGTTTTGAAATAGAAATGATATATTATTGAATTGGTTTTGAAATGGAAATGATATATTCTTGAATTGGTTTTGAAATGGATATGTTTTGTGTTCGAAAGTATGTATTATTTTGAAATAAATGATATGATTTTTGAAATGGTTTAAAGGATGTATTTTGATTTGAAACATAAACTATTTTGAAATTTATAACCACGGGTTATAATAAATATTGGTTGTTAAAGAGATCGGGATCAGATATGACATTCTTTCTGTCGATACCGAAAACCACTTTAACAATTGTGTACGCGGTGGAGTTTCCAGAATGAAGTAGGATGGTGGCGACGATCCTAAAGGTATATGCGTGGACCCAACTCCTGTGAGTTGGCATAAGGTGGCTAAAACAGGAGCGATCTCGGGCCAATGAGGTAGCACCTCTGACCGGACACACTTCTTCGATACCACTCTATTACTTTGTGATTGTTTGGGTGCACCCCTTGATTTGGGAGTGTTGTTCGAGGTGGAGCGGTAGTGGATGCTATGCGTTTTCATCAGTCCGTGTGCGTAATTGGTATATCTACCCTGGCTTTGCCTTGTGTGCCGTGTCACCTACCATATCGAGCTTTACTACGAGTTTCTATTTGTGTCGTACCTATGGAGTATCTTCTCGTAGCCTCTCGGGGTATGCAGGTACTGTATAGACTATTGGCACTATTATGTGTTAAGGGCTATATGGGTAACCCCTTAACGCTATTTAAAAGTATGTTTATTTTATATTAGACATTATTATAATAGCGCAATATTACTACATAGTAGATAGTTTAACGGATCCTTAGAGGATGGTTATCCCAAACATCCTTTAAGTTACTTGTATTTCAGTTGATATTTCACATGAGTTGGATTTATTAATATAAGAATGTTAATCCTGACTCGAGTGTTTGTGTTTTGCTTTACGCTCGGGTCAGACTGAGTGATACAGCATTTGAGACTCACCTTTGGAGTTGGAGCTTCGCTTGGAGACCCAGCTATCTATCGATTCTGCTATCAGTTATTCAGTTGATTCCAGTGATGTATTCAGATCTTGTATTTGACTATTGTATTGAGACATCTATGTATTCGAGACTTCTGATGTATCTTGTTTAACTTTGTTATATATATATATTAGCTTCATGAACTACTATTCTTTTATTTCCGCTGCTTATCGTTTATTACTCTGTGTCTGTGATTCTGTGATTTGTTTATTTACTGTATATGCTGAGTTTTGCCAAATTTAAATTAACAATCCATTGTTTTGAATTATTCAATTCCGGCATGTGTGGATTTATTGTCGATTTGAATGGTCCAAAATACTGGGTCGTTACATTTTGATTCAAATATCGAAGTGGATTTTGGAGTGTGGGATCGTGTTCGCGAGGTAGAGAACGGGTGACTCCCGGATTTCGACGAGGTCCGATCACATCTAGGGGGGCACGACCGTGGCTATGGTGGAAAGCTGTAGGTTGGATGCATTTTCCAAGAGGCGCTCGTGTTCATCGTAGTGGGGATGGGTGCGTAGGGGAGAATCAGAGGAAGTAGGTGGCATTGTCGGTTAGGGGAATCGTAGACGAGAGAGGGAGAACGTAGGAGGCAAGGTTCGGCATGGAGGAGTTCAAAATCTGGAAGTGGGATTTGATTTTGGGAAGAAGCTTCTTTTTGGGCCGGGTCGTGTACAGGGGCATGGGCTTTGTTTATATAAAAAAAACAAGTTGTAAATTTTATATTTAAATTCGTGTAAACGTAAAAACTGTATAACTCCTGCATGCGAAGTCGAAATTGAACGAAACGTTTTGCATTGCGATCACGGTGACGAGGACTTCGCAATGAAACTGGTTTGGACGAATTTGGAGATTCCAGAATTTTTAGCTAAATTCGAACGCGTTCGAATTTAATCGAAACCATAACGCAGGAGCGATAGAAAATAAATATTAGTAAATCTCACTCATTTTTGGATTGCTAGTTTAATTTAAATTGTTGAAATTTTAAATTATTGGTTGATTGGATGATTTGATAATTATTATTATCAGTTGGATGTTATAATATATATAGTAGTATATATTAGTAATTGGATTGATTTTTCCCGCCTATTGGAGCAGATGAGACCCTATGCGCCCCGCACAATAGCGGATGACCCTATATACTATGATATCCCGCATCAAAGCGGGATTGGTCTTTTTGTGATTTATCAAACATCTACGGATGCAGGAAAAACAGGTTGGAGGGATCCAACTGGATTCCTCATAAATGTAGAATTTATTTTCATATATAGTGATAAATGATATGTTTAAATAATCTATGGTAGATTATAGTGTGATTTGAATTTATTGGATGTTATGGTAGTTTTGGCCTAGATTTTGGTATTTTTAAATACCAATAATATATGTTTTGAATTTGTAAAGAAATTTGGGATTTTGGAAGTGAAGTGTGTATATAGAGTTTTGAACTAGTTAAAGGAAATTGATTGGGATAAAATAAATGTTTGGACTTTAAATTTGTACTTAACTATTTCGTGTTATTATAAATAGAAATTTGGAAAAAAGTATATAAAGGATTTAAAAAAATATATTTCTTAGGTGATACTTGTTTAAATATAAAAGGTTTGAAAATCGAGATTTAAAATACACTGGGAGAATAAAAGGGAATTTTGGAAATAAATATAAATTTGGTTATACTGGATCTTAAATAAGATTCTTAAATTTGCGAAATGAAAGTAGAATCGAGATTTGGTTGGTTTTGGAATATAGTTTGGATTATTTAAGAAGTTGATTTATAAATGGAATTTAATTTCAGAAATCAATTTATGACGGATTTAAGCGATGTGAAACCGTTATAAACTGGAAATGAGATTATGGGATTTATAAACAATGTTTATAAATAAAGGTGAAATGAGTATCAATTGATAAATTGAAGATATAAATTCACGGTGAGAATTTATAATAAGATGGGTAGAACGGTTTAAAAAGAAAATGATAGATTTTACTTTTGGAAATGTGAAAAAGGGATTTATGAAATTGGGGACGTAAATCGAATGGTGATGAATGTAGAGAGATTTATTAATATTAGACTGCCTATATTGGAATTGAAAAATATATTTGTATCGAGAAGTCGTGTTTGATTTAAAAAGAGGATTTTAATTATTAAACTAGGTAATTTAAAAATGTTTTAGCATAAAAATATTTCAGAAAGTTAGTTATTTAAATATTTTTAAATTATCAAAATGAATTATATGTTTTATAAACAAGTCTGGTAAATCAATTAGAATTTTATCAATAAATCAAAATTTATTATTGTTTCAAAGTTATGTAATTATTTAAATTGTTTAAAATTATATTTAATTATTAAATAAAGTTTTTCGGAAAGTAATGGTATACTTTCATGGCGAAATCGGTAGGCAGAGATTGCCTACAGTTAAGTTTGGATTTCTCCGGGATAGAGACGTAATCATTGAGCTGCGAATCCATGGTTGATACCGCATGGTGCTTTCCATATTTATTTTAAAAAAGGATTTTCAAATATTTTTTTTGAAGGAAATGGTTTGTGAATATACTTATTTCGGTGAGATAAGTATATACTTTTGAATAAAGAGATTTAATTAAGGAACCCCGGAACTTATAGAATTCGTTATAATCGAGTTAAGGAATTTACAATATAAATTGTGAAGGGTTTTGAGAAAAGATAAATAAATGGTACCTTCCCTAAGTGTTGGGAAGTAAGGGGTTTAGAAAAATATATTTTTAAATATTTTTCTAAGTGTTGAAATAAGAGATGGTTTGAAATATCCTGATATGGATATAAGTATTTGAGTTGTCTCAAATATTGAAAATTGGGAAGGGATTTGAATATATATATCTTATAAAGATATTTTGAAAATAGATTTTGGAAAACTATAATTTGGGTCTAGTGACTGCTTATGGATGTTATATCGATAGTTAAATAACCAACTATCAAGTATTAGCCAATTTCGTTGATCGTTTCGAAGAGACTGGGATCGAATTTAATTATTCGAAAACCACTTCGATCCAATTTGAGCATTACAAATGGATATCGTGAAGATGGTGAAGACAGTGATTCGGTTTGTCCAGACCTAGGACAACTTGTATGGACGAATGCTATCAAAACATCGTCATTGGAGGACGATGAGCATTCTAAGTGAAATTGTTCTTGAAAGGTAATCGTAGCCTCAAGCCTCATCAACTGGAATGACTACAAATCAGGGGATATGCAGCAAGGCTAAGTGGGTCATACCCAATTAGTTTATGCTATCACCTTTCTAGATACCCTCGGATATATTATTAATTATGGATATGGTGGTGCATGGAAAAAGAGCTCTTGATAAGGGTTGGAACACCCGGGGTGATAACATATTCGATTCTATCCAGGTTAGGGATAGGGTCAGTCTTGTGTTGTAGGGGATCTCGGTGAGGTCCTCGGTATATTTTCTAGATGTGTACCGTGATAGGTGGTACCCCAGTGCCTAGTCATTGTATGGAATCCATTCTCCAATAAGCGCCGTACAGTTTTGATTGTGCCCAACTATGCTAAAACGTGAGATGCAAGCATTTCAGCTATTTTCTATTTACTTTGTTTAGACACTATTATAATATCATATGATTTTAATATAAAGTGTTTTGGTTATCGTAAGGTAAAAACCCATTGTATTTATGTGTGGCGCAGTCTTACGAAATACCTTTGTTTTTCAAAGGATTTTGATAACTTTCAATAATTCAAATTGAGTGTGTTTTCTCACGCTGGTTTTCCAGACTGACTCGGGTGTTATTTTATTATAATGCTTGGGTCAGACCGAGTATTACAGATTCAGGTTAGGATGCTATGGAGCTCGGAAAATGAGCTGGATGATAGAGACATATGCCACATACTTGATTATATTCCGCTGTGTATTGTAGGCTGTATAGTCAGTACGATTGAGGACAAGTTATTATAACTGTCCAGTATTGAGTTATTGATTATTGTACTCTGATGATGTAATATATGAATAACAGTTATAATTATTTTTGTATAAAGTCATGTTATTATCTATTATATATTGTTCCGTTGAATGTAAGATTCTGCGTTGTTGCTTTTGTTTTCTTCTTCTATCTCTTTCTTCTTCACCCCTAAAGATTTTTATTTCCATTCAATTTGAGTTGAACTGATGTGAATTATGGTCGACTCAAAGGGTACGGAGATACGGCCCTTTACATTATGTAAAAAAGAAACTCCGTCTGCATGTCAGTTGTAAGTTTAGTAGTTTATGTTCATTTTTGCGAGTAAATCTCATTTTTAAAAAGAAAGTCTTTACCTTTATTATATGGTGATAATATATGCTAATTGCTTGAGTTTATATATGCGGAAAGTAATGATTGCTTGGTTTGGTTTCCGCTTTAAGCGGATGACATCTTTGACAATTAGTTATTGACTTGAGATTCATTCGAAATGTTTAAATAATAATTTATGAGTAATGCTATCTCCATGTTGTATAGATGTTATTAGCTTTTGTATATATGTATATGCTTATTTTATGGGATGTTTGGTTAATATGTATGGACTATAAAATGTTTATGGAAATGTTTGTATAACGATTATCACTATATCGGCACTTTGAAAATATCATCTTTTTGAAAAATCTTTTTGTATATTTTTCTGCTTGGGTTTTGACAAAGTCAGTTAATCCTTTAAATAATGATGTGTTTAAATTTAATTTATAATTTTATTAATGAGGTTTAAATTTAATTAATCATTTCAACTAATGATGTCTAAGGTTAATTATCGTTTAAATAATGATGTATTAAAGTTAATTAATCGTTTTAATAAAGATATTTAAAATTAATTAATCATTTTAAATAATGACGGTTAAGGTTAATTATTTATTTAAATAATGATGTGTTTAAAGTTAACTAATCATTTTACTAATGATGTTTAAAATTAATTAATCATGTTAACTAATGTTGTTTAAGGTCAATTAATCATTTAAAAACTGATGTATTAAAGTTAATTAATCATTTTATTAATGATGTTTAAAATTAATTAATCATTTTAAACAATGATGTTTAAGGTTAATTAATCATTTAAATAATCATGTATTAAAGTTAATTAATCATTTTATTAATGATGTTTAAAATTAATTAATCATTTTAAGAATGATGTCTTAAAGTTAATTAATCATTTTAAATAATGGTGTTTTAAGTAATTAATCATGTTTAAAGTTAATTAATCATTTTAGAAAATGATGACTGAAGTAATTAATCAAAGTTAAAAGTTAATTAATCAATTTTAATAACTTTGTTTGAAGTTAATACTCATGGTGTGAAATCCCAGCACAAGTTCGATTTCAAAAGTTTGATTTGGTTATGGAAAGAATAAGAAATTTAATTTCCGTAAACGATATCGCTTATATGGAAAGGATACGGTCATACTCTTAGCATTAAATGTTGAGGTATGGAACGCGTCTATCTCGAAGGTTAAAAATGTTGTCAAGGCAATGCCTAAAGATAACACTACTTTCATTTGCCCGGCTTCATTTTCAACCGAGGGATAGTACAAGTTTGAAATCGACAAGTAGTGGTAAGTGTATGAGATTTAATTTCCATATACAATCATTTTGATTATTTTTTATAGTTGATTTATTAACTATCGATTCAGCTTTCTCTCTGTATATCATCAGTTTAAGACAATTTGTTGCTCATTTGAGCATTGATATCCTTTGTTGAAAATGACTAAAACCAAAGCGCGAGTGGGGGCCAAGCTATGTGGTGTTGCTCCCTTGGGTATTATCACATCTACTCTAGATTGGGTTCGATTATATGCGCACTAAGATGTGAAATACTCGGATTCTCGGTAAGGTTGGCGCAGTTTGGCTTGGTATTTCCATACATTGACAAGGCACTGAGGTACCACCTGCCACAGTGCACCTTTAGAAAAATATATCGAGGGCCAACCTATGACCCCCTTCCAACACAGAGTTGGCCTACCCCTCTAACATGATAAGCCCGATTGCATCATCCCCTAGGCACCAAGGCTGCAAACCTATTGCACTTAGCCCTACCCTTTCCATGTGCACTCATACCAAAATCCATAAATATCGATCTAGATCAAGGAATGATGCTCCTAATGGCAGCGAACCACATTGTTCTATTACATATCCCTTGTTTTACTCATTATCGAGTTGTGAGGCTTGTAAGGTGACGATTACCTTTTCCTTTCTTAGCAATTCCACTTGGAATGCTAACACTGCCCTCTAGGAAACAATACAATGCTAGCATTCATCCATACAAGTTGTTCAAGATATAAACAAACCGAAGGGACTACTTCTACTATATCCTTTTTGGAATCACCTTCAAGATTTGTAGTAAGTAGCCCTTGCACTTCAAAGAACTCTACATTCGATTCCATCATCTTGAACCAATCACGAACCTCTTCCAAAGCATTGAATATGTATATGGTTTTGAAGTGGTTATGGTTTCAAGTCATATCGTATAAATACACTCCCCCGCTTACTGGTTGCTCCAAAACCAATCGATAGATTTCAGTAAAATCAACTCCGGTTCTTTTGGAAATAAACAAACAATACATAAGCGCATAGATCACCTCCTAACCATTTAAGTGGACGGATTTCCTTATCCTTTTCCCTAGAAGAACATGAGTCTATACGCACAATATAGCATCACCAAAGATAACTGTACCATATAATTCCCCTGTTTCTTCTAAATATTTCCAGAGTTATATTTGGTCAAGATATGATAGTCGGTTATTTAACTATCAAATAAACGAAACAATCAAATCATAGTTTAATTCTATATGAAACCAAGCATGATTAAGCACATAAGCAACCGCTAGACCTCTTTAATTAATCCTTTCATTAGATAAAATCTCTTTTCAATTATTTGGAAAATATTCATATACTCTGAATGATATAATTATATTCACAAACACCACAGTTTTAATACTTAGAAAATGTATCCATATACTTATCCCAACGGTATAAGTATATTTATAAATCTTAAGACAAATTTCCTATTTTCTAAATTCATATGTTAAATGGGCTAAAAACAAATTTTATTTAAAACCTCATTTACGATAAACTCAAAACACTTGTAGCGACCCGAAAATTTTAACGATTTTAAATAACGTAATTAGCTAAAATTTTCATGAAAATATATAACAAAAATTTTGCAATGAAAATTTGATATTTGGAATACGTCCATTTAAACATAGCAAGTGTCAGATTTTCATTGGAAAATATGTAAGTTTGTTTAGTTGTGAAATTTCAATTTATTTTAATTTAAAATCAGTTAAAGTAGATGAAAATAAAATATTTTTGAAATCTGAATATATTTTTTAATATAAGAAAATTTTAAACCATTTTCTGAGTGAGATGTAATATTTCATTTCGCCAAATTTGGACTACTCTAGCTCCGTTTATCTTATTTTCAACGTTTTAACAGCATTTTCGGCAGCGAAAAATCGAGTTTTGATAGGAGGGTCGTGTCACTTATATATGTGTTCCATTCTGTTCATCTCGTCGTGCTGATCTCCATAGTATATTCATTTGTGCATTTCGGTGTCCGGTACACGGTGAAATCTGCGAAACGATTAGACGTATCGGTTCCGAATTTGGGTCTTTTGGTTTCCTGTGTCCATTTAATTAACCACCGTGTAAACCAAATAGCCACTAGCAATTAATATTTCCTGAAATTTAGTTTTGACTTTCACTCTTCCCTATATTCAATTTATAATTCTTGGTTCGTTCCATTTTCCCTGGATCCATTTCAATATAATATAGCTTCTGCCATTCCTACTCTCTTCTTCTCTGCTTTTCGAACTGTTCATAAAAAAAATACTATTTGCATTCGTTTTCTCTCAAAAACCAACTCGTCTCTTCCCCTTTCTTTCTCCGACCACCATCACTCTCACTGCCACCCATGACTCCGACCAAACCTACCTCCTCGTCTCCCTTCCCTCCACCTATAACCACCTGTAAACCCTATTGCGACCACTCTGACCCAGTGCTCAGCCCACGCAAACCCCATCACCTCCATCCGCCTATTGCTAAACCCAACCGTCGCTTGACTATCCACTTCAACTCCGTCCACTCGCCTCCCCACCGTCATCCGCTTGCTCGCACACAGACCGTCATTGCTCCGACCCGCCTCCGCTTGTAAAGCAATCTTCCAACCTTCCCATTACTTCTCCGACCTTCACCTACCCTCTAGCTTACCAACCCCGCAAGCCATCAACCAGCCACCTGAATTCACATCAGCGCCGTAGCCTTTCCCACATCACCAGCCCTTCCGCCTCAACCCATACTCCACTCAAACACACCCCTCCGAACAGATTGCTGTCGACCCGGAACCTGACCCAGACTCTTCGGCCTTGCTTCCCTAGCCGTAGCGGCCACTAACTCTTCTCATTTTATATAAAATAATAAATTTTAAAAAAAGGAGTGACATATTTATATATATATGATATGTATATGTTCATCGAATTTATCGTGTTTGCGGAGGCGGGGCCGGAATTTGTTGTGCTGTGCTTCGGAATATATATATATTATATATATATATATATATATATATATATTGTTTTCATCAAATTCATCGTGTTCAAGTCGCTTTGCTGTGCTTTGGAATTTGTGGTTTGGATTCGTAGCTTGTCGTGTTGTCTATTTCCTCTAGCCTCGAAAGGTGAGCGATAACTCATGATTGACATTCTTATATTTAGTAAATTTAATTCACATGAAACGATGATTGAAAACTGTTATTAAAATTAAAATTGTCAGTAATTAAATTGTTGAATATGATATGTTATTATTTAAATCGTTCACCTATGATTGATATATGACACCATAACATGTTGTATATATATTGTATTTAAATTTGTTAATTATTATATATGCTTAATCTGTAACAACCCTGGTTTTGATGGTTACCTGTAATGTTAAATTATAACGGTGGTTATAATTTAATATTAGGAATAAAAATTAATTGGAGATTTTAAATTGTTTATTTTAATTAAACAATGGTTTTAAACATAAAATATGAAAATAAAGTTTAGAATCTTTATTTTTGGTTGTTGTGATAAAAATGAGTGAAATATGGTTTCAATTTAGAGAAAGGCAATAATTTTAATAATTATTGCCAAATGTTTCTTCTATTAATTTTTAAAAGAAGTATTTGTTTTAATATGTGGTATATTATAAATAAAAAGGTAGAATTTTGTTTAAAAATAAGTTTTGGATATAAAAATGATGTTAAAATGGTTTATTGCATTTAATTATGCAAGAAAATAATTTTTGTGTAATTTTTGGAGTTAAAAAATAGCATTTTATGTAAATATTTGTGTAAATTGGGTTTTTATTTAAAAATAAGAGTTTTTAATAATAAAAATATTTTTTTATAACTAAATTATCTTTTTATTCATTGTAAAATGTTTTATTAAACATGGAAATATGTTTGTTTGATTTATTTTGTTGTAAATCTTGTTTAAATATGTTGTTTGATTAATTACATAAGAGTGTTAGTGTTACTTGAGAAAATAGGTTTCTTCTTCTCAGAATTATGTAGGTACAATACATC
This sequence comes from Allium fistulosum, assembly GCA_030737815.1. Lineage (NCBI taxonomy): Eukaryota > Viridiplantae > Streptophyta > Magnoliopsida > Asparagales > Amaryllidaceae > Allium > Allium fistulosum. The sequence goes on from CM060908.1 coordinate 943,115,018, forward strand.
TTCCTCTAACCAGAAAACAGAAAGAAGAAATAAAAATTGAGAAAGCTATCTCCTCTTCTAAACCCTAAGCCTAAATCTCCAATAAATCCACTTATTTGTTGATAATAATCAAATTGAAGCTTTCTAATTTTAGATAATCCCTTCCAAACCATAGATTTTTCCATCAAGTTTTGATTTTGGGTTTGGGTTTGTCTGTAATATGTTTCTTTTCTCTTGCATGTTGATGTACTATTCTTTTACAGGCTTTTGAAGCTATTTCAAGCACTAAGCTCTTGTTTTTCTTTAGAAAATTCAAGTTTGCTCTTTAAATGGTAAAGGTGAGTTAGTAACTCACATTATCAAGCTAAATCAGTGCAATGCAAGCTGTAATATGTGCAAAAAGTAGGTTATTGTATACGTTTTTACTAATTCTTAGTTTACAGTACATTTTTGTTCTGAGTTGCTACTTTGAGTATTAATATCTTCTTATTCCTGTGTCGAAATTCGTTGATTCTTATTTCATTTGAAAGTTGAAGTTTTCTATTATGTGCATACCAATTTTTAGTTCAATCTGAGGTCGTTTGGTCCACTGTTTCATGCCTGTAAGTTGAACCCGAGATGGTTTTCAGGCCTATACACATTTCCATTTTCCAAACTACTACAAACATGGTCTGAATCCATGTTTGAGACAGAGTATCTCTTTTATTTCATGTCAAAATTCATTGATTCTTTTTTTATTTGAAAGTTGAAGTTTTCTACTATGTGCATACCAATTTTCAGTGCAATCTGAGGTTGTGTGGTCCTCTATTTCTTGCCTGTAAGTTGAACCCGAGATGGTTTTCAGGCTTGTACACATTTCCATTTTCTGAGCTACTGCGAACATGGCCTGAGTTCATGTTTGAGATAGCGTATCCTTTTCATTTCCTATCGAAATTCATCGATTATTTTTTTATTGAAAGCTAAAGTTTCTTGCTATGTAAATACCAATTTTTAGTTCAATCTGAGGTAGTTTGGTAACCTGTTTCATGCCTGTAAGTTGAACCCGACAGGGTTTTCAAACCTGGGCAGAATTCAACATGGCTTGAGTCCATGTTTAAAATTTCATATCTTTACTATTTCATGTCGGAATTCAGTGAATCGTTTTTCGTTTCATAGATAAATTGTTCTACTTTGTGTGTATCAAATTTCAGACCATTCCAAGGTCATTAAGCCATTCAAATTATGTCTGAAAGTTGAACCCGAAGAAGATTTCAGACCTGGGTATTGTTTTTGCCTGTGCACTTTTTTTTGTTCTGCCTTGTTTTCCCATTCGATTTTTGACTTATGCATCTTGTATTTGTGACATTTCTGAACTGTTTTGAAGGCCATGAAGCTTATCAATAGGCGATCTAGAATTTTGGTGAATTTGTGATTCAAAATGAATCGATTTTGAGATGATTTCGAATGTCGGTTTTCGATATTTTTCGATGTTTTACCTTGATTTCGAGCACGAGTTTTTCTAAATAATTTAAAATGATATTTAAAATAAATTGGCTTTTGAAATAATTATTATATAATATTTATAAATTATTTTAAAGCTATAAAATTATATATTCTCCATAATAAGAGAATTTCAAAAGTGTTTTCCAAAATGATTTCGAAAATTGTTTTAAAAGCTTGTTTTCTCAGACAAATTATTTTCTATATAAAATACACGTTATTGCAATATTCGAGCGAATGAGAAGGAGAATTAAACGATTGGGTAAAACATATGGTATGGGACATGTGCATTTATCTTTTTGGTTAATTCCTGACTTGTCCATTTGATCGTTTTGACCTTCGGGTCGTATTTGCCGATGAGATGAGGCATATATTTTTACTACTTTCTGGTGTGGCATTGGCTAGAGGTTAGTAAACCGATTAGTTAGAACATGTGGTATGGGACACACTGTTAACACTTTTCGGGTTCCTATCTGTGAGTTTGTGACACATTTGTGTAAGAGACGTATTTGACAGTACTGGACCTTCAGGTCATTTGTCCTTCGGGATGTTTCTCTAAAGGACGTATTTGTCCATTGAGACGTATTTGTCCTTCGGGATGTTTGTCTAAGAGACGTATTTGTCCTATGGGATGTTGTCCTTCGGGACGTTTGTCTAAGAGACGTGGCGCATTATTTTGAGAGAACGGTACTTGGTGGGCTTTGGCCATAAGCACGTGCTATATCTTTGAGATTGTAACGACCTGTCTTTTTGGACGCTTTAAGCAGACACACGCGTCAACTCAAACCATACAAAGTGGCAGATTGTTATTGGGGTAAATAAGAAATAGAGAAAGAAACAAAAACAAATACAGAATCTCGCAGCGGAATGACAAAATATAATAATCAAATAACAGTTCATGAAGCTGTTTTACAAATAAATTTGATTATACTTATACAATACATAATCAGAGTTATAGACAACAAAAATAAATAAATAAATAAATGCAGCGGACAACATATGCAGTGGAATAAATATAATAATAATACAACTCTTCGTCTTCGTCCTCTAGAATTAAGATCTTTAATCCCAGAAATGCTCAGGCTGACCCGAGCGAATTGAAAAGACAAAACACTTGAGTCAGAACTAAAAGATCTTATGTAAGTTAAATCAACGGTAAATATGAGTGTGACGGCATCAGAGATGTTTATGGGGTTTGACATCTCCTATCCAGTGTCTAACGTGAGTGCAGTAACTTAAGAGATGTTCGGGATTCAAATCTCCTAAGGATCCGTTAAACTATATATTATGTAGTACAATACGCTATTATAATATGTCTATAGTAAAGTAAACTATTAAAATAGCGTTAAGGTGTTACCCATATCCCATTAACACATTTTATAGTGCCATAGTCTATACAGTACCGTAATACCTCCTGATCGGGCGGCTACCAGAGGATACTCCGTAGGTACGACACAAAACAAACTCGTAGTGGGAGCGCTAGGGCGTGTGAACACGGCACAACTACGCAATGCCAGGGTATATATACCAATTACACTTCCGAGCTAGTGGTAACGCATAGCCGCAACTACCGCCCACTGCGGAACACACTCCCAAATCAAAATCAAGGGTGGCCACCAAATCAATCACAAAATCAAAATATATCATTGAAGGAATGTGCCCGATCGGAGGAATGACCTCACTTGGCCCGTCAATTGCTCCTGTTTTAGTCACATCTAAGCTGACTCACGGGAGTCAGGGTCACATCATACCTCCTACAGAAATCGTTCGCCAAACCATCCTACTTTATTTCTAGAATCTTCACCACGTACACAGTTGTTAAAGTGGTTTTCGGTATTAGCAGAGAGTATGACAATATCTGAACCCGGTCTCTTTAACAACCAATCGCTTATTACACATTGGATGGTTCATTTACATTTCAAAAGTCAATTCACAAATTATATCAAAATATCATATTCTTGAAACCATAATACTTTCAAAATCATATTCACTTTGAAATCATATTCACCTTTGAAGATCATATCGTTTCCAAATCATAATTTTCCAAAATAGGATAAATCCTTACTTCAACATCATATTCAATTTAATACAACATTTAAATCCCAACTGAGGTTATAATATCATTTAACCATATTCACTTAAAATCGAGGATTTCAAATATAAACACAACTACCTTATTTAGTTTGAAATTTAGAAAGACAGTTTTAGATAGTTATAATTAGTTTAAATAGTTATAAATAGTAGAAGTACTCTAAAATAATTTAGTAATAGATTAAAATAGATAAATAGATTTAAAATAGATTAAATATAATTAAAATAGATTAACTAGCTTTAAAATAGATTAATTAGATTTAATATAAGTTAAAAATGGTTTAATTTGTTTTAAAATAAATTAAATGGTTTAAAATAGGTTAAATTGATTTAATATAGTAAATATATGTTAAACTAGTTTAATAATTTGAAAATATTAAAAATTTAGAATCTTAAAATAATAAATTTTAAAAACAGTTTATATTAAATATGAAATTTGGAATTCATATAAATTAAACTATTTATTTTATTTCAACATATCTGGACAAATTTCACATTTCCAAATCACAAAACCCAGTTTCAATATATTTCAAAGTAATATTTCAAACAATTTAATGACCCAATTCCGGTAAATTTCAATTTATACATCAAAAATTAACTTTAAAATTTCAATTAAATTCCTTTAAACAATTCCTTTAAACCAATTCCAATAATAATTCAATTTATATAAATCAAATTCTTATTTCAAAATATCATTCAATTAATTTCAAAAATTAAGGATTCAAAGATCATTTAATTTAACCAATCCAGTGTCCATATATAATTCTCTACCCTAGGGTCAAGTGATACAGATATTTATCATTTCAATCCGCAATTTAGAATTTTACGGTTATATGTCATCTCAAACCACAATCCCGAATTTAATAATAAAATCCTTAAAATCACTCGAGTCTATCATTTCAACCCCTAACGATTTTTTCCTAATCTATGGATCATTCGGGTATGTATAATTTCAACCCATAGTGAACTTGCATATAACGATATAAAATACAACATTCATTCATCCAATATCAAAATCAAGCATCCATCACAATCATCATCCAAATCAACCAAATAAATATCAGCAATTAACTAATTTACAATACAGGTATTTAAGTGGCAATTTAATTTCAATAGTATATTAAATAACGATTTAATTCAAATAAATTCAAATTAACTGAGATGAAAATTTAAAATATACAAATAGTCATAAATAAATTTCCAATCGAATCATAAATTTTATTTAACAAACATAAGAAATTTTAGAAGTTGTGAGTGAGTTAAAACACTCACCTTTGAATTTAAATCAAATTTAAATCCAATTTAGGGCCTAAATTCAAACAGTCTCAGAATTTGTCCAAACCAGCATCACAATGTCCGAAATTTCAGTACGATCCCAACGCAAGAAACCGCGCGTGAATTGGTCCTCGTATGTGAAAGTTATTGTTATTAGAAGATTTGGAAATAAAAATGTTAAATAAAGAGAATAAAAAAAACTATCCACTCACCGGAAGCCACGTCACCTTCCAGAAGCACTCGGGTAACCCTAGCGTAGAAATTTGCGTTCGAACCCTTCTTCCAGCCGCCAACCATCGATTTCCAAAACGCACGCCGCATCTCACGCCGCTCCACCAGATGGCTCGCCATCATGCCGACACCACTCTCCTGACCATCCCGACCCCCACTTAACACCGATCGACGCCCCAAAAGAGGCCGAACGCCACCAATTTCACGAACCCTAATCGAATGTTGATGACAATCCAGCTGTTAACAACTCGAACGAACACCATAGATGTACAACGCGCGGTCCTCTCCACCATACTGTATCAACGAATCGACGATCCGTTGCAGTCGATCACGATGAAATAAACAGCCGAGATTTGTTCTTCAATTTGTGGACAAATAGTGGTTCAAATTGGAAAATGAATTACAGATCAGAGATGCGCTCGTCGAGAGCTTCAAATCGATATATAACTCGATATAGTTTGAGGAGTTTGATTTTCAATTTGATTTTTGATTTGGATTTGCAATTTGGGAATTAGGGTTTGCAGCCATTGGGAAGAGAGAAGCAAATGGAATTGTACGTACAGACAAACTGAGTTGAGAAATACTAGGGTTTATAATAGGTTATTTATAGGCAAAGCTGAAAATAGAATGAACGGACAAGATTTGATTGAACGATAAACGACCTAAAAAGCCCGTTCTGTCTCAGGAATGAAAATGGGTCATCCCATATATCAAAATAGATGTTTTCGATAAATTTAAACTCAATGGAACAAGTTTCAGGTCCAAATTCCATCAAATGAAGTAGTTATGTAAAAATCAGTTTATTTCAAATTGATTTCAATTGATTTCTAGGCGTTTCGAGCCCGTACGATCAAACGACAAGTCCGATCGTTACGAAACTTGAAATCCTAAAATAATTCACTATTACGGATCCGATGAGACTAGTTTCGTCGAAATCCGAGACAGTTGCCAAAATGGCTATATTTCACATTAGTTAAATAAATTAATATTAAATTAATTAAATCAAATTTTCAATTCAATATTTATTAACCAACAAATTCCATCATTTTTGATTCCTTATATATTTATAATAACTTAAAGCAAATTTTTATATCAATTTAGCGTTAATTATTTCAATAGTTACAGTGTTCAATTTCAACTGCAATTAATCCAATTAATTATAATTTAATTCCAATAAATTGATTTTATTTGATTTCAATCTTTATACTTAATCAATTATTATTCTATAGACATAGTTAACATTGTTTTATATTTCATTACATTAATATCTTCCAATTTCCATCTTTTATTTATATTAACTACTATATTCCAATTATATTGAATCCTGTCAACTTTACACACTAATTATAAATAAAAATCCCAATTAATTATTTATCATGGTTTCACTCTTTTATTAAATCAATTATTGCCTAGGTAATTATAATTACATTTCTATTCCTTTTATTACGTTCACAAATTTCAATTATTGTCTTAACTCACATCAATGTAACATTTAATTGCATTTAATTTCAATTGATTAAATATATTGGTAACAAACAACAATCATCACCATTATTACATTTTAACATTTGTAAGTTTATTATTTACAATTAATTGGTATAACTACTACTACCCCATTACTATTATCAATTACAATTAATTACACCTTATTTCATTAATTAATAACCATTCGAATTATCAGTTTAACCTACCTTAACTACACTAATTAAGTGAATTAATTGCAATTGATTTCCAATTAAATTTAATAGACAAGTAAATAGGTAACATATAATAATTGTTACCATTAACCTTTTATCACACTTATAAATTCATTATTTACAAAAAAACGTTACAATTTCTTACAAAACACTAATTTCATTCAGTTTCCATAAAATATATACTAGTTCCTTAATTTATACAACATTCACATTTATATACTTATATCCAAATTATAACCAAGTATAACTTTTAAATTATTTCAATTGATTGGACTATTAATAATTGACTTAAATTTACATTATTACATTTCACTCTAGTTATTATTTCATTAATAGATTGCAAATTTTTTTATTTCTCCCAATATTAAATCCCAAAATCTTATTAAATGAACAATTTTAATTGTCGAAAATTTACGGGTCGTTACACTCTCCCCTACTCAAAACCTTTCGTCCCCGAAAAAGAAAAAGGAGGGAAAAAGAAGGAAAAAGAAGGAATTAAGTAATCAATATATTTTATTCAAAATATTAAATTTATAAAAAATTAATTTACATAATTATAAAATTTTAAATAAAATATATCAATTTATAAACAATTAAATCATTTTATACTCTAATTAATAAAGTTTGAAAAACATTTCAAAAATTTCTAAGTCCAAAATTCACTGAAAATTTCGGCAGAGTCTACTTTGTACGGAGAGGTCTGGGAGAAATAATAATATCAAAATAACAATATATATCAAAATAATATATCCCAACAGCGGGAAAAAACAATATAATATCGCTATAAAACCGTAATCCGAGAACGTACCTATTTGTCGGGCAAATAACGCTTAATTTTATGAAACCAAAAGCAGTAGCAATTGCTTCCATAACCTGTATCCACTTATATAAAGTTAATAATTATATAAGAGAAATATTTATATTGCTCGAAATTTATAATGAACAAACCATAATAATATTCACTTGCAAACAACATACAACAAGCACTTGCAACCCAAAAGCATACAATCATCATATGAAACCAATGTAATCAATCATACATCCATATCAAAAAACAAATGGTTCGTTCGGGTTCAGAAACTTTTAATCGCATAGAATGACAAATAAACTACAATGTATACCATTTACTCAACAGTCTTAGATAAAACTCAATAGATTATTCATACATCCAAACAATTCGAAATATCCTTTCCCAAACAACCCATAAGCCAAAACAAACAATCATTTCAAATGTTATCTAAGTTATTAAATTTTCTTTCACAACATTTATTGTTTATTTTCTTTCCATACAATGATTGTTTTTTTAAATTTACCTTTATTTCCTACAAATTCAGTCCCCATTCATTCATATAGTACTTAATTCCATTTATTTACATTTCAATTATTCACACATGTCCTTTACACTTTCTTACCTATGTCACTCATATGTAGTTATTTAAACATATGTAAATCAATTCTTAAAGTACTATGTAGGTTTCTTTATAAATTAATTCACATTCATTCATTCAGTGCTTATTTCATTTATTTCTATTCATTACTTACAAAATTTCATTTTTCATTTATTCATATAATGAAGATTTCCTTTTTATTACTTTTACATTCATTTCCTTCATAAGTTATTTCCATTTAGTGGTATATAATTGTTAGCGCCAAAATTGGTCACTAACCCCCAAATCCAGATGAAAGCACCAAATACCAGTCACAGCTCAGAGATAGAATGTATGTAGAGAGTAATAATTTGAAGAACAGTTAAAACTGAAATGAAAGCAGTAATGAACAATAGATTTTATAGTGGTTCGGCTAACTCCGGCCTACGTCCACTCCAGAAGTTTGCTTTTTATTGCTGTAATAATCGATTACAGTTACAAAATGGCAGAGTTGCCTTAGCCTTAGAAAAGAGAAAGTAAGAGAGCAGAAAGAAGATGAAGAAGAAGGTCCCCTTTTCTGAAGCCCTACACACTACACCATAGGTAGGATTTTGAGGCGGCACATTTGATACGGCTATAGGCCGTATCAAATTTTAATACGGCTTATAGCCGTATCTATATTGTTTAATACGGCTGTAAGCCGTATTAATATTTGATACGGCTTGTAGCCGTATTAAAATCCGTGCCTCTTCTCGTGGGAAAATTTTCCCCAAAACGCACACCTTCCCTCCTTTTTTTTATTTCCAGCGCTTTCATTTTCACCTTTCCTTTTCGAGACCACCGTCATGTTTCACCCTCCAAATTGAATTCCACTGTACGCAACCTCTAAAACAAGAATTCGTGAATATATTTAGGGGATTTAAGCTTCGTCTGCGGTTGGTTCAGAGGATTGGAGGAAACAAATTTTGGGCGTGGATGTTCAATTTGGATTTGGGTGGGTTCGCGTGAATTGGTTCGCGGTTCAAGGGTGTCGAGGTAAACATCAAAGCCTTTCAGTTTATTCTGTGATTTTGGTAATGCGATTTGTTATTATCGATTGGGAATATTCGTCTTCTGTGTTCGTAGTGGGAAACACATGGATATATGTATGAAGGTATAGCAACTCCAATGTTTTAATGATTATTATGGTATTAACTATTTATGCGCTGTGTTGCACAAATACAAGTGCACTATCTGGTTGATGATTGCCTACCAAATTTTGGATTAGAGATATGAATCAAAATGTCCTAAATTGGCTTACTGGTTGATGATTGAGTACAAATAAGTATATTATCTTCATTCAATTTTTTGTAACATCATCCACGATGCTCCAATAAATCATAATAATAATACAATTGGGCATCCATCAATTTTCTACCTATCCATGTTCCATTTGTATTAACCTGAAACCAATTACTATGGTGAGTTTTGAGTCATAGGGTACTACACCACTACTGTGACTCTGGCATGAGAGAATTTATTTGCTTTTATGAAATTAGCATTGTGGTTTTTATAGCCATTGATGGATCAACGTGGGATTCAATTCATTTAAGGACTGTTTGCTTAGCAGTATTTTCACATTGACCGTATCCTGATATGTATTTTTTTTAAATTCACCATTGGTCGTTGCCTGTATAACTAATTAAATAATGAAAGTTAAAAGGATGAATTAAACTTTTGATTTGAAAAAATACTCTTGAACTCTCACACCTTAAAAGATGAAAGAGAAATGTAGCCAACTTGAAAGGTGAAGTAAATGAACCTTTTTTTTATAGATCTTCTACAGTCCAATTCAGTGCATGATATATGTCTGCACTATGCACTTAGTAAGGCACTGAGTTTCTTTGATGGATTGAATGTATGCATAGTTATAAATATACAGTACTTGCTCCAGGTTTCCATAGACAGTGTCTAGATATTTGGCTTGAGTTTGGGTGGACAACATGTCCTCTATGTAGAGATAATGTCCTGCCATTGGAATCAAAATGTTCAAGTCATGGTCATTCCTAGTATTTAAACTTTCTTCTAGATATTATTTGTAGACAGAAATGATTTCATATGAGAGTTCAATGATTTTATTTTAGATGAACATGGATGTTAAAGTACGAACTTAATGGGAATAGATGTGCGACTCCTAATAATATTTGTGCAGTAAAAATTAGTTCTTCTTGCAATGATCGATCTTTCTTTAAGTGTTTAATATCTTGAAAAGATGAATTTACAATCAAATGAACTGTCCTAGTCGTCCTTGAAGTAAAAATTCGTTGGTGTATTCATTATAACAAAACCAAGTGGCTTCTTCAATAAAGTCGTAGATTAACCATGTAACTTGGTAGTAGAATATTATGTAGTGGCTTCTTCAATAGTAGGTTCTGCTGTAATCTTCAAATGAACGTGGTCAGCAAAAGTATATTTTGGATAAGTAATATGATTGGATTTTTTTATCCTTGCATAATTTACAGCTTGGGGCTAATATTGTATATGGTTCTGACATTGTATATGGTTTTGACATTGTTGTATAAGTGGATAAAATTATTGTTAATGGCGCAAGCCAAGTATCAAGAGAGGGGTAATGCATAGACATTACTCCGGTGCTACAAAATAGCGCTGTTGTAATGGCAAATTTTTTGGAAACAGTTTGGTGTTTGCCATTTGGAATTGAATTTTACGTCTAAATAATGAAATCTTCACAACTGTTATGTATTTGCTCTTTTTTTCTTTGTGAGTTATCAAGGTATGCACATGCAAAGATTCTTTGTAACGTTACATTTCACCCGGGATGGAAATAGACAGCTCTTAAACATAACTTGTGTTTTCAAGTCTAGAATTTAAAATTTGTCAAATGAATTGATTAATTGAATTTATAATAAATTAGAACTTTAACAGTATAAGTTGTTTCGTTCAATTATATGAAAATGAATGTGAATTGTAAGAAAATTGGAAGAAAAAAAACTTTTAAATCAGTGGTATTATTGATTATTAATACTATATATTGGAATTATAATTATTATTAACATTTTTTATCACTTATATTTTAGTAGTATTATTAGTTGTATTAGTAAAATCAGTGCAGTAATAATATATTATTATAATTGGTTTATTATTATTTTTATTACCGACCCTGTTACTACAATTAGTAAATATATATATATATATATATATTTATATATATAACAATAATAATTATCAACATTTTGATAGTTTAAAACGTTATCATTACAATTTTCATTATCGATACACCATACGAAATGCAAGAACAACATGTGTTAACTTCTATTTATTGCTAATTAGTATAAATAAATACATAATAAAATTAAAATGATCTAGAATGCATTGATTTAGAAATTACAATGACTCTTCCATAAGTTTTATTCTATAAAATGGCTGGTTTAGAAATTAAACATGGAACAAGGGGGGAGAGTATTAAGTTATTATTGTTGTAAGAGTAAAGCAAAATGTGGGTAAGAAGTTACCGAAATGCTCTTTGTGTTATCATGCTCTTCCATAAGTTTAGTGAAGCAGTATATTCCTCGTTATGCTCTGACCTATTCGCCAACTGGTAATTTCTTAGTTTTATTTATAAACTGCTTATTGTTTATTTCTTAGATCTGAACTTTAAGAAGCCATTTTCTGTAGAGATAATTTGTTTCATAAATCTCATAATCATATTGAATATCAACTTCTCACTTAAATTTAAACTGGTGGCTTCGTTTCCAAAAAACCTAGGGTTTTTCTCTTCTTGGGTAAGAGTACTTTAATACTAATATGAAGTTTCTGTGATTAGGTTTCATAATTTCTTAGTGAACATAAAGTTAGTTACAGTTTTGATCTCATGTTTCCAGTACTTTAAGTATTAAAGATGATATGCTTTTAGCCGGTGGTCTCTAATACAGTAACATGGTCATCATTGATTACTGCTTGTGCCAAGACGGGTTTACTTAATCATGTTGTTCATTTCTTTGATGAATGCATGTGTCTAGTCGTAAGCCTAACACTCAGTGTTGCAACCTTCTTTTAGTTGCTTATGTGAGAACATGCCAATTTGACAGAGCATTCTCATTATATCATACATAGAAATTAGTCGGTATTAAGATTTTCAATATGGCCACAGGAAGTTTTTATTAGTAAATGCAAGCAAAATTACAAATAACATGTTCATTTTTTTTCTTTTCTTTTTTTCTCTTATCTTTTTAGGGATCTGTTTACAGAAGCACATTAGTGCTTTTAATCAGCTCTGAGAGAAAGAAGACTGTCTCAGATAATATGATGTAGCTAGCATGAGTGGTTGTAGCAGCTGATTGGAATGACAAACTAGGTCGACGATGAAATATCAGCTCTGAGAAAGAAGACGATCTTGCTGAGAAAGTGCTGTTGTATAATAATTCAAAATCTTGCAGAGTTCCAGTTGTCTTGTTGTATATTATAACATATATGAGCAACATCTTTTCCAGTTATTTTTTATAATACTGCTATTGTGTAATATTGACCATATTTTGTATAATACTACTTCTATTGTAATCCAACTATTGCCGTATCTATTACTACTTCTATTGTATAATACTGCATCTATTCACGGCTATGAGTTGTGTCAATTAGATACTGCTTTTATTGTATTATACTGCATCTACGGTATTGCAATTTATGGTCATGAGCTTTGTGAATTAGATACGGCTTATTGTTGTATCTATTACATCAATTAGATACGGTCAAAAGCCGTATCTAATTCATGTGCTCAGTATACGAATTAGATACAGTCATGGGCCGTTTCTAATTGGAGAAATAGATATGGCCAGTGACCGTATCCATTTGTCCAATTAGAAACGACCCATGACCGTATCTATTTGTCCAATTAGAAACGGCCCATGACCGTATCTATTTCTCCAATTAGATACGGCCATGGCTGTATCTATTTCTCCAATTAGATACGGCCCATGGCCGTATCTAATTGGAGAAATAGATATGGTCATGGGCCGTATCTAATTATTAAACACGCTTTCTTTTGATACGGCTTATGGCCGTGCCTAATGGTATTCGATACGGCCCTAAGCACTGCCTAATTAGCCTTTGTGGTGTAGTGACATGCTCTATTTATAGACAAGTTCAAGTAGTTGTTGGGCTCTCTGAGTAACCTGAGCCCATCAAGGGCCGAACGGCCCATGCCGAACCAGAATGTCATGCCGGACGGGTAGCTATGTCGAACGTACTCTTATGCCGAACGAGGTAGCTATGCCAAACGTCCTCACAGGCCGGATGAGGTAGCCATGCCGAACGACCCATCCAATGCCGAACGATCCATCAATGCCGAACAATCCTTGATGCCGAACGTACTCGCAGGCCGAACGAGGTAGCCATGCCGAACGATCCATCAATGGCGAACAATCCTTGATGCCGAACGTACTCGCAGGCCGAACGAGGTAGCCATGCCGAACGACCCATCCAATGCCGAGCCATCGTCTTCATGCCGAACGTGTTGATGTGCCGAACGAGGGTTGGAGGCCGAGCAGAACTTTGGCCGGACGATACTTTGGCCGAACGCTAACCAGGCTGGTCCATGTCTTGGCCGAACGCTAACCAGGCCGAACCATGTCTTGGCCGAATGCTGACTAGGACGAACCATGTCTTGGCCGAACGTTACTAAATGCCGAGTGCCCCTGGATGCCGATCGATCCCTGATGCCGAACAGTTTCTAATGTCGAGCGCCCATCATGCCGAACCATGTTTAATGCCGAACCATGTTTCCTAGACCCAAATTATAGTTGATTCATCTTTATCCAATCATCTTTCCATCTCCCAAGCACATTGCGTCATCCATCAATCCAGTCGACTGAATCCATCGTATACCAACCTCGACGAACGTGCAGTTGAGTAAGTTAAACCCGTCTGTCCACGTCCTTGCCAAAAAGCGGGTTAACACTTGCCCCCCAAAATATGCCTTGCTTTGAAAGGTGTGTTTTGAATAGCCTCAAGTCCAATATCCTGAGTATGTATGTTATCCTCATCCATACTTTCCGATTCATAATTCAATCCATTACCAAGCCATCTTATCCGGGTGCTACGGCCATATCCTGATCCATTTCCGTGATTGTTTCGAGTCGATGTCCGATTCCGAATCCAGTAACCAAATCCATATCCATTTGAACCCGACAACCAGGTCATAGTCCATCCATATTCAATAACCAATAACCACATCCATGACCTCTCCGGGTCGATGTCCAAATCCGGGACCGTTTATAGACAATATCCAAATCTGTAACCTCTCCGGGTTCCTGCCAAGTGCAATCCACACCTAACGACCTGTGTTAAGTAAATCCATGGTGTTCATGGTTCAGTGTCCCTGAACGTCGAATAATGCCGTGGCTTAAGTCCTAAGCCGAATCCTGGTCACTCCGGACCCTTGCCGAACATAGTCCATACTTGACGACCTTTTAGCCAAAAATCCAGAGAAAATCCAATCAAAATCCAATCTGAAATCCAAATCCAAATAGAAAACCAGAAACCCATATCAAAAACCCATACCAAAAAACAAACATCCAAACCAGAATCCAAACCAGAAAATGAGCAGAACAGGGAGTTCAAACCAAACTCCAAAACCAAACCAGAAAAAGCAAATGTCCAAGTCAAAGGAAAAAACAGATTTCACAAACCCGGGCGTCTCGGTAAGCCATCATCTCAGAGCATGCCTGAGGGTTATCTCCGACCCCGTACATGAGTAAGTGATTTAACCGTTTGCCCGGAGTTTGTTACTTATTCCAAACCATTAAGATTAGTTGATGACCAATCGGCCACCATTCCTGGGCCTCATGCCCTCGTCGTTCAAGGTAGGTGGTGGCTGCTCCTGTTCCACCACCGCATTCCGTGTTCCGACATATTGTCGCAACTGACCATTCCTTATATGCTCCTCGATTATGTCCTTCAAATGCCGGCAGTTGTTAGTGTCATGCCCGTCCAGGTCATGAAAAAGACAGTGCCTTCCTGACGCCCTTTCTCGTTCTGAGGGTTCCCTCCTTGCTGGCCTTCGATAAGGAAGGCGATCTTGAGTATCTAAGAAAATCCGCTCCAACGTTGCGTTCAATCCTGTGTAAGTGGAGAATTTTGGTTCTCCCCAGCGCTTCCTTTTCCCTTTATCCTTGCCCCCACCCGAGCTTTCGCCGGGTAGTCCTCCATCCTTAGTCGTGTTTACTTCCTTTGGCCTCATGTCCAAACATGCATCTTCTTGTCGAAGAAATCTTTCAGCTTCATGAAAGAATTCCCTAAGATCCAACGATGGGTCCCGTATCAACGATACTTTGAAATTCGAATTATCTCTGACTCCTGATACTGCAGCCATCAGAACCATTGATGGATCTGGCCGATCCACCAAAGCATCTGCTGCATTAAATCGAGTTAAGAATGTCCTGAGCGATTCATCCGCCCCCTATTTGACTGACGTTAGCGTCATCACGTTCTTTGGCGTTTTTATGTGAACTCGAAACTGACTTAAGAACTTGTCCACCAGTTCTGTCCATGTTCCAATGGATCCATCCTCCAGCTGTCTGAACCACATAGCAGCAATTTCAGTCAAGTACAGGGGGAAACATCAGGCCATAACCTCCTCCGTTGCCCCCAGCACTTCCATATGCCTAGTGTACCTCATCAAGTGGTCGATGGGATCCGTCTTCCCGTTGTATACTTCCAGAGTGGGTAGTTTGAAATCAGACGGATTCCTAGCTGTCCTGATGTTCCGGGTAAACGGACTTTTGTTATCTCCCTCTGAATCCCTGTTTGTCAGACCTCCGCGAATAGTCCGCCTGATAATGTCAGCCAATCTAGTGTTTCCAACTAATCCAGACTGCCCCCCAAGTCCCCGAGGAAATTCTGGCACATATTCTTCATCACGTACTCCTGTATTCCTATCAACGCCAGGCCGCGTAGCGTCATCCGGTATCCCTCCATGAACTGGCCCAGCATTACCTGGTGGTGTGCCCCCGAGTCTAGGTCCATCTAGATTGTTAGCTGTTTGTTGATTGGGAGCTGCCTCCTGCTGAATCACTCCATCTGTCCGCTGGTTGAGTTCCTCTGATCCAGTTCCACGAACTTGAGCTCCTGCAGTTCCTGGTTGTCCAAATTGCCTAAGAAGAGCCTGCATCATCTCCTCTTGTCGTTTCATCATCTGCTCCTGCATAGAATTCATCATCGCCTGCATCTCATCCCGAGTTATGTAGATGGATGCATGATCCTCTCCAGCTCCAGAAGAGGCCGCTTGACTTCCTTCATGATTGCTCCTTTCCGCTGCTTGCTTCCTTGTTGGTGGCCTAGCCATTGCTTTCTAGGATCCAAGTTCCCAACTTCAAAATTCCTGAGTTCAGTTCTCAGTGAAAGCACCAAAGTGTTAGCGCCAAAATTGGTCACTAACCCCCAAATCCAGATGAAAGCACCAAATACCAGTCACAGCTCAGAGATAGAATGTATGTAGAGAGTAATAATGTGAAGAACAGTTAAAACTGAAATGAAAGCAGTAATGAACAACAGATTTTATAGTGGTTCGGCTAACTCCGGCCTACGTCCACTCCAGAAGTTTGCTTTTTATTGCTGTAATAATCGATTACAATTACAAAATGGCAGAGTTGCCTTAGCCTTAGAAAAGAGAAAGTAAGAGAGCAGAAAGAAGATGAAGAAGAAGGTCCCCTTTTCTGAAGCCCTACATGCTCTAATTATAGACAAGTTCAAGTAGTTGTTGGGCTCTCTGAGTAACCTGAGCCCATCAAGGGCCGAACGGCCCATGCCGAACCAGAATGTCGTGCCGGACGGGTAGCTATTCCGAACGTACTCTTATGTCGAACGAGGTAGCTATGCCGAACGTACTCGCAGGACGGATGAGGTAGCCATGCCGAACGACCCATCCAATGCCGAATGATCCATCAATGGCGAACAATCCTTGATGCCGAACGTACTCGCATGCCGAACGAGGTAGCCATGCCGAACGACCCATCCAATGCCGAACGATCCATCAATGCCGAACAATCCTTGATGCCGAACGTACTCGCAGGCCGAACGAGGTAGCCATGCCGAACGAACCATCCAATGTCAAGCCATCGTCTTCATGCCGAACGTGTTGATGTGCCGAACGAGGGTTGGAGGCCGAGCAGAACTTTGGCCGGACGATACTTTGGCCGAACGCTAACCAGGCCGAACCATGTCTTGGCCGAATGCTGACTAGGACGAACCATGTCTTGGTCGAACGTTACTAAATGTCGAGTGCCCCTGGATGCCGATCGATCCCTGATGCCGAACGGTTTCTAATGCCGAGCGTCCATCATGCTGAACCATGTTTAATGCCGAACCATGTTTCCTAGACCCAAATTATAGTTGATTCATCTTTATCCAATCATATTTCCATCTCCCAAGCACATTGCATCATCCATCCATCCAGTCGACTGAATCCATCGTATACCAACCTCGACGAACGTGCAGTTGAGTAAGTTAAACCCGTCTGTCCGCGTCCTTGCTAAAAAGCGGGTTAACAATAATAATCAACGAATTCATTATTTAAGTACTACATACATCTTATTACCGTTTAGTTCACATTCATTAAATTTCTATTATACTTGATTTTCTTTAGACTTTAATATTCATTAATGCATAAGTTAATACTTAAGTTTCTTACTTTTAACCCACCTTCATTTCTTTACAAGGTGACATTGAATATTAAATCTATTTTCTGAATCATTTCAACAATTTTTTTTTGAAGTTATGATCATTTAATTTAGTGTAGTATCCATTTTATTATTTCCTTTAATTATCAATAGCTTCAAACATTAACTTAAGTTTATAATCCTTTACTTACAATATTCACTTTTCTATTACATTTTATTTAGTAACATTTCAATTGTAACTTAAGTTTATAACAACTATAATATCAAAGTTCTTATTTATAAAAGAATTTCATTGAACACTTTCATTACTTAAAGTCTTACTTGTATAACATTCCATTACATTTTCTTATTAAATATTACAATTTTAATATTAAGGTAAGTTATATATACATTTCTAAGAATGAAATTTTATATTACACAAGTTTATCTTATTTATTTTAATTAACAAAAATGTTCAATAATCTTATCTTTCAGATTTTCATTCTTTTACTTACGGGTTACAAATTTCAAATTTCTTGTGTATTTCCATTTATAACTCAGCATTTAGTTCCTTATTTTCATTTTAGAAGTTCCAATTATTAAATAGTTAAAACTCCATTTTATTACAATAATTGTAAACTATAATTTATAGAAATTTAAGAACTAAATGTCGGATTTCATTTTTCAAATCATTTAAGCAATATATAGATATACTCATAGCTTATATATTCAATCATATTTAGAAAGAAAAAAAATTTAAGATTTGTTTATCAACCTAATGTGTAGTAAAACTACTACAGTGGCCTTCCCACTTTGAACCTGAAAATGAACGTCGATGATGCGTGCACTCATCACCGAAATTATTTTCCAGCGACAGAGAGGGGAGTACAGAACTTATTTTCTTCCAAATTTCCTTTAAACACTACTTTCAAAAATAACTTGAATATTTATATCAGAAATACTTCCAAATAATATTAATATTATATTCCAAAATCATTCGAAAGAAATTTTCAAAACCCCGGAACTTATGTTCTAAAATTCCAATTTATATTTATTTTATTTACAAATCTTATTTTCAACCAATATTTATAAATTCCAGTACCTAACAACAAATATATTACAATCAAATATATCATTTATAAAATATATTATTTTATATACAAAAATATATCATAGGCAAAATTATTTCATTTACCCGTATTTCAAATCAAATATTGTGTTGGTCTACCCTATTAAGTGTTTAGAAATCCCTATCGATGTCATAACGTCTTATGCACCAACCAAAATTTATAAATACAAAACGGAACAAATTAACACAATATAAAAACCTTTTAAACACTAACAAATACGCTCTCTCATATATATACACTTAGTGACTCATTCTAAGGTATTACTACCCTATTTAATATGAGTAAGACCCCACAAAGCTAAGGTTATCGCTAAACCAAAGCTCTGATACCAACTGTAACGACCTGTCTTTCTGGACGCTTTAAGCAGACACACGCGTCAACTCAAACCATACAAAGAGGCAGATTGTTATTGGGGTAAATAAGAAAAAGAGAAAGAAATAAAAACAAATACAGAATCTCGCAGCGGAATGACAAAATATAATAATCAAATAACAGTTCATGATGCTGTTTTACAAATAAATTTGATTATACTTATACAATACAGAATCAAAGTTACAGACAACAAAAATAAATAAATAAATAAATGCAGTGGAACAACATATGCAGTGGAATAAATATAATAATAATACAACTCTTCATCTTCATCCTCCAGAATTAAGGTCTTCAATCCCTGAAATGCTCAGGGTGACCCGAGCGAATTGAAAAGACAAAATACTCGAGTCAGAACTAAAAGATCTTATGTAAGTTCAATTAATTGTAAATATGAGTGTGACGGCGTCGAAGATGTTTACAGGGTTAGACATCTCCTATCCAGTGTCAATGGTGAGTGCAGTAACTTAAGAGATGTTCGGGATTCACATCTCCTAAGGATCCATTAAACTATCTACTATGTAGTACAATACGCTATTATAATATGTCTATAGTAAAGTAAACTATTAAAATAACGTTAAGGCGTTACCCATATCCCCTTAACACATTTTATAGTTCCATAGTCTATACAGTACCGTAATACCTCCTGATTGGGCGGCTACTAGAGGATACTCCATAGGTACGACACAAAACAAACTCGTAGTGGGCGTGCTAGGGCATGTGAACACGGCACAACTAGGCAATGCCAGGGTAGATATACCAATTACACTTCCGGGCCGGTGGTAACGCATAGCCACAACTACCGCCCACCTCAGAACACACTCCCAAATCAAAATCATGGGTGGCCACCAAATCAATCACAAAATCCGAATATAGTATCGAAGGAATGTGCCCGATCGGAGGAATGACCTCACTTGGCCCGTCAATTGCTCCTGCTTTAGTCACATCTAAGCTGACTCACGGGAGTCAGGGTCACTTCATACCTCATACAAAAATCGTTCACCAAACCATCCTAGTTCATTTATGGAATCTCCACCATGAACATAGTTGTTAAAGTGGTTTTTGGTATTGGCATAGAGTATGACAATATCCGATCCCGGTCTCTTTAACAACCAATCGCTTATTACACATCGGATGGTTCTTTTACATTTCAAAAGTCAATTCACAAATTATATCAAAATATCATATTCTCGAAACCATATTACTTTCGAAATCATATTCACTTTGAAATCATATTCACCTTTGAAGATCATATCATTTCCAAATCATAATTTTCCAAATAGGCTAAATCCTTACTTCAACATCATCATATTCAATTTAATACAACATTTAAATCCCAACCGAGGTTATAATATCATTTAACCATATTCACTTAAAATCGAGGATTTCAAATATAAACACCTCTACCTTATTTAGTTTGAAATTTAGAAAGATAGTTTTAGATAGTTATAATTAGTTATAAATATTTATAAATAGTAGAAGTACTCTAAACTAATTTAGTAATAGATTAAAATAGTTAAATAGATTTAAAATAGATTAAATATAATTAAAATAGATTTACTAGCTTTAAAATAGATTAATTAGATTTAATATAAGTTAAAAATGGTTTAATTAGTTTTAAAATAAATTAAATGGTTTAAAATAGGTTAAATTGATTTAATATAGTAAATATAGGTTAAACTAGTTTAATAATTTGAAAATCTTAAAATTTTAGAATCTAAAAATATATATTTTTAAAATAGTTTATATTAAATATGAAATTTGGAATTCATATAAATTTAACTATTTATTTTATTTCAACATATCTGGACAAATTTCACATTTCCAAATCACAAAACCCAATTTCAATATATTTCAAAGTTATATTTCAAACAATTTTAATAACCCAAATCCGTTAAATTTTAATTTATACTTTAAAAATCAACTTTAAAATTTCAATTAAATTCCTTTAAACAATTCCTTTAAACCAATTCCAATAATAATTCAATTTATATAAATCAAATTCTTATTTCAAAATATCATTCAATTAATTTCAAAAATTAAGGATTCAAAGATCATTTAATTTAACCAATCCAGTGTCCGTATATAATTCTCCACCCTAGGGTCAAGTGATACAGATATATATCATTTCAATCCGCAATTTAGGATTTTACGATTATATGTCATCTCAAACCGCAATCCCGAATTTAATAATAAAATCCATAAAATCACTCGAGTCTATCATTTCAACCCCTAACGATTTTTTCCTAATCTATGGATCATTCGGGTATGTATCATTTCAACCCATAGTGAACTTGCATATAACGATATAAAATACAACATTCATTCATCCAATATCAAAATCAAGCATCCATCACAATCATTATCCAAATCAACCAAATAAATATCAGCAATTAACTAATTTACAATACAGGTATTTAAGTGGCAATTTGATTTCAATAATAAATTAAATAATGATTTAATTCAAATAAATTCAAATTAACTGAGATGACGATTTAAAATATACAAACAGTCATAAATAAATTTCCAATCAAATCATAAATTTTATTTAACAAACATAAGAAATTTTAGAAGTTGTGAGTGAGTTAAAACACTCACCTTTGAATTTAAATCGAATTTAAATCCAATTTAGGGCCTAAATTCGAACAGTCTTAGAATTTGTCCAAACCAGCATCACAATGTCCGAAATTTCAGTACGATCCCAACGCAAGAAACCGCGCGTGAATTGGTCCTCGTATGTGAAAGTTATTGTTATTAGAAGATTTGAAAATAAAATTTTTAAATAAACAGAATAAAAAAACTATCCACTCACCAGAATCCACGTCACCTTCCAAAAGAACTCGCATAACCCTAGCGTAGAAATTCGCATTCGAACCCTTCTTTCAGCCGCCAACCATCAATCTCCAAAACGCACACCGCATCTCATGCCGCTTTACCGGCTGACTTGCCATCATGCCGACACCAATCCCCCGACCATCCCGGACCCCACTTAACACCGATCGACGCCCCAAAAGAGGCCGACCGCCACCAATTTCACGAGCCCTAATCGAATGCTGATGACGATCCAGCTGTTAACAACTCGAACGAACACCACAGATGAACAACGCACGTTCCTCTCCACCATACTGTATCAACGAATCGACGATCCGTTGCAGTCGATCATGATGAAATGAACGGCCGAGATTTGTTCTTCAATTTGTGGACAAACGGTGGTTCAAATTGGAAAACGAATTACAAATCTGAGATGCTGTGACGCCCCAACTCAATATCCACGCTAGCCAAGAACACTACGGTGTAGTGCTATCAACTAGCACGGAGAATAAGGCTGTTGAGGAGCGACCATCCGTGTAATTTCTTTGTGCGAGCCCCGATATGTCAGATAGTATAGCATGCATTTCATTTAAGGAGGAAATCCGACATACCGATCGATACAAACGCAAAGCTATCACAAAGTGGCTATGTATAATCTTCGGAAACAAGCATAGAAATAAACATAACACAAATCAGTCAGAGACATTCATATCACAATGGCGGAAAAAGATATGAACATATAACACATGAAAGTGCACATCAGAGTAGTAGTCTGAAAGATCCACGATAATACAAAAGAATAGCTACAAGCTACACAAAAGGATAAGTATACATCACGGAGTCTATATCTCAAATGTATACAACAAAAACTACTAATCTAAGTAGTTAGCCAAAAGTCGGAGTAATCCCAGAAGAGAAGTCAAGCAGAAGCACCTGTAACATCTCAGTTTGACCCGAGTATTATTTATAAGAAAATAATAAACGGATCAGTCTAGCTATAAATATCAGATGATATGGTACAAAATAAAAGACATAGCATGAACATGTAATAACCATAATGGCATACTACTATAAGTATGTAATTGAAAATCAACATGAGATTAATCAATATCACAAGAATCTTCTCAAAGATAAAATAGGGTATCATACCCTAAACTTGTATTCATAACAAGTCAATGACACACAAATTCACCAATGCACAAAAATTGATAAAACTTATCAATAGAAATCACGAAAATTGGTGAAGCACAAAATTCCAGAAATCATCACAAGAAATCCAGAAATCACAAGAAGGGGGGAAGCCTATCACAAGACGGGAGTATGAAAACTCACCAACACGTGTAACACAAGATGAGACGCTATCTCATGGTAGCTAACCATTAATTTTGAGCCGAAACTCCACAAGAATGGCCCGAAGACCGTGGGGCGCTACCCCACATATGTGATGGTGAAACATCACACAAACGGGATTTAGTCTCCCTCGTAGACAAAGAGACATTGCATAATTGCTAGTCTAAATCAAATCACAAAAATGATCGTCATGATCATCAAGAAGTGTCAATCACACCAAGCTAGTAAATATATGAGTTTAGCTTCATGTCCCATAACCACTTGCTTAACTTAAATATTTACGAACAAGCTGTAGATCTTCACTAAGAAATTGTCACAAAAGGTTCAGTCGAACAATTCCAAGAATTAACCGAAGAAGTGAACGCAAGCGTTTCATACCACTCGTTTTACTAAGCCGTTTAATTAGATTTCTCATCCGAGTGAAGTAAAGGCTTGTATATACTAGTAGATTGGAAAACGGTTTGAGAAAAAGAGTTTTGTAAGAAAGTAGTGTTGAAATCGCTTTGAAGAAAGAGTTTTGATATTTACTACTAGTATTGAAACCTTCATATTTTTAAAGTGGCAAGTCACAAAGTTGATTGTAGAAACGAATCAATCCAATAAAATTCACATTCGAAGACGTGAATAAAATCCAAGAAAATCAGCCCAAAATGCATCAAAGTAGGAATAGGTGGTGCGGCCTAAAATGCCAAGCGACCTAATAAATTATAGGTCAAACGACCTAAGTATCAGAAGGCGAGCGACCTAACGTGTGTTACGACCTAATGGTCGAGCGACTTAAGGGGTTCGAACTAAGCACAAACAGGCCGAGCGACCTAGGGAATTCGAGGTCATGCGACCTAATGGAGTGCGACTTAAGGTGTTGGCTGAACATGCGACCTAACAGGGCCGGTCTAAGCTGCAAGCGACCTAAAAAGAAGACAGGTCGAGCTATTACCGAGTGACCTAACAACAAGTGTGTATATTAGGTCGAACGACCTAACTGTAAACGGTTTAAGGTAAAGACTCGCGACCTAAAGACTCGCGACCTAACTGAGACAAGGACGAGCGACTTAACTCGTGGCGAGCTAAACGTAGGCAGAACAACCTAACGGCTAGCGACCTAAGCATGGCCGAGCTAGCGACCTAATAGCGAGATGACTTTCCCACCAGAACGACCTATGGCTGGAACGACCTATAGCCGAATGAGCTAAGGCATAAGCGAGCTAGGGACGAACGACCTAAGTCCAGAACGAGCTAAATGATGGCAGAGGCTTCTCCACGCGCGAGCTAATCAAGGCAGAATGACTTAAGTCCAGGTTTTTGCCAAAAACACACGAAAAATTGGGGTTTTCACCAATTCAATCCAAACCAAATGCAAATGTTCATGCTAAAGTGATAGGAACTCATTCCCAAAAATCCAAGATAATTATAGACAAGAATGTGAGATAAAAATCTCACCTTTTCACGAAATTTGATGAAGATGAAGCTTGAGAGCAAAGCAAGAATCAACCACAAGCTTGAATCAATGTCTTCACTTGAATTTGGAGTAGATGTTGGATTAGCAATGAAGATTAAGACTTTGGAGTTTTAATTTCCCATTCCCTCCACCATTTTTGAAGAAGCTTTAATGTTAGGAAAATGAAGATGGAATTAGTGAAGAGGAGAGGGGGTTGGGCTGAGTTAGTAAGTGGTTCAGCCCAAACCAAAGCCCAAAGCAAAAAGTGACGAAAATTTCACTATCTCCAAACATATCGAAGTTTACACTCAAAAAGATCGCAAACGTCATTTTGAACTCAATGGAGGTAGTCTCGAGTCCTAATTTGACCGTATGCAAAAAGTAGCTTTTCGGGCCAAAATCCGATTAACGACAAAATATTTAAATAAAATATTTAAATATCAAATCGATAAATATGCGGGTTGTTACAGACTCCCCTCCTTAAAGAAATTGCGTCCTCGCAATATATAAGATGGAAATAAAAAGTAACAACCATAAAAGCATATTAACACAAAAAAAAGAATTTTGAAATAAGAAGTTCACCTTAAAGAGCATGAGAAAGCAAGTCCGGATGTGTACGCTCGATGAATTCTCTAGATTCCCAAGAGCAATCCTTAGGATTTGAGGACCATTGAACTTTAACAAGCGGAACTTCTTTATTTCGAAGTCGTTTAATCTCAGAATCAACAATTCGAATAGGATGCTGCTCATAAGTTAAATTAGGCGAAACTTCAATCTCTTCCACAACACCGGGCTCAAGAATAGAATCGGAATCCCGAATGCACTTCCGTAATTGAGAAACGTGAAACACGTCATGCATGGCAGAAAACTGAGCCGGTAATGAAAGGCAATAAGCCATGGAACCAATACGTTCAGTGATAGAAAATGACCCAATATATCGAGGCGCTAATTTTCCCGATCGACTGAAACGTACAACACCCTTCATAGGTGAAACATGAATAAATACAAGATCTCCCACAGAAAATTCTAATTTTCTCCTTTGGTTATCGGCATAGGATTTTTGTCTACTCTGGGCTTCTTTCATCCTATGTAGAATAAGTTCAATCTTTTCTGTGGAATCACGAATAAAATCTGGACCTAAAACCAGCTTCTCACCGGCCTCAAGCCAACAAGAAGGAGATCGACATGGCCTTCCATAGAGTGCCTCAAAAGGTGCCATACCAATACTAGATTGGAAGTTGTTATTATAGGAAAACTCAACGAGAGAAATATGATCTTCCCAACTTCCGCCGAAATCAAGCACACAAGCACGCAGAAGATCTTCAAGAGTTTCATTCACCCGCTCAGTTTGTCCATCGGACTGGGGGTGATAAGCGGTGCTAAAATTAAGCTTCGTTCCCAAAGCTTTTTGAAGACTCTTCCAGAATCCACTAGTAAACAATGGATCACGATCACTAACTATAGAAGTAGGAACTCCATGTAATTTAACAATTTCTTTGATAAAGAGTTTGGCCAGAAGAGGAGCGGTTCGGTTCGACCGAACGGGAATAAAATGGGCGGATTTAGTAAGTCTATCAACGATCACCCATAAGCTATCATGACCTGAACGAGAACGGGGAAGGCCATCAATAAAATCCATGGAAATTTGATCCCACTTCCAAATTGGAATTTCCAAAGGTTGCAATAACCCACCAGGCCTTTGATGTTCAGCCTTGACAAGTTGGCAAGTCATGCAACACTTAACAAAGTTAGCAATATCAGATTTCATTCCCTCCCAGTAATAAAGTCGCTTCATATCCGCATACATTTTACTACTACCGGGATGAATGGAATATTTGGAATGATGAGAATCTTCTAAAATATCTTTTCGAAGATCACTAATATTTGGTACGATAAGTCTACCAAATTTTCGAATGCCGCCACAAGAATAAATATCAAAGTCTTTCAAACCTTCAATATCAGCTTTATCCTTAATATTTTGGCCAAGAAGAGCCAATTCGGGATCTAGTCTTTGAGCTTCAAGAATGCGGTCTAAAAGAGAAGGATGAGCCTCAAGGCTACATAAAACAAGTGATGAACATAAATCGGAGACACGATCTCGAATTTCACAAGTGGATAAAACCTCGAGATCTTTCCATTCGGATATCATCATGGAAACAACCGCTTGCTGCTTGCGACTAAGTGCATCGGCACCTCGATTCCCCTTTCCGGGAGTATAAAGAATATCAAGATCATAAGAGGCAAGGAACTCGAGCCAACGCTGTTGACGCAAATTAAGTTCCTTTTGAGAAAATAAATATTTCAAAGACTTATGATCAGTATAAAGTATAAATTTATCTCCCAAAAGATAGTGTCTCCAAATTCGAAGGGCGAAAACGATAGCTGCGAGTTCTAAATCATGTGTGGCATATCTAGTCTCAGCCGGCTTCAATTGCCTAGAAGCATAAGCAATAACACGTTCTTTTTGCATAAGAACGGCACCCAAACCAACGCGACTAGCATCGGTATAAACAACAAAATCTTGATTCCCTTCGGGAATAACAAGAATAGGAGCATCAGAAAGGAGTTCTTTTAATTTCTGAAAAGAAGTTTCACATTTGTCCGACCAAATGTATTTAACACCTTTCTTTGTTAAGCCAGTAAGAGGGACGGCAATTTTAGAAAAGTCCTTAATGAAACGACGGTAATAACCCGCCAATCCAAGGAAGCTACGGATTTCCGTTACACTCTCCAGTCTCTTCCAATTTTGAATCGCTTCAATCTTTGAAGCCACTGATATTCCGGATTCGGAAATAATATGACCAAGAAACTTCACATTAAATTGCCAAAAGTGGCATTTAGAAAATTTTGCTTTTAATTGATTGCTCCTAAGAGTTTCCAATATAATCCGAAGATTCTTTTCATGTTCCTCCTCGGTTTTAGAATACACAAGAATATCATCAATAAAGATGAGAACAAACCGATCGAGGAAATCTTTGAAAACTCGATTCATAAGGTCAACGAAGTAAGCCAGAGCATTCGTTAAACCAAATGGCATAACTAGCCATTCATAAGATCCATAACGTGTACGGAACGAAGTCAAAGGAATACTATCCTCTACAATACGAAGCTGATGGAAACCGGTAGCCAAGTCCAATTGTGAAAAGACTCTAGCACCACTAAGCTGATCGAATAGATCATCAATCCGAGGCAAAGGATATTTATTCTTAATAGTTAGATCATTAATCTTGCGGTAGTCGACGCAAAGCCTAAGTGTACCATCGGATTTCTTCACGAAAATTGCTGAAGCTCCCCAAGGCAAGGAACTAGAGCGAATAAATTGCTTCGTCTCCAATTTGGATAGTTGTTTGCGCATCTCCTCATTCTCCTTATTAGACATGCGATAAGGAGGACGAGTAATAGGTTGAGCTCCAGGTGTAAGATTAATTCTGAACTCAATTGCTCGCTTAGGTGGTAATCCTAAAACGGGCTCAAATATGTCGAAAAATTCACGAACGACGTGAATACGAGAAATGACATCTTCCCCATCATCATTGTCATCATCAAGAGGATTTAGGGAATATAAAGATGTCGTCAAAGAGGAATCCGAATCTTTAAGAACAATAGAAATCTGCTTAACAGATAGTGGATGTCGAAGATAAATAGTCCGCTCAGGACATAGGATATGAGCTTCATAACGGTTAAGCCAATCCATACCCAAAATCATTCCAAAGCCTAAATAACGCATGACATGCAAATCGGCTAGGAAAGGAAAATCACACAAAATAATCTCCACATCTTTACAAAGCAAACTAAGAGTT
This sequence comes from Allium fistulosum, assembly GCA_030737815.1. NCBI lineage: Eukaryota > Viridiplantae > Streptophyta > Magnoliopsida > Asparagales > Amaryllidaceae > Allium > Allium fistulosum. The sequence goes on from CM060908.1 coordinate 943,143,685, forward strand.
GCGGATCCACCAACCGGATTCGCAATTCTTAAAGAAGTCATTAAAGCCACAACACTTAAGGAAAAAGTATCGACAAGTTCCTTTGATATAAAAGAATGGAATGCATCCGTATCAAAGAGAACTCTAATAGGTTGATCATGAAATATAATAATTCCATCAAGGACAGAATGAGACATACCTTGACCGCGAGATGTGTTGCCAGGGGCTTGAGCCACGTTTAACTTTCCCTCCCTCTTGCCTTGACGTCTGGGGCATAAATGTATATAATGATCCAGGCTCTTACAATAGCGACAAGAACGCGGCTTCGAACACTTGTTCGCAAAATGGTGCTTAGAACCACAGTTATAGCATTGCCCGCTACTAGGAGAAGGAGTCTTTGCCGCAGGAGTTGCTTGTTTCCCCTTTTTATTGGGATAAGGGCCTTTGAATTTGTTTGGCCTTTTCTTGTTGTTGAAGTTTGGTTTAGCTCCTACCACTTCAACATCACTTTCCCTATCAGCCTCTTCAAGACGAAGAGCGATATCAATGAGTTGATCGAAAGAAACCTCTAATTTTAGAAGTAATGGCTTCTTGAGATTCTTGTTTAAGCCATAGACAAATCTTTGATTCTTCTTCAATGGGGTGTTGATGTATTCAACCCCATATTTAGACAGTGACTCGAAGGATGCGATATAATCTGTCACAGAGGATTCACCTTGAACAAGGTCTATGAAACGTCGAGCCAATGTCACTTTCTTTGCTTCTGGTACGAATTTTAATTCGAAGCGTTCCCGGAATTGCTCCCAGGTGAGATCTGCTTTATTAATTTCAGAAATAAGAAGTTCGTACCAATCCAATGCTCTCTCTTGGAGCATACTGGAGGCCACCTGAACACGATGAAGATCGATAAGATTCATGCGAGAAAAGATTCGATCGCATGTTCTTAACCAAGCCTGGACTTCAATAATAGTTTCGGAACCTTTGAATGGTTTCCCACCCAAGTTGGTATAATCGTTGCACAAACGTGCAAATCAAGACTTAGGATGAGTAGGTTCCTGATTAGGACCAACTGCTTGAGCATTCTTTACTAAATCAAGAAGCTGCCGAGTAGTCATGAAAACTCCATCCTGGGGAGTAACAGTAGATGGTCCAGCTCTGGGACAACCTGGTCTAGACATTCTCTTCTTTAAGGAAGAGAAAAGAAGAAAAGTTATTCTCCAAATAAATATCAAGCAAGTCTTGATAGATAAAACAAGGATTCATAAGAGGGAAATAGGATGAATCGGTACGAAGACTCGAATTAAATCCTAAGGCACGACTCCTAAGTTGGACTTAGGACGATGATCCTTGTTAAGTTATTCTACATTGTTCTGAAGTTTGGCTCTGATACCAAGCTGTGACGCCCCACCTCTATACCCACACTAGCCAAGAACACTACGGTGTAGTGCTGTCAACTAGCATGGAGAATAAGGCTGTTAAGGAGTGACCATCCGTGTAATTTCTTTGTGCGAGCCCCGATATGTCAGATAGTATAGCATGCATTTCATTTAAGGAGGAAATCCGACATACCGATACAAATGCAAAGCTATCACACAGTGGCTATGTATAATCTTAGGAAACAAGCATAGAAATAAACATAACACAAATCAGTCACAGACATTCATATCACAATGGCGGAAAAAGATATGAACATATAACACATGAAAGTGTACATCAGAGTAGTGGTTTGAAAGATCCACGATAATACAAAAGAATAGCTACAAGCTACACAAAAGGATAAGTATACATCACGGAGTCTATATCTCAAATGTATACAACAAAAACTACTAATCTAAGTAGTTAGCCAAAAGTCGGAGTAATCCCAGAAGAGAAGTCAAGCAGAAGCACCTGTAACATCTCGGTCTGACTTGAGTATTATTTATAAGAAAATAATAAATGGATCAGTCTAGCTATAAATATCAGATGATATGGTACAAAATAAAAGACATGGCATGAACATGTAATAACCATAATGGCATACTACTATAAGTATGTAATTGAAAATCAACATGAGATTAATCAATATCACAAGAATCTTCTCAAAGATAAAATAGGGTATCATACCCTAAACTTGTATTCATAACAAGTCAATGACACACAAATTCACCAATGCACAAAAATTGATAAAACTTATCAATAGAAATCACGAAAATTGGTGAAGCACAAAATTCCAGAAATCATCACAAGAAATCCAGAAATCACAAGAAGGGGGGAGGCCTATCACAAGACGGGAGTATGAAAACTCACCAACACGTGTAACACAAGATGAGACGCTACCTCATGGTAGCTAACCATTAATTTTGAGCCGAAACTCCACAAGAATGGCTCGAAGACCGTGGGGCGCTACCCCACATATGTGATGGTGAAACATCACACAACGGGGTTTAGTCTCCCTCGTAGACAAAGAGACATCGCACAATTGCTAGTCTAAATCAAATCACAAAAATTATCGTCATGATCATCAAGAAGTGTCAATCACACCGAGCTAGTAAATATATGAGTTTAGCTTCATGTCCTATAACCACTTGCTTAACTTAAATATTTACGAACAAGCTGTAGATCTTCACTAAGAAATTGTCACAAAAGGTTCAGTCGAACAAGTCCAAGAATTAACTGACGAAGTGAACGCAAGCGTTTCATACCACTCGTTTTACTAAGCCGTTTAATTAGATTTCTCATCCGAGTGAAGTAAAGGCTTGTATATGCTAGTAGATTGGAAAACGGTTTGAGAAAAAGAGTTTTGTAAGAAAGTAGTGTTGAAATCGCTTTGAAGAAAGAGTTTTGATATTTACTACTAGTATTGAAACCTTCATATTTTTAAAGTGGCAAGTCACAAAGTTGATTGTAGAAACGAATCAATCCAATAAAATTCACATTCGAAGACGTGAATAAAATCCAAGAAAATCAGCCCAAAATGCATCAAAATAGGAATAGATGGTGCGGCCTAAAATGCCGAGCGACCTAATAAATTACAGGTCAAACGACCTAAGTATCAGAAGGCGAGCGACCTAACGTGTGTTACGACCTAATGGTCGAGCGACTTAAGGGGTTCGAACTAAGCACAAACAGGCCGAGTGACCTAGGGAATTCGAGGTCATGCGACCTAATGGAGTGCGACTTAAGGTGTTGGCTGAACATGCGACCTAACAGGGCCGGTCTAAGCTGCAAGCGACCTAAAAAGAAGACAGGTCGAGCTATTACCAAGCGACCTAACAACAAGTGTGTATATTAGGTCGAAAGACCTAACTGCAAACATTTTAAGGTAAAGACTCGCGACCTAAAGACTCGCGACCTAACTGAGACAAGGACGAGCGACTTAACTCGTGGCGATCTAAACGTAGGCAGAACGACCTAACGGCTAGCGACCTAATAGCGAGATGACTTTCCCACCAGAACGACCTATGGCTGGAACGACCTATAGCCGAACGAGCTAAGGCATAAGCGAGCTTGGGACGAATGACCTAAGTCCAGAACGAGCTAAATGATGGCAGAGGCTTCTCCACGCGCGAGCTAATCAAGGCAGAACGACTTAAGTCCAGATTTTTGCCAAAAACACACGAAAAATTGGGGTTTTCACCAATTCAATCCAAACCAAATGCAAATGTTCATGCTAAAGTGATAGGAACTCATTCCCAAAAATCCAAGATAATTATAGACAAGAATGTGAGATAAAAATATCACCTTTTCACGAAATTTGATGAAGATGAAGCTTGAGAGCAAAGCAAGAATCAACCACAAGCTTGAATCAATGTCTTCACTTGAATTTGGAGTAGATGTTGGATTAGCAATGAAGATTAAGACTTTGGAGTTTTAATTTCCCATTCCCTCCACCATTTTTGAAGAAGCTTTAAGTGTTAGGAAAATGAAGAAGGAATTAGTGAAGAGGAGAAAGGGTTGGGCTGAGTTAGTAAGTGGTTCAGCCCAAACCAAAGCCCAAAGCAAAAAGTGACGAAAATTTCACTATCTCCAAACATATCGAAGTTTACACTCAAAAAGATCGCAAACGTCATTTTGAACTTAATGGAGGTGGTCTCGAGTCCTAATTTGACCGTATGCAAAAAGTAGCTTATCGGGCCAAAATCCGATTAACGACAAAATATTTAAATAAAATATTTAAATATCAAATCGATAAATATGCGGGTTGTTACAGATGCGCTTGTCGAGAGCTTCGAATCGATATTTAATTCGATATAGTTTTAGTTTGATTTTGAATTTGATTTGGATTTGCAATTTGGGAATTAGGGTTTGCAGCCATTGGGAAGAGAGAAGCAAATGGAATTGTAACGACCCGCCATTCATTCCACAGAATGATGCATCATTAATTATATTAATTAATGATCTCTAATTACTTCTTTAATTAATTACTCTATTTACATTAATTACAGTTAATAATTAATCTTTAATTAATTATTCATTAATCACCCTTGATTAATCTTATCCAGTAATTATCCATTAATTACTTCACTAAGTAATTATATTATATTAATTACATTAAGTAATCATACCTATCAAATTATCAAATGATTATCTTAAATTAATCAAACTTAATTAATTAACTTAAACTAATCACATTAAACTAAATTAATTACAATGAGTAATTAATTCCTTAATTACTTTCATTAAGTAATTATACTTAAACAATTCCATAAATGATTATCCTTAATTAATTAATCTAATTAATTATTAAAATTAACCACATTAATTAATCAAGTAATTAAGATTAATTAAGTTACAGTTAAGCACTTAATCAATTAAATAAGTAGTGATTAATTAAATGATTATTAAAGAATAATTAATTAATTACATTAATTAATTACTTCATAATCACTTATCATTGATTAATTAATCTTAATTAATCAACCCTTAATTACATCATTAATTATGTATGAATGGATGATATTGATTGCTTTGAATGGTTTGAGATCTCAGATATGAGATAAGTGATGTTGTGTGCTATGGATGCTTTGGTTGAAGTGTGATGATAATATGAATTATCTATTTGTGACGATAATGTAGATTATCTATTGTGATATTGTGAATTATCTATCTGTGTGTATATAGATAATTGAATTGAATTGTTTTAACTTTAAAACAACTTGGACTTAAAAGATACGTTTTGGATTTCGGTGAGACCGGGATCGGATTTCCAAATTTGGATATCCGAAAACCACATCGATCCAAATTAAACGATAGGTCGTGAATCTCAAGTGAAGTCGAGATGAAGATTCAGAGTGCAAGGGTTATTGTCGTTAACTCTGAGGGTGATTCCAAAATGAGTGTAACGAGATAATGCCTTCGGTTTCGTTCAAACCCAGAACGAACTTGCATGGATTGAATGCTTTCAGAACATCGTCAGGTGGACGATGAGCATTCTAAGGTAGATGTGTTCTAAAAAGGTAATCGTAGCCTCAAGCCTCATCAACCGGGAATGGCTAAAACAGGGGAGGTGCAGCAAGGTTAAGTGGGTAGCACCCAAGTAGGATGAGATTTTCCCCTGTCTAGAGGTTCCTTTTTATTCGGCTTAGTGGGCGGTTGCTGATCCCAACCGCGGGGTTGTCTTGTTTTTGGATTATCCAGTAAGGGATGGTTCCAGCCTTGTGTTGCAGGGGATTGGGAGTGATCCTCGGTACGGTGATCTAGGCCCCGTACTATGATGGGCGGTACCCCAGTAGCCCTGCCATTGGATGGAATCCAATCTCCAATAAGTGATCTCAGACCTGATTGTATACCTATGTATGCTGGAATTTAATGAATGTAACAATTTCGGCTATGTGAATATTTACTTGAAAACCCTAGACACTATTGTAATATAACTAGATTTCCTATCAAATGTTTTGGTTATCGTAAGGTAAAAGCTTTTCCATGTTTATGTGTGGGAAGTCTTACGAGATACTTTTTGTTTCCAAAAGTTTTCAAAGTTAAGCAACTTTAACCTGTTACTCACACCAGACCCATGTCTGACCCGGAGTTTATTTCTGTTTTCTTAAACTCTTGGGTACTCAAATTTTTACGAGTAGCCAAGGAATTCAGGTTAGCTTGGACGAATTGTGAAGGAGCAATGGAGCAGGAGGCTTCAGCGTTGTAGATATGTATAGTGTTCCGCTGTGTTGGTTTCTCTGAGTTGTATTGAGTTGTAATAACTAGACAGGTGTTTATAATTGTCTAGTATGTGATGTATAATCTGTGTAACTCTGATTGATGTTGTATATTATGTAATACTTATGTGATTAATATAATTTATTCGTTCCGCTGTTGAGATTTCGATATTGTTTCTTCTTTCTTCTCTATCTTTTCTCTTTTCTATCCCTTTCTTTCTTATTAATGATGCGTCATTCTGTGGAATGAATGGCGGGTCATTACAGGAATTGTACGTGCAGAAAAACTGAGTTGAGAATCATTAGGGTTTATAACAGGTTATTTATAGGCAAAGCTGAAAATAGAATGAACGGACAATATTTGATTGAACGATAAATGACCCGAAAAGCCCGTTCTGTCTCCGGAACGAAAATGGGTCATCCCATATATCAAAATAGATGTTTTCGATAAATTTAAACTCAATGGAATAGGTTTTAGGTACAAATTCCTCGTATGAAAAAGTTATATAAAAATCAGTTTATTTCAAATTGATTTCAATTGATTTCAATTAAATTGATTTCTAGGCGTTTCGAGCCCGTACGATCAAATGACAAGTCGGATCGTTACGAAACTTGAAATCAAAAAATAATTCACTATTACGGATCCGATGAGACTAGTTTTATTGAAATCTGAGACAGTTGCCAAAATGGCTATATTTCACGTTAGTTAAATAAATTAATATTAAATTAATTAAATCAAATTTTCAATTCAATATTTATTAACCAACAAATTCCATCATTTTTGATTCCTTATATATTTATAATAACTTAAAGCAAATTTACATATCAATTTAGCGTTAATTATTTCAATAGTTACAGTGTTCAATTTCAACTGCATTTAATCCAATTAACTACAATTTAATTCCAATAAATTGATTTTATTTGATTTCAATCTTTATACTCAATCAATTATTATTCTATAGACATAGTTAACATTGTTTTATATTTCATTACATTAATATCTTCCAATTTCCTTCTTTTATTTGTATTAACTACTATATTCCAATTATATTGAGTCTTGTCAACTTTACACACTAATTATAAATAAAAATCCCAATTAATTATTTATCCTAGTTTCACTCTTTTATTAAATCAATTATAGCCTAGGTAATTATAATTACATTTCTATTCCTTTTATTACGTTCACAAATTTCAGTTATTGTCTTAACTCACATTAATGTAACATTTAATTGCATTTAATTTCAATTGATTAAATATATTGGTAACAAACAACAATCATCACCATTATTACATTATAACAATTGTAAGTTTATTATTTACAATTAATTGGTATAACTACTACTACCCCATTACTATTATCAATTACAGTTAATTACACCTTATTTCATTAATTAATCAACATTCGAATTATCAGTTTAACCTACCTTAACTACACTAATTAAGTGAATTGATTGCAATCGATTTCCAATTAAATTTAATAGACCAAGTAAATAGGTAACATATAATAATGGTTACCATTAACCTTTTATCACACTTATAAATTCATTATTTACAAACAAACGTTACAATTTTTTACAAAACACTAATTTTATTCAGTTTCCATAAAATATATACTAGTTCCTTAATTTATACAACATTCACATTTATATACTTATATCCAAATTATAACCAAGTATAACTTTTAAATTATTTCTGTTGATTGGACTATCGTTAAAATATTTAATAATTAACTTAAATTTATAGTATTACATTTCACTCTAGTTATTATTTCATTAATAGATTGCAATTTTTTTTAATTTCTCCCAATATTAAATCCCAAAATCTTTTTAAATGAACAATTTTAATTGTTGAAAATTTACGGGTCGTTACAGAGATGATTTCATTGATTTCTTTGTGATTTTCCAAATGTATCGCCTTTTTACATTATTGGCCATTTGAGCCTTTTGAGCCTTTTGAGATATCAAATATATGGCGATTACATCTTTGGAAACTTGAACTTCTTATCGAGTTCTATATTTGAGATTTGAGTTTGCCAACACTTGGCGTTTATTTTGAGATTTGAGATTTGCCATTCTTGCCATTTATTTGAGATTTATACTCTCCTTTTTAGGAGATATATGAGATTTCTATTTTGGCGTATTTTGAGTTCGAGACTTCTTTACCTTGAGAATATATTTGTGTTTGCCAATTTGGCGAGATTTGAGTTTTGGGATTTCTCCTATTTAGGAGTTATGGTTTCTCTAAACCATTATTGTTGTTTTGGGATTATGCCGATGATATGAGGCATGTTTATGTTTGTTGTTTTATTGTTGAGTCATCTCTTTCGAGACTATTTATGCTTAGTGACACTTCATCACTTGAAGTAACCACGTGTACTTAGAAATTTCTTCTCATTTGAGAAGAATTATCACCCTTAAACTTATGCATCATATTATCATTTATCCTCACTAAATTGATTGTTTTAGCTAGACTGAACCGTGTATTTTATACTCGGGTCAGACCGAGTTGTTTCAAGTTAGATACCTCCTTTTGAACTTAGCTTCGCTTTGATGCTTCCGCTTGGATATCTGTTTATCACCTTTTGTTGTTGTAGTCTTTTTGATGACTCTGATATGTATATATTTTTGACTTGTTGTATATAGTGTGGTCTTCAAACCACTTATGATGTATCATTTTGTATTATACTGGAGATGTATCTATATATATGTATATATCTGATGTTTGCTGTTCTATGATGTGATGTACATTTTAGTTATTGTATTTTGTTTTGATAGATCCGTTAGCTACCTATAGTTTTGTATTAAGCATTTATTGGATATGTCGATCCACTTGAGATAGAAAATTTTTTTAGAGAATTTAATCAACGTATTTAATAGATGTTTAAGACAAGGCTATAGATGGTCGCTCCTAACCAGCCCTATTCTCCGCATTAGCAAACAGTATTACCCAGTAATACTCTTTGTTAATGTGGGTCTTGGTGTGGGACATCACAGCGTTGTATCAGAGCTGAGTTTAGAACAAAATATGATAAACACAGAATATAAATATATATTACGATACATCCAAGTATAGTACAAGTGTTACAAATCCCTTAATCATCGTGTCCTTGACTTTTTCGTATCCTTTGTGGTAGATATAAGTTTGGAATATGTCTAGGAATGTATTTTATTCCGTAGTATTTCATGATTGAATTAATGATATCTTATCCAATGAATAATCCTTATTGTAATTATCTTATTCTAGTTCTCTTCGATACGAGTGCTTGATAAACATTCGTATCGAAGGAGCTTGTTGGTACCGTTAGATGTTTCTTATCTTGTTACTTCTTTGAGAATTGCAAATCCTATTGAGGGGATCCACATTACTTGGCTTGTCGTGTGACAATATTGGGGTTGATCTTTGTAGTTTTCCTTTCGGTACAAATCAGCACATTAGTCATCACCTTGAGTTTAATATGAGTTTGGGGATGGATTGACTTGCTTGTTATCAAGTCCAATCCTATATTCTAAAAGGATCATACATGTTAGGTATACTAATTCGGCTGATTAGTGTCTCTAGTTCTTTGGAATGTTGATGATAATTCCGAAGTGTCTTTATTGTTCTTGAGTTTCGAGATGATGAAGTATCTCGAATTCCAGTTGTTTACAATTCTATTGATATATGTGAGTCCATTTCAGGTTTGCTACCTAATCGGGCAATTGAGTTTTGTGTTAACCTCATCCCTGGTTCTTAGTTTGTTTGTCATCCTTCCACGGGGATGTCCACTAGGGTAATAAGAAACTGTAGAAGTAATTGCTAAAGCATGAAGCCAAGCAATTCATTCAGTTCATCCTTTACCGTGAGGTACCACGGTCATCTTTGCTTAGAAATCTGATGGTATTCTTAGGCTTTGCATCCATTTTCCCAAGCTTAACAAGTTAGCCATTAGAACGAGTATCTGTTGCTTATGATTGAGGATTTATTTACTTTATTGAGTGGTGCTAGGATCTTTCTCAGCTAGACCTTGCACCAATTTTCATCAGCTACGAGTTGCGGAGGATAGCATTCCTCTTACCGCATATCGCACTCGTATGGTTCTTGTGAGTGGTTCATTATATGGTTCGGTTTGGTGAACACTCCAGCTTATTCGCCAACCTTGTGAATCGAGTATTCTGGGAATATCTCGATGAGTTCTTCTTGTATTCTTTGATGTTGAGTGTAAGCAACTATTCAAATTTTCAAATCTTTCAAATTGAAGATATGTTTTTAAGTGAAATTGGATTTTTGTTTATTGAGATAAGCAAAGTATATTTTGTAAAATTATATATGAGACAGTTCTTTATAGAAAATGATTTTTGTGTTGGGTTGTCCATTGAGTGCTTTAAGAATTCTGATCGATGCGCCTGATCAACTTTATCGAGAGGAATTTCCTAAATGCTATAATGAGACAATCAGACATGGTAAATTATGTTTTAATAACTAAAGTTTGGGATTAAATCAATATGGTTTGAGTATTGAATTTTATTTTGAATGTGTAATGCAGCCATAGAACTATAGTGAGTGTTGGACGAGTGGCGAGGCAGTTTTGATCATTTGGTCAACTCTTCAGCTAATTTATGGGGTCATTCACTATAAATCAATAGAGAGGCAATACCTTTATATTATTTGAAAATTTTGAAATTGAATATGCTAATTTTAAATTTTTTAGCATGAATTTGTGAGCAAGTTTTTTTTAAAATTTTGGTTGTAATAAAAAAATAAATGAATAAATATGTTGGTGTGAATTTGTAAAATTATTTTGGAAACAAGTTTGAATTAATTATCAGCTTTAATTAGTTTTATGTTGATATTTAGATGGAAATTTAAGTTTTTTGACAAGTAGAAATGTGAATTTGAATTGTTTTGATAAATGAACCATTCATGTAGTATAATCATTTTAAATTGTGAGAATAGTTTTAAACTTATATATATATATATATATATCCCAAGAATTTATTCTGGTAGATAATCAACAATCATCTTTTGGTAATGGAAGAGATTAACTATCTCTTCCAAAATGAGTATCTTAGTTAATTGCTTTAAAGTTAGATTTTGGAAAGTAATAAAAATATCTCCAACTAATGAATTGTTTCTTTTTATGATGATTTCATAGAGTTGATCATAATTTTGTATGTCTTAGCTTTTCGGGAAAAAGAAGATCACTTAATAAATGATTTAACAAAAGCTTGTATGAAAATGTAGTTTAATATAAAAATGGTTTGAAAAAAATAATTCAAATTTTAAATTGATTTGAAAGATGAATTTTGGTTTGGAAAAGTGCTGTGCTAAAACGACAATAACTTGAGATTTATAACTCCGAATGAGTTCAAACTTTTGTAAATGAAAGAGCTTTCAAAAAGCTATAAAATTTCTTTACCACTTTGGAAGATTTTGCTTTTTATTGTGTCTAAAATAGGTTCGAAAGTGAATAAACATTTCTGTCTTATTATAGAATTTCTGAAATTTTGGATGAGAGTAAATTTTGCATAACTTTCAAACCGTGAATCCGATTTTTATGATCTCTATATAGCCGGAAAGCTTAGACTTAGAAGAACAACTTTTATTTTATAAGAGTTCTCTGATTTTGTTTTTTTCTAGGTCAAAATTTGTTTTCTTTACAACAGGTTTGAAATTGAAATTTACTTGTTTTCTTTAAGGTCATGTGTATTCTACCTATTTTGTGCATGTAATTGAGTTGATGTTTAGTATAAATATATGTTTCAAATTAAAATATATTATGGTAGAATATAAGAGTGAAACTTTGTATTCACTTTAAATGAAGAGTTTGGAGATTTAATTGAATTTTAGTAAGAGGTTTTGGAAATTTTCAAAATGTTGAAATTTGAGTATGAAGAAATTGGGTTTTTGAAACCTTAAAAATATTAGTTTAGTAAAGTAGGAGTGTAAAAAAAAATCCATTCCTTGTGTTTGTCTTGCCTTTGAGCAATTATCTAGCGACTTACATTTATGCAGTCGTTTGGGTTGGTAGTATTGAAAAAAAACCACCTACCTCTTGTTGAGTTTTCTTATGTAGGTGTGGCTCTTTCTGTAGTGACATACGGAAGGTCATGTCGATAAATATCTAGTTGGTTGGAATCCGAGATAAAATTATGTTAAATCCCGACTCTATTCGAGAAGCTTCTGAGAAATCAATCCTACTCGATTGATCTTTTGCGTAGCATCCTGTCTATGTTCTTGTTTCGAAGGTGAGACGCCTTTGAAATTATGATGCATTATTCGTAGAAATTCAATGGTTCGCTAATTCCAATGATAGCACTTGAGAAACCATAGAATTAATCGAGCAGTCTTATCTTGATTTTCTAATCATCTTGGGTTGGGGTGAGAAATTTTAAACTCGAGCTTATCTATCTTCCTTTGCTTGATGAAATAAATAGTGTTGAATACAGCTCTTCTCTAGAAATTGCGAGGATGCAATTTTTTTAAGGGAGGGGGGAGTCTGTAACAACCCTGGTTTTGATGGTTACCTGTAATATTAAATTATAACGTTGGTTATAATTTAATATTGAGAATAAAAATAAATTAGAGATTTTAAATTGTTTATTTTAAATAAACAATGGATTTTAATCATAAAATGTGAAAATAAAGTATAAAAACTTTATTTTTGGTTGTTGTGATAAAAATGAGTGAAATATGGTTTCAATTTAGAGAAATGCAATAATTTTAATAATTACTGCCAAATGTTTCTTTTATTAATTTTTAAAAGAAGTATTTGTTTTAATATGTGGTATATTATAAATAAAAAGGTAGAATTTTGCTTAAAAATAAGTTTCAGATATAAAAATGATGTTACAATGGTTTGTTGCATTTAATTATGTAAGAAAATGATTTTTGTGTAATTTTTGGAGTTAAAAATAGCATTTTATGTAAATATTTGTGTAAATTGGGTTTTTATTTAAAAATAAGAGTTTTTAATAATATAAATATATTTTTATAACCAAATTATCTTTTTATTAGTTGTAAAATGTTTTATTAAACATGGAAATATGTTTGTTTGATTTATTGTGTTGACAATCTTGTTTAAATATGTTGTTTTGATTAATTACATAAGAGTGTTAGTGTTAATTAGATTTTTCTTAGGCTAGTCGAATTGTTTTTTTCCTAATTGGGTCAAGCCCATTACTACTCCAAATTGAGAAAATAGGTTTCTTCTTCTCAAAATTATGTACGTACATTACATCTTCCTCTAACTAGAAAATATAAAGAAGAAATAAAAATTGAGAACGCTATCTCCTCTTCTAAACCCTAAGCCTAAATCTCCAATAAATCCACTTATTTGCTGATAATAATCAAATTGAAGCTTTCTAATTTTAGGTAATCCCTTCCAAAACATAGATTATTCCATCAAGTTCTATTTATGGTTTGGGTTTGTCTGTAATGTGTTTCTTTCCTCCTGCATGTTGCTGTACGGCTCTTTTACAGGCTTTTGAAGCTATTTCAAGCACCAAGCTCTTATCTTTCTTCAAGAAATTCAAGTTTGCTCTTCAAATGGTAAAGGTGAGTTAGTAACTCACATTCTCTAGCTAAATCAGTGCAATGCAAGTTGTAATCTATGCAAAAAGTAGGTTATTGTAAACGATTTTACCGATTCTTAGTTTACAGCACATTTCTGTTCTGAGTTGCTACTTTGAGTATTAATATCTTCTTATTCCTAGGCCGAAATTCGTTGATTCTGTTTTTGTTTGAAAGTTAAAGTTTTCGACTATGTGCATACCAATTTTTAGTTCAATCTGTGGTCATTTGGTCCACTGTTTCATGCCTATAAGTTGAACCCGAGATGGTTTTCAGGTCTGTACACATTTCCGTTTTCGAGCTGCTGCAAACATGGCCTGAATCCATGTTTGAGATAGAGTATCTCTTTCATTTCCTGTCGAAATTCGTTGATTCTTTTTTTATTTGAAATTTGAAGTTTTCTACTATGTGCATACCAATTTGCAGTTCAATCTGAGGTCGTTTGGTCCACTATTTCATGCCTGTAAGTTGAACCCGAGATGGTTTTCAGGTCTGTATACATTTCCATTTTCTGAGCTGCTGTAAACATGATCTGAGTCCATGTTTGAGACAATGTATCTTTTTCATTTCTTGTCGGAATTCATCGATTCTTTTTTTATTTGAAAGCTAAAGTTTTCTCTTACGTGCATACCAATTTTCAGTACAATCAGAGGTCGTTTGGTCACCTGTTCATGCTTGTAAGTTGAACTCGAGAGGGTTTTCAGACCTGAGCAGAATTCAACATGGCCTGAGTCCATGTTTGAAATTTCATACCTTTAACATTTCATGTCGGAATTCAATGAATCTTTTTCCAGTTAATATATAAATGGTCCTACTTTTTGTGTATCAAATTTCATAACATTCCAGGGTCATTACACTACTAGAACTACAGCATATAGCCACAACATGGTTCCAACGGCCGCCAACGAGAATTTCCAATGGCTACCAACGGCTAGTTATTTTTAACAAGCCGTTGGTAGCCGTTGTAAAAATGCCGTTTGCGGCCGTTGGAAGCCGTTGGAATTATTCGTGTAAACCTGCAGCAAGCCGAGAGCAAACCTTATTCTCTCCTCCTACCACAAAAAAAACCCAAATCCTACACCATCTTCCTCCACTCCTCCTCTTTTCTTGCTCCCAGCCTCCACACGCAATCGACAGCCACTCCGACGCCATCAATCAACACCAGCGGCCTCTCTCCATCCAAATACACTCCAAAATCAGGTTTTGCCTAAAACCCTAAAATTTTAAATTTTTCTAATTTTGTGTTTAATTTGTTGTTATAGTTGTATCTAATGGCCTATTGATTGTTTATTATACCAAACTAAGTGCTAATTATAATTATTACCATCCAAATGTCCAAATTGTTTGTGTATATATATTATGCACATATATACATATGTTGATAATTTAGTGTAAATGCGTATTTGAGTTAGCGTTAGATTAGTTAGGATTGATTTAAATTATTTTGCGTATGTTTTGTAAAATATTAGGCAAACATGAATTAGTCGAATATTTTACGAACATGAATTATATCTTTTCGACGGCATTTCCTTTTCGTTCCTTGTGTACATGCATATGTGTACGATACAAGGAACACGAGGGAAGTGCTGCCAAAATTTTGGGAAATCATTTATAATGATATGATTTAAGAAATGTAATTACTATTGTGTTTGTAATGGGAAGTAGGATGACCGACCATCACAAAAGGTACAAAAATGTAAACAAAATAGCAAGAAATATAACTTTGTATATAAACGAAAATGGATTATAAAAAACAGTAAAATCTAACTGTGTTTATTGAAATTGATTAATAATTTTTTTACTATCGATCATAGGTTTTACAGTAGGAAAAATGGTCAATTATTTTATTGATCGGAGCTGGATGTATCAAGGAAGAGAAATAGGAGGCTCAATAAGTAAACATTTTCTTAACGGGGTAAATGTGTTTGTCGAATTTGCTTTAAGTAATATTGGAAACGACGTAGAAATTCGTTGTCCATGTAGTAGGTGCAAATTGTTGAAGCATTTAGTACTGAATATGGTTAGGATTCATTTGCGCCAATATGGTTTCGTAACCAATTATTTGGTGTGGGATCGTCATGGAGAAATTATAACACGTAACGAAGAATAGTTAATAAAGGTCATTAGTGATGAAGTTAGTACGACGAATCTCATAGAACATATGGTTGAAGATGCAGCACGATCAATGTTCCATACTGTTGAAATTAATAACGACGATGTTAACGTCGAAGAGGAACCAAATGTTGGAGTGAAAAAAATATATGATTTATTGGATGCTGCTAAGAAACCTCTTTGGAATGGATGTACTAGCGACACTCAATTATCGGCAACTGCAGAGTATATGCACCATTATCATCCTGCACCATTATCATTTAATAAAATATGCATTTCCTTGTGGTATATACATTTCTTAAGATCACGTCATTTACGTTTCTATATTTTAAAATATGCATTGCTTAAGAAAATGATTATAATACAAATGCGAACATCTCACATTCTATTTGCAGGTTCGGGCAGCTCAAAAGACGTGTGACAAAGCTGAAATAAAAGAGCTTAGAGCCATGGTTGAGCAACTCCAAGAGCAGGACCATCTTCGCGCTATACAAATGGAGCAGCTTAATTAACGTTTAGCGGAGTACGCGTAGAGGCATGGTTCCTTCCCTTCGTCGTCTGATGCTTCCGGAGGTGATGATGATGCTTGAGAGGTATGATGATTATTGTCTTTGTGGTTGGTTATTGTATATATTGACTTTGAGGTGGTGAGGATTGTGTTTGATGGTTATTGTGTATATATTGACTTTGAGGTGGTGAGGTTTAAGTGTTTGCATTGTATATATTAACTTGAATATGGAGTTGGAGTTGGTGTTGGTGAGGGTTTTGTTGTTTATGTACATATTGACTTGGAGTTTGGTTTGAAAATGTAACGTTTGATGTTGATTTTTGGTTGTTTATATTGTTTGTGGTATAATGTGTTGGATATGTGATATATATGTGAAATGGAGTGGAAATGGAATGGAAATGGAATGGAAATGGATATATATTGATTGTGTGTAGCTGGAAGGTGAATGGCTTGCTGTTATAAAATTTTTTTAACCCAGATTAGCAACGGCTACCAACGGCTCTTTGGTCATTTTAAACCAACGACTTCCAACGGCCTCCATCGGCTAGACGCCGTTCGAAGCCGTTGGAAAAGCCGTTGGAATAGCCCCGTTGCTTCTGTTGGAAGCCGTTGGAAAGCGTGAATGCTATTCCAACAGCTTTTCCAACGGCTCCCAACGGTCGCCGACGGCTTGAAGCCGTTGGAATAGCCGGTTTCTCTTGTAGTGTTAAGGCATTCAAATTATGTCTGAAAGTTGAACCCGGAGAAGATTTCAGACCTGGGTATTGTTTTTGCTTATGCACTTTTTTTTGTTCTGCCTTGTTTTCCCGTTCGATTTCTGACTTCTGCATCTTGTATTTGTGACATTTCTGAACTGCTTTGAAGTTCATGAAGCCTATCAATAGGCGAGCCAGAATTTTGGTGAATTTGTGATTCAAAATGAATCGATTTTGAGATGATTTCAAATGTCGGTTTTCGATATTTTTTGATGTTTTACCTTAATTTCGAGCACGGGTTTTTCTAAATAATTTTGAAATGATATTTAAAATAAATTGGCTTTTGAAATAATTATTATATAATATTTATAAATTATTTTAAAACTATAAAATTATATATTCTCTATAATAAGAGAATTTCAAAAGTGTTTTCCAAAATGATTTCGAAATTGTTTTAAAAGCTTGTTTTCTCAGACAAATTATTTTCTATATAAAATACACGTTTTTGCACTATTCGAACGAATGAGAAGGAGAATTAAACGATTGGGTAAAACACATGGTATGGGACACGTGCGTTTATCTTTTCGATTAATTCCCGACTTGTCTGTTTGATCGTTTTGACCTTCGGGTCGTATTTGCTGATGAGATGAGGCAAATATTTTTACTGCTTTCTGGTGTGGCATTGGCTAGCCGTTAGTAAACCGATTAGTGAGAATGTGTGGTATGGGACACACTGTTAACACTTTTCGGGTTCCTATCTGAGAGTTTGTGACACATTTGTCTAAGAGACGTATTTTCCAGTACTGGACCTTCGGGTCATTTGTCCTTCGAGATGTTTGTCTAAGGGACGTATTTGTCCATTGAGACATATTTGTCCTTCGGGATGTTTGTCTAAGAGACGTATTTGTCCTTCAGGATGTTGTCCTTTGGGACGTTTGTCTAAGAGACGTGGCACCTTATTTTGAGAGAACGGTACTTGGCGGGCTTCGGCCATAAGCACGTGCTATATCTTAGAGATGATTTCATTGATTTCTTTGTGATTTTCCAAGTGTATCGCCTTTTTACATTATTGGCCATTTGATCCATTTGAGATATCAGATATATGGCGATTACATCTTTGGAAACTTGAACTCCTTATCGAGTTCTATATTTGAGATTTGAGTTTGCCAACACTTGGCGTTTATTTTGAGATTTGAGATTTTCCATTCTTGGCGTTTATTTGAGATTTAAACTCTCCTTTTTAGGAGATATATGAGATTGCCATTGTGGCATATTTTGAGTTCGAGACTTCATTATCTTGAGAATATATTCGTGTTTGCCAATTTGGCAAGATTTGAGTTTTGGGATTTCTCCTATTTAGTAGTTATGGTTTCTCTAAACCATTATTGTTGTATTGGGATTATGCTGATGATATGAGGCATGTTTATGTTTGTTGTTTTAATGTTGAGTTATTTCTTTCGAGACTATATTTTCTTAGTGACACTTCATCACTTGAAGTAACCACATGTACTTAGAATTATTTTTTCTCATTTGAGAAGAATTATCACCCCTTTCCTTATGCATCATGTTATCATTTATCCTCACTAAAATGATTGTTTTAGCTAGACTGACTCGTGTATTTTATATTCAGGTCAGACCGAGTTATTTCAGGTTAGATACCTGCTTTTGGACTTAGCTTCGCTTTGATGCTTCCACTTGGATATCTATTTATCACCTTTTTTTGTTGTAGTCTTTTTGATGACTTTGATATGTATATATTTTTGACTTGTTGTATACAGTATGGTCTTCGAACCACTTATGATGTATCATTTTGTATTATACTGGAGATGTATTTGTATATATGTATATATCTGTTGTTTGTTGTTCTGTGATGTGATGTACATTTTATTTACTGTATTTTGTTCTGATAGATCCGTTAGCCACCTATAGTTTTGTATTAAGGATTTATTGGATATGTCGATCCACCTGAGATATAAAAAAAATTAGAGCATTTAATCGACGTATTCAATAGATGTTTAGGACAAGGCTATAGATGGTCGCTCCTAACCAGCCCTATTCTCCGTATTAGCAGAGTATTACCCAGTAATACTCTTTGTTAATGTGGGTCTCGGGGTGGGGCGTCACACAATCATTGATCTGTTATGTTATTTTATTATTATTCTATTGTTCTCACTCTGATATTTCCCTGTTAGTTAGGAAAATCCCAATGTGTTGAAATGATACATACCCGAACGATATTATAGATTAAGGAAAATTGTTATGTGCTGAAATGATCAACCCAAGCGATTTTATTGATTTTGAAATTTTAGGATTGCGAGTTGAAATGATATATACCCGTAAAATGTTAAATTACTGCGGATTGAAATGATAAATATCCGTATCACTTGACCATAGGATAGAAAACTATACACGGACATTGTTGGTCTATTTTTAAATGATTTCCAAAATTTTGAGAAAAGGAAATATATGGGTTTTGATTTTTAAAATATTATATAAAGATTTCTATTTTAATATGTGTAAAATTTAGATTTTACATTATATGTTTTATAATTTTAAAATTATAAGTTAAGTTGTGAAAATGTAAATTTTAAGATTTTACTTATATTTTTATTATTTTTAAAATATATAAAACAAGATTTAAAATAGATTTAATAATAAGATTTAATTTAATTAGTATATTTATAATATGTTTAATATTTATTTAAAATTTAAAGTAATATTTTTAAATAGATTTTGTAATAACTTTAATAAATTAAGGTTGTGAAGATAAATTAAATTTGACTTGAAATTTAAATTGGTTAATAATTGAATTATATAAAGATTGATTTGGAAGTTATTGATTTTGAGATTTAAAGATATGTTTCTATAACTTGATAACTTGATTTTGATTAAAGGGGATTAAATGAATATTTTAAATTTAAATAAAATTGAATCTAAATATTTAATTTTGATTTAAATTTGTAATTTGAGATTATATTTATATGTTTAACTAAAGGTGGTTAAATGAATATTTTAAATTTAAAATAAAATCGAAATTGAATATTTGATTTTGATTTAAATTTGAAATTTGAGATTTTATTTAAATGTCACTAAAATTGATTAAGTGAATAATTTCAAATTTTAATAAAATTAAAATTGAATTTTGAAATATATATGATATTTATCGAATTAAGTTATTGTAAATTGTTTGAATATTTGAACTTTGAAACCTATTGAATTTGATGTGGTTTAAATTTGTAGTTCAAACCTGGATTTGAAATCGATATGAATTAAAAATTGGTTTTAATGAGAATTTGAATTGAACCTTTAACCTTTTTAATTGAAATTGTCGAACTGAGGTTGATTTAAATTAAATTTTTCGAAACTAAAGTTGATTTGAATTTATTTGTGAAGTTGGAAGAAACAATTCTAATTTGAAACTATTTTCGATGTAAACTCTTTTAATATATATTAATTTTAAATTTATAAACAATTTTAAATATATATATTTTAATGTATAAACCATTTTTAATATATAAACTATTTTAATCTATAACCTATTTTAAATATAAACTATTTTTAAATTTATAAGTATTCCAATATATAAACTAATTTCAATAATCAAACTGTTTAAATTGGAACTGTTATGATTTAGATTTAATGGATTTAAATGTGAATACTTTGATACGATGGTTTAACCTATTTTGTGGTTATGATTTTGGAAATGAATATGATTTAAAGTGAATAATGATTTCGAAAGTGAATATTTTCAAAATTATATAAAAATTGAAGTTGAATATTTAATTTTGTTTTAATTTTGCGATTTGAGATTTTAGTTAAATATTTATAAAAGTGATTTTATAAAATTACCATGGTGTGAAATAAGCGTTTGGTTGTTAAAGAGAACGGGATTGGATATTGTCATACTCTCTGCCAATACTGAAAACCACTTTAACAACTGTGCTCGTGGTGGAGAATCCAGAACGAAGTAGGATGGTCTGGCGAACGTCTTTATGAGGTATGAACGCAGCCCTAACTCCCTCGAGTCAGCTTGATGCGACTAAACCAGGAGCTATACCTAGGCCAAGTGAGGTTGCACCTCCGATCGAGCATGCTTCTTCGATACCATATCTATTACTTTGTGATTTGATTGGGTGCACCTTTGATTTTGGGAATGTGTCTCGAGGTGGGCGGTAGTAGCTACTATGCGTTACCACCAGCCCGGTTCTGCAAAACGGTAGTATCCTTCCCTAGGCATTGCCTCACGTGCATTGTCACATGCCTTTTCGAGCCCATTACGAGTTTGGTTTGTGTCGTACCTATGGTGTGCTCCCTGATAGCCCACCGGTTTGGTGGAGTTTACAGTACTGTATAGGCTACGATATTTATATAAAAATGTGTTAAGGGGGATATGGGTAACGCCTTAACGCTATTTTAATATTTTACTTTATTATAGACATTATCTATGTAGCGTATTGTACTATGAGTATGTAGATAGTTTAACGGATCCTTAAAGGATGGAATCCTAACATCCTTTACTTTATTTGCATTTCACTTGAGTTGATTTACTTTCATAAGAATGTTAATACTGACTCGAGTGTTTTGTGTTTTACTTTATGCCCGGGTCAGACTGAGTGTCACAGCATTTGAGACTCGCCTTTGGAGCTTGGAGCTTTGCTTGAAGATCTATTTGTCTATTCAGCTTTTTTAGTTATTTCCAGTTGTTTATGTTCAAACTTGACATTTTTTTCTGTATTTGAGACTTCTATGTATTTGGGATCTCTGTTGTATTTTATTTTGACTCTGATGTTCTATAGTAGCTTCATGAACTACTATTTATCTATTCTCTGCTTATTGTTATACTCTGTGTCTATGATTCTGTGATTGATTTATTTACTGTATGTGCTTAGTTTTGCCAAATATAAATTAACAATCTGTTGTTTTGAGTAATTCAAGCCTGACATGTGTGGATGATTGTCAATTTGAATGGTTCGAAATGACGGGTCGTTACAACACTTCCCTTTTTCCATTAGTAAATGGATCGTATGAAAATTAGACCAAAAATACTTACCATCACTTTCTAATTTCAAACATCACTATCCCTTGACTAATAATGTAGTCAGACAAGTTAGCATACTATCCTTACTTTGATGCACATTCTTACTTCTCAAGATAGAGACGAGTTTCCATACCTTGGAATTTGGTGTTAAGTATAAAAAGAATTCTTTCCATACCACCATAATTTATACAAATCATTTATGGAAATCATATCTCTTTCCTTTTATAAAACGTCTTTAAAAAAATCTATTTATAAAACTTCTTTAAAAAAAATTCCTTCACTTGACACGTTTTCGATATTTCGACTTACCCTATCCCTCGCCTAGAAACTCTGGTTCTAGATCTCACAAATAAAGGATCAGCCTACCCATCGGCTTTTAGTACCAAGCATTGGACCACTAAATTTCCATAAATAACCTAATTTGTATACAGAAATAATACTTTATATACCGAACATCAATCTTCGATTTCAAACTTAAAACTATCCTTAAGATAACAATGAAGCTCTTTAACTATCCTTAAGATAAAAATGAAGCTCTTCAAGTTGGGGTACTATTGCCTCTTAAACCTTGACTAGACAACATTCTTATTTTTAGGATATGAAGAAGTCTACCTACCTCGAAGTTCAATACCAAGTATAAAATTCCTTAACTTCGTATTTTACTCATTTAAAATAAAGTGTTATAAACCAACTTTTTTCTCACTTTCCAAAATCTTTTACTATAATTAGAATATTATAGCTTTTTAAATTTCCACTTAAAATCCTTAAAATACTCCTTAAAGTTTTCATATCAAAACTCCCTTGGAAACACTTGTTTAAAAACCACTTTTGATTTTAAAAGGATAGATCTTTCCTTTATATACAAGTAAACATTTACTTTATTATATCAAATAATTCTTATAAATCTAACGTATAAGTTTCAAACCATTTTAAAGTACTTTTAAACAAATTTTAAAACTCCATTCAAATCATGACTTAAAACCATCACCCTTTAAAATGAATTCGACTTTGAAAATATACCAATTTCCTTTAAATAAACTACTTTTTTAAATATCTCAAAATAAATATTTTAAATCTCAAATCTCTTTTAAAATACTTATATATATACAAGTAAACATTTACTTTATCATAACGAATAATTCTTTTAAATCAAACATATAAGTTTTAAACCATTTTAAAATACTTTTAAACAGAGTTTAAAACTTCATTCAAATCATGACTTAAAACCATCACTTTTTAAAAAAAAATCAACTTTGAAAAGCAAACCAATTTCCTTTAAATAAACTACTTGTTTAAATATCTCAAAATAAATTTTTGAAATCTCAAATCTCTTTTAAGATACTTATATAACCTTTATAAAACACATTTAAAAAGAATTTACAAAATATTTAAAATAGATAACTTTTTATATTTTAGAAAAATCAAAGATTTCCAAACCGCATCCATAGTGACAATCACTATACGGATTATAACATTCAAAAATTGGTTTTATAAATGAAATAAATTTTAAACACAACCTCTTTCTATATTTTATATTATTATAAGTACAAAAAACTTTCACTTTAACATAAAAGTTGAAGTCAAATAAAATCCAAGATGTAACTTTTAAAATTCGAAAAGATGCTTAGCGACTATTATGGCCTTTAAAAAAATCCACTATTTATTTTTAGTTTCAAAAGAATTCAACTTTCAAGTTATAAAATAATTCTTAACTTCGCATCACATCAAAGAAATATAGAGATCATATGTACAACATTATATACATGGAAAATAATATTGAAACAAGAAAAAAAGTCATCAAAGTGCTCCTATAACGACTATCGCTATACATACACTTCTATACAAGTCCAAGTCACCTATCAATCCTTATGTGCCATTACATACGTTCAAATACAAGTCCAAGTCCAAGTCAAATCATAATCCATCGAATTTACATATGTTTTTTAAAAATGCAAGTCCATATTTTCATGCTCATCACATATGTCATTTAAACCAACAAATTAAAGTGCTTTCCAAATCATTATAACATACACAACAATATTTCTTTCCAAAGCAATAGTCAACATTCACATCAAAATATAATATAATCATCACATGATACCATTTTTGTCCAATATATTTTTATGTGTATATTTAAAAGGTAACTTTTAAGGTAAGAATTCTCACTTCCAAACTAAGCTAATAACCATCCAAAGCCACTAGAAACCAACAATCACTTCCTACCATCACCAAAATGCCAAAGCCATCACCTTTCACCACAAAACAACAAAATCACTCCTCCTACACCCCTCTCTTGCTCACGAAACTACCAAGATCACCCTCCTTGCTCCATGTCATATGACTTTGACATGTTATATGGTGAAGCTAAGGTGTGCTAATGAACATATTTAAGTTAAAAGAGGATTAGAGAAGGTTTGAGTGAGTTTTGGAAGAGAGAAATGAAAAAGGAAGAAAGGCAAAAGAAGCCATTTTTAAGTTTTTAAAACTTTTGAAGCTTTCGAAATTAATTTGAAACAAAATGAAAATAGTGAAATGAAAAGAGAGATGTGAAAGGAATAAAACCCATGTGCTTGCCTTAATCCATTTGCACATCACTTCACTTATGACATGTAATCTTATTAAATGGAAGAAAAGTCTTCTTTTTTGTTTAATTACTTAATCACTTTTTAGAATTTTCTAATGACTTTTTGCTTTAATTAATCCATTTTCTATACACTTTGAATTGTTATTATATGTCATTTGCTACTATATAAGTTCAAAAATATTTGAACAATTTCTAGTGAAAAAAAAGTTGATTTTTGACAAACCTTTTTTCGGTCACATTTTCACTTTTACTTCAAAGTATATTTTTTATAAACCAATTTTCAAAATGATTTCACAATCATTATCTATTAATTAAAAGAGGCTTATTTGACCATTAATAATTGAATATTTAAAAGTAATCAAATATTCACAAATCAATGGGAATTCTGGGTTGTTATAGTAAACTAATTAGAAAATCCTTAAATAATATGTTCTGTGATAGTAGTTACAAAATGTTGTAATCATGAGAAATTTATCACATTGTATAATAACATGTTGTTTTAAATTTTCTTTGTAAAGATGTTTTGAAAAAGAATATATATAACCGTAGGGACCAGAATACGTAACGCTGTCCAAATTTTGGGCTGTGTATTACTCATGGCTACGAGGGGAACCAATGGGTTACATACTTATAGTTGTCGAGTAACTAAGGAATCACTCATTCAAGAGTTTCTTATTAGTTAATAACAACTAGGTCTAACAAGAAATCTCGAGTGGTGATATTACAGATTTCTCTCAGCTTGAGAATACCATTGAACATCAATATGGAAACTCCACTTTGATTATATTTAAATTATGCCATGGCGTCCATTAAATGATTAAAGCTGAGTTTAATTTGAAACATTGAAAGTGAAACACTATACAATAGAGAATTCGTCTCCTCGGTTGTATGAAGATAATTTCACAGCCAACTCAAAGTCAAAATCTCTAATTATAGTAGTACAATTAATAATAAATGTTATCATTGAACCAAAGATTTATTTACATACTAAACTGAGTTAAATGTGGATGATACTAGAATTTTGACCAAAACCAAATTCCATAAGTCCTAAAGTGATATAGTGTTGACGAAGGGAATTGGTGTAAATAATCATTACTAAAAGGTATGGCTTAAATTATAGAATTAGAATTTTATGATGAGATTTGTAAGCGATGAATTAATTCAAATTATGATACCACTAGCTTAGGTGCCATGTGAACAATAGTATTTAAATTGTTTATATATTAATCCCTGGATAAATTCACACATGTGAATCACATTACCAACTCTATTAGTCTCTGAAACATCGCTTGATTTAATTAATTTATAATAGTTATAGATTAATTAAATTAATCAATATTTGTAAAATATTAATTATTATTATTTTATTATATGGGGTCTTTTAGTAAGGTTTAGTTGCCACTAGAATTGTTCAAGGTTATTAGTCACTTATTTGGTGCGTATATAAAAGTTGTATATGTGCATATTGATATACGATATTGATAAGAATATTGGATTTAAATGATATAATTTACAAATGAGTTTGCAGGAGTTTTATGTCCATTTATGGGCCTTGATCTAGCCAGCCATATAAAGGAAGAGAGGGAGTCAAATGTTGATTTGGTATGGGAGATTTCTTTGTGCTAGATAGTTTGTCCAACATCTCCTCGTAAAAAGGAAACAAATGCTCTACTTTTTAGTTTAATCTTTTGCTCCTCTCTCCCTAATTTATGGTTGCAAGCTCCCCCTCCCTTTCCACTTATCTCCATGCTCTTTCTAACTCAATTCAATTAAATATAATTAATTCAGTACTTGTACTCCTACTTCTTGCAAAGAAGGGTGTAGATTTGAGAGATCCAAGGAGTCTGTTTAGATCAACATGCATTTCTTTGGCCTCATCTCTAAGATACAATTTATTTAATTATTCAATGATATTTTGTAACATTTTATATAGATCCATTACAATGTTTGATCGAATTTATATGCACAGCTGCTATCCCTATTGAAAGTAACTGGTGCTATAGGATCGTGTAATATGGATAAACTACTTGTGCGGAATAAGTAAGTAAATAGTAAAAGCAGTACAGTAAATGACACCGGAGATTTTTATACTGGTTCGAACTCCCGTTCTACGTCCAGTCCCAGACTCCTTCTAGAATTAAACTAGAAACCCTCACTTAACCCAGAGGAATAGGATTACACCGCCTGAGCAACCGAACATGACTTCTACCGCCTAAGCAACCGAATAGGACTTCTACCGCCTGAGCAACTGAACAGGACTTCTTTACAAATAACAAAAGTATCTAACTGTAGTATGCTCTTTGAATAGCATTGATAAGTCAATTAAGTACAATCTTCCTATAATCTTCTCCTTTATGATATGTAGTGTAATGTGCTTAAGAATTGTGGAAGATAGAGTGATCAACGATCAGAGAATGTAACCAGTTTGAGTGCAGTTTGAAAATAGAGAATAGATAAGAATTCAAGAATATTAAAATTAGTTTCAGTAAGTTGTTTGTTGAATTCTGTAATCTATTTATAGAGTTTAAAAGGTTGCAACCATAGATGAAAAATTAAATTGAAAAGAAACAAGCGCAACCGTTGATTTTGAAGACGTTACTCTTCGATGAAGAGAAGCGTCTATTCATGAAAATAGCAGTTGGAAAAATTCAGCCGGCCGAATATATTAATTCATCCTTCTGAATTGAATTAAATCGAAGACAGCAAGGAAATAGGCTAATTTTAGCCTGATTCAGCCGGCTGAATTTATTCCTTCAGCTGGCTGAATATGGTGAAACAATAAATTTGTTTCAGTATTCAGCCGGTTGAATAAATGCATTCAGCCGGCTATTTTCAACCTACTGTGCATAGTTGTGCATGTGTGTATACGATTATATATATATATATCAACTCAGGAGAGATTTTAACAAATTACTAAATGATATACAGACTCTAGACTAGGAACTAATAGCTTCAAAATACTCTGAATATGAATCTACAACAAATCTCCTACATAAATGATTAGTACACACAAAATATTTTATATAGCTTGTCATTAATCAAAACAATTTTAAATTGAGATTCCAACATTCTCCCCCTTTTTGATGATGACAACTATATAAGTAGAAATAATATATTTATAGAAGTACTTACCTTAACATTGTTACTCCCCCTGTCAATATGCAAAAATATTTAACAAACTTTCCCTCCCTTTGTCACCGACAAAAAGAAAGAGATGCATAGAATCAAATAAAGAGTACATTATATAAATAACTCATACTCGAGATGTCATTACTGAAAATAACAATATTCATACAATCATTACATAAATAACTAGATAGAGCATCATAGAAGTTTGATTAAAATAGTAGAAACAATAATAATTAAAACTGGGTAGAGAGAGGAGGCTAATCATCATTGGAATCCGAACTTGAAGATGACCATTGAAAAAGAGATGGATTGTGAACTTCGGTGGATGTAGATCCGGAACAAAAAAATCTATCCCATATTTGATTAAGAAAACCTTTTATGGAGTTGAATTTCTTTTCCGTTTTATTTTCAAGAGCCTTAATATCCCGATGAAGTTTGGATTGATTTCGGGAGAGAGTGATGATAGCTTGTATGGAGGAAGTTTCCGGGCCAACAACTTGAATGGAGTCATCGTCCTCTTCTTTTTCTCCATGTTGAGTATGCGAAGAAGAGGCAATAGTAGTGTCACGAGGTTGACGAATACCTTGTTGAACATTGTGAGACCATTGTTGAAAAGAAATGATTTGTTGTGAAGCAGACCGGTGTGGAAGACCCATCAATCCTAAAGTTTTTGCGCCTAACCCACTAATGCTTGAAAACTCAGAGTCGGGCATTGGAATGCCAAAGTTGAGAAGGAAATGCATAATATAAGCACCATAATGAATGGTCTTATATTTTCTTCAGATCATGTGTCTTGAAATTCATCTAAAATGATTTTGCCCCAATTTACTTGTTGGTTGGAGTAGATTAAGTAAAGGGCTTGAAAATCTCTTTTATAGACTTTTTCATAAATTCCCGTTCGAGGTTGTAGAGAGCGAATGAAGGCATGGTGAATAAGACGTGCTTGTGGTCTTAAGGTGCTAGACTTTAATGCACTTAAATCGATAAGATGATCGGACAAGAAATGATGTGAAACTTCGTCTCTATGATCCATATCAACTTCAATATCATCTATATCAACACCTTGAAATGGAAAATTTAAAATATTGCCTAATCTTTGTAAAGGAAAGAAAATTTTAGTGCCACAAACTATAGACCAAACACAATCTTGTCGATTTTGAGGATTATGGTGGTCTAAATTCAGATTAGCAAGAAAGAGTTTGATCAAAAGATGATTAATTTTGACATTATTTGGAGCATACCCTATTAGATTATCAAAGTGGAATTTCTCCGCCAATTCTCTAATTCGGTAAGCTGTAAAACCCGGAAATTTCATGAAAGTCCCTTCAAAGATATTGAAATTTTTCATAGAATTGAATCAGGAGATTTCAACATCATTCCAAAGTCATTGTCGAATCTGATCTTCGGATGGACCGGAAGTGGATTCTCTTGTGCGTTTGGATCTTGGAGCCATTAGAGAGTAAAAATGAGGAGAAAAAGTTGAAGAATTTTAAAAAAATGGCTAGGGTTCTGAAGTGAATGGGTAAGAAATGAAAAGATGAATATATTGTATGTAAAAAGTAAGGGCAAAAGTGGAAGAAAAGAATGTAGAACCAAGATAAAAAATGTCTCAGAAGGAATTCAGCCGGCTGAATCACTGTAATCAGCCATCTGAATTTCTTCCTGCAAGAAAATAGTTCATTTTTGAACTAATTCAGACGGCTGTTTGCATTGATTCAGCCGTCTGGATTTGAGGCTAAAATTTTTCTTCCACAATATTCATCCGTCTGTTTCATTATAAACAGCCAGCTGAATTTTTACAGAAACTTATGACAGCCTTTAATATTTAGCAAATAATATATATATAAACAATGTGAATAACTTTTGAACAATTAGAAATTAAAAATTACATATTAACAACAGAATAAAAAAAAATTAATTAGATTTGGAAGAAGAGCTTGGAGTGTGATATTCATCTGGTTTTATTTTTGTGTTCTCTTGAAATGGTTGAAGTGGTGACCATCTATTGCCGTGTTCCCAAGAATTCGGAGGTATTGGTGGATGCTGCAGTGATAGTTCCCAAGAATTGTGACGAATTGGAGAACGAACAGGAGACGGTTGATGAACCGTGTTTTTAGAGGAAGAACCATAGAATTTTAAAGCGACTGTTCCAAAAAACTTAAACGCTTGGCATTATCTCTTTGTTCATAATAAATTTGCGTTGTAATTCCAGTGTTTCCCTTTGGTGGTGATGAATGTCATCTATCTTCTCTTTGGTAGATGGTGAACCAAAAAATAGAGACCGTCTCGTTCTTTTACCAGGTGGAGTATAACTAGTGTGTTAGAAGGAGGAACAATTGGAACTGGTTCGTAAATTGGTGTTGGAGTTGGTAAATTCACCGAACCCGAACCAGGAGAAGAATAAGATAGAGCAGAGGATTCAGAATTATGTTGGGAAGACATTTTGAGAAATGTATTTGAAACTTAAATTTTTTTATATTTAAAACTAATGTCAAAAGAAGGAAGATTAGTAGAGGTATATATGTGTAAAGACATATATAAATAGAAAATAGATTTGTGGTTAGGTTTATAAGAACCAAAGAAAAATTTGGTTGGAGGAAAACAAATGTAAGGTAAATAGAAAAAAATGCAAACCATCTAAAGTTAAAAAGAAAGGAGTAGTGAAGTGGTAGAACACTAGACTTCCAAGTAAGAGATCCCGAGTTCGAGTATTGGAAAAAAAATTATTAAAAAAATTAAATTGAAAAGAAACAGGCGCAACCGTTGATTTTGAAGACGTTACTCTTCGATGAAGAGAAGCGTCTATTCATGAAAATAGCAGTTGGAAAAATTCAGCCGGCTGAATATATTAATTCAGCCTTCTGAATTGAATTAAATCGAAGACAGCAAGGAAATAGGCTGATTTGAGCATGATTCAGCCGGCTGAATATTGTGAAACAATAAATTTGTTTCAGTATTTAGTCGGCTGAATGAATGCATTCAACCGGCTGTTTTCAACCTGTTGTGCATAGTTGTGCATGTGTGTATACGATTATATATATATATATATATATATATATATATATATATCAATTCAGGAGAGATTTTAACAAATTACTAAATGATATACAGACTCTAGACTAGGAACTAACAACTTCAAAATACTCTGAAAATGAATCTGCAACAAATCTCCTGCATAAATGATTAGTACACACAAAATATTTTATATAGCTTGTCATTAATCAAAACAATGTTAAATTGAGATTCCAACACCTATATTAGTAAAGTGTTTCACAATTATATACATACATAGATCTGATTTCATTTTCTTTGTAATACATCTTCGTTTTAAATAAAAAACTATTTTTTATAATAATATACAATATGTGCATGTGTGTATTTCTATTTATTTTAAAACATCAAAACTAATTTAATATAATTTAAATTGATTATTGATATTAATTTTTTTTTGTATATAATATTTTAAATTATTTTAATGGCTTCGTCCCCACGTCCTCCCGCCCTTCCCTCAAGCGATAATTTTTTAAAATCTTTCCTCTATTCTCCTCTACTTTCGGTTCCTTTGCATGTACCTCCTACCCCGCTTTCTTCCCCCTATCTCGATCCTTACCCACCTCCTAATCCTGCTCCCTTTCTTTCCTCTTCCCTCCCTTCCATACCTATTCCCAGTTTTTCATCTCATGTACCTCCTCCGGTTATTGTTCCTTGTCAATAAAACTGGACTTAATTCCCTTTTTATAAGAAAGCCATGCAATGTAGGGAAGTACATCCCTATACAATGACTAATGATTTTTTTGGTGATGCTCTTGTACCTCCTCAAGTTGTTCTAGATGCAAATAGAGAAGTTTGGCATGATTATTTAGTAGGGTTTTTTCTTGATAAACCTATATCGTACTCAACGGTAATTCAACATCTTTAGAAGATTTAGAAGTTGAAAGGCAACATCAAAGTGAAGTCTGATGGTACTGTATTCCAATGCAGAGGACAAAAATAAAATTATGGAAGGAGACCCAATTATGATGAAAAATAAAATATTTATAGTAAAGAAATGGGATGCCACAGTTAGCAATATGTGTGGTACCATTAGGTTAGTTCCAATTTGGGTCCATTTTTCAAACATTCCTTTGATTGCTTGGTCTCCTTAGTTTCCTTGGTGGAAGAATTGGCAAGCTGGTTTGTTTAGATAAAATGACATAGAAGTTAGAAACGTTGTCTTATGCTAATTGTTTGATTGAAGTGACACCACAATATGATATGACTTGCAATTTTCCCATTAAGCTGGAGGACGGTACATAACAACTAGTGCAAGTCTATTATCAATGGAAGCCTGAAACATGTACATTCTGTAAAGTATTTGGTCATGCTAAGGAGAGATACCTAAGTGATAAGAAATAGGTGGTGCATAAGGCAGAGAAGCAAGTAGGTGAGGAACTACGAAAGAAAACCGGTGCTTATGCATCAAATTTAGTTGCTAATGAGGTTACAGGAGTTAAAAATGTATGGAGGAAGATTGGAAATGTTAAGAAAAACAACAAAAACAAGGGGGATGAAGTTGCAGAGGAAGAAAACACAGCCATAGAGGATTCTGGTAGAACTAATAATATTGAGGTTGTTAATTATGAAGATGTTATGTGGTGAGTGAGCTTGATGTTAGGAAAATCAACGAAGGAGAGAAAGTAAGAAGTAAAGTGCTCATAACTTCAAATAAATTCCAGGTCCTCTAGGAAATGAATGCGGTTGGAAATGACCATGCCGACGAGGTTAGTGTTGTTTTAGAAACGGGGGATGTGGAATATTTGGACAAGCAGCAAATATAGAGGTTTCTGTAGATAATTTAAATGCACCTAAAATTGTGTATGATTCGAATTTGAAAGTGTTGAGTCTCGATGCAAATCTGCAGACTCATAAAGATATGGAAGCTAATTTTGACAAGCAAATATCACCTGCAATTAATGATGTTTATGTGCATGAATTTTTGCATGTAGCTAAAACGAAGAATACTAACATGCATGCATTTAGCAGTATAGAAGACCAATCAAATTTCAATCATCTTATGCAACCAATCAATGAATTAACTTCTACTTCCAAATCCAATACCAGATCCAAACCTACTATCCCCCAACTTTCCAATGAAGATATTGTTTTGAATGTCCTTGAAAACTCTATAGCTACACCATATTCCCATATTCCCCTACCACCTAGCTGGCTATCCACTAATAAAGATTCTGCTCAATTTCAACAAAACAATGCTCAAGTCACATCAGAATTTAATCATGCAGCTAAAGAAGTTCCTCATTTTCTTGTGGACTCATCTGATGTAGCCAGTGCTAATAAAAACAAGAAAGTCAATAAAAAGAAGCTAAAACAATCAAACCATGACTTTAATGAAGGCTTGAGTATTAGAAATGAAGATGCTTACCTTGAAATAAATATGAATTACTCTTATTCAAAAAGGAGAACAAGGAAAAATTCAATGCCAACCCTCCTATAGTATATTTATGTTTAGTAACATAGGTATGTGGAATATCAGAGGTACACATAAAGATATTAAACTTCAATAAGTCAGGCAGATTGTATAAGCTAACAGTTTATGCTTAATTGCTATAGTGGAGACTAAATTGAACCTATCTTTAACTACTAGGGCTGTGTGTTATATAAATGCTCAATAGGATCTTCATTACAACATAGTACAAGCATCATATGGAAGGATTATGGTTTTGTTTTTTCCATCTTTCTTCATGCTTAATCCAATTTTATTTCATAGGCAATCCATGTATATAGTCATGCTCTTCAACTACCCACTTCAACATCTTTTTATATTACCTTTGTGTATGGTGACATCCAACTTTTTCCTAGGCGGACTCTACTTGATTATTTGCTCCATTTAAGTCAGGATTCTCATCCACAAATGGTACTAGTTTAATTCAACTGTATGTTGAGAGCATCTGATCGAATTGGTCGCACCCCTCTTTTTCTTAAGGACATTGCTCCTCTCAATAATGCTTTAAATTTATCTAGCCTATATGAAGTGCTATCTACTAGCCCCACCTACACTTGGAATAACAAAAGTAGATCTGGTAATAGAACCATGAGTATAATTGACCATGCTTTCATCAACTCCCCTATTAAAGTTTGAATTGAAGAATAAGAAGAGTCAGAAGATACAAATTTTGTATATTGATTTGTACTGAATTGTTACAATTGTTTTTCATATCTGTCAATTACAAGTGCAGCATGTATTTATAAAAGAAAACAAGACTGTTGGCAATCCGAAACTAAGTTAGCAGAGGATGAGAACCGTTGGATGGTCTTCAATTGTATGGCTGATATAATTGAGTCCTATATTGTTTAAGATTTGTGTTTGTTTGTAGCAGCTGACATACGAAAGCTAATACTCCCCCTCAATTCAAACTAGGGTTAGGTCTTGAGCCATGGCGATAAGTGCGATTCAGCAGCAAGATGAAATCTTTTTCAGATCTGAGGAAGAGGTTGGTACTTTGTTAGAGATCGGCAGATCTGAACTCAGCGATGACTTCTGTGTCTTTTCTGGTTTGATTTCTTTGACCTTTAAATCTTCTCTTAGCCTGTGAAAGCTTGAACTCGATAAAGCTTTGGTAAGAATATCTGCTTTTTGATAATATGTAGGAACATGACATACTTGTAGCTTTCCTTTAGTCACTTGTTCCCGAACAAAATGTAAATCAATCTCTATGTGTTTAGTTCTGGAATGCTGAACACTACACCAAATACTGAGATTTGCAACTAACCATCCGCGCATTTGGCAACGGTTAATAACCGTTGCCATTTAGCAACGGTTAATAACCGTCTTGGTTCAGTTAGCAACGGGTTTTTCTTGTTGCTAATTGGGAACGGTTATTAACCGTAGCTTCTTTGGAGACAAATGATGGCGGTGAATTTCATCCTTTCGCGCCATAATTTTTGGCGCGCTTCATTCCAATTAGCAACGGTTTTCAAACGTGGCTAATTAGCAACAGTTATTAACCGTCCCAATCTTTTAGCCGGCCCAGTGGCGAGCCCACCAAGCCCCTTGGATGGGGCAACCAACTGAGCCGGGCAACACCCAAAATCTGTTTTACTTCACAGTTACAGCTCAATAGCAATCTCCATGTTGGCGATCTGCTCGAACCCAAAAAAACTAGGGTTTCAAAAATCAACGCTTTCTAAATAATCATCGTTGCATACTTGTCTATTCCATCAGCCATCGTCGGCTCAAGCTTGCCTCCTACGCGATATTTTCTACTGCTGATTTGAAGTCCTGCTACAGTCTCTATACTACCACTGCTAGTTAAGTATGCGAATTTCTTGTTTTGAGTTGTCTAATTTTCTAAAATTGAGTCGCCCTTTTACTGCTTTAGATTTCATTAACCTTGAAAACGCCTGAAGCTAATAACTTATTAGTATTTAGTTATAAACAAGTAGTTTTCTGTAAATAATCGTTTAGGAATTGAAATTTGAAAGCTGAAGCTAAAAAACTAATAATTATTTAGGAACTGATACTTACATTGATGTACTATTTTTCCTACAGTGTGTGTATGTCTACCCGCAAACATTTAGTTCATTTTTTCTGCAACTTGAAAAGATCCCCTTCTGCCTTTTTTACTATTTCCACTGAACCATGTGTAAACCAGACCATCAACTGCACAACCAAAATGGTCGTGAAGGTCATTTCTACTTACCATGTCTTCATATGTCACTCCTCAGAATTGAAGTGAACTCAAAATATATCAACTGCAGATGTTATACCGTTAAAAAAAGGGTCTACCATATATAGGTCGAAAATTAGAAAAATAGGGTGAACACGGAACCAATAAAGCTAGCCGCTTTTTTCCTACCTCTATCTCGACTCATATAATGGTTTCTCATATCATAGACAACTTTGAATAATAGCCATACATGTAATAGGTTCACCATATGTAATGATTTCTCATGATTTATACTGTGCTTAAATTATGTTTAACCTTGCTTGCGCACAACACAAAAATTCAAGCTTCACATATAATAAACTTCAACTAGTCAAATTAATAGCACCACATTGATTTGTCAGAATTGAATAAATGACTAAGCTAAAAATTACATTATTAAAAAATCCACATGCAGATGATTGGCAATCGCTTATTGTACAGTAGAAATCACAAAATCGTAAACAAATTGAAAATTTACTACAATATACCATACCTACAAATCGATCGAGCAATCAAAAGCTTGCTATAAGTTTAGACGAGTTGCTTACCATCATTACGCTTGCATTTTATGGAAGAATAAAGCTGAAATTTTGGGGGAGGCACTAAAATGACCTACTTCCTCCAGTTCTGAAATTTTGGTTGATTAAAGAAAAAAAATGACAAATATCTACTACTCTTCAATAGTTTGCCAAAGTAGAGATGCACCTTCTAATCTGAACCATCAGAATACATATTTGATGTTTTAAGTGTACAGTGTTAGAGAATCAAGAAACAATTGGTTATGCAAAGGATGATCTTTTTACATTTATATATGATTTGTTTTACAAATTGTAATGTACTGTACTGTACTGCATGCTAGTTAGACATAGTTGCTTATAGTGACTGCTAGGGTATAAGTTGATGCAATGAATTTTGTTTTACTAAATATGAGACCATATTTAGTAAGTGGATAAAATTGTTGTTAATGGCGCAAACCAAGTATCAGGAGAGGGGTAATGCATAGACATTACTCTGGTGCTACAAAATGGCACCGTTGTAATGGCAAATTTTTTGGAAACAGTTTGATGCTAATGTTAAATTTCAAGTGAAATCAAAAGAATATTCATTTGTTTAGTTAATATCAGAGTTGAACTTGGTGGAAAGCCATAAGATATTGTTACCCATGATTTATTATTAGCTCTTGTTATTTTCTTTCAGTATGTCTTTTAGTACAGACAAACAATGGATGAATCAATCTAATCGAAGAAATACAGAATATGTGGAAGGTGTGAGAAATTTCGTTAAATTTGTTGCTGAAAACGGTGGCAATAAGGAAAAGTATCCGTGCCCTTGCACGCGGTGCAAAAATGAAGATACATTCAAATTAAATGACATTCATTTTCATTTGCTTAGATATGGTATTGTTCAATCATATACCGTGTGGTGTTTTCACGGGGAAAGAATACCGGAGAAGCCAAAACAACAACCGGTTAGTCATGCCACAAATACTGATGAGTCCGAACATATTAGGATGGAGGATTTGATCAATGATGCAGATAGATTCCATCATTTTCAACCTACAAGTCAGTTTCATGATAATGCTAATATTGGTGAGCAGTTTACGGATAAATCATTTTTTGATAGTGCAACTGCAACAGAGCCATTGTATCCTTCTTGTCCAAAAGAGATTACAAAGTTGTATGCCATTGTGAAACTGAATAGCTTGAAGACCCAATACGGCTTTTCAGACAATGGTGTGACTGCAGTACTCGAATTCATAAAGGAGTTACTCCCCGAAGGTAACACGCTACCTTCAAAGTACCCCGACGTGAAGAAGATCATTAAGCAAGTTGGGATGAATTACATAACTTATGATGCATGCATTAATGACTACATCTTGTACTGGAAAGATAATGCGAACAAAGTTTCATGTACAAATTGCAACGCACCAAGATACAAGACATCATTCGACGAAGAGAGAAAAGCTACCACAATACCTCAAAAGACCTTAAGACATTTTCCTTTAATTTCTAGATTGAGAAGACTGTATACTGTACCATGGATAGCAGAAGCGATGACCTGGCATGGTCATGCCAAGTCCGGTACAACCGTAATGCGTCATCCGCGTGATACTTATCAATGGAAAACTACAGATTCTTTTGATTCTTCGTTTGCTGCTAAACCACGAAATATCACGCTTGGAATAGCAACAGATGGTTTCTGTCCGAATGCTTCTTTAACTAACCCTTACAGCTGTTGGCCAGTAATTGTAGTACCATATAACCTTCCTCCGTCTTTGTGCATGAAAAGAGAGTTCTCAATATTAACACTGTTGATTTCTGGGCCAAAACAACCGGGGAAGGATATTGATGTTTATTTAGAACCTTTGATAGACGAGTTAAAGCAGTTATGGGAAGGAGTCGTTACATTTGATTCATTTATGAAATCTGAGTTCACAATGAGAGCTAGAGTGTTGTGGGCAATCCATGATCATCCCGCTCTTGGGACTTTATCGGGATGTACAACTCACGGCTACTTTTCATGTCCTCTTTGTGGAGAAGAAACTACATCTGTTTAACTCCCTAAAAGTAAGAAGATTTGTTACATGGGACATCGTAGATTTCTTCCATCCGGACACAAGTTTCGATACGATAAGCCAAATTTCAAGAACGAGCAAGAACTTAAGCGTCCTCCAAAACCACTAACTGGTTATCAAGTTGAAAAAAAGGTAGCGAATATAAAAATGAAAGTTGGTAAAAACATACCGGAAATTGGTCGAAAACAGAAAAAGACAATCGATGAAGAAGTTCCTGCATGGTATAGGAGGTCGAAGTTCTTTGATTTGCCATATTGGAAAACAAATTTGACCCGACATAATATTGATGTTATGCATATGGAGATGAATGTCACGAAACATTTGATCAACACAATTATGAACCATAAAGACATGTCAAAAGATGGGATCAATGCACGGAAGGATTTGAAAATCATGGGTATAAAACAAAAGTTGTGTGTAACGACCCGTAAATTTTAACTGTTTTAATAACGTAATTAGTTGAAATTTTGTGAAATTTTAAACGATAAAATTTTGAAATAAAAATTTAATATTTGGAATACGTCTAGTTAAACATAGCAACTGGTAAATTTTCGTCCGAAA
This sequence comes from Allium fistulosum, assembly GCA_030737815.1. NCBI lineage: Eukaryota > Viridiplantae > Streptophyta > Magnoliopsida > Asparagales > Amaryllidaceae > Allium > Allium fistulosum. Next base: position 943,182,251 of record CM060908.1, read on the forward strand.
ATATGAAAGTTTATTTCGCGCGTAAATTTACTTCAATTTAATCGGTTAAAAAAGCGTTGAAATTAAAACGTTTTCAGAACCTAAATATTTTTACATAGAAAAATTCTAAACCATCTTCTGAGCAAGATGTCAGTTTGTCGTTTTTCAAAATTTGGACATCTATTGCTCCGTCGTTCTTATTTTCTGTAAAATAACAGTATTCTGGTACCGATATCGATTTTTATCGGATGATCGTACCACTGATATTTTTATACCGTTTCGATCGTCTTGTCGTGCTAATCTCTATGGTATACTCATTTCTGTATTTTTGGCGTTCGTTTCGCATCGAAATCCACGAAACATTTAACCGTATCGGTACCCAAATTTCAACCTTTTGAATTCTTATCCACTGTGTTAAATCTAACGGTCACTAGCATTTAATAATTTCGGAAATCAACCCTTTAACGCTTCTTATGCCTTGGTTGTGATATTATCTGCGTGTCCATTCGTTCTCTGTTTTACACTTCTGTTCGCCTTCATCTTCATCCAACTATAGCCGCATGCAACCATATCCCTTCCCTTATTTCACCTCGGCCTTCCCCTTCACCATTTTTCCGCTTCCCTGTCTTTCTCCACTAACACACCAGGCAGCACACGCCACCTCACCCTGCACCACTCCTCCCTGACAATCTCCATCCACTTGCACCTAGTCAACGAGCGGCTATTCTTCTTGCTCCTATATATTGAGGTATGTATTACGTTTTATTTTCATATATAAATTGTAAGTTGTATTAATTTAAAAAGTAATGTATATGTTTATGTTAGTATACATTTATATATCTAGATCTTATGTATATATTAGTATACATATTTTGTTGTTATGTTTAAAGATATAAGTCCGTATGATATTTATAAGTTTCATATAATAAATAAAAAAAAGTTATCTGATTTGTTGTATATCATAATATTATAATGAATGTTCACTTTCATTTATATTTTGGTTGGTACGTTGCCATGTTGCATTGCATTATATTATAATAATTGAATCCATATTTTGGTGCATCTTTATAAGCATTTGCATGTTATGATGCCCTCACGTGATATATATATTTACCTAAAAGAAAGTTTGGTTCCATTATGTGATCGGCGTAAGTATTTATATATTAAACATATGCATACCTCCCACTTGTTTGTATATATCTAGCGGTGTGTATTTGAAAGGAACAGTAAAGTATATTTTGATTTTAAGTTAAGTATAATGTTGAGATATATATGTTATTTTGAACACCGTTTCAAGTTATATATATTTATATCTATATTAGTCTGGTCAATGATGGTGTTTGGCATATTGGGTCAGGTTGGGAAGGCACGCGTGTATAAGGTTGTATTTGTCTAAGCATTGATCTAAAGGGGTATAAGCAGTTTCGTATGTATAGCTATATAGCTAGAGTATATGTTACGTGATCTGTATTTGCGTTTCAATAAAGTGAGTTTGTAATGTAGGTTATATTTTATTTGACTGCATATATTATATTAAGAATATATTTTATTAAGAAGCCCATATTATATATTTTGTTCACACAAATTGTTTACACGTATATATGCACATGTGTTAGAAATGGATATTCAGTTATGCATATTATGTTATATTCATAACTTCATAGTTATTGGTCTGCATATACGCCTGTCAGTTGTACCTTTATACACGTCTGCATATGTTAGCATGTGATGTATGTATTTAGCGTATATTTTAATTTAAATTTATTTTATTTAATATTGGTCTAAAAATATATATATATGTATATTTTGCCTTGTTATATCTAGCTGATTCTTTGATCTATGATTTCTGTTATCAGCTTTATCCGTCGAATTCGTGCCAATTTTGTTTTGCTGGACTCGATTTCAGTGTCTGTATCGGTGTACGTATCCGGGTCATCTTCGGTACTCTTTAGCCTCGAAAGGTGAGCACTCACTCACGATTAACGTTCTTTTATTTATTAAATTTGATTTCAATTGAAACGACAATTGAAATATGCTGCTGTTAGTTAATTACACTGTTATATATGTTATTGCCTGTATCAGTTCACCTGTGACATCTGACACCATTATCTGTTAATTATTTATGCGTTGATAATACAGTTTGGCTGATAATTGATTGATTGTTGATGTTTATATTGGACGTTAAATTGTTAATGTTAAAATGATAAATAGTATGAAATTGAACTTGATATAGGATAATTAAATGTTAAATTTGATTAACTGACATTTGTATAATATGACCCCTTTAACTGTTAAATCCATTGACACGTATGATTTGCTTAATTACATTTTGAATCACTGAATGTATGTTGTTAAATTGATGATGTATGAAATTGTAAATAGATGACAAGTGAAAAACCGTAATGTAATAATCTTTAATCTACATGAAATGATAGTGTAGATTCTAGAAATAATTATATTAATTCGTACAAATAACAATGCGAATTAATACGGTTATTTTGGGATTATTTGAATTGATTATTGGATTGATATTGGTTGTTGTTATTGCTTGTTTATTTACTTTGACACCATCCCAGTTATCACACTGCAAGTTCCCTTTGTTATGCTTTGATTTTGAATTGAATTGGAATCGGGTTGAAATGATAAATACCCAAATTGAACTTTGACCTTGGATATAGAAAATTAAATAAAAACCCGATTGGTCAATAATTTGATTTGAAATAATTGAAGATTTTATTTGAACAAATAATATGGTTTTGAAATGAAGTTGAAATTTGAATTTTAATGAAAGGAAAATGTTAATATTTAATAATCTGAAACAAAATGTTAACAATGAAATTGATGGAAGTATGTTGTTTAATTTGAGAAATTAATTGAATTTAGTTTGAAATTATTAAACTTTGAAATGATTTAATAATTAAGTTTGAAATTATAATTAAGTTTGAAATTGTTAGACTTTGAAATGATTTAATAATTAAGGTTTGAAATTATAATTAAGTTTGAATTATTAAACTTTGAAATTATTTAATAATTAAGTTTTGAATTTTTTTTTATAATTAAATAAGATTGAATTTTTAATGATTAAATTGAATTGGATTTCTAATAAGAAAAATTGAACTTTTGAATAAGTGAATTTTGTTCGTAAATAATTGAAATTGAATTTCTTTATTAATTAAGTTTTTGGAAAATTATTTAAGAAAGTAAATAAGTGAAATTGAATTTCTTTAACAAGAAATGAAAATGTGATATTTTTGGAATCAATGTAAGACTTGTAATTGGAAGAATTGATTTGACGAATTTAATTTAATTCAAAAGGGTAAGTTGATTTAATGAAGTTGAACTTAAGAAATTGATTTAATGAATTGGAAATTTAATTGAAATTGTTTGAATGATAAAGTGACTTAATGAATATTGAATGAAATCGATAAATGAGTTTAAATTGATTCGAATGTTAAATAAAAATTTATTTAAATGATTTTGGAATGAAACTTATATACGAACTTGAATCAATATTTGAATTGTTTTAAATAGAAATTGAAATTGAATTATAAGATTTGAAATGGTAATTTGAAGTTTTGAAACGAAAATTTGGAAATTGTTCTAGAAAGACAAATGAAATGTTGATTTACGAATTCTATTTGAAATTGAAATTGATTTGTTTTTTTGAAATATATAAACGACCAATCGGTGTAATAATTACGAAAGTTATTAAAGAGACCGGGATCGGTAATGGATATACTCTCTATCTGAACCGAAACCACTTTAATAACTATACGCGGAGTGTTGATCCAGAACGAAGTGGATGGTTTTGATGAACGCGTTGACTGAAGAAAGAGAACGATTTTGGATGACCCTTGACATGACTAAAACAGGAGCCGCGCCGGGCCATTGAGGATCGCCATCTCTAGCGGACACACTTCTTCGATACCATATCTATTACTTTTGTGATTCGATTTGGGTGCACCCCTCGATTATGGGAGTGTTGTTCGCGGTGTTGGGGTAGTAGCTGCTATGCCCAACATCAGTCCGGATCAGGCAACTACTAGTATCCTAGTTGGTATTGCCTCATGTACCTTGTCATACTGATTATCCTATTCGCGACCACTACGATTTTGATTTGTACCTTTAGTATATGGATTGCCCTCTGGTGACTTCCGGTTTTTGGGAAACTACGGTCTTGTATATGCTTTTGGGAATAAACAGGTTAAGAGGTGTATGGGCCCTGCTTAACCCTACTTTGATATCTTTATATTACTGATAGACATTATCTACTTAGCGTACATTACTGCCTAGTAGATAGTTTAACGGATCCTTAAAGGATGGGTATTCCAAACATCCTTTGAGTTACTTGTATTTCAATTGCTATTTCACTTGAGTTGGATTTATTAATATAAGAATGTTAATCCTGACTCGAGTGTCTTGTGTTTTTGCTTTACGCTCGGGTCAGACTGAGTGTACCAGTATTCGAGACTCACCTTTGGAGTTGGAGCTTTGCTTGAAGATCTAGCCATCTATTCTGCTTTCAGTATTCGATGATTCTAGTGATGTATCTGGTTTAACTCTGATGTATCATATTACTCTTCTGTTGTAAACTCTGATGTATTTTTATATATTCATATAGTAGCTTCATGAACTACTATCTCTTTTATTTCCGCTGCATTTATTACTCTGTGTCTGTGATCTGTGATTATTTATTTACTGTATATGTTCAGTTTTGCCAAATTTAAATTAACAAGGCGGTATTTTGAGCAATTCAACTCCGGCATGAGTGTCTACCTATACACTTATAATGGATGCGAATGGTCCAAAATTCCGGGTCGTTACAGTTGGTATCAGAGCTTTGGTAGCTCTAGGCAAAACTCAACATATAGGGTAAATGTATTTACAGAACCACTCTCATTCGAGTTTCAATTTCTTCCTTTGACTCAATTCCTTGAATTTTGGAACGTTCTCCTCGGTTCCGAAATTCATTCGTGTCCCTCACTATTCGTCTTCTTTCAATTCTGGAGCACCCATAACTCCATTTGAATGATATCTATAATAGATCGGCGGTCTCGCCAATCTTCGAATGATTCATAAAGGAGCAAAACTCCTTTATAATAGGCATCGATTTACCGGAGATTTCTGTATCCTCGGTTTACGATGCTATCTATTCCCTGCTATACCTGAATTTCATCTCTTGAGATCGAGTGTTGATTTACCTCGGAATTCTACACCGATCTTATTTTTCAAGTTACGGTCGACCCGGTTAAGGTTGCCCGTGAATTAAATAAACTCATCCATCTCCCGATTGTGGTAATCGAATTATCTTATCTTCTGTTTCAAACTTATTTTCGAATCAAATTTCTCTTTGATTTGAGTCAACAAATTTGAATCCCTATCCTTATTTTGAAAACCCATTCCTGTATCGTCGAGCAAAGAAATGTATTTCTAAATTTATATTAAAAGTGTTGTTTTCAAATTTGATAAACAAAATTGTTTTGGATGATTATATTATATATAAATATAAGTTTTCTGAAATTAAATTGTTAATGAATTTGTTGTCTGAAATAATAATATTTGATTTCCATTTATTGTTTTGTAAACCATTGACTATTGCATAATATAAATAAATGAATTTATAAACTTGGTTATAAATTGATTTGGAATTTGAAATGAAGCTAATTCAGAAATTTGAGAATTTAGTTTCCGGTGATTTTGAAATTTGGTTTTAAAATTTTAAAGTATATATTATTGGAAGTATTTTCGAAAAGAAATCGTTTTCAAAGAATTTTAAAATGTTGAAATCAGTGCTCTTCTCTTTGTCGCTGGAAAATAATTTCGGTGATGGCGGCCGCATCATCGACATTCATTTTCGAGTTTCGAAGTGGAGAAACCATTCTATAGCTTTGCTATGGTTTTGTTTGAGAAAAGAAAATAATAATAATACTTTGATTTGAATTTCTTTAGTATAATTTGATTTATATATATATATATAGGTATCTTATTTTAAAATTTTAATTTGATTGATATAAATATATGATATATAACTCTAAATTGTTTAAAGTTAATCGGAAATCTAATTCTTAAATTTTGTTAAAGGATGATTTTAATTATAAATAAAACCAAAATTTGGAATAAATATTTAAACTTGAATAATTGAATTGATAAAATTTTATTTGTATATTGTTCAACTGCATTCTAATACAACTTACCTAAATCATTCAGAACTTGAATATGTAATTGGATAATATATTATATAAATTGAATTTATAAATAAAATTTGAAGTGGTTATAATGAACGTTATACACTTAAATTTTAATTATAAGATGTTAATTGAAATAAATAGAATAATAAGTTAATTGAATAATAGATAGAAATTAGATTAACTTATGGAAATACCTTGGATTTAAAAATCAATGATTGAATACAAATTGATTTAAACTGAAATCTGTATGGTTTAAATTAACTTATATGAGTTAAATATATGTGATAAGATATATTAAGTAGAATAAATTTAATAATAATTTGGAATTAAAGAATTTAATCTGTTGAAAATAAAATAGGATTATAATAAAAGACTATTCAAATTTATGGTTTTAGAAATTGTAAATTGAAGAAAATGGGATAACAAGATAATGAATTTAGAAATAGTTGAGATTGATTTTAGTGAAATCAAATGGATTAAATCAATTATTGAATATCAATTAATTTAAATTTGAATTTTTATAGTTTAAATTAATTGTTATTTTGTATTTAAAATCTGTTTTTCTTTCTGGTTGTTTCTATTCTCCTACCTCGTTCCTTTTCGGGGACGAAAAGTTTTGAGTGGGGAAGAGTGTAACGACCCGTAAATTTTAACTGTTTTAATAACGTAATTAGTTGAAATTTTGTGAAATTTTAAACGATAAAATTTTGAAATAAAAATTTAATATTTGGAATACGTCTAGTTAAACATAGCAACTGGTAAATTTTCGTCCGAAAATATGAAAGTTTATTTCGCGCGTAAATTTACTTCAATTTAATCGGTTAAAAAAGCGTTGAAATTAAAACGTTTTCAGAACCTAAATATTTTTACATAGAAAAATTCTAAACCATCTTCTGAGCAAGATGTCAGTTTGTCGTTTTTCAAAATTTGGACATCTATTGCTCCGTCGTTCTTATTTTCTGTAAAATAACAGTATTCTGGTACCGATATCGATTTTTATCGGATGATCGTACCACTGATATTTTTATACCGTTTCGATCGTCTTGTCGTGCTAATCTCTATGGTATACTCATTTCTGTATTTTTGGCGTTCGTTTCGCATCGAAATCCACGAAACATTTAACCGTATCGGTACCCAAATTTCAACCTTTTGAATTCTTATCCACTGTGTTAAATCTAACGGTCACTAGCATTTAATAATTTCGAAAATCAACCCTTTAACGCTTCTTATGCCTTGGTTGTGATATTATCTGCGTGTCCATTCGTTCTCTGTTTTACACTTCTGTTCGCCTTCATCTTCATCCAACTATAGCCGCATGCAACCATATCCCTTCCCTTATTTCACCTCGGCCTTCCCCTTCACCATTTTTCTGCTTCCCTGTCTTTCTCCACTAACACACCAGGCAGCACACGCCACCTCACCCTGCACCACTCCTCCCTGACAATCTCCATCCACTTGCACCTAGTCAACGAGCGGCTATTCTTCTTGCTCCTATATATTGAGGTATGTATTACGTTTTATTTTCATATATAAATTGTAAGTTGTATTAATTTAAAAAGTAATGTATATGTTTATGTTAGTATACATTTATATATCTAGATCTTATGTATATATTAGTATACATATTTTGTTGTTATGTTTAAAGATATAAGTCCGTATGATATTTATAAGTTTCATATAATAAATAAAAAAAAAGTTATCTGATTTGTTGTATATCATAATATTATAATGAATGTTCACTTTCATTTATATTTTGGTTGGTACGTTGCCATGTTGCATTGCATTATATTATAATAATTGAATCCATATTTTGGTGCATCTTTATAAGCATTTGCATGTTATGATGCCCTCACGTGATATATATATTTACCTAAAAGAAAGTTTGGTTCCATTATGTGATAGGCGTAAGTATTTATATATTAAACATATGCATACCTCCCACTTGTTTGTATATATCTAGCGGTGTGTATTTGAAAGGAACAGTAAAGTATATTTTGATTTTAAGTTAAGTATAATGTTGAGATATATATGTTATTTTGAACACCGTTTCAAGTTATATATATTTATATCTATATTAGTCTGGTCAATGATGGTGTTTGGCATATTGGGTCAGGTTGGGAAGGCACGCGTGTATAAGGTTGTATTTGTCTAAGCATTGATCTAAAGGGGTATAAGCAGTTTCGTATGTATAGCTATATAGCTAGAGTATATGTTACGTGATCTGTATTTGCGTTTCAATAAAGTGAGTTTGTAATGTAGGTTATATTTTATTTGACTGCATATATTATATTAAGAATATATTTTATTAAGAAGCCCATATTATATATTTTGTTCACACAAATTGTTTACACGTATATATGCACATGTGTTAGAAATGGATATTCAGTTATGCATATTATGTTATATTCATAACTGCATAGTTATTGGTCTGCATATACGCCTGTCAGTTGTACCTTTATACACGTCTGCATATGTTAGCATGTGATGTATGTATTTAGCGTATATTTTAATTTAAATTTATTTTATTTAATATTGGTCTAAAAATATATATATATGTATATTTTGCCTTGTTATATCTAGCTGATTCTTTGATCTATGATTTCTGTTATCAGCTTTATCCGTCGAATTCGTGCCAATTTTGTTTTGCTGGACTCGATTTCAGTGTCTGTATCAGTGTACGTATCCGGGTCATCTTCGGTACTCTTTAGCCTCGAAAGGTGAGCACTCACTCACGATTAACGTTCTTTTATTTATTAAATTTGATTTCAATTGAAACGACAATTGAAATATGCTGCTGTTAGTTAATTACACTGTTATATATGTTATTGCCTGTATCAGTTCACCTGTGACATCTGACACCATTATCTGTTAATTATTTATGCGTTGATAATACAGTTTGGCTGATAATTGATTGATTGTTGATGTTTATATTGGACGTTAAATTGTTAATGTTAAAATGATAAATAGTATGAAATTGAACTTGATATAGGATAATTAAATGTTAAATTTGATTAACTGACATTTGTATAATATGACCCCTTTAACTGTTAAATCCATTGACACGTATGATTTGCTTAATTACATTTTGAATCACTGAATGTATGTTGTTAAATTGATGATGTATGAAATTGTAAATAGATGACAAGTGAAAAACCGTAATGTAATAATCTTTAATCTACATGAAATGATAGTGTAGATTCTAGAAATAATTATATTAATTCGTACAAATAACAATGCGAATTAATACGGTTATTTCGGGATTATTTGAATTGATTATTGGATTGATATTGGTTGTTGTTATTGCTTGTTTATTTACTTTGACACCATCCCAGTTATCACACTGCAAGTTCCCTTTGTTATGCTTTGATTTTGAATTGAATTGGAATCGGGTTGAAATGATAAATACCCAAATTGAACTTTGACCTTGGATATAGAAAATTAAATAAAAACCCGATTGGTCAATAATTTGATTTGAAATAATTGAAGATTTTATTTGAACAAATAATATGGTTTTGAAATGAAGTTGAAATTTGAATTTTAATGAAAGGAAAATGTTAATATTTAATAATCTAAAACAAAATGTTAACAATGAAATTGATGGAAGTATGTTGTTTAATTTGAGAAATTAATTGAATTTAGTTTGAAATTATTAAACTTTGAAATGATTTAATAATTAAGTTTGAAATTATAATTAAGTTTGAAATTGTTAGACTTTGAAATGATTTAATAATTAAGGTTTGAAATTATAATTAAGTTTGAATTATTAAACTTTGAAATTATTTAATAATTAAGTTTTGAATTTTTTTTTATAATTAAATAAGATTGAATTTTTAATGATTAAATTGAATTGGATTTCTAATAAGAAAAATTGAACTTTTGAATAAGTGAATTTTGTTCGTAAATAATTGAAATTGAATTTCTTTATTAATTAAGTTTTTGGAAAATTATTTAAGAAAGTAAATAAGTGAAATTGAATTTCTTTAACAAGAAATGAAAATGTGATATTTTTGGAATCAATGTAAGACTTGTAATTGGAAGAATTGATTTGACGAATTTAATTTAATTCAAAAGGGTAAGTTGATTTAATGAAGTTGAACTTAAGAAATTGATTTAATGAATTGGAAATTTAATTGAAATTGTTTGAATGATAAAGTGACTTAATGAATATTGAATGAAATCGATAAATGAGTTTAAATTGATTCGAATGTTAAATAAAAATTTATTTAAATGATTTTGGAATGAAACTTATATACGAACTTGAATCAATATTTGAATTGTTTTAAATAGAAATTGAAATTGAATTATAAGATTTGAAATGGTAATTTGAAGTTTTGAAACGAAAATTTGGAAATTGTTCTAGAAAGACAAATGAAATGTTGATTTACGAATTCTATTTGAAATTGAAATTGATTTGTTTTTTTGAAATATATAAACGACCAATCGGTGTAATAATTACGAAAGTTATTAAAGAGACCGGGATCGGTAATGGATATACTCTCTATCTGAACCGAAACCACTTTAATAACTATACGCGGAGTGTTGATCCAGAACGAAGTGGATGGTTTTGATGAACGCGTTGACTGAAGAAAGAGAACGATTTTGGATGACCCTTGACATGACTAAAACAGGAGCCGCGCCGGGCCATTGAGGATCGCCATCTCTAGCGGACACACTTCTTCGATACCATATCTATTACTTTTGTGATTCGATTTGGGTGCACCCCTCGATTATGGGAGTGTTGTTCGCGGTGTTGGGGTAGTAGCTGCTATGCCCAACATCAGTCCGGATCAGGCAACTACTAGTATCCTAGTTGGTATTGCCTCATGTACCTTGTCATACTGATTATCCTATTCGCGACCACTACGATTTTGATTTGTACCTTTAGTATATGGATTGCCCTCTGGTGACTTCCGGTTTTGGGGAAACTACGGTCTTGTATATGCTTTTGGGAATAAACAGGTTAAGAGGTGTATGGGCCCTGCTTAACCCTACTTTGATATCTTTATATTACTGATAGACATTATCTACTTAGCGTACATTACTGCCTAGTAGATAGTTTAACGGATCCTTAAAGGATGGGTATTCCAAACATCCTTTGAGTTACTTGTATTTCAATTGCTATTTCACTTGAGTTGGATTTATTAATATAAGAATGTTAATCCTGACTCGAGTGTCTTGTGTTTTTGCTTTACGCTCGGGTCAGACTGAGTGTACCAGTATTCGAGACTCACCTTTGGAGTTGGAGCTTTGCTTGAAGATCTAGCCATCTATTCTGCTTTCAGTATTCGATGATTCTAGTGATGTATCTGGTTTAACTCTGATGTATCATATTACTCTTCTGTTGTAAACTCTGATGTATTTTTATATATTCATATAGTAGCTTCATGAACTACTATCTCTTTTATTTCCGCTGCATTTATTACTCTGTGTCTGTGATCTGTGATTATTTATTTACTGTATATGTTCAGTTTTGCCAAATTTAAATTAACAAGGCGGTATTTTGAGCAATTCAACTCCGGCATGAGTGTCTACCTATACACTTATAATGGATGCGAATGGTCCAAAATTCCGGGTCGTTACAGTTGGTATCAGAGCTTTGGTAGCTCTAGGCAAAACTCAACATATAGGGTAAATGTATTTACAGAACCACTCTCATTCGAGTTTCAATTTCTTCCTTTGACTCAATTCCTTGAATTTTGGAACGTTCTCCTCGGTTCCGAAATTCATTCGTGTCCCTCACTATTCGTCTTCTTTCAATTCTGGAGCACCCATAACTCCATTTGAATGATATCTATAATAGATCGGCGGTCTCGCCAATCTTCGAATGATTCATAAAGGAGCAAAACTCCTTTATAATAGGCATCGATTTACCGGAGATTTCTGTATCCTCGGTTTACGATGCTATCTATTCCCTGCTATACCTGAATTTCATCTCTTGAGATCGAGTGTTGATTTACCTCGGAATTCTACACCGATCTTATTTTTCAAGTTACGGTCGACCCGGTTAAGGTTGCCCGTGAATTAAATAAACTCATCCATCTCCCGATTGTGGTAATCGAATTATCTTATCTTCTGTTTCAAACTTATTTTCGAATCAAATTTCTCTTTGATTTGAGTCAACAAATTTGAATCCCTATCCTTATTTTGAAAACCCATTCCTGTATCGTCGAGCAAAGAAATGTATTTCTAAATTTATATTAAAAGTGTTGTTTTCAAATTTGATAAACGAAATTGTTTTGGATGATTATATTATATATAAATATAAGTTTTCTGAAATTAAATTGTTAATGAATTTGTTGTCTGAAATAATAATATTTGATTTCCATTTATTGTTTTGTAAACCATTGACTATTGCATAATATAAATAAATGAATTTATAAACTTGGTTATAAATTGATTTGGAATTTGAAATGAAGCTAATTCAGAAATTTGAGAATTTAGTTTCCGGTGATTTTGAAATTTGGTTTTAAAATTTTAAAGTATATATTATTGGAAGTATTTTCGAAAAGAAATCGTTTTCAAAGAATTTTAAAATGTTGAAATCAGTGCTCTTCTCTTTGTCGCTGGAAAATAATTTCGGTGATGGCGGCCGCATCATCGACATTCATTTTCGAGTTTCGAAGTGGAGAAACCATTCTATAGCTTTGCTATGGTTTTGTTTGAGAAAAGAAAATAATAATAATACTTTGATTTGAATTTCTTTAGTATAATTTGATTTATATATATATATATAGGTATCTTATTTTAAAATTTTAATTTGATTGATATAAATATATGATATATAACTCTAAATTGTTTAAAGTTAATCGGAAATCTAATTCTTAAATTTTGTTAAAGGATGATTTTAATTATAAATAAAACCAAAATTTGGAATAAATATTTAAACTTGAATAATTGAATTGAGAAAATTTTATTTGTATATTGTTCAACTGCATTCTAATACAACTTACCTAAATCATTCAGAACTTGAATATGTAATTGGATAATATATTATATAAATTGAATTTATAAATAAAATTTGAAGTGGTTATAATGAACGTTATACACTTAAATTTTAATTATAAGATGTTAATTGAAATAAATAGAATAATAAGTTAATTGAATAATAGATAGAAATTAGATTAACTTATGGAAATACCTTGGATTTAAAAATCAATGATTGAATACAAATTGATTTAAACTGAAATCTGTATGGTTTAAATTAACTTATATGAGTTAAATATATGTGATAAGATATATTAAGTAGAATAAATTTAATAATAATTTGGAATTAAAGAATTTAATCTGTTGAAAATAAAATAGGATTATAATAAAAGACTATTCAAATTTATGGTTTTAGAAATTGTAAATTGAAGAAAATGGGATAACAAGATAATGAATTTAGAAATAGTTGAGATTGATTTTAGTGAAATCAAATGGATTAAATCAATTATTGAATATCAATTAATTTAAATTTGAATTTTTATAGTTTAAATTAATTGTTATTTTGTATTTAAAATCTGTTTTTCTTTCTGGTTGTTTCTATTCTCCTACCTCGTTCCTTTTCGGGGACGAAAAGTTTTGAGTGGGGAAGAGTGTAACGACCCGTAAATTTTAACTGTTTTAATAACGTAATTAGTTGAAATTTTGTGAAATTTTAAACGATAAAATTTTGAAATAAAAATTTAATATTTGGAATACGTCTAGTTAAACATAGCAACTGGTAAATTTTCGTCCGAAAATATGAAAGTTTATTTCGCGCGTAAATTTACTTCAATTTAATCGGTTAAAAAAGCGTTGAAATTAAAACGTTTTCAGAACCTAAATATTTTTACATAGAAAAATTCTAAACCATCTTCTGAGCAAGATGTCAGTTTGTCGTTTTTCAAAATTTGGACATCTATTGCTCCGTCGTTCTTATTTTCTGTAAAATAACAGTATTCTGGTACCGATATCGATTTTTATCGGATGATCGTACCACTGATATTTTTATACCGTTTCGATCGTCTTGTCGTGCTAATCTCTATGGTATACTCATTTCTGTATTTTTGGCGTTCGTTTCGCATCGAAATCCACGAAACATTTAACCGTATCGGTACCCAAATTTCAACCTTTTGAATTCTTATCCACTGTGTTAAATCTAACGGTCACTAGCATTTAATAATTTCGAAAATCAACCCTTTAACGCTTCTTATGCCTTGGTTGTGATATTATCTGCGTGTCCATTCGTTCTCTGTTTTACACTTCTGTTCGCCTTCATCTTCATCCAACTATAGCCGCATGCAACCATATCCCTTCCCTTATTTCACCTCGGCCTTCCCCTTCACCATTTTTCTGCTTCCCTGTCTTTCTCCACTAACACACCAGGCAGCACACGCCACCTCACCCTGCACCACTCCTCCCTGACAATCTCCATCCACTTGCACCTAGTCAACGAGCGGCTATTCTTCTTGCTCCTATATATTGAGGTATGTATTACGTTTTATTTTCATATATAAATTGTAAGTTGTATTAATTTAAAAAGTAATGTATATGTTTATGTTAGTATACATTTATATATCTAGATCTTATGTATATATTAGTATACATATTTTGTTGTTATGTTTAAAGATATAAGTCCGTATGATATTTATAAGTTTCATATAATAAATAAAAAAAAAGTTATCTGATTTGTTGTATATCATAATATTATAATGAATGTTCACTTTCATTTATATTTTGGTTGGTACGTTGCCATGTTGCATTGCATTATATTATAATAATTGAATCCATATTTTGGTGCATCTTTATAAGCATTTGCATGTTATGATGCCCTCACGTGATATATATATTTACCTAAAAGAAAGTTTGGTTCCATTATGTGATAGGCGTAAGTATTTATATATTAAACATATGCATACCTCCCACTTGTTTGTATATATCTAGCGGTGTGTATTTGAAAGGAACAGTAAAGTATATTTTGATTTTAAGTTAAGTATAATGTTGAGATATATATGTTATTTTGAACACCGTTTCAAGTTATATATATTTATATCTATATTAGTCTGGTCAATGATGGTGTTTGGCATATTGGGTCAGGTTGGGAAGGCACGCGTGTATAAGGTTGTATTTGTCTAAGCATTGATCTAAAGGGGTATAAGCAGTTTCGTATGTATAGCTATATAGCTAGAGTATATGTTACGTGATCTGTATTTGCGTTTCAATAAAGTGAGTTTGTAATGTAGGTTATATTTTATTTGACTGCATATATTATATTAAGAATATATTTTATTAAGAAGCCCATATTATATATTTTGTTCACACAAATTGTTTACACGTATATATGCACATGTGTTAGAAATGGATATTCAGTTATGCATATTATGTTATATTCATAACTGCATAGTTATTGGTCTGCATATACGCCTGTCAGTTGTACCTTTATACACGTCTGCATATGTTAGCATGTGATGTATGTATTTAGCGTATATTTTAATTTAAATTTATTTTATTTAATATTGGTCTAAAAATATATATATATGTATATTTTGCCTTGTTATATCTAGCTGATTCTTTGATCTATGATTTCTGTTATCAGCTTTATCCGTCGAATTCGTGCCAATTTTGTTTTGCTGGACTCGATTTCAGTGTCTGTATCAGTGTACGTATCCGGGTCATCTTCGGTACTCTTTAGCCTCGAAAGGTGAGCACTCACTCACGATTAACGTTCTTTTATTTATTAAATTTGATTTCAATTGAAACGACAATTGAAATATGCTGCTGTTAGTTAATTACACTGTTATATATGTTATTGCCTGTATCAGTTCACCTGTGACATCTGACACCATTATCTGTTAATTATTTATGCGTTGATAATACAGTTTGGCTGATAATTGATTGATTGTTGATGTTTATATTGGACGTTAAATTGTTAATGTTAAAATGATAAATAGTATGAAATTGAACTTGATATAGGATAATTAAATGTTAAATTTGATTAACTGACATTTGTATAATATGACCCCTTTAACTGTTAAATCCATTGACACGTATGATTTGCTTAATTACATTTTGAATCACTGAATGTATGTTGTTAAATTGATGATGTATGAAATTGTAAATAGATGACAAGTGAAAAACCGTAATGTAATAATCTTTAATCTACATGAAATGATAGTGTAGATTCTAGAAATAATTATATTAATTCGTACAAATAACAATGCGAATTAATACGGTTATTTTGGGATTATTTGAATTGATTATTGGATTGATATTGGTTGTTGTTATTGCTTGTTTATTTACTTTGACACCATCCCAGTTATCACACTGCAAGTTCCCTTTGTTATGCTTTGATTTTGAATTGAATTGGAATCGGGTTGAAATGATAAATACCCAAATTGAACTTTGACCTTGGATATAGAAAATTAAATAAAAACCCGATTGGTCAATAATTTGATTTGAAATAATTGAAGATTTTATTTGAACAAATAATATGGTTTTGAAATGAAGTTGAAATTTGAATTTTAATGAAAGGAAAATGTTAATATTTAATAATCTGAAACAAAATGTTAACAATGAAATTGATGGAAGTATGTTGTTTAATTTGAGAAATTAATTGAATTTAGTTTGAAATTATTAAACTTTGAAATGATTTAATAATTAAGTTTGAAATTATAATTAAGTTTGAAATTGTTAGACTTTGAAATGATTTAATAATTAAGGTTTGAAATTATAATTAAGTTTGAATTATTAAACTTTGAAATTATTTAATAATTAAGTTTTGAATTTTTTTTTATAATTAAATAAGATTGAATTTTTAATGATTAAATTGAATTGGATTTCTAATAAGAAAAATTGAACTTTTGAATAAGTGAATTTTGTTCGTAAATAATTGAAATTGAATTTCTTTATTAATTAAGTTTTTGGAAAATTATTTAAGAAAGTAAATAAGTGAAATTGAATTTCTTTAACAAGAAATGAAAATGTGATATTTTTGGAATCAATGTAAGACTTGTAATTGGAAGAATTGATTTGACGAATTTAATTTAATTCAAAAGGGTAAGTTGATTTAATGAAGTTGAACTTAAGAAATTGATTTAATGAATTGGAAATTTAATTGAAATTGTTTGAATGATAAAGTGACTTAATGAATATTGAATGAAATCGATAAATGAGTTTAAATTGATTCGAATGTTAAATAAAAATTTATTTAAATGATTTTGGAATGAAACTTATATACGAACTTGAATCAATATTTGAATTGTTTTAAATAGAAATTGAAATTGAATTATAAGATTTGAAATGGTAATTTGAAGTTTTGAAACGAAAATTTGGAAATTGTTCTAGAAAGACAAATGAAATGTTGATTTACGAATTCTATTTGAAATTGAAATTGATTTGTTTTTTTGAAATATATAAACGACCAATCGGTGTAATAATTACGAAAGTTATTAAAGAGACCGGGATCGGTAATGGATATACTCTCTATCTGAACCGAAACCACTTTAATAACTATACGCGGAGTGTTGATCCAGAACGAAGTGGATGGTTTTGATGAACGCGTTGACTGAAGAAAGAGAACGATTTTGGATGACCCTTGACATGACTAAAACAGGAGCCGCGCCGGGCCATTGAGGATCGCCATCTCTAGCGGACACACTTCTTCGATACCATATCTATTACTTTTGTGATTCGATTTGGGTGCACCCCTCGATTATGGGAGTGTTGTTCGCGGTGTTGGGGTAGTAGCTGCTATGCCCAACATCAGTCCGGATCAGGCAACTACTAGTATCCTAGTTGGTATTGCCTCATGTACCTTGTCATACTGATTATCCTATTCGCGACCACTACGATTTTGATTTGTACCTTTAGTATATGGATTGCCCTCTGGTGACTTCCGGTTTTGGGGAAACTACGGTCTTGTATATGCTTTTGGGAATAAACAGGTTAAGAGGTGTATGGGCCCTGCTTAACCCTACTTTGATATCTTTATATTACTGATAGACATTATCTACTTAGCGTACATTACTGCCTAGTAGATAGTTTAACGGATCCTTAAAGGATGGGTATTCCAAACATCCTTTGAGTTACTTGTATTTCAATTGCTATTTCACTTGAGTTGGATTTATTAATATAAGAATGTTAATCCTGACTCGAGTGTCTTGTGTTTTTGCTTTACGCTCGGGTCAGACTGAGTGTACCAGTATTCGAGACTCACCTTTGGAGTTGGAGCTTTGCTTGAAGATCTAGCCATCTATTCTACTTTCAGTATTCGATGATTCCAGTGATGTATCTGGTTTAACTCTAATGTATCATATTACTCTTCTGTTGTAAACTCTGATGTATTTTTATATATTCATATAGTAGCTTCATGAACTACTATCTCTTTTATTTCCGCTGCATTTATTACTCTGTGTCTGTGATCTGTGATTATTTATTTACTGTATATGTTCAGTTTTGCCAAATTTAAATTAACAACGCGGTATTTTGAGCAATTCAACTCCGGCATGAGTGTCTACCTATACACTTATAATGGATGCGAATGGTCCAAAATTCCGGGTCGTTACATTGTGGGTGATAGAAGATCCTGAAACAAGTAAATTAACCATACCAAATGCGACTTTCACTTTGAGCAAAGAAGAAAAGATACGGTTTTGCACCGTTTTGAAAAATTTGAAAGTGCCGAGCAAATTCTCTTCGAACTTCCATAACAATGTGAGCATCAACCCTCCTGAACTAAAAAATATGAAGTCACATGATTACCACGTCATAATGCAACATTTACTTCCGGTATTGCTTCAGCATTGTTTTCCGCAACATAAGGATCTACGGAATGCTATTCACCGCATTAGTCTCTTTTATAACATTTTGTGCTCAAAGGTGATCAACAGGGAACATCTTCTAAAAGCAAAGGCTAGTTTGGTAGAAGCAATGTGTGTTATTGAAAAACATTTTCCGCCTGCATTTTTTGATATCAGTATTCACCTTATGCTTCATTTAGCCGATGAAGCATTGATTTCTGGTCCTGTTAGATATAGGTGGATGTACCCATTTGAAAGGTAAATTACTAATTTTAGTTATGTACATAATTATTCGATTTAAATAGCTATTGATGTCTACATTTTACAATTATTCATCTTCATAGGTTGATGAAAACATATAAAGGATATGTGCGCAATAAAAGATATATTGAAGGGTGTATTGCAGAAGAATATATTGTACAAGAAGCTAGTCTTTACTGCATGGAGTATATGCCAAAAGGAGGTGCTGGCACTCATAAACATACCCGTGAAGCATTTTTAGACAAGGATGATGAGTTTGCTGATGAAATAGCACTAGATAATGGTAAAGATATAACGTTAACTCAAGTGCAATTTCAACAAGTGCGTAAATGGGTCCTTGATAAATACAACGGATTGGATGAATGGAAGAAGTAAATTCATGAATTTGTTCTGAATTCTTATTATTGTAAATCAATTCATATATATAGTATTTATTGTGTGTTTTTCGTAGGAGGTATAACTCCTATGTTCAAAGCACCAAATCTCAAACTCGAGGCGGGGGTACATCTGGGGAAGCTATTAAAAATTTCACTTTTTGGTTACGTGAGGAGGTATATGTATTAAATATTTAACGTATTTTCAAGTTGACCATACACCTCCTTGACAATGTTTTTTTACTTATTGTGTTTGTTGTAGTTGTTGAAGACCGTCGATGTTGACTCAACTCTTTGGCGGTTAGTTAACGGGCCGAAGTTTGATGCCCGTAGTTATATGAAGTACCAAGTGAATGGGTTTTTATTTTCTCCGAAGAGTTATGAAGAGCGAAAGCTAACACAGGATAGTGGTGTATGCATGAGAGCAATTACACAATTTAGAGCGAGTGGGAAGGATAAAATTTTTAAGGAAGCAGAAACAACTTATTACGGAGTCATTCAACAGATAATTGAGTTGGATTACATTGACTTCAAACAAACAGTTTTTTATTGTGATTGGGTAAAGGTCGAAGATAAGATCAATGGTTGTAAAATAGATTCTGTTTCAAGCTTGATCATAGTTAACTTGGGAAAATTGAAGAATAAAGATAGCATGAATGATGAGCCATTTATTCTTGCATCGGAAGCGAGTCAAGTGTTCTACTCAAAAGATTTAAAAAATAACGGATGGTTTGTGGTTTTGCATACACCAAAACGGTTGACCATAAATGTGGATGACACTGAGTTTCCCACCGGTTATCAATCAGCTTTGAAGACAATGAAAAATTAGAAGATCTTATCAAATGCATATGTTAACTTTGTATTTCAGAGCAGCTATTGTACCTTAACAAAATATTTATTTAAAATGGTGTAAAATGTAAAATATAGCGTGGATGATAGTAATAGATGCATTATATTTTTTATTAGTGTCATTATAATATCCTGATGGATCCATAAGGATGGATATATTGCAAGAGTTCATTTTGTGTTTGTAGTTGTAGGTACTTACATATGATCACATACATACACACATGTACACATACATACATATGATCAGCTTGACTATTCTTTCTTTCTTTGTGTTTGTAGGTAGACAGGCAGTTCAAGATATTGTATTTGCACCCTTTAGTTCAACAGTGCTAAGGTAATATATTTTTGTATTTGCATCCTTTATTTCAGTCAGTATTTTAGATATTGTTTTGAATCCGCTTAAGTTTAAAATTCTGGTGATGCAGGAAGACTTTATCACTGCCGCATTAAAGTGAATGTTCCCCTTCCCGCCCATCCCTATGATCCCCGATTGATGTTAGCCACATTATTGCATGGACTTCCCTCCATAACAAGATCAAATGCATTATATGACTTAATAAAATTGCTCCAAGCGATTACTGGTAAGCTGCTGTACATCTGATATAGTAAACAACATGCCCTTCTGATTTGTCTGATCCCATCAGTTTCTCATCACATTACGATTATTGTCAGTCGGACTGACAAAAATCGTAATGTGGTGAGAAGTTGGTGGGATCAGACAAATCAATAAGGGGACGTTGGTTCATATATCAAATGTACAGCAGCTTAACTGTGATCGCTTGGAGCAAATTTTATTAAGACATATAGGGCATTTGATCTTGTTATGGAGGGGGCTCCATGCAATAAGGTGGCCAACATAAATCGGGCATCACAGGGATGGGCTGGAAGGGGAAGAACTGTACGTCATAATGTTGTTGGGATTATTTTAGGATTTGAGACTTTGCAGGACATAATGTCCCAAGATTCCACACCACCGTTAAATGATACAACTTCCCAATCATCCACTTTAAAACGGGAGAAAATTGATATAGACAACTACGGTTCTCCAGTCGGAAAAAATGGTTCAAAGGTCGCTACGAAGATTGGTAAACTAGTAAGAAATCATGTGCCAATCTCATATCCAAGTTGGAAAAAAGTTCCGCCAAATTACAAGGAAGACGTGTGGAATCAATTGGAGGTAATAATGAGCTCCGTTCATTTATAATCCTTTCAATACAGAAATAAAAAATGGTTTACATGCATTTTTTGTTATGCAGAAATATTATGAGCTCGATCCTCTATCAAAGGACCTTATTATGAAAAAAATGTCCGAGGCTTTTAGGAGACACAAGAATGATTTGCGCAAGAATCGTTATGACCATTTCATCACTGACGAAGAAAGAATGAGAAATTGTCCACCGAAAATTGCTCAAGATGATTGGGATGAGTTCATAAGAAACGAATCAAAACCCGAGGCGAAAGAAAAAAGGAAGCGAGGCAAACAAAATAGATCAATGCTCGAATATGGTCATCATTCGGGACGTAAGAGTCACGCTATGATTACTCAAGAAATGGTATGTGTCATTGAATTGGTGCATCACATTGCATATACCGTTAGTTCCAAATATAATTTTAGGTCATTGTATGCAGGTCGATTCAAGTAGTCCGGGAACAGAAGTATCACGTCTTCAAGTATGGGAGAAAATGCATAAGAAAAAAGATGGCAGCACGTCAGATGCGACATCTTCCTACTTTGTAAGTTAAACAAATAACAACGCCTCTAAATTAAATTTTCATTATTAATATATATGTATTTACTTTTTAGGACAAAATTGAAAAAGAAAAGGAAACGACGAGCGGTGGTGATGAAGCCGTCTTTATATCAGTGTTTGGTAAAGATGTAAAGGGCAGGAGCCAAAGTATTGGGACCAATATAGCTCCTAGCCAAGTTAAGAGTGCTCCCATTCCATGCAAACGGCTCAAACAGGCCCAAGGAATATATGAGCAGCGACTGCAAAATGTGGAGCAAAAATTGATGAAGCTGAACAATATGGATGATAAACTGGAGCGTCTTCTCAGCATAGCCCAAGATAATCGTCAAGTAGGCAGTGAAATCGCATCTTCTCAGTTTGCTACTCCGAACAATCAGTTAATCGACCAAAGATGTGAAATCCTGAACTTCGAGGACGAAGTAATTGCAACAGGTACTATTTTATTAAAATTTGAAGAAAATAATATGTTGCAAAGTCAGTGAATGCTTAACTTCGTGAACGGGAGAGTGTGCTGCATTTTCTTGCACGTATAAGCAAATTTATAACTTGCTGCCACATGTTTAATACAAAGTGAACCGTCACAATTTTGCTGAGTTATATCTCAACACATTTTTACATTTTTCATTTAACATAGCTGAACAATAGTGAGGCTGTTAGTCAAGAAATAATGGCTGATATTGTTTAAACTTCTGCACCCTTTTAAATTGAGTTGCTAGCTGTTGTAGAGTAAAGACAGGTGAGTTTGAAACTCACGCATTTAATATATATGTTGCCTGGTTGCCAAAAAAATTCTCTGTAATTCACTTCTGGCATTAAACCCAAGTCATTATTAGGCAAATTTGGGTCTAGTTCATATGCTATGAAACTTGGGCCATCGCTGCATGTTTGTGAAATGGTTTTGGGTAGCATGAGTTTTGTTTTTTGTTAGTTCTGTAAATGTGATTCCATATATTCACTCCAAAAATGCTTATATAACAGGTACTATATATCGAGATTCCACAGCATTAGTAATTCATGGAAAAGCAGTACCACCCACATATGAAAAAGTGTTGTTGGACAAAATTTTATTGCCGGATGAGCTAACCGCCAAAATATGTCGACAATTTACCGAGACCTTTGGGGATGTTGGAGTTGGAGGTTATGTGAGCCATCAAAAGGGTTTGATACGATATCTTTAGTCGGAGGTATTGATATTTCTGACTTGTTCTTTGCATATATTGCTGATTTTCTTTTGTTTGCCTGTACACAATCGTACACACAGTCATGCATACATAAATACAAGCATGCAAGCACCTTTCACAATTTACATTCAAGACTTATCACATGCAAAATAGATATATCAAGTTTTAAGAATTTATAAGGGTGGTTTGCTCACCTGGATAGTTTGACAGAGAGGAAAGAGAACCTGAAAAAGATTTCAAAATCTGGAAATTGAGGCTTGATCAAATTTTCTTTATCCTAACCGTTGTTTGCTTTGAATTGCTTTGTACTTGTAGTCTTGGCTTTAGTTAGATGTATATATATATATGCCTTGTACTTGTAGTCTTGGCTCTAGTTAGATGTGCAGTTTGCTTTATTACTGCCTGGTCTGTCGTAGATGTATACTTGTAGTTTCTTTTACTGGTCTGCCTTTGATCTTGTTTACAGTCTGGCATAGTATCCATACGCATTTGGTCCAACCATTTTGTTCTTGTATATCATGTGATGGTTAGTTTGCATCAGTTATTTATGCATTTCAGTATAGTTTCATTCTTGTGCTTTGTCTCTGCATTCACTTCAGATATATTGACTTTTGTTTTCATCCCCTGGTTGCTTGGTACATTTCTGTAGCTCCACTGATGGTCTATATTGTGTTGAACTTCAAGTCTGCACTGCAAATCATTTTGCCTCGAGTTTGTACTGTCTGGTTGAGGTTATGATCATATGTAGAATCAGGTAGATGCTTTTTGTTTTTGAAGTGGAATATTCTTTCCAGATTTATGAAGTTGAACTGCCTCTGAATTTAATCTTCGAGTTGCACATGAACCAGGTTGAACATTGAAGTCTGAAAACTGGAATGCTTTGCCCTGTAATGAACCATGTAGACTTCACTGCTTGCAAAACAATGTAGTGTAATTAATGAAATCTTTGTACTGTAGTGTAATAAACAATGCAGTGTAATAAGTATGATATTCCGGCACGGTAGCATTCTGTTTGCAAAACAATGAGTGTAATTATAAGTTTGATAATAATTTTATATGTATGGTATATGTGCGATATGTTTATAGTGCTTGTGTACCAATATTTTGATATATATTGATATTCTGGTATATATACTGAGATATACGCAGTAGTGAGTTACAGATGTGATTTTGTAGGAGCAGGAGCAAACACTATGCGCAACGGTTGTTAACCGTTGCTTTATGTGTGACTTTGGGCATAAAGCAACGGTTTTAAACCGTTTTTTACTGGACATAAAACAACGGTTTATACCCGTTGCTTATTGTCCATAAAGCAACGGTTTATACCCGTTGCATTTTTCCTAATTTGCAACGGTTAATACCCGTTGCCTTTGATCCAATTTGCAACGGTTTATACCCGTTGCCTTTGCCACAATTTGCAACGGTTTATACCCGTTGCCTTTTGGACATAAAGCAACGGTTTTCTCCCGTCGCTAAATTCAACCACTCCTGTAATGAAGACGGTTTTTACCCGTTGCTTTTAGACATAACAACGGTTTATACCCGTTGTTAATATCTTATAATGGTGTAGTGGAATTGGATTGACTGACATGTAGATTGTACTTTGATTATCACACCATAAGGTTGCTTTGTCATTGTTGCTGATTTTTAGTTCGGATAAGAGTGACTGTAGCCACATAATTTCATCTGTAGCACTTGCTACACTTCTGTATTCTGCTTCACTGCTAGATTTAGAAATAGCAGATTGTTTTTTTGAACTCCATGAAATTAAGTTGCCACCGAGATATATACAGTAACCAGTAATGGACTTTCTATCATCTAAATCTCCAGCCCAGTCTGCATCACTATAACCCACTAGATTTAGATCATTGCCTTTCTTAATATGAAGACCAAAATTGATAGTGCCTTTAAGATATCTGAGCACCTTTTTAATCCCTTTCCAGTGATTGTCCAGTGGATTCTGCATAAACTGAGATAATTTGTTAACACTAAAGGCAATATCAGGCCTGGTTATAGTAACATATTGCAGTGCACCAATGATACTCCTATATTGTTTGGCATTTAAAATAGATTCACCTTGATTCTTGGAGTATCTTTGGTTACTGATCATAGGTGTTGGTTGAGGTTTTGCATTGTCCATTTTGGTTTTGTTTAAGATATCTAAGATATATTTCTTTTGACTGAGAAATATATCTGTAGAGGATAATTTTAAAACCTCAATACCTAAGAAGTAGTTCAGTTCACCTAAGTCTTTGATAGAGAATTGCTTATGAAGATACTTGACTAACTCATTTATTTCATCAATGTTATCACCTGTTATAATCAAGTCATCTACATAAATTAGTATATATATAGCTGATTTATTTGTGATTTTGATGAAAAGTGAGTTGTCGGATTTGGTGAATTGAAACCCCTTATTGGTTAGTGTGGTTTTCAGTTTGTCAAACCATACTCTAGGTGCTTGCTTGAGGCCATATATGGCCTTGTTGAGTTTACATACAAGATTATTATCTTGTATGTAGCCTTGTGGCTGCTGCATATAGATGTCTTCTTGCAAGACACCATTTAAAAAAGCATTATTCACATCTAGTTTTCTTAAGTACCAGTTTCTATGCAAAGCAATAGTAAGTACAAGTCTAATGGTAGAGCGTTTTACCACAGGTGAAAAGGTTTCAGCAAAGTCAAAGCCATACTCCTGTGTATACCCCTTTGCTACAAGTCTAG
Source organism: Allium fistulosum (assembly GCA_030737815.1). Classification (NCBI taxonomy): domain Eukaryota; kingdom Viridiplantae; phylum Streptophyta; class Magnoliopsida; order Asparagales; family Amaryllidaceae; genus Allium; species Allium fistulosum. Next base: position 943,208,316 of record CM060908.1, read on the forward strand.
CCTTGTGCTTGCTTATTGTACCATCAGGATTTTTCTTTAATCTGTAGGTCCATTTACAGTTAATAATATTTTTATTACCTGGGGGTGTGACCAAATTCCAAGTTTTGTTTTTGACAAGAGCATTGAATTCTTCATCCATGGCTGCTTTCCAATTTTTATCACTAGCAGCTTGAATGAAGTTTTCAGGTTCTTTGTCAAAAGAGGATGTTATAGTGTAGACCTTTGGCTTGAAGATGCCACTTTTGGCTCTTGTAATCATGGGGTGACCTGCAATAGGTTGACTCATCATGGGTGGTGACTCAGCTTGATCATTTTGCTGTATGTTGTTATCATAACTGCTAATTTCTTCAGCTAAGTCTTTATCCTCATTTTGACTATAGTTGTTTTCTGTTATGACAGGTCTATGCTGACTCGAAGGGCCTTGCAGTTCACAACCTGACCTTGATGGTATAGTGTGTTGTGGATTTGAAGCACCTTTGTTGGCATCATCATCAACATCCTTTTGGATGTCAGTATACAAAGGTAAATGTGGGATAGATCTACTTGGATTGTAGACCTTTGCAGTAGTCTTTATATCTGACTTATTAAAAGGAAACACAAATTCATTAAACACTACATGTCTACTTATGATAATTCTTCCACTTTCGTCCAGGCACTTGTACCCTTTTTGATTTGTACAATATCCAAGAAAGGTACAAGACTTTGATCTGAAGTTTAACTTGTTCTTATTGTAAGGTCTAAGACATGGGAAGCATAAACAACCAAAGGTTTTTAACATTTTATAGTCTGGTTTAGTTTTGAGTAATTTCTCTATAGGACACATATAATTCAATACTGTAGTTGGAAGCCTGTTAATTAGATAAACAGTTGTACTAAATGCTTCAGGCCAAAACTTAAGTGGTATTGAAGCATGTGCAAGAAGTGATAAACCAGACTCTACAATGTGTCCGTGTTTTCTTTCTGCTAACCCATTTTGTTCTGAAGTGTATGGACAAGTAGTTCTATGAATTATACCTTTTCTTTTAAAGAAATCATCAAGTGGTTTATATTCACTGCCACCGTCAGTTTGAAAAGTTTTTAGCTGGCAATTTGTTTGTTTTTCAGCCATAGTTATGAATTGTACAACAGCATTATATGTATCAGACTTAGCTTTAAGAAAGTAAATCCATGTGTGTCTAGAGTAGGAGTCAATGAAAGAAATATAGTATTTGTACCCATAGTCAGAACTATAGGGTGCTGGACCCCATAGATCTGAAGCAATCAGATCAAGAGGTTGCTTATACTCAGTTTCTGAGTTTGCAAATGGCAGCTTATGACTTTTGCCAAGTTGACAATAAGTACATACATAAGGTGATGCATATTCATTAAAGGAAATTTTATTTTCTAAGAGTATTTTCCTAACTATCTTCTCATTAGGGTGTCCTAATTTGTAGTGCCATAACTCAAATGTGTTTATGCTACTTTCAGATATCATAGCATTATTGCACACTTTATCTTCAAAAGCTGATTTATTTTGCTAGGATTTTACATCAATCTGTCCATCAGTTTTGCTCAACATTGTGACATTACAAGAATTTTCAGCTATAGGCTTTTTACAATTTACAGAATTAAACTTGTATAAGCCTTTATCAGCTTCACCCTGCAATATAATTTCCCTAGTTAGCATATCTTTGATTAAACAATATTTGGGATAAAATTCAAAGAACACATTGTTATCTCTAGCAAACTGAGACACACTAATGAGATTCTTTTTTATTTTGGGTACTCTTAGAAGATTATTTAAATACATCATTCTTTTTCCTTTAATGTGTGCATCCCCTATGTGTGTGATATTTATACAGTCACCATTACCCAAGGAAATTAATTGTTTACCTTTATATTCACTGTTGCCTGCATTAAGATTTTCCAAGCTGTTGGTTATGTGATTGGTAGCACTAGTATCTGGGTACCATGCATCATCCTGGACTTGGTCTGACTTGGTGCCTTCACTTAGCTGACAGCTTTTGATATCATTTGAGTCAGAATTACCTTGATCTTGAACTAGATTAGCACTGCCATTGTTGTTGTTCCTTTGATTGTTTGAATTCTGCCCAGGCATGTAATTCTGATTGAATCTGAAGTAGCATTTTGTAGCAGTATGACCCATTCTTTCACAAATTTGACACTTGGGTCTGGTGTTATTATTCCATCTCCCCCTACCTCTAGATCTGTTGGTAAAGCCTCCTCTCTTATTGTGTTGATCACCTTTATTTTGATTGAAGTTCTTATTTTTGGTAGTGTAATTTATTGATATTTCAGAATCAGTTGTTCTTTTGTGATCAATCCTTGCCTCATGTGCAAGAAGAGTAGACTCAACAAATTGCATATCAGGAATAGTTCTTTGAGTAGTGAGAACTGCTATGACAGATTCATAGTCTGTACTTAATCCATTTAAGACAGTCAAGACTTGTTCATCTTCAGGTACTTTTCGTCCTGCAGCTTCAATAAGGTCATATAGCCTTTTAATCTTAGCTATATATTCTCGCATGGGTTCATCTTGTTTTCTAATGCTTTGGAGTTCTCTTTTGTAATGCATTAGTTTTGCACCTGATTGTGTGTTGAACACCCTTTGGTAGTGAGCCAAATTTCATTTGCAGTTTTGCAACTTATTACTTGAGGTAGAAGCTTGGCGGTGATTGATGCCATGAGCCAAGAACTTATCAATCTATCTTGCCTATGATACTTTGTGTATTCATTATTGCTAACTACCTTGTTTTGTTCAACAGTGACAAATTTAGGAGGGATGGTTAAAGTACCAAGGATGTGTCCCTCTAAGCCATAGCCTTCTATGGCTGTTTCAACTTGTACTCGCCAGAGAAGATAATTGTCTTCATCTAGCTGAACTGTAATCAACTGGCTTTGAGGGCTGATGATAGTCTTGATCAGGTTACTTGCTTCTGCTGTCAAATATGGAGGAGCAGTGTTACCAACATTGCCAACTTCTGAATTGCTGTCATCTGTCATGATGAATTGATGAAGAAAGTTGGGAGATGAGACAGATGCAACCAATTTTAAAGATGATTTCTTTAAAATTTAGGTATGGCACTGGCGAATTTCTGATTTCTTGATTAGAGAAGAGAATACTTGTACTGAATGAGTAATTTCCACAATATAGTTTCTTTCAAGAAATCTCTGATGCAACCAAGAACTTGTTCTTTTCAGATGGCACTTGATTTCTTGATATAGACTATATAAAACCCCAAATGATGAAACTGAATCTGATGGGGAAAAGAACACCAAATGACACTGTAAAAAGTGGATGGTGTTTCTTGAATACAATCGATAGAGAGATAGATAAGAATTGAGAGATGGATCGAATAGCTGTTAAGCCTTTGAATAATGCTCTGATACCATATTAAAGTTTGAATTGAAGAATAAGAAGAGTCAGAAGATACAAATTTTGTATATTGATTTGTACTGAATTGTTACAATTGTTTTTCATATCTCTCAATTACAAGTGCAACATGTATTTATAAAAGAAAACAAGACTGTTGGGCCAAATATAAAAACAGCCCAAGACATAAGTTGGCAATCCGAAACTAAGTTAGCAGAGGATGAGAACCGTTGGATGGTCTTCAATTGTATGGCTGATATACTTGAGTCCTAGATTGTTTAAGATCTGTGTTTGTTTGTAGCAGCTGACATACGAAAGCTAATATCCCCTACTCTTAACATATGGCCTAAACTAAAATCCCATAACCACCCTCCTTTATTGTCTGACCAATCCCCCATTATTGTGTTGTGGGGACAAAGCTTTCAAAAAAAATCAAGTTTTAAAATTTTTAACTCTTGGGTTGAGGACCCAAATTTTCTTCCTTTAGTTCATGCCAATTGGTCAATTTTTAAAGGTAATTACATGTATATATTTTAGTAGAAGCTCAAAGCAACAAGGAATGCTCTTAGATCATGGGCTAAAGAAAATATAAAGATGGTGATGGACCGACTATGCTTTTTATAAAGCAGTTAAAGGAGGTGCAAATTAAAATGTTGGAACAACTTGGAAACTCTTTTTTCTCCGATTAGGAGCGTGACTTGACTTGTAAATTGTCTGAAGCTCTATCTCAGGAAGTGGATATGAAGAAACATAAGTTAAAAAAGAGTGGGATTTGCAGGGTGATATGAACTCTAAACTCTTTCATGACTTTAAAAATTAAACAGCCAAAAAATAATATCTATCAAATTTCAGATGAGAAGGGAATAGTTTATGATACTCCAACATAAGTTGACAATGCTTTTATAGATTATTATTCTAATTTACTAGGCATGCCTAAACCACAAATTCCTGTCTTGCATGAGTGGTTTAGTACCGATCTCTTCCTTTGTTGAATAATCTTTATATTGGAGTTCTATCAAATAAAGTTACTGATGAGGAAATTAAACTTGCAATATTTGGTCTGAATAGAAAATTTTGTGGGGGACCTGATGGTTTTAATGCCTTGTTCTATATAGTGTTAGAGTATCATGTCTACTGATTTGCTAAGGGCAGTTCATAATTATTTCAATCACAGTAGGATGCTAAGGGGTATCAATGTAACTAATCCGCTTTAATTCCTAAAACTAAAGATGTTAACTTAGTTATGAATTTTAGGCCAATAGCATGCTGCAATATAATCTATAAATGTATATCCAAGGTTATTGCTACTAGACTGAAGTTAGTGTTTCCTTCCTTAATATCCACAAATCAAGCTGCTTTTTTGCCTAACATGAGTATTTTAGAAAATTTCCTTTTGGCTCATGAGTTGATGAATGGTTATAATAAGTCCTATATTTGACCTAGAGCAATGTTAAAGCTTGATATTAAAAAACACCATGATTCCTTGCAGTGGAAGGCTATTGTTACATTAATGGTAAGAATGAACTTTCCTGCCCACTTTGTCAATTGGATTTATTCTCGCATTTCAACCGTCTCATACTCTCTAGGGTATAAGGGAAAAACAGTGGGATACTTTAGTGGAATGCAAGGCATAAGACAAGAGGACCCAACGTCCTCTTATTTATTCATCATAGGTATGGATCTCTTCACACAGTTAATTAAAAAAGCCGTTGACAACAAGAAATTTGCATTGCATCCAAAATATAAAGAACCTAGAATATCTACTTTAATATTTGCCGACGAGTTAATTATTTTCACCAAACCAACTGAGGAATCTCAAAATAGCGTTACTAAGGTCCTAAAAACCTTTTTCTACATAACTGGTCTGCAGATTAATCTTGAGAAGTCAAGTTTATATGTAGCTAGTGTCTCAATACAACATGGTAATAATTTGCGTCCTTATCTTCTCTGCCACCTATGATAAATAGTATGACTTACTTAGGTATTCCTCTATCAACTAGAAAGATTAGGTATACTGAGTGTCTGCCATTATTTAAGAACATTACTAGAACTATGAATAGTTGGGTGAATAAATATATTACTCAAACTGGTAGACTGCTATAATCAAGACTATAATTCATGTTATGACATTATATTATAGTAGGGCTTTCACTACTAGATAAAACGGCTATTCCAACGACTCCTAGCCGTTGGCGGCCGTTGGAATAAATCCCACGACTTTCAATGCTTTCCAACGGAACCAACGGACCATTTCCAATGGCCGCTAACGACTAGGAGCCGTTGGAATCCGTTAGAAACCGTTACAATAAAATGGTCAATAAGCCGTTAGAAATACTGGGTTTATTTTGCTGTATAACAACAGGCCTATTAACCTTCCACCCACACCATTTCCAATCCATTCAATTTCCATTCCATTTCCAATCAATTCCACACATATATATCAATATCAATACAAACAACACACATAAATCAATAAAACACCAATATAAACAAACCAAACCGATCAAACATCACAAAATATACCATCAACGTACATACCATCAACAAATGTCAATGTACCATGTACATTCCATCAAAATATTTCTCACCCACTCCGTACCAATATATACAACATCACCATCAACATCAAAACATCTCCAAGTCAATATATACATTGTTCAAACATAAATACTCAAAAACATACCTCCTTAAGGATCCTCGTCGCCTCCCGAAGCACCATACGACGAAGGAAGGGTACCATGATTCTGCAAATACTGCGCAAGCTTTTGATCCAGCTGCTCCACCTGGATGGCTCGTAGACGATTCTCCTCCCGTAGCTGCTCAACCATAGCTCTAAGCTCCTTGATTTCATCTTTGTCTTGGTCTTTTTGAGCTTGTCGAGCCTGTCGAGCCTGCAAATAGAAATAATAGCAAAAGGGTTGTCTCAGCATATAAAATATTATAACATTATATATCTAAACGCTGATTTTTTGTAAATATGTAAAAGGATTATTTACCGTTAGGTTCCCGAAGCCAAATCGTCTACTCCGTTGCGCTGGATCCATAACAGCGGTAAAAATGTTATCCTGCTCCTCCTGTGTTAGCGCATCACGACCTGACTGCTGAAGCGCATTAGCCTGTGCCTCCTGCAACCTCGACTATAATGAAAAAAAACAATTTCAGTTGAAAAATAGTAGCATGTAATTATTTTGCATAGCTAGAAATTAATAAACTTATCGGTGTAAGTATTAAAAATTTAAAAATGCATACATATGCCTCGGTCGCCCTATCTTGATCACCCCACTGATATATGATATTGCCAGCCTCATCTACTTGCCTAGATGCGTGGGTGTGAGCAAACACGTCCACTAAGCCAACAGAGCCTCCACGAGCACGTTCCTGCAATTGATAATTTGGATAATTTAACTATACATAACTAATTACAGAACTGATCAATATACAAATGTGATAATAGATAAATTTACCAAATCTTCGCGGTGATGTTGGAAAGATTTAGAACCTCCACGGTGTGATACAGGATTCCTGCTCCTGTTTGCCGAGTTCCTAGCTGACTCCTCCTGCAAATTTACAATGATTAATTATTTATTAAACGGTAAAAATTGCTGAGATTTATTGTAGATTTACCTTGAACTCCTCAGAGTTCCACCACTCAACCCACTTCTCCCATACAGTCGCGCTCATCCACTTGGGCTTCTTTCCTACTTTTTTAGTCTCCGACATAGTCTCCCTATAGTTCTTCGCGATCCTGGAGTTCCAGTGTCGCTGAACTAAATTGACGTCAGGCTCTTGCAAATCTATGGCTCCCTGTACAATGAGAAAATATTACTAATTATTTATTTGTATTTAATTAATCATCTTGTAAAGCGGTATAAACTTACCAGAAAATCTTGCCAAATTGTCTCTCTCACGTCGTCGGGGATCTTGCCCCACTTGGGCCAGCAATCGGTTATCCTGGCCATGTACGCCTGCTTTGAAATGTTCAGAACCACTTTGGATGGCTCCAACTCAAATCCACTGCGTTAAATATAAAATTGAACTTTAGACAATTATAGATATATCATGTACAATTAAAAAATAAAAATGCTATGCTTGCTAATTATGATACTTTCGTCTCATCAGCCTTAGGCTGCAAGTAAACAAGTGGCCGAGCTGGTTGCTCACCACTACCCTCTCCAATATGACGTGAAGAGCCACGTCGCCGAGACCCAGAACCAGAACCAGAACCAGAACCGGACATAATATATATATACCTGCCATATATACATACATATACAATTCATAATAATCATGATATGATGAACCATTAAAAAATGTAATACACTTATTGTCATTAAAATTGTATAAATTGGATAAATGCATTATTAATCAGAGATCAATGTAATGTGAATACTTTTAAAAATTACCGGATATTACTCAGTCATCCTCATTGTTTTCTGATTCAGACTCGGTTTCGTGCTCTATGTTGTTTTCCTCTACACTCTCAAATGCTTCGACTAATACATTTGTCTCATCATTTAAAGGTCCAAAATCAGTTTGATCGTCTGTAATTGCTATTTCAACATTTTCCTCCAGATCTGCTTGATAGGCTTGTTCGTTTGGAATATTTTGTCCATCGAACGTAAATCTTGCTTTGGTTTTAAAAACCGCAGACCAATCTGCTTTATCCCTTTTTAGAGATGGATAAAGGGCATAATAAGCTTGTAGGGCTTGTTTGGCTAGTATAAATGGGTCGTACTTTTGATAACGCAAGGTATGTTTAATTTCTATAAGATTATATTGTGGATGCACGTTAATACCAGAACCTGGAACATTGCTGAACCAGTTGCATCTAAACAAATAAACATCCTCCACGGGTCTTGTAAAATATGTCAACTGCAATATCTGAGTTAACACGCCATAAAATTCATTTATATGATTATTAGGGTCATCACTGCCTTTAACAAATACACCAGTATTGTTTGTTAATTTTTCAGCACCGTATTCTTTGGTGTTGAATTTATATCCATTAACGAAAAATATTGGATATGTATTAACTTTTCTTTTCGGCCCAAACGCCAAATGTTTCAGTCCTTTATCGAGCACATTATTTGTGGGATCAGAAACGTATTTTGAAAACCAAGTACTGAAATCTTTGCTTAAATCACCGCCTGGATTTTGTGATTCATAAATACTGCAAACACAAACATGATATATTACATTATTATTTATTCACACGTGTAGTATGAAATTTAACAAAACTTGGAATGTGCTAATTACCTAACAAATGGTGCAACTTCATGACAATTAAGAAGAATATATGTGTGTGCTACATGGTATTCTTTATCATCTAGCCATACTTCCTCACATTTTCCAGCATGTCGGCCATGTTGTTTAAAAATAGATAATACTGATTCAGAAGAAGAATCTTGTTCAACGGCCTGATCGTCATTACGCAGAACGCTTACAAATGATAAGTTCACATGGTCTTTAAAATAATGAGAGAAAAAGAAAGAAGCTTCTTCTTTGATATATGATTTGCAAATAGAACCTTCAACTCGAGCTTTTTGTCTCACTTTTTTATTTAAATGATTTAAGTACCTAATAAAAATTATTTGGGTTAAGTATTAACTACTATATTTATACTTAAATCAACATTTGCATACTCAATATTTTAAATAAGCAACTATTGTTTCATTGCCACTTATGTGTCTTTCTTTGATGGTCGGTCATCCTACTTCCCATTACAAACACAATAGTAATTATATTCCGTAAATCATATCATTTTAAACGATTCACAAAATTTCGGCAGCATTTCCCCCGTGTTCCTTGTATCGTACACAAATGCGTGTACACAAGGAACGTAAAGGAAATGCCATCAAAATTTTGTGAACCGTTTAAAGTGATATGATTGACGGAATATAATTAATTTATAGTGTTTGTAACTTGTCCAATACTGGGACAAATCCGACAAATGATGTATCAGATGAATAGAGTTGTCCGTTTTGTGGAAAAACGAATATCCCTAAAACGATCATATACAACACTTGTCAGACGGGGCCGAATAATATCTAAGGATTTAAATATTTGTTTATATTAAATTTGAATATATAACTCGTTTAATTAATATTGGTTTACATTTAACCGTTTTATTACATAATATACTAAATTCATTTATACACAAAATTTGTACACAAAATTCATTTTTTACAAATTCACGTGTTCCTACAAATACAAAAATCGTATTCGCACAAATCCAATATCCGTTCTAACGGATTCCAAATGCAATAAACTCTATCACACACATACGTTCAATACTAACCAAATCAACATATATAAACTATTAAAATATCCTAAATTACAAAATTTTCAATCGGTAATAACTTGTTTATTATGGGATAATAACTAACATTAGGGGATAGCATGATGTAATATGCATACAATAACAAGTAGGAAACAAGCACAAGTCAAATTAAACCCTAAATCAAAAAAACCAAAAATTTAGGTATAGAAAAAAATACCTGATTTGGAGACGTAGAAGGATGGAGATGGACCGGAGTACTTTGTAGATGGCGTAGGAGGAGATTTGGATGGTTTTGGGGCGGCGGCAGTTTGGTAGGAGATGAGGGATTTGGGGATTTGATTTGGGGAAGATGAGAATGAGGGAGAAGATGGCTCGCGGGCTGATATCTCAGGAAAATTTCCAACGGCTTCCAACGGCCGCAAACGGCTTATTTCCAATGGATTCAAACGGCTTCCAACGGCTACGTAAAAAATTAACGGGCCGTTGGAAGCCGTTGGAATAGCCGTTGGCGGCCGTTGGAACAGGGGCGTTGGAATATACTGTTTTTCTAGTAGTGTTTTTTTGCTTCCTTTCAACCTAATTAATCAAGTGAGGCAAGTAATGAATCACTTGGACAAGTAACATGCATTCAAAATAGATGGTTCCAATTGCTTCAAAAAAAGTTGAAATAACACAACGATATGGTGGTCTTAGAATTAAAATTTTAAGGCATAGGAATAAGGCTGCATTCTCGAAGCATTTTGAAAAATTACTGAATAATAAAGACAAAATATGGGTCATGTGGGCTAGGAAACATCATCTTAGCAACAAAATATTTTAGGACATGGTTCCTTCATTATTATGTGGTTGGGTTTGGAGAAGTATTTTGCAGTTTAAAGACTTATTTCTTCCATATTTGCAACTATTTTTAACTCTTTATGGTAATGCTAAGTTTTGATATGTTCCTTGGGCAATGCAAGGTGTATTATTAGTTAAAGAACTTTCTTATAATGAAAGGTGTCAAACTGGAATACCTAATAAGGCTAAAGCATTTGACTGCATTCAAGAAGGGGTAATTATCTTGCCTTACTGCAATAATGAGAGAGTTAGAGATGTTTGGACCAAGATTCAAAGCATAAGACTGAAAGATGGTTATGATAAATATGCCTGGTCTACCAAACATGAAGACCATACAATTTCTATTATGTACAAGGCATTGATAGTTAGTGATTAAGAAAGAAGATTTAGGTGAAATAAGAGGATTTCAGATTCGTTTAGCCTAGAAAAATTAAATTTCGTGCTTTGGAAAATGATTACAAATGGGCTACATACTTTGACTAATCTGCAAAGTAGGGAATGACAGTTGCAAATGAATGTTTACTTAGTAAAAACCATGGGAAGGATGTCATACACCTTTTCTTTAATTGCCAAGTAATTTAGGATATTAGGTGTTACATCTTAATGAAGGGAAAAATGAGTAAATGAGGGATAGTAAAGTTGAATGGAATCATATTTTCAAAGCAACTAGATGGAGAAGCAATGGTATTATAATGCTGTTATTGGTTTTGAAGATTTTCATTAGTAGAGTATGCAATGAAAGAAATACAAATCTTTTTTAGCACAAAAGTAAAGCTTAAATGGTTCTTTAGCAAAATATTCTACATGAAGTTAAGAAAGGTTTAAGCAATTCTAGTATAAATAGTGAGGAAGCGGTGCTTGAGGCATGGGATTGACGACCTTAGTTTCCTACTGTTTTTGAATTGCCTTGTGTTTTTTCCCTCCATTTCCTTTCTCTTATTTTGGTTTTTCCTTCCGTTAACCCTTGTGTTGTTTTTTTGTTTTAGTTTTTTATGGGTACAAGCTTGTTTATGCTCATTTTTATTTTATTTATAATAAACTGGAATGAGCCCAGTCAAACTTGCTAGCTTTGCTAAAAAAATTATTTTGAGCATTATATTTTGTATTTGGAAATTTAAAAAAATTCGAAAACATTTAATTTCATATAAATATAAATTACAAATTATTTTAATGATAATACGATTTTATTAAAATGTGTGTATGTGTATTAAATTTTTAATTTTATATGTAAATTTAATAAAATTTTCTTTTTGCCCGAACGACATTTAATATATATATTATTCATATTTTATAATTGTTTTAATGTAAAGTAAATAAATTAACATATACTAAAATTAAAATTATTAAAAAAATTATTTTTGTTATTCCTATATATTTAAATATATTGTGATAATTATATTTTAATTTTTAGTACATTATATATATTTTTTTATTTCAAATTTATAGATCTAGATATGTTTTTAAATAGTTTGACCAAGTAAAATAAATTAGATATTTTCAAAAGAATTTGAATTTCAAAATTATTGACTTTGTTAAAATGATTTTGTTTATTGAAATAATTAATTTTTTAATAATATTATATATTTTTTAAAATTGTTTTAGACAACAATGTGTATAAAAAGGGATAAATTTGTTTATTGCACAAACCTAAGCATCTATAAAAGTACACATTAACCATGTACACTATATATATGTTACACGTGTACTTTACACATATGGGTGTATTTGACACACTTGTAAGATTATATGTAAATTTAAATTAAGTTTGAATTAAATTAAATCTTCTATAAATATAGTAAATAAAATAAGGATTTTATTTAAAATATTTTAGATTGGATCAAAAATCAATTAGGCTTCATAGTCCGAATAAAGATTTAAAATGGGTTCTTGTTTAAATTAATCTATTTAACCCATTATGACTCGACCGGTTCCTTCAATAACACTAACAAGCATACCATTGTATCTACGTGTAAACATCGTATGCTAACCCATTTCATGTTATTAAAGTCATCATCCTGTATCTCGCAACATAACATCTGACAGGTTTTAAATTGCTAACTATTAATCTACATTGCTACATCGTCAAAAGTTTATGATGTGACTATTAAACTGCTATGTCCATACACTAGCAGTTTTATAGCCTCATTCTATGTCGCTGGTAGTTTCAAATCTCTTTGGAAGGAAAAAAATTTCAACGATTTATAATCCATACAAAGCTTGAATATCTCTCTCTCTCTCTTAATGAAAATGTTGTTAAATCATAGAAAAAACTATGATGGCCAGTCTTATCATAGTAGCATATATAACCTGTAATACCCATATTTTAGAGTGTCTTGATACGAGAAATTAAATTAATAAACTTTTAATAAGTAATGATTAAGAATATTTAATTGGGAAAATCACTTAAAGGATATTTGATTAATTGAGTATGGAACACTTAAAACATTAGGTGAATGGATCAAGACTGATTAACGTAAATAAATTTGGCCATATAAGATAGAAATTGATTTAAAATTTGAATGTTGAATGAAGTAGATCTTGTATTTAGGGAAATAGATTAATGAGACTAGGCAAGACAGATTTTAATCCAAACAAAATCACAAATACATAAAATATGAACCACATCCTCCTCTTTCTTACATTCATTCTTAAATAAAAAAATAAAACTCTACAAACAACATAAGGTCGACCACCATATTCAAGGAAGGAAGAGGAAATCAAAACTAAGAGCAAAGACTTTCATTTCTAAAGAAAAAGAAGATGGTTTCAATTAAGCTTTTTTAATATAGGTGAGTAATTCTTGCTCTAATTACCTCCAAACCCATTAGGGTTCAGATTTGATATGAGTTAGATGTTCAGGGATTGAAAAACATGTTTTAATGATTGGAAATGATTTCATATGTGTTTAATGATTTAAATGAATATAATTCAGTCAGGTTTTAGGGTAAAACATAATTTAGTCTCCTCCAAATGTTAAGAAATTTTAATATGATGTTTCTAATATTAAATAGAGATGGATTTTAATTTTAGTAACTTTTTGTAACGACCTGAAATTTCACTGATTTGATTTGCGAATATTTAATTAATTTTAAATATTCAATTTATATATTTTATAATGAAAATAAAAATATTTTTAATAATAAATAATAATGGTGAAATATTTTTTAAAGTTTGTTTACAAAAATATATAGTTCGATGAAAAATAGAAAATGTGACCGAAAACTATTTTTCGAATTTTCGATGTTTCATCTAGTAAAAGTTGTTTAAAATGTTGTGCACACTTTCTTATATATATATATATATGCATATATAGACTAAGTACATAATATGGTCTAGGATACTATAATTAGGTTTAATTAAGTAAATTAAGTTAATTTAATTAAGGTAATCATGATGTGACACTTTGGCAACTAATAAAAAAATAAATAGAAAATAGTCACATCAAGAGGAACATGATTTGACATTTCAGGGGATAGGGTACAAAGCATTTAATGTATTTTGGTAAGGAAGGCGCATAGGTGGTGAGATGGCGTTCAAGGAGTGGAGGGCAAAGGACATGGGCGTTTGGGTAATTTTGCATTTACATTTTATATAAAAACATTTTTCCTTTTCTTTTCATTTCATTTTTTTCCTTTTTCTATTTTTCCTAAGCTTTCTTCTTCCTTCCTAAGCTCTAAAATACTTTAATTAATTCCTTTAACATTCAAGTTTTATATTTTCAAATTTTAAACTTTTAAAAATGATTTAAACTTAGCTTCAAACTCTTCCTTTCCACATCAAAATTCTTCCATTTTACCCGAAATGGTTTCGGCCATAACTCTTTTCATTCGACCCAAAATTTAGATTTTCTTCTTTTCAAACTATTTATAATTTCAGTGACTACAACTTTTTAGTGTACCACGTTTTCTGATTTCGAGCTTAGATACTCCACAAATCCATATTTTTAAAGAGTGTTTTTGAACCTAGATTTTGAAGCCCAAAAATACCCCTTACTCTTTTGACCGTAACTCCATCAAAAATTATCCAAATTGAGAAATTCTTTTTTCTAAATGATATAGAAAAGAATTATCTAAAACTTTTCTTTTAACAACTTTTTAAAACTCCTAGAGAAATAGGTCCAAAAATCGAGAACAATATGATCTATTTTTGAGTGGATTTCCTTGTTTTCCAAGCCTCTCGAGTTTCAAAGTATTTCAAATTTTCAAAAATTTCCGGTGAGTAAATTCATTAAATTTTTAGGAATGAATTTACCTTTATATGTATGGCTGTTATATGGTTGTTTATGTGAAGATATTGTTGGATTATCTTCTGGTTGTTATGGCAATATATGTGTGCATGTGATGTGAATCTTAGAATTTGAAATCAAAGTCTAAGTATTATGTTTGGTTCGAAAGATGTGTGCTTGTTTATGTGATGGTTATAGCTCATAGATTTTGGGTTGTTTGTGATACAGAAGTGGAAAACAAGTGGGAAATTACGGGTATTCAAAGCGATAGTCGCTATGGATGCAGTTCGCTTAAAAGTTTGATTTTTAAAAATTTTGGAACTTAAAACTGTTTGTAAATGTTTTAGAAAGTTAATTATGTTTTTAATAATTAATAATTAATTAAGGATTAAACAAGGTTTAATAATTATAATTAAGTGAAAATTAGTTATTAATTAATTATCTTTTAAAGTTAGGATTTATTTTAATTAATTATTAATTAAGTATGAGTTAAGTGAATTATTTATATTTAATTTATCGTTAATTAAATATAGGATTAATTATTAATTAATTGTTAATCAAGTGTTAATTATTTTTAATTATAAATCATTAAAGGTTTTAATTTATAATAAATTATATATTAAAGGTTTAATTTATTATTTAAGTTTAATTAAATATTATTTAATTAATTAATTGAGATTAATTAACATTTAATTATTAATGAAGGTTTAATTAATTATTTAATAATTAATAAATGATTAATGATTAATTTGGGTTTAATTAATAGTTAATTATTGTTTAATTATTTAATTAAATTAAGTTAAGATTTAATTAAGATTAATTATGATTTAAATAAGGATTTAACTTATAACTAATTATTTTAAAAAAGAGTTTTAAAAGTTTTAAATCTCGTCTTTTCCAAAAGTAAAAGTGTTTTAAAAGAACTTCTTTTTCAAAGATGATTTTGAATACAAGTGATTCAAGTGTTGATACCATTAAGGAACCATATAACTGTGAATGAGTTATAATGTAGATTGTTGGGTTGTTTAGACATGTGTTAGCAGAATAAATCCTCGTTCTGCTATAAATTGACTGATTAATTGTTTGTTTGTATGGACATGTGTTAGCAGAATAAATCCCCATTCTGCTATAAATTGTTTGTTTGTGTGGACATGTGTTAGTAGAATAAATCACCGTTCTGCTACGAATTAGTTGAATTGTTGGACATCTGTTTAGCAGGACAAATCACCACCCTGCTATTATGTTATTTGGATATTTATATGCTAGTTAGTTCATATTGACATGTTATTCCTTGATTTGGATATGAGTGTATTTACATAAATGTTGATCTATGTAAATAACTGTTAAGTGAATTGAAATAGAAACTGAATGGTAACTTAAAATAGCACAATTGGGATTGCTAAGCCTCTTTTCGAATTACTAAAGTATGTTTTTGAATTAGCTTTAATTCTTTAATCAATTTAGGTTTAAAGGTTATAAATGATTTTTAAATTTTATTATTATTTTATAAAGTTATTTTTAAATAATATCTTGTTTTTAAAAAAGGGTTTGTTAAATAAAAGATTTTACCTAAAGTGATTTACAAATGATATCTTGAAAATGATATTTTATAAAGGAAATTCTATAAAGGAATTATGAAGGAAGATTTTTAAATAGTTTTAAAAATAGAAAGAGATTTCATAAATCATTTTAGATATTTTTGAAAGACGTTTTAAATCAAGTTTGAAAAATTGTAAAGAGGTTTGAAATGTGAAGTGAACTTATAAAAGAATTTTTGTAAGGAATAAGTGAATGGGTTTTATAAAGTGAACGAGTTTTATATTAAGTGATGTTTTGAAAGGGAATGGTTTGGCCATTTAATATGGAATGTGAGAAGAGAGAATTTTCCAAATGTTTTTGGTAAATGTTTATATTATTTTCCAAGTAAAAGGGATGTAAGTGGTTTGGGAAAAGTGTTTTAGAAAAGATCCTATGATGAAGTTTTATAAAGTGATTTTATTAATTAAAGATTAATTAATAAAGGCTTAGAGGATCCCATATGGAATTTAAACAATGTTTGATTGTTTGTTTATTTAATAGTTAAATAACCGACTATCAAATCTGGACCAAAACGTAACTTTGGAAATATCTAGGAGAAACACTGAAATTATATGGTATAGTTACCGTCGGTGGTGCTATACTTTACATATAAATTCATTTCATTCTTCTAGGATAAATGATAAGGAAATTCGTCCACTGATGGTTAGGAGGTGAACTTCGCTCTTATCTTCTATCTTCTTATTTCCTAAAGAACCGGGGTTGAGTTTACTAGAAATTATTGAAAGTTGTTTCGAAGAGACCGGGATCAGATTTGTTATTCGAAAACCACTTTGATCCAACTCAAGCTTTTCGAATTGAAGACATCTTGAAGAATATGGAATCGAAGATGGAGCATTGAAGTGCAAGGGCTGCTTGCTACTAGTCCTGAGGGTGATTCTAAAATGGATGTAGTAGAAGTAGTGCCTTCGGTTTGTCCTTATCCCGGACAACTTGTATGGATGAATGTTGGCACTGCATTACTGCCTGGAGGCCAGTGTTAGCATTCCAAGTTGGTTTGCTATATAAAAGGTAAAACATAGCCTCAAGCTTTATCAACCGGGAAATGTCTAAAACAGGGAATGCAGCAGGGCTATGTGGGTCGCTCCCATTAGGGTATGTCATCATCTTTCTAGATTACCCTATTTTTATGGATTTGGTTGTGCATGAGAGATCTTGATTAAGGTTGGAAGACCGGGATGATGACATATTCGGTACTACTAGTCAAGTGGTAGGCCGGTTCTGTGTGGCATGGTACAAGATGTTTTTGTCAAACCCGGGTGCATTGTTCTAGAGATGTACCCATCGGAGGTAGTTCCTTACCTGGTCATAGTATGGAATCCATTCTCCAATACGTGCCTTTATGGTTTTGATTGTAAAGCCTAGTATGTCGGAATTTAATTAATGTAACAATTTCGGCTAAGATTAATAAGTATTTGTACTTTAGACATTATTATAATATCACTGGATTTTCTATAAAGTGTTTTGGTTATCGTAAGGCAAAAACCCGTCCGTGTTTATGTGCGCCGTGGCCTTACGAGATACCTTTGATTTTTAAAAGGTTTTGAAATGTAATAATCAAGTTGCTTGAGTTTACTCACACCAGACCCATGTCTGACCCGAAGTTTTATTTCCTTTCCCTAAAACTCTTGGGTGCTCAAATATTTATGAGCAGCCAAGTAGTTCAGGTTTTCCACGGATGCATTTTGGAGGAGCTCGAAGCAGGAGGCTTCATCGATAGCTAGTTATTATCTTGTTTCTGCTGTATATTATATACTTTATATCTGATGTATAAGGACAGGCTGTTATAACTGTCCTAGGTTAGAAATTGTATTAGTGTAACTCTGATGTATCATTTTTGAAATGACTTTGTAAAGAATTATGTTGATTAATATATTTTATTCCGTTGTGCTCTAAGATTCTGTGTTTGCTTCTAGTTTCTACTGTCTTCTATCTTCTTTCTTTTCCCCTAACAATCTGTCTTTTCGGTACTTCGTTGTTCGGCATGCAATACAATGGGTATATTAGTGTCGACTTCTAGGGTTCGAAAAGGTGGGTCGTTACGGTTGGTATCAGAGCTCAAGGTTAAGCGAGAACCTTGGCTTTGGTGGAGTTACCTCATTAGAGATAGGGTTAGTAGTATACTAGGATGAATTTAAGTGTATATTATATGAGAGTGCGTATTTGTTAGTGATATAAAAATGTTTTATATTGTGCTGTTTGATCGGTTAAGTGGTATATAATTCTGGTCAATGCGTTTGGCCAACGCTATCGATAGGGATTCCTAAACACTTGAGTCAGACCAACTGACATAGTATTGTTTTGAAATTAGGGTAAATGAAATAATTTTACCTAGGATATATTTTATATAAAGAATGATTTCCAAAAATAGTATAGTATAGTATAGTATTTTTGAGATGTTGTTGTTGGGAGGTAATAATATTTTATTATTATCATATAAGTTTTGGTTAGGTTCCATTTCCATAAGAGATGCTGGGGACAAGATCATCCTAGTTAAGCTGGTAGTGGGTGATATGATTCTGAACGTCATTAGTGCTTATGCCCCACAAGTAGGTCTAAGTGAAGCCGTCAAGAGGAATTTTTGGGAAGAGCTAGATGTCATGGTTAGGGATGTGCCTAGTAGCGAAAAACTTTTCATAGGAGGAGATTTCAATGGCCATGTTGGTACAACTAGTGGGGGGTTTGAGAGAGTGCATGGTGGGTTTGGATATGGCGATAGAAACCAAGAAGGAGAAGAAATATTGAATTTCGCTATTGCTTATGACCTCATGATAGCTAATACCTTCTTTTGGAAGAGACAGTCACAATTAATTAATTTTAGTAGTGGTCAGCACTATAGCCAGATTGACTTTGTACTTACTAGAAGAGACGACAAACGAGCTTGTGTAGATTGCAAAGTCATACCTGGAGAATGTGTCGTCTCACAGCATCAGCTTTTGATATCCGAGTTTCATCTCCGAATACGTGTTCAACAGGGTAAAGGAGCCAAGACTAGTCGAACGAAATGGTGGAAGCTCAAAGGAGACGCCTCACGGGTGTTTAAGGATAGAGTGATGGTAGAAGGGGCATGGAATATGGAAGGAGAAGCAAATCACATGTGGGATGAGATGGCAAGACGCATTCGAAAAGTGGCTACCGAGGTGTTTGGGATAGCGATAGGAAATAAACGCGAACCTAAAGATTCTTGGTGGTGGAACAGTGATGTGCAAAAGGCTACCAAAGAGAAGAAGGAATGTTATAAGTGCTTACATCATCACAGGAGCGAGGACAACATGCAAAAGTACAAAGTGGTAAAAAAGAACGCAAAGAGAGCGGTAAGTGAAGCAAGAGGCCAGACGTATGAAGATCTATATCACAACCTAAGTACGAAAGAGGGTGAAAAAAACGTCTATAGGATAGCTAAGCTCCGCGAGAGGAAGACAAGAGACTTCAACCAAGTTAAATGCATCAAAGATGACAATAATAGACTTTTGGTGAAGGACGAGGAGATAAAAAATAGATAGAGAGATTATTTCGACAATATTTAATGAAGAAGGTGATAGCACTACGATCGAGATAGACGACTCTTCTGATGACACTTGTAGACATTTTGTTCGGAGAATTCAAGAATCCGAGGTAAAGGAGGCACTAAAATGGATGAAAGCAGGCAAGGCATTGGGGCCTAATGACATCCCCATTGAGGTGTGGAGATGCCTTGGAGATGTAGGGATAGCATGGCTAACTAAGTTGTTCAATAATATTTTCAAGTCAAACAAGATGCTAGATGAGTGGAGGAAAAGCATACTAGTTCCAATTTTTAAGAATAAAGGAGATATCCAAAGTTGCACAAAATACAAAGGAATTAAGCTTATATGTCATACAATGAAGCTTTGGGAAAGAGTCATTGAGCATAGACTAAGGAGAATGACAAGTGTTTCAAAAAACCAACTTGGCTTCATGCCCGGGAGGTCGACCACAGAGGCGATTTTCTTGATAAGACAACTTATGGAGAGGTTTAGGGAGCAAAAGAAGGATCTACATATGGTATTTATCGATTTGGAGAAAGCTTATGACAAGGTACCGCGAAAGGTGATGTGGTGGGCCCTGGAAAAGAAGAGAGTCCCAATAAAGTACATTACACTTATCAAGGATATGTACGATGATGTTGTGACTAGTGTCAGAGCATGCGATGGTGAAACCGGTGACTTTCCCATTAACATAGGATTACATCAAGGGTCAGCTTTGAGCCCCTACTTTGCTCTAGTGATGGATGAGGTTACAAAGGGTATACAAGGTGAGATTCCTTGGTGTATGCTATTTGCTGATGATGTTGTGCTAATTGATGAAAGTAGGATTGGGGTTGATAGACAACTGGAGCTGTGGAGACAGACTTTAGAATCAAAGGGTTTTAGGCTTAGCAGAACTAAAACAGAGTATATGAAGTGCGGGTTCAGCGGTGTCAGGTCGTAAGATGGAGATGTCACTCTGGCTGGACAAATAGTTCCCAAGAAGGAATCATTTCGATATATAGGATCAATGTTGTAGTATAATGGTGAGATTGATGAAGATGTTAGTTTTAGAATTCGAGCGGGATGGTTGAAATGGCGACAAGCGTCTGGGATTCTCTGTGACAGGAAGGTCCCACAAAAGCTTAAAGGAAAGTTCTACAAAACGGCAATCAGGCATGCGATGTTGTATGGTGCAGAATGTTAGCCTACTAAAAGCCAACACGTCCAAAAGATAAACGTAGCAGAGATGCGTATGCTACGATGGAGTTGCGGTCATACAAGAAGAGACCGAATTAGAAATGATGATATACGTGATAAACTTGGAGTAGCACCAATTGAGGAGAAACTAATTCAACATCGCTTAAGATGGTTTGGACATCTTCAACGAAGGCCGCCCGAGGCACCTCTGCGTGTTGGAATTATAGGCCGTGTTGAATGCCCAAAGAGAGGTAGAGGTCGACCAAGGTTGACATGGGGAGGAAGTAGTAAAAAGTGATTTGAAGGATTGGGGTATATCCGAAGAGCTGGTGACAGATCGGAGCGAGTGGAAGTTAGCGATTCACGTACCAGAACCATGAGCGTCGAGTTTTATAAGTTTTAGATTATAGGACTAGGAAACATGAGCCTAAGACGTAGGTTTGGTCTTTGACCAATATTACTATTAGTATCATTATCGCTATTAGTATTATTATTATCATTCCTCTTATATATATATATACACATATATTTTTATTTTATTTTACTTTACTTAGCTATTATTATTAATTTACTTATTTGACTTTATTTTATTATTGCTATTGTTATTATTATAACTTTTAAATTGATTTTTTCATTTAGTTTTGGGTTCCATCTCTAGCCGACCCCAACTTGTTTGGGAATAATGGCTTAGTTGTTGTTGTTGTATATAAGTTTTGGTTAGTTATGCTCCCCCAGTTTGAGCATTGACTGTTATGTAAATGTTTAGGTACTTTCCTTTAAATAAGAGGTGTCTTTTTAATTAAAAAGAATTTAGTTTAAAAACTTGAGAACCTAAATCCCGATGCTTTGGAAAATGATTTTTCAATATTTTGAGAAATAATAATGGTATTTGAATGCAATTTTGCTTAAAGTATAAAATTTTGAGAAAGAAATTTAAGTAAGAAGTGTTTCCTTTAGATTAATTAGTTGGAATGAGTTGTGATTATTTTGTGATGATTAGAATAATCTTCTAAGTGACGATTGGATGTTTTCCTAGGCGAACTTTGTCATACACTTAGTAAATTATCCACTTTATCATTGTACAATCGAAACGAGTTCAACCCGAATGAATCCAAAGTAAGTTGGTGATAAATGTTTTGTTGGAAAATGTAAAGTATTGTTTCAAAAATGGGATTTTGAAATAAAAGAAATATTTTTTAAAGTTAACTAGTTCGAGTGGATCGAAAATAACTTAAAATTTGGGAAAGAGATGTGTTTGGATGGTAAACACTTCTCATGAGTATTACCCTTCTTGCTAAGGGAATGTATGATACTGTTTTGGTAATATCCAGTTCCTTAGTATCATTTTGTCGCGCTATATGTAAATTTTCAAAGGATTGAAATTATAGTTTCATTTTGAAAAGTTTTCGAATAAAACCCGGGTATTTGGATCTTGTGTTTTCTTAGGAAAATAAATTTAGAATGGAATAATGGAATCATATATGGGTATATACTCTTAAACTGTAGTGGAGTATTATCCAAGTTGAAACTAAGAGTTGATTGTGAAAAGTTTTCATAAATTTGTTAATGGGAAATTGGTATTAGGGAGAACCAATTAAGTAAGTGCGTAATTTGAATGTAGATCATTTCTCTTTTCATATAGTTATCTAAGATTTGAGTACATGGCTTGAGGTGTTTCACCCTATTTCCAAACAAGGATTTATTACTCGATTTTTTACGGTGAGAATTTGATGAGGATTTTTGGTTAGGGACCAAAGTTTATATCGTAGTTACAACTATGTAAGGAGAACGGAGGTTCCAAATTAAGGAGCCTGATCGGAGTCTGCACTAGAGAATCGGGTAAGCGATACTAGTTTAGAAGTGAAGTTATGTATTCTAGTTGTGATCGAGTCAGATTTTGCATGAGAATGATCTATGTACATCATATGGAATGATCTAGAGTGTTAAGTGTTTCTGAATAGGTTATGAGGTGTAATTTGGGGATGAAATTCTTTTAAGGGGGGAAGAATGCAACGACTCGGAATTTCACTGCTTTGATTTGCGAATATGTAATTAATTTTAAATATTAAATATATATATATATATTTTATAATGAAAATAAAACTCTTTTTAATAATAAATAATAGTGGTGAAATAGTTTTTAAAATTTGTTTACAAAAATATATAGTTCGATGAAAAACAGAAAATATGACAGAAAACTGTTTTTAGAATTTTCGATGTTTCATCGTGTAAAAGTTGTTTGAAATATTGTGCACACTTTCTTATATATATGCATGCGTAGATTAACTATATAATATGATTTAGGATAATATAATTAGGTTTAATTAAGTAAATTAAGTTAATTTAATTAAGATAATCATGATGTGCCACTTTGGCAACTAAATATAAAAATAAATAGAAAATAGTCACATCAGAGGGAACATGATTTGACACTTCGGGGGCTAGGGTACGAAGCATTAAATGTATGTTGGTAATGAGGGGGCATAGGTGGTGAGGTAGCGTTCAAGAAGTGGAGGGCAAAGGACATGGGCGTTTGGGTAATTTTGCATTTGCATGTTATATAAAAACATTTTTCCTTTTCTTTTCTTTTCATTTTTTTCCTTTTTCTATTTTTCCTAAGCTTTCTTCTTCCTTCCTAAGCTCTAAACCACTTTAATGGCTTCCTTTAACATTTTTAAGTTTTATATTTTTATATTTTAAACTTTTTAAAATGATTTAAACTTAGCTTCAAACTCCTCCTTTAACCTTCAAACTTCCATTTTACCCAAAATGGTTTCGGCCATAACTCCTTTCATTCGATCCAAAATTTAGATTTTGTTTTTTTCAAACCATTTATAATTTCAGTGGCGACAACTTTTTAGCATACCACTTTTTCTGATTATGGGCTTAAATACTCCAAAAATCCATATTTTTAAAGAGTGTTTTCGAACCTAGATTTTGAAGCCCGAAAATACCCCTTACTTTTTTGACCGTAACTCCCTCAAAAATTATCTAAATTGAGAAATTATTTCTTTTAACCGGTAGAGGAAAGAATTATCTAAAACTTTTCTTTTAACAACTTTTTAAAGTTCCGAGAGCAAAAGGTCCAAAAATCGAGAACAATATGACCTATTTTTGAGTGGATTTCCTTGTTTTCCAAGCCTCCCTAGTTTCAAAGTATTTCAAATTTTCAAAAATTTCTCGTGAGTAAATTCATTAAATTTTTAGGAAAGAATTTACCTTTATATGTATGGCTGTTATATGGTTGTTTATGTGATGTGTCATGACCCACTTTTTCGTACAGTTTAAACTGACAATTTACCACACTTGTCCAGCCCAAATTGCACGGAAAGGCGGATAGTTAAGAAAAAGAAGGTAGAAAGAAGATAGATAGAAGATAGAAAGAAAACCAAACAACGCAGAATCTCACAGTGGAACGAATAATCTATAATATATAACAATCCTTTACACAAAAACAAAACTGCAATTTATACATACATACATATATATATATATACATATATATATATATATACAGACATCAACCAGAGTACACTAACCTATCTCAGCATGGACAGTTATATCAACATGTCCTTACAATTGCTGAATAATATACAACAATGTAAGCAACGGAAAATATAATCATTTATGTGAATACGTCTCTGGGCCTCCAGCTCCTCTCTTGAAGCTCCAAATATCCAAGTAAACCTGGAGAATATGCTCGGTCTGACCCGAGCATATAGGAAAACCACGCCCGGGTCAGTCTGGTTAAACTGGCGTGAGAAAACACAATCAAACTGATTCTTAAAGTTTAATAACCTTTTCAAAACAAAGGTATCTCGTAAGACCTTACCGCAAATAAACACGGACGGGTTTTTACCTTACGATAACCAAAACTCTTTTATCGAAAATCATCTGATATTATAATAGTGTCTAATCGCCAAAGTAATAATAACAAGTAGTTGTAATGCATGTGCTATGTATATCACAACAATACTAGTCATACAATCAAAATCCGATAGTGCTCGTTCGCTAATTGTGTAAGATTTCCACAGAGGTGCCCTCGGTACTTCGAGAACGGTCCTCCTGCACAAGGATCAGAGTTATCCTTCCGAGGGTCAGTACATGTCTAGCCGAGGTACAAAGGAAATACATAACTGGCCACCAATGCCGAGTGCATCGCTCCCAGCATGCATAAAATAAATTGATAGGGACTTGCTAGAAAGAGAGACGACTACACCCTCATGGGTTAGCTAGGCCCCTTGGCTATGCATCCTATCTCTGGTTTTAGTCATCTCCGCTGATGAGGCTACGTTCGTCGTTCAAAGCAATAAAAAATTTGCTATTCCATTTTTATAACATTTTTGTTAACACTTCATGTAAATGATTTCTTATTAAAATGGTTTAAAATGATTTTATAAATTTTCTCATATACATCATATAATATATTTTCATATATTTTCTTCTTTTCACCTACCATTTATATATTGTTTTGAACATACTATTTATATTTAGTTCATATATATTTTATATTCTTCCTTCTCAACTAATATGTATATATAAGAAAATCATTAATTTTACTTTCTATTTATATTTCATAAGCTATATTCATTTTAATTTGTAATATATTCTTATTCATTATCATTTGTTATGAATTTGTTTTCAATATGTATATGAATTCTATTGTTATAATATATATAAGAAATTCCATTTTAAATCAATTTTCTATAATATAAATAAAATCTGGAAAAATTCAAATTATTATCTGGATTAAAAACCATATATTTTTGCCAATTGTTATTTAACGGGGATTTTTATTTTGATTAAAAGACCGTACTTTTGAATATTAAAAACAAATATTCTTAACTTAAGACGACAAAAATTCTGGGTCATTACATTCCTCCCCCCTTAAAAGAATTTCGTCCTCGAAATTTCTAGTATAAGAATACTCAACATTATTCGTAAGCCTGCATGATGTCCATAGATCATACATATTCAGAATCTGATGCAATCACTACTCGAATACATAACTTTACTTCCAAACCAGTATCGCTCACCCAATTCTCTAGTGCGGACTCTGATAAGGCTCCTTGATTAGGAACCTCCGCTCTCCTTGCATAGCTGTAGCTATGATAGAAAACTTTGGTTCCATATCAAGAACCCGCATCAAATGCTCACCGTCAAAAATCGAGTAATAGATCCTTATTTGGAATGGTGTGAAACACCTTAAAGCCTTACACTCGAATATTAGATCAAAACTATATGGAAAGAAGAAACGATCTATGTCCATCTCACATACTTATTTAATTGGTTATCCCTAATACCAATTATATTACCTCTAAATTATTTATGAAAGCATTTTTATAATACATAGCTTAACTTATAAAATCCCCTATCATCCTCTAAGGGTATACAAAACCATAATTCAAAATTTTATTTTGAATTCACTTAAGAATTTTAAAACACCCCGGTTTTATTCAAAACACTTTTTGAATCGATATTATATATTTACCACAATATATATACACACACACACACACACATACAATTAGCCCGAGTAACCCCAAAATTATACCAAGGAACTAGGTATTACCATATGGTATCATATATTCCCTTACTAGAAGGATAATACTCAAGAGAAATGTTTACCATCCGAACACATCTCTTTTCCATATTTAGTTATTTTCGAGCCACTCGAACTAGTTAACTAAAAATCACTTATTTCTTTCAAACCCATTTTTGAAATAATATCATAAATATATTTCCAGCAAAATATTTCAAAGAATTATTCAATTCCAATTTGCTTTGAATTCGCTCGGGTTCAACTCGTCCCGACCGTACAATGACAAAGAGATATATTTTTCCTTCTGACAATGTAACACGGTTATAAGTATAAAACAAACAATGCTATCATCTTACTTCTCATGGATTCTGCAAACTCAACAAGATGATCATCGTTTTCCTGGATGGGTGGTTTCTAAAGAAACTCCTCAGTCACTTTTTCGGCATCCAAAGTGGTATCAACAACCAAAAATCCATTATTCGATCTATTTGAGATAGTTACATTTTGGTTAGCTTTATCAGTGGAAATCTGCTTCAAAGCAGTTGCATTAAATTCGGAGAAAAATCATGTAGCGGTGAATCATAATCAAATTGCAGCATTGAACAATCTGATGTATCAAGAAATAATGCACAAGTAGTGCTGTATTTTTCTGATAGTAAATAAATAAGAAAGTGAGCGGTTAACTTGTATCAAAGAACATAATTTATTTCTGCTGAAAGTCAAATTCATGACCCATTGCTGATTGCATATTTCCATGTAGTTACCTTCTAATGCGTAATTAAACCACAAAACAATAAACATTAATAACTAATATCAGGGACTTTCAATTGGGTTTGTTTCTGAATCGTTGCTAATTGAAAAGGCAGCACAAAATCACATTATTTTCCATTATAAAAAAATAAAAATCAATATGTTAGAAGGATGCAAACCTGATCGGATTTGGAATTATGAAGAGACATGGTGATTAAAAAAATAATGACCCCAAATCCCCAATTAAAATCCAAATCGAATTCCAAATTCACACGATTCAAATTGCAGCGAAGGAAGGAGAGGATCGTGGTTTGTGGTTGTCAGCTGAACAAATATTTATAGTTGGGATTTGCTCATTAAAATAATAAAAAAGATTAAAAAATGATAACAATTAATTAAGGCTAAAATAGAGAAAACGAGATGCATACACAGAACATAGTCAAGTAGGATTTAACAAATTCAAGGCGTTGGGACGGGGGGTACGGGGGTATGTTCCACTTTCAACTGCGCGTGGCCGTAGGTCATTTCTCTGCTTCATCTTCAACATATGATAGAATACAAATCCTGGCCTTTTCAAAGCTCAGGGATTCCGTTTTTGGGCAACAGAATTTCACAAAAAAAATCTTTAGTAACACTCGTAATAGTTTTGTTGGCGTATTTTTTTGCTATCAATGTGAACTACCAAAAATCAGAGTAAGAACTAAAATTAATAGTTAACTGGGCTCTAGCTACTAGAAGATTTGCTGTTCACCCAGGATGGTAAGAACTAAAATTATGCTAATATTTTCTATAAAAAAGTTGAATGGCTGCTACATCAGAGTAAGTTTTTTGTGTAGTATACAGATAACAGAACACTTGTAAACTAATTTGTATTTCACTGCAAACAAGATGGGAAACATTATGAGGACTGAACCAAGATTCCAAGAATGTCAATATAATACCAGACAATCAAATTCAAACAAGTGCAAGAACAAAAAACGTATTAAATCAGATTGGAAAAATAAGTAAATGAACAAATAAAGAAATAATCAATTTCATCAGGTTATTTGTTGCAATTAAACGTTAACCAACTACCTACTTGGAAATTATTTGTTGCTTGGCACTTCATCAATCATCACATCGAACTCTGTCTTCTCCTCCACCACAGCCGGCGCTGCATCTGTGGCCAGAGCAGATGGAGCTCCAACAGGGGCGAACGCCGTGGCGGAGACGTCGAGGCGGTCCTGCAGGTAGTCGACGAGGCTGCGGGCTTCTTCTAGGATTAGGGATGAGATTTGGGACCCGATTTCTTCGATTTTTGGGGCGGTGGCGGCGCAGTAGTAGGCGAAATTGGTGGTGCGGCGAGATTGGGTTGTGAAAAGGAGGGATTTTGAGGGCTGTTTAGCGGAAACTGAGGCGGTTTTCGATGGTGAAGATATGAGTGATAGAGTAGAGGAGATAATTGCTGCCGTTTTCCTTTTCTTTTTGGGAAATAAAGTTCTTATTGGGTTTGAAATGGAGGAGAGAAAGGGAGTACGAGAGAAAGTGCCCTAATTTCGTATTCCATCTATTACAACGGTCCATCTATTACAACGTCCATTTGCTAAATGTTGTAAAATATACTTTCACTACAACGGGCAAAAGTTGACCGTTGTAATATCTCTTTATTACAACGAGCAAATAATGCAAGTTGTAAGAAGGACGTTGGATAGAGCATCTATTACAACGGTCCTAAAACGACCGTTGTAATACCCGTCTATTACAACGGGCAGAATATTCCCGTTGTAAAAATGACGTTGTAATAAGGTATTTTTGTTGTAGTGAGAATAATTTACTAAGTGCGCAATACTGTTCGCCTCGGCAAACATCCAATTGTCACTTAGAAGATTATTTCGATCATCACAAAACAAATCGGGACTCATTTTCCGAATCAATCCAAAAAATACTTATTTCAAAATATTCCAAATTCCTTTTAATAAAATAACATTTATTTATACTTAATAAAATCAATCTTTATATTTCTAAAATATTCATTCCAGAATATTCTAATTCTCTTTTTAAATAAACACCCATAGAAATCAAATTTTAACTCAGCTATTATAAATGAATGCCTTATATTCAAATTGTGAATTTAATCCACAAGGTACTCGTTTCAGTGGTTTTCAAATTTCTTATTACCCAATCTAGATTTCCAAAAAGAGAAGATCCAAGATAGATTTATGGATAATAGTCAATGCTTAGAAATGGACGAGCATAACCGATCAAATCTTAGATGATAATGATGGAATGTTATCACTCTTAACAACCAAGCATAACCAAGAATAACTATGTAAAACTTTTCTTTTATATACAAAATATATTTCCAGGTAAAATTATTCCATTTACCCATTTTAAAACAATACTGTGTCAAGTGGTCTTGTTCGAGTGTTTAGGAAATCCCTATCGATAACGTTGGCCAAACGCACCGACCAAAATTCTTAAGCCACTTAACAGATCAACAACACAATACAAAACATTTTTATATCACTAACAAATACGCACTCTTATATATATACACACTCAAACTCAT
The DNA here is from genome assembly GCA_030737815.1 of Allium fistulosum. Taxonomy (NCBI): domain Eukaryota; kingdom Viridiplantae; phylum Streptophyta; class Magnoliopsida; order Asparagales; family Amaryllidaceae; genus Allium; species Allium fistulosum. The sequence continues at coordinate 943,238,152 of CM060908.1, forward strand.
TCTAGGGTACTACTGACCCTATCTCTAATGAGTAATTCCCACCAAAGCCTAAGTGTTCGCCCAACCTAAGCTCTGATACCACAATGTCACGACCCACTTTTCTGTGCAGTTTAAACTTACAATTTACCACACTTGTTCAGCCCAAATTGCACGGAAAGGCGGATAGTTAAGAAAAAGAAGGTAGAAAAAAGATAGATAGAAGATAGAAAGAAAACCAAAAAACATAGAATCTCACAACGGAACGAATAATCTATAATATATAACAATCCTTTACACAAAAACAAAACTGTAATTTATATATATACAAACATCAATTAGAGCACACTAGCCTATCTCAGCACGGACAGTTATAACAACCTGTCCTAATAATTGCTGAATAATATACAACAATGTAAGCAATGAAAAATATAATCATCTACGTGAATACGTATCTGGGCCTCCAGCTCCTCTCCTGAAGCTCCAAATATCCAATTAAACCTGGCGAATATGCTCAGTCTGACCCGAGCATATAGGAAAAACAACACCCGGGTCAGTCTGGTTAAACCGGCATGAGAAAACACAATCAAAATGATTCTTAAAGTTTAATAACCTTTTCAAAACAAAGGTATCTCGTAAGACCTTACCGCAAATAAACATGGACGGGTTTTTACCTTACGATAACCAAAACTCTTTTATCGAAAATCATCTTATATTATAATAGTGTCTAATCGCCAAAGTAATAATAACAAGTAGTTGTAATGCATGTGCTATGTATATCACAACAATACTAGTCATACAATCAAAATCCGATAATGCTCGTTCGCTAATTGTGTAAGATTTCCACAGAGGTGCCCTCGGTACTTCGAGAACGGTCCTCCTGCACAAGGATCAAAGTTATCTTTCCGAGGGTCAGTACATGTCTAGCCGAGGTACATAGGAAATACATAACTGGCCACCAAGGCCGAGTGCATCACTCCCAGCATGCATAAAATAAACTGATAGGGACTTGCTAGAAAGAGAGACGACTACACCCTCATGGGTTAGCTAGGCCCCTTGGCTATGCATCTTATCTCTGGTTTTAGTCATCTCCGCCGATGAGGCTACATCCGACGTTCCAGCTCGTGCCGTCTCCAAATCAATTATGGAATCCCACATCTTAACAGGTCATGGAATCATACCTCAATTCCACATTTCAGTAGACCTTGGAATCTCATACAGATTCCCACACTCCAACGAGTCACGGAACCACATATGGATTTCAACATCCCAAATTATAATGCATCTCCTCCACTTAATCGTATATGGTTTCGGAGTCGGTCATGTGTTCCGAGTCATCTCTTACAAGTACTATAACAACCCGAAATTTAACCCATAATAATTAATTCATTAATTAATTAGATAATAAAATAACTTTGTGAAATTATCAGAATTGAGCCAAGGGAATTGCACCATTGTGTCCGCAGTAATTTTCCGATCAATTTCCATATATAGAACATCAGAAACCGAGCTAATATGACCAAGTTATAAAATAATTAAAATAAGCAGAAAACGAAGAAGAAATATATATATGTATATATATATGTATGTATGTGTGTATATATATGTATGTGTATATATATATATGTATACGTATATATGTATGTATATATATGTGTGTATATATGTATATATATATAAAGGCAGGTCGACCGGCCGGTCTGGGCACCAATGCGGTCGACCGGCCTGTCGACCCGCCTCTGTTATTTACGAACGTTCGTTCATTTGAATGTTCCAGAGCCTATTGGTGACGTGTTTTGCATTCTTCTGACCAATCCGGTCCATGTCCGTGGTAATTTTCCGATCAATTTCCATATATAGAACATCAAAAACCGAGCTAATATGACCAAGTTATAAAATAATTAAATAAGCAGAAAACGAAGAAGAAATATATATATATGTATGTATATATGTATATGTATATGTATATATGTATGTATATATATGTATATATATATATATGTATATATATATAAAGGCAGGTCGACCGACCGGTCTGGGCACCAAGGCGGTCGACCGCCCTATCGACCCTCCTTTGTTATTTAGGAACGAACGTTCGTTCGTTCGAACGTTCCAAAGCCTATTGGTGACGTGTTTTTCATTCTTCTGACCAATCCGGTCCATTTATTTTTGCATCTGATGGCTCCTATTCAGCCTATGACGTGGTTGCATCCTATTCAATCCTCAAATCCAATGGTCCGAGATCAACTTCTTCCCCTATATATAGACCCCTAGACCTAACACTTTTTCTCATTTTAGGTTTTCTCTAATTGGGTTCACCTTTCTAGGAAGGACCTTAAACGGAATAATTTTTCCAGAATTGAGCCACGGGAACTGCACCATTGTGTCCGTGGTAATTTTCCGATCAATTTCCATATATAGAACATCAGAAAGCGAGCTAATATGACCAAGTTATAAAATAATTAAAATAAGTAGAAAACGAAGAAGAAATATATATATATATATATATATATGTATATATACATATATTTATGTATGTATATATGTATATGTATATATGTATGTATATATATATATATATGTATATATATATGTATATATATATAAAGGCAGGTCGACCGGCCGGTCTGGGCACCAAGGCGGTCGACCGGCCTGTCGACCCGCCTCTGTTATTTACGAACGAACGTTCGTTCGAACGTTCCAGAGCCTATTGGTGACGTGTTTTGCATTCTTCTGACCAATCCGGTCCATTTATTTTTGCATCTGATGGCTCCTATTCAGCCTATGACGCGGTTGCATCATATTCCATCCTCAAATCCAACGGTCTGAGATCCACTTCTTCCCCTATATATAGACCACTAGACCTAACACTTTTTCACATTGTAGGTTTTCTCCAATTGGGTTCACCTTTCTAGGAAGGACCTTAAACGGAATAATTTTTCCAAAGGAGGACATCGTTATAAATTAAATTATTTTACAACTCCAAGTGGATCCGGGAAGACCAAAGGAAGAGCTTAGGACTGGAGGTGAGTGATTGTAATTATTTTAAGATTTCTTTAAGTAATTTAAAATAATAGGGTTTCCAATAGTTGTAGTTTTACTATGATTTTTGGAATAACCTTTTTAGCAGTTTTATTTACAGTTTTTAGAATTATTTTCAGTCTATTTCTTTCTAGCTATTCTTTTCAGTTAATTATTTCAGTTAATTATAGCTTTCCATTTATTTACAGTTTTTTACTGTTATTTAAGTGTTATTTACATCTTCTCCCTACGCCTTGGATTTTCTTCTATTTTCAGTTTTCTTTTATTTCTCCTCCTTCTTCGCGTATGGATTAGAATAGAACTAACACAAAATCAGATTAAATTATAGGAATTCTGAAATAACGAAAGATAAGATGTAAATTATAAAGACTGTAATAAAATGGAATTAAGACTGAAATTATGCCTAATTATGATATTAATTGGACTGAATTAAAGAGATTGACCTATTTATAATTATGAGATGTAAATTATAAAGACAGTAATATAAATGGAATTGGACTGAAATTTTGCCTAATTATGATTAGAATTGGACTAATTAATTGGCTTAGTTATAACGTAGAATTATAACTAAAAAGGAGTAAAAGATGAAAGAGCTTATTTTCACACTTAGACCTTGGGTTAAGTAATAAGCATGATTATAACGTAGGTTATAATAAGAAAAAGAATAGAGTAGGGCTTATTTTAAGACTTGGGATAAATTAATAAGCGTAGAAAGTAAAAAATGATAATAAAGGCTTATTTAAATAATTTATCTAAGTTAATAAGCAAAGATGAAAGTAGGACCTATACCAAATAGCATTCCCTATTAGACAAAACGGTGTCTCACATTAGTCTGAAGTGAGATGAGGGCACGCTTATGCTAAGAATGGTAGTAATTGGTCAAATAGAAGTCTAAATCATAGAGGATTTGGATAAGGAGCGCAACTAGATATTATTTGGAAGAAGGGCCAGTACCAATAGCATTTCCCCTATTTTCTATGGACACACAGTGATCTCACATTAGCCTGAAGTGAGATGAGGGACACGCTTATGCTAGAAGTTTGAGGTAATAAGAAGACCCAATAGGTGGAGCAAAAGGTAGCATGGGCATGGTGGCAGTTACGCGTGCGACTTCCATTCGGGTGCTCAATAATAGCTATGAGTTCCAAGTGCTTAGTATGAGTGTCTTTCGTAGACACCATTGCCTTCTGCGTAGGGAACTATATATGTCGTCCGGATCCACAGTGGTTGCTTTATGCATCTTTCGTAGATACCATTGGCTGCTGTGTAGGGAGTTATATAGCGACTGGTCCGCAGTAAGGTCTATGGAGTAGCAGGCCAATCAAAAAGGGTAGAATTAGGATTACATCCTAATTACAGGATTAGGAATTCAGCCTAACTAAAGCAGAAATCAAGGACAAGCGCAAGCAATCGAAATTAACCTATCTTATAGTTAATCGTATTTATTCCCAGTTTATTTCTTTCCTATTTCTGTTGTTTCCTCTTTATATACTAGAACTGTTGTAGAGTCTATTACTTTTACTTTGCTTAAAGACTCTGGTAATTGCTATCATTCACCAGACTTTTAGTTTGACCCACTCCTCTATTTCCCCCTTTTTCCCCCTTAGGCAATCAAGGGAGAGGATGGTAGATTGCAGTTGCTTGGAGATTTCTTGGAGAAGTTTACTACCATGTATTTCTTTTCTTTCAGCTTTTGTTCTTTCTATGTACTGGCTTATTATAAGGGATATTATGTACTCTGATTTTTGAGACTGAGTTTTTGTTTCATGAGACATATTGGATTTTTGAGACTATGAATTTTTATTTCATAAGACATGATGGGTTTTGAGATATGGATGTTGTATTTGGTATTTGACTTATTTATGAAGCAATTATGAAAGTTTATTTTAAATAAGTTATTATTTTAGTTTTCGCTATTTTTACCTATTTTTTTCTTGTGAATCTTAGTCTCTGTTGGTTTTATTTATACCTACAACGCACCATGCCTTTTAATGTGTCCTTTTGGGTATATTAAGGGGTGTGGGGTGTTTCACTTGGTATGAGAGCCTAAGGTTATTGGAATCCTAAAAAATTATTTTTAAAAGTAAAGTATTAAAGAGTTTTTATAGTTTTTAAGTATAAAAGAGTTTTTATAAAAATCCCCTCAAAGTCCAGTTCAACCTTCTTTCAATTCTTTCGAACCTAAGTTTCCTTTCTTTGCATAGTATGGCTGACTGGTTCCGTAGAGTTACGGTACCAAAGGTGCAAGGGAAAGCGCCCAGTACAACACCGGTAGGTGGAAACCCCTTTAATCCACCTACACTAGCTGATTTTTCTAGGCTATGCAACAACTTCACTAGCATAGGGGGCGGAACATTTTCTAGCATGAAGGGTTTCAAGGAGACACAAGCTAGGATGGAAGATATGGAGCGAAAGTCTAGGTGATTAGGTTTGGAGGACCGACAGAGTGGTCAACCTATATCTTGGCAGTTGGAAGAAGAGCTTAAGGGGGTTGTACAAGCTCTAAGAAGCCATGGTGGAAGGGAAAGAAGGATAAGAGAAAAAGGGAAGGCCCTCAGAAGTGAATCGAGAAAAGTGGGAGATGTAAGCATTGTAGAATGATTGGTCATTACGCAAGGGACTGCAAGAGAGAGAAGGTGAAGAAGTGTTACAGCTGTGGACAACCCGGTCATCTTAGTAAGTTTTGTCCTCAGCAGATGGGGCAGGGAGTGAGTGCACCTGCAGCACAGATTCAGGCTTTGGATGCAACACTTTCCACCGGTGGACCGAATCGAGGTAGGAAAATTTGGTTTCTACGTCTGATTTTCCCATTCAGACTCTTTTCGATCCTAGAGCATAACACTCTTTCATCTCTAGTTCTTTCGTAGCTTGTTTGCACTTAGATATCTCTTTAGTAGTAGACCCCATTGTTGTTTCAAACCCCATAGGAGGATCGCCACACTTGTCTATGATTTGTAGGGGTTTAAAAATTTATATCCTAGGCATAGAATTTGACTATGATGCTTATATTTTGGGATTTTCGGGGTATGGGATTTGGGAACGGATTGGCTATCCACATATAGAGCTAAATTAGATTGCGAGAGGAGAGTCGTTAGACTAGAGACATGCATTAGTAGGACTCTCAAGATTTCTTGCCACCCACAAGGGTTAGTTATGTTGAGCTTCCTTTATTCCCTCGATTCATCATCATCAGAGTTAGATTCGGTTCCTGTCGTCAAAGATTTTTTTCAGACATCTTTGAGGAGGTTAGGGGACTACCTCCCCCAAGAGAGAGATTGACTTCAGGATTTATTTGGCTAGCCAGTAGCATTACCCGTAGAGCATATGGCGCCTAGGGAAAGGAAGGGATTGAGCAAGCATATCCGTGAGGGAGAAAGGTTTCATAATAAGAAACATATTGGAATAGGGAGCACCAGTCGTTTCCGCTAACAAAACAGGTGGTTCTCTTCGACCTTGCATTGACTATAGAGAATTGAATAAGCTCACAAAGAAGAACCATTATCCACTCTCTAGGATATATGATCTTTTCAACTAGTTAGTTGGCTCTTTAGTATTCTCCCAGCTTGATTTAGCCACTGAATTTCATCATCTTAGGGTCGCTGATGATAACATTGATAAGACCGCTTTTAGGACACCAAACGGTTTCTTTGAGTGGTTAGTCATGACTTTTGGGCTAACCAATGTCCCAGTCTATTCTATAGATTTAATGAACCATGTTTTTAGAGATGTCCTAAAATAAAGTTCGTGGTGGTATTCATGGTCAACATTTTGGTGTTTTCCAAGAAGTATGGAAGAACATGTTATTCATCTAAAGAAGGTTCTTTGTACGCTTCGTGTTTATCAGTTGAGAGCAGAGTTCTTGAAGTATCACTTTTGAAGTGCATTTATTGGGGCATAGAGAATGTCTGCACATGGTAGGGATTTAAGAAGCGGTTTTGTACATTTAGGATTTGGATTAGGGAAATCCAAAGTGAGGTAGGCAAAGGTTAGAGATGTACAATAAAATTCAGTAGATAAGCAGAGAAGAAAGTCCATGTCTAGGTAATTGCAGAAATCATAATTGTCTTAGACAAGTGGATTTGACGGTGATGCCTCAGAATAGATATGAGTATACAAGAGAAATAGGAGTAAAAGCCTTTAGTTTAGGAAAAGTACTCCAAGGGTAGTAAGTAGGAAGACCCACTTTATGCTAAGCCCAATAAAATGAAATTTTCGAAATTTAAAAAGTTGAATTTTTTTTTTGAAATTGTTGGAATTGAAAATTTTCATTGTTAATATTTTCTTTCAGAAAATAAACATGGAGTTTTTGAAGAATGGTATGAAATTTAATTTAATTTTAATATAATGAAAAACTGGGATTCCTTTTAAAGAATTATGGAGTATATATATATAACTCACAAGTTTCATTGTATGTAAACAAAGATTTTAAACATAAAAACCTAGAGTGTATCAAGTATCAAAAATGTAGATTACAACTTTTATTGTTGTAATAAATGTTTTCGTGGAAAATAAGTGGACCATAGGCTATAAACTATTGTTATAGTAAATGACTCTCAAGAGAAATAATTTTACATTAGTATATGAGATTTATTGGTATTTATTTAATTAAATCCAAACACTAGTAATTAATTTAGGTTGTAGTAACGGTGTTTTACGCAACATCCGTTTTAACCCAAATAAAAATGTAGTTTAAAAGGTAATTTCTAAGTATAGAAACAAAATGGTTTGTAAAGTACACTTATTATTAATAAGTATAAGGAAGTGTTTTTGCAGTTATGGAAATATTAAAACAGTTTTGAAGATGAGTTTTTCTGAAAGGAAACTGTGTAAGTTAGATATTAGAAAATATTTATCATGGAAGAATATAATTTAAACATATTTTAATCTATTGGAATAAAAAGAATAATGGTATGATATTCTATGAAATCAATAAAAATGTTTTGTGCAAGTTACAAGGATTACATGAAAGAGATATACAAGGTATGCCATATTTTGTATAGCCTATTTCAAAAAATATAAAATAAGTTCCTTGTAATTTCACATAAACATGAAATTCTCTTTTAAAAGGTTCATAGAAGATTTTAGTGTTAATAATTTCTCATTTGAGAAAGTAGTTCCAATATATTAAGGTATGAGACCGTAAGGTATAATAAGAAGATGTTTTGAAACACATAAAAACAGTTTAAAGGATATTTTAAAGATATTTTAAAATAAAATGGTTTGTTGAATGAGTAAATAAGTTTTTGAAATGAAAAAAAAATTAATAAAAGTAAAATTTGAAAATTCAAATTTTATAGAAAACTGTAAAAGTCTTCAAAAGAAAAGGAGGAATAAGTTTTAGTCTTAAAAATTTGGTAGTTTTTCCCCACTAGGTTTGGGGAATAATAAGTGACCAAGTATTTTTGAATTTAATAGGAACTGAAAATATAACATTTTTAAAGACAAAGGTTTTGGGATTTGATGTTTTAAATTTTTTAGAAACTTTAGTTTTTTAAATAAGGTGATAAATATCAAACCAAACTCTTAAATGTGGAGTAGATAAGAATCATTTCCTAAGAGTGACGGAAAAGGTGTAAGGAGATAGAAGTAATTACTTTTAGAAGTAATAATGGAAGTTTCCGTAAAGTGTATAGAACACTAGTAAGAACCTAGGAATGTTGATTCATGAAAAACAGTAAAATGGAATTAGTAGGATAGTAAGACAAGCATGGTTGAGAATGAGTATTCTTGATTTTGAAAGAACTTGGGAAAAGCATCTTTCTTTAGTGGAATTCATATAGTAGTAGTTTTCAAGCTAGCATTGGAATGACACCTTTTGAAGCTCTTTTCGGGAAGGCCGTGTAAGACATCTTCCTGTTGGTTGGTGTAATGACCCGCCACTCATTCCACAGAATGACGCTTCATTAATAAGAAAGAAAGGGGTAGAAAATAGAAAAGAAGAAAAGAAAGAAAGAAACAACAACAACGATCTCACAGCGGAACGAATAAATTATATTAATAACATAAATTATTACATATGATACAACACTTATCAGAGTTTACACAACTATACAACACATACTAGACAGTTATAAACATCTGTCTAGATATTACAACTCAAATACAATACAAGACTCTAACACAGATATCAACACAGCGGAATACTATATCTACGAACGCCGAAGCCTCCTGCTCCATTGCTCCTCCACAATTCGTCAAGGCTAACCTGAATCCATTGGCTACTCGTAAAAATTTGAGTACCCAAGAGTTTATAAAACAGAAATAAACAACTTGGGTCAGACATGGGTCTGGTGTGAGTAACAGGTTAACCTTGTTTAACTTCAAAACCTTTTGAAAGAAAAGGTATCACGTAAGACTTCCCACAAATAAACATGGGTAAGTTTTTACCTTACGCTAACCAAAACATTTGATAGGAAATCCAGTTATATTATAATAGGGTCTAGGGTTTTCAAATAAATATGAAATAGCTGAAATTGTTACATTATTAAATTCCAGCATACTAGCCACAAAGTGGGTTATACAATCAAGTCCGTTGGCACTTATTGGATTTTGGATTCCATACAATGGCAGGGCTACCGGGGTACCGCCCATCACAGTACGTGGCCTAGATCACCGTACCGAGGATCACTCCCAATCCCCTGCAACACAAGGCCGGAACATCCCTTACTGGATAATTCCCGCACAAGATACCTCACGGTTGGGATCAGCAACCGCACCACTAAGTCGAAAATAGAAAGGGACATCTAGACAGAGGTAATCTTGTCCTACTTGGGTGCTACCCACTAACCTTGCTGCACCTCCCCTGTTTTAGCCATTCCCGGTTTGTGAGGCTTGAGGCTACGATTACCTTTAAAAAGAACACATCTATCTTAGAATGCTCATCGTCCACCTGACGATGTGCTGAAAGCATTCAATCCATACAAGTTCGTTCCGGGTTCGAACGAAACCGAAGGCATTATCTCGTTACACTCGTTTTGGAATCACCCTCAGAGTTAACGACAATAACCCTTGCACTCTGAATCTTCATCTTCACTTGATTCACGACCTATCGTTAATTTGGATCGATGTGGTATTCGGGTCTCCAGACCTGGAAATCCGGTATACGGAAACCCGATCCCGGTCTCATCGAAATCCAAAGCGTATCTTTTAAGGCCAAGTTGTTTTAAAGGTTAAAACAATTTAATTCATTATCTTTATTCACAAAGGAAGATAATTCACAACAGATAATTAACATTATCAGATAATCCATACAATTCAACTAACATCCATATCATACAGCATATATCTCATCAGAGATATCAATCAATGCCAAGTATTCAGTATTATCACTCATTCATAAGTAATGATTTATATCATCTCTAATTAATTTAAAGTGAATTAAATTAATTACTTTATTTTATAAATCCTGCTTACTTAACCATTAATTAATTACAATTTAATTAATTAATTATCTTCTAATATTTCATTTCAATTAATCATCTTTGATTAATTATCTTTTAATTACATCCAAGTAATTTATCCTTAATTAATTTCTCAAATTAATTATCCTTAACCACTTATAGTAATTAACCTTTAATTACTTCATTAATTAATTAACTAAAATTAATTAACTTAATCAACTATAATTAATTACATTAATCCTTAATTAATTACATTGATTAATTACTTCATTTATTAATTATTACTTAATTAACCAATCTTAATTACATCATTAATTATATTAATTAATGATCCTTAATTACAACTTAATTATTAATTACTTAATTAAATTAATTACATTAAGTAATTAACCTTTAATTTAAACAACATTTATTAATCACTCTTGATTAATCTTCAATCAGTAATTAATTACCCTTAATTACTTTCATTAACTAAATTAATTACTCCTTAATTAATTTCTTAATTAATCCCTTGATTAATTATTCAAAGTAATTAACTCAAATTACTTCTATTAATACTATCATTATTCAACTAATTACTTCCAGTAATTATCTTATTATTTACTTCCCTAAATAATCTTACTTTAATAATTACATTAAGTAATTATTATCAAATCATCTCTTGATTATTCTAAATTAATTAAACTTAATTAATTTATTTAACTAAATCAAATTAACTTCAATTAATTACAATAAGTAATTAATTCTTAATTACTTCCAATAAGTAATTACATTTAACCAAATTCTATAATTGATTATCTTTAAATTAATTAATCTAATTAACTATTAAAATTAATCTTATTAATTAATTATTTAATAATCCATAGTTAATGACTTCATCAACTATTATTTAATTACTTTCCTTAAGTAATTAACTTATATTAATGATTATTAATTCTAAATTAATAAATCTTAATAACCAATTTATTAATCTCTAATTACTAAATTAATTAAGTGTTAACCATAACTTAATTAATGTTTAATTACTCTATTAATTAATCCTTAATCATTAATTAATACTCTAATTTATAATCCTCAATTATAAATTAATCATCCCTAATTAATTAATCTTAATCATAAATAAATTAGTTTAAACCTTTAATTACCTATTTAATTAATCCAAATGATTAATTAATCAAACAATTTAATTATCCAATAAATTTTCTAATTAATTCAATGAACACAAATCTCTAGTTACTTTAAGATAAAACATTTTCTTATCAAAGGTTAAATTATCATTCTTAAATACATTTGAAGACATCCATTTCAAATTAACTTTTAAATTTCATTTTAAATTCTAGATTTAAAATGAATACTAATTTATCTTTTACAATGTTTTAAACAACATTTCTAAAACTCTTTTAATTTACAAGTTAAAGAAATACTCATTTATAAAGAAGTTTAAAAGGTGCTAACAAATTCATATTTAAATTTATAAAACTTATTTTAAATCTCAATCTAAGATTCAAAACCAAACTTGAATCCATATATTTAAATCTTTGATTTAAATTTCTGTTTTACTAATTCTTTACAGTTTTAAATTTAGTTTAAAGTTTAAACAGACAGTTTTCTTAAAAACCTGGCAACAACTAAAAGTACTCGAGACCATCTAAATTTACTTCGAGTCGCACCCCAAAAACTTCGATCATCCCTCGAAACAAAACTCGAGAAACTCGAGTAGCCTTCCCCTGCTTTAAACCCAGACTTCACCAGAGATACATTTACGCCCGTGTGCACGTGCACCGTCCGATCAGTTCCCTCCGACCATCGCCGACATCTCCACCACATCGGCGTTCATCCACCAACCAATCTACGAACATCACTTCTTTGATTTATTCGCGAATTCGAAATCGAGACCAAAATTCGAAACTGGAACAGGAACTACCATTTCACCCAAACCTGTCAACATCTCCTCGTTCTTCCACCGCTGATCACCAGAGCGCTAGCGACTCCGGCCATGGCTTCATCCACATCCTAGCTATCATTTCCCAGAGTTTGGTTTAACTCGATCCATTCTAGACGTCTCAGTGATCAAATTCTTATCGACTAAGAAACTAGGGTTAAAATTTCTAATCCTCAATTCCTATTGCCTCCATACCTTAATTTAATTTCTAATAATTTTCCTGGTATCCTCGATCATCACACTACCATTCTTGAAGAAAACAACATGCCAATCCATCTAAATCAACAGAATTACCCAAAACTTCATATTTAACTTAAACCAGAACTGCACCTTTATTTCCAAACTAAAAATTATGATATCAATGCTAAAAATCATGTTGTAGTTTATATATTCCATATATAATCCTGAATTTTTAAATTACCCAGTTTGAATTTTTACATTTGATAACATGCACTGTTATTTTAGTTTACAGAGGCACTCAGGTTAAAAGTTTGACTTAATTAAACCTTTTAAATTTTAGTTTATTATGAAACAACTAATTTTATTTAAATCTTTGATCCAAATCAAAACTAGATCATGGGATATGATTTTATATCAAAACTGGAGCCTGGAATTTCAAGATAACAGAGACACACTGATACAAACAACATGCACACCTATATACATTCATGTACATGCAGAATCATCTATAAACATTCACACCACAACACAATTATCATATAATTAAACATGCAAATATAATTATACTTAAGTTATTTTAAGTAAGTAGGTTACTCACCTTATAAAGATGACAGATCCTACTTTATTTTGAAAAGCTTTTGAACTTAAAACTTGCATGCCTCATTGATTTAAAAACTTGAGTTGTTGAGCTTAAAACTGCTTTGAACCACATGCATGCTGGCTTCCAGATTGAAGAAAGAATGCAAGCAGGCTCTTTGATTTTTATAGTTGATTCCAGGTTGAAAAATGAATGCAGACAGTAAGAAATTCCTTCCAGAGATGAAAAGAAAGAATGCAGACCTTTTTGATTTCAGATTTGAATAGAAATCAGGCTGAAGACTTTATTACATGCTTCAGATTTAAAAATGGTTTCAGGGTATTGTTCTTTGATTTGGAAAAGAATTACAGGGGTTTGATTTTCTGGTTGAAGAAGATTTACATGCTTTTGTTTTTGGATTGAGGTATTTGATTCTCTGATTTGTTTCAGATTTTAATTAGAGGAAAGACTGAGTTTTTCTTGTTTTGAAAATGAAGATTAGAAAGAAAATGAAGTAAAGAGATAAAATGTTTATATACATGTATATTTATGATTTATAAAAATAAAAGAAAAAGAAAATAAAAAGACACTTGTCACATAGATTAATTCATTACTTAACACATGTTAAAACAAGGCATTAGATAAAGACACGTGTCTTATAAGTAATTACTCATATTTCTATTTATTTTAAAAGTTATTTAAAAAGCCTTTTTCTTATTTATTTAAACACTTATCTATATATATTAAAGAGAAACAAAAGCTAATTACATTTATAAATAAAAGTTTATACAAATATTATAAAATCCAAAACAATTTAAATATATATTCTTTTGAATTTCAAAACTTAAATTTCAAATTCAATTTAAATTAAATCCTAAGATTCAATTTAAAAGTCAAGTTATATATATTTACATACACTATTTATTCCATTTAAAAATAACAATTCCTTTTAGCATTAAAATTCATACATATTAAAATAATACATTATACTTGTTATTTGAAAATAACATATTTGATAATATAAATAATTATATAAGAGATCATATTATCAAGAAATATTGAAAAAGAAATAAAACAAACCATTTTTGTAAATCTTATTTATTTAAGTTAAAATATATCTTAACAAATTTAAACATTTATCCAAAGTATATTTAAAACTAAAATGTTATTTATTTAAATAACTTTGAAAAGTCCAGATTAAACTAAATCTAAATTTCCAATTTGCCCAAAGCTTCTATTTAAAATATATACAAATAAATATATATATATATATATATTCAAATAGAAATTATCTTATTAGATTTTAAAAGATAAAATTTACCAATTAATACTAATTTAATCAGATTATTAAATAAAATTCAAATTTTATTATCAAAGATCATCCATATCAATTTAATTATTCAACAGATTATTAAATTGATATTGTTAAAATTTCCGGGATATTACAGTTGGAGTCTACGGAAAGGTTGCTTCTTGGTTCCGACATGGTTAGAGAGATTTCAGAGAAGACTAATTTGATTAGGAGAAAATTCGTATCTCATATCCATGTCTCTTTGATAATAGGTTTTAGAATTTCCTTTTTCCATCTTTAGTTTTGAATAGGTTCTTTCCTTTATTATCCTTTGGGAGGGTAGAACTTAGGATTTAACCTATGGATGGTAGGATTTGATGTAAACATGTTAATAGAACATGTTATGAATGATGTATGCTAGTGGTTGCAAGTGTTTGCTAGTGGATGCTAATGGATACATATAGGTACACTAGGCACTATTATTCCTTAGGGATCGGCCTAACTAGGACACTAGAGCATATGCATATGGATATGTGCGCATTTTTATTTTATTTCCATGGTTGTTAAAAATAGATGTTTATCACATGATTGTTGCATTTGGATGATGTTTGTAGCACGCATATAGAATTATCAGTTATCATTAGGAAATTTTTGCATTCATTTGGATACATGGCACGGACATGATTGCATAAAAGGTTGCCCACTAAATCAGTGGACCGCCTAATCTTTTGCATTAGTTAGAGACATTTACACTACAGTAATTGCATAAGTATCATAAATTGCATTAGAAAAACTTAAGGATAATGGATGAATGGTTTATGATTGAGTAGTTGGTTGTAGAATTGGCTGAAAACATTTAGTACATTCTTTTATCCTTAGAGATTTCGAGGACGAAATCCCTTAAGGAGGGGAGAATGCAACAACCCGAAATTTAACCCGTAATAATTAATTCGTTAATTAATTAGATAATAAAATAACTTTGTGAAATTATCAGAATTGAGCCATGGGAATTGAACCATTGTGTCCGTGGTAATTTTTTGGTCAATTTCCATATATAGAACGTCAGAAACCGAGCTAATATGACCAAGTTATAAAATAAACAAAATAAGCAGAAAACGAAGAATATATATATATAAAGGCAAGGCGGTCGACCCGCCTCTGTTATTTACGAACGAACGTTCCAGAGCCTATTGGTGACGTGTTTTGCATTCTTCTGACCAATCTGGTCCATCTATTTTTGCATCTGATCGCTCCTATTCAGCCTATGACATGGTTGCATCCTATTCAATCCCCAAATCCAACGGTTCGAGATCCACTTCTACCCCAATATATAGACCCCTAGATCTAACACTTTTTCTCATTCTAGGTTTTCTCCAATTGGGTTCACCTTTCTAGGAAGTACCCTAAACGGAATAATTTTTCCAAAGGAGAAAATCGTTATAAATTAAATTATTTTACAACTCCAAGTGGATCCGGGAAGACCAAAGGAAGAGCTTAGGACTGGAGGTGAGTGATTGTAATTATTTTAAGATTTCTTTAAGTAATTTAAAATAATAGAGTTTCCAATAGTTGTAGTTTTACTACGATTTTTGGAATAACCTTTTTAGCAGTTTTATTTACAGTTTTCAGAATTATTTTCAGTCTATTTCTTTTCAGCTATTCTTTTCAGTTAATTATTTCTGTTAATTATAGCTTTTTCGTTTATTTACAGTTTATTTACAATATTTTTACTATTATTTAAGTGTTATTTACATCTTCTCCCTACGCCTTGGATTTTCTTCTATTTTCAGTTTTCTTTTATTTCTCCTTCTTCTTCGCATATGGATTCGAATAGAATTAATGCGAAATCAGATTAAATTATAGGAATTCTAGAATAACGAAAGATAAGATGTAAATTATAAAGATTGTAATAAAATTGAATTAAGACTGAAATTATGCCTAATTATGATATTAATTGGACAGAATTAAAGAGATTGGTATATTTATAATTATGAAGTGTAAATTATAAAGACTGTAATATAAATGGAATTGGACTGAAATTATGCCTAATTATGATTAGAATTGGACTAATTAATTGGCTTAGTTATAACGCAGAATTATCATTAAAAAAGAGTAAAAGATGAAAGAGCTTATATTCACACTTAGACCTTGGGTTAAGTAATAAGCATGATTATAACGTAGGTTATAATAAGAAAAAGAATAGAATGGGGCTTATTTTAAGACTTGGGATAATTGATAAGCGTAGAAAGTAAAAATGATAATAAAGGCTTATTTAAATAATTTATCTAAGTTAATAAGCAAAGATGAAAGTAGGACCTGTACCAAATAGCATTCCCTATTAGACAAAACGGTGTCTCAAATTAGTCTGAAGTGAGATGAGGCACGCTTATGCTAAGAATGGTAGTAATTGGTCAATAGAAGTCCAAATCACGAGGGATTTGGATAAGGGGCGCAACTAGATATTGTTTGGAAGAAGGGCCAGTACCAACTGCGTTTCCCCTATTTTCTATGGACACACGGTGATCTCACATTAGCCTGAAGTGAGATGAGGGACACGCTTATGCTGGGAGTTTGAGGTAACAAGAAGACCCAATAGGTGGAGCAAAAGGTAGCATGGGCATGGTGGTAGTACGCGTGCGACTTCCATTCGGGTGCTCAGTAATAGCTATGAGTTCCAAGTGCTTAGTATGAGTGTCTTTCGTAGACACCATTGCCTTTTGAGTAGGGAACTATATATGTCGTCCGGATCCACAGTGGTTGCTCTATGCATCTTTCGTAGATACCATTGGCTGTTGTGTAGGGAGTTATATAGCGACTGGTCCGCAGTAAGGTCCATGGAGTAGCAGGCCAATCAAAAAGGGTAGAATTAGGATTACATCCTAATTACAGGATTAGGAATTCAGCCTAACTAAAGCAGAAATCAAGGACAAGTGCAAGCAATCGAAATTAACCTATCTTATAGTTAATCGTATTTATTTCCACTTTATATCTTTCCTATTTTCATTGTTTCTTCTCTATATACTAGAACTATTGTAGAGTCTATTACTTTTACTTTGCTTAAAGACTCTGGTAATTACTATCATTCACCAGACTTTTAGTCTGACCCACTCCTCTATTTCCCCCTTTTCCCCCCCTTTAGGCAATCGAGGGAGAAGACGGTAGATTGCAGTTGCTTGGAGATTTCTTGGAGGAGTTTGCTACCATGTATTTCTTTTCTTTCAGCTTTTGTTCTTTCTATGTACTGGCTTATTATGAGGGATATTATGTACTCTTACTTTTGAGACCATGAGTTTTTGTTTCATGAGACATACTGGATTTTTGAGACTATGAATTTTTATTTCATAAAACATGATGGGTTTTGAGATATGGATGTTGTAATTGGTATTTGACTTATTTATGAAGCAATTATGAAAATTTTATTTAAATAAGTTATTATTTTAGATTCCGCTGTTTTTACCTATTTTTGTCTTGTGAATCTTAGTCTCTATTAGTTTTATTTATACCTACAATGCACCACGCCTTTTATTTTATTTTTTGGGTATATTAAGGGGTGTGGGGTGTTTCAAGTACACTCTCCATTTCCCGGGTGCTCCAAAAATACCATCCGTCGTTTTCCAGAATGCTCAAGACTGGTTCTTTAGGAAACAATTTGACAATACATAAGATTGGGGATCACCCCCTAACCGTTTAAGTGGACGGATCTCCTTATCATTTGTCCTAGAAGATCCACAAGTTTATACATACAGTATAGCAACCCGATGGTAACCGTACCATATAATTCTCGCATTTCTCCAAGATATTTCCAAACTTAAATTCCTTCGGTGTTAAGTAGGGAATAATTCTGTACCACCAAAATTAAGAAGGATTAAATATTTAGGTCAAGTTTTGATAGTCGGTTATTTAACTATCAAATAAACAAACATTCAAACAAAGATTTCATTTCCCACTAAAATCACTAAGCCTCGTTTAATTTAATTTAAATAAATTAAATCTCTTCATAAAAAAGAATCATATACTTATCTCATCGGAATAAGTATATTAACAAATCATATCTTCCAAAAAATACTTGAAACCTTTTAAAATAAATATGGAAAGCACTATTCGGTATCGACCATGGATCGTAGCTCAACGGTTACGTCTCTATCCCAGAGAAATCCAAACTTAACTTAGGCAATCTCTGCCTCCCAATTTCCGCCATGCAATCAATCATAGATTGCAGTTTGCACAATGGTTACATCGCTATCCCAGCGAAAACATCCCAAACTGTAAGCAATCTATGCCCTCGAATTACGCTATGAAATTATACCATTACTTCCCGAAATCTTTTATTTCAATAATCATCTCAAATAATACTTATAAAGTTTCTATAATAATTTTAAAGTTAATTTAGGAAATACTCTTTTATAACGGTTTACTATATAATATAATATTTTTTAAAACGATATTAATATTGAACAAATTATCTTTGAAATAATAATATTTTAATACTGATTTATTCTTAATTAATAATTAACAATTAAATCCAATTATTTCAAAATAACCTTAAATAAATAATTAATATATATACTTTTAAACATTTTAAATAATTAAATAACCTTGAAAACAATAATTAAATATTTTTAAATTACTTTCAAGAACCATAAAATAATTAACTTAAATCATTATCAAATAATTATTAATTATCTTTAAATTATCATTAATAAATAATAATCATTCTTAAAATAACTTTGGTTTAAAAATCAATTTTGAAATTTGGAA
This sequence comes from Allium fistulosum, assembly GCA_030737815.1. Classification (NCBI taxonomy): domain Eukaryota; kingdom Viridiplantae; phylum Streptophyta; class Magnoliopsida; order Asparagales; family Amaryllidaceae; genus Allium; species Allium fistulosum. The sequence continues at coordinate 943,257,318 of CM060908.1, forward strand.
AGAGGCTTATTAATTCCAATGGTACTTAACCAAGTCACCATTAATTTCATTAACTATCCAGAATAACAGATTTAGATATTCACAGAATCAATCCATCACAATGCGCAATATGATCAACAGGATAATAATTAGGTGTCCATACAAATGTGATAGCAGAATAGGGTTTATTTCTGCTAATGAATGTCCAAAAACATGCTTATTTAGTAATAATGGCAGAACAGTGATTTATTCTGCCAATAGGAAACCAATTTAAATACATTTAGCGGAACGGTGTTTTATTCCACTAAACAGATGTCTTATCGTCTTATTTACTTCAATTTAATTCATTAATATTTTTCTCCGGCAATTAACGTCGATAGATATAACATATAATTTTAAACGACCAAATTTATTTAATTCATGTATTTTAAACTTGATCGTTTTAAAATACCATAAATTATCTCTTTGTCAAATTTGACAACAGACTTCATAAAAATGAAGTACTCGTCGATACGAACCCATCGCAACAAGTTTCGTGTTAATCGGGCTTGACGAGTTATAACCTTACAAAGTTTATAACTATATATGTTAATAATTTATACAAATTTAAAAACTTAATGTTTATACCTATTGACCGAAGCCCAAATCCTATACCCCAAAAACCATTCCCCTTTCTTCTTTCCTTATCCTCTTCCATCCCAATTCGTTCCAGGCGACTGAAATAGAACGTGCACGCTGAAACCAAACAATCCCAATCCCACACCAACTATTCGATCGACCTAGCTACCATCACCAAAACCCACATCCCTATGCGACTCGAGACCCATTTCCAACTGCCACGCACCCTCGTCCCCTTCCATCTCTTCGTTCCAGGAAATCGAACAAACCCGTGCACGTGCAAATGCACGTGTGCACGTGCACGATCGACCCAAGCCACTGTCCCACCAATCGAACCTACCAACATGTTCGCCTCCCCATCCTCGACCATCTCCATCCTTCAGTTCCACCACCTACACCCTCTGACCAATTTAGAATGTATGAACCGAACCCAGTTTTCAATCCTCGACCAAACGATCTCGTCCCACGGTCACCACACCCTCTAGAACCTAAGCGCCTACGCCACCTAGACTGCCATTGCCCCAAGCACCTCCAAACCCATAGTGACCGCACTCGACGCCTTCACTCTCATTCGCGAATCCATTTCCTGAACCCAATAAAACCCTAAAATTGCTACGCCACCTCAAATCAAAGGAAATTTCGAAAATCGTCCACGGCGAACCCCTCAGTCACGTCGCAACGCCCCTCATCACCAAACTTCACCTCCCCTCGTCAACTACGTCGATGGAAAATAATTTTTAAGTGAATTTTGATCAACTCAACTTTTCTCAAGATTTAGGCTACTAAAAATCATGATTTCTTCGCTAAAAATCCTATTTTCATATGTCAATCACGATTATAATCTTGATTCAATGTTTAGGCATGTTGAAATTTGCCAAATATTTGATTGCTTACTGTAATTTTGCAATTTGTCACAATATATAGCATGAATCAACCTCAAACTCTTTCTAGCAATAGGCTTTGCTTCGTAGATTGGTTTCCCAGTCGAGTGTAATCTATATTCAAAAACAAACAATTCATCAGTTAACATCATCAGCCAATTCAAATTAGAATGAGAGATATTGATATTTAAAACTAAAGCATATATAAAATTATACCTTTGTTAACATAACAGAGTGATGATAAGCATATTCCAGGTTTCAAATTTAAAGTTCTCACCTTGATCATGCTTTGATTCCTTCAAAACTTCAAATTGAATTCAATTTATGATTTGAAATCATGAAATCTTGCCTTGCTCTGGATTTTATAAGAACGGGAGGCTTTGTTCTTCTTTTATTTACAGGGTTTTGACAGAGTTTGTTTTACAGGTTTTAAAAGCCTGAAGTATACACACATACCCTTCTCTATATATACATGTTTCTACCGAATGAAATGATGCATATGTTCAATGTTTTGGGGCTCAAGAAGATTTGTAGACCTGTACATGGTTTTGTACCATGTTTTGATGGATAGAAGTGATTTGGTGGCTGCTAAGATGAAGTTTATGCGGCCAAGGTGAAAACTTGGTGGCCTTGACATGAAGTGAGATGAAATATGGTTTTCAGTTTTTCACATTTCCTTGACCAGGCCTTTGCACGTGTTTATCTTTTTATCATTTCATATGACTTGTAATTTTTTTTACTTTTTACTTCCATTTTTACTTGTTTACTCTTTGTTATTTTCTCTTCTATTTACTTAGTTAAGTTTCTTTTGATTTAAAACATGCTTCCAATATATTTTTAAAACAATTGTTAAGTGGTATTGAATAAAAATTATTTTTAAGTCTTCATATATATATATATATATATTTATTCCTATTTTAAAAATATATAACTCAAAGCAATAAAAGTTTTGCTATTCCATTTTTATAACATTTTTGTTAACACTTCATGTAAAAGATTTCTTATTAAAATGGTTTAAAATGATTTTATAATTTTTCTCGTATACATCATATAATATATTTTCATATATTTTCTTCTTTTCCCTTACCATTTATATATTGTTTTGAATATACTATTTATATTTAGTTCATATATATTTTATATTCTTCCTTCTCAACTAATATGTATATATAAGAAAATCATAAATTTTAAAACTCTTTCTCTTTATATTTCATAAGCTATATTCATTTCAATTTATAATATATTCTTATTCATTTTCATTTGTTATGAATTTGTTTTCAATATATATATATATATATTGTTATAATATATATAAGAAATTCCATTTTAAATCAATTTTCTATAATATAAATAAAATCTAGAAAAATTCAAATTATTATCTGGATTAAAATCCATATATTTTTACTAATTGTTATTTAATGGGGATTTTTATTTTGATTAAAAGACCGTATTACTGAATATTAAAAACAAATATTCATAACTCAAGACGACAAAAATTCCGGGTCGTTACATGATGATATTGTTGGATTATCTTTTGGTTGTTATTGTAATATATGTGTGCATGTAATGTGAATCATATAATTTGAAATCAAAGTCTAAGTATTATGTTTAGTTCGAAAGATGTGTGCTTGTTTATGTGATGGTTATGATTCGGGTTGTTTTTGATATAGACGTGGAAAACAAGTGGGAAATTACAGGTATCCATAGCGATTGTCGCTATGGATGCAGTTCGCTTAAAAGTTTGATTTTTGAAAAAAATTGGTTTCTAAAACTTAAAAGTGTTTGTAAATGTTTTATAAAATTAATAATAATGTTTTAGGAAGTTAATTAAGTTTTTCATAATTAATTTTTAATTAATTAAGTTTTAATAATTAATTGAGGATTAAACAAGGTTTAATAATTATAATTAAGTGACGATTAGTTATTAAATAATTATCTTTTAAAGTTAAGATTTATTTTAATTATTTATTAATTAAGTTAATTAAGTATGAGTTAAGTGACTTATTTATATTTAATTTATCATTAATTAAATATAGGATTATTTATTAATTAATTGTTAATCAAGTTTAATTATTTTTAATTATAAATCAATAAAGGTTTTAATTTATAATAAATTATTTATTAAAGGTTTAATTTATTATTTAAGTTTAATTAAATATTATTTAAATAATTAATTGAGATTAATTAACATTTAATTATTAATGAAGGTTTAATTAATTATTTAATAATTAATAAATGATTAATTTTGGTTTAATTAATAGTTAATTATTGTTTAATTATTTAATTAAATTAAGTTAAGATTTAATTAAGATTAATTATTATTTAAATAAGGATTTAACTTATAACTAATTATTTTTAAAAAGAGTTTTAAAAATTTTAAATCCCGTCTTTTCCAAAAGTAAAAGTGTTTTAAAAGAACTTCTTTTTCAAAGATGGTTTTGAATACAAGTGATTCAAGTGTCAATACCATTAAGGAACCATATAACTGTGAATGAGTTATAATGTAGATTGTTGGGTTGTTTGGATATGTGTTAGTAGAATAAATCCCCATTCTGCTATAAATTGATTAATTGATTATTTGTTTGTATGGACATGTGTTAGTAGAATAAATCCTCATTTTGTTATAATTTTTTTTTGTTTGTTTGTATGGGCATGTGTTAGCAGAATAAATCACCATTCGGCTATGAATTGGTTGAATTGTTGGACATCTGTTTAGCAGGACAAATCACCACCCTGCAATTATGTTATTTGAAGATGTATACACTAGTTAGTTCATATTGACATGTTATTCCTTGATTTGGATTTGAGTGTATTTACATAAATGTTGATCTATGTAAATAACTGTTAAGTGAATTGAAATGGAAACTGAATGGTAACTTAAAATAGCACCATTAGGATTGCTAAGCCTCTTTTCGAATTACTAAAGCATGTTTTTGAATTAGCCTTAATTCTTTAATAAATTTGGGTTTAATGGTTATAAATGATTTTTAAATTTTATTATTATTTTATAAAGTTATTTTTAAATAATATCTTTTTTTTAAAAAAGGGTTTATTAAATAAAAGGTTTTGCCTAAATTGATTTACAAATGATATCTTGAAAATGATATTTTATAAAGGAGATTCTATAAAGGAATTATGAAGAAAGATTTTTAAAAACAGAAAGAGATTTTATAAATCATTTTAGATATTTTTGAAAGACGTATTAAATCAAGTTTGAAAAAATATAAAGAGGTTTGAAATGTGAAGTAAACTTATAAAAGAAGTTTTGTAAGGAATAAGTGAATGGGATTTATAAAGTGAACGAGTTTTATAGTAAGTGATGTTTTGAAAGGGAATGGTTTGGCCATTTAATATGGAAAGTGAGAAAAGAGAATTTTCCAAATGTTTTTGGTAAATTTTTTTATTTGTTTCCAAGTAAAAGGGATGTAAGTGGTTTGGGAAAAGTGTTTAGAAAAGATCCTTTGATGAAGTTTTAAAAAGTGATTTTATTAATTAAAGATTAATTAATAAAGGCTTTGAGGATCCCATATGGAATTTAATCATTCTTTGATTGTTTGTTTATTTGATAGTTAAATAACCGACTATCAAATCTGGACCAAAATGGATATAGTAGTCCTGAGAGTGGTTCCAAACTGGAATTTAATCATTGTTTGTTTATTTGATTATTTGTTTATTTATTTATTAGATTGTTTGTTTGAAGAACATGGAATCGAAGATGGAGCATTGAAGCAAGGGCTGCTTACTACTAGTCCCGAGGGTGATTCCAAAATGGATATAGTAGAAGTAGTGTCTTTGGTTTGTCCTTATCCTAGGTAACTTGTATGGATGAATGTTGGCACTGCATTACTGTCTGGAGGGCAGTGTTAGCATTCCAAGTTGGTTTGCTATATAAAAGGTAAAACGTAGCCTCAAACCTCATCGACTGGGAAATGACTAAAACAGGTCATGCAGCAGGGCTAAGTGGTTTGCTCCCATTAGGGTATGTCATCATCTTTCTAGATTACCCTATTTTTATGGATTTGGTTTGCATGAGAGATCTCGATTAAGGTTGGAAGACCGGGATGATGACATATTCAGTACCACTGGTCAAGTGGTAGGCCGGTTTTGTGTGGCAGGGTACAAGATGTTCTTGTCAGACCCGGGTGCATTGTTCTAGAGATGTACCCATCGGAGGTAGTTCCTTACCTGGTCATAGTATGGAATCCATTCTACAATACATGCCTTTACGATTTTTTTTGTAAAGCCTAGTATGCTGGAATTTATTAATGTAACAATTTCAGCTAAGATTAATAAGTATTTGTACTTTAGACATTATTATAATATCACTGGATTTTCTATAAAAGTGTTTTAGTTATCGTAAGGTAAAAACCCGTTCGTTTTTATGCGGCATAGTCTTACGAGATACCTTTTATTTTTAAAAGGTTTTGAAATGTAATAATCAAGTTGTTTGAGTTTACTCACACCAGACCCATGTTTGACCCGGATTTTTATTTTCTTTCCCTAAAACTCTTGGGTGCTTAAATTTTTATGAGCAACCAAGTAGTTCAGGTTTTTCCATAGATGCATTTTGGAGGAGCTTGGAGCAGGAGGCTTCATCGATAGCTAGTTATTATGTTGTTTCTGTTGTATATTATATACTTTATATATGATGTATAAGGACAGGCTGTTATAACTGTCCTAGGTTAGAAATTGTATTAGTGTAACTCTGATGTATCATTTTTGAAATGACTTTGTAAAGAATTATGTTGATTAATATATTTTATTCCGTTGCGCTGTGAGATTCTGTGTTTGCTTTTAGTTTCTTCTATCTTCTATCTTCTTTCTTTTCTCCTAACAATCTATCTTTTCGGCACTTAGTTGTTCGGCACACAATACAATGGGTTTATTAGTGTCGACTTCTAGGGTTCGAAAAGGCGGGTCATTACATATTTGGATAATGTTTTAATTAATTATGAATTCTATAAGAGGAAAATGGCTAACTTTTATTTTTTAACATATATTAATGTTTTAAAATATTACTATAAAATATTCTATTTGGAAATTTTTACCAAAGGTAGAAGAAGATATTTTGAGATTTTAGTAAATTTTCTCATTTATTTTTGGAATTGTTATGAATTAATTGGTAAAGAAATTATTTCCTTATTTAAAGGAAAATAATTAAGGAAAAGATTAATCAAAGCGGTTAAATTTTCGTATTGGTCAAAGAATACTGTGTAAAGTAAAAGCAACCGGTGAATAAATGAAATGTGTAGATGTTAGGTTAAAAGATACTATCGTATTATGGAAAGATATCATTTTTCACTTATTTACAGATTTTCCATTGTGGCTTATGTTAACCCCTAGTCTTCACCTACGATAGCTTAATGTTCTTGACCTTAAATAGCTTAATACTAGACATGTGATAGCTTTAAAGTTAGACACCTGATAGCTTTAGAACTTGTGGCATTCGATAGCTTTAAAGTTAAACATGCGATAGCTTGGCATGCGATATCTTGACCCTTGATAGTACTAAGTTAGACATGCAATAGCTTGGCATGTGACAGGTAGACATGCGATAGCGTGACACTCGATGCTATTAAGTTAGACATATAATAGCTTGACATGCGATGGCATTGGCATTCGGTAGCTTCATGGTGCGATAGCTTCAAAGTGCGCTAGCTTTAACAAGCAATAGAGTTGAGGCGAGATAGGTTGACATCTGGTAACCTTAATATGTGGTAGTTTTACATGCGATAGCCTTTGAACTAGACATGCGATAGCCAGCAATGTTAAAATAACCTTAAGTAAAACAAGAGAAAGTTATAGGCATTCTAAAAGCCAGTTTCCAAATGTTGTTTGAGAATTTCATAGGAATGAAATTAGATGGAAAATAATAAGTTCAATGTAGCAACTTATTTTGATTGAATATTGAAGTAAGTTTAGAGAAGCTAAGAAATGATAGTTGTTTCATTTACATAAAAGGTAAAAATGTTTTATCTAATGAATATGTAGGGTGTATAATAGATGGATGAAAGAAACGGATTGAACTCGATCATAATGTATATCAACTCATGGAGTATTTGAATGGTAGGGTGCCAAGGCTAAAAGCATCTAAAATTCAATGGTATATGGTAGGGTGCCACGACTTAAAAAGTCTATAGGGTTTAGTTCTGTAATTTAACTCTAGGGAAGTAATAACATCAAATGGATGTGCTTTAATGAATTAATCGAAAATGTGAAATGAAAGTGTTTCTAGGACTAGTAGGAGCTATTTAGGCTTAATAAAGACACTTGCTAGAGTGTATTCAGGGTGCTCACATTCAACCTCCTTAGATTGTCATGGTGGCTTAGTTAGGATGGCTCCCATGGTGGAATGAGCGGCTATTTCATCGGTGACGATGTTCGAGCGAAGATAAATTAGTGATAGGAAAGCCTATGGAGGTAATCACTAAATAAATTTAATGATAACTTTTAGATTGACACCTAAATAAGAATCTAGGTGAAGCTTGTGAATTTATATGACGACTATATAATAAGGATCATAAAATGTGTTTAGTATGGGGTATGCTTAATCAAAGTGAATTAATGTGACATGGTCCATAACTGAATGACTAGTACAGTGATACTTATGTTGATCTGGTCTTATATGTATTGTAATGAGTGCTACATAATTTGATCTAATTGTTGTGATGAGTTAGTGACGGAAATACCCGTTTCGTGCTTTAGCATCGTGGTCTCACTGTATATATGTTATGGGTAAAGTAGCACTCATACGAGGCTTTATGTTTTGACCTATGCTTTTATTATTTCCCATAAACTAATGGAGACTCATTCGAGTAGGCCAAGTTTATGGATAAGATAGTAACTTTGGAAGATGAATAAAGGAGCCGAAAATGAATCAAGATGCTTATTGCTAACAAAAGTTGTTTTTGTATTCCGCTATTGTAAACCCAGAATTCATAATTGATTAAGTATTCACGTGGGGATCTTCATATGTTGGACATGATACTACTATTTATAATCTATTATAGTTTACCCTTAATGAGCATCATTTGGATTTTGAAAAATGTATATTGATCCCATTTTATCGTTTGAAAATAATTTTGGTGATGACTGCAACATCATCAGCGATCATTTTCGGGTCTCGAAATGGGGGATGTTATAACTTGGTATCAGAGCAAGCTTAGGGGACACTTAAGTAAAATGGGCTAGTAGGAATCTTGGTAGGAACTAGATTGTCAGAAACTAACACATTGGGAAGCATGTTTGCTACATATGTATATAATATTTGCATTTTGATACAGATATATAGGTGAATATATATATCCTCTTACTATTGCTCTTACTCTCTTTACTTATGTTTCTTATGAAAAATTACCTACGTAGAAGCTATGCAGTTAAAGCACTTGGCGGTTCTATAGTGGTGGAGGTGCAAAAAGTTATAGTGGTGGTAAAGCGGGGATATAGCGGAGGTGCAAATGGCTTCATTGGATATAAAATCAAATACATAAAGTTAGTTTATTCTCATTCTCGCATCATTTATGTAGGAAAAAATATTGTTTAATTTTATATAACAAAACTGAAGAATATCATGATTTATGTAGACTAGGTTTTGTTACTACAAAAGATTTATAACTTATATTGAACACTTATGCCTTAAAATTAGGACTTTACCCTAACTTTTTTGAATTGTTTTAAAAGAGATCAATCAAATCAATCTTTGTACATTAATGTTGCTAAAGCGGGTGCTAAAAAGCCTTAGTTTAGTGGGTCTAGTAAAAACTAGTGGGGCTTAAAGCGGATCTACTGTTTAATTGCGCTAAATTGAAATATCATAGCGGTCGAAGAGCGCTATGCGCTATAGCGGGGATTTTGTGGGGCTTTAGCAGGACTTTAACTATACATCGTGGAAGCAAGAATGAAGATGCAAAGTAGACGCTTAACAGTGGGAGGTGCAAGGGAAAACGCTAGTAGAGGAACTGCTAGTATGTAGACAAATGGCTAAGGAGGGAAGTATTCCCGAATGTTAATACAACTGGTACTCCGACACCTAACCCGGTAGTAGGATCGATGGAAATGAATGCTCTTTTTGTCAACATATGACATAAATGATGAGAAACAACTAGCTGAAGTTGTTGAGCCTAGGCTAGGGGCATCGGGAGTAGACTTTTCCAAGATGATGTAGGATTATAAAAACTATGGAGGAAAAGTGTTTATGGGGGAGGAGTCTGCTTGAATTGGTTAAAGGTGTGTAAGCGTATATTTAGGGACTTAAGTTATGATAATTCTGAGAGAGGAGCTTGGCATCTCACCAGCTTCAAGAGGGTACTTTAGACTGGTGGGAAGTTATGACTGTGAAGTATCAGAAGAGAAGATAACCTGTGAGAAGTTTAAGGAGTGATTCAAGGCTCAGTTTATCCCCGAATCACTAAAAAGTGCTTTGATTAGGGATTTCATGGATTTAAAGCAAGGAGATTTGACTTTAGCAGAGTATTTTCAGCACTTTAGCGCCTTGTCGAAATATAGAAGGGAGCATATTAATACTCTATTGAAGAAGAATTAGAAATTTATTAAAGGACCAAGGAAGAGGTTAAATCATAAGGTGACGACGCACTTGTTATCTCCTTTTGAAATGGTTGTTGTAATGACGAGGAGATATAATTGCTTGTTTCAGAAAGAGAGGAAGGCTGACGTTATCCCCAAGGGTGGGTAGAAGAAGAGATTCAACCCACATCAAAAGGGAAATAAGAATCAGAAAGAGGAAATGCCTCGGGGGGAGGGACTCATAAGTTGAATGTAGTGGATGTAACTTGTTTCAACTATGGGCAGAAAGGACACTACTCTACTAAATGTACCCAACCAGCGACAAGGATAGGGCCAAGTGCTTTCAGCTTAATAAGATTTGCATGCAAATAGGGATTGTCCAAAATTAAGGCAGACAAAAGTGTATGAAGGGATCTTCAACTGGAATAATTACAAAGAAAAAGGAAAGTGTGTTGTGATTGGAGGTACGATTTTGATTTCTAGTGTTTTAGTTAGAGTTGTACTTAATAATGCTACTATAAAATCTTTCATTTTGAAAGATTTGGTGTATAGGTTTGGGTTAAATACCACTAATTTGATTATGTTTTTGCGTATAGTTAGTCCAATTGGGGTATGCAATGCTCTCGAATTAAGGTGTACTAACCTTGAGTTTGCATTGTACAGATATTTGTTTGTTTTTGAACCATACGTATTTGACTTCATAGGGTATGGGGTTATTTTGGGCATGGATTGGTTAATGCATAGTGACACCAGGACCTATTGTGCTGATAGATTTATTGCCTCACAAAATCAAAAATTTGGAGAATCGATTATGGTAGTGTTGGACATAATGAAGGAGAGGTCAAGATTGATATTGTGTGCAATGGTAGGTGGATGAGATTAGTAGTGTATTGGTAGTTTATGAATTTGCGTATGTTTTCGACTCCTGTAACAAGATTACTACCAAGAAAGGCAATTGAATTCTTAATAGATTTGATACCGATGCACAACCTATTAGTAGAACACCTAGCAGAATGCCACCTAAGGAAATAGAGGAATTGAAGAAGCTAGTGAAACTTTGATATAAGAATTTCATTAGGTTGTGCAGTTCACCGTGGGGAAAAAGTTTGAGGGATCACTTAAGATCTGTATCGACTACCAAAAGCAAAATGAGTTGACAGTGAAGACCATTGCCTACGATAGGCAACTTGTTGATCAATTGAATGTAACTGGAGTACGCAGCTAGATTTGGCAACGGGGCTCCATCAACTAAGAATAACTAAAGATAGTGTTCCTTTGATCGTGTTTAGAAATAGATGTGCTTCATATGAGTAGTTATTTATGCCTTCAAAACCAATGCCCCAATGTATGTTTGTAGGTCTTACGAACCAAATCTTTCACGATCAGTTGAATAGACTTTTGTTGATCTTCATTGATGATATTTTGGTGTAATCCAAGAATGAAAGAGACCATAAGGTCCATCTTAGATTGGTGTTGGAGATGTTGGGACGACATAAATTGAATGCAAAGTTTTCCAAGTGTTATTTTTGGAGATGAGAAGTTAAGTTCCTTGGTCATGTTATTTAAGAGAATGGGTTGGAAGTAGATCCATCAAAGATAGAGATCATTAATGATTGGAAGAGGCTACATATGATAACTGAGATAAGAAGTTTCTTGTGTTTGGCTAGCTATTACTGCTGATTCATTAAAAATTTATCGTAGGAACACCATTGACGAAGTTGATTGGGAAGAAAGAGAAGTTTGTATGGACTAATAAGTGTGAAGGGTCATTTCAGATGTTGAAGAGGTTGTCGATGGCTGATCCTGCCTTAATCGTACCAAAGAGGAATCATAATTTAGTAGTATATACTAATGCATACTAATGCATGAAGAACAAGTTTGGGCGTGATTCGATGTAGAAGGGGTAGGTGATAGCTTATGCATCAAGGTAGTTAACGCCACATGAAAATCGATATCCAACTCACGACTTAGAGTTGGCGGCAATGATCTTTGATTTGAATAGAAAAGTTCAAGTTGTATATGGACTATAAGTCTCTTATGTATTTATTCTCTCTGAACGAGTTAAACATAAGAAAACAGAGGCGGTTGGAGTTCTTGGTAGTATATGATTTTGATATTTAATTTATACCTGAAAAGGGGAAACAGGTTGTCGATGCTTTAAGTAGAAATCGGTAGAATGGAGTGTTGCCCATGATTGAGGAATGGAAGACATCAGAGAAATTTAGCATCTTCTGGAGTACATTATAGGATGAATTTAGGATCAATTCGAGATCCAAGGATTCTGGCTAGCTTGGAAGTATGTCCATCACATGTAGATATAATCGTTGCAAGATAGAGAGAAGATCCATTGTTAACCAAGAGAATTAGGCGATTGGATATGGGTGTGGATATTGAGGATATAAAAGTATTGGAGATAGACTCAAAGGGATGACTTAGGAAGAAAGGAAGGATGTGTATTACAAATGTAGGAGTTCTTCGAAAATAGGTCTTAGAGGAAAACCATCGGTCTAAGTTTATGATTCACTATAGAGGGACAAAGATGTACCATATTTTGAGTTGTGTCTTCTATTGGTAGAGGTGAAGATAGGTGTAGGAGAATCTGTGAAGATGTGTATCACATGTCAGCAAGTGAAAGCTAAGTGGTTTACTTCAACCCTTGGAAATACCGACTTGGAAGTGGGATATGGTATCGATGGATTTTATTAATGGGTTGTTGAGGTCGAGAAATGTAATGATAGTATATGGAGAGTAGTCGACAGATTGACTAGGAGCACCCATTTTATCCTAGTATGGATGACAGGAACGATAGCCAGTTTAGCAAAGCTATATGTGAAGAATGCTATGAGACTCTATAGGATTCCAAGAAATATAATAGTGATAACGACCATTGTTAACCAGTGAGTTATGCAAAAATTTGCAGAGTGCATTGGGTACAAGGTTGAACTTCAGTACGGCTTATCACCCACCATAAATGGTCAAATAGAAAGGGTGAACCATGTATTAGAGGATTTTCCAAGAGCATGTGTCCTGGATTTTAGAGGATCTTGGGAGGATCATTTGTTGTTGGTAGAGTTTGCCTACGATAATAGTTAATAGTCAAGTATAGAAATGGCACAATTTGAGGCGCTTTATGGTAAATCATGTAAGTCACCTATTTTCTGGTAGACACGAGAGATAAACTCATGTTAGGACCCAACTTGATAAGAGGTGCTGCTAAGAAGGTATAGATTATTTCTGCTAGAATGAAAGTGGCACAGTCAATGTAGAAGAGTTATGTGATAAGAGAAGAAAGAAACTAGAGTACGCGGTGGGCGACCATTTGTTCATAAAGGTTTCACCGATGTAGGGTGTTACATGTTTTGGGAAGGAGGGGAAATTAGCAACTAGATATGTAGGTCCATTTCTACTTATATAGAGAATTGATAAACTCGTGTATTGAGTCGAGTTACCTAGTTGTTTGGTGGGTGTACGTATTATATTTCATATATTGTATTTAAGGAAATGTGTGCATGACCCTAATAAGATGGTGGAACTGAGGGCGATCGAAGACTTATCCGTAGAACCATATTTTATTTATATTAGACGATCGAAAGGGATGGTAGGTCAAGATGTGATGCAACCAAGGAACAAGGTTATTTGACTTGTTCGTTTCCAATGGAGTTATGATAAGGATGATTGTACCTAGGAAGTAGAGGATAGGATTAGGAAAATCCATTCCGGATTGTTTTAGATATTCGTGTTTATAGTAGTGTATATTTTCTATTGTATGTAATAGTAGAGGCATTAGTATATTTATGTTATGCTATGACTATGTATTTGTTGTTGCACTAATGCATTTTTTTTATGATTGACGATTTACATTAGTAAGGTACCGAGAGAGTTATGAGTATGCCTTAGAGGCGATTATGTAATTTGTTACATACATCTAACTCTGCAATCAATCTTGTTCTCTATATAGTTAATATCGGATAATATCGCTGATATATCATTGATATATCTCATATCGCTCCTAAGCCAATACTTTTCAAAATATCACTTAAAATATCATTACCGATATATCGTCCGATATTTGCTGGTATATCGCTTCGATATCTAGTGTAAAATACTGATATTTTTTGAAAATATTGTTCATTATTGTATGTTTTGGAAAAAATATATTTACAAATAAATATCTTCACATTCTCAGTATTTATTTTTTGTATATGGTGAATGACAATATCTGGACCATATATTAGAAATCCCAATGCTCTAATTTTTTGTTTTAACCGTAGAGTTTTTTCCCTTTTCATTAGTCTTTCAATAAAGAAAACTCTGCTTATTCCATAATTTTATATGTTTCATTTTCTATGAAGAATTTACCACTAAAAACAAGATCATGAAAGAGCTACTTCTCTTTTTAGTTGTTTTTCGTTCACTATTTCTTATTGGTAAGTTAACTTATGCAAATTCATTTATTAGTTATTATCATGCACCAAGAACTAAAAGTGAAAGAGCGGTAAGGTTATATATTTGATATATCGATAAGGAATGAGCTAAAGTAGTAATTGGTGTCAAATCAATTTTTCTTATTCAATAAATTAAGTCAAAATGAAAATGATGAAATTATAAATATGAAAAATTTAGAAAGTAATATCCATTATTAGATAACTGAAAAAACAATGAATATACTATAAAAATAAAGAAAATAGCAAAGATGTACATTGTATGAATTTCATGGTTTTTATGAGCTTATGTTATGACTTGTATTTAATAGAATATCTTAGTAAGCGGATTGTAAGCCGTAAACTATATGCAATCAGTCTTTGATAGTAATTTGGAATTATTTATCCAAATATTTGAAAAGTTAGCATCAATATAACATTGTAACATAGTTCGTTTATAACATGTTCTACACATGTCCGATATTTTATCGATATTATCATGATATTTTAAATATCTCATATCAGTACTTGACTGATACGTACACGATACCAATATTAACTACTTAGATTGTTCGTAATAGAGGTGTTTAATTTTGTATTATATACTTATTATATTATGATATATTAATCAAGAAATTAGTATAAGTATATTAATATGGAAAATCCTTAAATTATATGTTATAAGTAGTTGTAATCATGAGAAAATTGTCACGGTATAAAATTACATATTATTTTAAATATTCCTTGTCAAGATGTTTTGAAAAAGAATATCGGTACATCATTTGAGACCAGAGTGCATATGTGACGACCCGGAATTTTTGTATATTTGAAATGTGAATATTTAATTTATTTTAAATATCCGGAGGTTAAATTTTAACTTTAATTTCAAATATACAGTATTTATTTGGATAATTAATTATTAAATTTAATTATCGGGATTGGGTAAAATATTGAATCTTGATTTTAAGCCGGTTAAAAATAGTTCAAAGGTTCAGAAAATTTATATTGTTAATACTGAAGATGATAGAACTTTTAAAATGGAATTTTAAAGAGTTTTGTTCAGTTTTAAAAAAATATATCGTTGAAATCGATATTTAAAAATAGCCGTCCGAGGCACAGTCTCGGAATTCAGCGAAACCAGTTCCATTGGATCCGTAATATTGTATTATTATTGAATTTCAATTTTCGTAGTATTTGGAGTTGTCGTGTGATCGTACGGAATGTAAACGCGCTGAAATTTATATCGGAAATCCAATATAATAACTGGTTCAAAAAGCTATCTTCTCCATACGACCGAGTTAGGACTCGAAACCTTTTCCATTATGTTCGAAATAGGGGTTTAACATTTTAAACGTCTGGCGGCACACATCGATAGGAGGTCGAGATTTTGAGTTGCGTAATTTGAGACGATTTTGGGTTTAAATAAATTATATTCAAATTTGTTTTGACAAAAGTTATTTCTTTCCAACAGCCTTTCTCTTCTTTCAAACACGTGTTTCACTGGGTATAACACTTGTCTACCCATATTAACACGCGTCATCGATTGCCTCAATACTTCGTTTCATCCTCGAGTTCCCCTTTTCAATTTTTTTCCTCGTTCAAAGTCAATAACCGATTGAGATCGGTTCATTCTAAAAATAAAAAGAACTAAAATAAAGATAGGTTTCGTTCGAAATGGAAGACGATCAGTAAATTGATCTTGCCTCTTCTCGAGTTCGGTGGCTCGAGAATCTCGAACTGAATTCGATCGAAGCCGTCCTCACGAGTTCAATCAGCGATAGCCAAGGGCAGCATCGAGGCTAGAGAGTGGGTTGATTTCGAGACTCGCGATCGACTCGCGGTTGAAGTCGAGGGAGGCGTTCGCGTGCGGTGACCTAGAAACGCAGGGATGGAGTTGGCGATTGGCTTGGCCGGCATGTCGATGTTGCTTGGGGGTTCGTACGCGCTGCGATGGAGCACGATGGCTCGCGTGCGTTAAGAGGAACGAGTTTTGGTGGGACGTTGGAGGTCGAGGCCCTGTTGTTGCTGCCATCTGGAGGCGGCAGTGAAGTAGTACTCATGTTTTGTCGAGTTTTGTGTTTTCATCAACGATCATGGGAGGTGTAGTCCTGGCCTTTGCAGAGAGGTATAATTTATTTATTTATTTTGTTTAAATCGAATTGAAATAAATAAAATATATAGGTTTAAAGTAGGTACAGAGCAAATTATATATGTATAGTTTGCAGTAAGACATACAAGGAACCATTCTGTTTTAATTTAATAATAATGTAAATATAAGTATATATGTCACACACACATTTTAAATTTACCAGTATATTTAAAAATAATAATAATAAGTATGTGATTAACTCGTTAATTAACTTGTTCAATTATTAAGTGCTAAAAATAATTTATCTAATAGGAAACTGATCAATAGTTTAGTTTAAATTTATAGTGTAAATTAATTTAATCTTTTAAAAGGAAATTATGGGTAAGATTTAAATTATTAGGTTAACCAAACTTTAGTTAAATTAAATGGTTGGTAACTAAGTGGTAGTTAATTATTTGATCAATTCAAGTATTTATAAACTGTATAAATATTTTTACAAGGTCTGAGATTATGGAAATCAAATCGGGTTGGATGGACGCCAAAACAATAATCAAAGGTGAGTTAATCTCACTCAGTTGAATTTTATTTTAAATTTAAATGGTTAAATTTAAATAATTGATTGGATGATTGCATTGATTGAATATGCTATATTATATATATAGTAGTATATAACAATATATACATATTGGCATATGTATATATTTGAATTGTTGATATTCCCGCATTTATATAGCGGATGAGACCCTATGCGCCGCATAATAGCGGATGATATTTTATAAAACCCATATACCGCGATATTCCACCTCGAAGTGGAATTGGTATTGTGCTAACGTTTGTGGATGCAGGGAAACAGGTTGGAGGGATCCAACTGGATTCCTCAAAATTATTTAGATTATTTGATATTCTGTTCTATGAATATTGATATCCTGTGATGATTCTATTGATGATTGAAATATTGGATGATATAGTTGGATTGAATATTTCAATAAAAGGAGTTATCAAAATATATTGAATTGGATTTTGAAAGAAATAAAAGAGTAAAATTTAAGTAAATAATTCAAGTGAATTGGAATAAGGGAATTTCGAAATAATAAGGGAAATATTAACTTTAAACTAAAGTGATATTAAATTTAAAGAATAAAGGATTTATTTTGAATGTAAGGATTAAATTTAATTAAAGGCTAAAGAAGGAATTTTGGAAGTTTAAAATTGGTATTTTCAGTTAAAAAGGGTTTTAACTCAAATAAAGGAATAAATCTAAAAGTTAATGTATTTTGAAATAAATGAAGTAGTAAAGAAAATTTATTTCAAAGTAAAATAAATTGGGAAATCAATTATAAATTGATTTAAATACTTTGGAATTTGAATTTTAAAGAGAAATGAGATTTGGGAGAGATAAACTGGGTTTGTAAAGTAAAATAAAATATCAGAGGATATTTGAAAATATAATTTCAAAGTGGGAATTTATAAAAGGATATGGTTTGGTTTAAAAATAAATGTTATTTTATTTTTAAAAGATGGGAGTGAGAAGGATATTTCTCTGTATAGCCAAGTACGTTTTCAAAGCAATTTTAATATAAGTTAAAAGTTCTAATTGTATTTTTAAAAGCATATTTTAGAAAATTTATTATTTCTAAATGTTAATTTCCTAAGTAAGTATGTTTTAGAAAACCTATTCTTTTTAAATATTAAACTTTAAAGTAAGTATTTTTCAAAGATCTATTATTGTAGTAATTATATAAAAGTGATTTGGTATTATATTTTAAAAAGAGAAATTTAGTTTATATTTGTAAAGTGGTTTCATTTTAAATATTTCTTAAGTATATATTTTGTTAAGGTATTAAAGTAAATTTTTTTAAATTTCAATATTATTAAGTATATTTATAGTAAAGTGTTTTAAGATTATTTTAAAATCTAAGTGTTTTGTACTTGGTGTTTCAGAGGAAATAAATATTTGGAAATGTATTCCGTAAGCGGAAACTGTTTTGAAATTGTTTTCAAATGAGTTTTGAAAATTCGGAAATATATCTTGGAAAGATATTTGGGCAAATAAATAACGTGGGAAATTATTTATTGTGTGATGGTTGCTTGTGGATGTTAATTGATAGTTAAATAACCGACTATCAATATTGGCCAATGCGCTGATCATTTCGAAGAGACCGGGATCGAGTTTCCGTATACCGGGATTCTAGGTCTGGAGACTCGAATACCACTTCGATCCGGTTTGTACGTTTCGTGTAACGATTTCGGAGTCGAAGATGGAGCAGTGAAGTGCAAGGGCTAGTCGCTACTAATCCTGAGGATATTTCCAAAATGGATGTAGTAGGAGTAGTGCCTTCGGTTCCGTTCAAACCCAGGACGGACTTGTATGGACGAATGCTTGCGAAACATCGTCAGCGGACGATGGGCATTCTAAGGGATATGTTCTCTAAAAGGTATCGTTTAGCCTCGAACCTCATCAACCGGGAATGACTGAAAATTAGGGGTTATGCAGCAAGGCTTCGTGGGTAGCTCCCACTGGAGGGTAAGGTCATCCCTGTCTAGATGTCCCTTTTTATTTCGGCTTAGTGGTGCGGTTGCTGATCCCAACCGTGGGGTGATTTTATTCGGGATCATCCAGTAAGGGATGGTTCCGGCCTTGTGTTGCAGGGGAGCGGGCGTACTCCTCGGTACGATGATCTAGGCCACGTACTGTGATAGGTGGTACCCCAGTGCCTAGTCATTCGTTGGAAATCCATTCTCCCTACGTGCCTGTACGGTTTTGATTGTGCCCAACTATTCCTGAAATGTGAGATGCAAGCATTTCAGCTAGATTCTAGTTTACTTTCTGTAGACACTATTATAATATCAGAGGATTTTGATATAAAGTGTTTAGCTATCGTAAGGTAAAAACCCGACATGTTTATTTGTGGCGTGGTCTTACGAGATGCTTTTATTTTCAAAGGATTTTGAAACTTTAATAATCAATTTGAGTGTGATTTTCTCACGCTGGTTTTCCAGACTGACTCGGGTATTGTTTTATATGATGCTCGGGTCAGACCGAGTATTATAAATTACAGGAAATGATGCTGTGGAGCTGGATGGCGATACGTACTTTCGTATTTGAGTTATATATTCCGCTGTGTATTCAGATTGTGAGGACAAGTTATGATTACTGTCCAGTTGTATGATATTGATGTGATGTACTCTGATGATGTATTGGGATGATGTATATATAAACAGATATAGATTTCTTTTTGTGTAAAGATCTGTTATTACCTATTATAGTTTATTCCGCTGCGTATGAGAGATTCTGTTGTTGTTTTCTATTTTTCTTCTTCTTCTACCTCTTCTTCTTAACTCAAATGGTCCGGTTTTTCGTGTATGAAAAACTCGGGTTGTTACAGCATAATGCTCTCCAAATGTTGGGTAGTGTATTATTCATAGCTGCTGGGGACATCAAGGTGTTGTGTACCCTAAATTATTGGATAACTATGGATGACTCGTCCGAGAGTTTCCTATTGGTTAATAACAACTTGGTCAAATGAAAAATCTCAAGGTGACGATGCTACTCAACTTGAGAATACTGTGGAATGTTAATGTGAGTACTCCACTTTGATTATAGTTAAATCATGGTATGATGATCCATCGAGTGACTATAGTTGGGTTGGAGTTGAAGCATTCGAAATGAAAAACGATGCAATATAGAATTTGTCTTCTCGATTATATGAGGTTAGTATCACGGACAACTATTGTCAACTCAGAGTCAAAATATCTAGCCAGAGTATTTCGATTGATGGACTACTTGATAGATTCAAACGGGATTTAAGTACAAATAACTACTTAATGGACTTTAAAAAATTAAAGATTTAGGAATACATGCTTGGCCGGCCATGTGTAAGATAGGAAATGGTCTGGCTTAAATGAAAACTAATTAAGAATTAAAAGGGAAAGGATTTAAATAAAGAATTTGAAAGGTTTCTATTTTTCCCTCAAAAAAAATCCTTCTTATTTTATTTCCTCATTATTTTTTATTTTCTCTCTCTTTATCACCCATGGTCAGAAATTCCTAAAGCCATTTCTGAAAATTATCAACTCCAAATCAATTAAAAAGATCAAATAAAATAAAAGCAAGGTGATTCATTCTTCTCTTGTAGAGATAGTTGTGGATTTACTTAGGAATTGATGAAAAACCTCAATTCAAGGCATTATAAAGGCAAGACTTTTCAGGTTTAGTTCTTCTATTTTATTTTATTTATTCTATTTAGCCTTGACCAAATTTACATATATGTGTATATAAATTGCCACTTATTAAATCTTATCTAAAATCTCGTGTATTATTATTTAATTATAAAATCAATCTTGTGTTTGATTTATTTTGTGAATTCAAATTATTTGTTGGGTCTGAAATTGTTAGTTAATATAGATGTAACATCCCAACTCTATATGCATACAACCAAAGAGTATTGCTAGGTAATACTGTCTGATAATGCAGAGAGCAAGGCGATATTAGTGTCCACACATGAATATTCTCATGGGATAACACTAGTACGTAATTCAAAATCATAAACTACTCACTATACATACTCGGTATCGGCATAAAGTAATAAAAATCATGGTACCAGGATAGAACAATACACAATATATAATAAACAATAGAGAACCCGGAGTCATTACACGTAAGAATCGAGTATAATAAGTGAAATATACAAGTCTAAGTGGGTCTACAAAAAGTCAAATTTCCACTATCTTTCAAAATATACGTGACATGTCTAATACATACAAACCAAAACATAAGACCATAAAAATACATAATAATACACTATACCTCTAATAATCTTGCCTCCTAAGCCCAAAAATCACAAGCTGGTCTCTTTGTCCCTGAACCTTAAATGTCTAGGACTGAATTGAGTATTATATAAATAACACACAGGTCAGACTATATCTAGAATGTAGATGTCAATATATAATATAAATTGACATAGTATAACAAATATATGTATATGTGTGTGTGAGTAATAGCATTAAACATAACTAATCTCATAACCTATCTAAAAACCATGCCCAACTATAATCACCCATATAAAAGTAAAATCAAGCCAAAAATCGTGCAGTATAATATTAGTAATGGGTGAAACTTCCACACATCCAACTATCATCAATATATAAGAAACCATCGAGTATCGTGGGGCTAGCAAATAGCAATGCCCCAAATTATCTCTCAGATAATCATAAATAGACATATCTCGGGTTCATCATACTCACATAAGTGAAACAAACAAGCATCCATACAAGCAAACATACAATAGCAACACACATCATCACATAATAGGCTAACACCTCGGTCTAGCCTTGATTATCCTCATTGATAATCTAATGCATGGGAACTAACCATACATTGGACACACAGTCTCAAGCATAGTCATTAACTAATCATCATATTGTGTCAAATTCAAAGAGGTGTACAAATGTCGTATGTCTATCTATTTCACATCATAACCAAACCGGAGATCGATGGCCACTCGCTTGCTCCAGGAGACCATATGCATGCCCGTCTCTGCTCCTACAGTTTTTAGTTACGTTGATGATGTAACAACCCGAGTTTTAGTGAAATTTAGTATCGCCATTAAACGATTGGAATGCTAGTTAATTGCTTGATTGAACTTTTAATCGTGTTGAAATTCTTCGGAAAATTGGTTAGTGGTGATACGGGCTTTAAATTCATTTAGCCCACTTCTTTTGTTCCCATTTGGTTGCAAGTGATAAGCATGTATACCCGTTCCCCTTCTATTAAAAATTGGACCGTTCCCATTTCTTTTCATTTTTTTTCGTTCACAAGCCCTAAAACAAACGAGGGCAAAGAGAAATGACGGCGTCGTCGTTCCTTCGCCTTGCGAAATTAGGGCTTCGAAACAAATTGGGGGCTGTCGACTTCAATTTACTCGATCGAGAGATCTCGTCGCTTGTTCTTCGAAGCAAAGGTGAGTGAACTAACACTCACATTTAATTCATTCTCAGTATCATGCGTAGGTCGTTCGATTTTATTTCGTTGTTGATGATTTCTATCTATTTTGGTTCGATTCGTGTTTTATTGATTTTGTTCTTCCTGTCTGAGACTTTGCTCGAATTCGTATATTTTTGTGATAGTTTGCCTGACTTTGTACATCTTTTATTTATGCTGAGCCCTTGAAATTTATTACATCTCCATGCTTACAGTTTTGCTTTCATATGTTCCCTATTGTCGTTGCTTTGAAATTGGTCACACAACCTATAGCTAGTTGCTTTCACTTGTACATCCTTTGTATTTTTATGCCCTGAAAGACGTTCTTGCATCTCTGCTTATATTTGATTTAGTACGTCCCTGATGCTTTAATTTGTGATCGCTTTCAATAGTGTACTGTGTTTGCAAGAACTAGGAAAGTAAATGTATACGTGAGTTTTTATATCAGGCGTGAGTTTTGAAAAAAAATATGCAGGCGTGAGTTCATACATGCGTGAGTTATAATATAACATGCGTGAGTCATAGCTCACATTTTTTTTAAGTTCTGGTTGTTTTGCAATTGTGGTGAGAATTGATGTATCATGCGTGAGTCATAGCTCACATTTCTTTTAGTTCTGTTTGTTTTGCATTTGTGCATTTGTGGTGAGAATTGATGCATCATGCGCGAGTTCAATACTCACAATTCTAATTTATACTCTATCCCATCTTAGTGTTAAAACTGTGTCACCCTGATTGTTTTCATTTTCTCCGGGCACGCATATCAGTTATGCGTGTACAAGCATGTTTATATGTTTTACCTGATACTGTTGAGGCAAATTGCATATCTTTAAACGTGCCTACACGTGAAAAAACAGGGTTCCAGGTCGCTTAAACTCGTATTGTTTCAAGTATGCCTGAAGTTGTAAATGCATACTTGTCCAAAGTGTATTTAACTATGCCCAGAGTATATAGTTTTCATGCATACATTAAGTGTTAAGCGTTTGAAACAAACAGTGCATCTCGTTTTAAAAATGGAATACGTGCCTGCCTATTATACTATGGTTCAAGTATGTAGTGTCCAGGTCCTTTATAATATATATAGGGTGCCAGGTCACTAACAATTTTGTTCACAAACAATTGAAAAAAAAACATACGTGTGTTTTCAAAAGAAAAGAATTTACATGCTGTAGTTTATCCAGTCAAGTTTCGAAATTTATATGCATAGTATAAGTGTGTGTGTGTTGTTTAAAAGTTTTGTGTTAACAGCTTACGTTTCACAATGGAATAAGGATGGGTTAGTGATATTTTTGAAAATATCATATTCTTGCTACTTCAAATCTATGCTTTTGTGAATGTATAATGATAAAAGAAGGTGTCAGTTGCTTGCATATACATATTCAAGCTCAAGGCTATGGCATTAAATGATTTCGTCCCTATGTGGTCTAGTAGCTTTGAAAAGAGTGAACACCTATTTATATAGTCTATTATTTTAAGTTTGCAAAGTTCAGTAGCTTGTTAGTTGTCCTCTTTGCTTTTGCCTTACGCCTTTGTCACTTCTTATGCATGGAAACAACTTGACAATGTTCTTATTTATATAAAGTAATGTGTCAGCTTACTAATATATATATAAACAGTCTAGCAAATTTATACATTTGGTACTATACGTATTAAAAGGGTGTCATGCTGTGATCTTAAAATCAGATACATTTTGAAACTTATATTATATCTATATTTAATAAAGTTATATTATAACTTAGTAAGTTCTTCTTGAAAGTCCCTGTATTACTTTGTTCACTCGACCTTCACTTCTATACTTGTTGGTATTGTTTGAGTTTCCTGGGTCACTTTGTTCACTGGCCAAGTTCTTTACTTGATGTTACTTGATCTGTTTCACCGTTGTATCCTGATTCATTTGTCATGTGCAATTTGTGATATATACCATTACTTGTGTACACATTTCGTATTCTCTTAGTTGAAGTTTTTCGCTGCTGCGCTGCCTTGTTCTCGAATCTGATACATTGCATTGATGCCTTGTATCATTTGCATTTTTTCATTTTGCTTCACTGATGACCTTATTCTCTAATGAGGCCGATCTTCGTCTTTTCTGTTGAGTGTTGTAGTGCCATATCTTTGGTGCTCTCGCCTTCAGTTAGCTATTTCCCGGTGCCTTGCTTTGCGACATGTTGAACTTGTTTCACGTGTTGCCTCTGATCTTGTTTAGTATTGCTTTGAGTTGTTCTGTATTGGCGAGGCAGTACACGTTAGCGTGTACTGCAGCCAATCAGCATTGTTGTTTTTAAATTGGCATTTCAATTGTTTAAATTGATTTGGATTGTTGATATGTTGTTTAACACTGTATAGCGTTATATCTGCCGGTCTCCGATTCTTTTATCGAGGAGTCGGGTATACGAGATTTCTGTGACTGTCGTCTATTTGACTATTTGATTATTATTGCTTCTGTGCATTAATAACTGAGTTTGAATTAGACTGACCCGTGTATTATTTTCTTTTGAATGTAATACTCGGGTCAGACCCGAGTTATTTCAGGTTGTAGATTTTCTTCTTTGAGTTGCTGTTCAGGATATGAAGACTTTTCACATCTTCTGAAGTTGTCAGTGTCATTTTGTAGTAGTCGTGTCATTGTATAGAACGATATGTATTCATGTATATTAGTCGATAATGTACTTGTATATATAACTTTTAGAGTCAACAGTTGTAGTTGTATCATATGTATCGTGTCAACTATATTGTAACTGACATCGGTTATATATATATATATATATGAGATTTTTGTTAATCTGTGTTCCGCATTTATATTATCTGTGTTGTTATTATATTCATTGTCCTAGACTATTATGAACCGCCGTAGTTCGTTTTATACTAGAATTGGGTGTGTCGATGGGAGTAAATAAATAATAGATGAAAAATAAAAAGTATATACCACTCCTATCGAGATAACCAATATTAGTGTAAGGCCAACTACGGATGGTCGCTCCTATCCAGCCTTATTCTTCGTAATAATAGACAGTATTTCTTTTAATACTCTTTGTTATTAATAGCCTTATTCTTCGTAATAATAGATGACCACAATGATCCAATATCCATTAAGTGTAAGTCTATGCTATGCAATAGTAATGATCCAGCAAGTGCCCCAAATGGTAACAAACTGCTGGCCTAAGTGACATGGAGCAATGGCACACTATAATATAACACAAGGTGTATCACGGATCCGGAGTATGACCCCGCAATCAGGCCGCTAGGATAGATACTGGTCTAATCTGGTTTACCCTTTACCAATATAATTAAAATACACAAAAACGATAGACGTCTATATGTATCACTAGGCACATAGCTATAGGCATACATCCATGCTCACCATAGCAAGCATCACCTCATATACATAACATATGCAATATCCTAGTATTGCTATCCCCATTTGAGTGTTATTTACTTACAAGAAGTAATTGCACAAATATCAATCATGGTGACCCATACCACTAGATGTTATTCACTTATTTACTCAATGTTTATACACTACAATTGCTCCATCCAAAATTATTCTATGTAAAAAGTCTAAAGAATAACCAGGGAAATATTACCGAAAGTCCCATACCAGACGGTAGTATAACTCTGTTTATTCAATATTCTTAACGCACAAAAGATATAATCACATAATGCAAACCAGTTATCTATAAAAGATATTTTATTCATAGAAAATATATTAAAACTTCCAAAATACTACATATTATTTAACAGTGAATAAAATATAATTCCTCCTGTTTTTTTAACTCGAAATAAGGATTTTAAACCTTATAATGTCTTCCCAAACTATTTTATATATTTCAAAATATTAGAAATCTCTTTTATAATTAAAATATTACATATAAAAATAATTCCATAATTTTCTATAATTAAATACGGTTTTTAAATGAATTTATAAACCTCAAAATCAATTTCCATTTACTTTAAACTATAGAATATACTTCAAAATCTCTTCCATATATTCAAAAACTTAGAAAACCCTTTTAAAATAAAATATTAATTATTATAAATTTTAACATAATTTTCCAGAATTAACTAGGATTTTTATATAAATATTTTAAAGCCCAAAACAATTTTTAGCTATTTTTATAGCATAATTAATTAAATACTTAATATTTAGTTAGAATAAAACTTTTTCACAAAAATAATTTCATATTTCGAATACATCTAGTTTATATTTTCAAATCCATATTTTATATTAATTTTTAAAGATTTTTTTAAGTATAACTAAGGGTTCATTGGCCTAGAGCATCATTGCTCTAGGCCTACCACTGGTCGACCACTCCCCCAAGGGTAGGTCGATCTTGCTGACGTCCTCTGGGCAGTGAAGCCTAGGAAGTGACCTATTTTGAGTTCCTTGAGCTCAATCCCTCTTCTATCGATATTCTACACAAAATTACTCCATTCTAGTATGATTTCGAGCATCAATAATCAACAAACAAGCATTCAAAACAAACATATTAATTCAAGAATGATTTACAGTACGAGTTTAGTGATGTACAGACCATTCAAACATTCAAAACTTAGATTCATTATAGCTCTAGCAATAAATAATCACCATTTACACCTCAGAGTTCCTCCAATTCATCTTCCCAATTTACTACAAATAACATTCGACTCCAAACTTGGGGTAAAATTACATTTTGATTGCTTCTAGAGGTGTAGTTCTTTGTTGAGAAGCTTATATTTAATTTTGTTATTTTTGGGATTTTATTTGATTTGATATGAATTTTAAAGAGGAGGTTAGAGTTGCTTTCATTTTCTAAAAGTGAGAAAATGAGCTACATGATTGGGAAAAGTAACATGAAAGATGATTTTTGAATGAACAAGGAAGGCTCTAGAATTCTCAAGAGAGAATGAGCTAGTTCTTTCTCTTGGCAAGGAAATTTAGGCTTCAAGAGCTACAAAAATAATTCTTTTCCATCTCATTTTCTACGTTCTTCTTCATCGAACAATTATTTTATGAAATCAAATAATTCCAAATCCCAATTAAAAATCAAATTTATTTATTAGTTTTATTTTCCCAACATTGTATAATTTTATACAAACTATTTTCCCTTAATTTCCCTATTTAAAAGCAATAAACTCTAGTCACCATATTAGGCCCATTTTAATATAATCATTTATTAGCGCAAATAATTAAACAAATATCCATTCTTTACTATAATTAAAATGACCCGAAATTTTATTGTTTTGATTGTGGATATTTAATTAATTTTAAATATGTAAATAATTTATTTTTAAAAACTTAATAGTTCACTTTTAATTAATAAATAATAATAGTGAACTTATTACAGAAAAATATATACAAAAATGAATAGTTGAGTAAATGTCAAATATGTGATCGAAAATCATTTTATTTATAAACAATCTCGGAATGCGTGAAATTACCATTCCGGAGTACTGTCTCATATTTTGATGAAACTAGTGCCATCGAAACCGAAATAATATGATGATATATGCCATCGAGTTTCATGGCCATCAGACGTGCTGTGTGATTGTGCGAGCTTGAAACGTGCAACATTTAAAAAGTGAAATTAAAATCATAATATAAATTATTATATAAACCCCTCCACTACACTTTACTTTTCACTCCTCCATCTCTTTCTTTTATTTTATTTTTCTTCCCACAATTGAAAACGTAGTCGCCTCCTTTCCAAAATTCTTCCCGGAGCTGTATAGCATGAAATTCAATGTCGTTTGTTCCATTGTACTTGTGTGAGGGAGAAATTCAAATCCATATGAGCATTGTTGGGTGTGGTCATGTTTGGAGTAGGCGACGTTAGCTTATCAGTGACTAATGTTAGCTCTTATCGGAGATTGGGGATGGGATAGTGATGAGGATGCCACTATTGGGTTTATCTTCGTGAGGTACACCTTCCCGCCACATTTCACCTCCTCTGGCTGCCTGAGGCAATTCGCGACTTCGTGCTATAGTGGGGGAGGGAGAAGTGTCGGATTTGGCTAGGTTGAATCGAGTTCGACAAGGTTGGGATGGTTGCAGCGAATATGCGAAGAGAAGATCGTAGGCAAAGGTCATTCGTCGGTCGATGGAGTGTAGCTCCGGCAAGAGGAGGGGATGCACTGCTTGGAATTGTGCATTTTCATGCATGTATGGGGAGAGTTTTTGAATTGGGGAAGGAGGAGGAAGGAGTTAACTAGGTAACCAGTAAAGCGGTTAAGCTAGTTAATTTATTTAATTAATCAAATTCTTATAAAATCAATATCTTTTGCATACGAGGTCCTATCGAGATGCGGTCTTTTGCGTTACAGTCATAGGTGTGTTATCTATGCACTAGAGTTGATTTTGTGAAGTTTGAAGTAAGTAGAATTTTGAGCTAAAATCGAATGCCGTTAGATTTTAAATCGAGCAGGATCGCGTAAGCGTCAGTTGGAAATTTTGGTGAGTTATCTCACCTTTGGATGAGTACTATATGATATATGGTAGATATAAATTATTGTTTGCATGCTTGAATTATTTATTTGTTTGAATTGGTTAAATTCCCGTTTGGGAAAGTGGATAGCATATAAAATAAAATACAAGGAACTCATGAAATTTTAAAGAGGGATCCAGATTCCTCACCACTGTGGATTTTAATTTTATTTATATACTTATTGCATACAATGTTGAATGTTAAAGCTGGGTAGCCTAGCCATATTAGATATGACTTTGATATGTTGAAAAGTTGAACTCTTTTAGTTGTAGATCAATGATAGCATTGGTTATATGCTATAGTAGCTCTAAGCCTTATTATAGTATTTTGAAAATACTATTATTTGCTGTTTTGATTTTAAATTGGTTTTGATTTGGAGAATGATTTTTAAATGTGAGTTTTGGAATTTCCCATGGTATTTTATTTACAATAGTACAAAATATGCTTGTTGCGTCACCTTATTTGCTTCGGTTGTGCTCATCGAAGTAAATAATATCATTTGCTTCAGTTGTGTTAACAACCGAAGCAAATAGCATCATTTGTTTTGGTTGTGTTAACAACCGAAGCACTTGAACCGAAGCAAATAGTGTTCTTTGCTTTAGTTGTCCTTACAACTGAAGTAAATAGTGTTATTTGCATCAGTTCCTAAGGAACCGAAGCAAATGCAACGAGGCAAATAGTGTTATTTGCTTAGATTGTCCTTACAACCGAAGCAAATAGTGTTATTTGAATCGGTTCCTTATGAAGCAACTACAAATTATTTTAATCAAAGCAAATGCATATATCAATAATCATAAACAAGAGCTTATATATGTCATTATTTATAATTTATTATAATTAATGATTATCAATAAATAATTTATAATTACTAATTATTATAAATAATCAATAATTATTTTTTATTTAATAATAAATTATAGTTAATGTTTATTAATTACATTTAATAATTAATAAATAATTTAATAACTAATAATTAATAATCCATATTTGATTATTAATGTTTAAGATTTAAATAACAAGTAATATTTAATTTTTAATATTTAATTAATAATAATTATTAATATTTAATTATTCATAATTAATTAATAATTATTGAGTAATATTTAATATTTAATAATTATTAACTAATAATTATTATTAAATAAATAATTAATAATAATATAATGATCAAGACTTGTATTTAATAATTAATAAATGATTAATAAAATTTAATACTTATGAAGTGTTATTTAGTATTTAATAATTAATTTTAAATAATTATTAGTTAATTATGAGTATTAAAAAATTAATAAATGACCAATAATCAATAATTAAGAAAAATATTTAATAATTCATAATTAGCACTATAAGAAAATGACCATATTTCAACTAGGTATTTACAACGTTCGCAAAATGACAGTCATAAAACTTAATAATTTTTAGGTGATTATTTATAATTAATTTTTACTTAATAATTTATAAATGGTAATTTATAATTTATAATTATCAATGACAGTTTACATAAGTCATTATTTATAATTTTTTTATAATTAATGATTATTAATAAATTATATATAATTATTATCTATAGTCAATAATTATTATTATATATAATGATTTATTATTGTTAATTATTAATAATTAGTAAATTATAGTTAATATTTATTAATTATATTTAATATTTAATAAACCATAATTAATAACTAATAATTAATAATTAATATTAAACTGTTACAATTAAATAATTAATAATTGATAATATATACATACTAATTTAAATATAGTATTTGCTAATTAATAATTAATAATCACTATCAATAACTAATAATATATACATAATAATTAACATTTAACAATTAATATTCAATTAGAATTAAGAAGTAATAAGTAATAATTAATAGATAATAGTTAATAAACTAGAAGTAAAACTTAATATTTTCATTTTCCCTTTACTTAACTTTTCATTTGCCGCTTAAATTTTCATTTATCCCTCCAACTTTTTATTTTCTGCTTAAATTTTCATTTATCCCTCCAACTTTTTATTTTCTGCTTAAATTTTCATTTATCCCTCCACTGGCGCTTAAATTTACATTTCAATGGCATCTGCAGGCTACGCTGGCGCTTCTTCTTTTCATTTTGTCCTCTCCATCTAACTAATCCTTTCTTACCTCGACCTACCTTCATTCCTTTTTTTGCTTCACTTTAGTTCCCTTTGATGCCTAAAAGGAAGAAGCCCCGTCACCTCGAATCCCCTATTCCAGATCTTGATCCGACTATGGAAGCTAACGGCTATTTCACGTTCTCAAGCCACGCCTTTAATGTTCAACCTCCTTTGCATAGTGTTTAACGATTTCACATACGGATTTGAACTCACAAGTGCTGAAGGTAAGCAAACTGAAAGAGGAATCACAAAGCTTAAATGGAAAGTTTGTTGCATTAAGCCGATTCATCTCTAGAGCGATGGATAAGTGTATACCATTCTTTGATGCATTAAAGAAGAGTAAGAAGAACTTTGAATGGAATCAGGACTGCCAAACTACTTTCGAAGAATTACTGCGACATATAAAGACACTACCGGTTCTATGTAAACTGGTAAACAGCGAGGACTTATTCATTTACCTTGTGTGGTATCTGCCCACATCTTAAGAGTAGCGCTTGTGCGTAAGGAAGCTAGGCTTCAACGACCCATTTACTTTATTAGTAAGCGATGCACTAGAGCTGAATGAAACTACCCGAAGTTGGAAAAGCTAGCATACTGCTTGCTTATAGAATCTAGGAAACTATGACTGTATTTCCAGGCTCATCCGATCAAGGCATTGACAGTTCAGCCCTTAAAACAGGTACTATATTCGCCCGAAACTTCAGGACGGCTTCTAAAGTGGAATATCGAGCTAAGCCAATATGAGGTGACTTACCATCCCTGGAGAGCAATTAACGGACATGCACTTGCTGACTTCATCACCCAGTTCACTATTTGGGATGATGAGGAGGACACAATGGTCATGGTATCCCACTGGAAATTGTTGTTGATGGTGCGTCAAACGAATTTTGCTCAGGAGCGAGAGTTGTGCTTGAAACTCCCAAAGGACGATCAATTTGTTACGCACTGAAGCTGGAATTTCTTGCCACCAACAATAAGGCGGAATACGAGGCATTGATAGTGGGATTAAAGATTGCGAAGGAGTTGGAAATAAAGACTTTGCATATTTACATCGACTCCCAACTAGTCATCTGCTAGGTCAGAAGGGACTATCAAGCTAAGGGCGTGAAATTTGACCCTTACTTGTCGAAAGCTTGGGGGTTGCTTAATGAAATTGAACACTATATAATACCTCACATTCCCAGAGAGAAGAATATAACGGCTGATTCACTAGCCAAGCTAGTTCAGTTCCGGAGAAGCAAAGCAAATGGGATTGATTCTAGTAGAAGTATTGACTACACCCAGCATAGATCAGATGGACGTCGATTAGGTTCTGGAGACTGCAGAAGAGGAAGAGTCATGGATGACATCGATAAATGACTACTTGCTCAAGAGGGTACTCCCCAAAGATTGAAATGAATGAAAGAGGCTTCTTCGAAAGGCACCACGATTTATAATGCAGGATGGAATGCTGTACAGGAGAGGATTCTCCTCCCCCTGCTCAAGTGTGTAACCAAAGATAAAGCTACGAAGATCCTGATGGAAATTCATGAAGGTAGCTGCGGTGACCACACTGGGGGCAGACACTAGCGAAGAAGATACCTCGCTAAGGATATTTTTGGCCAACAATAAACTGAGATACAGTAGACTACACTAGATGGTGCAATTGATGCCAGAGATTCTCAAAGATTCTGAGAGCTCTATCTTCAGAACTTACGCAAATGGTCAGTCCCTGAAATGACCCTCCTATTTCTACCTTAATTTCATAAGGATTTTTTTTTTACTTTTCATCAAAGGGAATTTAAATCAAATAGAAATCAAAATACCATACAAGCTATTGACATAGCCACTTATTTCTTTTCTAAGTAGGCAAATTAGGCAAAATCAGCAGTTCAGACGTCTAAATTCTTATGACAGACGTCTAAACTTAATCTCAGACGTCTAAATTATAATGACAGACGGCTCAGAGATCTAAAATTGAAACAGAGAGAAAAAGACATTTTGAACTAAATTCAGACATCTAAATTTTTGTGACAGACGTCTACATTTAACCTCAGACGTCTAAATTATTATGACTGACGTCTAAATTTAATCTCAGACATCTAAATTATTATGACTGACGTCTAAATTTGATCTCTATGTACATGCATATGCACATTTAATTTATATGTGTCTGGATGTCCACCTACATTCATTTGCACTTTTAAGTTTGATTTAAACTTCCTTTGAATTATCAGAGTCATTTTTCTTTCAAACAATTCAACCAGGATTCAAAACTTATTACCAATATAAATATATCAGTGTATCCCTAGTAATATACACATACATATGAAGATGTACGTGTTTCTCTTGTTTAAATTCAGAGTATATATATTTTTGTTAAACAAGAGTATTCTGCTTGATTTGGATTCTAGCAATTCTGACTAAAGTTAATTACTATATACTTTTGAATATTTGTAACAAGTCAGTAAATCCTATGCATATTTAATTTATATGAACTTGCTCATTCTAATTGATATTTTTTTTTATATCAATTTACCATGACAGTTAAATCTCAAGATTCTTGAGATTTTTATTTCAGATCATGGATCAAAGGTATTGATATTTGGCTAAGGCCAGAAATGATATATTCACCTATCATTTTCCACCTAGGTATTTTCTAAAAACTTTCTTATTTAAGATTCAATCTATGTGACTTGTTTGCCTTAATCTTAGCCCACATGACACATAGTGAGTTGTGTATTTGCATAAGATTTGCTATGTCAAGAATTTGAACTTAAAAATATTCACAAGAATAATTCCAGGTTTTCATAACTAAACTCAGATTTTTAACCTTCAAACATAAAGTTTTAAGTAACTTGAAATTAGCTAATACAATATATGTATATATACATATCCATTTCTCAAATACAGGCATATATCATTTACAGATTTTTACCATAATACTCAAATATATATTTTCTTGCATAGATTCAACTAAGTCTTTGGTTAATCCCAAACTTAATACATTGCTAGATTCAGTTAAAACAACTAAATAAATTCAAGCATTCAAGATCATTACATAACAACCAAATCATAACTATAAGAACTTCTCAGATTACATGCAAATAATTCCTTCTAAGTTCTTATTTAATTCTATTTAGCATGCTTATCCAATCATTCTCATTAGCCATAGCAGCTTCCTATTTAGAACCAGCATTCCCTGAAAGAGCATTAGAGGCTGCCCCATTTTAAATGAGACACCCCAGATGCCATAAGCAAACAAGGGTCAGATACAAGATCTGGTATGAGCAATATAAAAAATTCCATGATATTAAGTAAATGAGTGAGACATAAACATTTTGTATAAGTGGGCATAGCTTCTTTGATCAATTTGCCTGACTTGTTTATGATATATTGTGCATATATGATCAGTATTTAAGACTAATTATGTACACACGTTCAACCATGCAAACATACATTTCAAATAGAAATACTCAGGAACTATCATAGCTCCAGACCAACCATCTTAGGAATAACTCAAGTTCCTACTTCATCAATTTAAGGTTGCATTTACCAAATTAATTCCTAGCCTCATCTACCATAAAGGAATCACGGGGACACATTGCAATAAAATAATTCACAATATTGCACAAAGATCTCAGGGCTTAAACAAACCATGTGCCAACTTGCATACTTCAAATATGACAAGCATTCCAGCAGCCTTCTTGGCTCACAATCCTTAGTTTATTTACTAAGTGTTCATGTTTAATCCTATCATGAGATAGCTAGGTGACTAAATCCCAGTATACATGAAACATTACATAGAGTTTACAAGCATAATTTCAAGAACAAGCTAACATTCATGTCCAGGGAAAATCATATTTTCAAATATTTGGCTCAAAGAAAATACAAGAATATTTACAACTGGGAATAAAGACTAGGCATGTGGGTTAGTATTGTTTCATAAGCAACCATGTTTGAACTAAATTCAAGATCTAGTTTAAACAAGATTTCTGGCTCATGGGTTTTCTATTTGATCAAGGGTTCGACACTTTTGGATATTTCCATTGCAACCTCGAATCTTTCATTTGAGCCTCAGCACTTACACAAGTGTAATGCAACTCATTTACATTTTGATTTCTATATTTTCCATGCCATATCTAGACCAGTTACAAGTATCCTCTATTTACTTTCATGATTTCATACTTTTATATTTCTGGTGCAACCAAACAGAGCAAAATACTCAAACATCAAAGCAATCAAAACATTTAGAAACACCCATTAAAACATCCATTAAAACCATAGTAATGAAACCAAAAATATGTGGAAAAAAAATAACATAAGCTTGGCTGCCTCATAACAGGACTTAATGCCATGGGTTTAGTGAGATTACTCACAGAAAAATGCTTCTCTTGCTTAATCCAGAAAAGAAACCTTTTGCTTTTCTGCTTGCAAATATTTTACTTCTTTGTTTTCTTAAATGTCTTGGGTAGCAAATGATTTTTTTTTCTGGTTTATACTTGGATTTATAAGAGAGGTTTTCTAGGGTTTTATCATTGTAAAATCCCATTCCTACCCTGGCCAAGACTCATGCATTTTGTATTTCAGATTTGTTTATTTTTCTCCCTTAATACCCCGGCCATATGTGATACTTACTCCCTTTTTCTTTTCCAGAATATTATTATATTCTTCTTAGGTCATGATAATTGTGTGACATTGTCACTTGTTTATTTTCTAAAAATCCTCCTTTCTATTTTCTGCCTAAAGCAATTGTTTTGCTTGTAATTTACCTTTTGCTATTTTAGTGTTACACTTTCCCTTGCTTATTTCTTTTTAATATTTTCAGTACTTACAGACATGTATATTTGTATACATATCTTATCTAGGCTTATTTAATTCTTCCCTAATTTCAGAAACATATACACCTATATATGTATACAGGTTTTCAAATCCTTATAACATATTTTTAATTTTTCTGGGTTTTAAATAAAATATGTTTACTGAATTCAAAACCTATTTTTCTTATTTTCTGGGATGATTCATATAATTCCAGAAGTCAAATATCCATATCACAAAATCATGTTTGTAATGCTTTTTAATTCTTGTTTTAAATTCAAGAAATCTGGAGTTCTTCCTTGTGCCATATCAGTGTGCACGTGCACACATGCACACACACACACTTGCACACAATTAATTCCACATATTCCTATACAAATAAATTCATATATTTCAAAATCCAACCAAAATAAGATTCCATGAATTTCTGGGGCATTACAATCACCCTACCTTTTTAGGAATTGTGTCCTCACAATTTTCTCATTTTGACTTTAAACATTTCCAGATTTTTTTATTATAAAATCTATCAAACATTGCATAGCAAATAATTCAGTCAAAACAACCATACATATTAAACTTTTTAGGGATTTAGATTTTTACCTTCCACTGCAAAAAGCTTAGGGTAAACCATCTTTATCTTATCCTCTAACTCCCATGTACAATCATTAGGGTCTAGGCTCCATTGAACCTTTACCAATTTCAGAGTTTTGCTCCTCAACTTCTTTTCCTCTTTAGCTAAAATCCCCACTGGTTCTTTCTCATAGACCAAATTTGGATTTATTTGGACTTGAGTCGGTTTCTCTAGAATTTCCTCTCTATCATGCACCCATCTCCTAAGTTGTGATACATGAAATACATTGTGCATTGCACTCATCTCTTCTGGTAGCTCCAACTTATATGCTAATGAACCTATTCTTTCCAAAATCTTGTAAGGTCCAACATATCTTGGGGTAAGTTTTCCCTGCTTGCCAAACCTCAACACCTTCTTCATAGGTGAAAGTTTGATGAAAACATAATCACCAACTTCATATTCCACTTGCTTCCTCTTCCTGTCTACAAATCTCTTTTGCCTATCTTGAGCTGCTGCTATTCTTTTTCTTATTAACCCAATTTTCTCTGTAGTTTCTTTAACATATTCAGGTCCTAGAACAGCCCTTTCCCCAGTCTCTACCCAACATATAGGTGATAAACATGGCTTACCATATAAGGCTTCAAATGGTGCCATCCCTATGGTGCTTTGGTAACTGTTATTGTATGTGAATTCAGCTAAATGGAGGTGGTCTTCCCAGTTGCCTCCAAAGTCCAGTGTACATGCTCTCAACAAATCCTCTAAGACTTTGTTCACCACCTCAGTTTGACCATCTGATTGTGGATGGTAGGCAGTGCTTAAGTACAATTCACTCCCCATGGCCTCTTGAAAACTTTTCCAAAACCTTAAGGTGAAGATGGTATCCCTATCACTCACAATGGTTTTGGGTATGCCATGCAACCTTACTACCTCTTTCATGAATATTTGAGCCAATTTTGGAGCATTTCTATCTGTTTTAACTGGGATAAAATGTGCTACCTTAGTTAGCCTATCCACTATTACTCATATACTTGTGTTTCCCCTCTTAGATCTAGGCAGACCATCTATGAAATCCATAGATATATCCTCCCACTTCCACTGTGGTATGCCTAGAGGTTGTAATAGTCCTGATGGCCTTTGTGTCTCTGCCTTGACTTGTTGACAAGTCATGCACCTTGCAACATGTCTGGCCACATCGGACTTCATCCCCTTCCACCAAAGATTTCTTTTCAAATTTTGATACATCTTGGTGCTGCCTGGATGTATGGAATATTTGCTCCTATGATATTCATTAAGTATCTCTTCCTTCAATCCTATATCCTTTGGAACACATATTCTACCTTTATGTCTTAAGTAACCATTTTTATCAGTGTGGTAGTTTGCTACTTCTTCTCCTTTTTCTATTAGAGTTTTCTTTTCTAATAAATCTGGATCTTCCTCTTGCATTTTCCCCACTTTCAAAATTAAATCTGATTGCAAAGTTATCAAACTTAATTTTCCTCTATTCCCTTCTTCAATCATATTCATGTTTACCTCACTGTTTTCCTCAATTTCCAAATCAGTAAGTAGAGATAAATTTCTAAACTCTTCTATCATTAACATGGCTACTTTTGCATGCTGCCTGCTCAAAGCATCTGCAACCTTCTTAGCTTTTCCTGGAGTATAAAGTATATCTAGATCATAGGCAGCTAGGAACTCTACCCACCTATGTTGCCTCATGTTCAAATCTTTTTGTGAGAATAAATATTTCAATGCCTTATGATCAGTGTACAAAATGAATTTGGCACCTAACAAATAATGTCTCCAAAGTTTCAAAGCATACACAACTGCTGCTAGTTCAAGATCATGGGTTGCATATCTTGTTTCATGTGGCTTTAATTGCCTAGATGCATAGGCTACCACCTGGTCTTGCTGCATCAACACAGCCCCTAACCCAGAGCCACTTGCATCAGTGTACACAACTAAGTTTTCATTTTCTTCTGGCACTCTCAATACTGGTGCATTAATCAGAGCTTCTTTTATTTTGATAAAAGCTTGCTCACATTTCTCTGTCCATACAAAGGCTTGGTTCTTTCTAGTTAAATTGGTAAGGGGTGATGATATTTTTGAGAAATCTTTTATAAATCTCCTATAATATCCTGCCATCCCCATAAAGGATCTAATCTCACTGATGGTACTAGGCCTTTTCCATGCTTGGATTGCCACTACCTTATTGGCGTTTACTGATATTCCTTTGGCAGAGATAACATGCCCAAGAAAATGTACTTCTTCCTTCCAAAATGCACATTTTGAAAATTTTGCCTTTAAATCATTTTCCCTTAGTCTTGACAAAACTAAATGCAAATGATTTTTATGCTCTTCCACTATCTTGGAATAAATCAAAATGTCATCAATAAAAATCAGTACAAACTTGTCTAAATAATCTCTAAATATTCTATTCATTAAATCAACAAAATAGGAAGGAGCATTTGTCAAGCCAAATGGCATAACCATAAATTCATATAAGCCATATCTTGTGTTAAATGTAGTATACTTAACACTTGAGTCTTCAACCTTCATTTGATGGAATCCTGATGCTAAGTCTAGTCTAGAAAATATTTTAGCTTCACTGAGTTGGTCAAAGAGATCATCTATTCTAGGCAATGGGTATTTGTTCTTGATGGTTACTTTATTTAGTTCTTTGTAATCTATGCACATTCTCAAGGTACCATCATGTTTTCTTACAAACACTACGGGAGAACCCCAGCAGGAATTGCTTGGCCTTATAAATCCCTTGCCTTCTAATTATTCCAACTGATTTTTCAATTCTTTCAGTTCACTTGGCCCCATTCTATAAGGTTTCTTGATTATTGGGCTTGCCCCTGGAATGAGATTAATTTGGAACTCAACTGGTCTGTGGTGTGGAACACCCTTAACTTCCCCAAACACATCCAAGTATTCATTAACTATGGGAATTTCTTCAATGGTTAGTTCACTGAGATCTTTTTCTAAGTCAACTAAATGATATAATTTCCCTTCCTTAGCTACTTCACATAGAACTGTGATCCTCCGGCCTCTAGAATTTTGCAATGATATGGTGGATGAGTCTAAATTAATTATGGCTTTAAATTGCCTTAACCAATCTACCCCCAATATAACTCCTATATTTGGGTAATTTAAAACATATAAATTGGAAATAAAAATATTTCCTCGTATGTTTAACTCCACATCCACACAATTCATATTCAAAACACTAGAACTCCCTAAGGGACTTTGTACAAGCAATGGGGTTTCAACCAATTTTCAGTTTAATTTAACACTTTAACTATTTCATAAGAAATCAAAGAGTGAGTTGCTCCAGTATCATATACTACTGGTATGGGTATGGCACAAATAAGTAATGTACCTTCCACTTGGCCATGATTTTCAGCATCAATTTTCACTGCAGATTTGCCTTTACCTTCCAAAGTTGCCAATTTCCCTTGCTGTTTATTCTCAGGACAGTTCCTCTTCATATACCCCTCTTTCCCACATAGGTAGCATTTGAAGGCTCCTCCTTTTAACTCTGGGCACCTTGGTTTGATGTGTCCTTCTTTACCACAATGATGGCAAACCAATTTCTTCTTAGCATCATTGGCTTTTGTGTCTTTGCCCTTCTTGTTGTCTACCTCCTCCTTCTTTTTATCATAAGGGTGATATCTTCCCTTATCCTTCTTGTTGTTGCTCTTAAAATTCCTATATTTCTCTCTTTCTTTGTCATGTTGTTCCAGTTTCAATGCCAGATCAATTACTTGATCAAAAGTTCTATCTGCATATGGTAGCATAGCTCTGCTAAGTCCTGGGTTCAAACCTTTTATATACCTATCATTTTTGGATGCTTCATCTGCCACTAGCATTGCTCCATAATTAGATAGCCCCTCAAACTTTTGAGTGTATTCAGTGACATTCAAAGTTCCCTGCCTAAGTTTGATAAATTCTTCAAGCAAAGTGGTCTTGGCTGATGCTGGTACAAATCTTGCCTCCAACATCTCCTTGAACTGATTCCAAGTGATCTCATTTTCATTTCTTCCAGCTATGATCACCTCCCACCAGCTTAAAGCTACCCCTTTCAGTTGTCTTGAAGCTACTTGCCTCTTCCTTTGATCATCTAACTGCATGTCATTGAAAATCCTATCAAGTGTTCTCAACCATGCTTGAATTTCCATCACACTCTCAGTTCCTTCAAAACTCCTGCCTCCCAAATTGGAATAAGTCTTCAGTAGTTTTGAAAGCTCTTCATGTGGGTTCTCAGGCCTATGCCCAATTCCATCTCTTAAAACCCTCACAAATTCTTGCATATCAAGCATTTGTGGTGCACTGGGTCCTGCATTATGATGAGATCCTCTTCCTACCATGGTCTGCTAACTAAGTTCTGGGAAAATGGTATTAGTATATTATGAGTACTTCTATAATTACTATTTTCTTATCTAAATTATTTCATCCAAAACAAACAGACATAATACATTTCTATAATACTTAGCAATCAATGCAACCAAGTGCTCTGATACCAACTGAAATGACCCTCCTATTTCTACCTTAATTTCATAAGGATTTTTTTTTACTTTTCATCAAAGGGAATTTAAATCAAATAGAAATCAAAATACCATACAAGCTATTGACATAGCCACTTATTTCTTTTCTAAGTAGGCAAATTAGGCAAAATCAGCAGTTCAGACGTCTAAATTCTTATGACAGACGTCTAAACTTAATCTCAGACGTCTAAATTATAATGACAGACGGCTCAGAGATCTAAAATTGAAACAGAGAGAAAAAGACATTTTGAACTAAATTCAGACATCTAAATTTTTGTGATAGACGTCTACATTTAACCTCAGACGTCTAAATTATTATGACTGACGTCTAAATTTAATCTCAGACGTCTAAATTATTATGACTGACGTCTAAATTTGATCTCTATGTACATGCATATGCACATTTAATTTATATGTGTCTGGATGTCCACCCACATTCATTTGCACTTTTAAGTTTGATTTAAACTTCCTTTGAATTATCAGAGTCATTTTTCTTTCAAACAATTCAACCAGGATTCAAAACTTATTACCAATATAAATATATCAGTGTATCCTTAGTAATATACACATACATATGAAGATGTACGTGTTTCTCTTGTTTAAATTTAGAGTATATATATTTTTGTTAAACAAGAGTATTCTGCTTGATTTGGATTCTAGCAATTCTGACTAAAGTTAATTACTATATACTTTTGAATATTTGTAACAAGTCAGTAAATCCTATGCATATTTAATTTATATGAACTTGCTCATTCTAATTGATATTTTTTTATATCAATTTACCATGACAGTTAAATCTCAAGATTCTTGAGATTTTTATTTCAGATCATGGATCAAAGGTATTGATATTTGGCTAAGGCCAGAAATGATATATTCACTTATCATTTTCCACCCAGGTATTTTCTAAAAACTTTCTTATTTAAGATTCAATCTATGTGACTTGTTTGCCTTAATCTTAGCCCACATGACACATAGTGAGTTGTGTATTTGCATAAGATTTGCTATGTCAAGAATTTGAACTTAAAAATATTCACAAGAATAATTCCAGGTTTTCATAACTAAACTCAGATTTTTAACCTTCAAACATAAAGTTTTAAGTAACTTGAAATTAGCTAATACAATATATGTATATATACATATCCATTTCTCAAATACAGGCATATATCATTTACAGATTTTTACCATAATACTCAAATATATATTTTCTTACATAGATTCAACTAAGTCTTTGGTTAATCCCAAACTTAATACATTGCTAGATTCAGTTAAAACAACTAAATAAATTCAAGCATTCAAGATCATTACATAACAACCAAAGCATAACTATAAAAACTTCTCAGATTACATGCAAATAATTCCTTCTAAGTTCTTATTTAATTCTATTTAGCATGCTTATCCAATCATTCTCATTAGCCATAGCAGCTTCCTATTTAGAACCAGCATTCCCTGAAAGAGCATTAGAGGCTGCCCCATTTTAAATGAGACACCCCAGATGCCATAAGCAAACAAGGGTCAGATACAAGATCTGGTATGAGCAATATCAAAAATTCCATGATATTAAGTAAATGAGTGAGACATAAACATTTTGTATAAGTGGGCATAGCTTCTTTGATCAATTTGCCTGACTTGTTTATGATATATTGTGCATATATGATCAGTATTTAAGACTAATTATGTACACACGTTCAACCATGCAAACATACATTTCAAATAGAAATACTCAGGAACTATCATAGCTCCAGACCAACCATCTTAGGAATAACTCAAGTTCCTACTTCATCAATTTAAGGTTGCATTTACCAAATTAATTCCTAGCCTCATCTGCCATAAAGGAATCACGGGGACACATTGCAATAAAATAATTCACAATATTGCACAAAGATCTCAGGGCTTAAACAAACCATGTGCCAACTTGCATACTTCAAATATGACAAGCATTCCAGCAGCCTTCTTGGCTCACAATCCTTAGTTTATTTACTAAGTGTTCATGTTTAATCCTATCATGAGATAGCTAGGTGACTAAATCCCAATATACATGAAACATTACATAGATTTTACAAGCATAATTTCAAGAACAAGCTAACATTCATGTCCAGGGAAAATCATATTTTCAAATATTTGGCTCAAAGAAAATACAAGAATATTTACAACTAGGAATAAAGACTAGGCATGTGGGTTAGTATTGTTTCATAAGCAACCATGTTTGAACTAAATTCAAGATCTAGTTTAAACAAGATTTCTGGCTCATGGGTTTTCTATTTGATCAAGGGTTCAGCACTTTTGGATATTTCCATTGCAACCTCGAATCTTTCATTTGAGCCTCAGCACTTACACAAGTGTAATGCAACTCATTTACATTTTGATTTCTATATTTTCCATGCCATATCTAGACCAGTTACAAGTATCCTCTAT
This sequence comes from Allium fistulosum, assembly GCA_030737815.1. Classification (NCBI taxonomy): domain Eukaryota; kingdom Viridiplantae; phylum Streptophyta; class Magnoliopsida; order Asparagales; family Amaryllidaceae; genus Allium; species Allium fistulosum. The sequence goes on from CM060908.1 coordinate 943,300,731, forward strand.
TTACTTTCATGATTTCATACTTTTATATTTCTGGGGCAACCAAACAGAGCAAAATACTCAAACATCAAAGCAATCAAAACATTCAGAAACACCCATTAAAACATCCATTAAAACCATAGTAATGAAACCAAAAATATGTGGAAAAAAAAATAACATAAGCTTGGCTGCCTCATAACAGGACTTAATGCCATGGGTTTAGTGAGATTACTCACAGAAAAATGCTTCTCTTGCTTAATCCAGAAAAGAAACCTTTTGCTTTTCTGCTTGCAAATATTTTACTTCTTTGTTTTCTTAAATGTCTTGGGTAGCAAATGATTTTTTTTCTGGTTTATACTTGGATTTATAAGAGAGGTTTTCTAGGGTTTTATCATTGTAAAATCCCATTCCTACCCTGGCTAAGACTCATGCATTTTGTATTTCAGATTTGTTTATTTTTCTCCCTTAATACCCCGGCCATATGTGATACTTACTCCCCTTTTTCTTTTCCAGAATATTATTATATTCTTCTTAGGTCATGATAATTGTGTGACATTGTCACTTGTTTATTTTCTAAAAATCCTCCTTTCTATTTTCTGCCTAAAGCAATTGTTTTGCTTGTAATTTACCTTTTGCTATTTTAGTGTTACACTTTCCCTTGCTTATTTCTTTTTAATATTTTCAGTACTTACAGACATGTATATTTGTATACATATCTTATCTAGGCTTATCTAATTCTTCCCTAATTTCAGAAACATATACACCTATATATGTATACAGGTTTTCAAATCCTTATAACATATTTTTAATTTTTCTGGGTTTTAAATAAAATATGTTTACTGAATTCAAAACCTATTTTTCTTATTTTCTGGGATGATTCATATAATTCCAGAAGTCAAATATCCATATCACAAAATCATGTTTGTAATGCTTTTTAATTCTTGTTTTAAATTCAAGAAATCTGGAGTTCTTCCTTGTGCCATATCAGTGTGCACGTGCACACATGCACACACACACTTGCACACAATTAATTCCACATATTCCTATACAAATAAATTCATATATTTCAAAATCCAACCAAAATAAGATTCCATGAATTTCTGGGGCATTACAGTCCCTGGCCATTTTTGATTTGGGGAATCGATATAATCAGTGTACTACCGATAGAAAAAGGAGGAGCCAAGTACGCTATTGTTGTAGTTAATTACTCTGGAAAATAGCTGAAGCAAAACTGCTTGCCATGATTAATACTAAAAAAAGTAATTAATAATTTAATGAAAAATATTATTTGCAAGTTTGGAGTACCACAGAAAATTATAATGGACAACGGGACTCAGTTTTAGAGCGTTGAGTTCAAGGACTTTTGCAAGTGTTACTGGATCAAGAAGATCTTTTCTATGGTAGCATGCCCACAAGCAAGTGGAAGTCGTGAACAAAATCATCAAATCCACCGTAAAGAAGCACTGATTAGAGCTAAAGGAAATTCAGTTACCGAGCTTTCACTCACACTATGGGCTTACAGGACAACACACAAATATGCAACTGGGCACTCATCGTTCGCCTTGGCATATGGTTCATAAGCTATGATCCTAGTGGAACTAGAAGTCCCCTCTCATCGCAAAAGACACTTCAATCAGAGAGAGAATGAATAGCTACTGCTCGCCCTTGACCAAATCAACGAGAAGCGAGAAGAAGCCAAATTGAGGATCATTGCTCACAATAAAATAGTGGCTCGCCACTTTAATGCCAAGGTTCACAGCCGTACCTTCGAAGTGGGAGATCTCGTCTTAAGACAAATCTTCTTAGGTACAAGAGCGCTCGGCCCAAACTAGGAAGGACCGTATGTGATCGACCAGAAGCTTAGAGACGAAACATTCAAGCTAGCTAGAGTAGATAGAGTTCCCATCCCGCATGCTTGGAACATCGACTCACTACGGCACTACTATATCTAGTTTTCCTTATTTTTGCAAATAAGCCATCTAGAGACACTGGGGGCATTTTAAAAAGGCAGGACTTCCATTTCTTCCATTTATCAATAAAGTTAGTTTCTTGAACCAAGGCAACTTGTTCTTGTAAGCAAATCTGCTGAGTCGATGGGGAAAATCGACTCAAACCATTGATTCGACAGAGAAAATCAACTCAAACCACTGGATCAATGGAGAAAATTGATCCCAATCGTCTAAGAACCAACGTTGCTCTGGTAGTGTCGAGAAGATCCAAACCGCTGAGTCGACATGGAAATTAACTCAAACCGCCGAGTCGACGGGGAAAATTGATCTGAACCTTCTGAGAACCGGTGTTGTCCCAAGACTGGCAATGTCGAGAAGATCTAAACCGATGGATCGACGAGTCGTATCGATCCTCAACCTTTTGAGAACCAACGTTGTCCCAAGACTGGCAATGTCAAGGAAGGTCAAAATCGCCAGATCGGTGGGTCATATCATCCCTTAAACTCTTGAGAACAGCGTTGCTTCGGCAACATTAGGGAAGGACTAAACCACTGAGTCGACGGGGAAAATTCTCTCGAACTGCCAAATCGACGGGGAAAATCGATCCCAACCTTCTGAGAACCCGACGTTACTCCGGTTGGGGGCAACCGAACGAATTGCCCAGGATGTTAAATCTCTCATAAGATGTACATATCTTAACATTTAGCCTTGTGGATAAGGGGACGCATACCAACACTTAGTCCAAAAGAATTCGACCTAATCAGAACAGGAACGGCCGTAGAGTTGGCTAAAAACACAGTTCTGTTGTGCCAAATAGATTATTTTGGTGATAAAAAAAGAGCTAAGTAATAGAATATGCTAGAGCAATTGCAAGAATATTATTTACATGCATAGAATTGCAGTAAATAAACATATGGCATAGAAACATAAGTATATAATATAAGAAATGTAGTACAAGAAATCATATTATATACACGGACAGTCAAACATAAACAGGCACGGTACATGAAATGCAAAAAGTATACAAGAGAGATTACAAAGGTAAAGCTAATCTTTCTTTATTACTAAAATCTTTTATGTATAGGACAAACAGTGGGGGCCGTGCCCGCACAATATCATCATGTTTTAGACACAAAAAACAAAATACATACTCAATCCCAACAAAACACAAAAAAACCAAATGATCAATCCGTGAAATATTGAGTCTTCACTTCTTGCCACCTCAGCTGCCTTTACCATCCTTTCCTGGATGGGTTGTGAGCTTTTTCGCCCTTTGGGTTCCTTAGTAGGGGAGTGCTACCTTTTGAATTAGTGGACTCTTCACCCGCAATAGTACCGGGCTCCTCGGACTTTACGGCGGGATCACTAGTGTGCTTCAGCGGCCTGATCTTGAAAGTGGGAACTTTCTGATGGGAGCGTGTCACTTTTGAAGATGCAAGCTTGGTGGTCCCAGACTCTTTTATCACATGAATTTTCTCCATGTCTTTCTTCAACCACTCAGCCATTGTTTGGTGCTCGATCAGCTCAGAAGCACCCATAATAAAAACATCCTCCTCTTGAGAGACAAAAATGTCCTCCAAGCTCTCTAAAATGGCGATCTTTTCGAAACAGGACCCGGGCCGTAATTGGAAATAGGAACAGATGTAGAAAGCTCCACAGAGACAGTGGTTGGCGTAGTAAAGATCGCTTTGGTCTCCGAACCATGCGTAGCTGGAGACAGAGGAGGTAAGTGAGGTTTACCTACAAGTTAGAAAACAGAGTGATAAAGTTTAATGATGGATCCTTGTAAGAATTCAAGCTTCACGAGGACTGGAGAAACAAGAGATATATTTGTAGCATGATCCTATTGGGATAAGATGAACTCGCCTTCTTCAGTCTTGTGCTCCCTAGGCTGGACCATAACAGGAGGAATGTATTGCTTATGGGGATACCCATTAATAAAGCCGAATGAATGCAAGTAATTGTAGAGCTAACTCGCATAGAAGCAAGAGCTTTGGTAGCAACGACAGTAGCAGGATCGGCAGCATCTTTAACAATGATAGCTTTTATGATGAAAAGAGATCCAATATCTTCAGCGTCAAGATACGTGGCCATCGGCTCTTCTTTGGAGCGATTGGCTCCAACCTTCGCAGATTCGCATAGCACTTCCTCCCAAGCACTTCAGGATAGTCGTTCTTCAACCATCTCAGATTCTTGAACATGACTACATTAGTATATAAGTACATCATGTTGGCATCAAGCTCGGCCAGGATCTTGGAATTCTCATCTTGAAGCTCTTTTATTGAAATTTCAAGCTCAAAGTCACTGTCGAGCTTTGCCATGGACAGCTCATCCACCACCTTAGAGAGTTTTTTCTATTTGTCAACAAGCTCTGATTCTCCTCACGGAGTCTAATGATTTTAACGGCTTGCTCAACAACGGTCAAATCCCAGGCCAAGATGGTTTGGTCCTTAGCGGTAATTTTCATTTTCAACTCAGCACCCTCCTCATATGTGAGCTTTAAATTGTTGCGCATTACCATTTCAGTTTTCTCATGAACGCGCTTTAACTCTATCATCGGATTGTCAGTACTTTCTTTTTGTTTCTATGCAAGGTCTCTCTCTTATAACCTTGAGCAAATTATCTTTCGGCTCCTTAAGCATTCGCTTGAAGGCCTCTCACTCAGACTCGAAGGATTAGATGTTCATATAGTTTATCTTATTAACTTCAGAGAAAGTTATGCACAATTTCTTCCATTTACACCCTTCGTCGATGCACTGCTCGACATACTTTAGACTTTACATCACCACCTCTTTCGGCGTGTATGAGATATCTTGATCAAACTTGACATCGTGTATAAAGAGATTGGGGAATGTAGCCGATAAGCGTGGAGGACCAGTTGGAAAATTAAAGGAGGGAGTGGAGATTCCCCTAGATGTAGGCGGGATGGTCATAACCATAGCTTGGGAGACTGGAACTTGTTGGATAGAAGAAGTTTGAGCCTTTGTACGAGTGTAGAAGTAGGCTATGGTGCTCGAAGGAATATCTAAGGCACTTAGCAGGGTCGCAAGATAGCTCACCTTCAATGTCTCTCTTCTTTCTCTCCTTCTCTCTCCCCATTTCCTGCTCTCTATCTGCCATGCGAGCCTCATTATACTCACGGTCTTTCCTCCTTCTCCTTTCTTCCTGAAATTCATAGCGACGCGGAGGGTTTGGATTAGGAGTTTGGCTTCTGTGTTCACTGGCATGTCGAGAGAAATTTTCATAATATCTATGGCCCATGGAACCTGAAACAAGGAAGAAAACATTATTAATATTGGAATTTCGAAGAAAAACTCAATGCAAGAATGAGTGTCGGTGATCCTAGTGAAGTGTAGCCATTGACCCATTAAGTACTCTACCAACTATATTGACAAGATATTAAAGTGGGGGTCTCTCCACCTTTGCTTACAAAGTCCACTAGCGAAAGAGAGAATTCTGAACTGACATCCCTTAGAACTTCACTAAAGGTGAAGTTGATCTCACCAATGTTACTTAAGCCAACGAAGATATCGCTAATATGGTGGGATCGGGGAAAAATCTCTATTGAAGGCAATGCAAAATGATCTCCGGTTGTCTTGGAAGTTTCTACGGCAGTTTGTTCCAAAATAGGCGAGCTAGGAAGATTAGTATTTATCTCGGGTGATTCACCAAACGATTCATCCCCTTCTTCGCTAGCACGATAGTCATTATCACTATCACCGGCATCCACTTCTTCCACGACCACTTTCTTTCCTTATCTCCTTGGGAGTCCCTCATCTTCTTCTAAGATCAGAGACATCCTTGCACCTTCGTATCTACCGCTTGGAATGCGGCTTCAATAGGCCCTACAAGCTCTTTAATCATGGGCTCCTCTTCATGTGCCTCTCCAAAGGGACCCTTTACTTCATCTTGAACATTCTCGCTGGAGATACAAGTGGGGTAGAGGAACGGGTATGAGCCATAGAGCCGCTTTGCACTGGAGACTTAGCAATAGAAAATCTATCCTGGCGGAGCAGACCAAACCGCCGTAGATTTTCATTTGTAAGAAGGAATGCAATAGTGCGTCGGTTGGGTCTAACTGCCTTTAAACCATTGAGTGTTCTCTTATGTTCATCACTATCGTTGCCTACGAGGAAACACATATTAAGTTAGAAATTTAGAAATCCCGACACGAGAGAGATTAGAGGAAAGGAACATACATCCAGATAGTCAGGGCCGGTTGAATCCGACAGGGCATTGCATGAAGAAATATCCATTCTTGAAATAAGAACGTTTGTTGTGAAGCTTCTCAATCACTTTACATCCCCTCTAGGCTTTGATTACCAGATTGGATGGGGAATCCTACCTTATAATGAATCGAAGGAGATAGATACGTAAGCTCATCGAATCTTGGAGGTCGGTTGAATCTACTCATGAAGAGGACGTACAACGAGCTCAAAAGAGAATAGCCATTTGGATGAACATATAACAGAGCCAGTCCAAGTTCCTGCAGCACCGTCATAAGGAAAGGATTGAACAGCGGGACAACACTACCTAAGCACATGTATCTATTGCAAGTTGTGAAGTTTGATGGGGGATTATGAGTGAATTTAGCCCTTGTTGGCAGATAAACATCACCCTTAGGGATTCCGTATTGGGGACACATATTTCGGAGTGACTTGGTAGAAAGAATTGAAGGCACCTGCTTCGATGGGTTGTTCAAATTTCTCAATCCCGAAGGTAGCCGACTGAGTACCGGCTCAACTGGAACTATTTGGCTTTGGGACTCAAAAGTTTCAGGGTGACCTGGCCCGATAGGAATAGATGGCGAAGCATGAGCTATAGAAGACCCAGCTCTGGGAAGAGTAGACGTTCCTTCGCAAGACTTAAAACGAGGTGATTGGCGAGTCATTGTAAACAATTAAATTTGACGTTCAACACTGGTCAGGTATGTTTTACTTTGAATAATAAACCCATGTAACCAACACTTGGAATCTAAAGGATATGGACGTATGTTGACCAATCAGATTCTGAGCATTGACCGGGGCAAGTGCAGTGTGTTAACATATGCAGTATGACTCCAGTATCCTGTACAACATGAACGGACCATCCTGTGTAGATAGCTCACTCGTGCTTGAAAAACGAGCCGCATTGTACTTTGAAATTATATTTTGGAATTTACCCGTTATCGATAAGTAATCAAAAATGGAGCCGCTATCCGAAGCGAGGCGGAAAGCTTTTCTTTTTAGGATCACTGGAAGTGCAGAAGTGGGAAAAGCGATACAATGGGATCATCCACTATGTCCCATTTTGGAATAAATCGTTGCACTAGAATTCAGTCAACGATCGGGACATAGCCAAGTTTCGAAGAGAAATAGTTGAATCTGGAAAAAGAACTTGTCTATGGAACTATGTGCATTCGACCGGGGCAAAACTCAACTACACCACCGATCAAACACAACCCAAAATTCATCCATCTCCCTTCAATTGCAATCAACTAAACCCCTATCGCCATCACCATCGTCGACGTCATTAAGCAAATCACCGCCAACCTCAATTTCAAAATCAAGTGGAGTAGGATTTTAAAGTTGGATCGAGCTCGAGTTTTCCAGGTGGTGGATCTAGTAGCGGTGATGCTAATGAACGGCGGCTATAAGCTTCAGACGGCAGTGACAGATGGTGGTAGTGGTAGGAGTTGATCGATGGCGGAGTAGATCAGGTCGTGGGAGTAGATCAGGTCGTGAGAGGCAAATGGCTCGGGTGTAAGGCAAAAAGAAATGAAAAAACTTAGAAAGATTTTCTAAGTGTTGAGTTATATAGGTCGGTGGGAAACCTTATAGCTCTGTACCGAGATATATAGCTCGATGCCTTGTTGTTTTACTCCCATACACATCATTCAGAAGGCACAACAAAGAGAAGGTATGCTAATCTACAGCGTGTAGCGATCTTCGAAGTGCATACCATGTTCTCAAATGCAAAAGGATGAAGTTCCAAATATAACTTAACCAAACAGTTCAACGAAGTGATAACTAAATCTCGAGACAGCACTTGGGCGATCAACTAGAGTTTACAGGATAGCAATTTAGAACTTGTCTCGATCCAAAGCATGCTTTGTTTTCAACGAAAGCATACTCTATAGGGGCAAGTGTTAACCGGGTTTTTAACCAAGTAGAAGTCAAAGGAAGTTAGAATGTGAAGATGAAAAAAATATGTCTCGAAAACTTGGAAGCACACTTAGAAAGAATAGAGAATCACCTTGGAGGAATTTCATATGAATTAGAGTTAAGGACATAGCTCGATACCGAGCTATGTAGGTCGGTATCGACAAATAAATCCCCTCCGGATCACCTCCTAAACTCCACACTTCTCATATACTTCTCTAATAGCTTGTGATCAAGTGGTTTTCCCAAAGTATAGATGATTAATTCCACTTGATGAGAAAAAAGCCAAGAAAGCAGGGTAACTCAAGTGATAGAAGAAATATTACTAGAATCAACCAAAAGTCAATGAAAAGTGCTTGGAACCTATTAAATAGAAGATAGAAGAGCAGAGCAAGAGTTGAATTTGGGATTGCATGAACAATTATAGTTTGGTACCGAGCTATATAGATCGGTATTAGCCTATCATATTGGGTCATGGTGCTCTAGTTTCTCTTGTACAACATCGAGTCTTCATCTAGACTCCAGTGCAAGCAAGCTTCTAACCTACTACTTCTGTTTTCCTATAAATACCAACCAAACTGCAACCAAAGAAGGATCTATTTTCTACAAACCACATAGTGGATGCTCAACCTCTTCTTCAACTCCTACCTCTACACAATAGCCACCTAGAGCTACTGTTGGCAATTCTTAGCCATAGAACTTGTCAAGCCCTTGTACTAGTGACTTATACTCTCTCTAATCCTATGTAATTTCATACAAACTGTCTCAAATCAACAATCAATAAAGCTATAAGTGGACGTAGGCCAAAGATTGCCGAATCCCTATAAAAACCTTGTTTCTGCAATCTGTTTTCTTTTATTTTCAATACTATCTGCTAGATCTAAGTCCTACAGATTTTATAACTCAATCTTGGGCGTTGATCCATTTTTGGTGTCAACAAGAATGTAACATCCCAAAAATTTAACAGAAATTTAATAAGAAAATTAAAATTTAACCAAAACAAAGACTAGAAAGAAAATTTTCACAAACGTCTGAATTTGCGTTCATAACAATTTTTATACGTAACACTTCAAAATTTGAGTTAATACGGAAAAGTTATGGATGTTGGAAGGATTGAAAGTAGAATAATAATTTAAAAATAAAAATACAAAAATTAACACTAGGACTGGTCGACCGGTGGTGGTCGACCTAGGGTTTAAGGCGGATGACCGTAACTATGCAAAAATCGATGGTGGATGACGTGTTCGAACGGTGGTGATTGGTTACTTTGTAGCCAAGTATCAGATGAGCGTGCTTGATCTGTGTAAAGACTCATCAACCTAAATCCAATGACATAAACTATTCACCAACCCCTATAAATTTAAGCCTAATCTAACCGTAAAATTCATATAACAGTTTACTGTATCAAAATTTTGTCCAATTCTAACCTCTCTACTAACCTTAAAAAATAAAAATAAAATCAAACTAGAAGAACATAATAAATTGGATCTAGATGAAGCAAGTAGAACAAGCATACGGAGGGGCAATTCTCAAGCAGAGGAAGTAGGAAAAGCTTAGGCCTGAGGTGAGCGGGAACAAATTTGATTAGATGATTATTACTGTTATTTTTAATCTATTCTACTTGATTTGTGTGTTAGTAAATCTAAGATTGAAATTGTAAAACCCTAATTTGAAACTTATAATCTATGGTAGAGTTGAAATCACCGTAGTTTGTTAAAACTATATTGATGCTAGCATACTTTCTTTCTATTTAAACTGTAAACCTTAAAGTCAGCAATCCCTAAATACTTAAACCCTAAATTGGGCAAATCGATATTGAAATCGAGAATACAGACTGGTCAAACTAGTGCTTAGGTTTCACTACAAACTAAAATCAACAAATCGAAATTAACATAAGTAAAACCGACATTAAAATCAACATCGTAAATTTAGAAACCATAAAATTTAGTCTACGACCAGTCCACCACTGATCTGTGGTGATCGATCAGTAGCGGTCGACCGGTTAGGGTTAGCTCCGGTAAACGTGTAAATTGCAAAATTTGGACCTCGACCTAAGTCCAACTTAACAATAAAAGTTTATTCGAATGTTGATTATTTGTGAGCCTATTTACAGCTATTAGGATGTCTATTAGGAGTAATAGGGAAGCTGGTTCCCTATGAGAGGACGTTAGGTCATTACGATGTTAGGTAAATGTTCTTTACCCAATTTGGGATCGAGTAATTGTGTAACACCCCTAATTTTGATTAACATTATTTAGGATATTTAATTAGATAAATTAAATAAAATAATATAAGAGGATAAAGAGATTGAGTCGGGCCTTAATTTATGAACTAATAAGATTGATTAGAATGTTAATAAGAATGAGGATTTATGAGAAGGGCAAAATAGGAAAAAAAACTATATTTCCTTAACATACACCCTTCCATTCTCATTTCCTCCCTCATATTCACTCATACAAACGAAAATAGAGAAGAGGCCAGTTATTGCTAGGAGAAACAAGTGAAGAAAGCTAAGAAACTTAAGGAAAATGCTAAGGAGGAATCTAACCAACTCAAACCTCTAAATCCTTTTCAAATCAAAGTGAATAATGATAACTCATCTCAAGTTTGCTTATTTAATTTCAGTTTTATGATTAAATCTGAATCTTATGATTGTTTTATGTCATGTTTTGAATGATTGGTTGAATATATGCTTGAATGATGAATTATTGGATTTATTATGAAATTATTTAATAGATTTTAAGAGTGCAGACCTAGTTTATGACATCCATTCGACTTGAAACTTTGATATGATGTTGGAAACATTATTATAGAAATTTGTTTTTAATTTCATAATTTTTCAACCAAGTATGAATATTTTGTGAATTTCTTCAGTGAAGAAAATGGTTTATTTTGGGTTTTAATTATTAAAAATAATCAAATAATATTTTTGGCCTCGAAATTTTTATATATTGAAGAATATATAGATTCTAATTATTCGTGACTTTTGGGGATTTTTTCCAAATGTTTATGATTTATTATGAATTTATTAGGCTAGAAAAGCTTAATGATTATATTAAAATATTAATATAAAATTATTGGTGTGAAAATTATTTTGGGAATGAGAAATATGATCCATAGCGGTTTTTATAAAATGAATTGCTAAAGGAAGTTATTATCCAATAATATTTTGACAAAGAATAGGAGTTGGTAAAAAGAAATTACTTTATATAGAAAATTTACAGTTTTATAATAATTACAGAAATAGCCATTGCCGTTATCATTGATGTTGCAACCCATCTATGTTGCACCTATGCTTTTCGATGTGAACCAATGATGACGCATACGATATCAACCCAGGTTGGAATGCAACAAATCAACGTTGGTTGAAGTAGGAAGTATAGCTCCGATGTCGACATTGATGCTTCTAACACTGGCTATCCCGCATATTTCAATGCAGCATATCAGTATCGCATATTAATGCCGCATACCACTTACCAATATCAGCATTAATGATGCCGTCGGTTTTCAATATCAACTCCTTATGATTTTGATGCCACATGTTTCCTATGCCGCTTTGTCTTTTCAATGTTGACTACACTATGGCTGCAATGCCGCTATTATTACTTTCGACAATGATTTTATACAGCAACGATGTAACTAGTTTCCATGCCTTAATGTTTTGACCATAGTGTCGCTATAGGATATTTCACATTGATTATATTATGGCAATGATGCCACCTAGCCTTAATTTCGACATTCATATGCAAACCCATAACTATGCTGCTTATATTCGACGATCTATATGTATTTATGATATGTGATGTAAATGGCTTTGGCCTTAGCCTTATGCTTTATAAGTCAGATGTTTTGACATGATTTTGATATAAGGGATGCGATAATCCCGTGTCAACTATATCAATGCCACACTTTATCAATTCAATGGTTTTATTGTATATGGCTTCATGGTCTATGGTTTTGAGGTGCGATAACCTCTAAATGACCTCGAAATTCATCAATGTTATTATATATATATACACACATATTGGCATAATATTTTAGATAAAGTAGAGGGCTATATTTTCCTTATTTTCAAGGGTAAATCAATTATAAAGATTTATGTTTTCAAGGGTATTTAGCACATAATTTTACTAGAGAGATTATAGTTCTTATCACCTTTAGATAAATGTGATAGGATAAATTGAATTAGAGATTAAAAAACCAGATGGGACTGGTGTAGGGTAGTGCCCTATACTTCAGCTGTTGGCCCTTAGTTGATATTAATCCACAATTCCAGTGCCTAGGACTTTGTTAAGGGTAAAACTAAAAGTAGGTTTATGCACAGAAATGAATATAACTTAGGTAGGTTATTGGTTGGCCTGCAAAACCATTAGGTTCATAGTGAGCCTAGCAAAACTATGAGATTGATAAACAGTCAAATTACACTAAGGTGATTGTGTTAGACGGACAATCCAGTTTCTTCCTAACAGTGAGTTAGAGAATTTTGGTATATCTAGTAGGCACGAGTCAGTTATATAGGTTATAGTAACCTTAAGAAAACTATGAAGTAGAGACAGACAGTCAGTTAATTGAGATAGATTAGTCAGGTTTACCCATATAGCATGCATGCATTTAATTATCTTATGTTTATGTAACCATTGTGATTGCAGGAGCATGATTATGATAGACATATTATCAGAGGATACTAGTAAGAGGAAAAATCATGCCACTTAGCGGCATGGTTTCAATAGATATATATTATCAAAATGGCATATTATTATTCACGCCAGACTTTTTGTGTGACCCAAAGTTTCTGTTTTTTCCCTTTAACACTCAGGTACTCAATTAAGTATTTTGAGAGTAAGGTTCACAAGTTATTTAGGTTGGACAAATAAAGCTTTCGAAGATGTGCAGGAGGCAGTGCTAGCTATGTAGGAGTCTATCCATTTATTTATCCGCCGTGTTATTATGACTTTTGTCTGTATGTAATGGAAAAAATTGTGTTTGTCTAGTAGTAAACTTTTATCAACCAAGGGGACATCTTCATATGTTGTCTTGGAGTATTTTGTAATAATTATATTTTATCTGAACTTGGGCAACATTTTGAGATTATGTATTGAACATGGAAATTAATTAATGAAATCTGTGTTTTGAAAATTTTTCATATTCCTGTGCTTTGATGTTAATTATACTATTAGCTAATCTCATTTTGTCACCGAAGAATAACACTATTGATGGCTGCAACATCATTAATGCTTATTTACGGGCCTCAAAATGGGGGATATTGCAAATCAACTGGAGGCGACGTATTTTCGCAAATGGTAAACATAGGAGGTTGTACAATGGACGCGCAGCATTGACGAGGATGCTTGATGGAGGGTGGCCTGGCACAACGGGAGTCCTAGTATGCACGGATACTGACGCGTTGTGATACAATTCGAATGGAGGATCCCGGTCCGTGCAATAAGAGGTACACACTACGATCGAGAGAAGGATATAGATGCAGACGATGAGACACTTCAGCGAGTCTGCATTTGCGGGTTCCCACTTGATGCGTAGTTAGGTTACGTGTAGTAGTAGTTAGAAAAAAATGGTTCCCTAGTAGCCTAATGGCGGTGACATTAATGGAAAGTAGTTCCTACAATAGCATTATGCGGTGATAGTAGTGGGAACGTATTTCCATAGTAGCATAGTGGCAATGTTTCCATAATTAGTAGTCAAGGGATGGTGTTTTACATATTGAGTAGCTCGAAGAGCGGTGACCGATCGCTAGATGTGAGGTTTGATCCGTAATTCAATCCCTATAGTAGCCTACACAAATTGTAGTGTATGTATGTATTAGATAAGAACCCTTAGGTAACTGACATCTAGATTTCATGGACACTTATAGTGCACCCTATGTCATCTAGAGTGGAATTAAAGTTAACTACACATGATCATCGCATATTAAACTTGTACTCATTCTCCAGACTTTTTTCTGAACCATTCTTTTTCCTACTTTTTCCCTACCACAAGTGGACATGGAAGTAGGTGATTGGCCTATTCTTGATACTTAAGAGGGTCGAGCTCATCTTAGGGTTGCTTTTATCATATTTACCCCCTATGTATTCATCTATCTTATTAGTACATTTTGTTACTTGTATCAGACTTTGAGTGATATTTCTATGTACTCTATATTGGACCACGTATTAATTTTTTAAGACTGTGACTTGGATATTTTTCTGTGTTATATATTTTTCTCCTTCTGAGTTCTGAAAGTGTAGTATATCTTAGATTATATATGCTTGTATTAGTTTTTATAATGTTATAAAAACCCAACAGCTCGCATTTCTCGGTATGACGTGTGTCCGAAAGTCACATCATGCTTTAGATCGGTGTGTCGGGAGGTGTGGGTTGTCACAGAATTTCTACAATAAAGCAACGAAAGCATATAAGAATATGCGATACCCCTCAGAAATGACACAATCTTCAAGGAAAAGTGCTCAGTGCACACGGGATTTGAGATAGGAGGTGAAATGGAAGAAGGAGGGGAGATTTTCCTCTATAAGAACCAGTCGGTACTGAGTGGTTTTTGTTGATGTTTGGGCCCCGATGATCAATTATGCATACTTGGACTTGGACTTGGTATTTTGTGGGCCCCTGGTTCTGCTAGGATACTTTCCTACAAATACAGACCCTATGGCTATTGGAAAAGGACTTTTGAGCACTTCATCTTCTTCATCTCCTATCTCTCCTCCATTACAGCCACTAAAGAAGCTACTATTTGCTGCTCTAGGCTTTAGATCAGTATCTCTTGTACTGGTGATTCTAAATCTCTTTCAAATCTATAATCAATAAAATATATAGTGGATGTAGGCCATAGATTGCTGAACCACTATAAAATTATGATGTCCTCTTTACTTTTCTTATAGTTTCTACTAGATCTAAATATTTCTACAGGTCTTTGGGTGTCGATCCATTTTTAACGTCAACATTTACAATGCTGAATGTTGAATACTTATTAGTGAATGATGATTGCTGAATATTTAAAATATTGTTTGTTTGCATTTTTATTAGAAATTTGTTTGTAAACATAAAATACTGCTTCAACAATGTTACCTTTGATTTTAAAATGAATATACTTCCATGCAACTTCCACACAAAGCACACTTAATCATCTTATTTATATCTTATATTTTATGTACAAACCAAAAAAGTCATCGCTAACGTGTTTAAGTACTACCAAATTATAAAACACAACAAAAATAAGAAATTTGATGAGCTTAATATAGTTTATAAATGCTTGGTCGAGAAGAAACTATTTCATTATAATAATTAAGCTTGTGATGCATCAGGATTATCAGTTAATGTTTTCATTTATATTAATATAAGTTCAATGAGTCGGAATATGTTTTTATAAAAATTTTGTCCAATTTTTCATTATTATTCAACATGTTGATTTTTCGCATATGTATTGTAGATCTTGTTTTTGTTTTCATTTTAACTTATGAAAATCGGTGTTGTTCCACTTGTGTAAATTACTTATTTATAGTAATTTCACATAGCATTATATAATTTATTTTATTTATTTTTGAATCAAAAATATATCGTAAAAAAATATGTAAATTACATTTTCTTATTAATCAATTTATATATTATCATATCGTAAATTTAAATGTATTCAAATGGCAGTGATATGATATTGTAGGTAAAGTCCTAATGGTCCTGAGTTGGAATTTCCGAAACGTCAAGAAGAGTACCCTACTTAAATAAAGTACCACTCTTACCATAAAAAACATATTTAGACTGTATTCAGACATTATGGTAGGTTGCCATCAATTTTTTTATCATTATTATTTAGTATGTTCGCTTCTAGAGTTTGGAAACAATAATACAAAATTAAAATCAAAACAAAATGAAAAAACACACATTCAACTTAAAAAATGATAAAACTGAAAACAAAATTGATGTATATTTTGACATTTTCTACTATGCTATGAACTGTTCAAGTTACTCACTGTTAATGGTCAATGTAATAACATGGATCCCATAATCATATTAAAAACAAAAATGCTACTCTGATCGAAAATCAATACGTCAATTGATGCGAACATAATAAAAGCCGTTGGATTATGCAACCCCGTATTTTCCTCCCCCTTAATTTTCAGATCCGCACATTTTTACTAATTAATTTTGGTCGTCCTAACATTCCCCTATTAAAAAATGTTAAAAGGCACCAATTTATAAACTACTGGACCAATCAGCGGGCAAGCAAAGGTATAGCTCTTTTAGACAATGTGAATTATTTTTCTAAAAGATAATTCACATTTACTATTGGAGCCCTTTGGGATTTACTGTAGTCACTCTGCTCATCTAACCATGAGAGATAAATCTTCGTATTATATTTTTCTCTCCAGCTCCGAAAGCTAAAACAAAAATCATATTAAAATAACGTTATCTTTATGAATGGCATCACGAATCATCAATATCCCAGTTTTATCACTCTCTTCCTCCTCTTTATTTTCGGATCTAACATCCAAAAATCATCAAAATTTCAAACTAAATTTTGTAGATGTAAACAGAGAAAAGGAAGTAAAGAAAAGTATGATAATTTAAAAATTAAGCTGCCAATAATTTCTGCAGCTCTTCCACCACTTGATCTTACTGAGTATAATATCTGATTAGTCTTAGAAGATGCCAGAGAAGAGGTATGTTTTAATTACCTTTTCACATTCAAAGCATTTCATAACATCGCCATATTTGACAAATGAAGGGTTAGCTAAGCTTTCGATGGGAAAAAATTCCAAGGCTTTTTGGTCTGCATCACTGTAACCTTTAAAGTGGATGCCACTTATTAGTGATAGGTTGTTAGTGTTAAACTCCAAAGTTGCGATTCCATAAAATATGGGTATTTGAACTGATTAAGTCTTAAAGATCAAAGAGATTTTCATCTACTGCACGATTTTTAAACTGATTAACTATGTATTGGGCGTTTTAGAATCTTAGGTTGGTATTTGAACCATCAACCAAGCAAAAAGTTTTTTCACAACTCCATGTTAGAATACTTTATATTTACTTCGGGGATTTATGTTCTAAGACTCCTATTTCAACAACAAAGGTAAATCATTTTGTTAAACTGTCTAGATGAGTGTTTTATTTCTTACTTTTTTTTCAAATATTACACATATTTTTGGTTAATTTTGAGATGTTAAGCCTGTAAAATCAAATATTACCAATCCACGTTAAATAATCTAATGTTAAACTTATACTAATAATAAGACTTGATCATCTAATGTCACTTAATAGATTTAATTTTATTCTAACATATGGAACCGTTGGATTTTCATAATAAAGACCGATGAATTTCATCCATATTGATTTTTGACATACAAATAATAGTTGGAAGCACTTGTAGCAAAAGAACTATTGGCATCAAAAATGGCCACCAACACCCAGTTATGTGAAAGCACCAATATCCAGTCACATGTCTCAGA
The DNA here is from genome assembly GCA_030737815.1 of Allium fistulosum. NCBI lineage: Eukaryota > Viridiplantae > Streptophyta > Magnoliopsida > Asparagales > Amaryllidaceae > Allium > Allium fistulosum. The sequence continues at coordinate 943,318,248 of CM060908.1, forward strand.
TAATATAATGTAGAGAATATAAGTTGAAGAATAATAAAATTAAAACAGAAAGCAAGTAAAGAGAGACACAGATTTATAGTGGTTCGGCAAACTCCGGCCTGTGTACACTCCAGAGATTTTCCTTTTATTCGTTTATGCTGCTGTTACAATTACAAATCCGTGAAATCCCAGAATAAAAATGGTAGAGTATAGCCTAGGTAGAAGATAGAATGAAGAAGAAAGAAGTCCATTTCCTGATGTCATGTCCGCTGTATTTATAGGAGAAGACATGAAAATATCTTTCTCAAAAGCCGAATCTTGAACCCTGAAGCCAAGACGAGCCTGCTCAGAAAGTTTGAGGCCCACCGAAGCCCATAATAGGGATCGAGGCCGATCCCTATATTTGGGGATTTATAGGGTGTGATCCCTATGATGGGTCCTCCATGTTGTAATGTACTTCCCCTCCAAATTTCATGTTGATTGCATTTGTATATTTTGAGTTATTGACCGATCATTGCTATGAACTTGAATATGGTTGATCCCTCATAGGGAAGATGACCCATCCCTCATAGGGAAGAGGGATGATCCCTCCAAACTCCTCCATTTGATGTGTGATCCTAAGGGTAGAATCCCTAGGGACCATTCTTTTTGTTCCCAAAGTTTCACTTCAATCCACCTTGTGGTTGTTGAGTTATGGAGCGATCATCATTGAGTGGTGTTGTGTGCATTATGCTTAATCCGATCCCTCTATTCCGATCCCTCTTCTGTGGGAAGTATTAGTTTTATATTTAGCCATAATTTGAGTGATGTCCATCCAAATACATCCAACCATCGTCCATAGTTCCAAATATAATCGATCTCCAATTCTGGTAACCATCTCTCTGAGCCTTCTGTCTTGATGATCGTGAAGTCTATTAGATTAGATCCGCCTATGTACTGCCTTGGCAAAAGACAGGTTAACACTTTACCGCCCAAGACATAAGGTGTGTTTTGTATTGCCATAAATCAAAAATTGGAAGTCCATAATCCATCGATAGCCATATTATCCAATCCAAATCAACGATCTCTCCAGATCGTTAGTGAAATCCATAACCATTCTAAGTTGATATCCAATTCCGTATCCATTGCAAATCCATGATCTCTCTAGATCGTTTTATCCAAATCCTCAACCTCACCGGATTGTTAGCCAAATCTGGGAATATTCTGGGTCCATATCCAAATCCGTGACCGCTTCGGGTCCATATCCAAATCCATGACCGCTCCGGGTTCATATCCAAATCCATAGCTGTTCGAAGCTGATATCCAAATCTGTAACCTCTCCATGTCCTTACCGAGCACAATCGATGCTCAACGTCCGAGCAAGCTGATCCTATCGCTCTTCGGCGAAGCGACGTTATTTCTTATACTCCAGTTCAATGTCTCTGAACATTAAGTGGTGTCTTGGCCTAAGTCCTAGGCCAATAGTGGTCTCTCCGGATCTTTGCCGAGCATAATCCATACTTGACGACCGGAATAGACCGATCATGTTGCTCTCCGATGGAGTGATCTACTCCTTGCCAGGCATAATTCATACCTGACATCCTGTTGGGTTTTATTCTTCGGCCTCGACTCTTCGATCGAGGACTTAATCCATGTATGAGTCCAATGTCCATTATGTCGCTCTCCGGTGAAGGGACTTTCACCTTGCGGTTACCGCCCCATCACCAAGGTTCGAGAACTCGGTTTTGATTTCGATTTCGGTCAATTGAAATTTTATTAGTTTCGGACGATTTCAGAAATTTCGGTCTTGATTTCGGTCCTGATTTTAGTTTTTTAACAACTAGATTAAATTATAACAATTGAATCAAACTATACTCAACAATTAGATTAATTTAAACTAAATTATAACTAAATTAAACTTAATAATATAATTAAATTAAAGCTTAACACTACACAACATAGCCCAATATAATTAAACCCAACAGAAACAATTTTAGCCCATATAACTTAATTATAATTAAACCCAAAATACTTAAACTAAGGGAAATTAAACTAATTTTAGTCCAAGGCAACACAGCCCAACACTGCCCAATGCAACAAAGTAGATTGAATATAACTAAATACAACCCAACGCACAAACACACAACACAGCAGGTTAAATGGAATTAAGGCAAAATCTGCCGTCCAAATTTTCATGTGCTGCTCAAATCCAGAGCAAAATCGAAAGTGGAAAAATGCTGAAGCACGAAAAAAGAAGAAGGAGGAAAACTTCATCGAGGATCTTGCTTGGTCGTCACTGCCCTACACTTCGAGGTCAATCTTGCTGCTGAGGATGAGAAGTTGATGTCGATCTTCCTTCGGGTAATCTGTTCTTTCAATTTCAGTAGTGAGGTCGATCTATAATTTGTTTTTTTGTACATTGTAACCAAAACCGAATTTTTCAATCGATTTCGGTTCGCTTAGCAACGACACCGGTACGATACCCCCGAAATTTCGGGGTACCATCCGAAATCTGAAACCATGTCTGTCACTCCGGTCGGAACAATAATCGCATCCTGTTTTATTTATCGCAGTAATGCGGATTATAAATAACCTAAAAAATAAGAGTTCGTACATCTAGAAATCCAAAAAACTAAAAAAGCCAAAGGGTGCTTCTCCGAGTGTGACGGTACATCAGCATCTCAGAGCATGCCTGGGGATCGTCCTTGATCTCGTACATGTGTAAGTGACTTAGCCCTCTTATTATAGAGTTTATTATTATTATTATTATTATTATTATTATTATGGCCGGAGTCCAAGTCCTGAACTCGACCCTTACCATCACGATCAGTTGATGACGATTTGTGATCCTGATCTAGGGCCGATCCTATTTCCATTTGATGTGGATGGTGGCGCTCCCGTTCCACCGCTATTATCCGATTCCTCACGTACTACAGTAGTATGTCATTCGTGGCGTGATCCTCAATCGCATCCTTTAAATGCCTGCATTCATCTATGGTGTGCCTGTTCAATTCGTGGAACAGGCAGTACTTTCCAAACATGCGCTCCCGCTCCATGGGATCCCTCCTTGTCGGTTTCCAATAAGGGAGTTGCCCCCTAATATCCAAATAAATCATTTTTAGGCTTTCTGTCAAATCCGAGTAGGAGGAGAACTTTGGTTCTCGCCCTTTCAATCGCCTTTTCATCCCATCATATCCATCATCCAGTTTCTATTTGCCTTTATCATTCTTGTTTGCATCTCCTCACGATCCTCCGCTTTGCACAGGGTTCACCTTCGGTTTGTCGGCTCGTGCATCTTCCTGCCACAGGAACCTTTTCTGCTTCATGATAAAACTCCCCGAGATCCATAGGTGGATCCCGCACTAATGAATCCTTGAAATACGTGCCATCGGCAATTCCCGATACAGCTGCCATCAAAACCATGGATGGATCTGACCGATCCACCGATGCCGCCGCGGCATTAAATCATGTTAGAAAACTCCCTAGAGACTCTTTGGTCTTCTGTTTCAGTGTTGCCAGACTCATCACATTTTTGGGTCTCGGGATGTGAATTCTGGACTGCTTCATAAATCTTTCGACCAATTCCGTCCATGCACCAATAGAACTGCTCTCCAATTGTCTAAACCACAGTGCAACTATATCCATTAAATACAGGGGAAAGCATTGTGTCATGACATCCTCTAATGCCCTCAGTAATTTCATGTGCCGTATATACCTCATTATATTCATAGTTGGGTCCAACTTTCTATCATTAACTTCCAGTGTTGGCAGTTTAAACTCCGGTGGATTCCTAGCATTCCTGATATTAGGAGTGAATGAACTTCTATTTACATCCTTCAGATCCCTGTTTACCAATCCTCCATGCATAGCTCGCTTGATCACCTTTGCAAATTTGTCATTGTCATCCAACGGTAGTCTCGTATCATCATTTCCAAACTGCCCCTAGTCTACGAGGAAATTCCAGAACGTACTCCCCCGGGCGAGCATCCAAATTTCAATTCGCACCTAGCTCCATGGGATCGACTGCAAGTCCTCTAGCATCGCGATCGACCAGACCCGAGGGCATGCCCCCAAGCCTTTGGGGATCGAGGCCAATCCCTCTAAGATGGCCAGGGACTGCCCACGACTACTCTTTTCCATTCCTTTCTCCAATAGCTCTGTCTTCATGTTTCTGGTTCTGATTTCCAGCGATTCTTGTTGCTTCAACTTCCTTGATCTAAGTTTTCATTAGCTCCTACTACTTTATTCTCTTGGTTTTGTGTTCCAGCTTTTCCAATCTGTCGGAGTAAATTCTGCATCATCTCCTCCTGTCATTTCAGCATCCTTTCCTACATAGCATCCATCATCGTTTCCATTTCATCCCTAGAGATGTAATAGATGTTTAATAGCTCCAGCTCCAAAGGAAGCCTCCTGACTCCCTCCATAGTGGCTCCTTTCCGGTAGCACTCTTCTTGTTGATTGTCTCACCATTGCTCTAAACTAAGCTCTAGATCTTTTCCAAACTCTGAATCTGAATTCCAAATCCGCATGGGCTAGATCTCTTAGTGAAAGCACCAAAATGTTGGCATCAAAAATGGCCACCAACACCCAGGTGTGTGAAAGCAATAATATCCAGTCACAGATCTCAGATGATATAATGTAAAGAATATAAATTGAAGAATGATAAAATTAAAATAGAAAGCGAGTAAAGAGAGACATAGATTTATAGTGGTTTGGCTAACTTTGGCCTACGTCCACTCCAAAGATTTTCCTTTTATTCATTTATGCTGTTGTTACATTTATAAATCCATGAAATCCCAGAATAAAATGGCAGAGTATAGCCTAGGTAGAAGATAGAATGAAGCAGAAAGAAGCCCCTTTGCTGATGCCATGTCCGCTGTATTTATAGGAGAAGACATGAAAATATCTCGCTCAAAACCTGGATCTGGAACCCTGAAGCCAAGACGAGGCTGCCCAGAAAGTTTGGGGCCCACCGAAGCCCATAATAGGGATCGAGACCGATCCCTATATTGGATAGATCCTCCATGTTGTAATGTACTTCCCCTCCAAATTTCATGTTGATTGCATTTGAAGATTTTGAGTTATTGACCGATCATTGCTATGCACTTGAATACGGCGGACCCCTCATAGGGAAGAGGGCCGATCCCTCCAAACTCCTCCATTTGATGTTCGATCTCTAGGGTAGACTCCCTAGGGTCCCTTCATTTTGTTTCCAACGTTTCACTTCAATCCGCTTTGTGATTATTGAGTTATGAAACGATCATCATCGAGTTGTGTTGTGTGCATCCTGTTTAATCTGATCCCTTTATTCTGATCCCTCTTCTAGGGGAAGTATTAGTTCCATATTTAGCCATTTTTTAAATGCTTTCCATCCGAATCCATCTAAGTATCGTCCATAGTTCTAAATATAATCAATCTCAAATCCTGATAACCATATCTTCGGGCTTTCTGCCTTGATGATCGTGAAGTCTATCGGGCTAAATCCACATGTATATTGCCTTGGAAAAAGGTTGGTTGACAAGAACTTTTCAATTTTACGTACCTACCAAGTTTTATTGTACAGTACGTACTCCAACTTATTAGCCATGGTCAATACAATCACTTTATTATTTGATGGATGCACAACGCTCCTCTCTTCATCTTGATTTTTTTTGAGTTTTTTTCCTTTCTTATCAAACACTTATTTTGTGTGCTACATATCGTCTAAGCGTGAAGCTCAGATACCATGCTAGATTTCCATACTAATGCAGTTGGATCCATTCTCACATCGGTTCTTGGCGTGCATGCAAGAGTTGATGAACAATCTTAACAGAATTAATGCTCAATAATACATGTCTAAGCAACCCTTATTTATACATCACATCCTCAAGCTTAAGAGTCAATCTAGAATTAACCTAAATCTCATTGTTCCTTTTTGGAATGAACGCAAGACACTCCTTGATCGAATCTTACTATAACTTGCTACATTACTAATAAAACTATCTTCTAACATATTCTACGATATCTAAACTCCCTTATCTATTATTTTTCTCATCTCACAAAAAGAATATTTTCAGTTTAAGACCCAAAAATTTAGAGGAAAAAATTAGTTTTAAATCAGTAAGTAGCCTTAAATGTGAAAAAACAAACTAATTTCTCCATTTTTGATCGTTTATTAAGTGTCGTTTTTTCTTATTCAGACCAATCTGGTCAAAAATTATTTGAATTAGTTTAGTTTCAATTTTTTAATGAGGCCAACTTGGTTTTTAAATCATTTTTGATCTAAAAACTGTCTGTAATTACAAACTAAGTTAGATCAAAATTAAGACTTAAGCATTTGTTAAAACTAATATGACCCTAGCTTAATATAACATTTCTAATATAGTTTGTTATCAAATTCAATAGAGAGGTGTTATATCACCAATTTTGCATCTCAACTATATATATGAAACAATATACCACGTAATGAAAATTCAATTTTTAATGCTAGCTTTACTCAAAAAACCTACTATTTTAGGGTTAAACGACTTTTTTTAAAGCTTTGCAGCTTATTTATTTGAGCTTAATTTGCAGCCCATTTATGTTGATGTTGAGATTTGCAGCTAGACCTGTCAAAATATGACACACCCATTAACCCAAACCAATTTACCCTACTTATAAATGCACACTGTAGTTCTCCATGGTGACTAACAATTGTACTTAGAAAACAACAGGCTACTGCATCCTCATATTTTAACTCCGCCTAGACAGAAGCCATTATTTTTTTTGTTCAGACTACAATAACTTCTTCATGCTAACTCGGAATCAAGCGAGACTTCGACAGATGAACTCCCACCTAAATTACGGACAATGTGGAACAGTCGGATACTTTATCTTGTGAACGCATACTATAGTTCTCCATGGTGACTAACGGTTGCATTTAGCAAATAATAAACTGTATCCCCATATTTGAATTTTGATGAAATTTAGAATTAAAATTTTAAAATTTTGATTTTTATCGAAATTTGAAACGTATTATTTTATATCTTTTTTATTAGTCAAACCAAATTTAAATCTTTAAATATGTTAAATGGATAACCTGCTTATAATGGGTCGGATCATAAATGGGTTGGATCATAAATGGATCAAAAAGAATGAATCATAAATGGGTTGGGTCAAACTCAACCCAATCCATTTTGACCCAACCCAACCTATTTGACGGGTCTATTTGCAGCCCATATTCAATGGTGCATATGAAATATATCAGACATTCCTTGACATAAGTATGGAAATTTGAATTTTTCATTTACTACCGGTGTTTCAGAAATTGGCTTTGTGGTAATGAAGTAAGACTGCATACAACTTGCCCATCTCAGACTCCTAGGTAGATGATAAGGATGATGATGATGATTTTTCGACTGAAGTGGGACTAACTATAATAATTTTAAGTTTATAATTTTTTTTGGTCACGATTTTAAAGATAATGAAATCTTAAATTTAGTTGTCAAGCAAGTCTTGAAAATATTTAATGTAAGCTGCTAACCCTAATACGATAGTTGTTCGGCTTGTTTTAAAAATTCAGACCAATAAACTACTAATTTTGGTCTTAAGAAATTTAATTTTGAAATAATATAGTTTCAACCTTTGATATTGTGCACTTATGCCTTAAAATTAGATCTTTACCCAAACTTTGTTGATTTGGTTTAAACAGGAACTAATCAGATCAACCTTTGTATAATAATGTTGCTAAAGCGAGTGCTAAAAAACCTTGATTTAGTAGGTGTAGCGGAAAATAATGGGACTTAAAGCAGATCTACTGTCTAATAGCGCTAAATTAAAATAGCGTAGCGGTCGAAGAGCGCTCTGAGCTATAGCGGAGATTTAGCGGGGCTTTAACTTCATAGATTTGGAGTTACTTTGGAGAATGTCGGTTCAGTTTTACATCTAATTAATCATGTGTGTATGCCTTTGCGCTCTATTCATACTTTAGTTAACGTATCACTTGTATTGCATTTCCTTCAAAATGTTATTTAACTTGGGTACGCACTTTGTATAAATGGAATCAAAAATAGTAGAACATTAATTAATAGCTAAATACAACAGATTTATAAAAACAAAAGGTACACTGAAAATAATATAAATTAAAAAGTGCTAAGATTAAAACAACTACAATTAAGAGAACCTAGATATAATTATTTGTCTTTTTCACTTCATCCAATATTGCATTTGAACTTCATCCATTCCCGTCAAATCTTTATCCATAACCGATTGTTCATATTTTTGTCGTTCTATTTCTGCTTTCAAACGTTCAAAATCCAACTTTTAATGCTCGATATCCGCAAACTTACGCATTACATCAATCTTCTCATATGCTTGCTTGCTTCTATCTTGATGTCTTCTTTCGTGAATTTCATAAGCGTGTTCACTTTAGTGTTCAAACTGGCTTCAGCTTTATTCTTTCTCTTTACTGCTTTGAAGCCCACTGGTCTATAACCTTCATCAGGTTTTTGAATGAGCACATCCACCTAGTTTTCTCTCTCGAATGACATTTCTTTACCAGATGCATCTCTCAGACTAGACGAGTATGATGATTTTGATGCTTTATTTTTTTCCTTCCCCTTGGTTTGAACTTCCCTAAGGCTCCTTGCATTATCAGAGTTCCACTTCAATTGGCTCGTCAGCAACTCATAACAATTCGCGAATTGATAATAGTATAGTTTTTTAGCACCGTTTTCCCTTACAAAAAACTTTAAGAATTCCTCGTTCGCGATTCTTTTTTGATAACCAAAAAAGAACTAAGTAAATAATAAGATATATATTAACTAACTAATAAAATTAAGAAACATATCAAACGATATTCGCCTCTCATTCCTCTAGAATTCACTTTTTTTATTTTATAAATATGCGATACCTAAAGTTGAGTTTGTCAATTGATTTTTCCAAATCGACCTTAAATCCCCGATAAAAACATGTGTTTTCATGATGCTTCATGTTGAGGTATCCATTATTTTCTTTCAAAACTTATCTTCGCTTTGGTCAATATCCCTTATCGAATCTTTGGTATATTGATAGTAGATGTTGCACAAGTCGAAGTCTTTGTCGTTTCGCCATGGGTTGAATGAATGCTGACTCGGAGGTGTACCGTGTTGTTGCTCGTTATCATCTTCGAAAATATAGTTTTGAGAGTGCGAAAGATGTGTAAACTCTCCGAATGGTGAAGACATTATAAAGATCGATATTGATTTGAAAATAATGTGCTTTACAAGAGTAAAGATCGAAGAATTTGGTGTGATTAAGAAGGAAGATGGAGAGTGGACTGTTTATGGAGTTTGTGGAAAATAAAGCCATTAAAGAGTCATTGTGGTTTAAATAGCCATTATGGGCTTGGACATTTAATAAATAGGCGTCCAGTTTCAGACGTCTATCAAATAGACGTTCGAAACTTGATGCATATTTAATAAGCGTCCGTGGCTGCCAATTCAAGGTTCTGCATTGGCCGCTTAATGTTACGGTTAATATTCACTTGAATTACCGTTGTTGGAGTGAGAACTTGGTCGAGCCGTCCATATTAATGCTGAATTGAAGCCTGTTGAAGATGCTCTGGCACATTAAAAAATGCCAAAAGGTATTAATTTATGAACTACTCGACCAGTCAGCGGGCAGCAAAGGAGTAGCTCTTTTAGACAATGTGAATTGCTGCCAGAAGATAATTCACTTCACTACCGGAGCCCTTTGGATTTATTGCAGTCACTCTTTTCGTCTAACAATGAGAGATAAGCCTCCGTATTCTATTTTTCTCTCCAGCTTCAAAAGGCAAAACAAAAATCGTATCGAAATAACATTATCTTTATGAATGGCATTACGAATCATCAATATCCCAGTTTTATCACTCTCTTCTTCCTCTTGTTTTTCCGGATCTAACTTCCAAAAATCATCAAAATTTCAAACGAAATTTTGTAGATGTACAGGGAGAAAAGGAAGTAAAGAAAAGTATGCTGATTTAAAAGTTAAGCTGCCAATAATTTCCGCAGCTCTTCCACCACTTGATCTTACTGAGGATAATATCAGATTAGTCTTAGAAGATGCGAGAGCGGAGGTATGTTTTAATTACCTTTTCACATTCAAAGCATTTCATAACATCGCCATATTTGACAAATGAAGGGTTAGCTAAGCATTCGAGGGGAAAAAATTCCAATGCTTTTTGGTCTGCATCACTGTAGCCTTTAAAGTGGATGCCACTTATTAATGATAGGTTGTTAGTGTCCAAACTCCAAAGTTGCGTTTCCATAAAATTGGGTATTTGAACTGATTAATTCTTAAAGACCTAAGAGATGTTCATCTACTGCACGATCTTTGAACTGATTAACTCTGTATTGGACGTTTTAGAATCTTAGGTTGGTATTTGGACCATCAACCAAGCAAATAGTTTTTTCACAACTCCATGTCAGAACACTTTAAATTACTTCGGGTATTTATGTTCTAAGACTCCTATTTCAACAACAACGGTAAATCATTTTGTTAGACTGCCAGAATTTGAGTGTTTTTTTTCTTACTTTTTTTCAAAATATTACACATATTTTTGTTTAATTCTGAGATGTTAAGCTGGTAAAATCGAATATTACCAGTCCACATTAAATAATCTAATGTTGAACTTATACTAATAATAAGACTTGATCATCTATGAAGAGGAACGGCACTTATAGATTTAATTTTATTCTAACTTATCGAACTGTTGGATTTTCATACTAAAGACCGATGCGGTTGAATTTCATCCATGTTGATTTTTGACATACAAATGATAGTTGGAAGCACTTGTAACAAAAGAACTTTTCCATTTTCATACCTACCAAGTTTTATTTATACAGTACGTACTCCAACTTACTAGTCATGGTCAATACAATTACTTTATTCTTTGATGGATGCACAACACTCCTCGGGAGTCGTCCACATTTGTACTAAATGTTCTGTAAAGATTTGTATATAAAGTCTCAAAGCATAACATGCTATGAACATTATTGTATGATTTATTATTTCAAATAGTACGTAATAACTTTGTGATTGTTGCTGTTTTGTCATGTTTTAACTACCTTACTGGCAACTTGTAAGCATAATACCCAATGGTGCAGTAAGTAGAATATTGAATTAAGAATTAGGAATCTTGTTCTTTTTTGTTCAGAGTCTTCTAATTTTGTGTTCAAATTCTTGTAGTCTCCCTCCTTCGTAACAATCATTATATATGTATATTTCATCATCAAACATTTCAAATCTAGTTGGCCAATTATGGTTATCTTCTTGTACCTGTGTTCTTAGGAGTTTGTAATACTCATTACATACCAGATCTATCATTCTGTATGTTACTTGAGTTTCAGTTTCTTCTTCTATTAGATAAAAAGTATTTCTTAAGTTTTTTATCATCTTGTCTTTGTTTATTTTTGGTTCATCTATTAGTTCTATAAACTTTTGTATGTAGTTATGTCTAAAAACTTTTGCTATGTTGTATTGCTGGTCTGTACTTAGATATGTTTATTTTAATATGATTAATAGTTTACTCATAAATCTATGTTCTAAGTATCTTTGTAATGATTCTATATTTTTAATTTTAGGAAAATTATCCATATTAATTTATCCAGTCGTTTTCTTCTGTGATTTGATAATTTGGTTTGTTTTTATTTATTATGTATTTTTTCCATTCTTTATGGAAGTCTTTCATGAATCTTTATGTTATTATTATGTCTCCTGGTTCTATAAATATGTAAAGTTATTAAATATTTGTATAAAATTTGTTTCACAGTCAAATATGTTTATCAGGTCTTTGGTATATTTTTGTTTGAAATTTTTTTAATATTTCATTTTTTTGGTTTTTCTGTAAGTTCTTTGTTATTTTTCATGATTTTTATTATGTTAATTATAAATTTGTCTTCTAAGTGTTTTTGTAGTTTTTCCATTCTTATCAAATTTTATGCTCTTTCAAGTGTTTTTTGAACTATTTTAAGCAAATAGACACGGCCTTCTGGAATTACTAGGATAATTCATGCTAAAAAGATTTTTAAGATTTCTTAAATATTTTTATTAATTCATGTTTTATATGTTATTAATTTATATTCAAACATTCTTATTTCCTAAAAACTTTTGCTATTGCAATGCAAATAACATATCTTTTCCTCACCTTGTTGTCCTAGGTCTACCATTTTCTGGACACATATTAATAACAATATAACTTTGGAATTAATATGGTAAATAAGAAAACTTACATCTTTCTTTTAGCGATCCTTATATGTTCCTTCCTCAGATATGTTATTTCCATTGCAATAGCAAAGGTTTTTAGGAAATAAGAATGTTTGAACATAAATTAATAACATATAAAACATGAATTAATAAAAGTATTTAAGAAATCTTAAAAATCTTTTTAGCATGAATTATCCTAGTAATTCCAGAAGGCTGTGTCTATTTGCTTAAAATAGTTCAAAAAACACTTGAAAGAGCATAAAATTTGATAAGAATGGAAAAACTACAAAAACACTTAGAAGACAAATTTATAATTAATATAATAAAAATCATGAAAAATAACAAAGAACTTACAGAAACCAAAAAAATGAAATATTAAATATTTTCAAACAAAAATATACCAAAGACCTGATAAACATATTTGACTATGAAACAAATTTTATACAAATATTTAATAACTTTAACATATTTATAGAACCAGGAGACATAATAATAACAGAAAGATTCATGAAAGACTTCCATAAAGAATGGAAAAAATACATAATAAATAAAAACAAATCAAATCACAGAAGAAAACGACTGGATAAATTAATATGAATAATTTTCCTAAAATTAAGAATATAGAATCATTACAAAGATACTTAGAACATAAATTTATGAGTAAACTATTAATCATATTAAAACAAACAGATCTAAGTACAGTCCAGCAATGCAACATAGCAAAAGTTTTTAGACATGACTACACACAAAAGTTTATAGAACTAACAGATGAACCAAAAAATAAACAAAGACAAGATGATAAAAAATTTCAGAAATACTTTTTATCTAATAGAAGAAGAAACTGAAACTCATTGAGTTTTTTTTTTCTTTTCTTATTAAACACTTTTTTTTTGTGCTACGTATCGTCCAAGCATGAAGCACGGACACCATGCGGGATTCATGAACTTCCATACCGATGCAGTTGGATTCATCCTCACATCGATTCTTGGCGAGCATACAAGAGTTGATGAACAAAATTAATGTTCAATAATACATGTCTAAGCAACCCTTGTTTATACATTACATCCTCAAGCTTAAGAGTCAATCTAGAATTAACCTAAATCTGTTCGTTCCATTTTGGAATGAACGAAAGACACTGCTCGATCAAATCTTACTATAACTATGCTACATTACTAATAAAACTATCTTCTAACATATTCTACGATATCCCAAACTCCCTTATCTATGTATTTTTCTCATCTCACAACAAGAATATTTTCAGTTGAAGACCCAAAAATTTAGAAAAAAAATAGTTTTAAATCAGTAAGTAGCCTTAAATGTGACAAAAAAACAAACTAATTTCTCCAATTTTGATCGTTTATTAAGTGTCATTTTTTTAATTCAGACCAATCTAGTCATAAATTATTTGATTTAGTTTAGTTTCAATTTTTTAATGAGGCCAGCTTGGTTTAAAATCATTTCTGATCTAAAAACCGTCTGTAATTACAAACTAAGTTAGATCAAAATTAAGTATTAAGCATTTGTTAAAACTAATATGACCCCAGATTAATGTAATATTTCTAATAAAGTTTGTTATCAAATCCAATAGAAACATATCACCAATTTTGCATCTCAACTATATATATGAAACAATATACCACGTAATGAAAATTCAATTTTTAATGCTGGTTTTACTCAGTAAACCTACCATTTTAGGCTTAAACGATTTTTTTTTAAAGCTTTGCAGCTTATTTATTTTGAGCTTAATTTGCAGCCCATTTATGTTGATGTTGAGATTTGCAGCCCATATTCAGTTGGTGCATATGAAATATACCAGACATTCCTTGATATAAGTATGAAAATTTGAATTTTTCATCTACTATCGATATTTCAGAAATTGTCTCTGTGGTAATGAAGTAAGACTGCATACAACTTGCCCATCTCAGACTCCTAGGTAGATGATAATGATGAAGATGATGATTTTTCGACTGAAGTGGGACTAACTATTAAAATTTTAAGTTTATAATTTTGCCTTGGTCACAATTTTAAAGATAATAAAATCTTAAATTAGTTTTCAAGCAAGTCTTGGAAATATTTAATGTAAGCTGCTAATTCTAATAAGATAGATGTTCAGATTGTTTTAAAAATTCAGACCAATAAACTACTAATTTTGGTCTCAAGAAATTTAATTTTGAAATAATATAGTTTCATCATCATTTAGTTTAAATTATGAGATAACGAAAACTAAAGGATAATCTCCAATTTGGTCTGAAAAATCTTGTCTAAATTATTACATTGAAATACTAAGACAACAGAGATTGTTGTAAACTTCGACATAAAGAAGATTACAGTTGGTATTATCGATTTTTGAAACATTGCACTTTGTTTCAATTTTGGTCTCCATTTAAGATATAATAAAACTAGATTTTATTCTCTTTTTCAATCTAAAAAATCTTTGATTTGAATTGTTGTATTGGATCTTGAGAAAAATAAAGGACCAGTTTATTTTATTCCAGGTTGTTATTAATTTTGGGGCAAAAATTTGTTTTAATTCACAAAATTCTTGTACTGTATTGGGGACAGCTTGAAAGAAGAATACACCAATGTATTACAATATATGTTAAACAAATGTTGTATTCTCGCTGAATACCTTGGATATGAACATCAGTGTGTGTGTATCAAATAATACAAATAAGACTTCACTTGATAATATATGCTTAAATAAGGCAGCAAAATGAATATTTGAATTGTCATTTGATTATTCAAAAATAAGAAAAAATACATACAGTAATTCAGTTAGGACTATTCATAATAAGAAACTGATGCACTTGTTTTGCCTTTTCATGATCCAGTTTCCACAGATATTTGATACATCAGTTGGCATGACAGGTAAACCTTCAAGAGCTGGCTGATAAACTATGTTTGCTTACTGATTGCAATCTTAAATATAAACTGTTTTGTCTTTAGGAAAAGTTGATCTTGCAGACTTGGACGGTCCATTTGTTAAGATTAGTTTGAAAGGACGGTTCTGGCATGAACGTTCCTTAGTTCTTGCACGTATCAGCAACTATCTCAAAATTAGAATACCTGTAACTTCTGTTTTTATTTATTTTCAAATGAATCAGCTCGTATTCCTGTAAGTTATTACTTATTATTCATTTTATGATTCAGGAAATTTTGGAGGTGGATATTGAAGACGAGAAGCAGTTAGATGATAGCCCAGCCAACTTTTGAGAGAAACATATTTAAGAGTAAATGTATTTCTAAAGGTTTAAGAAGTGGAGCATGCTGTTTCTTTTACAAAAAAACGGAGAACTATATATATCATTTTTTTGTGTTTCGCTCACTTATTTATCTTGTCCTCTTGTCAATTATATAGCTCTCTGATCAGAATCTACTTTCGGTTATCTGATATGTATAAAATATTGCTTTATATTAATATTAAATAGATTTTTGATAATATTAATGACTTTCGCTCACATGTACATCACTTTATAACTTGGAAGAAGTGCTTTTTTTTCTTCATTAATAATGAAATTTGCTGGGTTTTAGATGTCACAGATATTATAGGAGTTTATGCTAATTTTTGTCCAAGTTTCATTCAAATTCGGGGCTACTGGTCTAACGTTATATCGCTGTTAACAACAATGAAGAATTTTGGCCTAGATTGTCTTAAACTTGGTGGTTTTGGAACAAAATAATAAATTATCAAGACAGTTTTCATGAATATATCACATGCTTTAACAAGTCCGAATGTCCAATTCTCTATACATGTACGAATTTTGAACCAGAAAAAATTCTTTGAACTTAAACCTTCATCTGCTCTAGAGCTTGAACATATCCATGTCCACCAGGGTGTTCAAAACATAAAACAGAAAGAAGAAAGAAAAGACAGAAGCGAAAACAGTTAAAAAGATGTACAAAAAGCAACATTCAGTCAAAACATTCTTGAAACTGCATCTAAATAAACTAAAAAACCAACACACAAAACTACAACTTCATACCTTACTTCTCAGTCTAACCAACTTAGCCAAAGTTTCCTGAGCAGCCAAAGTCTGTGCATGGTTATGACCAAGCATAACAGTCCTAATACTAATACAAGTTCTACACAACTCCTCCCCACTATCAAAATGCCCACCTCTCAACAGCAGCTTAGCTCTAGTTTCTAACAATGTAGCTTTCAACAAAGTAACATCTTGCCACACATACTCATCCACTGTCTGATTATTGCTCTGCAGTTTCTTCTTCCAGCACAATGATCCATGATTCCAGTCCTGAATCTGAGATACAAACGACTTCTCAACTTCTTCAAGCACATTAGTGCACACTTTAAGCAACTCGAGCGCAGAATTACACCTCGAGTATGTCATGAAAGCTTGAATGGCCAAAGGCAGCGCAGTCTTCTTTATGAATACCGCCATATCTACAGCTTTCAGTTGAACTATAGGAGGTTCTGACTTGAACCCGAACACTAAAAAGGCAGATGCCCATAGATGATCAGAATTCATGTTAACATTACCCACTTTCCTTAACGATTGTACAGTGGACTTAGCGGGTGAGAACCCACCTCTCCTCTTGGCAAACGTTTGGGTTATCGGGTGCAACTGGATCCAGCACCCGGGTTGCTTTTTTGTCCGCTTTGCAAGGCCTAGCTTGACTAGCATGAGAGCTGAGTCGGTTTCGTTCTTTCGCGATTGAGGGGATATACAGCAGTATTTACCCCACTGTTGAAAACTGCTTCCTTTCACTGGCAGTTTATCTGCCGCATTTGCTAACAGGGTCGATGATATTGGAGTTGGAGCGAACCATGCACCTGCTAAAACCATTCTGGAAGCTAAGTCGTTTTTTCCTTTTGATCTATCAAGAACTGCGAAGCAGAAAACTAAGACCTTCAGTAAGAAAGGATTGTTCTGGCTAAACCCATCATCACATATCAAACTTTCATTAATGCATATTCTTTCGATTGCTTCAAACAGTGCAGAGGGTGATATGAACAGTTCAGACAGTAACGAACCAACAAGCCATAAACCATAAGTCAGTCTCCCTAGTCTTTCATCAAACTTCTTAAGCACTTCGAATTCTTCTTCAGGGTAGTCCTTCCTTTTCTTTCCTTTAAGAAGACTTAGAGAATCAGATAAAGATAGCGGTGGCAATTGAATGGGGTCAAAATTCATCACTTTGGATAAACGAGTAGTTATAATAACATGCGTTGCGCCTGTGTTTCTTGGAATTAAGTCATGAAGGTCTTTCCCTTCCCACCATTCTTTTTCGGTTTCAAGATTGTCTATTATAAGCAGATAAGGAACCTCTCTGAACAGTTCTCTTTTTACCCTTTGGAAGGCTTCCATCTCTTGCTCTTCGAAGCTTCTAATCCGTCCTCTCTCCTTCTCTGATTCTGCACTCACATCGAGTCCTAAACATGAAGATAGATTTAGTAAATTTTGTCGAAAAGATCTTGCTTCACCTCCCACCCATAGAACCTTCTTGTATCTTTGAAGGTATCTGTAAGCGTATTCAACTACAAGTTCAGTTTTGCCAATTCCTGGGCTTCCATTGATGCATACCATGTTACCGTTTCCATAGCTTTTGCTGTTGGTTCGAGATTTTTTATGCTTTGAACGCTGTCTTTGTACTAACACTGGTTCGATCCAGGCTTCTAGAGTTGGCTCTTTGCATTTCTTCATCTCTAAGCTAATGAACTTACCATTAGTTGTAACTGTGTCGCATTCCTCATCTGCAAATCCATCAGATGATCCATTTGACCCACAACTTGTCGATGCTGGTTTTATGGATTCGTTTTCTAAGATATCACTGCACCCGAAGAAGGAAGCTTCTATTTCAGTCAACTCTTTTTCTCTACCTACAAAATGCTTATTTCTATGAAAAGGCAATTCATAACAATCTTCAACTTCTTTTGTTTCACCTATGCTTTTCCTGCCTAGTTTGGCTTGTAAAATCCCAACTAGTTTTAATATACAACTCCTCCAATTGCTATCATTTGCTTCAAGCTTAGCAAACTCATTCAACTTTGTTAACACTTCATAATCATCATCTAATCTTTCTTCAAAAAGCTTGGCGATCTCAGAATGATCCGTATCAAACAAAAGAGGAACGAGATTTTTCTTTTGAGCAAAGAATCTAATCTCTTCTATGCTTAAAGGATTCAAGAAAGTGGAAGGCGTGACGACTACAATACCGAAACTAGAAGAGCAAATGATCCGGTCTGCTATTTCATGACTTTGAGTGTCTGAATACTTAGCCCTGTCTGCAACAAATGAAGCTATTCCTTGTATCTCTAACTCTGATTTGAGCCACTTACAAAATCTGACGAGATTGAGATTTTGACCATGATAACCAATGTAAACATCACAGCTTCGAAGCTTTGCATTAGGAGAAGGACTGGATATTGTTGTTCCTTTTGTGAACGAAACACGAGGAATAGGAAATGAGAAAGACACTCGAGGCTGTAAAGGGTCAGAAAGTCTATGCTTTTGCTCGAAAGCTTCAGATGGAGGAGTACACGAAGAGCTTGGAATATCATCTGAATTAGATGCATAAGAGATTGGTGATGGAATAGTTGTGGTGTTCGTGCCTGTATTAGTAGTGGTGGTATTTGTTGTACTGGTATTGGTAGTGGATGTTGTGACTGAAATGGTTTCAGCTAATGGTGGTTCTAAAGCTCTAGGGGATATGTAAGGAGATTGCAATGCTGAAACAAAAGCAGAAGATGGTGGTGAAGGAGAGTTGAGATTTGGAGAAATTGATAAAGATGGAGATATTAGGTAAGTTATTCCACCATTTTCACATGAGTTTGCTCCAATTTTTATGGTCAAGTGATTTGTATTCTCTCCCATTGTCAAATTGCTATCTTGAGAATAAACTTGGGAAATTAATTTATGAAAGATGGAACAGATAAAAAAGGTAAATGAAGACTCACTCAGTAAAGTTGAAATGGATCCAGAAGCAAAATGAGATTGTTTTGTGTCTGCCCATGTCTTCTTTTGTTCTCAAACACATGGGAAGATCTAAGTTTTGCGGTTGCAGTTAACAAGACTATTGTTTTCAAACTTCTTGTTACTATTAGATAGAATAGAAAGAGGAAAGGTAACATCAGAAAGATATAAACATGAGAAGAGAAATGACATGAAAAGAAGCAAACTCATGGCTCAAAATGTACACACACTTTCCAAAAGAAAAGAAGCTACAGAATAGGAGAAGCCATTTAGAGCAAAATATGACCAACTTGTTTTTGCAGCAAATTCAAAACTTTTCAACATAGGGAGAAGAGAGAAGCAGAGAGAGAGGGAATCTAGTGATGCATGGGCTTGATCTGTAAACATGAATTGGTTATATACTTAATTGTTTAATTAGGTAGGCAGCATTTTAAAAACAGGGATTTGTATGTGAAAAGTACAGTATTATTTAAACAATATCTTCCTGTCTTTGTTTCTGTTTTATTTATGAGGAGGTGGGTTTACTTTACTCTTTCCTAAGCTTGGGCTCACTTTACAATTTTGCAGTTAATAAGTTAGTGGTAAATATATGTGTAAATACACATTAAAGAATGCATAGGGAAGAAGAATCAAGACTCATCAGCACCTTTAATTCAATATATATATATATATATATATATATATATATATATATATATATATATATATATATATATATATATATCACAATAAGACATGTTGCATATATTGCTGGGAGTGTCTTTGTATGGTTGTCTGAAGCCAAAATGTGTGAATAGAATTATTTAAAGTTGTCTTTCAGCGGGATAAAGATTAGAGGATTTAGAGACCAATTTTGTAGACACCGTGAATTTAAACAGGTCTCTTGATCCATTCTCTTTAATACCAATTTCAATACTAATTCTATTTGATGATTTTTATCTAATAACAGAGTAAAATCACGGTTACAAGGTGTTATGAATATTAGAACTAGAAAGAATGTGAACGTAATGAGACTCCATAATTTCTTAAATTGTAGCAGAACTCGCACACAGTGACCTTGCCATGCTAGTTTCTTTATTTACTGTTTATGCATTTTTTTGGCACAGACGCTGGATTGGCGTTGATTTGGGGATGTAAATAAAAATTGTTGTTTTCCGAGGAATCCACCTGATAATAACTTGTTGGTACAGATCAAATGGTACAAGTTACTATAGATGAACAAGTACACAAACAAAAAACAAACAGACTTTAAAGCAAAGAACAACATGTATTTTTTGGTGATTTGTCAAATCAGTATTGCTTATATATCTTATTTCCGATGTCACAAGCTTACAAACTAATAAAAGATATCAAGAAAATACAATTATCACAACATTAGGTGGATTCAGTCAAAGGTAGAGTGATCGATGGAAAATTATTCTTGAATCTCTTCTCGGACAAATAGTGTCATATCCGCATCCGCATTCGAAATCATTTTCGAATATCGGATATCTGCATCCATGAATACGGATGGATTTCGGATAATATCATATCCGCTAACGACCGATAAATCAAGAATTATAAAAAGAAAATTTTAGCTTAATATAATTATTTTTCAATCCCATTGATTATAAAAGTGTAAAAAATTAACAAATACGATGGTAAATAGTTTCGAGCAGTTAATAAGCATTAAATGCATATAATATAAACTATTAACTTAATATAATAATAAATGAATATCTTTCACTGCACTAAAATACATATAATTTGAACTATAATCTTAACTGGACAGTTAATTTTCGGATGCGGATGTCTTCACATCCGCATCCATTTTCTTGGATATCAGTTATTTATCCATTTTTCGGATGCGGACGGATTTCGAATTTTTCGGGTATCCATTGATAGCCTTACTCTCTACAGCCAAAAAGTCCATATGTATAAAGTGTTAGAGAAAATTTATAAAAAATCTGTGTAAGTATTTGTATTTTAGAGAGGAAGGAATAAAGAGGAGAAGAAGTCAGAAATAGAACATGGACATGGGAATTATCCACATTGTAGAGTGACTTTTGGCACCCAATTATTATTTTTCGAGTGAATAAGAAACCGTGCATGATAACACGGCAAGCTCCGTCCGATGGGTTGAGTTTGGATCCAATTATGTTTTTAAACATAATTATTTTATTTAAAAGGGGTTAATTTTTTAATTCGTTGCAAACCCAGATAATTTAAAATTTTGAACAAAAGTACAGAGATTGAAATCGAATGGTAAAAAATGAACATATGTTAAATTTCGATCAGAACAGTTGCGAACGCGTCTGTTGATCGACGGAGAGACTTTTGACCAACGAACACAACCGTTGAAGGCTATATAAAGCCGCTGCACCCTTTTCCTCAAATCACTCGGAAAATTTCAAACTCATTTTCTCTCTTTCTCTCAGACAATAGATTTCATTCTGATTTTATTTTTCTTAAATAAAATATTGGATTTGTGATACTGCAGATTACAGGCTTGAAACTCTTGCGCACTAGAACCATACTGAAGGATAGTTTGAATACATTACGGTGGTACAAGAGATTAACCTCTCGGCTCAATTATATCTTGCGAGACGATTTGTTGTTCCTCTAAGCACACATTAGATTAGTAATTGAGTCGAGAGGGCAAATATCATCTTAAGAAAAGCCTCATCGACATGTCTTGAAGAAATCTCTACATATTTCATTTCTACTGCTGTTGTGGCATTTCCCCATAATCCAGAATTTAATACCAACAATCTATAGACGATATTCAACAATGGCATGACACGGTATGAGAGAGTTTGCTTCAGATTTCACAGAACTGGAGAGATTTGATGGCGTTAACTTCGTTCGTTGGCAGAAGACAATTCACTTTTTTATTGGCGAGATTGAAAGTTGTATATATATTGATGTAACACCCTGCAAAATTTAATAAAAGAAATTAAATTAAATACAACAAGGGTAAAAAAGGAATTTTCACAAACTTTCAAATTTGGCTACGAAACTTGCACTGTTGCATTTGTAACGATTTTATGGACAATTTTCATATATAATATTTTGAAATCGAAGCTCGTATGAAAAGCTATTAATGTTTAAAAGTTCAAAATCGAAAATAATTAAATAGTTAAATAAGAAAACAAATATTTTAAATAAGGAAAGCTCCACTGGTCAACACCTTAGTTTGGACCGGTCAACCCTTGACGGTCGACCGTCCATGACCAAGCGATCGACTAGTTGAGTGTTCCAGGTTAGGGTTAGGGTAGGCCGAACGACCTGTTTTTTATATAAATCGATCTAACGGCTGATGATGATATGAACCATTATAAATAGAACCCAAACCTAATACTAAGAACCATAATTTCATACTGATCGTAACAAAACTCTCTCTCTCCCAAAACTCAACCCTCTTAGTAGCAGGCGGTCGACCGTTTAACAGTTTAACAGTTTATAGTTACAGGCGGTCTTAATAGAACCCTAACCTAATACATAGTAGCAGGCGGTTGACCGTTTAACAGTTTACAAGGCATAAGACCTAGGTTATAAGTTTATATATGTGCGTGTGTGTGTGTATTTTATTATGAATGTTAGCATATTAGTAGAGAAATTAGTTCCCAAAGTTTACGACTTTTGGATGTTACAGGACTGGATAGATGTGTACGTGGGTAATTGGGCCTCGACACTATTTATTCGGTAATGTCAATATTCAACAAGGGTGATTCGATCGCAAATTGCACTCACATGAGGTTCTATGGTGCGTTCGGAACAGTAATGAGGGTGCCTGGAGAAGTGTGTGGCCCAACACAAAAGGGAGGTTCCCAGTACATACGACAATTAGAACGTGATACTGTTGTGGGATGGCCGGTGTTGTGCAATAAGTGGCGTTATGTCACCATTGAGATTGGGCACGGATACAACGGACCCTAAGATGTCTTTGGCACGAGTTGGCATTGCAGGCTCCTCCTTAATGCATAAATACGATACGTGTAGTCGAAGTTTGGGAACGTAATCCCAAGGTTGATACTGTAGGTGATCCTACGTTAGATTGGCTCTAATAGTTATTAGCCCGGTCCGCCGTTGTTTTGAGGTTCGATTAGTTGTTCGATCGTAAGTATAAACCTTCACAAGATGCTTGATGCAAGTGTATTTAGAACTATACCCCGTAGGTTAACAAAACATACGTTAGTAAGTAGTTTACACACACAAGTAGGACACCCTAGATCACACAGAGTATTAATGAAGTCGATTACATGTGATCTTTATATATTAATGATGTAACTCATTTACCAGACTTTTGTTTTACCCACTCCTCTCATTTTCCCCCACCACAGAAGGACTGGACAGCAGGTGATTGGTCCATATCTTGTACGTAGAGAGGCGAGCTTGGCATTGACATTTCTTATTACTTTTCATTACTCTCCATGTAACCATTTATCGTACTAAGTACTTATCAGACCATATGCTGTATTTTTGCATACTCTGGATTATGACAACATATAATTTAAGATTGTATTTTCTGGTATATTTTCTAAGATGACTATTTTCTGTATTTATATTTTACCGCCTTTCGTTGTGAGATCTAATGTGTAGAATATCTTAGATTTTATCCTTATATCCTTAGTCTTTGCGATGTTTTAAAAACCCAATAGCTCGCACTTTCTTGGCGCGACGTGAGTCCGTAAGTCACCCTAGGTTTGGATCAGTGCTTCGGGAGGTGCGGGTTGTCACGCTTGGTATCAGAGAATAGGTCTAAAATTCCTTAAAAGTTAGGTGTGTATTGAGAAAACGTACTTGAAATTTAAGAAAAATAGGTTTTCAAAATAGGTTTTTGAAAAATATATATGTATAGGTAAAAAGCTTTTCAAAGATTTTACAACTGTAAGTATAATACTAAAGAATGTTATCAATTATTCCAATACTATCCGAGGAAAGTTGCAAATAATTCCAAAATCATATATGGTGAGGATGAGCGATCCTACTGGTTGTGGCTTAGGTGATGCAGTTGAGATTCTGAGCATGAACATTTTGATATAGTTTCGTCGGTATCTGCAAGTGAGAGGAGAAGTCGAGCTTAACCCTAATAGGGAAGCACAAAGCGGGCGCCGGGCGTAGTTCTTGCATACCCACCTATCGCTGATTTCGCCAAACTATATAAGGAATTTGTGAGTCTAGGAGGGAAGCCATATTTGGGGACCAAGTCTTATATGGACTCGAATGCATGGATTCACACTTTTGAGAGGATTTTCGGACTGATGGGTCTTGGAGATGACGTTAGGAGACATCTTGCTATTTGGCATTTACATGGAAAGGCTCTGAATTTGTGGGACATGGTAGGAGCAGTGACCGATAGGGAGAGATGACTTGGGGAGAGTTTAGGATGCGTTTGAGACAAAGTTTCTTTCCATGGCAGAGCAAGTAGCACAATAAGAGAAGTTCATACATTTGTAGGAAGGAGAGATGTCGGTTAAGGAATTTGTAAATTAGTTCAATGAGTTAACTGAGTTTGGTTTGGATCTGATCAATACTTCTCACAAGAAAGCTTAGAAGTTTGCAAAGGGGCTTGATCAACCTTTTCAAGGTTTGGCCCTTAGTCATATTTGCATAAGTGTGACTTATGAGGGGCCGATGGAGAAGGCCTTGCTGAATACTGTTTCCAAGGAAGAAGGAAAGAGTGAGCCCAAGAAGTTGGAAGGAAAGACATCCT
Organism: Allium fistulosum; assembly: GCA_030737815.1. NCBI lineage: Eukaryota > Viridiplantae > Streptophyta > Magnoliopsida > Asparagales > Amaryllidaceae > Allium > Allium fistulosum. Next base: position 943,343,016 of record CM060908.1, read on the forward strand.
AGAAGAATTAATGCAAGGGCAGAATAAGGGCCTAAGGGAAGGTTAAGAAGGTGTAGGAGGTTTGGTAAAAGGAGGCATTTTACGATGGAGTGCAAGACAGACATATCAAAGATCAAATGTTTAAATTGCAATCAATTTAGGCACATGTGGAGGGAGTGTTCGGCACCACCGAAGACCTCTACCCAAGTGGTTTCATCTTATACACTAGATGGTGTTCCCAGCTCGAGTGCGCCTCTAGTAGCGTACAAGAGGAAGAAGGTCGTAATTGAAGGCGTGTTAACTCTATCTGATTTATTTGTTCATACCATGTTTGACACTAGGGCATCACACTCTTTTATCTTGAGTAGACTAGTAGATAAGTTGCTGTTAGACACTAGCATAGTTACAGACCTAGTAGTTGTATCAAACCCTTTTGAAGGATCAGCTTATTTACATATGACATGTAAGGCTTTGAAATTGTTTGTTTTGGGGTGAAGTTCAATTGTGATGCTTTTGTCTTAGGATTATCTGGGTTTGGGTTGATTTTGGGTATGAACTGGATGACTATGTATAGGGCGGGCTTAGATTGTGATAGGAAGGTTGTTCGTTTGGGTACTTGCAGTGGACGCAGTCTAGAGGTTTATTGCGATCCCGAAGGTTCGGTTATGTTGAGTTGCCTATATTCTTTAGACATATCACACGATGAGTTAGCTTCAGTCACAATAGTTAGAGACAATCTATAGGTATTTTCCAAGATTACCGATCTCCCAGCGCAAAGAGAGATCAAGTTTTGGATTTATCATGTGGCGAACGCCAAACCCATTGCCTTACCCTTGAGGCATATGGCTCCTAAAGAAAGATACGAACTGAATAAGCAAGTGAATGAGCTATTAGAGAAGGGCTTCATTGGGAGGAGTATTTCAAAGTAGGGAGCACCAGTTGTCTTTGCCACTAAGGCAGATGATTCTCTGAGGCTTTGCGTCGATTATCGTAAGCTGAATAAGTTGACAAAGAAGAATCACTATCCACTGCCTTATGGACGATCTCTTTGATTAGTTTGTTGGAGCGAAGTAGTTCTCTTAGCTTGACTTGGCTATCGGATTGTATTAGCTACGTGTAGCTCAGAATGGTATTCAAAAGACTTCTTTTCGTATTCCCAACAGACTATATAAGTGGTTAGTCATGCCATTTGGACTGACCAATGCACCTGCCTATTTTGTTGATCTGATGTCGAGTTTTTAGAGGGTTGCATAATAAGTTCGTGGTGGTATTTGTTGATTATATATTAGTCTATTTGAGGAGCGAGGAGGAGCACATGATTCATCTAGAAGCAGTGCTCAATATTCTCTATGGACATAAATTGAAGGCAAAGTTTTCAAGATGTCACTTTTGATGCAAGGAGGTACGTTTTTTACAACATGTTATCTCGGAGCGTTGGCTGGCGGTCGATCTTAGTAAAGTAGCTGCAACATAGGATTGGCATATGCCGAAGAATGCCATGTAGGTGAGGAGTTTTCTTGGTTTAGCGGGCTATTATAGGAAGTTTATTAAGGACTTCGCTAAAAAATTTGCCCCTCTGACCCGCCTTACCAGAGCGATTACTTAACCCGGTATCTTCTCACGTAACTTAGCGCAAGCGATAGTTGCTATGGCTACATGAGACGCTTGCCACATGTTTATAAGCAAATAAAGATACACACACGCATGCGTACACGCGCGCACACACATATATATACTATAATTAACTTATATATATATATATGTGTGTGTGTGTGTGTGTGTGTATGCACAAATACATAACATAAGTCTAGCTATAATACAAGAATAGTCTTGATTAATATATATATATAACCTCAATTACACGTATACGTATACCCGCTTGTGTACGTATACACACATATTTGAATAAGTAATTCAATCATTACCAACTCATGTATTACTTTTATGTACTAAATATTTTGGATAAAAGTTCTATATCTCTTTCTACTATTTTATAAAACCATTTCATTATTTTATAAAATACAAAGCTAGCTTATTATAAATTATTTTAAGCCTTTATAATACTTAATGTCTTCACTAAAATCAAGTATTAATCATATAATTAGTTTATAAAGCCTTATAACGCTTTTTATAAAATACTTCCTTTATGCTATTTTATAAATTCTTGTACTTGTATAAAATATTTCTTTTATACTATTTTATAAAATCTCAATCATTTTACAAGATATATCATTTGTACTATTTTATAAAATCTCATTCTATTTTATAAAATATACCTTTCACTTATAAAAGTATTTCTTTACTTAAATAATATTTATAAATACTAATTAAGCTTCATTGGGCCTCTAATCACTTTAGTGATAAGTGTAGAGCTCCTAACTTACTTAATTAGCTTACTAACTTTTCTTAAACTCATTCAAATAGTTTAATTAACACTAACTAGTGACATGCGCATAATCATATCATTAAATTAGCCTCTCATCATTCAAAGCATTATGCAAAATCCATTACTTAAATCATATTTTATTTCTATGCTTACTAACTTTTTCAAAAGTAGTAATTGAGGTCTTAAACAAATAATAAACTAACATAATCATGTTTATAATATAAACATAAGCCTAAATCATCACATACACTCTCTAAATCACTACAGATAGATCCATAATTATTAATAAACAAATATATGAAGTATAACATGTAAATAAGTTAGGAGAATCATCCCACTCACCTTCACTTTCACCAAAACAAGCTCTAATCACAAAAACCCCAATATTAGCTCTCTTGAAATCTTGGATGAAGCTCCAAACTTTGAATCAAGCTAATTCCCTGATGGTCTATGTGAGGAGGTGGACGAGAGGAATTATGGTGATTTTTTTAGGATTTATCAGAATTTATTTGGGCTTGGATTAATGAATCTAGGGTTAGGGGTTAATGAGGATTAAGAAAGTAATTAGAGGAGATGGATAAAATGAAACGTGAAATAAAAAATGAATGCAAAGCTTAGCTAAATACAAGCTAATTTAGGGCAAGCTAGTGGGCTTAGCCCATTTCAATTTTTATTCCTTTCTAGAAATCACTATTCACTCCAAAAACAAATCAACTCTAAACATAGTCAAGTTTATACTCATTTTACTCCAGTCGAAAAAGTGAACTCAACTGTGGGTGTTTCTAGTTCTAATTCACTCATTTGTAAAAGTCTAGTACAAGGGGCATTCCGTTGATTAACAAATTAACATTTAAATTAATTAATTAATTATTGAGTCGATAAAATGCGGGTTGTTACATTCTCCCCACCTTAAAAGAATTTCGTCCCTGAAATTTCCTAGTAGGAAAAAGTAACATGACTGACCGAAATTCTCGAAGTCAACTACTTCAGAAAATATCGGCAGCTTCTATCTCATGCAACAGGCGTTACAGAAACTCCTATAAATTAAGATGCATCATGCATTTGGGAACACTCAGTAATATATATTATCTCACATTTCCTAAACACATACCTCTTTTTAAGAGACCTTCTCACTGTTTAAATGCTAAACCAGGAGTGTAAGCATCCATATGGCCATGCATAAGCTCTCAAGCACCAAATTGTACTATTCAAGAGGATAATGTACCAACACAATAGCAACGCAATATCTAAACATGTATAATCTTATGGTAGTAACCATACTACCATAATCATACACGAAAACTATTAGAGAGTAAGTTCAAGTGAGTTAGTATCAAAATATACCACGGACACCCAGTCATATCAAAAGGTAATAGACCCGTATAGATCCTATCTCGACCCCTCAGTGGGAAAGAATGATATGCGATCTATTTCAAATGGCTTTCTCTATACTCTTCGAACATACTTTAATTATGAAATTATAACTACCATACAAGCAATCAAACACATAAAACATGCAACAATCAATCAATAACAGTTAACAACAATAAACAACAAGCAACCATCAAACAATAACAAATAATGATAAGCAACAATAACTAGCATACAAACTATCAAATATGAATGCAAGCAATAAAAAATCAATAACAATAAAAATCAACCAACAATAAAATCAAACAACAAACAACATCATACAGTAGCAAGCAAACATGAGCAATGACAAACAATAGCAAGCAATAGCAAGCAACAACAACTATCAATAATCAACAGTAAACCATTAGCATATAATTAACATACAAACAACCAATCGACAAGCAACAAAAAGCATACAACGCAATAACAAACATCAACAATCAATCAAGGAACAACAACAATTAATCATCAAGCAACAACAAGCAATATAACCAAAAATAACTATCACACAAAAAGATTCTATACCAACACGCATTGTAAACAACAATGGTTGAAGCGTGCATATCAAACCATAAAGTCCTACGAGCCTACTTGACCTTCAAAATGGAAAAAATGCTTAAGTGGTGTAACTTCTTTCGTGAATACAATACACAAAAGACTGTTAGTAGTCCTTTCGCTATGACTTAAGTCGTGCTTTGGAAATCTCCTAGTTAACTCAAGAATTCGACTCAAGTGGTCTCCTTTAAGAATCAAGTGAAAAACCCTTGCCTAACTGGTGCAAATAACCTAGAAACCTTGTGTTCGAAATAAGGGTTGGAAACTTAGTACATAGATGGATAAATCCTTAGTAAATATCCTTTCAACACATGTGATTACTCCCACCACCTAAGGTTTACTAACTCAAAGAAAAACAATTTTAACACGAATAACTCTAGGCAAACGCCTATAAGTCATCCGCTTGGCCTTTGCTCATTACTGGGCATCCACCAAACCCTACATGGATACAAATCCAAGCATACTTCATCGACCAACCCCACTCAACTTGAATGCTTGTGCATCAAGTTTAAATGGTAGTACTCTCGGCCACTTCATCTTAGCTTTGCAACCAAGGTTACTCATACAAGTTTTATCTTTACCGAAAAATTTACCTACAATGAAAGGTGTCAAATTTAGCCTATCCGCCAAGTAACTAGCAATAAATAAATATACCACTCAAGTGTCGTAAAGAATAGAAGTGAGCATTCCCAATAATAGAGCATACCTCGCTACACAAGCTCCTTTCATTTCTCCTGAAAATAGGCCTACTAGGACCTGATAATGCTTATAAGGCATGAGTCATCATCACTTTCTCGCCCTTTGAAAGTGTAAGACATTCCCTGTTCAAGTGATCAAGCCAATCGCATTGAAGTGCTCACGCTTTGTTTTAGGTGGATGACATATCATGGAGAAATGTCCCCATATGCCATAAGATTAATATATTATGTCAGCTTCTACTTTGCATAAGCTCAATCTTTCCTTGTACCTTGGTCATTGCACTTCGTTTGGAGCTTCGACTACTTTCCACTTTTGCTTCCTCAAACGGTATCTCATGGGCGTTCTCGTGGAGGAGAACCATCCCTACGAAACTTCCAAAAGTGGCCCCTAATAGGGATAAAGCTAAGCAATGAACCCCTAATCGATGCATTAAGAGCTTAGGTAAACATCTTTTCCCACACTAGAGTACCGACCATCTCAATCGCCTAAAAAAGATTCAATTGGTCAACATACTCCTTCATGGAAAAGCTACCCTACCGAAGATGGATAGAATGCTCAAGCTATATGCCCTTCTTGATCTCGGAAATGAACCATGAACCATAGTAATGCTTGAATTCATTCCAAGCTATGGGCCCACTCATCAGCCACACAAACACTAAGTCCTACCCAGCTAAAGTCTCCCCTCTTCAAATGCTGAGAAACAATCTTCCTTAAGAGAACATGGCTTCTCTCCAAGGCTAAGAAAACCTTAGCACAGCTTTAAAGAGTCCAAAAGCTGGTGGAACTAGAAATACTAGTGCCCTAAGGCTGACACCACCTCTATCGCCGACCACATCTATTGGAAATGTTCATGGGTGGTGGAACATCCTTTGCGTTAGCTAATAATCTCTGAACTAATTAGGCATCTCAGACCGCCCATTTGCAGTCTCTCGTGTACATCGTTTGCTCATACTGATAGCCCGACGAAGATGCCTTAGCAACTAGTGATAGGAATAAATCATAGTCTAGAAGACAAGTGGTGTATACAGTATAGTATTGAAGAAAAGTACATGTACACTCTCACGACGTATCTTCTTTTACCACATTGATTAACTCAAATTGGTCTACGTGGTCCGAGTGTTGAGCCTAGGCTTTGACACCAAATGTAATAACCCGCCCTTCATAATACTCAAAAATCAATGCCTTACATCATCACCAGACTTTCGAATACCACAAAAGACAGACTGTCGAGGTAAAATTAAAACAAACATTAAACCGAGGCATATCGGCAGAATCTTAAAACGGGACGATAACTATATAATATATTGAATAAACATGAACAAAACATGATAACAATATATATAAGAGACTTCACTAGCGGAAGTAACTAACAAATGAATAACAATACTGGAAGTCAGTGTATATCAAACTCCATATAGACGGAGTTTAGAATATAATATCCAATACATGAAGTCTCATATATAAATACATATCTGTCATGTACTACTTCAATATCAATTACATATACAAAATGTCGACATCGCCTCCATAAAGTGCTCCTAACTGTCCCAAAAACGTATCTTCAAAAGCACCCGACTCCCAAACTACATAATAGTGTACCCGCGAGTTGTCATGGCATAAGCAGACAAAGATAAAATGCGGGTCAGTCATAAAGCCTGGTGTGAGAAAACTATCTCAAAATACTGTATATGAAAACTAGATATAAATAAACGGGAACCACTAAGGCACAACCGATCCTCCCCACAATCGTGGCTCAAGGGTAACCTGGACTGTCCATAAACAAGTAAGGAAAATGTATCTAAGAGATAGGAAATCATACCATAAATTGCCCTTCTCCTATAATCAATGGGTCAGCACAACTAATATAATGTGATTGAAATGTAACAATATATCATTATAAAGTTACCCAATATGCAAAAGCAAAGACAATGCAGATATTATGATACAAACATATCCTAGAATACATGATAATATTATCAAACAACTAATAAAACACACAATATAACTATAAGCGATAAACAAAGAATATAAATCGATACTCACCATTACTGATGAATGGGGTTCGCGGTAGACTCGTGCCTGAGATAAATAGAGTCAGTACCTCAGTGTACCATAGACCCCGAGTCGCATCCATTGTGGTCGAACTCGTGTTGGTCTCACCGTACCCCTCAACGAGCATAGGTGATATATGACCTACTCTATATACCTGTTTGCGCCAAAAATGGTCACAAACACCCAGTTGTATGTGAAAGCACCAATTTTCAAAAACAATATCCAAATAGAAAGATAGGAACGTAGATCACATAATAAATAGCAGTAAAAGTAAAGGAATACACGAGTTTTATAGTGGTTCGGCAAACTCCGGCCTACGTCCACTCCAATAATCTTTTATTTATACTATAAGATTACAAGTACTGTTGTTTTTGCCTTAGAAAATTAGTGGAGGAAGAGGTAAGAAATGATGAAGGAGAGTCAACCAAAAAAAGTCCCTTGCAATGAGCCAAGTCCGATGTATTTATAGGTGAAGACGTGCATGGATCGGGCTGAAATTTCGACATAAGAACCTCCAGGCCCATATGACCCGACACACAAAATTTGGGATCGATTGGACACCAAAAAATAATTTAGCCGATCATTCCATACTAACTCCAATGGGGCTGCGATCGTTTTTATGGGGTCCCCCATGCCTCTAGTCCATGTTTCAAAAGATTCGCGCCATTCCGACTTACCGTTTGTGAGATATTGATCGATCTTCAATGTTTTGACTAGAAATAGGATCATAGGAGATCATTCCATGCTTCATCCTTTTGAATTGTGATCGATCATGTGGGTTTCCCACGATATTAGGTACTTGCTATCCAAATTTCATGCAATTCTGACGTACCATTTGTGAGATATTACGTTTTCCGTAAAACTATGGATCGTTATGCTGATTTGTACGATCGTTCCAATAACGATTGGCCTAATTTATAATATTTCATCCTTTTGAGCTGGAATCGGTCATGGGGGTGCTCCATGATGTATGAGACAACCTCCAAATTTTGTGCAATTCCAACGTACCGTTTGTGAGATATTGCGTTTTCCGTAAAACTATGGACCGTTATACCGATTTGTATGATCGTTCCAATAACGATCGGCCTAATTTCCAAGATTTCATATTTTTAAGCTGTGATCGATCATGGTGGTCCTCCATGATGTAAGATACTTGCCCTCAAAATTTCGAGCAATTCCGACGTACCGTTTGTGAGATATCCAGTTTTCCATAAAAGTATGGATCGTTATGCTGATTTGCGCGATCGTTCAAATAATGATCGACCTAATTTCCAAGATTTCATCCTTTTGAGATGTGATCGATCATGGAGTGCCCCATGATGTAAGAGACTTGCTCTCCAAATTTCATGCAATTCCTATGTACCGTTTGTTAGATATCGCATTTTCTGTAAAACTATGGATCGTTATGGCTGATTTGTACGATCGTTTCATTAACGATCAGCCTTTTTTCCAAGATTTGGGAGTTTTGACATGTGATCATTTTTTTGGGCTCCACTCTTCAATATATTGATGATTTGAAAGTTTTAAGTGCATAAACTTTGTAGATTTTGAGATATTGATCAATTTTCGTCGATTTACGCTATTTTTGGATCGTTCCCGATCGATCCATATAAATTCTTTCTTCGCCCATAACTCGAGCATATGCACTTTGATTGACTTGAAATTTGAAATGTGGTCTCATGTGGACTTCCTTATCACTTCATATTGATTGCACCTTGATTAGGACCTGGCCCGAACCTGCCCAACTATTGCCTATAGTTCCTAATATAATCGATTTCCAAACCTGATAACCGTCTCTCTGGGCTTCTTACCTTGATGATCGCAGAAGCCATTTAGCCAATTTTTATGATAAAATGCCTGGTCGAAAGGCAGTATAACAATACCTAAAACTTTAGTCTACATTAGAAATCAAACGCAATCCAATGATTCCCGTTGAGGGTCCAAAATAAATAGAGTTAGTACATCAAAGTAACATAGACCCCAAGTCACATCCAATGTGGTCGAACTCGTGTAGATCTCACTGCACCCCTCAGTGAGCATAGTGATATATGATCTAATTTATTTAATTAAAACCTATGTGGATCCCACCATACCCCTCAGTGAGCATAAGTGATAAAAGATCCATTCTTAGATGATCGTCATCATCTCCCACTCGGCCATTAATTATTTCTTAATAAATTCGCATAACGTCTCTACAAAAGAGAATGACATACATATCCCATATAATATGCCATCAGGACCACAAAGGAACACTGATGCCATGCAGATATATGTATATATATCTCACTCAAATTTAAGGCCACGTAATGAAATACGTCTACCACAAACGAAGACCAATATCCCATCGTCGTCTATTAATACGGATGACCTATACTATAAGACCAATAATAGGCAAGGCCACTAATATAAGTCCAATAAAGTATATGATCACTAATATAAGATCAATACTATATATGGTCAATAATATAAGAATGATACAGTTTATCAAACTATACATACCTCGAGCATAAAGCCCGAAGGTACGAATTTAGTCCATTCGATCGTGCATGCTCATCAGATGTGATCGTGTGACCAACCACCATGTCGATCATGTGCCCGATCAATGTCGATCATTATTGATCGCATATAAATCACATTTCATTAGTTTCTAGATCTCGAGCTTCGTCGTGCCTAGCACTTGCTCAAGTAGCCCGAAGCCTCCCCGAAGTCAAGCCGAAGGTTCATGCAAGCCCGCACCCGAAACCAAGGAAAAATACCCACTGAAACGATACCTAGCCTAGGCTTACTGTCCAGGCCCAAGCACCATTGTTGAACCGATAGTTGCCTTTCCTGGGCACTAAGCCTAGGTAAGGTAGCCTTCAAGTCGCTGGTTCGAGCCTCGCCTTCTCCGTCGCTTCGCCCAATGAGTTTCCTAGCACCTCTAGCATGCCTTTGCCACATCGGACTTCTTCTGGAGCCTATTGGGTGATATTTTGGAAGTGTTTACTTAAGTCGTCGAAAATTGATTTCGAAACAAGAATCCACTCTTTGCACGCGTAGAATTGAACGGGCAGTTTTAATGACCCGGCTTCCTCTAACATGCCAAAACAAACCCAATTAGACCTCCTATCTTATGTATTGCCTGCGTGCCTACTTGTGCACCCATACACTCATTTATGTACGTTTATACACACACGAACAAACTATCACAATTCAAATATATAAATCATGCTTTGAACTTCACCAGAGCGATTACTTGACCCGGTATCTTCTCACGCAACTTAGTGCACATGATAGTCGTTATGGCTACATGAGACGCTCGCCACGTGTTTATAAGAAAACAAAGATATGCGCGCGCACACACACATAGATACACACACACACACACTATAATTAACTTAAATACACATATACGCATACCCGCTCGTGCACATTACATAAAAAAAATTGAATAAGTAATTCAATCATTACCAAGTCAAGTATTACTTTTATTTACTAAATCTTTTCAACAAAAGTTTTATATCTCTTTCTACTATTTTATAAAACCATTTCATTATTTTATAAAGTACAAAGATAGCTTATACATCATTTTAAGCCTTTATAATACATAACTTCTTCACTAAAATCAAGTATTCATCTTATAATTACTTTATAAAACCTTATAACTCTTTTTATAAAACACTTCCTTTATGCTAATTTATAAATTCTCATATCTTTATAAAATATTTTTTTATACTATTTATAAAATCTCATTCATTTTACAAAATATATCATATAAAATCTCATTCTATTTTATAAAATGAACCTTTCGCTTATAAAATTGGTTCTTTACTTAAATAATATCTATAAATACTAATTAAGCTTCATTAGGCCTCCAATCACTGTAATGATAACTGTAGATCTCCAAACTTGCTAAATTAGCTTACTAACTTTTTAAAAACCCATTCAAATAGTTTAATTAACACTAACTAATGACATGCACATAATTATATCACTAAATTAGCCTTTAATTATTCAAAGCATTACACAAAATCCATTACTTAACCTATATTTCATTTCTATGCTTACTAACTTTTCAAAAGTAGTAATTAAGGTCTTAAACAAATACTGTGTTAATATAATCATGTTTATATAATATAAACATAAGCCTAAATCATCACATAAATTCTCTAAATCACTACACACAACTTCATAATTATTAATAAACAAATATATGAAGTATAACATGTAAATAAGTTAAGACAATCATCCCACTCACCTTCACTTTCACCAAAAAAGCTCTCCTCACAAAAAACCCAATCTTAGCTCTCTTGAAATCTTGGATGAAGCTCGAAACTTCAAATCAAGCTTATTCCTTGATGGGTTATGTGAGGAAGTGGATGAGAGGACTTATTGCACTTTTTTTAGGATTTATTGAAATTTATTCGGGCTTGGATTAGTGAATTTAGAGTTCGGGGATTAAGGAGGATTAAGAAAGTAATTAGAGGAGATGGATAAATGAAACATGAAACAAAAAATGGATGAAGAGCTTAGCTAAATATAAGTTAAGTTAGGGCAAGCTAGCGGGCTTAGCCCAATTCAATTTTTATTCCTTTCTATAGATCATTATTCACTCCAATAACAAATTAGGTCCAAACATAGTCAAGTTTATACTCATTTTACTTGTATCGAAAAAGCGAACTCTATTATGAGTGTTTCGAGTCCCAATTTAGTCATTTGGAAAAGTCAAGTGCATGGGGAATTCTATTAATTAACAACTTAACATTTAAATTAATTATTTAAATACCGAGTCGTTAAAATGCGGGTTGTTAAATTAGCACCAAGGTTTGTAGGGCCTTTTCTGATCACATCTAAAGTATGGAAGTTGGCTTATAGGGTGAAGCATTTTGAGAACTTAACGAGTATGCATGACAATTTCCATGCGTCACACCTGCAAAAGTGTCTATACGATATAACAGCTATAGTCAAGCCGAGTTAGCTATAAAAGATGGAAGTAGAGTGGGAGTCACTTGTTTGTCGTGCACCCACTCGTATTCTTGAGCATGGTACAAAGCAATTCCATAATAAAGTTATCAAGATTGTTAATGTCCAGTGAGGAGATGATCTAACGTAGAGTACATGAATGTCTATGGGGAAATCCAAGCAACCCATGTAGAACTCTTTTCTGGTATGTTTCCATTTTAGCTTAATGTGTATAAACTACTTTTACGTTTAGGCTTTAGCTTCGTATACCCCATAGGTTGGGATAATTGGATGCTAGGAATGGTTGTGAACGTGTCATTAGGATATATTTTAGAAGATGGATGATAAGGGATGTATTTATTTAGTTGATCTTCACACACTTAGGTAAATATATTCTCGAGTTAGCATACACTCACACCATCATTTCTTTTATTTGACCGAGTTATGTGTATATGATTGTGCATGTGGATTGAATGGTTGTGGATACATAGTTACCAATACATTTACATAGGATGTTGCATACATTTGGATACATGGTATAAGCACTTGCATTTAAGGAGGTCGACTAGATCAGGAGACCGCCTAATTTTTGCATTAGTATAGGTTCATAAGCATTTCATACCTATATGAATATACTGCATTAAAATTTGAACTAAGTAAAATGATTGCCAGCGGTTGATGGTTGAGTAGATGGTTGTAAGTATTAATTTCCATACGTACGAGTTTCATTTTTTCATCCTTGGAAATTTTGGGGATGAAAGCCTTTTAAGGGGGGAGAATGTAACCTCCCGCAAAAATTAACCAGAAATTTAATAAAAGCAAATTAAATATAATAAAGGTAAAAATGTAATTTTCACAAATGTCCGGATTGGCTATGAAACTTGTGTCGTTGCGTTTGTAGTGATTTTCTGGACAATTTTCATATATAATATTTTGAAATCGGAGTTCGTATGAAACTTTTTTTTGTCAACGTTTAAAGGTTCGGAATCGAAAATAATTAAATAAGGGAACAAATATTTTATATACAGAAAGCTCCACCAGTTAACACCCTAGTTTGGACCGGTCAAACCCCAGCGGTCGACCGCCCATGACCTAGGTTTGGGTAGGCCGAACGGTCTGGATTTTATATAAATCGATCTAGTGGCTGATGATGATCTAAACCCCTATAAATAGAATCCTAACTTGATATTGAAAGCTCTAACTTCATACTGATCATAACAAAACTCTATCTCTTCCAAAAATCATCCCTCTTTCTCTCCAAATCAACATTTTTCAAAAAAAAAATTAAAAATTAAATTCAAATGAGGAATCAAATCAAACCAAGAAGAGATCGACGAACCAGGCGGAGGCGATTCCAAGCGAACTAAAAAAGGAATAACTTTCTAGAGGTAAGTGGGTTCATTATTATTATGATGTTCTATATGTAATTAAGTTTTTTGTACCCTATTTGTTCTAGAATCGTTTTAATTTAACTAGAGACGCTAAGAACTATTGTACACTGGGAATTTGATCGTAATTTAACCCATATGAATAAGATCCCCATCTAATCCAAATTTGGTTAAAGTGAAATTTATTAAATAAATGTTGGTTTAGGTAGGACACACTTTTTCGTTAAATTGAATATAGATTGAAATATCGATGCTCTATTAGTTATAAACCTAAGTTAATTTGAATTGATGACACATACACTTATGAAATTGTGAAATGATAAGAAATTGAAATCGAGAACATTGTGAATTTCATATTTAACAGAATAGGGTTCACTATAAAACGAAATCAATAAATAGAATAAAAAAGAATAAAATTTTCAATAATTAACTTCGATCGGTCGATAGGCTTACTAGAGCCGGTCGACCGCTCCAGTAGCTGTTGGTCGACTGGTTATTGGTTTACAGGCGCTGATTGAACCTCGATCTAAGGCCCATGTTATATGTTTGTGTATATATATATATATGTGTGTGTGTGTGTGTTTTATATATGAATGTTAGCATATTAGTAGAGAAATTACTTCCTTAAGTTTATGACACCTGGATGTTACGAGGTTGGATAGATGTGTACGTGGGCAATTAGGTCTGGACACTATTTATTCGGCAAAGTCAATATTCAACATGGGCGATTTGATCGAAAATTGCACTCATTGGAGGTTCTATGGTGTATGCACAACACTAAGGGCTCTTGGGGAAGTGTGTGGCACGACACTAACGGGAGGTTCTTCGGTACATACGGCAATTAGGACGTGATACCATTGTTAGATGTCCAGCGCTATGCAATAAGTAGCGTTACATTACCATTGAGATTGGAGTCATTGGACATGGATGCAGCGGACCCTAAGATGTCTTTAGCATGAGTCGGCATTTTGGTCTCCTCCTCAATGCGTAAATAACAAAGGTGTAGTCATAGTTTAGGAACGTAGTCCCAAGTTTGATACTATAGGCGATCCTATGTCGAAATAGTCCCAGTAGTTATTAGCTCGGTCTGCCATTGTTTTTGAGGTTCGATTAGTTGTTTTACCATAAGTATAAACCTTCACTAGATGTTTAGTGTAGGTGTATTTTGAACTATACGCCTTAGGTTAACGAAACCTACCTTAGTAAGTAGTTCACAAACACAAGTAGGACACCTTAGGTCTAATAGAGTATTAATGAAGTCAATTGCATGTGATCACCATATACTAATGATGTAACTCATTCACCATACTTTTGTTTGACCCACTCTTTTCCTTTTTCCCCACCACAAGAGGACATGGCAGCAGGTGATTGGCCCATATCTAGTACGTGGGGAGGCGAGCTTGGCATTGGCATTTCTTATTACTTTCCATTACTATCCATGTAACTATTTACTTAGTACTTATCAGACTATATGTTGTATTTTTGCAAACTATCGATTATGACTATGTATGATTTGAGACTGTGTTTTCTGGGATATTTTCTGAGATGACTAATTTCTATATTTATATTTTACTGTCTTCCGCTGTAAGATCTGAAAGTATAGAATGACTTAGATTTTATCCTTATATTCTTAGTCTCTACAATGTTTTAAACATCCAATAGCTTGCACTTCTTAGTAAGACGCGAGTCCGAAAGTCAATCTTGGCTTTGGGTCGGTGCATCGGGAGGCATAGGTTGTCATAATTGACCATGCCAAAATAAAAGGAGGCAGAGGATGAAACTGTAGAAGACACAAATGGACGAATCAAACAGGAACAGGATGACTATATTTGTAAGGGCACATATGCAATGTTATGACGGATTGGGTGTTCGATATATACTACAACAAACTGACTGCAAAATATATTTAGGATGCACTTATAGAGGACGCAACAAGTGAGAAATTTCTGGCTACTAAATTTTTAACTACAAAATGACTGATGATAAGCCAGTATCAAACCAATTCAATGGTATTATGCACATCCTAAACCAATTCAACTAACATAAAATGAGTATTGATTAAGAGATTAAAGTCTCATCCATAATAGTAAAACTTCCCCCTTCTTGGAAAAGATCAAAAGAAAATATTGAAACATAAGTAGGAGGAAATGAGTCTGGACGACTTAGCGTAATATGTATAGATTGAAGAATAATTGAGGCAGAAAAATAATAATGAACCAACTGGGTATTCATCAAGGATCTACATGATGAAGGAAAAGGAGGCAAGCAATGCCTCTGATTACTTTTTTAATCAAAAGAGGAAATTTTAGAATAAAAACAACTTCAACAACAAGGAGACCAAGAAAGTGAATGGGTGCCAACTGTGGAAAACCTGATCTCTTTAAATGGGATTATCATTTCCTTAAAAAGGATAACAATTGTCGAAAGACAATTTCATGGTCATTATCTTTGAAATCAATAAAGGATCCCTGGTGGATCAATCAGGTGCTACTAAGCATATATGCAATGATAGGAGTCAATTAAAGAAACATGAATCGTCTGAGGATGAAAGCTATCTCTATATGTGAAATTCAACTAACGCGGAGGTCAAGGGATTAGGGACAGTAAACTTGTAGTTCACCGAATTTTTTTAACACTAAATAGTGTATACTATGTATCCAATGTTGGAAAGAACCTTGTTTCTAGTAGTCTTTTAAATAAGTTTGGTTTCAAATAGGTCTTTGAGTCAGATATATATGTGTTGGCCAAGAGCGGTGTGTTTGTAGGTAAATGGTACATGTGTGATGGAATGTTCAAACTCAACGTCAATAAGGCTGTTGCTTCTGCTTGTATTGTTGACTCCTTTTCTTTATGGCATGGTAGATTGGGACACATTAATACTAAATGTATAAATTATATGATTTCAATAAACATGATCCCTAACCATAATAATTTTAGCGATTAATGTAGGTTATGCTCTTTGACAAAAATAACCATAAAATCATTTCCATTAAAATATGTTAGTACCACTGCTTTGTTAAACTAATTTGTAGTGATGTTTGTGATATGCATAGCACTCCTAGTAAATGAGGAATGAAATATTTTGTTATTATTATAGATGATTGTTCGAAATATTGTTATATTTATCCGATGCATGCTAATGATGAATTATTGTAATCATTTGTAACTTACAAAACAGAAGTAGAAAACCAGTGTGATTCTGGAATTAAGACCCTTAGATCAGACAGAGGAAGTGAATATTAATTCCCTGCATTTTGTGTATATGTAGGAATAATACATGAAATGTCTATAGCTTATACACCACATAAAATGGAGTTGCAGAATGTAAAAATAGAACAATCATTGAAATGGTTAATGCTATGTTGTGTAATTCTGGTCTCAATACGTTTTTCTAGGTAAAGCATTATTAACTTCATGTTATATATTAAACATAATACCTCATAAGAAAACCAAAGCCACTCCATATGAACTTTGAAAAAAAAGAAAGCCCAGTCTAGACTATCTTAAAATCCAGGTTATAGGGCAATGGTCTGATTACCTAAATCAAAAATTAAGGAATTGGGAGAAAAGGTTATTGACTGTATTTTCTTAGGAGACGATCAACAAATCAAGTATGTTTTTAGCAATAGAACCTAATAATCCGATCAAGTTACAAAAAATACTAGAATCAAGAGATGTAATGTTATATGTAAATAGATTCATGTGTAATCCATCTGATCCGTCTATTGATGAAATGGTAGAGGTTAATACACCTATTTGTGAAATGATGGAGATCATTGAACTTGTTAATGAAATTGAGAAAACTTAGACAAATAACGATGAAATTGGTGAACCTCTTCAGAGAAGTAAAAGAATGAGGACTGCAAAATCATTCGGGCTAGATTTTATCATTTATTTGGTAGATGGATCCATAAATGTGATTAAACATCAAGCCATGCTTTCTATAAACGTAGAGTCCGATCTTTTAAAGTATGGTGAGGCAATAAAGTCTCAGGATTCATTCTATGGAAAGAAGACATAAACAATAAAATAGGTTCTGTTATAGAAAATGAAACATATCAGACTTACATCCTGGTTCAAAACCAAGAGGATGTAAGTGGATAATTAAGTAAAAGTTAAAAGTAGATGGCATGATAGAAAAGTATGAGGCCAGATTAGTCGCTAAAGGATTTACTCAAAAAGAAAGAATAGATTACTTTGATACATATGCACCAATAACGAGAATCTCAATAACTAGGACATTAATTGCAATTACATCTATTTATAGCCTTAAAATTCATCAAATGGATGTCAATACTGCATTCTTAAATGGAGAAGTCGATGAAGAAATATATATAACACAACCAGAAGTTTTTGTGAAGCCTGGACAAGAAAGTAAGGATGTAAGCTTATTAAATCATTTTACGGCCTTAAACAAGCATCAAAATAATGACATGAAAATTTTGATAAAAGCATAATATCAAACGGTTTTATGATATGTGAATTAGATAAATGTATCTACAGCAAATTGCATGCTGGTAAATGACTAATAATATGCCTTTATATTAATATTTTGGACTGATACCTCGACTATTGGAGAAATAAAAAGTTTCTAGCTTCATGATTTGACATAAAGGATATAGGGAAGCTGAAGTGATTCTAGGAATAAAAATCTTAAAAACAATAGAAGGGTCAGTCATTAACCACATTACATTGAAAAGATCCTAAAAAGATTCGATCAAACCTGTAACCACCGCCATTTGACAAAAATATGAAATTATATTCTAATACTGGTAGATCGGTGAATCAACTAGAAAATGCTAAAGCTATTAGGAGTCTAATATATGGTATTATCCAAATTTATGACCAAGCCATATTAGGACGAACTAGATCGATCAAAGAGGGAAATAGCAAAGCAGAAATCCAGAACGATTACCGCTAAACTCAGATATCTAGCGAGATTCATAATAAAGCTAATAGCATGCCAAAGACCATTGAAAATTGCCTATATGCCAAATCTCTTCAAATACCAAAGTAAAAAAAACATCCAAGACAAACTGTTGGATCAGTACCGATCCTTAGTAGTTTTTAAAAACCACTTTTTACCTAATGTCATATGGAACTAAGACCGATACTGGGTAGGACAAACAATATTGTGTGGTTTGCTAATGACATGAATCGAATCCCAATGAATAAAGCCTAAATACCATAGCAACATGACTGGGTACTCTTGACTTCTCACCAAACCAAAGATTTCACCCAAATCCAAGCTCACATCAGGGTAGTTAACTTCCAAAGGAAGATGAGAACTATCCATCGATCTCAAAGAGAAACATAAAGATTAACGAACGATCTCCATGGTTTGGTACCAAACCATAGCCCTAGGGTCGGTACTGACCCATAAAGATTGCTGATTTGACCATGATCTTTTCAAAGCACCTTCTTCAGGACATGGAGAAAGTGTGTAGAACGTGTTAGAGATAAATATGTCAACCTTCGTCTATAAATAGAACGTGATAGCACTATTTGAAGATTTTTTTTTTCTATATCCTAAATTTCTATACTTTATTGTAATTACTTGGATCATCACCGATCCATAAGATCACATTTGTAAAAACTTTGCAGAAATAATAATAAAGTTCAAGTGGACGTAGGCCAGTGATTTGCTAGACCACTATAATTGTCGTGTGTTGTTTCCTCTTATTTTTCATTTAATTTCTTCATGTTATTCTCTTATACAAATCCTTAGGGTATTTGTGCCAACATTTAGCGTAAACATTTTGGTGCTTTTACTAGGAACGTTTCAATCACTTGTTATTCAGATCTATTTTTAGTTTTTAGATTTCTTTGATCCACAAAGTAGATCTATTAATTTTGTTCCTATGATCCTTGATTATTTAGACTCCGTTAAGTCTAGCATATGATCAACCGAAGTAATGGCCCTAAGAAACACCAAAAAGAAATCAGCAGCTTCCCGGCTCACTAATGAAATTGAAAATGCTGGTTCCCAACATGTTGAAGAAATAGCTCAGCCCAACACTACTAAAATTCAGAGTGCTTCAAATATGATTACGCGGGTTGAAATGGATAGATGATGAAAGAGTTGATTGACAAGTTGCATGAAAGTCGGGATGAAATGAGGAAACAGATGAAGGAAAGTCTTGATTTGATAACCCAGTTGTCTCGCAGTGGCAGAAGGAAGAGGAGAGAATTATCGCCTTTCAACTTAGAAGAAGATAATTCATCCTCATCCGGGGAGAGTCACAGAGAAGGGAAGCAAAAAAACGAAAAATAAGGAAATTGGGACTTTGAAAAGTTGAGTGGACAAAGCTTAGAACACAAGAGCATGGATCGGTACCTATCATCTCCTCAAGTCAGTACTGATCCCCATCATCGTGATTTGAGTGTTGGAGGTGCTGTTGATTTGGATGGTGATGTTAGTGTTGGACATGGTCTAGTTGTCGATGGCCAAAATGCTAGAGTTTAGGCAAGCGTTGTTGACGATTCGCATAAAGATCGTAGAAAATGATCATTTGGACGAACGGTTCTCCCAAAGACAGGAGAACCCACATAACATGGAACTAACCGAGACTATTTGCAGAGCTAAATGCTCAGGGCATGCCATGATTATCGCCGTTCGGTAGGTCCAATAAAGCCGAAGTTTCTTGCGGATATGGTGAGGAAGACGGTGAATGAAAACCAGCATACACATAATGATGATTTGGGTTCTTCTCCAAGTAGAAACCCATTCAGGAGGAGATATTGCGATTTGAATACCCAATAAGGTTTACCATGCCAATAATGCCATCCTATAATGGGAACACGTACCCTAGGCAGCATTTGTTAAAATATAAATGGCATATGGACATGGCAAGGGCGACAGACGCTGTTAGGTGTCGATGTTTCCCAATATTTTTAGAGGATGTTGCTATGATGTGGTTCACTCGGCTCCAGTCAAGATTCATATCTTCTTTCGATCAGTTGGCTAGGAGATTTGTTGAGCAGTTTCGATTACATGCAACCCATCCAAAAGACATGATGTCATTATCAAACCTCTTTCAGAATTATGGAGAATCATTGAAAGACTTTTTGAGTAGATTTAACATGATTATAACTGAGGTAAGCAATGCCAAGGAGGATAATGTTTTGATGTCTTTGAAAAGAGGAGTACATCTAGATACCGATTTTGGTAGATGGTCGAAAATGAAACCTCCACCGGCTATAGTGGAATTTTATAGAAAAGAAATTCGATATTTGCACTTGGAAGAGGCAAATGCAACTACTAGAAAAATTGGTTGTAGACAATTGGCTGAGTTTGTTCAAAGTAATGTGGCTATGAAACACATCGGCGGGAGTTCGAGCGATGTTGCTGTAAACATGGAAAATAAAGACAATAACACGAAGAGGAGCGACCATGGCAACGGAGATATGAAATCAAACTCCAAAAAGTGCCCAAGGTTTCCGAAATATGAGGATTACACACCGTTGAATAATATAGTTGAGAATGTCTAACTTGCGACGTAGGGTGCTAAACATTACAAGAAACCAGCTACGAGGGAATCAACTAAAAGAGAGAAGAGATCCGGGAATTATTGTCACTTCCACGAAACACATGGCCCTAATGCGAAATAGTGCGGGCATTTACGAGATATGATTGAAGATTTAATCCAAAAGAAAAGGCTCCAAGAATATGTGAAAGCCCTATAGGTTGGCAGGCAAGGAAATGCTCACCTCCAGAGACAATTGCTCAACTAGGGCCAAGTTGGACCTAGTGACGGTGAGCCTAGGAAGCTTGGAAAAAGACTTAAATACAATAACAAGTGGACCTCATCCAGCTAAAAGGAGTTGGATTGAGATGGAGAGGTATGGAAGTACTTTAAAACATGTTGTGTAGGATAGTTACTTTGCCATCAAAGACGGAGCTCCAACTAAGCAATTTAGAGTGCAGGCATTTACGAGATGTGATTGAAGATTTAATCCAAAAGAAAACGCCCCAAGAATACTTGAAAGCCCTATAGGATGGCAGGCAAGGAAATGCTCACCTCCAGGGACAATCGCTCAAACTAGGCCAAGCTGGGCCTAGTGACGATGAGCCTAGGAAGCTTGGAAAAAGACTTAAATACAATAACTAGTGGATCTCATCCAGCTAAAAGGAGCTAGAATGAGATGGAGAGGTATGGAAGTTCTTTAAAACATGTTATGCAGGAAATTTGCTTTGCCGTCGAAGATGGAGCTCCAGCAAAGCAATTTAGAGCTATGATGGATGACATTGTGTTAAAAACCCATGATGCAGATGAGGTCGAAGCACTCACGCTTGATCCCTTGGTTATAACGGTCGAAATTGGGCTAGCAACTGCGAAGAAGGTTCTTGTTGATTGTGGAAGTTCTGTCAGTATCTTGTTTAAAAAAGCTTATGATCAGATGATGATGGACGGTCAGGACCTGAAGCCTTGTAAATTCGGATTCAGGGATTTACCGAAGAAGCTATAGATCCCGTTGGGTGCGTGGATTTACCCATGGTTTTAGGTGAAGGTAACTGTAAGAGAGTGCGGGTTGTGATCTTCGCGGTATGGACATATTTTCTACATATAACACCTTTTGGACCGGCCGACCCTTGCTAGTTTCAAGTGGCTCTAGCCCCATGGTGTCTGACGATGAAATTCCCCACAGAGAATGGGGTAAGGGCCATTCAAGGTGACCAGAATGTGGGATGTGAATGCTACGTCATGGAGCTGAGATAACCGAAGCGATGTGTAAAAGCTAAGAAATGGATAAGACTCTTTGTGTCAAGTCAATTAATGCATATCAACCACCGCCTAAACCTTGGTTCGGTCGGCATAGCAGATTCCACATGGCTATAGATCCGAGTAAAGAGCTAGAAGATGTGAGGGCGGCCTCGGTAGAATTGACGATCAATATCCTAGTCGATCAGGATGATCCTACTCAGGTCCTGAAGATCATATTTCAGCTCAGGATGAAGATAAAGAAGGAGCTGATAGTGTTCCTCCGGGTGAACCTGGATGTGTTTTCGTGGACGCATTCCGACATATGCAAAATATTGCTGGAGATAGCATGTCGCACATTGTATGTAAACCCTAGATGTCTTCCTGTGAAGTAGAAATGACATAGCCTGAGTCTGAAATGATCCACTGCACTGAAAGAAGAACTGGATAAACTAAGATCTAATGAATTTATCTGTGATGCTCTATATTCAATGGGTCTCCAATTTGGTGTTGTTCAAGAAGCCTAACGGAACATGGCAGACATGTATCGACTACTCAGACTTGAATAAGGCATGCCCAAAAGATAGCTTCCCATGGCCTAAAATCGACTAGTTGGTTGACTCAATAGTCGACCATAAATTGCTATTCTTTATGGATGCTTATTCCGGATATAACCAAATTCCAATGCACATCTCATATCATGAACATACTAGCTTCATGACCGACCTGGGATTGTATTGCTATCTAGTTATGTCGTTCGTTCTGAAGAATACTGGAGCAACCTATAGAGACTAGTATATTCAATGTTCAAAAATCAAATCCAGCATACTATGGAGGTTTACGTGGATGATATGCTGGTGAAGTTACGGCGATTGATTAATCATTTGGAAGACCTATAAGAAATGTTTGGCATGCTTCGAAAATATGGGATGAAACTCAACCCAGTGAAATGCTCTTTTGGAGTTGCGTCAAGACCATTCTTAGGTTTTATAGTAAACTCAATGGGCATAGAGGCCAATCCATAAAAGATTGAGGCCTTAAGGAATATTGAGGCTCCGAAGACAATAAAGGATGCACAGAGCCTGAATGGGAAAGTGGCCGCATTAAGTCAATTTATCTTAAAGATTACAAACAAATGTAAACCGTTCTTTGATGTTCTTAAAGTGGGAAAAAGAATTTTTTTCCTGGACACAAGCTTGTAAGGACGCTTTTCAAGCTTTAGTCGATAATCTGGAAAAGACCATCCATCTTGTAAAAGTTTTTGGAAGGGGATGATTTGTTTTTTTATTTGGCAGTATCTATTCACCTTGTACGCGAAGAGTCCAGAATCCAAAAGCCTATATATTACATCAACAAACGATTAGCAAGAGCAGAAAGAAATTATCCAAAGTTGGAAAAGCTAGTCTATTGGCTACTCGTTGTCGTGTTTTTGGGGGTTTTATTGTGATTTTTGTTGTTTTGGAGTTAATCTGTGGTTTGCATAGATGTTGTTTTTTGCGATGTTTCAGCTTAGTTGTTGAGGTTGCGGTTGCGGTTGCGGAAGTTTTTTCAGTTGGCTGCTGCTCTTTTGGCGTCGCTATTGTTCTAGGTATCTGGATAGTGTTGTCTCTTTAGGGTTGGTTTTTAGTTTCTTAGGAGTTTTGGGAGGGTTTGTTTTTTCTTTTCTGTATGGGGGTTCTCTTGCTACCTGCCAGGCTTGTTGGCAGCTCCTTTACTAATGTTGTTATATATATGTGATTGTGTGCTCTCCTCTCCTATAGAGGATCACACATTTTTCTCAAAAAAGAAAAGAAAAGCTAGTCTATTGCTTGCTGAATGCATTAAGGAAACTCCATCCTTACTTCTAGGCCCATCCAATTAAGGTGCCGACTCACCAATTTTAAGCAGGTTCCGCAACGACTCGAAACTTCAAGAGATTATTGAAGTGGAACATCGAGTTAAGTAATATAATATATAGTATCATCCCAGGAGAGAAATCCAAGGATAAGCACTGGCTAATTTATTTGCTGAGCTCATTGCTCAGGATGGTGAGAAAGAGGAGGGTATCGGGTGGAGTGCTCAATGAAAGTTATATACGGACATGGCATCCAATGAACGTTATTCAAGGGCAAGAGTAGTTCTGGTAATCCCTTAAAAACGATCAATCTGCTACGCCCTAAAATTTGAGTTCCCTACAACGAATAATAAAGTCGAATATGAAGCACTAATTGTGGGGTTTAAGATTGCAAAGGAATTGGGAGTCAAATTTTTACACATATACAGCAAGTTACAATTAGTGGTCTGCCGGGTAAGGAAAGAGTTTCAAGCCATAGACTGGACTTAAAGGCCGATACACTATCCAAGCTGGCTAGCTCCGAGGAGAAGCCATATACTAGACTTAAAGGCTGATTCACTATGCCAATAATATTGAGTGTTACACAATAATTCACATCCCTAGGGAGAAGAACACAAAGGCGATTCACTATGCAAGCTGGCTAGCTCTGGGGATGCTTACCTCATGGGTTTAGATCCAGTAGAAGTATTGCCAGCTCCAAGCATTGACTAAATGGACGTCGATTGGATCTTGGAGGACGAAATTGAAAGGGAATCATGGATAATTCCAATCAAGGAGTACTTGTTGAAGGAACCCTTCCAAATGGGAGAAATGAACAGAGAAAACTCTGCAAAGCTTCAAAATTTATTGTCCAGGAGAGAGTATTATATCTGAGAGGGTTTTCAGCTCCCCTTCTACGGTGTGTCACTAATGAAGAAGTAGAAGGATCCTATAGACATACATGAAGGAGCCTGTGGCAATCACACTAGGGGCAAATGTTTGCAAGGTAGATTCTTCGCTATGAATATCTTTGGCCAACCATCAACCATGATGCGGCTGATTACACTAGGAGGTGTGTGATAAATGCCAATAATTCGCAAAGATTCCTAGAGCATCACCAACAGAAATTACATAGATGGTCAGTCCCTGATCATTTGAGGTTTGTGGGATGGACATTATTGATGTACTACCAATATCGAAAGGTGGAGCTAAGTATGCCATTGTTGCAGTTGAATGTTTTACGAAATGGGCTAAAATGGAACCATAGGCCGTAATCACCACGAAGAAGGTGGTTAATTTCGTGGCTAAAAACATTATCTATCGGTTTGGTATTTTGCAAACTATCATTTCCAATAATGGAACCCAATTCGACAGTCCCAAGATCAATAATTTCTGCAATAGTACCATATAGAGAAGATTTGTAATGGTTGCACATCCACAAGCGAATGGAAAGGTGGAAGTAGTAAATAAGATAATTGAATCTAGCCTCAAGAAATGGTTGATAAAGGCCAAAGGCAAGTGGGTTGATGAATTACCATTGGCACTTTGGGGTTATCAAACGACCCACATGTCCGCAACCGATCACACTCTATTCGCTTTGGCATATGGATCGGAGGTCATGATTCCAGTTGAATTAGAGGTCCCTTCTTATTGAAAGATCCACTATGATCCTAAAGCAAATGAGGAACTACTGCTTGAGTCCCTCTATACGGTGGATGAGAAGCGTGATGAAGATGATTTGAGGGCTGATGCCCACTCAAAATGAGTGGCTCAACATTAAAACACAAAGGTCCGTAATTGAACCTTCGAGATCAACGATCTTATCTTTAAACAAATCTACCCTAGTCTAGTGAATATTTGCCCGAGTTGGGAAGGTTCGTATGCTATTGAGTATAAGCTTGGAGCTGGAACATTCGAGCTAGCAACTGTTGATGGAATTTCACTTCCGATAGCATGGAATAGCAAACATTTACGTCGTTATTTCTCTTAAAGCTATCTTTATATATACTTAGTTAAGTTTTAATGTAACAAGGTAGGATATGTCATTTTTGTCGATATAAAATGAATTAGATATAGGGATCGATGAAGTTTTGTTCTCATTATCCTAACCACGCACTGTGAATAACATCAAAATCAAACAATCTACATTTATATAATATAGGTATACATGTGCCTAAAGATAGGCACCAACCGAATTTTTTCATCCATGACTAAACTTAAGGAACGTAACCATTCTAGGAATCCAAAGATAGATGCCGATGAACTCCTTCAACCCATGACTCGAGTGTTGGAGTATAAACACATAAGGGTCAAACGAAACAGTACACCTCAAGGCCTTTGCTTAGAGGTAGATAAGGCATCATACCATTGCCCAAAGGTTTGCAAGATCAATGATCAACACCGGAAGTTAGGCTAGATCTGATACAAACGTATGGAGGTAGACGTGTGATGCCTAGAGGAAGGCGTCTTGCTCACTTAGCCCGGTAGATATGGCATATATGATCAACGCCCATAGTTAGGTGGGATAGATACCAAAAATATACGTTCGAACCCCCACTCAAGATGGATAATCTTGGTCAAAAGCCAGAGATGGGCAGATAGATGTCCAGAGGTAGATATCCATGATACCACTCCTAGAAGGCCCGAGAGTGATGTAAAAATCCAACCTTGTCACTAATCAAATAAAACTTGACTGGAGATAAGCAAGGCGAACTATTATGTTAACTAAGTGACAATGAGGAAGGCATCCACATGCATATGAATATGGTGGATGATAGTTTTACTCAAACCCAGATGCGCTCGCAATTAGCATATAAAACTAAGTATGTAGGTATAAAAATGCAAAGTCTGAGGAGAAACTGATTTATTCTTTATTAACAGACTTTTTCAACAAAAAGCGGTGGCTGCACCTACATAACTTCAGCCTATGTACATAGATTTAAAGCTAAACAAAAAACAGTAAAGCAAAATAAAATTGCAGCTAAGTACTCTTCATGCTCTTCTTCTCCTTCTCCCTTCTCTAGAACAGTGTGCACAAGATTTTCTTGGTTTCCTTCTACTTAATCCTCTGCCTTTTCTCTCCTTCTGAAAGTAACCCTTTAGGTCATTCTCCCAGTCATAGTCGCTCCTTGGAGATTCGAAAGCCCCACTCTAAATATCGCTAGAAATGGAGATAGAGGCGAGAACAACAATTGGTATCGAAGGCAATGAATATGATAGAGGAGGAGGAATGTTGTAAAACTTTTCTTTTTAATTTCCTTAGTCAACAAGGCCTAAGATCACTGCATCTCCAGCATCGTAGGTCCTGACGATTGTTAAGTGACTCCATTAATAGCAATGTCTTCATCTCCCTAAACACCATGAATATTGTCCATTCCCTCCTCATCCACAACATGGATCATTTCAATGTCGAGACCCAGTGTGGTACCTGCTAGAGACGCTGGAGTCAGGATAGGAGCAGACACGGTGATAGACCCAGTTAGTGTAGCCTATATGCCTAAAGATGAGCCTCCTTTAGGAATAGCAACAATGGAAGATTGACTTGAAAATTAAAAAACGGAAAAGTAGAGATCGGTGACATCAAACGGTGTCATTTACTCATCTCGAACACAGCTGACGTTAATGATATATCTTTAGGAGATGCGGACTTCGTGTGAGCTGGAGTACCGACAGAGTATCCTTCCAGGGTGGGAGATAAGATCGGTAGCTTTGGAAATGATCCCATACTTGCCAAGTTGGGATCTTCGGGGTTATAATGAGCATCCAATGAGGATGCCAAAGTAGTTGAAATGTCAGATGTTGTCTAGAAGGCAGGAATAGTAGTGGAACTAGGAGGAGAAATAACGGTCTTAGAGCTTCCTGCCCTAATGTCAAAGGGATAGAAGTATCTACCATGGATTCTCGGAGGACAGAACCAGAACTCTCATCTAAATCTTTTAAACCTAGCTTAAATTGGGCCCAGTAGATACTTAAGGATGTAGGAGGAGCTTGCCAATCTTTAGTGCGTTTATGTCTTTCTCCTCCAAGAGGTCAAGCTTTATCTCCTCCACATCGATCTCAGCTCCTTTAGAGTGTCTTGCTCTTGTTTCAAAATCTCCTCCCAGGCCATGGCCAAAGCCTAAGGATAACCCTCCTCTATCCATTTCTAGTTTCCAAACTTGATAATATTTGCATAGAATTACATAAGAAGGGGCTCAAGTTCATATTTAACTTTATCTTCCGCAGCCTTAACACGCTTATCAGCCATCTTCACTCGGGTCTCAATGCCATCTCTCATCTTATGAGTGTCTAGTAACTGCTCACAATAATCCTGAGCCTGGGTGAGTGCATCATCCTTTTCTTTCTTTTGGATCTCCAGCAGCTACCTTTGCCTTATTATTTCTGAGGCTTGCTCCTCCACAGTCTTCTTGATTTTTCATTTTTCAACAAAAGGGTATGACTTCTATAGTAAGCAACCTTAACTTGCTCTGCTGGATATAGGGATCTTCCTCAAAAGACTTTGTCTTTTCCTTCAGCTTCCACTCAGCCTCGATCAGTGAGGCTCTAAGGCCTTAAACTTCTTTATCAAGGATTTTGATGATGCGTTTATTATCCTTTTTGATATGGTTATCCCTTCGAGTTATATTTTTCTCTTGCAAGATACTTGAAAAATAGCCTCAGCTATCTTCTTCCACTTGAAATATTGATCATATATGTCGCTTACATAAGCCGTCAGAGCTAACCTTCGGAAGGATATCCTTTCAATAAGGAACAAATACAACATCATTGAAGCAAATCTTCGGAAAGGCACTCTTGACAGCAGCCGCATGAGGGTTTGAAACAATTTCGATCTCTGCAGTAGTAGTAGGGGCATAAAGCTACTTTTTCCCAGGTCTTTGTTGGGGACTTTCAGAAGATACTAGCCTAGATGGCTGCTCTGATCACCGTGGAATATAAGAAGACATTATTGGTTGTGTTATGGGTGAAAATGAAATCGGAGCAATATGAACCTCAATAGACAGAATAGATTAGGTCGCGTCGAAAATCTATCCAAACCGCATGGTAGAGGTAAACAAGATCTACATTGGGGAGATGGAATTCTCTCAGATTCCGCATAATGCTCATCATGGGACCTATAACCTTTGTCCCACCTCCTAAAATCCTGCCTCTGGCGTCTATTCGAATCTGACTCATGGGATATCTTGCGAGGACGATCAGACAATCCAAGTTTCTTATACTTACTTCCCTGATTCTTGAGAGTATCATACAAATGCTTGCGTTCCATGGAGTTTGAAAATAAATGCACACGAGTTAGTGCTAGCAAAGTAAAGAGTGTTGTACACGGTATAAAAAGGTGGTGTTGTGTAAGTGTTAACGTGTCCTAGTGCCCTCCATGGACCATGGACTTGGAGTTTGCTAATAGGGGTTATTTCCCCTACATCAATTGCAAGCACATTAGCAGGAAAACAAATGGGTCGGGAGTCAATATCATTGATACTAATGTTGCTAAGGACAAAGAACCGAATTCGTCTAGTATACTCCCAAAGGATCCATAAATGTCCACAGATGGAGGGATGGGAGTTTCTTCGATTGTAGAGGCTGGTGAAGGTTGTGTAGAGGTTCGAGACAAAATGATCTTTATTTTAGGCCATTATGGTACAAAGGGCATGTGATTGTTATCACTCTCATTACTATATGACTCATGACCAAAATCAACATCCTTGTCGCCTCCTTCATCGCTCTCTTTTTCTTTAGTATGCTTTTCCCTTTCTTCACCACTATCTCTGGCCCCTTGTCTTGTATTAGGATCGGCAATAGGATCTTGTATAGGAGGCACTTCCTAACCCTCGATAATATCAACTTCAACTTCAAGTTCTTGTATAGGATGAACATTATCTTAAACCTCAAGCATGTAGCCTACACTATGGTTTTCTTCGAAGAGATTATAAGCATGCAAATTCTCATCAATGATAAGAAATCTCATTTCTTTTTCTTCAAGCGGAACTTTTTAAAGAGCCGGCAAGGTGCCTGTAAAGGCTGCACTACTAGGTCTTCTCGAGTCATCTGCAAATACAGATAACATTGAGATTTACAATTAAAGCCATTATATTTGCATTAGTAGGAAGAGTGAGCATGCAACTTACATCCAGATAAACATTTTTATGCAAAGCCGGGTGGACAACACACAAAAAAGAACTCTTCTTTAAAATAACCAAGTTTATTACAAAGCCCTAGCACTATCCAACGGCTACTGGTGGGTTCCAAGAAGAAGAGTGAAGGAGTCCCCTTTTGGCGCTTAATGCTATATATGTAACATATCTCCTCAGCATTGGTCACCTGATTCAAATGTCGAATGAATTGCAGAACACACCCATCCACACACATATATTGATTATTAGTTATGTACCCCTCTAACAGAAGATATTCCTGCTGATAGCACGCAAGGACCAACATATCATTAAAAGGAATTCTATGTCTCTCATATATCCTTCTGAGAGATGGTTCGTCCACTTTTAAAGTTGGATAATCCTGGGGCTCTATTAAAGTAACTGCATCACCTATGTTAATATCGGGGCAACCCTTACCGTAGGCTCTTCGGTCAATACATCTAGAACAATTCTAAAGGCTGCTCTATTTGATGACTAGTTGATTGAGGCTGGGAAGGAGTTATATAGACTTTTCATAAGTATTGTTGTCGAACTAGATTCGGTATCAGACTCGACATATTTTGATGTCGACGGACCTGCTGCTATTGTAGAAAGGCGAGAGGAGCGTCTATGATCCATAGCCATTAAAAACTTCACGCATAAGGGATATAAGGCAGAATGAAAGATTTAACCTTCATGTTGGAAAGAAAAGCTGAGTATAGCCAATGATATTAATTCAACGAATATTAATGCGTGCTGATCACTCGGATCTCATATATCGACGGAGGGCAATAATATACCAGTAAAACTATAACAACTCAGATTTTTGGGTTGGTTAAATAAAATAACTAATGATTTAAATTGAAGAATTTAAATCGTTAGTCCGGATTTTGTATTCTTTTTATAAAAGATGATTTATTTTGGAATGACTAATTCTAAATATTATGAATTAAGAAAATGATGGAATTTTAAAAGTGTTAGAAATCACTTTAAAATCATTATTTAGATTTTATTTCAAGTATGATAACTAAATTTAATTAGTATTATATTTGTTTTTAAATTAAAAAGTGTAATATTCTATTTTTAAGATTATTATTGAAATTATCTCAATCAAGATAAATTAAGAAGTCGTTTTTATTGAATTGGGCTTTGGTTTAAATACTTACGCTTTTGATTCATGAAGCTATGAATAAATAAATAAAATATGAAGTTGGGTTTTATAAGAAAATAAAAGAGAAATAGTTATTTAAAAATTAAATAAGGTTTACTTTCTTATTGGGTTGTTCCTTAGCCCAAATCCGTTTAGCCAAAGAGAAATATCCTTCTCATTTTACTGTACGTTCAATTACAATATACTGAAAATAGAAAGTTAGAAACCAAGTATCCTTCTTCAACCCTAATTGAAAACTTGCAGATCAAAATAGGAAGAAATTGCTAATAAATCTAGCATAATCAAAGTAAGTTTTCTTAACCCTACTTTATCTTATAGATTTGTTGATTTTAGTTATAGTGTTTGATTTAGTTATTTTTGGTTTTGGGTTTGAGTTAATTCTAGGCTTTGCTTAAAATAAAGAGATTGGCAAACCTAATCGGGGATTAAAGGTGAGTTAAACCTCACTAGATCTATCCCTAAATTTCTTATAACATGCCTTTGAATTTCATGGAATGATTGTGAATTACTTTAGATGAGATTTGATCGAATGCTTGCTAATTGCTCTACTGAGAATAAAAACTAGAAAAACGACCTTAATTTCCTACCGTACATTAGTTTTCTCATCTTATTTCATGATATGAATGTATGCAATGCATGAAATAAGATGCGTGGATGATTCCTGAAATTATATTAGGAATGCGCTGAAGTAAAACAACGATAACTTGCACATCCCAAATCCGTTTGGGGTCAGTATTTTTCGGTTAGAAACTAGATTCAATGAAAAACAATTTCCTTTTGCTTACTTTTTGAGACTTCACCGTTTATTTGACATGAAATAGAATTGAAAGTAAAAACACAATTATGACTTGAACAAAATTTTCTGAGTTTGAACCTGAAATTGATTTGGCCATGTCGTTTTTGTTTCTAATCAGAATTCTATAATCTTAGATGTTCTGGGAAGCATAGACTCCGTGCTATAAGTTTTATGTTTTGAGTTTCGCAAAATTTTAAGGTTTAAATAGTCGAAATCATATTTCTTTATCGTTGTTCTGAGAATAAATGACAGCGACAATGAATTTAAAACCCAAGAATTGTTTTGGCCTTAACTTTTGAACCGTATGTCCAAATTTGATGATCTTTTTCTTGTTTGAAACCTTTGACTATTATCTAAAACTTATTTTTTTTTTAAATTTTGAATTTTTTTTAGTTTTAAATAGTTTAAATTATTTTTCTTTGTTGATGCCATGAGAATAAACAAACGACAATGAATTTAAAGCCTACGAATTGTTCTGGCCTAACTTTTGAACCGTAAGTCCAAATTTGATGATCTTTTTCTTGTTTGTAAGCTTAGACTATTATCTAAAACTTTCATGTTTTGACTTTTGCAAAATTTTGAGGTTTAAATAGTTTAAATCATATTTCTTTATCGTTGCCCTGAGAATAAACAACAACGACAATGAATTTAAAATCTGAGAATTGTTTTGGTCGACTTTTGAACCATTACTCCAAATTTCATGATGTTTTTCTTGTTTGAAAGGTTAGTCTCTCTAAAACTTTCATGTTTTGAGTTTTGTAAAATTTTGAGGTCTAGATGGTCGAAATAGCATTTCTTTGTCGCTACCCTTAGAATAAACGACAAAGTTAATAAATTTTTTGTCTATACGCGTGTCTCATTTTGCTTGACTGCCTCGTGCTTCTCTTTCTGACTTTTTGTTCTGATTTCATTAGTTCTTTTTAGTTGAATTCTTCTATTTTCTTGGGTTTCGATTTCTCTAATTCCTGGCTTAAGATGACATAGAGTTTGAACTCTATGGATCAATTATTGCTAGGGTCTTGTGAAGAATTTGGAATTTTAGAGCAGTAAAATTTCTCATGTTTTATTGACTTTGAACTATTTTAATTCAAAGGTTTTGAGCTGTTATAAATATATGCATATGTATTTAATAAAAATATGTTTTAAATAAAAGAAATTTGCAAAAGAGAGTTTATATTAATATCAGTTTCAAACTAAATTTCTATAACAATGCAATTCCTTTTTATAAATAGTTTTAATAAGTAATTATAAATATTAATATAAAGTTAGTAGGAATGATTATGGGTTTCAAAGTATGGTTTCGAAATATAAACTTATGTTGTTTCTAAATAAATATTTGTATATTTATATGGTTTTGAAATATCAACATTTATGGTTTCATAAAATAAATGAGTTTATGGATTTTAAATAAGAAGTTTGAAAGTAAGTGTGTGTGTGTGTCTGTGTGTATATATATATATATAAAGTATTTTAGAAACCATTTCTTGTATGGTAAAATCATGTTAATTGCTTTCAAACTATAAATTCTTATTGGATTTTATTGAACTTAACGTCTAGCTATTTATATGCTATTTTGGGCATTTTGTGTGACTTTTGGGTTTATTTTTTTTGCGGTTTCTTTTTCATTTGAATGAGAAATTTAATTAAACGTTTTAGCAATACAAGTGGTATGCAACATCCGTATTACTTTACCGGTTAATTATTGGACTTGTTCGATTGGATATTTTAGTTGAGTGGGATTTACAGTCGTTTAGTAAATAGTTAAGTATCGCAAAGTGGTTATGGGACATTGGGGGATACTCATTTAGTTACTAACGGTGCCTCCCTAATATGACTGACTTATGTGCTCTCGAAAGTGGATTACACTTATCGAGTGGAGTATAATAACTTATAGTAAATATTTGAGTAAACCCGAGTGATTATGGGACATGCGGTCGTTACTCGAATGATTACTGTTTGAAAGTATAAAACACTAATTTTATCAAGTTTTCATACTCGTCGTTGGGGGATCCGTTTATGCGGATTTATGGGTTTTCAAGACCATCTTGGGATACTCATTTATAAGCGAGTTATGACAAGTGAAATGCTCGTATCTAGGGTTAGCACACGATGCATGTGTCTCTTATGATGATTTGCAAACTGCTTATCTATATTGCTAGCTTAGGAATTTAACTTGTGTTATGCTTATCTTATTCGACGTGTGAAGTGCATGTCAATCGGTGTTAACACTTAAGTGCGTGTTTATTATTATAGCTTGCTAAGTGCTTGCTTTTATTGGCCTTGTGATGTGCTTGTTGTTATGATTTATGAGTTATGACTTACTTTTGTGCCAAGTCTTTTGGGTTTTGACTCGCTTTTAAGCGGTCTTATATTTTCTAGAGTTGACTTGCTTTATGCAGTCTCTTGTGTTCTTGAGTTTACGATGTGAGTTCCTTATCGCCATATTTAAGATGATTGCCATTGATGGGCATGAGGAGTTTTGAGGATATGGTGATTGGTTTTGTTGCCTTCTTATTTACATCTGGCATATAGTAGATTGATATTATTATGTCTTGTGTTTTATGCAAATTTATTAGTGAATCTTTATCGGTGAGACCTTTTTATGTTTAGTGTGATACACTATTTGGGTTTATACACCTTTGATGTTATACATGCTTATAATTATACATTCTCACTTTTTGGTTATTTTGAAATAGTCTGACCCGTTTATTCTATAACACTTAGGTCAGACCGAGATTTAATAGGTACAGGGACTCAGTGGCTTTGGATTTGGGCTAGCTAGAGTAGCTATATGGAGCAGTACCTTTTTGATAGAGTTCCCTTTTTATTTATTAGCCTTATTTGTAGTCTTATGTTATGCTTGGCTATTATATCGACTTAAGATGATTTGTATATTCTTTTAGCCTTGTCATAGTTTATGCAAGTATATATTTGTATATGTTAGTCTAGTATTTAAATTTTGTATACTTACACTTTAAGGAAGTATTTGATGTATTTTATTTCCGTTGCGAAGTTTGATTCTGTGTTGTATATTATGTTGTGTGTTGCTCCGAATTAAATTAAACAACTGTATTATTGTTTTGCGTCTGGATCGGATATATCAAATTACCACTTGTGAGAAAAGGAAGAAAAAAATATAGTTACTTTATTCGACATATCGATACTCGCCCATAGCAATTTTACGGATGGTCGTTCCTAACCAGCTTTATTCTCCGTATAACTCGACAATGTTTTTTATAATATTCTTGGGTAGTATGGGTGTAAAGGTGGGGCATACTGTTGATATTAGAGTAGAGGTTCAAAACAATATAGAATGTAAGAAACACGAATCTTGGCCTAGATAGACTTAGAGTCCCGTCCCTTGGGTGTGTCGGGTAGAAATTAGGATTTATTTGCTATTTTAGAATTGAAGTATAAATGATTGTTGCGAAACGTATTTGTGGAAATTTTGAATTACTTTACAAATTAAGTTTATAAAATGATTTTAAGAGTTAGGTGTTGTGTAGTGGTGTTCTGATCCGTTAGTGATCAGAGTTGCGCAGCGGAAGCCGATAGACTGTTTCCGCTAAGCATAGTAATTTGTTGTTTATTTATGGTTAATTGAATATTATATGCATGGATGAATGGTTGCATATTTAAATTACTATTGATAGATTTTCATTTATATGTGAATTTATGGACTTATAAACTTTGGAATTATTTTTGTGTTAAATTGCCCGCTTCGTGTTTTATGAATTCTGATCGGGACATGGAACGCCATGGTGTCGATAGGGATTCCTAAACGCTTTGACGAGACAGCCAGACATAGAAATTTTGAGTTATAATATTTAAAGCATTATAAATAATTGTGAATGAGTTATAAATAATATTTAAGAAGGAAATAAAGTTTTAAGTGAATTAAATGTCATTTTAAATGGGATGAATGGAATGGAAAATATATCTATATGCTTATGATTAAATATTTGGAAGTGAAAAGTTATTTTGCGGAAATATATGTAAACTTTTTTATACAAATGCGATAATTTTCAAAACAAGTATCTTGAAGTATAATAATATTTTAAAGGAAATATTACTGGAGTTTTAATCGTATTATTTAGTAAATGATTTAGAATTGAATATTATAACTTGTGAAGGTAAAATCTTTTGTAGAAAGATATTTTGGAAAATAAATTTAGAAGAAAATTTTATCTATATGTATATATGTGTTTGAAATTCTTCGTGGCTTAGAAATTTTTTATGTATTAACTTCAGATGATGTGTGCAACTACCGAGCCTTAGCAATAGCAAAGATCAGTGGCGATGCTATGTTGATTTCATGATCAACATCACAACCATTTGATTAAGTGATTCGCTATAAATAGATGGCGAGGCAAAGTCATTAAAGTGTGTGATATTTTGATTTATTATGTATATCATTTTATGCTCTAAATGGATGTTAACTTTTATAATTGAGCCTTTGCTATAAAAAGTTGAAATAAAAGATGTAAGTAATTGTGTTAATAAATTTTGAAAGTTCAAAAAAAAAATTAATTGAAATTAGATATGGATTATATAAATAAGATTTGGTATATGTAACTACCATAAGAAGCTATTTCATTAAACTTTTAAAAAGAATTATTTGGAAGTAATAATTGATATTTTGAAAATTGAGTTAAAATATTTGGAGCAAAGGGAAAATTTTAAATTATTTCTCATTCTTATTCCAAGGGGATTAATTGAGTAGACGTTTTCTATGTTGACAAGCGAAGAGCTTGCCTTAGCTAGACTTGCGAAGAGCGGTCATTTGTGCAGACAAGTAAACGCTTGCCTCGTGTTG
The DNA here is from genome assembly GCA_030737815.1 of Allium fistulosum. Taxonomy (NCBI): domain Eukaryota; kingdom Viridiplantae; phylum Streptophyta; class Magnoliopsida; order Asparagales; family Amaryllidaceae; genus Allium; species Allium fistulosum. The sequence continues at coordinate 943,379,852 of CM060908.1, forward strand.
GACATGGAAAGTGATGTTCGTAAATCTCTTGTATGCTTGATGATTGTTATGATTTTGAGTTGATTGTCATTTTGATTGTGATGGTTGTCGGGCATGGCAAATTAATAAAGATGTTTCAAACTTAAATAGCTTTACAAAATAATAATGAGATTATAGAAGTCCTTTTGTTAAGCAAGAGAAGCGATTTTATAAATAAGGCGAATTTTAGTATAAGGATATGACTTATACTAAATTAAATTTTCTTTATAATCATTGGAAGTTTATGAAGATTTGATAAAATTAAATATTTTAGTGAAGGAAAGAAAATTATACTAGTTTGAAAATACATGTAACTTTTTACTTGGAATTAGCTTTCCTAATTTGTGAATTTCAAATATGAGAATTTGAATTGGTAGAAATTAAAAGTTGAGTTTTGGTTGAAAATTTGTAACTTTTCATACTATGAAAAATTCATTCCTAGAAAAATGACTTCTTTTCAATAAAATGAAACTAAGAGGTGGGATTTTAAGATGAAAATAAAGGAAGTCTATACGTTATTTTCACATTCTTACCCTATGAGATTTAAATAAGATGAATATTTTTTTTCCACCTTGATTATTTAGTTTTTCAAACTATAAAAGGTGGTATATTTAAAAAAAAGAGAATGTGATATATTAGTGTGAATTTATTTTCAATCTAGAAAATAAAGATGAATAAGATGTTGTCTTTTGCAAACTAATATGTCGAGTTAAATTATTGTTTTATATTAATGGGGTTTGGTTAAAACAATGTTTTATTCTAGAGATGTTTGGTAAGAATTTAAATATTGAAGAAGAATTAAAATTTAAATAATTTTTTTATAAGAATATATTATAAACTTTTCTCCGAATTGGAAATTGCGAGTACGCAATTTCTTTAAGTGGGGAAGTCTGGAACAACCTGGATCTTTGGATTGGTTAAATAAAATAAGTAATGATATAAATTAGAGAATTTAAATCGTTAATCTGGAATTTGTATTCTTTTTATAAAAGATGATTTATTTTAGAATGATTAATTCTAAATATTGTGAAATTAGAATATGTTGGAATTTTCAAATTGTTACAAATCACTTAAAAAATCATTATTTGGATTTTATTTCAAGCATGATAACTAAATTTAATTAGTATTTAAATTGGTTTTTAAATTAAAAAGTGTAGTATTCTCCTTTTAAGATCATTATTGAAATTACCTCAATCAAGATAAATTAAGAAGTCATTTTATTGAATTGGTCTTTGGTTAAATACTTAGGCTTTTTGATTCATGAAGCTATTGTTATACTGCCTTTTGAGTAGGCAGTATATCATAAAAGTTGGCTAAATGGCTTTTGTGATCATCAAGGCGGGAAGCCCAGAGAGACGGTTATCAGGCTTGGAGATCGTCTATAAATAAGACTATGGACGATGGTCAAGCAGATTCAGATCGGGTCCCCAATTTTTGTCCCAATCAAGGTGCAATTGAATTAAAGTGATAAGGAAGGACCCATGTGGCTATGTTTCAAATTTAAAGTTGATTGGAGTTCGTATGCTCGAGTTATGGACAAAGGAAGAAATTATATGGATCGATCGAGAACGATCCATAAAACAACATAAATCAACGATGATCGATCAATAACTCAAGTTCTATAACTCCATTACCCATGAAATTTTAGGAACATCAAAATATTGAAGAAAGGAGTCCCCAAAATTGATCACATGTCAAAACTCACAAATATTATAAAAAAATACCGATCGTTCCATAACGATCGTACAAAATCAGCCAAAACGATCCATAGTATCATAGAAAATTTGATATTTCACAAACGGTATGTCATAATTGCACAAAATTTGGAGAGCAAGTAATTTACATCATACGGAACCTACATGATCAATTGCAGCTCAAAATTCACAAATATCAGAAAAAATTACCGATCGTTCTTGAAAGATCGTATCATTTCAGCCAGAACGATCCATAGTTTCAAGGAAAATGTAATATCTCACAAAAGGTACGTTAGAGTTGCACGAGATTTGGAGAACAAGTAGCCTACATCATGGGGAACCTACATGGTCGATCATAGCTCAATTGGATGAAGCATGGAACAATCACACTTGATTTAGTACGACTCAACTCGACTCTATGGAAAATGCGAAATCTCACAAATGGTACGTCGGAATTGCACGAAATTGGGAGAGCAAGTAGCTTACATCATGGAGGACCCCTATGATCGATCACAGCTCCATTGGAGATCATATGAACAATCGGCCCGATTGTTCCAATGGTGTGCGATCGATTCGAAAATTGGTGGGGGTCATATGGATCTGGAGGTTCTTCTGACGAAATTTCAGCTCGATCTATGCACGTCTTCACCTATAAATACATCGGACTTGGCTCATTGCAAAGGACTTTTAGGGTGGCTCTCCTTCATTACTTCTTATCTCTTCCTCCATCCTTTTTCTAAGGAAAAAAACTGTACTTGTAATCTTACGGTATAAATAAAAGATTATTGGAGTGGACGTAGGCGAAGTTTGCCGAACTACTATAAAACTTGCATGTTCATTTACTTTTCTACAATCTATTCTGTGATATGAGAATCTATATTTCTCCATTTGGATCTAAATATTGGATAATGGTGCTTTCACATACAACAGGGTGTTTGTGACCAAATTTGCCGCAAACATTTTGGTGCTTTCACTGAGAAGGACTTGCACCCGTGGATTTAGTAGCTAGGATCTTTGATTTGGAAGCTTGGATCTAGGAAGCAATGGCTAGGCAATCAACAAGGAGACCATTAGCGAATAGGTGCCATCATGGAGGGAGTCAGAAGGCTTCTTCTGGAGCTGCAGCAAATCAGACATCTATCTACATCACCAGAGATGAAATGGGAACAATAATGGATGCTATGAAGGAGAGGAAGCTAAAGAGACAGGAGGAGATGATGAAGAATCTACTCCGATAGATTGGACAAGCTGGAGCACAAAACCAAGGAAATGGAGTAGCAGGAAATGCTGGAAATATGGATCATGGAGTCGGAGCAGTAAGAGATGAGGAAAACCAGAATCAGGACCAAGAAAACGAAGCTAACAGGATGCAAGATGGAGTGGAACAGCCGGGAGCGGCCCCTGACCAACCAAGAACAATCGGGGCCTATCGTTCTAGAACGATCGGTGCCGATGGATCCATACTTGGGGGCATGCCCCCAGGTCACGCTGGATCATTTCCACATAAGATACCGAGTTGTGCCGTGTAGTTTAGCGTTAATCAGAATGCAGATGCTCGTCTAGAAGAGAAGATTTTAGGACTCCCCCGTAGACTCGGTGAGCAGGTTGGAGACAATGATCGAAGACTACCAGTGTATGACAATAACAGGTTGGCGGATATGATCAGACGGGCTAGGAGAGGAGGTTTGGTAAATAGGAATCTAGAAGATGTAAATAGGAGTCCCTTCGTTCCTAATATTAGGTAAGCTAGGAATCCACCGGAGTTCAAACTACCAATGCTTGAGACATATGATGGAAAAATGGATCATGCGGTTCATCCAATAAGACGCATGAGACACATGGAAGTACCGGGGGCATCGGAGGAAGTCATGGCATGGTGCTTCCCCTTGTACTTAATGGATATAGCTACACTATGGTTCAGATAGTTGGAAAGAGGCTCTATTAGCATATGGACGGAATTGATCGAAAGGTTTATGAGGCAATTTCGGGTCCACATCACGAGACCCAAGAGTGTTATAACTTTAACATCGATGAAGCAGTGGAAAGGAGAATCACTCAGGGATTTCTTAACCAGACTCAATGCGGCAGTAGCTTCGGTGGATCGACCGGATCCGTCGATGGTTTTGATGGCAGCAGTGTCAGGGATTGCAGATAACTCAGATCAAGATATCGTTGGAACGGGATCCACCAGTGGATCTCGGGGAATTTTACCATAAAGCAGAAAGGTTTCTATGACTGGAAGATGTGAAAGCTAATAGAGAGGGAAGAGAGGAAGTGGAAGTTTATGCGGTTAAAGGCAGAGGCCCGCTTGGGGAAGGTTCAAACAAAGATAAAGGAAAATGAAAAGCAGAGGATGGATCTGATGAATCGAAGCGACCACGAGGGAACATAGATTCACCTCTTACATAGAATTGACTGAGACATTGGAACAGATATATTTGGATACTAGGGGGTAGATCCCCTATCGAAGGCCAATAAGGAGAGAGCCTATAAACAACGAAAAGAAATCAGAAAAATACCGTCTGTTCCATGAGCTGGACGGGCATAGTACAAATGACTGCATGCACTTAAAGGATGAGATTGAGGAACATGTCTCAAATGGCAGGTTGTCATAATACGTAAGAACTCGGGTAGCGGCGGTGAAATAGGAGTAGCCACCATCCGCATCGAATGGGAACTGCCTTGGATCGAGGCGTCAACTTGTCATCAATTGATCGGGATGGCAAGGAATAAGTAATAAACTCCACAATAAAATAGCTAAGTCACTTACACTTGTACAGGATCAAGATTGGTCCCTAGGCATGCTCTGAGATGACGATGAACCATCACACCCTGAGGGCATGCATTATAGTGTTTAGTTTTTCTTTTTTCTTTTCTTTTAGTACTTGGATTTAATTTTATTAGTTGAATATTTTGATTACAAAACTCACTCTAACGTGAAATCTAACATTAATAATTTTGAGTCCCATCCGGACAATCATATTTCGCCCTGAACGGCACTCGACCTCTAACGATCACATCTCACCCCGAACGGCACTCGACCTCGAACAATCACATTTCGCCTCAAATGGCACTCGATCTCGAACGATCACATTTCGCCTCTAACAACATTCGATCTCGAACGATCACATTTCGCCCCGAACGACACTTGATCTCGATTGATCACATTTTGCCTCACACAAGCACTCGATCTCGAACGATCACATTATGCCTCGAATAGGCACTCAATCTCGAACGATCACATTTCACCTCGAACAGGCACTCGATCTCGAATTATCCCATTACGCCTCGAACAGGCACTCGATCTCGAACGATCGCATTTCGCCTTGAACAGGCACTCCATCTCCAACGATCGCATTTTGCCTCGAACATGCATTCGATCTCGAATGATCACATTATGCCTCGAACAAACACTCGATCCCTTGGATCATCATTAACCTGGGATGGCTGGAAATTTGATTAACGATCCCAAATGGCCATAAGTAACGATCAGGCAGGATTACAAATTTGTTCACAGATCATTAACGAATTTCGAACATTGGACTTAAGGCAATTCAAAAAACGCGTTCCTACCACAAGGCATGTTTTGGGGGGAAATGTTATACCGCCTTTTGACCAGGAAGTATATCATAAAATTTGGCTAAATGGCTTCTGTGGTCATCAAGGCAGGAAGCCTGGAGAGATGGTTATCAGACTCGAAGATCGGCTATAAACAAGACTATGAACGATGGTCAAGCAGATTCGGATCGGGTCCCTAATTTTTGTCCCAATCAAGGTGCAATCAGAATGAAGTAGCAAGGATGGCCCCATAAGGCTACATTTCGAATTTTAAGTCGATTAGAATTCGTATGTTCGAGTTATCGACAAAGGAAGAATTTATATAGATCGATCGGGAACGATCAATAAAACAACATAAATCAACGATGATCGATCAATAACTCAAGATCTACAACTCTATTACCCATGAAAATTTGGTAACATCAATATATTGAAGAAAAGGGTCCTCAAAATCAATCACATGTCAAAACTCACAAATATCAGAAAAACATACCGATCGTTCCATAACGATCGTACAAAACCAGCCAGAACGATCCAAGTTTCACAGGAAATGCGATATCTCACAAAAGGTATGTCAGAATTGCACGAAATTTGGAGAGCAAGTAGATTATATCATGGGGAACCTACATGATTGATTGTAGCTCAAAATTCACAAATATCAAAAAAATTACCAATCGTTCTTGAAAAATCGTATCATTTTCAGTTTGAACGATACATATTTTCAGGGAAAACGCGATATCACACAAACAGTTCGTCGGAATTGCATGAAATTTGGAGAGGAAGTAGCTTATATCATGGAGAACCTACATGATCGATCACAACTCAATTGGATGAAGCATGGAACAATCACACTTGTTACTACGAATCAACTCGACTACATGGAAAATGCGATATCTCATAAACGGTACGTCGGAATTGCACGAAATTGGGAGAGCAATTAGTTTACATCATGGAGCACCCCCATGATTGATCGCAACTCCATTGGAGGTCATATGAACAATCGGCCCCGATTGTTTCAATGGTGCGTGATCGATCCGAAAATTTGTGGGGGTCATATGGATCTGGAGGTTCTTTTGACGAAATTTCAGCCCGATCCATGCACACCTTCACTTATAAATACAGTGGACTTGGCTCATTGCAAAGGAATTTTGGGCTGGCTCTCCTTCATCACTTCTTATCTCTTCCTTCATTCTTTTTTAAGGCAAAAACAGCTGTACTTGTAATCTTACAGTATAAATAAAAGATTATTGGAGTGGACGTAGGCCGGAGTTTGCCGAACCACTATAAAACTTGCATTTTTGTTTACTTTTATACAGTCTATTTTGTGATCTGCAAATGTATATTTCTCTATTTGGATCTATATATTTGATATTGGTGCTTTCATATACAACAGGGTGTTTGCGACCAAATTTGGTACAAACAGCTATGAATACGTAAACAAAATACGAAGTCAGATGTTATAAGAAAATAGGAGAGAAATGGTTCTATAAAAATAAAATAAGGTTTATTTTCTTATTGGGTTGTTCCTTAGCCCAAATCCAATTAGCCAAAGAGAATACTCCTTTGCATTTTACTATATGTTCAATTACGATATACTGAAAACAGAAAGTTAGAAACCAAGTATCCCTCTTTAACCTTAAGTGAAAATTTGCAAATCAAAATAGGATGAAATTGCTAATAAATCCAGTATAATCAAAGTAAGTTTTCTTAACCCTAGTTTATCTTATAGACTTGTGATTTCAGATACAATGTTTCATTTCGTTGTTTTTGGCTTTGGGTTTGAGTTAATTCTAGGGTTTGTTGAAAATGAAGAGATTGGCAAAACTAATTGGGGATTAAAGGTGAGTTAAACCTCACAAGATCTATCCCTAAATTTCTTATAACGTGCCTTTGATTTTCATGGAATGATTGTGAATTTCTTTGGATGAGATTTAGTTGAATGCTTGCTAATTGCTTTACTGAGAATACAATTAGAACACCGACCTTAATTTCCTACAATACTTTAGTTTTCTCATCTTTTTTCAATGATATGAATGTATGCAACGTGTGAAATTGGATGTGTGATTGATTGCTGAAAATATATTAGGAATATGCTGAAGTAAAAAAACAATAACTTGCAAGTTTCTAATCCGTTTGGGGTCAATCTTTTCAAGTTAGAAACAAGATTCAATGAGAAACAATTTCTCTTTTGGTTACTTGTAGAGGTTCCACCGTTTAGTTGACCTGAAATAGAATTGAATTTAAATGTACAATTCTGTCTTTAATACAATTTTCTGAGTTTGAAACTGAAATTAATTTGGCCATATCCTTTACGTTTCTAATCAAAATTCAATCATTTTAGATGTTATGAAAATCATAGACTCTGTTCTATAAGTTTCATGTCTTGAGTTTTGCATAATTTTGAGGTTTATATACTCGTAACCATATTTCTTTGTCGCCACCCTGAGAATAAATGACATCGACAATGAATTTAAAACCTGAGAATTGTTTTGGATATAACTTTTGAACTGTAAGTCGAAGTTTAATGATTTTCTTGTTTGAAATCTTAGACTATTATCTTAAACTTTCATGTTTTGAGTTTTGCAAAATTTTGAGGTTTAAATAGTCGAAATCATATTTATTTGTCGCTGCCTTAGGAATAAATGACAGCGACAATAAATTTAAAACCTGAGTAATATTTTGGCTATAACCTTTGAGCTGTAAGTCTAATTTTGATGATAATTTGCTTGTTTGAAAGGTTAGACTATTATTTAAAACTTTATGTTTTGAGTTTTGCAAAATTTTCAGGGTTAAATAGTCGAAATCATATTGCTTTATCGCTGCCCTGAGAATAAATGACAACGACAATGAATTTAAAATCTGAGAATTTTTTGGCCATAATGTTTGAACCGTGAGTCCAAATTCGATGATATATTTCTTATTTGAAAGCTTAGACTATTATTTAAGACTTTCATGTTTTGAATTTTGTAAAATTTTGAGTTTTAAATGGTTGAAATTGCATTTCTTTGTCTCTGTCCTAAGAATAAACGACAGAGTTATTAATTTTGTGTCTATGTATGTGTCTCGTTTTGCTTGATTGCCTTGTGCTTTTCTTTATGAGTTTGTGTTCCGATTTCATTAGTTTATGCTAGTTGAATTCTTCTATTTTCTTGGGTTTCGATTTCTCCAATTCCTAGCTTGAGATGATATAGAGTTTGAACTTTATAGGTCAATTTATTGCTAAGGTCTTGTGATGAATTTGGATTTTTGGAGCAATAAACTTTCTTATGTTTTAAGGACTTCAAACCATTTTGATTCAAAAGTTTGGGGCTGTTATATATATATATGTATGTATGTATGTATATATCTGTTAGCACCAAAATTGGTCACTAACCTCGTTGAGAAAGATTGTGTAGAGAGATAAATGATGAAAGTAAATTTAAACAAAGAACAATATGCTAAATTGAATGCAAAGACGAGAACACCAGATTTATAGTGGTTCAACGTAACTGCCTACGTCCACTTTGAGGTTAATCTTTATTGCTTGACTTGATAATTGATTATAGATACAATCCGTATACCAACTACTTGAATACAATTGCTAAGTAAAGAGAATGAGTCTTGAAAGCGGCAGAGTCTCCCCAGTGTTCTCGAAAAAAAGGTCCTTTTCACTGTGCCCCTGCCTCTCTATTTATAGACAAAGATGGGTTGGACTTCCCTGGTGGGCCTGGCAGCTGAATACTTCGGCCCAGAATGAGTGAGTTCTGTGTGCCGAACGAAGTGATGCCGAACATACTAATGCCGAACAGACTGATGCCGAACAGACTGATGCCGAACTAAGTGATGCCGAATAGACTAAAGCCGAACAGACTGATGCCGAACGAAGTGATGCCGAACGAAGTGATGCCGAATGAAGTGATGCCAAACATACTAATGCCGAACAGACTAATGCCGAAAATACTAATGCCGAACAGAATGATGCCGAACAAAGTGATGCCGAACATACTGATGCCGAACATACTGATGTCGAACAGACTAATGCCGAACGAAGTGTGGATGCCGAGCAGTATGGAGCGCCGAACGCTCTGCCATGCCGAACGATCCATGTATGCCGAACGCTCTCGAATGCCGAACGATCCATGTTTGCCGAACGATCTAGGTATGCCGAATGCTCTGCTATGCCCATCACTCTAGAATGCCGAACGATATACAATACCGAACAATTCTCCATGCCGAACGATATGTAAGTGCCGAGTGCCTAGTTGCCTGGTCAAACCTTCAGGTAACACTTGCCCCCCCCAAAGTGCATCATGTGGTGAAACGTGATGCGCTTTGAGTCATGAATCCACCGTGTTTTACTTCAAGCCGAGCACCCTGGATGCCGAACGGCATAGCCGATGCCGAACGATGTCGTTCCGACCGGTTCTACCGGTCATAGTCTCTTCGGCTTCTTCTCCTCCCCTATAAAAGCTGGCATTCTTCTTCTTCTTCTCTTTTTCACTTTTTACCTCGGCGACCTTCCAAGAAACACAACTTACCTCCCTTATATTTTATTCGCCTCCTACGATCCTTCCTTCTTACTTCGAATCCAACAAGCTCTCCTTAAGTCAAGCTCGAACACTCTACCAATCTTAAGTCCACAAATCCCCAAGCTCCTGCCGTTTCCTTCAATAAGAAACTCTCGATCGCTTTCTCAAATTAGGAAGCTTAATACAAAACTCGAATTCTTAAATTCTCCATAGATTAAAGGAAGTAAGAGGCGTGTGGGCGATGAATTGGAGGTAAGGCCTAGTGAAGTGGTTCGGCATGACCGTGGTTTGACACGGCTTGCCGAAAGACTTGGTCACGCTGGTTGGGAGAGATGGAGGAAAAGAGGAGAAGTGATGTTAAGGGCAGAAGGCCGAGCGAATCGGCTCGGCGCGACTTGTTGTGTGCACTCGTTTTCAAGCCGAACAGAAGAGAGGTCGAACAGAATTCTGGTCGGACAGAATTTTGGCCGAACAGAATTTTGGCCGATCAGAACGAAGGCCAAACAGAAGTTAAGCAGAACTGAATCTAAGCCGAACAGAACTTAAGCCGAACTGAACTTAAGCCGAACTGAACTTAAGCCGAACTAAACTTTAAGCCGGACAGAACTTAAGGCCGAACATAATTTTAAGCCGGACAGAACTTAAGGCCGAACAGAATTTTGGCCGATCAGAATTTAAGGCCGAACAGAATTTTGGCCGATCCGATTTTTGGCCGATCAGATTTTAAGGCCGAACAAAATTTAAACCGAACCAAACTTTGACCGAACTCCTATTCACCTTGCCTAATCAAACAACAAATACAAGGATATGGACTTAAGCATACCAGCATATCGAACTAATCTGGACTAACAACTTCTTAGTTTAAATAATCACAAGCCTGAACCTAAACCAATAAAAACGGATTAAAGCTTTTAACACGCAGTGCCAACGTCCGAGTTCAAAATTGAAAACATTGCAATGCCGGCTTTCGGAGACGGTCAGCGATGACGGTCTTCGAAGACGACAGTTCAAAACTCAACTTTATACCATCAATTCTGTGACTTATAATTTCTCAGCGTTTACATCTGAAATATCGCACTAGCTCACACACTACACGGGGGGAATATTCGTATTGTTAAGTCTAACGTCGATTATTTTTTAAGTATAGTTCGAACAGGTACTTTGCTAGATTCAATCTTTATCAGCAATGTCTAGGAAATCTTGCTCCGCCACGATTTCAGACAGACCTGGGCCTTCCTCCCGACAAGAAGTCGCAGATACTTCAAACCCATCAACTTCCCCTGCACATGACTTGGCTCCCGATGCTCTGGAGGCAGCAATTCTCTTGGACAACCCTGTCGATTCACATGCTTCAAAGATCAATGGAAGCACACTCCGTTGGATATGCTCTGTCCACGGGATCCCCTTTGATGACGTGCTAGTTCCATCGGGGCACGATCGTCCCCACTTGCCCCCAACCGGATACACTGCTTGTAATAAATTCATGTGCTGGGTTGGCAGTGTGCCACCGTTCAACTTGTTTCTTCGGGATGTGTTGCAATATATCGACATTGCCCCATCGCAACTGCACCCGAATGGCCATGTATTCCTCTACGGTACCTGCATTCTCTTCATGAATGTCTTCTCTAGGCTCCCAACCTCGGGCGATGTCTGATACATATATTGCATCAAGAAGCGTAAGGATAGCCCATCATTCATGTTTCTCGAGCCGCATAACAAATGCCAAATCTTAACCGGGGCGTGGACCAAGTTCGCCTTGTATAAACAAGAATGGTTTTATGTGCGTTGTCCTCCCGGCTTTGCGAGTAGATGGGTTGAAGGAAGTAAGCCTTTTTCTCGGTCTGTTACTCATGTTTAGTCGAAGCCATACCTTTTCTAAACTTTACCCATCTTTTCAGGTATTAGCCCACGTCCTGACGGCCGCGGATATTCTGATGCCGTCGAAGCCATTCGTGCCCTCCCCGCCGAAGAACAGGACATTAGAAATCTCATTTTGAATGAGTCACTTACAAGGCTTGGACTGTTGGCAGAAGGCCGTCGGATAAGCCTTCCACAAGGCGTCACCATTCCCAGGCCTGGCTCTAGTAAAGGTAAAAAAACAAGCTGAGTCTTCACCACGCAATGCTCCTGATGCACTAGAAGAGGGAGAAATTAAGGAGACTAAGACGCCCGAAGTATAGGGCGAGAATAATAGTCCATCTCGGGGACCCGCGGTTGAAGTTCATGACATAGAAACGTCGTCTTCCCCCTCGAAGGGAGAGAAGAAACTGACGCGCAAGTTGAGGAAGAAAACTGTAGGTGGAACTTCTAAAGTTACCCTTATGCCAACGGAAAAAGAAACTTCCTCGGAGCACTTAGAAAGTTCTCTAAAGGGCCCGTCGAACCTTACCATTCCCGACGATTTACTCAACTACGGTTCCGACAACCCAGAAGCCCTCAAGTTTCATTCGCCCGCTAGAGGCAGTACGGGAGTTAAGCCCAAGTCCAGGGAGATAAAACTCCAATTAGTAAAGAAACTGGTCCATCGGGGGGAAACACTAGGACACACACGGACACGCGCACTTCATTCTGCACGTCAATCTTAACCGTCACTCTGATCTTTTCTAACTTGTCGTTATTCTCATTCTATGCAAGTGACATGGGACGTTCCCACGGATTCGATCGCCTCCACGGCTCCTCCATATTTCACCCTTCTGGACGGGATTCGAGCTCCGGTAAACGCCGGGACAGGGACGATTACGGAGATCAAGACAACCGTCCCCGAGAGTCGTCTTATCGAATGAAATCACACTCCCAATCTTCATACTCTCGCGATCCTCCTCCTCAAACAGAGCAAGGCAGAGAAAAGTCTTTGCTGAAGGGGTCTCAACCCGATGTTTCCCGAGATCAACATTCTGGCTCTTCAAGCACACGACAATCTCGGGAGCATCGCAAGAGAACAGAACTTTCAAAGCCACCTCCCCCTGTCCCTGCGGCAGACCCAACAATATCGGAGAAGCTGACCGAGCTTAAAGCTAAATTCCCCAAAATATGCTTTGACGGTCTGAAGTTCCTCCCAACTATTCACCACATTCCGGGGCATGTCAAGCAGAGTGCCATCACCTGCAACAACGACGTCTATGTTCAACAAGACGCGTTTGTTCATTTAGTCGAAAAAGTATCGGAAATATCCATTGAGCGCCAACAGGAAATTGACCGCTTGAAGCTATCTTCGATAAAGACATCATCAAAAATCAAGATGAAGAGCTCGCTTCGTATAAGTCCAAGCTCGAGGCAGCAGAACAAAGTGCAAAAGACACTGCCGAGGCCGTCACTCGTCTGGAGAGGGCCCATAAAAAGGAACTTGACGAAGCGGTCCAGCATAGTGGGGCCCTGGCTTTAGGAAAAGATTCTATCCAGAAAGAAAGGGATGCACTCGCCCTGCAAGTCAAAGAGTTGAAAGAGCTATTCTCTAAGGAGAAAGAAGAGAAGATAGCCGCTCAAGAAGAGTCTCAACGATATTGCAACGAAATTGTTGCTACACGGCTCTTAAAAGCAAAGCTCGATGATGAGCTTTCTAAGGTTGAGACGATGAAGGACGAAGCCCATGAGGAGGGCAAGAGAATAGCTTCTGAGGAGATCGACTCCCGTCTTGAAGCAGCTGCAGAGGCCGGCAGAGAAGAGGTCAAGTGTCTGTTTGACCCGCTGATCGCCGAATACATCGCCCGCGTCCTCATGCACCGGGACTTGACTTTCTTAGGCGAGGGCTACCTTGAATCTTTGGTCGAAGCTTGGGAGACTCTAATAAAGATTAGAAAGGTGGAGTCGGGCACCGAGGAGGTCGACGAGGAGGCTTTGGTGAAAGAGTTTCTTAGGGGGAATGAGCCATTGGACTTGTCTGCAGCTATGGCTCTCTTTGGTAAAGGCTCTCCTCCGTCAAAAGAGAAAGATGACAAAGCTGGTCCATCTAGAACCGAGGCTGCAGCTCCTTCTACTCAATCGGCCGATCGGCCAGCACTTGACCCATTCGAGCAACACACCGGCTATGATCCGGAAGACCCCAGTCTCGGCATTCACGTGCTATCTCCCATTCTGGAGGGTGAAACTCCGCGCACAGCTGAAAGCCAGCAAGAAACCGGTATAAAATTCTTCTTCTAGAAGTTCAAAGACCTGTTGCTTTCTGCGATCGGTTATTGGTTCTAATGTTCGTTCTTTATGTTTTTATGCAGGCTGCTCCGACCCTGAACCGACTCCGAGGAGCGATGACGCCAAGGAGGAGACGGGGAAAACAAGCGATGCTACTCACGCAGGAGTAACTCCCGGCCCTGATGCTCAAGTGATCGGGGCGCTAGATGATGATAAGTCTGACACTTCATCTCCCGTTGAAGGGAGTTATGAAATTGAAATCACGGGCGCCTCGGAACACACTTCGAAGGTGAGTATAAAGGAGCGAATCGCGGAAGAGAAGAAGAAGAAGGTTGAGATCAAGGTCGAGTCTCAAGTATTAGAACTTACCGACCCGCTGAATATGCCTTTGAAAGTCATTCTTCCCGGCAAATCCAAGCCACTGGATGTTCCTCCTCCCACTCCTGACGCCGCTTCCTTGGCGAGAAAAAAGTCCAAGAGGAAGCGTGAGGGAGAGGAGTCATCTGAGAAAGCAAAGGAGGACAAGAAAAAGAAGCCGAAGAAGTAGCCACTATACTCGTTCAACGAGATTTTGCTTAGGTCATGTAACTACTTTTACCTTTTCGTTTTCATAGTCTATGTAGATAGATTTTTGACTCCCAATTTTGGAGGAGTGGTTGTATAACCCCATTTTGGATTATTGAATAAAGTTTAGTTTCTTTGTCATTTGAACGATTTCTGCTTTTTGGCTTTCTGCATAACCGTGGTCGAAACTCAAGTTCTTATGAGTTATATAAATTCCCAATCCATTCTTACATTGTTCGGACATTCCTTGGAATTGTACATCTCTTGTTTCACATTTTTGGCACTTAGAATATTTTCTAATCTGCGCTACGGGGACTTTGAGTAATTCGGTCCGCATTCAGGGGACTCGGAGATTTAATTTGTTTATACTCTAGTCCACGCTCCGGGGACATTGAGTACTTCGTTCCGCATTCAGGGGACTTGGAGTTTCAATTTGTTTATACTCTAGTCCATGCTCCGAGGACTTAGAGTACTCCGGTCCGCATTCAGGGGACTCAGAGATTCAATTCGTTTATACTCTAGTCCGCGCTCCGGGGACTTAGAGTACTCCAGTCCGCATTCAGGGGACTCGGAGATTCAATTCGTTCATACTCTAGTCCACGCTCCAGGGACTTAGAGTACTCCGGTCCGCATTCAGGGGACTCCGAGATTCAATTCGTTTATACTCTAGTCCGCGCTCCGGGGACTTAGAGTACTCCAGTCCGCATTCAGGGGACTCAGAGTTTCAATTCGTTTATACTCTAGTCCACGCTCCGGGGACTTAGAGTACTCCGGTCCGCTTTCAGGGGACTCGGAGATTCAAGTCGTTTATACTCTAGTCCGCGCTTCGGGGACTTAGAGTACTCCGGTCCGCATTCAGGGGACTCGGAGTTTCAATTCGTTTATACTCTAGTCCGCGCTCCGGGGACTTAGAGTACTCCGGTCCACATTCAGGGGACTCGGAGTTTCAATTCGTTTATACTCTAGTCCGCGCTCCGGGGACTTAGAGTACTCCGGTCCGCATTCAGGGGACTCGGAGATCCAAGTCGTTTATACTCTAGTCCGCGCTCCGAGGACTTAGAGTACTCCGGTCCGCATTCAGGGGACTCGGAGTTTCAATTCGTTTATGCGAGTTCGTACGTCAGGTATAATAATGCAACTTTAGTTGTTTGTCACTAGACTGTAAGGTTCAGAAACATCAATAATTCATAGAAAGGATGGCTTCAAGCCTTTATTAATGAAAACAAACTAAACCTTCCGATTACATGCTAAAAATGAAACTAAGAATCAATGGAATATAAACATACGGGAAACAATTGCACCTAAAACAGAAAAGAAACATGCTAAACATAATAACGTCATAAATGTTCACTGTTCCACGCTCGGGGGAGTGTCGCGCTATCAACGGTCGCTAGCTTGAAAGTTCCCTCTCCAAGCTTCCGTTCAACGACATATGGACCTTCCCAATTGGGATTCATACGTGATGGTACCGGGAAAACCCATTTCAAAACGAGATCACCCACATCAAAGATTCTTGGGCGGACTTTGTCGTCGTAATATCGCTTGACTCGGTGCCTATATGTTGCCGCTCTTAATTCAGCTTCTTCACGTTTTTCATCGATGCGGTCCAGTGATTCCAACAAAAGATCCTGATTCGTCTTAGGATCATAATATGTCACTCGATGCGATGGAACTTCAAGCTCCACGGGTATAACAGCTTTCGAGCCGTATGCCAATGCGAATGGAGTGTGGCCAGTCGCGGACTTGTGGGTAGTTCTATAAGCCTATAGCGCTGTTGGGAGTTCGTCTACCCACTTGCCTCCAGCCTTTTCCAAATGCTTCTTCAATATGGACTTGATTATTTTGTTCACGGCCTCGACTTGTCTGTTAGCTTTCGGATGAGCAACGGCGGCGAACTTTTTCTCAACGCCGTATTTTAAACAGAAATCTTTGAATTCTCTGCTTTCAAACCGAGTTCCGTTGTCCGTAATGATGGTTCGCGGAAGGCCAAAGCGGCATATAATATTTCGTACAACGAAATTAATTACCTTCTTGGAGGTGATTGTGGCTAACGGCTCTGCCTCGACCCGTTTTGTGAAATAGTCGACCGCAACTATCGCGTATTTTGCACCACCCTTGGATATAGGCAAAGAACCGATTATGTCGATTCCCCAGATTGCAAACGGCCAGGGACTAACCATTTGTGTGAGTTCCGTTGGTGGAGCTCTCGGGATTCTCGCACGGGATTCTCGTATATATTTGACCCTTGTCACATTTTCTTGCGTAATCTGCAGCATCCCGATTCACAGTTGGCCAATAGTATCCGTAGCGGAGGATCCTTTTTGCTGGTGCCTGCCCTCCAGTATGGTCGCCACATTCTCCTTCGTAAACCTCCTCCAAGACCCGCTTTGCCTCATCACGGGCAATGCACCGTAGTAAAGGGATCGAGAACCCTGTCGGATACATCACTCCTCCCTGCATTACATATCGTGCGGCTTTGCGAATGACCTGTCGTCTTTCGCTTCTTCTTTCGGGCAAAGTCCCGTTTAGCAGGTATTGTTTGAATGGAGTTATCCACGACTCCTTCTCGATTTCCGTTTCCAACGCAAAATC
The DNA here is from genome assembly GCA_030737815.1 of Allium fistulosum. Taxonomy (NCBI): domain Eukaryota; kingdom Viridiplantae; phylum Streptophyta; class Magnoliopsida; order Asparagales; family Amaryllidaceae; genus Allium; species Allium fistulosum. The sequence goes on from CM060908.1 coordinate 943,396,911, forward strand.
GACTTCTATCACATCTATGCTTAGAGCGTGTAAGGTTTCGATGGGAACTAATCCCATTTGCTGCGCATCGCCAGTGCTTGCGAACTTGGCCAACGAGTCGGCTTCCCTGTTCTATTCACGCAGGACATGCAAAATGTCATAATGTTTTAAGTTTGCCAATAGTTCCTGAATCAGAGCAAGGTATGGAGCAAGCTTTTGTCCCCTTGCTTCGTAGTTTCCTCGCACTTGGTACACCACCAGCTGCGAGTCACAAAAGATTTCAACTGATTTTACCTCGAGTTCTCCAGCGAGCTTTAAGCCAGCAATCAATGCTTAATATTCTGCTTCATTATTCGTAGCCGGGAAATTGAGCTTCAAAGCATAACAAATTGATCGATTTTCTGGAGTCACCAGGACTATACCAGCCCCAGAGCAATGGTCGTTTGATGCCCCATCGGTGTACAATTTCCATCGAATGGGGGGAATGACACTGTGACCATCTGGTTCGTCAGATACAGTAAACTCAGCGATGAAATCTGCTAATGCTTGCCCTTGTATGGCTCTTCGTGGCAGGTAGGTAATATCGAACTGACTCAACTCAATATTCCATTTTAACATCCTTCCGGAAGTTTCTGGTCATTGGAGTACCTGTCGCAAGGGCTGATCAGTATAGACATTAACTGAGTGTGCTTGAAAGTATGGACGCAGCTTGCGTGATGCAATCACCAAGCAATAGGCTAATTTCTCTCTGCCCCCGTTAAACGTTTACTAACGTAATACACCGGCTTTTGAACTCGGTCTTCCTCGCGGACCAAAGCCGCACTTATAGCATACGGGGATACGGCCAGGTATACGTATAGCATCTCGTGGTCTACTGGTTTAGACAGCACTGGAGGACTCTCCAAATGCCTCACCAGTTCTCGAAATGCTTCCTCATAGTTGGATGTCCATTCGAAATTCCTCTTTCCTTTCTTTATTATATCGAAGAAGGGAATGCACTTGTCCGTGGCTCTGGATATAAATCGACTCAGCGCAGCCACTTTGCCATTCAAGCTTTGTACCTGTTTTATAGTTCTGGGCACTTGCACATCTCGAATAGCTTGAATCTTCTCTGGGTTAGCTTCAATTCCCCTGGCATTAACAATGAATCCCAAAAACTTCCCCGACGCAACACCGAAGGAACACTTCAGAGGGTTGATCTTCATCCCATAATATCTAAGTTTACTGAACATCTCTGCTAAGTCTCGAATGTGGTCGTTTGACTGTCGTGACTTCACGAGCATGTCATCCACATAGACTTCCATCGTTCTACCAATCTGGTCTTTGAACATTCGATTCACCAAACGCTGATAGGTCGCTCCCGTGTTTTTCAATCCAAAAGGCATTACTACATAGCAATATAGCCCAACGCCTATGACGAAACTGGTGTGTTCCTGGTCTGGAATATGCATCAGGATCTGATTGTATCCCGAGTACGGATCCATGAATGACAACAACTCATGTCCTGCAGTGGAGTCGACCAACTAATCAATCCTAGGTAATGGGAAACTGTCCTTGGGGCATGCCTTGTTCAAATCGGAATAATCTACGCAAGTTCTCCATTTCCCGTTTGCCTTTTTCACCAGCACGGGGTTCGATACCCATTCAGGGTAGAGGGCGTCGCGGACGAACCCATTGGCTTTGAGTTTATCCACCTCCTCTCTAAGAGCAGCGGACCTCTCCGGGTCCTTTCCTCTCCTCTTTTGTTTAACTGGGATGTACTTAGGGTCTATGTTCAACATATGACTCGTAATAGCGGGAGAAATCCTACACATGTCAGAATGTGTCCAAGTGAAAACATCGAGATTCACTCGAAGGAAATCACTAAGGTCTTCAGTCATTACGGGGCTGAGTTGTGATCCAATCTTCAGTACTCGCGATGGATCGTCTCGACTGACTGAAATGTCAATCGTCATTTCAGCCAGGCTTTTAAATCTCCCCGAGATGGCCGAGATGAAAAATCCGAGATATCAGCCAAAATCCGAGATTTGGCAGCCTATTTAGTTATAAGTGTTTTAAATATCGCCCGAGATAGCCGAGATATTTTCCCGAGATATTGGCCAAAATCCGAGATTTAAAACACTGATTTCAGCTGGTGCTGCTTTCTCCTCCCTAGGTTCCTCATCGTCGTCTCTCAGATCTATGTCTCTGAAGATCCGAGAATCATGCCCGAGCTAGGGCTCGGGCATTACTTGTCAATTGTCAGTATGCTGGATGCGGACGGGATTGTCCGCAACCTATCCTTTCTCCCTCCGATGGGCCTCTCGCAGCTCAGCCACATAACATGCACGACCGGTCGCCTGGTCACCATGAACAACACCTACTCCTTTGCCAGTCGGAAATTTTAAAGTCAAACACCACGGGGCTAATGCTGCCTTAAACTCAGCCAGGGCCGGTTGGCCCAAAAACACATTGTACGGAGAATACACATCCAAAACTACGAAAGGTAGGATTCGCACCCTCCTATGCTCACCTTGTCCCAGTTCAACTGGTAACTCAACATATCCCACTACATCGGTCGCTACGCCATTAAAGCCGTGTATACGAGCTTTAGATGGCTTCAAATCTTTCATCTCCATCTTCATTTGGTCATAAGCCTTCTTGAAGATGATATTGACAGAACTTTCACAATCAATCAGAATTCTTTTCACAAAAGTCGGCCCGACTGTCGCAGATATGACCATTGGGTCAATGGTAGGAGCTTCCACCTGGTCAGCATCTCTGCTCCTAAATACTATATCGTCTGTCATCATGCGCAGCTGTTTAGCGGGGGTCCCATCCTCTACGTTGGAACAACACTCAAAATCTGTATGCCTTAGGGAATTAGCATACCGCTCCATTTCTTGCCAGTTCTTGTCTGCAGGGTGAGGTCCGCCGATGATCGTGTTTATGACTAGTGTGCCCACGGTCCGAGCAGGCTCCTCGGGGTGACGTGGAGCTGGTGCACGACCGGGATTAGACGTTCCCTGCCCACCTTCTTGCGGATTCTTCACAAACTCCTGTAACTTTTTCTGTCTAATCAACTTTTCTATAACATCATGTAGGTGTCCGCACTCTTCAGTATTATGCCCATAAGTCTCATGAAAGCGGCAATACTTCCCGGTCCGCCTTTGTTCCTCGGTCGACTCCTTCAGACGTGGTTTTCTGTACTGAAAGATATTGCAGGTTGATAGGTAAATGTTCTCAAGAGACGCATTCAGCGGGGTGTACTCGTTGTAGGTTGGAATTCTCGGTTTCCATTTCCCCGCTTCTCTCTTCTTCCCTTGATTTCTTCCTCCAGATTCCTTAGATTGACCGGGCGTGTTCTAGACATTGACCTGAACCTTCCCCGAGTTGTCTCCGGATTGCTTCACAGCAATGTTGCTTTTCACGGACTCCTGAACATGCCCCGGTGTCTTATCTCGCCTTATCCACCTGGCTTCCTCTCTTCTTATGAACTGATGTGCCTTTGAGTAAAAACGCTCTAGCGTAGTTGGAGGTTTTCCTGCCAGCCAATCTCCAAACTCTGAATCCGGATCCACACCTCGCATACAGCCATAAGAATTGCATGATCATTGGGATTACTGACTTCAGTAGCCGCAACATGAAATCTCTGTAAATACTCCTTCAACGACTCCCCAGGAGCTTGAATTACACTTGATAGTGACATCACGTCCTTTGGACGAGTAGTATGCATTCTGAATTATTCTATAAATTTCTTTGCCAACTCCTCAAAACTAGACACGGACCACGGAGGAAGCTGGGTGAACCACATGGTAGCAATCCCAGATAGAGTTATTGGAAAGCACCTGCACTTGGTTGCATCATTCGCTCTAGATGAATCCATCATCCATTCGTACCTCATTACATGCTGCTTGGGATAAGTATTTCCTTCATAGGCTGGGATAGTTGGCATGCTGAACTTCCTAGGGTACTCCGCCTGTAGAACAACGTCTGTGAACGGAGTATGACTTCTGGACACTCCCCAGTCGTCGTTTGATAAGCCTTGATTCTCTTTCATCAACTGTCTGATCATAGCTGTCTAGTCTGGGGTTTGTATGGAAGGTTGGAGTCCGTCCTACGGGATTGATCAGGCTGATGCCTCCTCTGCTGGCGATCTGCAAAGCGTGCATCTTGAGGTTCGACACCATTAGCATCTTGGTGAGCCAGGCGTCCAGCCTCCACCTGCGCTCCAGCTCCTAAGTTTCCAGTTCCTGCTTGGTCGCGGTCTCTGAGGTGTAAATGGTCCCTAGCTGTTCGGACAGCAGCACCTGCCTGCGTAATTTCAGTCTTGCGGTGTCTACGCCTGGGAGGTTCATCGGATGAAGTTGAGCTATCAGATGAAGAATAAGGAGCTGGACTGCCCCCAGCATTCTGACGCTGTTATTGAGTGAGCTATGCCATGAGGTTGGCGTTGGCTTGCATCTGCTCTCCGAGTTGTCTCCTGCTTTCCTTGAGCTCTCTCATCAAGTCGTTGAACTCTATTCTGGTGACAACTGGAATCTGGTCCTGGGCGGTAGTACATGCACCTAGATTTGCTTGCTGATTGCTAGGCCCTGCTTGTTGTACGCTAGCAGTCTCATGGGCGCCGCATTATGAGAGGCTGATCTGGTATGTGGTCTTGCCATTGTAGAGTTATTGGTATGAACTCTGAGTAGAATCAATGGACGTCCTACGAATGACTCGGATCTTCTTCGGGGGATTTATCCAATCCAGTAGCTTCAAAGCAGATCCTTGAGGTCTGAGAATTCGTTTCTCAGTGAAAGCACCAAAGTGCTAGCACCAAAATTGATCACTAACCTCGTTGAGAAAGATTTTGTAGAGAGATAAATGATGAAAGTAAATTTAAACAAAGAACAATAAGCTAAATTGAATGCAAAGACGAGAACACCAGATTTATAGTGGTTCGGCGTAACTTCCTACGTCCACTTTGAGGTTAATCTTTATTGCTTGACTTGATAATTGATTATAGATACAATCCGTATACCAACTACTTGAATACAATTGCTAAGTAAAGAGAATGAGTCTTGAAAGCGGCAGAGTCTCCCCAGTGTTCTCGAAAAAAGGTCATTTTCACTGTGCCCCTGCCTCTCTATTTATAGACAAAGATGGGTTGGACTTCCTTGGTGGGCCTGGAAGCAGAATACTTCAGCCCAGAATGATTGAGTTCTATGTGCCGAACGAAGTGATGCTGAACATACTAATGCCGAACAGACTGATGCCGAACAGACTGATGCCAGACGAAGTGATGCCGAACATACTAATGTCGAAAAGACTGATGCCGAACGAAGTGATTCCGAACAGACTGATGTCGAACGAAGTGATGCCAAACATACTAATGCCGAACAGACTGATGCCAAACATACTAATGCCGAACAGAATGATGCCGAACGAAGTGATGCCGAACATACTGATGCCGAACATACTGATGCCGAATGAAGTGTGGATGCCGAGCAGTATGGAGCGCCGAACGCTCTGCCATGCCGAACGATCCATGTATGTCGAACGCTCTCGTATGCCGAATGATCCATGTATGCCGAACGATCTAGGTATGCCAAACGCTCTGCTATGCCGATCACTCTAGAATGCCCAACGATATACAATACCGAACGATTCTCCATGCCGAACAATATGTAAGTGCCGAGTGCCTAGTTGCCTGGTCAAACCTTTAGGTAAAAATATCTATTTAATACGTATTTGATTGAAATATAAGAAATTTGCAAAAGAGAGTTTATGTTAATATCGGTTTCAAACTAAATTTCTATATCAATGCAATTCCTTTTGATAAATGGTTTTAATACGTAATTATATATATTAATATAAAGTGAGTAGGAATGATTATGGATTTCAAAGTATGGTTTTAAAATATAAACTTATGTTGTTTCTAAATAAATGTTTGTATATTAATATAGTTTTGAAATATGAACATTTATGGCTTTATAAAATAAATAAGTTTATGGATTTTAAATATGAAGTTTGAAAGTAAGTATATATATAAAGTATTTTAGAAACCATTTCTTATATGGTAAAATCATGTTAATTGCTTTCAAACTATAAATTCTTATTGGATTTTATTAAACTTAACTTTCGGCTATTTATATGCTATTTTTGGCATTTTGTGTGACTTTTGGGTTTATTGCTTATTGCAGTTTCTACTTTTCATTTGAATGAGAAATTTAATTAAACAATCTAGCATTACAAGTGGTATTGAACATTTGTATTACTTTATCGGTTAATTATTGGACTTGTTCGATTGGATATTTTTATTGAGTGGGATTTACAATCATTTAGTAAATAGTTAAGTATCGCAAAGTGGTTATGGAACATTGAGCGATACTCATTTAGTTACTACCCGAAAGTGGATTACACTTATTAAGTGGAGTTTGCTAACTTATTATACATTTTTGAGTAAACCCGAGTGGTTATGGGACATGCGGTTGTTATTCGAATGATAATACAACACTTATTTTATCGAGTTTTCATACTCGTCCTTAGGGGCTCCATTTATGTTGATTTATGAGTTTTCAGGCCCTTCTTAGGATGCTCGTTTATAAGCGAGTTATGACGAGCGAAGTGCTTGTATATGGGGTTGGCACACGAAGCGCCTGTCCCTTATGATGATTTGTGAAGTGCTTATCTATATTGCTAGTTTATGAATTTGACCTGCGATATGCTTGTCTTATTCGATGTGTGAAGTGCATGTCAATCGTTGTTAGCATGCGAAGTTTGTGTTTATTATTATAGCTTGCGAAGTGCTTACTTTTGTTAGACTTGTGATGTACTTGTCGTTATGATTTATCATCTATGACTTACTTTTGTTCTAAGTATTTTGGGTTTTGACTCTCTTTTAAGTGGTCTTATATTTTCAAGAGTTGACTTGCTTTATGCAGTCTCTTGTGTTCTTGAGTTTTCGATGTGAGTTCCTTATCGCCATATTTAAAATGATAGTCGTTGATGGGCATGAGGAGTTTTGAGGACATGGTGATTTGGTTTTGTTACCTTTTTATTTGCATATGGCATATAGTAAATAGTTATTATTACATCTTTTGGTTTATGAAAATTTATTAGTGAATCTTTATTGGTGAGACCTTTTTATGTTTAGTGTGATACACTATTTGGGTTTATACATCTTTGGTGTTATACATGCTTATAATTATATGCTCTCACTTTTTGGATATTTAGAGATAGTTTGACCCGTTTATTTTATAATACTCGGTCAGACCGAGACTTGACAGGTACAGGGACTCAGTGGCTTTGGATTTGGGCTAGCTAGAGTAGCTATATTGAGTAGTACCTTTTTCATAGAGTTCCTTTTTTATTTATTAGCCTTAATTGTAGACTTGTGTTATGCTTGGCTATTGTATTGACTTAAGATGACTTGTATATTCTTTTAGGCTTGTCATAGTTTATGCAAGTATATATTTGTATATGTAGGTCTAGTATTTCAATTTTGTAGACTTATACTTTAACGAAGTATTCGATGTATTTTATTTCCGTTGCGAAGTTTGATGTCCAGCCTTACTCTCCATATTACTCGACAATATTTCTTATAGTATTTTTGGGTAATATGGGCATAAAGGTGGGGCATTACAAAAACTATGTAGTATGTGTGTTTGATGTCCAAGGTATACTATTCAAATGATTATTTGACCAAGATCGCCTTGGAAACCCATTTGACCTTCCCTTTTGACTTATGAAATTTTTATTTGGAAATAGTTTAAATTGTGTTTTTCATTGCAAACTCGAGCTAGGCTTAGGTTCAACTCAAAGCAAGCCTAGAGTAATTTGTTCAGAATAACACTTAAGGCAGAGCCCGAGTATTCCCTTGGAAATCGTAAGGCATGCTTCGAGATTTATTAAAGTTTTCTAAGCCCACTGTGTTCTGTCAAGATTTTCAAATAATTTCTTATGTCTCCTATCATTACTGATCCATAGAGAGGGGAAGATAAGGATTCTAAGGCTGTGCAGAAGGTGAATGATAGTTGATCATCGGTAATCCAAGTAGAGCCTCACCGTCGCCTACCTGAATCAGTCTAAAACAAAATCAAGTTCGAGGTTTGTTTAATCTCAACGTTCTAATTGATTCATGGTTTGGCACTTGTGAATCAGGATCTAGAAGCAATGAATCTAGCGACGTTGATGGCGGAGATAGGCAGCAATAGTAATTCAAAGTGGAGGTTCAAAGTTAAAGGTTAAGTCGGAGGCAAAGTTGGAAATGGCGATTCAGTGCTCTATAGTCTCTAGAGAAGAAACGTAAACAAGTGGAGTAAGTGAGAAGTGTTGGTTCGTATATGTAAGGCCCGAACCAAGAGAATAGGCATTAAAATTGCCTAAATATAAGATACCGATCCAAGGTCTTCGAATCATCGATCGATGATATATATATAATAAATAGTAAAAATAATAACCTCAAGGGAAATGAAAAATGGCGATGATGGTGTTGACGAGTGCGATGTAAAAACAAATAAAATTCCGAACAGCAAATTCCTAACTGAATAATTCAAAAGAAAGTTTTATAAAGAATCTTCCAAATGAAAAATGAGAAATTCGAATAACAGGCTTCAGTTCTTATATTACCAAGAGTTGCAAGTCCAAGATTATCCGTAGAGAAATGACGATCAACATAAGACATGTCGCTCCATAAAAATGGTTTATAGAATTGAAAGCACCTATTCAAAATAGAACATAAAACCGATGGCCTAAAATAAACAATTTGTCTTGATCCAAAGCACATCAAATGTTATCTAGCTTTATGACCAAGCTATCGACGAATCAGATCGATCAAATAGGAAAATAGTCAAAGTAGAAATCTAGAACAATGACTGCTAAACTCGGATATCAAGCGGGATTCATAGATAAGGCTATTAGCATACCAAAGACCTTTGAAAATTGCCCACATGCCAAATCACTTTAGATGCCAAAGTTAAAAACAAACATCCAAGTCAAATTCTTGGATTGGTTTAGATCCATGATCATGGTTCGGTATCGGTCCATAGTAGCCGCTAAAAACCAGTTTTTGCCTAATATCATATGGAGTTAAGGCCAATACTAGCCAGGACATACAATACAGTGTGGTTTGCCGATGACTTATGAATTGAATCCCAATGCACAAAGCCCAAATTCCATAGCAACATGATTGGGTACTCTTGACTTCTCACTGAACCAAAGAATTCACCCATAGCCAAGCATATATCAGGGTAGTTAACCTTTGAAGGAAGATGAGGACCACATATCGATCTCAAAAGGTAAAATAAAGATCAACGAACGATTGCTATGGTTCGGTACCGGTCCATAGCCCTCAGGTCGATACTAATCCATAAAGATTGCTGATTTAGCCAGGACCTTTTCAAACCACCTTCTTCAAGACGTAGGGAGAACGTATTAATGATAAATACGTTAACCTTCGTCTATAAATAAAGGGAGATGGGCACTATTTGCATTTCTTTTTTTCTACAATCTAAATTTCTGTATTGTTACTGTAGTTTCTTAAATCACCACCAATCTGTAGACCACCGATCAATAAGATCGCACTTGTAAAAACTTTGCAGAATCAATAACAAAGTTCAAGTGGACGTAGATCAATGATTTGCCGAACCGCTATAACTGTCATGTGCTGTTTCCTCTTGTTTTTCATTTAATTTCTTCATTTTATTCTTTTCTACAAATCTTTAGGGTGTTTGTGCCAACTTTGGTGTAAACATATGCCATGACAAGCACTAGACCTGATTTTGCCTATGACATAGACAAAATAAGTAGATACTCCTATAACCCTAGTTATATTCATTGGATAGTTGTACAAATTTTTTTAAAATACCTAAAAGGAACTATAAACTATGGTATTTTGTACATTGGGTGCCCAAGTGTACTAGAAGGATACATTGAAGTTAGTTGGAACACTGGAACAGAGGATAATAATAAGTCAACTAGTGGATGGAAATTCACTATAGATAGGGAAGCAATATCTAGGGTCTCAAAGAAATAAATGTGTATTGTTGATTCTACCATAGGTGCTAAATTAATAGGATTGGCTTCTTGTAGCAAAGAAGCAGAATGGTTAAGGAATTTACTATTAGAAATTCTATATGGTCAAAACCAATGCCTCTAATATCTCTGCATTGCAATAGTCAAGCAACACTATCACAAGCGTAAGCCATGTATATAATGGCAAATCTAAGCATATATGCATAAGACACAATGCAGTAAGACAAATGCTCACTAATGGGGTAATTATCATAGATTTCATGAGATATAGCCAAAACTTAGCAGATCCATTTACGAAAGGACTTACAAGGGATTTGGTGCCGAAAATATAAAGGGAATATGTTTAAAGCTAACATAAAAGAACTACCTATGATGGAAACTCGACTCAACATAAAGAAATTCATTATCTTGAGTTCAATGAGCAAAAGTACATCATACGATGCAATTGGAAACAATGTAATATTAGTATGAACGACTAATATTATATTACATTCCAAGAAAAGTGCTTGGTTCCTATAATGGTATGGTGGAAGTGTTGAAGTGTGTTAATCTGTTCTAGGTTCTTTTCTACAGATTATGAGTTGATTCAAATGATTCTTTTGATAACGCCTGAATTATCCTGCTTTCTTCTTATCAAACTTGAGAGTTTCTCATCCAAACTCCGAGAAAAGCACTTGATCACGAGAGGTTTAGGTAGCACATGAATCATAAAGGTTGTGAAGCCAAGATAGGATGGAAATTGTATCGGTACCGAGAGAAAACTTCTTGGTACCAACTCCTCTACTTTGCTCGAAATTGTTTGAATTTTATTCAGTTCCATTCTTTCATCCTTTTATCATATTCCCAAGTTCCTGAGTCATTTCGTCTTTGTCTTGTCCTTATACTTAGGGTTGAATTCTGCTTGGTTAAAAACATAGTTAACACTTGCCACTCGGTGTATGCTTTTGTTGAAAACAAAATATGCTTTGGATTGAGACAAGACCTTAACTGCCATCTTTTGAATTAAATCGATAGTTCAAGTAGCACTTTGAGATGTTGCTCAACGTTGCCTTTGTTATTAGATATTCCTTTTATTGCTCTGCATAGTTTGGATTCCACCCTTTGCGTTAGGGTCAAGATCTATGCTTCAGAGATCAACTCATGCTTTAGACGAACATGCCTTGCTTTTGTTGTACCTTTTATAGAGTTTCGAGGAGGGAAATGCTCTTGGTACTGAAAGATACCTCTTGGTACTAAGACCTTTGGTCTTCCTAGAACCCTTTATAAATAGTGGAGTTAGATTCTTTACACTTGTTCGTCTTTGTGCTGAATGCTACATGCCGACTCGGTGGCACTCCACTTGACATCGAGTCCTTTGAGCTTCCAATCTAGCTGCCGCGTTCTTCTTGCCTCCGACCAACTCCAACCGTTGTGACTTTCTAACACTGCACACTAGCTCCAATCACCATAGCCTAAGTTTCCAACGCCGCCTCCATCTCTAACTAATTCCTCTCATGCTCAAGTCTTCTCCATCAACTTGAATTTTAAGTAATCGAAGGTGGGCGATTGGTGAACGTTGCAGCGACGGTAATGGTGGGGATGTGATTAATTATGGTTGAATTTTTGGGGTGCTCGACCCATGGTGAAACTAGGGGTTTTCCTTTAGTCGGGTGCTTTCCAATCTAGAGACGAATCTATTTTTGTAATTTCGGCTATCTCCTGTCAAGACTCGACTGTGCTCTCATCGTCGTTTGAACTCCAACAAGGTGGTTCTCGTCCGAGGATGGTTGTGTTAGATAATTTCATCACACTGCTTTCCTTGTTACTCATTTCTTGTGTTTCTAAAAAGAAAAGCTTCCGCGCCGCTTTAGACAACAGTTCCGTTGTGCGGAGTGACAGGTTATCTAGAAAGGGCGAGCTGTCTATACATGGTGGTCCATTTATCGTATACAGGACACATGACACACAATATATAGATTAACACATCATTTGCCCCGATCAACAACTGGTATCCAATTGGTCAACACACGTTGACTTCCTTTGGATTATAGTTGCTGGCTACACAAGTTTGAATTTAAAGCAAAAACATATCTAACCATGTTGAACGCAAAGTTTCATTGTTTAGAATGACTCTTCGATCGCCTTAATTCAAGTTCGACGAGGGCACCTCCACTCCTTCTAAAGCTGGAACTTCAACGGCTCAAGCCTCACCTACGATTCCTATTGGACCAGGCCAACCCACTACATCTGAACCACAAGGCTCATTGGTTCCATTCGTTTTACTAGTGAACCAACCGCCTCCGTTTAATGAATTCTTTGGCCTAAGAATATTGAATGATCCACTAGAGCAAGTGCTAATGGTTCTAATGACTAGAATGCTTCACAATAGCTGTCTTCAACACGAGACTCCCGAAGAGGATGTTCTTCTTCCCGGGAGGAGCGAGTTTACACATAACCCCTCGAAAGAATATACGGCGTGTAACCGATATATGTGCATAAGTGGTGCGGTCCAGCCTTTCAATCCTTTTTTCTGATGGTTTTTCAAGAACTTAGGCTGGATCTATCCCAAATACACATATATGGATACGCTCTCCTAAGTTCTCTTTACATTCTCTTCATGAACTAGTTTAATCGGGCTTCGGATTTTCGTTTGTTAACTTGTTTTCTTCATTTCAAGAAGAGGCAAGAATCTCCGTCATACATGATAATCGAAGCTTGGTGCCGATGCAAGGTTATTAAAAAGCTTCACAACAAACTCTCGTACTTCATAAATGAGTATTTTTTTAGACAATGTCTGTATGGATTCAATCAACTTTGGCTTTCTAGAAGTGAGTTTCCTTTCCTCTTCCCCTTTCATACTTGAATCCCTTTAACTCAAGTTATCAACCCGATGTCTATTTCTTTGCAGGAATCCCTATTTGAGATGACTGCTAGAGGCATGCAACTATGCTTAAAAGACCCCAAGAAGTTAGGTTCTAGCAATGCACCATCGCATTCCTTTGGACGAATGAAAACTTGCGCCGATGTGGCTTGTTGAACCCTGGTAGATTTGTTGTTGCGGAGTCGCTTATTCCCCGTGGCTCCATAGCTCATTCATGCTCTTCTATCCCCACTTTATACTTCGACGAGAGTCTTCTCGAGGATGTTGTTGGTCCATCTGGCATGGTGCACTCAGATTAGCCCGTTGGAGGAGAGTCTGAAGAGCTTGTCGAGGCTGATGTCCCGTGTAACCTGGGTGATGATGTTAGGATGTCTCTAATTCCTGAAGAGGCGAGGGATTTAAAAGGATAGAAGAAAAGAGCACATGGTTGAGGAGAAACGAGAGGGTGTCGATAATAGCGATAACAACTATCATGCTAGTGAATAAGAAAAGAACGAATCGTTCGGTGAAACACCCTATTTGAGTCCAGATCCCCCCAGCTCGCTTCGTTGGGAGAACTATGCCATAGAAACTTTTGAAACGGCTGATGATCAATGTGTATTACCCTTGGTAGAGATTTCACCTTGAACCCGCCCCTTTGGTGACATCTTCGTCCATTTAAGTAATGTTGGCGAGATCGAATTCACCATTCGTGACATCTTGGACGAAAACGGCCTAGGCTTTACCTTCTCGCTAGGAAGTTTTATAAGCGAAGGTGGAGAAAATCCATCTTTATGCCCACGTGAACACCGTCCGTAGAGTACTTAGAGGGTCATTGGTTCCATCCACTTCACTGGGATTATGAAAATGTATACCTTCATACACTTGTGCTTTCTAAAGTCACCATTATTAAACCACCTTTTCCTTTTTTTAGGTTCCATGGGTCGTGGTTACTACGAGAAGTTTTCCTGCCAAACCAGCACATTCAAAGGCCAGACTCCTGATCCTCACCCGCCTCATCATTATGAAACTGATGAGGATAGGCGGAGGAGGAAAGACCGTAAGGCTCATGAGGCTCAAAAGGCTGATAGGGAAAAAGACAGGGAGATGGAGAAGGAAAGAAAGAAAGAATGAAAGGGAGGCCGTGATTGAGCTTCCTTAAGATGCAGTCAAACGTCAAAGAGATTCCTCTGAGCGTCAGGGGCCTCCTTCTACTGATATTTCGTCGCATACATAGGCTCAAACTTCCTTGGTTCAAATAGTTCCGACCACCTAAGCTCTGGTTGAAACTACCCTGCCTGCCTCCAAGTGAATCTCAGCTCTCTCGTTCACTCTCTCGCCCGGTCCTCCACGCTTGTAGATTGCATTTCCATACCTCTTCTTACACGGTGTTAGGTTTGATCAAGACATTTCATATACACCGAAAGAGGTGGTAATGAGAAACTTAAAAAGTGTCGAGTAACATGTCGACGGGGGATTTAAGTGGAAATAACCATGTGCGGCTCTCTCCGAAGTAAATAAGACTAACTACATCAACATCTAATCCTTCATGTCCAAGAGAGCTGACCTTGAACGGATGATTAAGGAATGAGATGAGGATTTGGTTAAGGTCGTCAGAGAGAGAGAGAGAGAGATCACACAAAAGCAAAAGGCTGGCACTGACAAATTAATGAAAGGGTTAAAGCACGCTTAAGCCACTGCTGAGGTCATGAAGAGGAATGAATTAAAAGCTGCACTAGTTGAGAGTACCGAGTTTAAGAAGCAAGCCAACAAGAGGACCCAAGCGCTTACACAAAAAGATGAGATTATTTGGGCCTAAGACTAAGCTATCTCAGAAAAAGCAGCTGAACTCGCTAGGCTCCGAGAGGAGAATCAGAAGCTCGGCGAAGAGAAGAAGAAACTCACTGAGGAGATGGAGCAGCTGTCCAACACAAAGTTTTCCAATGACCTAAAAACTTGCGATTTCTCAACGAGAGCTTAAACAGCTTCAGGAAGAGAGGGCTAGAATAGTGAAGAACCCAGTGCAAACATGTTGTACTTCTATACTAATGTAGTGATAAGAAAAAATAAAAGATGACTAGAGGATGACTACTCGAGACCCACGCCGGCGTTTGGGAGGAAGTGCTATGCAGGGTTGCACAGGCCGAAGACAACCGCTCTGAGGAAGAGATGATGGCTATGTACCTCGATGCCGAGGATATAGAATTTCTCTCTATTGGAAAAGCCCTCCTCACTAAAGAGGCTGCTAATACTGCTGCTACCAGCGCTCTCACTAGCTTGAGTACTTCGGGTTAACACGAAGTGTTCACTTCAGAACCTAGAGAGCATTCATGGAGGTTAGCTCCGAAACTACCCAGGCGTTCCCTTCTTCACCAGCAGTTGCGTCTATTAAGCCTTACACTCCCCCTCCTGTCAGCCAAATCGAGGAGCATACGGCAGAGGAAGGGGAATTTGAAGTCGATATCCGTAAAAGAAGCCCTGGCTCAGGTATTCCTCATCCGCCTCCAGTTTTTTAGATGCTTTAGTCCACTCCCGAGTCTTTGACTAAACTATACTACTATAGTTGTCAACTTATAGGTCAACCACATCTGCCTCCTTCTCATCCGGTTATACAAGGGTCGAGAAATGCCGGTACCTTTACTGTGTCAACCACCGTCTCTATGGGGTTTGGCGCAACTGCTTCTATCTCCAATTCCAACCCAGGTCCTTATTCCAAGAGGATTGCTGCTCCGGAGAATTTGGAGGATACTTTTATTTCTTAGAAGGAGGACTTGACCATTCTAGGTGCTTCCGACCTAACTGAGCATGAGACTATGGCGGAGTGGTTGAGGAAGGACATAGGGAAAATCAATGTGAAGGAAGAACCTGAGGTCACTGAGCCCGCTACTTCTAAACTGATAAATCCAAGACTCAAGATTCCCGCCCTGAAGATCCGACTACTTAGGACAAACCCCATTGAGACCTCAACCGGGCAACCTGAAGAGCAACGTATTATGACCGGTGAAGAGTCCACTCATTCTGAAGGTGAGACTTCCCTTGGAAGGGTATAGGTGCCATCCCTCTGGTGGTAAAGGTGAAAGAGAGGGAAAAGGTGAAGAGAGCTTTGAGATTGTTAGCATGGTAGCGTGTCTTTTGTGTCAGTTGTGTCCGAATCTGTACTTTTTGCCTTTTGTTTTGAACAGGCTGAGATTGTGCGGGCACGACCCCCGTTGTTTTATTATACATAAAAACTATTAGCAATGAAAGGTTAACTTTGTCTATAATCTCTCTTCAGTTTACTTGTCTTCATTTTATGTGTTGTGCCAGCTTGTGTGTAACCGCCCATGTGTACTGTATAACTGCTTGTACTACTATTTTTCCTATATTATATACTTGTGTTTCTGTGCAATATGTTTTTTTACCGCGGCTCTGTGCATGTAAATATTACTCCTATTATTGCATTGTTTTGTTACTCCTCTCTATTTGTAGATGCCAAACTATTTTATCTTGTAGAACGGAATTGTTATTTAACTGATTTTGTGGTTATTCCTGTCTGAACTTGGTCAGGACCCTTTCGACTAGTTATTTACGTAAGTATCCCTATTCATGGGATTTATTACTCCAAACACCAAACTTCGGGCATTTATGAGGGATTACATATCGTAGGCAACTTGTCTGATTGCCTTTAGTCCAGTTCTCAACACTACTCCATGATCGAGTAAGTCTGATAATTCCAACTTTTGATTCTTTAGGACTATTCCTGCCTATCCTCGATCGAGCTTGTCCCACTTGACCGCTAGCATCGTCGTGGAAATTCCATTGGCAAGATAGTCCTATCTTACGGAATTAGTGACTTTCCCGCTTGATTCCAAGCGTTGTGTGTTCGATGTTGCCCATCTTCGGGCTGCAACTAAATGCAACTGAATATTTCCAAGTTAATGCCCTTAGCCAATGTCATTCTAGATGTAAGTAACGTAAAGATGTGTCATCGTCACCTTCCGTCATAACAAATCCTTCCATGTTCAATTTTGGGAATCTAGTTGTGCCTAAGTATTGGTCTCCAGAAAGTAGAATACCAATAGTTATACTATAAGGATTTCTCCCAGAAGTTGCTTATCTCTAGGAAAGGGTTGACATCTACAAGTTTGAGTTGAGCAATCCGTTCAACTTGAGAACGATTTCACCTTCCTATTCAACTAGAGTTCAATCGGGCACCGACTTCTATCTCTGGAGGCAAGCGCTCTAATAGTTTGGATCCGAAGATTCATTCTCGATGCTACCAATCTTTAGGCTACGTTGAATATTGGTAGGTTGGGGTTGATTTTCTCCATCGATCCATCAGTTTTGACCTTCTCAACGTCGCCTATCTCTGGATGAATCTGGTTCTCAGAAGGTTGTGGGTCGATTTTCACTGTCGACCAAGTGATTTGCGTAAATTTTTCCCATTGACTCGACAGTTTTGGACCTTCCCGACATTGTCATGGCAATGTTGGTTTTCAAAATGTAGGGGTCGATTTAATAGTCGACCTAGTAGTTTTGGACCTTTCCGACATTGCCGGAGCAATGCTGGTTCTTCAAAGGTTAGGATCGACTTTCCATGTCGTTCCGCCAGTTCTAGACCTTCCCAAATTCGCCGAGGCAATGTTGGTTCTCAGAAGGTAGTGGTCGATTTGACCGTCGACCCAGCGGTTTTGCACCTTCCCATCATTACCGGGGCAACACCGGTTCTCAAAAGATTGGGATCGATTTTCTCTATCGATCCAGTGGCTTGCTTATGAGAACATGGTTTCATTGGTTCAAGAAGCTAATTATATTGATGAATTGAAGAAATGACAAGTCTTGCTTATTTATAGTGCCTCCCGTGCCCTGGGTGGCTTATTTGCGAAAGTAAGTAATAAAGAAATCAAGTATAGTAGTGTTGCAGCAAGTCATTGTTCCAAGCATGCGGGATCATGATTCTGTTGATGGTCACCGGCATGAACATTCCATCTCCAAGCTTTTAATCAATCACATTTGGTCCTTCCCAATTTGCCCAAGTGCCCCTATACCCAAGGTGACATGTTTCAGAATGAGGTCCCCTACTTCGAAGGTGCGGTTGCGGACTTTTGCATTGAAATGTCATGCCACTCTTTTTTGGTGAGTAGCAACCTTTAGTTCAGCTTCTTCCCGCTTCTCATCGATGAAATCGAGGGACTCGAGCAATAGTTTCTCATTTTCTCTCCGGTTAAAGTGTCTCCTGTTATGAGATGGGACTTCCAATTCCACTAGGATCATAGCGTCTGAACCGTAAGCCAAGGCGAATGGTGAGTGACCAATCATCGATTTGTGTGTTGTCCTGTAAGCCCATATTGTGAATGGAAGCTCATCAACCCGATTTCCTTTATCTCTAGTCAGCTGCTTTTTCAATGTGGATTTGATGATCTTGTTTACTGCTTCCACTTGTCCGTTTGCCTACAGATGTGCTATAACGAAGAAGCTTTTCTAGATTTGGTACTGCCTACAAAAATCTTTGAACTCAGCACTCTAAAATTGAGTCCTGTTGTCTATGATAATCTTCTGAGGCACTCCAAATCTGCAAATAATATTCTTCGTTATAAAATTATTTACCTTCTTAGCAATAATCATGGAAAGTGGTTTTGCTTTATCCCATTTCGTAAAGCAATCTACTACCACGATCGTGTATTTGGCTCCTCCTTTCGCTATCGGTAGCAGACTAATAATGTCGATTCCTCAGATTGCAAATGGTCATGGACTGACCATCTGTGTAAGTCCCGACGACAGGGCTCTTTGAATCTTGATGAACCTCTGACACCTATCACATTGCTTCGTATAGTCAGCTGCATCCCTCTTCAGCATCGGCCAGAAGTATCCATAACAGAGAACTTCTTTGCCAATGCATGCCCCCTCCCAACGCTTTGTGATCACCATAGCTGGCTTCATGAATTTCCATGAGAATATTCCTGGCTTCATCTTTGAATACACGTCTAAGCAAGAGGGAGGAGAATTCTCTCATATATAGCACTCCATCTTGCATCTTGAATAGCGACGCCTTTCGTAGGTGCTTCTTCCATTTTTTCCTGTATTTGAGGAGCATCTCCCTGAGCAAAAAGCCCTTGATCGGCGTCATCCATGACTCTGCTTCCTCCGTTGTCCCAAAATTGAATTAATATTTGTTTGATTGATGCTTAGAGCTATCTGAATCTCCATCGGAACCATTCCCATCAGCTGTGCTTCTCCAGAACTAGCTAGCTTAGCTAATGAGCCAGCCTTCGAGATCTCCTCTTTTGGAATGTGAGTTTTGTGGAATGCTCTTGATCTTCAAGTAGTTCCAGTGCCTTTGATAGGTAAGGGGCTAGTCTTGCACCCTTGGCCTAATATTCATGCAGCGTTTTTATTGCTAGTTTCTTTTCTATTTTCAATCCTACTATTAGTTTCTCGTACTCAACTTCGTTATTAGTAGCAAGGAATTCCAAATTTAGTGCAAAGCAAATTGATCATCCTTTTGGTGTTCCAAACACTACTCCTGCCCCTAAGCTAAATACATTTGAAGCACTGTCGACAAACAATTTCAAGTGAGGAGTTGCGACCGCAATATCCTCTTGTTCTTACCATCACGTGTGATGAATTTGACGATGAAGTCTGCCAATGCCTCCACATTTATCGCTCTTCTCAGATGGTAGGTGATGTCATACTAACTTAACTCGATGTTCCATTTTAGCAAACTACTAGAAGTATCAGGCCGATACAAAACCTGCTTCAGAGGCTGATCAGTTAGTACTTTGATTGGATGAGCCTGAAAATACAATCTTGACTTCCTTGATGCAATTAGCAAGTAATATGCAAGCTTTTCCGGCTTCGATTAGTTCTTTTCTACTCCTATAAACCGCTTGCTTATGTAGTATACCGGTCTCTGAAACCTTTCTTCTTCGCGCACTAGTGCTGCACTTAGTGCATGAGCATATACTACTAAATAGACAAATAAATCCTCCATGTTTAGTGGATTAGATAAGACCGATGGCATTTCCATGTGCCTTAGTAACTCCTCGGGGGCATTCTGACAATCCTGTTTCCATTCAAAGTTCTTTTTACATTTCTTGAAGGTATCGAAGAAAGGTATGCACTTATCCATCGCCCTTGAGATGAATCGATTCAAAGCGGTGATCTTTCCATTCAATCGCTAAAGTTATTTTTTTATGGTTGGGGTAGTTATATTCCTCAGGGCAACAATCTACTCCGGATTGGCCTCGATGCCCATTGCATTCGCAATAAAACAAAGAAACTTTCCTGAAGAAACACCAAAAGAACATTTCAGCGGGTTTTAAATCATTCCATACTTCCGTAAGATTTTGAACATCTCTGACTGGTCGTCCAAATGATTTTGAGACACCCATGACTTTACAAGTATGTCATCTATGTATACTTCCATTGGCCATCCAATTTGGATCTTGAACATTGTATTTACTAATCATTGGTATGTAACTCCAGCGTTCTTCAAACCGAACGGCATTATCCGGTAGCAGTATAATCCTATATCCGTGATAAAGCTAGTATTTTCCTAATCTGGCTCATACACCACGATCTGATTGTATCTAGAGTAAGCATCCATAAATGAGAGTAGTTCATGCCCCACTGTTCCATCAACGAGTAGTTCTGGGCAAAGGAAAGCTATCCTTCGAGCAAGCTTTGTTTAGATCTGAGTTATCGATGCACGTTTGCCACTTTACATTTGACTTCTTGACCAATACGGGGTTAGATACCCATTGAGGGTATAAAGCAACGCAGATAAAGCCATTGGTTAACAGCTTGTCCACTTCTTCCTTTAACGCAATGGATCGCTCCGGACCTAGGCTGCGACTCTTTTGTTTCATTGGTGTGAACTTAGGATCAATATTTAGTGTGTGACATGCTATCTTCGGTGATATCTCACACATATCGGGATATGTCCAAACAAACACGTCCATATTTCCTCAAAGGAAATTAATCAGTTCCTTGCGTAATCCAATTTCGAGTTGAGAACCAATATTCAATACTTGAGTCGGATCATCCATATCAACATGGACATTCACCGTAAGGTCCGCCAACATTGCTCGTACATCCCTTGACTTCTTATGGGGATCCATATACTTGTCAAATCAGCTATAGTCCTCGAGCTAAGGGTAGTTCTGTAATTGCTATGCTTGCGGTTCTTGAATGTGGAGATTCTTCCCCACATTCTTTCCTTTCTCCCGACGTTTTGCTTATTGCAGTTCTGCGATGTAGCATTCTCTTGCAGCACTTTGGTCCCCTCACACCTCTCTAATTCCATTCTTCATTGGGAACTTCATCATTAAGCACCATGGAGCCGAAGAAATACTGAAATCAGCTAGGGCTAGTCGGCCTAAGAAAGCATTGTATGTTGAGTACTCACCGATAATAATAAATGTTTGAATGTGCACCACCTTACGTTCTCCTTTACCAAGCTATAAGAGCAAATCAATCGTCCCGATTGGCTATTTAGCTTCACACATAAATCCCTTGATCTTCATCTTGCAAGTAGTCACTTCCTTCATACTTATTTTCATATGGTCGAAAGTCTTTCTGAATAGAATGTTAACTGAGCTTCCATTATCCGTCAAAACTCGACGCACGATTGCTATCCAATTCCGACCGTCATCACCATGGGATCGAGGGTTGGTTCCTGTACCTCGTCAGAATCTTGGTTTTTGAACCCAATATCATCTGTTATCATCTTTTGTTGCTTAGCTGAAGCTTCGTCTTCGATGGCGTAGCAACTTTCCTTTGGTGCGTGTTTTAGTGAACTTGCATATCTTTCCATCTCACCCCAGCTTCCCTCTGGTAGTTAAGGTTCTCTAGTTACAGTATTAATCACTAGTCTTCCATCAGTAGTCTTTGGCCCCTCTTCACTAGGTCCTGGTATTTTTCCTTATGCGGATGGGCATAGGGGCCTGACAACTTGGTAAGATTTTTTCTGCTGTTTCACGTACTGCTGGAGCCTATTCTTCCGCATCAGCTCCTCAATCAAGTCCTTCAATTGACGGCACTCATTGGTATTATGCCCATGCATTTCATGGAAATGGTGATACTCCCCAGATCGCTTCTGCTGCTCATCGCTTCCCTTCTAACCAGTTTCTTATACTGCTCATTCCATGAGTAGCAAGATAATAATGTCTAGTGTGTCCATCATAGGCTTTGGTCGCATATTCCTAGGACGCTTCCTGTTCTCATTACACTTGCCACTAGGTTTTGGTTCCTCTTCTTCTAGTTTCCAGAGTTCTCAACATTTCCTGCAATTCCACCAGAGTTTTATCCATCCTTAATAACTGCCACATTGCTTTGTATTACCTCCTTTGACCGTCCATCGCTGACCTTTCCTTCAACCAAGCTTGCTTCTTCTAATCGCAGAAACTGGTTTACCTTTTATGGAATTCCTCCATAGTAGTTGGTTGTTTCATCTTTAGCCATCCAAAGTCCATGTCCTATTGAATGCCTTGGACAAGTTCCATGAATATGAGATCTTCCTTCGGATTGTTAACCTCCATAATAGTGATTTTTAATCAACTCAAGAAGGCCTTTATTGACTCCTTGGTTCTTTGCGACAAGCTAGATAGGAACATCATGTCCTTTGGTCGGGCAATATGGAGCCTAAACTATTCCAAAAATTTCTTAGCTAGTTCATCAAAGATAGATATAAAATATGGCATAATCCTTGTAAACCACATAGAAATATTTCTTTCAAGAAGATATGGAAACAACTACAATGAACATCATCTATAGTTCTAGCCCCATCCATATGCCATTCGTACTTGAGTAAGTGTTCTCGAGGGTTGGTAGTTCTGTTGTATGATGGCATCGTTGGCATAGTGAACTTCCTGGAGTATTCTTCTCTCAATATGTTATCAGTGTATGGAGTTCGACTTGGTGCGGAACCCCAATCCTCATTCTTCCTACCACTACTTTCCCCCACTAACCATATTAGCAATATATTCCTTACTGGCACGGTAATCCGAAGGTCGACTATCAGGAGCTATACTGAGTGTTTGACACCACAAACGGTCTTAATTTGCTAGCAAATGTCTAATTCCTTTTATCTCTGGGAGAACCACTACTTCGGTATTTCATGGACATACGATTGGTTGAGCGGCGGTTGTCTGAACTCCACCTGCATCAGCATCAACATCTATCTCCAAATCAACACCATCAAACTGGAAGTCCACTTTGTCATCAGAAACTATCATTGCATCTCCTTCTTGAGCATCATCCATCCCCAGGTTTCTATCGGTGCCGTGGAGATTATTTTCAGTACCGGTTGGTTTTCTTGTAAGGGGAAGACTTCTACTTCCTCCTACAACAATTCCTGTAACTCCAACAACTGTTTCTTTCTATTTTTACTTTCCGTCCTATCTGTATGGGCCAGAAATTGTTCTCTTTCTATTACAAGAGAAGTTTCCCTTCTAACTCTACTTGTCCTTGGAAGTTGCAAGGTTATCAAAGAGTCCATCTTATCCATCAGAGCTTTCTGGGTAACCACCGTCTTCAGATTAAGCTCTTACATCGTCTTATCAAGCTCTCCTCTAGTAACTACTTCATTTTGAGAAGAAGAGACTAGTACTATATGTTCATTGTCAACTTTCATTAGTGAGTGTTTGCTTCGTCACCACCAACTACTGCTCCTGTTGATCTTTCAGATACAGATTTTCCTTTTCTAGGTGTCATTAATTTCCAATAGCTAATCCTTAAGTTCCTCAAGCAAGTTTTTTGGATCTTTCTAATCCAAAGTAGAGAGCTAAATCTAAGCCTGGATTTAGTTTTCTTAATAAAAGAACAACATGTTGAAGCCAAAGATGGATCAACACCTAAAGATACATCGCATGGAACCCGTGGGACCTAGATCTAGCAGATAATAAAGAAAATAGAACAAGAAGACACATGATTTTTATAGTGGTTCAACAATCTCTGGCCTACGTCCACTTTGTAGTTATATATGATTGATGATTACAGAGAATTTGAGAATACAAGTCACTAATACAAGGGTTTGACAGGTTCTATAGCTTGGAACTGCCAACAATAACTGCCTAGGTGACTATTATGAGGGATGTAGGAGATGAAGAAAATAAATAGAGTAGAGATCAGGCAAGATCCTTTTCTAGTTGCAGTAGGGTTGGTATTTTTAGAGAAACAGGTGCATAGGGTCAAAAATCTACTTGAGTCAAAACCCAAAAGAAAGCCCGAAGTTGTACATGTGGGCCCACGTGCAATACAAAGCACTCGGTACCGAGAGTTTCCTCTCGGTACCAAGTACTTTCCTTTAGTGAAAACTTGTTGTTTCCACTGGCACGACTCTTCTATCTCCAGATTGATGTGTTCTGGGTTCTTTTCCATAGATTTTGAGTTGATTTAGATGATTCTTTTGATAGCACCTGAATTATCCTACTTTCTTGGCTTTCTTCTCATCAAACTTGAGAATTGCTCATCCAAATTCTAAGAAAAGCACTTGACCACAAGAGGTTGAGGTAGAATCAAAAATCTGTGTGAGTATTTTTATTTTAGAAAGGAAAAAAGAGAGTGAAAAAAAGAAAGAGGAGAAGAAGACAAAAAGAGAAGAGGGATATGGGAATAGTCCCACATTGCCGAGTAAAAGAAAGTATATTTGTTTAAATTTACTTTCTATAAGAGAAAAGGTAAGCCTTTTGGGCGTCTAAATACTTTCATTTGGATTGAAGAGGGAGACTATTGATGTTAACATACATGCACGTGCGTCGTCCGTTCAATCGGCTAAGCCGAGGTGGTTTAGGTTTGGGTCTAATTTAATTTTTGGACATAGTTGTTTTATTTAAAACGGGCTATTTTTCAGCTCGTTTGCGAACCCAGAATATTCAAATTTTTGAACAGAAGTACAGAGGCTGGAATAAAATGGTAAGAAATGAACAAACGCTTCATTTCGGTAAGAATAGTTGTGGACGCATCTATTAGAGGCAAGAGCGACTTTTGGCGAACGGACATGACTGATGGTGGCCATATATAAACGCTGCACCCTCTTCCTCAGATCACTCAGAAAATTCTGGACTCATCATCTCTCTTTCTTTCCAATTATGATTCCATTTTGATTTCATTTTTCTTAATTAAAATATATGTTTTATGATATTGTATATCATAAACTCGAAAATTTTGTTCACTATTGTCATTTTGAAAGATAGTTTGAATCGATTTCCGGTTGTTCAACCGCAATCGATTAAAGAGATTCACATCT
The DNA here is from genome assembly GCA_030737815.1 of Allium fistulosum. Lineage (NCBI taxonomy): Eukaryota > Viridiplantae > Streptophyta > Magnoliopsida > Asparagales > Amaryllidaceae > Allium > Allium fistulosum. The sequence continues at coordinate 943,421,954 of CM060908.1, forward strand.
CAGCTCCATTGTATCTTAGAAGACGGTTTGTTGTTACTCCAAGCACATATTAGATTGTTTAATCGAGTGGAGATGGAAAATATCATCTCAAGAAAAGCGCCATCGACATGCCTTGGAGCGATCTCTACATATTTCGCTTCTACTACTGTCGTTAAATTTCTCCAGAATCTAGAATTCAACACCAACAAAATGGTGATGCAATAGTTCAAAATCTTTTTTACTATCCATGAAATTACCTATGATTGATAGGGTTTCTTATGATCAATCAATTAATTTCTACACTTCAAGTCAAGCGTTGAACTTCCTTTATAATCTTTGGTGACTCCATCTTCATCGATGCTTCACTCTTATCCAAATTCACTTACGTTCCTGACGACTGCCAGTGAATCCTTAATACTTCCAGATGACACACCAAATGAACTCTTGTGAGTTTAACTTCATCCCATACTATCTTAATATATCTAACATCTCTGCCAATTTTCAATATGTCCTTTCACCTATCTATGACTTTACTAGCATATAGTTAGCACATACCTCTATGGTTTAAATTATTTATCTACCAAAATATCATGTCACTATTTTTTGATATGCCTTCCTTGTATTCTTCAAACCAAATGACATCTCTCTATTTCATTACTAACCTTGGTCTATTATTAAGATAGTATTCACTTTATTGGGCTTTTACATCAAAATTTGGTTGTATCCTAATTATGAGTCCGCGATGGACAAAATTTCTAGTTTGGATGGCATGCCCACTAGTTGATCAATGTGTGATAATGTAAAATAATCTTTTAAGTAAGCTCTATAAGGTATTTAAAAACCAATGCACGTCATCTGTGACAATAAATTTCATTTTTATTAAAAACCAATGCATGTCCACTAATTTGACACGTCCACTAGTTGATACCTAACTCACTCTTATATTAAAAACTCATTTTTAATTACTTTAATATTAAAAGCGTAAACTTTGTGGGTCGTTACATTTAAGTAGGGCACTCATTTTGGTGTCTTGAAGGATCAAACCCAAGATCTTTAGAACTATAATCTAGAGAGCTTATTACTTGAGCTAGTAGTCAGTGACAATAAAATATCTAATTTGATCTAGTCAAATTAAGTTGAATTTTAAACAAGTTTAGTCAAAAGCAATTTAACTTTGGTTTCTTCAAAATAAAAAAATATTATTAAATAAAGGCTTTTCTACTGTATAACTCTTTATATAATATAAAACTTAAATATTTCTAACTTTGACCTTCTTTATAAATTTAAAATTCAAAATTATGTGTGCGTGATGTGTGTGTATATAAATATTTTAAAATTTGAATTTTGGCATAATAGAATTCTAATATTGGTATTATTTTAGAAACTCTTAGTTGTTACAAAATTCTGTATTTTCTTTAAATTTCCTAATATTAATTTAATAATAATTTTATTGGTCTTTTAAATAAAAGTTACGATTGCTTAAAAAATAATTTATTTGTTCCTACTAAAATTTGTGGGTATGCGTATAGTTTTTTATTTTTATTCTCATTTATTAATTTAACTAAAATATAATTTATTATTGAACAAATAATTTTGAAATAATAATAACAAAATTTTCTTAACCAACATAATAATTTCATAAATTTTATAAATAAATATTTAATATATATGATCTACCTAATTAACTAAAAAAATTCCTAAGTGATACTAAATAATAACATTTAAGTAATTCTTTTTTATAATGTTAATATTATGATTAGCCGAAACAATTACGGCATTTCTCGAAGCATTTTTTCGCTGTACAATAACTAATGACCAAAGGCCGGTTTTAGTGTAAAAATGGCTTGGCTATGAGAATTAAGCTGAGGTAGCAACAGTTTAGAAGTAATAAATGCTAAAAACGAAGTGATAAAGTTTGAAAATTAACAAACAAAAGTAAGAGATAATGAAATTTATATTAGTTTAGGAGAAACCCTTACATTAATTTTTAGTACATTTCTAGTTCAAAACGTTTTTCGAAGATACAGAAATTGTTATGGTAACCACTAATGAGTGTTACAATATTCAATTTAACTAATAAAAGTACACTTCAATCTTAGTATCTAAACTATTGCTTGTTCATTTATTATGTGATCCTTTCCTATTTATAATTGTTTTGCTACTTAGCTATTGGTGGATAGCTTTGCCATAGACTGCTAATTTGGTAGATTGGAAGGTTGTAATTGAGCCACTTATTGCAATTTGGTTATACATTGATTGACATAGATTAATGATGTGTTATTAGCTGATGCTTATCGATTTACCTAGATGCCTAGCCTGAAGTTGACACTTTTCATCGTCGAATAGTTGGGATTACGTAGTTTCATAGTACTAGTGTGGCATGTTATCCATGAGTTTGTTCTTAGGTCGATCTTCCTCTACTTTATAAAGTACTTGTAACATTTAAATAATATATCTCTTATGTCTCGGCATTTAAGCTTCTATTTTTATTTTTATTCAAGTAAAGGTAATAATAATTCATGCCTTTGATATTTAATATCTTTGGCTATTGATTATTTCATCATTTTGTACACCGTTTAAAATAACATGTAATTCTTCGGCATTTCATCAATGAGAAAAAAATTTCCTTTATATTTACTAAATGAGTATTTTTATTCTTAATGCCTATGCTAGATGGATTATTACATAAAATATTACAAAATATCCTTGGTAAAATATGGTGTAATACATGCCCCGTGCCAGTTTACTTTATCCGAGCGTAAATTGGATTTTTACTAAGAAGATAGATAATTAGATTTTTCTGAGGATAGTTTGATACCTATGGTTTTACCTATCACATCGATGCATTAAATTCTTTTACCTGTATCTTTTCATATTTAGTTAATCTGATCATGACCTTTGGGGTTATGCGCCAAAGACAATTAGTTTCTTGATATTTTATACCTTTTCATGGATGTTTTTGATTAGTTGGGTTCTAGAGTTACTAAATTAAATCTATGACTAAAATATAGTCCCCTCTTCTATATATTCGTTGTCTTTCATTATCTTCGTTTTACTTTCCTTCACTTTCTAATTCACAGTTTAAATTTTACAGAAAACTCCCAACTTTAATTCCTCTTCTTTAACTTTTAATAGTGAGTTATTATCGTTTTAATTTACTTTCTTATTTAATTTATGTATCTACTCATTCCTTATTTATGTTATTTGCTTTATGAAGGAGCCCAATCAGTTTCACAGTGGGCAACTTAGGTAAATTTCAAAAAAAACTCTAATTGGACATAGTGGGCCTATGAAATCTAACGTTCAATACTAGATCCAATCTAGTGGTTTGATTAAATCATATTTTATCAAAATTATCTTATTCTTAGTTAATAAATTCTATGTTAATCCAGCATGTTATTTTAATAAATATGAATATATTGAATATTACATCTAATCTTTATACAAGAGATGGCGTGTGATAATAATAAGATTAATATAACAAAAAACAACAAACAATAACATGGTCAATATATACATGTGTAGATATTGGGATTTATATCTACCACGCATATATTTGCTAGTTATATATGTATATTTTAGTGCCTCAATTTTAAATTATTCAATGCAATAAAAGATAAAATTGTTTCTAAAAGACTTACCTGAACGACATAAAATATAAATATAAACACACACAAACACACACGCGTGCACACACGCGCACGCGCGCGCACGCACACACACACACACAAACACACACACACACATGCGCGCACACACACACACACACATATATATATATATATAATGATAAAGCCAAAACAGTTTCCAAGTAATTCAAAACATACATCCATATTACATTAGGCTTTTCCGATGCATTTGCTAATACATACATACATGTGTGTGTGTATATAATTTCAACCTAATTTTTTTTCTTCAAAACAATCAAAAATATTATAAAACCAAAATTGCATACATCAAATTAACTAAGATATCAACAATCTCTATAGTTTAGGATAGATTAAATATTGAAGCAAAAACATTTAGATCATTAAATTTTATAGTATGTTTAGAATATTATTAATGGTAATATTAAAACACAAACTCATAACCTAAAACATAATTTTATGCATACATAAATTTTGGTTTTAATTTATCAAGTTAAAACGGTTCATATCATTGACGAGTTGTTTAAATTGTATTACTAATTCTAAATTAAGGTGAGGTAATTATATATATGTATATATATATATGTGTGTGTGTATGTGTGTGTGTGTGATACATATATGAGATCCAATAAAATAAATAAAATTTAGATCATACCTTACAGATCTGGCCAAAAAGTGAAACATCGATTTGAAAATCCCTCATTATATTTTTAAATCAACACCAAAATTTGCAGAAATTGGATGAACCACGTAGCCTATAATTTTATTTGATGCTTTTATTTGTTTTAGAGTTGATTTTATTTAGAATATGAAGAGAAAAATTGAGGTCATTGGTTGAAAAAGAGGAGAAAGAAAACAACTGAAGAAAATTAAATTAGGAGATTTATTTTAACATGGAGAATGTAAAATTACCAGTTCTTTTAATCAAAACTTCCTTACTTAATTCCTTCTTAATTTTCAATTACTCCACCATCTTCTCTCACCTTATATGGCTGGCCTATGTTGCCATCTATATGGTGCAAAATTTTCAAAAATCCTTTAAGCAATTATCTCATTTAAACCTCGTTTTAAAGTATACCAATATTCTATAGTGGAAATTAACCATAAGGGCCTCTTTAGCAAGCGCAATTAGTTTCTAGGACACACAACTAAAATAATTACTTTTAAGGACAAAATGTAAAATAATTAGTTTCTAAGGCCTAAAAACTTATGAAATTATGTCCTTGAAAGTAATTGGACTGCTGACTTTGTCCTTAAAAGTAATTATTCTCCTGACTTTGGCCTTGAAATTAATTTCTGTGGATGTGTCCTAAAAACTAATTGGACTGCAAAGTTTGTCCTTCTGGTGAAATGCCCCATTATATATCAATATGCGCAAATGAAACTTTTGTATATGCTTTCAAATAATTACTAAAAATACCAAAAGCATCAAATAAATTAACAATAATTAATATTATTTTTCAAATATTGATTAGTTTAATCAAGTTATAACATTTTATAAATTAATTAAATCGTGTAACCTTTGGAGAATTCTCAAATACGATTGTGAGACTCAAAGATGTGAATATAGTTAGTGAATTTTGAACAATTCAAATATTAAAATTCTCACATCACCTTTACAAATGGTGTCAGAGCTTGGCCAAATTCACGCTTTCAGTTATTTTTGGTAAAATCTAAATTCATATTTTCTTAAGAGGTACCTCTAGTAATAATAATTTACATATGTCTCTTTATACTTTAGGATATATGGAATTTGGAATTGATCAAATTTTCCACGTTCTTCTTGATTTAGCCAAAAAATAATGTCTTTGGTTCAATAATAACATTTATCATTAACCGTTCTACTCTAGCCAAAGATTTTGACTTTGAGTTGACTAAAATTAACCATGATACTAACCTCATACAATTGAGGAGATGAATTCTCTATTGAATAATGCCTCACTTCCAATGCTTTAACTCAGACCCAACTATAGTTGTTCAATGCATCACTATGCCATAATTAAACTATAATCAAAGTGGAGTATTCACATTGAAGTTTTACAGTATTCACAAACCGAGGGAACAGATAACGTCATCACACTGAGATTTTTTGTTTGGCGCAGTTGTTATCAACTAAAAGGAAGCTCTCGGATGAGTCATTCCATAGTTATCCAAAAACTATAGTATGTAACCCCTTGGTCCCCTAGTGGCCATATGTAATACACTATCCAACATTTGGAGTGCATTACGCACCCTGGTCTCAACAAATGAATCGATGTCCTCTTATCGAAACATCTTGACTGATAATATTTAAAACAAAATGCATTTTATGTTTTGATTAATTACTCATGATCGCAACTATTTGCAACTACATCTACGTAACATCTAATTTAAGGATTTTGTTATTATATATTTTAAATCAATTACTTAATTATTTATATCATAATCCGACAAAGTATGGAACATAAATTTAACACCAATATAACGAAAAAGATTGACCATAGAGTTTAACACGGGTAATAAATTACATAATTTCCATGGGGCATACCGCTAACTCTTTCATTTTATCTGCTTATTTACATTCTTGTCTGATTTCACATATTTTTCTATTCTTATGATACTTGTTCTTGAATCTTTATGTAATTTTATTTTAAGTTTTAGGTATTGATCTTCATAACTCGTTTATTAGATTCACATTTAATGTTTGAGTTATGTGGGAATTACTAATTTAGGCCTAAATTCTTTAAACTATTCCAATTAATTACTGTAGCTTTAATTATTTTATGAATATAAAAGGATCAATCACATATCATTTCTTAACTCTGGCACCGATCTTACATTTATGCTCGATTACTACGGTATCTTGAGGCTTGAAGTGATCATCCTCAACCCCTCGATTACTTGATATCAACCTCTAGTGGGTTTCTTCACCAAAAGCATTGAACGTATGCAATCTTATACTTTGCCATCATTCTTTGCTCTCTTCATAGACTTGTGCTAATTTTACAACACTTGCCCATTCTAGTTGAACCCCACTTCTTGTAATGGCATCTTAGCTTTAGTTGTCTAGTGCCATCACTTAGCTGTTATTTTACAACTAAGTAAATAAACCATCACTATAGATGCAACAATTTTAAGTCCGAGGTAGACGATGTTCCTCTTTACTTCCTTCAAGTTTGTAGGAGATAGCCACTTACTAACACTTTAAGCAAAGTTCATATACTAAATATCTTTTATGTTCAATCTACCAACCCTTGTATTATCACATCCTTTAACTAAGCCAATAAGTTTTTTACTTTATGGTTAGTCAATTTTCTTTTACACCTAGATGATAATTTAACTTGATTATTAAAGGCAGGCCTACTAATGAAAAATCCCATACAACTAATAATCCAAGGATGGTTGATCTACTTCAACTATCATCCTCTATTAAGACAAGGGAGGTTACGCTCCTACCAAAAACCTCCATGCTTTTAGCCAAACCCACCCTTCTATCATCTTCACTAAAGTGAAGTTCCCTTGAGGTCCTAAAAGGGTAACGGACCAAGTAACACACCGTAAAATTTAGTAAGAAATGAAATAACTAAATTTAAGTTAAAAATGGAAATTCGTTAAATTTTGAAATTTAGTCACGGAAGTTACACCACTGCGTCCGTGACAATTTCCTAATTAATTTTCATATATAATATGTTGAAATCAGAGTTAAAATAGAGAAATTATGGACATTTGGAGTTTTCGAATTTAAAATTTAAATATTTGAATTTGAAATTTTAAAATTTGAATTTAAATAATTAACGTTGGGTGATGCTTAATGTTTAAGTAACATTAAAGTTGATGTGTTTTAAAATAAGTATTAAATAATTAAAGAAATGACAAGTAATCTAACGTCCCAAAATGAAACGAAACGGTCAACCACTCCTTTGGACCGGTCGATCGCTAGTGGTCGACCGTTGAGTGAGTGGCAGCTAGGGGAAAAGGAGGCCATAACGTCCCAAATTTGATTGTATTTAATCCAGCTCTTTTGGTTCCTTCTCACTTATATAAATATGTCTCTCCCCTCACTTTTCCTCATAAAATTCTATAGCAACGACGAAGCTCTATCAAATTATTTCCCCTTAGGTTTTTAGAAACAGTGAACTTTTTGGTAAGTAATTCTAATATCTAATCTCTAATTTAAATTAAATTCCCAATTTATCTCCTCACTATCTTATTATTTCTAAAATCTAATCTATAAATACAATCTATTTGTTGTATATTTAAAAAGTGGAAGATCTAACAGAGAATTAGGAGCGGTATAAATCAGATCTCATCATAATCATCATCTTCTTCTTTAGATTCTAGAATTAGTTAGGATTTTTAGGTAAGAGATTTAAAAATTTAAATCTTTTGATTACTGATTCTATTCCTCTCTCTAGTTTCTGATTCTAAATCTAATTCCTATATACAATTCACTTTGTTGTATATTCCAACAGGAGGAGATCTGAAAGGAAATTAAGCATGATGGAATCAAATCTAGTTAGGAAGCAAACAAATCTCAGTGAGCGGAAATATCAAGTTTTTCACATTTTGTAATGAATAGTATTTGTTAACCCAAAAAAGGATCAACACCCTGGATTGAGCGTGAAAGCACCAGCCCTATTCTTACAAAGCAATAATATAGAGAATAAATGTAAAAAGAGCAGAAATAGTAAAAAGACAAGAAGATTTTTATAGTGGTTTAGCTATTAATGAAGCCTACATCAACTTTATAACTTTCTATTAACTGACTGCTGTTACAAGTTGAATCAGATTACAATATGATTGAATTTCTAAGTTAGACCAAGTCACAAGTACAAGAGTTCACTGGAGAATCACACTGAACCCCTATTTGACTATTGTGTGGGAGGAGAAGAGTGAAGAATAATCTCTGTAGAGTTCCAGCAGCCAGTCCAGAAGATCCTCCTTATGCTGCAGGTAAGTGAGTACTTATAGGGGAATTTAGTGAGTATTAGACCAGAAGTTCAAGTGCAGAAAAGTCCAGTTGTTATGCCAAGTCATCATTGAAAATCTCAAATTAATCTAAGTCATTTCTATGGATCGCTAGCTATCCATAGGGAATTGATCACTATCTATCCATAAACTTAACATATTCTTCTACCAGAAGCCTATACTTAGTGCTACAAAGGAGCACGGAAAGTTTGAGGGCGATCCGATCTATCTTGATGGATCGCTAGCAATCCATCAACTTAGTATATTTTTCTACCAAAAGCCTTTACATAGTGCTACGAAGGAGCTCAGAAAGTTTGAAGGCGATCCGACCTATCTTGATGGATCGCTAGCTATCCATAGGGGATGGATCGCTAGCTATCCATAAAGGATGGATCACTAGCTATCCATCAACTTAGTATAATTTTTTACCAGAAGCCTTTACTTAGTGCTACGAAGGAGCTTGGAAAATTTGAGGGCGATCCGACTTATCTTGATGGATCGCTAGCTATCCATAGGGGATGGGTCGCTAGCAATCCATAGGAGATGGATCGCTAGCTATCCATCCACCTAGCATATTTTTAACTGTTCTTAGTTTGATTTTCTTCCTATCTTCTATTTAAGTGTCTTGTCCAAATATCAAGTCGTTTGGAGTTTGTTTGATCATCCGTATTCATGGCTCATCTGGTTCAGAAGAATCATCCATAACTCATTCAAAACTTAACTAAATAAGACCACACTTTTCAGTTACACTCTAGAAGGTGTCATGGACCTACCATAGAAATATTAAGTGGTGGGGACTAATCTACATGGGTCGCTAGTGATCCATCTAGTTAGGTCGCTAGAGACCCATCTATCCTTATCCAATGAAGCTCGTTTTTGGTGAGGACCTTCTTTTATGTCTTCTAAGTGTTCTCCCAAAATTTCAAGTCAATCCAACTTTGTATGAGTTCTCTAGATTTGTTTTAAGTTAGCTGCTTTGGTCAAAAAGCGGGTAAACAACTTGAATCAGATGAGTCTTTACTTCTTGAACTACGCTGCTTGGAATGCTATGAAACTTGGTAAGTATTCTTAGAAGAGGTAGTAGGTAATGATGCAAGAGGCTTTGACAACTCATAATGCTTTCTTTTGGATCGCTAGCGATCTATGGATGATGGATCGATGATCCATCTACTTAGTGGATTTTTGGCTTGTTTCTCTTAAGTTACATTGGCTTGTTCTTTTAGATGCCTTATTCAAGTTTCAATTCATTCTGGCTTAGTCTGGATGTTCTATCTCCGATTTAATTCTGCTGGGTTAAAAACCCAATTAATATTTGCCCTCTAGAGTATGCTTTCGTGGGAAACAAAGTGTGCTCTGGAACAAGACAAGTTTCAGATTACTAATTTGTGAATTCCAGTGAATCGTCGGAGTCCATCTCAAGATGTTGTTTTCAATAGACTGACTTCTGATAGCCGTTCACTTTTTGATTTCGATATGAATTTCAATTCCTAGTATTGACGATACAATCTTTTCTCCATATTTTACACAAGGGTTTAGGTCGGTAAATGGGTGCTTGACGTAGGTTTAGAGTCGACCTATATAGTTTTAACTCGACCAACGGTGAAGCTAAGTTTTGTCTCGAACAATTGTACGTCATTCTGGAGCGAGGTCTTCCTCTTTGTCTTTAACTGTTTCTTTTGGAGGACTTGGTTAAGTTGTTGTCTCCGTTTTGAATTCTAATGCGACGGATTATTCCAAAATCGAATATAGTGGATGATTCAATCATATCGCTCTTTCCGTTTTTGTACTCCAGTAATCCTGAAAAGAAAAGCTTCCCGCGTCGCTTCGAACAGCGGCTCCGTTACCGACCATTGATCTATTACGGGTAAGTGTGGAAAAGATAATTTCAATGGACGATATGGATTTTTTTTCAAATGTAAGCAAGCTATCTACACTATATTGTTCATTTGCAGTATTCGGGATACTGGACTCTTCTAATGTAGATAACACACTACATCTGCCTCGGTCAATGCTCAGAACCCGACTGGTCAACATATGCCGACATCCCTTGGATTCCGGGCGTTGGTTATACGAGGATATTATTTAGAGTAAAACATACCCGATAGGGTTGAATGCCAAGTTTTACTATTGAAAACCCGGTCATCCAATCTTTAGTCTGGCGGAGGGACTTCCACTCCCCCAGAAGCTGGCTCCTCCACAAACTAGGCTTCGCTTATTATTCCTGTTATATTGTGATGATTGATTACAGTTAAATTACGAGGCACAACTGCACTTGCTAAGTTGTAGTTGAAGTTCGATAAGGCACAGCTTCAATCTTTGAAAACTAGCACATGACTTGTTCGATTGCGATTATCCTTCCTTTGCATTTTTCGAAATTCAACCTGCACATCAGCCTCTGTGTCCGGGGACTATTGGCTTAATTGCTTAATTCCGAGCATTGTTTTTTCTCACTGTTGATCCTCTTATGTTCATGTTCAGCATATCCGTTTACTATAATTCTACATGTAAGTAATACTTCTACGGTCATTTCAGCATATTCTATTTCATTTCTTTTTTCAGAACTATGAGGTAGCTTTGTCTAGCCAGTTCTGTAGCTAATCCCTACTTATGCTCAATTGAGTTCGTTTCAACAAAGTGTTGGTGTATCTGCCCTAGTCCATAGGGTTGATTTCTCTGAATACTAAGTCTATATGTTTTTGGGACACTAGGTCTCCTGGGCAATACATTTGATTACCCCAGTTTGATTGACACGAAGGCTCCTATCTCCAGGAACTAGGGACTATGCTGCTTGATTCCAAGCTCTGATTTTTTCAACGATGTTTGTTTCCTGACTGTAATTGAATTCCTCTAAGTTGACATTGTCGTCCGATGTCATTTTGGGTACATGTGCTGCAAAGACGCGTTGTCATCACCTTTTGCTAGAGTGAATTCTTCCAAGTCTAGTGTTGAGACCCTAATCATGTATCAGTTTCTATCTCTAGAAACTCATGTGTGAATGACTCAACTTTGTGGATTTTTAGTTGATGTTATGAATCTTTAGATAGCATGAGATGCCAGAAGATAGGGTTGAAGATTCAATCAAACTCTTGCTTCTATTTCCGAAAGCCAGTGTATCGATAGTTTCATTCTGGGGGTTTCTTCTTAGCATCACCAAACTTCGGGCAATGGCATATTCCTGCAAGTTAGAACCAAATGATCTAGTTAGACCATAAGTAGGTCATCGATCTTTCTTATCATTGCCAGAATGCGAGCGACGGTTGATTTCTAGATGTTAAATCCTTCATTTCCTTTGTTGGCGATTTTGTTGCTAGAATGCTCTGTTTTGTGATACAGAACCATTCTTTAACCAACCTCATAGTTATTTTTGTTTGGACTTTTCAACATTTCTTTTGATCAAGTATCTGTACGTCTATCTCTGCTTGAGGGACTAGCTATTTCGAACGCCAGTATTTGGGCGATTGTGAGAGATGGAGAGGTTCAGGACAAATGATTCGATTGCACCTGGTCTGGCTCTCAATCCTATTCTAGGTTGAGGAAGTCCGATGGTTTTAGTTTCGAACTTCCGTGTTTGTCTTACATGTCCTTAGCTATGCATGCTTTGCTTGATTGCTGTCGTCACAGAAGTTATGTTCATACACCAATTCCTATCTTTGGAAATTGATAACCTAGCAGCTTGGTTCCAAGAAACACTTCCTCGAGGCTGCATATCTTTTGGTTGTATATAAATTCTTTCTAAACTAAATTTAGGAAATTCGGTTGTGCACCAGCTTTCATCCCTTGAAATTAGAACACAGGCAATTCAATCCTAGGAGTTACTTTAGAAGCTGCTTTTTTCCTGTGCAGTGGCTAATTCCTGTGATGAAATGTCGAACCATCCGGCTGACCTATGAAAGGTTATGTCTTCTTGTTGTTGCCCATTTTTGGGCAATGGTAGTTTTCTGAAGACAAGGGTAGAATCTCAGTTGAGGACCAACTTCTATCTTCGGAAGCTAGTGCATTGATGGTTTACTATGGCGAGTGTTTCTCATCGAACCAATAGATTAAAGTTTTCCTAGCGTTGCCGAGGCAATACAGGTACATAGTGAACAGAAAATTTCACAGCATTGCCAGGGCAATTTCGGGACTTAGGAAATAGAGGGTTTCCACACATTGCCGAGGGAATACCGATACTTATGAAATAGAAAGTTTCTTGACGTGCCGGGGCAACACCGGTATTTAGGAAATGAGAAAAGGCCTTAGCGTTGTCGGGGCAACATCGACACTTTGGAGGTTGGGATCGATTTTCCCCACCGATTCGGCAATGCTTTTAATCCAGGTGGGCACTAGGTTTGGTCTTCGAAAACTTGCACTTCGATGATTGGATTGTAGAAGTCTTTTCTTAGTGCTACATGTCTTCGGGCAATGTTAAAGTCATGTTGGTTAGAATTGAATCATTCATCCGATCTTGTATAGTTGAGTAGATCCCTTTTAACCCAATATGGCTATTTTCTTAACGTTGCTTAACTCTTGGATATGCCATTTTCTGAAAGGATGAGAGTCCCAGGCATCTCTGTTACTTTGCTTTGTTTACAACCGTCAAGTGTTACCCTTGGAAATGCATGGTTGTTGCTTAACCAATTCCATGGTTATTCTTATTCATGAAAAATCGGATTTCCTCCAGTCAGTTTTTGTTATGATCTGACTTCTTTTGAAAAGCAATGGGCTAAGGGAGCCCTGCCCAATATATTCATATACTCAAAAATTTATTACATACAAATACAGCCATGCATCAAGAAACATATGTACATTATGAAACAAATTTCATCAAAATCTATTCAGCCTCTTCACTCTTTTACAAATTTTCTTATGCGTTAAACTGTATAAAGCATTTGCATTTTCCATTTTCTGATCAAAAATCCTTCTATTCCTTTCATTCCAAATCTCATAAACAAAAGCCTTTAAAATAATCATAAGAATTTCAGTCTTAGAAGATTTCCACCTTGTAGCTTTGAAAATGTTAAACCATTCTATTCTAGAGCTTTTATCTGGTCTGTGAAAGTTTCCATTTGCGAGTAATCTGCACCATAATCCAAAAGTAAAGTTGCATTTTGTTTGCACAAAAAATGGACAAACACCTCAAAGTTGTATGATTTAGTAGATCTTATGTTGTTCTTAGCGATTTGAGTGATTTATGCAAATATATGAAAAGCAGGGGCTAAACTGTAAAAAGACACGCAAATTTATAGTGGTTCAGCCAGAATGTGCCTACGTCCACTTTATATGTTATTTCTCTTCTCTTCGTTTGATTACAAGTACAAAGCTTTGATACAAGTAAAAGAAAGTTGTTTGTTTGAAAGTTCCTTCCGTGCTTGAGCTCTCAAACTTTTTTCATTGTTGTACCCCTGCCCCTCTATTTATAGAGTGAGGTTGGGAGCAGGGGTCTTGGATGTATATAGCTGCTGGTGGGCCTGGGCTGATGTGATCTGGCCTGGCACGTCTTGGTCCGGTAGCGTTTGGTCCGGTGGTAGGAGATGAATTGGTTCGGCGAAGGTTAGAAGGAGGTTGGTCCGGCAGTTACTTGAAGAAGATTGGTTCGGCAGTCTTGAAGACCGGATGGAACTTAGGCGAGCGTGAATGAATCAGCTTCTTGCTCTTGAGCTCTTCTGGGTGAGAACACGCCCAACATTTGCCCCCCAAAGTGGGGCATATGCCGGCATGTGCCGTGCTTTGTTTTTTGTTTTTTTTTTGTTTTTTTTTGACCGGTCCGGTCATCTACGCTTGCCTATAAATAAGGGCCTGGGGCTTTGGTACCTTCTACCGAACGAGACAAATTCAAACAACCGAATCAATTTTTATCCTACTGCAGAATCAGGTATTCGACTTCCATTCGCCGAATGAACTTGAGTGAATGCTGAATGAATTTGCGTATGTGAAATGCCGAATGAACTTGCGTACATGAATGCCGAACGAACTTGCGTACATGAATGCCGAACGAACTTGCGTATGTGAAATGCCGAATGACCTTGCACATGTGAATGCCGAACGAACTTGAGTGATGTGAATGCCGAATGACCTTGAAAATTTTGCCTGTTTATATCCTTTGTTCTAATAACCTGTCTTTCCTATGTTGCAGATAATGTCTCGAAAAGCAGAAACCCGCTCGGATAGAAAGAAGTCCCAGGGCGAAGGAGAAACTTCCTCAGTGCCCCCTGTTCAGCCAGGTCCGGAACATCATGGATCTACCTCGAGATCACTAGTGGACGGGTACGGCCCTCAGGAGCTTCTGAACTCCCCGCCCGATTGCTTTCCTAGCTCCCTCAAGGAGGAGCAGCTTGATGTCATTTCTCGATCTTTTGGAATTGATAGGGCGCACTTGCTGTTGCCAGGGAGAGAAGTTATGCCGTACGATCCTCCTGAAGGGTACTTCGCCTATAGCAGATACCACTGCATGTGTGGTGCCATTCCTCCTCTTAACGCTTGGATAGCCAGCTTCCTCACATATCTAAAGGTGGCCCCCTTCCAGCTTCAACCCAACTCCTATGCAATATTGGTGAGCCTCTTCGTCATTTTCCAGAGGAAGTATGGTCGTGCTCCTTCCAACCGGGAGATCCGGTATCTATATAATCTGAGGGGCTATAAGAAGGGGTCCCCATACATTAGCTTGGTGTCAGCTGTGACCTTCAAGCCGGTCTTGGATTTGTATTCTAAATTCAGCATGTTCAAGAAGGAGTGGTTCTTTGTCAGGGACGACTCCGTTTCAATTCGGCGCTTTACTTCTGGATGTAAGTTGATGCTTTTACTTATAATTTCCATTCCGATTGCGATGCTTCTTCTCATACTTTCTCATTTTTTGCTAGCGACAGGTGGCTTTGCGATTGTGGAGACTGACCGCCTGGTTCAGACGGCGGCTGAGATAGAAGCTATTCTCGGGAAGTATAGACCATCTGCCTTCCTGATCAGAAATGCGACCCTCCTGGAGTATAACTTAATCCTTCCACAGCAGTCAGTAGTCAAGCTGAGGGAAACGGCGGAGGAGAGGGTGGCTGTTCAGACTAAGGGAGGTGTTACGGTGGAGAGTAGCAAGAGGAAACCTTTCACAAAACCTCCAGCCGTCGGAGGTAAGAAACTCAAGAAGTCGGAC
Source organism: Allium fistulosum (assembly GCA_030737815.1). Classification (NCBI taxonomy): domain Eukaryota; kingdom Viridiplantae; phylum Streptophyta; class Magnoliopsida; order Asparagales; family Amaryllidaceae; genus Allium; species Allium fistulosum. Next base: position 943,437,647 of record CM060908.1, read on the forward strand.
GGTCCCTCCCCCAGTAATTGTCCACTTACCCAGGAGGAGGAAGACATAGAGTAGGAAAGAGGTGAAGGTGGAGATGGTCGGGAAGGTGATAAAGGTGGCGATGGCATCGGGGCCTTGCTTCCTGGGCAAGCGGGTGAGATTCAGGAGTGGACGGATGATGCGTTCCACCAGGCTTTCGAGGGGCTGGACGAAGATCCGGCTTTGGTAGAGAAAACTGGGAAAACTGACAAGGCTGGAACTAGCGCAAGCGAGCCTCCTCAGACTATCCCAGCCAAGGTGGCTCCGACGACTCAAGGTGAACTTTTGATTCCTACGGGCTCCATTTATGATAGGGACTTAGGAATATTTTATGACCCGCTCCCGTCCTGGAATGAAATCCAGGACTTATTGCAGTATCCTACTCCTCCCCAGGGTTTGTACAACCACAGATGTGTTTCCTTTCTTATTACTTTTTAATTCGCCGTGTTTTCTCGAATTATAGATCAATATATGCTTGTGACACTTTTTCTTCATATCAGGAGCAGGTAAAACGGCCAAGGCCTCAGATCTTCGGCACAGGCTTGAACAGTACAAGCTTTCCAAAACTTCTGTCAAGCCGAAGCCTTCGACCCACCGCTCCGGGGATGTAGTCGGCTACCGTCCTCTTCTCGGGTTTATCGAAGAGGGTATTCAGCAGAGAAAGAGGAGTCGTCCTTTATCCAAACCTTCGCCCGGTCCTCAGCTCCCGGCTCAGCCTCTTCATGATATCACGGAGGAGGACAGCGAGTTTGCACCTTCTCCGCACCCGTCCGGAAACCCTTCTGTTACTCATGTCGACCGTCCTGACTTGGCTCGTAATCCATTTGCGGGTCATCCTGATCTGGATCCAAGTTCCCACGACATTACCTTTGACGAGGTTACTGGTGAGCACCTTCTTCCCCCAATCCCATGGTACGGGTGCTTGATGAGGCTAAGTCCTTAGATCTTGATCTACTTACCACTCGGATAGTTACCATGGGAGACGAGGCCAAGGCTAGTATTGATCGGGTGGCGGAGGAGACTAGGAAGCTGATGGGGCATCATGACCGGCTGGTTAAGGCTGGAGAGGAGATTGGGAGTGCCAACATCCGACTAAGATTGATGGTTTCGGACCAGGCCAAACAGCTCGCTGACCAGGCCATTCAGATTTCTCAGCATGAGGCTGCCTCCGGGCGATTGAGGAAGGCTATGGAGGAGGCTAGTAAGGCAGAACTGCGGAAGATGGAGGCCGCCTGCAAGGAACAGATAAATATGGCCATCTCGACAGTGGATGAGGTTCAGAGGGCGGATCTTGAGCGGGTAGAGGAGCTGTCGGGGAAGCTTGAAGCCGCAGAGCTCGCTCAGGTTAGGCTGAAGGAGGAGATGGAGGCGATGCGGAAATCCCTTCAGGCTGACTGCTCGAGATACCGTTTGGAGAGAGAAGCTGCTGTTGGAAGGTTGTCGGCTTCCGAGGCCCGGATGAGGGAGTTTGAGGAGAATGAGGGGATGATGGATGAAATGCTTCAGGACATGTACTTCCAAACTTGGAAGCAGGGCAACCTATCTTGGATGGATGATTATCCTAGGGTCATGGCTAAGATCTATCTTCGGGCTTTGGAGGAGGCTAAGGCCGATGCGGATAAAGATGGTGGCGTGGTCTTCAGCATGGATGCGGTCACTGCTCAGTTTGCCAAGGAGGAGAAGGTGGCGGTGAAGGAAGGTATGCGGTTGCTTGCCGCTGAGGAGGTAGGCGTGCAGGTAGAGGATGACGATCAGGATAGTCAGGAAGCAGGCGCTGGTAAGTCTCCCTTTTTAGTTTCTCCATCAACTTGGTAGCTTATTGCTAATGAATCCTTTTTCTGACTGGACAGGGGGTCAACGGGACAAGGATAAAGCTCCACTGCAGCCGGCCCCTTGATTATACCTGGAAAAACTCTTTTTGTGGATTTGACAGTGTTGTATATGTTAGTCGAAAAATAGTAAAGTAGCCTTTAGGTTGTAATATTTTGCCACTTGTAATAAATAGTCTTATTTTTGACGTGTAATTCTTTAACTTAAGCTGATTTTGTCGTCTTTTGAATGTTTGCTGTTATTTTGGCATGTCATATGAGAAATATAGCTATGTATATTCTTGTAATTAAATTGTGTTTGATGTCGGGTTCTGGTTTAAGACATAATTCCATGACTTGCAATGTTAGTGTGTGGTGTGAACAAATTATAGTCATGCATTTGCACATAAAGGAAGAAAATACCGCCTTTCATGTTCTGTTTGTAGATGGCAGTTTCGAATATCTTGTATGACCGAGCATGGAAAGCAGTTGAATGCCCTGCCATCCGATTGTGAATCTCTGCATCCATTGGCGAGTATCTCCTACTCTGTATCCTGTACTTTATGGATTGTTATAGAGGATAGGAGGAAAGCTTTTTAAGTAAAATTGAAATATGTGAAAAAGTAAAACTTCCAATCACGGAAGGCCTTCGATGTGCTTAAGTTCGTGGCAAACGGGTTTTGTAGTCACTTTCCCTAGCTGTGGGTCTTGGAGACATTTGTCACCCATCTTACGCCTCCGCGGGGAGTTAATTCTTTTTTACCACAGCCGCACTTAAGACACATCGGAGCCGAGATCGCGCATAGTAACTACCCGGGCCATTATGGCCCGTAATCATGGGTATTATTCGATTTACTGTGGCCGGCTAGCATTGGTGCCGATCGTCAACTGTGAACTGCCCCTGGCTGGCCACACCTTATGTTGGGGCTTATAGTCGGTTCACAGTTGCCGGCGAGCCTAACGCCGTAATGAGCTGCCTCGGCTATAGTCGGCCTTCTCGGTGGCTTATAATCGGCTCATTACAGTTGGCTTTAAGGGCCGTCGCGAGCAATGAGTTAACCCGCAGCAGAGGGATGCTGGAGCAAAAGTGTCTCATTGGCGAGGGCATAGATTCGCATAGTACCTGTTAGGTTTTGCCCAGGTGAAGTTGCGCCGTGGAGTGCTTTGAGTGGAGATGTTATACGCGTAGGATTTTGTTCAACAGAAAAGGATAAAGTTAACAAGTAGCCAAGATATAAAGGAACAAGTTAAAGAGACAAAGTTTTTTAAAGTGGTTCGGCATGAAAAGGCCTACGTCCACTTATTCTCTTTGTTAATTCACTTCATATGGGCAGTACAAGTTAAGAAAAGTATCGACGGAGGTGCTGGATGTTCCATGCCCTTTGGAACACCTCTCCGTCCACTGTTGACAAAATACAGGCTCCGTTGTGGAGATCTTTATGAATTACATATGGTCCATCCCAGATTGGGTCTAGTGCTCCGGGGCGAGGGAAGATTCGCTTGAGGACAAGATCCCCTTCTTGTAAGGTACGATGCTTGACTTTGGAGTTGTATTGCGCTGCCACTTTCTACTTGTGGGCTGCTGTTTTAAGGACTGCATCATTTCTTCTCTCCTCAACTAGATCCAAAGACATGTGGAGGAGCTCTTCATTCTCTTCCGGGTTATAGTGGATCCTACGGTGGGAAGGCACAATGGTTTCAACTGGGAGCATAGCCTCCGATCCGTATGCCAAAGAGAAAGGAGTGTGCCCCGTTGATGTTCTGAAAGATGTGCGGTAGGCCCACAGTGCCGTAGGGAGTTCATCCACCCAAGCGCCCTTTGACTTTTCGAGCTTCTTTTTTATCAGAGTTTTCAGAATTTTGTTGACTGCTTCGACTTGTCCGTTTGCCTGGGGATATGCTACGGATGAGAAGCTTTTATGAATTCCGTGTTCTTGGCACCAGTTGGCGAATTCCTCGCTGTCAAACTGAAGTCCATTGTCTGATATGATTTTGAGTGGGACTTCGTACCTGCATAGAACATTTTTGATTAAGAAGTTAATAACTTTTGCTGAAGATACTTTATTCAGAGGTTCCGCTTCCACCCATTTGGTGAAATAATCAACTGCCACTATAGCATATTTGGCCCCGCCTCGGCCCATCGGTAGCTCGCCGATTAAGTCAATTCTCCATATTGCGAAGGGCTAAGGGCTGGTCATTTGAGTAATCTCAGTTGTTGGTAGCCGTGGAATCTTAGCAAATTTCTGGCATCTGTCACACTTCTTGACGAAATCTAAGGCGTCCTTGCTTAAGGTGGGCTAGAAATATCCGTATCGGAGTATCTTTTTTGCTAATGTTTGCCCTTCGGTGTGATCTCCGCAGCTCCCTTGATGGATGTTGGATAAGATTTCCTTGGCTTCTCTCCCGGCGACACACCTTAATAACGGGTTAGAGAATCCGCGCCGATAGAGGATGTCTTCTTGTATTGTGTAGCGGGATGCTTTCCTGAAGATTTTCTTGACTTCGTTACGCCCATTGGGTAGAGTGCCACTTTGTAGGTAGTCTCGGATGGGAGTCATCCAAGTTGCTTCTTCGGTTGTAGCTATCAGATTTACTTGCTCAAAACTTGGGGCCAGTTGCTTTGAGATGGTTACTGCCCCGAAGATGGTGATGTCTCTCACACTTGCTTGCTTTGCTAATTCATCGGCCTCTCGGTTCTCCTCCCGAGGGATATGTTTGACTAAGTAGTGGTCCAATCGGCTGAGAAGTAACTTGGTCTTCTTTAGATATGCTATGAGTCGTTCTTCTCGAGCTTGGAATTCTCCTAGTATTTGATTAACAATAAGTTGAGAATCGCTGTGAAGACACAAAGAATTGGCCCCGATTTCTATGGCAATTTCTAGTCCAGCTACCACTGCTTCATATTCTGCATCGTTGTTGGTGGCAGCGAACTCCAACCTTATAGCATAGTGCAGTTTGTTTCCCCTGGGAGTGATTATTACCACACCTACCCCCGAGCCTTGTTCGTTTGATGCACCATCCACAAAGAGATTCCACTTGATATCTTCTGTTATTTCCAATTGCTCCTGATCTTCGTTGGTAGTGAACTCTGCAATGAAATCAGCCATGGCCTGTCCCTTGATGGCGGTGCGAGGGTGATAGGTGATATCATACTGACTCAGTTCAATGCACCATTTGAGTAATCGCCCAGAAGTGTCGGGACGATGGAGTACCTGCCTCAGTGGTTGATCGGTCAGAACTTTGACGGAATGGGATTGGAAGTAGTGACGTAGTTTTCGTGAAGTGATTAGTAAACAGTATGCTAGCTTCTCAAGTTTAGGATATCTAACTTCTGCCCCAGTAAACCTTTTGCTGACGAAGTAAACTGGCCGTTGCGTGCGGTTGTCTTCCCTTACCAAGGCAGCGCTTAGGGCGTGAGATGACACAGCGAGGTATAGGTATAATTCTTCTCCTTCGCTTGGAGTTGAGAGTACCGGTGGTTTCTGGAGGTGTTCGATTAAGTGAAGGAAAGCGGTCAGGCATTCGCCAGTCCATTCGAACTTTCCCTTGTCTTTCTTTAGGGCTTCAAAAAAGGGGACGCACTTGTCCGTCGCCTTGGAGATGAATCGGCTTAGAGCAGCCACTTTTCCGTTCAAACTTTGCATTTCCTTCCGAGTGGAAGGTATCTTGATATCCCTTAGCGCTCGGACTTGCTCAGGGTTTGCTTCTATCCCTCTAGCATGAACGATGAATCCTAAGAACTTTCCTGATGACACTCCGAAGGAGCATTTTAGTGGATTCAACTTCATTCCATATTGTCGAAGTACTTGAAACATCTTGCCTAGGTGGCTTACGTGATCTTTGGCTTTCCTTGACTTTACCAGCATGTCATCCACATATACTTCCATAGTTTGTCCTATTAGCCCCGCAAACATCTTGTTGACGAGGCGCTGGTAGGTGGCTCCTGCATTTTTAAGTCCGAAAGGCATTACCTTATAGCAGTATAAACCTCGATCGGTGATGAAACTAGTGTGGTCTTGGTCGGGAGCATGCATAGGAATTTGGTTATATCCTGAGTATGCATCCATAAAAGATAGGAGTTCGTGCCCGGCTGTGTTGTCTACAAGTTGGTCGATTCTGGGAAGTGGGAAGCAATCCTTTGGGCAGGCGTCGTTTAGGTTGGAAAAGTCAATGTAGGTTCGCCACTTCCCATTAGCCTTTTTTACCAGCACCGGGTTGGCGATCCATTCCGGGTAGATAGCTTCTCGTATGAAGTCATTGGCGAGTAGGTTTTTTACTTCTTCATCGAGGGCTGCTGATCGCTCTGCCCCCATACTTCTCTTTCTTTGTTTTACAGGCGCCTTGGTAGGATCAATGTTTAATACGTGGCATGCTATGTCGGGGGAAATTCCGGTCATGTCAGCGTGTGACCAAGCGAATACATCCAAGTTGTGGCGGAGAAAATCGATGAGCTGTTCCTTCAATTCGGCTTTTAGTTGGGACCCAATTTTCAATAGTCTACTTGAGTCGTGCTTGTCTGCAGATATAAACTCCATAGCCTCTGCAGGCTCGGCGGTGGCCTCCTCCTCTTTGTCCCTAGGGTCTAATTCATTGAAAGGGTCGCTGATATATCGAAGAGGAGGGGCTTTCTTTAATTGCTATGCTTCTAGGCTTTTTGTGCAGAGGGCAATCTCTACACCCTTCCCTTTATCCTTCCTGTGGTTGTTGCGAAGTTCAGTTACATAGCAGTCTCGAGCAACGTCCTGGTCTCCTTCCACTTCCCCTACTCCATTGTCTGTTGGGAATTTCATCTTTAGGCACCATAGGGCTAAGACAATTTGGAAGTCAGACAAGGATGGCCTTCCTAAGAAGGCGTTGTAGGCCGACTGGTTTTCTATTAGCACAAACGTTTGTTTCCGTACAGCAGAGCGGGGATGGCTTCCAATTTCAACAAAAAGGTCCAGTTGCCCAAGGGGCATCTTCGCATCTCCAGTGAAGCCGTGTAGTGGTTTATCGCAGGGGGATACATCCTTCATTGATAGCTTCATTTTGTCGAATGCGTGTTTGAACAGGATGTTTACCGAGCTTCCAGTGTCTACCAGGATTCGGTATACTTCGGCGGGACCAAGTCGGGCAGAGATGACCATGGGATCCATGTGAGGGTACTGCCTTCCTTCTAGGTCACGCTTACCGAACGTGATGTCATTACTTTCTTTCCGCTTCGGGTGGCGCTCTTCTATAACTGAATTGACATAGTCTTTATTGTCTCAAAGCGACTTTCTGTATCTTTCCATCTCTTTCCAGCTTCTGTCTGCGATGTGTGGCCCTCCTGAGATGGTATGGACCACTATCTTTTCTTGGCTAGAGCTGCTAGCGTTGCGGTTTCCTCTGTCGGCCCCCGGTGAGGGTAGCCTTGGGTTTTCATTGGCAGGAGCTGGGGTCCTGTTCTGACCTTTTACATAACGTTCCAGTTTCTTTCTTATGATGTGTTCCTCAATCAGATCTCGGAGATGATGGCATTCGTTGGTATCATGCCCGTGAGATTCGTGGAAGCGGCAGAATTTTCCAGACTTCTGTGCGTTATCTGATTCTTTCTTGTATGGTGGGCGTTTGTATCTAACTTCGCCTTGGGTGGCAAGGAAGATATTTTCGACGGTCTCGTTCAAAGGGGTGTAAGTGTCGAATCTTGGTCCTGGCCGATATAGGCGCTTTTCTCCCTTCTTGCCCCCAGCATTGTCTCTGGAATCATTTCTTCGAACGTCCCTTGCCACAGCAGGGGCGTTGCCATGGGTTGTCTTATTTTGCTGTCCTGACTGCCCCTCAACGGCAGCATCCTCAAGCCTCATGTATTTCCCGGCTTCATGGAAGAAATCGGGTAAAGTAGCTGGTTTTTCTTTTGTCAACCTTCTAGCAAATTTAGTGTCCTGATGCACACCACTGCAGAGGGCCATTAGGATAAGCTTCTCATCGGCATCTTGGACTGCGGCTGCTGCGGCGTTGAATCTGGTTAGGTATTGCTGCAGCTTTTCTCCAGGTTTCTGTTTGACGCTGGATAAGGAATAAGCGTCCTTAGGTTGCTCCACATGAATGCGGAACTGACTGATAAATTTTTCTTTCAACATTTCCCATGAGCTGATGGATCCTTGAGGTAGATGACAGAACCAGGAGGTAGCAAGATCTGCTAAGAAGAGTGGAAAGCATTTGCATAGTACTCCCTCTGTCGCTCCACTCATGAGCATATGCTGCGTGTACCTCTGTAAGTGTACAACGGGATCAGAGGTTCCTTTGTAGGGTTCCATTGTTGGCATCTTCCATTCTCGGGGGTGATAGCAATTTCGATATTGCGGGCGAAAGGGCTGGTTACCCTAGCGCCTATCCCTCGATCTCTTTGCTCCCGTTGGACACACTCTCTGAATAAGCGTGCCATCCTTTCATCAGAACTTGGAGCAGATAGAAACGAGTTTGGTTCTGTTCTGTGGGATTGATTCCGTCCAGATGACCTGTAGGGATGGTATCGTCTATCATGCCTCATATTTTCCAGTGGCTGCCTTTGATCTTCTGGGAGTATGCTTGGGTCAGCTACAGTTGGCCCTTGCCTTGATCTCCCCCTGTTGGGTTCTGATCTACGCACTTCCTTGGGTCCAACTTCGGGCTGGACTCTAGCTCGGCCCCGTTCACTGGCGTTTCTGTGGTTAGGCAGCATGACAGGCTCAGCTACAGTTGACCTTCGCCTGGTACCTTCCCCGTTGGGTTTGGCACCAAACGTTTCCTCAGGCCTAACTTCGGGCTGTGCTCGGTCTCGGCTCCTACCACGGCTGCTTCTGCCGTTAGCTCCTTCGAAGAAGGAAGATCTTTATAGTCTCTGAGATCCTCCAGACTGGGACTCGCCCCATGATTCAGTGTTGCGGTTGGATTCTTCAGCGTCCCTTAAGCGTGACATGAGATGGTCCACCAAGGCTTCCTGCTGGGACGTGAAGCGGTTAGTTACTTCAACCACAACTCTGTCCAGATCTGCTCTAGTAATTGCTGCAGGCTGTTCTGTGGCAGGAGTAGTTGGGTTAGCCTGTTCTTCATTTGTTACTATTGCTGGAGGAGGACGATTTACTTGATTCGTGACAGCTAGATCTAGAAGACTGCTGGATGCGATGTTTTTTCCTTTGTTAACATCTTTTCTCTGTTTGGGAGGCATGTTTTCCAAGTGGCGGACGATGCTGTTAGGAAAACTTGTTAAGCGGATGAAGCTGAAGCTTCGAGCTTCTAGTTCTCAGTGAAAGCACCAAAAATGTTTGCACAAAAAATGGACAAACACCTCGAAGTTGTATGATTTAGTAGATCTTATGTTGTTCTTAGCGATTTGAGTGATTTATGCAAATATATGAAAAGCAGGGGCTAAACTGTAAAAAGACACGCAAATTTATAGTGGTTCAGCCAGAATGTGCCTACGTCCACTTTATATGTTATTTCTCTTCTCTTCGTTTGATTACAAGTACAAAGCTTTGATACAAGTAAAAGAAAGTTGTTTGTTTGAAAGTTCCTTCCGTGCTTGAGCTCTCAAACTTTTTTCATTGTTGTACCCCTGCCCCTCTATTTATAGAGTGAGGTTGGGAGCAGGGGTCTTGGATGTATATAGCTGCTGGTGGGCCTGGGCTGATGTGATCTGGCCTGGCACGTCTTGGTCCGGTAGCGTTTGGTCCGGTGGTAGGAGATGAATTGGTTCGGCGAAGGTTAGAAGGAGGTTGGTCCGGCAGTTACTTGAAGAAGATTGGTTCGGCAGTCTTGAAGACCGGATGGAACTTAGGCGAGCATGAATGAATCAGCTTCTTGCTCTTGAGCTCTTCTGGGTGAGAACACGCCCAACACATTCAAAAAATAGATGAGTATTTGATTCAGGGTGCTTATGATAGAAAACACAATCCTCGTTGCTTAGTAATCCAAGTTTAGTCAATTTCTACTTAGTGTTAAGAGCATTTGCCATGATTTTCCAAAGAAGAAGATTTTCCTTAGTTGGTGATTTCTCCATCCAAATTCTAGATGCCCAAGGAAAACTTTTTGTGTTTGCATTATATAACAGAGCTTTGTATACATTAGAAATTGTATGCTTCTTTCCCTTCTTAGTCCAAAGAACTTTTAAGTTTGAAGATGTCAATGATAAAGATGATATATATTGCCATAAATCCCTGACTTGTTTAGAACTGCAATAAGGTAAATCAATTAAGCCATCATTGATGTAGGAATTGACTTTAGCATTTAAAGGAATTCCAGACTGAAGTTGTAAAGGATAAGGAAGAATTTCCTGAATAATCAAACCAGCCTTGGCCCAAGGAGAAGTCCAGAAGTTCAATTCATTGTTCTCAAGTGGGTTGCATTGTATAATAGGCAGAAAAGTAGATCTTAACTTCAGAATATTACGCCAACTCCAGCTGCATAAATTTGGAATATTCATAGTCCAAAAATCCTTGTCTTTTAATAAATTTTTTAAAATCCATTGTGTCCAGAGGTCTTGACTTCTTGATAAAATTTTGTCATAGTATAAAGATATAGCTGCAATGTTCCACATTTTAATATTAGTAATTCCCAGACCACCCTTATTCTTTGGCAATTGAATCATCTTGAATGATATTGGAATTAACTTTTTAGAGAATGGATCTCCATGCCACAAAAATCTGTTCAGAGCACTATTTATCATTGAAACAAGTTTACATGGAAGAATGTAATGCCTCATCCAATAATTGACCATAGTAGTAGCAATACTTTGCACTATGACTAATCTCCCTGCTTGTGATAGTTTCGTATTAGGCCATATGGATAATTTTTCAGTAATTTTTTCATAAAGGGGCAAACAATCAGAAGTTGTGATTCTTGCAGTAATCAAAGGTAAACCAAGATATCTGGCATTATGCTGCATTTCTCTAAGACCAGAGTATGAAATAATCTCAGCCTTTAAATCATCACTAAGACCAGCTATTAGTATTTGAGATTTGTTAAGATTAATCTTCAAACCAGAGATTGTATAGAATTTATTCAAAACCTCAAATATAGTGGAGATATTTGATATAGTTGGTTTTGTAAAAATGACAAGATCATCAGCAAATAATAGATGAGTTATGAGTGGTTCCTTACATTTAGGATGCAACTCAATCTTCCTAGATTTCACTTGTTCAGATATCAAAGAATTAAGTACCTCCATTACTATAATGAACAAATAAGCATAGATTGGATCACCTTGCCTTACACCTTGAGTTCCTTTAAAAAATCCTCTAGTATAGCCAATTCTAAGAATGGAGAAATGAGTTGAAGAAATACATGTATAAATCCATGCTAGCATTGGCTTTGGAAAATTCATCCGAGAAAGAATTGCTATAATAGAAATCCAAGAAATTGAATCAAAAGCTTTTTGTATGTCAAGTTTCATCATACATCTAGGTGATATATTCCCAATACCATATCCTCTTATAAGCTCCTGCGTTAGCAAAATATTATCACTGATATTTCTACAAGGCATGTAAGCAACTTGATTATTAGAAATAATTGAAGGCAAAACATTTTGGATCCTATTTGCTATAATCTTGGAAATGATTTTATACAAAACATTGCAGCATGAAATAGGTCTAAAATCAGTAACACTTCTTGCATTTGGACATTTTGGTACAAGGGCTATATTGGTTGCATTTATACCAGAAGGTAATTTGTTATGAGAAAAGAAGCAAAGTATTGCTTTGTTTATATCATTATTTATTATCTTCCAAGTATGCTGAAAGAAAAAAGCATTAAAACCATCAGGGCCACCACTACTATCAGGTTTTAATGAGAAGACTGCCCTTTTAACCTCCTCAGGTAAAACTTCTCTTATCATTTCATTTGCTTGTATATTGCTCAGAAAAGGAAGAGTCATAGAAAACAGAGGTGAAAGGTTTGGGATCATTGGAGTTGGATTGGCAAGAATATCAGAGAAATAATCAATAAAAGCTTTTGAGATGGAATCATCATTATCTTGTATTACTCCATTCATATCAGTTATACTCAAAATTCTTCCTTTGCTTTGTTTGATCTTGATAGAGTTATGATAATATTTTGTATTCCTATCACCTTACTTATCAATAGTCTCACGCAGTACTTCTTTTCTCATCAATGCTTCAAACTCTAATGCTTCAAGTAAATCTTTTGATAAATTTGCTTCTTGACTAGCCAAAGATGAATTCATAATATCATTCTGCAGTTGTTGCTCAATAATAAAAAAATTTCCCCTTATTCCATCAGAAATTTTAGAACCTTCACCAAAATTTTCCTTTGCCCAAATTTTAAGCTTTTCTTTTAACCTTTGAAGCTTTGTCTTAAGAATATATAGAGGATTCCCAAAAATATTCTCCTGCCAAACCTGCATAACAATGCTAAGGAAATTTTTATGATTAGTCCAAGTTTTATAAAATTTAAAAGATGGATTCCTTCTTATTGTATTCTCTCCCCATGATAAAATAATAGGAGAGTGATCAGAAATTGAGGGATTTAAAAATTTGCAAAAGAGATTTGGCCATAGGTTTATTGAATGGATATTATGAAATGCATGATCAAGTTTACAGAAAGTTCTAGGACCAAATTTACTTTTATTATTCCAAGTAAACACTGCTCCAGAAGATGGTATATGACTAAGAGAAGATTTAATAAGAGTTTGTTTTAAAGGAGAAATATCTTTCAAAGATAGTGGATTTCCTCCAATTTTTTGATCAAAGGAATACATACAGTTGAAGTCTCCAAGAACTATCCATGGTAAATTTGAGTGAGAAAGAGAAGAGAGATTAGATAGGAAAGATAGTCTTTTATCAAGATTATTATGAGCATAGACAAAGGTTATCAAAAATGGAGTGTTTGAAAATAAAGAAATAGCACTGAAATGGATTAATTGATCATCCTCCTGCAACTTTGTCATTTTGAAAACATCTGAATTCCATAAAACCAATAATCTTCCATATGGAGCACTTTGCAAATTATCTTCGTGTGCCCAATCAGGAGCAATATTCTTACAAGCTAAACCAGTCTTTAATTTATTTAACTTTGTTTCACTGATAACAATGAGTTGAATTTTTTGATCTTTAATTAATTGTTTCACTTCAGCCTGTTTTGATGATAGGTGTACTCCTCTGATATTCCAATATGCTATATTATTGTTTAACATCATAACTATTTGGGTGAAATGAGAAAAGATGGATGCTTCCTTGTATGTCTAATACCACTCGACTGAGAAGTAGAATCCTTTAATGATAATGCAGACTCATTATTATTCCTTGGCAGTATTTCTTCAATCTTGTAGTTTTTCCCATTGTTTAGGTCTTCTGATATTTCATGGAATGAGACTTTCTTTTTACCTCTTTTTCCTTTTTTGATAGATACAACCTGTTCCTCAAAATTATCCCTTGAATTACATGGAGGTGGTAAAATCAGATGATTTGGAGGAGAAATATTGATATATGGGGAGGTTTGCTCAGAGATATCATCATTGCTCAATGGTTCCTTGTGAAAATCCTTATTAGTATCTGAACTAGTATCCAATATCTCTGAATGTACCAGTGTTTCAGAAGTTAAAGAAGAATTCTTTACTACAGAATTATTATCAAACATGTTAGCTCCAACAGTGCCATAGTTCTCATATGATCCCTTATTTATCTGCTTGTTTCCAGATTGTGAGATAGAAGTTCCTTTTTCTATTATTAACTCTTTATTAATTGTTCCTTCATCAATATCAGATAATACCAGAAAAGAATTTGATTGTAATATTTTCCTTATATCCCATTTCCTCAGTATTAACATCAGATACATTTTTCCCAATATTTGACTCCACTTCTTTTTGTATATTCTGATTATGATCCAAATTCTTCATTCCAACATCAGCAAATTGATCACCAGATTTTAAGTTCAAATTATTACTATCTATAAGAACATCTTGATCTTTATCCTTCCTTTTCCATACATTTAAAGTCTTCATATTTATATTTCCCGCATCTTGAAATTTCTGCACCTTTTCTTTCTGACTAACCTGTTCCATGCATTGATTATAATCAGTTGCCCCATTGTCTCCACCAGATTGCATATAAGATCTCTTCACCTTACCATTTCCTGAACAAAATAAATTTTCATGACCAAACACTTTGCATTTAGTACAGATTTTTGGCTTCCAATCATATTCAACCTTTACAAAAGGACAGCAATCACCCAAATCATCAATTGCAATAAATTCAGGGAGCTCCTGATCTGGTGACACTTCAATCAAAGCTTTAGCATACTTGAATCTAGTCAATCTTTCAGTACTTTCATCAAGACAAATCAATTTACCAACATGACATGCTAACCAATTAATACCAATTAAAGTCCAAGCAATCAAAGGAATCCTATAAAAATGAACCCACACTGGCACTTTTTTAATTTGTTCTTGAAAATAACCGTACGAAGGATCCCATGTTGTAATAATGAACATTTTACCTTTAATGAAGATAGGATCAGATTGCAAGATCTTCATCCTGTCTAGGTCATTCGAGAAATTAAAAAAGAAATACTCATTATCCGATTTGATATCAACTTCACCTTTCAATCTCCAAATACTTCTCAGATGCTTTGTTATAGTCAGATAAGAAAGAGGTCCATCCAAGAAAAAACCAACTAAATGATCACTCCAGTATTTAATTCCTTCATTTTTGACTTCAGTAGGTAATGCATTCGGAACCCCATCTTTCTTAATATCAAAATGCCTAGGCACAAATACTCCAGCATTTCTAGGCTTTTTTTTGAATAAGGATGACCACTTTATATCAGAATCAGATAACTTTGATAAATGATTCTGTTTAATAGTCATATCTGGATTCACATTAACAAACAAAGAAGGAAAATTCTTATCAAGTAACAAAGAAGATTGATTTTCAGAATTCAGACATGTATTCAAATCAGACAAAGAATAAGGAGGAATTGAAGAACTCGAAGGACAAGAAGAAGTATGAGGACTGGAGGAAAGAAAAAAAGGAAAAGAAGGACAAGATGAAGAATGAAACAGGGAGGAAGAGGAAGATAAAGCAGAAGAATCAGAAGAAGGAGGAGGGATCTGAGAGGAAGAAAGAGAAGGAAGATTCAAAGCAGAGGAAGGGAGAGGAATCGAGGAAGAGGATTGAGGTGGAAACTGGGAAGGAGGAGGAGGAAACTGGGAAGGAGGAGGGGGTGTCGGGGAAGGAGGAGAGGATGCTGCCATTATTCTTGCATAGCGCTAAATTTGAATCACAAAAATCATTGATCTGACTTCTATCCGTGGAACCCTTTATTTCTAGGCGGAACCCTTCATTTCTAGGTGTCAAATTCCAGGTTCTTATGGAAAATTAGAAATTGTGGAGCGTGTCATCACATTGCCCACAATACGACCGTGCTCATTCCTATCCTAATCACGGATCGGTGGAGTTCGGTAGTGTTTGTCTTGAATATGTGACACTTAACCTTGTTTGTTTTAGGCCATATGTGTTATGCTGGGCTGATAGCACTGTTGCAGATATCAACCTTATTTGTTGGTTTCAATCTTTGGGAATCAATGGTTTAGCTGCTCGATTTTGAGCGTTCTCCCCTTGCCGTTGTCTGTCTTCGGATAACAGCTGGTTTTCTGCAAGTTGGGGTTTAAGACCTCAGTCGAGCACCTACTTCTGCCTTTGGAAACTGGTGCACTGATGATTTGATTCTGGAAATGCATTCCGTCATTATCTATCTCTAGACGACGGTAAGTTCCTCCTTTTATTGCAAGTTGGAGCGATTTTTTTAGCCTAACCAAGTGTTAATGTGTTATGTGCCCCTCAGTCCATAGGGTTATTTTGAACAATTGATATGAGGCTTGATGTTTTGGTCCGCTCCCTGGATGCCCCCAGTCATCGCGACTCCTATCTCTGGGAACTCATGACTTGGATGTCTTGAATTTAGACATTTTGTACATTAACTTTGGTCAAAGATCAGAATTCTTTATCGACTTCTTGGTTTGTGAACTTTGCAGCACTACTGGAGTAATGTCGGTTCTTTCGGGTAGCTAGAGTTGATCCTTGTTAATCCGACAATAGAAGAGATTCCTGGTGTTGTTGGGACAACACCAGTACTTAGAAAATTTTAACGGTTCGTTGACGATGCCAGAGCAACATCAAACAACATTTTTGCGGCTTATCGGATGCATGGGTTATGAAAATGCACGGCTTACAAAATGCATGGCTTTTGAGAGTGCGCGACTTACGAAATGCACGGTTTTTGAGAGTGCACGGCTTACAAAATGCACGGATTTTGAGAGTGCATGGCTTAAGAAATGCATGGCTTTTGAGAGTGCGTGGCTTATAGGATCGATACGACCCGTCGATCCAGAATGGTTTGGAACTTCTTGATGTTGCCAATCTTCATGTAACGTGAGGAGTTCGTGCTTTGAGAGTGTAGTTCCACGGCGCAAGAAGTGATGCGTGGCGGAGTGTGCGGCTTACGGGATGTGCACAATGGTTTGGGCTTTCCCGGTGCTGGAGGAGCGATACTAGTTCTTAGAAGGTAAGGATCGAGTTTTCCCATCAATCCGGCGATTTTACTTCGCTTGAACACGATTTCGTCGTTGCTAAGAGATAATTGGTTTTTAGATCGGGTAATCGTGGCTTGGATGATCCTCCTATATTTCGGGACTATATGCACGGCCAAACATATAAGGTTGCCATGGTGGAGAGATCTACAGCCAACCATGTTGAGATGGTTATGAAGAAAGAGCTTATGGGAGTTAGGGGAAAAACTATCAGTTTTTGGTCCAAATTGCCTTTAAAGAATTGGTCTTCAACTGGCATACAGTCTAAGAGGAAAAGGAACTGGTCACCAAAGGTAGTAAAGGAGGAGTTGGGAAAATGTAAGCAAGTATTATGCTTCTATTTCGTTTGTTGCGCTAGCTAGGTCGTTAAGTCCGTAATTGTCAAAATGCTAGAATTTTTGATCGAGCATAACATAACTATGGTAAGGTTAGTCTCGGCCTTCCTTGTGGCTATTCAAGTGTGTGTGGTGCCCCCATGCTGCAGGGCTATTGGCGCACTTGAACTATACCCAAGGTCTCTCCACAACTCGTCTGGTTGCTCCCAGTCCAGTGGGTGCGGTTCTCCCGAGTTCTAAGTCTTGGCTTGATTCAAGTCAGCCTCTGATTAACCACAAGGTCGGTTCAGTTTTGGCTTAGTTCTTTTGAGTGAATTTGAAGCTCTAGAGTTCAGCACTGTTTATTTCATTGGTCGTTGGAACGTAAATTATGCAGAGTGATTGATATGATTGTCAATTTGTGGCCTCAGAGCATGATTTCGTTGACTTCAGGGGGCTCTGGATCAAATGACTGCTGATCTCCTAGTTCACCTTTGTAGATATCAGCCGTACATAAATTTCCCTGACCTACCAGTTCGCCTTCACGACGCTTTAGTTCGTGAAAGACCTTCTCGTTCGCAAAGGGTTTTTTTGGATCAAATGACCGCTGATCTACCAGTTTACCTTCATCATGCTTTAGTTTGTGAAAGACCTTCATGTTCGAGAAGGTTTTTTTGGATCAGATGACTGCCGATCTACCGGTTCGCCTTCACGACACTTTAGTTTGTGAAAGACCTTCACGTTCTCGAAGGGGGTTTTTGGATTGGATGACCGCTGATCAACCGGTTCGCCTTCACGACACTTTAGTTCGTGAAAGACCTTCACGTTCTCGAAGGGTTTTTTGGATTAGATGACCGCTGATCTACCACTTCGCCTTCACGATGCTTTAGTTCATGAAAGACCTTCACGTCCGCGAAGGGTTTTTTTGGAACAGATAACCGCTGATCTACCCGTTCGCCTTCATGACCCTTTAGTTCATGAAAGACCTACACGTTCGCGAAGGGAATTTTGGATCAGATGACCGCTGATCTACCGGTTTACCTTCCCGATGTTTTAGTTCATGGAAGACCTTCACGACGCTTTAGTTTGTGAAGGAGTTTTTGTGGTCGGATGTCCGGCGACCAGACGGCCTTGGAATGATAGTTTATCGATTCCGAGAGGAATTTTGGTCGGATGTGCCTTGGAGCGATAATTTATCGACTCCAAAAAGATTTTTGGGTCGTGTGTCTGACGGCCCAGGCGGTCTTAACGCAATGATTCATCGACTTCAAGAGAAATATTCTTCAAATGCCCGACGACCAGATGGCCTTGGGACGATAATTCATTGACTCCAAGAAGAATCTGGGTCATGTGTCCGATGGCTAAGCGGTATTAAAGTAATGATTCAACGACTTCAAGAGGAATTTTTGGGATTCAACTCGTGGGAACACAGTTTTATCTGTTCCTGGAGACTAAAGGGTTGGATCTGTTTGTTCGACGATCCTTTGGACAAGACTTCTCGACGCTACCAGAGCAACGCCATTTATCAGAAGGGGGATCAACATGACTCATTTGGAAAAGGAAAGTAGAGAAACATTTCTTTCGCTGTGCTGTCTACAATACCCCGTGTCCCGGTATGACTCATTTGGAAAAGGAAAGTAGACAAGGACGGATGATAAGGCATCACTTTAGGTTGCTGCCCCATTCCTTAGTTGCTAGCTAGCTAGAATGTTATTTGATAATCACCCTTTTGTCTGATTTCGTCAGTTAGCTGGGTTGCTTTTCTACTAGGTCTTAGTAGCCTTGCTTGGACAGAAGGTCCCTGAGGTCCTGTATCTCCTTCACCGTTTTGTATGTTCATTGGCAAATTGCCGGGTTTGCCTTCTTCCAATTGCACTACTTCCAGCCATTAGAACCGGTTTTCCTTCCCATAGAATTCTTCTAGGGTAGTAGGTTATTTCATCCTTTAATGATTCCTGAGGGCCTTGCAGTAGACTACATCTGTCGCCCTCAGTTTATCCATATGCTAGTCATACCTCTATGCGATTTCGAATCAGTTGTACAAAAGGTATAGTTGGCATGATAAAATTCATTGGATATTCTGTATGTTGAACGACTTCGGTGAATGGGTTTCGATTGGGGAAGATGCTCTAATCAATGTCAGACCTCCGTTTTCAAGTTACGGTTGTTTATAATGGTTGAGAATGATATATGCATGATTGTCTATGCTTGAATAAATAGAAATGCATATTAAATGCAAAATCCCTTATGATGGGGTCATGGATCAGTGACGATCCCCAAAAAATTTCAAACTAGGTGAGATCGGTCTAGGGTGACAAAGTAGACCCTATAAGGTTGCATTCCAAATTTCAAGGTATTTGGAGTTTGCATGTTCGGGTTATGGGTAAAAGAAGATGGATCGGCATTGACAGATCGGTGGTATTTTACTTGGAGTCCAACCCAAGAAAATTTTCCATTTGCTTGGATTCAACACATGGTTCGCTTAGTGTCACAGAATTTGAAGTGCTAGGTTGGTGACAAACATTACTTGGAGCCATTTGCATGTTTGCTTGGAAAAAATCTTGGTTTTACCCGAGTCTGATTTCAGGCCAGAATTTCCTAGGTTTACTTCGAGTCAAATGGGTGATTATCCGAGTTTGACTTCAAGTCAGGACTTCCAGAATCTGCTTCGAGTCAAATAGGCAATTTCCTAAGTTCGAATTCGA
This sequence comes from Allium fistulosum, assembly GCA_030737815.1. NCBI lineage: Eukaryota > Viridiplantae > Streptophyta > Magnoliopsida > Asparagales > Amaryllidaceae > Allium > Allium fistulosum. Next base: position 943,457,034 of record CM060908.1, read on the forward strand.
GTCAACCCTGAAGTGATTTTTTCAACGAGCATTTTGATGATTTTTGATGATTTTCGACGATGACCATTCGTGATTCAATGATGGGAGCTCCATTATGGGATTGGAAGCTGGTCAGTTAGGAGTGGTTACAATATAATACGAGAGCTTGGCCTTGTAATTGATCTCGATTTGTATCATATCTTCTTGGTTCTCCTGCCTTTAGGAGTACCATTTAAGTAGCAGTTCCTCGTCCATTGCTTGGCACCGTGCTGCGGCACGGGATTTAGAGATTCTTCTAGCGTTTTGCACATTGTCATTTTCATCCAATTTGTTTGGATCAAATTGTTTGTCATCTTTAGAGCCGAAAAGAGCCATTGTTATATCCTCCCGTGGGGTTTTCACCCCTAAGTTCGGAGTTGTAGCTGATGCTTTTGCAGTGGGTGGAGTGTTAACGTTTTCTTCCGTCATGATTCTTGGAGCTTCGTCCATTGCTTCCTTTTGATTTTGCCTTCTGTTTCTTCTGTCCAATCCAGAAATAGAAGAATGCTCTTGCTCCATAGCAGCCTTGGCTTCAGGCACCATTCTTGGAGTAGTTAGTGATTGGAGCGTTAAGAGAGCATCTATTTTATCCATAAGAGCCTTTTGACCGTTTGCCATTTTATGGTTAATTTCATAAACCATCTTGTTAAATTCTCCCTTAGTCACAACTTCATGCTATGTGGAGGATCCTGGAACCTGGTCTCTAGAGTTGGCTCCTAACAGCAGGTTGTTGGGGGTAGTTGACTTCAATTTGCAGAGGGTTTGCTTCTTCTCCAGCAATGGTAGCTCCTATGGATCTTCCGAAGGTAGTTCTCTTTCTTCCTAGTGTCATTGATTCTCAACAGCAAATCTTCTAAGCAGAGATTGAAGATCTAATTTTTGAACCTATCTGATCCAAAATTGACGGCTTAATCTAAGCCTGAGTTGGGTTCTTAGTGAAAGCACCAAAATGTTAACCCAAAAAATGGATCAACAACCTGGATTGAGTGTGAAAGTACCAGCCCTGTTCTTACAGAGCAATAATATAGAGAATAAATGTAAAAGGAGCAGAAATAGTAAAAAGACAAAAAGATTTTTATAGTGGTTCGGCTGTTAATGAAGCCTACATCCACTTTATAACTTTCTATTAACTGACTGTTGTTACAAGTTGAATCGGATTACAATATGATTGAATCTTCTAAGTTAGACCAAGTCATAAGTACAAGAGTTCACTGGAGAATCACAGTGAACCCCTATATGACTATTGTGTGGGAGGAGAAGAGTGAAGAATAACCTTTGCAGAGTTCCAGCAGCCAGTCCAGATGATCCTCCTTATGTTGCAGGTAGGTGAGTATTTATAGGGGAATTTAGTGAGTATTGGGCCAGAAGTTCAAGTGCAAAAAAGTCCAGTTGTTATGCCAAGTCATCACTGAAAATCTCAAATCAATCTGAGTCATTTCTATGGATCGCAAGCTATCCATAGGGGATGGATCACTAGCTATCCATAAAGTTAGCATATTCTTCTACCAAAAACCTATACTTAGTGCTACGAAGGAGCTCGGAAAGTTTGAAGGTGATCCGACCTATCTTGATGGATCGCTAGCTATCCATAGGGGATAGATCGCTAGCTATCCATCAACTTAGTATATTTTTCTACCAGAAGCCTTTATTTAGTGCAACGAAGGAGCTCGAAAAGTTTGAGGGTGATCCGACCTATCTTGATGGATCGCTAGCTATCCATAGGGGATGGATCGCTAGCTATCCATAAAGGATGGATCGCTAGCTATCCATCAACTTAGTATAATTTTTTACTAGAAGCCTTTACTTAGTGCTATGAAGGTGCTTGGAAAGTTTGAGGACGATCCGACCTATCTTGATGGATCGCTAGCTATCCATAGGGGATGGGTCGTTAGCAATCCATAGGGGATGGATCGCTAGCTATCCATCCACCTAGCATATTTTTGAGTGATTTTAGTTTGGTTGTCATCCTATCTTCTATTTAAGTGCCTTGTCCAAATATCAGGTCATTTGGAGTTTGTTTGATCATCCGTCTTCAAGGGTCATCTGGTCCAGAAGAATCATCCATAACTCATTCAAAACTTAACTAAATAAGACGAAACTCCTCAGGTACACTCTAGAGGGTGTCAAGGTCCTACTATAAAAATTTCAAGTGGTGTGGCCCACTCTACATAGGTCGCTAGTGATCCATCTAGTTGGGTCACTAGAGACCAATCTATTCTTATCCAATCAAGCTCTTTTTTAGTAATTACCTTCTTTTATGTCTTCTAAGTGTTCTTCCAAAATTTCAAATCAATCCGACTTCGTATGAGTACTCTAGGTCCATTTTAAGTTAACTGCTTTGGTCAAAAAGCAGGTAAACAGCTTGAATCAAACGAGTCTTTACTTCTTGAACTACGCTGCTTGAAATGCTATGAAACTTGGTAAGTATTATAGAAGAGGTAGTAGGTCATGATGCAAGAGGCTTTGACAACTCGTAATGCTTTCTTTTGGATCACTAGCGATCCATTGATGATGGCTCGCCAGCGATCCATCTACTTAGTGGATTTTTGGCTTGTTTCTCTTAAGTTCCATTAGCTTGTTCCTTTAGATGCCTTGTTCAAGTTTCAAGTTATTCTGGCTTTGTCTGGATGTTCTAACTCCTGTTGAATTCTGCTGGGTTAAAAGCCCAGTTAATAGTACTTATTTGGATTTGATGTATGCCTTGGGAAATTTTAGTAAACGAAAACATAACATTTAAAACCACTAGTATTTCCCTAAATAAATGTCAATCTTTGAGTATGTTGGGATTTCAATTGTTTTGTATTAATATAGTATAATCAGATCCGTGTTGAGATTTAAGCAATTTATAGTCTATCCCACCTCACCTCTTTTGATTTCTCTTGTAGTGTTAAAGGAAAGTGAAGTTAGAAATGGTGCGCAAAGTATGAATTTTGATTATTTCTTGTTTGCACCGCCTATTTCGGTAAATTAAATAAGTATGAATCCCCTTTTCACTTTAAGGTGGTAATTGCAAAAGTTGGATAGAATATAAAAGTTTTAAATTGTAAAATTTGTTCCTTAAATAAAGGAGTTAATTCTATTATATTAATATGAGATAAGTTTGGTATTACTCCATCTTTTTTACAAGTCAAGTTATTGGCTAAGGATATTAGCTATTCTTTTTTTGGAGTTTGGGACTTGTATGAGCTTGACATTTAAATTAATTAGCGTTTTCATTGCATGTGATTAGAGATATTTTATTCGAATCTCTTGTGTAACAACCCGAGATTTCGCATTAATTAATTTTCGTCAGTAAACGATTAATTCTGCTGGCTAATTGTTTCTGGGAGATTTGATCTATTGAGGATCTTTTAAATAGTTTGTTAAGTGTGTTGGGCGTTCAAAAACTTATCCTAGCCCTTGTTTATTTTAGTTGTCGTGATAACATTCACTACCGTTCCCTTCTATAAAAAATTCGACCGTTCCCATTTCTTTTGATTTTCGTTCACAAGCCCTAAAACAAACGAGGGCAAAGAGAAATGGCGGCCTCGTCTTTCTGAAATTAGGGCTTCTGCTATTTTGATGCTTCAAACTGGATCACCGATCGATTGCTGGTCGTTCTTTGATTGCTACTTGCGGTTGCTTCCAGTTAATGCGTTCCTCTGTGACTTGGGCTTTGTCTCTTAATTGCTCGGCTTTGCTGGAGAATTATATTCGTGCTTGGATTTGGCTTTGCACGCTCCTTAGGGTTTCTGAAACTCGACTTCAGCTCCTCTTCGCTCGATTCTGGAATTAGGACTTCGGCTGCTTCATTCGTGGCTAAGGTGAGTGTTCTCGGCACTCACATCTAATTCAAATGGTTAAGCTCTTCTGCTTATTGTTTTCGTTGTCTTCAACACTGACATTGTTAGTGGTTGGGTTTGATTCTCTGTTGCCTGTCACTGTTGTGAATTGGTGATTTTGTATAAGTTAGACTTCGACCATTTCTGTTGTTTTCGTGGACATCATTGTTCGAGTGTCGAATTCATTTTTATTTGGCCTATTGAAGTTAATTCGTTATGCCAGGTTGTTTAGAGATGTACGTGTTCCTTTGATTTCGTTTTTGTTTAACTCGGTTTCGAACTTGAATTGTTTGATTTCCGTTCTTTTGACTTTGGGTTGTGAGGTTGTTTATGGATGATTTTCTGCTGGCTTCGGCCTTAGATTGGGATTTCATTTAACTGTGCTTATATTAAAGTGCCGTTTCATTTGTTATTGGTATATATATGTATTCATACATATATATACTTACGAGCATTCTTGTTTTGTGTAGCTAGCTGCCTCAATTTTGGATTTGTTCGAATCTGATATCTTTGGATGTTGCATTTTTGGGTTGGCATCGGCTTTGAGTTGTTTTGTGTTCCATAGCTTTGACACTGACTTGACTTTGATGGTGATTTCTTTTGACTTCAGCCACTTGGATTCTAATTTGAACTGCTTCTTTGCATTCTTTGTTGTTTCTGACTTGAAGTCTTGATAACACTTTGGTTATTGTAGACTTGTTATAGTCTGCATCATATATATCCAACCTCTTGCATTGCACTTGGGTATGTGTTTGAAACTGATACGTTACATTATTCATTTGCAATTGGTCTTGATGGTATACATCACCTGATATTCATGTTATTGTACGTGCACCATTCACTATTTCCATTTTTGGTTGCACTGTCACTTGTTCATTGAGTTACATTCTAATCTAACTGTGACATGCTTTCTGTCATCACTTTAACTTGAGTCTGTATGGCAATCATATTGCCTCGAGTACATGTACAACTCTGTATACATGCATGGTTGTAGTTGTAGCTACTGCACTTGTTATTGACACCGTTGACTTTTGTATTGATGGTCTTCGAAGGGTTGATTATCTGTAGCTTCACTTGAGTTTCCTGATGCATTGCCTTGTATGGTATTGCACATCTTGTCTTGTCATTTGAGTTACTGTGGTTATGCTTCATGTTTCATTTGCATAATACCACTGTCTCGTTCATCCCTATTGATTTGGTGCCTTCATTGCTGTTGTATGTCTGAGCTCACATCTGTTTTACCTTGTATTACATGTTGATGGTCTTCGAATTGTACAGTTTCACTCGTAGTTTGCATTGAATATGGTATCATTCTTTGAGACAGTTGCTTATTGTTCCACTTCGATTTCAGTTCTGGCTTGTTTCAGTTGTCTTTAGCATTGTTGTATCCATTCTTTTGATATTGCAGTCTAATAATCTTCACTCTGGCCATACTGCATCGTTCCAGTTGAGTCTGGCATTTGTATTTAGTCTGGATTCTTTTGTTTCAGTTTGATCTTGTTTATATTTCCTCGTAATGTTCATTTGAAGCTGTGCAGTTCCTTTGTCTTTGCTTGCACACTGTTTTTGTGACGCTTTGATTTGTTGCACTTAGTTGATTGTTTGGTGCCTTCTTGAATTTCAGGTCTTGTTCATTAACCATGTGCTTATAACGAGACTCTGAATATATTGCACCTGAGTTGAACCGGTCTGTATATTCGGGTTTGACCTTGTGCACGTGTTCTGACTCTATTTGTGCTGCACTTGAGTAGAACCCGATTTCGTGGTTCGACCTTGTGATCATTTGTGACTTTTACTGAGCTTTTGAGTATCTCATGCGATAGTGGCGAGGCAGTACACGCGTGCGTGTACTGAAGCCCTATCAGATTTGACAGTTTTAAATTGATGTTTCGATTTGCTGAATTGTTTCGTTAGTTAAATTCAATGCTTTGGAGTTGTATTCTGATTTGGATTGTTGATTTGTCGTTTAACACTGTTTAGTGTTATATATATGCCGTTATCCAATTCTCGTATCGAGAGTTGGATATACGAGATTTCTGTGACCGTCATCTATTTGAGATTGATTATTATTGCTTCTATGCACTAATAACTGAGTTTGAATTAAACTGACCCGTGTATTATTTTCTTTTGAATGTAATACTCGGGTCAGACCCGAGTTATTTCAGGTTGTAGATTTCCTTCTTTGAGTTGCTGTTCGGGCTATGAAGACTTTCCACATCTTTTGAAGTTGTCTTTGTCATTTTGTAGAAGTCGTGTCATTGTATAGGATGATATGTATTCATGTATATTAGTTGATAATGTACTTGTATATATAACTTCTAGAGTCGACAGTTGTAGTTGTATCATATGTATTGTGTCAACTATATTGTAACTGACATTAGTTATATATATATATATATATGAGATTTTGTTATTTGTGTTCCGCATTCTCTGTGTATCTGTGTTGTTTTTATATATATTGTCCTAAACTATTATGAACCATCGTAGCTTGTTTTATACTGTAATTGGGTATGTCGATGGGAGTAAATAAATAAGAGATGAAAAATAAAAATATATATCACTCCTATCAAAATAACCAATACTAGTGTAAGGCCAACTACGGATGGTCGCTCCTATCCAGCCTTATTCTTCGTAATAATCGACAGTATTTCTTTTAATACTCTTTGTTATTATGAGCATAGAGGTGGGGCGTCACATCTTGCGTACATATATGGATAATATTAACGTATTGATTATCAAAGTTAATAACGTAATAATTATAGCATATTGAACATATTGACTAGAATTAACAGGGTAGTAAATAGCATTAATTTCTTAGAAAGGTAGTTAATGATAATTATGGGAATTAATCTCTAATTAGAGGCGTAATAAGGGGTTACCGTATATGGTCTAAACTATTAATTTTGTAGAATGGTGTATGTATAAAATTTGACTACATATAAAGTATGACTAAGTTATAGGGATGCGAGGTCGGTCGAAAGTTACACAGAAGTTCGCCCAGTTAAATTTGGTTACCAGCGGTGTGATTTTGCGGACAGATGTGAGACATAATCTATAATAAATAACCCCAGTGGACGCAAGGTTTGTCCCAATTCGGTAGGGTAAACCAGCCCAGTCAATCTGGTTACCGGTGCCTACGAATAGTCGGATTAATCTAAGATGTCACCGTTGGGTTATGGGTCGTAAGTTACACTACTAATATGATAGCTGAAATCTTTAGAAGGGGTCCGCTTCAGGCTAGAGGTATTAAGGGGTTGTGGTAGGATCTGTCTCTTTCCTTTAGGAGAAGTATTAATTGACCTAATGGGATTTATTACGATGTCAGTTAGGAAGAACCACACAGAGACTCACCTTGGGTTAGGTCTGAAATGATGGGGACTTGCCTATTTTATAGGTCTTAAATGGTCAGAGTCTACCTAATTCCCATTAAAAAGGTATTAAGTGGTCCGAGTGCTTTCTCTTACATCTTAACGCTAGTTGCGTTAGAATTTGGAAATGGACTAGAAATGGGTTAGGTATTAAATGACGGAGACCTTTCTATTTATAGGTATTAAATGGTTGGAGTCTTCTTAACTCTCAATAAAAGGTATTAAGTGATTTGATGCTTTCATCACAATTAGTAGTTGTGTTAAATTTGAATTTTGACTAGAAAGGCATTTGGGCTTACAGTCAAAGTTATTGTTATGGTATAGTTTAAATACATAAGACATATCTGTTATCTAAATGATACTTCCTAAGTACAATTATGGTAAAGCCTGAGATTTTCATTTCACTAGACTTTGTTGTTCTGACCCACTCCTCATTACAACAAATAGGTTAGAGGAAACAATGTTGATTTTGGAGACGAAGGTGGAAATGAAGACTTATGGTAGTTTATCGATCTATATATGTTTTTAATGTACCATGTTCAGATAATTATGTTATATTTAAGTATCGTACTATGGAAGCTTTATGTAAACGTGTTGTAATATTTAACATTTTATGAATCTGAAATGGTTTTCTATGAAATAGGTACTTATTTCTGATATTATATTTTATCTATTCCACTATGAGATTCTAAAAGTATAGGTAGATAACTCCATGTACTTTTTAAAATTTATTAACTTAACAGCTTGCCTTGAGATGTGCCTAAGGTTCAATGGGCTTTTATTGGGGTCGAAATTAGGTCTGTTTCGGGATAGGTTGTTACACTTAGTATCAGAGCTTAGGTTACCTGATCAACTGGGATAGGTATACATATGAGTGGCATATTTGTTATTTTTGAAAGTATGTATGAATACTTTATTTGAACTTACTCTATAAATTCCGACTGTAAAAGTGGTCGCGACCATATTTCGAAAGGATGGGCGGGGCGACTATGGGCTAGAAGATTAAATAGAGTTAAAGTTATACTCCCACCCTGATTACCCCTAGGGCGAAGGTCGTATTGTTAGAAATGTTTCTAGAGGAGATTGTAACTCTAAAATTAATAAGATAATAACTGTGAGATATATAGGGAGTTACAAGAATTTAATAAATATATCAATGGACTTATTAAAAAGATTATTAGGGTAACTATGGAATGGTTAAGAGGTTTTAATAGGAAAAACTGGATGAATAAATAAATGTCTTCAGAAATTGTTCGGTTAGAATAATAATTATTTATTACGGACAATCGACATTTATAGGAATAGCAAATAAGCATGTTGGGTAGTAAGTAAATATTATAAATAGCATAGTTGTAAACATCCGGAAGTAAGGATGAGGGAGGAAGAAAATTCAATAAAAACGACAATTAAAGTCAATTTCAAAATAATCAACCCCATGTGAAAAAATTTGATAAAAAGATTTTCTTTGGAAACTTCCTTGAAATGTTTTGGATGTATTTTTCAAAAGATTTATTAAGAAATTGTTGTTTTGAAAAAGTAAGGAAATTTGAAAAATCATAACTTAAAAAGAAGTTGTGGTGTCAAAAGTTCTGATTAAAAGGTTTTTTTGTAAAAAAGGATCTTTCATTTTTGAAACTCTTAGCTTAAAATTTTGGTAGGGTCAAAATTTCCGGTTAAAGATTTTCAATAAAGGGATTTTTTTTGAAATATGTAAAATAGAGCGTAAGTGGGACTTGATGATTTTTTCTATTTTATAAATTTGGAAGTTCTTTAAAAGTTATATTTTTAAAATGGAAATGGAACTTGATTAAAAAGATGTAGAAGCCATTTAAGTAGGAGAAATATAAATAAAGGCAACATTGAGAAATTTGGATAGGAATTGCATTAGGAACTTATAAAATAGGGTTAGTAATCTACTTAGAAATAATGTAGGAGAGAAGTGATGAGAATGGATAGTAAAATGATGGGATATGAGATTACCTTATCTATTCCACTTTTCACTGTTTGGCATTATAGAAAATGTTTTTGAATGTTTTGATTTCAAAAAGACCAACTTTTAAAGGAATAAATTTTTGACGTAGAAAGATTTTTTAAAAGGAAAATTATTTTGCTTCCTTTTGGGATTAAGCAATCCTTTCGAAATTTTTGATGGTTTGTTTAATGATTGAGTTTTTTGAATGTTTTGGGTTAAAAAAGCCCTACTTTTAAAGAAGTCTTTGAGGTAAAAGTATTTGAGAAGGGAAAATATTTTACTAAGTAATTTTTGAATTTGAGGTTAAGAATAAAGTAGTAAATGCTTTGAAAGTTGTGAAAAGTTGGGTCCAAATATTTTTAGAGGGTTTTCTTCAAGTGTTTAATAAAAATGGAAAAGAAATATGGGATATAAAATATGATGTTTTGATGCTTTTGGGAATTCGATGACCCAAAGTTTTTACAAGTTGGAAATTCTTTTGAAAAATATGCTTAAAGGTTTTCTTTCGAGATGTGGAAACTCTTTTGTAAGCGTGAATTTCAAAATGTCGCATACTAGCGTAATGTGAATTTCTAAGTTTATATTTTATGAAGTAGATAGGAATCACTATCTAGGTATGAAAGGATTAAATGTTTCAGGATATGAATAAAATAAGAATGGTATGTAGAACCGAATCTGGAAATTTGATATTAGTCCCAAGCATTTATTTATAGAACGTTGGTAAAGTGTAAAGATATTATATACCTTTAATTGGGCTGTAAATTTGGTTGTCCTAGTTAACTTGGATTATGAATCTCTATGTTCTAATTTATTTAGAGCGTATTCTGTGTAATTTTCATAAATTTATTTAGAGCGTATTCTGTGTATTTAGTTAACAAGGGATATACCAAAAATGGAAAGAGATGTGTAAGGTATGTATATTCTTTTCCATAGTTTACACACGATTTCAATTAAAGAAAAAGAAATAATTCCTTGTAATTTCAAGCAAAGCAAAAATATCACTTGTGGTTAATTTATGAAGATTATAACGGTGGCTCTGATAAAATAAAACATTTGAACGAATGTTCTAGTATAGAAATTAATAATTAGAAATAAGAAATATATAAATAGGCAATTTACAACAGTTTTCGTATTAATATCATAGTAATAATAGGACTAGGATTTATGGATATTAATTACAGATTTAATGGGCTATAAATTTGTAATTAATAGAGAAAAAAAGAGTTAGATAAGGGACTAATTAAGAAGCTAATATGGTATTTGTGGAGGAAATTAATACTCATAAAAAGTAAGTTTTGAAACTGATAAGAGATTGAAAGAGATTAAATAAGGATTGATAAAAGACTGTCAATTTTGACATTGATGACCAGTTATTATGGGTAATGGATATTTAGGACTAAGAAGGGAATTAAGAAAGGTGGCTAAGGTGGAATAACATTCTAGGAATGCACATCTTAAATTGGCAAGAAGCATTAGAGCCCCAACATCAGTAACACCAAATGATGTTTAATGGTAGCTTTTAGTAAAAAAAAATTAGAATTTTGGGTTGTAATCGCTAGTTGTCGCCTATAGGAGAAGTGTTCGATATGGTATAAGACATGTTCTTGTTTTATCACTATGTTAATTTTTTGGGTGGGTTTAGACCACTAAATCGATATATACATATTAAGGAACACCATAAATAGGAAATTTCTTAAGGATACTCAACAAACGATAAACCGAGGGTAAGACTGAAAGATAGTAAGGAAATTTGGTTAGAATGCTTCAAACCCAAAGCTTGCAAACATCACTATTCACCCTAAATGAGTTAAGATGTGTAGCGTAATGAAGAGAATTTTTTAATTGGTTAAAGATGAAGGAAGAGTCACTGGATAAGTTTTCAGATGTTTGATGTGCCAAAGGATTAAGGCTAAGCAAAGCAAGCCCGAAGATTGGTTATTACCATTGGACGTTCCAACTTGGATATGAGAGTATATATGTATGGACTTTATAGATAGGTTGCCTAAGAGTTAAAAGGGCAATGATGCTATTTAGGTTGACTCATTTTATTCCCGTTAGGGGTAGTAGGATTGTAGCATCTCTATCATAGATTTATGTCAAAAAAGTAGTGCGACTACATGGAGTTTAAGTTAGCATTCTTGTGATAGAGACCTTTTGTTCGCTAGTGAATTTTAGAGGGGTTTGTAATCTGCTTTGGAAACGACTTTGAATTTAGAAGATTTGTTGAGAGCTTTCATCATGGATTTTGGAGGAACTTGGAGAAGGTGGAAGTGTTGTAGCGGTGAATGAAGACCGCACAGGACCATTAGGAGTCCCATGCTGACAGGTGAAGAAAGGGATGTGAGTTTTAGTTAGGAACACAATATTCGTTAAGGTTTCCCCTCTTAGAAAGGTTGTGAGGTTTGGTACATTTGGGAAGTCGGCACCAAGGTTTGTTGGCCCGTTTTCGATTTTAGAGAAAGTGGGGGAAACTTGCTTATTGGGTGGAGCATTCGAACTAGTTAGTGGGAGTCAATACGCCTTTCATGTTCTATACTCGAGGAAATGTCTACATGACATTGCCTCTGTAGTAGAGCCTTCTCAGTTAATTGATGTTGAAACGGAGCCTATCGCCCCCTCCCCTATGCCATCACACGCTTTGTGGAGCATAGTATTAAGAGGCTTTGTAACAAAGAAATTAGGTTGGTACAAGTAGATGGGGAGATAACTCAGCGGAAAGCGCATGGGAAACCGAAGAAAAGATGAGTGTTTCTCATCCCGAGTTTCTCTTTGGTAAACTTTTCTCTCCAAAAATATAGGTATTTGGTTGCATCGTGGTTGCTATATTGGATGGTAAAAGATGGTTGCCACACTCTTTCCTGTTATTTTTGCACTCATATAGAACTTTATGTATATTTAGGATGTTTGCATACATGCCTATATTTCATGACCTTGCATTCACACTAGGATCGAGCTCACCCATAGTATGTTGCATACATAGTCACATTGCATTTTTTGTTGAGTAGATGGTTGTGTAAATTATACTAAATAACTTGGTTATATAACATGATTGTTGAGTGTGCGTTACACTATCCGTCCATGGCGATTTCTGGGGTGAAATCCATTTTAAGGGGAGATAATGTAACACCCCATAAAATTTAATAAGAAATTAAATAATTAAAATAAGGTTGAAAACGAAAATTTTGTAAATTTTAGAATTTGGTCACTGAAGTTGCACCATTGCATCCATAACGATTTTCTAATCAATTTCCACATATGATATGTTGATATTGGAGTTGAAATGGAGAAGGTATGGACGTTTGGAGTTTTCAAAACTAAATGTTTGAATTTGAATTTAAATTTAAAATTTGAATTTAAATAATTACCTGTTAAAATAAGTATTAAATAAATAAAGAAATGGCAAGTAATCAAACGTCCCAAAGTGAAATGGAACGGTCGACCGCTAGCGGTCGACCATTGAACGAGTAGCGGCTAGGGTAGAAGGAGGCCAAAACGGCCCAGATTTGATTGTTTTTAATCCAACGCTTTTATTTCCTTCTCACTTCTATAAATAGACCCCTAAACCATCCCCCCTACTTTTTCTCATAAAATTCAGTAGCAATAGCGAAGTTTGTCAAATTCTTTCCCCTTAGGTTAATAGAATACCCCAGTGAGAAGATCTTTCTTTGATGTTGCCTTGAAAGAGAGTCCGATTTTTCCTCCATGGTGATACAAAGCTTTTGAGCTACTCAAGCTGGAGATGCGTAGCGCTAGATCAGCTATGAAATGAATCTGATATTCCCATTGAATATACTAGGAATGAATATCCTGGCACCTGGGGAATTGGCAAATTGAGTCACTTTCGACCTATACTGGACGAAAAAATTCTTCTTTTTCGGGCGGACACGGTTTCTCCTCTCTATCTTCTGATTTCTAAAATCTAATCTATATATACAATCTATTTGTTGTATATTCAAAAGGGGATGATCTAACAGAGAATTAGGAGGGGTATAAATTAGATCTCATAATTATCATCTTCTTCTTCTTTAGATTCCAGAATCAGTTAAGATTTTCAATTAAGAGGTTTAGATGTTTAATTATTTTGATTTCTAATTCTATTCCTCTATAGTTTTTGATTTTGAATCTAGTTTCTATACACAATTCACTTTGTTGTATATTCCAAAAGAGGGAGATCTGAAAGGTAATTAGGCGTGATGGAATCAAATTCAGTTAGGAAGCAAACAATTCTCAATGAGTGGAAATACCAAGTTTTTCATATTATTATAATTTAATAATATTTATTTGAATTTGATGTATGCCTTGGGAGATTTTGGTAAGCGAAAACGTAACATCTAAACCCCTAGAATTCCCAGAATAAATGTTAATCTTTGAATATGCTAGGATTTCAATTATTTTGTATTAATATAGTAGAATCGTATCTTTGTTGAGATTTAAGAAATTTATAATCCATCTCTTTTCACATCTTTGATATCGCTTGTAGTGTTAAAGGATTCTAAAAATAAGTAAAGTTAGAAATTGCGTACAAAGTATGGTTTTTGATTATTTGTGGTTTGCACCACCTATTTCTGTAAATTATATAAGTATGAATCAGCTTTTCACTCCAAGATGGTAATTGCAAAAGTTGGATAGAATGTAAAAGGTTTAAATTGTAAAGTTTGTTCCTTGAATATAGGAGTTAATTCTAGTATATTAACAGAGATAAGTTTGGTATTATTCCTTCTTGTTTACAATTCAAGTTGTTGGCTAGGGATATTAGCTATCAATTTGGAGTTTGGGACTTATATGAGTTTGACATTTAAATTAATTAGCATTTTATTTGCATGTGATTAGAGATATTTTATTTGAATCTCATGCGTGTGTGTATAATATTAACTTATTGATTATCAAAGTTAATACGTTACAATTATAGCATATTAAGCGTATTGATTAGAATTAATAGGGTAGTAAATAATACTAATTTCTTAGGATGGTGGTTAATGATAATTATGGGGGTGAATCCCTAGTAAGAGACACAATAAAGGGTTACCTTATTTGGTCTAAGCTATTAATTTTTTAAGATGGTGTATGTATATATGAAGTATGACTAAGATATAAGGATGCGAGGTCAATCCAAAGTTACACAGAAGTCTGCTAATTAAATCTGGCTACCTGTGGTATGGCTTTGCGGATTGACGTAAGAGATCTCTATAATAAATAATCCTAGTGGACTTGGGGTTTGTCCCAATTTGGTAGGGTAAACCTGCCCAGTCTATCTGGCTACCAGTACCTACGAATAGTCGGATTAATCTGAGATGTCACGATTAGGTTATGGATCTTAAGTTACGCTATTGATACGATAGGTGAAATCTTTAGAACAGGTTCGTTTCGAGTTAGAGGTATGAAGTGGCTACAATAGGGTCTGCCACTTTCCTTTAGGAGAAGTACTAAATAACCTATTGGGATTTCTTACGATGTCAGTTAGGGAGAGCCATGTAGGGACCCACCTTGGGTTAGGTCTGAAATGACAGGGACCTACCTATTTTATAGGTCTTAAATGATTAGAATCTACCTAATTCCCATTAAAAGACATTAAGTGGTTCAGGTGCTTTCTCTTACAACATAATGCTAGTTGCATTAGAATTTGGAAATGGACTGGAAATTGGTAAGATATTAAATGATGGGGACCTACCTATTTATAGGTATTAAATAGTTAGAGTCTGCTTATGATATAAAATGAACTCGAGAATTGAAGAAATGAAAAACAGAGTATCAAATCTTATTACACCTTATCTCAGCCTATTTACTTATATACATGTAATTGGGCTTACAATACAACTGGCCCAAGCATGTTAGGCTCAGAGATTACAACCCGAGAAACAAGAAAAAGGAATTATCTTCCTGTACATTATTCACACAACAATATGTACAGTATTTACAAAACAATATATCCTAAATAATATATCCTTCTGATAACACCCCTCCTCAAGTTGGTGCATAGATATTGATCATGCCAAACTTGTTACACAGATATTCAATTCTAGCTCCGCTTAAAGCTTTCGTGAAGATGTCAGCGGCCTGTTCTTCAGTTTTAACATGCTGGGTAGCAACAAGTCCTTGTTGTATTTTCTCTCTTACAAAATGACAGTCCACTTCAATATGTTTAGTTCTTTCATGAAATACTGGGTTCGATGCAATATGCATAGCAGCTTGATTATCACAATTCAATATGACTGGCTTCGCAATTTTGAGTCCAACTTCATCCATTAGATGATCTATCCACATTATTTCACAAACTGTTTTGGCCATGGCTCTATACTCAGATTCAGCACTTGATCTTGAGACTACATTTTGTTTTTTACTCTTCCATGAAATCAAATTACCACCTACAAATATGCAGAAGCCAGAAGTAGATTTTCTATCTACCTTAGACCCTGCCCAATCAGCATCACAAAAACATTCAATTCGAGCATGTCCATGGTTTTTATACATTATTCCACATCCAACTGATCCTTTGAGATAGCTTAAAATCTGTTTTAATGCGCTCCAATGATAGACAGTAGGTGATGACATAAATTGACTTATTACACTTACAGAGAATGAGATATCAGGTCGTGTAAAGGTTAGATAATTCAGCTTTCCTACTAACCTTCTGTATCTATTTGGATCTTTGAATAACTCACCACCTTCCATCATATTATTATTTGGTAGAATGGGTGTAGTACTTGGTTTTATTCCTAAATTTCCAGTCTCTTCCAACAAGTCAAGTACATACTTTCTTTGAGACATGTAAATGTTTCCATTACTTCTTGTGATTTCCACTCCCAGGAAATACTTCAAATCTCCCAGGTCTTTAGTATAGAATTGCTTATGAATGAAAGTTTTGAGAGATGAAATACCCAATTCATCATCACCTGTAAGCACTATATCATCTACATAAACAACTAGTAAAATTATACCAGCTTTAGTTTGTTTGTGAAACACTGAATGATCACATTTGCTCTTTATCATGCCAAAACTTTCTATGGCATTACTAAATTTTCCAAACCAGGCTCTGGGACTCTGCTTTAATCCATACAGTGATTTATTAAGTCGACAAACAAGGCCACTTTTTCCTTGAGCAATGAATCTAGGTGGTTGGATCATATAGACTTCTTCTTCTAAGTCCCCATGGAGAAATGCATTTTTTATGTCTAGTTGATGTAACTTCCTACCATAAGTTGCTGCTAAGGAAATGAACAATCGAATAGAAGTTAACTTGGCCACTGGAGAAAAAGTTTCAGAGTAATCTATACCATATACTTGAGCATATCCTTTTGCAACCAACCGTGCTTTTAATCTGGCAATGGACCCATCTGAGTTTGCTTTTACAGTAAATACCCATTTACATCCAATGGGTCTTTTGTCCTTGGGTAACTGAACTAAGTCCCAAGTCTTGTCATATTCAAGAGCATCCAATTCTTCAATCATAGCAGCATGCCATTTAGAATTTAATAAAGCTTCTTTAACAGTTTTAGGTATAGAAACCGATTCAAGAGAAGCAACAAGTGAATTAGTAGATAGTGGGATATATTCATGTGACACAAATGAGGAAATAGGATATGTACACTGACGTTTTCCTTTCCGTAAAGCAATCGGTAAGTCATATTCAGGGTTAAATGTGGACACTGGTTCATGTGAAGGTATGATTTCTGGCTGAAGAGGTAAAGTTGTATTATAAGGAGATGATGAGGCATTAGTATCAACATAAGGTTCCTGTTGAACTTCAGATATCTCATATACAAGGAATTCATCATTTCTTATCTGACCTTGATCATATGTACATTGTGATGATTGAAAAAATGGTGTCTCTTCAACAAAGGTAACATCAATGGATACAAGATATTTATTTAGTGAGGGACAAAAACATCTGTAACCTTTTTGTAAACGAGAATAACCAAGGAATATACACTTTACTGCCTTTGGATCAAGTTTGGACACTTGTGGTCTAACATCTCGAATAAAACAAATACAACCAAATATTTTTGGTTTTACTGGATATAATGTTTTAGTTGGAAAGAGAATTTTATATGGAACATCACCATTCAGAACAGTTGATGGCATACGATTTATGAGGAAACATGCTGTTGATACAGCATCAGCCCAAAACTGTTTAGGTACATTCATATGAAATAACAAAGCACGAGTAGTCTCAAGTAGGTGTCTATTTTTCCTTTCAGCTACCCCATTTTGAGGTGCTGTATCTACACAAGATGTTTCATGAAGTATTCCATTTTGATTCATATAAGTTTTAAATTGAGTTGAGGTATATTCCTTTGCATTATCACTTCTCAGAGTTCGAATAGAAACATTGAATTGAGTTTTAATTTCAGCACAAAATGAACAAAATATTGAATACAACTCAGAACGATTTTTCATAAGAAATAACAAGGTTACACGAGAATAGTCATCTACAAATGTAACAAAGTATCTAAATCCAGGTTTAGAAATGACAGTTGCAGGTCCCCAAATATCAGAATGAACAAGCTCAAATGGACAGTCAACTCTTTTATTTATTCTTGGACTCAAACTAACTCGATGATGCTTAAAATATTGACATGAGTCACAATTTAATGATTGAACAGAACTAAATTGCGGACATAGTTTCTTTAAAAATGAAAGAGAAGGATGACCTAACTGGCAATGGGTTTTTAATACTTGTGAAACACTTGAACAAGTAACAGATCTTTTATCAACACAAGGAGTATCAAGAACATATAATCCCTTTGACTCATGTCCTTTACCAATAATCTGTTGCGTCATAAGATCCTGAAATATACAATGAGATGGGAAAAATGAGATGGAACAGTTTAGCTTTTGAGTTAATTGACTCACTGATAGCAAATTGAATGCAAGCTTGGGTATATATAAAGCAGATATTTGTGGAATAGGTGAATGGTTTGAACTAATTGTTCCAAACCCTTGAACATTAGAGGAAGAACCATCAGCTAAAGTAACATTGTGAGTAGAGGTTTGTGATTGAAGATTCGTGAAAAGATGACAATTACCTGTCATATGATCTGTTGCACCAGAATCAAGCACCCATTGAGTTTTTCCTGGACTTATAGATCTACTACTGTTTGCAATAGTAGAGACAATTGGTGTAGTAGATTTGTTTAAACTCTTCTGATACTCAGTGAATTTTGCATATTCTTCAGCAGATACAGAAACTGTTTGATTAGCCTGGTCTTGTGTTTTTGCCACATTAGCTATCTGTGCATTAGAATTTCCAAGTTGCCTTTGCTTGTTTTGCAATTTCCAGCATTCAAACTTTGTATGTCCTGGTTTCTTACAATATGCACATGAAGTGGTATTCACTATGCGATTTCCAGATACACCTGTATCTCTCTTGTGCATATTCTGTTCTTGTTTCCACGGTACATATTTATTGTTTGAACTTATTAGAGCACTGTTATTTTGAGCAGAGACAGATGTGTTTGAACTTAAAGTCTCAGTTCGAAGTATTCTCCTAAAAACATCATTCAATGAGATTACATCAGATCCAGACAGAACTTGTGCTTTAGCTGATTCAAATTCAGATGGAAGCCCTGCTAAAAAACTCATAATAGCCATTTGCTCTCTTTGTTTTTGTTGTACTTTCACATCTGCACTAATGGGGAGCAACATATTAAACTCTTCATAAGTCTTCTTGAATGCCATAAAATAATTCATAAGAGATTGATCTTGTTTCTCAACTCGATAAAATGATTTACATATTTCATACATTCGATTCAAATTTCCATTTCCAGAGTATAAAAACTCCAAATAATCCATAAGTTCCTTAAAAAATTCACAATGATTAACCAGGCTAATAATCTCACTATCAATTGTATTTCGGATCTGAAGAAAAAGTCGAGCGTCATCCTGAAACCAAGTCACCGCTTCTTTGTCTGATGGATCTTCTTCTGGTGGATCTTTACTCAAATGATTATCCTTATCAATACTTCTAAGATATAATCGAATTGTTTTACTCCAATCAACATAATTTGATTCACTTAATTTGTGCTCTGTTATCTTCGATATCATTGGTACAACCTCCATTACTGATTTAACTTCTCCCATACTTCAAAGAAGAGAATGAGAAATGTAGATCTGAAATTTGAATTTAATCGCGCTCTGATACCATGATATAAAATGAACTAGAGAATTGAAGAAATGAAAAACAGAGTATCAAATCTTATTACACCTTATCTCAGCCTATTTACTTATATACATGTAATTGGGCTTACAATACAACTGGCCCAAACATGTTAGGCTCAGAGATTACAACCCGAGAAACAAGAAAAAGGAATTATCTTCCTGTACATTATTCACACAACAATATGTACAGTATTTACAAAACAATATATCCTAAACAATATATCCTTCTGATAACAATTCTCAATAAAAGATATTAAGTGATTTGGATGCTTTCATCATAATTGGTAGTTGCGTTAATTTTGGAATTGGACTAAAAATGCCATTGGACTTGTAGTTAAAGTTACTAGTATGGTATAGTTTAAATACGTAAGACATATTTTTTTATCTAAATGATACTGCCCAAGTACAATTATGGTAAAGCTTAAGAATTTCATTTCACCAAACATTTATTGTTCTGATCCACTCCTCATTACAACACATAAGTTAGAGGAGACAGCGCTGATTTAGGAGACGAAGGTAGAGATGAGGCAGTTATCTATCTATTTATGCTTTTAAATATTTTTTATGTATCCGGTTCAAATAATTATGATATTTTGAAATATTGTACTATGGAAGCTTTATGTAAACATGTTATGTTTCTAAAATAGTTTCCTTTATGAAACGAGTACTTGTTTTTTATATTATATTTTATCCATTCCGCTATGAGATTCTTAAAGTATAGGTAGATAGCTCTATGTACTGTGTAATGTTTAAAAGTTATCAACTTAGCAGCTTGTCTTGAGATGGGCCTAAGGTTTGATGGGCTTTTATTAGGATCGAAATTAGGTCCGTTTTAGGGCTGGTTGTTGCAGACCTTAAGCCAAATATTATTGTAACAAAGTTAGGGTAAAAAGGAAAGAAAATGAAATTCAAAGCGGATTCACATTTGATTGAATTCGAAGCCTCTCCAGCCCCAATGGTATACCTTAGATAAAAAGATCATAGATACCTTAGGATTTTCTATTACTTTATAGTTCCGACTTCCTTTTTTTGCTTTTTACGATTATTTGTTTAATTTTATTTTGACTTTTAAAATTGGGCTCTTAATTAGTCGAATACGAATTGGATCCAAAATTAGATGATCTTCCTTTGTGGTTCCGGTATCTCTTAAACCAATTACGTATTCTTTGAGTCCCTTATTTCTCATGCCAAAAAAGCATGCCATTGAAGGATGCCTACATTGACCTTCATTCTTTTTTCTCCAACAAAATCCTCTAAGAAACAACTCAAGATGCCCTCTCTAACCAGAACTTTCTCAACCACATCTTTCTCTCTTCACCTATAATTCAAAAGCCTCTCAAAACATTTCCTCAACCATCGACGTAACATCTCAGCATAAATATATATATTTACATACGAATACTTAAAATTGTTTTTGTTATATGGAAACTAGCACAGGACCTTCCTCTTGATCATGGTAATAAAATCCTCCACTTTTTTCTTTGCAACATAAAAAAAGAAGTGGTAGAAGAAACCAAAAAAGTTGAACTCCTCAGTTGGGAGGGGGAGGAGCCGAAAACAAGCTCTTAAATGCCAAGAGGAAGATAACGCTGTCATGGCGTTGTTGACAAAAGAGTGGAAGGGTTAAATTTCCTTACAAAAATGCTATCTTGGAACTTATAAATTCTCATTAGGAAGAGATTTCAAAGCTTACAGCTGACATGACTACTAAAGCTTAAGGCGTTGCTATCGATAAAATTTTTAGGTGCTTTTCTCTACATACCATCCTCCGCGATGCTAGGAGTAATTTTTGTTGGGCTCTCTCGCATTGTATGTCAGTAATTGGCTCAAATTGGAAAATAAATAGTCCAACATCATGAAAAGTAATTGAGATGGAATGGTATATATATGAGTTTGGTCGCATGTAACAACAATGGATTCCTTTTGTTAAACTATGTTGACCAAACACTATGTTGCCTTCATAGAGAGATGTGCGGACGGATCTCGGAATTTCCACAATCTTCACTTTTGTTGAAGGAAAACACATGACATTTCATTTATACTTTTCCTCAAAGTATGAAGGAGAAAAGAAGATAGGAGACACCTTTTCCCAAATTACCTCTCAACCGAAGC
Source organism: Allium fistulosum (assembly GCA_030737815.1). Taxonomy (NCBI): domain Eukaryota; kingdom Viridiplantae; phylum Streptophyta; class Magnoliopsida; order Asparagales; family Amaryllidaceae; genus Allium; species Allium fistulosum. The sequence continues at coordinate 943,478,480 of CM060908.1, forward strand.
CTTCCACCGAAACTCCAAGGAAAGAAAAATTAACAGTGGATGTAGACATCTCGGTAAAATCAACTTCTAAAAATTTATCTTGTTAACTTTTTTAATTTATTATTAAATTAAAGTCTACTACATAATTTGTAATACCCCAAAATTTTGTGAAAAATCATTTTTATAAAATGATTTAATTTTTGAAATATTTAGATTTAAATATGGTGAAATTTTTGGGAATAAATAGTGTGCAAGGATATGTGGGCACATGCACACTGGAAATGGCACAAGGAAAAGATTCAAAAATTTCTGGAAAAAAAATGATGATAATGAAATAAATAAACTGAGCAAGGAAGCATTACAAATGTGATTTTGAAATATAGATTATTAATCAAATTAAAGATGTTTTTTTTTATGCATGAAAAATTAAATATTCCCAGTAAAAAAAAAGATCAAATAAAAATATGTACACTTATGCACCTGTATATTTTCTGTGAGCAGAAAGTGTTAAAGCAAAACAATAAAAAGGAAACATTAAAAATGACATGAAATGTAATACAAGTCAATATGCTTGTGTAGGCAAAAATAGCAAAGGGGATTCTCAGAAATAATTAAAATATAAAATATGGTAGTCACACTTTTAACATGACTATGTGAGTGTCCATTTTCTGAAAAAGTAAAGGGAAGAAAATACTGCCTTCAACTAATTATTATGGCCGGGGTATTAAGGAGGAAAATGAATGAAAAATGCATGAAGATGGTTAGGTCAGAAATGGAATTTTGTTTTAACAAAACCCTAGTGGAAAATGCATATAAATAGGCAGTTTTAGCCAGTAAAATTATCTTTACCCCGAGCTGCACAAAAATAAGAAAGGAAGAAAAATATTGGAAGGAAGGAGAAAACACACATACAAGGGTTATCAGGATCAATAAGAAGAAATATTTAGGTGAGTAATCTCACTAGATTCATGGCATTAAGACCTGATATGAGGCAGCCAAGTACTTATGTTGCAATTGATATTTTCTGATTTTTGTTAATCACTGTTATATTAATGTTGTTGAATGGATTTTATTTTCTTGAGCTGATATAATGTGTATTATGGATGCTCTTTGGATGAATTCCTTTGATCTGTTTGAATGGTTGCTATGGATGTACATACTACTATTTGTTTACATTTTGAAAAAAAAAGAAGCTAAGGCAACAAACCTCAAAATCAAGGAAGGAATACACACTACTGATGGGGATCTATGGCAGGAAATTATTCTTAAAAACAAATATTATGAGCTGCATTATATTTTATATAAGTGCTGAGGCTTAAGAAAAGAAAGTGTAAGGGATGCAATAGAAATTTCTGTGTGCTGATTCCCTCATGAAATATCAAAATTCACAAGATAAAAATTGTGATTCAGCTAGATCTTGAATCTAGTTCAATCACAGTTACTTGTAAGTCATAATAACATAGCATGCCATGGTTCCACCCTCAGTTGTAGATGTACTTTTATATGATTTAAAGTTAAGACCTCTTATAGCAATATTTATGAAATGATTATCTGTTTGTTTTTGAACAAAATACTTGCAAGATAAAGGGAGATGTCTTTTTTTTATATACACTGTGACATGTCCACATAGCTATCTGATGATAGGATTTTTAACCAACACTACTAGTAAATATACTAGGGTTATGAGCCAAGAAGGCTGCTGGAATGCTTGTCATATTTGAAGTATGCAAGTTGGCACATGGTTTGTTTAAGCCCTGAGATCTTTGTGCAATGATGTGAATTAGTTCATTGCAATGTGTCCCTGTGATTCCTTACTAGCAGATGAGGCTAGGGATTTAAATTAATGAAAACAACATGTAAATGAAGAAATAGGAAAATGAGTATTTCCTAGGTTGGTTGGAATGGAACCCTGGTCATTCCATTGAATATACACACTGTAGATTGATATTCATGATTGAATAAATAAATTTGTGTGAATAAATGATAGATAAAGATATCATTCTTGTATCAAAGTGTATGTAACATAATAAAGCAGTGGATTACATGCATACAAAATAAGTATTAAGGCTCATCACCCAGAGCTTAATGTTTTGAATATTTTGATGTTGCTCATACCAGATCTTAGATCTGACCCTTGTTTGCTCATGGCATATGGGGGTGTCTCATTTTAAAATGAGGCAGCCACTCATGCTCTTTCAGGGATCGCAGGCACTAAGTAGAAAATGAAGTTATGGCTATTATGGAGGAGTGAATGAACATGCTAGCTAGTTTCAATAAGAGCTTAAATTGATTATATCTGCATGTATTCAGGAAAAATTATGTTTCTAAGATTTCCAGTCATGTAATGAATATTCTATGGTTAGTGATCAAGTTGCTCTTATGTTCTGTAAAGTGTTAGATTAAATTAGTTGTTCTGTCGAAATCGTTGTGTGTTAAGGTTTGATTTGTTTTTGAAGTAGAGCCTGGAACATAAACAAGAAAAATATGCTCAAGTATTAGCTATGGAAACCTGGTAAAGAAATATACAATTATGTGAGCAATTGCTTTGCAATTATATTATGTATTAGACAATCTTAAGTCATTTTAAAACACTGAGTTTTGGAGTAAATTCAGAATTTACCTTGAAGTATACCTTTAAGTATCTAATTGTTTTTCCTCTGAAATATGTTGAAATGACCCACTTAAAATTTTTTAACATTCAGTGGCCATTTAATCAAGAAAAATATTTAATTCAATTTTTCTTCTATCCAGGACCTTTCTGCCAATAAATATTGGTTTAATCATTTTATCTTAAACTTATATATATGAAGATATATAAGTCATCTTCTACCTAAATCAGAGTATAGAAATTTTGAAGGTAGAAACCTGTTTGAGTATTGCTTAAAGAAATACTCTCTTCATAGCAATAGTGTTTCTTTTTCAAAACTAGGTTTTCCCAAAGGCTTAGGTTAATGATTACTATTGATTCTATGACTCAAGGCTCCTTATTTTACATAAATTCTTCTGACATTCTTACTGGGTAACTTTGCTTTTACTTGTGCATGTGTGTGTGCATGTTTCTGTGCAGGTGTGTTCAAACTCAGGCTATAATAAAGTGGATCCTAAGTGAACACAAGCAACATCTAGGCGTAATGGAAACGCGCCTAACTTATACATGAGAGGTCACAAGTTCGAGTGCTATGCTGGTCGGTTCAACCCAATTTTTGTTTTTTTTTCTTTTTATTTTTTCCTTGTTTACATAATTGCCTGAGTCTACCCTGTATTTGGCTATGAAACAGATCTAAAACTTAATTAAAAACACTTGGGTGCTGTCTTAGCCCAGGCTTAAGAAAATGGCTATGTTAGCCTTGTTCTGGTTTGCACTATTCTGATACAAAGTATCTGCTATAACATTTTCTTTTCAAAGCAACTCAAACACTTTTATCAGATTTTTATTTTTGACTTGAACAAGGATTCTCTTATGCCAGATCTCTTGATATATATATAAACCACAAATTCTTTCAATCTCAGATTTTCTATCATTTTAGCCTAACTGTTCTTGAAACTTGAAATTCATTTTCTTAACAAAGCATTTTGCAAAACAAAATACATAAGTTCCAACTGATACATATAAATTCAACACTTACAAAACAGCAAATAACAATACATTGGTTTTTCTAAGCAACTTAAACAAATAGCTTAACATAGTTCAACATGAATATCTAATTTAGCTTCAGCAAAGACTTTTAAAAACATAGCATCCAAATCTTAAGCAGTTTAACATCCAAAGCCTGATCAAAGCAATACCTATTTCCCTGCAAAATCACCATGAACTGCCCCATATAAATATGAGACACCCAATGGTGCATGAACACAAAAGGGTCAGACTATTTGTCTGGTGTGAATAATCTAATTGAAAACATGATTTATTTCAATTCCATTTATATTCCTGTACTTTGCAAGAATAAGAAACTCAATATCTTCTGTGTGCATGTTTTTGTGAAGCATGTGCATTCATATTAGTGCCAAACAGATTATATATGATCACAATGTTTTAGTTCATAGAAAACAACCACAAGATTCACCAATAAAGCATCAAAACAACCAAATACAAACTTCAATCCAGTTATCATCTCCTTTTCAACTTTACTGGCCATCAGGGATTTTGCCCAGACCTCTACTGAATCTATTCCTAGAATTCATTATCAAATTTATCAGGGTCTTTAGCTACTTTCTTCTTTTTAAACACACACTGCCTGGGACCTTTCTCTGTTAACCCGGCACACTCAGGCCCCTGGGTATAAATATACCATGTGTGAACTTGCAATATTCCCATTGCCAAGCTATACTTTGGTAGCCCTAAGATCCCAAGTCCTTAGTTAAATTACTAAGTGTTTTAATATTTTTCATAGCAGTGCTAATCCCTTCTGCATCTCACTTCTTAATCAGAGAAACATAAATGATGCAAGCAACATATATTCATCCAGAGTTTGGTAAGTTAAATTCTCAGAAGCAACCATTTTATCATAAAAGAGTGAGGTGACTTCTTAGCACATTATTTTGCCTATGGGTTTCACTGGATCAAGATGTAAGCATATGGTCCTGAGTAATTTTCCAGATATATATATATTCTTCCCTACCTCTGGTTCAATCAGATTCATGATCTGGCTAAACCACAAGTATATTTGATTTGGGTATTTCATAAAACATATAAGCTCAGCACATGTACAACATTGCACTTCTACATTTTCTTTTGTTTTAATTAATATGAGGCATAAGCAACAACACAATGTCACAGCCCATATTTCTTTCTACCTTTAGACCATATACCCACTACTTGAATCCGGGGATTTTACAAACAACTTACAAAGAAAACTTATCAAAGAAAACACCCAATCTCAAAGTTAACCCATATCTCAGACAAACATTTTAGTTCATAAATCCATGACTCTTATTTTTCCTGGGTAAATCAGATAGAGATTTTACCCTTAAACAAATCATTAACAAGCCAAAGTCATCCAATCATAAAACATAACTTGTAAAAGAAAATTAGTTCAAACTGGCTGCCTCAATATTCAGGTCTTAATGCCAAAGTTTTCAGTGAGATTACTCACATTAATCCTTCTTCTTTCTATGCCTTATGAACCCCTTTTTAGTCTTCTGCCTTCTCCTATTTTCTCTGGTTTGTACCTTGTATATTTTTCTTTTTAAGAGGTAGAGCAACATAAAACCTTACCACACCAGGTCTTCTTATATGAACTCTGGCTGCTACTAGGGTTTTAGGAAATTACCAAATGCCAATTTTACCCTACCAACTATGATCTGCCTCTTATTCTAACATTTTAGAGAAAATGGGTAAATAGTCATGGTATATTTTCCAGAAAATATACCTCATTGCCCCGGTCATGTTATTTGCATGATTTCTTCTCTTTTCTTTTTTTTCTAAAGTAAAAAGGAATTGCTAAAAATGGATAAAGTACTTGTCCAAGAGCTCATACCATTTTCATGCAAATGTTAATTTTCTTTTTATTTCTGCAAGTATTATTTTGTGCACATGTATAATACATGTATGCCTACCCTGGCCTAAGTCTCTTTTTTTTTTCTTCAAGGCTTGATGATTTCTGCCTACATGCATATATACTTGTAATTCATATATCCTATTATTTCTATTGATTGTTGCTTATTTTATCACACAGAAAACTGTGTACATGTTTGTGCACTGCCTTGTGCACCTGTACATGTTTTATACTTGGTATCTGCAAATCAATTTCCTATTCCAATTTTTTTCAATGCAATTTCAAACAAATACAAACTAAATTAAATCATGAAATTACTCACAAAAATCAGGGTTATCACATATACCCCTCCTTTTAGGAATTGTGTCCCACAATTCTTTTATACTTAACTTAAGTATCATTTCTTCAGAAAAGTGAATTTTTTTTTTCTGATTTCAAAACCATTTTCAAACCAATCACCTATTAAGCACTATGCATATCAACACAAGATAAAAATCACAATGCATATTCAACCAACACATTCATTAGTATGCACATATATATATAGATTTACCTTTTCTTCAATCAAACAGCTGAGGATAATCATTTCTGATTTTATCCTCCACTTCCCACGTGCAATCATTTGGGTCTAGACTCCATTGTACTTTTACTAGTTTAATTTCTTTGTTTCTCAATTTCTTAGTTTCTCTAAAAACTATGCCCACTGGTTCCTTTTCATAGATCATTCTAGGATCAATCTGCACATCTTTAGAGGATTCTAATATTGCTTCCTTATCATGAACCCATCTCCTTAGTTGAGACACATGAAAGACATCATGCATTGCTCTCATTTCTTCTGGCAATTCTAATTTATAGGCTACTGTCCCTATTCTTTCTAGAATTTTATATGGTCCTATATATCTAGGAATCAACTTTCCTTGTTTCCCAAACCTTAGAACCTTTTTCATGGGTGATATCTTGATGAACACATAATCCCCAACATCATATTGTACTGCTTTCCTCCTTTGATCTGCATATTTCTTTTGCCTATCTTGGGCAGAGGCAATTCTTTTTCTGATCAAGGCTACCTTTTCAGAAGTCTCCTTCACATTTTCTGGTCCTAAGACCACTTTTTCTCCAGACTCATGCCAACTTGAAGGTGATAAACATGGCCTTCCATAGAGAGCTTCAAAGGGGGCCATGCCTATACTACTGTGATGGGTGTTATTGTATGCAAACTCAGCTAGATATATGTAATCTTCCCAGCTTCCTCCCCAATCCAATACACATGCTCTCAACATGTCTTCAAGCAATTTGTTCACAATTTCTGTTTGACCATCAGATTGAGGATGGTATGCTGTACTCAAACACAAATCAGTCCCCATTGCCTTGTGAAAGCTCTGCCAAAATCTTGAAGTGAAGATGGTATCTCTATCACTTACTATAGTCTTTGGTACACCATGCAGTCTGACTACTTCTTTAATAAACAACTGGGCTAGGGTATTAGCATTTCTTTCTGATTTCACTGGTATAAAGTGGGCTGACTTAGTTAACCTATCAACCACTACCCAAATACTATCATTTCCCCTCCTAGTTCTAGGCAAACCATCAATAAAATCCATTGATATGTCTTCCCATTTCCACTGTGGTATTTGTAAAGGTTGAAGCATTCCTGAGGGTTTTTGATACTCAGCCTTCACCTGCTGGCAAACCATACATTTTGATACATAGGTTGCCACTGCACTCTTCATACCACTCCACCAATAATCTCTCTTGAGGTTGTGATACATTCTTGTGCTTCCTGGGTGTATAGTATATTTACTTTTGTGGTAAGCATCCAAAATTTCTTGCTTCAACTCATCCATTGCTGGAACACATATCCTTTCTCCTTTCCTCAGATGGCCCTGATCATCCAACTGAAAACCTTCCACTGTCTCACCATTTAATATTTGTGTCTTCTTTCCAAATAAAAATGGATCTTGGTTTTGTAGCATTGCAACTTTATTTTTCAATTCTGATCCCAGAGTAATGAAACTTAATTTTCCCATCTCTACCTTCCCACTGCATAAGCTCATGTTTTCTAGGTTATCACTTTTTATCTCGGAATCAATTAATAATGATAAAGTGTTAAACTCTTCTATCATTAATCTAGCCACTTTAGCATGTTGTCTACTTAGGGCATCTGCTACCTTATTAGCCTTACCTAGTGTGTATAATATTTCAAAATCATATGAGGCTAAGAGTTCAATCCATCTTTGCTGCCTCATGTTTAATTCTTTTTGTGAAAACAAATATTTGAGGGATTTATGGTCTGTATATACTTCAAATTTTGCTCCTAACAAATAGTGTCTCCATAGTTTAAGGGCATACACTATAGCAGCCAATTCAAGGTCATGAGTAGCATACCTTACTTCACTTGATTTCAACTGCCTAGAAGCATAAGCTATTACCTGATGTTGTTGCATCAATACTGCTCCAAGCCCTTGTCCACTTGCATCAGTATATACCACCAAGTTTTCATTTCCCTCAGGTACTTTAAGAATTGGAGCTTGTACCAGTGCCTCTTTTAATTTCCCAAAGGCATTTTCACATTCCTCAGTCCAATTGAACACTTGATTCTTCCTAGTCAATCTGGTTAATGGAATTGAGATTTTTGCAAAATCTTTTATAAATCTTCTATAGTAACCAGCCATTCCCATGAATGATCTGACTTCAGTGACATTAGTAGGCCTTTTCCAAGCTTGTACTGCAATGACTTTATTGGAGTCCACAGCTATTCCTTTTTCTGATATAATATGGCCTAGAAAGTTCACTTCATTCTGCCAAAAGTGCATTTTGAAAACTTTGCTTTCAAGTCTTCCTGTCTTAATTTCTCAAATACCAAATGCAAATGGTTTTCATGCTCTCTAACTGACTTAGAATAAATTAATATATCATCAATAAATATTAATACAAACTTATCCAAGTATTCTCTAAAAATCCTATTCATCAAATCAACAAAATAGGAAGGAGCATTTGTTAAGCCAAATGGCATTACCAAAAATTCATAAAGTCCATATCTGGTGTTAAAGGCTGTATATTTTACACTTTCCTCTTCCACTTTCATCTGATGAAAGCCTGAAGCTAAATCAAGTCTAGAAAATATTTTTGCACCACTCAATTGATCAAAGAGATCATCAATTCTTGGTAAGGGGTATTTATTTTTAACTGTGACCTTATTTAATTCCCTATAATCAATACATAATCTCAGAGATCCATCATGCTTCTTAACAAAGACTACTGGTGCTCCCCATGATGAGCTACTGGGTCTAATAAAACCTTTTTCTTCTAGTTCAACTAATTGCTTTTTCAACTCCATCAATTCCTTAGGCCCCATTCTGGTTGGTCTTTTAACCACTGGGCTAGCTCCTGGAATTATTCTAATTGAAAATTCAACTGGCCTATGATTAGGAACTCCTCTTACTTCCCCAAACACATCATCATATTGATTAACTATGGGGATCTCTTCTAATGCAGGCATGGGTTTTTCATTTGACAATGCAGAAAGGTTGGCTATACTTCTATTTTTGTTTGCCTCACAAAGAACAATTATTCTTTGTCCATCAGAAACCTTCAATGATATGGTGGATGTCTCCATATTTATGATAGCCTTATATCTACTCAACCAATCAACTCCTAAAATAATTCCTATGTCTGGATATTGCAACACATATAGGTTTGACTCAAACACATGTCCTCCTATATTTAATCCCAGTTGCATGCACATCATACCCATAACACATGAACTACCTATAGGGCTTCTAATTAGCAGTGGTTTATCAACAATCATACAATTCAATTTTAATTGTTGTGCAATATCATGAGAGATCAATGAGTGTGTAGCCCCAGTATCATATACTACTGTTAAAGGTATTGAATGGATAAGCAAAGTACCTTCAACTTGACCATGCTTTTCAACATTTGATCCCTCAGCTGCCTTGCCTTTCCCTTCCAAAGCCCCTAATTTTCCTTGCTTAAAATCTGGGCAGTTCCTTTTTATGTGACCTTCCTTCCCACAATGGTGACAATTGAAGGATGCTGTCTAGGATTGGTGCACCTATTTTTCATGTGCCCCTCTTGTCCACAGTTGTAACAAGTGATCCTCTTCTTAACTTCAGCGGTTCTAGCTTCTTCTGGTTTCTTAGTGGAAGTTATGTCTGTTTTCTTTTTATCATAAGGGTGAAATTTACCCTTTCCCTTCTTGTTCTGATTATTTTTGAATGCCCTGAAATTCTCTCTAGCTTTATCATGTTGTTCAATGCTCAGAGTCAAATCCAAAACTTGATCAAAAGTTTTATCCTTATATGGTAGCATGGCTCTACTAAGGCTAGAGTTCAACCCTTGGATATATCTGCCATTCTTAGCTTCCTCAGTAGTGATGAGCACTGCACCATACTTTGCCAATGATTCAAACTTCTGAGTGTACTCAGTGACACTCATAGTCCCTTGCCTCAATTTGATGAATTCCTCCAGTAAAGATTCCTTAGCTGATGCAGGGATAAATCTGCCTTCCAACATTGCTTTAAACTGATCCCATGTCACTTCTCCTTCAGGTCTTCCAGCTATGATAACTTCCCACCAATCCAAAGCTGCTCCTCTCAATTGCCTGGATGCAATTTGCCTCTTCCTTTGGTCTTCAACTTGCATGTCTGCAAAGATTCTTTCCAGAATTCTAAGCCAATTTTGAACCCCCATAACTCCTTCTGTGCCATCAAAGGTTTTGCCTCCAAGATTAGTAAAAGTCTTGAGTAGTTTGGAAAGTTCCTCATGTGGATTTTCCTGCCTGTTGCCTACTCCATCTCTTATGGCCCTCATGAATTCTTGCACATTCACCATGGGTGGTTCACTTGTTCCTACATTTTGATGTCTGGGTCCTACCATAGCTCTATGGATATAACACTTAGGTTAGTCTGCTTTGCCTAATGCTCTATAGATTAATTCATTTTAATTTATAACTTATTCTGTCATAATAGATATCAATGGTGTAAATATATATAAAAACAAAACATCCAAAGCAGTAAATACTTCTATACATCCAATGCAAACAAATTCATACAAAATTTTTGCTATGTTATTTAACAACATAGCTCTGATACCAAATGAAATGACCCACTTAAAATTTTTTAACATTCAGTGGCCATTTAATCAAGAAAAATATTTAATTCAATTTTTCTTCTATCCAGGACCTTTCTGCCAATAAATATTGGTTTAATCATTTTATCTTAAACTTATATATATGAAGATATATAAGTCATCTTCTACCTAAATCAGAGTATAGAAATTTTGAAGGTAGAAACCTGTTTGAGTATTGCTTAAAGAAATACTCTCTTCATAGCAATAGTGTTTCTTTTTCAAAACTAGGTTTTCCCAAAGGCTTAGGTTAATGATTACTATTGATTCTATGACTCAAGGCTCCTTATTTTACATAAATTCTTCTGACATTCTTACTGGGTAACTTTGCTTTTACTTGTGCATGTGTGTGTGCATGTTTCTGTGCAGGTGTGTTCAAACTCAGGCTATAATAAAGTGGATCCTAAGTGAACACAAGCAACATCTAGGCGTAATGGAAACGCGCCTAACTTATACATGAGAGGTCACAAGTTCGAGTGCTATGCTGGTCGGTTCAACCCAATTTTTGTTTTTTTTTCTTTTTTCTTTTTCCTTGTTTACATAATTGCCTGAGTCTACCCTGTATTTGGCTATGAAACAGATCTAAAACTTAATTAAAAACACTTGGGTGCTGTCTTAGCCCAGGCTTAAGAAAATGGCTATGTTAGCCTTGGTCTGGTTTGCACTATTCTGATACAAAGTATCTGCTATAACATTTTCTTTTCAAAGCAACTCAAACCCTTTTATCAGATTTTTATTTTTGACTTGAACAAGGATTCTCTTATGCCAGATCTCTTGATATATATATAAACCACAAATTCTTTCAATCTCAGATTTTCTATCATTTTAGCCTAACTGTTCTTGAAACTTGAAATTCATTTTCTTAACAAAGCATTTTGCAAAACAAAATACATAAGTTCCAACTGATACATATAAATTCAACACTTACAAAACAGCAAATAACAATACATTGGTTTTTCTAAGCAACTTAAACAAATAGCTTAACATAGTTCAACATGAATATCTAATTTAGCTTCAGCAAAGACTTTTAAAAACATAGCATCCAAATCTTAAGCAGTTTAACATCCAAAGCCTGACCAAAGCAATACCTATTTCCCTACAAAATCACCATGAACTGCCCCATATAAATATGAGACACCCAATGGTGCATGAACACAAAAGGGTCAGACTATTTGTCTGGTGTGAATAATCTAATTGAAAACATGATTTATTTCAATTCCATTTATATTCCTGTACTTTGCAAGAATAAGAAACTCAATATCTTCTGTGTGCATGTTTTTGTGAAGCATGTGCATTCATATTAGTGCCAAACAGATTATATATGATCACAATGTTTTAGTTCATAGAAAACAACCACAAGATTCACCAATAAAGCATCAAAACAACCAAATACAAACTTCAATCCAGTTATCATCTCCTTTTCAACTTTACTGGCCATCAGGGATTTTGCCCAGACCTCTACTGAATCTATTCCTAGAATTCATTATCAAATTTATCAGGGTCTTTAGCTACTTTCTTCTTTTTAAACACACACTGCCTGGGACCTTTCTCTGTTAACCCAGCACACTCAGGCCCCTGGGTATAAATATACCATGTGTGAACTTGCAATATTCCCATTGCCAAGCTATACTTTGGTAGCCCTAAGATCCCAAGTCCTTAGTTAAATTACTAAGTGTTTTAATATTTTTCATAGCAGTGCTAATCCCTTCTGCATCTCACTTCTTAATCAGAGAAACATAAATGATGCAAGCAACATATATTCATCCAGAGTTTGGTAAGTTAAATTCTCAGAAGCAACCATTTTATCATAAAAGAGTGAGGTGACTTCTTAGCACATTATTTTGCCTATGGGTTTCACTGGATCAAGATGTAAGCATATGGTCCTGAGTAATTTTCCAGATATATATATATTCTTCCCTACCTCTGGTTCAATCAGATTCATGATCTGGCTAAACCACAAGTATATTTGATTTGGGTATTTCATAAAACATATAAGCTCAGCACATGTACAACATTGCACTTCTACATTTTCTTTTGTTTTAATTAATATGAGGCATAAGCAACAACACAATGTCACAGCCCATATTTCTTTCTACCTTTAGACCATATACCCACTACTTGAATCCGGGGATTTTACAAACAACTTACAAAGAAAACTTATCAAAGAAAACACCCAATCTCAAAGTTAACCCATATCTCAGACAAACATTTTAGTTCATAAATCCATGACTCTTATTTTTCCTGGGTAAATCAGATAGAGATTTTACCCTTAAACAAATCATTAACAAGCCAAAGTCATCCAATCATAAAACATAACTTGTAAAAGAAAATTAGTTCAAACTGGCTGCCTCAATATTCAGGTCTTAATGCCAAAGTTTTCAGTGAGATTACTCACATTAATCCTTCTTCTTTCTATGCCTTATGAACCCCTTTTTAGTCTTCTGCCTTCTCCTATTTTCTCTGGTTTGTACCTTGTATATTTTTCTTTTTAAGAGGTAGAGCAACATAAAACCTTACCACACCAGGTCTTCTTATATGAACTCTGGCTGCTACTAGGGTTTTAGGAAATTACCAAATGCCAATTTTACCCTACCAACTATGATCTGCCTCTTATTCTAACATTTTAGAGAAAATGGGTAAATAGTCATGGTATATTTTCCAAAAAATATACCTCATTGCCCCGGTCATGTTATTTGCATGATTTCTTCTCTTTTTTTTTTTTTCTAAAGTAAAAAGGAATTGCTAAAAATGGATAAAGTACTTGTCCAAGAGCTCATACCATTTTCATGCAAATGTTAATTTTCTTTTTATTTCTGCAAGTATTATTTTGTGCACATGTATAATACATGTATGCCTACCCTGGCCTAAGTCTCTTTTTTTTTTCTTCAAGGCTTGATGATTTCTGCCTACATGCATATATACTTGTAATTCATATATCCTATTATTTCTATTGATTGTTGCTTATTTTATCACACAGAAAACTGTGTACATGTTTGTGCACTGCCTTGTGCACCTGTACATGTTTTATACTTGGTATCTGCAAATCAATTTCCTATTCCAATTTTTTTCAATGCAATTTCAAACAAATACAAACTAAATTAAATCATGAAATTACTCACAAAAATCAGGGTTATCACATATGTCTACAAATGGTTCAAGTCTACTTTCTAAATTGTTTTGAGAAAAGTAATTGTATGGGAAGGCTACAGGTATGATGCAAATGACTGGCATTTCAATTGCCATGATCAGGTACCTGGCATGACACTAGGCACATGAGTTAACCAGCTTCAAATAAGTGAAGTTTTGGTTGATTATGTTTGGTTGTGTTTTGACAGTAAAATGCCTTTCAAAAAGCTTTAGGTCATTTAGCAAATGTTTTACCATAACCAATTTTCAAAGTCATAACAGATATACAATCTGGACAGGCTTGCACAAGCAAACCTGGAATTATTCTTATGAATATTTTTAAGTTCAAATTCTTGACATAACAAATCTTACGTAAATACACAACTCACTATGTGTCATGTGGGCTAAGATTAAGGCAAACAAGTCACATAGATTGAATCTTAAATAAGAAAGTTTTTAGAAAATACATAAGTGGAAAATGATAAGTGAATATATCATTTCTGGCCTTAGCCAAATATCAATACCTTTGATCCATGATCTGAAATAAAAATCTCAAGAATCTTGAGATTTAACTGTCATGGTAAATTGATATTAAAGACTATCAATCAGAAGGAGCAAGTTCATATAAGTTAAATACGCATAGGATTTACTGACTTATCTCAAATATTCAAAAGTATATAGTAATTAACTTTAGGCAGAATTGACCAAATCCAAATCAAACAAAATACTCTTGTTTAACAAAAAAAATATATACTCTGAATTTAAACAAGAGAAACACATACATCTTCATATGTATGTGTATATTATTAGGGATACACTGATATATTTATATTGGTAATGAATTTTGAATCCTGGTTGAATTGTTTGAAAAAAAATGACTCTGATAATTCAAAGGAAGTTTAAATCAAACTTAAAAGTGCAAATGAATATAGGGGGACATCCAGATACACATAAATTAAATGTGCATTTGCATGAACACATATTTATATATATAAAAAAAATCCTTATGAAATTAAGGTAGAAATAGGAGGGTCATTTCAGTTGGTATCAGAGCACTTGGTTGCATTGACTGCTAAGTATTATAGAAATGTATTATGTCTGTTTGTTTTGGATGAAATAATTTAGATAAGAAAATAGTAATCATAGAAGTACTCATAATATACTAATACCATTTGCCCAGAATTTAGTTAGCAGACCATGGTAGGAAGAGGATCTCATCACAATGCAGGACCCAGTGCAACTCAAATGCTTGATATGCAAGAATTTGTGAGGGTTTTAAGAGATGGAATTGGGCATAGGCCTGAGAATCCACATGAAGAGCTATCAAAAC
Source organism: Allium fistulosum (assembly GCA_030737815.1). Classification (NCBI taxonomy): domain Eukaryota; kingdom Viridiplantae; phylum Streptophyta; class Magnoliopsida; order Asparagales; family Amaryllidaceae; genus Allium; species Allium fistulosum. Next base: position 943,493,558 of record CM060908.1, read on the forward strand.
TACTGAAGACTTATTCCAATTTGGGAGGCAGGAGTTTTGAAGGAACTGAGAATGTGATGGAGATTCAAGCATGGTTGAGAACACTTGATAGGATTTTCAATGACATGCAGTTAGATGATCAAAGGAAGAGGCAAGTAGCTTCAAGACAACTGAAAGGGGTAGCTTTAAGCTGGTGGGAGGTGATCATAGCTGGAAGAAATGAAAATGAAATCACTTGGAATCAGTTCAAGGAGATGTTAGAGGCAAGATTTGTACCAGCATCAGCCAAGACCACTTTGCTTGAAGAATTTATCAAACTTAGGTAGGGAACTTTGAATGTCACTGAATACACTCAAAAGTTTGAGGGGCCATCTAATTATGGAGCAATGCTAGTGGCAGATGAAGCATCCAAAAATGATAGGTATATAAAAGGTCTGAACCCAGGACTTAGCAGAGCTATGCTACCATATGCAGATAGAACTTTTGATCAAGTAATTGATCTGGCATTGAAACTGGAACAACATGACAAAGAAAGAGAGAAATATAGAAATTTTAAGAGCAACAACAATAAGAAGAATAAGGGAAGATATCACCCTTATGATAAAAAGAAGGAGGAGGCAGACAACAAGAAGGACAAAGACACAAAAGCCAATGATGCTAAGAAGAAATTGGTTTGCCACCATTGTGGTAAAGAAGGACACATCAAACCAGGTGCCCAGAGTTAAAAGGAGGAGCCTTCAAATGCTACCTATGTGGGAAAGAGGGGCATATGAAGAGGAACTGTCCTGAGAATAAACAGCAAGGGAAATTGGCAACTTTGGAAGGTAAAGGCAAATCTGCAGTGAAAATTGATGCTGAAAATCATGGCCAAGTGGAAGGTACATTACTCATTTGTGCCATACCCATACCAGTAGTATATGATACTGGAGCAACACACTCTTTGATTTCTTATGAAATAGTTAAAGTGTTAAAATTAAACTGCATATTGGTTGAAACCCAATTGCTTGTACAAAGTCCCCTAGGGAGTTCTAGTGTTTTGAACATGAATTGTGTGGATGTGGAGTTAAACATAGGAGGAAATATTTTTATTTCCAATTTATATGTTTTAAATTACCCAAATATAGGAGTTATATTGGGGGTAGATTGGTTAAGGCAATTTAAAGCCATAATTAATTTAGACTCATCCACCATATCATTGCAAAATTCTAGAGGCCAGAGGATCACAGTTCTATGTGAAGTAGCTAAGGAAGGGAAATTATATCATTTAGTTGACTTAGAAAAAGATATCAGTGAACTAACCATTGAAGAAATTCCCATAGTTAATGAATACTTGGATGTGTTTGGGGAAGTTAAGGGTGTTCCACACCACAGACCAGTTGAGTTCCAAATTAATCTCATTCCAGGAGCAAGTCCAATAATCAAGAAACCCTATAGAATGGGGCCAAGTGAACTGAAAGAATTGAAAAATCAGTTGGAAGAATTAGAAGGCAAGGGATTTATAAGGCCAAGTAATTCCTGCTGGGGTTCTCCAGTAGTGTTTGTAAGAAAACATGATGGTACCTTGAGAATGTGCATAGATTACAGAGAACTAAATAAAGTAACCATCAAGAATAAATACCCCTTGCCTAGAATAGATGATCTCTTTGACCAACTCAGTGAAGCTAAAATATTTTCTAGATTAGACTTAGCCTCAGGATTCCATCAAATGAAGGTTGAAGACTCAAGTGTTAAGTATACTGCATTTAACACAAGATATGGCTTATATGAATTTATGGTTATGCCATTTGGTTTGACAAATGCTCCTTCATATTTTGTTGATTTAATGAATATAATATTTAGAGATTATTTAGACAAGTTTGTACTGATTTTTATTGATGACATTTTGATTTATTCCAAGACAGTGGAAGAACATAAAAATCATTTGCATTTAGTTTTGTCAAGACTAAGGGAAAATGATTTAAAGGCAAAATTTTTAAAATGTGCATTTTGGAAAGAAGAAGTACATTTTCTTGGGCATGTTATCTCTGCCAAAGGAATATCAGTAAACCCCAATAAGGTAGTGGCAATCCAAGCATGGAAAAGGCCTAGTACCATCAGTGAGATTAGATCATTCATGGGGATGGCAGGATATTATAGGAGATTTATAAAAGATTTCTCAAAAATATCATCACCACTTACCAATCTAACTAGAAAGAACCAAGCCTTTGTATGGACAGAAAAATGTGAGCAAGCTTTTATCAAAATAAAAGAAGCTCTGATTAATGCACCAGTATTGAGAGTGCCAGAAGGAAATGAAAATTTAGTTGTGTACACTGATGCAAGTGGCTCTGGGTTAGGGGCTGTGTTGATGCAGCAAGACCAGGTGGTAGCCTATGCATCTAGGCAATTAAAGCCACATGAAACAAGATATGCAACCCATGATCTTGAACTAGCAGCAGTTGTATATGCTTTGAAACTTTGGAGACATTATTTGTTAGGTGCCAAATTCATTTTGTACACCGATCATAAGGCATTGAAATATTTATTCTCACAAAAAGATTTGAACATGAGGCAACATAGATGGGTAGAGTTCCTAGCTGCCTATGATCTAGATATACTTTATACACCAGGCAAGGCAAATAAAGTTGCAGATGCCTTGAGTAGACAACATGCCAAAGTAGCCATGTTGATGATGGAAGAATTTAAGGATTTGTCTATACTTACTGATTTGGAAATTGAGGAAAACAGTGGGGTACAAATGATGCCCATTGAAGAAGATGAAGGAAAAGGGAAATTAAGTATGATATCTCTGCAATCAGATTTACTTCTTAAGATTGGGAAAATGCAGGAACAAGACCTAAACATGGTGGAAAAGAAAATGCTCATATCAAAAGGGGAAGAAGTAATAAATTATCAAGTTGATAAAAATGGTTATTTAAGGAATAAAAATAGGATATGTGTTCCAGAAAATATAGAATTAAAGGAGGAAATATTAAATGAGTACCATAGGAGTAAGTACTCCATACACCCAGGTAGCACCAAGATGTATCAAAATTTGAAAAGAAATCTTTGGTGGAAGGGGATGAAGTCAGATGTGGCCAGACATGTTGCAAGGTGCATGACTTGCCAACAAGTCAAGGCAGAGACACAAAGGCCATCAGGACTATTGCAACCCCTTAGTATACCACAGTGGAAGTGGGAGGATATATCTATGGATTTCATAGATGGTCTGCCTAGATCTAAGAGGGGAAACACAAGTATATGGGTAATAGTGGATAGGCTAACTAAGGTAGCACATTTTATCCCAGTTAAAACAGAGAGAAATGCTCCAAAATTGGCTCAAATATTCATGAAAGAGGTAGTAAGGTTGCATGGCATACCCAAAACCATTGTGAGTGATAGGGATACCATCTTCACCTCAAGGTTTTGGAAAAGTTTTCAAGAGGCCATGGGGAGTGAATTGTGCTTAAGCACTGCCTACCATCCACAATCAGATGGTCAAACTGAGGTGGTGAACAAAGTCTTAGAGGATTTGTTGAGAGCATGTACACTGGACTTTGGAGGCAACTGGGAAGACCACCTCCATCTAGCTGAATTCACATACAATAACAGTTACCAAAGCACCATAGGGATGGCACCATTTGAAGCCTTATATGGCAAGCCATGTTTATCACCTATATGCTGGGTAGAGACTGGAGAAAGGGCTGTTCTAGGACCTGAATATGTTAAAGAAACTACAGAGAAAATTGGGTTAATAAGAAAAAGAATAGCAGCAGCTCAAGATAGGCAAAAGAAATTTGCAGATAGGAAGAGAAAGCAAGTGGAATATGAAGTGGGAGACTTTGTTTTCATCAAGATTTCACCTATGAAGAAAGTCTTGAGATTTGGCAAGCAAGGTAAGCTCTCACCAAGGTATGTTGGACCCTATAAAATTCTGGAAAGAATTGGTTCATTGGCTTACAAATTAGAATTACCAGAGGAAATGAAAGCAATGCATAATGTTTTTCATGTGTCCCAACTTAGAAGATGGGTACATGATAAAGAAGACATTTTGGAAAAGCCTACCAAAATTCAAATAAATCCTGACTTGGTTTATGAAAAAGAGCCAGTTGGGATTATAGCCAAGGAAGAAAAGAAATTAAGGAGCAAAACTTTGAAACTAGTAAAGATCCAGTGGAGTAGTGATCCTAATGACTGCACATGGGAGTTAGAGGATAAGATTAGGATGGATTATCCTAAGCTTTTTGCAAATTAAAAGGTAATTTTTTTTTCTGGAATTTTTTTTATGCATGGTTGATATGGTTGAATTTGTTTGCTTCTGCATATGTTTGATAAGTTTTCGAAAAAGAAAATGATGCTTGTTATAAATGTTAGAAAAATTGTGAGGACACAATTCCTAAAAGGAGGGGTGAATGTAATACCCCAAAATTTTGTGAAAAATCATTTTTATAAAATGATTTAATTTTTGAAATATTTAGATTTAAATATGGTGAAATTTTTGGGAATAAATAGTGTGCAAGGATATGTGGGCACATGCACACTGGAAATGGCACAAGGAAAAGATTCAAAAATGTTTGGAAAAAAAATGATGATAATGAAATAAATAAACTGAGCAAGGAAGCATTTCAAATGTGATTTTGAAATATAGATTATTAATCAAATTAAAGATGTTTTTTTTATGCATGAAAAATTAAATATTCCCAGTAAAAAAAAAGATCAAATAAAAATATGTACACTTATGCACCTGTATATTTTCTGTGAGCAGAAAGTGTTAAAGCAAAACAATAAAAAGGAAACATTAAAAATGACATGAAATGTAATACAAGTCAATATGCTTGTGTAGGCAAAAATAGCAAAGGGGATTCTCAGAAATAATTAAAATATAAAATATGGTAGTCACACTTTTAACATGACTAGGTGAGTGGCCATTTTCTGAAAAAGTAAACGGAAGAAAATACTGCCTTCAACTAATTATTATGGCCGGGGTATTAAGGAGGAAAATGAATGAAAAATGCATAAAGATGGTTAGGTCAGAAATGGAATTTTGTTTTAACAAAACCCTAGTGGAAAATGCATATAAATAGGCAGTTTTAGCCAGTAAAATTATCTTTACCCCGAGCTGCACAAAAATAAGAAAGGAAGAAAAATATTGGAAGGAAGGAGAAAACACACATACAAGGGTTTTCAGGATCAATAAGAAGAAATATTTAGGTGAGTAATCTCACTAGATTCATGGCATTAAGACCTGATATGAGGCAGCCAAGTACTTATGTTGCTATTGATATTTTCTGATTTTTGTTAATCACTGTTATATTAATGTTGTTGAATGGATTTTATTTTCTTGAGCTGATATAATGTGTATTATGGATGCTCTTTGGATGAATTCCTTTGATCTGTTTGAATGGTTGCTATGGATGTACATACTACTATTTGTTTACATTTTGAAAAAAAAAGAAGCTAAGGCAACAAACCTCAAAATCAAGGAAGGAATACACACTACTGATGGGGATCTATGGCAGGAAATTATTCTTAAAAAAATATATTATGAGCTGCATTATATTTTATATAAGTGCTGAGGCTTAAGAAAAGAAAGTGTAAGGGATGCAATATAAATTTCTGTGTGCAGATTCCCTCATGAAATATCAAAATTCACAAGATAAAAATTGTGATTCAGCTAGATCTTGAATCTAGTTCAATCACAGTTACTTGTAAGTCATAATAACATAGCATGCCATGGTTCCACCCTCAGTTGTAGATGTACTTTTATATGATTTAAAGTTAAGACCTCTTATAGCAATATTTATGAAATGATTATCTGTTTGTTTTTGAACAAAATACTTGCAAGATAAAGGGAGATGTCTTTTTTTTATATACACTGTGACATGTCCACATAGCTATCCGATGATAGGATTTTTAACCAACACTACTAGTAAATATACTAGGGTTATGAGCCAAGAAGGCTGGTGGAATGCTTGTCATATTTGAAGTATGCAAGTTGGCACATGGTTTGTTTAAGCCCTGAGATCTTTGTGCAATGATGTGAATTAGTTCATTGCAATGTGTCCCTGTGATTCCTTACTAGCAGATGAGGCTAGGGATTTAAATTAATGAAAACAACCTGTAAATGAAGAAATAGGAAAATGAGTATTTCCTAGGTTGGTTGGAATGGAACCCTGGTTATTCCATTGAATATACACACTGTAGATTGATATTCATGATTGAATAAATAAATTTGTGTGAATAAATGATAGATAAAGATATCATTCTTGTATCAAAGTGTATGTAACATAATAAAGCAGTGGATTACATGCATACAAAATAAGTATTAAGGCTCATCACCCAGAGCTTAATGTTTTGAATATTTTGATGTTGCTCATACCAGATCTTAGATCTGACCCTTGTTTGCTCATGGCATATGGGGGTGTCTCATTTTAAAATGAGGCAGCCACTCATGCTCTTTCAGGGATCGCAGGCACTAAGTAGAAAATGAAGTTATGGCTATTATGGAGGAGTGAATGAACATGCTAGCTAGTTTCAATAAGAGCTTAAATTGATTATATCTGCATGTATTCAGGAAAAATTATGTTTCTAAGATTTCCAGTCATGTAATGAATATTCTATGGTTAGTGATCAAGTTGCTCTTATGTTCTGTAAAGTGTTAGATTAAATTAGTTGTTCTGTCGAAATCGTTGTGTGTTAAGGTTTGATTTGTTTTTGAAGTAGAGCCTGGAACATAAACAAGAAAAATATGCTCAAGTATTAGCTATGGAAACCTGGTAAAGAAATATACAATTATGTGAGCAATTGCTTTGCAATTATATTATGTATTAGACAATCTTAAGTCATTTTAAAACACTGAGTTTTGGAGTAAATTCAGAATTTACCTTGAAGTATACCTTTAAGTATCTAATTGTTTTTCCTCTGAAATATGTCTACAAATGGTTCAAGTCTACTTTCTAAATTGTTTTGAGAAAAGTAATTGTATGGGAATGCTACAGGTATGATGCAAATGACTGGCATTTCAATTGCCATGATCAGGTACCTGGCATGACACTAGGCACATGAGTTAACCAGCTTCAAATAAGTGAAGTTTTGGTTGATTATGTTTGGTTGTGTTTTGACAGTAAAATGCCTTTCAAAAAGCTTTAGGTCATTTAGCAAATGTTTTACCATAACCAATTTTCAAAGTCATAACAAATATACAATCTGGACCGGCTTGCACAAGCAAACCTGGAATTATTCTTATGAATATTTTTAAGTTCAAATTCTTGACATAACAAATCTTACGCAAATACACAACTCACTATATGTCATGTGGGCTAAGATTAAGGCAAACAAGTCACATAGATTGAATCTTAAATAAGAAAGTTTTTAGAAAATACATAAGTGGAAAATGATAAGTGAATATATCATTTCTGGCCTTAGCCAAATATCAATACCTTTGATCCATGATCTGAAATAAAAATCTCAAGAATCTTGAGATTTAACTGTCATGGTAAATTGATATTAAAGACTATCAATCAGAAGGAGCAAGTTCATATAAGTTAAATACGCATAGGATTTACTGACTTATCTCAAATATTCAAAAGTATATAGTAATTAACTTTAGGCAGAATTGCCCAAATCCAAATCAAACAAAATACTCTTGTTTAACAAAAAAAATATATACTCTGAATTTAAACAAGAGAAACACATACATCTTCATATGTATGTGTATATTATTAGGGATACACTGATATATTTATATTGGTAATGAATTTTGAATCCTGGTTGAATTGTTTGAAAAAAAAATGACTCTGATAATTCAAAGGAAGTTTAAATCAAACTTAAAAGTGCAAATGAATATAGGGGGACATCCAGATACACATAAATTAAATGTGAATTTGCATGAACACATATTTATATATATATATATAAAATCCTTATGAAATTAAGGTAGAAATAGGAGGGTCATTTCATAATTAAAGTGACTCATCAATGGGTACGTTCATACTCGTGTTTTACTAAACGAAAGTGAAGCTAGATATATTAACTTTAAAAGACGTTTCATACATCAAATGCCTTTGCCATGCTAGAAGACTTTGTAACATACTACAAATAGACTACATATATGAAGTTAACTAGCTTTGTGAATTTGCCAATAAATCGGTTTTTAAAAATGAAGCTCTTTTAAATAACCAATAGTATCTAAAAAAGTAAAACCATAGAAAAACATTACTACTTATTAATTTTAACAGTCTTAAAATAATTTAGGTAATCATACCCAAGTGGATGTGGTATAACCCTTAATAACATAATTTTTATATGTATAGACCATTTTTATAAAATCAATTTTATATCTCGCTCTCTCAATTGTGAACTACTAGCAATAAGCACCCATACTTAGATTTATTGTTATGATCTCTACGAATGGGTAATATATTATTATTCTTAGTAATTGCAAGTTTATGATTATTAACTGATTTTTTTATGACTCGTATCACCTAATTCCCTTTTATCATTTGTTGACTTTGAAAATGTTAACAAATTTGTTACATTTTCTAACCCTTATTATATTTTATAATGTTACTGCAAGGTGATAAAAGTTTAATCTTACATGATCCATATCTTTTTCAAATGATTTTATAATGATCACCAAAGCACAATATTCTTTTAATATTTTAACATTCTCATCTCGAAAGACTATTATCTTCGTGAATTACGGAGATTTGAGAAGTTAAATTATCGCAAGAGGGTTGAGGATTTTACAATTCATCTCAAGAATCACTTTTTTCATTTCTATGTGAATCAATTTCTAGCTCATCTCCTTTTAATTTTCCGAATGTTATCTTGTGAGCCTTTTTACTAGTATTATATCATTAATAACAAATTCATATTTATTACCATTAATTCATCATATAGAAAATCAAAATCAGCATTTACCTCATCTTGCATTGTTATATAATAGAAGATAACTTGCTCGTTGTCACTCTCACTATCTTAAAAGTTGAGTCCCATATTACCTACATGGCTTGTTTCTTATGTTTATTTGCTCTTGATTCATGGGTGTACTTTTTTTTCCTTGTTAGCTTTGTGGAAATCTCCCATTAATCTCACCTTAGAAGTCCTCTTTTATTACATTTGTATCATTTAAGATCGAATCCACTTTTGGTAGGATTTCCCAAACTCTAGCTTTTGACAATTACTCTTTTTACAAAATTTTCTAAGACCCTTTGCCAATATGAATTCTTCTTCATCATCAATATATGTGTCATTGGTTGTGTCAAGCTTGAAAGCTAATGTATTTTTTCTTTCTTACTGCCTATTTTAATCTCAAACTACACTTTATAAGACATTAATTCCATATTAAATCTGCTACATTAAGTGTCAAAATGTCATTAGCCTCTTTGATAACCAAACTTCCTTTCCCACTTGTTAGTTGGAGAATTTAATATTTTTATAACATCAAAATCAAAAAAAGGTAACTCTTGGTGATATGGGTGCATGTATTATATCTTGCGAACGAGGGTACATATCACTAATAGTTTCATCTTGTTTCATCAAATTAAACCTTTAACACCACAATTTTGGTTTACTTTACTTTGGAAGTACCTTTATGAGTTACTTGTACAGTCCACAAAATTACATATGTTGTTTTGCAAATGGTCTATTAAATTCATTTCTGTCTGATGCAAAGATAAAATATGCATAATAGTGGAATTATTTGCAGCATTTTGTTCTTTAGTCCTTGTACTAAATTAGGTAATTGGGTTCCACATACTTAATTTGAATAGCAATTTTACTTCGAAACCATAATTTTGCATGTAAATCCTCATGCGTATAACTAATTAAGAGTGCAAACTAAGTAAACGTTAAGTGAAGCAAACTCAAAAATACTAAAGTGGAAAGTAAAGATCACACGCAGATTTATCCTAGTTTAGACCTCCAACCCTATATCTAATCCCGTAATCTCCTACATATTTTCACTATCACCAATACACTCATTTCCTTGGGATGAACATGCTTATAACAAATGACTAGTCACATGACTAACTTCTAGGATTTTTCATACCTCCGGCTTCTTGGACTTCACAACACTTGTCGACTTCTTGGACTTTCACAACTAAGACACTTCACCTCAAATACAAATTTCAAATATAGAATAACTTTTACAAATAATATATGTATATATATATATATATATATATATATATATATATATTCAACACTTCAACACTATAGGCCGCTTTTTAGTGAAATGATCTTATAACCCACACTAATGAATGTTGGGTGGTAACTAAGAGGTTAAGGATAAGTAAAGACCAGATTTAAGCGAATAAGAGTAATAGAAAAATGGTCTAATTGGTTTCTTTATAAAGAACATGAAACTAGAGTTCAAGAGATGGAATAGATAGAAACTTAAGAGCATAAAAACGGAATTAAATGGGTTGTAATTGCTCCTGATGATAAGGGTATATATAGGAGTTGAATGGATGCCATCAATAGTTATAAAACGATTAGGAAAAGTTGCAATAAAATGACATGTTGATTAGATTAAAAATAAGAAAAGAGACACGAACCCCCATTTCAAAAATATAGTTTTTATAACAGGAAATTATTGTCAAGGACAAAAAATTTCAGCGTTTTTGCCTCAAGGACAGACCTTCAATATTTTATCCTGAAGGACAACTTTCTTTAGGTATCAGTTTTTAGTCATTGATAGTATCAGTTTGTAGTTATCGGTAGCAGTTTTTAGGTATCAGTTTTTAGCTTGGTAGCAGTTTTGTTGTCCTTATGAATAATTTTGGAAAATATTTGTCCTTATGAATAATTTTTAGAAGAATGTTTGTCCTTATGGTAAAAATATTGAGGTTGTGTCCTTGAGACAAAAAATATACAAATTTTTGTCCTTTAGATTAATTCCCCCTTTTTATAAAACTTTCAAACTCTATACTATTATTAGCACTTTTTAGTCAACTACTGTAGGAAATCCTAGCCTAAACATAGTTGTTATAAAGTTCAAACGTAATACTTTTGATAGCACAACACTATAGCAGTTGACTTGTATTTTTATGATAGTTGGCAACTAGTGCTATAGAAAGTCATGTTGTTTTCAACCTACAAGTTTTGTGTTTTTGGACTTTTTCTTGCATTTAAAAATTACAAAAAATCATGAAAGTTCCTAAAAATCTAGGATGACATTTTCAAGTGTTGTACAAAAGTTTGGAGCAATTTGGAAATCATTTGTAGGGCTTTAACAAAGCTACGAATCAATGACTCTACATGGACTCAATAATAATAAATCTTGACTTTTGTGCACGTTCGTCCATCTCCAAGTGCGTCTTCAACATACTTATGGTCAAGCGGATTTGTAAACTATGTTTATTAACTTTTAAAGCGCATACTTTACTTCACAGTCTTGATTTCTTTGTTTTAGATCTTCATGGATGTTAGTATCGATATTGACTTGCATATATAGCATCTTGTTTTGTAACAAACTTTTCCAAGTTTTTTCTTAAATTTTCCACATAATTTCCTATAGACCTAAAAAATCTCAATAAACATATTGTTAGTAGTATTATTATAATGTTGTTATCGTCAATACTTCAAAATAGAGATTCTAGTAGTAAAATCCTTAAAAATAATGTACTAAGGTGTAGCTGGATAGTTAACTAGTAAAGGAAATTTTATAATAAAGAAGTAGTTAATTAATGAACGAAGTTTTGTTAATTAGACTATTAGTTGTAAGATGTTTATACCTTGAAATATTAAAATTGATTATGTAGACAAAGTAGAGAATCGTTTATTGGATTTTAAAATCTATAATGAGACTAATTAAATACGCATGTATGTATATATTTATGTATGTATTTATTGAAAGAATAATATAATTAAAATGATTGTGAAGTGGGTTTGATTAGTGTGATGGTAAACACATGAGTGTAAGGTCACACTATAGCTAATGAACCCCTAAATGACTTAGAATGATTATTGAACGGTTGAAAGCATATGTATATATGTATGTACGTATGTAATTATGTATGTATTTATGTGTGTTTCTACATATACATACATACATATAGAGTGTAAGAAATTTAAGTAGTTGAATGATTAGCGAAATCTTTTTGATGCTAAAGCTCCAATTAATAGATTAGTTGTAGTTTTGTGTTGAATATGCACACATGCCAATTTGTTTGTGTATACATGTGTATATGGATGATTGCAGCATTTGTATTGGATGTGTTTTAGTGAGTAAGAGTTGTTGGAATCGAAAGAATAGCTTCTAGGAGTTCTAAGTTAAGTTTACAGTTCATTCTGAAAAAGAGTCCATTTTGACACTTAATAAAACGCATCCAAACACCACTAAAATTAAACCTAAATGAGGTCGGGCCAATAGTGGTGACGAGGAGTCAGTTGGTGAATTGTCAAAAGAATGGCACCTAAATGAGTGACCAAATGGAAAGGAAATGCAATAAATCTAGGCCACTACCCAGGCCAGTTAATCATAGGCCAACCAGTGCCCATATAGGCAATAGAATGATCATGACCAGAGCCATGCAATGAGCCCATGTCTTTGTTTGTTTTACACTAGGGTTTTAACTAGACGAATTCATGAGAGGTTGAGGAATTTCAACAAAGAGTGGGGAGGTTTAGAGCCATTCAATCTAGCATGATGTGAGGTGGGACCTATTGTTTGGTTTTTGAGGAAAAAATGGTTCGTATTTCAATATGGAAATTTGGGCGATCGGTTCAAGGCTCGAGTAATAGATTAGATACATGATACTAATGGTTGAACATGAGTAACCCTTAGGTGTTGCACATTGTTAAATGACTAGGTATAGAAGTCTTATTTGTATTAGTGTGTGTGGTTTCATATGGTTGCATACAAGTTTGAGTTTTCCTATTTTTGACCTCAAATACATGGTTAAGAGATTTATCCAATATCCATAGTTGAGTATGGTACGAGATTAGCAGTATAGTGATCATGATCCACTGAGGAAGGAAGATAGGGACAACTAACATTGTTCCCGTTAAATGAAGCAGGTTGATATTGGGAGTTAAGACTATAATTGTTGGCCACATATGGTATTATATGTTAGGGTGTGATATAAGTAAGTTGTGGGTATGTATGCCATTGTCGTTGCATTTTTATGTTAGTACGATTTACTTTAAATTTTATGGTTGACCAGAGTGTGACCCGTAATCCATTAGCTTCAGAAGTGTACTTTACCCCTAAAATTATGTACTTGTTATAATGAAATGATACCTCTCAATGGCCTGATATCATATTAAAGAAGATGTGACGATAGTGTAATGATCCTGATTTCTTATCACGGTAAGATATAGGCTCTTATATTTATTCTCGTTGACCATATTGGAATTTTAGCACTATATTTGTAAGATACATAACGTATTATACATTACTTTATGCTAAAATGATTTTTCATTATTCAATAATCAATGACTGAAGGCTGGCTTCAGTGAGACATGAGGCTCGATTTTAAGAGGTGAATCGAGATTGCAATGGTTTTGTAGTGATATATGTTAAAGAGAAGGAGTATAAATTAAAAGAAAATGCTAGTAAATTTATAGACATAAGAATTCATATTGGCTATAGGAAAACCCTACATCTACCATTGGTACTTTTCAAATTGATAGTATTTTCTTAAGATGCATGAATTATTAGGGTGGCCATTAATAAAATTTACAAATTTCGCCCTAATCTTGAAAAGTACTCTGTACCATAATATCTAAATTATTACTTGTCCATTAGTTATGGAATCCATGCCTGTTTTTAGTTTCTTTGATATTCAGCTGTTGGTGGAGAACCCTTGTTGCGGATAGCTATCTTGACATATTGGTGGGTTGTTATTGGGACACTTATTGTAATATAGTTATTCATCGATTAATGCAGATTAATGATGTGTCATATGTTGATGCCTATCGGTCTTGGCTGGATGTTGACATTGGGCATCATTGAATTGCTGAGATTGCATAGTTTCATAGTATTGTTGCTGAAAGTTATCTAAGGCACCTGTTTTTATGCCAACCTTCCTTTGCTTTGTGAAGTACATGTAATATTTAATAAATATCTCCTCTGGATCTTGGTGCTTGAATTCCTATTCTTGTTTATTATTCAAGTAACGACAATAATAATTTATTCTTTCAGTATTCACACCCACGAGCAATTATTGCTTTGTCATTTGTAAAATAGATTACTTAACAACTCAATGTATAGCTCCCTCGATATTTTGGCCATAAAATTTTTTATATTAGTTTATTAAAAGAGAGTATTTCTTTCTTAATTCTTTAACGTTGAATTGATTATTATGTAAAATTTCATGAATTGCCCTCGGTAAGATATGGTGTAACACTTGCCCCTAAAAATTTACAATGTTTGGAACTCTGGATAAGTTTCAAGGCCCTAATGACTATCCAAATAGCGTCGCAAAAGTATTCCAGCATGGAATGCAAATACAACTAACAGTAATAATATAATGATCACTGGCTAACCTCCTTGCTTTACTACATAAGGTCCAAGAAATAAACAAGGTGAAATTTTGCATGAACTATCAAGTACCTTCATATGCTAACCTTGGAGCAAAATTAAGTAGGTGCATGAAATCATTGCCACTGGAACAACTATAGCAGCCAAAAAAAACAAACATTTTTCACCATTTTATCCTATACATTATAATTACAAAGTAGATAAATAGTAAAATGTATGGAAAACTAACTACCATAATATAATACCCTAACCATCTGATGAAAGATGGAACATAAATCCTTGGTTCAAGCCAGCACAATACTACACCATATCAATATTAACATTTCAACTATTCAAGATTTATAAACTCCAATTTTACAAGTACATCATGTTTAGTAGAAAAAACTATCTCTCTATTTGATGAATTGTTATTAGAGGCAATCCTAATTCCAAGTTATGAGAAGCAAATGTATCACAACTCCTTCAATATTGTCAATTTTCCCTCCTTCCTATTATATAAGAAAGAAATTAGATAAATTATAACATCCCCCAGTTATATCAGTATTAGTAGTCCTATTAAAATAAGAAAAGAGTAGTGTGCTTTATAACAAGGATCTGCTACCCCTTACCCCTTCATTTCATTATACCTCCCTCATCCACTCTATAATTTCTATAAACCTTCTTCTTTTTTATTATCTTATTTTTGTGTGTGTGTGTGTGTGCATATTTTAATTCTTTTATGAAGTAATAAATAAATAAAAAATCTTTTCTAGAGTTTACAAACTAAATTTGGCTACCAATGGTCATCGTCGAAAAAAGCAACACAATAAACACTTCAAAGAATGCTTAATGTTTAATATTTATAGTTAGGCTAAGTGATACCTTGTACAATGTTTACAATGGTTTTTCTCCTTTGTGCAATGCAGAGATCAATGGAAAGAGGCACCGAATACGTTGTCGAAGATTCAAAAAAAGATGAATTAAGACCAAAGGTCAATTTACTGCGTTGGGGAATATTTGGATCAACAACCCAAACACAGGGAAATAATAGGATCGTGTTGATGGTGAGCTAATTCTCCATTGTTAGCTGACATAAGGCAATGACAATGCCCCGGTTATTAAAGGTCAATGACTTGCTATCCGAGCTGGTGATGTTTTCTAACATCGCTTTTGATCTGTGCGAGTACCTATTTGGAAAGCACGGTGAGGGAATATCTCTTTTTATAACAGAAGATGTTTCTACATCTCTAGATGGTGATTTGTGATGCACTTTTAGAGTAATAGCATATGGGTCATGTGGAGACGTCCACATTTTGAGAGTTATGAATAACCTATAATATTAATATTCGATACACATTGAATATTAGTATTATAAGATATGAAGTAATTCTCTTTAGTCATCCTGGTATTTTGCCCCTCGAATTTGTTTCTTTAGATCATGGTAATTATTTCATGTTATATTAATTTCTATGTGAAAGGAATTGTTAAAATAAAATATGTTTATGATGTCCACTCGTGCACATTGATTATACACATATGGTATAATAATTCGCTCAACTGTATCATTTTTGTAATTAAGATAAGTGCACATTAATATGTGTTTTGACTTATATGAATTATAATTTTTTTTGATTCATTTTTATCACCTATGACGTGTGTGTGTGTCTTATACATGCACTTTAATCATTATATTATTATGGTTTCTCTCACACCAGACATTCTATTCCGATCCATGTTATATATTTACTCATAATACTCGGGTTAGTCTAAGGATCTTGATAGATGGGACATTTTTCAGTTTACCTTATTTTTGGATGTTATCTTAGAGATATCATATATTACACCTTTTTTCCATTCTTGTTTGTCTAGTTTACTAGTTGATGTATCATATTAGTAGACATGTATATTTTGTAGAATTATGTATATTTTGTATGTAACGATCTACGTATAACATGATATTTGCAGATATAACTATATTATAATATATGATGCATTACATTCTAATTATTATATGGGTTATTTCTTGTGTTTTATCTGTGTTGTTCTGTTTTAGGAACAATCCATGTACTATTACTTTATGTCGACTGTTTGCTCAAAAAATGGACAAACACCTCAAAGTCGTATGATTTAATTGATTTTATGTTGTTCTTTGTGATTTGGGTGATTTATGCAAATATATGAAAAGCAGGGACTAAACTATAAAAGAGACACAGATTTTTAGTGGTTCAGCCAGAATGTGCCTACGTTCACTTTATATATTATTTCTCCTTTCTTGTTCAGATTACAAGTACAAAGCTTTGATACAAGTATATGAAAGTTGTTTGAAAGTTCTCTCTGTGCTTGAGCTCTCAAACTTGTCCCCCATTGTTGTACCCCTGCCCCTCTATTTATAGAGTGAGGCTGGGGGTAGGGGCTTGGATGTATACAGCTGCTGATGGGCCTGGGCTGATACAATCTGGCCTGGCGAAGTTGGTCCAGAACGCCCTGGGTCCGGTGGGATTTGGTCCGGTGGAATTTGGTCTGGTGATGGTTTTGATTCGGTGAAGGCTGGTCCAGTAGGCAGTGGAGTAGGCTGGTTCGGCAGGCAGTGGAGTTGGTTGGTTCGGCAGGCAGTGGAGTAGGTTGGTTCGACAGGCAGTGGAGTAGGTTGGTTCGGCAGGCAGTGGAGTAGGTTGGTTCGGCAGGCTGGTCCGGTAGGCAGTGGAGCAGGTTGGTCCGGTGGTGATCTTCCTCGCTCCCTGGTTCGGCAGTGGATGAGGTAGCTGGCTGGGGATGAGAGTGGAGTGGAGTTGAGTGTGATTCGGTCGTCTTGGTCTGGTGGGACTTCGTCCAACATTTACCCCCCAAAGTGGGGCACATGCCAGCATGAGTCTCACTTTGTTTTAGTTCATTCAGTTTCAACTGCTGAACCAGTTGGTTCGGTCGCCCACGTTCGCCTATAAGTATGGGCTTCGAACCTTCGTTTACCCTCCATCGTTTGAGATAGCCGAACCCCCTAAGTCCCGAATCACCTAAGCGCTGAATCACCTAGTGCCGAATCTCTTAGTGCCGAATCACCTAAGTGTTGAATCATCTAAGTGCCGAATCACTCAAGTGCCGAATCATCTAAGTGCCGAATCAGGTGTGTTATCTTCTGCCGAGTGTGTTATTGCCGAATGGGCTTAAGGCAGGATGGACATGAAACATTTTTTTGTTTTATATTTCTACATCCTTTGCTCTAATAACGTGCCTTTTGTGTTTGCAGATAAATGTCTCACAAAGTGGAAACTCGTTCCGATAAGAAGAAATCTACGGACAGAAAAGAGCCTCCTGTCGTGCCCTCAGTCCAGCCGAATCCAGAACGACATGGGCCTACCCCGAAATCGCTAGTGGACGGGTACGGTCCTCAAGAGCTTCTGAACTCACCTCCTGATTGCTTCCCTAGCTCCCTCAAAGACGAGCAACTTGATGTCATCTCTCGCTCTTCCGGGGTTGACAGAGCGCGTATGTTGTTGCCGGGGGAAGGAGTGTTGCCATATAATCCCCCCGAAGGATATTTCGCTTACAGCAGGTATTACTGTATGTGTGGTGCCATCCCGCCTCTCAATGCTTGGATAGTCAGCTTTGTCACATATCTGAAGGTGGCTCCATTCCAGCTTCTGCCCAACTCCTACGCCATTCTGGTGAGCCTCTTTGTTATCTTCCAGAGGAGATACGGGCGTCCTCCTTCCAACCGGGAGATCCGGTATTTGTACAACTTGAGGGGCTATAAGAAGGGGTCTCCATACATTAGCTTGGAATCAGCTGTATCTTTCAAGCCGGTCCTGGACTTATACTCGAAGTTCAGCATGTTTAAGAAAGAATGGTTCTTTATCAAGGATGACTCTGTTTCCATCCGTCGTTTCAGTTCCGGCTGTAAGTCTTAAGCTTATTTATAATTTCTGTTCTGACTACAATACCTCTTCTTATGTGTTTCTGTTTCTTGCTAGCGACAGGTGGCTTTGCGGTCGTAGAGAGTGACAGCCTGGTTCAGATGGCTGCGGAAATAGAAGCCATCACGGGAAGGGATAGGTCGGCCTCTTATTTGATTAGGAACGCCACACTACTAGGTCACAACTTGATCCTACCACATCAGTCTGTGGTCAAGCAGAGAGACACGGCGGAGGAGAGGGCTGCCAAAGCCACAGGAGGGGCCACGGCGAAGAGCGGCAAAAGGAGACCCTTCTCGGCGCATCCAGTCGCCGGGGGGAAGAAGCTCAGGAAGTCCGATGGACCCTCTCCCAGCACACATCCGGATGTTCAGGAGGAGGAGAAAGGTGAGGACGAAGGAGGTGAAGCGGAGAGTGGAAGTGGTAGAGAAGGTGACGGCGACCATCACAGGGATGATGGTGGCGAAGGACAGGGTGGTGATGGCACCAGGGCTTTGTCTTCTGGGCAAGTAGGCAAGATGCAAGAGTGGACGGATGACGCTTTCCGCCAAGCCTTCGAAGGTTTGGAGGGAACGGGGAAGTCCAAGAAAGCTGATAAATTTGGGACCGGCGTCGATTTATCTTCCGGGAGCGCTTCTACTGAGGCAACTTCTGCGGTTCAAGGTGAATTTCTCTCTATTCTTTCTAATTCTCGAATGATGGCTCAATGTATACTGGTGACACTTGATTTTTACTCCAGGAGTGGGCAAAACGGTCAAGACCTCAGATCTTTGCCACAGGCTTGAACAGTACAAACTCCTCAAAGCTTCCGCCAAGCCGAAGCCTTCTACTAACCGCCCTGGAGACGTAGTCGGCTATCGTCCTCTTCTTGGAGTTATTGAAGAAGATATTCAGAAGAGGAAGAGGAGTCGATCTTCGTCTGAATCTCTTCCTGGCCCCCCGGCCCCACTCCATCCTATTCACGACATTACGGAGGAGGATACCGAGCTTATGCCTTCCCCTCATCCGTCTGAGAATCCGACCGTCATCCCGATAGATCATCCTAGCTTAGTACGCAATCCGTTTGCGGGTCATCCAGACCTGGACCCGGCATCTCATGACATCTCCTTTGATGAGGTTACTGGTGAGCATCTCCTCCCTCGTAATCCTATGGTACGGGTGCTTGACGAAGCTAAGTCCCAGGACCTTGATCTGCTTACTACCCGGGTCGTAACTCTGGGGGATGAGGCTAAGGCCAATATTGACCGGGTTGCCGAGGAGACCAGGAAATTGATGGGGCACCACGCCCGACTGGTCAAGGCTGGGGAAGAGATAGGAAGCGCCAACATTTGGCTACGGTTGATGGTTTCCAACCAGGCTAAACAACTCGCCGACCAAGCCATCCAAATCTCCCAGCATGAGGCCGCCTCCAGATAATTGAGGAAGACTATTGAAGAGGCCAGTAGGGCGGAGTTGCGGAAGATGGAGGCCGTCTGTAAGGAGCGGATTGACATGGCCATTGCCACGGTGGATGAGGTTCGGCAAGCGAACCTCGAGCGGGTAGAGGAACTATCGGGGAGACTTAAGGCCGCGGAGCTTGCTCAGGCCAAGTCGAAGGAGGAGATGGAGGTGATGAGGAGGTCCCTTCAGGCTGACCGTTTACGGTATCGATCGGAGAGGGATGCTGTTGTTGCAAAGCTGCGGGCTTTTGAGGTCCGAATGAGAGAGTTTGAGGAGAATGAGGGGATGATGAATGGGATGCTCCAGGATATGTACTTCCGTACTTGGAGGCAGGGTAACTTGTCCTGAATGGATGATTACCCCTGGGTTATGGCTAGGATCTATCTCAGGGCTCTAGAGGAGGCCAAGGCTGAAGCGGATAAGGAGGGCGGTGAGGCCTTCAGGATGGATGTGGTTACCTCCCAGTTTACCAAGGAGGAGAAGGTGGCGGTGAAGGAGGGCATGCGGTTGCTTGCAGCTGAGGAGGCAGGTGTGCAAGTAGAGGATGATGATCAAGATGATCAAGGAGCAGATGCTGGTAAGTCTTCCTTTCTAGTCTTTCCGTTAACTTGGTTGCTTATCACTAATGAATTCTTTCTCTGACCGGACAGGTGGGCAACAAGACAAGGATAAGACTCCGACGCAGCCGGCTCCTTGATTAGACCCGGATATCTTTTTGTAGACTTGACATGGTTGTATATGTTAGTCTCAAAACAGTAACGTAACTCTTAGGTTGTAATTATGCTACTTGTAATAAACAACACTATTCTTGACGTGTAATTCTTTAACTTAAGCTGGTTCTGTCGTCTTTTGAATGTTTTTGCTATTTTGACATGTTGTATGAGAAATATAGCTATGCATATTCTTGTAATTAAATTGTGTTTGACGTCAAGTTCTTGTTTAAAACATAATTTTATGACTTGCAATGTTAGCGTGAGGTGTGAATAAATTATAGTCACGTGTTTACACATGAAAGAAGGAAATACCGCCCTTTATATTTTGCTTGTAGGTGGCAGCTTTGAATGTCTTGTGCGACCGAGTATGGAATGTGGTTCAGTAGCTTGCTGTGAGTATCCGCTTCCATTAGCGAATGTCTCTTGTTCTATGTCCTGTACTTCAGGGATTGTTACAGAGGATAGGAGAAAAGTTTCTTAAATAAAATTGAAATATGTGAAATAGTAAAACTTCCAATCACGGAAGGCCTTCGATGTGCTTAAGTTCGTGGCAAACGGGCTTTGTAGGCACTTTCCCTAGCTGTGGGTCCTAGAGACATTTGTCACCCATCTTACGCCTCCGCGGGGAGTTAATTCTTTTTTACCACAGCCGCACTTAAGACACATCGGAGCCGAGATCGCGCACAGTAACTACCCGGGCAATTATGGCCCGTAATCGTGGGTATTATTCGATTTACTATGGCCGGCTAGCGTGGGTGCCGATCGTCAACAGTGAACTACCCCTGGCTGGCCACACCTTATGTTGGGGCTTATAGTCGGTTCACAATTGCCGGCGAGCCGAACGTCGTAATGAGCTGCCTCGGCTATAGTCGGCCTTCTCGGTGGCTTATAATCGGCTCATTACAGTTGGCTTTAAGGGCCGTCGCGAGCAATGAGTTAACCCGCAGCAGAGGGATGACGGAGCAAAAGTGTCTCATTGGCGAGGGCATAGATTCGCATAGTACCTGTTAGGTCTTGTCCAGGTGAAGTTGCGCTGTGGAGTGCCTTGAATGAGAATGCTATATGCACAGGGTTTTGTTCAACAGAAAAGGATAAAGTTAACAAGTAGCCAAGATATAAAGGTACAAGTTAAAGAAGAGACAAGATTTTTTAAAGTGGTTCGGCACGGAAATGCCTACGTCCACTGATTCTCTTTGTTAATTTACTTCATATGGGCA
The DNA here is from genome assembly GCA_030737815.1 of Allium fistulosum. NCBI lineage: Eukaryota > Viridiplantae > Streptophyta > Magnoliopsida > Asparagales > Amaryllidaceae > Allium > Allium fistulosum. The sequence goes on from CM060908.1 coordinate 943,515,261, forward strand.
GTACAAGTTAAGAAAAGTATCGACGGAGGTGTTGGATGTTCCATGCCCTCTGGAACACCTCTCCGTCCACTGTTGACAAAATATAAGCTCCGTTGTGGAGATCTTTATGAATTACATATGGTCCGTCCCAGATTGGATATAGTGCTCCGGGGCGAGGGAAGATTCGCTTGAGGACAAGATCCCCTTCTTGTAAGGTACGATGCTTGACTTTGGAGTTGTATTGTGCTGCCACTTTTTGCTTGTGGGCTGCTGCTTTTAGGGCTGCATCATTTCTACTCTCCTCAATTAGATCCAAAGACATGTGAAGGAGTTCTTCGTTCTCTTCTGGGTTATAGTGGATCCTACGGTGGGAAGGCACGATGGTTTCAACTGGGAGCATAGCTTCCGATCCGTATGCCAAAGAGAAAGGAGTATGCCCCGTCGATGTTCTGAAAGATGCGCGATAAGCCCACAGTGCCGTAGGGAGTTCATCCACCCAAGCGCCCTTTGACTTTTCGAGTTTCTTTTTTATCAGAGTTTTCAGGATTTTGTTGACGGCTTCGACTTGTCCGTTTGCCTGGGGATATGCTACGGATGAGAAGTTTTTGTGTATTCCGTGCTCTTAGCACCAATTGGCGAACTCCTCGCTGTCAAATTGAAGTCCATTGTCTGATATAATTTTTAATGGGACTCCGTACCTGCATAGAACATTTTTGATCAAGAAGTTAATAACTTTCGCTGAAGATACTTTATTCAGGGGTTCTGCTTCCACCCATTTGGTGAAATAGTCGACTGCCACTATAGCATATTTGGCCCCGCCTCGGCCCATTGGTAGTTCGCCGATCAAGTCAATTCCCCAAACTGCAAAGGGCCAAGGGCTAGTCATTTGAGTAATCTTAGTTGTTGGTAGCCACGGAATCTTAGCAAACTTCTGGCATCTGTCACATTTTCTGATGAAATCTAAGGCGTCCTTGCTTAAGGTGAGCCAGAAATATCCATATCGGAGTATCATTTTTTCTAATGTTTGCCCTCCGGTGTGATCTCCGCAGCTCCCCTGATGGATGTTGGATAAGATTTCCTTGGCTTCTCTCCCAGCGACACACCTTAATAATGGGTTAGAGAATCTGCGCCGATAGAGGATGTCTTCTTGTATTGTGTAGCGGGATGCTTTCCTCAAGATTTTCTTGACTTCGTTACGCCCGTTGGGTAGAGTGCCACTTTGTAGGTAGTCTCGGATGGGAGTCATCCAAGTTGCTTCTTCGGTTGTAGCTATCAGGTTCACCTGCTCAAAACTTGGGGTCAGTTGCTTTGAGATGGCTACTGCTCCGGAAATAGCGTCGTCCCTCACGCTTACTTGCTTCGCCAACTCGTCGGCCTCTCGGTTCTCTTCCCAAGGGATGTGTTTGACTAAGTAGTGGTCCAATCGACTGAGAAGTAACTTGGTCTTCTTCAAATATGCTATGAGTCGTTCCTCTCGAGCCTGGAATTCTCCTAGTATTTGATTAACAATAAGTTGAGAATCGCTATGAAGACACAAAGAATTGGCTCCGATTTCTAAGGCAAGTTCTAATCCAGCTATCACTGCTTCATACTCTGCATCGTTGTTAGTGGCAGCGAACTCCAACCTTATAGCATAGTGCAGCTTATTTCCCCTAGGAGTGATTATTACCACACCTGCCCCCGAGCCTTGTTCGTTTGACGCACCGTCCACAAAGAGATTCCACTTGATGTCTTCTGATATCTCCGATTGCTCCTTACCTTCATTGGTAGTGAATTCTGCAATGAAATCGGCCATGGCTTGTCCCTTGATGGCGGTGCGAGGGTGATAGGTGATATCATACTGACTAAGTTCAATGCACCATTTAAGTAGTCGCCCAGAAGTGTCGGAACGATGGAGTACCTGCCTCAGTGGTTGATCGGTCAGAACTTTGATGGAATGGGACTGGAAGTAGTGACGCAGTTTCCGCGATGTGATTAGTAAAAAGTATGCTAGCTTCTTAAGTTTAGGATATCTGACTTATGCCCCTGTAAATCTCTTACTTACAAAGTATACTGGCCGCTGCGTGCGGTTGTCTTCTCTTACCAAAGCAGCGCTTAGGGCGTGAGATGACACAGCAAGGTATAGGTATAACTCTTCGCCTTCGCTTGGAGTCGAGAGTACCAGTGGTTTCTGGAGGTGTTCGATTAAGTTAAGGAAAGCGGTTAAGCATTCGTCAGTCCATTCGAACTTTCCTTTGTCTTTCTTTAGAGCTTCGAAGAAAGGGACGCACTTGTCCGTTGCTTTAGAGATGAATCGGCTTAGGGCGGCCACTTTCCCGTTCAGACTTTGCATTTCCTTTCGAGTTGTAGGTATCTTGATATCTCTCAAAGCTTGGACTTGTTCAGGGTTTGCTTCAATTCCTCTGGCATGGACGATGAATCCTAGGAACTTTCCTGATGATACTCCGAAGGAACACTTTAGGGGATTCAACTTCATTCCATACTGGCGGTGTACTTGAAACATTTCGCCCAGATGGCTTACGTGATCGTCGACTTTCCTTGATTTTACCAGCATGTCATCCACATACACTTCCATAGTTTGTCCTATTAGCCCTGCAAACATCTTGTTGACAAGGCGCTGGTAGGTGGCTCCTGCGTTTTTAAGTCCGAAAGGCATTACCTTATAGCAGTACAAACCCCGGTCAGTGATGAAACTAGTGTGCTCTTGATCGGGAGCATGCATGGGAATTTGATTGTATCCTGAGTATGCGTCCATAAAAGATAAGAGTTCGTGCCCGGCTATGCTGTCTACAAGTTGATCGATTCAGGAAGTGGGATTGATTCCGTCCAGATGATCTGTAGGGATGGTATCGTCTATCATTCCTCATATTTTCCAGTGGCTGCCTTTGGTCTTCTAGGAGCATGCTAGGGTCAGCCACAGTTGGCCCTTGCCTTGATCTTCCCTTGCTGGGTTCTGATCTAAGCACTTCCTCGGGTCCAACTTCGGGCTGGACTCTAGCTCGGCCCCGTTCATTGGTGTTTCCGTGGTTAGGCAGTACGACCGGCTCAGCTACAGTTGACCTTCGCCCGGTACCTCCCCCGTTGGGTTCGGTTCCAAGTGTTTCCTCAGGCCCAACTTCGGGCTGTGCTCGATCTCGGCTCCTACCATGGCTGCTTCTGCCGTTTTCGAAGAAGGAAGATCTTTGTTGTCTCTGAGATCCTCCAGACTGGGACTCACCCCATGATTCAGTGTTGCGGTTGGACTCTTCAGCATCCCTTAAGCGTGACATGAGATGGTCCACCAAGGCTTCCTGTTGGGACGTGAAGCGGTTAGTTACTTCAGCCACAACCCTGTCTAGATCTGCCCTAGTAATTGCTGCAGGCTGTTCTGCGGCATAAGTGGTCGGATTTGTCTGACCTTCATTTGGTACTGTTATTGGAGGGGGACGATTTACTTGATCTGTGACCACTGGATCTGGAAGACTACTGGTTGCGATGTTTTTTCCTTTGTTAACATCTTTCTTCTGCTTGGGAGGCATGTTTTCCAAGCAATGAACGATGCTGTTAGGAAGAAGGTTAAGTGGAAGAAGCTGAAGCTTCGAGCTTCTAGCTCCCAGTGAAAGCACCAAAAATGTTTGCACAAAAAATGGACAAACACCTCAAAGTCGTATGATTTAATTGATTTTATGTTGTTCTTTGTGATTTGGGTGATTTATGCAAATATATGAAAAGCAGGGACTAAACTATAAAAGACACGCAGATTTATAGTGGTTCAGCCAGAATGTGCCTACGTCCACTTTATATATTATTTCTCCTTTCTTGTTCAGATTACAAGTACAAAGCTTTGATACAAGTATATGAAAGTTGTTTGAAAGTTCTCTCCGTGCTTGAGCTCTCAAACTTGTCCCCCATTGTTGTACCCCTGCCCCTCTATTTATAGAGTGAGGCTGGGGGTAGGGGTCTTGGATGTATACAGCTGCTGATGGGCCTGGGCTGATACAATCTAGCCTGGCGAAGTTGGTCTGGAGCGCCCTGGGTCCGGTGGGATTTGGTCCGGTGGAATTTGGTCTGGTGATGGTTTTGATTCGGTGAAGGCTGGTCCGGCAGGCAGTGGAGTTGGTTGGTTTGGCAGGTAGTGGAGTTGGTTGGTTTGGCAGGCAGTGGAGTAGGTTGGTTCGACAGGCAGTGGAGTAGGTTGGTTCGGCAGGCAGTGGAGTAGGTTGGTTCGGCAGGCTGGTCCGGTAGGCAGTGGAGCAGGTTGGTCCGGTGGTGATCTTCCTCGCTCCCTGGTTCGGCAGTGGATGAGGTAGCTGGCTGGGGATGAGAGTGGAGTGGAGTTGAGTGTGATTCGGTCGTCTTGGTCCGATGGGACTTCGTCCAACATCGACATTAAGTACAAATTTGGTAAGTTACATTTTATTACATCATGTTTAATGTTAGTCCAAGATATGTACATCAATTCATCCACCAATCGTCCCATGCTTCGTGCTTTGGGATAATTTATACTCTTTGCTATTATTGGTATTACGATGGGTGAATGAGGTTAGTCCAAGGATTTTTATAAGTTGGATATTTACTGTTGCAATTAACTAGATGTTAATATGAGTATTCACTATGATATATTCATTTTATAATCTGCCTTCTTTAAACCTTGTAGTCATTAGATATGGACATGTACATTCTTGTGTCGACTGATGTATGTCTTATATATGCAACACATGTACTACATGTATTATACTTACTAGATATGTATTCTTTATCGTATGATGTATTATATTTTTTTGTTATATGGGTTTATATCTTGTGTTTTATCTTTATGTATTATTCTGTTTTAAGAAAATTCAATGTATTATTGCTTTGTGCTGATACTGAATACGACTTTTATAAGTTACATTTTTATTATATCGTGTTTAATATTGTTAAATGGAATATGAACATTGAACCATTCATCAGCCATCCTATTCTTAATGCTTTGGATAGTTTATACTCTTAATTTTCATGGGTATAGGGGCAGGTGCAACATTTTGGTATCATAGCCTTGGGTTCATGTTGGAGAGTTGGCTAGTCCGGATGATTGAATTGAATGTCGTGATGTGTGCTCCCATCATATTTTTCACTAGGAAGCAAAGCATACATCCAATGGATGTAGGCGCTTTGCATCTCCATTGAGAACGAATCCTCATTCTCTTTATCGAATCCCTCAACACCTTGGTTTTGTGTTTGTATCCTAAGCACTTGTTGTCTAAGCGACATCATTTCCTCTTAGAGACTATCGTCTACTACCTTGGGACAGTATGTGGCCCTAGATGGTGAGAGAAACCTTTGGTATTTTGAGTGAGAAGCAGACCTTTGACATTAATAGGGAGACGGTGAGTGGCGATGTCAAACAGGAGTAATTGACCTTTTGTTTCAATCCAAAAAAGACCTGGAGTAATGACCCCGCCTCCCTTGGGAGCGAGGTTTGTGTGCTTCCTGTTGAGATTGAGAGTGGACTAAAATTCCTTGGGCTCATTTTCCCTTGCTCGCCCTTCACTGCTTAAGCAATTGAAACACAAATGTCATTCCCAATCTATCGCTCTAAGTCATTCAAAGGTAGATAATTTTTTGGACGGAAAGTGAGCTATAAACAGTACAAGCCATGGGTATTGGAACTGGTTCAGGCCTAGGAGCATCACGAACAAAATCATAAACAAGCGCTATGTGTGTATCCTTATGTGAGTTTGGGACAATCCCAATAGGAGATTAGAGCATGACCCTCTCCCTGGCATTGTGCATGATGTTGAAAGTAATTAGAACAGTGGCCGGGAGGGAGTTCCGTCGATGGCAGTTTCTTTAACCACAGTTTGTGGTCTCTTGGGCTTCCTCTCGAACACGGAGCTCATTTAAATCATAGGACATTTTCCAAATGTTAGAACTTCCATTAACTAAGTTGAGCCAAACATCATTGCTCAAGACTGAAATAGGGTTGATGGAACGAGCTCCAGTGCCACCTTTGGTGTAATAGCCATTTGAGCTACCGACCTCAATATAAACGTTAATCGGTTGCGTGGAAAATTTCTTGAAGAAAATAGGCTTTATGAAGAGAGAAAGGTGATGAAAATGAAGAGCTTATAAAGGCCCTCCTTCTAACGCTAAAATGTTAGCTTGATTTCTAGCCAACCATGTGATAGTGATTGTGGGAGGTACTTAGTGAAGGTTACTCACTAAATACGGTGTTTGAAATGTAAAAAGAGGAATAAATGCAAGTAAAAGTTGATGCAAATAAGTAAACTTCAAATGATATAGAGTGGTATGACTTGGGAAAGATTGCTTCTTATGTAATTGCTTTTGAGAGGTTTTGGTTACAAAATGGAGATATTATGCTTTTAAAATCCGATCATTGTACAAGTGCATTAATTCCCCTATTTATAGCCATGGAGATCATGCTTTGAAGGACATAGATTGATATCTTGGATGTTAAGTTTCTCATTACCATTTTCATTCTTGATGTGACCAACTCGGATGCCACGTAGGCTGAGTGGTCCAGATGTGTGTTTGCTGGAAGGTCGTATATCCACAATCTTTCGTCAAAGGACTGATATGGTGCAAGTAGTGGTTATTGTACACTGACACTTTTTTCAGATAAATAACACAGTCATCACGCTTTTGTAAGGGCGACATATGGAGTCGCCGCCTCTTTTTGCAGGAGTGGATGCGAGCTTCTATTTGATTCATATTTACATAGGACAAAGTGTGGAGGTCGAAGGTTGGCCGAGGAAATGTTTAATGTCTAAAAAATGGGCGGACAAGTATGCAGGTGGATAGGTGGGATTAAGAGATGTTTGGGTAACTTGGCGGATGATGTACATAATTTGGAGGTGTCCGAGGATGGTTAGGGCGTGCTACATGAGGAGGCTTGTTGGCGACTGTTGTTTTTGAGGAAGATACAGATAGTGTTCTGGACAAGGATCATGAGGTAGACAAGCCTTGGAAGTGAGGCTTAGATTGACGAACAGATACCTATGCTTTATGAGACCTTCATCGAATCTCATTAAGTGGCCCTTTCGGTTGGGCTTTGGATGAAATGGGCTTGATTTATACTTCACAAGAAAGGCAAGACACAAAACAGTTAAATTTTCTTAATAAAACTGCAATCTAAAAACTATAACCTAAAACAAAAATATATCAATTTAAATTGCAAAGAGGTATCACATTGATGTGGCTACTAAGAGAAAGTAAAATGACAAGCGTCATAGAAATAATGGCAGCTGTAAAATGCTATTGAAATAAGAAAGTTTACCAAATAATAAATGCATAAGTTATATAGTATCATGCCTGGTTGCTTCCAATATATACATATATATATATACATATATATATATATACATATATATATATATATTTGGGTGTGTATGTATGTATGTATGTTTTTATTTTGTATGGTGTTTATATGAATATTGAACTTCTCGCAACTATATAACTTTTAGTCTCACAAATTATACTTCACTCTGTTCAAAGTAACATGAATTTTGAAAGAAACCGTAATACCTTATTTTTTAAAGAAAATACGTGGTTGTGAGAAGAATTTTTTTGAATAATATAATATCGTTTTTAAATATGTAGAATTTGATATCAAACATCAAGAAGTAGCTAAAATACAAAATAATGGATTCTTTTACAAAACACTTTATTTGGTAGTTTGTACAAGATCGATTTCCCAACCCAGATGAAATTTCATAATCAAACAGGGTATCATCCTACCTAAGATAACTAGGGAGTTCCCTAAGTAATATGCATATAATGATAGTCGATAGGGGTAAGCATAGTAATGCTTTGATTACCATAAAAAGTCACAACTGGCTACAAAGACTCCATCTCCATCCTACAAACACAAATGTGGTGGCCATCTCTCTTTTGCTCGCACTATTACTTCCACCACATCATTGTCCAAGTGAGTAGTTACCTATTCTGATCCTGACACATACGAAACATCAACATCACTTGACTTTAAATATCATTAATCCAAATCAAGTTCACTTAACTAATCCACGTCGTCGTGCAGAATCGTGTTCATAATAGGATCTACAATGAAGAAGGATCCACATTCAAAATAAAACAACCTCTAAGGAAATTCATTAAAAAATTCCCTCATCAAAACTTATGTGAACTTAGAAACTATCTTAATAATGGAAGAAAAGAAAAGTCTGCTTGTAAACTTTTTGCAAAACATGAGTGAAACGAAAATTTGTACAGTGGATGTAAAAGAATGTGCACTCTTTAAGCAACTTAAAAAATGTTAGCATTTACTTTTCTTGCATGCTTTATCCCACACTCTAGTTGTATTTTCTCGATTTGTTCCATTATACGCATCTTCTAGTCATTTCTTAGAAAGGCATTTAGGTAATATGGGTGAATTTTTTCATTAGAAATTAACTAGTAAAGCATATTATGTAATCCTTATATTTACTTATCAAAGTATCTTTGTTAATATAACCAAAGAATGCTTTAGCAACATTACAAAATTTTGATACCAACACTACATGAATACGAAAAATAAAATAAAAAACATAAGGTTTTTTAGCCAACCACTTCTACGTTATACATGTACATTTATTACAATTATGCTGTTGCAATGAAAAAAATAAAAAGTTAAATAGAACCTATATTTAAATTAAAAATTTAGCCTCTTATGTTCAAAGACATACACTAACTAAAAGTAGTTTTAGAATTGGCCTGTTAAATTTAAGCCAAAGGTTATCCATGCATTTTTATCTAGTATTTTACCTGATGACAATAGAATTGTACTATGTAATAACGAAGGAATGGACTCTAGACTTGGAGGCGATCAACTAGGAAGGAAAAAACGAAGATTTAGGGAATTTGGCCTAAGTCCATGGATCGGTACCGATCCATCAAAATATCAAAAGTACATGTAATCTCTTGTACTATGGATCTACATGTTATTTTAAAGAAAAAGATAAATTTTTGGCTAAGTCCATGGATCGGTACCGATCCATCAAAAATATCATTTTGCCGCTGAAAACTGATAGTTTAATGACTTAGTAATATTCAAGGAAGAATACAATTTTTGGCCAAGATCGTGGATCAATACTGTTCCATGGATGGATCAGTACCGATCCATTAGATCTTGGGATTGGCCAAATTTCAACCTATTTTTCCTCTTATCTTCTTGGATCTAGTTGACCGACGAATTCAGACTAGATCTAGCGATTTTGACGAACGAATTCAACTACAAATATCAATTTTCTTTAACCGAAAATGGGTTTTGGATCTTTTTCTAAAGGGAAATACTGCCAATTCGACATCTGACCATAGAATTATGGAATTCTCATTGTAAATTGGTTGTATTTGCAAGGGGTAATCAATAAAAAAAACTATAAAGCGGATGTAGGCCAATGATTTTCCAAACCACTCTAAAACTCTTGTGTTCATTTCTTATTTCTCTCTTTGATTTCATTCATTTTAACTTTATTTCGACTTAATCTATTAATTATGGGTGTTAGTCATAAAATAAAGCTAACATGTTTAGGTGCTTTCAGTGAGTGGGAGCAGATCTAGATTTGTTATTGGATTTGAATAAGATCCCCAAGGTGATCTAATAGAGATGGTTTCGAGAAAGAGCAATAGTTGGACCGTGATTACGGATGAAGTGGCTGGAGTAAATAATGGAGAGAGTGAGGAATCTACACTATTTCAACCAAATGTGGTGACAAAACTGGAGTTGAACAAGATAATGGATTTTGTGGTAGAAAGATGGAGTTGCCCTAATGAGTCAACTAGCCATCATGAAAGAGGTTAAGAACCAATTTTCCTCTATGAAGCAGCCTAAATAAAGAGAGGGATCTCGTCCAAAATATCGCAATGATAGAGGGGGTTATTCATCCGAATAGAGTAAAGAATGTTCTATAGATTGGCACAGACCTGGAAAGGAAAAATTTCGAGAAGGATTGCAAAAGAAGGTAGGAAGTAGAAAAAAGGAGCATGAGTCAAAGGCTCGACCCTAGCATGGATGATACTCCTCCATCATGGATCGATAACAATCCATCGAGGAAACAAGGCAATAGTGGTGATGGTGTAGGAGGCACCAGTGATAGTGTAGGCCGAGCTGTGAGTCTAATTGGTGTTAAAACTGGAAGACATATAGAGAGAGCTGATCATATAGGGTGCATCATGCACCAATGCTGCATGAGAACTAAATGAATGGAATCCCTAGAGTTTGGGAGACCCAAGTATCACAGTAACAGCTATGAACATTCGTCGAATCCAACACACGACAACACATGCGATGATTGTCGTTCAGGTGAAGTAAAGGAAATGATGAATTGATAACTGAAATAATCTTGAGATTGCTTTTGGAAAAACCAATAGGATTGTGTTAGGAATCCACTTCTAGCAGAAATCCCTTCAGTGCAAATATTACAGCAGCACTATGTCCTAACAAGTTCATCATGTCGACGATGCTTAGTTATATGGACTGAATGATCTGATGCAACACTAAGGAAATACGACTGGCACATGGATCGTGCATGCATGAGTAATGATGTGAAATGTATATGTTTTTCCTTATTTCTTAAAGGACTTGCGATGATGTGGTTCTGTAGGTTGGAACCTGAATCCATCTCGTCATAGGATTAGTTATCGTATAAAATTTTGAATCTTTCTGGATCCACTCGGTGCAACCAAAGAATGCGACATCATTGGCCATCATCCATCAAAGGCCTAGAGAAACATCGAAAAGTTACTTGAATAGGTTTAGTGCTGCAATGATGAAGGTAAAGAACCTAAGAGATGATCTTATATTAATGGCAATTGTGGGAGGAGTTGACAAGGAGATGGACATTGGTAGATGGTTGACTATGAAGATGCCAAAAGCATTGAAGGATATTTATAGCTTTGCAGTTAAAGCCCCGCTAAATCCCTGCTATAGCGCATTAGCGCTCTTCAACCACTACGCTATTTTAATTTAATGCTATTAAATAGTAAATCCACTTTAAGCCCGCTATTTTCTACCGCACTCGCTAAATGAAGGCTTTTTAGAACCTGCTTGAGCAACATTAATATAGAAAGGTTGATTTGACTAGCTCTCTTTCAAACTAAATCAATAAAGTTAGGGTAAAGACCTAATTTTAAGACATAAGTGCTCAATATAAGTTTGAAATCCATTGTAGTCACCATATCTAGTGTACATAAATCATGATATTCTTCGGTTTTGCTATATATGATTAAACGATATTTCATTTTCCTCCACCAATGATGCGAGAATGAGACTAAATTAACTTTAACTATTTTCTTTTATGTCTTATGAAGCTTTTTACACTTCCACTATTTTCCCCTATATCTCCACTTTATCCTTGCTGTAATTTTTTACACCTTCACCATTATAGTACCGTTAAGCGCTTTAACTACAAAGATTTACAGAAAAGCGAACCAATTTCTATGCTTAGAAGAGGCAAATATGGAAAAGATATTTAACGCTGGCGATCAAGCTAGATCAGGCAGCATTACGAAGAGTAATGTGGCTATTAAAAGGATGATAACATTGTAAATAATAATGAATTTAACAACAAGCTAAAGAACAATAATGTTGGAAGGAAGAAGCAAGATCCAAGGACGCATTTTTGTTTCAACTATGATGGGAAGTACACAGAGTTAAATGACTTCATGGGGAATATATACCTTGCAATGCAAGGTACTATAAGGTATAAGAACTTGCCCCGAGAGAGGATACTAACGAGGAGAAATACTTAGGAAGGTATCATTGGTTTTATAAGATGCATGGCCATAATACCAATGAGTTTAGTCATTAAAAGGGCATAACTAAAGAGCTGAATAGGAAGAAGCAACCCCAGCAGTATGTTAGGAACCCATAGGAAGGTGGGCTAGGAAATATTCAAATGTCGAGACAATCTCTTTGAGGTAACATAGGAGGAACCAGTGGAGAGGTTCCATGGAAGCCAACTCATGCGTTGGTAACTAATACAATTTCTAACGATCTACAAATCGTGGAGAAAAGATGGAATGAAATTGAGCGTAATAGAAGCCCTTTGAAACACGCATCACAAAAGATGTGTTATGCTACCGAGGAAGGTGCTCACACCAAGCAACAATGAAGGATCTTCGTGTTAGTCCATGAGTTGATGGTTTTGATGACAACAACCTTATAATAAGATTATAAAATATAAATACTAACATTATAGTTTAGATATATATGTATATGCAGGATTTAACCATGCAGGTACCAAGAATAAAGACTGTACAGTATAGAGATTCAAGATATCAAGACTGAAGACTCATGAGTATCAAGATTATCAAGAGTTCAAGATTTCAAGATAAGTATTGTAACAACCCTAGATTTTGGCCTATATTTTTAAATTTGACTTTATTTTATTTTGAAACTATTTTAAACTTGTTTTATTTCAAACATTTAATTTTTAAAAATAAATGTTGATTATTATGTGAGTTATAGTTTCAAACTGATATAAATTGAATATTTTACTAAAAGTGAAATTCTGGTCAAAATGTTCAATCTTTGACTTTTAAACTTCAAATTTAAATTATATAAAATCTTAAATTTTATCTTTTATTATGAAAATAGATTTAATTCCATGAATACTGCTTTTTGTTTCGTTGAAAACGGACTTATTTTGTAGAAGTTATGTGTATTTCAATATTGTGTGTAAACTGATGTATTTAGCAATATTGTCTATTTTAAATTATATTTTTCTTTGTCATATTTTATTTTAATATGTGTTAATATGTTATTTTATGTATATTTTTATCTTTTAATAATTTTAAAGTGATAGTATAATTTTTCTAAAGTTTATTGAATTTATTTTCTAATTTTAAAACCTAGTTTCCATTTCTTTGCTATTTTCTTAATTTAGTTATATAATTAAAATTTAATTATTTATTCACTTTGAAAATGTTTTAAAAGTCATTTTTATTTCAAATTTTGTCTTATAATATTTTTAAAATGGAGTAAATAATTATCTAAAGCCATTGGTAATTTTCTTGTAATTTTTATGTCCTGTTGCTATTTTTAAACAATTTCTTTATTCCTATTTCTATTTTTCTCCAATTTAATTATTTATTTTATTTTGGAAATAATAAATAAATTATTTTATTTCAAATTTTCACTTCATAATATTTTTAAAATGAAGTGGATATTTTTCCAAGACTAGTAGTGATTTATTTGTAATTTCCGGACACTGTTTTGTATTTTTAAGTAATTTCTTTCATTCTTTTTATATTTTCCTTAAAATTAATTATTTATTTTCTTATATTTTTACTTAGTTTCGGTTTGTAAAGCATATTTCTGAGTTTATTTTGTTTATATAAAATTAAAAAGAAAAGGAAATGCCAAAGGTTTAAAAAGTTACAAAACTTAAGGCTTTTCACCTTCAAAACTCTTCATTTTCTCAACTCCTCACTTATGTGCATTTTTGGCCGTACAATATGTTTCTTAGCTGTGTATTTTCATTATCTTTCACGTGAAAAATACCTTAGCTCCTCATTTTTCATGGCTTGAGAGATTTGGTAATGGCTTCACTTCCTTTTTCTACTTTTTCTTTTTATTTTCTATGAATTTTGCCTTGCTTTCCCTTGCTTTTTGATAGGCCTCCACTACATAGCCACGGCCACCACACTCTACACTTCCTTCCAGCAATTACCCCCACCTATACTCCAGACCATGACCAAGTCCGAGCCATCCATGGTGACCAAACCCCTCAAAAATGCAACCTATTGCCAAAAAACAATGCTATTTGACCACTACTTGTTCATATCCTTCAACCACCACCCTAACCATCACCATAGCCGCCACCACTCCTCTGACCTGACCTCTACACACCCCTTTCCACCACTGAACAGTCATGGTGCACCCAGGCCGAGCCATAACCCCAAGGTCGAGCCTTTGTTCTGACCAAAAATCACACTATTTGCCTTAAAACTCTTCACATCTTCATATATAAACTTCATCACCATATTCCACTACCTAGGTCGTGCATACACATGACCAAAACCTGAGCCAAACTTGTTCAAACCATAGCTAAATAACACCCCTAGGCCATGTCGAATAGAAGAGAAGGCAAGGCAAAAGACTGTGTATTCGTATCTCTTTTTATTTCAAAGTTATTGAGTTTTAAAGTGTATTGAATTGTGTTGTTTTGATTGTTTGTTTTGGGTTGTACACAAGAGTTGTAGCTTGGATTCGCTCTCCACTCAAGTCCGTAATCGTGTCATCGTGCTTTGTTTTCTGTTGTGCCTTTGGTTTTGAAATCTTCAGCAATTAGAGGTGAGTAAATCTCACCAGACATTTATACTTATACAAATGTGAATTGACACCATTTGAATGTGTAGAACTATTATGTGATGTTATAACTGCCTGTGATCATTTATTTATGATGTTAAACTTATTTACCTATCATATCTTCTGTTATTTTTATATGTTATTAACTGTTCATTTATATCTGTTTATCACACTGCAAGTTCCCTGTTAGTATAGAAATCACTATGGGTTGAAATGATACATACCCGAACGGGCTTTAGAATAAGGAAAAATCGTTATGGGCTGAAATGATAGGCCTGAGCGGTTTTTATTTATTTATTATATTACTTGGGATTGCGGGTTTGAAATGATAAAACCCGGTTTTTCTTTGTAAACTGCGGATTGAAATGATACATATCTGTATTACTTGACCTAGGCTAGAAAATTGTATACAGACCCGTGGTTTATATATTTTTCTAAAATTTTTAAAATATTTTTAAAATGTAAATATTATGATATTTTGATTTAAAATTTATTAAAATGATTTCTATAAAATATTTGTGATTTTCTACAAATTAAATAAGTGAATTAAGTAAATGGTGAAGTAGAATTTGAAATATAAGTTAATTTTGGAATTTATGATTTTGTTTATAAATGGAATTTATGTAAAGTAAGAATATATGACAAATTTGATTTAAAAATGAATTTAATGATTTTATTAAGAAATAATGATTTTATAAAGTGTTAATGATTTTGTATAACTTAAAATATGAAATAAATGAATATTTAAGCTGAATTTGGAAATATAACTTAAATTGAATTTTTGTGGAATTTGTTTAAAAGTGAAATATTAATTAAGTAAAATAAATGGAAATAAGTTATATTTTGGAAATTTAAACTTAGTTGTTAAGTTAATGAAATGAAAATTTAATTGTTATTTAATTTGATCTTTGTATGGAAATTTGACTTTATAAAATCATAGAAATAAACGTATTTAAATGATTGTTTTTAAAATGTGAAATTATATGATTTTATAAGTTAAAATGATTTATATTAAAAGTTAATTATGTGTGAAATTGTAAATAAAACTCTGAATTTGATTTGATAGCATTTTTGAAATGTAATGTAAAGATATTACAGCATTGGAAAATGCTGTAGTTGTTTTAAATGAACCAAATAGCAAATTTGAACTAAGGATTATTATAGCACTTTGTTAGTGCTATAGTGGTTAAATTTAACTAAGATTTTAATTGAAACTAAATTAAGATATTACAGCATTTTAAATGCCGTCTTTTGTTAATGAACTGTTTTTAAACATAACATTTCGTAGCATTTTCTAAGTGTTGCGAAAGTTGAATTTTCATTGTTTAATAACTTCAAATGAATAAATGATCTTTGAAAAAGATTAAATTTTGGGAATTAAATATTTAATTATTAAATATAATGAATTGACTTTAAATGATTTAAATGGAATAGTTGATTTGGGAAATACAGCTGTTTTGAAATGTGATTAAATGGTATTTAAATTTAAATTAAATAGATGATATTTTGAAATGAATTTGAAATGATATTAAATCTTGGAATGAATAATTGAAGTTTATATTAGTATGAAAAATATTGGGTTTACTTGTAATTTGAATCTATTTAAAAGATATTGGACTTATGAAATATAGGATAATAAAGCTTTGGAATTTATTTTATAATTTGAATAGTTATTTTGTGGATTAAATCTATATTTGAAATTTATAAAATTTGAAATGGTCTATGGAAATTTAATTGAAATAAATGATTGAATTGAATTGAAACTTTGGAAATTTTAATACTTGATTTGAAAGTATAATAATTACACTTTTAAATGGTTTAAATGAATTATTTTGATTGAAATATAAACTATTTAAAAGGTGACATGAAATGATAATAAATGAATTATATCTTTAAATTTAAAAGGTATTTAAAGTTGAATATTTAGATTTGAACTCAAATGATATTTTGGTATATTAAAATGATTTGAAATGAAGTTTGAAAGGATATGATATTTTGATATATTAAAATGATTTGAAATTAAGTTTTGGAAAGATTGATATTTTGATATATTAAAATGATTTGAAATGAAGTTTTGGAAAGATTGATATTTTGATATATTGAAATGATTTGAAATGAAGTTTTGAAATGATATGATATTTTAAATATATTGAAATGGTTTGGAATTGATTTAATCTTTATTTTGATAAAGATTTGGATTTGAAATGATATTCTATTTTGAAGTATAAACTGTTTTTAAATTATAACCACGGGTTATAATAACGATTGGTTGTTAAAGAGACCGGGATCGGATATGGACATACTCTCTGTCGATACCGAAAACCACTTTGACAACTGTGTACGCGGTGGAGTTTCCAGAATGAAGTAGGATGGTGGCGACGATCCTAAGGTATATATACGTGGACCCAACTCCTGTGAGTTGGCATAAGGTGGCTAAAACAGGAGCGATCTCGGACCAGTGAGGTAGCACCTCTTATCAGACACACTTCTTCGATACCATTCTATTACTTGTGATTGATTTGGTGCGCACCCTTGATTTGGGAGTGTTGTTCGAGGTGGAGCGGTAGTGGCTGCTATGCGTTTCCATCAGTCCGTGTGCGTAATTGGTATATCTACCCTGGCATTGTCTTGTGTGCCGTGTCACCTACCATATCGAGCCCACTACGATTTTGGTTTAAAGATCCGACCACGTTAAGGTTCACCATCCCCTTAACGCTATTTTCTATATGATTATACTTTACTAATTAGACACTACTGTATATAGCGTATATTACTACATAGTAATAGTTTAATGGATCCTTAAAGAATGGGCGATCCCAAGCATTCTTTAAGTTACTTGTACCTTATTACAGTTCCCTTGAGTTTGTTTACATTATATAAGTATATATTGTCCTGACTCGAGTGTTTGTATTTTTATTTACGCTCGGGTCAGCCTGAGTTATTCACAGATTTGGATTTCCACTCTCTTGGAGATTTGAATCGCTGGAGATTATCTGCTTGTCATGTCCTATCTATTTCAATTCTGTTGTTCTACTCAGCTTGTACTTGGTTATTATATTGAGACTTTTGTCGTATTCTATTTCTTCTGTTATATCTTATGTAACTCTGATATATTTATATAGTAGCTTCATGAACTACTATTTCTTTTACTTCCGCTGCATTATTTTACTCTGTGTCTGTGATTATATTTATTTACTGTATATTCTGAGATTTGCCAAATTTTATTTACAACGCGGTATTTTGAGCATTTCAATTCCAGCATGAGTGTCTACCTATACACTTATAATGGATGCGAATGGTTGAAAATATCGGGTCGTTACAAGTATTGAGTCTAGAATTATGTTAAAACTTCACAATAGCACTGAAATCTTCACTCCGTTTTTCTTTTGGGATGGAACCCATTTCTACCTTTTAAGTGGCTTACAAACCCACGACAAGTAGCTTACAAACCTACGACAAGTGGCTTACAAACCCACGAACATCCTGGTTTTGTACAAGTTCTCGAGTCCTGACATGATGAGATACTCTACAGGAAGAAGCTTGCAAAACTCCTTCAAAATGTTTTTTCAAAACAACTTCGGAATGTTTTTCAAAATTGTTTTTCAAAATGTTTTAGCCTTAAAAATTATCTTTTCAAATGATTTTTCAAAAAGATGTTTTAGCCTTAAATATTCTTGTTTTTAAACTTCGTTTGTTTTAAACTATCTTGTAATTATAATATATTTATACTTAGATTTAAATATAAAATTATAGTAAAATTATATATATTGTTCTCTATATTTATCTATGTATTTTATCAATAGTCAAGTATATTTATAAAGTTTAAAATAGTTTTAATATAAGATAAAGGTTATTTTCAAAGAAAATCAAAACATCAAATTTTACTTTGGGATGTCGACATGCCCTAGTACCCCATGTCGACATAGTGTCAGTTAGAACCACAAATTTGAATTTCAAAAGAAGTGTCTATTCGCTATAACCTTTCACGAATGGACATGACTGTTGTTCTTCTATAAATAGGGGTTAGTTTCAGCGAATTTTATATCAGATTTTCTGGTTTTTCACTTCTCTTCTTCTTCCACATTTTCTTATTCAAAATTCTATCATCACTCTGCCAAAATCAACATTGAATCTAACTAGATCATCTCTGGTTTGATTCTCTATTCAACAAGATCCAAGTGCTATTCAGAGTTATAGGCTTCTTTGTAATCTATCTAGTGAGAAAATGTGTGATTGTAGCCTTGGAAATCAATCAAGCGAGAAAAGGTGTGATTGTAGCTTTGGAAATCAATTGGGTGAACTTGTTGCCCCGGAAATCAAGTATCTCTACCCAGAGGATTGTGATTCTGGAGGGTGTACCTCGTAGCCTTGAAACCGAGGGTTGTAATTGTTGAATTGCTTTTGAAAGAAAATCCGTACTTAGTTGTGCGGGATTGGATGTAGGGTAACCCCGAACCAGTATAAAATCCGGTGTGTTCTTTCCTTTACTGCATTTACTTTACTTCTACATCTGTGTTTGTTTCTGTGATTATATCTGTATTTGAATATTACATACATTTGTGTTCAAATTAACATAAACTCAAAAATATTTAGTAATTTCTTATAAAAACTATTCACGCCCCCTCTAGTGTTATTCCTAGCCTTAAGATCCATATTCTGCATTCCTCACATTTGGTATCAGAGCAAGGTTTTCAAAAGTTTCATAATCTGATTTTTGAAAAAGTTTTTTTAAAAATGGCTATGTTTAAGAAATCTGTTAATGCATGTTTAGAAATATTCAGATCATCATTGTCTTTTGAGTCTGCATATAATCAATATTCAAATACAAGTTGTTTACTAAGATTGTTTGATATGCAGGAATCATGCTTTATGGGAATTGAGGAATCAATCCAGAACAAACAAACTGTGCAGATCAAAAAGAACAAATGGATACTCGATAGTGGATGTTCTAGACACATGAATGGGAATCCAGATATGCTAAATGATATAATATACAAAGACGGAGGACTGGTTAACTTTGGAGACAATTCAAAAGGTTATGTGATCGGCATCGGTAAAGAGAAGAGTTATGTCTAATGACTGTTGGTTAAAAGATACAAGATAATCATTCATCGATCAAGAAGAACAAATGGATATATAATGGAAATCGACAAATAAATGGGTACCAGATCAATTCAAAACTTTGGGTTATCATCTACAACTTGATTTGATACTGTACTTCTCTCCATCTGCTTCGCAATGTCACTGGTTTCATGTCAATCCGTCAAGAAATGACCAAGTTATGGTCAAATGAAGTTTTGGTGAACAAAGAGAAAAAGAAGGCAAAACTGTCAAAGGTATTCTTCAAAATGCATCCAGAGATTTGAGTATTTTGTTCCCACTCATTTTTAGATTGTAGTTCTTGTTCTCGCGGTCGTTTTGATGGGTGGATCATCAAATTCCGATCAAAATTGAGTGAGATATGACAGTTTGAAGTTGGCTATCCAAAACTAAAAAACAGTGTACGGGATCTTCTACATTTATTCTACTGTTCGGCCTGTTGCATCACAATACCATCCAAATTCGACACCAAACTATTACTAGATCGTAGCCCTTGCCTTCCTCTTCGACTTGTCGCTGGTTTCATCCAATTTCGTTAAGAAAAGAAGGAGATATGCCTTTTAGAAGTTTGATAGTATATAGAAAAACGAGAAGAAGATGAAGAGGAGGAATTTTTATGAAAAGTGGTGACCGTTGGGCCTATTTATAGTGGTTGAAGTGTCCATTCATTCAAAATTTGAATTCAAAGTTTTGGCGCCAAGTTGGTCAATTTACTAAATCATCTGTATCTTTCTCATACGGTCTTCAAATTCAGCATATGAATATACTACGCTGATCAGAAAAACGAGCCCGTCGCAATAGAACATATCTCATCGTCAAATTAAGAAAGATATAAATGCGTGGTTCACAACAATGGAGGAACAACAAAGTTAGAAAGATGGAATGCAAAAATTGGTACGCTTTACTATTATTTCATCTTTATTGTTGCATTTAGAAATATATATCTATGCATTTTGTTAGGTATAAAAATTTATCTCTTTTATAAGTTTTGATATTTTGGTCCATATATCGACACACCATAGTATAAATATCGTTATACAAGTCTAAATTTTTAAAAGTCTTTTAAAACATGTTTTCTTTCAAATAAAATCTACAACTAATTTATTACAACTATACTAAGTAGAAAAGCATACATTCATTCATGATTTCAACTTTTCTAATTTTATTTTTACTTCTCATACTCTATTTCTTTTAAGATACTAATTTTATATTTTTAAGAAATTAGTAGAATGAATTTAGAATGTTAGAATAAGGCTCTATTTATATATTTCTTCAATTAATAAGATTGCACCACATCACATGACCGGAATTTTAGATAGCATTTCTAAAATGCTTCTTTTCTTCTATAATGTTTTGTAAGTACTGCAAATTCGTTTTTATAGCATTTCTGTGCTTTGAAACGCTGTAGAGTTTCAGAAACTTTACACAACATTTGGTAAAAGCTACAGTTTCTATTTTATAATGTTTTGAATATATTTTATTGCAAAAACTTTTTATAGCATTCTATAAATGCTGTCTTTTCTGTTTGAAATTTTAAATTATAAAAAATGATATTTAAACTAAGTATTTTTCTCTATTCTTTTTAGAGTTATTTTCTAACTTATATTAGAATATTTAAAAAATAATTTCATGTTTAAATATTTTTTAATTAATTAAATTTTTTAATGTAAGAAGCCTTAATGTAACACATGTTTATTTTAGTTTTTCAATCTTTATTATTTTATTTAATATTTCATTATGATATTTTTTAAATTTAAAAGATGTTTAAACATGTTTCTAAATATTTAAATCAATAATAATTTGATATAAAGGTTTTAATTAGTAAGTTAAGAACATGGAAGTTTGGATTCTTAAAAAAAAATCAACCAAGTTAATAAAAAATCATTTTAAATAAATTAAATAATTAGGGTATTAATTTTTAAAAAACCATATTTGATCATATATGCAGTTTAAAGTCCATATTTTTTATCAATTTGATTTTGATATTGAGTGTGATTACTACCTTTCATGAATATGTTATAGTTTTAATACCATTTATTACCTTTAAACTCTTTCTTTACAACTCTTTCAGTCCCATTCATTAGTTTCCTTAACTTAAGTCTAGTAATTGGTGTGTTTTACCTTTGTTTGGTTGAAGTGTTTTATAATAAATAGTTTGATATATGTATACATACATAGACACACACACACACACACACACACACACACACATATATATATATATATATATGCTTGTCAATTAGATATTACTTATCACTCATGTTTATCTTATAATCTGAATGTCACTTACCGTAGTATATATATATCATCATACCATTCTGCATATTATTATTTTTTACTTCATTATCATTTTGTTACATATTACATATCATTATGCATCCTATTTCATATCACATTTCATTGCATATTACATCATAAATTACAATGCATGAAATATCATAATCATTTGCATCACAAGTTGCACTTCATTCTGCATATCATCTCATGCTACATTGCATATGTCATACATTTCATACTGCATTACAAACTACATATTGCATACATGTATACATAACGAGTGTATGTTATTTAGGAGGAGTTTGTAGTATTGTCTTATAATATAGGATTATTAGTTTTTGATGTTTTGTTTGACTTGATTGACTTGTTTGACTTGATTGATTTGTTTGACTTGTCTGGCATGATTGGTTTTGATGAGTGTGTTGAAATATACTTAATAAATAATTTATGTTCTTATATTTGATTTCTAACTATTATAAGCATTATCATAGATTCTTAGTTAGGATAGTTAGTAATTTAGGATTAAGTTCTAGTTTTTAGAGTTAAGTGTTGATTATTTATGATAACACTTTCATTAAAATCACATGTTATATAGTTTAAGGGGGAGTTTTATAGTTTTATGGTTTTAGGATGGTTTTTGTTGATGACAAAGGGGGAGAAATATAAAATAGGGTAATTAGGCATAGATTAAGGGGGAGTTATTAGTTTTAGGGGGAGTTATTGGATAGAAGTAATATTTTATAAACAAAGGTTGTCATCATCAAAAAGGGGGAGATTGTTAGTCCATGAGTTGATGGTTTTGATGACAACAACCTTAGAATAAGATTATAAAATATAAATACTAACATTATAGTTTAGATATATATGTATATGCGGGATTTAACCATGCAGGTACCAAGAATGAAGACTGTATAGTATAGAGATTCAAGATATCAAGATTGAAGAATCATGAGTATCAAGATTATCAAGAGTTCAAGATTTCAGGATAAGTATTGAGTCTAGAATTATGTTAAAACTTCACAATAGCACTGAAATCTTCACTCCTTTTTTCTTTTGGGATGGAACTCATTTCTACCTTTTTAGTGCCTTACAAACCCACGACAAGTAGCTTACAAACCTACGACAAGTGGCTTACAAACCCACGAACATCCTGGTTTTGTACAAGTTCTCGAGTCCTGACATGATGAGATACTCTACAGGAAGAAGCTTGCAAAACTACTTCAAAATGTTTTTTCAAAACAACTTCGGAATGTTTTTCAAAATTGTTTTTCAAAATGTTTTAGCCTTAAAAATTATCTTTTCAAATGATTTTTCAAAAAGATGTTTTAGCCTTAAATATTCTTGTTATTAAACTTCGTTTGTTTTAAACTATCTTGCAATTATGATATATTTATACTTAGATTTAAATATAAAATTATAGTAAAATTATATATATATATATATATTGTTCTCTATATTTATCTATGTATTTTATCAATAGTCAAGTATATTTATAAAGTTTAAAATAGTTTTAATATAAGATAAAGGTTATTTTCAAAGAAAATCAAAACATCAAATTTTCCTTTGGGATGTCGACATGCCCTAGTACCCCATGTCGACATAGTGTCAGTTAGAACCAAAAATTTGAATTTCAAAAGAAGTGTCAATTCGCCATAACCTTTCACGAATGGACATGACTGTTGTTCTTCTATAAATAGGGGTTAGTTTCAACGAATTTTATATCAGATTTTCTGGTTTTTCACTTCTCTTCTTCTTCCATATTTTCTTATTCAAAATTCTATCATCACTCTACCGAAATCAACATTGAATCTAACTAGATCATCTCTGGTTGGATTCTCTATCACTATCTCAACAAGATCCAAGTGCTATTCAGAGTTATAGGCTTCTTTGTAATCTATCTAGCGAGAAAAGGTGTGATTGTAGCCTTGGAAATCAATCAACCGAGAAAAGGTGTGATTGTAGCCTTGGAAATCAATTGGGTGAACTTGTTGCCCTGGAAATCAAGTATCTCTACCCAGAGGATTGTGATTCTAGAGGGTGTACCTCGTAGCCTTGAAACCGAGGGTTGTAATTGTTGAATTGCTTTTGAAAGGAAATCCGTACTTAGTTGTGCGGGACTGGATGTAGGGTAACCCCGAACCAGTATAAAATCCGGTGTGTTCTTTCCTTTACTGCATTTACTTTATTTCTGCATTTGTGTTTGTTTCCGTGATTATATCTGTGTCTGAATATTGCATACATTTGTGTTCAAATTAACATAAACTCAAAAGGATTTAGTAATTTCTTATAAACACTATTCACCCCCCCTCTAGTGTTATTCCTAGCCTTAAGATCCATATTCTGCATTCCTCACACTTCGGTGTCATCGTCTTCTGGAAACGAGATGCTGATAGGGTCAAAGCTCCAACCTTCCACCCAATGATGATCGCGGCTATCATTGGGCCGGCTATAGTTCATAGAGTGTTGATTAATTGCAGAAGCTCGGTAAACATACTTTTCTAGAGGGTATTCTATGTGATGCAATTCAGTAAAAAAGATTGTGCCTTGTAAATCCCAAATTTAATGATATCTAGAAAGGCAACATCTCCGATTGGGTGCATCAAGTTGCTCGTGCGGTTGGGAAATAAGCCCCAAAGGGCGATACATATACAGAATTTTTGTGTAGCAGACGGATATTCCACCTACAATGCCTTTTTGTTCCGATCGGCCCTTTCTGATTTTATGATTGCACTTGCTTCATGGTGCTTGATGATGAAATTCCAGATGGAAGGATAAGTGGGGGAAATCCTTGGGGACCAAAGTACCGAATAAGAGTGTCATGTAGCGAAGCTAAGGGAAGCACGATATAAAGAAAAAGGGAAGAATACAGAGAAGGCTCTCCATATTAAACCTTAAAATGCATTAGCAACTACTATCTGTTTCTCGGGCTAGGTCCACTAGCGACCAATATAAAGTTATGTACTAATGTAAAGAGTTAGAAGAGGCTAGGGTGGGATTGGTGGAGCTGATGGATGAGATCTAAATGGATGAAGATGATTTGACAAAGAGTGTTAAAATTAGGTCTCAACTCAGCCTGAGGATGAAAAGGGAACTAGCAGGGTTTTCGAGAGCGAACAAGGATGTGTTTGCATGGATCCTCTGACATATGCAGGATTTCACCTAAATTTGCATGCTATGCACTAAACGCCAACCAAGAATTCGTTCCTGTAAAGCAAATGAGATGCAGCATGGAACCAGAGAGATTCATGTGTTAAAAGAAGAAGTGGATAAGTTCTTGGATAACAACTTTATCTGATTTGTACTCTACATAGAATGTGTAACATCCCCCACTTCGGAACCCGAAAATGAACTTCGATGATGTCGTAGTCATCACCGGAATTATTTTGCGACAAATTGGGATCAATATAAAATTTTCACAAAACTAAGTAAAAAGATTAGTAATATAATTTCATTACATCAAAAAGTTTTACAAAAGTCGTTACATCATCATTAACTCATCTTGCTCCCACGCAGGGGTAAATATAAAATAAAATAAAATAGAGTGACATGCCCGACATATATGGATGCCGATATAGAAAATTAACCAGTTATAAATTCTAGTTTTGCACAGAGGAATTTCAGAATAACTTTTATTTGCAAAATAAGCCTTCTGCTTCGTCTTCTAAGTCTTTATTCATCTTTTTCAAAAGTTTCCCATCTATACCATAAACTTAGCCCACTCTAATGTGTACCGGTGAGTTTATGGTAAATAATAAAAGCACGGGTCAGACATAAAGCCTGGTATGAGTAATACTTTACCCTAAGCAAACAACCATATAGTGAGGCTATGCCGCTAAAGCACGGAATGGGTTTACCCCTCACTATTCCAACATCATCAATTATATCATATTATGTAATAATATCAAATCATAATCAAACATAAATCATCACTTTCAACATAAGTGTTAGATTCCCTTTACAACATTTCCAACTAATTTCAATAGTTGGTTCATTTTTAAATTTTCCACTTAGGCCTTACTCTTACCGTTCAATAAGAGTACTAAACACTTAAGGTTGTCATTTAGGTGTATTATCTGAATTTACCTCAAATGTATCATGAATAAATTATTATGTTGCCACCAAGCCCTTCCACCACCCATCATCGAATATAACGCCGCGTTCATAAAAACGGTTTCCACACAAGTCATACACCAGTATTCATCAAATATAATGTCGTTTTTAGACAAACGTTTGTCACACAGGCCTTACACAACCAATAATCAAATGTAATATCATGTTTAGGTAAATGGTTGCTATACAAGCCTTACAACATCAATAATAAAATATAATGTCGTGTTTACACAAACAATTACCACACAGGCCTTACACCACCAATTGTCAAATATAATGTCATGTTTAGGCAAATGGTTGCCATACGGCCTTACACCACCAATCATCAAATATAATGTCGTATTTAGATAAACGATTATGACATAGGCCTTGCACCACCAATCATCAAATATAATATCGTGTTTAGACATATTAGTGCCACAAAGGCCTTATATTTACATTTTCATTATTTCTATTGATCCAACGTACCATCACATAGCTTATTTTAGCCTAGTCTTAGTTTTCATTATTTAAGTAAGTTATTTCATTTTAACTCGTTATTCTCTATGGTCATTTCATCTTTATGGAATTCTCATCCATCACTTAGGAAGATGGCTTCCTAAGTGCTACAAAAAAGTTCATTTATTTACTTAGAATTTCTTAGCATCATTAGCTATTAAAACTTCTCAATACATAGCCACTGCAGCTTAAAGGCTAATGCAAATTGATCAATTTTACAGCTATCTCAAGTTGACAGTAAACTATAGAAAGATCATAAGTTTTATAGCTATCTCAAGTTGACATTAAGCTACTCTAGTTGATAACTCTAGTTGATATTAATATATCTCCAGTTGATATCTCTAGTTGACATTAAGCCGTCTCCAGTTACTATTCCTAGTTGATTTGAATCTATCTCTAGTTGATATCTCTAATTGGTATGAGCTATCGCAAGTTGATATCTCCAGTTGATATCTCTAGTTGACACTAAGTTATTGCAAGTTGATTTCTCCAGTTCATATCTTTAGTTGAAACTAAGTTATCACAAGTTGGTATCTCCAGTTCATATCTCTAGTTGACACTAAGTTATCGCAAGTTGATGTCTCCACTTGCTACCAGCTATCACAAGTTGATATCTCTAGTTGATATCAGCTATCAAGTAGATATCTTTAGTTGATATCAGTTATCTCCAGTTGATATTAAGCTATTGCAAGTTGATATCTTTAGTTGATACAGCTACCACAATTTGATATCTCAAGTTTTATCAGCTATCAGAAGTTGATATCTCCCCTTGATATTAGGCATCTCCAGTTGATATCAGGTATCTCCAGTTGATCATAAGCTATCACTAGTTGATATGTCCAGTTGATATCATCTATCACAAATTAATATCTCCAGTTGATATCGGTCATCGCAAGTTGATATATCTCCAGTTGATATTTGTTATCGCAAGTTGACATCTCCAGTCGATATCAGCTATCTCCGGTTGATATGTCAATTTATTAATTTACTTGAAAAATATTTTGTTTCCATTCAAAGGAGTTACTTTTCACCTAACCTAGTTAAATTTCAAATTATTATTGGTTTATGCTTTATGCAGCTTTCTTTTTATAAATTATTAGTTTCCTTCCTAATTAATTTATTAATTACCCTTTTTGTAATTAGCTCTTTCTTTTACCAAATAATTCATATAAATTCAAAAATGCATGAGAAAAATATCAGAAATTCACCAAAATTCCTAATCATCGTATTTTATCACATACAAAATTTTCAAACTAAAATAATTATTTTAACATTTTAATAATTCATTTTCGAAATTAGATATTTTCTTAAATTAGTAAATTCATATAAATTCCAAGTAATTTCATAAAATTATGAAATTAAAAATTCATCTTCACATTATTATTTTGCACATCATATAATAATTTCAAGGAATTTGGAGATGGTTTGGTTCACATTTTTCCTTGAACACTTGATAAATCATCATCATTAAATTCCTAACATGAACAAATATTTTTTAATCTTCCAAAACTTATTCATTAGCGTTCAAAATATCCCAAATACATACAATCCTAACCCATACGGGTTTTGAAGGTTTTAGAGAAAGAATTACTCACCTTTTCTTTGGTTAAACTTTATTTAGAGCTTTGCTTCTTTTTATGAATGAAACTCCTTCTTTTCCTTTAAATTTTCTTCTTACGTTCCTTGATAAATATGGTCAGCCTCTCTTTGGTTCATATTTGTTTTGTTTTTGAGCGAACGAAGGAATGAATGAAAGGTGGAAGGTTTAGGGAGTTAGTAATTTGGACTTTGGGCTAAAACCCCATTATAGCCTATTCTTACTAATTCCCCTAACTCTTCATCTTAAATTTATTCCCTTTTAAATAACTTATCTTTATTTTTATCTTCATAAATTAATTTGATTATTTAACTAATTCCTATATTATTGTACTTCAAAATATGTGGTGTTATAGTCTCCCTCCCAATAAGAATTTCATCCTCGAAATTCAAACACGGTAGGATAAAGAACACCATCATTAAAACAATGTGTTCACGGTACAGTAATTACACTAGTTCACCACTAATGGTAAAGCATTAACTATCAACGATAATGTATTAGTACTGCTACTAACAGACAATCACATCATAAAACAAACTCATACTAGCATTACTACTACTCTAAACAACAAAACATATATGTTTAATCATATATGTCAACAAAAATCGGGATAGAGATTTCTAATCTTATCCTTTACCTCCCAGGTATAATCATCGACATCGTCACTCCACTGGATGCGAAAAAGTTTAATAATTTTGTTCCTTAACTCTTTTGTATCACAACCTACTACTCACTTCGGTTGTCTACCATAAGTCAAATCTGGCTCTACAGATAAGTCATCAACTGCCCTCGGCTCCACTGTCGAATTTGGGTCGTGCGCACATTTCCTTAATTGTGATATGCAAAAGACATTATGCACACCCGCTAAAATACTTAGTAACTCTACTCAATAAGTGTGTTTATTAGTTCTCTCGACCATTAAGAATGGTCCTGCATATCTAGGTGCCAATTTCCTTACCTTCCTAAAGCACATAACTCCTCGCATCGGAGAAACCTTTACAAACACATGGTCACCTACCACGAACTCAAGCTCTTTTCTCCTCTTTTCGACATAACTCTTCTGCCATGATTGTGTTGTCTTCATTCTATCATGAATCGGTTCTACCATTTTAGTAGCCTTCCTTACCAAATCAGGTCCCAACACGAGCCTATACCCTGTGTCTAACCAATAAGTAGACAACTTATATAGTCTACCATACAATGCCTCAAATGGTAAGATCACAATGCTCGATCGGTAACTATTATTGTAGGAAAACTGTACCAAAGGAAAATAATCTTTCCAAGATTCTTCAAAGTTCAAAACACATGCCCTTAGAAAATCCTCAAGCACACGGTTCACCCTTTCAGTCTGACCATCTGTCTGTCGATGGTAAGCCATACTCATGTTCAACTTTGTTCCTAATGCACTTTGCGAACTTCTCCAGAACTCACTAGTGAGCAATTAGTTTCTACTATTGACAACACTACTCAGAACCCTATAGAGTCTTACAACATTCTTCACATATAGCTTTGCTAAGCTAGCTGCCGTTCTTATCAACATCACCGGGGTAAAGTTAGCGCTTTTAGTCAATCTATCAACTATTACCCAAATGCTATCATTCACCTTTTTCAACCTTGATAACTCATCGATAAAATCCATGGATACCGAATCTCACTTCCAAGTCAACACCTCAAAATGTTAAAGTAAACCGCTTGATTTCTGACGCTTAGCTTTTACCTTCTAAAGGATGAAGCACCTCTGCACACACTCACTGACGTCTCTCTTCATCCCTTCCCAAAAGAATACTTCCTTCATGTCATGATATATCTTCATGCCCCCAAGATGAATGATGAAACTAGATCGATAGCTTTCTTCCAAGACCCGATTTTCTACATTCGGAACACTCGGTCTTCCTTTCTTCCTAAGTCATCCCTTTAAGTCTACCGTGAATCCTTTTAGATCCTCAACATCTACACACAATCCAAATTGCGTAATTCTTTTGGCTAATAATGGGTCTTCTCTTTGCTTTGTAGCAATTATGTCTATGAGGATTGGATGTACTTCCAAACTTACTACCATCCCTAGATCTCGACTTGGTCCTGCATTTGTAATATAATGCACTCCACAAAAGGTCAATGTCTCTAGCGTCTTCCATTCCTCGATCATGGATAACACTCCATTCCGATGCTTTCTACTCAAAGCATCTGCAACCTTGTTCCCTTTTCCTGTAGTATACTCTATACTGAAGTACTTTGCCACCAAGAATTCTAGCCATCTCTGTTGGCTCTTATTCAGCTCTTTTTGAGAGAATAAATACATAAGGGACTTGTAGTCCATATATAACTCGAGCGGCTCTCCCAAAAGATAATGACTCTAAATTTTTAGTGCAAAAACTATTGCTGCCAACTCCAAGTCATGAGTCAGATATCTAACTTCATGCGGTTTCAACTATCTTGATGCATAAGATATCACATTCCCTTTTTACATCAACACCGCTCCCAACCCTGTTTCATAGGCATCGGTATACACGATCATACCCAGATTTCTCTATGGAATGATCAGTACAGGACATTTGTCAATAATTTCGTCAACTCCTGAAATGACCCTTCACACATATTGGTCCACACGGACTTCACATTCTTCCTAATCAACTTAGTTAAGGGTGTTGCTATACGTGAGAAATCCTTAATGAATCTACAGTAATAGCCACCTAAATGCAAGAAACTTCTTATCTCTACGACCATCTCCGGTTTCGTTCAACCATTAATGGATTCTATCTTCAATGGATCCACCACATTTCCATTCTCCGACACAACATGCCCAAGAAACTTAACTTCTAGTTTCAAAAGGGACATTTTGAAAACTTTGCCTTCAACTTGTATTATCTTAACGTCTCCGACGATAATCTAAGATAGACATCATGGTCTCTCTCATTATTAGAATACACCAAAATATCATCAATGAAGACCAACACCAATCTATCCAACCGGTCGTGAAAAATTCGATTCATAAGATCTACGAAGAACGTAGGTGTGTTAGCCAGTCCAAAAGGCATTACTAACCACTCAAAAGAACCTAACTGGTTCTGAACGTAGTCAATGGAATATTATCCTTTACTACTCTCAGTTGGAGGAATCCCGTTGTTAAATCTAGCTGTGAAATTATTCTTGCACCACTCAACTGATCAAACAAGTCAACTATCCTGGGAAATGGATAATGATTCTTCGTAGTGAGCTCATTCAACTTTTGGTAATCAATATACATTCATAATGTTCCAACCGATTTCTTTATGAATACCGCGGATGCTCCACACAATGACTACTCGGACAAATGAAACTTTTGTGCTCAAGTTCCACTAGCTACTTCTTTAATTCTTCCATCTTTTTGGACCGCATTCTGCTAGGTGGTCTACTAACTGGTTGTGCCCCCGACATCAAGTCTATACGGAACCCAATCGCTCTTCTTGGTGATAATCTCGCTACTAGTTTGAAAACATCTGTAAATTCTCAAACTACCAACACTCTACCAATCACATCCTCGTGTTCCTTCATCATGCACAACATCAATCCTGAGTTCGCATCCATTACATCTAATGCCACCATGATCATTTTTCCATCCCTAGGATTTCTCAAAGCGATGACTCTATCGGCATAAAAGATCCTAGTGTCATCTTACACTAACTAGTCCATCCCAGAATTACCACATTCCTCATGAAGTTAAACACATACGGATTGTAAACAAATAAATGACCACACAAATCAATGACAAGGTCAGTGCACCTTAATCCGAGAGTAGCATACCCACCGATCGGATTAACTACACGTAAAAACGTGACCAAATAGGTAGTATTTAACTCCAACGTATCCACTACATTTGTCAAAATGAAATAATGGGTTGCATTTGTATCAAAAACCACTCTAACTGAAGTACTCGAGATCATACCTCCTAGCACAATTTTCTTCCCTTTCTGTTCAACCGTTGGTCCGACCGACGGTCCTTCCAAAACAAAAAAATTTGGTCGCTTTAACTCGAGACACTCTTTCTTCTTATGTCCGGGTTTGTCACAGATGAAGCATTTTCCTTTCACCACCCCAACCTTGTTCAGACACTTATTAGCATAGTGCCCCTTCAGCCCATAGTTATAGCAAGTTATCTCAGTTATGTCCTTCTGCTCTGCATTTCCTTGAGTCTTTGCTTTCTGTTGTAGGCCTTCCAAATAAGGGGTAAACTTCGTTTTCTTATCTGCCCGAGCCTTCTGCCCCATACCTCGCCTCTCGGTGTACATCAGCTCATACCTCGTCGTAGTGTCTACCACTTCATTGAATGAAAATGCTAGATGAGCCATTGTACAGTCACTCAATCCCAACCTCAATCTCAGATGAACTTGCCTACCTTCTTTCTTGAGGTCCTAATAAGATCAACTCCATACTTGGACAATGCATTATACTTCTGCGCACTCTCCAACGCCATCAAATTCCCTTGTTGCAACTCCACAAACTCCCTGAACATGGCAAACAACATCGGTCTAGGAATATACTATTCTTCAAACATCTCCCTAAACTTTCCCAAGTGGTTCCTTACTTAGAAATCTATGCTCGCATGGTTCCCCACTTGACACTTGCCAGTCCCTTGAACTTCCTAGATACCAACTTCAACTGTTGAACGTCTATTGGCTCTAAGTTTTCGCAAATCCTCTCACACATCACCGGCCAATCACCAGTCTCCAACTACTATTTCGCCCCATCAAACATTTCTCCTCCCAAACTTTTGAAATCCTTGTTCGTCTTTGTGAAATCTTCCCCGACTGGCTGCACCGAGCCCCTTGGTAAACTCTGGGTCCGTGGTGGAATTTGCTGCTATACTACGTTCGCCATAAACTTTTGAAAGAGTGCGTTAATATCCTTGTTTCCTATGGCCAGGACTGATATTTCATTATCAAGTCCAGCACAAACTTCTGGGGCAGCCTCCCCTCCTTGGTCGTTAGTTTGAGTACTGGCAGTTCCTCTACTAATTATTGTTCTTCCTCTTTCTAAAGTCAAACATCTGCTTTGCAGATCCATTCTGGATTTTTGTGTAAGCATGCGTTCGAGTGAATACAATAGTAGAGCGACAGATATATCCACTATATATCGATATCAAAATATAAGTACTTTAGACACACACACACACACATATAGAGTATACCCTCTACAAGTTGTTTATTTTCTGGTTATCTAACTTATACTTAGCTTTATATCACTTAAGGGTCCCATAATCTTGCTTCGAGACAAGGCTGTGACATCCCCCTCTTCGAGACCCGAAAATGAACGCCGATGATGCTGCAATCATCACAAAAATTATTTTTAAGCAACAAAGTGGGATCATTATAAATTTTTTATAATATTACGTAAACAAAGCACCTATTTAACTTTATTACATCAATTTTTTTAAAAAGTTGTTACCTCATCACTAACCTATCTTGTCCCTATGTAGGGGTAAATATGTAATAAAATATAAATAGAGTGTCCTGCCCCACATATGAGGATTCCAACAATGACACTTAACCAATTATAAATTCTGGTTTTACACAGTGGAATTTCTAATAGTTTTATTTACAGAATAAGCCTTCTACTTCATCTTCTAAGTCTTTATCCGTCTTTTCCAAAGTCTACCGTGTATACCATAAACTCAACCAGCTCAAATGAGTACCTATGAGTTTATGGGAAATAATAAAAATGCTAGTTAAACAAAAAACCTAATATGAGTAATACTCTACCCAAAGCAAACGATCATATATTAAGACTATGCTGCTAAAGCATAGAACGGGTTTTCCCCTCACCATTCCAAATTCATCAATTATATCATATTTTGTAATAATACCAAATTAAGATCAAACAAAAATCATCAATTTCAACATAAGTGCGAGATTCCTTTCACAACATTTTCGACTACTTTCCATAGTTTGTTCATTTTTAAAATTTTCACTCTGGCCTTACCCTTTCCATTCAACGAGAGTACTAGGCATTTAAGATTATCATTTAGGTGTTTTATCTGAATTTCCCTCGAATGTATCATAAACAGATTATTAGATCGCCACCATGTCCTTACACCACCCATTGTAACAACCGGCCTCGAAACGGACCTAATTTTGATGTAGTAAAAGCCCGTCAAACCTTAGGTGTCACGACCCACAGTTTCGACCATCGAAAGTCGACACCAAATATATCCACAGTATTCTAATACCGAACATTCAATCACCGGAAAAGCATATTGTTAGGGTAAAATAAAATGTACGAATAGGGGAAACAGAGTCTCACAACGGTTACGTCAATATATAATATAATAAAGATGGTATCAACTATCACTCTAAGATACAAAGTACATCAAAGTTAAAAACAAACCTCATCAGCTGGACATCATAAATTTTCTGAATTTACAATTGCTGATAGGTATATATAATAATACAACAGATAATAAATATATTACGGTAGGTGAACATCCAACTCTACTCCATGAGCTCCATGTCCCACCAACGACGACATGAAAAAATACTTGGACTGACCTGAACATTGTAATAAAATAACACCCGGATCAGTTTAGAAAACCAGCGTGAGAAAGCTCAAGTAATATGATGAACATAAAATAATTCTATGAGACCATGCCGCTAAAACGCAGAATGAGTTTTACCTCACAAGAACAACATCCATAAATGAAAAAGGGAAAACAAATCAGGACAATAATCCTACCAAGTAGGGATGAATACATACAAGATCAAAATCCAAACCTAAAGAATGGACTCAAATGATTAAACATCGAGAAGAGCTCCAGACACTTCTCGATGTAATTAAGAAAACAATTAAAAGATTTCAATCAAATAAAGAATGGAAAATTTTTCAATAATGAATAGAAAGGTGCGCCTCGTTACCGAAAGTATACCTATAAAAAAAGTTTGAGAGGGTCATTTTCTCCTGTGACTCCTCTTCGGAACTCCAAGACGGACCCCGCAAACCTTATCGAGAATATGAGTATTTCACATCTTCGCAAGCATACAACCGAATCCAATCTAGAGTAGATGTGAAGATACCCTAATTTCACATCTTGGATTGACGAAACACAAAAGAAGAAAAGAATGATTCCAAGGTCCAAATCGAAACAAGGAGAATGAATTTATCCAACATGACTAGGAGGGTACGCACCTACACCGAAAGTATGCCTTTGGTTAAAATATACTTCAGAGCCACGTTAAATACGCAACACTCTCGGGAACTTCCAAGCTGGACCCTGTTAAACCCATAGACATCCGAATATACCCACGCCAACGAATGCATGCTACCAACAACTTTCTAAATAAATGTGAATATATCTAAATGGGTGCGACCCACATGGCTTGGTTCCCACTTGCTCTTTAGATTTAGTTATCCATGGTGTTGGGTTCCAACGCTCAAAATGAGCGACAAATCTTCTTAGATTGACGAAGCAAAGGAATGATATCAAAATCGATAGTTAAGAAATCAACTATCAAAAGTAAACGAATGATTGTATATGGAAATTGGATCGCATACACTTGTAACCAATAAAGTGTCAAGATTCAAAACATTTGATTTTTACCTATGCTTGATTTTCACATCACAAATATTTGTAAAACACTTTAAAAACACTTTTTAAAAATATTCTTTTAAAGGAAAAAATTATATTTCTAAGTGCACTAAAAAGTTACACCTAGCATTGTTTATAATCATTCCTTTTTAATGATTTCCACATTTATAAACTCTCATTTAGAAATTTAAAAACCACATTAATTAAGAGAATAAATCAAGTTATAATCTTTTTATATATTTAAACATCATTAATTATTCCAAAAATAGTAAATCAAATTTATTATCATTTATAAATTTAAAACAACTTAAATTATCTTGAAAGCTAATAAATCAAATTTGTAATCACTTATGAATTTAAAACAACGTTAATTACCTTAAAAGATAATAAATAAAATTTATAATCATTTATAAATTTAAAAAAACGTTAATTATCTTGAAAGATAATAAATCAAATTTATAATCATTTATAAATTTTAAATAACTTGAATTATCCTGGAAGAAAATAAATCATATTCATAATCTTTTATGAATTTAAAACTACATTAATTATTCCGTAGGAAAATAAATCAATTTATAATCTTTTATAAATTTAAACCATTTTAATTAACTCAAAAGATGATTAATCAAATTTATAACCTCTTTTTAAATTTTATTCAATACTTATCTTGTATTTTCAAAATTCATAAAATATTTGAAAATATAGTTTAAACAATTTTCGAAGTGTGAAAACGGGACCAAACATTTATTTAGTAAAATACAAGCACAAGATCAACATAGATAAGGGGTTTAAGGAGATGATATTTCACAAGTGAGGTTATAGCGAAAATTGCTATACCGACACTTACACAATTCACACAGTATGTCCCAAATATTTCAACTAAACATCAATATAAGCAAAAAAAGAATATAAATAAGATGCAGATAACAGTAAATAAATAAATAATGGCGAGAAACCCCTTTAGATCTCTCTACAAAGTCCCATGTAAATCTCACATATGTATGTATGTTTTTTTCGAAGTATTCCGTAACAACCTATTCGCTGCGTAAACACTCAGACCACTCATTTTTGTCCCTTGTAACAAAATGGTTATTTATGTCATTTGCTATCAAGCAGGAATTCAAATCCAAACAGACAGTCGAATAATAATAATATTTTTACTTTGTAAGCACAGAACAGTGATTTATTATGCTCGATAGATGTCCAAATAACCTATTCAACTTAATTATAGCAGAACGGAGTTTTGTTCTGCTAAATAGATATCCCAAACAAAGTACAACCAATTTAACTACGTTAAAGGTAATCAAATTAAATCACTATAATTTTGTCACTAATCTACACTTCCTTAAAACTATCAATTATCATCCAAGAATTCAATAACATTCTATGACATCATAGATATCATATAGTTTAAAGGTTTGTAAACTCATCGAAATTCCAGTTGACGTCGAAGCATTTCGGTTTGGGCTAAAATCCGACAGCATTTGATTTTAGCCCAAATTTCACTAGCTCCAAATTTAATGAAGTCAGTTCCAGCGTAAAGATATTGTCGATACAAGTCCAATGTAAACGATCGCATCCAAGTCCGACCTTGTATGAGCAAGATATTTAATTAATAAGATTTTGAAATTAAATTATTAATTAAATACTTAATCACTTTACTAAATCTACAAATCCAACTTTAATACAATTTAAATCAATCTTCCTCAAGCACTTCCCTCTAAAACGTGCACACAGTAACCTGATACCCAAACATCCCCATGGTCAATCCCTCTACCTTGGATTTCTCCCAATCTACTCGATGAATCGACTAGTCGTTTATGCCAATCACCTCCACTACGCGCGGGCTCAATTCCGGACACCTTCATCTCAAGCTCGAATGCCTTCTAGTATTCATGACCTGGCAGCGGGTATTGTCGAGATCCCTAGATGTCGCATCACCCATATGGTGATCGATCCACTCCAAAATGCAGCCCCAAATGCTTCTTCGCCCGACGAATTCAAAAACAACCTCCGATTCGCCTAACTTTGCCTAACTCACTCAAAAAATGGAACCCTAATCTCGATCCAAAGCTCCGCTACGACTGCCGATCATCACAAATCATTGCTGCAACCAATACAATGCATACAAGATTGAAGATCAAGTGATTTTGATCTCAAAGATATTTGTTTTATGATTTTTAGACGAGTATGGGATTTAGTTTCAATTTTTTTAAAGATGTGACCATTTTTATATTTACTGGAAGTTGAAAAAAATCAAAAAGAAAGCGAGTGTGAAGTGATTGGCCGAAAGTATATGCACAAGTCACTCTCCTACCCTCTAACATAAGTTGAAATCTTTTTAAGCTAACCAAAATTTAAAAGCCACACGTCACATAACCATAAATTTTTTTGAAATTTTGATTTTTTTTAAAAGAGTTTAAAAAATAAAGTTTTTGCGGTACTCCGCTACCCATATCTGTTCGCATATGAACCGCGAACGATAGAAACAAAAATATGATCGTGCACCAAATGCGGCACGATCACAAATCAACAATAAAATACATAGATTATTTTGTATGTGAGATTTCATAAATACCTTCATTTGCCGAAAAATCATCAAACGACAATTTAAATATTTTCTAAATTAAAAATTATGGAAAAATCCAATAATTCATTTAAAAATACGTCAATAAAAATCAAGTCATTTTATTAACAATTGACTGTTATTTATTCGAACTATTTGTTATTATAAATAAATGTACAAAACGAGTTCACCATTATTATTTATTAATTAAAAGGAGTTAAATAAGGCTATTAAATCCATTTAATTAATATTTAAATCTCAGTTCAAATACTTAAATAATCACTGTATTTGAATATACGTTATTTAGATTTTCAAACATCGATTATTTCAATAAATTAATTAATTAAATATTAAAAATCAAAACGATAAAATTTCTTGGATGTTACATTAGGCCTATCTCAAGGTAAGCTATTAGGTTGATAAAATTAAAACAATACATGGCACACAGAGCTATCTATCTATACTTTCAGAATCTTAGAGCGGAATGGATAAAATATAATATTAGAAACAAGTACCCATTTCACAAACGTAACATGTTAAACACTACAACCTGTTTACATAAAGTCTCCATAGTACAATATCTCATAATAACATAACTATTTGAACTTGGTACACTAAAAATACTTAAAAAGTGTGTGTATATATATATATATATATATATATGTAACTGCCACATGTCCTTAACTCCACGTTCGCCTCCTACAATCAGCACTGCCTCCTCTAACATGTGTGTTGTAATGAGGAGTGGGTCAGAACAACAAATATCTGGTGAAATGGAAACCTCCATCTTTACCATAATTGTACTTGGGCAGTATTATTTAAACAAGAAATATGTCTTACATATTTAAGACCACACCAAATGTAACAGTCACCCTAAATGGTGGTGCTACAAATACTAATAACTTTAAGGGTAAGCCCAAAAGCCTTTCCAGTCTAATTCAAAAATTCTAACGCAACTAACATCAATGATGCAAGAGAAAGCATCCAAACCAATAAATACCCTTTATTGGTGATTAGGCAGATGCTAACATTTAATACCTATAAGATAGGCAGGTCCCCATCCTTTGATACCTAACTATTTCCAAATTCTAACGCAGCTATCGTTAACAATGCAAGAGAGAGAACCTCCAAATCACTTATACCTCTTTCATGGGACTTAGGCAGCTCTGACCATTTAAGACCTATAAAATAGGCAGGTCCTCGTCATTTAAGACCTAACTCAAGGTGGGTCCCTTCATGATTCTCACTAGCTGACATCGTAAGAAATCCCATCAGGTCACTTAATGCTTCTCCTAAAAATAGGCAGGCCCTACCTTAACCACTTAATAACTCAAACTCGAAGTGGACCCCTCCGAAGGATTTCACCAACCGCATCCAAAACGCAATTTATGACCCATAACACACTCTTGACGTCTCACATTAGTTCGACTATTCATAGGTACTGGTAGCCAGACTAACTGGGCAGGTTTTCCCCACAGAATTGGGACTAATCTCACATCCACTGTGGTTGTTTATTATAGGTAATGTCCCACATTAGTCCGTAAAGCCACACCGTTGGTAGTCAGATTTAACTGGGCAGATTTTCATGTAGCTTTGGAAAAACCACACATCCATATAACTTAGTCGTAACCTATATGTATATCCACTTTCTGCATACATTATCCTACACGAATAATAATTAAGGCCATGTAAAGTATCCCCTTATTATGCCACTAATTAGGGATTAACTCCATAATTTACAAAAACTTACTTCATACAAATTACTACTATTTATTACCCTATTAATTCTAATCAATATGTTCAATACGCTATAATTACATAATTGTTAACTTTAATAATCAATACGTTAGTATTATGTATACATATTTTTACACACAGAATTTAAAGTCTAATCATTACGTTATAATAATTCGATAATAATTTACTTACAAGGTAATTTGAAATATCAATCTCATACAAATCTACAATTCCAACAAGGACTGCTACTACCATAGCCAAATAAAATAGATTTGTACAAACATGGAATATCTACACTTGTTTCATATTAATACACTATAATCCCTTTTCTATCTTAAAGAACAGTTCATGAGAAATTAGATCGCATATATTCAATTCAACATTTATATACAATATTTTAAAGTGAGAAAGGAATTCCTTATTTATTTAAGTGGTAGAAATAAGCGGTGCATACTACAAACAATTCATTTCATAATTTACACAACATTCCTAATTTATTTTCTTTTTGAACCCTTTAATACTTCAATTCAAAAGAGGAAAATAGGTTAAATTGACCATAGATTATCAAATTCTAACAGCTAATTAGATTCTAATATACCAATACCAAAAACAATTATAATTTGAACATATATAAAGATTGATATTTACTTGGGGAAATTATGGAGGTTTTGGATGCTATGTTTTTGTTTTCAAAATTTCCCAAGGAATATACCAAATCCAAATAAAGACTATTCAATTACAAAAATGTGAAAGATTTAATATTTCCACTTATAGAAAATTGTTTGCTTCCTAACAGGATTTGATTTCACCATACCTAACTCTCTTTCAGATCTTCTCCTTTATACAACAAAGTGAATTGTATATATAGATTAGGTTTTAGAAATTAAAAGATTGAGAGAAGAATGATCGATTCAAATTAGAGATTAGAAACTAGAATTACTTACCACAAAAGTTTACTATTTTTGAAACCCTAAGAGGAAAGATTTTGATAGAGCTTCGCTAACGTTTCCAAAATTTTATGAAGGAAAAGTAAGGGCCTAAGGGTCTATTTATAGAGGTAAGAAGAAACCAAAACTGTTAGATTGAAATCAAACAAATCCGAACCGTTCAAAAATAACAAACCCTAGCCGTCGTTCCCTTATTTGCTTCCCATCGATCGACCGGTCGTGGTTCTGGGGTCGATCGGTCCCCTTTTTCACCGTGTTGATTTCCTTCGTTGATTTATTTCTCATTTTAATTTATTAATTATCTTAATTAATTTAACGTTACACATTAATTTTAACCATTACTTAATCTTTAAGCCTGCCTTAACATTAACATTTCATATTCAAATTTTAAAATTCAAACTCCATATTTTCAAATTCAAATATTTAAATTTTAAATTCAAAACTTCAAACGCCCATACTTTTTCATTTAACTTCGATTTCAACATATTATATATGAAAATTGCTCAGAAAATCACCACAGATGCAATGATTCAACTTCCGTGACCAAATTCCGATGTTTACAAAATTTTCATTTTTAACCTTATTTAGTTATTTAATTTCTTATTAAGTTTTGATGGGTGTTACATTATCCTCCTTTAAAAAGGATTTCGCCTCTGAAATCACCAAGGGAAGATAGCGTAACGTACACTCTACACGATGTTATTCCATTAATTTATTTACAATAATCTATACAACCATCTACTCAACCAATAATGTAATGTGATTATGTATGTAAACATACTATAGGTGAGCTCAATCCTAGCATGAATGCAAGGTCATGACATATAGGCATATGCAAGTACCTAAATATATATAAAATTCTATACGATTGCAAAAATAACTGTAAAAAGTGTAGCAACCATCTCCGACCATCCAATCTATCAACCACGATGCAACCAAAAACCTATATTTTTGGAGAGAAAGGTTTACTAGAGAAAA
This sequence comes from Allium fistulosum, assembly GCA_030737815.1. NCBI lineage: Eukaryota > Viridiplantae > Streptophyta > Magnoliopsida > Asparagales > Amaryllidaceae > Allium > Allium fistulosum. The sequence goes on from CM060908.1 coordinate 943,556,892, forward strand.
GCTCAGGATGAGAAACATTCATCTTTTTCTCGGTTTCCTATATGCTTTCCGCTTGGTTATCTCCCCATCTACTCAAATCAACTTAATTTTCTTCGTTACGAAGCCTCTCAATAAAATGCTCCACTGTGCAGGTGGGAGCACGAAGGGGCGATTGGCTCCGTTTCAACATCTATTAACCGATCAGGCTCTACTACAAAGGTAATGTCTTGTAGACATTTCCTCAAATATGGAACATGAAAGATGTCATGGACTCCTGCCAACTAGTCCGAAAGCTCCACCTAATAAGCAAGTTTTCCATACCCTTTCTAAAATCAGAAAAAGGCCCAAAGAACCTTGGCGCCAACTTCCCAGATGTACCAAACCTCATAACCTTTCCAGGAGGGAAAACCTTAACGAATATCATGTCCCTAACTAAAAGCTCCAATTCCTAACTTCTCCTGTCAGCCTAGGACTCCTAACGGTCCTATGTGGCACTCAACTGCCGCCTCAACATTTTGACCTTCTCCAAGCCCTTCCGAAACCCATGATGCAAACTTTCCATAATTCCTCAAAATTCTTGTTCACCATTTCCGTCCAACTGTTGGTCTGTAGATGGTAACCGGTGCTAAGACCCAAAGTCGTTCCCAAAATAGAATGTAAGACTCCTCAATATTTCCCTAATGAATAAAGGGTCTCTATCACTGATAATGCAAACTGGAACTCCATGTAGTTGCACCACTCCTCTAAAAAAACACTGTTCTAGAGATGCTACAATCCTATTACTTCCAACGTAAGCAAAATGAGCCAGTCTACTATAACCTATATAGCTTCTTTGCTTCTAGGCATTCTCTCTATAAAGTCCATCGATATATGCTCTTATTTCCAAGTCGGAACCTCTTATGACAGTGACAACCTACCGAGCTTGCCTTGCTTAGCTTTAATCCTTGTTACATCAAACATCTAAAACTAATTCTGTAGCTCTTTCTTCATCCTTGACCAATTAGAAAATTCTCTTTATATCCCTATACAACTTATCACATTCAGGGTGAATGGTGATACTCCACAAGCTTTGGGTTTGAAGCATTCTAATCTAATTTTCTTACAAACTTCCAGTCCCATTTTCGGTTTATCGCTAGTTAAGTGTCCTTATGAAATTTTCTAATTTACGATGTTCTTGAGGGTCTAGTCTCATCCCTAAAATTAACACGGTGATAAAATACGAACCATATCAAATGTTTTTTCCCTAAAGGAGACAATTTAGTTATTTCAATCGAAAAATTTTAAAAGAATTGTTTTGCTGAAAGCTACCCTTAATCATTAACCGGTGTTAGTGACGTTGGAGTCCTATTTCTCCTTACCAATTTAAGATGGAGATTCCCAGAATTTCATTCCACCGTTACCTACCTTCCTTAATTTTCCTTCTTAGTTCTAATAAATACTTATTACCCATAATAACTGGTCATTGATGTCAAAATTTACAATCTTTAATCAACTCTTATTTTATCTCTTTAAATCCATTTACCAGCTTCAAAATCTATGTATTATGAGTATTCCACCCTTCCATAAATACCATATTAGATTCCTTAATCAGTCCCTCATTTAATTCCTTTTTATCTTTTATTAGTTACAAATTTATTGCTCATTAAATATGTAATTAATCTCTATCAGTCCCAGTCCTATACTTACTATGTTGTTTATAATTAATACGAGTACCGTTATAAATTACGCTATTTATATGTTTCTTATTCTAATTATTAATTTCTAAACTATAACATTCCTCTCCATATTTTATTTTATTAGAGCTATCCTTCCAAAAAGGATTACCGTTGTAATCTTCTATAAATTAACCACAAATGATATTTTTGCTTTGTTTGAAATTACAAGGGATAAATTCCTTTTCTTTGATTGAAATAGACGGTGTAAACAATGGAAAAGAATATACATATCTTACACGTCTCTTTCCATTTTTGCATACCTCTTGTAAATTCAAATGCCACTCTTTTATACATTTAAGGAATTAGATAATGTATGGAAATTACACGAAACCTGCCCCCAATAAATAAAAATATAGAAATTCATATTCCAATGGCAACCTAACTTACAACTCAATTTTAGATTTGGAATACCTTACAAACTTTACCAACATTCTACAAATAATTACTTGAGATTGATTTTAAATTTCCAGATCAAGTCGTACATTCATTCTTATTTTATTCATATCATGAAACCTTTAACTCTTCTTACTTAGATAGTGATCCCTATCTACTCCATAAAATATAAACTTAAAAATTCACATTACGTTAGTATGCGACATTTGAAATTCAAATTTACAAAAGAATTTCCAGATTTCAAAAGAAAAATTTTAAGCATACCTTTCAAAAGAATTTCCAACTTTCCAAAACAGTTTGGGGGAATTGAATTCTTAAAAATATCTAAACACCATGTTTTATTTTATTCTATATATCATTTACATTTTTATTAAACATTTGGACAAATCCTTCTTAAAAATATTTGAACCCAACTTTTTAAATTTTTCAAAACATTTACCGCTTTGTTCTTAACCTTAAATTCAAAGGTTCTAAAAATTGCTTAGTAGAATAATTTTCCTTTCTCAAATTCTTTCACCTTAAAGACTTACTTAAAAGGTTTTTAATCCAAAACATTCAAAAACTAATTGCTAAATCAAACCATCAAAAATTTCAAAAAGGGTTGCTCAATTCATAAAAGAAGCAAAGTAATTTTCCTTTTTCAAAAACTTTCTACATCAAATATTTGTTCCTTTGAAAGTTAGTCTTTTAGTTCAAAATATTCAAAAACATCTTCTATAATTTCAAACAATGAAAAGTGGAGTAGACACGGTAAACTCCTATCCCAACACTTTCCTATCCCATTCTCATTATTTCTCATATATTATCTCTAACTAGATTGCTAATCATATTTTATAAGTTTCTAGCATTATTCCTATCCAAATCTCCCACAATTACCACTGTTTATATTTTTTATACCTAAATGGCTTCTTTGTAATTTTTAATCAAGTCCCATTTCGATTTTAAAAAGAAGAATTTTAAAGAACTTCCCAATTTATGAAATATGAAAAATCATCAAGTCCAACCTACGCTCTAGTTTACATTTATTTAGAAAAGAAAAAATCCCTCTATCGAAAATCTTTAAACCGAAAACTTTTTAACCCAGCAAATTTTTAAACTAAGATTTTCAAAAATTGAAAACCCTTTTACCAAAAACCTTTTAATTGAAACTTTTGACTTCACAAGTTCTTTATCCAAACCTTTGCCCCAATAAATTTTCTACTTTATGGATTTCTGCAATTCCATTTTTTTTAAAACAATATATCCTTAATAAATCTTTTGAAAAACTTTCCAAAACATTTCAAGAGAGTTTCCAAAGAAAATATTTTTATCAAATCCTTCATTTGGAGTTAAATTTTAGAATATTTTTTAAAACAACAACTTCTTTTATGATTGTCTTCTCTATTGCATTTTCTTCTTCCTTCATCCCTTACTTTCGGATGTTTACAACTATCCTTCCTTATAACATTTTTGTTTGTTATTCACATTAATGTCACTTGGTCTGTATTAAATGGTTATTACCTTAAAGGAAATTTCCTAAAGACATTTATTTACTTATTCAACCTTAATGGTCTCATTAAAATAGTTAATTCCTTATAAATCCTCACTTATTACACATTCATTGTCTATTAAATTTTTTTGAGTTACAACCTTTCAAATTTTATAATCCTATAATTACCTTAACGATGTCTTTAATCAGACCTTTCGTATCCTAATTAAATTATTGTAGCCCCCTATTTATTTCACATTTATTTTCCTATTAATCTTAGAGTTACAATCTTTTCCATTTACATTCCTTGCAATACGACGTCTACCGTACATTGCTTACTCCACTTATTTTTTCCAACCCATAGTCATCTCACCCGTTCTTTTGGGATATGGTCGCAACTACTTCTATGGTCGGAAACTATAGAGTGAATCCTAATTAAGTGTACATATATATTTATATAAAGTATGGTTTTTGAAAAACATTTTCAAAAATGACAACTCCGCCAGTCATACACATACCTATCCCCATTGATCGGGTAACCTATGCTCTTATACTAAATGTAACAACCTGCCTCGAAATAGATCTAATTTCGACCTAACAAAAGCCCGTCGAACCTTAGGCTTATCTCAAGGCGAGCTGTTAAGTTGATAAAATTAAAACAATACACAGTACCTAGAGCTATCTATTTATACTTTTAGAATCTCAAGTGGAATGAATAGAATATAATATCAGAAACAAGTACCCATTTCAGAAACGTAACATGTTAATTATTACAACGTGTTTACATAAAGTCTCCATAGTACAATATTTTAGAATAACATAACTGTCTGAACATGGTACAATAAAAATACTTAAAAAAGCATATATATATATATATATGTGTGTGTGTGTGTGTGTGTGTGTGTAACTGCTACAGCTTCATCTCCACCTTCGCCTCCTAAAATCAACACTGCATCTTCTAACCTGTGTGTTGTAATGGGGAGTAGGTCAGAACAACAAATGTCTGGTGAAATGGAAATCTCAAGCTTTACCATAATTGAACTTGGGCTGTAGTATTTAAATGAGAAAGATGACTTACGTATTTAAGACTATACAAAATGTAACAGCCACCTTAAATAGTGGTGCAACAAATATTAATAACTTTAACGATAATCCCAAAAGCCTTTCCAGTCTAATTCCAAAATTATGATGGAACTAACAACAATGATGGAAGAAAAAGCATCAAAACTAATAACTACCCTCTATTGGTGATTCGGCAGACGCTAACCATTTAACACCTATAATATAGATAGGTCCCCGTAATAGTAACCCATTTCCAAATCTAACACAACAATCATTGACGTTGTGAGAGAGAACCTCTGAACCACTATACCCCTTTCATTGGACTTAGGCAGACTCTGACCATTTATGACTAATAAAATAGGCAGGTCCCCGTCATTTATGACCTAACCCAAGGCGAGTCCCTACATGGTTCTCACTAGTTGACATCATAAGAAATCTCATCAGGTCACTTAATACTTCTCCTAAAAAGAAGCGAATCCTACCATAACCACTTAATACCTCAAACTCGAAGCGTACCCCTTCGAAGGATTTTACCTACCACCTCCAAAATGCAATTCATGAACCAAAACCCACTCGTGGCATCTCACATTAACCCAATCATTCATAGGTACCGGCAACTAGATTAAATGGGTAGATTTACCCTATAAAATTGGGACTAACCTCGCATCCACTATGGTTATTCGTTATAGGAGATGTCCTACATTACTCCGTAAACCACACCGTTGGTAGCCTAATTTAACTAGGCAGACTTCTATGTAGCTTTGGACTAACTTTGCATCCCTATAACTTAGTCATAACTTATAAATATATCCACTATATACATACATCATCCTACAGAATAATAATTGAGGCCATATAAGGTATCCTCTTATTACGCCCCTAATTAGGGATTAACTCCCTAATTTACACTAACTTACTTCATACAAATTAATGTTATTTACTACCATATTAGTTCTAATCAATACATTCAATACGCTATAATTATTACGTTATTATTAACTTTAATAATCATTACGTTAATAATATATACGTATATTTTTACGCATGGAATTTAAAGTCTAATCATTACGTTACAATAATTCGCTTACAAGGTATTTTGAAATATTAATCTCATACAAATCTACCTTTAACAAGAACTGCAACTACTGTAGCCAAATAAAATAGATTTGTACAAACATGGAATATCTACGCATGTTCCATATTAATGCACTAGAATCTCTTTTATGTTTTAAAGAACAAATCATTACAATAGATTGCCAATATTCAATTCAACCTTTGTATACAATATTTGAAGTGAGAAAGGAATTTCTTAATTATTTAAGTGGTAGAAATAGGCGATGCAGACCACAAACAATTCAATTCATAACTTACTCACCATTTCTAATTTATTTTCTTTTTGAACCTTTAACACTTCAATTCAAAAAAGGAAAATAGGTTAAATTGACCATAGATTATCAAATTCTAATAGTTAATTAGATTCTAATATACCAATACCAAAAACAATTATAATTCCAACATACACAAAGATTGATATTTACTTAGGGAAATTCTGGGGGTTTTAGGTGTTATGTTTCGTTTACAAAATTTCCCATGGCATACATTAAATCAAAATAAATACTATTCAATTAAAAAATTGTGAAAAACTTGATATTTCCATTCACAGAGAATTGTTTGCATCCTAACAAGATTTGATTTCACCACGCCTAACTCTCTTCTTCCTCTTTATACAACAAAGTGAATTGTATATATGGATTAGGTTTCAGAAATTAGAAGATAGAGAGAAGAATGATTAATTTAAATTAAAGATTATAAACTAGAATTACTTGCCAGAAAAGTTTACTATTCCTGAAACCCTAAGGGGAAAGATTTTGATATAGCTTCGCTAGCGTTCCCCAAATTTTATGAAGGAAAAGAGGGTGTCTAGGGTTCAATTTATAGAGGTAAGACGGAACCAGAACCATTGAATGGAAATCAAACATATCTGGACCGTTCAAAAATGACAAAACCTTAGCCGATGTTCCCTTATTTGCTCCCTACCGGTTGACCGCCTCAACCCATCGGTCGACCGCTAGCGGTTGATCGGTCGTGGTTCTAGGGTCGACCGGTCCCCTTTTTGACCGTATTGATTTCCTTCTTTTATTCATTTCCCATTATAATTTATTAATTGGCTTAATTAATTTAACGTTACATGTTAACTTTATCCCTTACTTAAACGTTAAGCCTCCCTTAACCTTTACTTTTCATATTCAAATTTTAAAGTTCAAACTCCATATTTTTAAATTCAAATTCAAATATCTAAATTATAAATTCAAAACTTCAAACGCCCATAACTTTTTCATTCTAACTCCGATTTCAACATATTATATATCAAAACTAATCAGAAAATCACGACGGACACAATGATACAATTCCGTGACGAAATTTTGAAATTTACAAAAATTTCCATTTTTAATATTATTTTAATTATTTAATTTCTTGTTATGTTTTTGAGGTTTACACCCATCATTAACATAATGTTGCGTTTAGAGAAACAGTTGCCACTCAGGCCTTAAACCACCATATATCAAACGTAATGTCGTGTTTAGACAAAGGTTGCCACATGCCTTACACCACCTATCATCAAATATAATCGTGCTTAGACAAACAATTGCCACACGAGCCTTACAGCACCAATCGTCCGATATAATGATGTGTTAGACAAATGTTTGTCAAACAGGCCATACTCTACCAATCGTCAAATATGATGTCGTATTAAGCAAACGGTTGACACACATGCCTTGCACCATTAGTCGTCAAATATAATGTCATTTTTAGACATGTTAGTGCCGCAAAGGCCTTATACTTACTGTTAGCGCCAAAATTGGTCACTAACACCCAAGTCCAGATGAAAGCACCAAATACCAGTCACAGCTCAGAGATAGTGTGTATGTAGAGAATAATAATGTGAAGAACAATCAAAATTAAAATGAAAGCAGTAAAGAACAACAGATTTTATAGTGGTTCGGCTAACTCCGGCCTACGTCCACTTAGAGGTTTGCTTTTTATTGCTGTAACAATTGATTACAGTTATCAAATGGCAGAGTTGCCATAGCCTTAAAAGAGAAAGTAAGAGAGCAGAAAAGAAGATCCCCCTCATTGTGCCCCCTGCCTCTCTATTTATAGACAAAGATGGGTTGGACTTCCCTGGTGGGTCTGGTAGTTGAATACCTCAGCCCAAATGGAGTGGTCTCCATATGCCGAACCATAGACGCCGAACGCTGAATGCCGAACAAGGTGTGAATGCCGAACGATCTCCTCATGCCGATCAAAAGTGAGGCCGAACACCCTGAATGCCGTGGGAGGCATTTTCGCCGAACGATACCGGAGGCCGATCCAATGTATTCATGCTGAACGATTGATTGCCGAACAAAACTTAGGTCGGACGATACTCTGGTCGAATGCTATCTAGGCCGAACCATCTCTTGGCCGAACGATACTTAGGCCGAACAATAGTTAGGTCGAACAATAGTTTATGACGAACAATTCTGCCATGCCGAACGTTCGTACATGCCGAACGTTATACCCTGCCGAACGTCTCTCGATGCCGAACGTTCCTTGATGCCGAGCGCTTCTAAGATGCCGAGCGTATCTTGATGCCGAACGCCACCTGGATGCCGAATGCTTCATGGAATGCTGAACCACTCGTGTATGCCGGACGCTCTATGTATGCCGAGTACTCTTGAACGCTATTCGAACATGAATGCCAGACGAACCATATGTGCCGAACCACCATCATGACGAACCATGTTTAATGCCGAACCATGTTTCCTAGACCCAAATTATAGTTGATTCATCTTTATCCAATCATGTTTCCATCTCCTAAGCACATTGCATCATCCATCCATCCAGTCGACTGAATCCATCGTACTATAGCCTCGACGAACATGCAGTTGATTAAGTTAAACCTGTCTGTCCGCGGCCTTGCCAAAAGGCGGGTTACACTTGCCCCCCAAAACATGCCTTGCTGTGAAAGGTGTGTTTTGAATAGCCTCAAGTCCAATATCCCAAGTATGTATGTTATCCACATCCATACTTTCCGATTCATAATCCAATCCATTACCAAGCCATCTTATCCTAGTGCCACGGCCATATCCTGATCCATTTCCGCGACTGTTCCGAGTCGATGTCTGATTCCTATCCAGTAACCAAGTCCTTATCCAATTCCACATCCATCTAAACCCGACTACCGAGTTCCAATCCATCCATATCCAATAACCTATAACCATATCCGTGACCTCTCCGGATCGATATCCAAATCCGGGACCGCTCCGGGTCCTTGTCCGAATCCTTAGCTATTCATAGCCAATATCCAAATCTGTAACTTCTCCGGGTTCTTGCCAAGCGCAATCCACACTTGACGAACTATGTTAAGTAATTCCATGGTGTTCATGGTTCTGTGTCCTTGAACGTCGAATAATGTCGTGGCTTAAGTCCTAAGCCGAATCCTAGTCACTCCGGACCCTTGTCGAGCATAGTCCATACTCGACGACCTAAAATAGTAACCAATAATATATGGCCTAAGTCCTAGGCTGAATCCCGGTCTCTCCGGACCCTTGCCGAGCATAGTCCATACTCGACGACCTTTTAGCCAAAATCCAGAGAAAATCCAATCAAAATCTAATCCGAAATCCAAATCCAAACAGAAAACCAGAAATCCAAACCAAAAAACAAACATCCAAACTTGAATCCAAACCAGAAAACGAGCAAAACAGGGAGTTCAAACCAAACTCCAAAACCAAACCAGAAAAAGCAAATGTCCAAGTCAAAGGAAAAAACAGATTTCACAAACCAGGGCGTCTCGGTAAGCCATCATCTCAGAGCATGCCTGAGGGTTATCTCCGACCCCGTACATGAGTAAGTGATTTAACTGTTTGCCCGGAGTTTGTTACTTATTCCAAACCATCAAGATTAGTTGATGACCAATCGACCACCATTCCTGGGCCTCATGCCCTCGTCATTCAAGGTAGGCGGTGGCTGCTCCTGTTCCCCCGCCGCATTCTGAGTTCCGACATATTGCCGCAACTGACCATTCCTTATATGCTCCTCGATTATGTCCTTCAAATGCCGGCAGCTGTTAGTATCATGCCCATCCAGGTCATGAAAAAGATAGTGCCTTCCTGACGCCCTTTCTCGTTCTGAGGGTTCACTACACCAAATACTGAGATTTGCAACTAACCATCCGCACATTTGGCGGTTAATAACCGTTGCCATTTAGCAATGGTTAATAACCATCTTGGTTCAGTTAGCAACGGGTTTTTCTTGTTGCTAACTGGGAACGGTTATTAACCGTAGCTTCTTTGGAGACAAATGATGGCGGTGAATTTCATCCTTTCGCGCCATAATTTTTGGCGCGCTTCGTTCCAATTAGCAACGGTTTTCAACCGTGGCTAATTAGCAACGGTTATTAATCGTCCCAATCTTTTAGCCGGCCCAGTGGCAAGCCCACCAAGCCCCTGGGATGGGGCAACCAACTGAGCCGGACAACACCCAAAATCTGTTTTACTTCACAGTTACAGCTCAATAGCAATCTCCATGTTGGCGATCTGCTCGAACCCAAAAAAACTAGGGTTTCAAAAATCAACGCTTTCTAAATAATCATCGCTGCATACTCGGCTATTCCATCAGCCATCGTCGGCTCAAGCTTGCCTCCTACGCGATATTTTCTACTGCTGATTTGAAGTCCTGCTACAGTCTCTATACTGCCACTGCTAATTAAGTATGCGAATTTCTTGTTTTGAGTTGTCTAATTTTCTAAAATTGAGTCGCCCTTATCTGTTTTACTTCACAGTTACAGCTCAATAGCAATCTGGCGACCTGCTCGAACCCAAAAAAACTAGGGTTTCAAAAATCAACGCTTTCTAAATAATCATCGCTGCATACTCGGCTATTCCATCAGCCATCGTTGGCTCAAGTTTGCCTCCTACATATGAAAAAGTGTTATTGGACAAAATTTTATTGTCGAATGAGCTAACCGCCAAAATATGTCGACAATTTACCGATACCTTTGGGGATGTTGGAGTCGGAGGTTATGTGAGCCATCAAAAGGGTTTGATACGATATCTTTAGTCGGAGGTATTGATATTTCTGACTTATTCTTTGCATATATTGCTGATTTTCTTTTGTTTGCCTGTACACAATCGTACACACAGTCATGCATACATAAATACAAGCATGCAAGCACCTTTCACAATTTACATTCAAGACTTATCACATGCAAAATAGATATATCAAGTTTTAAGAATTTATAAGGGTGGTTTGCTCACCTGGATAGTTTGACAGAGAGGAAAGAGAACCTGAAAAAGATTTCAAAATCTGGAAATTGAGGCTTGATCAAATTTTCTTTATCCTAACCGTTGTTTGCTTTGAATTGCTTTGTACTAGTAGTCTTGGCTTTAGTTAGATGTATATATATATGCCTTGTACTTGTAGTCTTGGCTCTAGTTAGATGTGCAGTTTGCTTAATTACTGCCTGGTCTGTCGTAGATGTATACTTGTAGTTTCTTTTACTGGTCTGCCTTTGATCTTGTTTACAGTCTGGCATAGTATCCATACGCATTTGGTCCAACCAGTTTGTTCTTGTATATCATGTGATGGTTAGTTTGCATCAGTTATTTATGCATTTCAGTATAGTTGCATTCTTGTGCTTTGTCTCTGCATTCACTTCAGATATACTGACTTTTGTTTTCATCCCCTGGTTGCTTGGTACATTTCTGTAGCTCCACTGATGGTCTATATTGTGTTGAGCTTCAAGTCTGCACTGCAAATCATTTTGCCTCGAGTTTGTAGCTGCACTGCAAATCATTTCTGTAGCTCCACTGATGGTCTATATTGTGTTGAGCTTCAAGTCTGCACTGCAAACATTGAAGTCTGAAAACTGGAATGCTTTGCCCTGTAATGAACCATGTAGACTTCACTGCTTGCAAAACAATGTAGTGTAATTAATGAAATCTTTGTACTGTAGTGTAATAAACAATGCAGTGTAATAAGTATGATATTCCGGCACGGTAGCATTCTGTTTGCAAAACAATGAGTGTAATTATAAGTTTGATAATAATATTATATGTATGGAATATGTGTGATATGTTTATAGTGCTTGTGTACCAATATTTTGATATTCTGGCATATTTTGATATATATTGATATTCTGGTATATATACTGAGATATACGCAGTAGTGAGTTACAGATGTGATTTTGTAGGAGCAGGAGCAAACACTATATGCAACGGTTGTTAACCGTTGCTTTATGTGTGACTGGGCATAAAGCAACGGTTTTAAACCGTTTTTTACTGGACATAAAGCAACGGTTTATACCCGTTGCTTATTGTCCATAAAGCAACGGTTTATACCCGTTGCATTTTTCCCAATTTGCAACGGTTAATACCCGTTGCCTCTGATCCAATTTGCAACGGTTTATACCCGTTGCCTTTGACACAATTTGCAACGGTTTATACCCGTTGCCTTTTGGACATAAAGCAACGGTTTTCTCCCGTCGCTAAATTCAACCACTCCTGTAATGAAGACGGGTTTTACCCGTTGCTTTTAGACTTAACAACGGTTTATACCCGTTGTTAATATCTTATAATGGTGTAGTGGTTCCCTCCTTGCTGGTGGCCTAGCCATTGCTTTCTAGGATCCAAGTTCCTAACTCCCAAAATTCCCGAGTGCTTGTTTCTCAGTGAAAGCATCAAAGTGTTAGCGCCAACATTGGTCACTAACACCCAAGTCCAGATGAAAGCACCAAATACCAGTCACAGCTCAGAGATAGTGTGTATGTAGAGAGTAATAATGTGAAGAACAATCAAAATTAAAATGAAAGCAGTAAAGAACAACAGATTTTATAGTGGTTCGGCTAACTCCGGCCTACGTCCACTTAGAAGTTTGCTTTTTATTGCTGTAGCAATCGATTATAGTTATCAAATGGCAGAGTTGCCTTAGCCTTAAAAGAGAAAGTAAGAGAGTAGAAAAGAAGATCCCCCTCACTGTGCCCCCTGCCTCTCTATTTATAGACAAAGATGGGTTGGACTTCCCTGGTGGGCCTGGTAGTTGAATACCTCAGCCCAAATGGAGTGGTCTCCATATGCCGAACCATAGACGCCGAATGCTGAATGCCGAACAAGGTGTGAATGCCGAACGATCTCCTCATGCCGATCAGAAGTGAGGCCGAACACCCTGAATGCCATGGGAGGCATTTTCGCCGAACGATACCGGAGGCCGATCCAATGTATTCGTGCTGAACGATTGATTGCCGAACAAAACTTAGGCCGGACGATACTCTGGCCGAATGCTATCTAGGCCGAACCATCTCTTGGCCGAACGATACTTAGGCCGAACAATAGTTTATGACGAACAATTCTGCCATGCCGAACGTTCGTACATGCCGAACGTTATACCCTGCCGAACGTCTCTCGATGCCGAACGTTCCTTGATGCCGAGCGCTTCTGAGATGCCGAGCGTATCTTGACGCCAAACGCCACCTGGATGTCGAATGTTTCATGGAATGCCGAACCACTCGTGTATGCCGGACGCTCTATGTATGCCGAGTACTCTTGAACGCTATTCGAACATGAATGCCAGACGAACCATATGTGCTGAACCTCCATCATGCCGAACCATGTTTAATGCCGAACCATGTTTCCTAGACCCAAATTATAGTTGATTCATCTTTATCCAATCATGTTTCCATCTCCTAAGCACATTGCATCATCCATCCATCCAGTCGACTGAATCCATCGTACTATAGCCTCGACGAACATGCAGTTGATTAAGTTAAACCCGTCTGTCCGCGGCCTTGCAAAAAGGCGGGTTAACACTTACATTTCATTATTTCAATTAATTCAACGTATCATCACATAGCTTACTTTAATCCAGTCTCAATTTTCATTTTTTAAGTAAGTTATTTCATTTTAACTCATTATCCTTTATGGCCATTTCATCTTTATGGAATTCTCATCCATCACATAGGAAGATGGCTTCCTAAGTGCTACAAAAAAATTCATTTTCTTACTTAGAATTTCTTAGCATCATTAGCTATTGCAGGTTATCAGTACATAGCCATCGCAGCTTACAGGCTAATATAAGTTGATCAGTTTTATAGCTATCTCATATTGACATTAAACTATAAAAAGTTGATATGTTTTATAGTTATCTTAAGTGGGCAGTAAGCTACCTTTGGTTCATAACTCTAGTTGATATTAATATATCTCCAGTTGATATCCCTAGTTGATTTTAAGCCATCTCCAGTTGATATCTCAAGTTGGTATAAGCTATCGCAAGTTGATATCTCTAGTCAATACAACTATCGCAAATCGATATCTCAAGTTGACAATAAGTTATCGCAAGTTGATATCAGCTATCATAAGTTGATATCTCTAGGTGATATCAGCTATCTTCGGTTTACATTAAGCTATCACAATTTGATATCTCCGGTTGATATCAGCCATCGCAGGTTTTGATATCAGCTATCGTAGGTTTTGATATCAGCTATCGCAAATTGTTATTAAGCTATTGCAAGTTGGTATCTCCAGTTGATATCAACTATCGCAAGTTGATATCTCCAGCTGATATTAGCTATCCCCCGTTGAGATTAAGCTGTCTCTAGTGGATATTAGCTACCGCAATTTAACTATCTCCCATTGATATTAAGCTATCTCCAGTTGATATTATCGCAAGTTGATTTCTCCAGTAGATATTTAGCTATCACAAGTCGATATCTCCAGCTGATATAAGCTATCACAAGTTGATATCTCTTGTTGATATCAGCTATGTCCAGTTGATGCAGAAATTTGGTGATTAACTTGAAAACTGTTTTATTTCCATTCAAAGATTTACTTTTCACCTAACATAGTTATATGTCGAATTATCATTGGTTTACCACGGCTTTATGCAGTTTTCTTTTCAAAAATTAGTAATTGCCTTCTTAATTAATTTATTAACTACCCTTTTGTAATTGACTCTTCCATTGGCCAAATAATTCATAAAAAATCGAAAACGCATGAGGAAAATTCCAAAAATTCACCAGAAATCCTAATCATTATACTTTACCTCATATTTAATTTTCGAGCCAAAATATTTATTTTTAATATTTTAAACAATTTATTTTTGAAATTACCTATTTTCTCACCTTAAAAAATTCATATAAATTCCAAATGATATCATAAAATTATGAAATTAAAAACCTACCTCCACATTATTATTCTACACATCATATAAAAATTTGAAGGAACTTGAAGAAGGTTTGGTTCACATTTTTCCTTGAACACTTTATAAATCATCATCTTTAAATTCCCAACATAAACAAATATTTTTTAATCTTCCTGAACTTGTTTGTTAACATTCAAAACATCACAAATACATACAATCCTAACCTATATGGGTTTGGAAGATTCTAGAGAATTAATTTCTTACCTTTTGTTTGTTTAAACTTGATTTAGAAATTTGCTTCTTCTTATGAATAGAACTCCTTCTTTTCCTTTAAATTTTCTACTTTGTTTCCTTTAAAAATATAGTCAGCCTCTCTTTGGCTTGTTACCGTTTGGTTTTGAGTGAATGAAGGAAGGAATAAATGGAAGGTGCAAGGTTAAGGGGGTTAGTAATTTAGGATTTGGGCCAAAACTCCATTCTAGCATGTTCTCATTAATTCCTCTAACTCTTCATCTTATTTTTTTCCCTTTTAAATATCTTGTCTTTATTTTTTATCTTTATAAATTAATTTGATCAATTAATTATTTAATACCTTATGTTATGGTACTCTAAAATATACTGTGTTACATAATAGGTAGCAAATCCAATGTGGTTAGGAGAGCCAACAGTAAGTGGCGGACAAGCATTAGTTATTCAGACTTGAATAAAGCAGGCCCAAATGGTTACTTTCTTTTTTCGTGGATCAAAAAATTCATGGATAGGATACCCGGACATGAACTTCTACCATTTATGGATGCTTAGATTGCAATGAATGTCCCCAATCAAGAGCATGCAAGTTTTATCACAAAATTGGTATCGTATTAGCACAAAGTTATGTTGTTCGATTTATTGAACACTGGAGCTACTTAACAACGTTTGTTAACAAGATGTTTGCGGAATTAATTAGAAGAATTATGGAATTTGATATGGATGATATGCTAGTAATGTCACGAAAATCGACGGACCAATAGGCGGCCTACTAGAGATGTTTGAAGTACTTTAAAATATGTGATGAGACTGAATCCACTGAAGTGTTCTTTCAGAGTTGCATCTGGAAACATCTTGTGAACTCTAAGGGAATCAAAGCTAAACTGAAGCAAATTAAAGTATTGAAACATGCTATGACCCGATGGGCAATGAGGGATGCAGAGCTTGAATGATAAGGTTGACTCATTAATTAGGTTCATCTCAAAGACAACCAAGAAATGTATGCCATTCTTTGATCCCATTAAGGTGCAAAATTGGAAGTTCTAAAGGACATACAAATGTGATGCTGCCTTTCAGAATCTATTGTAACATCTCTAGAAAATGTAAATCCTATTAAAGCCTTTGGAAGGAGAGGATTTATACATCTATTTAGTGTTGTCGACTCAAACTTTGAGTGTGGCATTGGTATAAGAGGAATGTAAGTATACTATGTTAGTGAACAATTCATAGGTGAAAAAAAATGTTACTCGAAGTTGGAGAAGCTAGCCTACTGTTTGTTAATAGCATCGAGCAAGTTGAGACCATATTCTAAGCTTATTTGATAAGAGTGTCAAAAGATCAACATTTTAAGTAAGTATTGCATCGCCCCGATACGTTGGGACAATGATTAAAATGGAATATCGAGATGAGTCGGTATGAAATTTCATGTTATACCAAAAGGACGATACAAGGATAGACGTTGGCGGATTTCATTGATGAATTTATTATCTGGGATAATGAAATGGAAAAGGAGATGGTTAAACTTTCGGAATGGAAGTTGTACATGGACGGAGCGTCTAATGAACATGAATTCAAAGTGGGAGTAGTCTTGGGGACTTTGGAAGGCCGAAGGATCTGTTATGCATCAAAAGTTTAGTTCTATGTGTGACGACTGCCCTATACCTCCGACACCTATTATAACCAAATAGTGCGATGTTGTTGTGTCCGACTAATGTAGGATTATAGCTAAGGGTGAAAAGAAGAGAAATAAGCACAGAACCTATCATATATCTTCGTCTATCTCATAGTGCATCGAATAACATATAATAATAACATCACAGATATAACACAAGTTGGTCAATAATAACTAAAATGAACCACAATATCAGAGTACGCATATTCACAAAGTTATACAAGATAATAGTAGAATTTATTCAACTGATAATAAATTCAAACAGTCTCTAAAATAGTAATGAATACCGTTTAGGCTTTATAGTGTCACACAGTGGAATAGGAAATTGAAAATCTATATATAATAGGAGAAAGCCCCATTTTGCTCATCCTCTACAATGCTACCATGTACTACCTAGACCTGCTATCCAGTCTACTCATTTAAGAGTATCTAAGATAATAAGGAACAAAGCATAAAATCTCGAGTCAGACAACAGTCAGGTGTGGGAGATAAGAAATCTCTAAATACTATACAAGTCGATATAATAAGGAAGGAGAGTACATGAATCATGACAGACATGTCCCTGCAACCAAAGAGTTAGCACATGAAATCGATAATATGTAACTCTACAAACATCATAACGATGCACTACATCCTTAGTATAATGTAAGGTGTCTAGATATACATATCCAGAATATCTAAATCATATGACATCCCTAGAGTGACAAACTACTATAAAAGAAACCATAACAAACATGACATCCATCAAACAATCCTCACCGTCACTCGATGTGTCATGGTTATATGATAACTCGTATGACCATTCCTCTGCCAAGGATTAATGAAAAAAATCTCATTTTTCAGTGTACTCTCCCACTAGCCCATAGCAAACACTAGATCCATTCCACCGATCCAGGTTATATGGATCCATTCCACCGATCCGAGGTAGCCATTCCAAGTACCCAATAAGCATCCTCACGATACCCCTACTTTCGAGTACATCAAAAAACACTTTGAGTAACAATGATCCCTTAGCACACATATTTGTACCCTTTCCTTGCTGCATCTATTTTCCATTCATCCTTAAGGAATCATTCCAAATTCCTTTCTTTCCATGATAGAACCATTGAACATTCTATCTATGGGTCACCCTTCCTAGACCCCTTCTTATGGATAATCATCCTAACGACTCCATTCAATGTCAAGCCATCATCATCAGAACATAACTCCATCACCATCGATTTTCCACCATCAAAGTCCCAAAGCCATCATCCATCATCGTGCTACCATACCACAAACAAACGTCAAACAAACTATTGAACACCTTAAGCACGACCTATAGAACCCTACATCCTCCTTTAGAAGTTTGACCACCATTGGGCTCGCCCATTCAGGTCGGTACCAATCTGAATAATTAACCATTTTTGGGTCCTTCTTTCTCCTTAAAGTCCCCTCTTCCTATGCCTTAAGTCCCCAAGCGACCATATCTACCCTTTGGCCAGAAAAGGGAACGGTACTAATCAAAAGTTGTCGGTACCAATCTGAGTACGTAGCCAAAAATTCAAAGTTATCACTCCTGAAGTTTCTTCCTTACATCGTCCTGAAGCATGCCCCGAAGTTCCATTGCCCTTGACCTGAAGCCCTTCCACCACCGACTTGAATCGCACTTACTTCCACTGTTCTATTTCAAATCGGTACTGACCTCAAGTTAGCTACTTTAAACGCCTCCATTCAAGCTACGGCCTGAAGCATAGGCTCCTCCTCTCCTCTAGAGCCCCTTCCCCAAGTTTCATCCGATTTTGAGTGTTTTTTCTTCGATTTCCTAATCAACGATCACTTCCTAAATAACCTAAAAGCACTAAAAAAACACATCAAAGCAAAGCATACAATAACATCTATCAGCCATATACATGCACTAAACATAAGTAATCAATCCAAACATGATAACATAAAAGAATCTACCTAGATCTAAATTTACATTGAAGTGACAATATGATCCAAAAGGGATTACAAAACCATAAAAAATCCATTTCTATCATTTTGAATTTAGCCATAAACATGTTTAAAGGTTAAATTAAAGTTTAAAATTTTAGCATAGAAATCGTATCAAAAACATCATTTTTAACCATATGGACAAGCATAAGATAGTGAGAGATCGATAATCATTCACAAAATACCCAAAATAGCAGTTTAAATACTCAAATCTGAAGTGGATAGCAAAAAAAATGAATCCCAAGCACCAAAATGATAAAACTTCAACCTCCTTTGCAAATTGCCTTCTAATGATAGATTAGGCTAGGATTAATAAGAAAATGAGAGACTTTTTGATGAAATTAGGGTTATATGAGGTTTGGAATTGTTTTTGGGAAGTGGAAAATGATTTGATCTGTTCCATCACCTCCAATTAGGCACCATTCCCAAAATTAGTCAGTGAACCTAAGCATGGGCGTAACTAATTGTCCACTAATCTATCCAGTAGTAAATATAAATTAAAAGGTCATATCTTCTAAATAGTAAGTTCATTTTTCATATTATGACCACTTTATGGAAAGAGAAAACATCATCCCTATCTATTGGAAGTGGTTTTAGACCCTAATACAAACCTTAACTAAAGCTACAGTTCTTACAATAATTTCTGGGTCCAAACTATCTGATAAAAATTCTAAAGGTGGAAAATGTCCCCCGTAGTCATTTACCAAAGTTTTGGAGTCATACAATCTCATATGATTTAAATAATACGATTCTATGATCCTCGGATACATAAAATATGGGTCATTACATTTTCCTCCCTTAGGAATTTTGCCTTCGAAATCCCTAAATAAATCAAAGAATAGTCCACCATAGCTACCCCGCATGCCTAACAATCATATGCAACCATTAAATATCTCAAACAGATAGTTATGCTATTGATAGTATAGATAAACCTATCCTAGCATGCGAGATACCAAAATATCCTATATGATATCAAAAGTGAAAGTAAATACGATAAACAATAGGCCTTACCAAGCAAAGAACCCTGGATATGCAGCCCTCGTGCTCTTCTCGGTTTACCACTTGCAGTCACCTTCACTTTCGCCCCATTGAACCATCACTAACTGTACCGTCTTCCTCCTAAAATGTTTTGTATCACGTTCGACAATACAAATCGACTTACAAGGTCTCGAAGCTTCTGGTTCAATCTCGATATCATCAAGTTGATCCGGTGCAATCATCACCCTTGAGTCGTGCACAAATTTCCATAAGAGACTGAAATACGATGTGAATGCCCACCATCATCTGAGGTAAGTCGACCCTATATGTTAGGTTCTCAATCCTCTCAACTATTGGAAAAGTACCTACGAATCTCAGTGCCAACTTTCCCATTACTATCGAATCGAATAACGTTCTTCAATGAAGAAATCTTCACAAATACTATATCGCCGATGGAGAACTGCAAATCTCTATGTCTCTTATCAGCGTAGCTCTTCTGCCTATCTTGGGTAGCCTTCATTCATTGTCTAATGACTACAATCTTCTTCGAGGTCTCTCTGATCATATCTGGCTAAAGTACTAGTTTCTCGACTGCTTCCCACCAATATGAAGATGTGTCACACGGTCGGCCATACAAAGCTTTATACAACGCCTTATACTAAACTAATCATCCCACAAGCCTCCGAAATTTAAAATGCAAGCTCGCAAGAGATCCACCAATATACAATTCACCCTCTCAGTCTGTCCATCGGTTTACGTGTGATAAACTATACTGAGATGCAACTAGGTCTCCATCGCCTCTTGTAAGCTCTTCCAAAACCCATTAGTGAATAAAGGGTCTCGATCACTTCAAGGCTATTTAACACACCATGGAATCGCACTACCCATTTAGCATACAATTCGGCTAATTTGGATGTTGCTCTACTAGATTTAATAGGTACGAATCGAGCATTCTTCATCAATCTATCAACTATGACCCAAATGCTATTATATCCTCCTCTGGTTATAGGCAATCTATTGATGAAATCCATCGAAACTTGGTCTTATTTCTACTCGGGAACTTCAAGTGGTTGCATCAATATACTAGGCTTATTCTGCTCTACTTTTACCAATTGGCAATTCATACACTTTGAGATGAATGTCCCAACATCCTTCTTCTTCCCCTCCCAATAATATGTCTGCTTCATGTCATGGTACATATTATTACCCTCGGGATGTATAATCAATCTAGAATGATGGCAATCTCGTAGCACCTTATCTCGTAATCCATCTATATCGGGAGCAAACAATCTTCCATCTTACAGAGCCAATCTTCATGGTCAAGCCTGTACTGCTTCATCTCCTCAGACTCTACTCATTCCTCTATTTTCTCCATGATTTTAACTAGACTAGTGTCTTGCTTCTAACTAGTACGAATCCGCTATACCAAAGTAGATCCGATCATCAAGCTCGCCAACATCTCCGGCTCTAACTCGCAACGGGATTTGAAGTCATAACCAGCGATATAGTCAATCTGCTTCCACTCTAGGAACATCACTCCAAAACTGACATGTCTTATACTCAAAGCATTGGCAACTACATTTCCCTTACCAAGCATATAGGAATGCTAAAGTTGTAAGAGGACCAACTAATGGTGCCAACGAAGGTTGAGGTCTTTTAGGGAGAAAAGGTACTTTAAGAATTTTTGGTTCGTGAATAGTTCAAACCTTTCTCCAAGTAGATAATGCCTTCATATCATCAAAGCAAACACTATCATCACCGACTCCAAACTATGGGTCGGGTACTTCTTCTCATGTGGCTTCAACTATCGACTAGCATAGGCGATAACCTTACCTTCTTGCATCAGTACTGCTCCCAATCCAGTACCACAAGCATTGGTGTATACCATCATCTCCTCATTTCCACTCAGAATGGTCAACACCGTGCACCCATCAACCTCTATTTAGAGTCATAAACGCATGCTCACACTTCGTGTCATAAATAAAGGTCTGGTTCTTCTTCGTAAAATTGGTCAATGGCACTGCTACCTTCGAGAAGTCCATAAAAAATGTCTATAATATCCCGCCAATCCTAGGAAACTCTTCACATCAGTAGTATTTTTGGGTTGGTTCCAATCCTGAGCCACTTCCATCTTTGTAGGATCTACTGCGATGACTAGCTTAAAGATGACATGATCCAAGAATCTCACTTCCGTCCTCCAAAAGTGATGCTTCGAAAACTCACTTTCAACCTGTGCTTACTCAACACTTCAAGCAAATTCCTCAAATACGTTTTTTGTTCCTCCTCCATCCTATAATAGACTATAATATCATTCACGAACATAAGCATGAATTTTTTTAGGTAATCCTTGAATGCATGATTCATGAGATCAACAAAGAACGTTGGAGCATTTGTTAGCCCGAACGGCATAACCAACCAATCATAGAAACTAGATGGCATATGAAATGCAATAATCACACATTCTCCTTCGCTACTCTCAGCTAATGAAATACCATTACCAAATCTAACTGAGAGAACACCTTCGCACCATGGAGCTATTCGAACAATTTATCATTATGCAAGAGTAGATACTTGTACTTTCTCGCCACCTTATTCAACCCATGGTAATCTACACATAACCTTAGAGAGCCATTCATCTTAGTGGCGAATACGACCAATGTGCTCCACTCAGATATACTCCTTCGAATGAACCTCTCCTTAATAGGTCACACACTTGCACTTCCAACTCCTTCTACCTCTGGGCACCATACACCACAAAGACATAACTATCGGTCTGACATCCTTTACTAAGTCTATTTAGAACTCAATCTCTCAGTGTGGCGGTAATCCGGTCACTTCCTCGAATATATCTAGATACTCTCTAACGATAGGCATAGATGACAACTCATCTTATGGGACTTTTGATAGCGACTAAGGATCGAGTAATATGAATAATTATCTAACTTATAAACTTGTGTGGAAAAAAAAATAATAAGTAAATAACAATAAGTAAATAACACCAGATATTTTTGTATTGGTTCGAACTTCCCATTCTAACGTCCAATCCCAGACTCCTTCTAGATTTAAACCGATACACTCTATTAACCCGGAGGAATAGGTAGTACAACCGCCTGAGCAACCGAATAGGACTCAACTGCCTAGACAACTGAATAGGACTTCAACCGCCTGAGGATTCTACAACGGGACTTTTAACTACAAATAGTAGAAAAGTATTTGACTGAGTATGCTCATGAATAGCATTGATAAGTCGATAATGTACACCCTTCCTATAATCTTCTTCTTTGTGGTATGTAATGTAGTTTGTGGAGAAAGGAAGTAAATTTAATTACAAGCAAATATTCTTGAATAAACAAGTGATTAAAATATAAAGATATTTAGAATTGAAGGCTTGCAAGTTCAATAGCAAAGATAGAGAGAATTAGGAATAGAATAGCTAATCAAAAAATTATAATTCTTTGCTTTATAAAGTGTTAGGTTACAATCATTCGTAAAGAGTAATGGTGACTACAACTCTTGATTAAGAGTTGTAACTCTTCACAAAGGAAACGCACCTTTTCAAAAAGCTAGCCCTTACGCAGATTCAGCGGGCTAAATAGAGTGTGGCAGCCGGCTGAATCGATGATTTTGAAATCAGCAAGGCCACAGTGCATTTTTTCCAGTTTTCAGCCGGCTGAATATTCATGGTATTCAAAAATTATGCACGTACACAGAATTCAATCGGCTAACCTGGTTGATTCAACTGGCTGAATTTCATGTTTTTTGTGTTGTTCTTTAAAATTCTTTATCTTGAAAAATGTGTATGTATACATACCACATAGAAGAGATTTTAACAACTTTTTACCTCTAGACAAAGACTCTATGACAGATAACAACTTTGTAGCATCATTTTGGTCTTCATTTTGATATGTTTGTCTCTTTGTATAACTGATATCATTTCTAGCAAAAGTGGTTAGTATATACAATATATATTTGTATAGTTGTCACTATCAAAACATCAAAGTACAGGGTTCTAACATTCTCCCCATTTTTGATGATGATGACTATATAGGTTTAATTTTAAATTTAATCAATCTTTAGATAGTTCTTCCCCTAAGTGTATACTTCCCATTGATATGATCGTAAGTTTAATATACCTCTTTATCATCGACAAAAAGGAAATAGATATCTATAGGAGAAATATATAAAAATTATGTAGGGAAAGAGCTTTCCTTGGATCACATCAAAGTACAACAATATTGTAGACAAATAATATCAAACCATCACTAAATATAGACAAATTTATGAATAACATCATAGACATTTAACATAAAAAGGATGAACCTATAGACATCACGAAATACAATTCACAGACATCACAATATAGTTCAGACACCAAAAAAACAAACCAGCAGTTTTACAACATTACGATAAAAAGTCAAAGACAGAACAAAACAACATCACAAGTAGTTCTTTAAAAAGACACAACAATAAGTACTTACTTGAAAAGGGATAAAAAGAGCTAAGTTTCAAGCTTCATTGTTAGAGCTATCTGATTCTTCTTCCCCTTCATGGTCTCCTTCTAGGCCTCCTCCTTCCTCGGACGTCCACTGAAATTGGTCGAATTTTCAATCTCGGGCTGAGATGAGGAGGGTGGAATTGCCATTGTCGATGTGGAGCATGAAAGTTTATCCCAAATTTTGTTTAAGAAGCCTTTTATTGAATTTAGGTGTTCAGTGTTCCTGGAGACATTGTGTTTAATTCAGGATAAATGATCATCAAGATGCTTTTGATTTCTATAGATGGTAGCAAGAGATTCTTTATTAGACATTTCCAAATTGATTTCCTCTATTCCATTCTCATCTCTTGGGGGTTGTGGTGCTTTGGAGGAGGAAGCAATGTTAGAGTCGGTGGGTTGTGGAATTCCTTCGGTACGATTAGCGACCCGTTGCTCAAAAGAAATTGTCTCTTGGCTAGTAAAATTTTTAGGTAGATCCATTAGGCTCAATGTTTTAGAGTTGAGCTCACTAATGGTCATATACTCAGAATTTGGAATAGTAACTCTAAAATTTTGTAAGATCCACATAATATAGGCTTCGTAGTTTATTGTTTTATAATTCCTTCGATGGTTAACATTGTCATAGTCTTCTAAAATGATCCTTCCCCAATTAACATTTTGACATGACCAAATAGCATAAAGAGCTTGGAAGTCTGTCTTATACACTTTTTCATAACTATAGGTGCGAGGTTAAAGAGATCGAATAAGAGCACGATGAACTAACTAGGCTTTTGGACATAAAGCACTTGATTTTAATTTGGTCATATTATCGGAAAGAAATCTATGAGATTTTACCTCGACCGAACATATCAACTTCAATGTCATCAATGTTGGTTCCTTGATGTATCCCAAACTTTGTAATGAAAGAAAAAATTTAAATCCACATACTAATTTCCAAATACAATCTTCCTTATTTTAGGGGTTTTGATGATCTAGATTCGTATTGGCAAAGAAAAGCTTAATCAAGAGAATCCAAGTGATTAACCTCCGCCAACTCCTTAAATCCATAACTGTTTGAAATCAGTGAACTTCATGAATGCTACTTCAAATATTTTCGAGTTCTTCATGCCGTTGAATTGAGTTACAGCAGTGTCATTGTGAAGCTAAGCCCTGATTTGATCTCAGGATAGTCCAGCTGAAGTAGAAGTAGTCTTTGCTCTCTTAGGTCTCGGAGCCATTGATTGATTTGAAGGTTATTTGGAGAATTTTCGATTTTGTTTATGGAGTGAGGCTGTAGATTTCGGGTTTAGGGTTTTGAAGAGAGGAAAAGATGGTTGGTAAAAATGAATGGGTGGAGAGGAAATGAATCGGCTTCTTATATAAAAAATAAAAGTCCAGCTATTCAGCTATCTTGATTCAGCCGTCTGAATTTTTAGGGTTAGGCGGCTGAATTCGGGGAAAATAATTTGGGTCTTTGAATATTCAGTCGTCTGAGCTAGGGCATTCAACTAGCTGAATTTGCTATCTTTGCACATATCAACTTTTTTCAAACAGAATCTGATTGCATAAACTACATTATATACATATATGTATATGTATATTTAGAAGATCCTTTTCACTTATTATCATTTTAAATATATACAGATTTATTAAATATATTTTGAGACATATATATTATTCAATATATGAAAGACATGTGTGTGTGTGTGTATTATTTAGATAATATAGCGAATAAGAATTCATTTATTTTCAGAAGGCTTGGAATCTTTTGAAGAGCAACATTCGAACAATTTTGGTTCAACTTTTGTCTACTCCTTCAACGGTTTGAGAGGGGACCAAATTTTTTTATGGACGGGGGTGAGTTTGCTCGATGGACCTTCTTCCCATGAATTATGAGGAGGTGTTTCTGTGCGATGAGGTGATTGTCTCTGGATGCTATTACTCGTAGGAGAATGACCACAAATCTTAAGAGTACGTTTCTTAGGAAAACCCAAATGAGCTCCTTGATTTTTCTGTTCATAGTACATTTCGCGTTGAACGCTGATCATTTCTCATCGTAAAATGATTTATATCATCTATTTGATGTTGTGTAGAAGGTGAACAAAAATCTATGGTCCTTCTGACTCGTTTTCCCTTCGGAGTATAGCTAGTGTGATGATTTGGAGAAGGTGTAATGCATCTGGGAATATATATATATAGGAGTTGAGTTATTGGATGGTGTGGTAGTGGGTGAGCTGAAATCAATGGATAATACACATAATTCTCTTGGGATGACATTTTTTATTTGAGAAGGTGATTTTTGCTTTTATATTTATTTCATCTACACTCATTCTGTTCTTTTATATAATTGACCTCAATTTTTAGAAATATTTTGAAAGTTGAATATCTCTTTTGATTGGTTACCTGTGAATTATATACACATTTTTAATGGTTAATATAAACATAAGTTTTATGACTTTTACTTGATTTATCTAAAAATTAGCAGGTTCTAATGCAAACAAAGATGTGCCAATTTGGTTAACATGTGCTCATTTCCTATGTAACCTAGGTTCGAATCTTATCAGCCACATTTTTATGCACTTATTTCTTTATTGCCTATGAAAATCAATTTATGTACCATTTATTTTAGTAATTTATAATTCTTATAGAGATACAATTCCAAGTTCTTGTCTTAGTTTTATAAAAGTATTTTCATTTAATGGTTTGGTAAATATGTCTACAATTTGATTTTTCGAAGATTCGAATTGGAGAGAAATAATATCTTTTTCTATATTGTCACGTAGAAAATGATGTCGGATATCAATATGTTTAGTTCGCGGATGATTTATCAGATTTTTTTGACAAATTAATTGCACTTGTGTTATCACATTAAATCGTTGATTTACTGAAATCTTGAAGAGTTTGTTGCACATAGATAACTTGGGCACACGCCAAAGTAGCAGAGATATATTCCGCTTCATACGTCAAGAGTGAGACACGATTTTGCTTCTTACTAAACCATGATACCAGAGACTATCCAATGAAGTGGCAAGTACCACCTGTACTCTTTCGGTCCGTTCGACATCCACCAAAGTCAACATCACTATATGATACTAATTCGAAAGGATATCCTTTCGGATAAAAAAAGCCATAGTCTCTAGTGTTGCTTAAGTAGCGCAAAATTCATTTCATGGCTCACAAATGTGATTCTTTAGAATTTGCTTGTAATCGTGCACATAGACACACACTCATCATGATATCGGGATGATTAGCAGTCAAATATAGTAAAGAACCGATCATACTCCAATATAGTTTTTGATCCATACTTTTACCATTTTTGTCTCGATCGAGATGGACCATAGTGCTCATTGGAGTTGGTTTTGCAGAATTGTTTTTCATACCAAAATGTTATATTAAATTATTATAGTATTTCTCTTAATTTATGAAAATACCATTACTTAGTTGTTTAATTTGTAAACCGAGAAAAATATGAGGGTTCCCCCATATGTGACATCTCGTATTCACTTTTCATAATGTTAGAAAATTCTTTACAAAAATTTTCATTGTGGAGCCAAAAATAATATCATCGACAAAAACTTGAAATATTAAAATATCTTTCTTATCCTGTTTAATAAAGAGTGTTGATCAACCTTTTCAATTTCAAAACCTGAGTTTATAAGATAGCACTTCAAACGATCATACCAAGCACGAGGTGCTTGTTTTAAACTATATAATGCTTTCTTCAATTTATAAACATGATCTGAATATTTTTCATGCGTAAACAAAGGTGGTTATTCTACATAGACTTTTTTTTTATAAAACCAATTAAAAAGTCACTTTTTACATCCATTTGAGATAATTTGAAATTGTGATAACAAGAGAAGGCTAACAAGATATGTATTGCTTCTAATCGAGCGACAGGAGCAAATGTTTCTTTGTAGTCTATTCCTTCTTCTTGATTGTAGCCTTGAGCGACTAATCTAGCTTTATTACGAGTTATATTACCTTGCTTATCAACTTTATTTTTAAAATCCCACTTTGTACCAATAATTGTCTAATTACTAGGTCTACGAACTAAGTCCCAAACGTCATTCCATTCAATTGGTTTAGTTCTTCTTGCATAGCTAAAATCCAATAGTCATCGGTTGAAGCTTCTTTTACATTTTTAGGTTCAATGTTAGAAATAAAAGCAACATGTCCCATTTGATTAAATTGACTTCTTGTCCTTACATTTGGATTTATTTCTCCAATAATATTTCGATAGGATAATTTCTTAATACTCTAGATGGTGAATGTATTTCATTTTCAATAGATAAATTTTCAATATTATTTTCAACATTATTTCCAATATTTTCATCTTCTGAATTACTTTGTTGTGTATTTATTACATCATCTTCATCATTATTTCTAATTTTTGAATTTTCATCAAAATAAACAAGTAGTGTTTCTTCTATTATTTTTGTTCTTTTATTGTATATTCTACAAGCTTTACTTTGATCCGAATATCCAATAAATATTCCTTCATCGGATTTTGGATTGAATTTTCCAAGTTGATCTTTTGTTTCTAATAAAAAACATTTAGAACCATACATTTTAAAATATGAGATATTAGGTTTCTTTCCAATAAACAGCTCATATGGTGTGTGTTTAGTTAAGGGACGAATAGAGACATGATTTAAAATATAACAGCCAGTTGCTACAGCTTCTGCCCAAAACTGGCAAATTACTACCGCTGAGTAAAGTTCTAGTTTATTCTTGTAGTGTTCTATTTTTCCTTTCTACAGTTCCATTTTTTTGTGGAGTTCTAGAAAATGAAAAATTCCTTTTTTGTTACAATAATTTTCAAATGAATCATTATCAAATTCACCACCGTGGTCACTTCTAATGTTTTTAATTTTTTAATTTTTGTATTCTTTTGGAAAAGATTTTAAAACTTTCAAAAGTATCACTTTTATTTTTCAAAAATATTATCCATGTACATTTTTAAAAATCATCTATAATTACAAATACATACTTATTATGATTAACTGATTGAACTTAAGTAGGTCCAAAAGATCCAAATGTAATAGTTTAAGTGGTTGTAATGTAGAAATAATTTTCTTAGATTTAAAAGATGATTTCGTTAGTTTTCCTACTTGACAAGCATCACAAATATTGTTTACTTTATAATTCATTTTTGGTAATCCTTTCATTAAATTATTTTAGATATTGGTTATAGCTTTGAAATTTATGTGACAAAATCTCTTATGTCATAACCAAGGATCATTTTCTATAGCTATTAAACATATATTTGTGTTATGATTAATGTTCATATTTAAAACGTATATATTTCTTTTATGGTTTCCTTTAAAAATTAAATTTTGATCTTTATCATAAATATTACATCTATCTTTTTCAAAAGTAATTTTGAAATCTTTACTACAGAGTTGACTAATACTTAAGATATTATGTTTTAAATTTTTTAACTAACAGAATATTTATAATAAGAGGTAAGTTAGATGTACCGTTATTGCTCACATCGCCTTTGCCGATGATAAATCATTTGGAGTTATCTCCAATTGTGACAGATCCTCCATTTGAGTAGATAATGTTTGTCGACATTTCTTTAGTTCTTGTCATATGTTTTGAGCAACCACTATCAAGTATCTATTTTCCTCTTTTTTTATTTGGTACCTGCAAAAAATACAAAAATGATGTTGGTACCCACTTCTTTTGTTAGGGTCCTAAGAGTTAGATCTTAGGAATCCAAACCCAAGAGGGTTTGGAACTCCCTTAACAAAATTATTATTCCTATGAACAGAAGTCATAAAAGATTTTGTATACTTATTTCTAATCAAATGATTATTAGTCTTCGGAACCTAAATCATAATAGATTTTGAATGATACGTAGTTTTCTTTTTACTAATAGATTTTAAAATGGGTTTTTCAAGACTATTATTTTTCTTCTTCACATTTGTATATAGAGAGTTATACTGTTTAGGACTAGTTTTTACTTTTGTAAATTTGTTATATCCTAATCCTTTTTTATTAGAAGTGGATTGTGACTTTTCTATAATCTTAGAAAGATTTTCTCTGCCTCTATTAAAGTTAGAAACATTTTTGGTAATATTATCTAACTTTGTTTTAAGACTAGTAATGTCTAGTCCTAGTATTTTAAAAGTTGATCTCAATTCATGATTTTCTGTTGATAATGTGCCATTCTTTTCTTTTTGAGTCTCATTTCATTACTAATAGTAAGTTGAGAAGCAATATTAGAACAAGATTCTTCTGAAATAACAAGTTCTTCTTCTAAGATTTTCTTTTCATCTCTTAACATATCAACTTTGATTTCATTTCTACTTATCCTTTCTAGTAAATCTTTATACTTTCTCTTAAGATTTCTTAGTTTATCTAATAATTCAGAATTTATATCAATAAAATCATCAAAAGGAAGATCACTTACATCATTTTTCGTGGCCATAAAGCATACGTTGGCTTGTTCTGAATCACTGTCACTGTCGCTATCTGATGAGGAAGAGAAATTTGAATCATCCAATGTAACTGAAAAAGCTTATTTCTTCTTATATGTATCGCTCTTGCTTTTGTAGTTATTTCTATCTTTCTTGTGATCTGGATAGTCTTTTTTCATATGCCCCTTTTTGTGGCATTCGTAGCATTCAAAAGTTGAGGATGGTTTGTTGTTTCTATTATTCCCAAACTTTCCGTTCTTTCTAAATTTCAAAAACTTTTTGAAATACTTAGCTATAAACGCCATATCATCTTCATCTTCGTCAGATTCTTCTTTTTCGACCTGGAACACTATTGTTATTCTATCTTGAGCTTGAACCTGTTTTGCCTACAAATTAACTTCATATGACGTGAGATTTCATATTAACTCTTCAAGTTTTATGGTAAAAATGTTGTTAGCTTCTTCAATTGCTAAGGCTTTTCGTTCCCACTCATCTGTTAAAGAGTTTAGGATTTTTGAAACAATATCAAAATCAGTATATTTTCCTCCTAATGCCAGAAGTGAGCGATATATATCTTGAAACCTGGAATACATCTCATTTATGGTTTCAGCTTGCTTCATTCTAAAATTCTGAATTCTGAAATTGATTCTTAAGCATAGATATCTTGCTTTGTTTAACCTTATTAGTACCTTCACAAGTAACTTTAAGAGTGCACCAAATTTCATATGCTGAAGTACACATACTAACCCTATTAAACTCATTTTTATCTATGGAATAAAACCACATATTCATAGATTTAGCATTTGCAGCAACATCTAATTTTTGTGTATTTAACCATTGTACATAAGGAGTGGTAGGTACAAAATATTCTTATTGAGTGATATTCCAAGTGTTGTATCCATTTTCTTGCATGTAAATTCTCATCCTAATTGACCAATAATTATAGTTTAATCCACTAAATAGTGGTGGTCGTATAGTGGATTGACCTTCAACAAAACTTGATGTTGTGTTATTGTCCATATTACTTGAATATCAATAACTTTGTTACGGTTATATGATGACCTTGCTCTAATACCAAATGAAAGTGACTAAGGATTGGGTAATATGAATAATTATCTAAGTTATAAACTTGTGCAGAATAAAAATAAAAAGTAAATAACGATAAGTAAATAACACCAGAGATTTTTATACTAGTTCGAACTTTCCGTTCTACGTCCAGTCCCAGACTGCTTCTAGATTTAAACCGATACCCTCTCTTAACCCGAAGGAATAGGTATTACAACCGCCTAAGAAATCGAACAGGACTTCAACTACCTAGACAATCGAATAGGACTTCAACCGCCTAAGGATTCTACAACAGGACTTTTAACTACAAATAGTAGAAAAGTATTTGACCAAGTATGCTCTTAAATAGCACTAATAAGTCGATGATGTACACCCTTCTTATTATCTTCTTTTTTGTGGTATATAATGTAGTTTGTGAAGAAAGGAAGTAAATTTGATCATAAAAAATATTCTTGAATAAACAAGTGATCAAAATATAATGATATTTAGAATTGAAGCTTGCAAGTTCAATAGCAAAGATAGAGAGAATTAGGAATAGAATAGCTAATCAAAACATTGGAATTCTTTGCTTTATATAGTATTTAAACATTGGAATCGTTAATGAAGAGTAATTATGACTGCAACTCTTGATTAAGAGTTGTAACTCTTCATGAAGGAAACACATCTTTTTAGAAAACTGGTCATTATTCAAATTTAGCCGGCTGAATAGAGTGTGGCAGCCGGCTGAATAGAGTGTGGAAGCCAGCTGAATTGATGATTTTGAAATCAGCAAGGCCAAAGTGCATTTTGGCTAGTATTTAGCCGGCCGAATATACTCATTCAGCCGGCCGAATATACTCATTCAGCCAGCCGAATATTCATGATATTCAAAAGTTATGCACGTACACAGAATTCAGTCGGCTGACCTTGTTGATTCAGTCGGCTAAATTCCATGTTTTTTATGTGGTTCTTTGAAATTCTTTATCTGGAAAAACGTGTGTGTGTATGTACCATGTAGAAGAGAGTTTAACAGTGTTTTACCTCTAGACACAGACTCTATGATAGATAACGACTTTATTGTGTCATTTTGGTCTTCAGTTTGATATGTTTGTCTCTTTATATAAGTGATATCATTTCCTACAAAAGTGGTTAGTATATACAATATATATTTGTATAGTTGTCACTATTAAAACATCAAAGTACAGGATTCTAACAACTTTGATTGAATATATAAAGCTAACCATAACCTCATCCTTTGGTAGGTAGCCAACCACTAACTTCCGCCGTTTCTTAGCCCCAATCGTCACCAACAGCTTCTCGAAATCCACCACTACCGCATATTTTATCCGCCAGTCCATCCCCAAGATAATGTCGACACAATGAAACTCAAAATAAAGTAATCACAAAAAAAGAACATCCATGATTCAATAAGACCAAACCACGAAAAACCATATAAAGACTAGTGGGGCCTCTAACAGGATTCATCACTACTAAAGGTCAGTCAACTATTTTGGGTCTGAATCCCAATCTATCTACCAGGTCACTGGATATAAAGGAATATGAAACCCCAGTATCAAGCAAAACACGTATGGAAACACCATAAATAGAAAGCTTACCTTGAATAGTGATGACTGTCCCGGTCTCCTTCATCGAGGGAGCACTCGACGAAGTCAGGATGGCATTCAAAGCATATCCCTTCACCATCGGCTTCTGCAGTACTGGTTACTGGTAACTCTTCTGCATTTGTCCGAACTTGCAACAATTATAGCACTTCTTCTTTCCATCAGACTTGCAATCCCTAGCCAAGCGACCCTCATCTCTCCACAACCATAGCAAATAGGATCTCATTTTGCCTTCTTCTAAGCATTTTCCCTTGGAAATTCTTTTTCCATTCCATTTCTTCTTGCCTCCACCCCCTTGTTGTAGCTTTGGCTCTTCTTTAACAACAACAGACTTAGGTTTATGGTATAAACACTCTAGTCGAAGGGTTTCTCAACCACCTTCCCAAATAGCTCACCCAAGTAGTCATCCAACCCCATAAATAGCTTCTTATTATTCTTCTAAGGATTGTCAATGAAAGATATCCCTTACTTCGATAGAACATCAAACTCAGCCATGTACTTGCAGACAAACATGTCCTCATGCTTTAAGTCCAAACTTTCTAAACAATACCGGCTTCTAAGCAGTTGGACTAAACTTCTCCTCAAACCTAGTTTTTAAATGGTCCTAAATAAACTAATCCTCGGGCGTAGCAACCTTAATAGCATTCCACCAATTCATGGCTCTTCCTTGAAGCTGTCGGCAAGCCAACCTCTCCACATCGTATCTTCCAATTTAATGTTGTAAAAAATCCTTTCCCATGTATCTAACTAATCCTACACTTCCATAGCCGGTTCTGTTCCTTGGAATGGTTTGTCACCAAGACTAGCAAAATCCTTATAGCACCACCACCTATAGCAACATTAGGAGTAACCGCTTAGGTATTTTGCATCATCTTTTCCATCATCGCGTTGAACGTCTATTGCAAGTTAGGGCTAGCATCCGTAGTAGTTAGTTTTGGGCCTCTAAGTGGGGGATGTTACAAATTGGTATCGGTGCATAGGCTTATGAAATTTTAAAAGAAATTTGAACCTAAAAGATTTTCAAAACATATCCCAATTTAACCAGAAAGTAACACCGAGGTTTGGGTTAACGCTGTAGTAACATACTTGTAATTGTTATATATATAATTATGTATTCCCCTCTCTCTCTCTTAGACCGTTCTTCAGTATCTTACTAAGGCTCATATGGAGATATACAAGAAAGGAGGATATGGAGTCAGGAAACAAAAGAGGAAATATAGGCAGAGGAAGCACCACAACTAATGGAAATGCTCCACTCAATAGTAGGAGGAACCCAGGACGATAGGCAAATGCTAATCCAAACTCAAATGTTAACGTAGGTTTTGGAACCCCGCCAGTAGATATGGGGTTAATGTATCAGTTCTTTTTTAATCTGATGCTAGCTTGAGTGGCTACATGAGTAGCCGGGGGAAATGCGGTGAATGTTGGAGGAGCTAATCCTATGGTTCCAGTTGGTAATAACTATGCCAAGCTGAGCAGAGATTACACTAGTCTTAGTGGGAAGCCATTTTTGGGAACAGAGGATGCTGTTGAAGTAGAAAACTGGTTATTGCACTGTGAAAGGATTTTTGCTAACTTGGGATTATACGATGAACAGAAGAGGAGACTTGCCTCTAAACGGCGGCTGGGAGTAGCACTTCATTAGTGGAATAGTGTTAGCATGGGAGTTCAAAAGGAAGAGTTGACTTGGGCAGAGTTTCGTAGGAGATTCAAAGAGAGGTTTTTGTCTGAAATTGTGAAGTCAATGCTAAGAAAGTTCATGGACTTAATGCAAGGTGAAATTTCGGTGATTGAGTATGCCATGAAGTTTGATGAGTTGTCCCGATACATATATGCTGC
Organism: Allium fistulosum; assembly: GCA_030737815.1. Classification (NCBI taxonomy): domain Eukaryota; kingdom Viridiplantae; phylum Streptophyta; class Magnoliopsida; order Asparagales; family Amaryllidaceae; genus Allium; species Allium fistulosum. The sequence continues at coordinate 943,591,962 of CM060908.1, forward strand.
CATTGACACCGTCATTAAAAGAAACAAGAAGTTTATTCGAGGGTTGACCCGAGATTGCTATAGCAACTATGCCACATCTCCGTGATCCAAGTACAGTTGTAGTGGAGATGGAAATCCGGAATGAAGAGATGTTTTCTAAGTTTAGAAAGGAGAAGCAGGTTGAAACCTAGGGTTTTCAGGGCAAGAAGAGGAAATTTTTTAAGAAGAAAGGAACCCAAAAGGGAGGAGCTACCAAGAAGGCGAAGGCTAATCTAGTTTGCTTTAATTGCGATAAGAAGGGACATCATGCTCATGAATGCCGAACTGGAAAAGGAAAAAAGGTTGTAGATAAGAAGGGGTGAAGTGCTTCAACTGTGACTAGATTGGAAACTACAAGAATCAATGTCCAGAACCAGTCAAAGTGGACAGGGAGAATGAAACACCCCGCTTTTTTAGATAATTAAATAACCAAATTTATTAAACAGTGGAAATAAGCATTTTTGAAATAGTCAGAATATGGCCTCGAAACTTATACCATTGTGTTCGTAGCGATTTTTTGAACAACTTCCATATATAACTTGTCGAAATCCGAGTTAATATGAAGGAGTTACGAGAGAGATAGGAAATTAGAATTAACGAAAAGAGAGAGAGAGAGAGAGAGAGAGAAAGACCCTACGGTCGACCCGTAAAGGTTAGGGGTCGACCTGCATTTTTACCCGGACGAGAAATCGTCCAGGGACGTGCCGAAGTCTTGTAATCTTATTTTTTTGTGATCTGAGGCGTTGTTTTCTGGATCCAATGATTCACAGCGAGCCTATGACGTGGTGGCACCAGATTCAATCCAAAAATCGACGGTCTGAGATCCCCAAACTCCACTATAAATAGAACCCTAGGCTACCTATTTTCCCACGATCAGATTTTCTCCCAATTGAGTTCATTGCCTGAGGCTAAAACCTAAATAGAAAATATTTTTAGGAAGAATATCTTTTTAATAAAAATATTAGACGCCTTAGAAGGGGATCCAGGAAGGCCATGGAGTAAAGCTAAGGATGACAGGTGAGTGGATTTAAATTATATCTCTTTTATGTTTATGATATATAATATCATTAAATTCTCGTTAAATATTTAATGCAACATTTATTTCAGTAATTAGATCTACTAGTCAGTTATGTTGAAACTGTAAATTTTATAAGAGAAGTTTACTTATATTTAAATGTTATTTATATGGAAAAAGAAAGAAATCCAATTAAATATAAGTAATATTAGGCTTAAAAGTTGTAGAGAAAGGCATAAGCCTAAAAGTGAGAAATTTACAGTAAATTATGTTTAAACGGGAGAAATGAATTAAAAAGGGGAAAATCTAATAACTTGATTTGGAAGTTAGTGATAAATTAGTTGGTTGTTTAGAAAAGGGAATACATTTCCATAGTTTAATATTGTAATAATAATGATAAACGTAATTGCAAGAATAAAAGCAAGAAAAATGGAATTGGTGCAAAATAGAGACATTATTGTATTTTGCATTACCAATAATTAAAGAAACAATAAAAGAAATATCTTGCAGTAATGAGTTATTGTTTATAACATTATTTAGTATTAAAATATGGAAATGGATTTTTAGCACAGTTTTTGTAACCAACCAAATAGAATAGAACTACTTCTTAGAATAAAAGAGAATAATGTGAAGCGTTAAAGAAATAAAAAAAGAGGAAATAATCAAGTTAATTATTTGACAAGACTAGAAACAATAAACATAAAATGTGACTAGATCTGCATTTATTGCGCAGATAATAGAGTAAAAAGTGAAGCAGTTATTATGATAAGTAATTTGTGGTAGTTGGATGTAGTCCCAAGCTAAGACTATCATATAATATAAGAAAACTAAAGAGAATTTAGTATCATAATAAAAGAAGACAGACTAGAATAGAAAAGAGACGCTTGCAATTACATTTATAACATATTGGTTATAAAAGAAAGAAAAGAGTATAAAAGTGACAATTGGAAGTATAATTGTAACATGTAGGTTACAATTAAAAAGAAAGAAATAGAAGAGGCTTATTTTATCAAACTTAGATCTTGGATTAAGTTAATAAGCAGAATAATAGAAGTGGCCCGTACCGGTAGAATTCGCTTTCAGGTCTAGGACTGATGGTCTCACACATGGGTGGGGCTGGGCATGCTGATTAGGGTATATAAGTAGCCAACAGAATAAGAAAAGTAAACTAAATGCATAGTAAAAGATTAGACGTAGGGTCTAATAAAATGGTAAGGTGCGTTTGGAATAGCCCAAAGAGAATCTGGATAAAGATCCTAATGAAGCAGTTCATCGCGGATTTTTAGTACAGAAAGAGCACGTCCAACTTAGTTAGTTTGGGCTAGAAGGAAGTACGAGAATTCAACGGGATGTGAGGATACTCTAGTATGGCCCTCTGGGGTAGGCCTAACGAAGCTACACCCCTGGAGGCAGGTCTGTAGGTATTCCATCAAGAGAGTATGGCTTGACTGCTTTTGCATTGCAGGCCTAACGAAGAGGACCTTTGTAGGCAGCCAAAAGGTTGATGATGGAGTAGGATATTTGTATGACACCGTACTCTAGTTTGCGAGTAGGTTATAGTGGGCAGGACTGAAAAGGATAGTCGCATACGGAGATCAGCCATCATCAGTCAGAGCAAGTTCGGGAAAGACTAGAGTTAAACCAACAGGCCAATTATTCTTTCACTATAGAGAAATTGGATGAGGGGCACGACCAATTGGATGTTTAGATTGTTTGTAGTAGGGCACAACCACTTAGCTCTTGAAAGGTCTTTCGATTAGTTGAAGGGGGGCTGCGTGGGGCCAAGCCATGATGAGAAAAGAGACAGACCAAGTAGAATATCTGTATTGTAGGCCTAACGAAGCGGACCTTTACAGATATAGAAAATCCCCGACTAAGTTCCGTACTAGGTAGACCTTGTTGGTGGAATTCAGGGAGTAGACAGAACGATTATGTGTACTCCTCAAGGTATGCACTGGGTGGTACATTATGGATGTCCGAGCACTAGTATAAGCTAGTGTGGATGCAGTTTCATGTTTTCATAGTAGATGACGGAACATCTATATTGTAGGCCTCACGAAGCTGTCCTTTACAGATGTAGTTACAGTACGCTCTAGTAGCGAGACGACGGAGTCCTTTTCGAGGAGGATACAAAAGGTACTATGGGTAGTATCTAGGACGGATGCGGTGTTTGGGCATGTAGATAGATATATATATATATATATATATTGGTTATTGGGTCTTATTCTACTACGGAGTAGATGGGTACGATTCACGCACAGAGGCGTGAGTATTATAAACCCAATAAACCTAATATAACGGAAAATGGAAATAGAATGGTATATGTAGAATTATGCTTAGAAGTGTATAATTTGTCCATTCACCAGAATTTTAGTTCTGACCCCCTCCTCATATCATCCCACAGGTTGGATAGATGGCAGAGATTTTCCAGCTTTGAGACACTTGTTTAGAAAGTGTTATTACCTTGGTGGGTATTTACTTACTATTATATTTTATTCAGTTCCACTATGAGATATTTATTTGAGCTCTAATATACTTATCTTTGCCTATTTGCATGATACGAGATACCCAACTCGGGATTCAATGGGCTTGGATTTTAGCATTTTTGCGGAAAATTTGGATCCACTGGAATTTGGGTTGTTACATTTGGTATCAGAGCTTAGGTTAGTAGATCCTAAGTAAATTAAGAAATATGAGTGAACGTATTTGTATTTTTGAATAAAATATAAATATATTATGTACTAAAATCCAAATAGTCCCCAATTATAGTTTTTAACATATTGAAAGTTTTTGGAAGTATATTTGTGCATAGTTTGCTAGTTGGGTTTGAGATGACTCAAGGATGTTGAGCCTTATGTTATTGCCGATTTATAGTGTATAATAAGCTATGTTTTGAGAGAAGATTGGTATCCTTATGTTATAGGAAGTGGGAAAGTTCCCTAGGGATAGTAGGGAGAGTATTTTTATATTGGAAGGAATAAGAGATTTTAGTAAGAAAATGAGATTTCCAAGGTTTAGGAAGGGTATTCTTAGGGTAGTAAGAAGAAAATCCACTTTATGTCTAGCCCAATAAAATGAAACTTTTGGAATTGAAAAGTTGAAAAATATAATTGTTAATGTGTTTGAGGAAGTAAATATTGGGTTTTTGAAAAAAAAAGTGGTATGAAATTTAAATTGGTTTTTATACGATGTAAATTTTATTAAAAGTGAAATTCTTTTTGAAGAGTGGAAATTAGCCACAAGGGCCTCTTTAGCAAGTGGAATTAGTTTATAGGACACACAATTGAAATAATTACTTTCAAGGACAAAACGTAAAATAATTAGTTTCTAGGGCCTAAAAACCTATTAAATTATATCTTTGAAAGTAATTGGACTGTTGACTTTGTCCTTGAAAGTAATTTCTTTGAATGTGTGTCCTAGAAACTAATTGGACTGCAAAGTTTGTCATTCTGGTGAAATGCCCCTTTTGAAAAATTATAGAGCATGTATAGCTCGCTAGTTTCTTTGTAGATAAACGAAGATTTTAAATATAAAACCTAGAGTGTGTTAAGTATCAAAAATGTAGGTTACAACATTTATTGTTGTAATAGATATTTTCGTGAAAAATAAAGGAAGCATAGACTATGACACTATTGTTATAGTAGGTGACTCCCAAAGGAAATTTTTTATAGCATATGAGATTTATTAATATTTATTTTAATTGAATCCATATACTAGTATTTTTTTGGGTTGTAGTAACAGTGTTTTATGCAACATCTGTTTTGACCCAAATAAAAATGTGTTTCGAAGATAATTTCTAAGTATAGAAATAAAGTGGTTTGTAAGTACACTTACTATTTAAATAAGTATATGGAAATGTTTTCTAGTTATGAAAATATTAAACAGATTTGAAAATGAGTTCTTCTGAAAAAAAAGAGGTAAGTCAAATTTAGAAAATTAATAAATTTCGTAGGAAATGTCTATTGTAAGTGAATATAGATTAAACATACTTTAACCTATTGGAATGAAATGAATAATGATGTAATTTTCTATGAAACCAAATCACAAATAAAGATGTTTTGTGCAAGTTATAAGGAATATGTGACAGAGATGTAACAACCCGTATATTTGGACCATTTAAATTGACAATAATCCACACATGTCAACTTAAATAATACAAAACACGAATCATTATGGGATTATGAATACATATATGTAAATGAGAATCAATACAACATCACAGACACAGAATAGTCACAGAATAATGTAGCGGAAAAGTACATCATCATAATAGTAGTTCATGAAGCTACTACAGGAATACAACAATGTCTCAACATAAAGTGACAAAGAGGAAATACAAGATGTTCAATACATAAGCTCATCAAATACTAGAATGTAAATAAACTGATAAAGATAAATGCTAAGTCTTCAGCATCTTCAACCAACCTTGATCAGCAACTGGATAGCTTCAGACTGACCCGAGCATATACAAAAGAAACACTCGAGTCAGGACTCAAAATCTTATACAGGATAATCAGGTGCAAATAATCAAGTTCATAACTCAAAGATGAATGTGATACACATCTTTAAGGATCCGATAAACTATCTATATATACAATAGAATACGCTAAATAGATAATGTCTAATCAGTAAAGTATGATATCAAAATAGCGTTAAGTCATGGCCCATTCTACCCTTAACACATTTTTATTCCCAAGAGCATATACAAGACCGTAGTTTCCCCAAAACCGGAAGTCACCAGAGGGCAATCCATATACTAAAGGTACAAAACAAACGTAGTGGTCGCGAATAGGATAATCAGTATGACAAGGTACATGAGGCAATACCAACTAGGATACTAGTAGTTGCCTGATCCGGACTGATGTTGAGCATAGCAGCTACTATCTCAACACCGCGAAACAACACTCCCAAATCAAGGGGTGCACCCAAATCGAATCACAAAAGTAATAGATAAGGTATCGAAAAGTGTGTCCGCTAGAGATGGCGATCTTCAATGGCCCGGCACGGCTCCTGTTTTAGTCATGTCAGGGGTCATCCAAAATCGTTCTCTTTCTTCAGTCAACGCGTTCACCAAAACCATCCACTTTGTTCTGGATCAACACTCCGCGTATATTAGTTATTAAAGTGGTTTTCGGTATTGACAGAGAGGATGTCCATATCTGATCCCGGTCTCTTTAATAACTACGCATTAATTACCCGATGGTCATTTAATATTAAAGTTTAAACAAATCAAAGTCCAAAAGTCAAGTTGCAAGTTTTGACTTTCAAAATTTGACATTTCACAATTCAATTTATTTCGAACATTTTAAAATCATATTCCTAAATGAAGTTTTAGTTCAAGCCCTTGAGTTGAAAATACTTAAGTATTCAAGTTCAATTTAATTCCTGTTCCCATTCATCGTTACATTAAATTTAATCAACTTTAGTTGGTTTTGCATTCCTTTTTAGTCACTTTGTTACTTAATCTCAAATTCAATTTATAACAAATTCCAATTTATTAAATTTATTCAATTCAGACTTTTATTTTGAATCTAATAAAGTCAATTTATTAGATTCTAAAACTTACTTATTCAACTCTTATTTCAATTAAATGTGTCAATCCGTTTATCTAATTAAATAGATTTATTAATCCATTTCAATTTAATCCATTAATTTATTTCAATTAGGTCCACTTATTAATTCATTAATTTATTACAATTAAGTCCATTAATTTATTACATTTAATCCTATGAATCTAATACCATTAAATCCATTGATTTATTACAACTAAATCCATTTATTTATTACGATTTAATCCATTCATTTATTACGATTAAATCTATTCCTTAATTTCAATTAAATCTATTGATTTATTATAATTAAATCTATTCATTTATCACAATTAAACCTATCGTTTATTACACTTAAATCTATAAATTTTGTTACTTACTTTCCAACAAAATTTTAAGTTCATTTCTTAATTTCAAATGGATTTCAATTCCAAAATGATTTTGTTGACCAATCGGGTTTCTTATTTTAATTATCTATCCTAGGCCAAAGTGGTTCAATTTTTGGGTTTTATCATTTCAACCTAGTATAATTAAATAAACAAAGCATAGCAAAGGGAACTTGCAGTGTGATAACTGGGATGGTGTTAAAGTAAATAAACAATCAATAACAATCATACATAACACTTTAACCATTTATTTAAATAATCCCGAAATAATCGTATTTAATTTACATTTGTTATTTATGTAAATTAATAAAATTATACCTAGAATCCGCACTATCATTTCATGCGAATTAAAGACTATTCTATTTGGTTTTTTTTTTCTACATACATCCAATAGTTCAAAGTGAGATTAACACTATTCTATGTGTTGATTTATTTAACATCTACAGGGTCATAGTTCAGTAAATGAAATCCATTTTTAAATCGTGTAACTATCCTATCAAATCCAAGTTCATATTAATTATTGCTTATAAAAACGACCAAGTTACATATCAAATTTAGTGTCACGACTATTAACCATAAATCAACATCAATGACAATTTTATCTCTTTAACCTTTTTAAACAATACATGGCGTCAATTTAGAAATCTTAAATTCTAGCAATATTCAATTTTAACTTATACATATGATTTACAGTTTAATTCAACAATTTAACAATCAAAAATTCAGCATCCAAATTTATAATAACAACAAATTAATCACTTGATTTTCCTAGCATAATAGGTTGAGTCATGAATAAAATATTCACCTTGCGTGGTTAGAGAAGACGACGAAGCACAAAGACGAATAGATAGTAGGCACGAACAAGCACGATGCAAAACGACACAAACTGCAATTCAACAATCAAAAAAAAATTCAACCATTTGTTTATTACAATATACATCAATTGAATATATATATAAACCATACCGAACAACAAAGCAGGATAGATTTCGACAAGCTGGATGGAAACCTATGTCTCCGACGCAACGGCTGAAACAACACAATCAAATAACGTGAGCCCCTAAATTATAACTCCTCACTGCTTCATCGGTTAGCATATTGTATAACGAACTATAAACCAAAATAAAATATGGACACTCACATACCTCAATTCAAATAAAAAAAATTTGTAGCTTTAAATAAATTTTCCAAAACCTGTAGCTTTGTATAAAATTCTAAAATCGTAACCTATCAACTACATAAGACTGATATATAATGCAAATTATATTTGTTGCTAATAAATGGCTATATAACCACAAAAGAGTGGGTTTGGGACGCGGGTCTAAACAGGTAGGCAGTGGTCGGTGAGATGGGTGGTCGGGCTGTGGTGCAGTGAGTGGGCTTGGTGCGTGGTGGTCTGGGTGCATTGGAAGAGGGGATGCGGCTGTAGGGCGGCTGTGGTCGTGGCGTGAGTGGCTGGTATGGGCGAGCAGGGTGAGTCAAGCGAAGTAGGGGTAGAGACGGAGGCCAGGTGGGTCAGTGTGCGTGTAGCGGAGCATCGGCTGGTTGGTGGGCAGTGCGGCGAACTGGGTGGCTGTCGAGCATGGCAGTGGAGGGCGAGGTCAGTGGGGTTGCGGCAGGTTTGACTGGGCACGGAGGAGGGCGGAGGCCACTGGCTGTGGCGAAGGCGGGTTTGGGTAGAGGTGGGACTGCATGGGTTAGTAGGAGAGACGTGGAGATTCGTCTCATGCAGGAGAGGAGAGAACAAAATATAAAAGAAAGATGAGAGTGGAAAGAGAGATTACGTACCAGCAATTTGAGAGTTTACAAATGAAATGGAAATGAAGCTACTCAGTATATATTGAATATTATAGAAACCAAGGGTCTCAATTTATTTCCCTGCGTAACTGAACTGACTATTGGTTTCAATGCAGTTGAATAGACAGAGGCTATTAGGATGCTAAACGTTGGAGAAAACGGACACCGTTTGTGATGCGTAACAGACCGGTTTGAAATTCGTTAAATGACTATAGTTCGCATCGCCGAACTCCGATTTACATAAACACATATACTGTTTTGATCAGCGTGACGAGACGGACTCAACGGTATAAAATATTTATGGTTTGATATTGTTTGCGAAGTGATCAATCTTATTTAATTGATTGCTCGAGTGACAATATAACTAGCAAATAAAAGCGAAATTTGACGAAATGAATTGCGCCGTCATATTCATAATATTTTTCTTATTCAGAAATGTGAAAAATATTTGAGTTCGGATGAAAGAGAATTTACATATAAAATTTAAATCAATAGGCAAATGCGACGCACGAAATTTACTTCAATATTTTTCGACGAAATTTGGCATTCGCCTATGTCTATATAGACGCATTCCAAATATGAAGTTTGAATAGAAACGGAATTTGTTTGTGAAAATTCGAATTTCTACACTAAATAAACGATTTAAAATTTTTAAACTGGGTCTAAATTTCAAGGTCGTTACATTCTCCCCCACTCAAAACTTTTCGTCCCCGAAAAGGAACAGAGTGAAGAGTGGAAGAACAGATAAAGAGATACGATGGATATAGAATTTTATTATCGAATAAAATATAGAATATAAAATAGAATTTACCTTCATCAAACAATTCCGGATTAGAATCCCGGATACTCTCCTCGGTTTCCCAGGTACAGTCACGATCATCGGGACTCCATTGGACTTTGACTAGGCTAACAGATTTCCTCCTAAGCTGCTTCGTATTCCTATCAACAATACGAAGTGGTCTCCTCTCTATAGTCAAATCCGGCTCAATATCAACCTCATCTAACTGAGCAATAGGAATGGTCATTGATGGATCGTGTACAACTTTCCGAAGGTGTGAAACATGGAAGACGTTGTGCACGCCCTCAAATTTCTCCGGTAGTGCAACTCTGTAGGCTAGTGTACCAATCCTCTCAGTGATAGTGAATGGTCCAACAAATCTTGGAGCAAGCTTCCCTCTACGACCAAATCGAATAACATTCTTCAAAGGTGATACTTTCAGAAATATCTCATCCCCAACCTGGAATTCCAGATCTCTTCTACGCCCATCTGCATAGCTCTTCTGCCTATCCTGTGCGGTCTTCATCTTCCTTCTTATCTCATTAACCTTCTCGGATGCTTACATAATCATATCTGGGCCAAGAACCAATCGATCACCAGGCTCAATCCAACAAGCTGGCGATTTGCATGGCCGTCCATATAAAGCTTCGAATGGTGCCATATCGATACTTGCCTGATTATAAAGATGGTTAAATTCCAATTCAAATTTGCTTGTTCAATTTGAAAATTTTGACATACCTGATAACTGTTATTATAAGTGAATTCAACCAAATGGAGATGGTCTTCCCAAGATCCACCGAAATCAATTATGCAAGCTCGGAGCAAATCCTCCAAAATCTGATTTACCCTTTCAGTTTGGCCATCCGTTTGAGGATGATAAGCTATGCTCAGATTCAGTTTAGTGCCCAAGACGTCCTGAAATGCCTTCCAAAATTTACTAGTGAAAATAGGGTCTCGATCGCATACAATACTAGATGGAACTCCATGAAGTCTAACAATCTCTCTCATATATCTCGGCCAAACTCAAAGCAGTACGAGTGGTCTTAACAGGAATAAAGTGAGCAGATTTTGTCAACCTATCAACGATCACCCATATACTCTCGTTACCTTTTCTGGTCCTCGGTAATCCATCGATGAAGTCCATAGAAATCTGATCCCATTTCCAACAAGGAATCTCTAGGAGTTGAAGTAAACCGACAGTCTTCTGGTGATCGGCCTTGACTTGTTGGCAAGTGGTGCATCTACTGACATATATAGAAATATCTCTCTTCATCCCACTCCACCAATATAAACGCTTCATATTACGATACATCTTAGTGACACCAGGATGAAATGAAAGTGATGACTGATGATTCTTTCTAAGTACTTCTTGTCTCAATCCATCGACATTAGGAACACAAATACGGTTGTCGATCCTTAGAACTCCATTACTATCAATCTGTGCTCCTATTTTACTATCAACATTTCCGACTCTACCCAGAACTAACTCCTTCATACGATAGAGCAAAGTGTCCTCATATTGTTTAGCTTTTATGCGATCCATAAGAGATGGAGAGATGACAAGCTGAAATAACATGCCCTCAACAATATTACAGCAAGACAATGCTTTGCTACGACTCAATGCATCGGCTACAACATTTGCTTTCCCAGGAGTATAAGTGATGTCGAGATCATATGCAGCTAAAAATTCGAGCCATCGGACTTGCCTCTGGTTCAAATCCTTCTGAGAAAAGATATATCTCAAGGACTTATGATCAGTGAATAATTCGAATTTTGTTCCCAAAAGATGATGCCTCCATAGTTTCAGAGCAAATACAACGGCAAGAAGCTCTAGGTCATGTGTGGCATAGTTTAATTCATGGGTCTTCAACTGACGACCTGCATAGGCAATAACCTTTCCATTTTGCATAAGAACAGCGCCTAAACCTTCTCGGCAAGCATCTGTATAGACGGTTAATCCTTCACTTCCATCGATTACCGCAAGAACAGGGGCTGAAGTTAACTTATGCTTCAACTCATTAAAAGCTGATTCGCACTTCTCACTCCAAATAAACTTAACATCCTTCCGAGTTAAAGCAGTAAGTGGGGCAGAAATCCGGGCAAAGTGCTCAATAAATCTGCGATAATAATCGGCTAAACCCAAGAAACTATGAATATCTGTAGGAGTTTTAGGAGTCTCCCAATCATTGATTATGGAAATCTTAGCTGGTTAACCTGAAATCCCATTTTCGGAAACAATATGGCCAAGGAATCTTACTTCGTCTCGCCAGAAATGGCATTTAGAGAACTTGGCTTTAAGCTGATGATTTCGGAGAGTTTCTAGAACAAAGCGGAGATGTGTTTCATGCTCCCTCTTGTCTTTGGAGAAAACGAGAATATCATCAATGAATACAAGAACAAACTTGTTAAGTACATCCCGAAAGACTCGATTCATCAAGTCGACGAAATAAGCAGGTGCGTTGGTCAAACCGAATGGCATAACCAACCATTCATAGAATCCATTCTCGGTACGGAAAGCTGTCTTATGGATACTATCTTCAGCAACCCTGAGTTGGTGGAACCCAGTGGCTAGATCAAGTTGTGAGAAAATTTTAGCTCCATGGAGCTGATCGAATAAATCGTTGATGCGAGGCATCGGATAACGATTCTTGAGAGTGCGTTTGTTCAGTTCTCGGTAATCAACACACATGCGAAGAGATACATCTGATTTGGTGACGAATACGACTGCGGCGCCCCATTCAGAGCAACTTCTCCTAATCAAGCCTTTAGCAAATAGATCATCAATTTGGGTTTTTAGTTCAGCTTTTTCTTTAGGAGCCATCCTTCGGTGTGGGAGAACTACAGGAGTAGCTCCAGGGATCAGATCAATACGGAAATCGATTTCCCGTTTAGGCGGTAGAGAGTTGACCTCTCCAAATACATCGGGAAATTTCTGAACAATAGGGGTAGTATTAAGATCATCCAGATGAGCATCAAGAGAGAATATGAAGCTTCCGACATATTTCTGAGGTGATTTGCATTCAATGACAAGTGGCTGACCCTTGTTGCTTACCAAAGAAACTAAACGAGTTTTGCAGGAAATAACAGCATCGAATTTGCTTAACCAATCAGCTCCTAAAAGAAAGTCGAATGCTTGGAATCCAAGTACATAGAAATCCCAAGTGAATCGAGAAAAATCATACATAAGTGCAACTCCCTTGCAAACACTTCGGAGGTAAGCGGGTCCTCCGATAGGATTTGAGACACATAAGGAGGTAGTAGCAAGAGTAGGTTCTAATTTGAGTTTATTACAAAGGTCAACTGATATAAAGCTATGTGAAGCACCAGTATCGAATAATACCCTAACAGGTGTAGCATGTAAATGAAAAATACTTCGTAAAGTACCTTGGTCATCCTGGGTGGGTGGTGCAGGGGGTGCAGGTGTGGTGATAGCAAATACTCCAAATGGTGTGCCACGCTTATGCATTGGGCAGTCTTTCTTGAAATGACCCGGCTGGAGGCAGACATAGCATAAATCTTTCCTAGTCGTAGAAGGTGGTGGAACAGTAGCTCCAGTAGATGGACAACTATTTGCATAATGGCCCTTCTTATCGCATTTGAAGCAAGTGATATTAGCAAGGTCGATTTGGCTTTTCTGGGCATATCCTAGTCCTGCAGTCTTTTGCCAAGCTTTCTTTTATTGATCAAAGTTCATCTTCCTCTTCCCGAGTTGGCTAGAAGATGACTGAGTAGGAGTGGCTTTGGCAGCGGGTCCCCTCGGCTTTGCCTCATATCTTAGAGCATAGTCAACAAGCTCGGTGAAGGTGGAGTGAATGTGGCCAGTAAGCAAGTCATAATATTCTGGTCTAGCTCCCAAAATGAATTTTTCGTTCTTCAGAAGTGGTGTATCGATCAAACCCGGTCCAAACTTGGAGAGTTCATTAAATTTCCTCTCATACTTAGAAATAGTCATACTGCCTTGCTTAAGATCCATGAAAGCTCTATAAAGTTGGGTTTTCCCAGCAGCTGGCATCCATTGTGCCGAGAAAGTATCCCTAATCAAAAGATAGACTAGGTGAACAATCATTCCCAAGATTGAAGAAAGAATTTGGATTACGAAGTCAAAACAAATTTATACCTAAATTGGGCCTAAGTGATGGTGTTTTCCTCGATACGTGAAGTAACAGATTCCCACCAATCCTGTGCGGCATCTTGAAGTTGCCAAGCAGCAAGATGACGCTTCTGAGCATCAGTGATCTCCAGACCCGAAAATATCTTCTCTAAGCCTTTAAGCCATTGCTGAGCCTCAATAATGTTCTCGGATCCAGAAAACTTAATACCTCCAAGCTGTGTATACTCCTTACTAAGAGTGGTGAATTTGACAGGAGCCGGAGCGGCAGGTGCAGCCTGAGCAGGACCATTGCCTCTTCCACCCCTATTATTTCTTCTAGCACTCATCCTGAAATACCAAAAGAGATTTTTAGAACCCAAGGATAGAATTCATAGAACTCTAAGGAAAGTCCTATAAATGAATTAAAAGAAGTTTGAATTGGAAGAATTGGATATTGAATCGATTCTCCTCATTCTAGGGTATTGCTACCCTATCTCTAATGAGTTTCATAATCCCGAACTAAGGTTTGTAGGGAAACCGAAGCTCAGATACCAACTGTAACAACCCGTATATTTGGACCATTTAAATTGACAATAATCCACACATGTCAACTTAAATAATACAAAACATGAATCATTATGGGATTATGAATACATATATGTAAATGAGAATCAATACAACATCACATACACAAAATAGTCACAGAATAATGCAGCGGAAAAGTACATCATCATAATAGTAGTTCATGAAGCTACTACAGGAATACAACAATGTCTCAACATAAAGTGACAAAGAGGAAATACAAGATGTTCAATACATAAGCTCATCAAATACTAGAATGTAAATAAACTGATAAAGATAAATGCTAAGTCTTCAGCATCTTCAACCAACCTTGATCAACAACTGGATAGCTTCGGACTGATCCGAGCATATACAAAAGAAACACTCGAGTCAGGACTCAAAATCTTATACAGGATAATCAGGTGCAAATAATCAAGTTCATAACTCAAAGATGAATGTGATACACATCTTTAAGGATCCGATAAACTATCTATATATACAATAGAATACGCTAAATAGATAATGTCTAATCAGTAAAGTATGATATCAAAATAGCGTTAAGTCATGGCCCATTCCACCCTTAACACATTTTTATTCCCAAGAGCATATACAAGACCGTAGTTTCCCCAAAACCGGAAGTCACCAGAGGGCAATCCATATACTAAAGGTACAAAACAAACGTAGTGGTCGCGAATAGGATAATCAGTATGACAAGGTACATGAGGCGATACCAACTAGGATACTAGTAGTTGCCTGATCCGGACTGATGTTGAGCATAGCAGCTACTATCTCAACACCGCGAAACAACACTCCCAAAACAAGGGATGCACCCAAATCGAATCACATAAGTAATAGATAAGGTATCGAAGAAGTGTGTCCGCTAGAGATGGCGATCCTCAATGGCCCGGCACGGCTCCTGTTTTAGTCATGTCAGGGGTCATCCAAAATCATTCTCTTTCTTCAGTCAACGCGTTCATTAAAACCATCCACTTCGTTCTGGATCAACACTCCGCGTATATTAGTTATTAAAGTGGTTTTCGGTATCGACAGAGAGTATGTCCATATCCGATCCTGGTCTCTTTAATAACTACGCATTAATTACCCGATGGTCATTTAATATTAAAGTTTAAACAAATCAAAGTCCAAAAGTCAAGTTGCAAGTTTTGACTTTCAAAATTTGACATTTCACAATTCAATTTATTTCGAACATTTTAAAATCATATTCCCAAATGAAGTTTTAGTTCAAGCCCTTGAGTTGAAAATACTTAAGTATTCAAGTTCAATTTAATTCCTGTTCCCATTCATCGTTACATTAAATTTAATCAACTTTAGTTGGTTTTGCTTTCCGTTTTAGTCACTTTGTTACTTAATCTCAAATTCAATTTATAACAAAATCCAATTTATTAAATTTATTCAATTCAGACTTTTATTTTGAATCTAATAAAGTCAATTTATTAGATTCTAAAACTTACTTATTCAAACCTTATTTCAATTAAATGTGTCAATCCGTTTATCTAATTAAATAGATTTATTAATCCATTTCAATTTAATCCATTAATTTATTTCAATTAGGTCCACTTATTAATTCATTAATTTATTACAATTAAGTCCATTAATTTATTACATTTAATCCTATGAATCTAATACCATTAAATCCATTGATTTATTTCAACTAAATCCATTTATTTATTACGATTAAATCCATTCATTTATTACGATTAAATCTATTCCTTAATTTCAATTAAATCTATTGATTTATTATAATTAAATCTATTCATTTATCACAATTAAATCTATCGTTTATTACACTTAAATCTATAAATTTTGTTACTTACTTTCCAACAAAATTTTAAGTTCATTTCTTAATTTCAAATGGATTTCAATTCAAAAATGATTTTGTTGACCAATCGGGTTTCTTATTTTAATTATCTATCCTAGGCCAAAGTGGTTCAATTTTTGGGTTTTATCATTTCAACCTAATATAATTAAATAAACAAAGCATAGCAAAGGGAACTTGCAGTGTGATAACTGGGATGGTGTTAAAGTAAATAAACAATCAATAGCAATCATACATAACACTTTAACCATTTATTTAAATAATCCCGAAATAATCGTATTTAATTTACATTTGTTATTTATGTAAATTAATAAAATTATTCCTAGAATCCGCACTATCATTTCATGCGAATTAAAGACTATTCTATTTGGTTTTTTTTTCTACATACATCCAATAGTTCAAAGTGAGATTAACACTATTCTATGTGTTGATTTATTTAACATCTACAGGGTCATAGTTCAGTATATGAAATCCATTTTTAAATCGTGTAACTATCCTATCAAATCCAAGTTCATATTAATTATTGCTTATAAAAACGACCAAGTTACATATCAAATTTAGTGTCACGACTATTAACCATAAATCAACATCAATGACAATTTTATCTCTTTAACCTTTTTAAACAATACATGGCGTCAATTTAGAAATCTTAAATTCTAGCAATATTCAATTTTAACTTATACATACGATTTACAGTTTAATTCAACAATTTAACAATCAAAAATTCAGCATCCAAATTTATAATAACAACAAATTAATCACTTGATTTTCCTAGCATAATAGGTTGAGTCGTGAATAAAATATTCACCTTGCGTGGTTAGAGAAGACGACGAAGCACAAAGACGAATAGATAGTAGGCACGAACAACCACGATGCAAAACGACACAAACTGCAATTCAACAATCAAAAAAAAATTCAACCATTTGTTTATTACAATATACATCAATTGAATATATATAAACCATACCGAACAACAAAGCAGGATAGATTTCGACAAGCTGGATGGAAACCTATGTCTCCGACGCAACGGCTGAAACAACACAATCAAATAATGTGAGCCCCTAAATTATAACTCCTCACTGCTTCATCGATTAGCATATTGTATACCGAACTATAAACCAAAATAAAATATGGACACTCACATACCTCAATTCAAATAAAAAAAATTGTAGCTTTAAATAAATTTTCCAAAACCTGTAGCTTTGTATAAAATTCTAAAATTGTAACCTATCAACTACATAAGACTAATATATAATGCAAATTATATTTGTTGCTAATAAATGGCTATATAACAGCAAAAGAGTGGGTTTGGGATGCAGGTCTAAACGGGTAGGCAGTGGTCGGTCGGTGAGATGGGTGGTCGGGCTGTGGTGCAGTGAGTGGGCTTGGTGCGTGGTGGTCTGGGTGCATTGGAAGAGGGGATGCGGCTGTAGGGCGGCTGTAGTCATGGCGTGAGTGGCTGGTATGGGCGAGTAGGGTGAGTCAAGCGAAGTAGGGGTAGAGACGGAGGCCAGGTGGGTCAGTGTGCATGTAGCGGAGCATCGGCTGGTTGGTGGGCAGTGCGGCGAACTGGGTGGCTGTCGAGCATGGCAGTGGAGGGCGAGGTCAGTGGGGTTGCGGCAGGTCTGACTGGGCACGGAGGAGGGCGGAGGCCATTGGCTGTGGCGAAGGCGGGTTTGGGTAGAGGTGGGACTGCATGGGTTAGTAGGAGAGACGTGGAGATTCGTCTCATGCAGTAGAGGAGAGAACAAAATATAAAAGAAAGATGAGAGTGGAAAGAGAGATTACGTACCAGCAATTTGAGAGTTTGCAAATGAAATGGAAATGAAGCAACTCAGTATATATTGAATATTATAGAAACCAAGGGTCTCAATTTATTTCCTTGCGTAACTGAACTGACTATTGGTTTCAATGCAGTTGAATAGATAGAGGCTATTAGGATGCTGAACGTTGGAGAAAACGGACACCGTTTGTGCTGCGTAACGGACCGGTTTGAAATCCGTTAAACGACTATAGTTCGCAGCGCCGAACTCCGATTTACATAAACACATATACCGTTTTGATCAGCGCGACGAGACGGACTCAACGGTATAAAATATTTATGGTTTGATATTGTTTGCGAAGTGATCAATCTTATTTAACTAATTGCTCGAGTGACAATTTAACTAGCAAATAAAAGCGAAATTTGACGAAATGAATTGCGTTATCATATTCAGAATATTTTTCTTATTCCGAAATGTGAAAAATATTTGAGTTCGGATGAAAGAGAATTTACATATAAAATTTAGATCAATAGGCAAATGCGACGCACGAAATTTACTTCAATATTTTTCGACGAAATTTGGCATTCGCCTATGTCTATCTAGACGCATTCCAAATATGAAGTTTGAATAGAAACGGAATTTGTTTGTGAAAATTCGAATTTCTACACTAAATAAACGATTTAAAATTTTTAAACTGGGTCTAAATTTCAAGGTCGTTACAAGAGATGTACAAGGTATGGAAAGCACCATATTTTATATGGCCTATTTCGATAAAATATAAAATAAGTTCCTTGTAATTTCACATAAATATGAAATCCTCTTTTAAAGGATTCATAGAAGGTTTTAGCGTTAATG
Organism: Allium fistulosum; assembly: GCA_030737815.1. Lineage (NCBI taxonomy): Eukaryota > Viridiplantae > Streptophyta > Magnoliopsida > Asparagales > Amaryllidaceae > Allium > Allium fistulosum. The sequence continues at coordinate 943,610,611 of CM060908.1, forward strand.
GTTTCTCATAAGAGAAAGTAGTTCCAATACATTAAGGTATAAAACCATTAGGTGTAATAAAAAGTGTAATAATTAGCGACAGTGTTAGTTAGGAGGGATATTATAGAGAGCCTTAGTAGGAAAGCTAAGCAGTGGAAATTTCATATTTTTCCATTGATTATACGCATTGGTTGCTTTCCTTTGTAGAAAGTCCCCATTTGTAGTAAGTTAGAAACTCCTTCAAGGTTAGGTAATTGGAAGAGTATGAAAGTTAAAGGATTTTTGATAAAATAATTGTTCTTATCTACTCCAGTTTTCGTAAATTTGAAAATCTATGAAAAGAAGGTGTTTTTAAAACATGTGAAGACATTTTTGGAGGTCAAGAAAAAAAATGTTTTAAGAACAAGCAAGGCATGTTTTAAAGAAAAATGGTTTGGTGAAAAAGTAAATAAGTTTTTAGAAGAGAAAAACTTGGTAAACGGTTAAATTTAAAAATCCAAATTTCTTTTATGGAAAGCTGTAAAGGTCTTCAAAAGTAAAAGAGAAATAAGTTTTGAACTTAGAATTTGTAAGTTTTCCCTTCTAGGTTTGGGGAATAATTTAAATTTAAAGAGCTATAAAGATGCAAGTCTAGAAAGATAAAATGTAAAGTAACTAATTACCTTTGAATTTAATAGAATCTTCAAAGTAACGCTTTTAAAGGCAAGGATTTTGGGATTTGATGTTTCAAAAATTTAGAAGCTTTACTTTTTGAAATAAAATGGTAAATACCAAACCAAATTTTTAAATATGGAGTAGATAGGAATCATTTCCTAGGTGTGACGGGAATAGTGTAAGGCTATGTAGGAGGTAGCAGTGATTACTTTTAGTAGTAATAATAAAAGTTCCCGTAAAGTGTATAGGACAATAGTCAGAACCTACGAATGTTGCTTCATTTGTGTAGACCATAGAAGAATAGTGAAGTGATATTAGTAAGATAGTAAGACACACGTGGTTGGGATAGGTAGACCTTAGTTGGGGAAAAATGAAAGGTAAAGGTAAAGAGAAAATTTCCCCAAGCTTAGTTGCCTTTTTAGATAGAGACTACATAGATTGAAATCCTTATTCGTTTTAGTAAATGAGACTTGGTTATTCCATTTTGGGTATGGAATGGAAGAGATGAATAGATCTTATTCATCGGGAGTAATACAACATAAGTTAGTAATGAGTAATAGGCAGTAGGAGGAGCATATGAGTTACTTGGATTCCTAGAGTAGGACCTTTCTGTGTCAGGGTGGATATGGTCCTAGGCCTCCTAGCCCTAGACGATTGCTGTGTTTAGCTGCTATAGTTACCTATCTAGTATCACTTTGTAGTAGGACTGGTTTTCTCTTTTAGTTATGAGATCATACTCCTATGTAAGCATTTGGTTCCTATTGTAGTAAATCAATAATGATTAGTATGATGCTTTTTCTCTGTATTTTTGTGATGTTCACAAGAAGAGAATAAGGACATAGGACGTAAATAATAAAAGAAAAGTAAAAGCCAAAAAGAGTAACTAAAAGGAAAAGAACAAATCTAAAGAAAGTGACAGAAACGTCAACAGAAAAATTTTCTTATGTGAACTGTGCTTGGGAAAGCAAATAGAGATTTTTATAGAATAGCGGCATAAGTTCCAAGTACGGAGAAAGAGGTGCGCAAAAGTAAAACGGTAAATGTGAGGTTTTCCGTTTTCTACCTTCTTTTTGACATAAGAAATCGAGTTTGGAAAAAATTAGATTTTTCTGAAATTCGAATATTAAAAGTTGTGTGGTAGGATTTGGATATAAAAATTGTTGAACTACGCCCCTATTCAGTAGGAGTGTAGGAAAAATTGGATGCAAAATTGTTGAGTTCATTGGATGAAAAATTGCACCAGATTCAATCTTAAAATCCGACGGTCTAAGATCCACAAACATCACTATAAATAGGACCCTAGGCCTAGCTATTCTCTCACAATCAGATTTTCTCCCATTTGGGTTCATTGCCTGAGGCTGAACCCTAAATAGAAAATATTTCTAGGGAGAATATCTTTTTAATAAAAACATTAGATGCCTTAAAAGGGGATCCAGGAAGGCCATGGAGTAAAGCTAAGGACGACAGGTGAGTGGATTTAAATTATATCTCTTTTATGTTTATGATACATAATATCGTTAAATTCCCGTTAAATATTTAATTCAGCATTTATTTCGGTAATTAGTTCTACTAGTCAGTTATGTTGAAACTATAATTTTTATAAGAGAAGTGTACTTATATTTAAATGTTATTTATATGGAAAAAGAAAGGAATCCAATTAAATATAAGTAATATTAGGCTTAAAAGTTGTAGAGAAAGGCATAAGCCTAAAAGTGAGAAATTTATAGTAAATTATGTTAAAATGGGAGAAATGAATTAAAGGGGGAAAATCTAATAACTTGATTTGGAAGTTAGTGATAGATTAGTTGGTTGGTTTAGAAAAGGGAATACATTTCCATAGTATAATATTGTAAGAATAACGATAAACGTAATTGCAAGAATAAAAGCAAGAAAAATGGAATTAGTGCAAAATAGAGACATTACTGTATTTTTCATTACCCAATAATTAAATAAACAATAAAAGAAATATCTTGTAGTTACGAGTAATTGGTTATAGCATTATTTAGTATTAAAATATGGAAAAGGATTTTTACCATAGATTTTGTAACGAACCAAATAGAATAGGACTACTTCTTAGAATAAAAGAGAATAACGTGAAGCGTTAAAGAGATAAAAGAAAAGGAAATAATCAAGTTAATTATTTGACAAGACTAGAAATAATAAACAGAAAATGTGATTAGATCTGCATTTATTGCGCAGATAATAGAGTAAAAAGTAAAGCAGTTATTATGATAAGTAATTTGTGGCAGTTGGACGTAGTCCCAAGCTAAGAATGTCATATATTATAAGAGAACTAAAGAGAATTTAGTATCATAATAAAAGAAGACATACTAGAATAGGAAAGAGAAACTTGCAATTACATTTATAACATGGAGGTTATAAAAGAAAGGAAAGAATATAAAAGTGACAATTGCAAGTATAATTGTAACACACAGATTACAATTTAAAAGAAAGAAATAGAAGAGGCTTATTTTATCAAACTTAGATCTTGGATTAAGTTAATAAGCAGAATAAAAGAAGTTGGCCGTACCGGTAGCATTCCCTTTCAGGTCTAGGACCGATGGTCTCACACATGGGTAGGGCTAGGCATGCTGATTAGGGTAAATAAGTAGTCAACGGAATAAGAAAAGTAAACTAAACGCACAGTAAAAGATTATACATAGGGGTCTAATAAAATGGTAAGGTGTGTTTGGAGTAGCCCAAAGAGAATCTGGATAAAGAGCCTAACGAAGTAGTTCATCGCAGATTTTTAGTACAGAAAGAGCACGTCCAACTTATTTAGTTTGGGCTAGAAGGAAGTACGAGACTTAAATGGTACGCGAGGATACTCTAGGATGGCCCTCTGGGGTAGGCCTAACGAAGCTGCACCTCCGGAGGCAGGTCTGTAGGTGTTCCATCAAGAGAGTATGCCTTGACTGCTTTTGCATGACAGGCCTAACAAAGCGGACCTTTGTCGGCAGTCAAAAGGTTGATGATGGAGTAGGATATTCGTATGACACCGTACTCTAGTTTGCGAGTAGGTTATAGTAGGCAGGACTCAAAAGGATAGTCGCATACGGAGACCAGCCATCATCAGTCAGAGCGAGTTCGGGAAAGACTAGAGTTAAACCAACAGGCCAATTATTCTTTCACTATAGAGAAATTGGATGAGGGGCACGACCAATTGGATGTTTAGATTGTTTGCAGTAGGGCACAGCCACTTAGCTCTTGAAAGGTCTTTCGATTAGTTGAGGGGGGGCTGCGTGGGGCCAAGCCACGATGAGAAAAGAGATAGACCAAGTAGAATATCTATATTGTAGGCCTAACGAAGCGGACCTTTACAGATATAGAAAATCCCCGACTAAGTTCCGTACAAGGTAGAGCATGTTGGTGGAATTCAGGGAGTAGACATAACGATTATGTGTACTCCTCAAGGTACGCACTGGGTGGTACATTATGGATGTCCGAGCACTAGTATAAGCTAGTGCGGATGCAGTTTCATGTTTTCATAGTAGACGACGGAACATCTATATTGTAGGCCTCACGAAGTTGTCCTTTACAGATGTAGTTACAGTACGCTCTAGTAGCGAGACGATGGAGTCCTTTTCGAGGAGGATACAGAAGGTACAATGGGTAGTACCTAGAATGGATGCGGTCTTTGGGCATGTAGCTACATATATATATATATTAGTTATTAGGTCTTAATCTACTAGGGAGTAGATGGGTAAGATTCACGCACAGAGACGAGAGTATTATAAACCTAATAAACCTAATATAATAGAAAATGGAAATAGAACGGTATATGTAGATGCTTAGAAGTTTATAATTTGTCCATTCGCCAGAACTTTAGTTCTGACCCTGTCACCCCTCTTCATATCATCCCACAGGTTAGATAGATGGCAGAAAGTTTCCAGCTTTGAGACACTTGTTTAGAAAGTGTTATTACCTTAGTGAGTATTTACTTACTATTATATTTTAGTCAGTTCCGCCATGAGATATTTATTTGAGCTCTGATATATTTATCTTTGCCTATTTGCAGGATACCAGATACCCAACTCGATCTTCGGTGGGCTTGGATTTTAGCATTTTTGCAAAAAATCCGGACCCACTGGAATTCGGGTTGTTATAGAGAAAGTCTTTGCTTTAGAACCATCATTTTCTAGACCAACTACAGCTGAGAAAGGAAAGACTGTGATAGAAGGTACGCTTTTGATTCATAGTATACCAGTTATGGTACTATTTGATATTGGTGCATCGTATTCATTTATATCTCAATGTTTGGTAGATAAGTTATGTTTAGAACCCTCATACCTTGTTACTTCCTTTAGGGTTGCAAATCCGATAGGAGGATATGCAACTCTGGGATGAGATGTGACCACTTAGAACTTGAATTGTTAGGTCATAATTTGCATGCAGTTTGTATGTTTTTGATTTCGTAGGCTTCAGGATCATTTTGGGTATGGATTGGTTGGATAATTATGATACTACGATATTTTGCAAAAATAGGGAAATATTGCTAAGTCACCATAATAGTCATAACCGAATTATACACTTAGTGGAGAATTCAGATCGGAGTGCTTCTGCTTTGTTGAGTGCTATGAAAGTAGAAAAAGAGTTGAATTAAGTTTTGATAGTAAAAGAGTTTGCAGACTTTTTTGAGCCAGTCACAGGACTACCGCCGAAGCGAGTCATTGAGTTCGGATAGATCTTGTACCAGGAGCAAAACTTGTAAGTAGAACACCTAGCAGGACGACACCTACCGAGGAATTGAAGGTGCAGCTAGTGGATTTAGAAGGAAAGAATTTTATTAGACCAAGCAGTTCGCCTTGGGAAGTGGCCGTGGTGTTCATGAAGTAACCAGATGGGTCGTTAAGGATGTGTATCGACTATCGTTAGTTGAACGAGAAGATGCTCAAGAATAGGTATCCTTTACCAAGAGTCGATGATTTATTTGATCAGTTGAGTGGAGCCAGAGAATTTTCCCAATTGGATTTGGCGACAGGTTTCCATCAGTTAAGTGTGGCAGAGGATAGTATTCCGTTGACGGCGTTTCATACTAGGTTTGGTCCGTATGAATGGTTAGTAATGCCATTCCGGTTAACGAATGCACCAGCTTTCTTCATGGATTTGATGAATCGGATTTTCCAAGAGCACTTGGATAGGTTTGTATTGGTATTCATAGATGACATTTTAATATACTCCAAGGATGAGAGAGAGCTTGAAGTTCACCTTAGAATGGTGCTTGAGAAGCTAAGGTAGCGTCAACTGAAAGAGAAGTTTTCAAAGTGTAATTTCTGGAAGAAAGAGGTTAAGTTTCTTGGTCACGTGGTCTTAGAGAAGGGTTTGTCAGTTGATCCAGATAAGATCGAAGCTGTTAACAATTGGAAGAGACGGTGACTGAGACCAGAAGTTTTCTTGGACTCGCTAGCTATTACTAGAGATTCGTTAAGGATTTCTCGCAGATAGCGGCACCTTTGACTAAGCTAACCAGGAAGGACGTAAAGTTTATTTAGTCTGACAAATGTGAGGAAGCATTCCTTAAGTTAAAACATTTGTTGACCAATGCACCTGTATTAGTAGTTCCAGATGGGAATCAAGGGTTAGTGGTGTATACAGATTCATGTGGAACTGGGTTAAGAGCCGTGTTGATGCAGAAATGCAAAGTTATTGCCTACGCTTCACGACAGCTTAGACCGCATGAAGTGAGATATCCTACTCATGATCTAGAGTTAGCGGCAGAGATCTTCGCATTGAAAATATGGATACATTACCTCTAAGTGGAGAGATTTGAGTTATACACGGATCATAAGTCCTTAAAGTACTTATTCTCTTAGAAGGAGTTGAATATGAGACAGTAGAGGCGGTTGGAGTTTTTAACAGCTTATGATTTTGGTATAGAATACACACCTGGAAAAGGAAATAAAGTGTCAGATGCTCTTAGCAGAAAACATTAGAATGTAGTGTTAGCTATATCGGCGGAGCGGAAGGACCTAGAATCTTTAACTGCTTGTAGTATGGAGTTAAGGTCGACTATAAGTTCTAGTCGGGGCATTGCCATGTTGCCATGCTTGGAAGTCTGACCAGTTTTGATTGAAAAGATTGCTTCTAAGCAAAAAGAGGATCCATTGTTGGCCGAGATGATTAGAAGGCTAGAGGCCGGAACCGAGACTGATAACCTAAAGGATTTTGATCTTGACCAGAAGGTGTGGTTGAGAAAGAAGGGACGATTGTGTGTTCCGATTGTAGAGAACCTTAGGAAGGAGGTCCTTAGAGAATGTCATCGATCAAAATTTATGATTCATCCTAGAGGGACCAAGATGTATCAATACATGAAGAGGGGTTTCTACTGGGAAGTATGAAAAAGGATGTTGGCTTGTGGGTAAAGCAGTGTGTGAACTGTCAATAAGTGAAGGCCGAACATCAGAAGCCGAGTGGGTTGCTTCAACCTTTGGAGATACCTGTTTGGAAATGGGATTCGATATCCATGGATTTTATAGACGGTTTGCCAAGGTCGAATCGAGGAAATGAAAGTATATGGGTCATAGTGGACAGGTTGACCAAGAGTGCCCATTTCATTCCAGTTAAGTAACCAGGACGTTTTAGCTAAATTGTTTATGAAGAACATAGTTAGACTGCATGGAATTCCTAGTAGTATAATAAGTGATAGAGACACTTTGTTTACTAGCGAATTCTGGAAGAGTCTACAAGATGTATTAGGTACCAGAATCAATATGAGTACTACGTATCACTCTCAGATAGATGGGCAGACAAAGAGAGTCAATAAGGTACTCAAGGATTTGTTAAGAGCTTGTGTGCTAGATTTTGGTGGATCTTGGGAAGATCACCTACACATAGTTGAGTTTTCCTACAATAATAGTTACCAGACTAGTATAAGAATGACGCTTTTCGAGCTTTGTATGGGAGGCCATGCGAGTCACCAGCATGTTGGTTGGAAACTGGAGACAGATTAGTCTTAGGTCCAGCTCTGGTAAGAGAGGCAACAGAGAAGGTTGAGTTGATCCAAGGTAGGATGAAGGAAGCTCAGTCTAGACAAAAGAGTTATACAGATAAGAGGCATAAAGATCTAGAGTTCATAGTTGGAGATAGGGTTTTCATTAAAGTATCACCGATGAAGGGTGTGGTACAGTTTAGAAAGTCAGAGAAATTGGCACCAAGATATATTGGACTATTCCCAGTTATATATAGGATCGGAAGGCTCGCATACAAAGTAGAGTTGTCGAGCAGTTTGGCAGGTGTCCATAATGTGTTTCATGTGTCTCATTTTCGTAAGTATGTGCATGATCTAGAGACTACTATTCCTTCAACTGCATTGGAAGACTTAATAGTAGAACCGGATCTGACTTTTGTTAGACAACCAATTCGGGGTGTAGCGAGAGATGAAAAGAGGTTAAGAAACTAGACAGTCAAGTTGGTGAAAGTTCAGTGGAGCGACAACGAGAAGTACTGTACTTGGGAGATAGAAGAAAGGATTAGAGATACTTATCCTGATCTGTTGTAAGGGTATGTTCTATATTTGCTTTATATATATTGTTTTCTAGTCAGGTAGTCTAGTATAGTAGTTAGGAGATTTTACAGATGATTGCTATGATTAGTACTTAGTCCTTGTTGAATTTCGAGGATGAAATTCTTTAAGGAGGGGAGCCTATAACACCTCTAAGTTTAAATAACATTATTCAGGAGATTTAATTAGATAAATTAAATAGAGTAATGTATAAACTAAAGTGTTAAGGGGATTGAGATTTGAAAACTAAATAGGGTTGTGCCTTAACTAAATGGGTTTATAAAATGGATCTATAAATTAAATACCTAAGGGAATAAGGCAAGGGTAATATGGGAATAGTCGTATATAACCGGCCCATAACCCCTAAAACAATACCTCATTCTCATTCATACTTTTATAAAAACAAAAACATAGAAAAAAGGAGATCAAGGTCGGCCATAATCATAGGAGAAAAGGAGATCAAACAATTAGAAGCTAAGATTCAAGCAAGGAAGAATTAAGCAAGAACAAATCTCAAGTTCCTTATCCAAACAAAGTGAATAATAATCTAAACCATCTCATATATATTTATTGAACAATTTAAATTTTGGGTTTAAGGTTTAAAACCGTTTGGATGGATTAAATGATGATGTGCTTTGATTATATGCCATGTTTTGATTTGAACAAGGATTTTTATGTAAAGGTATAATTCGATTTTAAGGTAAAAATCATATAAAATGGGTTTCGAATGCCATGATGGTTAAATATGTTATGTAAAACATTATTTTGGAGATAGGTTTAAATTTTCATAGTATTCCAAGCTATGGATAATTTATTATGAGTTTTGAATGAAAGAAATAGTTATTTTGGGTTTAAATTGCTTAAGGCAATAATTAAATGTTTTCGGGTCTGAAAATTTATGTATGATAGAAAACATATTAAAAGTGAATTATTGTGATTTTTGGGGATTTTTCATAAGTGATTTACTATGGAAATTAGATTAGTTAAGTTTGGGGACTTAAACGTTTTAATTGTTTTATTAAGGAGAATGGCTTATTTGCTAAAGCGATTTCAATTATTAATTGATGAATTCGGCAACCTTTTTTGAAAAAGTATTTAGATAAAGGATTGGCAATCAGTCATATTTTGACAAATTAGGCAAGTTAGGTGAAAAGGAATTTCTTTTGATGGCATAAAATCAGTTTTGTTTCGAATTACTACCTTGCCACTTCCTTTTGCTTATTTCTGAAACCATGCCCAATGGGTCTTTTAAACCCATTCGAAACCAAGGCACAAAGTATCAAGAAATTGGTATGTAGTGTATTGGAGAAAGGTGGAGGGGACGATGTCGAAGGCTTTCTTTCGAAAAGGTTGAGGCTAATTTTAAATAGCTTTCGAATCAATCAACATGCCTTTGTTTTAATGGAAGTTTTCGAATGAATTGTCACTTACCTTTGTTTTAAAAGAAGCTTTCGAATGAGTTACTGCATATTTAGTTTTGAAAAAGAGCTTTCAAAAGGGTAGCCGCTTTTGAACCTATTCGAAACCTAGCCGCCGTATTCATGCCTTTCGAATTAGTTAAAGGCCACTTTCTTCATAACTTTAAATCAATGCTCTCGAAAGGGAAGCTTTCGCCTTTGTAAAATTTGAAGCCGCCTTCTCAATGCTTTCGAAAGGGTAGTTTGAGCCGCTTTTAATAAGAGATTTGGAGGCAATGGTTTCGAAAGGATGGTTTCGAAACTATCCGCTTCCTCAAATTCTTTTACTTAAAATCAATACTTCTGAAAGGGTTACTTTTGCTTTCGTTTTCTTTGACCCAGAGGTTTTATTTAATGTTAACCCAATGATTTCGAAAGAGATACTTTCAAATGGTTTCGAGGCTATGCTTTCATTAATTTTACTTGAACTAAGTACGTTCGAAAGGTAAGCTTCAAGTGTTTCGAAAGGTAAGCTTCAAGTGTTTCGTAAGGTATATCTTTAATGGTTTCGAAAGGAATGTTTTAAATGTATTGAAGGGAAGGTTTGAATACTTTCTAAAGGTAAGTTTTTAATGATTTCGAAAGAAAAGGCCTAAGGTTTCAAAAGCCTTAGTTTTCAAACAAGAAACCCAATCTTAATTTTAAAAAGTAAATTCATAGCAATATGAAAGAGCTTTGAAATGGCATTTACCTTTGGAGTTTTTGAAGAAGCTCTTCTTGCTAAAGATAGTGGGTTAAGGGTATTAACCATATTTCATTAGAAAGTTGATTACAAGGAAGTTAAATCATGGATGTTTATATTGATCAGTTATCATGTATGCTTTTGTAAACACATTCACTTAATAATTAACCCATAACCTCATTTTGGGGTGTTAAGGGCAGAATAACCTGTTTGGTTGACCCTGTAGTGAATATACATTGAGTCAACTCCTGCGTGAGTAGGGTTGCATCCAGGAGGTTAGGCAGACCAGAATATAGGGTGCTCAAAGACTGATCAAAGGGCTATTGTTTAGATAGGTTCTTAGCAAGCCCATGAAAACTATATATGGAAATATTTATTGGCAGGGGCCAATAGGTTCTTAGTGATCCCATGAAAACTATGTTCGGATTAAGTTATTGAAAGTGATCAATAGGTTCATAGTGATCCCATGAAAACTATGACATGAGAGAAGTTATTGGAGAACCCAATAAGTTCATAGTAAGCCCATGAAAACTATGATTGAAGAAAGTTATTGGTAGATACCAATAGGTTCATAGAGATCCCATGAAACCTATGATTGGATGATAGTACTGGTAGAAACCAATAGGTTCATAGTAACCCCATGAAAACTATGAAAGTGGATAGGAATTCCATAAAGAATTAACAGGTGATTTGTCAGCCCATGAAACTAATAGGTTAATAGTGACACTAGAAACTATAACTTGAGACAGATAGTTGGATAAATGAGGATAGGAAATCCAAAACATATTGCATGTTTGCATATCGTCATTCTACCTTGTATTATGTTATGTTTTAACTAATGTGGATGCAGTTGCACAATGTATGGTTATTATAAATTGAGTTAAGATACTAGAGAAGGGAAAAACCATTCCGCTAAGTGGTGTAGTCTCACTAGATATCTATATGGTTCAAGATGGTAGGTTATTATTCATACCAGAATTTTTGTCTTACTCGAAGTTTATGTTTTCCCCTTAAACTCTCGGGTGCTCAATTGATTTTGAGTAGTTTGAGAGTTAAGGTTTCAGGTTCTCCTTTAGACGAATATGCTTCCAGAGACATGCAGGACAAGCTAGCTTTAGGAGTTCTTTCTGTTTGATTCCGCTGTATTTTGGTTGTAATGGCAAAGTTGTTTAATTACCTATGTTTTGACTCTAATCATCCAAGGGGGCATCTTCATATGTTGCTCTTGGCGTATTTTGTAATAATTATATTTCTCTGAACATGGTTTACGAAATCAGGATTATGTAATGAATTTGGAAAGAGATTGAAGTGGAATGAGAAAAAAAATTGATGAGTATAATTTTTTTTCATATTCATGTGTTTCTGTTATATCAATGTATCTAACATTACCACATTTGATCACCGAGAATTAATAACTATGGATGACTGCTGCATCTATAGTAGTTATTTTTGAGCCTCTAAGTGGAGGATGTTACAAGTGTCATGAAAACGGTGTGGGGGGCCATGGAGAGTTCTTCGACGGTGCTGGATCACCGTGGTTCGATCTGAGACGGTGCATATCTGGTTTGTAAGGCGACGATTCTTTTAGCTCATTCATGAGCTATGGTGGATGATTAGAGGCGTGGCTGGTGGCATAGGAGATGTCAAGTCTAAAAGTGTGTTATGGATCGCATAATATGGATATATGTTAATACATAGTGTAGTGATGATAGCTATACAGTAAATAGTGCGGAATATAAAAGCAGTAAAGTAAAATGACACCAAGTATTTTTATACTGGTTCGGAGCACCGTCCTACGTCCAGTCCCAGACTCCTTCTGGAATTTCACTAAAACAATAACCCTCACTTAACCCGGAGGAACGGGTCTATACAACCCTTGAGTAGTCGAACAAGGACCTGAGCAGCGGAACAGGATTTCGCCTCGGCAGCTGAAGAGGACTTCACACGCCTGAGCAGCAGAATAGAAATTCAACAAATACAAAAGGTTGTTTTGACTTTGTATGTTCTAATAACACGGATTTTTCACTTGTAGTACACCCTTCCTATAATCTTCTCCTCGAGTATAAATATATATATTTGAAGTTTATGAAAAATAGAAAGGTATAATATTACTTTATTGCAGAATAATTGAAAGTATTATAGCAAATAGATTCCAGAGAGTTAGATTAGAGAGATAAGAAAATTCAGTTGTAATTCGGTTTTTTGGAATCAAGTTGAAGTATGTATTTATAAGGGTTAGAAAGCAGCGACTGTTGATGAAGAGTTTCGATTGAAGTGCTGCGTCCAAATCTTTTAAAAAAGTATTTGTTGTAGAAATTCAGTCAACTGAGCTTCTGGGTCAGTCGACTGAATATTCAAACGAAATTTTAAATATATATTTGTATATCTGTGCACCTGTGCAGGTTGCACAGAGATTTCTGGGTCAGTCGACTGAACCTCTGGTTCAGTCGACTGACCTGGTAAAATCTATGCAATATGCATAGTTTACACAGGTATAATAATATATATAACTTTTAAACACTTTTATAAATTTTATATGCTTATATATGTATAAAATATTTGGGAATAGAATGATTAAATATATAAGCTAATATATACGTAACCGAGGAGAGATTTTAACAACATTGACCTAAGACTCAAAACAAAATAATATAAAAGTTGATGCACCGATTTTGAAGTCTTGTCTCCTTGTAGTATATATTCTCTTTTTGTCGTAGCAGTCGTCAAATATGTATGTCGTAGTGATAGCTTTGTGTCATGAATCAAAACCAAGTCTCAACAGAGTCGGGGCTTCCTTCGATGGGCGTGCGGTGGCTTCTGGTGAGACGAGGCGATGGCGACGTAAAGATGAAGATGTTGGCCTGGGCTTTAAATAAAGACGATGGGTTCGATCAAGATTAGGGGATAGATAATTTAGTTAATTACCTGATTAATTATGTTAATTAAAAATTTATTAATCTCTAGATGTTCATTAATTCGTATCTTATTCATACAAGGTCGGATTTGGATGCGGTCAGTGCGTTGGACTTGAAGAGATGAAATCTACGCATTGGAGTTGGATTCGCTGAGTTCGGAGCTTGTAGGAATTTTAGTCAAAATTAAATTGCGTTCGATTTTGGACAATTTGGAAACCTGTAAGCATTAGTTGAAGCTTGGGTAAGATTTTCTCACCAGTTATTTGTTTATTGTTGTGATAATTATTGTGAAAAATATAATTAAAATTGATAACAATGCAAGTTATCATTTTTGAACCCCTCGTTGCTTATAAAAGCAAATAACAACAATATTTGTAGTGTAATCACTCTTTTAAATCCTCTATAACATGTATCATGGCCCATATTTGTTTACATGTTTGATATTGCTATTTGATTCGGTTAGAATTTATATTGTGAGTGTTTGAAGCATTATAGTCATTATAACATGCGTTGAAATCCCTGATAATTGAAATGTATAAATTTGATAAATTGTGATAAATTGAACAAATATATATATATATATATATATATATATATATTGGGTTGTTTTACACGCGTTTTGGCATATTGGATATAAATGGGTAGTTTTGGAAAGTTATATATATTGGAGAAAAAAGGGTGTTGTAAATCTTTATTTCAGTAAAAAATAAATGGTTTTGATTTTGAATATTTTCCTAAATATTTTAGAGGAAGTTTTAAATAAAGGATTTTATATTATAAAACATATTTTTATGGATTTAAAATAAAATATGAAATAAGTATTTTTAAGTGATATTTAATGTTATAATTTTAGAAGTACTTCTAGTATAAAATAGTTTTTAAAGCATTTTAAAGTATATAATAGTTTTTGAAGTAATAGTAAGTATATATAGTTTTTAGAAAATTAGTTAAATATTTATTAAAGTAAATAGAAGTTTATATAACATAATATCTTATATAAGTAATTATCATATCTTTTAAGTAGTTTTTAAAGTGTTTTAACATATCAATAAATATTTTAAAAGTATTTCTATATTATATACAAGTTTTAAATATTAAATTATGTATTTTATAAATTTAATAAAGGAAGTTTGAGTTTTAACCTTTAAGTTATAATATATGGTTTTGTGAAATTAACTAAAAGTGTATTAACTTAACTAATGAGTGTGGACATGCTTTGGTCTTTAGAAATATAAGTTTTTAAGTTAATGATAAGTATAAAAATGGTTTTGGGTCGTAGTAAACATTGTGTTAGTAACAATTGTTTTTAACCCTTATTATTATTTATACTTAGGATTATAATTAGATATCTACTAATGAATATTTAGTAGATAACTATAAATAAATTGTTTTGTGTTTGTTGTGACAATATTTTAAACGACAATAGTCTTAAACCCTTACATATAATTGAATCTTCAAAAAGGGAGTTTGAAAGAGAAATGTTTATAAAACATGAAATAGATTTGGGTTTGTTGTGACAAATGTTTGAGTTACAATTTTCTTTCACTCTTAAAGATAATTAAATCATTAAAGGCAAGTTTTAAAGGAAATGGTTAAGAGTGAATTGTTTTGGGTTGTTGTCAATAATGTTTTAGTAACATTTGTTTTTAAACCACTAAATTATATTTTAAAGTGGAAAAATATTATAAATATAATTAGAAACTTAAATAATGGAATGTATAAAGATAATAACAAGTATTAAAATCTTTCATAGAAATATAAAAGAGAAGGAGTTTATAGTAACAATGTTTTAGTAACATTTGTTTTTAACCCCTTTGATTATATTTTAAAGTAAGTAAAACTTGTCAAGTGATTTGTGAATATACTTATATTGTTGAGATAAGTATATGAATACTTTTTAAAGTATTGAAAAGAGCATAAGTGAATATTGAAATAGTAGGAAATAAGTATATATCTTTTATGAAGAGAAATTACATATATATATATATACACACACAAGTTTATAAAGAAGGTTTAAATTGATTAATGGGTATTTACTAATAAAGGAAGTCTTGATTTATAAAAGAAGTTACATTTGAGAAAAATGCGTTTTACTAAATGAAAGAGTTTTAAAATAATAAAGGATAAATTAATTTAAAAAGGATTAAAAGTCATTTATGTTACTTGATCATGCTTTGGATGAATTGATAGTGCATCTATGATTACTTGCTTATGGAAAGTATACGGGAATTAGTTCCCTTATGCGATAATTCACATTAGTGTTGAATAAGACCAAATTCATCGATTCAGTCTTGGAGAGACCGGGATCGGTAAGTGTTCTACTTATCGAAACCATTTCAAGACTGAGATACGGATTCTATGTTTTGGAAATGAATTATGGAACTGGTATGTGGTTTCAAAATCAATTGAGATGATGGAATCCTTATAGGATTCATTCTTTGTTCGAGTGTTGAAGAGTCGTGTGAAGATGCCGAACGTAGCCTTGATATCGGAAAAATGATTAAAGATGGAGTGAGATGCACAATCCAGGGGTTTCGCAAACCCAGAGGGGTGCCTCAACTCCATTATCTAGAGTATGCTTATCAATATGTTGGCCAGCGGGAGTTGATGATGCTTAGGTTCCATGTGGTTCGGGTTCACTCGTTCGGGCGTGGGCCAGTTGTGTTTACCTTATGCTATATTTTATCTAGAGATATACGATGCTCGGAAAGTATTTTCTAATCCTTATCATAGGTGATCAATCTCAGTTTATTATGGAGTTCTCCATGGAAAATCCATTTATATGAACGTCCCTTAGTGGTTTTGTTTGTATACTAAATATGTCGTTGAATGTAACAAACGTAACCATTCCAGCTATGATTTATATTTATTTGAAACCCTAGACATTATTGTAATATCATAGGATTTTCTAATAGAAATGGTTTGGTTATCGTAAGGTAAAAACTCCTCCGCATTTATTTGCTGCGCGGTCTTATGAGATACCTTTATTTGAAAAGGTTTTATAACATTAAGTAATCCAAATGACTTGAGTTTCTCATGCTGGTTTACCAGGCTGTTTCGGGTGCTATTTTCCTAATAATGCTTGGGTCATCCCCGTGTATATTTTCATATTTCATTGATGTTCATTGGAGCTCTTAGAGAGAAGCTCGATGGTTACCTACCGTAGTTTTTCATTTTCCGTTGCATTACTTTGTTTATATTTATCAGCAGTTGTAAGGACTGACAGTTATAACTATCTGGGTTAATGATATGTTAGTTTACTCTTATTGTATAGATATTAAAATGTTTTTTTGTAAAGATCTGTTGAGATATTATATGTTATCATTTCGTTGCGAGATTATGATGTTTTTGTTCTCTTCTTACTTGTTCCTTTTCTTTTCTTCCTTTTATTTTATCTTAACGTTCCGTCTTCCTGGCACTTGGGTGCTTGTTACGTGAATACTGTAGATGTATTAATGTCAACATTCAAGGGTTGAAAAGAGATCATTGCATTATTGGGATTGTTAACCCAAAAGATAATGTTAGGATTGTTAGCTAAAAAGATTATATTGAGATTGTTAACCCAAAAGATTATATCGAGATTGTTAACACAAATAGGTAGGCATAGCATGGCAAGCTATTCTCGATTAGGGGCAACTCAAACTATTACCATTGATAATGGTAACTCAATATATCGATAGGTAGTCATACAATAAAGATGTTTCTAGGAATTATTCGGTTGGCGTGTTCCACCTATGACTGGAAACCTTCATAATAAAAAATTGGATTAGTCACATTAACAATAATCAAACTATATTATAAAAGTAATTAATCCCTTATATATAACACACTATAAAACACCTTAGGTTTAGGTTATAACCAAACTTTAATTACTTGTCCACACCATATCATTGGTGATATAATTCACTCACCAACCCTCCATTTCTCTAATTTTATCTTTATTTCTAGAGGTTAGAGTAGTAGGTGAAGCGGGAAAGACAATGTACACAGAGGATGTGACTTGGCACATTAGAGATTTATTTATTTATAATTACTCCCTATGTACTTTATATTATATTATTTCATCAGTCAGACTCTTATGTATTGTCATTTGGAGACATTATTGTACGGACCACGTTTATGTTGAGACTACTATCTGATTTCGTTATATTCAATATTTATATTTTATTTCCTTCCGCTGTGAGATCTGAAAGTGTTGAAGGTTCTAAATTTATAATTATCTCTGCATCATGTAAACCATAAAAACCCAACAACTTCTACTTCTTGGTACAATGCAAGTTCAAACACCATTTTAGGCTTTGGATCGTTGTGTCCGAAGGTGTAGGTTGTCACACTTGGTACAAAGCTTAGGCTAAGGATACCTTAAAATTAGGCGCGTATTGATAGAACGTACTATATAGTTTCAAAATTATACATATATATATATATAAGTTTAACACGAGCATACCCTCATTTTCTAGTAATGCTTAACATTGTTTGAGAAAAGTAGCTAATACTTCCTATTTACAAATAAGTGAGAACGTGCAATCAAATTAGAAACAATTCTGGTGAGGCAGCTAAAATTCCGAGCATGAATGTTCATATATGGTTCCGCCGGTATCTTCAAGAAAGAGGATTGATTGAGCTTAATCCCAATAGAGGACCCATAGTGTAAGTACAAGGAATAGTCCAGCTCCTTCGCCTTCTTTGGACTTCCCAAGGTTTGTTGGGACTTCCAAAGTCTAGTGGGAAGAATTATTTTGGGACTGAGTCATTGTTGAGATGAGGGCATGGCTGAGTAATTGTGATGGGATTTTGCAATGTTGAGTGTGGAGGACGCGATGAAGATACAGTTAGCTTTGTAATCTTGCAAGGAGAATCCCTGAACTAGTGGAAGCTTTTATTGCTGAGACAAATGAGGTGGGATTTACTTGAATTGATTTTAAAAGGCTCTTTGAGGCTAAGTTTATTTCTGAGGTTGAATAGGGAGTGGAGGTAGAGAATTTCATTCATTTGGAGCAAGGAGACAACATTGTTAAGGAGTAAGTCAATTAGTTTAATTTGTTGGCAAAGTATGGCCTAGACCTTACCAATACACCAATGAAAAAGAAGACAAAGTTTGCTAAGGGGTTGAATCCGTTTTTAAGGGATATTTCTTTGAGTCATGTACCCATTGAAGCTACTTTTGAGAGCTTGGTTGAGATGGCATTGCTGAATACAAACGCTGGGGATGGAACTAAGAAGGTAGAAAGGAGGCCACTTCGGCAAGATTAGCGCTAATGTGGAATGGGGCTCAAGGTAAGATAAAGAAGCAAGAGCTCAGGTGTAGGAGGTGCAATTTCGAAGGTCATTTGACTAAGAACTGCAAAACGAATCTAACAAATGTCAAATGCTACAACTGCAACCAGTTGGGTCACATAAAGAGGGAGATTTCGACCTTATGTAGACTTTAAACCGGGTGATTCCAACTTATGCACCATATGCTATTCCTAGCTCGAGCATGGCTCCAGTTGTGGAAAAAGGAAGAAAGTCATCATAAAAGGTGTGTTAACTCTTTATAATTTATCTATTCGCATTTTGTTTGACACTGGAGCATCACACTCATTTATTTTGAGTAGACTAGTGATAAACTACATTTAGAGACTAGTATAGTTACAAACCCGGTTATATTATCGAACCCAGTTGGAGGATCGATTCATTTATCCATGATTTGTTAGAGTTTAAAGTTGTATATTTTAGGTGTCAAATTCATTTGTGATGCTTTATATTGAGATTTTATGGGTTTGGTTTAATTTGGGAATGGACTGGATGGCCATGTATGGAGCAGTACTACATTGTGATAAGAAGGTGGTTCGGTTAGGTACCTATAGTGGGAATGGCCTTGAGTTTTACTACGATCCCAAAAAGTTATGTTATGTTGAGTTACCTATATTCTCTTGCTCTATCACATGATGAGTTGGCTTCTATGCCTATAGCTCATGATTATCCTGATGTATTTTCCAAAGTTTTTGGTCTTCCTCCCCATCAGGAGATCAATTTTTGAATTTATCTAGAAGAGAATGATAGACTTATTGCCTTACCCCTTAGGCATATGGCTCCTAAAGAAAGATGCATGCTAAATAAGCAAGTGAATGAATTATTGGAGAAAGGCTTTTTTCAGAGAAGTATTTTGGAGTGAGGAGCACCAATTGTCTTTGCTACTAAAGCAGATGACTCTTTAAGGCTTAGCGTCAACTATCGTGAGTTAAATAAGCTGAGAAAGAAGAATCGTTATCCAGTGCCACGTATAAACGATCTCTTTGATCGGTTAGTTAGAGAAAAAGTATTCTCTTAACTTGACTTAGCTACCAAATTCCATCAGTTGCGTGTAGCTGAGACAGTATTCAGAAACCACTTTCTATACACCCGATGGACTTTATAAGTAAGTAGTCATGCCATTTGGACTGACCAATGCACCGGCATATTTTTTTGACCTCACAAGTTAAGACTTTAGAGGGTTGCTAAATAAGTTCATGGTGGTATTTGTGGATGACATACTTGTCTATTGAAAAGGAGGAAGAGCATGAGTAACCTTAAGAGAAGCACTCAATACTCTTTGTAGGAATAAGCCATACAAGAAAAATTTTCAAATGTCACTTTTGATGCAAAGAAATTCACTTTCTAGGAAATTTTTTCTATGAGCATGGACTAGCGGTCGATCCTACTAAAGTTGTTGTAGTACAAGATTGGCACGTATTGAAGAATATTGCAGATGTAAAAAGTTTTCTTGGTCTGGTTGGCTATTATAGGAAGTTCTATAGTTGTTAAACATGAAGTTGTTAAAGTAACTCCTTCAGCTTAATGAAAGAATCCTCGCATTCTAAGTTTCTTAAACATGACACTCAATGCGACAAGTGATCACACTGCAATTAGGAGCTTTTATCATTCGTAATCATTCCTAGCCACCTATTGGTGGAAGCTGGAAAGAGTAGGCGGAGAAATTCATCATAGTAGGATCCATTAATCCTACAGAGGAGTTAGATATGTTAATTCACCCTTGTTTGATATTTGTGTAATGGTATAGTGCATAGTATACGGGCACTAACGAAAAGTTATTCGATGTTCAGGTAACTATTTATTATAGGGATTATTAACCCAAAAGATTATGATGGGACCTTCAACCCAATAGATTATATTGGGATTGTTAATCTAAAAGATTATATCGGGATTGTTAACTAGAATATGTAGGCATAACATGACGAGATATACTTGTTAGGCACAACTCAAACCATTATCATTGAAAATGTTAACTCAATATATAGATAGGTGCTCATACACTGATGTTTCTAGGAATTATTTAGTTGGTGTGTTCCACTTATGATTGGAAACCTTCATAATCAAAAATTCAATTTAGTCACATTAGGAATAGTCAAACTATATTATGAAAGTAATTAATCCCTTATATATATACAACACACACACTATAGAACACCCTCAGGCTTATGCTATAACTAAACTTTAATTACTTGTCCATACCATACCGCTAGTAATATAATTCACATATCAGACTTTGTCTGACCCCTTCCATTTCTCCCTTTTTATATCTATTTCAAGAGGTCAGGGTAGTAGGTAAAGCGGGAACAACAAGGTGCGCAAAGGAGTTGACTTAGAGCATTAGAGATTAATTTATTTATAGTTACTCCCTATGTACTTTATATTATATTATTTCTATCAGTCAGACTCGTATGTATTGTCATTTGGAGATATTATTGTATGAATCACGTTTATGTTGAAACTACTATCAGATTTGGTTATTTTTAGAACTCATATTTCATTTCCTTCCACTAGGAGTCTGAAAGTGTAGAATGTTCTAAATTTATAATTGTCTTCATATCATGTAAACCATAAAAACTCGATGACTCCTACTTCTTGGCATGATGCGAGTTCAAATGCCATTTCGGACTTTGAATTGGTGTGTTTGAAGGTGTGGTTGTCACAGTTTTCTAAGTAAAGAAGGAGTTTTAGGAAAAGGGCGCATGACCTTCCCCTTATCTGTCAAAGGCATTGGAACTATTGGATGATATTAAGCACTATACTATAAAGCACATTCCTATAGAAGAGAATACAAATACTAATTTGTTAGCTAAGTTAGCCGGCTCGATATGCACAGATGTTAGGAATTGTTCCAGTAGAAGTGTTGAAGACTCTAAGAATTGATGAAATAGACACTGACTATATCTAAGAGGTCGACGAGAAGTCATCGTTGGTGACTCTATTTAAAGAATATTTAATAAAGGGAACCCTTTCGAAAGGTCAGAACGAAAAGCATAACTTCTTTCCTAAGGTACCACTTTACATTATGTAAGATAAAGTTTTATTTCAAAAAGGATTCTCAGTCACTTACTAAGGTGTGTCGAAAAGGACAAAGTGAAGAATATCATTAAGGATGTTTATGAAGGAAGTTGTGGTGATCACACCGAGGCAAAATCTAGTAAAGAAGGTACTTCACTATAGATATTTCTAGCCAACTATTATCGAGATGCAGCTAAATACTCAAACAAATGTGACAAATGCTAGAGATTTATGAATATACCAAGAGCTTCATCCAATGAGATTAAGAAGATGGTTAGCCTGTTGCCATTTGTGGTTTGGGAAAACGACATTATTGGAATGTTACCAAGCCCATAGAGGAGTAAAGTATGTGATTATAGAAGTGGACTATTTCAAAATTTGGGTCGAGCCAGAGCCCCAGTCCACAATCTCTTTGGGGAAAGTGATTTATTTCAATATCAAAAATATTTATGCAGATTCAAAGTGCCACTAGAGATTATAATGGATAATGGAACTCGGTTTGAAAATGCAGAGTTTTGTGAATTATGCGCTTGATATTGAATTGAGAAGAGCTTCCCGATAGTAGCTCATCCACTTACGAATGAACATATGGAGACAGTGAATAAAATCATCAAACCCATCATCAAAAAGAATTTGAAACTATCTAAGGGAAATTGGGTGCATGAATTACCAATGGATTTATGGGCTTATCGGACAGCCCAAAAGTTTGTAACTGGGCATACTCCATTCGGTTTGGCTTACGGAACTGAAGCAATGATACATATTAAAGTTGAAGTCACTTCACATAGATGAATGCATTACGACACCAAGTTGAATAAGGCACTATTGTTAGCATCCCTTGACTTGGTGAAGGAAAAGTGAGAAGAGGTGAATCTGAGGGTAGCTACACACCGATGAAGGGTAGCAAGGTAGTTCAACGCGGAGGTTTGGAACCATACTTTTGAGATTGGCAGCTTTGTTTTGAAATGGGTCTTTCCAAGTATGAGGGCGCTTAGTCCGATTTGGTAAGTACCCTATATGATAAAGCAAAAGCTTGGAGAAAACACCTTCAAGCTATCGATAGTCGACCAGGACCTGATTATAGGAGCACGGATAGGGAGCATTTGCACTATTATTTTACTTGAATTATTGCATTTTTAGGATTTATTTTCTTTTTGACATTCTTTTGAATTAGAATGGATGTGATAAAGCAACTTTAGCTATTGGATTTGAAATAAAAGTTATTTTTTTGAATTAATGGAACATTATTTATTAAGCCTGACTCCATGCTACGAAATCAGTAGCAGAGACAAACATCACGTGTTTTGAAAACTGGATGTCTATGTACCCAAAGATAGGTACCGATGGACTCCTCTAAACCATTATCGATTATTTGGAGTATAAATGAACAGGTGGCAGATCAGATAATTCGCTCATACACATTTGATCTTCAACAAACACTCAAAGATAGGCAATGTCAGGGATCGATACCTAAAGATAGGCATTATGAACACCAATACTCAGATATAAGAGTTGGTGTATAATTGAATTCATGCAGGTATGTTACTAGAATTATGCTAGTGCTCGTGTGGACATGAGAGGAAAGCCATGCAATTTCGGTAGGAGCATCATGCGATTTTATTTAAAATTAATCAGGATAAGTTTAACTGGTAGTAAATAAAGCTAAATAAAAGGAATATACTGTGTATTTGTGGAAATTTATTTATATATACAGACCTGTAGTAATTAAATACATTACACAGGTCATAAACACATATAAATATGGTATATGTATAAATAATTTAATGCAAGCTACATGCAGGAATGGTACATCGGTGCAAAAAGGTAAAAGTGTGATAAAGTAAGTAGGAGTTATTTTAAAAAAAAGAACCTTTCATTACTTAATTTTTATTTACGTGGTTGGTAGCATCATTTTTTGCTAGTTTACATGCAGCAATCTTCCTCTTGCGCTTCTTGGTTGGTGTGCCTTCACCCAGAGGAGTAATTTCTTCTTCAGTGCTGGAAGGCTCATTGGGGAAACGAGGTGCTTGCACCTTGACGATTGAGAAGCTCCGAGGGTAGGCAAAATAAGTGTTGGCATAAAAGATGCTAGAAGCCTAGGAGTGGAAGCGGTCAATGATGGAGGAGGATATGCGACTCCTGGTTCAATCTTAACCTGGACCAGTCTGGTAGTATGTTCGGCGAGAGATGTTGTAGAAAGCTCTTGTCCAAAAGTGTGAGCAAAGATAACCTCCTCTACCTCATCCAAAGAGGTACTCGATTCGCCACTCCCCTTGAGCACTTCGATCTGTTTAGCATCCGGACTAGAACTGGACTCAATCGATGAGATAGTAGCTATGAAGGTAGACGTGACAACTATTGACATGGTTGTGATGGCTTCAATCGAAGGACTTGGAGCATATATGATAGCAGGAAGCACAGGAACTATAAGTTGATCTGAAACAAGTAATATATGACAATAATGGCCAGCGGTAGCGTTAGGAGACATTTAAAGGCTTTTAAGAATAACCACAAGTTGAATGACATTTAAAGACTTTTAAGAATAATATAATGAAAACTTTTTGAATGAAAGTCCTAACTTATTCCAATGAATTAAAATACTACTTAAATCCTAATCCAATTTATAACAACTTTCAATTCATGTTTACTAACATGTATCATTCAACCAACAAACTTGGAATTATTATACAATCTCATCAACGAATTTTTTCATAAATTTAGGGACTACTATCACTCTTGTTTTCTTGATTCAAGTATATGCAATATTTAGTCAAAGTTATCAATTCACAGAATATAAAGGCTTGGTTCTAAAATTTATCACATGTGTATATTTAAGCCTACAACTCCAAAATTTACTTTCAGGCATACAAGGAATAAATTTACAATGATATAAATCCAATATTATATAAAAATATATAATTCCCACTCACCTCTAGGCTTTCAAATCTCCAGATCTAAACCATATTATTCATGTTTGACTCTTTTTCTTCCTACCAAAATATGTATCGAAAACATATACATATTTATTAGAAATGTAGATCCGAAAAGAGATTTGTGTTTAATTTAGATTTGGATTTAGATTTACTGATAAATTTTCATATATAAAGTTTTACGATCGGAGTTCAAACGAAAAAGTTATCAACGTTTGAAGATTTCGGATCAGAAAATAATTATATATGTAATTAAACAAATAATTATAATTAATTAACATTAATTAACATTAACGGTTACTTAACGTCTAAGCAAAATTAACGTTAAATTAGATCGAACAAAGTCGATTGAATTAGGAAACAAATCATATAAAAATCAACAATTAACGAAAATAGACAATCGATCGACCCTTAATGGGACCAGTCGATCACTAGGGGTCAACCAGTGGTTGTCGATGGCTGTGTATTAACCCTAGGCTGAACGGTCTGGCTTTAAAATAATCAAATCTAATGAACAATAATTCAACCGTGAATCTAATATATGCGATTTAAGATAAGTTAGAAATTATACAATAAGGGATGAATTATAAATAAAGCAATGGGGAATTAAGAAGTTATAGTAAATAAAAGAAAGTAGTAGATGGTAAAAAGGGACAGTAAGCTATATCTAATAGTGTTAAGTGGAAGTTAAGTAGTAAAAGATATTTAATCTATTAAATTAGGTGTGGTAAATAACATTAAACAGCGTTAATAAAATAAGAAGTAAGTTATGTAAAAGTAACTGAATATTAACAGTTGAGCATTGGAGGCATAGTAATTAAATAAATTTATATAGCCTCAAGTATGCATTTATGGGGGTGTGAATTATTGAGTCTATTCAATAACATAAATTAATTATAAATGACATACTAGTATGGTTTTGGATGCGAGGTCGGTAATGTTACAAAACATAAGTCTGCCTCCGAAAGTGGCTACCGGCTGCTGGGTATACATTGAACTGAAATGAGACATCTCCAACTGTTGGACACCTGAGATTATACATTTTTGTATAGGTGAAGAGAATATACCAATGTAGGGTTCACCTCGGTTGAAATGTTAAAGGGCCAAGTAGGGTCTACTTCAATCCATAGGGGGTATGTGTTAAGTAACTAAGTAGTCATTTACTTGATTGCATTAGGCAATCTAAATGGGACAGTGAGCGTAGGCTTGATGCTATGTCAGCAAGTTAGGTACCATATATGTGAGGAGTAGGGCTGTACACATAGGTCAGAGCATTAGTGGTCCAGGAGCCATTGGTAGAAAGACTCGGTTATGCCTATATGGATTATACCTCCTACTAGCATAGATCACGTATGGGACACACATCGTCTCATAGTTGTTTGTTAGTTAGTTTGTATTTAGGAGGCAAGGCTAGATAACCCCTAGATGAGTCTTTAAGACGAGTAGAATATGGCTAAATAGTTGCAATGCCATTATTAAGCACTAACAATAAGATCCTCGGTGTACCCGTGCAGCTTGGTCTAGACACAAATGGTGGATTCTTTGCATGATGTGGAGTTACAGATACTAGCGGAGAATGTATCATGGTCCATAGAGGGACTGTGGTACTTATGTATACATATATATACACACACATATACATATATGTATGTATGTAGTTATCGTATATCTCATATAGGTAGGGCATATCGTATGCATGCGTGAATTCAAGACGACTAAGTTAAAATAGTAGACATAACACGTAATGGATGACGATTGACATAAACAGTATTATATAGAAGTATGTAATTTACCAGTCGCTAGAATGTTGTTTGACCCCCCATCCTCATTACAACCCATAGGATAGACTTAGAGGGACATGTACTGGTAAAAGGCAGGAATGGTGGAAGGACGGACCTCCTTATGCATTCTCGACACTAGTAAGTGCACTAGATATCAGAGGTATTAGCCTTGGTCGGTAATTACATGCTTATTATACTTTACTATACCGCTATGAGTTTATATCGATGGTGCTCTGATATGCTTTTGTGATTTAAAGGATACCAACACCAACGATCCATACCCTAGTTGACTTGGATTTATGATTTAGCGAATATTCCGGCCCATTAAGGTGCGAGTTCTCATGGAAAGAAGTTCAATAGGAGAATTAATGACAATCTAAATTGCCTCCTCAGCAAGGTGTTGAGCTCGGCCAGCCTTAAGAGCTATCAAATCCTCATCATCAAACAGGGCGTTTAGGGTTTCGGCCTCATCAAACGAAACTCCTTTTTCTCTCTTCTTTCATCACTTTATCGAGAACATCAATCAGGAGCAGGGGTAGGTATCTGCAAGCTACTTCAACTCCTTTGAATTGAAATGTTTATATAGAATCGAAAGATGGTTAGGTCGATTTCCACCTTGCTAGCTTCTCTTCTTAGCTTCTTGGTCTAGTTTATTTTCTAAGTCAGTGGTTCTCTCTTAAAGGACCTTATTCTTGGCTCTGACTCGATATTTTATTTTTCCATAGCATGAATTCGCTCTATCTTTGTTTTCAATTGGGTAATTTCAGTGTTTGTAGTTGCGAGCTGAAGGTTGACGGAATCAATGTTGGCCTTAAATTCTTTAATTTGTTTTGGCCAAGTCACCATTCATGATATGTGCTTGCTCGATATGCTCATCCTACATCTTTATTTTTTCTCTCGAGCAGTTATATCTCAGCTTTGTTCTGTTCCTTTTCCTTTTAGGATGCTTCTTCTTTTTCTTTCAATCTTTCTCATTTTTGTCAAGTTCCTTGGTTAGTTTAGCAATGATTCATTTACCATCCTCTGCGTATGACTCTACCTTTTAGAGGAGAAGGTTGGTCTTTTTAGTGAGATGAACTAGATTTTTGGCCAACTTCCTCTAATTATTGTATATCTCTACCAGTGTGTCGTAGATGCTCCGCCCCTTTTGGATATCTTCAACTAGTATGTCATTAAGGTTACATTCGAAGCGGACCCCAGTAAGGTCCAAGCCCAAGTACTTCCCCATTGTAGGATAGTGGAATCGACGGAGAAACGCCTCTCCCTTTACTTGGATATTACCGAGGACTAATGAAGGATGTGGCAAAAGGACCATGAGAAGTTTTCAAGTGTTGGTAAAGCAGGCTGGTGGCAGAAACTGGAATGGACTTGCCATTAGAAGTGGGAACAACCATGAGCATGAGAGGTAATTGGTGGAGGCGGAGTTTGCCTTGAAGGAGGTTAGCTTCAATGAGGATGCAAACCCTTGGAGTAGCTGAAGGAAATCTGATGGGAGGAATGGTACGAGCCAAAGACTATGGGGGAACATGGATGATTATATTGTTCTGTATCACCGACTCAGTAGTCGGTCTCATACTGCACTTGGCCTTATGTTGGTTCTCCCTTTTGATCCTTTGACAGGACTCACTTGAAGAGCTCCACCATGATATTTACTAACCTTGGCAACAGGCACATGCTGGGATGATTTTCAGTCGAGGTCATGTAGTAGCCTTATCCACCCATTATACTTAAAGTAAAACAAATTATAGTTATTAATAGATATTGGAAGATCAAAGAATGCGAAGTGTACGTGGACGTGATCCTAAGTGGTGTTTGTGCAGTGCAATCCTATCTATCCTATAGTCCATGCTTTGTTTGGGGAGACGAGTGAGTACCAACGTCCTCGTAAGGGAAGGTGGTAGCATCATCCATATCATTCATCATTGCTACGAAGTTTGGGTTGTTGAAGTCTAGTGCAAGGAGAACGACAATTTTGTCATCAACAATGACCAGAGTTGACACCCCAGTTTGGCTCTGGCT
This sequence comes from Allium fistulosum, assembly GCA_030737815.1. Classification (NCBI taxonomy): domain Eukaryota; kingdom Viridiplantae; phylum Streptophyta; class Magnoliopsida; order Asparagales; family Amaryllidaceae; genus Allium; species Allium fistulosum. The sequence goes on from CM060908.1 coordinate 943,638,839, forward strand.
TGGACCAGGGTTTATATCGGGAAGCGCTTTCTTAATCGTCTAAAATAGGAGGTAGGTGTGGAAGTGCCTTCTTCCTCAACGTTTTCCCTAATAAATTTGTCCTTTTCATCTTCATCCTCGTCTTCTTCTTCCTCCTTGTATTCTTTTTCATCCTCCTCTTCATCTAAGGTGATAGCAATGGACATCCTTCCTCTTTGTCTATGACTCCACGATGGGCTGGCGATGGAAGAGGAATCTCAACTTGAGGAGCGGCCTATGCAGCACCGAGAGGAGCTAGTTCGTAGTACAGCCATTGTATAGAAGGTCAAGCTGGCAAAGGCAGAGATCTGTCAAGAGATAAGTCATCCAACGTTGATCTTCCAAGATGGCTTAGAGCTGTACGACCATCCATTTTTGGCTATCATTGTTGATTATGTGAGGGACAACTACATTGGAAAAGAAAAGAAAGATTAGCAATTTGGACGAAGCGAACCATATAAGGTGATAAATGGGCTGAGGATGTATGACTTACATCCTGATAGCCACTTTTGAGTGAACCCAGTTGGACATCGGATAAAGAAGTACTCATCCTTGAAATAGCTTCGTTTGTTATGAAAATCGATGATAACTCTGCAGTCCCTAAAAGCCTAGAAGAAGGTATGGAAAGGATTCGCAGAACGTCGTTTGAAGTTGTATAGATATCAGATTTCGACAAATGATGGCTTCTTGCTAAAGTGCCAAACGAATATCATATACAGGTAAAAAAGAACTGCATATGCATTGGGGTGTAGGGCAGTTCTTTCTCTTCTTACTAAGAGGCTAACACACTAGCTCAAACAGCCTAGGTGCGAGGAGATGATTAACATTTAGTGAGAATGTAGGAAGAGTAGTAGCTCAGAAGGGGCGAATCTCATTGATTGAAGAATATAGTTAAGGAAAGGGTTAAATGGAGGCATCGCTTCAAACAAGCACATATATCAGTTACAAGCTATGTAAAGAATTGAAAGGTTGTGAGCTCGATAGTGTAGCAGTGAGAGAATGACTTCATCCATTGGATTCACATGTTGTAACAACCCACACCTGAATGGGCATAAATTTCCACAAAAATTGAAACCCAAGTCCATCAAAGCATGGATCGTTGGATTTGGTACCTGCAAATAAGCATGAGCATTATCAGAGATTGATAGAAATCTAAGCTCACAGCGGAAACAATAATAGGATAAGAATACTAATTATGACTACTACCTTGGATTAAATGGAATTCCTTGGATAACAGGCTGTCACATCATCATCGAGCATAAGAGAAAAGAAGACTTCTCCAACAACTAATCACGTTCAGCTCCAGTGACCTGTTCCTCTAAAATCCATCCATGGGTTGTAATGAGGAGGGGTTCAGAATAATGTTTTGAAGACTGGAAAATATATAAACTGTCCATAACATAAATTTATACCGATTGGTTTCCATTTCATGGTTATGTCTATTATGGTTAACAATTCAACCTAACCTTGCATTGCACACACGATTGCTTATCTATCCTTTCACAAGGTACAAAATACTGACGAAGCCTTATCAACCACCCAATACTTCCAAACTCATTTGCCACTTAATATTTCTAAATATGAAGCGGGCTTCTATAATCACCACCAAATACTTTTAAAAGAGAAATAGGCAGATTCTGCCATTTAAGACCTCAATCAAGGTAGACCCCGTCATTTAAGACCTATTCCCAAGTTGGTTTCCTAACAATGTTGTCAATGGTCGGTGGGTCCAAGCTACAAATACCTCTGACCACTGTTTATGGCTTCCAACATTTATTGTCCAACTATTACGGAATCTATCGCCAATAAAATCGTAGCCATGTAAGAGACAGTACCCAAGCCACTTAATACCTTCAAAAGGACTAGGCGGATTTCTAACCATTTAATACCTATATTCTAGGCAGGTCCTACGTTACTTAATACCTATCCTCAGGCAGATTCCTCACTGGTACTATCGTTATTACGGCCTTAGCAATGTGAGAGAGTGTACCCAAGCCACTTAATACCACACTAATAAGGACTAGGCAGACCTCTAACCATTTAACACCTATTTATAGGTAGGCCTTTGTCATTTAATACCTAACCCCAGGGCGACTCCTCACCGGTACTATCTAGCTGACATCGCTTGGAATCTCACTAGGTTACTTAATACATCTTTTTACGAGAGAGGCGAACCCTTAAATCATTCACTTAATACCAACAACCCAAAGCGAACCCTTCTCGAGATATCCACTATCACTCTTAATTACAAACATGGAATTTTATAAGGTTACTTCTTTCGGTAGGGAGGCGGGCCCTAAAATAGCCACTTAATACTTCAACACTGAAGTAAACCCTTTTAGAGACATTCTTATTTATTTGGAATCTCACTAGGTTACTAAATACTTCCTTTTAGGAGAGTGGTGGACCCTACAGCCACTTAATACCTCAAACTAGAAGCGAACCCTATAGAGATATCCCTAACCGCTCCTAATTTCAAATTTGGACCATTTAGTACTTGTAACGACCCTAATTTTGATTAACATTATTTAGGACATTTAATTAGTTAAATTAAATGAAATAATGTAAATGGTTAAGGGATTGAGATTTGTATATATAGACGGTAGCCATGCCTAATAAACAAATGAACGAAAGGAAAATTAAAATGAAATAAGTAAGGGTACTAGATAAGGGCAAAATATGAATAAGTTATATTCTTATACCCTAAACCCTCATGCACTCTCATTTTACATGTTCACAAACAAAACTAAAATCAAGAGAGGCCGACCACATTGGAAGATATCAAGGGGAAGATAAGCAAGAATCTAAAGAAGGAAGCTTAATCAATTTAATTCAAGTGCAAATATCAACTCCTTAACAACAAGTTAAGGTGAATAATAGGTTACATCTCATATTTTCTTATTTTCGATTCTAGATCAGATTCGAATATGTTTTGTAAAGTATTATGCCATGTTTTGAATGATATATATATATATATATATATATATATCGGTGTGTGTGCGTGCGCGCGCGCTTGTTGATGAATTTTGATTGTTCATATAGATTTTATGATAAATTATGATTTGAAAACCTATCAAATGACATCCAAATGCCTTGCGATTTTGATATAAGGTCGGAAATATTATTTTAGAGATGGGTTTCAAGTTTTATAATTTTTTGAATTAATGTGGATATACTATGAATTTTCTAGTGAAGAAAATAGTTAAATTGGGTTTAAAATTAATTACCGCTATTATATGTTAACCTTGGGTCAGAAATTTATATATGTTAGAAAACATACTAAAAGTGATTTATCTGAATTTTTGAAGAATTTTCCTAAGTGTTGTAATAAGTATATAAAATTATTTAAGGTATGAGACTTAAATGTTTTATATTTTTATAAAAGGAGAAGGGGCTATTTGTAAATGTTTTAATTTGTTAATTTCTGAAATTCGACAACACTTTTAGTAAATATTTTGAAAAAGAATTGGCAACCAATCATATGTTGACAAACAAAGCAAGTTAGTTAGAAAGAAATTGCTTTAAAAGCTAAAAATCAGTTTTATAAAGTTTTACTACTTCACCACTAATAGAAGCCACCTTTCAATCTTATATTGCCGCCTCCATCTAAGTCTAAACCAATACACATGGTATCAGCTTCGGTACGTAGTGGATTGGAGTTAGGCGAAAGGTATGGAGTCGAAACAAGGCTTTCAAAGGGGTTGAAGTAGCATCTGGAAACTTAGAACTATTTTGGTTGTTAATGAGGCTTTTGAATGAGATGACTTTCGACTTGGTCAAGTGTTTTAAAGAATAGAGCTTTCGAAAGAGGCTACTGCCTTTGTTTTAGAAAGAAGCTTTCGAAGGGGTCGAAACCCCTGCTGCCACATTATACCTTTCGAAGCAATGCCTTCGAAAGGGTTCTTTTGTTTTAAACCCTGAAGTCACTTCTCAAATGCTTTCGAAGGGGTTGGTTTCGACACCATCCACTTCTTTAATTTAGGAAAATGCTTTTGAAAGAGTTACTTTCGTCCCGGTTCTTTTAAGACCTTTTTAATTTTTTGAAAGCTAAACCCAAAGGTTTCGAAAGGAATGGTTTTAAAGGTTTCGAAACTATGTTCCACAAACTTATACTTGAACCCAATGCTTTCGAAAGGTTTGTTTTAAGTAAAGGACTTTTAATACTTTCGAAAGGTATCTAATGAAGGTTTCGAAGGGGATGTTCCCCAGTGTATTCGAAAGGTATATGATAAAGGTTTCGAAAGGGTGATTCCCCAATGTTTTCGAAAGCTTTGTTGATAATGCATGTATATGATTTTTGTTTGATGATAATAAACATATATGCATTCATTTAAATGTATTTGATATTGTACTATTTTATTTTTCACGGATAAAATAAATATTTGCTGAATAAAATAAATAACACAAAATTGGAATTCAAACGAATATTTTATTCAAACAAATATTTATTACAATTTTGATAGTACAATTTCAAGCTCTCATAACTTTACAATTTCAGTCACAATACAATTACATCACAATTTCATAGTTACATCTGTTCCTCACTACATATCACTCACACTCGTATTTATCTTCAACTTCATTCCAATGTGAATCCAACATCTGAGCAATCTGCAGAAATATACATTGATGCAGTAAAATTGAAAATAAAATATTTTTGCAGTATAAAACAAAATATGAATTTTGAAAATAATATTTGCCTCGGTTATTTGGGTTGTTCGTCATCATTTATATTTGAATTCATCATACACGAATAGCTTGTGACATGCACAGTGTATCACTGTACATGCCACAAGGCCGTGCACACCGATATATGTATATACACTTGATATAGTAACACGGACAGGTGAGCACAGGTCAAACCCAAACCAAAAATCGGGTTCAACTCAAGTGCAAAATGAATAAAGTCACATCACAAGCACAAGGTCAAACCCGAGCGTTTAAGCTGGATTCAACACTGGGTAATAGAGGTCAAGTCACTGCTATCATGACTCGACTCAATACAACAATGAAGACAATAGTAAAATGAATGACCAGTCTCAACAAACCAGAAGTACAAAGTGTCGACCAAGTTAAATCAACAAACAACTCAAAGGCACCAGATGGCACCAGATCAGAAGGTTAAAGTGAACTAGACCAACAGCAATCTATACAACACTACAAAGGATGATGCCAGGACCAGTATGCATAACAACCAGATAAGAACTTCAACCAGAACACAAGTAGAGGCAACCTCAAATGCTACAGAAAGAGAATGCAATAGTGGACAGTACAAGCTCAACTACAACCATACATATATACAGAGTTGTACATGTACTCGAGGCAATATGATTGCAGTGAAGACTACAAGTACAAAGCATGCATCAGTTCACATGCACTGGCTCGAAGTTACAAAAACAAATGCCACTGTGATCTCGACAAATCAAGACAAGCTAGTGCAAGCAATCAAGTGTAGTGCAGCAAAGTGAAGATGCAATTCAACTCAACATAGATGCATATGCGCAAGTCAAATGATGCACCAGTGATACCAGTGGAATGAAATCAGAGGCAACTGGCAATAAATAATACAGTCAAATCCAGACACAGTGAATCGATGGAACCAGACTCAAACTCAAGTAATACAAATGACATAGACTCGAATAAACAAGAGCAGGCACACATTAAAACCAAAGCATACATGGAGCAATAATCAAAATAGACTCGAATGCTTCACAGTGCAACAGTGATCAAATGAAGTACAACTGCGAATACCAAAGTACACAAAGCATGGGTCAGAATCAAACAAGTCCAGATGAATACAAGTTCATCATGTAGCTGTGCAACCCGAAGTCAAGAACAACAGCTACAACTCAAATGCAAGCTCAACTAATCAAGTGAAACAATACAGCAATGAAAGCAAACCAGACTACAAGATAAACAAACAAAGACCAGTGAACAACATATCAACAAGGCATCAAGTATACACATCTCAATGCATCACAGTGCACATATGTCAAGTACACAAAGACTCGAGTGATCAAGTGTCTACAACAATACCAAAGTCACCGTGAATAAAGCAAGGTCATAGTGAAATCAACATCATCAAAAAAAAGGTCAAAGGCGAAGACAGAGATGAACTCGAGATTATTTATATGCAATGTATGCTATACTTGAAGCCAGAAGGAATGTAAATGCAGACCAAAGAATCAACATCGTCAAATGAAATAAAGCGAAATATACGCATTTGAAAAAAGTCAAAAATAAAAGAGGAAAGTTTCTGCCGTATCGATCAAGGAAAGATCGAACGCTTCAAAACCCAAGCCGTGATTATCAAGTAATAGAAAAGCCAAATATACGTGAGTGACAAAGTCAGAATCAATCTCAAGCAATCAAAGAAAATCAAGCAGCCAAGCAAAATCGTTTGACAAATTCAAACAGATTCATATGAACGAGAATAAAGGGTTTCGAACCCTATAAATACCAATCATCATCGGCAATAAATAGTATCGAATTCAAGTGTTCAATCCAGAAAAATAAAGGCATAAATTACATACCGAAGTCAGGAGTCGAATTCGATCATTGAGGAGCAGTCGAAGCCAAGCTACGAAGAGACGTCGATCGACAGAGCAACGAACATCAAATTCGATCGATCAATATAAAGTCGGCATCTTCGAATACAAGCCCTAATTTCAGAGCGCAAAGAGGAGCTAAAGAGAAGCCACCATTTTTCACGAAATCTACAAAGGAACCAGAGCCGACATTGATAAAAGAAAACAAACAGGGCCGCACATTTTTTCTTATATGATAATAGTTTAGGTCGGTCCTATTTAATTAATAAGGCTTTGGTATATTTAAATTAGGGTATTGAGTTGTTTTTAATTTGTTTTTTTAAGCCTACTTTTCGATTCAAATTTTGGTAAATCACCACCTAGAGTTTAGGTTGTGTCAGATTGTCTAGTTAGGATTAGTTCAGTGAGCAGGGTTTGTGAGTTTGCAAAACTCTATAGGCGGTAGCAGGGTCTGCGAGTCTGTTAGAGTGTTTGTAAGTGGGAGACTGTTTAATTCTAATAGAAATCTGGGAATGCAGCAGTAGGTAGGGGTTGCCGAAGCTGGGTAAATTTTGTGTGTGATTTACTTTTCAGCATTTTACTTCTCTTCAGTTTGTTATTGCGTTTAATTTTATAAACTTCGAGAAAATTTGCTATAACCCTATTCACCCCCCCTCTAGGGTTAATCTAGATCCTACAAGTGGTATCAGAGCCCGGTATTTTTCTTTAACTCTAGAGTCATGAATCCACCAAATAATCCTTTTTCTGAGGGGCAATCTATTGTTAGGCCACCCATGTTTAATGGGAATGATTATGCTTATTGGAAAGTTAGGATGGGTATTTATCTTAGTTCTGTTGATTATGATGTTTGGGACATTATTGAAACTGGCTATAAATCTCCCACTATAACTGTTGGTGATACTGAGATTCCTAAACCTAAGGATAGGTGGGACGCTAATGATAAGAAATTAAAAACTACAAATGCTAAAGCCATGAATGCTTTGATCTGTGCTCTTGATAAGAATGAATTTAATAGAATTTCTCATTGTAAAACTGCGCAGGAAATTTGGCATACCTTGGAGGTGACACATGAAGGAACTTCTCAAGTCAAGGAGTCTCGTCTAGCCCTATTCAGCAATGAATACGAGAACTTTGTGATGGACAAAGGCGAGAGCATAAAGGACATGTTTGGACGCTTTTCAACTTTGGTGTACAATGCTAGAGCGCTTGGAAAGGTATTCACTGAGGTAGAGCTTGTGAGGAAGGCGCTACGAGTCTTACCAATGAACTTTGAGGCAAAAGTCACGGCAATACAAGAATCGAAAGATCTGAGTAAACTAAGCATGGAGGAGTTGATCAGCAACTTGATGACATATGAGCTTGAGCTAAAAACAAAGGAGGAACGCAAGAACTCCGAATCAAAGAAGAAGACGATTACCTTAAAGAGCAAAGAAGAGAGCGATGAAGAAGAAGAAGATCCAATTGAAGAGCTTGCAATGGCTGTCATTAATCTTAGAAAATGGTCAAGATTCGGGCCACGCAAGAAGAAAACAAATGGTAATAGGTCAAAAGATACTGACAATTCCGATAATGAATTGACTTGTTATAACTGCAATAAGCCTGGTCACTTCAAACAAAAATGCCCACTTCTCAAAAACAACAAAGGAAAGAAAAAGAAGAAGAAGGTCTTTGCAGCGACTTGGGATGATGAAGAAGGAGAGGAAGTTTCGAATAATAGCTCAGAGGAGGCTAATTTGTGTCTTATGACAAAATCAGATTTAGAAGCAAGCTCAGAGGAATCTAGTGAGGTAAGTGACTATTCTTATAAAGAACTTGTTTTGATGTGTTGTGATCTTACTAAAACAATTGATACTCTTGAATCTAAAATTGAAAAACTGAAATCTGATAGGAGAGAACTTGTCCATGAAAATTTTAGGTTAGAAACTTAACTTGAAAATATTCAAAACCTAGACTGTAAAAAATGTAAAATCTTAGATTCAGAATTATCAAAACTTAAGAATAGCTTTGAGAATCTTGAAAAAGAAAACTTTAGTCTTAAGGAAACCATTGACACTAGGAAAAAGGATTTTATAAATAGATGCACCTCACTTATGACTGAAAACACAACACTAAAAACCAAAGTCCAAAATCTTGAGAAAACTCTGAATAACTTTTCAAGAGGAGAAAAATCATTCAACATGTTATTGGGAAACCAACTTTTTGCTAACAACAGAAAAGGACTAGGCTTTGGGAAAACACAAGTTGATGATAATGCAAAAGGTAAGAGTGTCTTTGCTAGATGTGAAATAATTGGACATCGTGCTGAAAATTATAGTCATAGGAACAAGAACACAAAATTTATACAAGTTTGGGCTCCTAAGAATTCTACAAACAAATTTCATGTCTATTGGAACAAGAATAAAAGGAAAAAACAAGTTTGGGTGCCAAAAGGAACATATATTAATAGTTTTGGGTCTACTCAAACATATTCATCAAATTATTCTGCCACTAACAACCATGGACCTATAAAAACAAATAGGTCACAAAAATCTTTTACCGTGTAGGTGTGGTGGCAGGCTAAGGAACAACATTAGTGTTATCTGGATTCTGGCTGTTCCAGACACACAACGGGCGACAAATCAACGTTCCTTAGCCTAGTATAAAGGTGACAGATTCACAATGGGCAAACAATGAAAGATTATCGTACAGGTAAAACAGGTAATTGTATTTATTTTCAAACGATAGATAAAATGTGAAAATCTGCACCATAATCTAAATTAAATCAGCCAGTTATGTGAAATGATTGATGAAGTTAATTCTGAGTTTTTTATTAACCAATCATCTTTAAATAGAATTACTTGAAGTAATTATGATGGTTGACAGATTCTAACTAACTTGGTATGATCTTACATGACTTGTTCTTATCTATGACCTTGATTTGTGCTTAAAAGTTGACCAACCATTTTTTTCATCATTGAATTTAATCTGTTTGGTCAAATTATAATGTTGATTGATTACTGATTACTCATGCTATAAAAAGGTTTTTAAAAAATTGTTGAAATTGTTGAAACTTTATGAAATTGGTGAAACTTCAAGAAATTGTTTTGAAATAATGATGATGGTTTATGACTGTTGATTCTACGGTCTCTAAATCTGACACTATGATATTTGTTTGATGGTTAACACGACTTCAATTCAAAGTCAAGAAAATTTCGTTTAAAAATCGTTGAAAATAATTCTGAGATAGTTTGTTGAAACTTCACAATCTGGTCTATGACATCCAACGAGTGAATATTGAGTGAAATTTAAAGTCAGATGCAGATCACATTGGTAATATAGTTGATAGAAAAATTACTAGTGGAATGTGATTATATTTCGAGACATTCATTTGCTGCATCATTTTTCAAAGAAAATATCTGCATATTTTTCACTTGAAATAATTTCTATTTTAGCAGAAATTTTTCTTAAAAACCCCTTCTAGAAAATAATTTCTGTTGACCTTGTATCAGATTAGTTATTTAAGAAAATTTGATTTTATAACTATTTTTGAAATTGATTTTAAATAACTATGTTAACTGATCTGACCCCCTAATAATTATCTAAAAAGACAGATAGTGATTGAAAATAAGATGAGTGTTGATATTAATCATATATTATGACTTGAGAAAGTATAATTAGAAAATTTCTTTAGAAATTTAAACAAGAGTTATAAAAACTTTTTGTTGATAAATATTTCATGATCATTTCTATTTCTATCATTTTTCTATCAACCATCACTCATCAAAAGTCAATATAGTATGTCAATATGTGGTAGTTTAAACGGGAAATCATTTGTGCTTCAATTTTATTATATTTCTAACAATAAATAATAATATCCAAATTATTCACTCTCATTTAAAAGTCCTCATGGTTATGCATGGGTGAATTACTTGGATTTTTGATTATGTGTTTCCATGCTCATTTAAAAGTCCTCACGGTTATGCATGTATGGAACGCATATCAAAATTAATTGATTAAATAGACAAGTTGATTCTAATCCCATTTAAAAGTCCTCACGGTTATGCGTGGTTAGAAGATACTTGAATTCATTTTTAAAATAAAAATAAAAATTTAGAATACTACTAATCTCATTTAAAAGTCATAACGGTTATGCATGGTTAGTAGATATTCAAATTTCCTGAAATAAATATACCATAAATAGACACAACTATATGGTTTTATTTGATGATATCATCCTATCATTCTAAAGTGGAATATGCGTCAATTAAAGTATTTATGATTTTTGTTTGATTTTCTTATTAAAATTAATATACACTCGATTGAGCTTTAATATTGTATTAATGTCTATCACTATATCTCTATTTCTATATTACTACTTTTCTTTTGCTAATAACAAAAGGGGGAGAGAAAAGTTAAGATTTTGAAAATAAAGGTCAAAGATTTTCTAGTTGTACTAATTGTATCAAGGCTCATTTGAATTTTTTATTCTCATACATATATGTAGGGGGAGTATTGTGTAGAAAGAGAGCATTTAAATAGGGGGAGAAAATTGAATAATCATATACATTTAAAATAGTCAAAATCTTAAATATATGTTTGTTATCATCAAAAGGGGGAGATTGTTGAATATGCATGTATATGATTTTTGTTTGATGATAATAAACATATATACATTCATTTAAATGTATTTGATATTGTACTATTTTATGTTTCACAGATAAAATAAATATTTGCTGAATAAAATAAATAACACAGAATTGGAATTCAAACGAATATTTTATTCAAACAAATATTTATTACAATTTTGATAGTACAATTTCAAGCTCTCACTATAACTTTACAATTTCAGTCACAATACAATTACATCACAATTTCATAGTTACATCTGTTCCTCACTACATATCACTCACACTCGTATTTATCTTCAACTTCATTCCAATGTGAATCCAGCATCTGAGCAATCTGCAGAAATATACATTGACGCAGTAAAATTGAAAATAAAATATTTTTGCAGTATAAAACAAAATATGAATTTTGAAAATAATATTTGCCTCAGTTATTTGGGTTGTTCGTCATCATTTATATTTGAATTCATCATACACGAATAGCTTGTGACATGCACAGTGTATCACTGTACATGCCACAAGGCCGTGCACACCGATATATGTATATACACTTGATATAGTAACAGGGACAGGTGAGCACAGGTCAAACCCAAACCAAAAATCGGGTTCAACTCAAGTGCAAAATGAATAAAGTCACATCACAAGCACAAGGTCAAACCCGAGCGTTTAAGCTGGATTCAACACAGGGCAATAGAGGTCAAGTCACTGCTATCATGACTCAACTCAATACAACAATGAAGACAAAAGTAAAATGAATGACCGGTCTCAACAAACCAGAAGTACAAAGTGTCGACCAAGCTAAATCAACAAACAACTCAGAGGCACCAGATGGCACCAGATCAGAAGGTTAAAGTGAACCAGACCAACAACAATCTATACAACACTACAAAGGATGATGCCAGGACCAATATGCATAACAACAAGATAAGAACTTCAACCAGAACACAAGTAGAGGCAACCTCAAATGCTACAGAAAGAGAATGCAATAGTGGACAGTACAAGCTCAACTACAACCATACATATATACAGAGTTGTACATGTACTCGAGGCAATATGATTGCAGTGAAGACTACAAGTACAAAGCATGCATCAGTTCACATGCACTGGCTCGAAGTTACAAAAACAAATGCCACTGTGATCTCGACAAATCAAGACAAGCCAGTGCAAGCAATCAAGTGTAGTGCAACAAAGTGAAGATGCAATTCAACTCAACATAGATGCATATGCGCAAGTCAAATGATGCACCAGTGATACCAGTGGAATGAAATCAGAGGCAACTGGCAATAAATAATACAATCAAATCCAGACACAGTGAATCGATGGAACCAGACTCAAGCTCAAGTAATACAAATGACATAGACTCGAATAAACAAGAGCAGGCACATATTAAAACCAAAGCATACATGGAGCAATAATCAAAACAGACTCGAATGCTTCACAGTGCAACAGTGATCAAATGAATTACAACTGCGAATACCAAAGTACACAAAGCATGGGTCAGAATCAAACAAGTCCAGATGAATACAAGTTCATCATGTAGCAGTGCAACCCGAAGTCAAGAACAACAGCTACAACTCAAATGCAAGCTCAACTAATCAAGTGAAACAATACAGCAATGAAAGCAAACCAGACTACAAGATGAACAAACAAAGACCAGTGAACAACATATCAACAAGGCATCAAGTATACACATCTCAATGCATCATAGTGCACATATGTCAAGTACACAAAGACTCGAGTGATCAAGTGTCTACAACAATACCAAAGTCACCGTGAACAAAGCAAGGTCATAGTGAAATCAACATCATAAAAAAAAGGTCAAAGGCGAAGATAGAGATGAACTCGAGATTATTTATATGCAATGTATGCTATACTTGAAGCCAGAAGGAATGTAAATGCAGACCAAAGAATCAACATCGTCAAATGAAATAAAGCGAAATATACGCATTTGAAAAAAGTCAAAAATAAAAGAGGAAAGTTTCTGCTGTATCGATCAAGGAAAGATCGAACGCTTCAAAACCCAAGCCGTGATTATCAAGTAATAGAAAAGCCAAATATACGTGAGTGACAAAGTCAGAATCAATCTCAAGCAATCAAAGAAAATCAAGCGGCCAAGCAAAATCGTTTGACAAATTCAAACAGATTCATACGAACGAGAATAAAGGGTTTCGAACCCTATAAATACCAATCATCATCAGCAATAAATAGTATCGAATTCAAGTGTTCAATCCAGAAAACTAAAGGCATAAATTACATACCAAAGTCAGGAGTCGAATTCGATCATCGAGGAGCAGCCGAAGCCAAGTTACGAAGAGACGTCGATCGACAGAGCAACGAACATCAAATCATCAAGTTCGATCAATCAATATAAAGTCGGCATCTTCGAATACAAGCCCTAATTTCAGAGCGCAAAGAGGAGCTAAAGAGAAGCCACCATTTTTCACGAAATCTACAAAGGAACCAGAGCCGACATTGATAAAAGAAAACAAACAGGGCCACAATTTTTTTTCTTATGTGATAATAGTTTGGGCCGGTCCTATTTAATTAATAAGGCTTTGGTATATTTAAATTAGGGTGTTGAGTTGTTTTTAATTTGTTTTTTTAAGCCTACTTTTCGATTCAAATTTTGGTAAATCACCACCTAGAGTTTAGGTTGTATCAGATTGTCTAGTTAGGATTAGTTCAGTGAGCAGGGTTTGCGAGTTTGCAAAACTCTATAGGCGGTAGCAGGGTTTGCGAGTCTGTTAGAGTGTTTGTAAGCGGGAGACTGTTTAATTCTAATAGAAATCTGGGAATGCAGCAGTAGGCAGGGGTTGCCGAAGCTGGGTAAATTTTGTGTTTGATTTACTTTTCAGCATATTTACTTCTCTGCAGTTTGTTATTGCATTTAATTTTATAAACTTCGAGAAAATTTGTTATAACCCTATTCACCCCCCTGTACGGTTAATCTAGATCCTACAAGCTTTACCTATAGTAAATGAATGGAAGGTTTCCAATGTTTTCGAAAGGCAAGTTTGAAGTATTTTAAAAGAGGATGTCTAAGGTTTTACAAAGCTTTCGAAATGGACTCTTTCAATGTTTTTGAAAGGTCTATTGTAAATGGTTTTGAAAGGTATGTTTTGGCCTATCGGCCTAATTTTATAAAGTAAAGTAGTTAACTTGTTTCAAAAGGGGTACTTTCAATGGTTTCGAAAGAGATTGTTTAAGGCTTTTAAACAAGGGTTTCGAATTTTTTCATCAACAATGTTTTATGTAAAGTATATATCATGGCAAAGGGATTTGAGTAAAGCAAATAATATGTTTTCCTTGTTTAAGTATTATTTAAAGGGATTAAATCAATTTAAAAGATGTTTTCAAGGAAAATTTGAAGGGTAGTTAACCCTAAGTAAATGACTCAGATATTTGAATACCAGATGGGACTTGTATAGGGTTGCGCCCTATACAATAGCTATAGCCCATAGCTAATTTAGTCCAAAATTCTAGTGTGTAGGGCTCAGTCATAGGTAAGAATTAATGATGTTACACACAGAAAGGAATATACAGAGAAGGAGGATAGGTTATTGGTGAGCCTAAAAAACCATTAGGATCAAGTGACCCTTGGAGAAGTAAGTTAAGGACAGACCATCCAGAAGTTTGTCTAACAGATGTTAGATTATTTATTTTGTCTGGTAGGTCCGAGTCAGCTAATGGTTAGTAAATAGCCAAAAAAAACTATATTGTTCGGACAGATAGTCCATTTGTTACCTGATTTATGAGCATATATGATATTGCTATTATTGTTTTAATCAGTTTGATTGCATGATTCTGATTTGCAAAAGATATGTTTTAAATGGATATTAGTGAGGGGAAATCTGTTCCGCTAAGCGGTGTGGTCTCACTTAATATCAGTAAACCGAGATGTAATGGTATATTCACACCAGGCTTCATGTCTAACTCGAAGTTTATGTTTTCCCCTTAAACTCTCGGGTGCTCAAAATTAATTTGAGTAGATTGAGAATTAAGGATTTACAGGTTTAGTAGGTGGACGAATAAAGCTTCCAAAGACATAAAGGAGGCAAAGTTAGATATTTAGGAGTTGCTATTTTTATTTTCACTATGATGTATTAAGACAGAGATGTCTATTTAGTACTCTGATCATCTAACGGGGCATCTTCATATGTTGCTCTTGACGTAATTTGTAATAATTATATTTGATCAAGACCTGGGAATCGATTATGGGATTATGTAATTGAATGTGAAATATTGATTTGAAATGTACAGAAAAGTTGTTTTAATCAGTGCTGATTGTATTTCATATTCAAGTGTTTCTGACATTATGGACATCATTAACATTACCGTATCTTGTCACAAGACGTTAATACTATGGATGACTGCAGCATCTGTTGCACTTAGCTTTGGGCCTCAAGATAGGGGATGTTACAACTTGGTATCAGAGCATTGGTTTAAGAAAAACTTAAAAGAGATTTCAAACCTAAAATGATTTTGAAAACATAATCCTAAGGAATCGGAGAAAAGATCGGGGTAAGAGATAACGCTAAAGTAACATACTTGCATTTTCTATATATAAGTAATCACTTTATCTCTATTCTCCCATCTCTCTCGGGCTATTCTTTTGTCTCTTACAAAGACTCGAATGCAGATTCTACAAATGTAAGATATGGATGCTAAAGTGGAAAAGTTAACATTGGTGGGGGAAGCATCATAACCAATGGAAATGACAGACCAAATACTATGAGGAACCAAGGTCAAGCACAAGCTGCAAATGTGGGTGTTGGAGTCCCGCAAATCGATATGGGAGCAACGTATCAGTTTTTCGTTAACATGATGCAAGCAGGAGTTGCTGCGGGGTTGGCTAGAGGAAATGCTGAAGGAGGAAATCAAGAAGCTCCAGTGGTTAATAACTATGCTATTTTGAGTAGAGATTATGCTCTGGGAGGAAAGTTGTTTATTGGTACAGAGGATGCTATCGAAGTGGAGAATTGGTTACTTCATTGCGAGAGGATCTTTGGTGATTTGGGGCTCAATGATGAGCAGAAAAGGAGGCTCGCTTCTAGACAGCTACAAGGGGCAACACTGTATTGGTGGAACAGTGTTACTGTTGGAGTCAATGAGGAGACTATGACTTGGGCTGAGTTTAGGAGGTGGTTTGAAGAAAGATTTATGTCGAAGATTGCTAATTCTACTCTGCTCAAGAAGTTTGTTGAATTGGAGCAGGAATATATGACAGTGCTTGAGTATGCAACCGGATTTGAGGAGCTGGCAAGGTATGGATACACTACGGTGGATACTATCATCAAGAGGTTGAAGCCTAAACTTGCTAAGGCCACGTTATCGCATATTAGAGATCTGTGCGATGTTGTTGTTGAGATGGTTTTGAGGCAGGAAGAGATGCTTGCTTTTCTGGAAGGAAACGAGGCAAAGGAAGCTCAAGGAGGACAAAGCCAGAAGAGGAAGTTTTCCCATAAGAAGAGAGCTCAGAAGAGTGGAGCTGTGAAGAAGGAAAGGCGGAGGTTATCTGCTATAAATGTGAAAAGAAAGGGAATTTCATCAATGAATATCGCTCGGGAGATGGAAGAAGGTGATCGGGAAGAAGAATATCGGATGCTTCAACTGCGATCAAATTGGACATTATAAGAACCAGTGCAAGGAGCCAGCCAAGGATGGAATTGGAAAAGTGTTTGCATTGGAGCCAGCTACATCGAGACCAAAAGTAGAGGAGAAGGGAAAAGGTTATTAGGAGGTATGCTTTTGATTCATGGTGTATCAGTTAGAGTTCTATTTGATATTGGTGCATCGCATTCTTTTATATCTCATTGTTTGGTAGATAAACTTAACCTAGAACCCTCATACCTAGTTACTTCCTTAAGGGTTGCGAATTTGATAGGAGGATATGCGACACTTGGGATGAAGTGTGACCAGTTAGAGTTTGAATTGTTAGGTCATACATTTTTTTGCAGTTTGCAAGTGTTTGATTTCGTAGGGTTCGTAACTATTTTGGGTATGGATTGGTTGTATATACGATGCTAGGATATTCTTCCATGATAGGAAAATATCGCTTAGACACCCTGACTGTAGTGATGAATTGTATACACCGTAGAAAACCCTAATTTTGAGGTTAATGCTTTATTGGGTATTGTGGAGGTAGAAGACGAGTTGAATCGAGTTTTCGTTGTTAGAGAATTTGCAGATGTCTTTGAACCCGTAGTAGGACTGCCATCAAAATGAGCTATTGAGTTTCAGATAGATTTGGTACTAGGAGTAGAACCAGTGAGTAGACCACCAAGTTGAATGACACCTACCGATATGAGGGAGTTAAAGGTGCGGTTGGTGGATTTGGAAAACAAAAGTTTTATCAGACCAAGCAGCTCGCCTTGGAGAGCAGCCGTAAGGTTATGTATCAATTATTGTAAGTTGAATGAGAAGACGATAAAGCATTGATATCCATTACCTATAATTGATAATTTGTTCGACCAGTTGAGTGGAGCCAAAGTATTTTCCTAATTGGATTTAGCAATAGGGTTCCATCAGCTTAGAGTGGCAGAGGATAATAGTCCTTTGACGGCGTTCAGAACAAGATATGGATCATACGAATGGTTAGTAATGTCGTTCAGACTAACTACTGTGCCAGCATTCTTTGTAGCTTTGATGAACTGAGTTTTCCGAGAGCACTTGGAGAGGTTTGTGTTAGTTTTCATAGATGATATTTTTATATACTCTAAAGATGAAAGAGAGCATGAGGTTCATCATAGAGTGGTGCTTGATACGTTGAGGCGCACCAACTAAAGGAGAAATTTTTGAAGTGTCATTTCTGGAAGAAGGAAGTGAAGTTTCTTGGTCATGTAGTCTTAGAGAAAAGGTTTTCTATAGATCCGGCTGAGATCGAGGCGGTGAATAATTGGAAGAGACCCGAGACAGTGACTGAGATAAAGAGTTTTCTTGGATTAGTTGGATATTATCGGAGATTTATAAAGGATTTTTCGCGGATAGCGGCATCGATGACCAAGCTACCGTGAAAGGATGTGAAGTTTGTTTGGACCGATAAGTGTGAGGAAGCATTCCAGAGATTGAAACACTTATTGACTAATGCACCTGTGTTAGTTGTTCCAGGAGGGAATCAGGATTTAATAGTGTATATAGATGCATGTGGAACATGATTAGGAGCTATGTTAATGCAGAGGGGTAAAGTGATTGCCTATGCATCTCGACAGCTTAGACTGCATAAGGTTGGATATCCAATGCATGATTTGGAATTACTGCATTAATTTTTGCATTGAAGGTGTGGAGACTTGACCTTATGGGAGAGAGATTTGAGCTGTATACGGATCATAAGTCGCTGAGGTATTTATTCTCTCAGAAGGAGTTGAATATGAGACATTAGAGGTGATTAGAGTTTTAACCACTTATGACTTTGGTATTGAGTACACTCTAGGAAAAGGCAACAAGGTTGCGGATGCACTTAGTAGGAAACATCAGAACGCAGTATTGGCAATGATAGCTGAGTGGAAATATTTAGAAGCATTGACTACATGTAGGATACAGAGGAGATAAGAAGCTAGGTCTAGTAAGGAAACTGCAATGTTGTCATGTTTAGAAGTTCGACCGGCGATGATCAAAAGATTGCTTCTAAGCAGAAGGAGGATCCATTATTAGATGAATGGATCAAAAAGTTAAGGGATCGAATAGAGAGCGATGACTTGAAAGATTTCAGTCTTGGCCAGAATCGGTGGTTAAGGAAGAAAGGAAGACTATGTGTTCTGTGGGAAACATTAGGAAAGAAGTTCTTGAAGAATGCCATCGTTTGAAGTTCACTATTCATACGAGAGGAACTAAGATGTATCGGGATATGAAGAGAAGTTTCTTTTGGAAAGGTATGAAGAGAGATGTAGGCTTATGGGTGAAATAGTGTTTGAACTGTCAACAAATAAAAGCCAAACATCAGAAACCAAGTTGGTTACTTTAGCCTTTAGATGTTCCAGTATGGATATGGGATTCTATTTCAATGGATTTTATAGACGGGTTGCCAAGGTCAACCAGAGAAAATGAAATCATATGGGTCATAGTGGACAGGTTGACCAAGAGTGCCCATTTCATTCCAATTAAGACAACCAAGACGGCACCTATTTTAGCTAAGTTGTTCATGAAGAATATAGTTAGACTGCATGGAATTCCTAGCAATATAGTAAGTGATAGAGATTCCTTATTCACTAGCGAGTTCTGTAAGAGTCTACAGGAAACTTTAGGTCCCAAGCTTAAGATGAGTACTGCTTACCATCCACAGACGGATGGGAAAATGGAAAGAGTTAACAAAGTCTAAGAAAATTTGTTCAGAGCTTGTGTGCTAGATTTTGGAGGATCATGGGAAGATGATCTACACTTAGTCGAGTTTTCGTATAACAATAGTTATCAGGCTATTATAGGGATGGCACCGTTTGAAGCTTTGTATGGAAGGCCATGCAAACCTCCTGTTTGTTGGTTAGAGATCGGATAGTTTAGTTCTTGGTCCGGATTTGGTTAGAGAAGCTGCAGAAAAGATTGAGTTTATTCGAGCCAGAATGAAGGAAGCACAGTCTAGATAGAAAAGCTATGCTGATAGAAGATGGAAAGACTTAGAGTTCTCAGTTGGAGATCATGTTTTCATCAAGGTATCACCGATGAAAGGTGTAATCAGATTCTGAAAATCAGGAAAGTTGGCACCGAGATTCGTTGGACCATTTCCTATTATAGAAAGGATTAGGAAACTCACATATAGAGTAGAGTTACCGAATAGTTTGGTAGGAGTCCACGATGTTTTTCATATTTCTCATCTAAGAAAGTGTATCCGTGATCCAAAGACTACTATAGCATTGACTGTGTTAGATGACTTAGTAGTGGAACCGAATTTGACTATAGTCAGCAAACCAGTTTGTATAGTCGCGAGGGATGAGAAGAGGTTAAGGAACAAGATAGTCAAATTAGTCAAACTCCGGTGGAGTGACGGCGAGAGAGACTGTACTTGGGAACTGAGAGCAGGATTCGAGATACTTATCCTGACTTATTTCATGGTATGTTTTACTTTTATGATTGATTTTGATGAGTACCTTATCGTAATTTCGAGGACGAAATTCTTTAAGGAGGGGAGTTTGTAACGACCCTAACTTTGATTAACATTATTTAGGACATTTAATTAGTTAAATTAAATGAAATAATGTAAATGATAAGGGATTGAGATTTGTATATTTAGAGGGTAGCCGTGCCTAATAAACTAATGAACAAAAGGGAAATTAGAAAGAAATAAGTAAGGGTAATATATAAGGGTAAAATAGGAATAAGTTATATTCTTATACCCTAAACCCTCATACACTCTCATTTTACACATTCACAAACAAAATTAAAATCAAGAGAGGCCGGCCACCATTAGAAGATATCAAGGGGAAGATAAGCAAGAATCTAAAGAAGGAAGCTTAATCAATTTAATTCAAGAGCAAATCTCAACTCCTTAACAACAAGCTAAGGTGAATAATATGTTACATCTTTATTTTCTTATTTTCGGTTCTAGATCAGATCCGAATATGTTTTGCAAAGTATTATGCCATGTTTTGAATGATAAATAGATATATATGCTTGTTGATGAATTTTGCTTATTCATATAGATTTTATGATAAGTTATGATTTGAAAAACCTATCAAACGACATCCAAATGCCTTGTGATTTTGATATATGGTCAGAAATATTATTTTAGAGATGTGTTTCAAATTTTATAATTTTCTGAATTAATGTGGATTTACTATGAATTTTCTAGTGAAGAAAATAGTTAAATTGGGTTTAAAATTAATTACGGCTATTATATGTTAACTTTGGGTCCAAAATTTATATATGTTAGAAAACATATTACAAGTGATTTATGGGAATTTTGGAAGAATTTTTCTAAGTATTTTAATAAGTATATAAAATTATTTAAGATATGGGACTTAAATGTTTTATATGTTTATAAAAGGAGAAGGGCTATTTGTAAATTTTTTAATTTGTTAATTTCTGAAATTCGACGGCACTTTTAGTAAAGATTTTGAAAAAGAATTGGCAACCAATCATATGTTGACAAACAAAGCAAGTTAGTTAGAAAGAAATTGCTTTAAAAAGTTAAAAATTAGTTTTATAAAGTTTTACTACTTCACCACTAATAGAAGCCACCTTTCAACCTCATACCGCTGCCTTCATCTAAGTCGAAACCAATACACATGGTATCAGCTTCGATAGGTAGTAGATTGGAGTTAGGCGAAAGGTATGGAGTCGAAACAAGGCTTTCAAAGGGGTTGAAGTAGCTTCTGAAATCTTAGAACTATTTTGGTTGTAAATGAGGCTTTCGAATGAGATGACTTTCGACTTGGTTAAGTCTTTTTAAGGAACAGAGCTTTCGAAAGTGGTTGTTGCCTTTGTTTTAGAAAGAAGCTTTCGAAGGGGTCGAAACCCCTGCTGCCGCATTATACCTTTCGAAGCAATGCCTTCGATAGGGTTCTTTTGTTTTAAACACCGAAGCCACTTCTCCAATGCTTTCGAAGGGGTTGGTTTCGACACCATCCATTTCTTTTGTTTAGGAAAATGCTTTCGAAAGAGTTGCTTTCATCCCAGTTCTTTTAAGACCCTTTTTAATATTTTGAAAGCTAAACCCAAAGGTTTCGAAAGGAATGGTTTTAAAGGTTTCGAAACTATGTTACACAAACTTATACTTGAGCCCAATGCTTTCGAAAGGTTTGTTTTAAGTAAAGGACTTTAATACTTTCGAAAGGTATCTAATGAAGGTTTCGAAGGGGATGTTACCTAGTGTTTTCGAAAGGTATATGATAAAGGTTTCGAAGGGGTGGTTCCCCAATGTTTTCGAAAGCTTTACCTTTTAGTAAATGAATGGAAGGTTTTCAATGTTTTTAAAAGGCAAGTTTGAAGTATTTTAAAAGTGGATGTCTAAGGTTTTATAAAGCTTTCGAAAGGGACTCTTTCAATGTTTTCGACTGGTCTGTTGTAAATGGTTTTGAAAGGTATGTTTTGGCCTATCGACCTAATGTTATAAAGTAAAGTTGTTAACATGTTTCGAAAGGGGTACTTTCAATGGTTTCAAAAGACATTGTTTAAGGCTTTTAAACAAGGGTATCGAAATGTGTTCATCAACAATGCTTTGTGTAAATCATATATCATGGAAAAGGGATTTGAGTAAAGCAAATAGTATGTTTTCCTTGTTTAAGTATGAATTAAAGGGATTAAATCAATTTGAAAGATGTTTTCAAGGAAAAATTGAAGGGTAGTTAACCCTAAGTAAATGGCTTGGATATTTAGTCCAAAATTCCAATGTGTAGGGCTTAGACACAGGTAAGACTTAAATGATGTTACACACAAAAAGGAATATACAGAGAAGGAGGATATGTTATTGGTGACCCGAAAAACCATTAGGATCAGGTAACCCTTGGAGAAGTAAGTTAAGGACAGACCATCCAGAAGTTTGTCTAACAGATGTAAGATTATTTATTTTGTCTGGTAGTCCCGAGTCAGCCAATAGTTAGTAGTTAGCCAAACAAAACTATATTGTTCGGACAGATAATCCAGTTATTACCTGATTGATGAGCATATATGATATTGCTATTATTGTTTTAATCAGTTTGATAGTTAGTAGTTAGCCAATAGTTAGTAGTTAGCCAATAGTTTGATAGTTAGTAGTTAGCCACTAGTTAGTAGTTAGCCAAACAAAACTATATTATATATGATAGTTAGTAGTCTTTTTTTATCCATTTGTCCTTATTAATTGTAACTTCCAGATTCATTTCCATTAATTGCCTATTAATTAGACTTACAGTCTTTAAGAAACCAATTGTAACCCCTAAACTAATCTTATCCATTATTTCCCATTAATTTCCCATTAATTAAGATTACAATCATTTATTTCCTATTAATTATTGACAATTCCTAATTTACTGCCCATTAATAGGAATTACTACATTTTCAAATTCTACCTATTCGATTTCATAAATATAATAATAACTAACGAAAGTTAAGCATAAATAATGAACAAATAAACGATGTTCTCCTTTATTTATGCAATAAATACATATAAACTATTTATTCTTATCCATATGTATTCTAGTCACAAATATGTAACTAGAATATGTTTTCCTTATTTAATTTGCTAGAATTAAATTCCTTACGAAGATTTTCCGCTATAATTTCCATAAATTGGTTTTAACACAAAAGGAAAGATTTACTACGTCTGAAATTACAAGGAATGGATAATTATTTTATTTGTAATAAACAGTGTAAACTACGAAGAATAAATCTGTACTTTACACATTTTTCATTTTTGTTTTTTTCCTTGTTAAATCAAGCAACGACTTTTTGAATCAAAAGTGGAAAAAGTGAACAAATTTATAAAAATCAAATGGATGTTTTTCCCACAAATTAAGCTATGGAAAATTACAACTTAATACAAATTTGAGGAATAATTCAAAATTCCTATTTTAAACCCAGGTACATATTTGGAATAAAAATATACAACATTCAAATTCTAAAATCTTTGGGATTGATTTCCATATCTAGGTGTAAACATATTTCAAATTAAGTCTAAAACAAGAATATATAGGCAATAGTTTTCTATACTAATTTAAGCCTACTATTCACAAATGAAATTAATTTAGGCATAAAAATCAAACGCATGCCAAAGGAATAGATTTAAAATCATAAACAATATATAAAATTTCCCACTCACTTTTAAAAGCGATCCAAATCTCCAGAACTGAAGTAGAACCTTAAATTCATCTCTAAATCCTTTTTAATCCCAGAAATATGTATAAAAGAGTATATACATACATTAGAACTACATATCTGAGAAGAGATTTAGGATTGGAAGAGAAAATAGATACAAATATATATAAATTTCCTCAAATAGCTGTATAGTTGATTCTCTTCTCGTCTTCTTGTTATTAGATTTCTATTCTTCTCCAATTTATATGAAAATAGATATAAATATCTTATTTTTATAATAATTTAGAAAGAAAGTGGAGAAAAAAATGGCAGAGCTTCACTACTTCCTTCAGAAAAATATGAGAAGAGAAGGGAGGTTTATGCCTGAATTTATAGGCGTAAGAATCAACCTCAACTGTCAGATTGAAATATATTAAATCCGAACCATTGGGCCTAAGCTAACCCTAGCCGCAACATAGGGAGCGATTGACCGCTCCCTACCTAGGGGTCGATCACCCCTGGTCGACCGCCCACGATGGTGGGTCAACCTGTGGGCTCCGGTTAATTTAGTTAATTTTTCTTATTTATTTATTTATTTATTTATTTTCATTTCGATTTCGTTTTAACTTCGTCTGTAATTTCTTCGTTTGGGCTCAAATTGCAAATCTCTAAATATGAAAGTTGCTCAGAATTTCACCATAAACGCAATGGTGAGAGTTTCATGGTTAAATTCCATATTTTGCAAAAATTTCATTTTTGGAGCCTAACTAATTAACTAACAAACTATTTAAATAACTAACGGCAAATTATGGGGTATTACACATGCCTTGTGCAAATTCAATGGAGTTCTACATCATTAGGGAGGCAAAAGAATCTATATGGTTGTCCAAGATCATAACACTTTCTAAGTTGGCAGATATTGTTTTGTGGCTCCTCAATTATGATTAGCATTGCCATATCTGGTAGATCCCTATGAGGGCGGCGAGGAAGAATATGTCTGTGCGACGCCCCACCCCGAAATCCACACTAACAGAGAATATTACAAAGTAATATTGTCGGCTAGTGTAGAGAATAGGGCTGGTTAGGAGCGATCGTCCGTGAATTTTACTTTAAGCGAGCATTGACACGTCGATTAATATGCTATACATTTTCTTTTCAAGTGGAGTCGACGTATACAATTCAAGCTAAAAACAAAACTACGGTGGCTAAAATAAAATTCAGAAAAACATATAATAATATACAGATCACAGAATATTAGATCTGTCACAGCGGAATTTAATAGATACAGGTCTGAATCGACACACAGTAGATACATGATGTAGACCACACATATACAAAGTGCTACATCTCAAAATGAATATGTATACAAAAGGAGTCTAATATCAACACAAGATATTGCATAATGTCAAATATATACATAGGATGACAAAAGAGAACTACTAACTAACAGGTAAGATATCCACTCTAAAGCTTCAAGCTGAAGGACCTGAAACATCTCAGTCTGACCTGAGTATTATAAAATAATAAACGGGAAAGTCTAGACTAAGATAAATGGGTTAGCGAAACTATATGGTAGATAAAGTAATCTAGATCTCAATTATAAGCATATATCTACAAATATTAAACATACACTGATAACTTCAAATCACCAAATACAAAAAACCCATGATAGCTTCTTAAAAGCAAAAACCTTCAAAATGATTTGGTGATAATACAACAAAGTTAAATCTAGAAATCTTACAAATAGAAATCCATACATCTCATAAATAAGGGGGCGTCAAACTCTAAGATTGGTGATAAATTCACCAACATGCATCCAACTCTAAGATAGATGTATAAGTCTATGAACATCAAGATAGGTATAAGACCTATAAACATCAAAATAGGTATTAAAACCTATGAACACAAAGATAGGTATGAAACCTACAAACATCGAATAGGAACAAGTCCTATAAATATCAAGATAGTTACAAAACCCATAAAAATAAAATAGGTATAAAACCTATGAACATCAAAGGCGAGTCATAAACTCGTCGAAAAGTGTTAAATACTTTTATGTAGTAATCGAATAGATAACAACTATGTGTCCCATACCACACGGGTTTACCCAAACGTTTACTCTACAATAGTAAACTCTCCTAGTGTGTAACAATGGTTCGATCGAACAAGGGTAGGAGTTAATCGGTAAAACAAACATGAGCGTTCCATTCTACTCATTTTATTAACCGTTTAAATCAATTTCTCATTCCATCGACAACGTGCAATTTTGTGAAAAATATTTTCTTTTAAAATATTTGTTTATAATGGATATTTATATATATAAGTAGCTTTTCAAACTATCATTCTAAAATATTTCTAAAGCCATTGCATAAGCAAATGGACAGTATATATATATTAATAAAATTCTTGTATGAAAATATATATATTAGGTTTGTATATAAATAGTCTTGTATAAAACGACCGGATTTAGAAATCAATCATTTGTGAATCCGGTTTGAAAATGTGCATCAGATTGTGTAATTCTCTCAAAATCCATAGAAAAAACTCTATGGCATAAAACATTGAAATGAATTCAACAATTCACAAATCAGGAATCCAGAAAATATCAATAAAATTGACATAAAATGCAGTAATAAAATTAGCAATCAACTCTTGGAATTCCATAGGACAAACAAGTGACAAACGGGTCGATCGGGAAATACCGGAACATAACCGGGATGTTCGGGGACCTTCTGTCGATCCATTTTCGCTCATTCTTCCTGTGATGCTTCTCCAACAATTTAAGGTACTGAATAGGAAGTCATGCATGTATATAAACATGTATAATTGGATGAATTTCATGATTTCATAAGGTGAGTTTCAGTAAACAGCAAACAAAATGCAATTAGACCATGAATCGATCAATATTTTGAGATCGTATACACATTGAATTCAAGCATAATCATTCATAGCATCAACCATGTATGTAAGGCTAGAATTAGTGAGGTATACTCACCTAAACAAATTCGGGATGGAAGATTAGAGCTTAGAATCTCCTATACCTTTCTAATTCAATCTCAACCTAGGATATGAACATAATCGAATAGGAATTGATCAAAATCAGAAATCAAAACCAAAATAATTCATAAAATTGATGCATAGATATATAGTGGAGATTACCTTTTATCAAAACACACTAAAATAGATTAAAAGCCCTTTGATTTCACTCTTTAATTTGAAAATTTGGGGATTTAGTGTTCTGTCGTACTTAAAAATTTGAGTTTTTTGGTTTGGAGATAGAAATGAGAATAAGAACAAAATGCACATATGTTTCTCATTTTTGTTTTTTGGTTTTGGGCTAAGTGGGTAAGAAATGTGGATCCATTATCCAAGTGTTGCTAATTCTTTCAAAAACCAAAGTGTTACTAATTTGTTGTGTTTCATTTTAACATTTTATGAATACTAATTTAATTAAAACAATATTCTAATTTAACTAACATTTATTTCTAAATTCTATAATATAAATAACATGTCAAAATCTCACTTTTCATTAATATTGAAATATTTTATCACAATCAACTACAACTTATAAAATAAAAAACCATTCTCCATATTTTTAATAAAATGAACCGTTAATATAGAACTATATTTCAACCAATGAAATTGATTTCATACAATTTATTTATTTATTCATTCATTTTCTCCAAATTTATTCTTATATAATTAAATATAAGAGTTAAATGGCATAAAAAGAAAATTCATTAAATTCCCAATTTATTAAAATATTTATTAAAATCCAATTCCATTTTAATTTGGAAATTTAATAATTTACAAATTCATTCAATGAATTAACTAAAATTAATTAAATCATATTTCAAATTTAGATTCTGGGTAATCTCGACTGGATTGTTATAAACTTCCCCCTTTACAAAATTGTGTTCTTGAAATTTCTTAATGAAAAGTCGATACAATTCAACGATGCATCTATCGAAAAGGATAAAAATCATAAGTGCAAAATAATTCAAAACAAGAGTCTAACCACCAATGAGCATGATAAAGGATTTTTGGATGTTTGCTCGATGAACTCTCTAGTCTCCTACGAACGGTCATTTGGACTGCTAGACCATTGGACTTTAACGAGCGAATCGTCTTTATTTCGAAGGCATTTAACCTTCAATGCAATAATATGAATAGGTCTCTGCTCATAAGTAAGGTCGGTTAAAATCTCAAGCTCCTCAACAATTCACGACTAAAGAATGAAATCTTAATCGCGAAGATACTTCTGAAGTTAAGAAACATGAAATACATCATGAATACCGAAGAATCGGGTAGGAAGGGATACCCGATAAGAGACAGGGCCGATTTGCTCAGTGATAGTGTATGTCTGATATATCTCAGAGCCAACTTTCTGGAATGTCTGAACCGCGTCACACCCTTCAATGGAGATACACGAATAAAGACTCAATCTCCTACGGAGAATTCCAAGGCCTTCCTCCTATTATCCATAAAGGATTTCTACTTGCTCTATGCCTCTTTCATTCTCTATCGAATGAGATCGATCTTCTCGGAAGCATCACGAATAGAGTCAGGGAATAAAATAAGCTTCACCCCGGACTCTAGCCAACAAGAAGGTAATTGACATGGCTTTCCACAAAGGGCCTCGAAAGGAGCCATGCCTATACTAGACTTGGAATTATTGTTGCAAGCAAACTCAACAAGGTAGATATGATCTTTCCATCTCCCACCATAGTTGAAAATACAAGAACGAAGTAAGTCTTCCAATATCTTATTCACTCGTTCCATCTACCCATCTGACTGGGGATGATATGCAGTGATAAAATTAAGTGATGAACCCAAAGCTTTCTGGAGACTCTTCCAAAGTTTGCTTGTAAACAAGGGATCTCGGTCATAAACATTGGTACTAGGGACACCATGAAGTCTTATGATCTCCTTAATAAAGATTTTAGCAAGCTGAGAAGCAGTTCGATTGAACTTAACAGGAATAAAGTTGGCAGATTTGGTCAAACGATCAACAATCACCCACAAGCTATCATGGCCAGCCCTCGAACGAGGAAGACCATCGATGAAGTCCATGGAAACCTGGTCGCGTTTCCAATTCGGGACCTCCAATAGTTGCAAAAGACCGTTGGGACGCTGATGCTTGGTCTTAACAAGCCGATAAGTTAAGAAATGCTTCACCAACTCCGCCATGTCCTGCTTCATACCTTCCCAATGATAAAGGCGCTTCATATCGGCATACATCTTACTACTACCGGGATGAATAGTATACTTGGAGCGATGACACTCCTTAAGAATATTTCTCCTAAGATCACCATCATCGAGAACTAAATGCCGGCCACTTCTTCGAATACAACCACGAGCATCAATAACAAAATCCTCCAACTCATCACTTTGGGAAACACCACTACATTGCCAAAAAAGATGAGGTAGAATGGGATCATGCTTTTGGGCTTCCGCGATCCGATCCAAAAGACAAGAACGAGCTTCCAAGCTAAACAACAAGATGGAAGAACTATAATCTGGGTTACAATATCTAATCTCACATGAAGATAGGATTTCTAGATCCTTCCAGTCAGCTAACATCAAAGAAACAACAGCCCAATGCATATGACAAAGAGCATCTGCTACTCAATTCCCCTTCCTTGAAGTGTACTAAATATCAATATCATAAGAAGTGAGGAATTCGAGCCATCTCTGTTGTCGCATATTAAGCTCCTTCTAAGTGAATAAGTACTTCAATGACTTATGATTGGTAAAAAGCACAAATCCCTCACCCAACAAATAATGATGCCAAATCTTTAAAGCAATGACATAGCTACGAGCTCCAAATCATGAGTGACGTACCTCACCTCATTTGGCTTCAACTGCCTCGAAGCAAAAGCAACAACACGGTCTCGATGCATAAGAATAGCACCCAAACCAGACCTACTCACATCCGTGTAGATCACAAGGTCTTGATTCCCATCCGGAACTACAAGAACAGGAGCGTTAGAAAGGAGTTCCTTCAATTTCTGAAAAGAAGCTCCACACATGTCCGACCAAATATACTTAACTCCTTTTCTAGTCAAAGAAGTGAGAGGTAAGACAATCTTGGAAAAGTCCTTTATGAATTGACGGTAATAACCCGTCCATCCAAGAAAATTACGAATCTCCGAAACTTTCTCAGGCCTTTTCCAATTCTGAATAGCTTCAATCTTTGATGAATCAACAGAAATATCTTCTTTGGAAACTACATGCCCCAAGAGCTTCACTTGCCTCAGCCAAAAGCGGCACTTAGAAAATTTGGCTTTTAACTGATTATTCCTAAGTGTCTCTAAAACAATCCCAAGATGTTCCACATGCTCTTCCTTAGATTTAGAATAAACAAGAATATCATCAATGAATATAAGAATGAATCAATCAAGAAATTATCAGAAAACACGATTCATGAGATCGACAAAATAAGCTTGAGCATTCATTAATCTGAAAGGCATAACAAGCCACTCATAAGATCCATAACGGGTACGGAATAAAGTAAGAGAAATGCTATCCTTAGCCACACGAAGCTGATGAAATTCGGTCGCTATGTCTAACTTGGAAAAGACTTTAGCACCACAAAGCTGATATAAATGATCATCGATCCTGGGCAAGGGTTACATGTTCGTAATGGTAAGCTCATTAAGCTTGCGGTAGTCAATGCAAAGCCTAAGAGTATCATCAACCTTCTTCACAAACACGACAGAAGCTCCTCCAAGGAGAAGAACTAGACTGGATAAACTGCTTTACTTCCAACTCCGACAACTACTTCCTCAACTCATTATTCTCTTTATCAGACATCTGATAGGGAGGACGACTCATAGGATTAGCACCAGGGATAAGATCAATTTGGAACTCTATCACCTGCTTGGGAGGCAACCCCGAAACGGGTTCAAAAATATCATAATAATCACAAACAATAGGAATTCAGGAAATGTCATCGTCTTCTGGAGCCTCAAGAGAAAATAAGGATGCTTCCGAATTAGAATCAACATCATGAAGAATGATAGAAATCCGCTTAACGGATTCCGGATGTCTAAGATAATGGTACTTTCAGGACATAGGATATGGGCTTCATAATGGTTATGCCAATCCATTCCCAAAATCATTCCAAACCCAAGATAACGCATAACAAGAAGATCGGCACAAAAAGAATGACTGCATAAGACAATATCGACATCTCTACAAAGCATATTGAGGGTTGTTGACCCGCCGACCGGGTTCACAATTCTCAGTGAAGTCACTAAGCACACAACATCCAAAGTGAAGTATTAACAAGTTCCTTCGATACAAATGAGTGGGATGCACTGTATCGAAGAGAACCCAGATAATAAGGTTTCAAAAAACAATTACACCGTCAAGAACAGCAGAAGATAAACCTCGATGTTGAGAAGACCTACCAGAATCCTGCACAACACTAAGCTTCCTAGAAGTGAGGCCTTTAGCTGCTCGGGGACAAGATGCTACAAGATGACCTCCCTTCTTGCAATAACGACATATAGGAGCTTTAGGACAATGCTTAATGAAATGCTCCTTAGAACCACAATTGAAGCACTCTCCTTTAGTTGGTTGAGATGGAATGGAACTAGAAACTTGCTTCTTGATCTTCTTATTAGGATAAAAGGGCTTCGACTTGTTGAATGGTTGCTCTTCTTCGGATGAAAGCTCTTCTTCTTCGTTATGTAGTTCTTACTACTATCGTTTTCGACCGCTTTAAGCTTAAGGGCCGAATCCACTAACTCCTTAAAAGAAACCTTCAATTGCAACATCAATGCCTTCTTAAGATGTTTCTTCAAAACATTCACAAATATTTGATTCTTCTTTAGTGGATTACTTATGTGCTCGACCCCGTATTTGGAATGAGCTTCGAAGGTTGACACATACTCTGCTATAGATGACTTCCCTTGCTTCAACTCAGTAAACTTCATAGCTAATGAGGCTTTCTCCGATTCGAGAACGAATTTACATTCAAATTGTCCCCTAAAATGCTCCTAATAAAGAGTAGACTCATCCACCTCCATTATAAAAAGCTCATATCAATCAAGATCCCACTCTTGAAGCTGACTAGAAGCTACCTGAACCCTCTGCTGATCCTTAAGACCCATGCGAGAAAAGATCTGCTTGCATGTCCTAAGCCATGCATGAACCTCAATCACACTCTCGGAACCTTTAAAAGGCTTGCCACTAAGATGTGCAAAGTCACTTCACATACGTGCAAAAATCAACTTGGGAGAAGAAGAATCCAGAGGAGGTCCGATAGGCTGAGCATTCCTAACGAGTTTTATAATCTACTCGACGGATACAAACACTCCCTCCGAAGGAGAGCCACTGGACTGCCCGCCAACAGAACGAGTAGGTAGTCTAACGCCAGCCATTTGAGATTCTGAATGGAATAAGATAAGATAAAAGAATATTCAAGAGTTATACCATTCGATATTAAGAATTCTAGATAGACACTAAGGAATATACTTCATTAAAACTTAAGGGACGATTCTTGAGACTTGCCTAATCCATGATTTGTATCTGTAATATCATATTTTGTTATGAACTCAGCTTGATACCAAGCTATAATGCCCCACCCCAAGACCCACACTAACAGAGAATATTACAAATTAATATTATAGGCTAGTGCAGAGAATATGGCTGGTTAGGAGAGACCATCCGTTTAAGTGAGCATTGACATGTCGATTAATATGCTATACATTTTATTTTCAAGTAGAATCGACGTATACAATTCAGGCTTAAAACAAAACTACGGTGGCTAAAATAAAAATTCAGAACAACATATAATAATATAAAGATCACAGAATATCAGACCAGTCACAGCGAAATATAATAGACACATGATGTAGACCGCACATAGACAAAGAGCTACATCTTAAAATGAATATGTATATAAACGGAGTATAATCTCAACACAAGATACTACATAATGTCAAATGTATACATAAGGTGATAAAAGAGAACTACTAACTAACATGTAAGATATCCACTCAAAAGCTTCAAGCTGAAGGACCTGAAACATCTCGGTCTGGCAATAAACGGATCAGTTTAGACTAAGATAAGGGTTAGCAAAACTGTATAATTCAAGAAGTAATCTAGATCTCAGTTATAAGCATATATCGACAAATATCAAACATGCATTGATAACTTCAAATCACCAAATACAAAAAAAACCCATAATAGCTTCTTAAAAGTAAAAACCTCCAAATGATTTGGTGATAATACAACAATGTTAAATCTAGAAATCTCACAAATAGAAATCCAGAAATCTCATAAATAAGAGAGGGGCACCAAACTCCAAGATTGATGAAATAAATTCGCCCACATGCATGTAACTCCAAGATAGACATATAAGTCTATAAACATCAAGATAGATACCAGACCTATAAACATCAAAATAAGTATAAAACCTTTGAACTCCAAGATAGGTATGAAACCTATAAACATCTAATAGGAACAAGTCCTATAAACATCAAGATGGGTATAAAACCCATAAACGTCAAATACGTATAAAACCTATGAACATCAAAGGTGAGTCATAAACTCGTTGAAAAGTGTTAAATACTTTTATATAGTAATCGAATATATAACAACCATGTGTCCCATACCACACTAGTGTACCCAAACGTTTACTCTACAATAGTAAACTCCACTCGTGTGTAACAATGGTTTGGTCGAACAAGTCCAGGAGTTAATTGGTAAAATAAACTCGAGTGTTTCATACCGTTTAAATCAATCTCTCATTCGATCAATAACGTGCAATTTTATGAAAAATATTTCTCTTTTAAAACCACTTTTAAAATATTTGTTTATAATGGAAATATACATATATATATAAGTAGCTTTTCAAACTATCGTTATAAAACATTTCTAAAGCCATTGCATATGAAAATGGACAGTGTGTGTATATATATTAATAAAATTCTTGTATGAATATATATATATATATTAGATTTGTACATAAATAGTCTTGTATAAAATGATTGGATTTAGAAATTAATCATTTGTAAATCCGAGTTGAAAACGTGCTCAAAAGTGTGTAATTCTCCTAAAATCCATATAACAAACTCTATGGTATAAAACATTGAAATGAATTCAACAATTCACAAATCATGAATCCGAAAAATATCAATAAAATTGACATGAAATGCAGTAATAAAATTTAGTAGTCAACTTCTAGAATTCCCTAGGACTAACAAGTGACAAACGTGTCAATCAGGAATACCAGAACATAGCTTAGATGTTAGGTTTATGCTACAGCCGGTGCACCAGTTCGACCAACTGGTTCACCGGTTGGTTCGCCTGGTCTGACGTCCAGGCAACTCCGGTGACCTTCTGTCGATCCGTTTTCACTTATTCTTCCTATGATACTTCTCTAACAATTTAAGGTACCGAATAGGCAGTCAAACATGCATATAAACATGTATAATTGGCTGAATTTCATGATTTCATATGGTGGGTTTCGGTAAACAACAAACACAATGCAATTAGACAATGAATCGATCTATATTTTGAGATCATATACACTTTGAATTCAAGCATAATCATCCAACGGCAGCAACCATATATCTAAGGCTAGAACTAGTGAGATAAACTCACCTAAACAAAGTCGGGATGGAAGATTAGAGCTTAGAATCTTCTATGTCTTTGTAATTCAAATCTTAACCTAGGCTATGAACAAAATCGCGTTGGAATAGATCAAAATCAGAAATCAAAACTGAAATAATTCATAAAGTTGATGCATAGATAGATAGAGGAGGTTAACTTTTATCAAAACACACTAAAATAGATTGAAAGCCCCCTGATTTCATTCTTTAATTTGCAAATTTGGGGATTTAGGGTTTTTTTGTACTTGGGAATTTGAGTTTTCCAGTTTGGAGATAGAAATGAGAATGAGAACAAAAATATACATATGTTTCTCATTTATATTTCTTTGGTTTTGGGCAAAGTGGGTTAGAAATGTGGATCCATTAACCAAGTGTTGCTAATTCTTTCAAAAACCAAAGTGTTACTAATATGTTGTGTTTCATTTTAACATTTTATAAATATTAATTTAATTAAAAAAATATTCTAACTTAACTAATTTTTTTCAAAAATTTCCAAAATATAAAAACATGTCAAAATCTCACATTTCATTAATATTGAAATATTTTATCAAAATTAACTACAACTTCTAAAATAAAAAATATTCTCCATATTTTTAATAAAATGAACCATTAATATAGAACTATATTTCAACCAATGAAATTGTTTTCATACAATTTATTTATTCATTTCTCCAAATTATTCTTATATAATTAAATATAAGAGTTAAATGGCATAAAAAGAAAATTCATTAAATTCCCAATTTATTAAACTCCATTTCCATTTTAATTTGGAAATTCAATAATTTACAAATTCCCCAAATTCATTTAATTACTTAATTAAAATTAGTTAAATCATATTTCAAATTTAGATTCTAGGTAATCTCGATCGGGGTTGTTACAGACTGGAAGACTCGAAGGTCATATGAGTATAAGCCGACGCGATACCAAAAGTGGTAGCTGCTAGAGTAGAAGCAGCCATTCCTATGGCGAAGAGCCGAAGAGAGAATCCGTGAGGTGCCATTTATAGACTAGAAGGTTGGAAGACGTGCATGTCAAGTAATTTTAAATTCCTATTTACATGAGTAAATTATGATCTACTTCCCATGTGTAGTCAATGTATAGTGTCGAACTTCTATCGACATATGTTGACCCTTTTGATTTTGTTCATCGACTGGAAACAGTGTTCTGTCCTACGTATTATGTATGTTATGAGACTTTGGTATGGTAAACGGAACCACTAATTATAGAAAGTAAGCTCGTGTTGGCAACCGAGCTCTGCATGCATTGAAACTATGTGTCGGATATTACCCGTCAACGTAAGATTTAAGTTAATAGAACAAGATGGAATTCAATGCGATTTCAAAAATTTATCTCTCGGTTGGGGAATCCTAGAAAGAATATACCGTCTTTAAAAAATAGGGAATATGTAATGGACGAATTTTAGTGTTGATAGGATTTGCATCCCGAGACATATCAATGCATGGATTCATCTAGAATGAGAATATGATTCTTGGGAAAATTCAACGAACTATCCCAAGAATCGACCGTCATTGACCCATGGCATAGTCCTTTAAGAAATAATCTCTCTTCATCACTACCAACATCTAAGTCCTATGCCAAACCCAATGGCCACAACCTTACTCTTAAGATGACGGCATTAAATAACGGCATTGGGAGTAGCATGGATCGATGATAATCAAACGATGGTGATAGGCATAAGGCGATAATGAAAGCGCTATAATGGCAGCAGTGTAAATCAAAGCTTTTATACACGAAGAATTCCCAAAAAAAGGATAGGAGAAGTTATAGAAAGCACGGCCAAAAGGTAAAGCACCTAGGTTGTTGTGTTATTATTAAATGATACAAAGGAGCTCTCGTCTATTAACTTCTAAACCTATCGTGAAAAGATTCTAAAAGGCTACCCTAAAATGGTCCCTTGAAGCTATCGTGAAATGATAAACAAGAGCCTTTGTGTATAAAATCCTTTATGTGGTTGTTATGAATAATAGTTGTGAAATGGCTTTGAAAGCTCAGAGAAATAGAGCCATTATGGGTTAACACGTTGAGATGATTGGAAGGTAACATTCCTCTAAGCCTTCATGGAACATTCCTCAAATCCATCATGGAACGTTCGTCCAAGTCACCGTGAAATATATGTTAAAGCCATCATAAATCAGTTTCTGGAGTCATCATGGATGGAGGGATTGATGTCTTCATGATATAATCCTTGAAGTCATCGTAGGGAGAAACATAGAAATTATCATGTGATAATTACTAAATTTATCGAGGAGGACTATATGGGAGCTATCATGGGGTAGGTCGTTAGGGAAGTTATTGTGGGATAAGTCATTGAAGAAACCATTGAAGGATGAATTCAAAAAACAGTCAAAGAATAAAAAGGGTAAATCCATCATAAGGAATACTTAAACATGCTATCGTACTTAGACATGCCATCATGAGGAATGCTCAAACATGCCATCGTGTGGAACGCTCTGATATGTCCTTATGAAGAATGCTTAAGCATACCGTTGTGACGAAATGCTAAAACGTGCCATCATGAAGAATCTCTCAAAACCATTGTGAAGTATCCCTTAAATCAAAATGAAACAGATTTTGAAACCATCATAAAGAACTCCAGGCCATCGTGAAGTGTCCTCAAGACCATCATGAGTTAAAAAGCAGAATGACCAGGTCCATGTGAACCAGATTAATGCATACCATCATGATATAAACACAACGCTTCATGAATGAGAATGAATCTCCACCGCTCATTCACACCAGGTGACATGTGGCACAAATATGAAGGTTGGAGTTTTCTATAAATAGGATGTATGGCCATTTTTTGAAATATATCTTCTCTCTCATTTTTTTTTCTTTGAAAAAAATAAAAAGCTTGGGAAACGGTCATTAATGCCTATTAGTAAAACTTGACTTCATGACTTAATAAAAGAGGACTTGAACAAATGACCATTTGCATAATAACTTTCTTCAGACTCATTCTAGCTCTACTTGACTAAGAATACTATCTTACTCAATTGCCCTCACTCTCTTGAAGTTAAGCACATTGATTTGACCTAAGTTTAGCACTAACATTAAGCGGTGCTTTCAGCAAGAACTGAACTCAAGGCCTATTTATGAACTCGCCAACAATCATTCTTACACAATAGGAAGATCATCGAAGAAAGTGAATGTTCAAGTTCAAGAGGAAGCAATGCATCATGTCAATCTTGAAAACAAAGTAACTCCCCAATTTAATATATAGAATGTGGAAGCGGGACAAACATCCACTCCAAAGGAAACATCCAAGGAAGAAAATAAATTCCAAGTTTGGAAAAGGAAGTTAGAAACTATGCATGAACTTATCAAATAGTTGGTTTCGCAAAAAAATTGAAAAACGTCAAAAAGAACAAAAGAAGCAGAGGAGGAAGAAGTTGAGTCTCCTTCAGAAGAATCAACTTTTAAAAGTAAAAATGTTGGAAAAAGTGCTTTAGGACCACCGAGAAAGGAGGGAAATTGTTTAACTCAAAGACCAAACAGGAGTTCAAGGTCACTATTTGAACAGTCTGCAAGCTTCGCTTCACAGAAGCAGTACAAACCAAAATGAGATAATTGTGAAGATGTTGAAGCATATTTGAGAGATCTAGCTAACTAGATGACAAAAGATATGGCCGATCTAAAAGGAAATATAACGATGGATCCTAAGTTTAACAACTTTAGAAGAGCACCATTTACCCAAAAAATTGTGGTTGTAACCTTACCATCTTATGTTAAAATTCCATCTATCAGGTACGATGACACCACTGATCTGGATGATCATCTAATGGCATTGAAAGCCAAATGGATTGGTATGACGCCCCAAGAGCAGTGTGATGTAGATTGTTCCCAACCACATTTTTTGGAGCTGCAGTAACATGGTATCAACGCTACAGGGAAAAAAGGATCCATGGGACAAGTTTGCATATGAATTTTCGGCATAAGTTTGTACTTCGAAAGAACCAACAATTGATGCAAGCAGACTGGATAACATCAAATAGAAACCTGGGGAACTATTAAGGGATTACTTGAGCCGGTTTAATGCAGAAGTTAATATTGGAAGTGGGCCAGCCCGTAGTGGAAGATATTGGTTAATTCAAAAAAGTTTCCGTTATTGGATCTATATCGTGCCTATGAATTCTAATTTATTAGAACATTTCTAAATTTAATTTAAATAAGATCTTTTATTTCATTTAAAATTTTAAATAATGAATTGAATTTTATTTAATTTATGTTTAATTTTAAATATAATTATACAGATATGTATCATATACATATATGTATGTGTATGTGTAATATAACAATCCATGCAAGGTATAACATTCCCATATATAAATGTTGGGATTTGCATCGCAGCGGACATGTTGGTCAATCTTATGTATTGTATGTTGTCCAAATATATGTATGTATATATACAAACTTGTTATTGAAATAAGTATTAAAACAATATAAATATTTACTTATATATATATAAAACATATATTGCATAAATGTAATAATATATATATATAACACACACAAACATAATATACAAAGTTGTTTTTTATTAAATATAATATATGCATATATTTTACAGTAAGAAAATATAATATGTATGTCTATGTGATTATATTTTAATATCTAAAGTATTTATAAATATGTGTATATAAATGTTTATATATATGTTTACATAATTATATCAATTATGAAAGTTAAATAAATTTAAATAATTTTGTTGCATTCCAGATCCAATACACAGCACATAACATATTT
This sequence comes from Allium fistulosum, assembly GCA_030737815.1. Taxonomy (NCBI): domain Eukaryota; kingdom Viridiplantae; phylum Streptophyta; class Magnoliopsida; order Asparagales; family Amaryllidaceae; genus Allium; species Allium fistulosum. The sequence goes on from CM060908.1 coordinate 943,678,097, forward strand.
TATTATAATTTTATATTATTAAATTATATATATATATATATATATTAGTCGAAAAATAATAAAATAATATTAAAATTATTTTTGTGACATAATTTAAAAATTTTAAATTTTTTGAAATACAAATATGATATTATAAAGTCACAAAAAAATTTCCATAATTTTCTAAGTCAAAATTACATTTTTTATTATTTAATTAATATCGACCGCATGATTAAATGATTATAAAAAAATAGTAATATTGACTTTTAAAATTTGGAATCTTGGCTGAGAGATAATATGGTGATGAAGACATTTTAAAAAATTTAAACTATAATTTTTGAACATATGTTATTTTGTATGAATTATTCAACTTATATTTCGATTTAAATATTATTAAAAATATCTTGTTGTTACATAAAATTATAATTAGTATAAATTTGCATGTATAAAATATAAGATCAATTTTTTAACATAATATAATGGTGTAATTAATTATAAGTCATTTAATTAATGTAATATGACATATTAGTATAAGTATAATTAATTAATAAAATGATAAAAATTAAAATAAATTTATTTGGCTATACATGCATCTAATCTATATAAAAAATATTTTTCATTATACATACATACATATAACCATTCAATATGTGAAAACATTCAGACATATAGGAATCTTACCTAACTAACAATATAATTATAATATATATAAACAAGCAATAGAATATTATACATAAACTTTAAGTCGTATGAAATAATAAAACAATATCAAAACTTATGCCTTGAAGTACACCTTGCTGTGATGAATATCCCTCTTTAGAACTCTTCTTAATTCGGCAGACTGCTAATCTTTGAATTGTAGACTATTGACTGTCCAATAGTTGTTGATTTAAAATTGATTTTGAGATGAACTTTGTTGGAGCTTTTGTCTAAGTGAATTTAGTCAGTAAAGAGATGAAATGCTAGCTAAAATAAGATCCATGTGTATTAGGGTTAGGAGTCCTTTTATAGTGGAAGGAATGGAGAGAAAGATGGATCATATCTCTTACCCATTCTCACTAAATCTGAGCCATCATCTAAAATACTCCTACTCCATCGTTAAGCCGCCCCCTACATGCTTATTGCTGCTAAATATATCACCATACATCATGGGCTAATAACCCATTTAGGTCCAAATAAATATTACTAACTAAATCTAATTTAATAGCTTGTCGATATCGCATATCGATCGATATATTTATAACTATTATAAATATATAAAATAATATTTATTCTTCAAATCACATTCAAAATTTTATAATCAATATTTCATAAATATTAATTAATTTATAATAATCATAAACTAATTAAATCATTTGGTTTAAATAGAATTCATCATATCGGTTGTATGACTCGTCAGGTGTAAATTTGGTCAGCGATTAACAATGATCTATTTGAATGTTAACATTCACATGTCACTTAGCAGATGGTGTGGCATTTTTTCCAAATTTATCTCTTATTAGTTTCGATAAAATTCAATTTTAGTTAAGTAAGTAATACCTGATTGTGGGAGTTTATATTATTCCTCGAAGTATAATGGCGTATGCTTCTTTTTCCTCGTTTCTTTTTCCTGTCTCGAACAATTCCAATTCCGCTCCTCTTTTCAGTCCAGTTCCTTCCCCATATTTCACCGATCCAAAAATTTGCAATTCATTCTTCAATAATGCTCCAGCGCTGATGAGAGTTGGTGAGCAGGGCAATTCAAATGTACACTGCTTTAATGTAATGGTATTGGATAAGTTGATGAATCACGCAGTTTTACTTCCTATGTGCGCACAGTTTAATTGGGTTCAGATTATACCATGATTATGGTGTATTGCTAATATGAATTTTGAGGACAAGACAGGACAAAAAGAATATTTTAACAATAAACAGTTGATTGTTTATTTTGTCTTGAAAGAATGGCTGGTGCGGGTTTTGCAATGGACTAGGGATGTTGATAGTATTAATTTGCATAATTTTAGTTCTGAAGGGGTTTCTAATCAGATATTTATTTTTATATTAAGCCATTTAAATTTATTTTGTGCTGCTGCTTTGCATCTTTAAAATGATCTACACTTCCTCCTGTTTGTGCTTGTGAATCTACTAATACTTCCAGATCTGGTAAAAGAAAATATATGAGTAATTCAATAGTTAATATTAAAAGAATCCTAGATTGAAATTTAAAGCTTCTAGGTCCTATGCATGAGGTTTGATGGTAATATGGGGAAGATAATATGGAGATTGTTATAATGGAGACTGTATGCAACTTAAGTAGATGTAATGTGAGTTTTGAGGCTTTGTCAGATGTTGATATTGAGATGAGGTTGCGGGAGATGATATAAAAGAGTTCGCATTTCATGGAGATCTTTCTGATATAGGATACTTATTTGAGTTGATAGATAAGGGAGAGTACTTAGTTATATAGTTTTTTGGGAGGGCTCTTTATTTTTTCTCTTATTTGTATGTGAGGTTTTACTACCTGTCAGACTTGTTGGCAGCTCCTTTTTAAGTGTAGAATAAATTTATATGAGTGCTCTTCTCTCAGTGAGGATCACATTTTCCTCAAAAAGTGTTACCCGGTTGTGACATTTATTTACACTAATTCTTTTCGACAAAACTATATCACTTTGGACTTATTAAATTTGGTAATGGTAAAAATTCCAACATCGTCCATATTCAACTCTATCGTCCAAACACAAAGTCTTTGGTTCAATAATAACAATTATTATTAACCGTACTCCTCTAGCTAGAGATTTTGACTTTGTCTTAACTTGAGTTGACCATGATACTAACCCCATATAACTGGGGAGATGAATCTACTCTTGAATAATGCCTCACTCCCAATACCTCCACTTGACCCAACTATAGTTATTCGATGGGCGCCGTGCCATGATTTGACTATAATCAAAGTAGGGCTATCATACTGAAAGATCGATAGTATTCTAAAGTCGAGAGAACTATGTAAATTAGTCACACCAAATTTTTTGTTTAATGTTAGTTCTATTAAGCAATAGAAAACTATCGAGTGGGTCATTCCATAGTTATCTAATAACTATTATTACGTAACCTCTTGGTGTCTCCAGCAGTCATGAGTAATACACTGCCCAACATTTGAAGGGCGTTATGTACTCTAGTTTCAACGAATACATTGATATCCAGTCTCAATGCATCTTGATTAGGAACATTTAAAATGATGTGCTTTATAAAATATTGTGATATAATACTCATGATTACAACTATTTATAATTACTATCACAAATCCACCATTTATGGATTTTCTGTAAAAATAATTTAATTAAACATTTAACTATTTATAACATATTATAACAAAATATATACCAAAAAGAAAAAAAACCTTTTATTATGAACGAGAATTGATTGCGGAGTTAATTAATTTACAATAAATTAGAGAATTGCTTCTAGGGCATACCTTTAACTCTATCAATCTCCCACATGCACTTAGGGCCAATTATGGAATCTCAATATCATCCCTTCAATCAGCTTCTCGAGAGCCAACCGAGCCAGGCCTTTAGCGAATGGATCTGCTATATTGTCCTTACTATCTACCTTTTTTATCACGACATCTTTCTTCACAACGAACTCTCTAATTAGGTGGAACTTTCGAAGAATACGCCACGACTTCATGTGTGCTTTGGGCTATTTTTGAATCTGTATCACTGCATTGTTAATGTAGAACAATGTTATAGGATTCTCGGTATCCGAAATCACTCTAAGCTCACTCAAAAACTTGCACATCCAAACTGCCTCTTTAGCTGCTTCATTGAGGGCTATGTATTCGGCCTCCATCGTGGCATCAGCAACTATTTCTTGTTTGGAACTTTTCCAACTAACAGCCCCACCGTTGAGCGTAAGGACATAATCAGACATGATTTACTATCATCTATGTCACTTTGAAAACTTAAACCTGGGTCTTCATTCCCGTACATAAGGAATAAGTTCTTAGTATTTCTTAAGTACTTAATTATACATTTTACAGCCTTCCAATGTTTTTCCCCAAGATTAGACTGGTATCACCTTACGCATCCTAATGCGTATGCCACATCTGGTCTAGTACATAGCATAGTGTACTTTATGGATCCTACGGCTGAAGCATAGGTAATCCTCTTCATACACTCCTTCTCCTTATCGATATGTGGAGCATCCTTCTTGGAAATGACGATTCCAGATTGCGTTGGAACGCTTCCACGCTTGGAATTCTCCATACCAAACCTTTTCAAGATGATGTCCATTACTGGGATTGGGATAATCCCAACGGCCTCGTAGATCCATTTCTATAGATCTTTATACCAAATATATAGGCAGCTTCTCCCAAATCCTTCATGAAGAAGACCTTGGAAAGTCAAGCTTTTACTGACTGCAACAACAAAATGTCATTACCAATCAATAATAGATCATCAACATAAAGTACTAAGAATACAATAGCGTTGCTCTATTCCTTTTTGTATACGCACGATTCCTCTATGCTCTGATAAACCAAATTGTTTGATCACTTTGTCAAAACACTTGTTCCAACTCCTTGAAGCTTATTTAAGTCCATCAATGGACTTCAACAACTTGCAAGCTTTGCTCTTATTCCCACTGACCACAAAACCCTTGGGCAGCGACATATAAATGGTTTCTTTTAAATCACCCTTTAGAAAAGCCATCTTTACATCCATTTGCCATATTTGCAGTCGTAGAATGCAACAATAGCTAGCATGACACGAATAGATTTAAGCATCGCTACGGGTGAGAAAGTTTCATCATAATCAACATCCTAAATTTGACGAAATCTTTTCGCAACTTTCCTTGCCTTATAAGTCTCCATTTCCACATCTGCATTTAGCTTTTTCCTAAAAATCCATTTGCAGCCGGTGGGTTTTATCCCTTCGGGTACGTCCGACAAAGTCCAAACTTTATTTTCATATATAGAACCCATGCCGGATTTCTTTGCTCCAAGCTACAGTGCAGGGTCTTACACTGAAGTGCTTGTTGGAAAGATAGAGAAGTGTCGTCAACTAAAACACAGTCCCCCTTCTCGCCATCCATGAGAAAACCGTAGTATCTCTCTGGTGTGCGAGATTCTCGACTAGACCATCTAATAGATTGCATGCTTTCGTATACGGGTGAACTTGATTCTCCCATTGGTTCGGTTTTCGTGTTGATTTATTGAATCTTATCCAAGTCTACAACCTCGCTGTTAATTTTCTTTGGCAGAAATTCCTTTTCTAAAAAAGCAATGTGTCGAGAAACAACGACCTTTTGTTCCTCGATGTTGTAGAATATATATCCCATCGAGATTTTTGGATATCCTATAAATTTACACAGTATCGATCTTGCCTCTAGTTTATTTGGACCAACGTTCTTAAAATATGTTGGACAACCCCATACTCTCAAATATTTGTGTTGTGATTTCTTACCACACCACATCTCATTTGGTGTCTTAGGCATAGATTTAGTGTATAACAAGTTCAACATATGTGTTGTGGTTTCTTGCGCATATCCTCAATAGGAGAGAGGTAACTCAGCCTTACTAATCATGGAACGGACCATATATAATATGGTTCAGTTCCTTCGCTCTGACACACCATTGTGTTGTGGAGTATAGGATGGAGTCACTTGAGAGATAATCCCATTATCTTTTTAAGTATTGTTGGAAATCCTATCCAATATACCGGCCTCCTCGATCTGAACAAAGAATCTTAATCTTACGAGCCTTTTGATTTCTTACTACATTTTCTTATTCAATAAATTTCTTATAGACATTGGATTGTTCTTCATAAGATACACATATCGTAGTCTCGAGAAATCGCCGATGAAGGTAACAAAGTATAAAATATTATCTTTGGTAACATAGGCATTGAGCCACATACATCATTATATACTAACCCTAAGAGTTCATCAACTCTTTCATTGCTCCCACTGAAGGGGTGCTTAGTCATTTTACCTTTGAGACAAGACTCAAATGATTCAAAATCAAATGACGGTAGAAAACCTTCAGTTTTCAATTTGTGCAGTCGTTTCTCACTAATACGACTAAGCTTACAATGCCAAAATAACCATCATTTATATTGTTAGATGCATTATTCACAGAACACACATAATTAATATCATAAATGCCATTTTCAAGAACACCTATGTAGACTTTATTTCTATCCAAACTAATGTTTATAACATTATTTGCACAATGAAATATATATTCGGTCTCAAACAATCTAGAAACAGTAATAATCTCATAAATAAAGTCTTTTATATAATTGCAATTATTTAATGCTAATACTAATCCACTAGGTAAAACTGAATGATAGTCTCCTACTACCGTGACATCTACTATAGATCCAGCAGCAACTTGAAGCCTCATCTTTTCTTTTGCCACGTGATGCCAGTTCTTAAGCCCTTGTATGGGATTACATATATGAGTACCAGATCCAGTATTTAAAACCCATGACATTTTATTAATTACAAAACAATTTTAATCATAAATATATTTGATGGAGCCGTAGAACCATTCTGCTTCCTTTCCTTAGCAATCTTTAAGTAGTCAGTATGGATCCTTTTGTAGTGATCTTTCTTTATCATCGGTCTTCTTACTTTTCTTATTCTTTTTACCTTCTCTTTTTCACTTCATCGAACTCTTCAAAGATGATGTACTACCCTTCATATCAAGTACGACACCTTGATCCTTAGATGTAGACTCGACTGACCTTAACATATTGAGTAGCTCGACGAGATTTACATTTAATTGGTTCATGTTATAATTCAGTATGAATAGTTCATACTGAGAAGTAATTGAACCATGGATCAAGTCTACTTGTATTTCATTGCTTATTTGTACGTCCAATTGTGAAAACCTATCAATATAGCCCTTCATCATTAGCACATAATTGTCCACTTTTTGTTCTTTGGTCATTCTGCTATTGAACAGTTTCTTCATAAGCTCGTACCTTGCAGAACGTGACTATTCACCAAATAGGGCCTTAAGACTATCGAATATCTCATGGGCAGACATATTTTCGTGCTTCCTTTGCAAAGGTTTGTCTAACGTAGATAGCGTGAAAACTTGGACGATCTCTAGGTAAATTTTTTCGTTTTCAAAAAACAGTTTTGAAGATGCCATTTTCTGCAAGTTTAAGTAGTAAATTATTAGGACAAATCAAAATAAATGTTCTTATAATATTAGTAAGGTTAAACTTTACGTTTCATTTTACTAATAAGCTCTCACTAGTCTTTTATGTTTCATCAAACCCTAGGTCGAAACATATAAGTCTTTTAACTTCGCTAATGGGTGATAGGACTCGTTCGTCTTAGAATTCAAACCTTGAGTTTGCTCAACAATTTATAGCACTATGGACGATGGATAACTCATTATCGGTTATATCGTATACAACTCCTAACCCTTGGTACTTTGTCCTAATTTCATTTCGAGCTTGAGTTTGCTCAACAAATCAAAATGAAATTATTCGCTCGTACCTACCATATCGCGGTAGCCTAAGTATAGTATATGTATCTTGAGTTTGCTCAATAAATACATACAGTTATCTTACCTTGTCTATTCATTGTATTAATAATACTACATAACATCTCCAGCTTGAGTTTGCTTAACAACCAAGCAGTATGCAAATAATTTATTAATATATATGTTAGAGAACAACATTATCTTAAAAATTCATAATCTTCAATATTTAATAATTGAGTGATATTGACTTATGGAATAATATAATTCTTATGAATTATTCTCATTATTTCAAGTGCAAGATACATCGAAAATCATGGTATACGTACATTTACACATGTATTTACTCTACGAATCTATTTGGGTTTCTTTAATGTTCCACCTTTTTAATTTATACATTTACATTATATAAGTTTAATTATATATAACTTTTATATTTTATATTGCTTATACAACAGCCTTAAGTATACTATTGTATTAATTAAATCTTATTTAATTAATTAACATTTTAATTAATTTTAAATTTTATTAATACAATATTTATATTCAATATTTATTATATATTCAATATTATGTGTATCATTACATATATCATAATATATAATACATGTATATAGTTTCCATTAATTAACTAATTTAATTTATTTATTTAATTTATTAATCATATTAATAAATATATAAAAGTTTTGAAATTATTTTGAAATTATTTTCAAACATTTTGAAAATTTTATTATATTATAACTTTCATAATATTTTATATCATGTTCTAAATTTAACTTTTAAATTTTAAAAAAATTATTTTAAATTTTCAAACAATTTTGAAAATTAGTCGAAGGTCCAATTCAAATTGGGCCTCTTCTATTAGAGGCAACCTTTTGGGCTCACATATCTATTATGGCTAGGCTGGTAGCGAGGTAGGGTAGAGTACGAGGTTACCCAAACTCAATCCTATACACTATCTTTCTAAACACCCTACTATCTAGGCTGTGAGCTTAATTAGTTAACCATTGTTGGAACTGGGCCAGCCCTTAGTGGAAGATATAGGTTAATTTCCAAAAAAAATCCCTTATTAGATCTATATTGGACCCATGAAGTCTAATTTATTTAGAACATTTCTAAATTTATTTTAAATAAAATCGGTTATTTCATCTAAATTTATAAATAATGAATTGAAGTTTATTTAATTTATGTTTAATTAAATATAATTGTACACATATATATCATACATATATGTATGTATGTGCATGTGTAACATAACAATCCATACAAGGTATAACATGTCTGTATATAAATGTTGGGATTTTCATCGCAACGGACATGTTAGCTCATCTTATATATATTGTATGTTGTTCAAATATATGTATGTATATATCTAAACTTGTTATTTAAATAAGTATTAAAACAATATAAATATTTACTTATATTCATATATAATACATGTATCGCATAAATGTAAAAATAATATATATATTAAATTAGATATTAACTGGATAAATGACTATATATATAATATACAAATGTGTTTTTTCAATTAAATATAATGTACATATAAATTTTACATTAAGAAAATAATACATACATATATATACATAAATTATTTATAAATATGTGTATTTAAATGTGTGTGTGTATGATTATATATTATATCAGTTATGAAATTTAAATAAAGTTAAATAACTTTATTGCATTCCACATCCAATACACAGCACATAAAATATTTTATTATAATTTTATATTATTACATTATATATATATATATATATTAGTCGAAAAACAATAAAATAATGTTATAATTATTTTCATGACATATTTTCAAATTACAAATTTTATTAAATTTAAATATGATATTATAAAGTCACGGAAAAATTTCCATAATTTTCTAAGTCAAAATTATATCTTTTATTATCTAATTAATATCGACCGCATGATTAACGCATGATTAATGTAATGAATTTTTTTATAAGATTTAAAATATAATTTTTGAAACATATATTATTTCATATGAATTATTCAACTTATATTTTGATTTAAATAATATTAAAAAATAGAAAATAATTATTAAAAATACTTTGCTGTGACATAAAATTATAATTAGTATAAATTTACATATATAAAATATAAGACCAATCTTTTAATATAATATAGTGGTGTAATTAATTATAAGTCATTTAATTCATGTAATATGACATATTAGTATAAGTATAATTAATTAATAAAATGATAAAAATTAAAATAAATTTATTTGGTTGTGTATACAACTGATCTATATATTAAAATGTTTTTTTATTATACATACACACACACACATATATATATATATATATATATATATAAACGTTCAATATGTGAAAACATTCATACATATAGGAGTCTCACCTAAATAACAATATAATTATGACATATATAAATAAGCAATAGAATATTATACATAAACTATAAGTCATATAAAATAATAAAACCACACCAGAACTTATGCCTTAAAGTACACCTTACTATGATGAGTATCCCTCCTTGAACTCTTCTCAATTTGACAGACTACTAATCTTTAAATCGTAGTTGTTGACTATCCAATAGTTAATAAGGCCAAGAGAGTAATTGATAGGGAAAAGCTGATGGTGGTGAAATCTAGATTGATAGAAAACACACCTTTTTGGAAAAATTGTATATCTATGGATGCAAAGATTTACAGGATTTTCACATTCAAACGGACAAATTTGTACGGATGGATGATATTTCATAATAGGAGGATCCCGAGAGAAAAAAGAAACTTTGCAATTCCAAAAAAGAATGGGAAGTTGGATGAATTCACCAAAGCAAACTTCGTAGAACTAAGCCAGCTTATTTCCTATATATATGCTGTAACCAATGATGAAATTGAATACCCGGTATCCTTCAATACAAGGACAACCCAGAACCAAATCAAGGAGAGGATTGTTGTGCTTTCCACAAAATGAATGGGCATAAAATCGACGTATGCCGAGTTTAGCAAGGATTATTCAAAATATGATCAGGAAAGGAGTACTAAATGAGTTCATCAGGCTAAGCCAAAACCCCGTGCAATGAAAAACCACCAACTAACGACACTAACATCTTAGAAAATTAGCTCCCTCTAGATCTGATGTAGCCAATCAATCACATTCATGTTATTCATGGAGGACCACATATTGCAGGTTTGATTAAAGAGTCAAGGAGTATATATATGAAAGATGCTAGAATGGGCATATACTAAATAAGTGAAGAGCCTCCCTTGAAGTCCTTCAAGGGCTCCATCCCAATACTGGACTTGGTGATAACCCCGAAAGGTCTAAGAGGAGTCATGCACCCCCATAATTATCCCATCATGATAACTGCTCATATTGGACTTTCACTCATATCCATGATTTTGGTAGATACTACTAGTTTGATAAACATCATTTTTAAGAACACCTCTGAACATATGAGGAATCCAAAAGAAGCTCGAGCTAAGCCTAGAGCCAATCTTGGATTTCAACAATAAATATACTCCTCTGATCAGCCAAATCAAGTTGTTCGTTCAAATCGGCACTCTGCCATACTCAAAGACGTTTGAAACCCTGTTCGTAATCATAGACCAACCATCATACTATAATGCATTCTTTGGAAGGCTAGTACGGGATGAAATTGACGCCTTCGTTTCACCAGAACATTTGTTAGTTAAATTTCTTTGTAAATCCAGATGGGGAACCATTCACGATGAGCAATTTAGCTCATGCAAAATCTGTTTAATAACACTTGAGTAGTATAATAACGTGGGGGAATCTTGCTATCAACCTGAGTTAAATAGCTATAACCAAAATAAAATGCCTTTGTACACTAGTCCTCAGGAATTGATATCCAAGGCAAATAAGTCACCACTTCAATCAAAGGCATATCAAGTGACTAGCAAGGAAACCAAATTCAGGAAAAGGAAAGGAAAGGGTGATGAAGTAAACCAAACTATTCAAGACGAATGTGAAATTTCAGAAGAAATAGTATCGGACATGGATTCTAGGGATAGTCAGGAGAATGCAGAATCAATGGAGGACCTAGAAGAAATAAAGCTAGATCCTCAAGATTTTACCAAGATCGTGAAAATAGGCAGAGGAATGAACAAAGAAACAAGAGGGAAATTGATTTTGTTTTTGAAAATGAACATAGATGCATTCACATGGACTCACGTCAACATGGAGAGGATTAACCCAGCTATGATGTGTCGTGTGCTCAACATTAATCCTATATTTGTTTGATGAGATAGAAGAAGAGGCAACTTGACAAAACTTGAGCTATGACACTGAAGGAAGAAGTAAATAGGTTACTAGAGAACATATTCGTTAGGGAAGTCTTTTATCCAAAATGGTTGGAAAATCCAATGTTAGTTAGAAAATCTAACGAAAAATGAAGAACATTCATTGATTACAGAGACGTAAATAAGGCATGTTCGGAGGATTGTTATCCACTTCCTAGAATTCATCAATTAGTTGATGCAACTTGTGGTCATAAATTGCTATATCTTATGGACGCCTATTTAGGTTAAAACTAAACTCCAATGTTTAAGCCCAATAAAGAGCATACTAGTTTTGTTAATGGATTAGGGAATGTATTGCTACAAAGTGATGTCATTTGGATTGAAGAACGCATGAGCAACATATCGACCTATGAATAGAATGTTTAGAGACCAGATTGGAAGAAATATGGAAGTTTATCTGGATGACAAGTTGGTAAAATCTAAAGAGGAAAGCGGTCAACTGGAAGATTTAAGGGAAATGTTTCACATATTAAGAAGGTACAAAATGAAATTGAACCCACAGAAATGCTTTTTTAGAATTTAGTCTAATATGTTTTTAAGGTACATTATAAGTGCATGAGGAATCGAAGCTAATCCTGACCAAATAAAGTCCTTTAGGGATATGGCACACCAAAGACATGCAAGGAGGTAATAGGACTAAACAGACGGATTGAAATCGATTTATATCCAAGACAATGGAAAAATGTATTCCTTTCTTTGATGTAATCAGCAAAAATAAAATGAAGGAACAGAAGAATGAGCTTTTTAGGAATTTAAAGATTATCTAGAGAGGCCACTGATACTTCCAAACCCCATGGAAGGAGGACACATATACTTATATATGGTCATTTTAGAACATGCGATAAGCTCAGTCTTGATGAGAGAAGAATATAAAATTCAATTCTCAGTTTACTACACAAGGTAAAGGTTAAAAGATGCTAAAACTAAGTATCCAGTTATAGAGAAGATAACATATTGTCTATTATTGAAAATATGAAAGCTAAGGTCTTATTTTAAATAGCATTCGATAAAGGTTTTGACCTATTATCGATTAAGGCAGGTCCTTAGCAAACTTGAAGTATCTGGAAGATTGGTAAAATGAAAGATTACGCCATGAAAAAGGGATTCTTGGCCACCAGCAACGTAGCTGAATATGAGTCCATGATTATAAGATTAACTTTGGCGCAACAGCTCAAAATCCTAAGGATCGAAATATTTAGCGATTAACGGTTGATGGTAAATCAGCTAAATAAGACATTCTAAATCAAAGATGCTCACCTGGCCCGATATGTCAAAAGAGTCCATGGGATGCTAATCAAGTTCGAAGATTTTTCCATACACCAAATACCAAGAGAAAGAAATGCACAAGCAGACTCTTTGGAAAAATTAACAAGCTCTAGGGGGCACCTGAGGTCAAAATCATTTCAGTTGGATTCCAACAGAACCCCGGTGTTAAAGAAGGGAAAGATGAGTTGAATAATGGAAGTTTGGTTTTAACCAGATCGCGGTTGCAGCAACCATCAAACAGCCAAGAGAATGTTCAAGAAAACACTAATGGCAATGCAACCTTCGAAAAAACAAATGCCCATGAAAATCAAGACATGAATAGTTGGCTGGCACCCATGTTTGAATATCTCGAGGAGGAGTTATTACCAAAAGATAAAAGAGAGGCATGAAAACTAAGATATCAAGCTCCTTCCTATACCATAATTGACGGAATATTGTACAAGAAGAGCTATTCAATGCGTTATTTGCAATGCGCCAGACAAAAAATAGGGGCGAAATTATTAAGAGAAGCCCATGAAGGATTTTGTGGAGATCACTCCAATGGAATAAAGTTAGCATAGAGGGTCATGAGGTAAAGATACTATTAGCTGCGAATGATAGAAGAAGCCATGAATTATGTGAAAAGATGTGACAAATGACAAATTTTCTCTAGAATACCATGACTTCCTCCAAGCAATTTGACTACCATTGCTAGCCCTTGACCCTTCGATGTATGGGTAAATGACTTGAATGGACCACTTCCTATCTTGAAGGAAGGAGAAAAATTCGTTGTGGTAGCGATTGATTACTTTACTAAGTGGGTAGAGGCTGAACCACTACTAAATATAACAGCTCGAAAAGTGTTGAAGTTTGTCACAAAGAGTATAGTCACTAGATTTGTGCTTTTGAATAAGATTATCTTCGACAATGGGAGTCAATTGAAAGTGAGGAGTATACTCGTTTCTTTGAAAAGAACTAATATAGAAAAGCTTTTCATCAGTAGGCGTCCAAAATCCGATGAAGTCATGGAAGCAGCCAACAAGACCATTAAAAACATCTTGAAGAAGCGATTTGGAAAAGCCAAGGAAACTGAGTAGAAAAACTTCCCTTGTCCTATGGTCCTACCAAACTTCCACAAAAACAAATACTAAGCATACCCCATACTCCTTAACATACGGATTTGAGGCAATGCTACAAGTTGAAATTGAAGTCTCGTCATGCCAAAGAATCGCTTATGCTTATGAAACAAACCAAGAGATGAAGAAAGAATCACTCGATCTACTCAATGAATAAATAGATCAAACAGCTATACGAAAAACCGAATATCCATGAAGAATCTCTAAATATTATATTTCCAAGGTATTGAGACTTAGTATTGAGGAGAGTAATGGCAAACACGAAGAACTCCATAGATGATCCATTGGGACCAAACTGGGAAAGACCACTGGTCATTCATGAAATTATTCCTCCGAAAACCTATCGATTAAGTAGACCTGATGGGAATGTAATCTCAAGAACATGGAATGCCAAACATTTGAGACCATACTTTACAACATTGGATGAATAAAGTGGATTGTCAAAGAAGTTGTTCCTAAACAATAACCCTCGGATTAACATGCACTATGTTTACCATAGCTTACAACATGATGAGGTTGATAAGATTTGTTGATTTCTCTCATACCTAGAAGAGGACAAAATGCCTTTAGTCTCGCCGTAAGGCCTAGCCAAAGTATCCATCCAAAGATTGGTGGTCAATGAAGCCTTTGATCCCGCCGTCGGGCCTGGTCAAAGCACCCATCCAAGGGAGATGGACGAGAACGTCTTTGGTCCCGGCATAAGGCCTGGCCAAAGCAACCATCCAAAGAGTAGTGATCAATAAAGCCTTTGATCCTGCCATTGAGCTTGGTCAAAGCACCCATCTAAGTAAGATGGACGAGAAAGACTTTGGTCCCACCATAGGCTTGGTCAAAGCAACCATCCTAAGAGTGGTGGTCAATAAATCCTTTCATCCCCCGGCATGCCCGATCAAAGCATCCATTCAAGAGAGATGGATGAGAAAGCCTTTGGTCCCGTCAAAAGGCTCAATCAAAGTAACCATCTAAAGAGTGATGGTCAATAAAGCCTTTAATCCCGCCACTGGGCTTGGTTAAAGCACCCTTCCAAGGGAGATGGATGAAAAAGTCTTTGGTTCCATCATAAGGCCCGGCCAAAGCAGTCATCTAAAGAGTGACGGTCAATGAAGCATTTGATTCTGCCATCGAGCCTGGTCAAAGTACTCATCTAAGGAAGATGGATGAGAAAGCCTTTAGTCCTGCTATAATGTTTGGCCAAAGCAATCATCCATAAAGAGGTGGTAAATTAAGTCTTTAATCCCGCTATCAGGCCGGGTCAAAGCATCCATCCAAAAAAAATGAACAAAAAAGCTTTTGGACCCACCATAAAGATGTGTATTAAACAGAGCTACTGAAGATGTTAACCGCAAAGTGAACTATCCAAAAATCCAGAAGTTCAGAGAAAGTTCCAATAAAAGTTATAACTCTTGAAGCACATTTAACATGACAAAAGGACATTACTTAAGCTAAAACTTAAGTGAACTTTTTAGAAAAGGAGGAGGAAAATGTTTTATCCCAAGAACACCCAAAGAAAGGATAGGAGAATTACAGAAAGCATAGCCAAAAGGTGGATTACCTAAGTTGCTGTGTTATTGAAAAGTGATACAAAGGAGCTCTCGTGTATTAACTTCTATAGCTACCATGAAAAGATTTCTAAAAAGCTACCCTAAAATTGACTCTTGAAGCTATCATGAAACAATAAACAAGAGCCTTCATATACAAAAGCCTTCATGTGCTTATCATGAAGAACATTTATGAAATGGCTTCAAAAGCTCAAAGAAATAGAGCCATTATAGGTTAACTCGCTAAGATGATTGGAAGGCAACATTTCTCAAAGCCTTTGTGGAACATTCCTCAAAGCCATCATGGAACGTTCATCCAAGTTATTATGAAATGTTTGTTAAAGCCATCATAAAGCAGTTTTTGGAGTCATCGTGGATGGAGGGATTGATGTCTTCATGGCATAATCCTTGAAGTCATCATAGGGAGAAACATAGAAATTATCATGTGACAATTGCTGAAGTTATCAGGGAGGACTATGCGGGAGCTATCATGGGATAGGCTGTTAAGGAAGTTATCTTGAGATAAGTCATTGAAGCAATTATCGAAGGATGAATTTGAATACAATCAAAGAATTAAAAGGGTAAAGCCATCGTAAGGAATACTTAAACATGCTACCGTAAGGAATACTTAAACATGCCATCGTAAGAAATGCTCAAACACGTCATCGTAAGGAATGCTCCAACATGCCCTCGCGAGGAATGCTCCATCATGCCCTCGTGATGAAATTCTAAAGCATTCCATCATAAAGAATCTCTCAAAACCACCACAAAGTATCCTTTAAAGCCAAATGAAATTGATTTTGAAACTATCGTGAAGAATCCTCAAGGACATGGTGAAGTGTCCTTAAGACCATCGTGAGTTAAAAAATAGAATGATCAAGTCCTCATGAAGTAGATTAATGCATACCGTCGTGATATAAACACAAGGCTCGATGAACGAAACTAAATCTCCATCGCTCACCCATACCAGGTGACACATGGCACAAATATGAAGGTTGGAGTTTTCTATAAATAAACATGTACCACTCTAGAGATGGGCGATTTTTGGAACTTTTCTTCTCTCTCATTTTCATTTTTCTTTGAAACAAATAAAAAGCTTGGGAAACGGTCATTAATGGCTGATTAGTAAAACTTGACTTAGTGGCTTAATAAAAAGATGACTTGAACAAATGACCACTTGCATAATAACTTTCTTCGGACTCGTTTCTAGCACCACTTGACTAAGAATTCTATCTTACTCAAGTGCCCTCACTCTCTTGAAGTTAAGCACAATGATTTGACCTAAGTTTAGCACTAACAAAAGCTAAAGGAGGTT
Organism: Allium fistulosum; assembly: GCA_030737815.1. Classification (NCBI taxonomy): domain Eukaryota; kingdom Viridiplantae; phylum Streptophyta; class Magnoliopsida; order Asparagales; family Amaryllidaceae; genus Allium; species Allium fistulosum. Next base: position 943,695,087 of record CM060908.1, read on the forward strand.
GAAGGCTGGTATGGATCGGTGGTCGAAGTGTGTGCGAGAGTGGATCGACGGTCGACAGTTCATATGGGTCACTTGAACGAGATCTGGAATTGATTGATGCACTCAAGCTTGGAGGAGGAGATAACATCTAAGAGGGATGAAAATGAGTCGCTTCTTCTCTTCGAAAGCTTAAAGGGAAGAAGGAGTATTGAATGCTAAAGTGCTAGTGAAAAGGTGACAAAATCGACAAGCAAAAAAATCCTTTTATATGAGTCGGTATCAATGGATCGGTACCGATCCATCATATTATCTAAAAAAATGGAAAACAAAAAAGGATGGAAAGTCTACCTGACCATGGACTGGGACGACACTTAGAAATTTCTCTGTAATGAATAAAGTCTTCGCATAGTAAACTTTGATATTTATATCTATCGAGAAACTTGACTCGACCACTGTTTGTAATAAAGTATCATTGTTCTCGTTAAAGTTACGATGTTCCGCTATCGAATTATGGAAGCGCGTCTGTGAAGATAAAGATTAGTCGCTTGTCTTGATTGAAAGCATGATTTATGCTCACAGAAACATACTTTATTGGGCAAGTGTTATCCGATATTTAACCCATGCGATATTTCAATGGAAATGGACAATGAAATGATGAAAGAATGGACTATGAATTTGAAAGTGATCAACTATGAAGGCAAAAGGAGGATTTGTGGAATTCTGGCTAAATCCATGGATCGGTACCGATTTATGGATGGAATGTTACCGACCCATCATGTTAGTTCCTGAGATGATGGTTTTGATGACAACAACCTTAGGACTTGTTATAAAATATAAATACTACTTTGTCTAGATATATGTATATGCAGGATATATATATATATATATATATATATATATATATATATATATATGCAGGTACTGAGAATAAAGACTGTACAGTATAGAGATTCAAGACTGACGAATTCAAGGTTGCAAAAATCAAGACTGAAGACTCATGAGTATCAAGATTATCAAGAGTTCAAGAGTTCAAGATATCAAGATAAGTAATAGAGTCTAGATTTATGTTAAAACTTCATAATAGCACTAAAATCTTTATTAGGATTTTAATTGTGGAATGGAATCCACCTTCTCGCTTTAATAGTGGGATGGAATCCATGACCTTCTCTAGTGGAATGGAATCCACGAAATTTTCAGAATGACTTAATTTTATATTTTTTCAAAACAATCTTTTTTTAAAATACATCTCTCTCTCGGTTTAAATATTTTAGCCTTAATTTAAAACTATTTTTAATCATATTAATTTCAAAATCATTTCTTGTTTTTAAACTATCTCCTGGTTTTAATGTTTTAGCTTTAATCTCAAAATATTTATATATTTAGTTTTTATTACCTTTATATTTCATAAGATCACTATCCAAAGGTTTTTATAATCATAAAGTATATTCAAAATAGTTTATAAAGTTCTAAGATCGTTTTGACAAACTATAGAAAGAAAATCTCTTTTAAAACAAAAATCAATTTTCAAAAAATACTAGGGGATGTCGACATGTCTATACCCCCCATGTCGACATGGTAGCCGTAGATTTTAAAATTCAAATTTTCAAAATAAGTGTTTATTCGTCGTAACCTTTCACGAATGGATATGACCGTTATTCTCCTATATATACCAGTAGTTTTCAATGAATTTTTACTTAAGTTTTCTTTGTTTTCTCTCCTCTTTCTCTTCCAATCTTATTTTCAAACATTCTTAACAAAACTCTACCGAAATCCTAAGTAAATCAAACTCGATCGTCTCTAGTTTAATTCTCTGCCACACTCTCTCATAGATCTCAATGCTATTCAGAGTTATAGGATCATTTGTAATCAAAGATCAAAAGATCGAAGTGTATCGAGTCTCTCTCTATCAAAGTGTGATTGGAAATGGTGTGATTGTGGCTCGTAAATCAATTGGGTCTGATTGTAGCCTATAAATCAATTAGGTGATCTTGTAGCCTGGTTAAATCAAGAGAGTTTGCCCTGGACTCGGAGACAGGAGGGTGTATCTCGTGGCCGTGAAATCGAGGTTGCAATATCGACATTGTATTTGAAAAGAAATCTGCACAAGAAATTTTGTGGGACTGGATGTAGGGTAACTCCGAACCAGTATAAAATTCCGGTGTGTTCTTTCCTTTACTGCTTTTATTTACTATTTGCATATGTATATGGTTTTGTGATTGTCTCTATTTTTGTGAATTGCATCTGTTTGGGTTTAAATTGAAAAGATTTAAAAAAGATTCATAAAATTAATTAAACACTATTCACACCCCTAGTGTTAATTCTGCCTTAAGATCAGTAATCCACATTTCCTACATTTGGTATCAGAGCATTGGTTTTCAAAGTTATCACAATCTGAATTTTGAAAAGTTTAAAATGGCAATTTTTGGAGATTCTGTTAACACTAGTTCAAAACTGTCCAAATCATCATTGTCTCATAAGTCTGCATATTGTTATTATAGAAAATCAAGTTATCTACCGAATTGGTGTTTTGTGCAGGAACAGATGTGTTATATGGCTTTTGAAGAATCAACACTCAATGGAAAAATGGTGCAAATCAAGAAAAACAAATGGATACTTGATAGTGGATGTTCAAGACACATGACTGGTAATCCGGAGATACTGAATGACATAATTTATGAAGATGGAGGAATGGTCAACTTTGGAGACAATTCAAAAGGATATGTGATTAGCACCGGCAATGTCGGTAACTCTAAAACTCCTACTATTTATGATGTTATGTTAGTTAGGAATCTAAAATGGAAATTACTTAGCATAAGTCAACTATGTGACAAGGGCTACAAAATTAAATTTGAAAAGGATAAGTGCCACATCGAAGATAATAAATCAAATATTATCTTTAAAGGAATTAGGAAGAAAAATATTTATATTCTCAGTATGAATATCTCAAATGATAACCTATGTCTTTTGGCTAATACAAGTGACCCTTGGATTTGGAATAAAAGAATTGGGCATTTGAATTTCAAACTCTTATCTAGACTTTCAAAACTTGATCTAGTAAGAGGCCTTCCTAAAATGGATTTTAAAGTAGATAGTATATGTGATGCTTGTCAATTAGGAAAACTTAGGAAGAGTTCATTCAAATTGAAAGATATGATTTCAACTTCAAAACCTCTTGAGTTACTCTATTTAGATCTGTTTGGTCCATCTCAAATTCATTCAATAAATCATAGTAAATATGTTTTTGTAATTGTAGAAGATTATTCTAGATTTACATTGACAATTTTTCCGAAACATAAAAGTGATGCTTTTGATTTATTTAAAACTTTTGCAAAAAGAATTCAAATTCAACTTTCTTTAATAATCAAAACTATTCGTAGTAATCATGGTGGAGAATTTAAAAATGAAAATTTTGAGAATTTCTATAATAAAAAAAGGAATAACTCATAATTTTTCTTTTCCAAGAACTCCACAACAAAACGGAGTGATAGAGCATAAAAATAGGACGATTCAAGAGTGTGCAAGAACTATGCTTTCAGATAGTAAATTACCAAGAAATTTTTGGGCTGAATCAGTCGCTACAGCATGTTACATTTTGAATAGGATTTTAATTAGACCTTTAACCAAAAAAACACCATATGAACTTCTTTTCAATAAGAAACCAAAGGTATCTTATTTTAAAGTTTTTGGAAGTAAAAGCTTTATTCTAAATACAAAGGACAATTTGGATAAATTTGATCCTAAATCTGACAAAGAAATCTTTATCGGATATTCTAATAGAAGTAAAGCATATAGAGTTTTCAATTTAAAAACTAACACCATTGAAGAAACAATGCATGTATCTTTTAATGAAAATTTCAAAGATTTTGTTCAAATAAATGATGAAGAAGATTTTGTTACTTTAAATAATGAATGAAATGAAACAAATTGTGAAACTGTTCATCCTAATAAAAAGGATCAGGCTTTTAAAAGATCATCATATAGAAAATATACTAGGAAATATTGAATCTGTTGTTAGAACTAGAAATCAACTAAACAAGATGATTAATGTAGCTTTTATATCAACTATTGAACCCAAAAATCCAAAGGAAGCATCATCTGATGATTCATGGATTCTTGCTATGCAAGTAGAACTGAACCAGTTCACCAGAAATGATGTATGGGAACTTGTTCCTAGACCTGAGGACAAAACTATAATAGGAACTAAATGGGTTTATAAAAATAAAATGAATGAACAAGGTGAGGTCGTTAGAAATAAAGTTCGGTTAGTCGCGCAAGGTTATTGTCAAGAAGAAGGAATAGAATTTGATGAAACCTTTGCACCCGTAGTAAGTTTATAAACAATTAGAATTCTACTTGCTTTTGCAAACCACAACAATTGCAAATTATTTCAAATGGATATCAAAAGTACCTTTTTAAATGGCTTTGTTAATGAGGATGTTTATGTTGAACAACCTCCACTTTTTAAAGAAGAAAAGTTTCCAAATCATGTTTACAAATTAAAGAAAGCTTTATATGGTCTGAAACAAGCTCCTAGAGCCTGGTATGACAGACTAAGATCTTACCTATTACAATCAAATTTTGAAATTGGTAGAGTAGATAATACTCTTTTTATTAAAAGAAACAAAAATGATATCCAATTAGTATAGATTTGTTTAGATGATATCATTTTTGGATCAACAAACAATGAAATGAACAAAGAGTTTTCTAGAATAATGAAAAAAGAGTTTTAGATGAGTCATATAGGTGAACTTACTTTCTTTTTAGGATTGCAAATAAAACAATTAGATAGTGGTATTTTCATTAGTCAAGAAAAGTATGCTAGGGATCTAGTTAGTAAGTTTGGTATGACCACTGCGAGTGGAAAGCCCACTCCTCTGGCAACCAATGAAGCCTTGAATGAAGAAGACATGTCAAAAGATGTTGATAAAAAACTATACAGGGGAATGATTGGATCGCTACTCTATATAACTGCGAGTAGGCCTAATATCATGCATAGTGTCTATCTCTGTGCAAGATACCAATCTCAACCTAAAGAAACCCATTTAAAAGCCGTTAAATGTATCATAAGATATGTCAAACACACTTTAGACTATGGCCTATTTTACCCTAAAAATGATTCATTTGATTTAATCTCATAGTGTGATGTTGACTATGCTGGTTGTAAATCACAACGAAAAAGTACAAGTGGAACTTGTCACTTTTTAGGACATTCTCTAGTTTCCTGGTTTAGTAAAAAGAAAAATATTGTCTCACTATCAACAACTAAAGCAGAATATATCTCTGCTGCTTTGGCTTGTTCTCAAGTTATCTATATGCAACATACCCTAAAGGATTTTGGATTAAATATTCCAAAATCACCAATTTATTGTGACAATACAAGTGCAATAAATTTATCCAAAAATCCTACTCATCATGCCAGAACCAAACATATTGATATTAGACATAATTTTCTCAGAGATAATATAAGTTAAGAGATTATTTCTCTTGAATTTATCAACACTGAGAATCAAATAGCTGATATTCTGAGCAAACCCTTGAATCAATCAACCTTTACTGAATTAAGAAGAGAACTAGGTATTTGTTCTATAACTGAGATATAGAATATAGATATAGTAACATATATATTTAAATAAATAGAGAAAAACAAAATTGTCAAAATTTTCATAGGGATGTCAACATGCCCCTACCCCACATGTCGACATACAACAGTCAGATTTGAAATTTTGATTTTCCCTCTAAAATCAGTTTGGTGGTTATATAACCACAATATTTCGAATTCATCTGTCTTCTCACTTCATTTTCTTTGTAATAAACTTCTGAAAATACAAAATAATGGCCTCCTCTTCTAAATCAAACCAAAATGCAACCATTTCCTTCCCTTCTCCTAATTCTAGTCCATTTCAACATACTACATTGGCTCGAGTAATGAAGATCGAGGAAATTATGAATGATTCTCTGCAAATGCTGACTGAATTACAAGTCATGCAAATAAGGATGGCAAAGGAACATGAGAAACAAGGCAAGATTCTTAGAAATTTGCAAAAATTTCTAATGGATAATCATGCAGACCCTATTATGATTGAAGATGATTCCTCTAACATACGTATTCATAGTCCATTAGAGGCCGACGAAGAAGAAGAAGAAGAAGATGAAGAGGAAGAAGCGCAAATGGATGAGGACGATAACGTTGTTTGCGTTAGAGATGTCTGTTTTGACAAAAATGGTAATTTGGTCGAACAACATGGAAACTTTTGTCTCCATTACCCCAATTGTTCGGTTCACAAGTCACCAATTATCAAGGACTCTCGTTAGATTGTTATTATATTAATGTTTTTATATTTTGTGTACTTGTATATATTTGTGTCTATGTTTCATATATATGTGTGATGTAACATCATATATAATAAAATTAGATTTATGTTTCTCTTATTATACTTTGTTATTAGCATTTAGTTCCATAGTATTAGTTTAAGGGGGAGTTATGTAGTTTAGACTTACCTTTTGTTGATGACAAAGGGGGAGAATTATAAAATAGGATAGTTAGGCTGTTAGTTAGGTTTAGATTAATAGATTAAGGGGGAGTCAGTGTAAAATCAGAGTTTGGTGGAGTATATTTTATAAACATAGGTTATCATCATCAAAAAGGGAGAGACTGTTAGTTACTGAGATCATGGTTTTGATGACAACAACCTTAGGACTTGTTATAAAATATAAATACTAATATCATTATCTAGATATATATATATATATATGTAGGATATATATATATATATATATATATATGCAGGTACTAAGAATGAAAACTGTACAGTATAGAGATTCAAGATTGACGAATTCAAAATTGTAGAAATCAAGACTGAAGACTCATGAGTATCAAGATTATCAAGAGTTCAAGATAAGTAATCGAATCTAGATTTATGTTAAAACTTCATAATAGCACTAAAATCTTTATTTCGATTTTAATCGTGGAATGGAATCCACCTTCTCGCTTTAATAATGGGATGGAACCCACGACCTTCTCTAATGGAATGGAATCCACGAAATTTTCAAAATAACTTATTTTTAGATTTATTCAAAATTATCTTTTTAAAAAAGACATGTCTCTCTCGGTTTAAATATTTTAGCCTTAATTCAAAAACTATTTTTAATCATATTAATTTCAAACTCATTTCTTGTTTTTAAACTATCTCCTGGCTTTAATGTTTTAGTTTCAATATGAAAATATTTATATATTTAGTTTTTATTACCTTTATATTTCGTAAGATCACTTTCCAAAGATTTTTATAATCATAAAGTATATTCAAAATAGTTTACAAAGTTCTAAGATTGTTTCGAAAAACTTTAGAAAGAAAATCTCTTTTAAAATAAAAATTAATTTTCAAAAAATACTAGGGGATGTCGACATGCCTATACCCCTCATGTCGACATGGTAGCTGTAGATTTTAAAATTCAAATTTTCAAAAGAAGTGTCTATTCGTCGTAACCTTTCACAAATGGACATGACCGTTATTCTCCTATATATACCAGTAGTTTTCAATGAATTTTTACTTAAGTTTTCATTGTTTTCTCTCGTTTTCTTTGTTTTCTCTCCTCTTTCTCTTCCATTCTTATTTTCAAACATTCTTAACAAAACTCTGCCAAAATCCAATATGAATCAAACTCGATCGTCTCTAGTTTGATTCTCTGCCACACTCTCTCAAAGATCTCAGTGCTATTCAGAGTTATAGGATCATTTGTAATCAAAGATTGAAAGATCGAAGTGTATCGAGTCTCTCTCTATCAAAGTGTGTTCGGAAACGGTGTGATTGTGACCCGTAAATCAATTGGGTGTGATTGTATCCCGTAAGTCAATTGGGTGATCTTCTAGCCTGGTTAAATCAAGAGAGTTTGCCCTGGACTCGGAGACAGGAGGATCTATCTCGTGGCCTTTAAATCGAGGTTGTAATATCGACATTATATTTGAAAAGAAATCTGCATAAGAAATCGTGTGGAATTGGATATAGGGTAACTCCGAACCAGTACAAAATTCCGGTGTGTTCTTTCCTTTATTGCTTTTATTTAATATTTGCATCTGTGTCTGGTTCTGTGATTGTCTCTGTGTTTGTGAATTGCATCTGTTTGGGTTTAATTTGAAAAGATTTCAAAATGATTCATAAAATTAATTAAACACTATTCACCCCCCCACTAGTGTTAATTCTGCCTTAAGATTCGTAATCCACATTTCCTACACATCAAATGTTAAAATACCCCTAATCTCTTGTATTCTAAATCTACATGCTAATTTGAAAGAAAAAAACAAAATTTGACATTAGGGGATGGATGGGTACTGATCCATCAAAATTATCATTTTGTCACTGATAAGTTAAAACTTGACAACTTACTAGTATTCAATGAAGAATGCAACTTTTGGGCAAAGACCATGGATGAATCGGTACCAATCCATTAGACCATGAGATTTGATCCGATTTCGACATGTTCTTCCTCCTGTCTTCTTGGATTTGGTTGGCCGACGAATTTAAACTAGATTTAACGATTTTGACGAACGAATTCAACTATAAATAGCAATCTTCTTCAATTAGAAAAAGATGATGTTCACATAAATGTGCATATATTTACATCCATATTTAATCTGTTTTTATTTAAATAAATGTCATAATTTAGTATTTTTACATGTTTAAAACCAAATTTCAAAAATGCTTTCAAGTCATCATTCGTACATCAATTTTGGGATAAAATGGTAATTTTGTGCATGAATTAATTTTGAGAATATTTATTTGCACATTTACTTTTTAATTATAGGAATTTTGAATGGAAATGTGAAGGCATCTCATGGAAATATGCATGCACAAGGATGGAAATAAAGGAATGAAGATGGAAATAATTCAAACTCATGCATCATGGAGGACCCCACCTATCCACTTACCTTAATCTATAATTAGAAGCTAATGCACAAGTTAGTGGAGGTTAAAGTTTCATACATACTTGATGATGGATTAATTAGAGACTAATGATTACTTGGTGGCCACACTTCCTAAGGGGTATTTTTGGAAGCCCCCTAAAATATGGATTAGGGTTTTGTGCATGTGTAAATAGGCCTTTTATGTTCATGTAATGGATCTTCTTTCAATTACTTAGGAAATTAGCATGCAAGTTGTAGCCTCAAAGTTATATGAAATAAAAATGGCTTTCTAAGCCCCTTGTTCTCATTTTATTTTCTTGTTTATTTTTATTTACATACTCTTTCATTTTATGTTAGTAGCTTAGTTTTACTTTTATGCAACTAGTTTAGATCTTTTTTTGTTCTAATTAGCTCTTACCTTCTTTGCTTTTGTTTAAATGTTGAAATTTACATGTGTTGATTTGATAACACAAATGAGTAGCTAAACCCCCTCAATTTAGGGGTAATAAATCCCTCTAAAAGTATGTAAATTCAACATATCTTGTCATTTATGATCTCTTTTTAATGCTTCATGAAAGTGAAAGTTGATGTAAGTTTATAAAATGGAATTTGATATCCTATGTTGTAACCACAAATGGGATATGCTTACTCCACATAAACACAATTTACATCATCATTCTACTAATCGATTTTTGATTGTGGAATTAAAGTAGAAACAAAATTTGATGATCTATGTTACTAAATACAATATTAAATAGATCATACTTAAAATAGCTTTTGCTTTGACTTCATTTTCATTGAAATTGATAAGTGGTTTTATGTGTTGTATTATAGTTTGATGGTTTAAGTTATGTTAATTAATAACATAAATAAATCATACTTATGATAAATACATCACTAATTCCATTTAAGATCAAAATAGAGAGGTCATAGATTACTTATGTGTTGATTTACAAAAATATAAAAATGGATTTGCCTCTAAATTATTTTATAATCTTATATTTTCAATCACTTTTTATTCTAGCTAGTTTTACAATTTTTAGCTTAAAAACAATCACAACTTCAATTCTTGGTTTAATTTGATTGAATAGGAATTTTAAATCTATATAATTCCCTGAGGATCGACCGTATTCACCACGTACTAGAATTGTACGTCCTACGCTTGCAGTAATTTTTAATTTAAATTTATCGGCTATTTTCTAATTCGATGGAAAATTAGTTGTTAAACAAGTTTTTGGTGTCGTTGCTGGGGAATTTATTTGATTTTAATTTTCCATTTCTACGAATTATTTGTTGTTTGATTTTATTGTGTGTTTGTAATGTGCGTTAATTTTCATTTAAAAAAATTTGTGTGCTTGTGTGATTTTTGTTTGCATTTGATTTGGAGCTTGATGTTGTTCTAGTTGCCCTTGCATTTGCATTATGTATATATATATATATATAAAGGCATAGACAATTTCAAAAAAAATTAGTTTATTGCATTTACACTTTTACATCTACATTTCATTTTCATTTTCTTCTTTTGTTTACATTTACAAAAAAAAATCAAACTGTTCATATCTTTGTGCACACTGCACCAGCAACATTACCCCTTCCTTGTTCTACATCCCATACATTTTTGAACTACCATTCACCATCTGAATACCCCACATCTTCTTCCCTGACCACCCATCACCGTGCTACACAACTCTCACTACATGCCTCTCAACAGCCACTGTCCATCACAACACTTCACTGTCCACTGTGAACTGCTATTAATCAACCTTTCTACTTCCTTCATCACCATTCTCATACAAATAATCAAACACAGTACCATCCACTTCTTTTCTGGCCATCTTTACTGCCTATTCACTTCAACTTCATTATACAGTGCCTATTCTCAAACATCACCATTCAAACCATATCACCAACAACTACTTCTCTGCCTGCATCTCCTCCAACCTCACCAAACATCCGCGTACTTACTGCCTCTCTACTGCATTTACAACCATACGTTGACAAAACTGTGCATTATCCATCTCTTTGTCACTGTCAATATCCATATCACCTCCCTGAAAAAACTGTGCTATTGCACTATATCCCTCCAATCGAACCAAACCAACCATACAACTTCACCAATTCTCTACATCTGCCAACACTCATAACCTTACTGTCACCCCGCCACCTTCAAACACTTCTACCATCTGATTGCATTCACTTCTACCAAATACAAAAATGCTTCCTTTCACAACCTACCAACCTTTAAACCACCCACTGCCACAGTATAAAACTATGCAACATCATAACACACATACCCTCTGCTTACAATAACTTCATATAAACCACACTGCTGCACACCATACAAACCAACCTACCTCTGGCCAGACCCCCCCCCCTCTGTTGTCGACAGACCACCACACCAACTCACTGCATTCAATCATCGCCTCCTACTTTCTACCATTCTATATCATCCATCTGCTCCAACCTGCAATCGCCATATACCCTGCACACACGTACGACTGTCCCAATACCACCCCCTGTCTTTGCTTCAACACTTTATATTGCCTGCAACATCCCCTTACCTGGCAACTCCCCTCCAGCTGCTTCGACATCAAACTGCTGAGACCACTGCCAATTACTACACATCCTCCACCACACAATACAACTACCATTCTCATCTCCACAAACAGCAGCAACACCGCAATTGACCAAACCCCAACATCATACAACCCCTGCTACACCTGCTTGCCTCTTCCCACCTTTGCAACTCCATAACACAACTCGAACCACCTCAAACCGCCTCAATTCAAACCGCAACCAACTCGACTTCGTACTCCACCCGAACCAGCTAACCACAATCGAACCTGATCGCATCCTCATCAAAACCCGCTACCATCTTCTCAAATTGACCACAACACCCAAATCAAACATCCACCTCAACCCCAAATCCAAACTTCAACAAACCAATCGTCTCACCAACCCACTTGGATTTCGATTTGGTTTTGAGTTTGTGAAATTCGCGAATTTGTATTTGGTCTTAGATTCGCGAATCTGGGATTAAGGAATTTGGTTTAAGAAACGTATGAATTTGCGAATTTGTATTTGTTTGAGTTCTCTGTTTTTTACTAGCGTAGTTCTATTATTTTAGTGGGTCGGGTTTGGCTTGTAGGCTGAGTACAATTTTTTTTATTTGTTTATATTATTTTGTTTTGTTTTAATTTTTTTGAAGTCCATCCTTATTAAAATAAAAAGAGTTTGCTCAATTTGTTTTGATTAATTTGTTTTTGTTTTGTTTTGTCTTATTCTTTAAAAAAAATTGAATTTGTTTTGTTTTGTTATAAATTGTTTTAAGTTCCATTCTTATATATTAAAAAAAATTGTATATATTTTATTCAAAATTTCAGGTTGCCAAAGCAGAAAATCGCTAGGAAAAGAATTGCTTTGCTTACTTATAAAAATATAGCCGCTAAAAAAATTGCTAATAATTCTGCACGCTCTGGTATCGTGCTTTCATCTCCAGTTTTATTTCAATTGCATTGTTGGTTGCTTGCATTTGTATTTATATATATAAAAAAAATTCAAAAATTCAAAAACAAAAACAAATTTCATTGTAGTTGCATTGTTAAAATCACGTTTAATTTCTGATTGCATTCATCTTATTTTTATTTTTCTAAGGGCAATACCCCAATCCACATAAGGTAGGGGATTTCATCACCCCTTCCTTGGCCCACAAATCGCATTTCATCGTAGAATTTGACTAATAATAACGGTTAGACTCTGGACTTAAGGGTGTCGCGACTTAATTGTATTTTGACAGTTGTCATCTTTGAACAATTTTATTTCTTGGTGTCTAGGCTATGGCAGAGCAATAACTAGTTATAAATATTACGGTGATTCGTAAATATTATATTGGTTGTTTCTCTGAAGGTACTTAAACCTTCGGTTGCATTGCTACGGTGATTCGTGGTGCACCGATAACTCCTACCCGTTATCTGGTTAAGAAATATTTTACTGGATTAAGACAAAGTGTGATTATACAATTTTGGCTTAGGAGCTACTAAGGACAGAAAATTTGTAATTCAGTCCTTTGCATTCATTCGGTTGCATTAGTTCATGCATATTTAAAAAAAAATCCAAAATAAAAAACAAAAAAATTGTAAATTTAACTTAACTTAGTTTTTTTTAAATCCTTTCCTTTGAAAATTTTCAATCAAAATCAAAAATTCAAAAAAAAATTTAAGTTTCTTTTTTTAAAAAAACAAAAATTCAAATATATGTATATATATTCTTTTCAAAAACATAAAAAAAAAGAAAAAAAATTATAAAAAAAACAAATTTCCATTTTGCATTTTCTAAAACAAAAACAAAAATTCCTTTTGGTAAATATTTGAAAATTCAAAAACAAAAAAAATTACAAAAACAAAAACATATAATTTTTTTTTGAAAAGTCAAAAAGTAAAACAAAGATAGAAAAAATCAAATTTCTCTTTTGAAAAATAAATTCCTTTTGGTAAATATTTTTCCCTTAAAAAAATATTAAAAAAAACAACAAAAACAATATTTCACTTCATTTTCCAAATCTTGTTTCATTCTCTAAACTCGATTCTAACTTCTTTCTCTTCTCAACTTTTAATTGTGCATGAGTACTTGGACTCGTGACACAACAACGAACACTTGGACTCGTAATTCAACAACTAATCGTTTAACTCAAACAAATGATCCACTTGAAATGGCGAATGAGAACGCCTCTCGAACTCTTATGGATAGAATCTTTCCCAATAGACTTTCTATTCCATCTTACATCACGTTACTCGCCCCTACGGGTAACCATTTTGAAATTCACTCGAACCATATTGTCACTCTTCCAAAATTTGGCAATTTTGAACACGATGACCAATACATTTTCTTGATAAAATTCGAACAATTTTGCGCAACCATAAAACTCCAACAACTTTATGATGATGGAATCAAACTCCAATTAATTCCATTTGCTCTTATGGATTACGCTGAAAAATGGTTGTACAGCTTACCATCTAACTCTATTAAAACTTAGGAAGAATTTGTGAAAGTTTTCTTAGAAAAGTTCTACCCCTTGGAAAAAACGAGTAAAATCCGAAACAAAATCGTAAATTTTCATCAATTCATGGGTGAACCATTTGGAAAATATTTTGAAAGATTTAAAGGGCTCTTGATAAAATGTCCACACCATAACTTCAAAAAATGGACGTTTTGCCAAATCCTATACGATGGACTCGAAAACAACTCATAGACCATGCTCGAATCAATGTGCCAAGGCAACTTTCTTTCCCAACATCACGATGATGCTTGGAAATTTCTTGAAAATCTAGCTAAAAAGTCATCCCAATGGGAACGTTCGAACGAAGAATCAATTTACTCATGATCGAGCGCTCACTCGATAGGATCATCTTTGGCTTTGGAAGCTAAAATCAGCGCTATGATTAACAAATTCGACAGTGTTTTCTCATCAAACCAAATGAACCAAGCTTCCCAACCCATGTGTTATAAATGCAACGATCCTAATCATATAGTCGATCAGTGCCCTAATTCTGTCGAACAAATCAACGCTTTCAACAAGGTAAAAAATGATCCGTTTTCTCGAACGTACAATCCTGGTTGGAGAAATCATCCTAAATTTTCTTAGAACCAAAACAATCCCAACACGAATGAGGTTCTTCCCAATTTTCAACCATTCCTGAAATGATTTGATTCCTCCCTTTCAGCCAATCTTTTCCAACCAAACTTTGCGGGTCCGTCAAAAAATCAACCGCAACAATCAAATTTTCAACCAAATCTTGATCCCCCGGCCCAAGACGATAAACGTTTAAGTTCACTTGAGAAAAGTCTTCAAACGTTGGCTAAAGCAATCACTCAAAGCCTCCAATCAAACAGCAATTTTTAAAATTTATTGACCTCATATATGCAAAAAACAAGCTAATCAATTGCTAAACTTGAAATGCAAATGAGTCAACTAGCCACGTCTATAAGTGAACGTGAACGAGGCACATTCTCGAGCCAGCTTGTTCCAAATCCCAGAAATCAAAATCAAAATTCAAATCAAGCCCATTTTGTTCAAGATAGCAACGTAACCCAATTGAATGCTATCACAACTCTTCATTCTGGTAAACAAATCGATAATCAAGTCGTTAATCCAAACGATTTACCAAAAAACCCTCTCAACACTTCTAAAACAACAAATGAATCTGAACAGAAAGTGGAGTCAAACATCGAATTGAATGCCAATCAAAATTCTTCTACTTAAGTAGACCCGCCTACTGAGTATCGTGTTCCATTTCCACATCGTCTTCGACCAAAGAAACACTCAGACCAAATGGAAAAGATGTTGGAAATTTTTAAACAAGTGAAAGTTAACATCCCGCTTCTTGACATCGTTCGGCAAGTCCCAACTTACGCTAAATTTCTTAAGGACTTGTGTACCCAAAAGTGACACACTCAAGTGCCCAAAAAAGTCTTCTTAGCGGCCAGTTTGAGTGAAGTCTTGTCCCAATCTATGCCCGTTAAACATCAAGATCCTGGCTGCCCCACAATCTCGTGTACAATTGGAGACAAGACGATTAATAATTGTTTGATAGACTTAGGCGCAAGTGTCAATTTGATTCCATACTCTATGTACGAACAATTAGGCTTAGGTGAACTCAAACCAACAAAGGTCACGCTTCAATTCGCTGATCGTTCCATTAAGAAGCCCGTGGGAGAAATTGAGGACATGCTCATTAGAGTAGGACAATTCATATTCTCCATTGATTTTATCGTTCTCGAAACACAACCTGTGACTAACCCTGTGAGTCAAATCCCTTTGATATTGGGCTGACCATTCTTAGCCACCTCAAATGCCTTAATCAATTGTCGCAAAGGTTTGGTGAAAATCTCTTTTGGAAACATGACTTTGGATCTTAGCATTTTTAATCTTGAAAACCAATTGAATGAACCTCGTGACCAAACGTTGGAAGTTAGTGTCATTCACGAAACTTTGAAAATGAGACGATCGACCTTAACGTTGAACGCGAGGCCGAGTATGAAAGATTGTTTCACGAAATCCCCAATGAGATTGAATACACACTCCCATTTGAATCGCTTCCATTTGAGTCCGTACCTCAACCTAATTCTTTGATCGAGCAACCCCCGAAGTTGGACCTCAAAACCCTTCCCGATCACCTTAAGTACGCATACTTAGGTGATAATGAAACGTTTCCAATCATAATTTCTGCAACTCTCTCTCTCTTCATCAAGAAACTTCCTTACTTTCAATCCTTTCGAAAAATAAGGAAGCATTTGGATGGTCGATCACCGATATAAAGGGAGTTAGTCCCGATCTTGTTCAACATCACATCTATTTGATTGACGATGCCAAGTCTGTTCGTGACGCGCAACGAAGGCTTAACCCAAAAATGAAGGATGCGGTGTGTGATGAAATTCTTAAACTTCTTGACAATGGTATCATATACCCAATCTCTGATAGTTCATGGATTAGCCCAATTCATGTTGTACCGAAAAAGTCTGGACTTACCGTTGTTAAGAACGATTCTAACAAACTTATTCCAACTCGTACTCAAACGGATTGGTGTATTTGCATTAACTATCGAAAATTAAATGCCGCAACATGTAAGGATCACTTCCCTCTTCCCTTTATCGATCAAATGCTTGAATGTTTAGCTGGCCACGAAGTCTATTGCTTTCTTGATGGTTATTCCAGCTATAACCAAATTCCAATCGCTCCCAAAGATCAAGAGAAGACAACTTTCACGTGTTCCTTTGGCACTTTTGCATATTGACATATGCCTTTTGGCATTTGTAATGCTCCTGCTACATTTCAAAGATGCATGATCAGCATCTTTTCTGATACAATCGAACGATTTCTTGAAGTGTTTAGGGATGATTTTTCTATCTTTGGAAACTCTTTTTCTGAATGTTTACACCATCTTGAACTTGTTCTTAAACGATGCAAGGATAAACACTAAATGCTAAATTGGGAAAAAGCGCCACTTTATGGTCATTCAAGGCATAGTCCTTGGACATGTCATTTCAAATAAAGGCATTGAGGTAGATAAAGCGAAAATCGATGTCATTGCAAATCTACCCATTCCCAAATATGTTAAAGACATTCGCCCTTTCCTTGGACACGCGGGTTTTTATCGACGCTTTGTGAAAGATTGTGGTAAGATTGCTCGACCTCTTACGACTCTTCTTGGAAAAGACGTTCCATTAGACTTTAATTCTGATTGTGTTTCTTCTTTTGAACATCTCAAAAACGAACTTGTTTCGGCTCCTGTAATTTGCTCCCCGAATTGGGATCTTCCATTTGAAATAATGTGTGACGCTTCGAACTTTGCAGTTGGTGCTGTCTTAAGACAACGCATTAACAATATCCTTCACGTTATCTACTACGCTAGCATGACTCTAAATGATGCTAAACTTAACTACACAACCACTGAAAAAGAGCTTCTAGCGGTAGTTTTTGCTCTCGAAAAATTCGGACAATATTTGATAGGCTCACACATCACTGTTTACACGAACCATTCCGCTCTTCAATATCTTTTCGCTAAAAAGGACGCTAAGTCTCGCTTAATTCGTTGGCTCCTTTTATTACAAGAATTTGATCTTACAATCAAGGACAAAAAGGATCCAACAATGTCATATCCGATCACTTGTCTCGTCTTCCCAACGCACCATCGCATTTACCAATCAGTGAAAACTTTCCCGATGAACAATTTCTTTCTGTCTCGTTCGATCCATGGTATGCCGACATAGTGAACTATTTGGTCACTAAAGAAATTCCCTCATTTTGGTCGAAATAAGATAAATGTAAATTTCTTTTATAAGTCAAGTCTTCTATTGGGATGATTCGTACTTGTTTAAATATTGTTCCGACCAAATCATTCGACGGTGCATCTCGGATTGCAAAATCAAGAGTGTTCTCTCGTTTTGTCAAGATCAAGCATGCGTTGGACATTTTGGTCCTCAAAAAACTGCTGAAAAAGTATTTCAATGTGGCTTCTACTGGCCCACTCTTTTCAATGACTCGTTCGAATTTTGCAAAACTTGTGATCGATGCCAAATGCTTGGAAGAATTTCTTGATGAAATATGATGCCTCTAAACCCCATTCTTACGATCGAAATCTTTGATGTTTGGGGGATCGATTTTATGAGATCTTTTCCTAATTCTTTTGGAAATTTGTATATTCTTCTCGCTGTTGACTATGTCTCAAAATGGGTCGAAGCCGTTCCATGTAAAACCAACGACCATAGAATTGTTGTGAAATTCCTTAATAAAAACATTTTTTCAAGGTTCGGAACACCTCGCACAATAATCAGTGATAACGGAAACCATTTTTGCAATCGTTCTTTTGAAACTTTAATGAGGAAATATGCGATAACCCATAAGTTATCCACTCCGTATCACCCTCAAACTTGTGGCCAAGTTGAAGTTTCAAATCGTCAAATAAAAAAAATCTTGGAAAAAACTATTAACAAAAATAAAAAAGATTGGTCTTAGAAATTCACCGAAGCGCTTTGGGCTTATCGTGCTGCTTTTAAAACTAACCTTGGGATATCCCCATTTCATTTAGTTTACGGGAAAGCTTGCCATTTACCAGTTGAAATCGAACACAAAGCGTTGTGGGCAATAAAGAACTTAAACTTTGAGCTTGATAAAGCTGGCGAAAACCGAAAACTACAACTCAACGAACTAGATGAACTTAGGAACGATGCGTATAAAAACGAAAAGATTTACAAAGAAAGGACAAAGGTTTTTCATGACAAGTCGATCCTACGAAAAACATTTTCGCCTAACCAAAATGTTCTTTTATATGACTAGACTTCACTTATTCCCTGGGAAACTAAAATCGAGATGGACCGGACCATTTGTAGTACGAACTGTTTTTCCACACGGTGCTATAGAAATACAAAACCCCAGGGATGGATCAATTTTCAAAGTCAATGGTCATTGTTTGAAACATTTCTTGGAATTGCCAAGTAACCAAGAGGAGGAGCTCATGATTCTTCATGAGCCAAGCTACGTCTAGTAAGAAATGTTAACCCTCTTTTGTAAATATGTACATATTTTTTCCCGTTACACTCATTATATCGTGCATTGATTGTGGGGACACAGTCAAAATCATGTTTGGAGGGGAGTCTCATCTTCATTTTCATTTTTCATGGTTTATTTTTTTTTTGCAATTTCTTTCCCAAACTCAAAAATTATATTAAAAAAATCTCAAAACAAATTTTTTTCATTTTAGCATCTTGATTTATTTTTGAAGAAACACCATGGGATAAGTACAAGTTTTGGTTATTAAATTGAAATCTTTGAAAATTTATTTGTCTTAACAAAAATAAAAATAAATTTTGATTACAAGTAACGATGGTTGAACTAGTATATAGGAAGGTTCATGGGTGATAATTATGAAGTATATCCTAATTGAAAATCTTTGTTTAAAAGAGTGGTTGATTTAAAATAAAGGCGATAATATTTTAAATCTTTTAAGTCAAGTGGTACTAAGATGATATTGTAAAAATCTATCTTTCTAAAAAAAAATTAAAAAAAATCTTGTTGTATATATGTATATATTTTATTAACACCTAGAGTCATGTGTTCACACACAAGTGCGTACACTCGCCATGCTCTGTACCCTTCTCATGTAAGCCTGAAAGGTAGTGCATGATCGATATATCTGGCCTTAGTTTATCTGAGTTAGGTGTACGTACATAAAAAAAATTCTTTCACTAATACCGCCTACAGTCGATAGGTGTACACACTTGTGTGTGAACTCGCCATGCTCTGTATTCCCCTCACATAAGCCCGAAAGGCAGTGCATGGGTTATATATCTGGCCTCAGTTTTCTGAGTTAGGCATATGTAAATATTGTTGATATCAATAAAAAATTTAAATAAGAGAGAGTAAGCAATTGAAATCCAAGAACTATTTTGACTTATTCCATTGACTTGTTATTCAAAAGATATGAAAATACCACTTTGAAAAACTTTGTATTGAACTAAGGATCTATTTCATAGTTCCATTATGTTATCAACCGAAACAACTAGCCAAACTAGAGTCTAATTGTGATGATTACTTAATTTTTGTTTGAATTTTGATGAGTAAAGGACATAAGTTTCTTGATAATGACTAGAACTTATATTTAACTTATCATGTCGATTTGAAAGTAAATTCTTCATTTGAAAATATTTTCAAAAACTTGCATCCATCTCTTGGTAAAAAATCTTGCATTTAGGAATTTCTCATGTTGCATTTGGATTTTGTGGGTAGTATCCGTTGAAAACCCTCACAAGACAACACTCATCCTACTAGGGACACCTAGAGGTTTAACGGCTTGTTGCATACGCTCAATGAAATCGTGTTTCCTACGAAAATGGATTTATCTTAGTTTTTTCTTTATTCGAGGACGAACAAAAAGATTAGGGGTGGGCATAAACCGCACCGCCAAACAGAAACCGCCCGCCCCAAATCGATGAAAAGGTGCGGAAAACCGCTCCGTATTATCTCTCTAAACCGAATATTGAAAACCGACCCGGCCCATTTCATTACGGTTCGGTTGCGGTTTGAAGGGTGAAACCGACCATATCAAACTGGACCGGATTGCTTTATATATAAAATTATATGCAACATTTTTATACAAGGTTTATTCAAAACCGGGCTCTGTTTTTTACCAAGTTTATTTAAAAAAATGCTTTGTCTACAGCCCAACCCATTTATTTCTGGAAATGATATGTTCGCTCTGCATTGCTGGCCCTTAACTGGCTTCATCTGCTTTTATATTCTTAAACTACTTATATTTTTTAATTTTTATTCACACCTGGGGCAGGCTACATCAGTATTCAGTATCTCAAACTCAAAGCCTCAAACAGTCAAACCCCACTTTCGTTTATTTTACAATTTACAGTAGTTGGCCCGCCGCCACATCCATTTCCCCCTTTTTCTCTCTAATAACCTAAGGAAGACGATCGCTGATTTATGCAAATTCTCTCTTTCCTTTGCTAATTTGTTGATCTTGGATTTCATCTTATTTTTCAAGTACAAACGAGGTAAATTTAAGTTAATATCTTGTTTAATAATTCTAATTTCTACAACTTATTATGCATTTTGTGCCGATCTGGTTGAGTGAATCTGGTTATTTCGTGAATCTGGTTGTAATAGTTGATTTTGATGTAATTAACTATTTCGTGAATCTGGTTATTTCGTGAATCTGGTTAACTTAAATTTTAACTTATTTAAAACTATATTATAGCCATAAGTAGTAAGTTTTGATGTATAACATTTCATCGGCAAAAGCAGTAAGTTATACATAAGTAACATAATCCATAAGTAGTAAGTTTCTCTGGTTCTTTAACTTAAGCAGTAAGAACCATATTCAAATCAAATGTCTCTTCCACTATTGAATAATAACTAAGTACAAACAACGAATAGTAAACACATACAAAAAAAAATCATGTGCAGGAAAGTTTAGTGAATGCATTCACCAAAAATATTCAAGATCTCTAAAATTTTAATGACTGGATAGTTAATATAAAACATACTTATGACAACACATGATCTTTTAATAGTTTTGATGAATGTAGAAGTATATAATTGTTAATGTTTAGTGCCTATTAATGTTTCGCACAACAAGCTGTAAAAACAAATTACAGTGATTGTTTTATCTTAGAAGTACAGTGGCATCTATAACCAAAAAATGATATAATTAGACTATTTTCTATTTGATACTTAGTACTAAATTACTAATCATGTATGAATTGTTTTCTGTAGAGTATGGAAGGAGTATAGGATTCACTGATCGAAATTGCTTCTATTACAAATACATCACCTTCGAAGATACCATTACAAGACTCGATTGCTATTGAAGTTCAATCTACCACTACAGCTCTACTTCGACCTGACGGTGATAGAAGGAATAGATCAGAAGTCTGGAATAACTTTAAAAAGATCAAAAATTCAGATGGCACAGAAATTTGTCCCACTCAAGCAAAATGCAACTATTGCCCAAAAGTTTATCAGTCTAATGCAAAGATCGGGACATCTTCCATGAGAACGCACATGCTTTATCAATGTAAGAAGTGTCCTATTTATTTGGCTAATAAACGGCAAAAAAATTCTATCATTTGATTCACTAGAAAATGGTGCAAAACTTGTGTGTGTTGAGTATAATAAGGATGTTAGCAGACTTTATTGCGTTAGAATGATAATTCGAGATGAGCTTCCTTTTAGTTTTATTGAGGGACAAGGATACATTGAGTTCATGAGAATAACACAACCCAAGTTTAATATACCATCCCGTAGGACAATTACAAGAGGGGTCTGGGAATTATATTTGGAGGAGAAAAATAATCTTAAATGTGCTTTGCTAAATAACGCACAACGTGTTTCTTTAACCACCGACACTTGGACATCAATAAAAAATGTCAATTATATTGTTCTTACTGCTCACTTTATTGATGATAATTGGACCCTACACAAAAGAATCCTTAACTTTCTTGTCATTGCAAATCATAAGGGTAAAACCATTGGGAAGTTAATGGAAAATTGTTTGATTTACTGGGGAATTGAAAAAGTTTTTACAATCATAGTTGACAATGCCAGTGCAAATCAAGTGGCTGTTGATTATATACGAGACAAGATTGGAAATTGGAAAAATTTAGTGTTGAATGGTTCCTTTTTACATATGAGATGTTGTTGTCATATTCTTAATTTGATTGTAAAAGATGGTATGGATGAGCTTGATAGTGCTATAGATGGAATTCGTAATTGTGTAAAATACACAAGGTCATCCCCTTCTAGGTTAGCCAAATTTAGAAGTTGTGCGGCTCAAGAGAAGATTGAGCATAAAGGTGGAATAGTTCCATTAGATGTTTGCACTAGGTGGAACTCAACATACTTCATGATAGATATTGCTTTGAAGTATAGATACGCATTTTCAAGGTTAGAAGATGAAGATAGTCAATTTGAGGGATATTTTTAAGAAAAAATCGGTGGTAAAAAACGAGAGGGGCCTCCAAAAAATGATGATTGGGATAAGGCAGCTCATTTAGTAAAGTTTCTAAAAATCTTCTATGATGCAACGTTGAAATTTAGTGGTACCAAATTCGTTACTGCAAATGAGCCACTACTTTGGATGTCCACTATCATGGGCGAACTAGATAAATGTGTACAAAGTGATGATTTGTTGTTAATGAGCATTAGAAATTCGATGAAAAAGAAATTCGATAAATATTGGTTGAAGCTTCATGATATGAACAAGATTCTTGTTATTGCTGTGGTTCTTGATCCACGATATAAGATGCTTTATCTTGAATATTTTTTTCCATGCATTAAACCTAATCCTATAATGGTGAAGTTGATGGTTGATGAAATCAAGTCAATGTTTCTTGACTTATATTATGAGTACTGTGACCTAGATCTCGTAGGTAGGCAAGCATCATTAGATGCCACAATGCCAAAGATAGATCATATTGTTGTATTAAATTGTGAAGAAGATAGTCATGCAGCTAACATGCAGAAATTCATGAGACTAAGACAAGAAAGAGATGTAGTTGTGATAAAGAATGAGGTTGATAAGTACTTGGTTGATGCTTCCGAAGATCCTTCGAATAAAAATTTTGAGCTACTTAAGGGTGGAAAGAAAATACTCACAGGTTTGTCTATTTTATTTTGCAAAACAAGTAGTGAATTAAATGATATTATACTTTGTTATTTATGCAATCATACTTATTTACAACACTAATGAATGAAACTGATTCAATTAAATCAGGTATCCAATTCTATCAAAAATAGCTAAAGATGTATTTGTTGTTCCTGCTTCAACAGTTGCATCTTAAACAGCTTTCAGTCTTGGTGCTCGAGTTGTTGATCCATTCAGAGCATCATTAACCTCAACAATGGTTGAAGCTTTAGTGTGTGCGAATGATTGGTTGAAAGCAGCTGGATTTTCATTTTATAAGGATCCTGCAAAAGATGAAATTGAGCTCTATGAGGAATTATAGAATGTGGAAAAAGGTAATTTTATGATATTTATTTTCTAGAATTTTATACATATTACTGCTAGATTTTCATTAAAATTGAAACTGCTAATTGTTAACTGTTAATTGCTACATTATCAATGATTCATATTTGTACAACTAAAACCTATAAATAATTTGTTTCGGTTTATGATTAATATTGTACTATGATTCACTCACTGGATATAAGTATTCATTCCCCCTTACATCGCAGCTGTCAATTGACTATCTTCATCTTCTAACCTTGAAAATGCGTATGTTGGAACTGCAACTCTAGAACTGATATCAGCAGTAATATGTATAAAATCAAAAATCCCAATTACATAGAAATAGTATAGACATATGTTTGCAGTAATACTATAGAAATGATATATATTTGCGTAGACATATGTTGGAACTGCAACTCTAGAACTGCACAGACATAAGAAAACTATTATTATTCAAAAATCAAAATGATTTATTTACTTTCTTTCATATTCAATATATTAATATGTGTCTTATGAATGCACGTACAGGGGTGTAAAAATGACACTGCAACTCTGAATTTTTTGTTACTTCTTGCTGGGTATGTCTATAAGAAGACTTTTATGCAATGTTTTGAAGATTTGAAGTTCGCTGTAGTTGATGGTATTTTGGTTTGGTACACTCGTGCTGGAAGTAAAATAAGAAGTTTTAATATTTGAAGTTTATGTAATTATGTAGTGAAGCAGTCAGGTATGAATGAATTGTATGCTAAAAGAAGTTTATGATGTAATTAAGTAATGAAGTATTATACTATTATGTAGTCAGCCACGTATTGAATTGTATGCTGGAAGTACTTACTTACATATATATATATATATATATATATTTGAAAAAGCAATGCATGTGATTACTGATGAGTAGTTGTTTATTTGAAATGAATGTTTCAAAATTAGTATACCAGGGTTTGTTTAGTAAACTTGAATGTGCAAACTGCAAAGATATAAAATCAAACCGGACCGAAACCGTAACATATGCGTTTTTAACCGAACCGAAACCGGACCGTAATGAAATATAACATTACGGTCTTTATCTTTAGCTAATCGTTTGTTACGGTCCGAAAACGGTTTGAGCTTCAAACCGGACCACACCGACCCGTGCCCACCCCTAAAACACATAAGTGTGGGGGTATTTGATGTACACGTAAATGTACATATATTTACATCCATATTTAATCTATTTTATTTATAAATTTCATAATTGGGTATTTTTACATGTTTAAAACAAAATTTCAAAAATGCTTTCAAGTCATTATTCATACATCAATTTGGGGATAAAATGGTAATTTTGTGCACGAATTAATTTTAAGAATATTTATTTGCACATTTTCTTTTTAATTATAGGAATTTTGGATGAAAATTTGAAGGTGTCTCATGGAAATATGCATGCACAAGGATGGAAACAAAGGAATGAAGATAGAAATAATTCAAACTCATGCATCATGGAGGACCCCACCTATCCATTTACCTTAATCTACAATTAGAAGCTAATGCACAAGTTAGTGGAGGTTAAAGTTTCATGCATATTTGATGATGGATTAATTAGAGACTAATGATTACTTGGTGGCCACTACTTAAGGGGTATTTTTGGAAGCCCCCTAAAATATGGATTAAGGTTTTGTGCATGTATAAATAGCCTTTTTATGTTCATGTAATGGATCTTCTTTCAATTACTTAGGAAATTAGCATGCAAGTTGTAGCCTCTAAGTTATATGAAATAAAAATGGCTTCCTAAGCCTCTTGTTCTTTTACTTGTTCCCATTTTATTTTCTTGTTTATTTTTGTTTACATGCTCTTTCATTTCAAGTTAGTAGCTTAGTTTTTTCTTTTATGCAACTAGTTTAGATCTTTTTTTTATTCTAATTAGCTCTTATCTTCTTTGATTTTTTTAAATGTTGAAATTTACATGTGTTGATTTGATAACACAAATGAGTAGGTAAACCCCTTCAATTTAGGGGTAATGAAGCTCTCTAAAAGTATGTAAATTCAACATATCTTATCATTTATGATCTCTTTTTAATGCTTCATGAAAGTGAATGTTGATGTAAGTTTATAAAATGGAATTTGATAGCCTATGTTGTAACCACAAATAGGCTATGCTTACTCCACATAAACACAATTTACATCATCGTTCTAATCGATTTTTGATTGTGGAATTAAAGTAGAAACAAAATTTGATGATATATGTTACTAAATACAATAGTAAATAGATCATACTTAAAATAGCTTTTGCTTTGACTTCATTTTCATTGAAATTGATAAGTGGTTTTATGTATTGTATTATAGTTTGATGGTTTAAGTTATGTTAACTAATAACATCAATAAACCATAATTATGATAAATACATCACTAATTCCATTTAAGATCAAAATGGAGAGATCATAGATTATTTTTTGAGTTGATTTACAAAAATATGAGAGTGGATTTGCCTCTAAATTGTTTTCTAATCTCATATTTTGAATCACTTTTGTTTTAGCTAGTTTTAAATTTTTTAGCTTAAAAACAATCACAACTTCAATCCTTGGTTTAATTTGATTGAATATGAATTTTAAATCTATATAATTCCCTGCGGATCGACCCGTATTCGCCACGTACTAAAATTGTACGTCGTGCGCTTGCGGTAATTTTTAATTCAAATTTATCGGCTATTTTCTAATTCGATGGAAAATTAGTCGTTAAACAAAAGACTTGGATTTTTCTAAGTGGAAACGCTGCCAATTCAAGGTCTGACCAAAGAATCACAAAATTCTCTTTGTAAATTGGCTTTGTTAGCTAGGAGTAATCAATAAAAAGTTACACAGTTGATGCAGGTTAATGATTTGTTGAACCACTGTAAAACTTTGTGTTCATTTTCTTATTTCTCCCTTCGATTTCATTAATTTTAAATTTATTTCGACAGTTTCTATCGATTTGGGGTGTTAGTCCAAAATAAAGCTAGCACACGTTTATCATTAGTTTTAAATTGTATTGGAGGAAAAAAACAAGCTACAATTTGATACATTCAATTTTTGTTTACTCTTAATATAAAACAAGTTTATTTTCTTCACTTTTCCGGACATCAAAGGTTGTTCTTTTTTTATCAATGAAAAACGAATATCTGTTTGTTGTACTTCTTGACTTATATGTTTCTTGCACTATTCTCTAATAATTTTCAATATGGACCAATAAAGTTTTTATTCTTTGTTGTTTGGTAAAATGGAGTTGTTAACCCAAAAAATAGATCAACACCCTTGTTTGAGTATGAAAGCACCAGCCCTGTTCTGATAGAGCAATAACACAGATAATAGGTATAGAAAAAGACAGTAAAAGAAAGAAGACAAGGAATTTTTATAGTGGTTCGGCTGTTAATGAAGCCTACGTCCACTTTATAGTTTTATTATAGACTGATTGCTGTTACAAGTAGTATTTGGTTACAAGGCTTTTGATTATCCTTAGCTATATTGAATCCCCAGAGTTGGAATCCACTGGAGAATCACAGTGAATCACTTTGGAGATTGTTGTAAGGGAAGTAGAGTGTGAAGAAAGTTTCCAGCAGAGCTTCAGCGACCAGTCCGAAGAAGATCATGTTTATGTTGCAGGCAGGACGGTATTTATAGACATCGGAGAGCCTCTGGACCGAACCCGCTTGTCAGTCACTTGCGGATGGACACAGAACGACCTAAAGGAGTTTATCTTGCGACCCGAGCCAAAACCATGGATCGCTAGTGATCCATGGACTTAGCTCGCGCCCGAGCTAATTGCCTAGCTCATATCTCATTTCTTCGCCTAGCTTGCTCGTTTAAGAACCATGGACAAGTATGGATCTCTAGCGATCCATACACTTAGCATATTTTCTTGCTTTGCCTCTTTTGTCCTCTTTGCTTCCATGTGTCATAGTGAACCATCATGTTGCATGGATCACAGGCGATCCATAGAGTATGGATTGCTGGCGATCCAAGTACTTGGATTATTTTTTGAGTTTGAAGTTTGGAATGCTTTCATGGCCTTGTATCGACGTTGTTCGTGTAGTCTCGTTGTACGTTGCTCCGTTGCGATGACGATCTTCTGGCTGGTTGTGCTTAGCTGCTGGTTGGACTGAACGGACTCGGGTCTCTTGGTTTAATCAAATTCAATCGATGCTTTAGTAATATGAGTCGGCTCTCTTCAGCTTGTTGCTTTATCCCTTTTGGCTGAGTTCCGAGCCATTCTAACTGTATCATCTTATTCCGCCTTCTATTGGATCCTGCTGGGTTAAAAACCCGAATAACATTTTCCCCCAGAGTACGTTTTCATGGGAGACAAGGCGTGCTCTGGAAGTTATCGCTTTTAAC
Source organism: Allium fistulosum (assembly GCA_030737815.1). NCBI lineage: Eukaryota > Viridiplantae > Streptophyta > Magnoliopsida > Asparagales > Amaryllidaceae > Allium > Allium fistulosum. The sequence goes on from CM060908.1 coordinate 943,723,319, forward strand.
ATCTGCTCGTCGAATTTCAAGTAATCGTATTAGAGTTTTGCGGGTACATAGCAGGTTACACTGTTGATCGCTTAGTTTTGGTCTCTTCTGATACTACTTGTCATAATGGATCAAACTTCTCTTCATAGTCTCTTGGTATTACTTGAAGTGGTAGGAGGATTTCATGGTGCAAATTTTGAGACAATGGGCAATTCTATGGATCGCTAGCGATCCATGACTGATGGATCACTGGCGACCCGAGCACTTAGAATTTTTTTCCTTTATTGTTTTTTAGTTACCTATATATCCATTCGAGCCGAGCTTCCTCTTTACTTTTACACGACCCGAACTACTTTCTTTGTGCGATCTGAAGGTTTCCAACGATTTGACCTAGCTTGTTCGACCCATTCCAGTGCTTCCTGGGATCCATCCTTGTCCAAGATTTCCACCATGATTTCATTTTGTGCCACCGTCATCGGAGCATTGCTGCCTCCTCGGTTCATCTCTAACTGAAACCCTAGCTAGCTTGCACCTTGAATCGCCTCCGACCTATCATTAGATCGTCGTTGACCTGATTCCTAGCTTGCCACCAGCTTGTCTTTGGATTACTGATTTAAGTCTTCGACCAATTTCATGTTTAGAGTTTAATCCAAGGTGGGTCTACTATCATAGTGTTCGTTTAACAATTTGTTGATGAGGTCGCGTTTGTGATGTTGATCGTGAGAAGTTTGAGTTGATTGCGGTCTAATGGAGGAAGATAGTAAATCGAGTCTTGAGTTTCTCCCGAAAAAACATTCGGACCTTGGCCCAGTGCTTGACACATTTTGCTATCTTCGTCCATTAGGCCATAATTGACTTGTGCCAAGTTCCGTAGCTGATACTACACAACACATCGCTAATTGGTCCCGACTCTTTCGAAGGATTTGGACTTATATTGCTTGCTTGTTGCATGCTCGGTGTCCCTGTAGTGAGAAGAATTTTATGCATCGCTTCAGACAACGGATCCGTTATCGATCGTTGATCGATAATGGGTAAGCGTAGAGGAAGTAAAAACAAATGGAAACGATGCGGGAACCTCTTTTCCTTTTCCACTGCAAGCAAACTATCTACACATGATTGAGTATTTGTAGTATTTTAGACATCGAGCTTACCCCCTATAGACAACACGTTGCACTTGCCTCGGTACACACTTGAAATTCGTTGCGTGGGCATGAATCGGTATCTCTTTGGAATTCAAGTGTTGTTGGGGAAATTATTAATTTAGAAAAAAACCACCAGATCGTTTTGAATGCGAGTTCCATTGTTTTAGAATGAAGCACCCATCTTCGCGCCGTAAATCGAGTGGAGGAAGTCCATCACTTTTGTTAGCCGAGTCGTCATCCGTTGCCCTTTCTCCTTCCACTTCATAGGCAGAATACGACCAGTTGGTCCCGGTTGGTCCGGTCTTGGATCAAACGCCTCCTAACATTAGAGTTCTACTCAACCCACTAGAGAGAGCTTCTTCGGTGGTTTCCACTAAAGTTCTGCACAATATCTATATACAACATGGTATACCAAAGGAGGACGTACGTCTATCGGTGAAGAAGGAGTTTGCTTACATGCCTCCCCCGGGATATACCGCTTTCCATCGGTATATGTGCCTGAATGGAGCCGTGCCTCCTTTTAACAACTTTCTGCATGAGACTCTTTCAAACTTAGGCATTGCCCCATTCCAGATTCATCCCAACGGCTATGCCATCTTGACTTGCTTGTATGTTCTTTTCATGCGGACGTTTAACCACGTTCCAAGCTTTGACGAGTTGCAGTACTTTTTATCGTTCAAAAGGAGGGATAAATGTCCATCCTTGATCGTAATTGAAGCTCAGAGGAACCGAAAAACCATTTTGCATCTACAGAGCAACTTGTACCGGTTCAAGACGTGGTATTTCTTCATTAGGGCCCCGAGGGGTTTAAGCGTCTTTGAACGACAGGGGGCAAGTTCCTTTTCATACTTATCGAGTTCCGACGCGTTGCTATGGAGTTTCTAACAAGCCGTATACTTCTTGTAGTAATCCCAAGGCCAAATAGGGACGTGTCTCTTGATGAATTTTTTTGGACCCTAAAGGCTATTGATGTTGAAGGAAGGTCCGTCAAAGTCTTGCTGACCAATGAGAACTTTCTCCGATACGGATTGCTGCATCCAAGGAGGACTGCTGTTCAAGTTGAGGTCCCTTCCCCTCCTCGGTCCAAGGTTCACATACGATCTACTTCTTCTTGCAGTTCTGAAGAAGGTGCTTCTCAAGAGAGAGAGAGGGCTCGTCCAAAGAATCAGCTGAAGAGGCCCATGGAGAGATGTTACCGCAATTGGAGTTAGCGGACTGGTCAGAATGCCTCCGATCCCGGAAGAGGGAGAAGAAGAGTTCCAACAAAGCAAAGGCAAGGCTGCAATGGGCTTAGATAAAGAGGAGGGGGAACTTGAGAGTAGTAGCGATGAGTCCACTTCCAGTGATGACTTCTATGTAGAATCCGACGATGGGGATTCATAATCGTGCGATGAGACTCCAGGCATGAGTCCCATCCTTTCGCGCTCTCCTCCTCCAAATGAGAGCGATAAAGACAACGCCCTAGAAATCATAGAGCATTAGGATTCCCCAAGTAAAGATGTTGGCGCGGAGTTCAGAGATTTGAGCGATGTCTACATCGATTTCAACGCGCTTATGAGGGAAGATTTTAAATTTGCGGAAGTGCCCCCCCGTTTGGGCAGTACTGTGCTCGAAGTTAGTCCAATGTTGGCCACGACGGTCGCCCGATCCGGTTCATGACGACGCTTTAGGCCTTTCCCCGAAACACAATACACATCTCATTAGGATTATACTCACTTTCTTACATTCTTTCCGTGCCTATTTTATTTCTAAAACCTTTTATTTATGCTTTGTGCCAGGTATGATGAGAGACGTAGCCTCTATGATGACTTTGAAGAATTCACTGACTCCCAACGCTGGTCTAAGCGTCCTTCCGGTCGTTATCAGCCCCAAGAAACGGAGGGAAGTACAGAAGGAGGAAGGAACTGGAGGCTGAAGCCTGTCGCTAAGACGAAAGAGATCGGAGCCGGTCATACAAAGTCAGGTATGAGAAAAGGAGGTCTTTTGATGAGAGGTAGGAGCCATCGAAGAGATCAAAGTTCGACCACCATTCGCATTCTTCGAAACAACAGGTTTTCTCTCTGATGCGCTCCTCAACGGGTCAAGAAATCCCTGTCACTTCTCCTCCTGCTCCGCATTCAATTTGCATCCTTCAGTTGTGCTTGCCCCTAATGCTTCGTGTCCCTACCGAAGGCCTGCCTATATTCTTCCTTCGGGCCCTCCTAACCTTAAGGCAGTGCTCCCCGGATGGTTCTTGAGGGGAGTTAAGTTTGACCGCGACCTACACCCGGTTCGCAAAGATTCGTACATGCCACACCTTCAGGCTATTCAACACGATTTAGACCAGGCTGAAGGGTGGGAAAAATTATGTAAGTAGCTAGTAGACATCAATCACAATAACTACTAGGAAATCCTCTCTTTCGAGTTAGAGAAGGATGATTTTGAAAAAGCGTTGTCGGAACGCGATGCCAAAATTAAACTGCTGGAGGAGGAGAAAGCAGCGGCACTGCAAGAGGGCAAGAGGAGCACCGACTTGCTAAATGAAGTGAAAGAGACTCACGCCAGAATTGAGATCGTCTATAGGGATGAGATAAAAAAAGGCTCATGTCGAAGAGAAAAAATTAAAAGGAGAAGTGGCTGCTTGTAACGCAACGATTGAAGCCTAGAAGAAAACTATCTCTAACCATGACCTTATCGTCGAGGGGCACAATAAGACTATCTTTGATTAGGCTGCGACGATCGCCCAACTGCAGGACCAAGTTGCACAGCTTAGCGCTGACAAATCTCGCGTTGAGGTCGAAAAGGCATCCGTTACTATGGATTATCTGGAGCTTTAAAACAATTTTACGAGTCGAGAGAGATAAAGATGCCGTTGATGCTGCCATGACAGCTGCCGTCGGTGCACTCACTTTTCATTTCCGGTGCTGGCGGACCATCGGAGCAGCTCCACGACCTGCCAACAAGTTTAGTGCTTGAGACTTTTCCTCGGGTAGTGCGCCGAAAGAAGGCGAAGGCGATGAGTATGAAGTTGACATTCTTGACCATTCCCCCGGTGCAGGTAATGTTCTTGTTTCCTCTGAGTTCGGGAGCTTCCATCTTACGCTGCAGGAGCAGGAAGAATTTAACGCTTTCATTTTTGATCTTATAGGTTCATCTACCTTTTCTTTTGATGTGCCAGCTTCCTCGGTGCCCGGACCTACTGCTATTTCCACAGCCTCCGTGCTTGTTTCTGTTCCTGTTTCCATTTCCGTGTCTGGCTCACAGCCGGGGCCAAAGTTCAAAAAGATAGCCGCGCTTCATGGTTTGGATGACCCTTCTATGTCTTTGGAAGGTGACATGATAGCGGTAGAGGCTAAAGAGCAGGAAGTTCAAACGGAGCAGCCTCGTAAGACTCAACATGAATTGACCGCTATCAAGAAGGAGAAGGTTGACGCGATCAAAGCCTCGAAGAGTTCCCGTAAATCACAGAAGTGCAAAGCAAAGGGAGAATCTTCTGAAAAGGTGCCGGAGTAAGGGGAGGACATTGCCATCGAGGAATTTGTTGATATCACCGGCAGCGACACCACTCCCGGGACGAGGCAGAAACTGCAAACGAAGGGTGGAAAGGGGAGCGGTGGAAGGAAGCGGTGATGAGCCTGTGTGAAGACCGATCTGATTTTGGTTCTTTTTGGGTCATTTTGTTCAAGTGCAGAGTCCACACTTAGTGTTTTTGTCATGGAGTCTGTATTTTCTTTTTGTTGGTCGGTGTTGTGTGGGTATGGCCCCTACGTTTTGACCCTGTGTAAAGAAAATTATAAGCAATGCATTGATATTTTGACTGTACTCTTATTTTTCTATTCGTATGTGCTCTGTGCACTTGTGCTTGTTTTGTTTACACTTATCCAATTTTTTTGATTGCCGCCAAAATTTTATTTGGAGCAACCACTCTTTGTTTGGAGTAACAGAACTTGTGAACCTATTGTTTTCAACTGTTTTTATCTAAGTTGTTTTTATTTAAGTACCGCTGTATGCCCCCAGTTCATAGGGTTGTTTACCTCAAACAACCGACAACTTATAGTTTGGATAATTTTCATATTAAACTTGAAATATGGCTAAGTTATAGCCTGACTTTTCTTCTTTCGGAAGTTTTGCAACTTTAGCATTTAATCCAAGTTTCTTGTAATATTCTGGTAAGTATGCAATATATGTTTGTCTGCTAGGAACACATTGCATGGGTTAACTAAGGGCAGTTAATCATTAAGTGTCGACAGTTGAAACTTTCCCGTTGGTTTGTAGCACTCCAATTTTATTGGAGTTGTGTCCATTATTCCCAATCATAGAAGTAGTTGGCGCCGGTTATGAGATGCATGGTGTTCGGGATCGACATGGCCCATCGATCCGGTTTTGATGCTCCTCAACGCTACCTATCTTCGGGTAACGTGAGGAGTTTATGCTTTAGGGGCATGCTTTTTTGGCAATGTTCCTCGGTGTTGCCTATCTTAGAGCAATGTCGAGGAGTTGGTGCACGGCTTACGGGCGCGCGGCTTTTGATATTCCTCTGCGTTGCCTATCTTTGGGCAACGTGAGGAGTTTAAGTTTTTCAAGAGTTAGTGCGCCGCTTACGAAATGCACGGCTATCTTTTGGTACTCCTCGGCGTTGCCTATCTTCGGGCTACACGAGGAGCGTATGTTTTGGCACGGCTTTTGGTACTCCTCAATGTTGCCCATCTTCGGGCAATGTGAGGAGCGTATATTTTGGTGCGGCTTATGAAATGCGCGGCTTTTGGTACTCCTCGACGTTGTCTATTTTCGGGCAACGCGAGGAGTGTAATTTTGTGCCTTCCTGATGTTATCGGAGCAACATCGGTTTTTAGAAGGCAAGGATCGGGTTTCGCTGACGTAGTGGTTTGAGTCAATTTGCTTCCGTCGACCTGGTGGGTGGTTATTATGAACACAGTTTTGTCGATTCAAAGGGCGAATCAGATTTTATTAAGGAAAGAAGGGCAGAATTTTTTGCCTATTTACATTGTCCTCGGCATTCCAGGACAGCTTATTTGCTGAAAAATAAAGAGTACATAAAGTAGTTTTCAAATGAAGTAACGGCGGAGTGATTCGCTATTCCATGCCCTGGGAATTTGAATTCCGTTGATGGTTGTTAGCTTGAAAGTTCCATCTCTTAGCTTTTGATTGATGCGTACGGTCCTTCCCAGTTTGGTCCGAAGGCCCCCAGAACGGGGTAGACTCGCTTAAGCATAAGATCTCCCACTTCAAAGGTTTGGTTGCGGACTTTGGAATTGAAGTCTCGTGCGATCCTTTTTTGGTGGGCGGCAGTTCTCAGCTTAGCTTCTTCCCTTCTTTCATCAATCATATCTAGCAATTCGAGTAGGAGCTGCTCATTTTGCTTTTGGTTAAAATTTTGCCTTCGGTGCGAGGGGACTTCTAATTCAATAGGGATCATTGCTTCCATGCCGTATGCCAGAGCGAATGGAGTGTGGCCGGTTGCCGCTTTGTGGGTGGTTCAGTAAGCCCATAGTGGGAGTGGAAGTTCATCGACCCAGTTTCCCTTGGCTTTAGTTAGTCGCTTTTTGATGGTAGATTTGATGATCTTGTTTATTGCTTCCACTTACCTGTTTACTTGCGGATGAGCTACTACTGAGAAACTTTTCTCAATTCGGAAGCGTTTGCAGAAGTCTTTGAACTCGGCGCTTTCGAATTGGGTTCCATTGACAATGATAATTTTTTGTGGCACACTAAACCTGCAAATAATGTTTTTAGTAACAAAGTTAATGACTTTCTTTGTGGTTATGGTGGCCAGCGGTTCCGCTTCGGCCCATTTTGTGAAATAATCTACGGCAACTATAGCATATTTGGCTCCTCCTTTTGCTATCGGTAGGACGCCAATCAAGTCTATTCCTCGTATTGCGAATGGCTACGGGTAGACCATATGCGTTAACTCTATTGAAGGAGTTCTTTTAATTTTGTTGAATCTTTGGCAGCGATCACATCTTCTGGTGTAGTCTGCAACATCGCGGTTTATTGTTGGCCAGAAGTACCTTTATTGGAGGAATTTCTTCGCCAGGGTTTGCTCCCTAGTGTGGTTTCCACATTCTCCTTCATGCACTTTCTTTAGGCTTCGTCGAGCTTCGTCATCGGACACACACCTTAGGAGGGGTGTCGAGAATCCCCTTCGGTAGAGTACTCCATCTTGTATCATGAATAGCGGTGCCTTTCGAAGAAGCTTTTTCCGTTGATTTCGGCCTGTCGGAAGAGTTCCTATAAGTAAATATTTCTTTATTGGTGTCATCCACGTATCTGGTTCGACAGTGGTCTCGAGGATCCAGTCGATGTCCATTTCGTCTATGCTTAAGTTGGTTAGAGTCTAAACTGGGACTAACCCCAATAACTAAGCTTCTTCGAAACTCGCTAGTTTAGCCAAATAATCTGCCTTAGTGTTTTTCTCCCGTGGTATGTGAGTTATAGTGTAGTGTTCGATGTCACTTGGTAGTTCTTGTACTTTGGACACGTACGGGGAAAGATTCTCTCCACGAGCCTAGTACTCCCTTTTTACTTGACAGATGACCAGTTGGGAGTCATTATATATGTGAATAGATTTTATCTTTGAGTTCTTTCATAGTTTTCAGTCCAGCAATCAGTGCTTCGTATTCCGCTTCGTTGTTTGTAGCAGGGAACTCCAAGCGCAAAGCATAGCTAATGGCTCGCCCTTCGATGGTTTCAAGCACGGCTCCTGCTCCCAAACGGAGGTTGTTAGATGCGCCGTCAACAAAGAGCTTCCATTGCATGTCTACTTCCAGTTGAACTTCTTCCTCGTTATCCCGTATAGTAAATTCGGCGATGAAGTCGGCTGACGCTTTCCCATTGATGACTTTCCTTGGGTGGTATGTGATATTATATTCACTCAATTCTATATTCAACTTGAGTAGTCTTCCGGAAGTTTCCGATAGATATAACACTCGCTTCAGGGGCTGGTCAGTCAACACTTTAATTGGATAAGCCTGAAAGTACGGCCGTAACTTCCTAGATGCGATTAAGAGGCAATACGCTAGCTTTTCCAATTTTGGATAGTTTTTCTCTGCTCTAGTAAACCGCTTGCTAATGTAATACTCGGGTCGCTGGATTTTTGCTTCTTCACGCACCAGAGCGGCACTCAATGCATGAGGTAAGATCGCTAAGTAAATGAACAGGTCTTCTCCATCCACGAGCTTTGATAGGATTGGCGGAGCCTCCATGTGCCGCGCAGTTCTTCGAATGCTGTTTGACAAGCTTCACTCCATTCGAAGTTCTTCTTTCCTTTCTTCAGCGCATCGAAGAATGATATACACTTGTCGGTGGCTTTCGAGATAAATCGACTTAGCCCTGCAACCTTTCCATTCAAACTTACAGTTCCTTCTTATTGTTCGGAACTTGGACTTCTTGTAGTGCCATTATTTGTTTGGGATTTGCTTCGATGCCCCTGGCATTTACGACGAATCCTAGGAATTTCTCGGAGGCCACTCCAAAGTGACACTTGAGTGGATTGAGTTTCATTCCGTACTTTCAGAGTATTTCGAACATTTCAGCGAGGTTATCCAGGTGGTTAACAGCTGCTCGCAATTTGACTAACATGTCGTCCACATAAACTTCCATCATTTTCCCAATCTGACGCTTAAACATGGTATTTACCAACCATTGATAAGTTGCCCCTGTGTTCTTCAAACCAAATGGCATTACTCTCAGCAGTATAGACCCAAGTCGGTGATGAAGCTGGTGTTTTCTTGATCGGGTTTGTGCATCAGGATTTGGTTGTACCCGGAGTATACGTCCATGAATGATAACAGCTCATGTCCTGCCATTCCGTCCACGAGTTGGTCCATTCTAGAGAGAGGGAAGCTGTCTTTTGGGCAAGCTTTGTTTAAGTCAGAGTAGTCGATACAGGTTCACCACTTCCCATTGGACTTTTTGACTAAGACCGGATTAGATACCCACTCTGGATAGGTTGCATCACGGATAAAACCGTTAGCCATTAACTTGTCCACTTCTTCTTTTAGCGCCTTGGATCGTTGGGGACCTAAGCTGCGCCTTTTTCGCTTTGCTGGTGTGAACTTAGGGTCTATGTTGAGCGCGTGACATGCGATTTCTAAAGACACCCCACACATATCGGAATGCGTCTATGCGAATACATCCAAGTTTGCGTGGAGAAATTTAGTAAGCTCCATACGCATCTTGTTTCCAAGATACGATCCAATTTTCAAAACTATAGTTAGGTCGTCCATGTCGATAGGGACGGACACCGTCAATTCTGCCGACGCTGCCCGATCCTCTCCTGAGCTCTTCTTTCTAGGGCCTAAAGCCTTGTCGAATCGGCTATGGTCCCCAAACCAGGGGCGGCTCTGTAGTTTCTATTTGGAGGGTTCACAGATGTGGAGAGTTCTCCCCCACGTCCTTCGCTTTTCCTTTCTTCTGGATTCGCGTAATTCTACGATGTAACATTCTCTGGTAGCACACTGATCTCCTTTCACCACTCCGATTCCATTTGCAGTAAGGAACTTCATGGTTAGACACCATTGAGCCGGAGCTATTTTGAAATCTACTAGAGCGGGTCGCCTCAAGAAGGCGTTATATGCTGATATTTCATCCACAATTACAAAAGTCTGAATGAGGGTGACTCTTCGATCGCCCTCTCCAAGATCCACTTGCAGGTCGATTGTTCCCACAGGTTGCTTGGGCTTTCCAGTGAACCCTTGGATCTTTGTTTGACATGCAGACACGCTTTTCATGTTGATTTTCATCCGGTCAAAAGTACGTTTGAAAAGTATATTAACAGAACTGCCACTATCGACCAACACTCATCCAACTACGGTGGGTTTGATTCCTACCGTCACCACCAACGGATCGAGAGTTGAGCTTCGATCCCTTCGGTGTCTCTATTTCGGAACACTATATCATCACTCAAAACCTTTTGCAGCTTGACCGAAGTTTCATCATCTATTGTGAGACATGAGTCTTTCGGAGCATGTTTCAACGAACTCGCGTACCGTTCCATTTCTCCCCAACTCCTTTGCACGGGGGTGTGGTCCCCCATATATCGTTCCAATTATAAGCCTTTGGCCGGTTCGTTTTGACCCTTCATCGCTAGTTCCAGCTTGATTTCCTCGTTCTCTAGGAGGCTGAGGGGCCGTAGGTTGATTGGGGTTTTATGGCTTTCTCAACTGCTAGAGTTTATTGTCTCGGATCAACTCTTCAATGAGATTCATTAGGTGGCGGCACTCGTTTGTATTGTGGCTGTGTGTCTCGTGGAAGCGGTAGAATTTCCTTGAACGCTTTTGCTGCTCGGTTGCCTCCCTCTTGGGGGGTTTCTTGTATTCTTCAATTTCCTGTGTTGCCAGATAAATATTTTCCGGAGTGTCATTTAGGGAGGTATAATTTTCCTGTCTAAACTCTTTAAATCTTTTATTGCTTTCATTGCTATTTCTTTTATTGGAGTTCTGATTTTTCCTCTTTTGATTCCCGTCTTTCCCCGTGACTCCTTGAGCAGTTCCAGAACCGTGCGCGTTTTGATTCATTGCCACATCGCTCTGTCTGTGTTCATTGGTTGCACACTAGTAGACTTTCTTTCCAGCTTCTGCGCTTCCTCCAATCTTAAGTACTGACTTGCTTTACGATTGAAGTCATTCCTTGTGATAGGCTGCTTCATTTTAATCCATTTCCCGAATTCAGTCTTCGAGTGAATGGCATGGACTAACGCCATAAAAACCATGTCCTCATTGGGGTTGCTTACTTCCATCATCGCGGTATTGAACCGGTTCATAAAATATTTCAGCGACTCGTTGCGTCCCTGGAATAATCCGGATAGGGACATGACATCATTTGGCTGTGCGGTATGGAGCCTGAATTGGTCAAGAATTTTGTTACAAGTTGGTCAAAGGTAGAGAAAGATCTAGGGGGAAGTCCGGTGAACCACAGAGACGCGACTCCTTCTAGAAAGATAGGGAAGCATCGGCAACGAACAGCCTCTGGGGCGTTGGCTCCATCCATATACTAGCTATACTTGTACAGATGGTGTTTTGGGTTCTTCGTCCCGTCGTAGGATGGGATAGTTGGCATTGTGAATTTTTCCAGATACTTTTCATTCAAGATTTCATCGGTAAAGGGAGTCCGACTTGGAGCGAATCCCCATTCATCATCTCTTCGGTTTTTACTCTCGCTCATCAACCATTTGACCATGTCTGCTATGTATGCCTCTGATGTCCGGTAATCCTGAGGACGGCAGTCAGTCACTACACCAACTGTTTGGCATTGCAAACGGTCTTGGCGCATGGGTTGAAGCCTAGGCTCTCATGTCTTCGGGAGAGCCACTCCCCCGGGGCCCCGTTGGCTCGTAGTTGATCTGATTGGGGCATTTTGGACGTTCCTGGCATCATCGAACGCGTTGGCATTCTCTTCCAATTGATTGTCTTGCTTTCCATCTTCTAAATCAGAGAGATCCATAGCTATATCTTCTTGCGGGGTCTTAGCCCCTTGATCCAAGTTCAGAATTGGTTGCCTTGCGGCGGGTAGAGTATTCACATTTTCTTCCATATTATGTCCTATTGTCACCATTTTTTGTGGTTGTTTTCCGTTTCTTCTATGTAGACTAGAAATGGAGGAATTTTCTTGTTCTATAGCAGCCGCGGGTTCAAGCATAGTCCTTGGAGCAAAGTTTGACTGTAGGGTTAAGAGAGCGTTAAGCTTATCCATTAGAGCCTTTTGGCTACTTTCCATTTTTGGTTGATCACATTAACCATCTTATTCAACTCATCCCTGGTGATAACTTTGTGCTGGCTGGAGGATGCTAGCGCTTGATTTCCCAAGTTAGCACCATTTACTTCAGTTTGTTGGGGATTGGCATCTTCTCCAACTATCACTGCCCCTATGGACCATCCAGAGGCAATTCTTCTTCTTCCAAGAGCCATTGATTCAAGTAGAGAATCTTTCAAGCAAAGACCGTGGATCTAACTTCTGGACCTATGGGATCCAACGTAGACAGCTAGATTTGAATCCTAAGTTGGAGTTCTCGGTAAAAACACCAAAATGTTAATACAAAAAATGGATCAAAACCCTGGTTTGAGTATGAAAGCACCAGCCCTGTTCTGACAGAGCAATAACACAGATAATAGATATAGAAAAAGACAATAAAAGAAAGAAAACAAGGAATTTTTATAGTGGTTCGGCTGTTAATGAAGCCTGCGTCCACTTTATAGTTTTATTATAGACTGATTGCTGTTACAAGTAGTGTTTGGTTACAAGGCTTTTGATTATCCTTAGCTAGATTAAATCCCCAGAGTTGGAATCCACTGAAGAATCACAGTGAATCCCTATGGAGTTTGTTGTGAGGAAAGTATAGAGTGAAGAAAGTTTCTAGCAGAGCTTCAGCAACCAGTTCAAAGAAGATCCTGTTTATGTTGCAGGCAGGACGGTACTTATAGAGATCGGAGAGCCTCTGAACCAAACCCACGTGTTAGTCACTTGCAGATGGACACAGGACGGCATAAAGGAGTTTAGCCCGCGACCCGAGCCAAAACCATGGATCGCTAGCGATTCATAGACTTAGCTCGCGCGCGAGCTAATTGCTTAGCTCCTATCTCATTTCTTCGCTTAGCTAGCTCGTTGAAGATCCATGGACAAGTATGGATCGCCGGTGATCCATACACTTAGCATATTTTCTTGCTTTGCCTCTTTTGGCCTCTTTGCTTCCATGTGTCATAGCGAACCATCATGTTGCATGGATCGCAGGCGATCCATAGAGTATGGATCGCTGGCGATCCAAGTACTTGGATTATTTTTGGAGTTTGAAGTTTGAAATGCTTTCATGATCTTGTATCGACGTTGTTCGTGTAGTCTCGTTCCATGTTGCTACGTTTCGATGACGATCTTCTAGCCAGTTGTGCTTAACTGCTGGTTGGACTGAACGGACTATGGTCCCTTGGTATAATCAAATTCAATCGATGCTTTAGCAATATGCGTCGGCTCTCTTCAACTTGTTGCTTTATCCCTTATGGTTAAGTTTCGAACCATTCTGACCTTACCATCTTATTCCGTCTTCAATTGGATCATGCTGGGTTAAAACCCGGATAACAAGAGTCACACTGTCAGAAGGAATCGCAAAGGCTTATATATAATTTCATTTGTATCCATTTTCAGTATAATAATTTTGCCATGTTGATTTTTATTTGTTGGTTTAGTTTTTATTTATTTACTTATGAGGAAACTATTATTTACAGCAACTCAGAGAGTCTAGTGCTTGTTCACTGAAAAATAAAAAACATAAAAAGCAGAGTTCTCACATTTGAGGCATGGTGGGTGGTCTCTAAAACTGTTTAAATGCCTGACATCTAATTTGGAACTGTACTCTCTTTCACCTTTTTACTACTTTGAATTATGCAATCTGACTCACATTTGACCAAGTAGCCATATTAATTTAATTTGGAGTCCTTGTCATATTCTTCCAGTATTTTAGTGGATACTCCACAATTTTTTACAGTTGGAAACTCATGTATCCAGTACATACATAAAATTATATTCAAAGAATTTTCGAGGTTATTCAAACAACTTGACTTTTGTAGGAACGTTAAAAAATGCCTCTCAGATTGATTTGAAAGTACAAGTTTCAAATCAAAAAGGTTACCCGTAGGATATATACAATTTATGATTAGCATGTCAAGATCGTCCTTTTAGAAAGAAAGGATGAATCTATGCATGTGAAAATGGACGGATACTTGCAGGACATACACAAACTATACATTATAAGCGCATGTGGTCCAAAAGAAAACGATGACTTTCTTTTATCATTTTACTTCTCCAAGCTAATGTGGGTTCCCTAAGTAAGAGACATGACCTATATGTTTCAGACATATAGTTTAAGTTACAAATTACCATCTTAGCTAAATGGTTTGATGACAACAACTGACTGGATAGTAAATTTTTGATTCACTTAGAACTAGTGATCCTGGAACCTGTTGGAAACAAGAAAATCATATTATACACGTCTTATCATTATGCTAATTTCATTTCTTAGCTCAAAATAATATGTACAAAAAATAATAAAATGGGTCACAGCTAGAGCACACCATGAATATGACATGATTTATTTAAATTCGAATGACAAAGCCTCTAGCCTTGGTGCATTTTGTTCTTCAGGCAATAAACTATGAAAGGTCAAAAGAATAGCTAGCTAATAAGTGGCCATTATGCAACTCAAAGAACATCAATATCCAAGTGGATAGTAATTGTATGTATTAATTTATCGTCATTACTTAATTAACATAATTCTGCTCTGGTTTATTATTTATATGTGTTATTGGACACAGCTAAGTATCATTAAGCATCAAGTGCTGGATAAAGTTTTAAAGATCTTTACTAATACAGAGATGTAGCTTAATTAATTAATTATTCTAGCGGTGTTCTGACTAATGCCAGTATATATCTGTACCTTATAAAAAAAAAAAGCCCACGTCAAGGAACTGTATAATATTATAGCATTGCTTCAGTTAAGAGCATTCCACGCCACTGAACCAGCGTATTTTTTCCTATGGGTCAATAATTTCCTTTTCATCTCCTGTTATGACCAGAGATAAATGAAATATGGGTTAATGTTTTATTTTTCCCTAACTCATCCAGATGGTATGACTGGAGATTTTAAGTTTTATAATCATAGTAAAAGCATTAAGTTTAACTAAATTGTAACACAGCTAATTAAAAACTTTGATATACGAAAAAGCTTCTTAAAAAACATGTTTTAAATCACATATCTAAAATTATTTTCGACAAATTATTTTTTATTTTTATGAAAATTAAATCCAAACTTAATCGCATGTTTTTACGATCAAAACTTGTTTTTCTTTGAATTTTTCTTGAAAATTGCAAATATTTGCATTTCACGGCTGCATAGGAAGACACTTGTTTAAAATTAGATTGTAGCAAATCACGTTGGTGCCCTTTTCCAAAAGACACTGAAACTTTAAACTTAAATAAGGTTTTATTTTTATTTTTAGTGTAGAAGGAATTAAACTTATTTCATATATGGCTTCCCAGTGACGCACAATGATATTATGTGCCATCGTTCAAGCTGTGCTTGTACAGATATATTACTATCTAAAAGTCCGGAAAATATGTAGCTGAGTGCGCAGTTGGTCACAGTTTTCCATGGTTGCATGTGTTGTGCAGAAAATTGCACAAATGCGGAAAGACAATAAACAGGATCTAGATTTGTCAATTTGAACATCACTTAATCTAGCAGCAATTATTCTATTAGTCCAAATAAATAGCAAATAACTATAAAGAAGAAAAGAGACGCACAAAATTTATACTGTTCCACTATCATCGAGATAGTGTACGTTCAGTCCAAAGAAGAGAGATTTTATTCCACTTGAGAGAATTACAAGAGATTACAAAATAAGAGTTTACATGCCAAAGCCCCAATTAGGGATAACAAAAAAGAGACACTCTATCTGGAGATCGCTGACTGAATGTCAGGATGAGTTTACAATGAAGTCTACCCTCAATATATAGTCAATATAAATTCATGTGAGTCATCAATCAAATTACCAAAATATGGTAAGAAGATAATGGAGGCAAATTACAACTGTAACAAATCACGCAAACATAACAAGTAATTCACTCATTCCAAAGATGGAAGAAAATAATCCCAAAGCAATGCGATTACGAAGAAAGAAATAATATGCATATCTTTTGCATATATATTATTCCATAACGTGCGCATGCATAAATTTTCTTGCCATCTCATTCAAATGCAATCAAATTATTAATGCATTTCCATAATGAACAAACGTGATTACTTTCCCTTTTGAATATTTGTTTCCTTCTATTTGTGATTTTGTATCACCAAAATTTAACACTCCACCTTGATGCAAAATCACATATTTCCAACACTCCACCTCGAGTCAAATTCTCTTTTCAACATAAAACTCTTAAAATCAAACTCTACCTTCAACCAAAATCTCTTAACGAGATGGATACCAAAAATGAATACTTACCCAATGGGTTCCGGCAAGGCCACCCCCCATCACACCTTGCTAACGAGCTCAGACTATGTCCCCGCCCGCCAACAAAATGTTGCAAATATCCAAAATCAAAAGAAGGTAGATATCAAAATAATCTCAAAGCCACCAAGGCCAAAAAATTCTCTCAATCACCAATCAAATACAGAGCTAGAAAACAAAAGGCCAACATACATAACAAGGCTGATCCAAATCTCTGTATACAAGACAAATCTCTCTCCTTCCACATAGCTTATCTGCCAAACAATAAATTTCCCATGGAAATCAACATATGACTCTCACATCAACATCGAGCCATAAAGCAGATACAAGTTTCCAAATCCAGATGTCTCTTCAACACAGTAAACTCCTTATCATCAAATTTCCAAGACTGGAACACTCTTCTCTCTCAACATAATCTCCTCCACTCCATATTGCACAAAATCTCCTTTTTCCATCCAAATGAGTAATAGCATAATCACCACCAGATCTACCGCTCTTTCTAGAAGCCATTGATGCACAAATCTGAACAAATCGCCTAGCTCTGATACCAATCTGTTGTGCGGAAATTTCAATTGATTTGCACCAACTCCAAAAGCGCAGCGGAATACTGAAGCGCGGAAACAATCAAAACAAAGAATCTAGCTTGTCGATTAATTATCAACCGCCAATTCAATGAAAAATAATCACCAAAGAAAGAGAAACAGAAGAGTAGAGAACACAGAGATTTAACGTGGTTCGGCTAGATTGCCTACGTCCACAGACCCAACAACTATTCTTTATTTCACTGAAGAAAGAGAGTACAAAAGAGAGAGAGATTACAAAATTATAGGTAGCAAAGTGGAGAGACTAACCTATAATTACAAATTGAATAATCAATTTATCCAAAGACTTGTTTACGCTCAAAACCCCTAATTGATTGGCTGCAGAAATTAGGGTTTACTGAAGAAGAGGATAATGGTGGATGCTCTCTCACACTCACACAAATATGAAGATGAACTTCCTTCATTTAAATAGGCATGAAAATGAAGGATGCTTGGGGATGAAGAAAATTAATTTCCAGATTATGTTTGAAACCTTCTCGAATATCCATGATTTGATTTCTATGTAAATGGATAATAATAATCTTGGTTTCCATAATTTTCCTTGTTTGAATCAATCTCCATCAGCAATCTTTTCTTTCCCCATATAACAATTTTTTTGACTAATTAATTGGTTAGCAATTAATTAGTTTCCTTTCTCTAAAAGATATCACATATATCTTTCCTCTTTATCTTTCCATATGTTGCCTAATTAATTGATTGACTGAATCAATTAATTATTTTCTTGTCTTCTTTTGGAAAATATTTGAATCACATAAATTCAACACTCCACCTTGATTCAAATATAACAATCTCTCTACATCACCACATCTCGACAAATTGTTGGGTCTACGTCAACAAGCTCAATGTGAACTAGTTTGGGCAATATTGCCCAAAAAGAGCTTCCAAATCTTTCCTAAGCACAAGAAAGATAGTATGCACATCAACAAACAAAATGCATACGAGCAAATACCAAAATTCTTCGACAAATCCGATGTTGGAGACGAACATGTAGATACTAAGCTTCGAGAGACCATGGAGATTTGACAACGCGCTTCACCTTCTCCATTCCAAATTGAGTGAGGACATACTCAACATTATCTACTCCAATCTCCTCGACAAGAATTTTGCTAGACTTTCCTAAGTCAACATCAACAGACTCACCAACAAGCTCCACAACATTCAAAGCATAAGATGAAGAATCATCGCTACAAATATGCTTACAAATAGGGCCAACTGAACCAAAAGGCCTTTCCAGCAAGTGAGCTCCACCTAGAGTCTGAACCTCTGTATTCTTCTCATCAACCATGGTATCATCGGAAATACCAATATCTCTCCGAATATGGAAACAATCTGATGACTCCACATGTGTTTGGCAATTTTCCGTCCTCCCAGTATCATCACTTGATAGAGGCTCCACCTTCAACAAAGACCTCTCATCAAATATCGCATACATGCTAGTCACAATTCTCCTAGTTGTTTTACACCACAACCTATACCTCTTCACTCCTTCTTTATAGCCTAACAAAATGTGCTTGCTTTCTCTAGGCTTCAACTTATCATGTCTCTCATCTTCTAAATAAGCTGAACAACCAAACACTTTAAGGAATGAATAATCAACAGGCTCTCCTTTCCATATCTCTTCTGGGATCTTCATATCTATGGCAATAGAAGGTGTGCGGTTGATGAGAAATACTGCCATAGATATCGCTTCTGCCCAAAATCCCTCTTTTAGACCAGCAGTCGTTCTCAAGCTCATAGCTCTCTCCCACAATATCCGACACATGCTCTCCGCCACTCCATAACAATGTGACTCAACAGAAATAGAAAAATCTCTAATTACATGATCGGACGCACAATAGTTAGTGAATTCTTGTGACATAAATTCACTACTATTTCCAACTTTGAGAACCTTCAAACGCTTCCTCGACTACTTCTCAACCAAGGTCTTCCACTTACAAAATTGGGCAAATATTCCGTCTTTGGCCTTTAAAAAATAGACCCAGACCTTACGTGAGAAATCATCCACAAATAAGACGAAGTAACTGGCTCCACCAAAAGATGCAACTGGGGTGGGTCCCCGCACATAAGAATGAACATACTCTAGAAACTCTGTAGCTCTATGTCTTCCAACATCAAATGTGACATGCTTCTTATTCCTAACAGAACAATCTCCATAAGAGCTAGGCTTCAACTGACAAACATCATCAATCAACCCATGCTTCTTTAATACTTCAAGACTCTCCTCATCAACATGACCTAAACGAAGATGCCATAACTGAGTAGAATCTAGAATACTAGAATCAGTAGAAACTACCGACTCTTCTAAGACTGTCTCTCCATGAAGCACATAAATATCATTCACTCGCACCCCTTTCATCACTACCAAGGAACCCTTCGCCACTCTCAAATTCTCTTCATCTATTATTATCCTCATACCAAGTCTACTCAAAGCTCCAACTGATAACAAACTTCTACGCAGCATCAGAACATGTCTAACATCTGTGATAGTCCTAACAACACCATCATGCATCCTAAACCTCACACTTCCAACGCCCACAACATGACAAGATGTGTCATTCCCCATATGAACTGCTTCGCCATCAATCTTCTTGTAACTGACAAAACAGCTCCTATCTGGCGTCATATGACAAGAGGCTCCAGAATCAATCACCCAACTAGTATGCTCTAAAGGTGAAATACTGGCTGAAAATAATGATGTACTACTATCACTTCTATCCACATCTGATCTAACTACTGCCGCAGCTGAAGCTTTCTCCTTCTTCTCTCTCTTCTTTCTAAGAGCTGTACAATCTCGTATGAAATGCCCTTTCTTCTTACAATAATAGCAAGCACCACTTCTAGGACCCATGAAATGAGACCTACGCATATCTCTTATACCTCCAAGGTGCTTCTGACTTTTATCTCTTCCTCTAGATGAACGAAGTTGTTGCTGAAGAACAACGTCATTAGTCTTCACCTTCCATGTCCCTAAAACTCCTTTTCTAACATATTTGGTGATGCCATAATTTTTCATACCACTACTAAAAGAATTTTCCATTGATAACTAACACTACACCAAAACAGTCATTTGGCAACACTTTTTTTTTCATTTGGCGACACTTATATGGGTTGCATTTTAGTCTCGCTAATAAGTGTCGCTATCCAATATAAGTGTTACTGAAAATAAAAATTTACACTTTTGAATACGGCGACACTTATTTTCGTTGTAAGCCTTGGTTTAATTGGAGTTAATTGAAATATACCAGGGCAAAATTGTAATTGAATAGCATATCACGCTTAACCCTAGCCACGCTTATCCCTGGCCGCATTTTCCCCAAATCGTTTCCACTCACGTTCATTCTCCAATTCTCCAATTCGCATTTTCCCCAAATCGTTTCCACTGTTAAGTGCTAGAAATATCAATCTCTTAGAAACAAGATGAATTCTGAGGAAAACTGCCGGGACACAATGGATTGAAAATAGATGACCACGGAAGGTAGATGGAGCAACCTCTCCTAAAAAATCAGGTTATTATGCAATGTCATAGTTGGGGACCGCAACTTCTATTTCTTTATTCCCCCACTATCGTTGCTTTGCAATGGTTGCATTTCATCTACGTTATTTTGTGTATCATTTGTTTCGGCCATGAGATGATCAGATTTGTGATTTAGTTGAGCAACCCCTTATTTTGTTGGATTTCCTTGATAGTCTGTGGTCATCTTGGCCTTAGTTGCCTTATTATTACTTGTGTTGCAATCTTCAATGCCACTTCCGGTGGTTGATTGCAGATTCTGATGACCGCCTTTGTTGTTGTCTTGTTTTTCCTAAGTGGAGTGTTGAAAGTCCATAATGATTGTAGCTATTGTTCTACACATTTTTCAGATGTTGTTTCTTGGTTTTCAGTTGCGCTTGAAACTCCACTATTGACAGTAGATTGGTCCGTGTTTTTGTAAATTCAAAGATTTTTAACTAAGCATTGCCCTCTAGTGTACCCAAAGAATATACATGTATCACATTTTGATGGATGTCATTCATATTCCACGGTTTGTTTTATGATTTCCTCGTTATGCAATGATATGTTGATTAATTCTTTGAGAAATTATGAATCTGCAGTTATCTCAATAAGAACATGAGCATATTGGCAAGTGAATAACGGTGGTTATGGAAATGAATACTTCTTAATTCCATAAATTTAGACTTGCACTTGAAAACATTACCATATTGGCAAGCGATGCAAGAAGGTCTGTCTAGAGAGAGACCATCTCCCCATGATGATGGGTCTACCATCAAAGAAGATACACATTAAAATGCAGCTCCCTATTCTATTCTTGGTCTCTTCCCTACATCCGTGAGTTAAATTTAGAACTTATTTTAATTATGTGTGTTTTGATCTGTTAATCAATAAAGGCAATGTTCGAGGTTTGCTAAAACAAAGTTAACGAACAATTTTTAGCAGCACCTTTCTCATCATTTATAACAACAGATCCAAACAGTATAACACGTGTTAAATAGTTTCTGATATATATAAATAAAAAAGGGCACTAGAAAGAGATTATTGATGATGATGAGATAAAATTTAAAATTAATCGTCTAAAATCGTATGGATAGAAGGGACACCAAGAGTCAAGGAATGATAATAAATAAACAAGTTCGGCTATATATACACTGATATATAAACCAGGAATTACTGAAGCACCCACCATCAGCACACAAAATGACTGCTAAAACCATGAGCATGAAACTACTGATAGATAAAAGAGAGGAAAGAATACTGTTTGCTGAAGCAGGCAAAGGCGTAGTTGATTTTCTCTTCAGTTTGCTTGCACTGCCTCTAGGCAGCATCACAAATCTGCTAACCAAACAAAACATGTCTGGTTCTATTGGCAGTGTTTACGAAAGCATCCAAAACATGAACGCCGACTATTTTCACTTTCCGCCAGACGCCGAGAAAATCAAAAGGGACCTTCTTGATCCTACTGTACCCGTATATTATATGAAATCAACCTATTTATTTGCGGCGGAGAGAGTAGGGTTGCCTGGCAAATATTATCTATGTAGCAATCGCGGTTGTTTTGACCCTACTTATTTCACAGATGCTTATGATACTAGATGTGTAGCTTGCGACTGTCATATGGACATTGACTTGGAATTTATGTACTTCAACTGTAATGAAGGAATAGTGAAAAATACGATGATGTGTGCAGTTACGAATGATCTCACCATTATACCTATGTCTGGCGCCATATCCAGCATCTATATTCTGAATAAGCTAAACGTGGAAGATTTTGCTATGTTAGAAGAGCGTATAGTGAGTTTTGGACTCGACGAGGTTATGTATTTCTTCTTATTTCTCCTTTTATTCTGATGAAATGCTTGTGGGTTATCCTCCATTTTATTCTGATGAACCAATGACAACATGCCGCAAGGTAAAACAATTCCTTGTTCTGTTAACTTATAGGATACTAAGATCATCTGATTATACACTAAATATGATTGATATATTGATCATTGTTTACCATGTATTTAAGTCATAAATTTATAATGTAGTATCACCTTAAAAAAAACTAAGGCTGTGTCAGAAATGTAGTATCACCATGTATTTTATGCAATGTAGATCAAAGGCTTGGGACAAATGGTGCTGATGAAACTAACGTCTTCACATACCGATATCTGAATGAAAATTGATTTAAAATTGATTTTAAAAAAGTCATTGTTTTCTTGGCTGGTCATATGCAGGAGCATCCCTGGTTTAAAGGTGTTAAATGGGATAAATTATATGAAATGGAGGCTGCATTTATACCAGAGGTCAAGGATGAGCTGGATACTCAGAATTTTGAAAAGTTTGATGAAGTATGGTTTGATCAATGAAGCGGTTTAAGAACAAGTGATACGCCATATTACTAAGTTTTAAGGTGAATCCGGCCCTTGGAGAAAGATTTTGCTTTAGATGCAATGATTTATCCTATATAGCTAATGCTTGTCGAGACCCCACTAGATGCAATGATTTATCCTATACAATTGTTTGAAGAATCTTTACTCTTCCTTTGGCAATGCTAACGCGAGAAGCTCTATTGATGGGAATTGGGGGAATCTTAGTATAAATGATCACGGTTCCAGTTTGTATTAAAGTGTGTGAAATTAAAGTGGATTTAACTGGATAGTCTCTGGATGCAGAGAACAGAAGGGATTGAATTGTTGGAGGAGTTGTTCAAGCATTTTGGGGTGATCAACGAAGTTAATATTGGTAGCAATTATAAGAAGAAATTCGGTGATCCTTCTAATTATTTGGAGATGTTGATTCTTACTTGAACAGAAATGAAAGTGTTGTTGTGAAAAGAATTATTCGAATAGAGTGTTCGAGTATTCTTGCAATCAGAGTGAAGAAACTTTGGGGCTTTCAAATGAAAATCAGATGGAGTTTTTTCGTTCAGATCCTATGCTATTTGATCCTGAGATAATGATGCTGAATTCGAATTCCAAAGTGTCGAATTTTGTTTTTGAGGAAGTCATTCATTATTAGGATGATGTCCATAGTTTTATTCAAGAAAAGAATAAAAAACATTCACATAAATCTTGTAAGAAAGGGGGTCTGGAGATTGCTTTATCTAATTGTTTTGACAGTCTATATGCTCTAGATGATACTATCTTTTGCTCTAATCAGATACATGAAACATTGGATAATAATATTAAAACCAAATGCTTTGAAGACAAGGTGGATTCATACAAAAAACGTTTAATTCAGATGGTAAGAAGGAGGTTTTCATTCAAACAGAGGATTCCCAGATTGATGTTGATAACCGTTTGGCGACTTTTGAATGTTTTCAAACAGTGATGAACATAGGTGTTTTTATAGATTTGGATGGGTTCATTCAGAAATGTGTTTCAAATGCAAAGTATACTTATGATAAAAATTCGAATGGTGTTATGAATGATAACAATTGGTCCAGTAATGGTTCAGACATGCACACAATTTCTGATTCAACGTGTACAGGTAGGGAAAGTAGGGATTTTATTCATGATGATTCAGCTTTAATTGCTTTTCAACCTGTGTCAGTGGTATTACAAAGTGATGATGGTATGCATGCTGATGAATTACAGCATCCATCAAGTTGTTATACATATAATGTTTCTGAAATGGGGTCTTTGAATGTGGTTGATAAGTACACTGTTGATAAACATGAAGTTGATATGAAGAATGGGGTTAGATATGGGGATGTTGATTTCAAGGTTGACATGGAATTAAAGGAAAATGTTAATAATAACGTGCTTGATGTTGGGGATGTGAGATGCGGTTCTGTTTCAATTGATGGGGAGTTTTATTTGGAGGTGGGACCGACACCGTTACAAGATATTAACATAGATGTTGGAGAGAATAACATTTTTCATGGCATTGATATGGAAGTGGTCAAAGTTAATAAAAATATGAATGTTACTAACAAGGAGTGTAACTCAGTTTTTACTGGAAATGTTGGTCTTGAGAGTGGTGATGGGGTGGATGCTTCGGGTCAGAGTTCTTCATGTTCATCAACTGCTGGGGTCAGTGATTTTATTATTGGCAGCAAATTTTCTTCTTCAACTAAGAAATGTAGGCGTGGGAAACCTATTGTTGTGAGTGGGTCTGTTCATCAGAGTGCCCGGCTCCGTAGTTGTCATTCTCAGTCATTGGGTGAGTTACCTGATCCGAGTGCCATGAGTGGCACTACGAATTCATGCTCAGGTAAGGTTTCTGATTTGGGCAGCACATATTATTCGTATGCTTTAGGTAGTTTGTCTTACTCTTAGTTTTGTTAGTTAGCTAGAGATACCACTTTTGTTTTTTTTGATGTTGAATTAGATTCTGCTTATATTAGACGTAGGGAAATTGAGAGGGCTGGATTTGTTGGTTTATTAGGATTCAAGAATCTGCCTAAACAAGTAAACATTGCATGGAAGTCTGAGTATTCCTCTTTGTTCATAGCCGAACTTTTCAGCTGCTAACTTCAACAATGTATTGCTTTTGAAAGTTTTTTCAATAATGAAAATTGAGAAGCAGAGTGGGTTATTATATATAGATATATCAAATATAATAACAGTGGCACATGACATTACTTTTCAATCATTTATTTTGAACCAACAATCAAACACCTAAGCTTGTCAAATAATTATTAGGATTATTGATGTAGAAGTAGCCCTTACAACAATGACTCACTTAATTCCTATTCTACCACAATGTAGGTTAAATTAAGCTTTGAATTTATCTATTATCACTGTTTTTCCCTTAGATCGAAATTAGTATTGAAAACCAAGTTAGTATTTGTAGTTGGTCTTATCATGAATGCAGTTAAACATCATGCACTCCAATATCCATGAGATAAAGAAAAAACTGAGTCGAAACTGAGTCGAAACGGCTAAGTTTCGAAACTGAGTCGAAACGGCAGTTTGAGCCCAGTTACATTATTAATTATCAACTTAATTTAATGTTCAATTTAATTTTTATAAAGGAACTGCAAATTCAATTTAACGTGATATTAAATGCAGGCACTTCTAGAGGAAGCGGAAAAAAAGAAGTTGGACGATAGTTCTAAGGGTGGAGTCGAAGATCTTGAAGATGACCCAATTGCGGAAGTTTTTGGTTCCGACACGAAGAAAAATGTATTGAATTAACCAACTTAATTATGTATTGTACTTGTTCTGAAGTAGTTGACATTGTTATGAAGTAGTTGATTATGTATTGAATTAACCAACTTAATTATGTATTGTACTTGTTATGAAGTAGTTGACATTGTTATGAAGTAGTTGACTATGAAATTTATGTTGTTATTTGATCATGAATATTGTAAATTTTGGGCTCCTATTGAATGTAGTATAATAATGCATATCATGTTAGTTATTAATTGTTTATTAATGTTAAAATAATTGACTATATTGAGAATGAAAATATTCAGCGTTATAAGCGTTGGCAATTAAAATTTACCAACGCTTATAAGCGTCAGCATAGAAAATTAAACAATGTTGGATGGTTAATTTGCCAACGTTTATAAGCGTTGCTAAATAATATACATCAACGTTTATAAGCGTTGGTGAATACAACCTTCCAACGCTTATAAGCGTTGGGAAACTAAACTCGCCAACGCTTAAAAGCGTTGGCAATAAATTATGACGCCCCTACAGCGACGCTAATAAGCGTTGCTGAAACTGTTTGCGACAGTTATACTCGTTGGGAATTACCTGTTTTGGTGTAGTGTAACCTAGAACAAGACAGCTAGCTCCGATACCAAACTGTTGTGCGGAAATTCCAATTAATCTGCACAAATTCCAAATACGCAGCGGAATGCTAAAGCGCGGAAACAATCAAAATAAGGATCTAGCTTGTCGACTAATTATCAACCACAAATTCAATGAAAAATAATCACCAAAGAAAGAGAAACAGAAGAGTAGAAAACAAAGAGATTTAACGTGGTTCGGCTAGATTGCCTACGTCCACGGACCCAACAACTATTCTTTATTTCACTGAAGAAAGAGAGTACAAAAGAGAGAGATTACAAAATTATAGGTAGCAGTGGAGAGGCTAACCTATAATTACAAATTGAATAATCAATTTATCCAAAGACTTGTTTACGCTCAAAACCCCTAATTGATTGGCTGCAGAAATTAGGGTTTACTGAAGAAGAGGATAATGGTGGATGCTCTCTCACACTCACACAAATATGAAGATGAACTTCCTTCATTTAAATAGGCATGAAAATGAAGGATGCTTGGGATGAAGAAAATTAATTTCCAGATTATGTTTGAAACCTTCTCGAATATCCATGATTTGATTTCTATGTAAATGGATAATAATAATCTTGGTTTCCATAATTTTCCTTGTTTGAATCAATCTCCATCAGCAATCTTTTCTTTCCTCGTATAACAAATTCTTTGACTAATTAATTGGTTAGCAATTAATTAGTTTCCTTTCTCTAAAAGATATCACATATATCCTTCCTCTTTAGCATGGACCTGAACCCCTTCATTTTTTATTTTATTTTTGTTTTTAATAAAAATAAAATAAAATGGATGGTATATATTTGTTGGGTCCAAAGGATTATGAAAAATAGGACCATGTGATTTGAACCCAACTGGGTGACCCCAATATTCCCCCTGTTACATGTGTATTATCATATCATATTATATAAAAACAATTAAGAATTTTAGACGAATCTTGTCACAACTTGAGAAACATTGAGGTAATTCGAAAGGCAATGGAATAATGGCCATTTATGTCAAAAGAGCCGAGTATTTCTCCAAATGAGTGCAGTTACATTTTAGTGGGCCTGATACATAAATGTTGGCATTTGCAGTAAGCATAAGATGTTACCTCTCACGTGATCCATATGCAGTGCACAGCTGTGACTGTGATTGATTAATGGTCAGTCTTTTTCCTGAAGAAGACACAACTGAAAAACATGAGATTCATATAACTGGTAGGTCCACCTGCAGATCACGCACTATTGATTTTTCACAGTATAATTAATGGAACTTGGAAGTATACAAATCACACAAATAGTTATAAAGGAGAGGGCTTTAAGTGAATTCTAGCTCTAAAATTCGCCATTTTTTATACTAGTCTTTGCATTTAGCATCATTCAGTAAACAGTGGATTTGATATCTCACTTCAATGCAGAAAGAATTAACAAGTGTTTAGTCTGCTTCAGTTGTATCATACATGTTCTTTGAGGACTGAATTGGTGTGAGTGTCCTCTTATCCTGAATATGGCACGCAATAAGTTCGAATTAAAACAGTGATGGGCAGTATTCCATATGAATTTATCTTATAGGTTGAAGGTAAACATTGATGTATTGATAAAACAACTATGATAAATCTAAGTTCAGTGAAGTTCAAGAATTAAATTACTTGCGTTCAAAAAATAAATTTGCTGTTGTAGCAATGAACATAAGTAATGTATTGAATTAGAATGGAACCATATAACATAAAAGTGAACAATGAAATAAATAGAGTATATCTAATTTCTCAAGATGATAAACATGTCAAAGCAACACAAGGTACTTAACAAATCTGCATGTTAGTTATACTAAAATTTAGGACGTTACTATTGGCAGGCCATTGATTATCAGGGAAAGAATTGAAATGGAATGCTGTCAAGGTATTTGTCAACAGAGTGCAGTTTGCTGAAATTTGTGATACGTATACACAAAGTGTGTCACAGTACAAGATTACTGAGTGGATGTACTGGTTCAAGAATGATGCACTGATCCCAACATTTATCGCACCATTAGGATGATGCGAGTTATTTTTGTTAGTGTAAATTGGTCTTTAAGGGTTTCTTTGAGGAAAAACACATAACAATAAAATCCAGCCACAATTAAAATCCTCAGATTAACATGCATATGATTTCTGGTAAATTCATCAAAAAAGTGACCGCTGAATTTTCAAAATCAATAAGCCATATGAGGTGGCCATCTAGTTGGTTTGTTCGGTTCGCCTGTCAAACCAAACAAGAACTTACATGATTGAAAACCGACTTGAACATATCGAACTAAGTTTGCATGGTTGGTTTGATTGTACTTTTGGTTTAACTTAACAAAGAAATATTTCATATATTATTATGTTTAGAATGTTCAAAGTACTTCTTCTTCTTTCTTTCATTCTTTTTTTTTGAACCCAGAAGAACCCGACGGACCGGTAAACTTCTGAGGAGAGTATAGTAAAGCTGTCCGCTGATCCAAGCCCCCATAACCCCAGATAAATTTATATAGGATATGTAAGCGCATGGTAGGAATCGAATCTGAGTCTTTTTACCAGAACCCAAGCCTCCTTTCTACTGTGTCGCATCTGCGGACGAATGTTCAAAGTACTTAACAATAAAACATAAAGTTATGATTAACCGGTTTCATTTTGTGCTTTTTATGACTAATACAAACATATTTATGATATATAAAAACAATTTTGATTGCTAAACAAAACACATTTTTATTCATCCTAACAATGAAAAACAGATTACTAAAAAAATTCAGAGCTGTCACTGTGGCCGATTGTCGAGTTTAAAAGGATATTTTGTTCATGTTCGTTATTTGAGTTATCACAAAATGGCTGGTTTTCTTCCCTCTCTTCCCTACTTTAACCCCCGTCGTTTTTCGAAAATCATAACACCGCATTATTTGTCATTTAGCACTCCTTTCTTCCTTGAAATGCTCTTTATTCTTTTTTTTTTCATGTACGTGATACTGCACTCCAAAGAAGCATGGAAACAAAACGAACAACGCTAATCTTGGGTTGCAATGGGTTTAGGAGCAGCACGCTCCGTTGAAGCTTGGTTTATTATAGATAGAGTGCAACGCGAGCGTGGACTTTAAGACGTGTTTTTTGAAACACAAAGTTATTAAAATTAACGAGCTGGGAAAGAAAGAATTTGGAAGGACTAGAACCAACAAAACCAAATTGGACCCACTATAAGATTATGCAAAATATCAATCAAGCAAATAATCTCTTATTTTTAAAATATATTCAGTTCAGAACTATTATGTCATATATGTCTAAGTTTCATTGAGTATTTGTTAAAGGAGTATTTTGTTTAAATAACAAACTTTGGTCATCTTAGTCTTAAGGATTCTTGCAGCAATAAAACGTCCACATAAATTATTCGTGAATGTAAATTTTGCTTGACGTAGTCCGTTTGCATCAGTTCATCCCAAGTTCTTTGATTTCCATTGGAAAAGAAAGGATTATCGAAATTTATGCAGTTTCTTTTCTTTCTACATCATGTAGAATTTTGATTGGCGGCGGCGGCGGCGGCGCGCGTAGTGCGCGATGCATGATCAGCCTCCTCACAACGAAGCAAATATTTAGATGCCCCTTTACCCCAACCCCTTCATTAGAAAACTATTAATATATTTGACTTGGTTTGTATATTTGACGATGTGGGACAAGTGTATTTCATTTACATCTTGAATTCCAACAACGGCAGACCGACCAACTTCAAAAGAGAATTAAGTTGTGCACGTCTGTTTCAAAGCATGCAGAGACATCTTAGTTCAGTAAGTTATGAGTTTGACTGTGGACTTGCAGCTCCCAGAAGAAGAAGGGGAGAGAGAGAGGAAAAAAAAAGTTAAGCCCTAGAGTAGAGAGCATATACTAATATGCAACAAAGATTATATGTATTAAGTTCCACGATTAATATAGTTTATGCAAGCTTTACAGAAAAGATAGGAAATTAGACAGTAGAATGTAAAATTAATGCTTCTCCGCGATGCTATAAAGGATGTGCTTTACCTTGAACCGTAGGCAGGTTTGAGATGGCATACTTGTATTTGTACTATTCCGGTTTGTGAATGCAAGAGGATCGACCGGTACTAGTCTTTTGCCTGAATCATGTCTTTCAGAATAGCAGGATACACGTTATAAATATAACATATAAGGAGTTTATTAGAAAGCAGCCAAATACTAAAAAATATCTGCAAAACTCAGAAAGTAACCCTAGCCGAACATGGGATTAGGTCAATCCAAACGAGTTCGAACATTGTCTGCAATGCAGAAAAGAGGGTGACAAATCAATATGTAAATAGCATTAAAAAAAAACATACTTGGTTGAAGTTCGTTGTCGAAGCAACAGCTGCCTAATCGATTAGCGGTTAGCAAAGTGTAGGAATCGCCGCAGAATAAAGTAACCCTAGGTTAGAACTTTGATTGCAATTTTTAGCCGAATAGAGTAGGTGTAGTGTTCTGCAAGGGATAGCTTCGATGATCAAGCAGCGATGGTGGTTGATTGGCGTCGACGATGGATTATCGACGAAAAAGACACTGTTGTTTAAGATTCCGGTGGTAGGATTTTTTTACTGTTGTGAAAACTAAAAGGGAAACGGAACGAAACGCTGGAAGATACAATAATAGGTAAAGGGCATTTTATGAAATCCAAAAGAACGCAAACAGTTCAAAGAATTCTTATTATTAATAGGAGAGATTTAACGTAGAAATTATGTAATGTTATTTTTAATACGTATCATTTTTGTACTTATTTGCTGCTACTTCTATACAACAACATTGTGTACTATACAACATATATAGTCCGGTTAATTTTGCAACTTTACAAAAACTGTGGTTTGCATGACCAGCTAATGGTGCAGGTACATTTTTGGTTTGGTGTACAAACCAAAACCAAGCCTCTGAATGGGTTGCATCGCTTAGTGAGGCAGCGGCAACCCATTTTCCGTTGGATTTGGGCTTACTGCTGCAAAAACGTACCAACAAAGTTTCATTTAGAGGCCCATGAGGATTATTTCATATTACATGCTAAGTGAAAAATAGGGCATTGGGCTAACTTATAATAATCCAACCCATATGATCATTTGAACAATGTTCAATAATTCAAAGATCTAACACCAATAGTTGAGTTACAAAAACATTTTCATTGCAAGAATCCAAACAAATTTACCAACCGGACTTACATCTGTAAGCTATTCAAGTAAAAGCAAATGAAATGCTCAAATCAAGACATTTAAATATGGAATACCAACATATCTTAAACTCAAATGATCATTCTGTAGTTGAAGTAGCGAAACTGAGCACACCCACCATGAAAATGGTTCATTTCATAGAAAAAGAATAACATTAGAACTGATACTTCCATTAACAGAAAGTTTCAGATGAATGCGTTAAAATCCTTTCAAACAAGCCAAATTTCCAGAAACGCACGCACTTCCAAAATGTTCAAATTAGAACATCCCGAATTCTCTTACAATTCAATAAAGATATTTCTCTCGAGAATTCTAGGCTTTCACATGCTCACGAATGAATTCCTCAACTTGAGTTATTTCATTGTTTACGCATGATAATTCAGCAATCGACACTTTGTTGATGCATTGATGGAAGGCAAATGTCTCTCCAGGCACTCCAAGTGTATATTCATCTTTGATGTCAGCTGAAGAAATAGCTGTTCTTGACGATTGAAGCTTCTCAATTTCCTTCTCCGGCTGCTTTCTAATAAACTCCTTTGAGTGAGCAGTCACAAAGATACCTGAAATAATACCAAATTTTAATCATATGTTATATTTATAGTATGCTGCTATTCACACCTGCTACCCTCTTCTGGTTTAAAATTTTAATAGATGTGATTATTTTACTTTTTGCCACCAATTTATTTCTTTTCACTCAGTCGTTCACTGCCGTTTTGGTTTCTTTTTAAACTACTAGTTTCTTTCAGATATCAAACCCTAAATTCTAAGAAAAAAAAATACTTTTTGTTGCTGAATAGGAATGGAAAATGAAGATAAAAAAGATGTTAGTTTTTTCTGTCATGATGTATAGTCTGTTCTATTGTTGGTTAGAAAATTTTATTAAGGGTTTTCTATTGCTTAGGGTTTTTATTAATTTTTGTAGGAGATTTCTTCCAATCCCCTGGCTATTTCAAGCTTGGAGTACATTAAATTTGATGACATTGTAATACAGAATGACACTGTAAGTTATTGAGTTTTAAGGTTTTTTTAACAGGAAATTATTGTCAAGGACAAAATTTCTCAGCATTTTAGCCTCAAGGACAGACCTTCGGTATTTTAGCCCGAAGGACAACTTTCTCTAGGTATCCGTTTTTACAGTTTTTAGGTATCAGTTTGTAGTTATCGGTAGCAGTTTTTAGGTATCAGTTTTTAGTTCGGTAGCAGTTTTGGAAGAATGTTTGTCCTTATGAATAATTTTGAAAGAATGTTTGTTCTTATGGTTAAAATATTGAGGTCGTGTCCTTGAGGTTAAAAATATACAAATTTTTGTCCTTTAAATTAATTCCCCCCGTTTTTTAATCGTATGACGTATATGTCATGTTTTACAAAATTTTGCAGTTAAGTTGTATTTTCTGTTTCGTAGATGGAGAATGTGAACGACAATAAATTTGAGAGTGCTCTTATTGTTTCAGCTGAGAACTATGTGGATGATAGCAATACGATGCAAGATGATCAGTCAAATAACTCGGAAGACATAAAAGTTGATTTGACAAATCATTTTACAACCAATGAAGTATTCATTTAGTACTTAATTTACAATCGCTAATGTACTTATAAAAATGAAGTATGTTAATTTTTTGTTGTTAAACCATGTGATTTCAGGTATTTGATTCGCAGAGCACATTGATCCGATGGTGTAAAACAACAAGGAAAAAGTTGGATACCGTTGTAGTAATTCTAAAGTCCGATAAATTAGGGCCGGGAAGAAAACCAAGGTTACAGTTGGGGTGTGAAAGGGCTGGAGTTTATCGTAGTCATCAGCCAAAGACAGCAAAAAAGGAAAACACTGTGAAACGACCTAGAGCTAGCATTACTAGAAAATGCAATTGTCCATTTCGATTGAAGGGTGTGTATGTAGACGAAGATAAATGGAAAATATTTGTAATCAATGGAGTGCATAATCATGAACTTCCTCACTCTTTAGAATGACATCCGTACGCGGCACGATTGATGGACATGGAGAAAAAAAATCTTAGAAGACATGAGTGTTGCACGCGTTCCTCCAAGAGAGGTGTTAGTTACCATTAAAATGTCCTTTCCAGAAAATTCCTCAACTTTGAAGACTATCTACAACGCTAAATATAAAAAGCAACTGTCAACGATGGAGTGTAGATCCGCGATGCAACATTTAATGAAATTGCTTACAGAGAAGCATTATGTGTATTTTGATCGGGCTGATGTGGTAACCGATCATTTGATAGATATAATGTGGTCTCATCCGGAATCGTCCATACTGTGTGAGTGTTTTCCATCAATCCTTTTGCTTGATTGTACATATAAAACGAACCGGTATAATATGTCTTTGTTGGAAATGGTTGGTATGACTTCTACGGACTGAACATTTAGTATTGCTCATGCATTTCTAGCACACGAGAGGGAGGAGAACTACGAATGGGTGCTAACGAAGTTAAAACATTTTTATTTACCCAATAAAGAACCCGAGGTAATAGTTTCCGATAGAGAATGGGCGTTGATAAATGGAATCAAGAAAAAATTTCCACAGGTAAAGTTGATAATGTGTTTATGGCACTTGAAAAATAATGTCATTACGAATTGCAAACCGGAGTTTAAAACAAATGAGGTTTTCGAGATGTTTTTGCAAAGTTGGAAGAAGGTGGATCATGCACCGACTAAAGATGAATTTTGGATGTACTGCAATGATTTTCAAAAAGATTGGGTAGACTACTCCAAAAGCTTGAAGTACATACGTAATCAATGTTTGGAATACAGACAGTATTATGCTTTTGCATGGACAAATAAATTTAAACACCGTGATAATAGAACAACAACTCAACTGAGTCTTCCCATGCTTAATTGAAAAAAACATCTCGGTACGTCTAGAGCAACATTTGCCGTATTATGGTCAAAAATGAATAATATGTTGTTTCTACAACATACTGAAATAAAATCCACTTTTGAAAGAAGCTTAGGAGCCGTACGGATTGCATATCAAGTTCCATTGTTAAAACGACTACGAGGTAAGACATCTTTTTTTGCATTGGATTTGATTATGAAAGAAATGGGAAAAAATAGTTGTGTTGCTTTGGATGCATTAGTTTGCGATCATTTGAATCGACTTGTGTATGGTCTTTCATGTGCACATAAGATATACAAATATCACAGTGATGGCCTTCCAATCCCAATTGAAATCGTAGATGATCATTGGAGACAGTTAAATTATATTCCACAAGTTGAAGAATCACTTGAGTTTGTCCATACCGCCGAGTTTACATACATTAAAAAATTATTTGATTCGAGCACTGCTGAGGAGAGGAAAGTTTTGCTACTGAAGCTAAGAGAAATTGCATTACCAGCCACGACTTCTATTTTGGAATCGAAAATAGAGAAACACAAAGGGTGACCAAGCGGAAGTAAGAACAAATCAATTAGCTAACAAGTCAAACGTCAAAAATCTACAAAACGGGATCCCTCTGCTTTTGAGATTGCAAAAACAGCTAATGAAATTCTTTCTCAAGCTAGCGTGAACAAGAAACTACCTCCCAAACGGAAAAACCCCGTTGTGAAGTTTGATAAGTGTGTTGTAAATACAACAAATTCATATTTTAAGTATTTAGCTTACCTACTAGCTTTTCTACACCAATATATTGATAACGTTGAAGATGTTATGGGAGATAGCAACTGTGGATTTCATTGCATTGCTGAACAAGTTGACGAATTAAATTCCGATTGGAGAGAAGCAAGGAAGTCGATATTAGCTGAATTGATGAAAAATTAGGATTTATATGTAAGACATTTTGACATAACAAACTGCGAAGAATTAAAATCAGCTACCGATTGCGACAGTAGTCCTTGTTTTAAAGCTAACTGGATGATAATGCCTGAAACTGGATATTTGTTTGCAAATGCATTCAATAGAGTTGTGGTTTATATATCCAACCATCAAAGTTTGACATTTTTTCTACATAAAAGAGGGCCGGGTATTGGACACGAGCATCGATTTATTGTTTTTGCAAATATTCCGGACTACCACTTTATCAAATTAACGCTTAAGGAAAATGCACCCATCCCACCGGTTGCTAGCTTTTGTAATAGATTGGCAACTAAAGAAGCAAAAGTATGGAGCGAACTATACCTTGATCGGCAAATAGAGTTTGTTAAAATGTGCCCGCCGGATATGGCCACAAAGGATGGTCACTAGTGTAATGAAATGTAAACTTGAAAATTTTGTCATACGATTTAAGTTGAATGCTAGTTAATTTTATACTTGGTTTTGAATTATATGCATTAATGTGGTAAAAATTTTGTGTACTGAATGATTAAACTTTATGTAATAGACAAACAAATAAAAAGTACTGAACATTATGTACTGAATGATAAAAATGTACTGAATGATTAAACTTTATGTAATAAACAAACAAATAAAAATTTACTGAATGAATGATTAAACTATATGTACCGAATGATGAAAATATATGAACTTATTGATATACAACTTGAAATACAAATAAAAAAACAAGTTTAAGTAATATGATTAATAGGCCTGGAATCACCTTCATATACAAGTTAGTATACATAAACAAGATGATATACAATTCAACATACAGATTACCATTCTAGCTCACAGGAACAGACAGTGTAAATGGTTGGTAACAACCGCCGAGTCTAAGGTTAAGTCGGCGTGCCACCACCGAGCCATTTAATCATTTTTAGTAAATCTTGAATGAACGGCGTACCACCACCGACAAGTAAATACAAGTGACGACTACTTATGACCGCACAGTGGTGCATGTGAACGAACAAAGAAACCTTTTGTTTTACTTGTAAAATACAACAGAAGTTCAGCAACTACTAACCGAAGATTTAGGCAAAACAAACGGCACCAAGAGATAGCACGGTGACGAATATAGCCGACTAGAGACACCATTTTTTTCAATTGAAAACAACAACAAAAGGTCGGCAGTAAGTACCCGAACACATAGGCAAACAAATGGCAGTTGAAGACCGCACGGTGATGACAACAACCGAACAAATAGACAAGTTTTTTGAGTTGAAATTATCAATAGAAGATCAGCCAGCTGTAACCGAACAAATAGAAAACCAAACGGTATATATAAGCCGTACGGTTATGGCATCCGCTGACCAGAGACATCCTTTTTTTCAATTGAAAAAACAATAGAAGGTCGGCAGTTAGTTGCCGAACAACTAGGCAAACATACGGTAATTGAAGACCGCACGGTGATGACAACAACCGAACAGAGAAACAAGTTTTGTAAGTGGAAATTATCAACAGAATATCGGCCAGCTATAACCGAAGAAGCAAGGAATCGAACGGTTGTTTATGAACGAAAAGTAGTACAGATGCATAATGTTTAAGTGGAGCATATCAGTCAATATGAGCTAATCTGCAGGCATTACATTCAATCAAGTAACAATATAAATACAAATGCATTTAACTCGCAGGCATTTCATTAACAAGCAAAAAATTCATTCCATTTCATAATAGACAATGCATTTCATTTCAGTCAAGCACCAACAGAAATACTAACACAAAACAAGCAAAATTTCATTTTCATTTTCATATCAAGTCAGAACAACAATTTCATTTCTGTCCACATAACCGTTGTTTACAATCAACTAAATACAAAATATCTATTGTTTCCAAACCCATATACAAAACAAACTTTGTTTTTAAACGACCAACATGTAAAATAACCATCTACATTTTACAATCATTCTTTCCTTTTGCGCACTTCTCTCGTTTATCTGGTTCGTTCAGCGCTTCCTTCAACAGATCAATTGCTTCATGTTCCACGGTAAGACACCGATTAACGGTTCTTGCGTGAGTTACTTTGATATTTTCCTTCAGTTTGTCTATAGCTTTCCCAGCAGCAATTCTCTGCTTTAAATTTCCAAACAAACATAAAATTCAAGTACACATAAAACAAGTAAAGATCGTACGTACTCACCAACTTCTTGTTATTGTCAACTTTCCTTGAGCAACTTCTCCTCATGTCCGGGTGTTGAACAATGGGATGCGACACACTCAAACACCATGGCATGTACTTAGCCGTAAAATCCTAAGGATCAACTACTGGAGTAGACCGTGATTTTACAGAAAGTAGATGATCTTGCCAATTTTCTGAATACCTAAATCCATTGTCAAATACAACTTTATATTGATTAGCATTTCGACCTCTATGACATTTGCTCGGAACCATTGGTTTTGTGGGGTTACGCTGAGCAATACTAAATTGACGTAGCACTCCGTTAGGATAGTATGGTTCCGCAATATCAAAACACAAAACCACACCGTTGTAAAATGCGACTCCAGGGAAGGGGTAACGAGATCTCACAGTATGGTATGGATCCCAACATACCTAAAAATAAACATGCCATTTACATTTGTATGATTTGCAAAGCAAAGTGGACATTAATTTTTTAACTTATGTCTTGATAAATCTTCTAACTGTTCTCGAAGCCGTATTATGGCCGAAGTCGTATCTCCAGATTGTTTCACTGGTTGCCATCTACACATCCTTGCCACCGTGTCATCGTAATCTTTACTAGGAACAGCATTTGGAAGCATAGGAAAATAATCGTAAATCCAAGCCTATAGCAATATTAATTAGTACGTATTTTACTATTGCGAATATTTGGAGAATAAAAGTAGAAACGACTTACCGTTAACAATGTCAAGTACCCAGCCATTTGCTTTACATCCCGTCTTGAAG
Source organism: Allium fistulosum (assembly GCA_030737815.1). Taxonomy (NCBI): domain Eukaryota; kingdom Viridiplantae; phylum Streptophyta; class Magnoliopsida; order Asparagales; family Amaryllidaceae; genus Allium; species Allium fistulosum. Next base: position 943,761,175 of record CM060908.1, read on the forward strand.
CCAACCCCAATTGACTGTATAAAAAGGCTAATGCTCCCATTCCCCAGGCTTGTTCATTCAAATGATTTACGTTCTCCAAACATCTCAAATACTGCATAGGAACCTTTATGCCCGACTTATCACAAAATAAAGTGCAACCCAATAAATATAGGATATACGCACGTGCAACGACTACGTAATCATCTTCATTTGCATCCTCTTTATTTTCCTTTTCTTTAAATGTTTCCTGTAGGAAGTTTAGCTTGACAGAAGTAGAATCATTGAGTTGTTCCTTCACTACAGCCCCGTCACCACCAAGATAATCAACTAACAGTTGAGTTGGAATACGATCATCCTCTTTTGCATAAATACAACTACCGACGACTGGTATTTTTAGAATTTTGGCGACATCATCCAATGTTACTGTCATTTCTCCAAAAGGCAAATGAAAAGAATTTGTCTCGGGCCATCTCTCAATGAAAGCCGAAATAGTCACGTAGTCGACATGCTTGTATGAGAATTGTGCCAAAGTGTATAAACCAGAATTTTTAATTTTCTAAGCAACTGCACTCGGCATATCATCAATACTCCATTCTTTCAACTTCACTGTATGAGAAATGCATTTTAGTGGGCCTCGCTCCTACAAAAACAAAATAACATATATTGTCGTACAAACCAAAATTTTTATTTCATAAATTGAACATAATAATAAACAACTAACCTCGTGATTATTCCAAATAGAAAATGCAATATGGGACTCAAAATTTTTTAATAAAGAAGTATTAACTGGCATAGAATCAACAGATTTGCTAGAAGAGAGCATGCTTGAAGGATGAACAACTATTTGGAACTCTGCTTCTTCGTTACATGCATCATCATCATTTGCTTCCTCACCCGGACCACTTTCAGATTCTTCTGCCCTAGAACCATCCCCCGAACCACTAGAACCATCCCCCTAATCACCTTCACTAGAGTCGACCCCCAAATCATCATCTTCTCTGTTTTCTTCTACATTCCCACCTTCTTCTACATCAGCCATTTTCCTCTTCTTCTCTAGTTCTGCGGCCCATGCCCGTCTTAATGAAGCAGTCACGGCTTGTCGATTTTTTCCTACAAACAACATAACAAATCTTATACATATTCAATAAATTGCAAAGAAGTGTGCAAATATATGTACTTACTACATACTAAATCATAAAAAGTCAACCAAAATTTATTTAAGCTCAACTGTTCGAACTGTAGTTACGAATGTCCCAACAATAAGTCTAACAATTCAACTTAATATAGATTCACTTTATGCAAAGTACGATATTTTTTATGTTAACACAATCGAACACACTTGAATGAAAACAAAACTATCAGCAACAATAAAAAGGTAACAATAATGTGCATAAATAGACTAGAAACCAACATTAAAAATGTATCTTAAAAGGAAAATAAAACCGATAACAATGAAGTCTCTATGGTAAATGTTCGGCTATACAGAACCGACCAATTTCAAGTAAAGGCCAGCAATTCGTGGCCGTACGATGATACGAACAGCCGAATAGACAATGATTTTTCAATTTCAACTTATTTTCGCAACTAAATGGTGGACAACCACCGATCACCTAGTGCTTCTACGGTCATACAGCGCCGTGATGAATAACTATGTACACATGAATTACTTAAGTTGGTTGTGTATAGCCGACTGTTGCTTAGGGAGAACGGTTATTCGTAAACGAATGGACAAAAAATTGAACATGATTAACATTTTGGTGCCAGTAACCATTTCTAAACCTATGGCGACCAAACTGATGATTGTATCGAATAGAGACACCAGAAAAAAAATGCTACAAACTTGCATCGATTTAAAAAAAACGAAATAAAAAAAATTAGGGTTAGAGACACTTACTCGGCTGTGTGGAGGACAACTTCTGGCTCCCTTTCAAGGTCGACTCACCTTTCTTCATGATTGCTTGTTCGCTTGAGGACGAGAGCGGCGAAAATATGATAGCGGTTTAGGTTTCAAAATAAACGAACGAGAAGAGAAGGAATTGGGGTGCCGGTTTGGGGTTTGAAAATAATGAATGGTGTTAGGAAGCGGAGAGGGGGGAAAGTTGGGGTGGCCATTAGTTGAGGCGGCCGTAAGAGGATTTAGGGGTATGAATAGCAACACTCTATTTATAACATGGTAATAGTAGTGTGGGAGGGATGAAGAGAGAGAAAAAAAGAGATAATTTATAACGAGTATCCTGACATTCTGCATTGAAAATTGTGATCAAAAGGTTATCCATTCAAAACAGTTGAAGTATGAAAGTGCTTTTAATATAGTTCACTCATGCAAAAATGTATTTACCACCAAAACAAATATTGCTTTAGACAAAGTACTCCTGGCTTGATATTCAAGAAAATAGTAGCTTCATCCTGTCATGTTTGAAAATAAAGGTATCATAATATTGCGTAGGGGCTTCAACCTATTTTGTACACTAACACTGAAAACATTTTCCAACAATGAATTGAGGATGGAAATAAATCTTATTCCAAAGAAATGCGAAATCTAGTGGCATTATTGAACAAAATCAAAGCACCTGTGCATGTACTCATCATTTCCAAGTCTGGTTTTTCTGTGAGATTTTAGATTATTGGGTTTCTATCCATTAAGCGAGCACCCTCAACCACCATTCCTCAATTTGGAAAATATTTTTCTAATAATATTCCCTTAGATAAACAACTCAAATGCTCATGCACATGTGGCTTTCCATTATTAAGCTTGGCTACGTTGCAGCTTAATTTGACTTTAGAATATGCAAGCAACCCCTATGATTGCCTCTGCCTCTTGTACATTTGTACACAACATTCATCTCTCTTTTCACAATGTACTACTCATTGGAAACACTGGAACATGCATTAATTATCAAAAAATAGTAACAACCTAATTAAGAAAATCATTGCATTAATTAGTTATTCAGACAACAACAAAATTGATCTTTATTAGTATACCACAGTAAGGGCATAACCAACAATAGCTTGTTCAGTTGCTAAACAAGCCACGGAGCAACCAGATGTGACTTGTTTACTTCTCGGTGGCTAGTTTGAACCGATCTCATGGCTAGTGAACTGAATAGGGACCGGTGAGTATAACGACGAAGACTTTGCCATTATAAGTTTATAACAGTGAAGTCTTCGGCGTTATAAATCTATAACGGCGAAGACTTCGCCGTTATAAAGCCGTTATAAAACAAGTGAGATATACGATAGGTTATAAATTTAGAACGGCGAAGTCTGCGCCGTTATCAATATATAACGGCGAAGACTTCGCTGTTAAAAATGTATAACTGCGAACTCTTCACCGTTATAAACCCAATGAATTTTTTTCACTGGTCCGTGGTTGTACCTTACCTGGTTGCGGAGCTCGTTCGGTCAGTCCAAAAGTATGAGAGAGAGTGAACTGAACAAGCAACATTGTTGGTAATGGTCTAAAAGAAAGTTAAATAACGAGCTTAACTAAGTTGTAAGACAACTTTAGTATACAAAAGTCTGCATAACCGTAGCCAGAATGAGTGACCTTCTTCTTAGTATCAAAATTCAAGTTGTGGCCTTCGTTTGATATTTATATCATAATCTTGTGCCTCCAAATCATAGCCGTGATTCCTAAATTTGTCCACTTGAAGATAAGTGATGGATAGTTGATAAACTTGTCAAAACCTAATAATATATCAAAGCAATAATAGATTAAGAAAATTATAGTTTAAATATATTATTAATCCATCAAGGGAAAACTGATGAAAAACAAAAGCCTCGAGAAACAATATATGTACTTGATACACCCCTGACTAAATGTTAGTCCAATACATAACAAAAACAACCATGCATGAAATATGATTGCTTTTCAATGAAAAATCATACAGTTTTAAATCTTAAAGAAACAAAAAAAATGGTTCCACTATCAAACTCATACAATTCAAAACCATTTAGCTTTGATATATTTTGTTCCCTTGCTAATACTCCCTAAGTTATCCAATCATTCATTGTAATACCATGACTATTCAGAACTTATTTTTCATTTCATCAAACAGTTGGACTGTCGAAACTAAACGTTATTGTTTCATAACTTAAGACATGTACAATGAAGCTGGTCAGTGATCATCATTAGCCCAAAAATAAAAGTAAAAAATGCACAAAAGAACGTACAATATTCAAAGCATTTCGAAGCTCAAGTGTCCATCCGAACTAATCCTTGTCTATGTCTTCTTTGCCAAAGCGATTGTTAAATCTTGGTCTCAGCGATGAATTTTGTTTTTCCGGTAGAGTACAAAAAGTTAAAATTACTGACTGAAATAAGGAAACAAATAATTAACGCCATTGATTTGAGGATTTTTGAGTTTTTTAACGTACTAGAAAGAAGAAAAAAGGACGTTGCTTCTGCAGTTAAAAGAAACGTGGGCTTGAGAGGGAAGATATGGGTAAGAAAATGACGCAAATGTCCTTCTTTTGCTAAATTAATTTATGGACCAATTTCCGAAGTAGGCCGGTTTTTGAAACTATTTCGCGATTAGTGCTGTTTTTGAAACTTATTAGCAAATAAAGCTAGTTTCTGCTCAGTCAGCATCCAGCTTAGCATTTTGTAGTTGCCTCGCCTGGGCGCAACTCTTAGTTGCACCTAATTTTTTTTAATTTTTTTATGGGCGCAACTCTTAATTGCGCCCATCAAATATTTTTTATTTCATCAAGGCGCAACTATAAGTTGCGCCTATGCTATAACATAGTGGCGCAACTCATAGTTGCGCCCAAACGTATGTTATAGATGCAACAGCCTCATATCTCACCATACACCTAACTATATTGTTTTATTACTTGGTTGTTGTAATGGTTATGCAATATCTGATGTATTACTTTTTGGTTGTAATGTTTATTTATTATTTGATGTATTACTTTATTGTTATTCCACGTTACATATTGTGGATATTACGTACAAAAGCTGCGTACAAAATAAATCAATGTTATAGAACATAGCATCTAACATAAATGTTCGACAAAAGATAACTTTTAATATCAAAGTTGCGTACAGAATAAATATAGAAGTTATATAGTACATGAATGACATAAGTAGTAAAAACAATCAAATTAGTTATTGCTTCCTGCACGTTCTTCTCTTATGACCCAAGTTACTGCATTGTCCACATCTGCCCTGTCTTCTATCCCCCATTTCGTCCATGATCCCCCTAATTCTTGTGGACCTTGTGTTCCTGTATTCCTACGTGTTGGCGATGGGTGTATAGTTGGGTCTTCATGTACATCCCAATATCTACTGTCGGACACAGGATGAAAAACTGGAGAATAACTATGTCTATAACTGTCTGTTGTAAACCAGGATGAAGTAAGATCATGGTAATCTATGTTCCCTCCTCCTCTACATCATGCACATGCAGCCAAAACATGAGAACATAGAAATGGGCAAGAATATGAATATTGCATGAACATGTACAGTTGTCATTGGCAATATTTACTGTGTAGTTACATGCGTTTGTGTCTGTTACTTGCCACTCCATCAAGCTGAACCTATTAATGCTCATATTTCATGCTTCTGCTGCATATTTTTCCATTATTTTTCATACGTTGGCGTGAGCGTAGCTGTGTACTCTAGTCCATCAGTACGTCTTCTGTAGAAGTAGCTATTAAGACGATGAAAGGTACGTGCTATTAACGCCTTTACCGGTAATGATCTTGCACCTTTTAGAACTCCATTGATACTCTCCAAAGCATTGGTAGTCATCATACAAAAATGTTCACCGTTATCCTTATAAAGAGCCCATTGTTCATCCTTATGTTTGAGACTTCTGTCAATCCATCTGTCAGCAGCCGGACTTATATTTTTTAGTTGCTCTCTTAGTTTTTTGTATGTTACCTTGTTTCTTGCTTCAGCACAAGCATGGAATAAGTTTTGCAAAATTTTGCTACCAAAACTAGCCTTTTTGAAGTTTGCTTTCAAATGATGAAGGCAGAAGCGATGATGATGTGTCTTCTCTATTTCTCTTGCAAGGCTATTGGAATACCTTTCGTTCTATCAAAATTGAATGTAATGCATCTTGCATTTAAAGATGGAATTAAGTGTCTCATGCATGAAAAAAACCATCCCCAAGTCTCCGCTGATTCGGTTCGTACAATAGCGAATGCCAAAGAAAAAAGAGAGTTGTTTGCATCAACTCCTATAGCCATAAGCAACATACCTTGATATTTTGTTAGTCCCTGAGGAGTTGGTTTTGATGACAACAACCTTACTTAGAATTAGATTATAAAATATATAATACCAACATTATTGTGTAGATATATATAGATATGTTTGCAGGTACTAAAGAATGAAGAACTGTACAGTATAAAGATTCAAGATCAAAGATTGAAGATATCAAGATTCAAGACTCATGAGTATCAAGAATTTCAAGATTTCAAGTTTCCAAGATAAGTTATATAGTTAGGAATACTGTTAAAACTCATAGAAAGGCACTGACATCTTAAAATCTATTTTATTCGTGGAATGGAATCCACTTCGTGCTCGTTAAAGGGATGGAACCCTAAGTAGGATGGAACCTACGAAAAATCTAGTGGAACATCTTTTTGTATCCACTTACTTTTATTTCAAAATGATTTTCAAAATATATAGCTTGTTTTTCAAAATGATTTTAAATATTCCTGTTTAAAAACCAAAATCATATGTCCTGGTTTTTCAATATATTTTAGCCTCAAAAATATCCTTAGTTTTAAATATCCTTAATTTTAAATATCTTTGATTTTAAATTATTATCCTAAGTTTTTAAACTATAATTCTGATATTAATATATTTAGTTGTTTTATATATTTATACTTAAGATTTAAATATAAAAGTATAGAAAATTATTATATATATTTCAATATTGTTCTCTATAGTTATTTATGTATTATAACTATATATAAGTATATTTATAAAGTTTAAATATAAGTATAATATAATATAGAAATTATTTTCAAAGAAAAACAAATCACCAAAAAATACAAGGGCATGTCGACATGGTCACATGTACCCCTGTCGACATGGTGACAGTTAAATTGTTTTTTAAAAGAAGTGTCTATTCGCCACATCCCTTCGCCAATGGACATGGCTATTGATCTACTATAAATAAAGGGTGTTTTCAACGAATTTTAATCACTTTTTTCTCTGATTTAACTTCTCTTCTTCTTCTCCACTTTCTTATTTACAAATTACACCATTACTCTGCCAAAATCAATATCGAATCTAACTAGATAATTTCTGGTTTTGATTCTCTCCACTATCTCTACAAGATCCAAGTGCTAATCTGAGTTATAGACTTTTTGTAACCAATAGAGCGAGAAAAGGTGTGATTGTAGCCCTGGAAATCAATTGGGTGAACTTGTTGCCCCGGAAATCAAGTATCTCTACCCAGAGGATTATGATTCTGGAGGATGTACCTCGTAGCCTTGAAACCGAGGGTTGTATTTGTAAGAATTGTTTTTGAAAGGAAATCTGTACTTGTGTTGCGGGACTGGATGTAGGGTAACTCCGAACCAGTATAAAATCTGATGTGTTCTTTCCTTTACTGCTTTTACTTTATATTTGCATCTGTGTTTGATTCTGTGTTCATATCTGTGTCTGATTAGTGTATACATTGTTAACAAATTAAGATAAACTCAAAAAGATTAACAAATTTCTTAAAACACTATTCACCCCCCTCTAGTGTTAATTCTAGCCTTAAGATCCTTAATCTGCATTCTCACATTTGGTATCAGAGCTTTGTTTTCAAAAGTTTCATAATCTGAATTTTGAAAAGTTTTAAAATGGCTATTTTTGAAAAATATGTTAAAACTAGTTTAGAATTGTTTAAATCATCATTGTTCCATGAGTCTGCATATGAATGTTATTCAAATTCTAGTTGTCTACCCAAATTTTATAATGTGCAGGAAATATGCTTTATGGGTATTAAGGAATCAATCCACAATGGATAATCTGTGCAGATCAAAAGGAATAAGTGGATACTTGATAGTGGATGCTCTAGACACATGACTTGTAATCTGGATATGCTGAATAATATTATATACAAAGACGGAGGACTGGTTAACTTTGGAGACAACTCGAAAGGATACGTGATTGGCATCGGTAATGTCGGTAACTCTGAAACTACTATTATTACTAATGTTTTGCTAGTTAAGAATCTAAAACATAATCTACTAAGTATTAGTCAACTCTGTGATAAAGGATATAAAATTAAATTTGAAAAAGATAAATGTCATATTGAAGATAATAACTCAACCATAATATTTGAGGGAACTAGGAAAAAGAATATTTATATTCTTAGTATGAAAGTTTCAAATGATAACCTATGTCTTTTGGCAAATACAAGTGACCCTTGGATTTGGCATAAGAGATTTGGACATTTGAATTTCAAACTCTTATCTAGACTGTCAAAACATGATCTAGTAAGAGATATCCCTAAAATGAACTTTAAAGTAGATAGTTTATGTGATGCATGTCAATTAGGAAAACTTAGAAAAAGTTCCTTTAAATTAAAAGATATGATTTCAACTTCAAAACCCCTTGAGTTACTTCATCTTGATTTATTTGGTCCATCTCAAATTCAGTCAATAAATCATAGTAAATATGTTTTTGTAATTGTAGATGATTATTCTAGATTTACATGGACAATATTTTTGAAACATAAAAGTGATACTTTTGAATGTTTTAAGAACTTTACAAAAAGGATTCAAAATCAATTATCTTTAAAAATTATAACTATTCGTACTGATCACGGTGGTGAATTTGAAAATGAAAAGTTTGAGGAATTCTGCAATAAAAAGGGAATAACTCACAATTTCTCATTTCCAAGAACTCCACAACAAAACGGAGTAGTTGAACGTAAAAATAGAACGATACAAGAGTGTGCGAGAACTATGCTTTCAGATAGTAATTTACCAAAACACTTTTGGGCAGAAGCTGTTGCTACCGCCTGTTATATTTTGAATAGAATTTTAATTAGACCTTTAACTGATAAGACACATTATGAACTTCTTCGTGGAAAGAAACCTAAGGTATCATACTTCAGAATTTTTGGAAGTAAATGCTTTATTTTAAATACAAAAGATAATTTGGATAAATTTGATCCTAAATCCGACAAAGGAATCTTTATCGGATATTTTAATAGAAGTAAAGCTTATAGAGTTTTTAATTTAAGATCTAACACCATCGAAGAAACAATGCATGTTTCGTTTGATGAAAATTTAAAAGATTTTGAAATTACAAATGATGAAGAAGATTTAATTACTCAAAATCAGGAATCAACCGAAATTAATAATGAAATTAATCATCCTAATAAAAGGATTAAACTTTTAAAAGATCATCCTATTGAAAATATAATAGGAGATATGCAATCTATTGTTACAACTAGAAATTAACTAAGTAAAATGAGTAATGTAGCATTTATATCATCTATTGAACCCAAAAATCCTAAAGAAGCATCAACTGATGATTCATGGATTTTGGCTATGCAAGAAGAATTAAATCAATTCACTAAAAATGAAGTTTGGGAACTTGTTCCTAGACCTGAAGATAAAACTATAATTGGAACTAAATGGGTCTATAAAAATAAAATGAATGAACAAGGTGAGGTCGTTAGAAATAAAGCACGATTAGTCGCCCAAGGTTATTGTCAAGAAGAAGGTATAGATTGTGACGAAACCTTTGCTCCTGTAGCAAGATTAGAAGCCATTAGGATTCTACTTGCTTTCGCAAATCATAATAATTTCAATTTATTTCAAATGGATGTTAAAAGTGCATTTTTAAATGGATTTGTAAAAGAAGAAGTATATGTTGAACAACCACCACTTTTTGAAGATGAAAATTTACCAAACCATGTGTACAAACTTAAGAAAGCTTTATATGGTCTAAAACAAGCTCCTAGAGCATGGTATTATAGACTAAGATCTTATTTATTACAATCAAATTTTGAAATTGGTAAAATAGATAATACTCTTTTTATTAAAAGAAATAAAAATGATATCCAACTGTTCAAGTATACGTAGATGATATCATTTTTGGTTCAACTAACTTCGAAATGAATAAAGAATTTTCTGAAATAATGACAAAAGAGTTTGAGATGAGTCATATGGGTGAATTAAACTTCTTTCTAGGATTGCAAATAAAACAGTTAGATAATGGTATTTTTATTAGTCAAGAAAAATATGCTAAAGAACTAGTAAATAAATTTGGTTTGACTACTGCGAGTGGAAAACCTACTCCCATGGCAACCAATGAATATCTAAGTAAAGAAGATCTCTCGAAAGATGTAGATCAAAAGTTGTATAGAGGAATGATCGGATCATTGCTCTATATCACTACTAGTAGACCTGATATCATGCATAGTGTATGTCTCTGTGCAAGATATCAATCTCATCCTAAAGAAATTCACTTAAAAGCTGTAAAACGTATCATAAGATATATTAAACACACCTCTGATTATGGCTTATTTTTTCCTAAAAATGATTCATTTGATTTAATATCATACCGTGATGCTGACTATGCTGGATGTAAATCAGACCGAAAAAGTACAAGTGGAACTTGTCACTTTTTGGGACATTCTCTGGTTTCCTGGTTTAGTAAAAAGCAAAATACAGTTTCTCTATCAACAACTGAAGCAGAGTATATTTATGCTGCTTTGGCTTGTTCTCAAGTAATATATATGCAACAAACCTTAAGAGATTTTGGATTAAATATCTCAAAATCACCAATTTATTGTGATAATACTAGTGCAATAAATTTATCTAAAAATCCTACTCATCATGCTCGAACTAAACATATTGATATTCGACATCATTTTCTTAGAGATAATATAACTAAAGAAGTAACTACTCTCGAATATATAAACTCTGAGAATCAAACTGCTGATATCTTAACAAAACCATTAAATGAATCTATATTTACTAAATTAAGAAGAGAATTAGGTATTTGTTCAATAACTGAAATATAAAACATAAATATATAACAAGTATAATTAAATAAATTAAAAATAAATTAGAAGCCAAAATTAAAATACCCCTGTCGACAACCACAAATCCCACCATGTCAACATATAACGATATTTTTTGAAAATTAAAATTCCCACCAAAATTTGAAAAGTTGGTTATATATTCTTCCATATTTCGACTTTCTCTTCATTCTCCCTCATTTTCTTCTGGTTTAACTTCTGAAACAAAGAAAATAATGGCTTCTCCATCAAATTCAAACATAAACTCGACTTTCTCATTTCACTCTCCTACTCCCGGCCCTCTTCAACGCTCCATTCACGCTCATGTGATAAAATTAGAGGATATTACAAAGGATATTCTGCAAATTGTGATATCCCGGAATTTTTGGCAATATAAATTTAATAATCTGTATTAAAAATTAATTTGATTTGATAATAATTGTTAATAAGATTTGAATTGATTTAATATCTTTTTTAATAATTATTGTATGGGTGATTTATCTTTTAAAAGCTAATTAAATTATTTCTATTTATAAGGTATATATACTTATATATGTTGTAAATAGATAAGTTTTGTTTTTAATTTAATGAATAAAGGCATGTTTTCTAATTCTAATATTTTTTAAATTTGAATTAAATTAATATTAAGCTATTAAATAACCATATGATTTTAAAATACTTAGGATAAAGGTTAATTTGTTTAAAAATAATTCTAGCCTAGGTTTAAATTTAAATAAAAAGGTTGTTTTGTTCTTTTTAAATATAGTTGATAAAATAAGTAATTTATTAATAAAGAGATAAACTCCTTTATAAATCATTTTAATTTAATAATGAGTTATATTTTGATAATATTAATAATAAAATGTCTGTACAAATGAATTCTTATTTTAAATAGAGATTGTTATTTTAAACTCATTTATATATGTATATATTTTGGAAAGCCATGATTTGTAAATTTAAAATAAAATAAATCTTATAAAAATTAACATAAGTATAGAAATAAATAAGTAAATTAAGTGTTGATAGTCTAAGTTTAAAAATAAAAGTGAAAATAAAAATAAGCACTTGTGTTAAAAATAGGAACTAAATACTTAAGCTAAAAAAATTTCATAGCAAAGTATAGAAACAAACCAGGCTTTGTATTTGTAGCTGTAAATTAAAGTATACAAACAAATAATTAGGAAAAAATAATCAATGTATAAAAGCAAACCAGGTTTGTTTAAATAGGAGTAAAGCCTGTAAGTAGTTATGCTAAACAACAAAGGCAAGAAATATGTAGCCTCTAAGTATATTTGGACATGAAGTTAAAAACAAACCTGGTAAAAATAAAATAGTTATGTAAAGTAGGCAAGTAATTATATATGTTTGTAGCTGTAAAAATATATGCAGGCAAATAAACAAGAGGCAAGTAAAATATATCTATGTACAAAATAGGATTAGGATGAAGCATAAAGTACCTTTGCATTTAATGCTAGCTTCAACAAGTCATTTCGAAATGTTGAAAAATCCTTTCAGCCTCCTTATGCAAGAAAAATCTTTGACTAAATAAAAAAAAGAGAAGAAAGTGTACCAGTGAATTGCAAAACCCAGTAAACACCTACCCCCTGTAAACCTTTCTCAATATATTTGTATATCTTCTTGTTTTAGTTCATTCTCAAGACGTAGCAAGGCAGAGAAAAAAATAACCAGGCATTATCATTTTACAAACTAAAATATCAAACAACTTCATCAAACATAAGCAAGAAGATTTAAAGAAAGAGCAAGCCTGCAATTCTTTTTTTTTCTTTCAAAAGATCAACTAAGATAACCTGTAAACAAAGCCTGTCATATTTTATCTTCAACCTGGAAATCAAGTATCTTCCTAACATCAATTGGCTTCATAGTTAAAAGGAATTGCAATGCAAACTGTCTAGATCAGAGCATTTCAACTTTAAGAAATCAAGTCTTAAAGTATTTGCAAGATCCAGGATTATCATCCAAAATTCTGTTCTCTGTCTATTTTCAGGTGAGTAAACATTTTAATTAAAAGCTAATTAGATAATCATCTAATTGCATGTGAAATCTGTGATGATAACTGTTCTATATATTTGTATATAAGTAAGCCTCTGTATATATATAATGTATGCTTATCTGATGATTTTAACTCCTCTGTTCTTAGTTCAGAGCCTATGATTTTGATCAAAGTTCAAAATCTTTGCATGTGTTCTCTGTTATGTTGTGAAATTTAAACAATATAGTTTAGTTTAAGCTTAATCCAGGAGTTAAAAATAGATTCAAGTATTTTAAGATTTAAACTATATCAAAATTTAGGAAATACAGTAGAAATGCTTAAAACATGAAAAATCAATCATCTTAATTTACTGTTTAAGATTATAACTTGAATCCACTTTAAAAGTTATGATTTTTAAAACAAATATCAGAATTTTTAGTGTTGAAATGGATGTGAATTTGGGGAATGTCTGGAAAATGGTTCTTGAGCATTTTCTGATGGTCAGAGGATCTCGAGTGGTTAGGATTTCGTCTGGAGCTAGATTGACGATTGGAGTGTTTGGGAAAAATAGTGGATGAGGCGTTTGTGGACCGTAGTGGTGGCGGTAGATCAAAAGGGTTTCTAACCCTAGTTCTTGATGAAGTTGGAATTTGGGTCACTACTTTTCCTCTGTTTGATCGAGTGTCGTGGAACTCGGGGTAATGGTTGCGTGTGGGATCGGAAGGGTAGGGCCAGAATCGCTCGACTTCAGGTGGTCGGAGGTGGGGCGGCGAGATAAGTTTGTGGTGGAGGCTGTGTTTGAGTTCCTCGAGCTAGGCTCGATTTTGATCAACGAAGAAATCAGGGTGTTCGTTGTTTCGTGATCGACGTCGGGGGAGATTATGACATGGAGGAGGTCGTCTCGATCGCCAGAACTCCGGCGCCGCCGTGTGCACGTGCACGGCTGGGGTTGCGTGTCAGTGGGTTTCGCAGTGGGAGTGACTCGAAGCAGGTATCAAGTATTTGGGTGATTGACTCGAGTTATACTCGAGTGTTTTGTGGGTAAGGCCGACTTTTTTTTTAATACTTTAAAAATTTATCTAAGGTTTCTGGAACGGAGGAGTAGGAGAGAAATCTCGGGGAAGACTCGAGTAATCTTCGGGTTTGACCCGAAGTGAAGGCTGAGCAGGTTTAAAAGAGTTTTAAAAGACAAAGTTTTGAAAATGTAAAAAATGAATTTAGTTTAAACTGTCTTTTATAAAATTACTTTATAAATAATAATTATTTGCCTTAACATGTAATAAAGAAGTTTTAAATTTTGTTTAATTTAAATTTTGTTAAGTAAAGTTAATCATAAGATAAAATAGTTTAAATATGTTAATGATAATTAAGGCATTGATAAGATAATGTTTATCTTAAGATAATTAAGGCTTTAATGATTGAAATTGATTAAGTTAATTAAGAAATTTAAGTATAATTAATTAATTTAATTAATTAAGGATAAAGGAATAATTAAGTAATTAATTAAGATTTATTAATTAATTTAATTATCTAATGAATATGATTTGATTTATGATTAAGAGATTAATTAATTAGTAATTAGAAGATTTATTAACTTATAATTAGAAGTACTTAAATTGTAATTAAGTTGTATTAATTAATAATTAGGCTTATTAATTAACAATTAAGAGGTAATTAATCTAAAGATTATTAAGGGTTAATTAATGGTAATTAAGGATTGATTAACTGATTAATTAAGAAGTAATTAATTTAGTTTTATAAATTGATAGTTAAAATTTATTAATTAATAGTTAAAGGATAATTAATCTACAATTAAAGGTTAATTAAATTGTTTTAAAGGCAATTAAGGAATGAATTGCCAATTGTAATTAATCAAATGAATGTGGTTAATTTAAGATAATTGATTGATTAATTAAAGATAATCATTTGATGGTTGATTAAGTATGAATACTTAATAAAATTGATATGTATAATTACTTAGCGAAGTAATTAATGTATAATTACGGGATGTAATTAATTAAGGGAATTACTTTATGGGAAGTAATTAAAGGGTATTTACTTGGAAGAAGTAATTAAGGATTTATTTCTTGGTGTAAATAAATCAAAGGGTTTATATAATTAATTAAGAAGTTAATTAATTAAGGTAAGTAATTACAGGGTGGTAATTTCTGTTTGTGATTAAGGTTGGTTAATGAAGTGATTAATTAAAGTTAATTAATTAATGTAATTAATTATAGTTAATTAATTAATGGAAGTAATTTATTAAGGATCATTAATTAATGTAATAAATGAAGTGATAAATGATTAATTACTGTGAATGGTTAAGGTTAATTAATTTGTGAAATTAATTAAAGGATAATTACTGGAATGTAAATAAAGGTTAGTTAATCAAAGATGATTAATTAAGATGATTAGTTAAGATGGAAATTTGAGAATGATTAATTAATTGATTTGTAATTAATTAATGGATAAGTAAGCATGATTTATAGAATGAAGAAATTAATTTAATTCATTTTAAATTAATTAGAAATAAGATAATTAATTTAATTCATTTTAAATTAATTATATATGGTGTAATTATTTATCCTTGCTTATGTATGGATGGATGATATTGTTTGCCTTGGATGGTTTGAGATCTCAGATATGAGATAAGTAATGCTGTGTGATATGGATTATCTATTTATGATGATATTGTGAATTACCTATCTGTGATGATATGAATTATCTATCTCTGTATATATAGATAATGAAATGAATTGTTTTAACTTTAAAACAACTTGGCCTTAAAAGACACGGTTTGGATTTGATGAGACCGGGATCGGGTTTCCAGATTTGGATATCCGAAAACCACATCGATCCAAATTAACGATAGGTCGTGAATCTCAAGTGAAGATGAAGATTCAGAGTGCAAGGGTTATTGTCGTTAACTCTGAGGGTGATTCCAAAATGAGTGTAACGAGATAATGCCTTCGGTTTCGTTCGAACCCGGAACGAACTTGTATGGATTGAATGCTTTCAGAACATCGTCAGGTGGATGATGAGCATTCTAAGAGATGTGTTCTCTAAAGGTAATCGTGACCTCAAGCCTCATCAACCGGGAATGGCTAAAACAGGGGAGGTGCAGCAAGGTTAGTGGGTAGCACCCAAGTAGGGTGAGATTTCCCCTGTCTAGAGTCCCTTTTATTCGGCTGTGTGGCGGTTGCTAGCTACAACCGTGGGGTTTCTTATCCGGGAAGTATCCAGTAAGGGATGGTTCCGGCCTTGTGTTGCAGGGGAGCGGGCGTACTCCTCGGTACGGTGATCTAGGCCACGTACTGTGACGGGCGGTACCCCAGTAGCCCTGCCATTGTATGGAATCCAAACTCCAATAAGTGCCCTCGGATTTGATTGTATTACCCACTTGTTGGCTAGTATGCTGGAATTTAATAGATGTAACAATTTCAGCTATGATTTTATTTACTTGAAAACCCTAGACCTATTATAATATAACAGAATTTCTTATCAAATGTTTGGTTAGCGTAAGGTAAAAACTTTTCCATGTTTATGTGTGGGAAGTCTTACGTGATACCTTTTGTTTTCAAAGGATTTTCAAAGTTAAGCAACTTTAACCGTTTACTCATACCAGACCCATGTCTGACCCGGAGTTTATTTCTGTTTTTCCTAAACTCTCGGGTACCCAAATTTTTACGGGTAGCCAAGGGATTCAGGTTAGCTTCGACGAATTCTCGAGGAGCAATGGAGCAGGAGGCTTCAGCGTATAGATATATAGTGGTTCCGTTGTGTTAGCGTTTATCTGTATTTCCGCTGTGTTGTATCTCTGTGTTGTATTGAGATGTATCGAGTTGTATTAACTAGACAGGTGTTTATAACTGTCTAGTATGTGTTGTATTATCTGTGTAACTCTGATGTATATGATACTATGTATTCTCTTATGTGATATATTATATTTTATTCGTTCCGCTGAGAAATTCTGATGTTGTTTCTTCTTTCTTCTCTATCTTTTCTACTTTCTTACCTCTTTCTTTCTTTAAAACGAGACGACTTTCTGGTGGTAGAAGGTCGGGTCGCTACAGTTGGTATCAGAGCATAGATTGAGCGAATACCTAAGCTCTGGAGTGGTGTCTTTCTTGAGAGAGCGTATTTGTAATTTTGATATATATACATATATATATATATATACATATATATATATATATATATCTACCTATCCATTGGGTTACCTGTTCGGGTTTTCCAATATAAGTTATAAAGGTAGATAGGGTAGTGGTGTGAGTAACACGACTACCAATGGTTGGAATTTGAATGGTTGAGGTTGGAAGTGTATCTGTCGAGACTGTAGACCTAATACCGTCTCGAGTGAGCTTTGTTTGATGTAAGAATTTTATTGATCTCTGATGGATACCTGTTAAGGTTCGGAGTCCAGCATTTAAGTGTAAGATGATCGCGCTCGTGTGAGCGGATTTTCGAGAGTTTGGATGAGCTAGAGTTTGGATCTGTCGGTTGGACAGAAGTAAGTCATGATATCTTGATACCTCAGGATGTAGTAGCTGTGTGATGAGACGCAGTGACTATGGATGTCTCCGAAGATGTTTTTCTTTGGAACAAGTTAAGGAAGTGTGTCTGCTTCGGTGTTGTGGCTGTGTTCAGCAGGATGTTTCTGTTTGGGTTGAGGTCCAAGTTCTCAAATAGCTTTAGATTAGGAATTCCTTGGCATTGGTGTCGGCAGCGCAGCTCAGAGTGTTCTGTGTGTTGGCAAGGAAGCTTTCTAGCTTAGTAGTGGGGTTCAGAAGCAGCAGAGTGGTTCCGTTTCTTCGTTGAATTGGCTAGTAAGCGTAAGATGTTCTGTTTGGTAAAGAGAGAACAGTTTTTCTTTGGAATTAGGCCGGATTGATCGCAAAAGCGACTTGCGATAGTTTGAGTGTTCTCTTGTGTTTTCTGAGATTTTTATGGATGTCTTCAGGAAGTCGGAGTTTTGTCCGCATCAGGAGATTGAGTTGGTATCGACTGGATTCCAGAAATGGTACCGGTGGTTCAGCTTAGTAGTAGGATAGTTTCTAGACAGAGATTTTAGAGAAGCAGCTCAGTTTTGGAGGAACTTCTGAGTTTTATTTATGGATCTATTGAGCCATATTTTTGGAATGTATTGTCCAGTCCGTGCTTGTGTTCGTCATCAGCATTTTCATCTGTTCAGATTAGAGTTGCGCAGTGGAAATGTGGTGGTAGCTGTTTTAAAGTGGAAGCAGCTGTTAGTTGCAGTGTTTTGGATTAGAGAGTTTCTACAGGAAAATTTTCAGGATCTGAGGCCAAATTGGAGTGCATCTGCTTCATATTTTCGGATAGGAAAAGTAAGTTCTATCTTTTGATGCTTGGTAAGTAGAGTTGGTGTTCTTGGATCGTTGTGTGTGGATCATTTTGATGAGTTGTTTTGAGGCATCAGCGAGGGATGAGCTGATCAGTAGGGATGTAGGTGGCCCAGGATCGTCCGAAGATTTTTATGGATTAGAGACGGAGGAATTTGGATTCCAAAGTCGGAAATTTTATTTTGGATAAGTGTTTGGTCTTCAGGATTGAATTGCCAGTTGGGATAGCTGGGATTCGATGTGTTTCACGTATCTCTGAGGGAGTACGTGTAAGATTCTGTTTTTGGTTGTAGAACCAGCAGTTCAGGGAGTTTTGATTGTTGAGTCAGACTTGTCTGTAAACTGATATTCCTGTCTTGTTTGGTAGATCTAGATGAGTGGAAGCTTTGTAGCTTAGTAGTGATGTTTATTTGGATTCAGTAGAGCGAGTATCCCGATATTTTTACTTGGGAAACTCTAGATAGTTCTATCCAGAATTTTGTCTGGATAGTTAGATTTGTTTGTTTGGATGATTGGTTGCTATGATCGTTAGCATATAATTAATATATGCTTGTGTTTTAAAATTAAATCTTTAATTGGATTATTAAATTACCTTTGTTTTAAATTTCGGGGACGAAATTCTTTTAAGGGGGGAGGAATGTGATATCCCGGAATTTTTGGCAATATAAATTTAATAATCTGTATTAAAAATTAAATTGATTTGATAATAATTGTTAATAAGATTTGAATTGATTTAATATCTTCTTTAATAATTATTGTATGGGTGATTTATCTTTTAAAAGCTAATTAAATTATTTCTATTTATAAGGTATATATACTTATATATGTTGTAAATAGATAAGTTTTGTTTTTAATTTAATGAATAAAAGCATGTTTTCTAATTCTAATATTTTTGAAATTTGAATTAAATTAATATTAAGCTATTAAATAACCATATGATTTTAAAATACTTAGGATAAAGGTTAATTTGTTTAAAAATAATTCTAGCCTAGGTTTAAATTTAAATAAAAAGGTTGTTTTGTTCTTTTTAAATATAGTTGATAAAATAAGTAATCTATTAATAAAGAGATAAACTCCTTTATAAATCATTTTAATTTAATAATGAGTTATATTTTGATAATATTAATAATAAAATGTCTGTACAAATGAATTCTTATTTTAAATAGAGATTGTTATTTTAAACTCATTTATATATGTATATATTTTGGAAAGCCATGATTTGTAAATTTAAAATAATATAAATCTTATAAAAATTAACATAAGTATAGAAATAAATAAATAAGTAAATTAAGTGTTGATAGTCTAAGTTTAAAAATAAAAGTGAAAATAAAAATAAGCACTTGTGTTAAAAATAGGAACTAAATACTTAAGCTAAAAAAATTTCATAGCAAAGTATAGAAACAAACCAGGCTTTGTATTTGTAGCTGTAAGTTAAAGTATACAAAAAAATAATTAGGCAAAAATAAACAATGTATAAAAGCAAACCAGGTTTGTTTAAATAGGAGTAAAGCCTGTAAGTAGTTATGCTAAACAACAAAGGCAAGAAATATGTAGCCTGTAAGTATATTTGGACATGAAGTTAAAACCAAACCTGGTAAGAATAAAATAGTTATGTAAAGTAGGCAAGTAATTATATATGTTTGTAGCTGTAAAAATATATGCAGGCAAATAAACAAGAGGCAAGTAAAATATATCTATGTACAAAATAGGATTAGGATGAAGCATAAAGTACCTTTGCATTTAATGCTAGCTTCAACAAGTCATTTCGAAATGTTGAAAAATCCTTTCAGCCTCCTTATGCAAGAAAAATCTCTGACTAAATAAAAAAAGAGAGAAGAAAGTGTACCAGTGAATTGCAAAACCCAGTAAACACCTACGCCCTATAAACCTTATATTTGTATATCTTTTTGTTTTAGTTCATTCTCAAGACGTAGCAAGGAAGAGAAAAAAATAACCAGGCATTATCATTTTACAAACTAAAATATCAAACAACTTCATCAAACATAAGCAAGAAGATTTAAAGAAAGAGCAAGCCTGCAATTGTTTTTTTTTCTTTCAAAAGATCAACTAAGATAACCTGTAAACAAAGCCTGTCATATTTTATCTTCAACCTGGAAATCAAGTATCTTCCTAACATCAATTGGCTTCATAGTTAAAAGGAATTGCAGTGCAAACTGTCTAGATCAGAGCATTTCAACTTTAAGAAATCAAGTCTTAAAGTATTTGCAAGATCCAGGATTATCATCCAAAATTCTGTTCTCCATCTATTTTCAGGTGAGTAAACATTTTAATTAAAAGCTAAGTAGATAATCATCTGATTGCATGTGAAATCTGTGATGATAACTGTTCTATATGTTTGTATATAAGTAAGCCTCTGTATATATATGATGTATGCTTATCTGATGATTTTAACTCCTCTGTTCTTAGTTCAGAGCCTATGATTTTGATCAAAGTTCAAAATCTTTGCATGTGTCCTCTGTATCTTTGCATGTGTTCTCTGTTAGGTTGTGAAATTTAAACAATATAGTTTAGTTTAAGCTTAATCCAGGAGTTAAAAATAGATTCAAGTATTTTAAGATTTAAACTATATCAAAATTTGGGAAATACAGTAGAAATGCTTAAAACATGAAAAATCAATCATCTTAATTTACTGTTTAAGATTATAACTTGAATCCACTTTAAAAGTTATGATTTTTAAAACAAATATCAGAATTTTTAGTGTTGAAATGGATGTGAATTTGGGGAATGTCTGGAAAATGGTTCTTGAGCATTTTCTGATGGTCAGAGGATCTCGAGTGGTCGGGATTTCGTCTGGAGCTAGATTGACGATTGGAGTGTTTGGGAAAAATAGTGGATGAGGCATTTGTGGACCGTAGTGGTGGCGGTAGATCAAAAGGGTTTCTAACCCTAGTTCTTGATGAAGTTGGAATTTGGGTCACTACTTTTCCTCTGTTTGATCGAGTGTCGTGGAACTCGGGGTAATGGTTGCGTGTGGGATCGGAAGGGTAGGGCCAGTGTAACATTCCCCCTTTCTGACCGCCTCCAGTCGGTGATTAAACCAACTAGAAACGTTCAAAAAGGGGAATTGTTATTTAGTTTATAAGGTTTAAACAGAATCAGCCACAGAAACACAGAATAATAACAATGAATTAAAACAAATGAATCTTTATTTCATTACTATAAATCTTTTTGAATACATCAGAGTTTATACAATTTTAATACTGATATAGCGGAATATCTTAAAATACAATTTTCTTCTGAAACTAAAGTGATTCTTTACTCTCTCTCTAACTTCGCTGCCTGAAAATCTTCAAGCTGTAAAATACTCGGTCTGACCCGAGTATTATATTCAAAAGAAAATAATACACAGGTCAGTCTAATTCAAACCAGTTTATTAGTGCATAGAGGCAATAATAATCAAATAGACGATAGTCACAATAATTCCCGTCTATCCAATCCTTTTAACAAAGAAATCGGATGATGGTCGATATAACACTTAACAGAAATTGTCACTTTAAAACCATCGAAGTTCGATTGGCTGCCGTACACTCTAATGCCAGCCGAAGTGAAAGGCCACTAAGATAAGCAGTGGACAGGAGGGACAATACATGGATGTGACAGTGAACTAGGCAGTGCAAATTTCAATTTCGAGAACAAGACAGTAGTATAGCACAATCGAACTACAAAAGCATAGGGACAACATGTATTCAGGTACATGAAGACGCAGTGAAACCAATATGGCAACACAACTACTGGAATGAAGGCTCCAAAAACAACTGTCTACAAGAATTAGTTCAAATGGAATACAACTGCAAAGTGAAGACAACATCAATATGCAGACCAGAAAACAGGAAGCAAGGCTACAAGATATCAGAAGGCAGACAACAGACTCAGGTGAAGTTCACA
This sequence comes from Allium fistulosum, assembly GCA_030737815.1. Classification (NCBI taxonomy): domain Eukaryota; kingdom Viridiplantae; phylum Streptophyta; class Magnoliopsida; order Asparagales; family Amaryllidaceae; genus Allium; species Allium fistulosum. The sequence continues at coordinate 943,783,398 of CM060908.1, forward strand.
GTACAACTCAGATGCAAGCAATTGCAAATAACTTCAACATGACCAAAGATTAAACAGAATGGCTACTGAAATGAATGCATATTGAATACACAAGTAAATGGTCCAGTTCCAATATGAAGTGCATTAGTATGCAAGAATAAACAGCATCAGTGGGTAAAGAATGCAGTGACAAGGAAATCATGCAGACAGGTCAAAATCAACCCAGACCAAAGTCATATATGAAGACTGAAATGAAAGACTCAAGAGACCATCAATGCACATATGAATGCACGGCAACAGTGAATGCATGAACCAGAATGCAACTAACACAGATGTGCAACTACACAAGATAAGGCAACTACACAAAATCTACTCAAGTATACACATCAATTCAGAGAGTAGATCGAGAGTAAGTTTGCTCACTGTCTTCCTAAATTTTCCAGATGAATTTGCAAACTTGAGTTTAAACAATGTTTTTGTTTGAAATTAACAACCTAAAATATATTCCAGTAGAACAGAGCTATGCCTCTGTAAACAGACGTGCATGCATACCATTCCCAAATTTATCAACATGCAAAAACATAAATCATCATATCAATTCAAAAATCGGGTCGAAGAAGTTTGCTCACTTTATATTCAGTTTTGAACAGAGGAATTTTTTTTCTTCAGGTTTAAAAATGTATTCAGATTTAAAATGTTTCTGGTTGTAACCTTCATGCAGTCATCTAAATACATATAACATACAACACACAATTCACAGTCATAAAGCATGAAAACCACTTTACCTATTAATTAAGTTTTTTTAAAAATTTGAGTTACTCACAGCAATAGAATGAAGCTGCAAGTACAACTGGAATGCAACTATATCAAACAGTGACCATATGGATGCAATAGTAACAAATACAGTGGAGCATGTACAAACAGAGGCAATAACAAGTAACCACAATGATCAGACTCAAATGCATGCATGAACACTTGTTACACTGCTGCAAACATATTCAAATACAGTTATGAAATAAGACCAAGCTAAGCACATGTATCAAGACCAGGTGCAAGTTTAAGTGTGCTCTTATATGCAGACTCGAGTATACTGCAGTTAAGTGAACGATGGACAAAGGCTGCACTTCAAGTGAACTAATACACGGTGATGTATAATATCAAGACCAATTACTAACGGTTAACAAGTAGGTGTTCTGTGGTTCAAACATGCACTCACATATTTTTCAAACTTAAGTAATCATTCTTTAAGTTGAAAACAAACTTTTCTAAACCAAGCAAACTATCATCTAAAGTATTTTTCGCAAAAACAACATAATTAATTCAAGTGACCAAAGTCGACAGGGTGATGTAGTTCAAATCAAGTAAATGCCAATGTCACAATACTTCAAACACTGGCCGAATTCAATACACTAATATTCGAAACAACTCAAAATCATAAAGCAGTAGTAAAACGAGCAAGAGCAGAAATACCACTAGAGGCAGTAAGAACATAATGGCCTCAACAGCAAGTGTTAAACGAACTAGATCAACACCCAAAAATCAAGTGACCAAGGCCAAAGGCAAATCAAACAGTGGTGAACACGGTATCACAACGGTGCCATGATGACCGGAATAGAATGAAAATCAACCCATGATGACCAAGGAGATCGAATCGATCAAAAACTTTCAAGCCGTGAATAAAACAAGGAATCGACCCAAATCAGAAACGCCAACATTTAACATAACAACATCGATTACTAACATCGAACGAAAACAATTGGCCGAGATAGAAAATATCGAATCCAAAAATCGAATTGCAGAAGCCTCATAATGAAGATGAATTAGATGTGAGATATTACTCACCTTTGTTCGACGTGTACTGAAGTAGCCGCGATCGAAGAAAAATTGAAGCCCAAATTTGGATTGAAGAACGGGGGACGAACGAGGTCGCCGAAGCCCAAATTTGAAGACGATGCTGGAGAACGCGAACGAAGCTGAAGTCCTTAGCTTGAATCCCTCGCGAGTTGAAGCCGTAAAAATCGAAGTAGTTTTTGTGGAGGAGAACAAAAAATAACGAGCCACCATTTTTATCTTCTCGCCTATTTTTTTCCTTAGGGTTTCGAATGAGAATGAAAGGGGATCGGGTTTGGATTTATCACGGTATCAAAGAACCATGGGCCAGTATATATTTTTCAAAGCCCACTTAACCCTTAACCAATTTTTCTTTTCTTCTTTTTTTTCCAAAAGAATTTAACCGATTCAAAAATTTCAACAACAATTTTTATTAGACGAATTCCAATTCGAATCAATTCATCATTCAAATATTTAAAATTCATTAAATATTTTTGATTTGAAATTTTGAAATTTCAGGGTCGTTACAAACTCCCCTCCTTAAAAACTTTTCGTCCACGAAAAGGAAAAGTTGTTAAAATTTCATTAATAGTTATACCCTACACAATTTTACTAAGCTTGAAACTTATTACAATTAAATGAATATAGGATTCATTTCATTTGTTTAATCTTACTAGCTTTGTTCATTGATTTCCAAAATTAAGACGCAAAAGTCTTTTACCAAATTTTTTTCGACTTACAACTCAGATTCAAACTTTAAAATTCTTCACGTTAGAGATTTATATAATATATCTCTTCCAAAGCTGTGGACTTTCAAAACATTTCAAAGATCCTCTTTCTTAATTTATTTGGTAGGAATTATGTAATTCTAATTTCAAACTATTGATTTGCTATTTACAGTTTGAAAATACTTGCTAACTCGAAATTTAACAAGTCCATCTTCGTTCTCACAGACATTAGACATACGCTGGCCAGGCGCAGGTCTAAAAATCTCCAAGTACTAAATATACTTGCTTCAACTCCCAGTGAAAATACTTTAAAAATTCTTTTAAAAAAATGGATATGGAAAGCACGTTCCCCCATGGATCACAGTTTACCCGGCGGTTACGCTACTATCCCAGTAGAATCGCTTGTAACCGTAGATTTCACATCTCTCTTGAATTTCGCCATGGTTGTTGCCATAGATCGCGGTCCACACGGCGGTTACGCTACTATCCCAGTAGAATCGCTTGTAACCGTAGGCATCTCGCCCCTCGAATTTCGCTTTGGCGCTTAGATTGCAGTTTACTCGGCGGTTGCGCCATTATCCCAATGGAATCGCTTGTAACTGTGGGCATCTCGCCCCTCAAATTACGCTAACATACATCATAATCAACATGATCCCATCACGAGGGATTCTAGTCCAAATGGACATTCCAACTTATGGAAAATTCTACGTAGCTACGAATTTCAAATGGACACTCATCACGAGTTCCAATACCTTCTCCAATAATAAATGGAAGGTACTTTTCCATATCCTCAGTTTGGAAAACATAATATCATATATATGTAGTACTTCATTTCACATTTCTTACATATCATACTCATGTAAACCTACATAAGATTTCCATAACAATGTCTTTCTAAACTAACGGTTTTCAAATTTACCGCATTCATATATATAGAAGTTCTAAAAACTTACATATCCTATATCCATAACAAATAGAGGATTTCAAAATTTTCCTCTAAGTCGATTTGGAAATTTTAAGGTTATCTCAAACCTATTTCATATTCATAATTCCATTTATTATCGACTTTCACATTCGATTTGGATTACACGTTACATCGTCAATTCTCAACACAGAATTGATGTCTATCGATATATAACCTCTGAGCTCGTACGTCTCAGAGAAGGGTGTTAAGCTAAGAGAATAAATTCTCCGCCACCAACAGATATATATTTAATAGAGATCAATTGCTATGTCATCAATTCACAATGTTAGACATACAATCCAAATCATCATCTGAAATTCAAAACTCATCTTATATTGTCTTTAGTGTCGAAGTTAAACTCAATTTAACTTAACGATTCAATCTTTTTGAAAAATTTCAAATTGAACTAATTGTTCAAATTTCTCATTTAACTTTTCAACTTCAACTTCGAAAATGAATTTCAAATCATTTATTCCTTACGGAATATATTCACAACCTTTCATTTTTGGAAAAACATTTCCATACTTATTTAAAAATAAGTAATTCACAAATCCATTTATTTTCAATATTTGAAAATATTCGATATACTTAAATCAAAATTAAGTATATATTTCATCTTTAAGGAAATCATTCTTTCACACATATTTATTTGAGTCAAAACGAATGTTACGTAAAACATCGTTACGACAACTCAAAATCACTAGTATAGGGATTCGAAATTTAGATAGATGTATAAATCCCAATACTATACAAAACATTTCCTTTCGGAAATCATTTACTATAACAATAATGTTATAGTCCACCATTTCCTTTTATTCGAAAACGTCTATTTCAACAATGAATGTTGAAATCTATGGTTTCGATATTCAATGCCTTTTAAAACATCTTTTAAAACAATTAACTTTGTTTTAAAATATCACTTTTCCAAAACATGTCCATTTTATTCAATAATATATTCACTGTCCAAAATCGTGAATATACTTCATTTAACAAGCTATAAAGATTTACTTATCCAAAATAAGTCATTTTCGGATTTATCAACAACGTTTATAAATTCCATTCCTATTTATAAAGACTTCAATTTATAGTTTGAATTCCGCATACTTTTCACAATATTGGTTTTAAACCAACTTCAAATTTTCCAATACTAAGTTTTCCACTTAACTTAATTCTCTACAAGTTCAAATTTAAATTCATCACTGAATCTATTAAATTTATTATGGATTGTCATGTTGACAACTTCAAAATTTTCAAATCTAATTCCCATTTGAACTTTGCATCTGCTTTCTATTTCCAAAATAATCAACTAGTTTCTTTAGTAAATCATTCATTGAATTGATTTTCAATTAAATCACATTTGATTTATTCACATTGAATTTTACTAACATTCATTCATATTCAATTAGTTTACTGTCACTAATTTATATCCAAGTTAGTTTGCTTTCAATTCAAATCAAAATTGATTCTATTTAAATTTCTTATCTTTCAATTTGAATTCAATTACTTAACTCTCAATTTCCATTAATTCAATTTCATTAATACTTAATGAATTTCCATACAATCAACTAGCAAAACCAAATTTATTTACTTTGCTTAACATTCAATTTGGTTTAACACATTTAATTTCAATTGGTTTATATTCTAATTCAGATTGAATTCTTATACTCACCATATTCACAACTTCTTAACTTAAGTTTTATTCAACTCTTAACAACATTTCTAATCCATGTTTATTCACTAATTCACTTTTACAATTAAAGTTGAATTTCCTTTCTATAACTCAATTTCATATTCATTACTTCACTTTATTAATTCATTTTGATATCAAATTCAATTTGATTCAATATTACTTAAGCCATGTTTCATTTTATCTTCACTTGACTTATTTTCACTATACAGCTTAAGTTCGGCTCAAATTTATTTGAAATTCTATTTTATTTAACTTTACTAAAGTCAAATTCATATCACATTTCAAAATTCAGATTTTGTTTTACTTAACAAAACTGTGTAACCATTTTAACAACTGATTTTACTTAAATTTTCTCATTTTATAAGTTATACAACTTATTAATTTAAACTTCCCAATTCATATTGTATAATCACTTATCTTTCAAGTTTAACTTTTCATCTCAATAATTTATCAAATCAAGTTCGCTTTATTTAACTTCCTTTAGTTAAATTTCAAATCCATTCAAACAATTTTATATTTCTTTAGATTTGAAAAACATTTTCTTTTAAAGTGTTTCTAGTAACTATTCATATTAAACGCCATAAACTAAGCTTTGTGTAAACCAAAGCTCTGATACCACTCTGTAACATTCCCCCTTTCTGACCGCCTCCAGTCGGTGATTAAACCAACTAGAAACGTTCAAAAAGGGGAATTGTTATTTAGTTTATAAGGTTTAAACAGAATCATCCACAGAAACACAGAATAATAACAATGAATTAAAACAAATGAATCTTTATTTCATTACTATAAATCTTTTTGAATACATCAGAGTTTATACAATTTTAATACTGATACAGCGGAATATCTTAAAATACAATTTTCTTCTGAAACTAAAGTGATTCTTTACTCTCTCTCTAACTTCGCTGCCTGAAAATCTTCAAGCTGTAAAATACTCGGTCTGACCCGAGTATTATATTCAAAAGAAAATAATACACAGGTCAGTCTAATTCAAACCAGTTTATTAGTGCATAGAGGCAATAATAATCAAATAGACGATAGTCACAATAATTCCCGTCTATCCAATCCTTTTAACAAAGAAATCGGATGATGGTCGATATAACACTTAACAGAAATTGTCACTTTAAAACCATCGAAGTTCGATTGGCTGCCGTACACTCTAATGCCAGCCGAAGTGAAAGGCCACTAAGATAAGCAGTGGACAGGAGGGACAATACATGGATGTGACAGTGAACTAGGCAGTGCAAATTTCAATTTCGAGAACAAGACAGTAGTATAGCACAATCGAACTACAAAAGCATAGGGACAACATGTATTCAGGTACATGAAGACGCAGTGAAACCAATATGGCAACACAACTACTGGAATGAAGGCTCCAAAAACAACTGTCTACAAGAATTAGTTCAAATGGAATACAACTGCAAAGTGAAGACAACATCAATATGCAGACCAGAAAACAGGAAGCAAGGCTACAAGATATCAGAAGGCAGACAACAGACTCAGGTGAAGTTCACAGTACAACTCAGATGCAAGCAATTGCAAATAACTTCAACATGACCAAAGATTAAACAGAATGGCTACTGAAATGAATGCATATTGAATACACAAGTAAATGGTCCAGTTCCAATATGAAGTGCATCAGTATGCAAGAATAAACAGCATCAGTGGGTAAAGAATGCAGTGACAAGGAAATCATGTAGACAGGTCAAAATCAACCCAGACCAAAGTCATATATGAAGACTGAAATGAAAGACTCAAGAGACCATCAATGCACATATGAATGCACGGCAACAGTGAATGCATGAACCAGAATGCAACTAACACAGATGTGCAACTACACAAGGTAAGGCAACTACACAAAATCTACTCAAGTATACACATCAATTCAGAGAGTAGATCGAGAGTAAGTTTGCTCACTGTCTTCCTAAATTTTCCAGATGAATTTGCAAACTTGAGTTTAAACAATGTTTTTGTTTGAAATTAACAACCTAAAATATATTCCAGTAGAACAGAGCTATGCCTCTGTAAACAGACGTGCATGCATACCATTCCCAAATTTATCAACATGCAAAAACATAAATCATCATATCAATTCAAAAATCGGGTCGAAGAAGTTTGCTCACTTTATATTCAGTTTTGAACAGAGGAATTTTTTTTTCAGGTTTAAAAATGTATTCAGATTTAAAATGTTTCTGGTTGTAACCTTCATGCAGTCATCTAAATACATATAACATACAACACACAATTCACAGTCATAAAGCATGAAAACCACTTTACCTATTAATTAAGTTTTTTTAAAAATTTGAGTTACTCACAGCAATAGAATGAAGCTGCAAGTACAACTGGAATGCAACTATATCAAACAGTGACCATATGGATGCAACAGTAACAAATACAGTGGAGCATGTACAAACAGAGGCAATAACAAGTAACCACAATGATCAGACTCAAATGCATGCATGAACACTTGTTACACTGCTGCAAACATATTCAAATACAGTTATGAAATAAGACCAAGCTAAGCACATGTATCAAGACCAGGTGCAAGTTTAAGTGTGCTCTTATATGCAGACTCGAGTATACTGCAGTTAAGTGAACGATGGACAAAGGCTGCACTTCAAGTGAACTAATACACGGTGATGTATAATATCAAGACCAATTACTAACGGTTAACAAGTAGGTGTTCTGTGGTTCAAACATGCACTCACATATTTTTCAAACTTAAGTAATCATTCTTTAAGTTGAAAACAAACTTTTCTAAACCAAGCAAACTATCATCTAAAGTATTTTTCGCAAAAACAACATAATTAATTCAAGTGACCAAAGTCGACAGGGTGATGTAGTTCAAATCAAGTAAATGCCAATGTCACAATACTTCAAACACTGGCCGAATTCAATACACTAATATTCGAAACAACTCAAAATCATAAAGCAGCAGTAAAACGAGCAAGAGCAGAAATACCACTAGAGGCAGTAAGAACATAATGGCCTCAACAGCAAGTGTTAAACGAACTAGATCAACACCCAAAAATCAAGTGACCAAGGCCAAAGGCAAATCAAACAGTGGTGAACACGGTATCACAACGGTGCCATGATGACCGGAATAGAATGAAAATCAACCCATGATGACCAAGGAGATCGAATCGATCAAAAACTTTCAAGCCGTGAATAAAACAAGGAATCGACCCAAATCAGAAACGCCAACATTTAACATAACAACATCGATTACTAACATCGAACGAAAACAATTGGCCGAGATAGAAAATATCGAATCCAAAAATCGAATTGCAGAAGCCTCATAATGAAGATGAATTAGATGTGAGATATTACTCACCTTTGTTCGACGTGTACTGAAGTAGCCGCGATCGAAGAAAAATTGAAGCCCAAATTTGGATTGAAGAACGGGGGACGAACGAGGTCGCCGAAGCCCAAATTTGAAGACGATGCTGGAGAACGCGAACGAAGCTGAAGTCCTTAGCTTGAATCCCTCGCGAGTTGAAGCCGTAAAAATCGAAGTAGTTTTTGTGGAGGAGAACGAAAAATAACGAGCCGCCATTTTTATCTTCTCGCCTATTTTTTTCCTTAGGGTTTCGAATGAGAATGAAAGGGGATCGGGTTTGGATTTATCACGGTATCAAAGAACCATGGGCCAGTATATATTTTCCAAAGCCCACTTAACCCTTAACCAATTTTTCTTTTCTTCTTTTTTTTCCAAAAGAATTTAACCGATTCAAAAATTTCAACAACAATTTTTATTAGACGAATTCCAATTCGAATCAATTCATCATTCAAATATTTAAAATTCATTAAATATTTTCGATTTGAAATTTTGAAATTTTAGGGTCGTTACAGCCAGAATCGCTCGACTTCAGGTGGTCGGAGGTGGGGCGGCGAGATAAGTTTGTGGTGGAGGCTGTGTTTGAGTTCCTCGAGCTAGGCTCGATTTTGATCAACGAAGAAATCAGGGTGTTCGTTGTTTCGTGATCGACGTCGGAGGAGATTATGACATGGAGGAGGTCGTCTCGATCGCCAGAACTCCGGCGCCGCCATGTGCACGTGCACGGCTGGGGTTGCGTGTCCGTGGGTTTCGCAGTGGGAGTGACTCGAAGCAGGTATCGGGTATTTGGGTGATTGACTCGAGTTATACTCGAGTGTTTTGTGGGTAAGGCCGACTGTTTTTTTTAATACTTTAAAAATTTATCTAAGGTTTCTGGAACGGAGGAGTAGGAGAGAAATCTCGGGGAAGACTCGAGTAATCTTCGGGTTTGACCCGAAGTGAAGGCTGAGCAGGTTTAAAAGAGTTTTAAAAGACAATGTTTTGAAAATGTAAAAAATGAATTTAGTTTAAACTGTCTTTTATAAAATTACTTTATAAATAATAATTGTTTGCTTTAACATGTAATAAAGAAGTTTTACATTTTGTTTAATTTAAATTTTATTAAGTAAAGTTAATCATAAGATAAAATAGTTTAAATATGTTAATGATAATTAAGGCATTGATAAGATAATATTTATCTTAAGATAATTAAGGCTTTAATGATTGAAATTGATTAAGTTAATTAAGAAATTTAAGTATAATTAATTAATTTAATTAATTAAGGATAAAGGAATAATTAAGTAATTAATTAAGATTTATTAATTAATTTAATTATCTAATGAATATGATTTGATTTATGATTAAGAGATTAATTAATTAGTAATTAGAAGACTTATTAACTTATAATTAGAAGTACTTAAATTGTAATTAAGTTGTATTAATTAATAATTAGGCTTATTAATTAACAATTAAGAGATAATTAATCTAAAGATTATTAAGGGTTAATTAATGGTAATTAAGGATTGATTAACTGATTAATTAAGAAGTAATTAATTTAGTTTTATAAATTGATAGTTAAAATTTATTAATTAATTGTTAAAGGATAATTAATCTACAATTAAAGGTTAATTAAATTGTTTTAAAGGAAATTAAGGAATGGATTGCCAATTGTAATTAATCAAATGAATGTGGTTAATTTAAGATAATTGATTGATTGATTAATTAAAGATAATCATTTGATGGTTGATTAAGTATGAATACTTAATAAAATTGATATGTATAATTACTTAGCAAAGTAATTAATGTATAATTACGGGATGTAATTAATTAAGGGAATTACTTTATGGGAAGTAATTAAAGGGTATTTATTTGGAAGAAGTAATTAAGGATTTATTTCTTGGTGTAAATAAATCAAAGGGTTTATATAATTAATTAAGAAGTTAATTAATTAAGGTAAGTAATTACAGGGTGGTAATTTCTGTTTGTGATTAAGGTTGGTTAATGAAGTGATTAATTAAAGTTAATTAATTAATGTAATTAATTATAGTTAATTAATTAATGGAAGTAATTTATTAAGGATCATTAATTAATGTGATAAATGAAGTGATAAATGATTAATTACTGTGAATGGTTAAGGTTAATTAATTTGTGAAATTAATTAAAGGATAATTACTGGAATGTAAATAAAGGTTAGTTAATCAAAGATGATTAATTAAGATGATTAGTTAAGATGGAAATTTGAGAATGATTAATTAATTGATTTGTAATTAATTAATGGATAAGTAAGCAGGATTTATAGAACGAAGAAATTAATTTAATTCATTTTAAATTAATTAGAAATAAGATAATTAATTTAATTCATTTTAAATTAATTATATATGGTGTAATTATTTATCCTTGCTTATGTATGGATGGATGATATTGTTTGCCTTGGATGGTTTAAATTAATGAGTGTAACGAGATAATGCCTTCGGTTTCGTTCGAACCCGGAACGAACTTGTATGGATTGAATGCTTTCAGAACATTGTCAGGTGGATGATGAGCATTCTAAGAGATGTGTTCTCTAAAGGTAATCGTGACCTCAAGCCTCATCAACCGGGAATGGCTAAAACAGGGGAGGTGCAGCAAGGTTAGTGGGTAGCACCCAAGTAGGGTGAGATTTCCCCTGTCTAGAGTCCCTTTTATTCGGCTGTGTGGCGGTTGCTAGCTACAACCGCGGGGTTTCTTATCCGGGAAGTATCCAGTAAGGGATGGTTCCGGCCTTGTGTTGCAGGGGAGCGGGCGTACTCCTCGGTACGGTGATCTAGGCCACGTACTGTGACGGGCGGTACCCCAGTAGCCCTGCCATTGTATGGAATCCAAACTCCAATAAGTGCCCTCGGATTTGATTGTATTACCCACTTGTTGGCTAGTATGCTGGAATTTAATAGATGTAACAATTTCAGCTATGATTTTATTTACTTGAAAACCCTAGACCTATTATAATATAACAGAATTTCTTATCAAATGTTTGGTTAGCGTAAGGTAAAAACTTTTCCATGTTTATGTGTGGGAAGTCTTACGTGATACCTTTTGTTTTCAAAGGATTTTCAAAGTTAAGCAACTTTAACCGTTTACTCATACCAGACCCATGTCTACCCCGGAGTTTATTTCTGTTTTTCCTAAACTCTCGGGTACGTAAATTTTTACGGGTAGCCAAGGGATTCAGGTTAGCTTCGACGAATTCTGGAGGAGCAATGGAGCAGGAGGCTTCAGCGTATAGATATATAGTGGTTCCGCTGTGTTAGTGTTTATCTGTATTTCCGCTGTGTTGTATTGAGATGTATCGAGTTGTATTAACTAGACAGGTGTTTATAACTGTCTAGTATGTGTTGTATTATCTGTGTAACTCTGATGTATATGATACTATGTATTCTCTTATGTGATATATTATATTTTATTCGTTCCGCTGAGAGATTCTGATGTTGTTTCTTCTTTCTTCTCTATCTTTTCTACTTTCTCACCTCTTTCTTTCTTTAAAACGATACGACTTTCTGGTGGTAGAAGGTCGGGTCGCTACACAAATGGTGACTGAGATTCAAGTCAAACAAATTCGGATGAGTAAAGAACAGGAGAAGCAAGGTCGAATCCTTATAAATTTGCAGAAGTTCCTAATGGATAACCAAGCGAACCCGATCTTGATCGAAGAAGAGTCTTCTAGTGACCATACACAAGAGGACAGTGAAGAATAGCCAATGGAAGAGGAAGAAGCATCCTTGGAAGAAGAGGACGCACCTGTTCATGAAGTGCAAGTTGAAGACGACGACACCGTAGTTTGCGTTGGTGAAGTATGTTTTGATAAGGATGGAAACCTTGTCGAACAGCGTGGAAACTTCTGTCTCCACTATCCTAATTGTTCGATTCATATGTCTCCTATTGTCAAGAATACTCCTTAGTGTTCTTTATTTCATTCTTTCGTTCGTATTGTTGTTTATATTAAAAAACACATGTATATTTGTTTACATAGTTTACACACATATAAATATAACATCATATAATAAATTGTGTTCTCTTATTCGTATATTCTCGTATCTTTTGAATATATAGTTTATTAGTTAGGAAAAGTAGTTATTAAGAGTTTAGTTTAAATTTAAGTATTGATTATGTATGATAACACTATCATTATAATCACAAGTAATGTAGTCTTAGTTTCGGGGGAGTTATATGGAGTTATATGGAGTTATATAGTATTAGGGAGTTATATGGTTTTTTGTTGATGACAAAGGGGGAGAAGTATAAAATAGGATAGTTAGACATAGATTAAGGGGGAGTTATTAGAAGTATTAGGATAGAAGTGATATTTTATAAACAAAGGTTGTCATCATCAAAAAGGGGGAGATTGTTAGTCCCTAAGGAGTTGGTTTTGATGACAACAACCTTACTTAGAATTAGATTATAAAATATATAATACTAACATTATTATGTAGATATATATAGATATATTTGCAGGTACTAAAGAATGAAGAACTGTACAGTATAAAGATTCAAGATCAAAGATTGAAGATATCAAGATTCAAGACTCATGAGTATCAAGAATTTCAAGAGTTCAAGTTTCCAAGATAAGTTATATAGTTAGGAATACTGTTAAAACTCATAGAAAGGCACTGACATCTTAAAATCTATTTTATTCGTGGAATGGAATCCACTTCGTGCTCGTTAAAGGGATGAAACCCTAAGTAGGATGGAACCTACGAAAAATCTAGTGGAACATCTTTTTGTATCCACTTACTTTTATTTCAAAATGATTTTCAAAATATATAGCTTGTTTTTCAAAATGATTTTAAATATTCCTGTTTAAAAACCAAAATCATCTGTCCTGGGTTTTCAATATATTTTAGCCTCAAAAATATCCTTAGTTTTACATATTCTTAATTTTAAATATCTTTGATTTTAAATTATTATCCTAAGTTTTTAAACTATAATTCTGATATTAATATATTTAGCTGTTTTATATATTTATACTTAAGATTTAAATATAAAAGTATAGAAAATAATTATATATATTTCAATATTGTTTTCTATAGTTATTTATGTATTATAATTATATATAAGTATATTTATAAAGTTTAAATGTAAGTATAATATAATATAGAAATTATTTTCAAAGAAAAACAAATCACCAAAAAATACAAGGGCATGTCGACATGGTCACATGTACCCCTGTCGACATGGTGATAGTTAAATTGTTTTTTAAAAGAAGTGTCTATTCGCCACATCCCTTCACCAATGGACATGGCTATTGATCTACTATAAATAAAGGGTGTTTTCAACGAATTTTAATCACTTTTTTCTCTGATTTAACTTCTCTTCTTCTTCTCCACTTTCTTATTTACAAATTACACCATTACTCTGCCAAAATCAATATCGAATCTAACTAGATAATTTCTGGTTTTGATTCTCTCCACTATCTCTACAAGATCCAAGTGCTAATCTGAGTTATAGACTTTTGTAACCAATAGAGCGAGAAATGGTGTGATTGTAGCCCTGGAAATCAATTGGGTGAACTTGTTGCCCCGGAAATCAAGTATCTCTACCCAGAGGATTGTGATTCTGGAGGGTGTACCTCGTAGCCTTGAAACCGAGGGTTGTATTTGTAAGAATTGTTTTTGAAAGGAAATCCGTACTTGTGTTGCGGGACTGGATGTAGGGTAACTCCGAACCAGTATAAAATCCGGTGTGTTCTTTCCTTTACTGCTTTTACTTTATATTTGCATCTGTGTTTGATTATGTGTTCATATCTGTGTCTGATTAGTGTATACATTGTTAACAAATTAAGATAAACTCAAAAAGATTAACAAATTTCTTAAAACACTATTCACCCCCCTCTAGTGTTAATTCTAGCCTTAAGATCCTTAATCCGCATTCTCACATATTTACCATAAAGATGTGTTCAATCAATAGAAAGAACATGACGACAATGCTTGAAACCTTCAATGCTCGGTCCAAATGCCCAGAAAGTCCCCTAATATTGAACGCCTTATATAAAAATTAATTTAATTCATTTTAAATTAATGAGTGTAACGAGATAATGCCTTCGGTTTCGTTCGAACCCGGAACGAACTTGTATGGATTGAATGCTTTCAGAACATCGTCAGGTGGATGATGAGCATTCTAAGAGATGTGTTCTCTAAAGGTAATCGTGACCTCAAGCCTCATCAACCGGGAATGGCTAAAACAGGGAAGGTGCAGCAAGGTTAGTGGGTAGCACCCAAGTACGGTGAGATTCCCCCTGTCTAGAGTCCCTTTTATTCGGTTGTGTGGCGGTTGCTAGCTACAACCGCGGGGTTTCTTATCCGGGAAGTATCCAGTAAGGGATGGTTCCGGCCTTGTGTTGCAGGGGAGCGGGCGTACTCCTCGGTATGGTGATCTAGGCCACGTACTGTGACGGGCGGTACCCCAGTAGCCCTGCCATTGTATGGAATCCAAACTCCAATAAGTGCCCTCGGATTTGATTGTATTACCCACTTGTTGGCTAGTATGCTGGAATTTAATAGATGTAACAATTTCAGCTATGATTTTATTTACTTGAAAACCCTAGACCTATTATAATATAACAGAATTTCTTATCAAATGTTTGGTTAGCGTAAGGTAAAAACTTTTCCATGTTTATGTGTGGGAAGTCTTACGTGATACCTTTTGTTTTCAAAGGATTTTCAAAGTTAAGCAACTTTAACCGTTTACTCATACCAGACCCATGTCTAACCCGGAGTTTATTTCTGTTTTTCCTAAACTCTCGGGTACGTAAATTTTTACGGGTAGCCAAGGGATTCAGGTTAGCTTCGACGAATTCTGGAGGAGCAATGGAGCAGGAGGCTTCAGCGTATAGATATATAGTGGTTCCGTTGTGTTAGTGTTTATCTGTATTTCCGCTGTGTTGTATTGAGATGTATCGAGTTGTATTAACTAGACAGGTATTTATAACTGTCTAGTATGTGTTGTATTATCTGTGTAACTCCGATGTATATGATACTATGTATTCTCTTATGTGATATATTATATTTTATTCGTTCCGCTGAGAGATTCTGATGTTGTTTCTTCTTTCTTCTCTATCTTTTCTACTTTCTCACCTCTTTCTTTCTTTAAAACGATACGACTTTCTGGTGGTAGAAGGTCGGGTCGCTACACAAATGGTGACTGAGATTCAAGTCAAACAAATTCGGATGAGTAAAGAACAGGAGAAGCAAGGTCGAATCCTTATAAATTTGCAGAAGTTCCTAATGGATAACCAAGCGAACCCGATCTTGATCAAAGAAGAGTCTTCTAGTGACCATACACAAGAGGACAGTGAAGAATAGCCAATGGAAGAGAAAGAAGCATCCTTGGAAGAAGAGGACGCACCTGTTCATGAAGTGCAAGTTGAAGACGACGACACCGTAGTTTGCGTTGGTGAAGTATGTTTTGATAAGGATGGAAACCTTGTCGAACAGCGTGGAAACTTCTGTCTCCACTATCCTAATTGTTCGATTCATATGTCTCCTATTGTCAAGAATACTCCTTAGTGTTCTTTATTTCATTCTTTCGTTCGTATTGTTGTTTATATTAAAAAACACATGTATATTTGTTTACATAGTTTACACACATATAAATATAACATCATATAATAAATTGTGTTCTCTTATTCGTATATTCTCGTATCTTTTGAATATATAGTTTATTAGTTAGGAAAAGTAGTTATTAAGAGTTTAGTTTAAATTTAAGTATTGATTATGTATGATAACACTATCATTATAATCACAAGTAATGTAGTCTTAGTTTCGGGGGAGTTAGAGTTATATGGAGTTATATAGAGTTATATAGCATTAGGGAGTTATATGGTTTTTTGTTGATGACAAAGGGGGAGAAGTATAAAATAGGATAGTTAGACATAGATTAAGGGGGAGTTATTAGAAGTATTAGGATAGAAGTGATATTTTATAAACAAAGGTTGTCATCATCAAAAAGGGGGAGATTGTTAGTCCCTGAGGAGTTGGTTTTGATGACAACAACCTTACTTAGAATTAGATTATAAAATATATAATACTAACATTATTATGTAGATATATATAGATATATTTGCAGGTACTAAAGAATGAAGAACTGTACAGTATAAAGATTCAAGATCAAAGATTGAAGATATCAAGATTCAAGACTCATGAATATCAAGAATTTCAAGAGTTCAAGTTTCCAAGATAAGTTATATAGTTAGGAATACTGTTAAAACTCATAGAAAGGCACTGACATCTTAAAATCTATTTTATTCGTGGAATGGAATCCACTTCGTGCTCGTTAAAGGGATGAAACCCTAAGTAGGATGGAACCTACGAAAAATCTAGTGGAACATCTTTTTGTATCCACTTACTTTTATTTCAAAATGATTTTCAAAATATATAGCTTGTTTTTCAAAATGATTTTAAATATTCCTGTTTAAAAACCAAAATCATATGTCCTGGGTTTTCAATATATTTTAGCCTCAAAAATATCCTTAGTTTTAAATATTCTTAATTTTAAATATCTTTGATTTTAAATTATTATCCTAAGTTTTTAAACTATAATTCTGATATTAATATATTTAGCTGTTTTATATATTTATACTTAAGATTTAAATATAAAAGTATAGAAAATAATTATATATATTTCAATATTGTTTTCTATAGTTATTTATGTATTATAATTATATATAAGTATATTTATAAAGTTTAAATGTAAGTATAATATAATATAGAAATTATTTTCAAAGAAAAACAAATCACCAAAAAATACAAGGGCATGTCGACATGGTCACATGTACCCCTGTCGACATGGTGACAGTTAAATTGTTTTTTAAAAGAAGTGTCTATTCGCCACATCCCTTCACCAATGGACATGGCTATTGATCTACTATAAATAAAGGGTGTTTTCAACGAATTTTAATCACTTTTTTCTCTGATTTAACTTCTCTTCTTCTTCTCCACTTTCTTATTTACAAATTACACCATTACTCTGCCAAAATCAATATCGAATCTAACTAGATAATTTCTGGTTTTGATTCTCTCCACTATCTCTACAAGATCCAAGTGCTAATCTGAGTTATAGACTTTTGTAACCAATAGAGCGAGAAATGGTGTGATTGTAGCCCTGGAAATCAATTGGGTGAACTTGTTGCCCCGGAAATCAAGTATCTCTACCCAGAGGATTGTGATTCTGGAGGGTGTACCTCGTAGCCTTGAAACCGAGGGTTGTATTTGTAAGAATTGTTTTTGAAAGGAAATCCGTACTTGTGTTGCGGGACTGGATGTAGGGTAACTCCGAACCAGTATAAAATCCGGTGTGTTCTTTCCTTTACTGCTTTTACTTTATATTTGCATCTGTGTTTGATTATGTGTTCATATCTGTGTCTGATTAGTGTATACATTGTTAACAAATTAAGATAAACTCAAAAAGATTAACAAATTTCTTAAAACACTATTCACCCCCCTCTAGTGTTAATTCTAGCCTTAAGATCCTTAATCCGCATTCTCACATATTTACCATAAAGATGTGTTCAATCAATAGAAAGAACATGACGACAATGCTTGAAACCTTCAATGCTCGGTCCAAATGCCCAGAAAGTCCCCTAATATTGAACGCCTTCTGTATGAACATGATAAACAGTACCTGGATTGCCTTTCTGTATTGAACGAAGAAACCATGACAAGTCATTATATGAAGATTCTCAATCGTCAAATATTTTAGACACGGCTTTGCTTAGTTCTTTTCAAGCTCTTATGTAGCTTATTTGAATTTTGTATTTATTAGCCATAAGCTCTTGGACAGATTTTGCAATGTAACTTGGGTTCGATCGAACATGTGGAAGGACTTTGGTATAAATGAATTTGGTTGTTGCTTATTTGTGGTTTGAGTTGATTGGATTTGAGCATGTGTGATCACCACCATATTTTTTTATCACCCACCATTCAGGAAGATCTCTTTTAGAAACAATAACATAAAGCCTCCATGGACAATTAACATCAATATCACATATAGCAGTGGACTCTCTAGCACAAGACTTTATGTTTTGAAATCAAACTGAACATTTTATCGACCATTCACTTATATGTTCAATTAAAGATTCCTTTGATTTAAAAATCATATCGACTCGAGAGCCTTTCTCTGTACATTCTAGTCCAAACATTTCATCGGTAAATTGAACTTCTTTCATAATAGATCTTTTCATGATTGTGTCATTACAATTTCCATCCTCTAACGGTTTATCCATCTCTATATGCTCGTCAATGTCATCAACTTCCTCTGGAATATCATCTAAAGGCGCATCATTATTAACATTCATAGCATCTATCCATGTCTCATCTTCGTCAAGTGAAGCAGCGATTTCCATGCTATCCAAATGCGATACATCATTATCAGCATTTCCACCGTCCATATCTTCAGTTTCAACATCTTCATCTTCAATTTCTTGCAAGTATTCGTTTGAATTCGGAGTTAGAATTGACTGTGGAGGGTACGACATGAAACCATATCTGGGTGACTGCGATGGATATAACATAAAACCATAGTCGGATGTCTGTGTATACAACTTGTAAACAAACATATGAGTGTTAATTACAGAAAACATGAGACCATGAATGAAACATGCGTGCATCTCATGAAACCATATCTAGCTGTTTTAGTGCAAATGTTCGATGGCTGGTAGGAGTAGTATGGGTAAGACATTTGACTTTGCTCTGCAGTATTACTCGGTCCTGATTGGTTTGCATAATTAAAGATATGAGCTTGTGGTTCGGTTGTTTGTTACCATCCCCTCCTTCTTAACATATAACTCGATTACTTTCATCCCCATGTAGAACATAAAATCGACGTTGTCGTCGTCGTTCACCTCAATAACAATCGGGCCATCATCTGTTACCCATTTACTTACCAACGAGATGTTGAATTCGGTAATAATCTTTGTAGCTTTGTAAATTGCAATTTTCAACTCAAGAAAATTACAACCCTTCCTCACTTTAGATCCTTTATGTTTTCCACCAACAAAGGTTGGCTTGCTATTTTCGTCGATGATTTAGTCACCGTCATAGTGACAAATAATCAGCACGGTTGTCATAAATCTAGCAAATTTCAAGAAACTAAATTCCGATAATAGATCGAACAAAATTAGCAGAAAAGGGTTTCAAAATTTTACCTCAACTGTGGATGAAAGTGAAATCTTGTGTTGATCTTTGTCGATTTAAACGAATTTGAGTGGATTTGTTATATTTTTAGCTGAGTTGTAGTAAGAGCATTGGAGTTTAGGTTTTTGAAATATGTTGGGTTTGAGGAGTTTTGTTGAAGTGGAGAGGAGTAAAGGGTGTTATAAGCTGCTGTTGGGCCAGTAGGAGCAGCCCATGAATATAGGCACAACTTTGAGTTGCGCTCCTTGTTGTACAAGTTAGCGCAACTTTGAGTTGCATTTGTATATATGACAGAGCGCAACTCAAAGTTGCGCTACTCTGTGTAATATGGGCGCAACTTCCAGTTGCACCTGTAACCTGCTGCCGCGCTCCAAACAACATCTCACATATATGGAACAAAATATGCATTTCATTCAAAACCATCATATTTCACGCAAATCAAATTCAACCGTATATACAAAACAACAACAACAAGTTGCAAAACCACAAATCTATTAAACAACATACATATCTTGACTGTACATTAACAAAGTTCAACTTCAAATGTGAATACAAGTTTAAAAAAGCATAGTACAACTTCAAACAAAAGCAACCAACCTACAAACCAAATTAAAAAATTTAAGTACACCTACCATAACACCTAATTTCTTAAGTTTCTAAGTTCGTGTGGGTTCTTTGTATTTAAGTCGGAGGCGGTTGAGATGGTCCAGCTTCAACTATGTCCTGCTCCAGTTGAATGATTTGTGAAGAACCACCTGCGCCTCTAAAACGTCTTCATTGGTATGTACGAGCAAAAGCCTCGGGCGGACGAGGCACATACGGTGGTGGCCGTTCAAGCTTATGTCTACCAAGAAGAGATTTGATAATTTCTTTGATGTCGAAACACTTACCTTTTACTAGATTTTCATCTCCAGGATCTGCAAGAACATCATCAACTTCATTTGAAATGATACAGCCCTTGAATCTAAAACAAAAGAAGTATTGGCATAAGTAAGTAAAGCTAGTTCAAGGAGTTAAGATATGAAAACTTATTTACACGTACTAAGTCACGTTCCACTGGTCCCCATGGAGCATATCTAGGCAACCTAGTAGACGATTCTTTAAGAACAAATCATCGCGTTATATGTCAGTACCAACTGTAGTTGTTCGATGGTGATTCTTGGTACGCGTTCAACTTGAACATGATGCAACCTGTGATCCCTTCTTGCTACGTACATGTTATACAAATCTCTGTTCCAACCGTGTAGGAAAACTTGCTCACCTACATCTGGTATATGCAGATGAAGGCCAAATTGCCTCATCACTCTGTCCGGGTAGTGCATGGCCACACTTTGCAAGCAAATGATTGGGGTTCTTGGATACCAAGTCTGTTCTCCATCCAAACAAATTGGCGGCAAATTTTATACAATCTTAGCCATGTATGGCATCCAATCAACATTATGCTGCTCCATAACATCGATCTCATTGCGATAGAATGTAGGATGATGGGCTGGACTATCTCTCCAACGTCTACCTTCCATCCATCTACAATCAGCAAACAAAATAACGTGTGAATATTATACTAAAACATAAAGTTTTCAATAGAAATTACTAGCGGTTTTTACCAGACCCTGTAAGGTAATTCAGCGGTAACATTGGCATAAATATTTGGACAACCAATAGAAATACACGTCCATGACCATACCTACATATTATCAGTGTTGAAAAAGGTCTTTTAAAATATTAGTACAATCATAAGTGAAAATTGATATAACTGCAGAAGGGTTAGGCAACCAGCTAACCTATTTGACTTCCTTAGTGCCACATTATCCAACTCCTTATATAATGCGCATAAAACCGTGCTACCCCACGAATAATTAGAAAGAGTGACAAAGTCCTATAGCATGTACAACCGTTTGACACTTACTCGACCCTTCGAATGGTTTGGAAAAAGACGGGATGCTATAAGAAGCAATGTAACAGCACATGTGAACTGTTCTAGCTCCTCAACAGATGAATCGATGGTAATCTCTCGGCTAATTATAAGGCCATTTATCCATTTGACCTTAAAAGTTCTTTTATTAATCACTGCTTCAAGGGGTGGAATTTCACTAAGCAAATGGTGATAAACATCATCGACGTCCACATTACCACGATAATTCAGAACGGCGCCTTCTGTAGGAAGCCCGAGCAAAATAGGAACATCTTGTAAAGTAATTGTCATTTCTCCAACAGAAAAATGAAAGGTGCAAGTCTCGGCCTCCATCTATCGCATAATGCTGTCAGTAAAGACCTATCAAATCTGATAACACCCTGCATTTTTTGATAATTAAATAACGAAAATAATTATAAATAGTGAAAATGAGCGTTTTTGGAATTGTTAGAATGTGGCCTCGAAACTTATACCATTGTGTTCGTAATGGTTTTCTGATTAATTTACATATATAATATGCCTCGAACGGACTTTGTATTAAAAAGTTATTGACGTTCGAAGTTCCATATCGAAAAATAATTATACGTGTAAATGTGCGTGAATATATTTGTTTATAAATATACGCACGTATAAATTCCAAAAATAACGCACGTTTGAATTTCAAAATGGATGTGCGTCATAAAAGAAATTAATTGACATCGGCAATTAGAGGTAATTAATTAACATTAGTAGGCAATGCTAACCAAATTAGCAATTAAAGGAAATTAATTTACATTAACTAGCAAAGTTTGAATTTCAAAATAAACATGTGTTATAAAGGGAATTAAATTTGCAATTGATGGAAATTAATTAGAATGAATAAGCAGCGGTTAAAAGTCAATGTTTAATAATTTATAACGTTTAAAAATAGAGGAATTTTTTTATACGTATAAAAAAAAAGGCTAGACACGTCCAACTGACTCGTTTTGCTTGTTTTTAACGGCTAGATTTCAATCGCTTTAAATGAACGAACGACGTTGCTTTGGCTCTCTATAAATAAACGTGCAGCCCTAGCCTTCAAACCCATATGAATGGGCGCGGAAGCCCTGTCACTTTTCTTTCTCCTCCAATTCTTCAGAAATCAAATATATTAGATTTAGGTTTTCTAATTTGCAATTTAGAGGTAGAAACTGTAGATCTAGAGAATAGATGTCCAAATTAAGCCGTCCGTATGAGGTGAGTTTTCAGATATAGTTTTCTAGTTTATCTGTTTATTTTTCTTCAATTAGATCCAGATTTATAAATCCATATAAATCCCGGTTTATGGATCCAAATAGGGTTGCAAAGGGGAAGACTATGAATAATAGAACTGGACTAAAAATCGATCTAGAATTTGGAGTGTTTTCTTTTCAGGTGAGTAGATTTAAATTATATATCTTTTATGTTTATGATATATAATATCATTTAGATTCCCATTAAATATTTAATTCAGCATTTGGACTAATTTCAGTAATTGGTTCTACTAGCTAATTATGTTAAAACTGTAAATTTTGTAAGAAAAGTGTACTTATATTTAAATGTTATTTATATGGAAAAAATGAAACCCAGTTAAATATAAGTAATATTAGGCTTAAAAGTTGTAGAGAAAGGCATAAGCCTAAAATTTAGAAATTTACAGTAAATTATGTTAAAACGGGAGAAATGAATTAAAAAGGGGAAAATTTAATAACCTGATTTGGAAGTTAGTGATAGATTAGTTGGTTGGTTTAGAGAAGAGAATACATTTCCATAGTTTAATATTGTAAGAATAACGATAAACGTAATTGTAAGAATAAAATAAAGAAAAAGGAAATTAGTGTAAAATAAAGACATTTCTGTATTTTGCATTATCCAATAAATAAAGAGACAATAAAAGAAATATATTGCAATTACAAGTTATTGTTTATAGCATTATTTAGTATTAAAATATGGAAATGGATTTTTAGCACAGTTTTTGTAACCAACCAAATAGAATAGAACTACTTTCTAGAATAAAAGAGATAAAGTGAAGAGTTAAAGAAATTAAAGAAGAAATCAAGTTAATTATTTGACAAGACTAGAAACAATAAATAGAAATGTGCCTAGATCTGTATTTACTGCACAGATAGTAGAATAAAAGCAAAGCAGCTATTATGATAAGTAAATTTGTGACAGTCAGACGTAGTACCATGCCAAGATTGTCATATAATATAAGAGAACTAAAGAGAATTCAATATCATAATAAAAGAAGACAGACTAGAATAGAAAAGAGACACTTGCAATTATATTTATAACATGTAGATTATAAAAGAATATAGAAGCAACAATTGCAAGTATAATTATAACATAGGTTATAATTAGAGATAACAGAAAAGGCTTATTTTAAAACTTACACTAAGTTAATAAGCAAACAAAGAAGAAAGGCCCATACCAACAGTATTCCCTTTAAGTCAGGAACTGATGGTCTCACAATAGATAGGTGAGGCTGGGACACGCTTATGCTGATTAGGGTAAATAAGTAGCCAATAGAATTCGAAAAGTAAACTAAATGCATAATAAAAGATTAAACGTAGGGTCTAATAAAATGGTAAGATGCATTTGGAGCATCCCAAAGGATGAAGACCCTAACGAAGCAGTTCATCATAGATTATTAGCATAGAAATAGCACATCCAACTTAGTTAATTTAGGCTAGAAGGAAATACGAGACTTCAACGGGATGTGAAGGTACTCTAGGATGGCCCTCTAGGGTAGGCCTAACGAAGCTACACCCCCGGAGGCAGGTCTGTAGGTGTTCCATCAAGAGTGTATGCCTTGAATGCTTTTGCATTGCAGGCCTGACGAAGCGGACCTTTGTAGGCAGTCAAAAGGTTGATCAATGGAGTAGGATATTTGTATGACACCGTACTCTGACTTGCGAGTAGGTTTTAGTGGGAAGGACCCAAAAGGATAGTCGCGGGCGGAGATCAAGCCATCATCAACCAAGAGCGAGTTCGAGAAAGACTAGAGTTAAACCAACAGGCCAATGATTCTTTCACTATTGAGACATTGGATGAGGGGCGCAACCAATTGGATGTTTAGATTGTTTGAAGTAGGGCACAACCACATAGCTCTTTAGAGGTCTTTCGATTAGTTGAGGGGTAGCTGCATGGGGCCATAGCCACGATGAGAAAAGAGACAGACCAAGTAGAATTTCTATATTGTAGGCCTAACGAAGCAGATCTTTACAGATAAAGAAAATCCCCGACTGAGTTCCGTACAAGGTAGACCTTGTTAGCGGGATTCATAGAGTAGACAGAACGATTACGTATAGTCCTCAAGGTACACACTGGATGGTACATTATGGATGTCCGAGCATTAGTATAGGCTAGTGCAGACGCAGTTTTACATTTTCACGGTGGACGACGGAATATCTATATTGTAGGCCTCACGAAGCTGTCCTTTACAGATGTAGTTACAACACGCTCTAGGAGCAAGACGATGGAGTCATTTTCAAGGAGGATACAGAAGGGAATAAGGGTAGTACCTAGGACCGATGCGGTCATTGGGCATATATCTACATATATACTAGTTATTAGGTTTTAATCTACTAGGGAGTAGATGGGTACAATTCACGCATAAAGGCGAGAGTATTATAAACCCAATAAACCTAATATAATAGAAAATGGAAATAAAACGGTATATGTAGGATTAAGCTTAGAAGTGTATAATTTGTCCATTCACCAGAACATTAGTTCTGACCCCCTCCTCATAACATCCCACAGATTTGGTAGATGGCAGAGACTTTCCAGCTTTGAGACACTTTTTTAGAAAGTGCTATTATCTTGGTGAGTATTTACTTACTATTATATTTTAGTCAGTTCCACTGTGAGATATTTATTTGAGCTCTGATATATTTGTCTTTTCCTATTTGCAGGATACCAGATATCCAACTCGGGCTTCAGTAGGCTTGGATTTTAGCATTGTTGCAAAAAATCTAGATCCACTCGAATTTGGGTTGTTACATTTGGTATCAGAGCCTAGGTTTAGGGTTCCTAGGTAGATAATGAGTGAACGTATTTGTATTTTTGAATAAAATATAAAAATATTATGTACTAAAATCCAAATAGTTCCCTAAGGATAATAGGGAGAGTATTTTTATTTTGGAAGGAATAAGACATTTTAGTAAGGGAATGAGCTTTCCAAAGTTTAAGAAGGATATTCCTAGGGTAGTAAGAAAAAAATCCACTTTATGTCTAGCCCAATATAACGAAACTTTTTGGAATTGAAAAGTTGAAAATATAATTGTTGATATGTTTGAAGTAAATATTGGGTTTTTGGAAAAAAAGTGGTATGAAATTTAAATTGGTTTTTATATGATGTGAATTTAAATTATTTGTGAAGAATTATAGAGCATATATAGCTCGCTAGTTTCCTTGTAGGTAAACAAAGATTTTAAAATATAAAAACCTAGAGTATGTTAAGTATCGAAAATGTAGGTTACAACATTTATTGTTGTAATAGATGTTTTCATGAAAAATAAAGGAAGCATAGACTATGACACTATTGTTATAGTAGGTGACTCCCAAAGGAAATGTTTTTCATAGCATATGGGATCTATTAATATTTATTTTAATTGAATCCATATACTAGTATTTTTGGGTTGTAGTAACGGTGTTTTACGCAACATCTGTTTTGACCCAAATAAAAATGTGTTTTGAAGATAATTTCTAAGTATAGAAGTAAAGTGGTTTGTAAGTACACTTATTATTTAAATAAGTATATGGAAATGTTTCCTAGTTATGAAAATATTAAAACAGTTTTGAAAATGAGTTCTTTTGAAAAAAAAAGAGATAAGTTAAATATTAGGAAATTAATAAATTTCATAGGAAATGTCTATTGTAAGTGAATATAGATTAAACACACTTTAATCTATTGGGATGAAATGAATAATGATATAATTTCTATGAAACCAAACCACAAATAAAGATGTTTTGTGCAAGTTATAAGGAATACGTGAAAGAGATGTACAAGGTATGGAAAGCACCATATTTTGTATAGCCTATTTGGATAAAATATAAAATAAGTTCCTTGTAATTTCACATAAACATGAAATCCTCTTTTAAAGGAATCATAGAAGGTTTTTGCGTTAATGGTTTCTCATAAGAGAAAGTGGTTCCAATACATTAAGGTATAAAACCATTAGGTGTAATAAAAAGTGTAATAATTAGAGACAGTGTTGTTAGGAGGGATATTATAGAGAACCTTAATAGGAAAGCTAAGCAATGGAAATTTGATGTTTTTCAATTGATTATGCGCATTGGTTGCTTTCCTTTGTAGAAAATCTTCATTTGTAGTAAATTAGAAACTCCTCCAAGGTTAGGTAATTGGAAGAGTAGGAAAGTTAAGGGATTTTTGATAGAATATTTGTTCTTATCTACTCCAGTTTTTGTAAATTTGAAAATCTATGAAATGAAGATGTTTTGAAAACATGTGAGGACATTTTTGGAAGTCAAAAAAAAAGTTTTAAGGACAAGCAAGGCATGTTTTAAAGAAAAATGGTTTGGTGAAAAATAAATAAGTTTTTGGAAGAGAAAAACTTAGTAAACAGTTAAATTTAAAAATCCAAATTTTTTTATGGAAAGCTGTAAAGGTCTTTAAAAGAAAAGAAAGAATAATTTTTGATCTTAGAATTTGTAGGTTTTCTCCTCTAGGTTTGGGGAATTATTTAAATTCAAAATTCTGTAAAGATGCAAGTCTAGAAAGATAAAATGTTAAGTAACCAAGTACCTTTGAATTTAATAGAAACTTCAAAGTAACACTTTTAAAGGCAAGAATTTTGGGATTTTATGTTTCAAAAATTTAGAAGCTTTAATTTTTAAAATGAAATGATAAATACCAAACCAAACTGTTAAATATGGAGTAGATAGGAATCATTTTCTAGGTATGACAGAAAAAAGGGTAAGGCTAAGTAGGAGATAGCAGTGATTACTTTTAGTAGTAATAATAAAAGTTCCCATAAAGTGTATAGGACACTGGTGAGAACCTAGGAATGTTGCTTCATGTGTGTAGACTATAGAAGAATAGTGAAGTGATATTAGTAAGACACACGTGGTTGGGATAGATAGACCTTAGTTGGGGAAAAATGAAAAGTAAAGGTAAAGAGAAAATTTCCCCAAGCTTACTTGCTTTTTTAGACAGAGATTGCATAAATTAAAATCCTTATTCATTGCAGTAAATGAGACTTGGTTATTCCATTTTGAGTATGGAAAGGAGGAGATGAATAGATCTTATTCATCGTGAGTAATACAACATAAGTGTGACGCCCCACCTCTATGCTCATAATAACAAAGAGTATTAAAAGGAATACTGTCTATTATTACGAAGAATAAGGCTGGATAGGAGCGACCATCCGTAATTGGCCTTACACTAATATTGGTTATCTCGATAGAAGTAGTATATACTTTTTATTTTTCATCTATTATTTATTTACTCCCATCGACACACCCAGTACTAGTATAAAACGAACTACGACGGTTCATAATAGTTTAGGACATTAGATATAACAATAACACAGATAATATAAATGCGGAACACAGATAAAAACAAAAGTCTCATATATATATAACTGATGTCAGTTAATACATAGTTGACACGATACATATGATACAACTACAACTGTCGACTCTAGAAGTTATATATACACGTACATTATCGACTAATATACATGAATACATATCGTTCTATACAATGACACGACTACTACAAAAGGACAATGACAACTTCAGAAGATGCGAAAAGTCTTCAAATCCCGAACGGCAACTCAAAGAAGGAAATCTACAACCTGAAATACTCGGGTCTGACCCGAGTATTACATTCAAAAGAAAATAATACACGGGTCAGTCTAATTCAAACTCAGTTATTAGTGCGTAGCAGCAATAATAATAAGATAGTCAAATAGACGACAATCACAGAAATCTCGTATATCCGACTCCTCGATAAAAGAATCGGATAACGGCAGATATAACACTAAACAGTGTTAAACAACAAATCAGCAATCTCAAAATGATCAATCATATCAAATTTCTGTGTGGCTGTAGTACACGCACGCGTGCACTACCTCGCCACACAGTGCGTGAAATCATCACGACAGTGAGTACTAACAGCAATCAAAATTGTAGAGTCAAAGTGAAACCCAAGCCAACAAAACAGCGTAAACAACAAAAATCTAATTATCGATACGATAATTAGAAAACATATAATCTAATTATCTAAAAGATAATTAGATATCAACAAAATCATCAGCTTAAACCAATCAGAATACAACTTCAAAATACTGAATTGAACCAACGAATCAATTCAACAATCGAAATATCAATTAAAACAGTCACTTTTGCTAGGGCTGCAGTACACGCACGCGTGTACTGCCTCGCCACTACAATAATGAAAGTGAAACGCAAACTAGCAGAATAGAATGACACGCAAGAAATATACCATGGTGCAACTGCATACATATATTTATGTATGATCACAGAAGTATGTAAATACATGATAGCTAAATCAAATGACTTGAACCCAAGTAAAGCAAGAGCCAGTGATGTACACTTATACCCAATGTCTCAAAGAACAGAGGACAGAACTCGAAGACACCTGGAACATAGGAGACACAGGGAAGTGCAGATCAACAGATGCAAGAAACTGTCAAATGAAAGAGTGTAGACATACAATGGAAACTACAACAGAGACTACAAGGCAACATGTACACAATGTCAACACTACAGACAAGGTCAAAGCTGCATGTACACTGAAGGCAACAGCACTAAAGGCAACATGTACAGACAAAATGTCAGGCCAACTGAATTCAACTCAAGCTACACAACTATAAATGCTCAGATCAGATAAATATACTCATATATGCTGCTGCAACCCAATGTATGTAATGTGCTTACATCAAGTATACATAAACCAGACCCCATGAAGTCATGCAACAGCAATACAATTTCAAGTATATACAGTCATGTCTATACCAACTGAAATAGAGGTGCAATAGGTACAAATAATTATGCGGTCTGCAATAATACATGTACAAGGCACACAATCAATATGAACACATGAACTACAAGCTAATAAATGGAAACTTCCATATGATATAAGGGTACGTGTATACAAACCAAAAGCCTTCAATTGATACTAGACTGGATATATGTGGACACACTAGTTATGTGTGGACACAAGAAATCAATGAACAGTGAAGTGCATGTTACAAAGCAAGCTACAGGTCGAACTCGAGTGCATACGGAAACCACTGCTCCAACTCTAACAGGAGCATATGAAGTGTACAATGCAAGAAGACTCGAATGAAACTCTAAGTCAAAACAGTGTACAGGTAAACAACAGTAAAACAACACTATCCCAAAGTCACGAGAATAAAACAGTGGACAGCAAGCTTCCTTTTTAGCAAAGATAGAATGCATCAGGCACCCAGTATAACCATAGAAGTTCCGATCTACTAAATGACAATTTCATGAAGACAACATGTAAACAGCAGTGACAAAAAGGCTACTGCCAACAAGTCCGAATGATTCCACAGCCGAACAAATACAATTGTACATGTATGCATGTATATATGTACACACATACATGCCAATGTCAAAAGAAACAATACCAATCAAAGCAGTGACCGTGCTGAAGTCACAAGGCCGAAAGCATAATATCAACACAGTTATAACCAAGTCATGGCCAACCTCAAATTGAATAAAGAAGTCAAATTTCAAAACTTGGCCAAAGCATCAAAATATCGCATAAACAAAGTCGAGCAAAATAACATTGTCAAACTCGATTTCGAAAATCAACAAAGCTATGAGTGACCCAAAATCGAACCAACAAGAAAATGCAGACAACTACAAAATCAACACCGTTCAAACGAGATCAAAGGACCGAAGTCAGGTGAAACTGAAGTGACCACGAAAACCAACAGTGCCAGAAAACCCAAACAAACAAGGAGTCGAACTATAACACAGTTTAAAATCGCATATAACAGAGAAACCGACTACATTCACAAGATTGACTTGAATTAGATGTGAGTGATGGACACTCACCTTGTTTCTAAGAATTAACCTAATCTCGCAATTGAAATCGACAGAGGCCCAAAATTCGAAGAGGGCGAACGAGACGAGCCTGCCCTAATCCGCTGAGAGGATGATCGAGGTGCAATTTCTTCGAAGCCCTAATTTGGAGACGAGGAACGAACGAGAGGGATTGACGAGCAGCCACTAATTTTTGAAGCCTAGTTTCGAACGAACGAAGAAGAATTTGGGCCGCCATTTATTCTCGTTTTTGATTTTTAGGGTTTCACGACCAAAATGGAATGGGGAGCGGGTTTTTGAATCAACTAAAGAGAACGGTATCTAGGCAATGCAAATGTGGCTAGATTCAAAATATAAAGCCCATTTCATTCATTTAATAAATTGTTTAAAAGAATTTCAAATTGATTCAAATTCCAATAGCAACTAGATAGCAATTTTAATCGTCTAATGACAATAACCGACTGGGTAAAACCCCGGGTTGTTACATGTGATCTAGATAAAACCTTTAGACTTTGATGATGCTTTGAAGTTAAGTGACATTTTAAAGTGGACTTACGCCACAGAAGATGAGATGTAGTCATTGTAGAAGATTAAGACTTGAGAATTAGTTCCATTACCTCAAGGACATAGAATCATAGGATGCAAGTGAGTATTCAAGGCAAAAGACGATGGAAGATACAAGAGTAGATTAGTAGGAAAAGAATTTTCATAGAAAAAAGGAAAACAACATGTTGAGATCTCTTCCTCTATAGTCTGGCATACATCTATTTGAATTTTTTTTGTTATCATTGCTATTCAAAATATGGAATTAGAGTAACCTGATGTGAAGATAACCTTGGAAGAGATATGAAACAACCGAATGTGTTTGTTGTAAATGGGAAATCTGTTTGGGTTTACAAATAGAAAAAGCCACTTTATGATATGAAGTAATCGCCTAGGCAATGATATAAAATGTTTAAATCTTTTATGCTTAGCGTTGACCTTGATAGAAGCACAAAAGATGCTTGTGTTTATTACCATCTGAGTAGTGGAAATTGGGTATAGTTACTTCTATATATTGATGACATGCTTATTGCTTCAAAAAATAGGAATAAAATCAGTCAATTAAAGTTGCGTTTGAAAGTGGAATTTGAAATGGAAGATCTTGGTGAAAAAATTAAGCATTGAGATTTGTAGGGATAACATGATAAGATTGACTGAAAAAAAGTATATTAGCAAAGTGCTTGCTTGGTTTAGCATGGAGAAGGCAAAGACAATTAGTATACCAATGTCTTTGCACATAAAGTTTTTTTAAAAGGACTGTTCAATCTTTGATGAAGATAAGACATATGTGGAAAAGGTAATCTATGCTAGTACAATTGGAAGTTTGATATATGATATGGTTTATACTAGACCTTGATAGAGTTAGAGGTATGCCCTAGGGGCAATTGTGTAATCATTACATATATCTAACTCAATAATCAATCTTGTCCGAATTAAAAGGTGTTTTCTTTCTATTATATACCTTGATATAATGTGTTATATTAATTAATTAATTAATTTAAAGTATATTTAATAGAAAATTCATAAATGATATGTTTTGCTATAGTAGTTACAATATGTTGTAATCATGGATGATTTATCACAATAAAATAAACATATTGTTTTAAATATTCCTAGCAAGATGTATCGAGATTGGATATCGATAAATCCATTGAGATTTAGAGTATGTAACACTCTCCAATTGTTGGGCCGTGTATTACTAATGGTTGTTGGGGGCACCAAAGGTTATGTACTGATAGTTATTGGATAATCATGTAATAACTTACTCGATGGTTTTTTGTTTGTTAATATAACCAAGGTCAAATATAAAATATCAAAGTGACAATATTGTATTATTCTCGCAACTTGAGAATTCTATCGAGCTTTAATGTTGATTATAGTTAAATAATGGCACGACGTCCATCGAACGACAATATTTGGGTCGAGTTGAAACATTTGAAGTAAACGTTATTCAAGAGAGAATTCATCTCCTCGGTTATATGAGGTTAGTATCACGATCAACTCAAAGACAAAGTCTCTGTCTATAGCAGTTTGATTAACAATAATTGTTATTATTAAACCAAGGACTTTGTGTTTGGAATATAAACTTGAATATGAACCGATATTGGAATTTTGACCATTACCAAATTTCGTTAGTCCAAATGTGGTATAGTTTCAACGAAGAGATTTGGTGTAAATAATTGTTACAATCGGATAATGCTTAAATAAGTGAAATTGGATTTTACCGAATCTGAGTAAGTGATAAATTTAGGTATAATGTTACACCATCTGCTAAGTGACATGTGAATGTTAATATTCGAATTGTTTGATATTCATCACTGGCCGAATTTACACCTAAGAGTCACATGACCGAAACATTGAATACTCCTAATTACCAGCTGATTTAATTAAATATAATCATTCTAAATTAATTAAATTAACTTATATTTATGAATTATGAATATAAAATTTTATTTAGTTGTGTTGATCAATATTAAATAATATGTAAATAATAGTTACAAACACACGTATCGATATACGATATCAATGTGCATTTAAATTAGATTTAAATATGTTTCTTACTGAACGGGCTTGAAGTGATTTTAAGGCCCATAGGAGAACCTATCTTGGCTGGCCATATAAAGGGGGTGGCATTTTGAATTTTGATTCAAAAAGGAGGTGATTTGGTAAGAGAGAAAGAGGGATCTAGATCCTTCATTTTATCCTCGGATCTTTTCTATATATTCATCTCTAGTCCCACTGTTTAGCATATGTTTTCTTTTGCTTCTCCCCTTGATATTTCTGGCTGGAAACTTCCATCTCCCTCCTTAAAATTTTCATGCAATTTAAACAAACAAAATCAAATACAAAGGTCAGTGGTTGCTAGATTCGAACTAGTAGCATTCTTTGGATTCTGAAACCATGTCATGGAATTCTGATTCTTTGTTTCAAGGTGTTACTTCTGGGCTTTTGATAAAGGTAAATCATATATTTACAATTATATTTGAATGCATATACTGTCCATCATGATATATATATAGTAGTTAGTTTGCCTTTTCTCACGAATCTATATGTGTTGGTGTTGTAATCATTGGATGATAATGTTTATATGTACGTATTAATAAAAAAATTCGTTTGCATACTTAATGTTACGGCCATAGATAAAAAACAATTTTTTTTATATTTTTTAATAGAATATTATTTTCAAAACGATTATTTAATAACATAGATTTTAACGCAATTATTATACAAAAAATCATTTTATAAATATTATGTAAAGTTCATTGAAATAAAAATAAATAAATAAAATTTGGAACTGAACATAATAATATATATACATTTATTTTATTTTAAATATTGCATCTAATTAAGAATAAATAAACTTGTGTATAAACATTATAATATATTTTTTCTTAAAAATTTCTAAACCGGAAAAATAAATGATTATTATATACATTTTATATGATTATATGTGTTTAAGTATATTTTATACATATTAAATATATTTTCATGTATATTTATTTTGTATAGTATTTGTAAATATCATTTTAATATGTATATAACAACAACAACTAAGCCATTATTCCCAAACAAGTTGGGTTCGGCTAGAGATGGAACCCAAAACTAAATGACAAAGTCAATTTAAAAGTAAAAATAACAATAACAATATTATATAATATATATATATATAAATTAAAAAATTTAAAATATGTTTTCGAAATGTATATACATATGTGTGTGTGTGTGTGTATTTATATAAATAATTTAAAATTAATATATCAATTTGAATTTTAAAATTATCTGATATTTCATGTTAATCTAGATCGAAAATTTAAATTAAATTTCAAATTTGAATTTGAATTTATAATCATTTTGCTTTATACATGCATATATATATATATATACATTTGTATAAAAATTTACCTTATATATACTAGTATAAATGCACGTACGTGCATATAATATTTAGAGGTATTTATTTTTGATTTAATAAAAAAATGAGTGGATAGATGTGTGCTGTAAGTGCAAAGATTTTGGTAGTCACAACACTTTTATTTCAACTTATTTTGTTGGTGGTATCGGTGGAAAATTGGTAGTAAAACTCCATTGATGGATAGTTGTGAATGGGATGGTGGTGAATGTTGCAAATCGATGGTTAGATATCATTGATGAATGGGAGTATTTACAAAATTTTAAAAAGACACTGTGGAAATTATGTTCATTGAATTCTCTTTATTAATAGTAAAAATATATAATTTTATAGTATATTAAATTATACATGTATGCATATATACACACATACATACATATATTGGACCACACTCATGAATATTGAATGGCTAATATTTCCGTTGCGATGTAAATCTCATCATATATACATGGGCATGTTAAACCATGTACACTATTTAATACTGCACGTGCACGTACATACTTTTGCGTATATGATACACATGTTACATTATATAATATATACTTAACAATAAATAATACCTTATTTATGAATAAAATAAAATATTTGTTGTATTTAAAATAAATTTAGATAAGATCTAAATAAACTTAAACTTCATAGGCCCATTAAGATCCAAGTGGAAGAATATATTTTGAAATTTAGTCATTTACTCTGTGTGTGTTAGTCCAGTTCCAACAGACCTGATATTGCACATGTTGTTGGAGTGCTTAGTTGCTACATGGTTAATACTGGAAAATCTCATCGGAATGCTGTCAAAGTTATTTTAAGATATATTAAAGGAAGATTGGATTTTGGACTTTTTTTGTGATGAAAAGGATTGCAGTTTGGTTGGTTACTGTTATTTAGATTATGCCGGAGTTAGAGATCGAAGAAAGTCAACGTCTAGATATGCATTTATTTTTGATGGTACTACTATTAGTTAGAGAGTGAGGTTTAAATTGTAGTTGCGTTGTCTACTACAAAAGCAGAGTTGATATTTGCTTTTGAAGTAGCAAATGAGACACTCTATTTGAAGCGGTTATTATGTAACTTTAGTTTTGCACATGATAGCATGGTGGTGAATTACGATTGTCAAATCGCAGTTCATTTAGGTGAAAATTTAGTTTTCAACTCAAGGAATAAGCATATAGTAGTAAGAGAATCTTTTCTTGTAGCAATGAATAAAGAAAGTTGTTTCGTCTATAAAAATTTCACACAAAGAATAATGCAGTAAACATATTTACTAAGTCATTGTTTGTTATTGTGTTCGAGCATTGCTCGAACTTGGTTCACATATTAAGATGCTAAATGCCACATGGTGGCACAAGGAGAGAGAGGCATAGTTGAAGTTTGTATAGGATGTTGTATTTTTCTTGCATATGTGAGATTGGTAGTTTTTATCTTTGAATTAATTACGATTAACACTTAATTGGCAGATGGTGTCTTTGTTAGATCTTATTAGCAAAGTGTAATGTGCAGTGACATTGCTGAAACCCATTGGGTAAATACCTGTGTTTGTATCATCTTGGATTTGATGAATATTGACTGAAAGTATAGTTTCGAGGGGTTTATTTGGATATATATTTGATTCAATGTGGAGTATTGAAATTATGACTTAAATATACATTGGAGAAAATAAATTGTCTCTTAGTCACGATTTGATGTAAATTAATTGCATTAAAAAATGCAAGTAATTATTTACATGGATAAAAATGAATTTGAGAGATAAATGTATTAATCAATTCCCCGGTCAATTGATTGATAAATTCGCATCCGTACTGAAGGAAATTGAAGATTCAAAAAAATATGTGTTTTCATATGCACCAATGGTGAATTGATACAACAATGATTTATCTTTCTTATACTATAAAGCAAAACCTTGAGCTAACATGTTAAAGTGAAGTCATTTTTGAACTTACAAAAATGTCCATACAACCAATTAATTAAGGACAAATTTTCGAAGTAAGCTAGTTTTCAAAACTATTTCACGATTAGTGCTGGTATCGAAACTTATTACCAAACAAGGCTAGTTTCTACCCAGTCAGCATCCAACTCAGCATCTTGTGACTACCTGGCCTAGGCGCAACTCATAGTTGCGCCAATTTTTTTTATTTTTGTACGGGAGCAACTCTTAGTTGCGCCCGTCAATTATTTTTAATTTCATCATATGCGCAACTATGAGTTGCGCAACTGGTTTTTTTCTTACTGGCGTAACTCATAGTTGCGCCTGCACAAGTTTGCTGCTGCCATATAGAGGCAGCAGCAACCCATGCTTTCACACAATCTCATTTTTACCAACTTGCCCCCTTCTTTACTGCGGCTCAAACCCAACATACACATTTCCTAATTCTTGGTTTTATCCATCAATTTCACTCAAAATTTACAAATTTCTTAACAATTCTTCAATTGGAACAAATCTATAACAATGGAAGTGAGATCTTCTTCAACACAATACGATTTTGGCAATCTCTAAACCCTAGTTTTTTTTATTAATTTATAATTTGCATATTATTTGTTTCTATTTGCAAGAAACATTATCAATTAGCTTGTTCTAGGTGTTAGTGATCCAATTTGTACAGTTGAATCAATCATTTATTATAAACGATGTTAAAAATATGGGTTTTTGTTGCATGAACTTTCAGAACCGGAAAGTGGACCCGTTGATGGTACCGTGCTATATTTGCAGGATAATCATCGCACAAATGTTGAAGATTAAATGAGGGTAATATTTTTTATTTTGTAAATATAGTAAATAATTTAAGATTTTTAGCATTTCGAATTAACTATACGTTATAATTTTTTTTGTAGAGTGTAAAACCCGTCGACTGTCTGGATCATTCGTAGAGTTTCAAAGATCTAATAGAGATGGTTGATGATCACCGAGTTCAACAATTACTTCATCAAACAGGCTTCTGGTATTGTAATAACCCGAATTTCAGTGGGTCCGGATTTTTCGCAAAAATGCTAAAATCCAAGCCCACAGAAGCCTGAGTTGGGTATCTGGTATCCTGCAAATAGGCAAAGACAAATATATCAGAGCTCAAATAAATATCTCACAGAGGAACAGACTAAAATATAATAGCAAGTAAATACTCACCAAAATAATAATATATACTTTCTAAACAAGTGTCTCAAAGCTGGAAAGTCTCTGCCATCTACCTAATGTTAGCACCAAAATTGGTCACTAACCTCGTAGAAGAAGATTGTGAAGAGATATAAGTGATGAAATCAAATTAAACAGAGAAGACAGTGCTAATCTAAATACAGAAAGTAAGAACACCAAATTTATAGTGGTTCAGCGTAATTGCCTACGTCCACTTTGAGGTTAAACTTTATTGATCTTCTTTATAGTTGATTACAAATACAATTCGTGAATCAAATGCTTGAATGAAGTTGTTAAGTAGAGAAGATGAGTTTTGAAAATGGCAGAGTCTCCCCGGTGTTTTCTCTCCAAAAAAGGATCCATTTCACTGTGACCCTGCCCCTCTATTTATAGGCAAAGATGGGCTGGACTTCCCAAGTGGGCTGATTGCCGAACGCTCCAGCCCGAGTACAGTGGTCGCCGTATGCCGAGCAAGATTCGCCGAACGCTCTACGCCGAACCATCCCTTCTATGCCGAACGGTATGTTGGTGTCGTGGGAAGTGTAGGATGGTCATCTGTTGAGGCCGAACGCTCTGCGCCGAACCATCCCTTCTATGCCGAACGAGGTGGTTGATGTTTGGGAAGTGTAGGGTGTTAGTCAGTTGAAGCCGAACGCTCTTCTTGACGCCGAGTGCCCTTACGCCGAGTACTCCTAATCCCACCGGGTACTACGCCGAGTACTCCTGCATGCCGAACAGTCTCGTATGCCGAGCAGTCTTGATGCCGAGTACACTTGTCGCCGAGCACTCGTTGGATGTTGGGTGCCTCGCCGAACACTCCTGGCTGTCAAGTGCCTCGCCGAACACCATGGGATGCCGAGTACTCCTGTATGCCGAGTAGCCTTGACGCCGAGTACTCTGGTACGCCGAACAGTCTCGATGCCGGACACTAATGGATGCCGAGTACTATGCCGAGTACTCATGGATGTCAGTTGCTTCGCCGAACACTCCTGGATGGCCAGTGCTTCGCCGAACACTCCTTGATGCCGGTCGCTCTCTGATGCCGAGCACTTATTACCGAGTACTAGTTGCCTGGTCAAATCCCCAGGAAACACTTGCCCCCCAAAGTGTATTGCGTGGCCGAACCTGATGCGCTTTGAATCTGGTACAATCTACCTCGGAGGTACCTTCTCGAGAATGCTAGCGAAGGAGGTGCAAGACGAACGAGATTTAGATGTCGAACGATACGCTCGAAGCCGAACGTACCTCGTGTGCCGAACGTCACACTGCTACGATGCCGAACCCTTCGGTGTTGACCGGTTCTACCGGGTATAGCCTCTTCAACTTCTACCTCCCTCTATATAACCAGGTCCTCACCGTCTCTTTTCCCTTTACGCCTTCTTTTCAGCCATTCCTTAGAGACTTTCAACTCTTCCCATCCTACCAGATATAAAGCCTATATAATCCATTCTCAACTTCGATCGTCGAATTAGGTATCCTTCCTCTAACTTTTAGGTTCATCTTATGGACTTTAGTTGTAAACGCGTGGCTAGTAGGAGCGGTTTGCTCGTTTCGAGTTGTCTAATTGGGGATAGCTCCTCCGTGCCGAACGATAGAAGGGTAGATGGGGTGTTGAACGGCGTAGTCTTTGCCGGGCGATCCGTCTCTGTCATTCGGCGTGGATGGAGAAGGTGTAGGGTGGAGTTGAAATCGTGGCGGAGCACTACTTTTAGCCGAACGATGACATTAGCCGACCAATATGATTGATACGCCGAACATTGACTTTAGCCGAACAATACAACTGACATGCCGAACAATATAACTGACATGCCGAACGATGACTTTAGCCGAACAGTATAACTGACATGCCGAACGATGACTTTAGCCGAACAGTATAACTGACATGCCGAACGATGACTTTAGCCGAACAGTATAACTGACATGCCGAACGATGACTTTAGCCTAACAATATAATTGACATGCCGAACACTGACTTCAGCCGAACAACCCTTAGGTCGAACCATTACCTTAGTCAAACAAAGCAATTGCCGGACAATTCTTGGACCGGATAATGTCTTTAGCCGGTCAATACAAATGCCGAACAACATTAAAAATGCCGAACAGAATAAGTGTCTAACTACACTTAAGCCGGTTACTTTAGAAATCATATGTCATCTGAATCTGGGACTGTAATCTCCTCAAGGCGAGCTTTCTGAGACGGTCAGCGATGACGGTCTTCGAAGGCGATGATTCGAAGCTAAACATTACATCTTTAGAACCTTTAGATTCTTATTGCCTACACACAATTGCTTGCACTAGTTCACACATCACATGGGGGGGAAAAATCGTGTTGCTAATTCTAACGTTCAACGTTTTTTAAGTATAGCTCTCTCAAGCATTTAGCCAGGTTCATTATTTATTCAGGATGTCGAGAAAATCTAGTTCTGCCACCATATCTGACAGGCCTGGGCCATCAGCAAGGCAAGGAGCCGCAGATGCTTCCAACCCGTCAATCTCTCCCGCTCATAACTTGGCGCCCGATGCTCTGGAGTCAACCATCTTACTGGACAATCCGATCGATTCTCAAGCCTCGAAGATCAACGAGGCCGCTCTGCGACGGATATGTTCCATTCACGGGATTCCCTTTGCTGACGTGTTAGTTCCTTCGAGACACGACCGCCCTCATCTGCCCCCAGTCGGGTACACAGCCTGCAACAAGTTCATGTGTTGGATGGGTAGCGTGCCTCCGTTCAATCTATTTCTCCGGGATGTGCTGCAGTATATAGACATAGCTCCGTCGCAGCTGCACCCGAATGGCCATGCGTTTCTATATGGGACTTATTTACTTTTCATGGCCGTCTTCTCCAGACCTCCAACCCCCGGTGATATCCGATACATTTATATGTTCAAGAGACGGAAAGATAGCCCTTCCTTCATGTTCCTCGAGCCATACCACAAGTGCCAGATCTTGACAGGGGCCTGTAGCAAATTCGCCCTGTACAAACAGGAATGGTTCTATGTGCGCTGCCCTTCCGGTTTCGCTAGGAGATGGGTTGAAGGCAGTAAGTCTCTCTGCCGAGTTACTATTCGTATTTAACCCGAGTATGTCTTTCCTAACTTTCCGTTTCGTCTTTTCAGGTATCAGCCCACGCCCGGAAGGCCGAGGATACTCTGATGCTGTCGATGCGATTAGAGCTCTTCCGGCCGAGGATCGAGATATCCGAGCTATCATTTCAAATGAATCGCTGTCGGGGTTCGGCTTGCTAGCCCCTGGTCGTCGGATCAGCCTTCCAGAAGGTGTTACAATTCCCAAACCTTCA
Organism: Allium fistulosum; assembly: GCA_030737815.1. Taxonomy (NCBI): domain Eukaryota; kingdom Viridiplantae; phylum Streptophyta; class Magnoliopsida; order Asparagales; family Amaryllidaceae; genus Allium; species Allium fistulosum. The sequence goes on from CM060908.1 coordinate 943,824,408, forward strand.
TCTGGTAAAGGGAAAAAACTTGCCGGACCGTCGTCGCGTCGCGCTCCCGACACGCATGAAGAAGGCGAGCGCAAAGAGGATGATGCCCCCGAAACTCAGGGCGAGAACGTGGGTCCCGCGTGGAATCCGGCAATCGAAGTTCAGGATATTGAGACATCATCCTCCCCTTCGAAGGGAAAGAAGAAGTTGAAATACACGGTTCAAAAGGAGAAAGTTGGTGGCACCTCAAAAGTTACGCCTACCCCTCCTGAGAAAGAGGCTTCTTCGCAGCATCTGGAAAGTTCCTTGAGAGGTCTATCGAACCTTTCTATTCCCGAAGACATACTTAATTACGGGTTCGATGATCCTGAAGCTCTCAAATTCTCTTCGCCCGCTAGAGGCAATGTAGGAGTTCAACTCCCGGCTCAAAGAGACAATACTCCGATTAGCAAAGATAAACGAACGGGTCCGTCGGGGGGAACACTTAGGACACACACGCACATGCACATTCCATAATATACTTCAAGTCTTTTTAATTCGTGAATTCTCCTTAACTCGTTGTTATCTTCCTTCTTTGCAGGTGATATGGGCCGCTCACACGGACTTGATCGCCTTCAGGGGTCTTCTATATTCCATCACTCCGGACGGGATTCCGGTTCAGGCAGACGCCGGGACCGAGGTGATTACGAAGATAGGGACAATCGTCCACGCGAGTCGTCTCACCGCAAGAAAGCACACTCTCAATCTTCCCAGTCCCGCGATCTTCCTCCTCCAACTGAGTCGGATAAAGAGAAGTCTTAGCAGAAGGGCTATCAGTCTGACGCTGCTCGAGAACATCATTCCAGTTCATCGAGTACGAGGCAAGTTCGAGAGCAGCGTAAAAGAACGGAATTCTCTAAGCCTCCTCCTCCTACTCCTGCCGTGGACCCAACTGTTGCGGAAAAGATGGTCGACCTTAAGGCCAAGTTTCCGAAAATCTATTTTGACGGCTTGAAATTTCTCCCGGCCATCCATCACATTCCTGGGCACGTGAAGCAAAGTGCCATTGCCTGCAACAATGACGTCTATGTTCAACATGACGCATTCGTACACTTGGTGGAGAAGATCTCGGAAGTATCTGTCGAGCGTCCACACGAGATTGACCGTCTGAATTTGGAGGCTGACAGCGATAAGAAAATCATCAAACTCCAAGACGAAGAGCTCGCCTCTTATAAGTCAAAGCTAGAAGCCGCTGAACAAGGCGCAAAAGATACTGCTGAGGCAGTTACTCGCTTAGAGGTGGCTCACAAAAAGGAGCTTGACGAAGCAGTTTAGCGCAGCGGCGCCCTTGCCCTAGAAAAAGACTCTGTCCAAAAAGAAAGGGACGCGCTCGCTACTCAAGTCAAAGAGCTGAGAGAACAACTCTCCAAGGAGAAAGAAGACAAAATAGCTGCTCAGGAAGAATCACAGCGGTATTGTGATGAGATTGTTGCTACCCGACTCCTGAAGACAAAGCTCGACGGTGAACTTGCCGGGGTCGAGAAAATGAAGGATGAGGCCCGTGAGGAGGGCAAAAGAATGGCTGTGGAGGAGCTTGATTCTCGCCTTGAGGCGGCCGCAGAGGCCGGCAGGGAAGAGGTCAAAAGTATGTTTGACCCGTTGATCGCCGAGTACGGAGCCCGCGTCCTTATGCACCGCGACCTAACATTCTTGGGCGATGGCTACCACGAATCCCTGGCTGAGGCATGGGAAACTCTGATAAAGATCAAGAAAGCCGAGTCAGGCTCCGAGGAAATCGACGAGGATGCATTGGTGAAGGAGTTCCTGAGGGGGAATGAACCATCGGATTTATCCGCGGCATTGGCTCTTTATGGCAAAGGCTCTTCCCCTTCGAAAGAGAAGAACGACGAGGCCGGCCCGTCAGAGGCCGACGCTACTACTCCTCACATCGCCGCTCCTTATGCTGCTCAATCGGCCGGTCGGTCGACGCTTGATCCATTCAAGCAGCATGCCAGTTATGATCCCGAAGATCCCGGGCTCGGCATCCATGTGCTGTCACCTATCCTGGAGGGTGAAACCCCGCGCGCCACTGATAGCCAACCGGATCTTGGTAGGAAATTCTTCTTTCTCTAGAAGTCGAAGAGATCCCGTCATTTTTCAGCAATGGTTATTCGTTCTAATGCCCACTTCTTATATTTTCGTGCAGGTCGTTCTGACGCCGAGCTAACTCCGAGGAGCGATGACACCAAGGAGGAAGCAGGGAAAACAAGCGACGTTGCTCACGCAGGGGTAACTCCCGGTCCAGACGCTCAAGTGATCGGGGCGCTTGATGATGACAAACTTGATACTTCGTCTCCTGCCGAAGGAAGCGACGAAGTTAAAATCACTGGCGCCTCTGAACATACTTCAGAGATGAGCATGAAGGACCGTCTCGCCGACGAGGAGAAGAGAAAGGTCAAAGTCAAAGTTGAATCTGAAGTCCTGGAACTCACTGACCCGCGGAACAGACCTCTGAAAATCATTCTCCCGGGCAGGTCCAAACCACTAGATGTTCCGTCTCCTACTCCTGACTCCGTCTCTCTAGCAAGCAAAAAGTCCAAGAAAAAACGTGAGGAAGAGGAGTCGTCGGAAACACCAAAGGCAGACAAGAAGAAGAAGTCGAAGAAATAATTGATGCACTTGTTCAACAAGTTTCCTGACTAAGCTTTGTAATCGTTTTTTATCTTCCACAACTTGTAGTTTGTATAGGCCCGAATTTTGTAGGAGTGATCTTGTATCCCCGTTTTGGACTTATCGAATAAAATTTTAGTTTCTTTTTGTTTGAATGGTTCTCTTGTCTTTATTTGGTCTGCTGACACTGTGCTCCGAGGACTTGGAGATTTGAGACTGTTCATACTCTAGTCCGCGTTCTGGGGACTTAGAGTACTCCGCTCCGCACTCTGGGGATTCGGAGATTGGAAATCGTTTATACTCTAGTCCGCGCTCTAGGGACTTAGAGTACTCCGCTCCGCACTCTGGGGATTCGGAGATTTGAAAATCATTTATACTCTAGTTCGCGCTCTGGGGACTTAGAGTACTCCGCTCCGCACTCTGGGGATTCGGAGATTGGAAATCGTTTATACTCTAGTCCGCGCTCTGGGGACTTAGAGTACTCCGCTCCGCACTCTGGGGATTCGGAGATTGGAAATCGTTTATACTCTAGTCCGCGCTCTGGGGACTTAGAGTACTCCGCTCCGCACTCTGGGGATTTGGAGATTGGAAATCGTTTATACTCTAGTTCGCGCTTCGGGGACTTAGAGTACTCCGCTCCGCACTCTGGGGATTCGGAGATTGGAAATCGTTTATACTCTAGTCCGCGCTCTGGGGACTTAGAGTACTCCGCTCCGCACTCTGGGGATTCGGAGATTGGAAATCGTTTATACTCTAGTCCGCGCTCCGGGGACTTAGAGTACTCCGCTCCGCACTCTGGGGATTCGGAGATTGGAAATCGTTTATACTCTAGTCCGCGCTCTGGGGACTTAGAGTACTCCGCTCCGCACTCTAGGGATTCGGAGATTGGAAATCGTTTATACTCTAGTCCGCGCTCTGGGGACTTAGAGTACTCCGCTCCGCACTCTGGGGATTCGGAGATTGGAAATCGTTTATACTCTAGTCCGCGCTCTGGGGACTTAGAGTACTCCGCTCCGCACTTTGGGGATTCGGAGATTGGAAATCGTTTATACTCTAGTCCGCGCTCTGGGGACTTAGAGTACTCCACTCCGCACTCTGGGGATTCGGAGATTGGAAATCGTTTATACTCTAGTCCGCGCTCTGGGGACTTAGAGTACTCCGCTCCGCACTCTGGGGATTCGGAGATTGGAAATCATTTATACTCTAGTCCGCGCTCCGGGGACTTAGAGTACTCCGCTCCGCACTCTGGGGATTCGGAGATTGGAAATCGTTTATACTCTAGTCCGCGCTCTGGGGACTTAGAGTACTCCGCTCCGCACTCTGGGGATTCAGAGATTTGGAATCGTTCGTACAAGTCTGTATGTCGTGCAGAATAATGTAATTTATCATCCAATTAAGAGATATAGAAACTTCATAGAAAATGTGGCTTCAAGCCTTTATTAATGAAAATCAACTAAATCGCTCGATTACAACTTTAAAAGGAAACTAAGTCATTATTGAATGGAAACATGCAGGAAACAATAGTGCCTATAACAAGAAAGGGAAACATGCTAAATGTAATAGTGCCGCAAATGTTCACTGTTCCATGCTCGGGGGAGTGTCGCGCCATCAACGGTCGCTAGCTTGAATGTTCCTTCTCCAAGCTTCCGTTCAATGGCGTATGGACCTTCCCAGCTGGGATTCATGCGTGATGGTACCGGGAAGACTCGTTTCAGAACGAGATCTCCCACATCAAAGATTCTTGGGCGGACTCTACGGTCATAGTAGCGCTTGACTCAATGTCTGTGCGCCGCCGCCCTTAATTCAGCTTCTTCCCGCTTTTCATCGATTCAGTCCAGTGATTCCAGCAAGAGGTTTTGGTTTGTCTTGGGATCGTAGTATGTCACTCGGTGCGATGGAACTTCAAGTTCCACGGGTATAACGGCTTCAGAGCCGTATGCCAAGGCGAACGGAGTGTGGCCGGTCGCGGACTTGTGGGTAGTTCTATACGCCCATAACGTTGTCGGGAGTTCATCTACCCATTTGCCTCCAACCTTCTCCAGACGCTTCTTTAGTATGGACTTGATTATTTTGTTAACGGCCTCGACTTATCCGTTAGCTTTTGGGTGTGCAACGGCGGTGAACTTTTTCTCGATGCCGTACTTTAAACAGAACTCTTTGAACTCTCTACTTTCGAATTGCGTTCCGTTGTCTGTAATGATGGTGCGTGGAAGGCCAAAGCGGCATATAATGTTTCGTACAACGAAGTTAATGACCTTCTTAGAGGTGATAGTGGCCAAAGGTTCTGCCTCAGCCCATTTCGTGAAATAGTCGACTGCAACTATTGCGTATTTCGCACCACCTTTGGATAGAGGCAAAGAGCCGATTATGTCGATTCCCCAGATCGCAAATGGTCAAGGACTGATCATTTGTGTGAGTTCCGTTGATGGAGCCCTCGGGATTTTTGCATATCTTTGACACTTGTCGCATTTTCTTACTTAGTCCGCGGCATCCCGGTTTACAGTGGGCCAGTAATATCCATAGCGGAGGATCTTCTTTGCTAGCGTTTGCCCCCCAGTATGGTCGCCACATTCCCCTTCGTGAACTTCCCTCAAGACTCGCTTTGTTTCATCATGAGCGATGCACCGTAATAATGGGACTGAGAATCCTTTTCGGTACATGGATCCACCCTGCATTACGTACCGCGCAGCCTTCCGAAGGACCTGTCGTCTTTCGCTTCTTTTTTCTGGTAAAGCCCCGGTTGTCAAGTACAGTTTGAATGGGGTTATCCACGAGTCCTTCTCGATTTCTGTTTCCAACACGCGATCGATTTTCATCTCGTCTATGCTTGGGGCATGCAAGACTTCAATGGGATACAATCCCATTTGTTGAGCATCGTCGGTACTTGCGAACTTAGCCAACAAGTCGGCTTCTTTGTTCTGTTCTCGCGGGATATGTGAAATGTCATAACGCTCAAGATTTAATAGTAGTTCTTAGACCTGAACGAGGTACGGAGCAAGCTTTCGTCCTTTTGCTTGGTAGTCCCCTCGTACTTGGTAAACCACCAACTGCGAGTCACAAAAGATTTCGACTGATTCGATCCCGAGTTCTTTGATGAGCTTCAAGCCAGCGATCAGTGCTTCATATTCAGCTTCGTTGTTCGTAGCCGGGAAATCGAGCTTCAGGGCATAACAGATTGATCAGTTTTCCGGAGTTATAAGAACTACGCCCGCGCCGGAGCAACGGTCGTTTGATGCACCGTCAGTGTATAATTTCCATCGAATGGGGGGAATGATGTCGTGATCGTCCGGTTTGATGGGTATGGTAAATTCAGCGATGAAGTCTGCTAACGCTTGCCCTCGGATGGCTCTCCGTGGTAAGTACGCGATATCGAATTGGCTCACCTCGATGTTCCATTTTAGCAATCTTCCAGAAGTTTCCGGTCGTTGAAGTACCTGCCTCAGGGGTTGATCGGTATAAACACCGATTGAATGTGCTTGAAAGTATGGGCGCAGCTTGCGTGAGGCAATCACCAAGCAATAAGCCAATTTCTCGATTTTAGGGTAATTCTTCTCTGCCCCCGTTAAACGCTTGCTAACATAATATACCGGCTTCTGGACTCGATCCTCCTCACGAACCAAAGCTGCGCTTATCGCATGAGGGGATATAGCCAAGTAAACGTACAGCATCTCATGGTCAACTGGTTTAGATAGCATTGGTGGGCTCTCCAGATGCCTTACCAGATTCTGGAATGCTTCCTCGCAGCTAGACGTCCATTCAAAATTTCTCTTTCCCTTCTTTATTATGTCAAAGAACGGGATGCACTTGTCAGTTGCCTTGGATATAAATCGACTCAGCGCAGCTACTTTTCCGTTCAAGCTCTGTACCTGCTTTATAGTCCTGGGCGCTTGTACATCTCGAATAGCTTGGACCTTTTCTGGGTTGGCTTCGATTCCCCTAGCGTTGACGATGAATCCCAAAAACTTCCCTGATGCAACGCCGAAAGAACACTTTAACGGGTTGATCTTCATGCCGTAAAACCTGAGTATGTCGAACATTTCAGCCAAGTCTTGAATGTGGTCGTTTGACCGTCGTGACTTCACGAGCATGTCATCCACATAGACTTCCATGGTTTTGCCCAGCTGGTCCTTGAACATTCGATTCACCAAACGCTGATAAGTCGCTCCAGCATTCTTCAATCCGAAGGGCATCACTATATAGCAATATAGTCCGACATTTGTAACGAAGCTGGTGTGTTCTTGATTCGGAATATGCATTGGGATTTGGTTGTATCCTGAGTATGCGTCCATGAATGACAACAGCTCGTGTCCTGCGGTGGAGTCGACCAACTGATCGATCCTAGGCAATGGGAAACTGTCCTTTGGGCATGCTTTGTTCAAGTCGGAATAATCTACGCAAGTCCTCCATTTCCCATTCGCCTTCTTTACTAGCACGGGGTTGGAGACCCACTCCGGGTAGAGGGCGTCGCGGACGAACCCATTTGCTTTGAGTTTGTCCACCTCCTCTCCAAGAGCGGCGGATCTCTCCGGATCCATTCCTCTCCTTTTTTGCTTGACTGGGACGTATTTCGGGTCTATGTTCAACATATGACTCGTGATGGCGGGAGAAATCCCACACATATCAGAATGCGTCCAGGAAAAAACATCAAGGTTTGCCCGGAGGAAGTCGCTAAGGTCTTCAGTCATTGCGGGGCCTAACTGTGATCCGATCTTCAGTATTCGCGAAGGGTCGTCACGGCTAACTGAAATGTCAATTGTTAACTCAGCCGGTGCCGCCTTCTCTTCCTTGGGTTTCTCATCGTCGTCTCTCGGGTCTATATCTCCGTAGATCCGAGAACTATGCCCGAGCCAGGGCTCGGGCACTACTTGTCAATTATTCGTATTGAGGATGCGGACGGGATTATCCGCAACCTTTCCTTTCTCCCTCCGGTGGGCCTCTCGGAGCTCGGCCACATAACAAGAACGACCAGCTGCTTGGTCATCGTGAACAATGCCTACTCCTTTGTCAGTCAGAAACTTCAAAGTCAAACACCACGGGGCTAGTGCCGCCCTAAATTCAGCCAGGGCCGGCTGACCCAAGAAAACATTATACGGAGAGTCCACATCTAAAACTACAAAGGGTAGAATTCGTACCCTCCGACGCTCGCCTTGTCCCAGTTCAACTGGTAACTCGACATATCCTACTGCATCAGTTGCAGCGCCGTTAAAGCCGTGGATACGAGCTTTGGATGGTTTCAAGTCTTTTGTCTCTAGCTTCATCTGATCATAGGCCTTCTTGAAGATGATGTTGACTGAACTTCCACAATCAATCAAAATTCTTTTTACATATGCTGGTCCGATCGTTGCAGATATGACCATGGGATCGATGGTCGGAGCCTCTACCTGATCAGCGTCTCTGTTCCTGAACACAATATCGTCTGTCATCACGCGCTGCTGCTTAGCAGGGGCCCCGTCCTCTACGTTCGAACAGCACTCAAAATCTGCATGCTTCAAGGAGCTTGCATATCGTTCCATCTCTTGCCAGTTCTTATCTGCGGGATGAGGTCCGCCGATAATTGTATTTATGACCAGTCTTCCAACAGTCCGAGCAGGCTCCTCAGGATGACGTGGAGCTGGTGCACGACCTGGGTTGGACGTTCCCTGTCCTCCTTCCTTTGGATCCTTTACAAATTCTTGCAACTTCTTTTGTCTGATCAATTTCTCGATAGCATCATGCAGGTGTCTGCATTCTTCCGTGTTGTGTCCATAAGTTTCATGGAAGCGGCAATATTTCCCAGTCCGCTTCTGTTCTTCAGTTGATTCTTTTGGACGTGGTTTTCTATACTGAAAAGTATTGCAGGTGGATAGGTAAATGTTCTCAAGTGGGGCATTTAGCGGAGTGTACTTGCTGTAGCTTGGAATTCTCGACTTCCACTTTCCCGCTTCTTTCCTCTTTCCTTGACTTCTTCCTCCGGACTCTTTGGGCTGCACAGGCTTACTCTGGACATTGACTTGGACCTTTCCTGAATTGTCTCCAGATTGCTTCACAGCAATGTTGCTCTTGATTGACTCTTGGGCAGGTCCCGGTGCCTTATCTCGTCGTACCCACCTAGCTTCCTCTCTTCTTATGAACTGGTGTGCCTTGGAGTAGAAACGCTCTAGCGTAGCCGGAGATTTTCCTGCCAGCCAGTCTCCAAACTCGGAATCCGGATCTACACCTCTCATTATAACCATTAGAATTGCATGGTCATTGGGATTACTGACTTCAGTTGCCGCAACGTGGAATCTTTGTAAGTACTCCTTCAGCGACTCTCCGGGATTTTGGATTACACTTGACAGAGACATCACGTCCTTCGGGCGTGTAGTGTGTATCCTGAACTGCTCAATAAACTTCTTTGCCAACTCCTCGAAGCTTGATACGGATCGCGGAGGAAGTCGGGTGAACCACATAGTAGCGATCCCAGATAGAGTAATCGGAAAGCACCTACACTTGGTGGCATCATTTGCTCTGGCCGAATCCATCATCCATTCATACCTCATTACATGTTGTCTGGGGTCAGTCTTTCCTTCGTATGCAGGAATGGTTGGCATGCTAAACTTCTTGGGGTATGCCGCTTGCAGCACAACATCCGTGAACGGAGTATGACTTCTTGACACTCCCCAGTCGTCATTTGATAAGCCCTGATTTTCTTTCATCAGTTGCCTGATCATGGCTGTCAGATCGGGTGTCTGTATAGAAGCTGGGAGGTTGGAGTCAGTTCTACGCGCCTGTCCATGCTGATGCCTCCTTTCCTGGCGATCTGCCAATCGTGCGTCGTGAGGTTCAACATTGTTAGCATTTTGATTATTTGGAGCTCCATCCTCCATCTGTACTCCGGTTCGGAAGCTTCCAGTTCTGGCTTGGTCGCGGTCTCCAACTGTTCGAACAGCAGCATCCGCCCTTGCAGCTTCAGTCTTACGGCGTCTACGCCTGGGTGGTTCATCAGAAGAAGTAGAGCTGTCAGAAGAGGAATAAGCAACTGGATTGCCCCCAGCATTCTGTTGCTGCTGTTGAGTGAGTTGTGCCATCAGGTTGGCATTTGCTTGCATCTGTTCTCCCAGTTGTCTCCTGCTTTCCCTAAGTTCTCTCATCAAGTCATTGAACTCTACTCTGGTGACAACTGGAGTCTGTTCTTGAGCGGCAATCCCTGCACTCGGGATCGCTGGTTGATTGCTAGGTCCTGCTTATTGCACGCTAGCAGTCTCTCGGGCATCCGCATTAAGAGAAGCTGACCTGGTACGTGGTCTCGCCATTGTAGAGTTATTGGTATGAACTCTGAGTAGAATCAACGGATGTCCTATCAGTAAGTCGGATCTTCTTTGGGGGATTCGTTCAATCCAGTAGCTTCAAAGCAGATCCTTGAGGTCTGAGAATTCAATTCTCGGTGAAAGCACCAAAGTGTTAGCACCAAAATTGGTCACTAACCTCGTAGAAGAAGATTGTGAAGAGATATAAGTGATGAAATCAAATTAAACAGAGAAGACAGTGCTAATCTAAATACAGAAAGTAAGAACACCAAATTTATAGTGGTTCAGCGTAATTGCCTACGTCCACTTTGAGGTTAAACTTTATTGATCTTCTTTATAGTTGATTACAAATACAATTCGTGAATCAAATGCTTGAATGAAGTTGTTAAGTAGAGAAGATGAGTTTTGAAAATGGCAGAGTCTCCCCGGTGTTTTCTCTCCAAAAAAGGATCCATTTCACTGTGACCCTGCCCCTCTATTTATAGGCAAAGATGGGCTGGACTTCCCAAGTGGGCTGATTGCCGAACGCTCCAGCCCGAGTACAGTGGTCGCCGTATGCCGAGCAAGATTCGCCGAACGCTCTGCGCCGAACCATCCCTTCTATGCCGAACGGTATGTTGGTGTCGTGGGAAGTGTAGGATGGTCATCTGTTGAGGCCGAACGCTCTGCGCCGAACCATCCCTTCTATGCCGAACGAGGTGGTTGATGTTTGGGAAGTGTAGGGTGTTAGTCAGTTGAAGCCGAACGCTCTTCTTGACGCCGAGTGCCCTTACGCCGAGTACTCCTAATCCCACCGGGTACTACGCCGAGTACTCCTGCATGCCGAACAGTCTCGTATGCCGAGCAGTCTTGATGCCGAGTACACTTGTCGCCGAGCACTCGTTGGATGTTGGGTGCCTCGCCAAACACTCCTGGCTGTCAAGTGCCTCGCCGAACACCATGGGATGCCGAGTACTCCTGTATGCCGAGCAGCCTTGACGCCGAGTACTCTAGTACGCCGAACAGTCTCGATGCCGGACACTAATGGATGCCGAGTACTATGCTGAGTACTCATGGATGTTAGTTGCTTCGCCGAACACTCCTGGATGGCCAGTGCTTCGCCGAACACTCCTTGATGTCGGTCGCTCTCTGATGCCGAGCACTTATTACCGAGTACTAGTTGCCTGGTCAAATCCCCAGGAAACACCTAACCTATGGGATGTTATGAGGAGTGGGTCAGAACTAAATTTCTGGTGAATGGACAAATTATACACTTCTAAACTTAATTCTACATATACCATTTTATTTCCATTTTCTGTTATATTAGGTTTACTGGGTTTATAATACTCTCGCATCTATGCGTGAATCGTACCCATCTACTCCCTAGTGGATTAAAACCTAATAACTAGTTTATATGTAGCTATATGCCCAATGACCGTGTAACAACCCGGAAATTCGTAAATTTTAATTATCGATAAAATAACGATTTAATCTAGTTGACAATTGATATTGAGTTTTAAATCGTATTTAAAATTCTTTAATAAAATGGTTAATCGTTGTTTAGGATTTTAAATCAAAAATTGAAAGTCTTTTTAGTATTGGCAAAATTCTCTATTATATAAATTGATTTAAGAAAAATGGGTAAAATGTTATTGGCCTTTTGTAGGTGAATTTTGTTTATATTTTATTTTGTTATTTGTAGAGATAAAGTTACTAAGGCGTATAACCGGATCCCTTTATCATTTTCTCATCTTTCTAACCCTAATAACAAATCGAACAAGAAAACGAAATAATGGCAGCCGCGAAACTAGGGCTTCTGCCGACATTGAAGCTCGATCGAAGGTTCGCTGCTCTGTAGTTCGTCTATGCCTTCGCCGTGCTCGTCTTCGCTTAGACAAAGGACTTCGGCTCCGTGCAAATTAGGGCTTCGATCCCTTTTCTCCAAACTGATGAATTGGGGCATTTTCCCTTGAGCGTTCGCCTTTGCTTATGGTTTTGTTCTGCTTGGCTTCATTCGACATAGGGATGCCACCGCTTCTACTTGGAGCTGTTCGATCCTCAAATTCGTGCTCGTTCGAGTTCCTCCGAGTCGCGTCGAAGCAAGGTGAGTTCTGCTCACTTCTAATTCATACTCGAGTATTATTCTATTGTTATGCTCGATTGTTTTGAGATGTTTGTTCTCGTGGATAATCACTGTTATGAGTTTGAGTTCGACGACGTTGATTTCGTCTCTGTGATTTTGGCTAATGCTTTGATCTTCGTTCGTGCATGTCTAATAGAACTCGAACTTGATTTTCTCCTTCTTGTTAAAACTGCATTTTGGCATTCGATTTCTTGAACGTGATTTTTAACACCTGACTGCTTATCTTCTGGCCACAGTGAGCTTCGTCTCTGGCCATCTGATTTCCTGGATGCATTGATGTTCACTGTTCATTCATATGTGTTGATTTTCTGTCTCATGTGAGCTTTGTCTCGGGCCATCTTCTCTGTTGCATTCGACTTGACAGTGTTCTTCACTGTTTGCATCACAGCTTTGACATTTGTTTATCTGTGATACTTTCCTCTGTGACTTCAAATTGTCTGACCATTTTTAAATTCGTATATTTTCATAAACACTAAGTGATAGTCACGGCTTTGACATTGCCGTGATACTCACTGTTTCATGTTATCACTTCTTGGTCTCTGCCTTCACCTGTGTTCATTTCAGTTGAACTGCAATTCATATTAAGTTGTGCATGTTGTATCTTGTGCTCATCTCTGACTTCATGTATGAACTGTTGCATTTTTGTTGTTGATGCGTTGACCTTGCATTTGAATCTTTGATCTTGAGTCACTGATTTTCACAATGTATTTTAATCTGATCCCTTTGTCACTTTGATGCATTCATTCCAGTATGCATTGATGCTAGTTTGTTTGTTGACTATGGGCTTGATGAGTTTGTTTGTGATGTTGTCACTGTTTTGTACTTGTCTTGTTGAACTTGATTGCTTCTGCTTTGTTGTTGTTGCACATTCACCTGCTAGTCGAGCTTGCATGTTGCCTTCATAGTTTAATCACTGAGTTCTTCCCTGTTGATCTGTAGCTTCACTTGAGTTGTTGGACTGCTGCACTCATGTTGTAAGTAATTTGTGCATTTAGTTTGAGTCACTTGAACTTGTTCAGTTGTGTCTGCACTTGTATCTCTTGTGCACTTCGACTCTCTTGTGCCTTTTTGAACTAGTGCACTTGACCATGTGCCTGTAGTCTTGGTTTTACAGCTTGACCATTTTGTACTTCTCTAATTTTCGTTGCCTGCACTTATATGCTTCATCATTATTTGCCATATTGGCTTCACTGCACCTCCATGTGCCTGTGGTACTCGCAGCGTAGTTGTTGCAGGGTTATCATATTCACTGATGGCATTTGGATTGTATTTGAGTAGTCACTGTTGCCTTCAATTGTTGCCATGAGGTTCACGTGCATTTTCTATTTAAGTTGCAAGCTCCAGTTCCATGTAGTTGTTATTGAGGCATGTGCAGTTTCATTTTGGTCTCTCTGTCTTTGACGTTGAGGCCATTCATACATGTTGAGTCATGTCTGCCCATTCTTGTTACTGTCTTTAGCTGTTCATGTTCCTATGCTTGTTGAAGCTTATGTTGTGGCTTCACTCGTATCTCTTGTGATATCTTTTGAGTCTGTTTCCTTTCTGACCAATCTGGGTTAGATATTTTGATTTTTCGACGTATTAATTACTGTTAATACTCGGAGTTGTGGTGACTTTATATTCTGTTGTGGCGAGGCAGTGCACGCGTGCGTGCACTGCAGCCACACTGAATTGACAGATTTTAATCGATATTTCTTTTGTTCTTGATTCATCGATCTGTTGCGTAATTCGTAGGCTGTATTGGCGAGGCAGTACACGTTAGCGTGTACTGCAGCCAATTAGCATTGATGTTTTTAAATTGACATTTCAATTGTTTAAACTGCTTTGGATTTCTGTTTTGTGGATTAACACTGTTTAGTGTTATATCTGCCGTTATCCGGTTCTCTTATCGAGAAGTTGGGTATACGAGATTTCTGTGACTGTCGTCCATTTGATATTTGATTATTATTGCTTCCGTGCATTAATAACTGAGTTTGAATTAGACTGATCCGTGTATTATTTTCTTTTGAATTTAATACTCGGGTCAGACCGAGTATTTACAGGTTGTAGATTTTTAGCTTTGGGTTGCTGCTAAAGCTATGAAGACTTTTTTATATCATTTGAAGTGGTCTTCGTCTTGTTGTAGTAGTCAGTGTGTCTGTTTTAAGATGATAATGTATTCATGTATATTAGTCGATAATGTACTTGTATATATAACTTCTTGAGTCGACAGTTGTAGTTGTATCATTTGTATCGTGTCAAATGTATTGTAACTGATATCAGTTATTATATATATGAGACTTTTCGTTCCATCTGTATTCCGCATTTATGTTATCTGTGTTATTTTTATATCTATTGTCCTAAACTATTATAGCCACTGTGTAGTAGCTTTGAGTTTGTATCGGTATGTCGGATTTCCTCTAAAAAAAATGAAATGCATGTTTTATTATCTGACATATCGGTGCTCGCACAAAGCAATTACATAGATGGTCGCTCCTCAACAGCCTTATTCTCCGTGCTAGTTGACAGCACTACACCATAGTGTTCTTGGCTAGCGTGGGTATAGAGGTGGGGCGTCACAGCTTGGTATCAGAGCCTGGGGTTTAGGACAATTATAAAACATAACTTAGATGGAGCATGTGTTACAACTATTTGTCGATGTTTTATCTCTCATCTTTACATATGATTATTTTTTACTGTTAGGTATGAATTCCTAACGCTTATTCTTGTGTTTTCGGCTTTGAATTGATTTAGCCGATGTTGATTTTGTTTTGTTTTGGCAAATTAAAGCCATTTTGACTTTTGGACTTTGTTCCACTTTTGTTCTATGCTATGAGTGTCATTGTGTACCTGTTACACTGTGATGAAAGATAGCTGGACCAGTTGCAAATTGAGTGATTTTGATTTCTCATTCACATCTAGTTTGAATCTCAGCGATTTTGAACTTGATATTTTGTGTTTTCCTCATCTTGAATTCCATTCGACTTCGGTCACTTTGTTTTTTGAGAAATTGCTAATTTCTTGATTTTCAAGACTCTGATTTTGTTTGCCGTTGGTTTCCTAATTTAATCGATTCTTGATCATTTCCCCGATTTGTTGCTATCATTTATTAGCAACTTTGATGACATTTTCTTTGGGATTTTTGTGAACATACTTTCTGATGGATTCAGTATCGATTTCTTTGGATTCCATTCACATCTTCATAGGTGAATTCTTGTGATTGATTGTTTCTACAATCATTTTTGTGATTTGTCACTTTAAAAATATAAAGGTTTTCTATACTAGTAGTAAATATTAAAATCCTTTTCTCCAAACGATTTCAAAACTATTTTACTACAAAGCTCTTTTCCTAAATCATTTTCCAATCTACTAGTATATACAAGCCTTTACTTCACTCGAATGAGAAATCGACTTAAACGACTTAGTAAAACGAGTGGTATGAAACGCTTGCGTTCACTTCGTCGGTTAACTCCTGGACTTGTTCGATGAACCCTTTGTGACAATTTTCTAGTGAAGATTTACAGTTTGTTCGTAAATATTTGAGTTAAGCTAGTGGTTATGGGACATGAAGCTAAACTCTTATATTCACTAACTTAATGTAATTGACACTTCTTAATGTTCATGACGATCATTTTTATGATTTAGACTAGGCCTCATCGGTGTGATTTCGTCTCACACATATCTCTTGGGCTTTGAGGATTGTCTAGACACCATTGTGTGATTTCGTCTCACACATATTGCACGGTTAGACTAGGCCTCATCGGTGTGATTTCGTCTCACACATATCTCTTGGGCTTTGAGGATTGTCTGGATACTTTTTGTGTGATTTCATCTCACATATTTCTTTGTCTGCGGGGAGACTATACCCCGTTTATGTGATGTTTCGCCATCACATATCTAGGGTAGCACCCTACGGTCTTCGGGCCATTCCTGTGTGAAAATTTAATGGATAGCTTCCATGAGATAGCTTCTCGTCATGTGTTTACGCGTAGGTGAGTTTTCATGCTCCCATTCATGTGTTAGGCCTTTTCCCCTTTTTTATAATTTAGACTAGCGATTGTGCGAAGTCTCTTTGTCTGCGTGGGAGACTATACCCCGTTATGTGATGTTTCGCCATCACATATGTAGGGTAGCACCCTACGGTCTTCGGGCCATTCCTGTGTGATACGCGTAGGTGAGTTTTCATGCTCCCATTCATGTGTTAGGCCTCCCCCCTTATTTATATGTTTTCTGGATTTCTTGTGATGATTTCTGGAATTTTGTGCTTCACCAATTTTCGTGATTTCTATTGATATGTTTATCAATTTTTGTGCATTGGTGAATTCATGTGTTATTGATTTGTTATGAATACAAGTTTAGGGTATGATATCCCTTTCTATCTCTGAGAAGATTCTTGTGACATTTTTGATGAATAAAAATTCATTTGGTATTATATCTCGATGCCAGTTATTTTGATGAGGTTTTGACGTGTTAACTTCAGTAACCGTCAATTTTGAAATGGATTTACAAGCGGTTCTCCCGCAATACTGATATTGCTAATTTAATCACGTATTTTCAAAATTCTTATTTTTAAAAGTTGTTTCAAAATATAAATTAAAATTGTTTTTAAAATTTTTACAGTTTGCATTTCCAATAGAATGAGGAAGCGATTTAAACGTTTCAGCAAAATCGAGGACTATGACCCCTTTCTTTTACTGGTTCGCTTAATTCCGGACTTGTCCGTTTGAGAATGTGAAATGTTATTTTTAAAACACACAATCCTGCACTTTCAAGGAAACGATAAAGAGATTTAAACGATTTAGCAAAAGTACGGAGTATGGAACCATACTTTTACTACTTCGGTTAATTCCGGACTCGTTAATTGAATATTTGTGACTTCTGATTATCGTTTTTGATAATCAGATATTTGTGAAATTTGATTATCGTTTGAGATAATTAAATATTTTTCGATTTGATTAATCGAATATTTGTGTTTCTGATTATCGTTTTTGATAATCAGATATTTGTGTTTCTGATTATCGTTTTAGATAATCAGATATTTCTTATTTCTGATTATCGTTTTTGATAATCAGATATTTGTGAAATTTGATTATCATTTGTGATAATTAAATATTTTCCGATTTAATTATCGTTTGAGATAATTAAATATTTTTCGATTTGATTAATCGAATATTTGTGTTTCTGATTATCGTTTTTGATAATCAGATATTTGTGAAATTTGATTATCGTTTGAGATAATTAAATAATTTTCGATTTGATTAATCGAATGTTTGTGTTTCTGATTATCGTTTTTGATAATCAGATATTTGTGAAATTTGATTATCATTTGTGATAATTAAATATTTTCCGATTTAATTATCGTTTGAGATAATTAAATATTTTTCGATTTGATTAATCGAATATTTGTGTTTCTGATTATCGTTTTTGATAATCAGATATTTGTGTTTCTGATTATCGTTTTAGATAATCGGATATTTCTTATTTCTGATTATCGTTTTTGATAATCAGATATTTGTGAAATTTGATTATCATTTGTGATAATTAAATATTTTCCGATTTAATTATCGTTTGAGATAATTAAATATTTTTCGATTTGATTAATCGAATATTTGTGTTTCTGATTATCGTTTTTGATAATCAGATATTTGTGTTTCTGATTATCATTTTAGATAATCGGATATTTCTTATTTCTGATTATCGTTTTTGATAATCAGATATTTGTGAAATTTGATTATCATTTGTGATAATTAAATATTTTCCGATTTAATTATCGTTTGAGATAATTAAATATTTTTCGATTTGATTAATCGAATATTTGTGTTTCTGATTATCGTTTTTGATAATCAGATATTTGTGAAATTTGATTATCGTTTGAGATAATTAAATAATTTTCGATTTGATTAATCGAATGTTTGTGTTTCTGATTATCGTTTTTGATAATCAGATATTTGTGAAATTTGATTATCATTTTTGATAGTTAAACCTATTTGCGATTTGAAAATTCGATTATCGTTTTTGATGATTGAATATTTGCGATTTTGAGATTTGAGCTTCGTCTTTTTCTATGACGATTCAGGTGAGTAATTTGATTTACTCACATTCAATTCGTGCAGTACGTGAATTCTGCTCTGTTTTTCCTTTTCTTTTAAATGCTGGAACTCGATTGATTCTCCCTTTTTATAGTCGTCTGATTTTGATTCCGTGATCCCCACGATTGTTGATTCTTTTGATTTGAATCAGTCGAACCTTTTGATTTCATATCTAATACTTCCCCTGCTGACCTTTGCTTTGCTTATGCATTCGACATTGCCATGCTCTTATGGTTGTTACCTTTTATCCATTTATTCCTTATGATTGCGAGGACGCAATTTCTTTAAGGAGGGGAGTCTGTAACAACCCGGAAATTCGTAAATTTTAATTATCGATAAAATAACGATTTAATCTAGTTGACAATTGATATTGAGTTTTAAATCGTATTTAAAATTCTTTAATAAAATGGTTAATCGTTGTTTGGGATTTTAAATCAAAAATTGAAAGTCTTTTTAGTATTGGCAAAATTCTCTATTATATAAATTGATTTAAGAAAAATGGGTAAAATGTTATTGGCCTTTTGTAGGTGAATTTTGTTTATATTTTATTTTGTTATTTGTAGAGATAAAGTTACTAAGGCGTATAACCGGATCCCTTTATCATTTTCTCATCTTTCTAACCCTAATAACAAATCGAACAAGAAAACGAAATAATGGCAGCCGCGAAACTAGGGCTTCTGCCGACATTGAAGCTCGATCGAAGGTTCGCTGCTCTGTAGTTCGTCTGTGCCTTCGCCGTGCTCGTCTTCGCTTCGACAAAGGACTTCGGCTCCGTGCAAATTAGGGCTTCGATCCCTTTTCTCCAAACTGATGAATTGGGGCATTTTCCCTTGAGCGTTCGCCTTTGCTTATGGTTTTGTTCTGCTTGGCTTCATTCGACATAGGGATGCCACCGCTTCTACTTGGAGCTGTTCGATCCTCAAATTCGTGCTCGTTCGAGTTCCTCCGAGTCGCGTCGAAGCAAGGTGAGTTCTGCTCACTTCTAATTCATACTCGAGTATTATTCTATTGTTATGCTCGATTGTTTTGAGATGTTTGTTCTCGTGGATAATCACTGTTATGAGTTTGAGTTCGACGACGTTGATTTCGTCTCTGTGATTTTGGCTAATGCTTTGATCTTCGTTCGTGCATGTCTAATAGAACTCGAACTTGATTTTCTCCTTCTTGTTAAAACTGCATTTTGGCATTCGATTTCTTGAACGTGATTTTTAACACCTGACTGCTTATCTTCTGGCCACAGTGAGCTTCGTCTCTGGCCATCTGATTTCCTGGATGCATTGATGTTCACTGTTCATTCATATGTGTTGATTTTCTGTCTCATGTGAGCTTTGTCTCGGGCCATCTTCTCTGTTGCATTCGACTTGACAGTGTTCTTCACTGTTTGCATCACAGCTTTGACATTTGTTTATCTGTGATACTTTCCTCTGTGACTTCAAATTGTCTGACCATTTTTAAATTCGTATATTTTCATAAACACTAAGTGATAGTCACGGCTTTGACATTGCCGTGATACTCACTGTTTCATGTTATCACTTCTTGGTCTCTGCCTTCACCTGTGTTCATTTCAGTTGAACTGCAATTCATATTAAGTTGTGCATGTTGTATCTTGTGCTCATCTCTGACTTCATGTATGAACTGTTGCATTTTTGTTGTTGATGCGTTGACCTTGCATTTGAATCTTTGATCTTGAGTCACTGATTTTCACAATGTATTTTAATCTGATCCCTTTGTCACTTTGATGCATTCATTCCAGTATGCATTGATGCTAGTTTGTTTGTTGACTATGGGCTTGATGAGTTTGTTTGTGATGTTGTCACTGTTTTGTACTTGTCTTGTTGAACTTGATTGCTTCTGCTTTGTTGTTGTTGCACATTCACCTGCTAGTCGAGCTTGCATGTTGCCTTCATAGTTTAATCACTGAGTTCTTCCCTGTTGATCTGTAGCTTCACTTGAGTTGTTGGACTGCTGCACTCATGTTGTAAGTAATTTGTGCATTTAGTTTGAGTCACTTGAACTTGTTCAGTTGTGTCTGCACTTGTATCTCTTGTGCACTTCGACTCTCTTGTGCCTTTTTGAACTAGTGCACTTGACCATGTGCCTGTAGTCTTGGTTTTACAGCTTGACCATTTTGTACTTCTCTAATTTTCGTTGCCTGCACTTATATGCTTCATCATTATTTGCCATATTGGCTTCACTGCACCTCCATGTGCCTGTGGTACTCGCAGCGTAGTTGTTGCAGGGTTATCATATTCACTGATGGCATTTGGATTGTATTTGAGTAGTCACTGTTGCCTTCAATTGTTGCCATGAGGTTCACGTGCATTTTCTATTTAAGTTGCAAGCTCCAGTTCCATGTAGTTGTTATTGAGGCATGTGCAGTTTCATTTTGGTCTCTCTGTCTTTGACGTTGAGGCCATTCATACATGTTGAGTCATGTCTGCCCATTCTTGTTACTGTCTTTAGCTGTTCATGTTCCTATGCTTGTTGAAGCTTATGTTGTGGCTTCACTCGTATCTCTTGTGATATCTTTTGAGTTTGTTTCCTTTCTGACCAATCTGGGTTAGATATTTTGATTTTTCGACGTATTAATTACTGTTAATACTCGGAGTTGTGGTGACTTTATATTCTGTTGTGGCGAGGCAGTGCACGCGTGCGTGCACTGCAGCCACACTGAATTGACAGATTTTAATCGATATTTCTTTTGTTCTTGATTCATCGATCTGTTGCGTAATTCGTAGGCTGTATTGGCGAGGCAGTACACGTTAGCGTGTACTGCAGCCAATTAGCATTGATGTTTTTAAATTGACATTTCAATTGTTTAAACTGCTTTGGATTTCTGTTTTGTGGATTAACACTATTTAGTGTTATATCTGCCGTTATCCGGTTCTCTTATCGAGAAGTTGGGTATACGATATTTCTGTGACTGTCGTCCATTTGATATTTGATTATTATTGCTTCCGTGCATTAATAACTGAGTTTGAATTAGACTGACCCGTGTATTATTTTCTTTTGAATTTAATACTCAGGTCAGACCGAGTATTTACAGGTTGTAGATTTTTAGCTTTGGGTTGCTGCTAGAGCTATGAAGACTTTTTAATATCATTTGAAGTGGTCTTCGTCTTGTTGTAGTAGTCAGTGTGTCTGTTTTAAGATGATAATGTATTCATGTATATTAGTCGATAATGTACTTGTATATATAACTTCTTGAGTCGACAGTTGTAGTTGTATCATTTGTATCGTGTCAAATGTATTGTAACTGATATCAGTTATTATATATATGAGACTTTTCGTTCCATCTGTATTCCGCATTTATGTTATCTGTGTTATTTTTATATCTATTGTCCTAAACTATTATAGCCACTGTGTAGTAGCTTTGAGTTTGTATCGGTATGTCGGATTTCCTCTAAAAAAATGAAATGCATGTTTTATTATCTGACATATCGGTGCTCGCACAAAGCAATTACATAGATGGTCGCTCCTCAACAGCCTTATTCTCCGTGCTAGTTGACAGCACTACACCGTAGTGTTCTTGGCTAGCGTGGGTATAGAGGTGGGGCATCACAGACCGCATCGGTCCTAGGTACTACCCATAGTACCTACCGTATCCTCCTTGAAAATGACTCCATCGCCTTGCTCCTAGAGCATGTTGTAACTACATTTGTAAAGTACAGCTTCGTGAGGCCTACAATACAGATATTCCATCGTCTACTGTGAAAACATAAAACTGTGTCCGCATAAGCCCATACTAATGCTCATACATCCACAATGTACCACCCAGTGCGTACCTTGAGGACAATACGTAATCGTTCTGTCTACTCTCTGAATCCCGCTAACAAGGTCTACCTTGTACGGAACTCGGTCGGAGATTTTCTATATCTATAAAAGTCTGCTTCGTTAGGACTACAATACAGATATTGTACTTAGTATGTCTCTTTTCTCATCATGGCTATGGCCCCACGCATCCAACCCTCAACTAATCGGAAGACCTCTAGAGAGCTAAGTGGTTGTGCCCCACTTCAAACAATCTAAACATCCAATTGGCTGCGCCCCTCATCCAATGTCTCAATAGTGAAAGAATCATTGACCTGTTGGTTTAACTCTAGTCTTTCCCGAACTCGCTCTTGGTTGATGATGGCTTAATCTCCGCATGCGACTATCCTTTTGGGTCCTGCCCACTAAAACCTACTCTCAAGTCAGAGTACGGTGTCATACGAATATCCTACTCCATTCATCAACCTTTTGACTGCCTACAAAGGTCCGCTTCGTCAGGCCTGCAATGCAAAAGCATTCAAGGCATACACTCTTGATGGAACACCTACAGACCTGCCTCCGGGGGTGCAGCTTCGTTAGGCCTACCCTAGAGGGCCATCCTAGAGTACACTCACGTCCTGTTGAAGTCCCGTACTTCCTTCTAGCCCAAATTAACTAAGTTGGATGTGCTATTTCTGTGTTAATAATCTATGATGAACTGCTTCGTTAGGGTCTTCATCCTTTGGGCTGCTCCAAACGCATCTTACCATTTTATTAGACCCTACATTTAATCTTTTATTATGCGTTTAGTTTAATTTTCTAATTCTATTGGCTACTTATTTACCTTAATCAGCATAAGCGTGTCCCAGCCTCACCTAACTATTGTGAGACCATCAGTTCCTGACTTAAAGGGAATACTGTTGGTATGGGCCTTTCTTCTTTATTTGCTTATTAACTTAGTGTAAGTTTTAAAATAAGCCTTTTCTGTTATCTCTAATTATAACCTATGTTATAATTATACTTGCAATTGTTGCTTCTATATTCTTTTATAATCTACATGTTATAAATATAATTGCAAGTGTCTCTTTTCTATTCTAGTCTGTCTTCTTTTATTATGATATTGGATTCTCTTTAGTTCTCTTATATTGTATGACAATCTTGGGTTGGCATTACGTCCGACTGTCACAAATTTACTTATCATAATAGCTGCTTTGCTTTTATTCTACTATCTGTGCAGTAAATACAGATCTAGGCACATTTCTGTTTATTGTTTTTAGTCTTGTCAAATAATTAACTTGATTTCTTCTTTAATTTCTTTAACTCTTCACTTTATTCTCTTTTATTCTAAGAAGTAGTTCTATTCTATTTGGTTGGTTACAAAAATTGTGCTAAAAATTCATTTTCATATTTTAATACTAAATAATGTTATAAACAATAACTCGTAATTGCAAGATATTTCATTTATTGTCTCTTTAATTATTGGATAATGTAAAATACAAAAATGTCGCTATTTTACACTAATTCCCTTTTTCTTTCTTTTATTCTTGCAATTACGTTTATCGTTATTCTTACAATATTAAACTATGGAAATGTATTCTCTTTTCTAAACCAACTAACTAATCTATCACTAACTTTCAAATCAAGTTATTAAATTTCCCCTTTTTTAATTCATTTCTCCCATTATAACATAATTTACTGTAAATTTCTCACTTTTAGGCTTATGCATTTCTCTAGAACTTTTAAGCCAAATATTACTTATATTTAATTAGGTTCATGTTCTTTTTTTTCCATATAAATAACATTTAAATATAAGTACACTTTTCTTACAAAATTTACAGTTTTAACATAACTAGCTAGAAGAACCAATTACTGAAATTAGTCCAAATGCTGAATTAAATATTTAACGGGAATCTAACAATATTATATATCATAAACATAAAAGATATATAATTTAAATCCACTCACCTAAAAAGAAAACACTCCAAATTCCAGATCTGATTTTTA
Source organism: Allium fistulosum (assembly GCA_030737815.1). Classification (NCBI taxonomy): domain Eukaryota; kingdom Viridiplantae; phylum Streptophyta; class Magnoliopsida; order Asparagales; family Amaryllidaceae; genus Allium; species Allium fistulosum. The sequence continues at coordinate 943,848,245 of CM060908.1, forward strand.
GTCCAGTTCTATTATCCATGGCCCTCCCCTTTGCAACCCTATTTGGTTCCACAAACCCGGATTTGTATGGATTTACAAAACTGGATCTAATTGAAGAAAAATAAACAGATAAACTAGAAAACCAGATTTGAAAACTCACTTCATACGGATGGCTTAATTTGGACATCTCTTCTCTAAATCTACAGTTTCTACCTCTAAATTGCAAATCAGAAAACCTAAATCTAATATATTTGATTTCTGAAGAATTGGAGGAGAAAGAAAAGTGACAGGGCTTCCGCGCCCATTCGGAAAAATATGGGTTTGAAGGCTAGTCCTGCACATTTATTTATAGAGAGCCAAAGCAACGTCGTCCATTCGTTTAAAGCGATTGAAATCTAGCCGTTAAAAATAAGCAAAACGCGTCAGTTTTGACGTGTCTAGCCTTTTTGTTTTATACGTATAAATTTCTTTCCTCTATTTTTAAACGTTATAAATTATTAAACGTAAACTTTTAACCGTTGCTTATTCATTCTAATTACTTTTCATCAATGGAAAATTTAATTCCCTTTATAACACATGTTATTTTGAAATTCAAACGTTGCTAATTAATGTAAATTAATTTCCTTTAATTGCTGATTTGGTTAACATTGCCTACTAATGTGAATTAATTACCTCTAATTGCTGATGTCAATTAATTTCCTTTATGATGTGTCTATTTTTAAATTCAAACCTGCGTTGTTTCTGGCATTTATACGCGTATATATATATAAACAGATATATTCACGCACATTTACACGTATAATTATTTTTCGATACGGAACTTCAAACGTCAATAACTTTTTCATACGAAATTCGTTCGAGGCATATTATATATGTAAATTAATCAGAAAACCGCCATGAACACAATGGTATAAGTTTCAAGGCCATATTCTGACAATTCCAAAAACGCTCATTTTCACTGTTTATAATTATTTTGGTTATTTAATTATCTAAAAATGCGGGGTGTTCCCACCCTTTAGGAAATTTCATCCCCGAAATTCGATAAGGGTAAAACTATATACTTATTCACATCAATCACATCCATTTTGTGTACATCCAATTTTTGCAACCATCTGTGTCCTTGTGCAAAGTGTCATTCAATATAAAATATACGCATGTACATGAATTTCTAAGTGGTACCTCCTATATGAATGCTTTTCTTCTTTAAAAATTTATTTTAAAACATGATGCACACACCCTAAATATACTTGCAATTTCTATATGAATGCAATATTTTGAAAACTCAAAATGTTTTTCATCCAATTTTTCCCACACTACTACTGATAGAGGTGTAGTTCAACAAATTTTACATCCAAATCCTACCACACAACTTTTAATATTCGTATTTCAGAAAAAATCTAATTTTCCGAACTCGATTTCTTATGTCAGAAAGAAGGTAGAAAATGGAAAACCTTATGTTTACTGTTTTGCTTTTGTGCATCTCTTTCCCCGTACTTGGAACTTATGCCGCTATTCTATAAAAATCTCCATTTTCTTTCCCAAGCACGGTTTACATAAGAAAAACTTTCCTTTTCAAACTTTTTACCAAACTTAATTTATGGGAAAAATGTATTTTTCTTTTGCAATTCTCATTTATTTCTATTGACATTTCTATCGCCTTCGTTAGATCTTACTGTTTTTCTTTTAGTTACTTTTATCTGCTTTTACTTTTCTTTAACATAGCAGCTAAACACAGCTTTCTTCTAGGGCTAGGAGGCCTAGGACCAAGTCCACTCTGACACAGAAAAGGTCCCACTCTAGGAATCCAAGTAACTCATATGCTCCTCCTGCCGCTTATTACTTTTTTACTAACTTATTGTGACGCCCCACCTCTATGCTCATAATAACAAAGAGTATTAAAAGGAATACTGTCTATTATTACGAAGAATAAGGCTGGATAGGAGCGACCATCCGTAATTGGCCTTACACTAATATTGGTTATCTCGATAGAAGTAGTATATACTTTTTATTTTTCATCTATTATTTATTTACTCCCATCGACACACCCAATACTAGTATAAAACGAACTACGACGGTTCATAATAGTTTAGGACATTAGATATAACAATAACACAGATAATATAAATGCGGAACACAGATAAAAACAAAAGTCTCATATATATATAACTGATGTCAGTTAATACATAGTTGACACGATACATATGATACAACTACAACTGTCGACTCTAGAAGTTATATATACACGTACATTATCGACTAATATACATGAATACATATCGTTCTATACAATGACACGACTACTACAAAAGGACAATGACAACTTCAGAAGATGCGAAAAGTCTTCAAATCCCGAACGGCAACTCAAAGAAGGAAATCTACAACCTGAAATACTCGGGTCTGACCCGAGTATTACATTCAAAAGAAAATAATACATGGGTCAGTCTAATTCAAACTCAGTTATTAGTGCGTAGCAGCAATAATAATAAGATAGTCAAATAGATGACAATCACAGAAATCTCGTATATCCGACTCCTCGATAAAAGAATCGGATAACGGCAGATATAACACTAAACAGTGTTAAACAACAAATCAGCAATCTCAAAATGATCAATCATATCAAATTTCCGTGTGGCTGTAGTACACGCACGCGTGCACTACCTCGCCACACAGTGCGTGAAATCATCACGACAGTGAGTACTAACAGCAATCAAAATTGTAGAGTCAAAGTGAAACCCAAGCCAACAAAACAGCGTAAACAACAAAAATCTAATTATCGATACGATAATTAGAAAACATATAATCTAATTATCTAAAAGATAATTAGATATCAACAAAATCATCAGCTTAAACCAATCAGAATACAACTTCAAAATACTGAATTGAACCAACGAATCAATTCAACAATCGAAATATCAATTAAAACAGTCACTTTTGCTAGGGCTGCAGTACACGCACGCGTGTACTGCCTCGCCACTACAATAATGAAAGTGAAACGCAAACTAGCAGAATAGAATGACACGCAAGAAATATACCATGGTGCAACTACATACATATATTTATGTATGATCACAGAAGTATGTAAATACATGATAGCTAAATCAAATGACACGAACCCAAGTAAAGCAAGAGCCAGTGATGTACACTTATACCCAATGTCTCAAAGAACAGAGGACAGAACTCGAAGACACCTGGAACATAGGAGACACAGGGAAGTGCAGATCAACATATGCAAGAAACTGTCAAATGAAAGAGTGTAGACATACAATGGAAACTACAACAGAGACTACAAGGCAACATGTACACAATGTCAACACTACAGACAAGGTCAAAGCTGCATGTACACTGAAGGCAACAGCACTAAAGGCAACATGTACAGACAAAATGTCAGGCCAACTGAATTCAACTCAAGCTACACAACTATAAATGCTCAGATCAGATAAATATACTCATATATGCTGCTGCAACCCAATGTATGTAATGTGCTTACATCAAGTATACATAAACCAGACCCCATGAAGTCATGCAACAGCAATACAATTTCAAGTATATACAGTCATGTCTATACCAACTGAAATAGAGGTGCAACAGGTACAAATAATTATGCGGTCTGCAATAATACATGTACAAGGCACACAATCAATATGAACACATGAACTACAAGCTAATAAATGGAAACTTCCATATGATATAAGGGTACGTGTATACAAACCAAAAGCCTTCAATTGATACTAGACTGGATATATGTGGACACACTAGTTATGTGTGGACACAAGAAATCAATGAACAGTGAAGTGCATGTTACAAAGCAAGCTACAGGTCGAACTCGAGTGCATACGGAAACCACTGCTCCAACTCTAACAGGAGCATATGAAGTGTACAATGCAAGAAGACTCGAATGAAACTCTAAGTCAAAACAGTGTACAGGTAAACAACAGTAAAACAACACTATCCCAAAGTCACGAGAATAAAACAGTGGACAGCAAGCTTCCTTTTTAGCAAAGATAGAATGCATCAGGCACCCAGTATAACCATAGAAGTTCCGATCTACTAAATGACAATTTCATGAAGACAACATGTAAACAGCAGTGACAAAAAGGCTACTGCCAACAAGTCCGAATGATTCCACAGCCGAACAAATACAATTGTACATGTATGCATGTATATATGTACACACATACATGCCAATGTCAAAAGAAACAATACCAATCAAAGCAGTGACCGTGCTGAAGTCACAAGGCCGAAAGCATAATATCAACACAGTTATAACCAAGTCATGGCCAACCTCAAATTGAATAAAGAAGTCAAATTTCAAAACTTGGCCAAAGCATCAAAATATCGCATAAACAAAGTCGAGCAAAATAACATTGTCAAACTCGATTTCGAAAATCAACAAAGCTATGAGTGACCCAAAATCGAACCAACAAGAAAATGCAGACAACTACAAAATCAACACCGTTCAAACGAGATCAAAGGACCGAAGTCAGGTGAAACTGAAGTGACCACGAAAACCAACAGTGCCAGAAAACCCAACCAAACAAGGAGTCGAACTATAACACAGTTTAAAATCGCATATAACAGAGAAACCGACTACATTCACAAGATTGACTTGAATTAGATGTGAGTGATGGACACTCACCTTGTTTCGAAGAATTAACCTAATCTCGCAATTGAAATCGACAGAGGCCCAAAATTCGAAGAGGGCGAACGAGACGAGCCTGCCCTAATCCGCTGAGAGGATGATCGAGGTGCAATTTCTTCGAAGCCCTAATTTGGAGACGAGGAACGAACGAGAGGGATTGACGAGCAGCCACTAATTTTTGAAGCCTAGTTTCGAACGAACGAAGAAGAATTTGGGCCGCCATTTATTCTCGTTTTTGATTTTTAGGGTTTCACGACCAAAATGGAATGGGGAGCGGGTTTTTGAATCAACTAAAGAGAACGGTATCTAGGCAATGCAAATGTGGCTAGATTCAAAATATAAAGCCCATTTCATTCATTTAATAAATTGTTTAAAAGAATTTCAAATTGATTCAAATTCCAATAGCAACTAGATAGCAATTTTAATCGTCTAATGACAATAACCGACTGGGTAAAACCCCGGGTTGTTACAGACTCCCCTCCTTATAAAAATTGCGTCCCCGCAATTTTCATAATTAAAGGCGTCAATAACAATTATTTTTCTAACATAATCTGGTTAAGCTAGAAAAATAAGAATCGAGAACACAAATACCAAAGAAATCTTTTAATTTCAATAAAAGAAATTTACAAATTCTCAACAAAATCTAATTATCAAGTAGACAATCAGAAAATAGCAAAGCTGAATAAACACAATTATCAGCGATATTCAATTATCAATTAGATAATTAAATACAGAAAAATCACAAAAGAACAATATCTAATTATCGATACGATAATTAGAAAACAGCAAAATCTAATTATCAAAAACGATAATCAGAAAACCTCAAATATCTAATTATCTCAAACGATAATCAAAAGACAAATCAAATATCTAATTATCTCAAATGATAATCAAAAGACAAATCAGCACATATCTAATTACCACCAACGGTAATCAATTTCAAATCAACCAATATTCAATTATCAAAAGCGATAATCAAATTCAAATTCAACAAATATTCGATTATCACAAACGATAACCAAATTCAAATCAACCAATATTTAACTATCTAAAGCGATAATTAAACAACAAATCAGAAAGTATTTAATTATCTAAAGCGATAATTAAACCTCAAAGCAACAGATATTTAATTATCTAAAGCGATAATTAAAACACAAATCAACAATTATTTAATTATCTCAGGCGATAATTAAATCTAAATTCGACAAATATTTAATTATCTAAAGCGATAATTAAATCTCAAAGAAACAAATATTTAATTATCTAAAGCGATAATTAAATCCCAATCAGCAAATATTGAATTATCTAAAGTGATAATTCGAAACAACAATTATCCGATTATCAAAAACGATAATCAGAACTCATATCAACAAATATCTAATTATCACAAGCGATAATTAGAAACAGCAAATATCCGATTATCAAAAACGATAATCAGAACTCATATCAACAAATATCTAATTATCACAAGCGATAATTAGAAACAGCAAATATCCGATTATCAAAAACGATAATCAGAACTCATATCAACAAATATCTAATTATCACAAGCGATAATTAGAAACAGCAAATATCCGATTATCAAAAACGATAATCAGAACTCATATCAACAAATATCTAATTATCACAAGCGATAATTAGAAACAGCAAATATCCGATTATCAAAAACGATAATCAGAACTCATATCAACAAATATCTAATTATCACAAGCGATAATTAGAAACAGCAAATATCCGATTATCAAAAACGATAATCAGAACTCATATCAACAATTATCTAATTATCACAAGCGATAATTAGAAACAGCAAATATCTTATTATCAAAAACGATAATCAGAACTCATATCAACATATATCCAATTACCTGCAGATAATTGGAAACAACAAATATCTAGAAATCAATTAAGAAGACTAGAAAATCAACATAAAAGCTTGGATCGATCCCATCAGATGGCGAGTTTTTAATTCGCCGCACGTGCATCAACAAATGGCCGAAGCCTACCAAGTACTCAACATAATTTTGGCGCCCATCAGATTGACCCGAAGGTCCGCAGAGTGACCCGAAGGTCTAGTACTGGTATTTGACCCGAAGGTCCGCAGAGTGGCCCGAAAGCCCAACAAATGACCCGAAGGTCCAACAAATGACCCGAAGGTCCTCATAGTGGCTCGAAAGCACACGAAAGCATCAAAATGTTTCAATTAACGAGTCCGGAATTAACCGAAATAGCAAACGCACACGTCCCATACCACGTGTTTTACTAAATCGTTTGATTCTCTTCATCGTTTCCTTGAAAGTGTGAAATCATCAAATTCATCAAAACATCAGATATTCAATTAACGAGTCCGGAATTAACCGAAATAGTAAAAGTGTGGTTCCATACTCCGCACTTTTGCTAAATCGTTTAAATCACTTCATCGTTTCCTTGAAAGTGCAAAATTGTGTATTTTGTAAAAATACACTTTACATTCTCAAACGGACAAGTCCGGAATTAAGCGAATCAGTAAAAGAAAGGGGTCATAGTCCTCGATTTTGCTGAAACGTTTAAATCGCTTCCTCATTCTTTTGAAAGCGCAAACTGTTAAAATTTCTGAAAACAATTTTATTTATTTTGTAAAAATAACAATTCACATTCTCAACTGGACAAGTCCGGAGTTAAGCGAAACAGTAAAAGAAAGGGGTCATAATCCTCGATTTTGCTGAATCGTTTAAGTCGCTTTCTCATTCTTTTGAAAACGTAAACTGTTAAAAATTTATAAAACAATTTTCATTTTAAAACGATTTTCCAATCACGTGATTAAAGCAGCAAATCAGTAACAATTTCGATAAGGAAATTGTACTTCTCAAAATACCGTAAAAACGGTTACAAATCAGCATTGCGGTATAACCGCTTGAAAATCCACTTTTAAAAGTTTGACTATTACTGAAGTCAAAGCAACAGAAATTTTAAAACATCAAATATCTCATCAAAATAATTCACATCTAAATGTGACATCAGTGAATTTTCATTCATTAAAATTGTCAACCAAACACCATGCTTCAAAAATCTAGCATTGGTGTAAAAATCCCGTTACAAAAATAACGGCAACAAAATACGTCTCCTAACCAAGCATCGGTTCAACGTAAATAAATGCAGTAACGTGCAATTCAAATTTTTGCACGTACTAAAGAATGAACAAAGAAATCATTCAAATGTATCTTCAATGAAGATAATTCAAAACAGCAAAAATCTAATCAATAGATGATTAATACAAAAGAAAGCCAGCGGAAATTTCAACAAAAATCACATATCTGCAATTTCTTCGAATCCTCAATTCGGATTCGAAATTCTCAAAGAAACAAAATAATTACAGCTAAGTAAACAACAAATGAAATTTATTTTAATTTCTAAATCAAATAGATTATCAGTTGTACCCAGCGAAGGCAGTTTCACTGTTTCCGCTGCGCACTCTGATAAATAGAACATAAATCAATCCAATCATCAGAACACAATTTCATTAAAACAACAAAACACAATTCCACTTTTATTCTTACATAAAGATATTTAAAAATTTCATCAAAATTTCAAAACTTTAGTTTTGACTCAAATCACAGATAAAACATCGACCAATAGTTGTAACATATGTTCCATCCAAGTTATGTTTTATATTATGTCCATAAACCCCAAGCTCTGATACCAACTGTGACGCCCCACCTCTATGCTCATAATAACAAAGAGTATTAAAAGGAATACTGTCTATTATTACGAAGAATAAGGCTGGATAGGAGCGACCATCCGTAATTGGCCTTACACTAATATTGGTTATCTCGATAGAAGTAGTATATACTTTTTATTTTTCATCTATTATTTATTTACTCCCATCGACACACCCAATACTAGTATAAAACGAACTACGACGGTTCATAATAGTTTAGGACATTAGATATAACAATAACACAGATAATATAAATGCGGAACACAGATAAAAACAAAAGTCTCATATATATATAACTGATGTCAGTTAATACATAGTTGACACGATACATATGATACAACTACAACTGTCGACTCTAGAAGTTATATATACACGTACATTATCGACTAATATACATGAATACATATCGTTCTATACAACGACACGACTACTACAAAAGGACAATGACAACTTCAGAAGATGCGAAAAGTCTTCAAATCCCGAACGGCAACTCAAAGAAGGAAATCTACAACCTGAAATACTCGGGTCTGACCCGAGTATTACATTCAAAAGAAAATAATACACGGGTCAGTCTAATTCAAACTCAGTTATTAGTGCGTAGCAGTAATAATAATAAGATAGTCAAATAGACGACAATCACAGAAATCTCGTATATCCGACTCCTCGATAAAAGAATCGGATAACGGCAGATATAACACTAAACAGTGTTAAACAACAAATCAGCAATCTCAAAATGATCAATCATATCAAATTTCTGTGTGGCTGTAGTACACGCACGCGTGCACTACCTCGCCACACAGTGCGTGAAATCATCACGACAGTGAGTACTAACAGCAATCAAAATTGTAGAGTCAAAGTGAAACCCAAGCCAACAAAACAGCGTAAACAACAAAAATCTAATTATCGATACGATAATTAGAAAACATATAATCTAATTATCTAAAAGATAATTAGATATCAACAAAATCATCAGCTTAAACCAATCAGAATACAACTTCAAAATACTGAATTGAACCAACGAATCAATTCAACAATCGAAATATCAATTAAAACAGTCACTTTTGCTAGGGCTGCAGTACACGCACGCGTGTACTGCCTCGCCACTACAATAATGAAAGTGAAACGCAAACTAGCAGAATAGAATGACACGCAAGAAATATACCATGGTGCAACTACATACATATATTTATGTATGATCACAGAAGTATGTAAATACATGATAGCTAAATCAAATGACTCGAACCCAAGTAAAGCAAGAGCCAGTGATGTACACTTATACCCAATGTCTCAAAGAACAGAGGACAGAACTCGAAGACACCTGGAACATAGGAGACACAGGGAAGTGCAGATCAACAGATGCAAGAAACTGTCAAATGAAAGAGTGTAGACATACAATGGAAACTACAACAGAGACTACAAGGCAACATGTACACAATGTCAACACTACAGACAAGGTCAAAGCTGCATGTACACTGAAGGCAACAACACTAAAGGCAACATGTACAGACAAAATGTCAGGCCAACTGAATTCAACTCAAGCTACACAACTATAAATGCTCAGATCAGATAAATATACTCATATATGCTGCTGCAACCCAATGTATGTAATGTGCTTACATCAAGTATACATAAACCAGACCCCATGAAGTCATGCAACAGCAATACAATTTCAAGTATATACAGTCATGTCTATACCAACTGAAATAGAGGTGCAACAGGTACAAATAATTATGCGGTCTGCAATAATACATGTACAAGGCACACAATCAATATGAACACATGAACTACAAGCTAATAAATGGAAACTTCCATATGATATAAGGGTACGTGTATACAAACCAAAAGCCTTCAATTGATACTAGACTGGATATATGTGGACACACTAGTTATGTGTGGACACAAGAAATCAATGAACAGTGAAGTGCATGTTACAAAGCAAGCTACAGGTCGAACTCGAGTGCATACGGAAACCACTGCTCCAACTCTAACAGGAGCATATGAAGTGTACAATGCAAGAAGACTCGAATGAAACTCTAAGTCAAAACAGTGTACAGGTAAACAACAGTAAAACAACACTATCCCAAAGTCACGAGAATAAAACAGTGGACAGCAAGCTTCCTTTTTAGCAAAGATAGAATGCATCAGGCACCCAGTATAACCATAGAAGTTCCGATCTACTAAATGACAATTTCATGAAGACAACATGTAAACAGCAGTGACAAAAAGGCTACTGCCAACAAGTCCGAATGATTCCACAGCCGAACAAATACAATTGTACATGTATGCATGTATATATGTACACACATACATGCCAATGTCAAAAGAAACAATACCAATCAAAGCAGTGACCGTGCTGAAGTCATAAGGCCGAAAGCATAATATCAACACAGTTATAACCAAGTCATGGCCAACCTCAAATTGAATAAAGAAGTCAAATTTCAAAACTTGGCCAAAGCATCAAAATATCGCATAAACAAAGTCGAGCAAAATAACATTGTCAAACTCGATTTCGAAAATCAACAAAGCTATGAGTGACCCAAAATCGAACCAACAAGAAAATGCAGACAACTACAAAATCAACACCGTTCAAACGAGATCAACGGACCGAAGTCAGGTGAAACTGAAGTGACCACGAAAACCAACAGTGCCAGAAAACCCAAACAAACAAGGAGTCGAACTATAACACAGTTTAAAATCGCATATAACAGAGAAACCGACTACATTCACAAGATTGACTTGAATTAGATATGAGTGATGGACACTCACCTTGTTTCGAAGAATTAACCTAATCTCGCAATTGAAATCGACAGAGGCCCAAAATTCGAAGAGGGCGAACGAGACGAGCCTGCCCTAATCCGCTGAGAGGATGATCGAGGTGCAATTTCTTCGAAGCCCTAATTTGGAGACGAGGAACGAACGAGAGGGATTGACGAGCAGCCACTAATTTTTGAAGCCTAGTTTCGAACGAACGAAGAAGAATTTGGGCCGCCATTTATTCTCGTTTTTGATTTTTAGGGTTTCACGACCAAAATGGAATGGGGAGCGGGTTTTTGAATCAACTAAAGAGAACGGTATCTAGGCAATGCAAATGTGGCTAGATTCAAAATATAAAGCCCATTTCATTCATTTAATAAATTGTTTAAAAGAATTTCAAATTGATTCAAATTCCAATAGCAACTAGATAGCAATTTTAATCGTCTAATGACAATAACCGACTGGGTAAAACCCCGGGTTGTTACATCACATGCAGTGTATAGTCAAACTGATTATCGATGCTAAGTCTTGCATAGTATTACTCTTCATATCTCTTTGGTGCCTTCTTAATATGCCAACTAGCTCAAATGACTCCAATATTGCTTAAATCACCATCGGCTCCACCTTAAACCAAATCCTCTTTAGTGTCATGAACATCACTCTCACTACTAGAAGAGCTATATGGAATATCATGTGATTCCTCATCAACTACATTTTCCTTATAATCAGTAGTAACAACTTTACTCATACGTTGAATGTGGGAACAATCTTCATCTCCTTAGGCTTCTCCCCATGCAAGTCTGGACTGTCAGATAAGTCTTGTGAAGGCTTAAACATATCTGACTCATCTAATGAAACATGCCTTGAGTGGATAATGTTTTTTGTTTTAGAATTCCAAATATGATACCTGTTCAACGACTAGTTTTCTATCGGTTTAGAAAATAGTCGAAACTTTTCAAATGAAAATAACCGCAAGCGCACGACATACAAAATTTGTACGTGGCGAGTACGGGTCGATCCGTAGGGAATTGTGAGATTTTAAATTTTCTAATCAATCAAATTAAACCAAAAGTGGAGATTGTTTTGAAAACTAGAAAGCTAAGCAAATGTTGAGATTAAAAACTATGTGATTAAAATTCAATTTAGAGGCAAATCCACTTTCTTATATTTTTCACCTAAATCAACATAAAATCAAATGATGATCTCTTTTTAATCGAAGTAGGATTAGTGATGTATTTATCATAAGCATGGCTTATTTGAGTTATTAATTAACACATATCAAACCATCAAACTATTATACAACTCTAGTCCTACTTTTTATATCTCATGAAACATAGCATAGAAAATGAAACCAAAATCTAGTTTAAGCATGAACTATTTACTATTAATTAGTAACATAGATCATCAAATTTTGATTCAAACTTCACTTCATTGCCATGATCATATTTAGATGAAGAGGCAAATTGTGATTAATGAGATATGCATAGCCTATTTGTTATGAACAAAGTAGGCTATCAAATTCAACATAAAACACAAACAAGCATAAACATCCATTTTCTCATAAAGCATAAAAGAGTTCATACATAGAAAATTTCATGTTGAATCTACATGATAGAAGAAAGCTTCATTACCCCTAAATTGTAGGGGTTTAGCCTCTCATTTATGTTATCATTTCAACACTTAGAGATTTCAACATTGAAAATGAATTAAAGTAGAGAATAAACAAGAAAAAGAAGATTAACTACTAAAAGGAAATGAATTAAACTAGTGCATAAATGTAAATCTAAACTATGAATATAAAATGAAAGAGAGCATAAGAAGAAAAATGAGCATAAAAGTAAACAACAACAAGTAGAAAAGAGAAGAGAAAGAGGCTAGAAAGCCATTTTTATTTCATTCAACATAGAGCTTACAATTTCATTTTGATTTCCTAACTAATGTGAAAGAGTAGAAGATAGTCTCATGTACATAAGAGAGTTATTTATACATGCATAAAACTCTAATTCCTTTTTTAGGGAGTTTCCCAAAATGCCCTTTAGGAAGTGTGGCCACCAAGTAACCATTAGCCACTAATTAATCGCTCATTAAATGTGCATGAAGCTTTAACCTCCACTTAGTTGTCCATTAGCTTCTAATTGTAGATTTAGGCAAGTGGGTGGGGTCCTCCATGATCTTGAACTTGAATTATTTTCTCTTCATTCCTTTGCATTTCCTTGTGCATGCATATATCATCATGAATCCCTCTTCAATATGCATCAAAATATCCTATAAAAATCATAAAAATTGTCCAAGTAAAAATTCTCAAATTGGCACATGTACAAAAATGACAATTTTGCCTCTGAAGGAAGATGAAAATATGATGATTTGAAAATAATTGAATTTTGGTTTTAAACATGTTAAAATGCCCAATTATGATGTTTATTTAAATAAAAAGTGATAAAATATGAATGTAAATATATGCACATTTACGTGCACATCAATACCCTTTAATATCGCTTGTATAATTAGAAAAATACATTTAAGTCCAACATCATTGTCTCAATGATTACACACTCCGGTTTTTGTCCATGAGATCATAGGTTCGAGTTCTGTATAGCATTATTCGAACCATTGAACATAGGTTGACTTGTAGTATGCTATATACTACCTAAGACTTGTAGTACAACTATGAACTATCACCTAAGCACTCAATTTAAAAAAAAACATATTTGAAAGCTTAAGGTTCCAAATTATCATTTCTTATGGTATTAACATGTACAGAAAATCCAAAAATAACTCAAGTTTACAGATTTACTTTTCCATTTTTCCTCTGGAATCTTCTCATCAAAGACTGAGCACGGAATCTGATTTATAAAATGAACAGTGGTTGAAATAGCTTCAGCCCAAAAGCCTTCAGGCAAGCTCGTAGTCAATCTCAAACAACAAGCATTTTCAAATAGCCATTTATCCACTCTCTAACCTCATTAGATTGTCGATCCGTATGTGGAGTAAAATGTCTCTTAATGTTATGCTATATGTAGTAATCAAGGAACTCTTTTGAGACATATTCATCGCCATTGTCGGACCTCGGAATCTTTATCTTTTTTCCCATCTTGATTTCAACAAAAACCAACCAAACTTTAGATTTCTCACACTTTCGACTTGGCTTTCATTACATACCTATATTATGAAAAGGACGCTTAAGCATCGCTTAAGCGCTAAATGCAAGTACAACGTCTAATTTCCTGAAAAGACAATAGAATTAAGCGATGAGTGCTTAAGCGCGTTTAATTGGCGCTTATCTACGCTTTGCTTAAATTTATGCGATAGTTAAGCGCTATTAAGCAAAAAAAATATTTTTAAAATAAGAAGAAATGAGGTTATAGCATAAAGGCGATGCTTCTGCACAAAATTTCCTCATATGGATGGTGAGTAGTTTTTACATTAAGATATGACTATTTATTAGATAAAATGCACGTGTCGTGCTTAACTTGAGTATGCTTACTTTTAATGAAAAACGAAAGTTAAATCTAACTTTTGCAACCGATGAATTTATAAGTTAACTTCAAAATAAAACTTTACTTCTTTGTGATTAATCCATGCATACACAGACAATGATGCACTTAATATAATCCATTTGCATAAATTTATATCGATAAGAATAATGTATGCTCAAAAATTAAGTAGCACTTAAGCAACATTAAGCGAAGCGAGACTTCTATCGCCTCGCCTCGCCTAGTGCTTAATATAACATAGTTACATACACCTAAACCATGCGCGAGTAGTCATCGATGAAGAATACAAAATACAGAGCTCCCCTAATGGAAGTTGTAGAAAATGGTCCCTAAACATCTGAATGAACATAGTTAAGCACCCTCCTAAAACTGTCCTTACCAATACCAAATGATACTCTCGTTTGCTTAATCAATACATTCTCCTGATAGAAATCAAATTTGTTGAAGATAACTCCTCTGATCATCTTTCTCCTACGAAGTAACTTCAAGTTCTTCTCTGACCTAATCTCAAATGCCAAAGACTACTAGCATCCAATTTCTATCACAATCAACTTCAACACACGACTTTCCAAAAATAGGGATACCCTTAAACAAATAAAAATTCTTTAACATAATGCCTTTCATAATCACAAAAGTCTCCCAAGAAACCTCAAGCTATATATTTCAATAGTAATATTGCATTCTAATGATGCCAATTGGGTAAATAGATCAAAGATTTTCAAAGACTTCAGATATGGCAAACATTGGTTAATGCACATATTCCGCCATCATACATCCGAATCCGCACTAAACCAATTCTCAAAACTTGTATATAGCATCAATGTCCATAAGTATTGCACTTCCCTCCTTGTCAACATAGGAAGAGAAAATATCTTTACCATACATCATAGGACGCCACAAAATCTAGAAACCAATGGTTAGAAACATCTAATACTACCACCATCAAAATATCACTACCGTCATTTTCCACCTCAATTGATGAAGAACCAACAGCTTCCTTCTACTTCAAGTCTAGACAATCTCTCCTACAATGGTCTGGTTTCTTACAATAATAATATCTGTCATCTCTGGGCTTACTTCGCCAACCAAGCTTTCTAGGATTGGAATGCCCCATAAAATTATTCCCTTTGTTCTAATTTTTCTCTCTCAACAAATAAGCCTCCACCATCGTCACCAAACCCAACTCCTTCATCTGACCATGAAAATCTTCACTGAGTAGACTAGTCTTCACATCATCCAATGTCATGGTATCCCTTGCCATAAATGAGACTATTGACAAAGCCAGTGTGCCATTCCAGAAGCAAACATAGTAGAACAATGATCTTCTCATCCTCATCAAATTTTCAAATTAACAGACAATCTTCATCAGCAAATTGTAACATCCCCTTACTTGGAGGCCCAAAACTAACGGCTATGGATGCTGTAGTCATCCATAGTTATTAATGCTGGGTGACCAAATATGACGGTGTTAAATACATTGATACACAGATCACAAGAATATGGAAAAAAAATTAACAAATTAAAAGCACGTTTCCACATTCCATTCAAAACATTTCATATTCATTACATAATCCTACAAACGTTAACCATGTTCAGAAAAATATAATTATTACACAAAAGCTAAGAGTGACATATGAAGATGCCCCCTTAATTGATCAGAGTACATAGTAAGGCTAATAAGTCTGCCTTTACATCCAAAATACACAGTGGAAAAAGATAACTCTAAATAACTAACTGCCTCCCACATGCCTTCGGAAGCTTTATTCGTCTAAGAAGAGAACCTAGAAACCCTAAACCTCAAACTACTCAAAATCAATTGAGTACCCAAGAGTTTAAGAGGAAAACAAAAACTTCGAGTCAGACATAAAGTCTTGTATGAATAATAAACTAACATCTCAATCCATTTAGATATCTAGTGAGACCACACTGCTTAGCGGAACGGGTTTTCCCTTCACTAGCATCCTAAAACCCTTTTTATAAAACCATATACTGTGCTCCTGCATCCACAATTTTTAAAACATAACATTTCCAAATATAATGATGATATGCATATATAAACATTTAGGATTTGCCATCCCCAGATTACTTGACTCCCTGTCATATTTATAGTTCCTAGGGTCAATATTAACCTATTAGTTTTCATGGGTTTACTAATAACCTTTTTATAATTAATGGACACCCTATCCTATTTCAGAGTTTCATGGGATCACTAACAACCTATAAGCCCCTGCCAATTAACTTAATTAATTCATGGGACCTATGGATTATTCCAGTAACTCCGTTCTTAGCCTAGTTTTCATGGGTTGACTAGGAACCTACTGATGCCTCACTTAACTTCTTTATTATCCTAGTTTTCATGGGTTGACTAGGAACCTTTTGACTGATGTCAATTCTTAATCCGGATATAGTTTCCGTGGGTTCACTACAAACCAATTGGCCCCTGCCAACCATCCTTTATACATAGTTTTCATGGGTTTACTATGAACCTATTGGTTACCCCCAATAACTTCAAATCATAGTTTTCATGGGTTCACTATAAACCTATCTCCCAGACAACTTCAAAGTTTAAGCATCCTATACTTTGGCCTCCTTGACTCCCTGGATGCAATTATACCCATTCAGGAGTTTAATCAATTTATATTTACTATTAGGTTAACCTAGTTGGTTCTTCTACACCTTTATTCTCCAAAATACAGTTATGGGTTCTTTATCATGTGAATATATTCATACTTGAAGAAGCAAACATAACAACTTAACAATACCACTCCTGTAGGTTTAATATCCTTGAAAACATTTACATATAAACCATGGTTAATCCCTTTAACTTATACTTTTATCAAGGAAATACCTCTTTAAATTTAAATACTTGAAATCCTTTCAAAACTCCTTTATTTAGCCATGGGTTTTTCCTTTTAAAAATGAGTTTGGGTTTAAAAGCCTTTCGACATCTACGAAACCTTGCTTTCGACGTCATTGGACAACGTCCTTCGAAAGCCTTAAATTCTATCTTTAAAACATTAGGCTCCTGCCTTTCAAATACTTTAAAAATTCTCTTTCGAAACCTTTCAACCCTGTTAAAGTATTATCATATAAATATAGAAGCATAGCTTCGAAACCATTCAGAAATGCCCCTTTCGAAACCATTGAAGGTTACCCTTCGAAAGCTACGTTTGGAAACCCTACCTTCCGCCTTTCTCCAATCCACTACGTACCATCTAAATGATACCATGTGTATTGGTTTACTAGTTTCGACTGGGTTGAAGGCGAAAGCTCTGGGTCGAAAGCACCTTCCTAAGTAGGTGACACCTCTTCTTCTGAACAAAAGGCTGTTTTTACCAAATAAAGTAAACTTTTTGTAACTAACTTGCCCACTTGTAAACACTTGATTGGCTATCATAATCTTTCAAATTATTTTACAAATTTTTGCCGCATTTTCTCAGATCTAAAACCAAGTAACATTTAACAAATAAGCCTTCTTATTTGTAAAACAATTAAATCATTTAGGTCCTCCTTTCAAAATAATTTAATTTCCATAGCAAACCACTTAGTAAAAATTCCAAAAATTCTAGAAATTCACTTTAATCATGTTGTCTAACATATCAAAATTTCAGACCCAAATTCTTAATATAATTTTCGAAATAAATTTATAAACCCAAATAACCTTATTTTCCTTTGAAAATACATAACTAATTCTCCACGGCTTGGAAAATTATAAAAATTAAAACCCAACTCCAAAATCATATTTCTCATAACATATAATTTTTCCATGGCATTTAAAAATCATTTAACCTCGGTGTTACCCTAAAACTGTGCATATCTCCCTTGAAACCATTTTGTTTAATCTAAACAAATTATAAATCAAGCATATCATCATCTAATATATCATAAAAACAAATTTAACCTCAAATCCGAAAACATATGATTATAAAACCAAAAATAGAGATGTAGTGATTATTATTCACCTTAGCTTGGATAAGGAAATTGGAGATTGATTAGGATTGATTTCTTCTAACTTGAATCCTAAGCTTTACTTGATTTTCTCTTCTTTTCTACCTTCTTAATGGACGACCTTACTCTATCTTTTTCTTACATTTTTGCTTATGAAGAAGATGAATGTGTATGGCTAAGGAATAATAGTATAAGGGTGGGAAATATGGGCGGATATTTACCCTAATGCCCTTATATTTAATTAGTTAGCACTTAACCATTTATACGTTCTTTCAATTTAAATAAGCACGGCCACCTATATTCTTTTACCAATCTCAATCCACTTATCACTCTATATTATTCTATTTACTTTATTCTAATTAAATCTCTTGAATAATGTTAATAAATTAGGGGTGTTACATAAATCATCAAACACACTTAGTGATGATGTAATTGAAGTATCATCTTTCATATTATAGGTGAAAAAGATCCTCAATAATATCAGACGATTGGTAAGGGACTTCTTCATCTGGAGATCTTCCAATATCTGTCAAATAACCATTGCAGTAGTTTCGTCACTAATTCGAAGATAACATTTTCTCCCATAGCTAGTTGAACATAAGTAAAAACCCATTCTTTTATTTTCTCCAATTCAATAGTTGAAATATATGCACACAACTAATCGGTCTCAAACACTATACGATGGACACGATTTCTCGTTAGCACCGCCTTCATCTTCCATTGTCACTTGTCAAAATCACTGTACTCATTCCACTTTTCAATCTCCACTTAGGAACCGAATGCCATATGTTATTTTATCAAACACCTTTTACCCAATAACAAACCTGGCTTTAACACCAGTTGTTAGGGAAAATTTGACCCTACTATCAATTTGTTCAGATCTTAATGGAAGCCTATGTAAGATTAACAATATGTGAGATAGGACAAAAAAGTCGAATAATTGAACTTAATTCAACAATCCACAATCAAATAAATGCAAAACTGAAAAAAACGTAAAATAAATAGGATATACAAATTTACAGTAGTTCCACAATCAATGTGATAACGCACATCCACTTTGAAAAAGAGAATTTTATTAATAATTTCAGAGAAGAATGCATGATATAGATTTATATTTTTTAATGGAGGCTTAATCTATACTATATTATGATTACTGAGTTTAGTTTCAAGAGCGTAGAAGCCCTCTAAATTTTTTAAACTCAACAATCACGTGTGTATTCCAGAAACAAATTATCATGATATTTGGCAAAGAAAACCTAAATTAGTATATTCACTTCATTCCCTTCCCTTTTTCTACCAAACCCTAATCTTGAGATAAACCAATGTTGTTGACCTAATTCTTCCAAATTGACCGACCTGCCTCCACATAATGGCGCTCGATAGTTTCCAGATCTATCTTCATCATCCCATCATCGACGGTACCTTCTTTCCTCAAACACCCGGCAGGCTGTCGTCTACGCGTCAATATGTCATTAGGGAAGCTATCAGTTCCTCTCTATATTAGTGTTACACACAAATTGAATTGAGTATTTTCAATTGAATTTGACCGATTGGTCGTTCATCCATTTAGGAAACTTGAAGAAGCCAAAATTTCTTGAAGAAGCTTTTTTGTTGGTATGAATCTAACTTGCATACAATTTTTTTTCTTCAATCGTAGATAAAATTCAGTAATGTTGATCGATTAAAATTTAAATTCTAATAGAGGTCAGTGATGCAGAGAATCATCTGAATATGATTAGAAAATTTGATTTTTCTTCGACAAATGATGAGGTTACTACAGACCATGAGACCTCAAGGCATATAGTAGCATGTAGTTGTAGTGGAAAAGCTTAGTTGAGAATTAGAGTAAAGCTCATCTTTAGTTGAAAGTTATTACTTATTTGCTTAACACTGTAATTTACTGTTTTGAGTTTTAGTACCTTCATGTTGAATATGCAATGGTTTGATTCTTTTAAACGTTTTATACGTTGGATGGCAACATAACAGAGAATTGTAAACAGGGTTGCGATATTTAATCCTTAAACATCTATGAGTTTTCCATGTTAGTTAAAAATAATTATAATTCCACATACAATTTGAATAGGAGTTCGATGATTTTAGATCTGTTCATAAAAAGGAGGGGTTACATTCGTACATAATCAAGTTTAACCCTGAACTAGATTAGTTTTAGACTGTAGGATGTCAGAAATATAACAAAATGTTCCGTCACTTGCACGATTTTTGTTAGGGTTGAAGTGTAGTCAAGCTTTTGTTCCATGATGTGAGAATGGATTTGTCCCTGCTTAGATGTCTCATAAGTTGGTAATTCTCTAACTAGCATCCAATGAACTTTATAATTTAATTATTTGCTTTTACTTGAAAAAAATGAGAAGGCTGAAATTTCTACTGCTTTATGCACCTTTTTTTGTGCATATTTGTAATTAACATTGTTCTGAATACTACTTTATTTAATTACCTACTCTGAGAAGTCAAAAAACAAATATGAGTTGTACAACTGGTTTATCATACATATTCCTTTCATAATTTTATTTACAATAAGGCATATAGAGTAAGAGGGTATTTTCATATATAATAAGCCATAAAATTTCCATAAGTTTAAATCATACATGGAAATTACTAATCTTAAAAGCTATAAGATTACAAATTTTAATATTATTGGTTAGTATCCACATTATTTCCTTTAAAGATCAGTTCATGGGCATTTAACATTTTTAAAATGCATATAAAACTAATATCTTATAATAAAAATATATGATAAATAAAAATTATGTTAATATCATATAAACCAATATTTCTTCTATATTTTTATTATACATAAAAAAGGAAATTATATGTGGTAAGTATAGTATTCATGATCTATTTTCTCTAATACAATGGTTTTTTCCATAGACTAGCCTTCGTGAATGAATTAAACATATTAAAAAGTTTCCCTAGCATATTTGGCTAAGTTCAATAGTATTATATTGTTGGTGCAACTAAAGCTAATATCAATTTTTCTTCTAAGAGTCCCAAAAATAATATTTATATTGCATGTTGACAAGCTTTAAGATGTCACAATAAACTACGGAACCTCTCACTGTTCTAGCTTCAATTGCTTCCAAGTTAAAATGTTTTCTTATGTAAAAATTTTCTCATCATTTTAGAGGTGTTGGCTCCTTTTCCAAATAATCTATTTTGTATATGCATGTAAGCTTTTTGATTACTTCATAGTCTTTTGTTGATAAAGATACAAGCATATACAATGAACTCTTAATTATTTTCTAAATATGAATCTGATCTAGATACATAGTTAGAGTATTGTGCTATCAAAATAAAACCTTGATTTCTATTTTTTTAGCCCATGTTTAGAAAATACTTAGATTATAAGTAAATAAATATGCTGCTTTGGGAAAAGCAGTGTCATTTTAGTGCCTAAGTAGTAGCAATAACCATGAGTTATGAAAACTTTAAGGGTATGCGCATGGTTTGATTTCTTTATTTTTGTTTCATAGAATTTTTTTAGAAACTTGATGTTATTTTTAAATTACCTTTAAACAAGTATTAGGCATAATTTTATAAACTAAATGGAATTTTCAATTTATGAGCTGTGTTATAACCAAGATTGCAAATTTAACTCATTATTTTGATAGTTGACCGAACTTTTGAAATTGTGAAATTAACTAACAGTTTGTGTTATACCACATGTTTTTTTTATTGTAATGTCTTAATATGTTATATAAAAAGGCCAAATAATCCTCCTTCAATCATCTAGAAAATGGTAAGAAATGTTTAGCACTTATATATAATACAATTACTTTTCCTTTATCGTTAGTTTATGAATACCATACCGATATTCGCTGTTAATTCTTGATTTATTGCTTTACTACCAAGTTGAATAGAAATTATGTGTATTTATATTATTTGTTAACAATGGTAATGAATTTAAATACATGTGAAAACGTTATTAATTGATGGATTTAAAATAACAGCTGTAAAATCAAAATAGAGACAAATCAAGGGATGTTAATTGTATGTACTCAATTTATTTCTTATTACAAGTAAGCACTATATTATTAAATATAAAAGCCCGTAAAATGTTTATGAACTGCTAGCTTTGTGCTAAAATTAATTCTATACTAAATAGATAATTAGAGTATCGTGTTATGAAAAGAAAACCTTGATTGTTATTCTTTTGGTTATTCTTAGATCAACTTTTTGACTATAAGGAATTAGAAATGCTATTTTGGGAAGGATTTGGTGTCATTTTGATGCCAAAGAGTAATGAAAACCATTGAAGTCGTGAAAATTTGAATGGTGTGCTATATGAGCATTTGTCGACTATCAATTACCTCAGCCTTCTTTTTATTTCGTCACTCTAAGATGATGTGATGCTCATTTGAGCTTGTTATCCTTTGTCAGAAATGATTAAACCCAAAGAGCTAGTGGGAGCCAAGCTATGTGGGGTTGCTTCCATTAGAATATTATCACATCTACTCTAGATTTGGTTCGGATATTTGTGCACCCAAATGTGAAATGCCCGGCTCCGTAACTTTTGGCGGGGTCCAGCTTGGTGGTTTTCGAGAGCCATCGGAGTTCTCAAGTATATTTCTAAACGTATACTTTCCGTAAGGGGGGGGTGCACCCTCGTAGTCCCTCTTAGTCATTGTTGAAAAATTCACATTTTCCTTGTTGATTCCTATTTACATCAAAAATTTGCATAAACACCCAATAGAGATTGTATAGAGTAATAAATGAAGAATATCAAATGTAAATAGAGACAATAAAGCAATAATATATAAGCAAATAACAGGCAAAAATTTATAGTGGTTCGCCATTGTTTGCCTACGTCCACTTCGAAGAGATGGCTTTATTAATCACTTTGTAAACTGAGTATAATAGGGATCAGATAAAGATTCTTAGTTACAAAAGAGTACAAAGCAACCAGCAGCGTAAATATCCTGCAAATGAACAATCTAGCCTGTATTTATAAAGGAAGACGGTGAAATATCTCCATGAAAATTCGGCAGAAGGGTCTCCAAAACAATAGGGGCCTGCATGAGGGATCGCGTGGCCCAAATCCCAAGAAATAGGGATCAGGGCCGACCCCTATTTTGGAGGATTTTGGAGGTGCGATCCCTATGTGAGATTCTCCATGATGTATCATGCTTAGCCTCCATGTTTCACGCCAATTGGATTAGGAAAACTTGAGCTATTAATCATTCTTTGTTGCAACATGTTGTGTAGCCTGATTCTATCCCGCTAGAGGGAAGAGGGCTGATCCCTCTTGCTTGCTCCTTTCGGGATGAGATCCCTAGGGTGGACTCCCTAGGGTCCCCACATCTTGTTCCCAAAGTTTCATATGCATTGGAGTCATGGATCTCGAGATATCGATTGTTTTCCATTGAGTTACACTTGTTTGGCTGAAGTAGACCGATTCCTATGGTTGAGAGGGATTATAGCCGATCCCTTTTCTGGATTAAACTATATTCCATACTCTGAACATTCTATATTGCATATCTCTCAATTCCGTTCGATCGTGGCTTTATATTACCATCTGCACTTGATTTTTGGACCCCACAATCATCGCTCTGGGTTTATTG
Source organism: Allium fistulosum (assembly GCA_030737815.1). Classification (NCBI taxonomy): domain Eukaryota; kingdom Viridiplantae; phylum Streptophyta; class Magnoliopsida; order Asparagales; family Amaryllidaceae; genus Allium; species Allium fistulosum. Next base: position 943,872,332 of record CM060908.1, read on the forward strand.
GCCTTGATGACAGTCGAGTCTAACTTGTCCAATTAGTTCGGATATAGTTGGGTCAAAATGTCGGATAACACTCGTTTCCCAAAGTACGTCGTGTGTTGAACATAACATGCTTTGAATTGAAGCAAGTTAGAATCACCGAAAAGAAATCCACCCAATTTTCTGAATAGTCGCTATCCTTTCATTGAATTATTTTCCCAAAGTGTCGTATCTCTCTTTGATCGTCATGACGTTTGGTTGATTTTCAATAGTATAAATTCAAGATTATGTTCCGTCAGTTGCTATCTATGTCCGGTTCTATGGGGCTAATAAGCTTTGGCTATCTGATCCAGTCTCGATTTGAAAGCTTCAAGTGAGAATTCAATTTCTCTCGATTTCAAAAATTGAATTTTTAGAATATACACATGGACGTTCAGGTACACATTCTTGTCGCTGGCTCCCGGATGTGTTTGCACGCTCACAGGTTGTCGCTAATTTTCGTTGAATAAGATGCAATTTCATTGCATTTTATATTTATTTACTTTATATATTCTTTATATACACATTTTCATGCACATAAGGGTCGTAACCGATCCTTTTTTTTAATGTTTATAGGGACCAGAATCCTTCTAGCCATCCCTTTCTTTCCCATCTTCTCTCTTCTTCTTTTTTGTTATAATAGGAATCAGAATTTTTCTAACCGATCCATTTTCCCTCTTTTCTTCCTTCCTCTATCTCTTTTTATATATATAGGAATCGGAATCCTTCTAGCTAATTCCTTTCTTTCCCATCTCCTCTCCCCCATTTATTTTTTTATAATAGGGATCGGAATTTTTCTAACCGATCCATTTTCCCTCTTTCCTTCCTTCCTCTCTCTCTCCCTATATATATATATATATATATATATATATATATATATATGTGTGTGTGTGTGTGTGTGTGTGTGTAGGGATCAAATGGATCCTTCTTAGGTAGGGATCATATCGGATCCCTTCCAATCGGTGGGGACTTACCATTTCAGCTTTAAGGAAAAGCTTACGCGAGCCGATCCCTCTGGCCTCATATATAAACTAACATTTCCCTCTCCATTCTTCACATTACTTCATTTTTTTTCTCTTTTCATTTTTTTCGATCTTACCTCCGAACCCTTACCCTCCAGTTCGAACTCCAAACCCTTCCCTTCAAACCAATTGCCGCCTCCATTCTTAAACCCACCATTCTCTTTTGCTCTAGACCACCACTTCATCTTCAATTTGAATGAAAATCCAGCATCTCCCTTCGAGTAACTCATACTTTATACATTTAGGTAGGTTTTCTTGCATTTCATTCTAATTCATGACGAGATGATGGGTTCGTTTGAATTTCTTGTTTCGAGCATGAGTTGAATTAGGAGGATACGAGAGGGATAATGGCGAACGATGGCGATATATGGTTTGGTGAGGTGGTATAAGGGAAGAAGGAAGGGATCGGTGGTTTGTTCCTGTAAATAAGGACTGGAGGAAGGAGTGAATGGAGAGAAGAAGGGATCTCACTATAGGGATCAGTTTGAATACGAGAAAGAAAGGATCGGCCGCATTGGTGGACGAGGGGTCGGTTGTTTGTGGAGCATGCAGGGACCGGTTGCTGATGTATGTGTAGGAGAGGGATCGGCCTTATGTGTTGGGTGTGAGAATGGCTTAGTAAAGGGATCAGTGCAGAGGTATGTTATAGGGATCGGTGATTGAAGTTTGAGGAAGGATCGATGATGGAATGCTTGGCAAAGGGGATCAGTTGTGTACCGATGTGGAAATGGGTCGGTTATTTTCATAAATGGGATAAAGGTTTGAGTAGTAAGCAAGGATCGGTGTGAATATGAGAAAGAAGGGATCAGTGTTGGTGTAGCTTAAAGGGATCGGTCGAGTTGGTTTCGGCATAGGGATCGGCTATAAATAAGGATTGGTTATTTGCTTAATAAGAGGGATCGGTTGTATTAAGATAAAGGGATTGGCAATGGGGACTTAGCCGACTCTAAGCCTTTGAATTGAACTTGAAAACTTGAGCAAACCAATCCATATTCACTTGGATGAACGATCAGAACCAATCACGTCTTAACGAACTAGAACATATGACTATAACCAACAACATGACTTGCATATCAAATATCGAACTTGAAACTGAACGACTAAACTGCTGGGACTTTGATATGGACTGCAACTTAACATAAGTACTTTGAAAATGAACATTATACTTCAACAAGTCAATAGTCGATCCCGAAGCTTACACAACCGATTAATGTTAATGCCAGTTGAGACGGTCGACAATGACGGTCACTCTGGTCGGAACCCAAAGTCTCGTCGCTAAATTTTCTTTTAATTTGGAACTCTTTATCTCTGCACTACACAACACTGGACCACACTAGTTTACACTTAGCACGGGGGATAGGTAAAATTTTCTAGTCTTAATTATCTACTGAGTTTAGTTGATATGGGATCCAAACGTTCAAGGCATTTGGCCGCAATGTCTTCTGGACAACCTTCACAGCATAGCAATCCAGGTGCCGAGTCAAGTTCTGCGACTGTATCCGGTAGACTCTCTCCTGAACATCAAACCGAGCAACCGAATATTTCCAGTCTGTTGGTTGACCTTTTCTCTGATGTTCCCATCCTTTCGGTGGAAGAGATAAATCCTGCCCCTAACACTATAGAGGGTGTTGTATTTCTGAATAACCCGATGGATTCCCAAGCCTTCAGAATTGGTGAGGCTGCTCTCCGTAGGTTGTGCTCTAAACATGGTATCCCATTTGGAGATGTTCTAGTCCCTTCAGTGAATGATCGGGCTCATTTGCCCCTAGAGGGGTATACGACATGTAGTAAATTTATGTGCTAGGTTGGATGTGTGCCGCCTTTTAATTCTTTTATTCAAGAGATGATAAATTATCCAGGAATAGCTCCTGCTCAGCTGCATTCAAACAGCTACGCTTTTCTTCATGGCACTTTCTTGCTATTTATGGATGTTTTGTTCTGCCCCCCATCTCCTGAAGACATTAGGTTTATCTATAATTTCAAACGACGAACGGGAAGCCTTTCTTATACTTTCCTCGAGCCTTCGCCCAACTGTCAAGTTCTGACTGGTGCTTGGAATAAGCTTAGTATCTTTAAACACGAATGGTCCTACGTTCGTTGTCCGCCGGCTTCACGAGGCGATGGTTGGAAGGACGTAAGTGTTGCCTTCATTTCATTCTCAAATTTTTTAGCCCGAGTCGTATATTGAACTAACAAATACTTTGAAATTTACAGGTGTCCATCCACGACCTGAAGGTGATAATTATTCAAGGGCGGTTTCTACAATCCGCGCCACCCCAGTTGAGGACGGGGACATCAGATCCCTTATAATCGATGAGTGGTTATTTCTTTTTGGATTGTTAGATGAAGGTCGTAGCATCGGGCTTCTAGGAAGCATTACGTTGCAAATAAACGTTGTGGAACAAGAAGGCGGCACTGATAGCCCTGTCGTGCCCCCAATCGAGGAGGCTCAGGACGATGTTGAAGAAGGTGAAACTAGAGGTGATGAAGCCAACAAGCGTTGCGATGATGATGCAGGTCCGGGAAACGCGCCTGTAGTCGAATCATCACAAGGCACGAAATCTCATGTGCCAACAAGAAAAGGAAAAAATCTACCGTACAAACTCCGTAGGAGAAAAATTGCTAGAAAGCCCGAGTTCATTATCACCTTTGTTGAAGAAGAGTCTTCCTCTCAACCTTTAGAAAGTTCGATGGAAGGATTGTCGAGTCTCTCGATCCCTGACGATATCATGACCTTTGACTTTCCTAACATTAGCATTAGGGGGCTTAATTCTCCAGCAGGACTGGTGATGACATTCCTCCCACTAACAAAGGGAAAACACTCTTGTGAGCAAGGCTACAGTAACTGGTCTGTCGGGGGGACACTAGGACACTCACAATCACGCGCACTTCACTGCACGATTTATATCTACCTTTTATTTGATGGTTACTTATACGCTCTTGTTTAGTTTGTAGGCATTATGTCCCATTTTGTGCCTTTGATCGCTTAAGGGGCTCCTTAACACAGTATGGATCCAGTCATGGTCTAAACTCGGGCAGGCGTCGAGAAATGGATGATGGTTGGGAAAAAAGACATCGTTCAAGGGATTCTTTATCCTTTAAACACATGTCCAAATGTCAATCATCTCATCAGGAAGTTCAACCTAATCCTCCTATACACAGTGGCGATCGGAGCTCTTCTCACATTCCCCAAACTACTGTGCCACTCGAACATCATTCGGGTTCATCTGGTTCTAGACATCCTCGCGATCGCTAGTCGAGTAAATGTTCTATTGTTACTTCCAATCCAGCTTTGACTACCATAGTTCCTAAAGCCTCTACGGCAGAAAGATTGGCCGAACTTCAGGTCAATTTTCCAAAAATCTGTTTTGATGGGCTAAAGTTTCTTCTTTCTATCTATACAATTCCAGGGAGTGCTAAAGCGAGTTCACTTGTATGTGTCAATGATGTTTTTGTACAGCATGAGGTGTTCAAGTACTTAGCTGAGAAAATCTCTCAGGTGTCTATTGAAAGACTACATGAAATTGATCGCCTTAAGCTAAAGGCGATCCATGGTAAAGACATAATCAAACACCAAGATGATGAGATTACGTAGTTGACAACGAAGCTAGCCGCGGCAGAGAAGAGCGCTAAAGAAACATCCAATTCGGTTAGTCATCTGGAAATGGTTCACAAAAAGCAGCTAGACGCTGCTCTTAACCGCAACGGTGTGCTTGCTCTGGAGAAAGACACACTGCAAAAGGAGAAAAACACTATCTTGCCGCATCGAGAAACTTGAAGAACTTCTGAAGAAAAAGAAGGAAGAAACACTTGAGGCTCGGCAGAAGTCTCAAAGGTATTGTGAAGATGCTGTTGAGGCTCCAGATCTGAAAATTAAACTTGACGAGCAACTCGCTCAAGTCGAGGTCCTCAAGGAAGAGACAAGGGAAGCTAACCATAATGAAGTTAGAGAATAAATTGAGGCTTAGTTGGAGGATTCTAAAGAGGCTGGCCGGAATGAGATTAAGGAAATGTTCGATCCTTTGATTGTTGAGTACAATGCTAAAGTCCTAATCCATCGTGACTTGAATTTTCTTGGAGAGGGCTACCTCGAATGGCTTGCCGATGCTTGGGAATATATCATTGAAATGAAGAAGAAAGCCATTGGCAAAGCTAATTTGGATGAGGAGAAACCGGTACGAGAGATCCTTCATGAGAATGAACCTTTAGATCTTGCCGCTTTAAGGCTCCGATACTTTGATATTCTGGCACCCTTTGGCAAAGGGAAAAACATCGCTAAAGGTTCGGAGTCCAATCCCAAAGGTCCTCCTTCACTTCAAATAGCCGGAGCATCAGTTTCACTTGGCCCGAGACAGGATCCGAGTTATGATCGGGATAAACCCAATTACAAATCAAAGGTGTTGACTCCTTTTCAAGAAGGGAGCACTCTGGCGACAGTTGAAAGTCGACCGGACACAGGTATCCCGCTCTATTCTCCATTATTCGAGAGGTTTTGTTCTTCATGCCTAATAGTTCTGGGCTTATTTGTTTATTCCCATGAATTTGTAGGTCTTCCAGCTCCCATTCAAACTCCAAGAAGCAGTGCCGTTGTGGAGCAACAACCGACACTCATTGAAATTCCAGTGGCTACCGAAATTCCAAGGCCTGATGCTTAAGTTATTGAAGCTCTTACTGACGAAAAGGCCAACGACTAGCCGCTGCTTGATGAATTTGATGATGTTTTGATCATAGGTGCCTCCAAACACACTGATGAGCTCAGCTTGAAGGAGCGCATCGAGAGAGAGGAGTCATTGAAAAAAAGCTAAAGCTGAACCCGTTGATGTAGATGTAGATGATCCAAATTTCGTCCCACTGCAAGTCATTCCGCCCGGCGGGTCGATTCTCGGAGAATTCCCTCCAACCTCTGAAATTTCTCCAACCAAGGGTGGTAAAGGATCAAAGAGAGGGGCGGGTGGAGGCTCGGTTGGATCCACTCCTAAAAAATCCAAAAGAGAGAAGAGGCAAAAGAAGTAGCCATCACTTCAGCTTAGTTTGTATATAGCTATTGTAGCTGTTTTTCTTTTTTGTTGGCCGTGTATGTGCGGGTATGGCCCCCGCTTTAGGATAAACTTGTACTACGATTTCCAAGTTTAATGCATAAATAAAAGTTCTTTATTTTCTATTGAACACTTATGCGAACTTGTTTAAGTAGTTGAGCTATTACTTTTCCATTCAATGTACTTTAATTCGTTGCTCGTTAATTCAGATAATCATCCGTTAATTTTTACTCAAGGCCTCCAAGTGGTCATGGTCTCAAGTTGTACCAAACAATGGACTCGAGCCCTAGTGTTACGCCATCAGACGTAGCAGTTTAAGTGATTATACTCCTACTCCCAGTCGCGAGTTAGTGGAGTTATATATAGGATGATCGAACTCCATCCTTAACGAGTTTATTCTCCTCCTCTCGGTTTCAGATCGGATTTTATGGAATAGTGAGTGGTCGAACCACACTCATCTATTTGTTTATACTCATATCCGCACTATATGGATAAGAGTTAGCTGGGGGGTGATCGAATCGCATCCAATTTGTGTTTATACTCAGTCCACACTTTGGGACTTAGAGTTATTTCGAAAATAGTCGGATCGTACTTTACTTAATTGATTGATTTTCCCTCGAGTCCGGGGTTTGACTTAGCGAGCAATCGATTGTTTCACAATCGCTTTTGATTCATGTCCGTCCCATCGCTTGATGGGATTAATTTAGTTATCGGGTGGTCAAGTCACATCCAGTTCTCGTTAGGTACTCTGTCCATCAGGTTGTGAGCGAGAATCATCGAATGAACGGTCGGACCACGTTCATTTTGTTTAGTTCAGTCATGAATTTGTGTAATCGGCTGGCACCAAACTCTAGGAACCTGCTCGGACTTGTCAATATTAGATAGTTAGGTATAGTAACTAATATGTAATGCTACAGTAATCACAAATATGAAGAAAATTTCAAGCTTTATTTGCCAAATTGAAAGAAATGACACAATTTGTCTTATTACATATCTGGAAAATCAAATGCTAAAGCAAATTCGGAAATTGAATACAATTAAGCGAAAAAGAATAAACTAAGTGAAATAGCATCGTAAATGCTCGCTATTCCACGCCCTTGGGAGTGTGATGCCATCAACAGTCACTAGCTTGAAAGGTCCCTCTCCAAGCCTCTGTTCAATGACATACGGTCCTTCCTAAGTAGGATTCATGTGTGATGGGACAGGAAAAACTCGTTTCAAGATGAGATTGCCGATATCAAATGTTCTAGGTCGGACTTTAGTGTTGTAGTATTGGGCGACTCGGTGTCGATGTGCAGCTGCCCTCAAATTAGCTTCTTCACGCTTCTCATCCACAAAGTCTAGAGATTCTAAGAAGAGATCTCTATTCATTCTGGGGTTGTAGTAGCTCACTCGATGAGAAGGAACTTCGAGTTCAACAGAAATGATGACTTCGGGGCCATAAGCAAGGGCGAATGGAGTATGACCAGTCGCAGACTTGTAAGTGGTTCTGTAATCCCATAATGCTATTAGGAGTTCATCCACCCACTTGTCTCTAGCCTTTTCCAAACGTTTATTCAGAATGGACTTTATGGTTTTGTTCGCAGCTTCAACTTTTCCATTTGCTTGAGGGCGAGCAACTGCTCCAAATCTCTTTTTAATACTATGCTAGAGGCAGAAGTCTTTGAATTTAGCGATATCGAATTGGGTTCCATTATCAGTTACAATGGTTCATGGAACGCCAAAATGACAGATGATGTTCCTAATAATGAAGTTGATTACTTTCTTTATCGTGACCGTGGCTAAAGGTTCCGCTTCGTCCCATTTGGTGAAGTAATCAACTGCTATGATAGCGTACTTTGCACCACCTTTAGAGATCGGTAAAGAACCGATAATATCTATGCCCTATATGGAAAACAACCATGGACTGACCATTTATGTAACTTTCGTCGATGGAACTCTTGGAACTCTTGGAACTTTTGCATACATCTGGCACTTGTCGCATCACTTAACGTAATCAGCACATCTCGGTTGACAATTAGCCAGTAATACTAATAATGGAGTATTTTCTATGCTACGGTGTGCCCCCAGTGTGATCGCCACATTCCCCTTCATGAACTTCCTTTAGGACTCGTTTTTCTTCATCATGAGCGATACACTGGAGCAGGGGAACAGAAAACCCTTTTTATACATAACTCCTTCCTAAATGATATATCGTGAAGCTTTGCAGAGGACCTGTCGCCTCTCATTCCTCTATTCGGAAAGGACTCCCTGTAGCAAATAATCTTTAATCGCTGTCATCCATGACTCCTTCTCAGACTCAGCCTCTGATACCCAATCAATTTCCATCTGGTTTATGCTCGAAGCTTTTAGTACTTCGATTGGAACCAAGCTCATTTATTGTGCATCCCTGGTGCTAGCAAACTTTGCCAATGAGTCGGGCTCTTTGTTTTGATCCCGGGGAATGTGCGTGATGTCATAGTACTTGTTTGTGCCAAAATTGGTCACAAACACCCAGTTGTACGCGAAAGCACCAAATTTCCAAAACAATATCCAAATACAAAGACAAGCATGTAGATTAGAGAATCAATAGCTCAAAACGTAAAGGAACACACAAGTTTTATAGTGATTCGGCAAACTCCGGCCTACGTCCACTCCAATAATCTCTTATTAGTTTATACTGTTGATTACAGTTACAAATTCGTGAAATTCAAGAGTAAAATTGACAAAGTATCACTTAGGTAGACGATGAAGAGAAGTGGAAAGAAAATCCCTTTTCTGAAGCCATGCCTACTGTATTTATAGGTGAAACTTCGGCTACAGGGCCTTCTTATCCATATGGGCCCACCATAACGATCGACATGTCTAATTCGTCATTTAATAACGATCGGCCATCATATCACCGATCGTTTTTTCTTCATCCAATCCAAGGCCGATCGTTTCTAGAGGGTTCTTCATGCCTTACGACGTTGCTCCTAAAGTATGGAATCATTCTGATTTGTAGTTTAGGAGATATGGGTTGATCTTGGTTGAAATTGGATGGTTCATTGAATTGCACCGATCGTTATGATGGATCGATATGAACGATCGGTCAAGAACGATCGGTCGAGAAGGATCGGCCATCTTCAAACCATCATTCCATGATATGTGATTGCTATGGTGGATCGGCAAGAACAATCGGTCGATAATGATCGACCATCCTCAAGTCTTTTACTTCGTGATACGCGATTGCTATGATGGATCGTCCTAGAATGATCGGCAAAAACAATCGGCCATCCCAAAACCTTCACCGTTTGAGGCGCGATCGTTTTTGTAGACTCCCCTCTTTATTTTATTGATGCTCTGAAAGTTTCAATTGAATCGATCTTATGGATTTTAAGATATTGATCGATCTCCGATGACTTGAGTTCTTTCATGAATCGTTCTTGGTCGGTCCATATATACAAATTCTTGCTTCATCCGAATCCATCCAACTATCGTCCATAGCTTTAAGTGTAATCGATTTCCAATCCATCCATTTGAGCCAAATCCATGATATCCCAGCATTGATAATTGTGAAGCTTATTGGGTTAAATCCGCCTGTGCACTGCCTTACCAAAAGGCGGGTTAACAATCTGCTCCCCAAAACATGCCTTGCGATAAGAAGGCGTGTTTTGAATTGCCATAAATCCAAAATCCGAAGTCCATAATCCATCGATTGTCATATTATCCAATCTAGAATCCAATCCATTTCCAATCCAATTCCTTGATCTCTTCGGATCAATAGCGAAATCCATGACTGTTCTAAGTTGATATCCAATTTCCAATTTATTCCAAATTCATTAACCAAATCCACGATCTCTCTGAATCATTTAATCCAAATCCAGGACCGCTCCGGGTCCACACCCAATTCCATAGACATCTCCGGGTCGTTATATCCAAATCCGGGACTGCTCCGGGGCTATATCCAAATCTATAGACCTCTCCGGGCCGTTTTATACAAATCCAGGACTGCTCTGGGTCCATATCCATAGACCTCTCTGGGTCGTTTTATCCAAATCCTTGATCTCACCGGATCCTTGTCGAGCACAATCTGTACTCGACGACTTGAGTAGGCCGATTCTATCGCTCTCCGGCGAAGCGGCCTACTCCTTGCCAGGCATAGTCCATACCTGACGATCTGTTGGGTTCTATTCTCCGGCCTCGACTCTTCGGTTGAGGACATAATCTGTGGGGTATCCTACTCCGGTCTTGATCCCCAATCGAGGACTTAATCTGTGGGGTATTCTACTCCGGCCTCGATCCCTAGTCGAGGACTTATCCATGTACGGGTCCATCCTGTCGCTCTCCGGTGAAGGGACTCCTGACTCGTGGTTATTAGCCCGTCTCTCCGGTCGGGGCCATAACCGTGACCTGTGTTATTTATTACATTAATCCAGATTTAAGTATTCCAAAGTCCATTTTGTAAAATATAAAATAAGAATCCGTACAACCAAAAAACTAAATAACCATATTATTAGAAAAACCAGAGTTCATAGTAAACAAGAAAAAACAAAACTTCACAAACCCGAGCACTACAGTTCATCGTCATCTCAAAGCATGCCTAGGGACCGTCCTCAATCCCGTACATGTGTAAGTGACTTAGCTGTATCACTGCAAGGTTTATTACTTATTCCATGCCAGAAATCTAATCAATTAATGATAAATTTGGCGATGATGCCTTGATCCAATGCCATTTTCATTCGAAGTGGACGGTGGCTGCTCCGGTTCCACCGCCACAGCCTGAGTCCTTATATATTGTTGTAACTGACCATTCCTCACATGTTCCTCAATGATATCCTTCAAATGCCTACAGTCATTTGTATTGTGGCCATCCAGCTCATGGAATAGGCAATTCTTTCCTAATGCCCGCTCATGTTCGGTGGGTTCCCTCCTCGCCGGCCTTCGATATTGAAGGCGTCCTCGAGTATCCAAATAAATCCTCTCTAGAGGTTTGGTAAGATCCATGTAAGAAGAGAATTTCGGTTCTCTCCATTCCCTTTTTGACATATTAATGCCATCACTCAATTTTCGTTTGCCTTTATCATTCTTGTTTACATCCCCAGATGATCCTTCACTTTGCACGGCATTCACCTCCGGTTTGTTTGCTCGTGCATCTTCTTATCGCAGGAACCTTTCTACTTCATGGTAAAACTCCCCTAGATCCATAGGTGGATCCCATGCTAGTGAATCCTTGAACTCCATGCCATCAGCAATTTTAGATACAGCTGCCATCAAAACCATGGATGGATCTGGACGATCTACCGATGCTGCCGCGACATTAAATCTTGTTAGGAAACTCCTCAGGGACTCTCCAGTCCTCTATTTCAGTGTTGCCAAACTCATCATATATTTGGGTCTCGAGATGTGAACCCTAAACTGCCTCATAAACCCATCACTCAATTTCGTCCATGTGCCGATAGAGCCGCTTTCCAACTATCTGAACCGTAGTGCAGCTATATCCGTCAAATACAAAGGGAAGCACCGCGCCATGACTTCCTCCGATGCCCCCAATACTTCCATGTGTCTCATGTGTCTCATCAGATGAACAATGGGATCTGTCTTTCCATCATATGTCTCAAGCGTTGGTAGTTTGAATTCTAGTGGATTCCTAGCTTGCCTGATACTAGAAGCAAAGGGGCTCATATTCACAGCTTCCAGATCCCTATTTATCAATCCTCCTCTCATAGCACGTTTGATCATTTTCGCCAACCTGCTGTTGTGATCCAGTGGTGGTCTTTGATCATTGTCTCCAACCTGCCCCCCGAGTCCATGGGGCAACCATGAAATCTGCTCTTCTAGACGAGCATCCACATTCCGATCAATACCAAATTGCACAGCACCACCCGGTATCCCGCTTGGGATTGAGCTAACATGACTTGGGGGCATGCTCCCAAGTGTGGATCGATCGGCACCGATCATTCTAGAACGATCGGCTAAAGTACCATCGATCATTCTTGGTTGGTGGGGGCTGCTCCTGGCGGTTCCACTCCATCCTTCATCTTGTTTGTCTTGTTTTCTTGGTTCTGATTCTGGATTTCCTCAGCTCCTGCTGCTCCAACTCCGTGATACATATTTCCTGCTACTCCATTTCCTTGGTTTTGCACTCCATCTTGTCCAATTTGTCGGAGTAGGTTCTGCATCATTTCCTCCTGTCTCTTTAGCATCCTTTCCTTCATAGCATCCATCATTGTTTCCATCTCATCTCTGGTAATGAAAAGTGAGGTTTGATTAACTCCCGAGGAAGCCTCCTGACTCCATTCATGATGGTTTCTATCTGTTCTCTGTCTCCTTGTTGATTGTCTAGCCATTGCTTCCTAGATCCAAGTATCCAAGCTTCTAAATCTGAGATCTTAGCTTCCAAATCCGCAGGTGCAAGTCCTTCTTAGTGAAAGCACCTAAATGTTTGTGCCAAAATTGGTCACAAACACCCAGTTGTACGCGAAAGCACCAAATTCCCAAAACAATATCCAAATAGAAAGACAAGCACGCAGATCACATAATCAATAGCATAAAAAGTAAAGGAACACACAAGTTTTATAGTGGTTCAGCAAACTCCGGCCTACGTCTACTCCAATAATCTCTTATTAGTTTATACTGTTGATTACAGTTACAAATCCGTGAAATTCAAGAGTAAAATTGACAGAGTATCGCCTAGGTAGAAGATGAAGAGAAGCAGAAAGAAGATCCATTTTCTGTAGCCATGCCTGCTGTATTTATAGGTGAAACTTCGGCTACAGGGCCTTCTAATCCATATGGGCCCACCATAATGATCGGCATGTCTAATTCATCATTTAATAACGATCTGCCATCATATCACCGATCATTTTTCCTTTATCCAATCCAAGACCAATCATTTCTAGAGGGTTCTTCATGCCTTTTGACGTTGCTCCTGAAGTATGGAATCATTCTGACTTGTAGTTTAGGAGATATGGGTTGATCTTGGTTGAAATTGGATGGTTCATTGAATTCCACCGATCGTGGATCGTTATGAACGATCGGTCAAGAACGATCGGACGGTCAAGAACGATCGGTCGAGAAGGATCAGCCATCTTCAAACCATCATTCCATTGTATGCGATTGCTATGGTGGATCGACAAGAACGATACGTCGATAATGATTGACCATCCTTAAGTCTTTTACATCGTGATACGTGATTGCTATGACGGATCGTCCTAGAACGATCGGCAAAAACGATCGGCCATCCCAAAACCTTCACCGTTTGATGCGTGGTCGTTTTTGTAGGCTCCCCTCTTTAATGCTCTGAAAGTTACAAGTGAATTGGTCTTGTGGATTTGAAGATATTGGTCGACCTCCGATGACTTGAGCTGTTTCATGAATCGTTCTTGGTCGGTCCATACAAATCCTTGCTTCATCTGAATCCATCCAACTATCGTCCATAGTTTTAACTGTAATCGATTTCCAATCCATCCATTTGAGCCAAATCCATGATATCCCAGCCTTGATAATTGTGAAGCTTATTGGGTTAAATCCACCTATGCACTAGCCTTGCCAAAAGGCAGGTTAACAGTACTCAAAGTCAGTTAATAGCTCTTGAACTCGGATAAGGCACGGAGCGAGTCGTTGTTCTTTAACCTGGTAATCTCCCCTGACTTGGTATACCATCAACTGGGAATTGCAAAAGATTTTAAGAGATTTTATCCCCAGTCCTCTGGAAAGTTTGAGTCCAACAATTAGAGCTTCATACTCAGCTTCGCTGTTCGTTGCAAAGAAGTCAAGCTTCAAAGCATAGCAAATTGATCGATCCTCCAAAGTTACTAGTACGACTCCAGCTCCAGAACAACGATCATTGGATGCTCCATCCGTATACATTTTCCACCGAAGGGTAAGGGCTCCACCGCTCTCTAGGAGATCACCCCGTGTAGTGAATTCTGCTATAAAGTCTGCCAGTGCTTGTCCCTGGATGGCTTTCTGAGGGAGATAAGTGATGTCGAATTAGCTCAGTTTGATGTTCCACTTCAGTAACCTTCCAAACATCTCATATCGCTGTAAGACCTGTCGTAACGGGTGATTGATGTAAATGTTGATCTGATGAGCCTGAAAATAGGGGCAGAGCTTTCGTAAAGCAATCAACAAGCAGTAGTTAATTCTCTATCTTCGGATAGTTCCTTTCAGCTCCTGTTAATCGCTTGCTAACATAATAGATCGGTCTCTGGATTCGATTCTCCTCGTGAAGTAGTGCGATACTTACAGCGTGTAACGACACGGCCAAGTAGATATACAATTCTTCGTGATCCCTGGCTTTGACAAAATGGGAGGCCTCTCTAAGTGGTTTGCCAAAGCTTGGAATGCGTCTTCATAATCCTATGTCCATTCAAAGATCCTTTTCCCTCTTCTAATCAAGTCGAAGAAAGGAATGCATTTGTCGGTGGATCTGGAAATAAATCGACTTAGGGCGGCAACCTTTCTATTTAAGCCCTATACTCGTTTGATGGTCTTTGGCACCTGGATGTTGCGAAATGCTCGAATCTTCTCGGGATTAGCTTCGATTCCGCGAGCATTGACGATAAAACCCAAGAACTTTCCTGATGCAACATCAAAAGAACATTTCAGTGGACTGATTTTCATTTTGTAATATCAGATAATATCGTGCATTTCTGCTAAGTCTCTAATGTGGTCGCTTGATCATCGTGACTTTACGAGCATATCATCCACGTATACCTCAATCGTCTTTTCAATCTGATCTTTAAACATTCAGTTGACCAGGCGCTGATAAGTTGCTCCAGCATTTTTTGATCCAAATGGCACTACCACATAGCAATACAATCCGACGTCGGTAATGAAGCTGGTGTGCTCCTGGTCGAGAATGTGCATCGGGATTTGATTATATTCGGAGTACGCATCCATGGAAGATAGCAACTCGTGTCCTGCGGTAGAGTCCACTAGCTGGTCAATTCTCGGAAGGGAAAAACTATCTTTCGAGCATGCTTTGTTTAAATTCAAATAGTCAACACATGTCCGCTGCTTTCCATTCGCTTTTCTCGCAAGTACTATATTAGATACACATTTAGGGTAGAGGGTGTTGCAAATAAACCCATTACTTTTGAGCTTATCCACCTCCTCTTTAAGGGTGGCATATCTCTCCAGATCCATGCCACACCTTTTATGTTTCAACGGGACATGCCTCAAGTCGATGTTTAATGCGTGGGTCGCAATGGCAGGCGAAATCCTACACATATTAGAATGAGTCCAAATGAACATATCAAGATTCGCTCGAACAAAATTAGCAAGTTCTTTCATCACCGTGGAGCTGAGCTGTGATCCAATCTTTAGGACCCGTGACGGGTCATCATGGCTGACTGTGATGTTGATTGTTAGCTTAACCGGTGCATCCTTCGTCTCATTGGGCTCCTCCTCGTCATCCCATGGATCTATGTCTTATAGAACCGACTGTGGTGCCCGATCAAAAGCTCAGGCATTGGTTGTCAATCTTCGGGGGCATGGATATGGAGAGACTTGTCCATACCCTTGTATTTCTCCTTCTGTTAAGCATCCCTCAATTCAGCCATGTAGCAGGCTCGTCTGTTCGCCTGATCACCATGCACAACTCCAACACCGTTATCAGTTGGGAACTTCAAAATCAAACACCATGGGACAAGAGCTGCCCGAAATTCAGCTAGGGCTGGTTGGCCCAGAAAAGCATTGAATGGAGAGTCAACATCCAAAACAACAAATGGCAACATCTGCACTCTCCTACGGTCACCTTCTCTCAATTCCATGAGCAATTCGACATAACTGACAACTTAGGTCGCAGCACCGTTAAAGCCATGAATGTAGGCTTTAGACGGTTTCAAGTCCTTGGCTTGCATCCTCATCTGATCTTAAGCCTTTTTGAAAATTATATTCATGGAAATATCACAGTCAACCAAGATCCTCTTCACTAAGGCGGGGCCGATCATGGCCGAAATGACCATTGGTTCGATCGTTGGTGCCTCCACCTTATCCATATCCCTGTTTCTGAATACAATGTCGTCTGCTATTGTACGCTGCTGTTTTGCTAGAGCCCCATCTTTTGTACTTGAACAACACTCAAAGTTTATATTTTTGATTGCACTAGCATAGCGCTCCATCTCGTGCCAGCTCTTATCAGCTGGATGCGGTCCTCCGACTATTATATTGATAACTAATCTTCTACCAGTCCGCGCAGGCTCCTCAACCCTGTACAACGCTTGTCCTAGGTTGAGGTCGGATGTCCCCTGCTCGCCGTCCTACAGAGATTTAACAAACTGCCATTGTTTTCTTTCCCGAATCAGTTTCTCAACAACATCCTGGAGATGCCTACATTCATTCGTGTTATGACCATAACATTCATGGAACCGGTAATTTATCTAGTCTGCTTTTGCTTCTCCGTCGATTCTTTCTGAGGTGGCTTCCTATACTGCATAGTGTTGTAGGTAGACAAGTAGACGTTCTTTAGCGATGTGTTCAGTGGTGTGTAGGTATCATACATTGGAATCCTTGACTTTCCTCTTCCAGGATCCCTATTTCGATCACGGTTCCTATCAGCGCCTTTCTTTTGCTGATTCGATTTATTTTATACATTTACTTGAACTTTTCCGGAGCTTTCCCCGGATTGTTTCATCGCAATGTTACTCTGCACCCCCTCTTCACTTGGTCCCACAACATTCTTCTTCCTAGAGCATCTAGCATCCTCTTTCCTTAAATATTGAGCTGCTTTTGCATAGAAACGCTCCAACATTGCAGGTGGTTTGCCAGCTAACCAATCGCCAAAGTCAGATTCTGGGTCAATCGCTCTTATTACCGTAATCAATATTGAATGGTCATTCAAATTATTGACTTCCATGATGGCTGTATGAAATCTCTCCAAATAGTCTTTCAACGATTCTCTCGGAGCCTGGATCATGCTTAATAGGGACATTACATCTTTGGGGCGAGTTGCATGCATACGAAACTGCTCCATAAATTTTATTGCCAAATCGTCAAATCTAGAGATTGAATGTGGATGCAATCTCGTAGACCACATCGTTGCGATGCCAGAAAGAGTAGTGGAAAAAACATCTACATCTTGTGGCATCATCGGCTCATGTGGAATCCATCATTCATATCTCATGATGTGCTGCCTGGGGTCGGTTTCTCCCTCATAGGCAAGCATCGACGACATGCTGAACCTCCTTGGATACTCCGCCTATAAGATATTTTCGGTGAACGGGGTATGGCATCTCGAGATCCCCCAATCATCATTGGTGAAGCCCTCGCTCTCCCTTACAAGCTGCTTTATCATAACCGTTTAGTTTGACGTTTGGATAATTGGAGCTAAGCGGTAGTCGTGCTCCACCTCAAGTGAATGGTCCGATCGATGTCTACGGGCTGATCCACGCCTTCTTGGCTCAACATCCACTCGATGCATATCGCGTGCGTTCACTTCATCGCCATTCCGAGGAGGTAACTAGTCTGCATCCACCTGAACTCCATCATCCAAATCAACCGTGGCGACTCCAGCTTGTGCCCCAAAGGGAAAAGGCAAACTTCCTCCTCTGGAGGAGGGATCGGCATCAATATCCCTAGAGGGATCGACTTCAATCGGTACTTGCAATCTAGGTAGGTTTACTTGTGATGTCCAGATGCTTCTGCGTGATATCCGTCAGTTCTGCGACGTTTGCGTCTGTGATAGTCATCTGATGAACTAGAACTCTCCAATACAGAATAAGAGGTTGGCTCTCTACTAGTTCTCCCACGCCGTTACTCTCTGAGTTGATTCATTAAATCGATACTAGCTTGAATCTACTGGTTCAACTATCGACGGCTATCCACGAGCTCTCTCATCGGTTTTTGAAAATCAGTCCTTGTGATGGAATCAGTCGGATTCTGAACATCAACTAGATTGGTAGCATTGACATATACTGGTAGATTGCTCTAGCCTCCTTGCTGAATGCTAGCGTTCTCGTTTCCTTCTGCGTTTTGAGAGGTAGATCTGGTGTTCCTAACCATTGTTGATAGTTTTCCTTAGACGTTTTCAAATCTGAACAAAAAAAATAAACTACTTGAAGATAATTCTAGATCTCTTCTGGGAATTTATGCAATCCAGTAGCAACAAAGAGATCCAAATAGAGCTGGGAATCTCCCTCTCAGTAAAAGCACCAAAATGTTTGCACCAAAAATTGGCTCAAACACCCAATAGAGATTGTGTAGAGTAATAAATAAAGAATATCAAATGTAAATAGAGAGAATATAGCAATAAAGCAATAAGCAAATAGTTGAAACACAAAAATTTATAGTGGTTCGGCGTTGTTTGCCTACATCCACTTCGGAGAGATAACTTTATTAATCATTTTGTAAACCAAGTACAATAGGAATCGGATGAAAATCCTTAGTTGTAAAAGAGTACAAAGCAACCAGCGGCATAAAGATCCTGAAAATGAACAATTGAGCCTGTATTTATAGAGAAAGATGGTGAAATATCTCCTTGGAAATTCGGCAGAAGGATCTCCAAAACCATAGGGGCCCAAAGGAGGGATCGCATGACCTAAATCCTAAGAAATAGGGATCGGGGCCGATCCTTATTTTGGAGGAGTTTGGGACTGCGATCCCTATAGGAGCTTCTCTATGTTGTATCATGTTTAGTCTCCAAGTTTCACGCCAATTGGATTAGTATAACTTGAGTTATTGATCCATTTTTGTTGCAACATGTTGTGTAGCCTGACTCTATCCCACTAGAGGGAAGAGGGCCGATCCCTCTTACTCCTTTTCGGGTGCGATCCCTAGGGTCCCCACATCTTGTTTTTAAAATTTCATATGCATTGGACTTCTGGATCTCGAGATATCGATTGATTTCCATTAAGTTGCATTTGTTTGGCTGAAGTAGACCGGTCCTATGGTTGAGAGAGATTATAGCCGATCCCTTTTCTAGATGAAATTATATTTCATACTCTAAACATTTTGTATTGCATATCTCTCAATTTCGTTCGATCATGGCTTCATATTACTATATGTACTTGATTTTTGGACCCCACAATCATCACTCTAGGCTTACTAACCTTAATGACAGTCGAGTCTGACTTGTCCAATTAGTTTGGATATAGCCGGGTCAAAATGCCGGATAATAATTCGAACCTTCGAATTTATTTTCTTAATTGCATTGGGAAGAGTCTAGCAGTCTTCGCGATGTTTAATTATTTTTATCCATTCTTTACGTTGGATGTTGTTCTTGTGAGAGGAAACCCGTTCCGCGTTTGGCGGCATGGTCTCATATGTTGTTTAATTACGTATATTGTTTTAGAGTTTTACTCATACCAGACATATTGTCTGACCCGAGTTGTTTGTTTCCCCTAAACTCTCGGGTACTCATTTTTATTTGAGTAGTCTGATAGTAGCAGGTCTTTTATGGGCATTTTTAAAGACGACGTCCGAGCAGGAGACATTTATGTTTTTAGTTGTTTATTTCCACTGTTTGTTTAGTTCTTGTAAGTGAATTTTTTTAGCATGTGTAAAGGCAAGTTGTTTTAACTGCCCAAGCTAATAGTAGTACTTTTGTGTACTCTGATAAATCCATGTCAGGGAGTAACCTTATGTACTATTTTACTGTTATGTTCTATTTAACAATTCCGTTGTGAGATTTTTTGTTCTGTTCTTTATTTTACCCCATGACAATTCATCTTTTATATACTTGGATAATGACACACGAATATCATGGATGTACTAAGTGTCATTCTTATGGATCAGAAAGGTGGGCCTCACAGTTGGTATCAGAGCTTCGGTTGAGCAAACACCTTAGCCTGATTGAGGTAAAACTCATTAGAGATAGGGTGGAAAGTGCCCTAGAATGAGTTAATCTTGAGAGTGCGTTTGTATCATCTATCTTAAAGTCTTATTTTAAATTCTTTCATGTTGTTTCCCTTAAATCATTCTGGTCCTATCTTTGTATTGTAATAGTACCTATCATTGTTCAGGTAATTGAAAATGAGTACAGAAAGAAGAGAGAGAGAGAGCATCTAGAACCAGCACGGCTATAAATGGAAAAGCTACTAGAAATATGCCAGTTGTAGAGCCGGTAGAAGAAGCAGTTGTACAAGTTCAACCGCCTCAAAACTTTGATACTCTGTGCAAAAATTAAACTGCTTTGGATGGTAAAATATTCTTTGGAACTGAATAAATTTGGAGAATTCAAACATGGCTCCGCTATTATGAAGGGATATTCGGGGATCTTCAATTGGAGATTATAAGGAAGCGATTGTTGGCATCGCGACAGCTCCAAAAGTTAGCAATGGATTAGTGAGATTCGATGACAGTTAATACCCCTGAAGAAGATTTTTCTTGGGCTCAATTTAAGGAAGTCTTCGAAGCTCAATTTATTCCGGAGGCGGGGAGGACTCGGTTGTTCAAAAGTTTCATGAATTTGAAGTAGGGTGATATCAGTACAAGAAAATTTTCTTTTAGTTACATTTATCGGTAGCGTTTCAAGGCTTATGCAACCATTTGTAAGTTAACTCATAAAAATGAACAAATAAACGTGGTCAATTGGTTTCCGCAAATATTCATGAAAATTTTCCTAAAATTTTACATGGTCGCTCATTTCTCTTTTAAACCCTTAACTTTTTTTTCCTCATCGCTAAAATTCCTTGGCCGCTCCTTATCTCCTATCTCTCTCACTTTCGTTTTCTAAATCACCCGTCTTCATCATCACAAAATCCCTCGACTTCGTCTTCAAAATCTTCCCTCTTTGCAATCGATCTACTGACGAACACGAAAACCTAAATCGATTTTCGATGATCTATTTGGCTACGATCTACTGGCAAATTGCACTCGTAAAGTTAAATCATCATCTCACCAGCGTTGGCGAGCTTGTCGATTGACCGACTCAACCTAGGTATTGATTTTAACTTTTGTTCGTAATGATGGGTTACTGTTGTTAATAAGGAAACTAATAATTTATAGTAGAAAAAACTATTTAGAGTTTCATTACTAGATTTAGATTTGGCTTATAGAAGCTCTTATGTATCAATTGCTTAGAATCTTAGGTATTTATTTTCTTATGTATCATAATTGGTTTTCGCAGAATTTGTTAATACAGCTGCTTTCATTTTCGATTTACTGAGAATTGGTTTACTGAGTTCACATCCAATATATATCCTCTGTTTTTGGATGGATAAATGATTACAGGAAAACTTAGTTTGTTTATGGTTTGATAAACTTATTGCTAAAACAATGCAAATCCTAAAATTTTTTTTTTCTTCTGAACATTATTTTAAAGAGTTCTATAAAAAGTATAGCAAATTTTTTTATCCTATGAAGCTCAATAAAAGAAAATTTCAGTTGTTACCAATCACTTGTTAGAAAAAGTTGCTTAAAATCATGAAGTAGGGCTGGGCATTATTATACGGAAACATAAGGATGAATGCATGTATATTTTGTGTAACCGCACGACCTTGCTGCTATATGGCATTGGAGTTTAGTCTGTTTAGAGGTATAAAGTTCTTTGGTATCCAAAGGAAGCATGCAAACATTAGAGATGTGACCATTATGTGAAATTTAGCATCAGTACTTCTGACATTTTATTTACAAAGTTATTATCCTCATTAATGTGGTAACATGTTCATGTATTGTATCAGGTTTCGCCCATGCATCATTTTCTTTAGGACGTGAGGAAGGAATTAACAAAAGTCATATTGATGGAAATTTAATTCCTTTGAGTGCTCTGTTAGCCATTGTACAAAAAGGCCTTCAATACATTGAATTAGAAGCAAACTTGGACGATGTAAGTGCTTCTTTTTTTATTCCTTTATGCAATTCAAAATTCTGTGAGGAGAATCAATGCTACTTTGCTTACTCTTTTGATTGATGCATGCCTTGTTTTATGTCGCCTATCCAAATAATTTGGCACATGCACAGAAGATGCACCAAAAATTTGTGGTTAAAGTGTATTTAGAATTATAGGTTGATATAATCCTCTCGGAAGTGATGAATATTCACATTTACAACCTTTGGATATTATTACAAAAAATGTGTCCGAGTTGCAAAATATCATAAAAGACAAGAAAAATAAACTAATACCGGAGCACGGAGATGGACATGACAAGGAGAAAGACATGAAAGTGAGAGATAAAGAAACTGGTAGGGAGAAGGAGAAAGTGGCAATAGAGAAAGAATGAGAAAAAGTAAAGGATAAGCAACAAGACTATAACAGTTGATAGTTGATGTTAATTAGAACTAGAAGTATAATTAGGCAGGACTAAAGCTAATCAATTAGTTGAGTGTCTTATACTCTAAGGTTAAAATGCAATGTGATTTCTGCTAACTGTCCCGATTTCCATTTACTTTTTTCCTTTAACAATATCCAAACATAATATAAGAATTACCTTATTATTTTCTTCAGGAACAGTCCATTACCACACCAGATGATAAAATCATCATTCCAACACAAGATTTCTACTACCCATTATCGTAGCATTTTCATTAAAGTCTTGAATGCACAAGGATTTGAGTTTCCGACCAAACCATTTTAAGAAACTATTCTCAGTATGAAATACAATATAGTATTCAATAACTAAGGAATCTCTATACCATTTCAACAAACCAAAATGCACCATGAATAGTTAAAGAATAGCCATAGGTTCAGATGTAATGTTTATACAAATATAAATTAAGGGCACAAAAACTCATATATGCACAATAAAACAAAACACATAATAATGTAAGTTACAAGTTTTTTGGAAGCATAGTCATCAAGATTTATTGTACTCATATCATAACAAAGCATATGAATACATACAACGGACTAGCAGCATAACTGAGAGTACTTTTGGTTCTTTGATAATTTGAAATTTGCTGCTCTTATATATTTTACCTGGTTCTTTTCCATAAAACTGAGAGTTCTTTGCCGTATATCAAAAGTCAAATTGTGGTATTTATTCTCTGTTTTTAAACTATATATATACACACACACAACTCTTTGACAATTGTAATTTTTCTTTACGGTTTCAGAAATATATGTCAGATGCTTCTTTTCATTATAGGGATTTTTTAAATTTGGATATTTATTTGGTTAGACTGTATCATAATTGTGGTATTTATACACGTTCTTTGTAGATTTTTTTGTTATTCTTTTATACCTATACATGGCTATTGATTATGCTATTTTCCCTATCAAAGATAGTTGGGTACCACCACTTTGAGTGCTATATTGTAAGACAGTGAGTGATGTTGAGATGAGGCTAGTTGAGGTTAAGGATAGTTAGGTGGTAACTGTGGATGTGGATGTTTGTAACAGCATTGGGAGAGGAGATGTTTATAAAAGTCATGTTTTCAGTCCATGTTATTAGATTATCTTTTCACTTGACACTTAACTTTGAATGATAAGTAAAAAAGAAATTTCAAAAGCTATCACCATCGAATATCTAAACATTGTTGAATTGTGAAATCGCCACTAAGCCTTATATTGTAATGTAGTGAATCATGCAGCCCTTCTCTAACACCTCTAAAGTAAAGATAATCTTTTGATTTAATATGCATGATTATAGTGGTAAAGTTGAGCTTGTTTGTACCTTCCAGTTATAACCTGTAGAGATATAAGTTCATGGTACAATTGCAAAAGTCTTGGTTATATGTCATTCTTGCTTTTCTTTAATATACATGAGTTTACAATCAATCTTGGAGAATATTTTTCATTGTTGCTATATGTTTGTCTGTTATATCACTAGTTTGTATCACTGTTGTTTCATACTCTGCTATGACTTGTTTTATACTTTAAAACGGTTAAGATTTTGCATGTGTTTAGTGTTTTTATGTGAGTGTGTATTCAGACTGGGTCAGGTAAGTGCGAGTGTAGGTTGAACAGCTTTAGTGATCATGTGTATTACCATGCGTAGGTGTGTGTATACTGTATTCCTTGTTTAACAAGATGAAGATCACTGAGGTTGCTTTTGTTTTCACTTCATATTTTGGTTAGATTTACGTTTACGTAGTTATTTATGAAGTTAATGCCTTGTTTAATATTTCAAAGATGACTCCATAAAGTGTTAGGCATTTTCTAGTCAAATTCCTTATATTGATTGCTAGAATTCTTTGTAATAGAGATATTTTAGAAACAATTGATGCATAGTTTTGATCTATATTCATTCCTTTCCCAGTCACGATTCAGTGGACTTAACCTGTTCTCACTTCTACCCCTAACCCTTTTTCACCTTTTTGCACCTAGAAACAATGATAACACATATTTTTATTTATTAAAGTACAAAAAACTAGAACAAATGTTTGAATTAGTTTGAGAACATTGTAAGTGTTTACTTGTTGAAAATTTCGGGGGCATATTTGTGCTCTATAATTATATAGTTAGATCCATTTGATTAATGTTTCCAACCTTTCGGACTTGTTGTTGTGTACTTATAAGCAGATGGGAAAAACTGGTTGGTATGAAGGGAAAGTGTGAAATAGATGTTTGGTCGGAGCTTCAAAAATTTATCGAAGATGTAATTTCTTGTATAGCATTTGGTAGCAACATTGAAGGAAGATGTATATTTCAACTCCAAGGGGAGCAAGCTGAGCTACTTATGCAATAGCTTAAGTATCAGCAAATCTCAAGTTACAGGTGTGTTTCCTTGTGCTTTATGTGTGCGAAATTCATATTTCAAAGTAGTTAGGTGTCATTTTTACTTAAAAGAAGGAAGCTGAGAAAGCAGGACGTTACCTACAAGCAAGTGCTGGAATGAAATCGTGATGATCAAACTAACGATAATTATGAGTGTGGTCCTTGAGGTTATGTTGTTTAACCACTGATTCACTTCATTATTTCCATTGCTTGGATGTAGTTATATACTGCATATGCTTCCATTTTTAGGCATATTAGGTTGACTGGCTTAGTACATAGTTATGTGTGATTTTGAGTTTGAGTCACTTAAATGAGTAATAGAGGAGCTAATTGAGTTAGGTTGGTACAGATATAAGACTAAGTTGATGAAATTACAAAAGTTCATAAGCTTTGTTAAACATACCAGATGTTAGTTCATTATTCTCTAATTAAGTTCCCTATTTAATTTAAATCAGTTGTTTATTATTATTATTATTATTTGCATTAATTGTGTATGATAGACTACACACTTTTCTTTATCTTTTTCTATTGGACGTGGCGATATGAAAGTGTGATATTCGAAACTGAAATTTGTGATCACTTAATATATATGCTCTGTTTACACCATAATGCACACAGTAGTATGCAAAATGTGTATGCATCAGTATCCATCTTTTTATTTAACTTCTATTACTTTTATTATATAATCTTATTTTCTTCTCAATTACGTTACAGAACCAAGAAGACATTTGCAGTATTATAGCCGTGGAAAAAAACCAGAGACCAATTGCTGCTTATATTATTTCAAGCCTAGCTCTATTGCTGGTTACCAAATCAATCTCGAAGACATAATGGGTTCATTGGTAACTATGGGAGAACTAGTTAAAGCTGCCGAGCTTGTCGGGCAAAACTCAGGTTTTTTTTTGTTTATATTCGTTTAGAAATTTTGTAGCAGGTGAGTAAAGTAGGTTCTTTTATATTCTGCTTTCATCATGTTGTTCATGTTGCGTAAACCATAATGTTGTTACACAAATATGTACAGAGTATACTAAACTTTCATGATAATGTATGTTACAGTATTACAGTCATTGAAGGGATAATGCATAAAATATTTACTAAGTAAGAAATGTTCTGATCAAAATTAACTAAGTTTTGTTAAAATTAAACAAGTTTTATAAAATTAACTAAGTTTAAGCTAACTAAATTTTATAAATAATAGTAAAGTGGCTAATTTAACAAAGTTTTATATATAATAATGATGATGATGATGATGAATTAACTAAGTTTATAATAATCATAATCATAATAATAATAATAATAATCATAATAATATGATTAAGTTAACCAAGTTTTAATAATAATAATAATAATTAACTAAGTTTTGTTAAAATTAAAGTGGTTTTATAAAATTAACTAAGTTTAAGCTAACCAAATTTTGTAAATAATAATAATATAACTAATTTAACAAAGTTTTATAAATAATAATGATGATGATGAATTAACTAAGTTTATAAAAATTAACTAAGTTTATAATAATAATATAATTAAGTGAACGGAGTTTTAATAATAATAATAAATTAACTAAGTTAACCAAGTTAATAAAACTTAACTAAGTTTAAGTTAACTGAATTTTAAAAATGATAATAATATAACTAATTTAACAAAGTTTTATAAATAATGATGATGATGATGAATTAACTAAGTCTATAAAAATTAACAAAGTTTATAATAATAATAATAATAATAATAATAATAATAAATTAACTAAGTTAACCAAGTTAATAAAAATTAACTAAGTTTTGTTAAAATTAAACAAGTTTTATAAAATTAACTAAGTTTTGTTAAAATTAAACAAGTTTTTTAAAATTAACTAAGTTTAAGCTAACAAATTTATAAATAATAATAATATAACTAAGTTAACAAAGTTTTATAAGTAATAATGATGATGATGATAATGAATTAACTAAGTTTATAAAAACTAACTAAGTTTATAAAAATTAACTAAGTTTATAATAATAATAATAATAATATAGTTAAGTTAACCAAGTTTTAATAATAATAATAAATTAACTAAGTTAACCAAGTTAATAAAACTTAACTAAGTTTAAGTTAACTAAATTTTAAAAATAATAATAGTAAACTGGTTTAACAAAGTTGTATAAATAATGACGGTGATGATAAATTAACTAAGTTTATAAAAATTAACTAAGTTTATAATAATAATAATAATAATAATAAAATTCCTAAGTTAACCAAGTTAATAAAAATTAACTAAGTTTTGTTTAAATTAAACAAGTTTTATAAAATTAACTAAGTTTAAGTTAACTAAATTTTATAAATAATAATATAACTAATTTAATTTTTTTATAAATAATAATGATGATGGCGACAATGAATTAACTAAGTTTATAAAAATTAACTATGTTTATAATAATAATAATATAATTAAGTTAATCAAGTTTTGATAATAATATTAGTAGTAGTAGTAGTAATAATAATAATAAATTAACTAAGTTAACCAAGTTAATAAAAATTAACTAAGTTTTGTTAAAATTAACTAAGTTTAAGTTAACTAAATTTTATAAGTAATAATAATATAACTAATTTAATAAAGAATTATAGATAACGATGATGATGATAAATTAACTTAGTTTATAAAATTTAACTAAGTTTATAATAATAATAATAATATAATTAAGTTAACCGAGTTTGGATAATAATAATAATAAATTAAGTTAACCAAGTTAATAAAAATTAACTAGGCTTTGTTAAAATTAAACAAGTTTTATAAAATTAACTAAGTTTAAGTTAACTAAATTTTATAAATAATAATAATATAACTAATTTAACAACATTTTATATATAACGGTAAGATTGGACTTTATTTATTTCATTTCGTTTATAACTTCGACTATTTATATGACATTATTTATAATATGATATACTCATACAATGTTGTAGATGTTTCATATTCATCCTATGAATTAACATAATTGTTTGACTATATGTTGTGCTTTCACTTGTGCAGGCATTGGATTTCTGAAGAGAGCAAGGTTGGACTTTTATGGTGCTAGCTTTCACTTGTGCATGCAACAAAGAATTATGGGTAATCAAGCGTTTTGTTAGCACCAGTTTGGTATAACATTTTATTAGTATTAGGTGTGTAAATTTGTATACGAATGGTTATCGTGTGTGAGTTTTGTCATTTTATCAAAAAATTATTGTCCTAGAATGGTTATGGATATCTTATTTGATTATATGATTAATATGTTTTTTTAATTGTTTGAATATGATGATTATGTGAGTGATTGTTGATTGATATAGTAGAAACGAAATAGACCATCAACATGGAATAATAGCATGAAAAATGGTGCAAAATGATCAACAACTTTTAGTAGCATTTCTAAAACGCTACAGAAATACATATAGTGGCGTTGAGTAAATGCAACCGTAAAGTAGGGGTAAAGTTGGAAACTCTATTGGTAGCGCCAAAAAACCTTTTGGTGGGGTTTTTTAAACGCTACAAAAAGATTTATGGTGGTGTTTGAGAAACGCTGCAATAAAAGGATTTATAGTGGCGTTGAAATAAATGCAACTAAAAATCATGGATTTTTAGTTGCGGGCTTTATCACGGCGTTTATCAAAACGTTACTATAAGTTTTGGTAGCGTTTTTGGTATGCCACCAAAAATAAAATTTCTTGTAGTGTATGACAGTGCCGCACTATGAACATAGATTCAATGCATTGTCCCACTTTGGACCAGGATTGATAGACATGCCACTCAAAAAGAATGAGATGTTTGTGGAAGGACTGAGGCCAGAATTTCATCAAGAGATGACTAATCATATTAATGGCACCTTTTTTAGTCTTATCAGTATGGCTTTGAGGTTCAAAACTCTAGATATCAAGCAAGGTATTCAGAAAAGCGTAGTGCCAGCAGTTAATCCCCAACCTTTATGAGTTATCCCAGCTGCAAACAAGCCGAATTTCAAGCGCAAGTTTAAAGGGAAGAAGTAGTGGGTAGGAAAGAAACTCGGGATGGGGCTCCAACTCAGAAGAAGCAGCCCAACTTAGCCAACGTTCTTTGTCTCAAGTGCAACAAGATGAGCCACTTTGCAAATCAGTGTCCAAGTGTCTCTTGTTTCAACTGCGGCCAGTAGGGACACGTGAAGAATGAGTGTCGCTTCCCAAAAAAAAGGTCGCTAGGACAAGCTTTTTCTATTGAGGAAGTACCATCTAGTTCTATGGATCAAAAGGAAAAGCAAGTGTTGCAAGGTACATTATCCATTTTTGATATTTATATTAGAGCATTGTTCGATACCAGTGCATCTCATAGTTTTATTTAGTTGATCTTGTTGATAAACTTAATCTTAAACCCATCCTTCTAAATGATTCTCTTTGTGTATCGAACCCAATTAGGGATCCAACAAATCTTGACATTATGTGTCTGAGTGTGCCTATTTCGTATCGAAATCATTTCTTCCCTTTTTAACTTGTTTATTCTTGGGTTCATGGGTTATGAGATGTTGCTGGGGATGGATTGGTTATCTAAGTTTAGAGAGATCATAGATTGTGATCGAAGGATTGTCTGAGTTAGTGATGTTGGAGTTGTTTGTGTAGATATAAACTGTGGGAGGCCAAACGAGTTCATGAGCAGTTTTCTCTATTTGCTTGAAGCAGCTAAAGAGGAGATAAGAGATATACCTATTTATTAGGATTTCAAGGATATTTTCGGTGAAGTGCAAGATATACCTCCTCATCGTGAAGTTGGGTTCCACATTTATTTGATTTCGGGAACTAGATCGATTGTACAACCTCCTCGAAGGTTGGCTTTGAAAAGGAGAAGGGAATTAGAGAAGCAGACGTTTGACTTATTGCAGAAGGGTTTGATCTGATGTAGCATATCAAGTTGGGGATCACCAGTAGTTTTTGTTACCAAGGGGAGCTGTTCTCTTAGGTTATGCGTAGACTACCGAAAATTAAACAAAAGGACTATCAAGAATAACTATCATTTTCCTAGGATCGACGGTATGTTTGACCAACTCCACGGCGCTCGGGTTTTTTCTCAATTGGACCTTGCCATTGGTTTTCACCAATTAAGGATAACAAAAGAGAGTGTGTCGTTAACCGCTTTTCGTACCTCTGATAGTTTTTACGAGTAGTTAGTCACGCCGTTCGGACTAACTAACGCACCCGCTTATTTCGTAAACCTAATGAATGGAGTGTTTCGGGATTTTCTTAATAAATTTGTCCTCGTCTTCATTGATGATATTCTTGTTTATTCTAAGACGGAGGAAGAGCACAAGTGTCATCTCCGAGTCATTCTAAATACTTTAAGAAGTCATGTGTTGAAAGAAAAGTTTTCTAAGTGCCATTTCTGAAAATCCAGAGTTAGGTTTCTGGGGCACGTAGTTTCGGGAGAAGGCATATCAGTGACCCAGCTAAAGTAGTTGTGGTTTAAGACTTGGGAGAAGCCCGAAAATGCGACAGAGGTCAGAAGTTTCTTTGAATCTGCTGGTTTTTATAGAAGGTTCATCGAAGATTTCTCAAATATTGCTTCTCATCTGATGAAGTTAACGAAGAAAGATGCTAAGTTTGTATGGACACCTAAGTGCAAGCAAGCATTTAATGAATTGAAGGAGAAATTGATCGGTGCTCCTATTTTAACTATTCCAAATGGGAGCAGAAGGTTAACTGTATACACGGATGCTTGCGGAACTGGATTGGAAGTGGTTCTGATACAACATGGAAAAGTTATTGAGTATGCAAGTCGATAGCTGAAACCATATTAGAAAAATTATGCTACACATAATTTGGATCTCTTGGCAGTTGTCTTCACATTAAAGATGTGGAGATATTATCTTTTGGGTAAAGAGTTCGAGTTATATACGGATCACAAATCTTTAAAGTATCTCTTTACTCAGAAAGACTTGAACTTAAGGCAACAATGTTGGCTAGAGTTTCTAACAGCTTATGATCTTGAAATTTTGTATACATCGGGGAAAGCTAATGTTGTAGCTGATGCGCTGACCATGAATTATGTTGTTTTGGCTAATATGGGCGTTCGTCCAACTCTTATTCGACGTATTGAGAGTAATCAACAGAAGGACGTTCGTCTTTCTCAAATAGCTAGAGCTATTAGTAAAAATGCTTCGTCGAAGAAGTGGCCAGGATTCATGGTAGATGATCGTGGCATTCTAAGGATGAACGATCGGTTTTATGTTTCAAATGTGGATGGAATTAGACAGGAAGTTCTGACGGAGTCTCATCATTCTAAACTAACGATACATCCAGGGGTGACTAAGATGTATCAGAACATGAAGCGTACTTTCTGGTGGGAAGAGATGAAAAGAGACATTGTTATATTTGTAAGTAGATATGCTAACTACCAGCAGGCAAAGGGAAGTCACCAGAAGACAGCCGGGCGGCTTTAGCCACTTGAGATTCCGAAGTAGAAGTGGGAGAAGATTTCTATGGATTTCGTCGATGGATTACCTAGATTGGGGAAAGCTAATGAAGGAATTTGGGTTATCGTTGATAGGTTAATCAAGAGCGCTCACTTCTTACCAGTCAAGGCAACAAGAACGACTGCTAGTTTAGCTCAGTTATATGTTAAAGAGATTGTTATGCTTCATGGCAATCCATGTGAAATTGTGAGTGATTGGGATCCGATCTTCACAAGTCGGCTCTGGAAGGGTGTGGGACAGAACTGAGTTTGAGTACAGCTTATCACCCTCAGACAGATAGGCAGACCGAGAGAGTGAATCATTTTATGGAGGATTTACTTTAAGCTTTTGTGCTAGACTTTGGAGGTATGGGAAGACCACTTGTCATTGGTTCAATCCGCTTATAACAACGGTTTTCAGGCAAGTATTGGGATGGCGCCTTTTAAGGCATCGTATGGAAGGAATTGTAGGTCTCCATCTTGTTGGGTGGAACCAGAAGACCGCTTAGTACTTGGACTAAATATAATTCGTGATTCCACAAATAAGGTAGATTGAATTAGGGAGCACTTAAAAATAGCTTAGAGTCGGCAGAAGAACTATACAGATGTGAGACGTCCAAATTTGAAGTTCGCAATTGGGGACTATGTATTCATCAAAGTTTCTCCGATAAGAGGCGTGATTTAGTTTGGGAAAAAAGAAATGCTAGCTCCTCATTCTATTGGACCATTTAAGAAACTCAAGAGGATAGGAACTCTTGCATATAAAGTGGAGTTACCAGCCAGGTGGTCAGGTGTACATGATGTTTTCCATGTATCACATTTACCTAAGTATGTACATGATCCTACTTTGATTATTCAGCCATCTTAGCAGGAGGATGTGGAAATTGAGCCTGACTTGACCATTGTAAGACAGCCTATTTGAATCTGTCGATCGGAAAAAAATGGTTAAGGACTAAGGTTGTGGACTTGGTCAAAGTACAGTGGAGTAAAGATCCTAGAGATTGCACCTGGGAGACTGAAGATTGTATGTGGGAAGCTTATCCTGGGTTGATGTTAGGATAGTTGTTTGTTTGTATGTATGTATTATGCATGCATTGTTGTGATATAGTTGCTTAGTGTGTATTTGTTGTATGAGTTTCCTGATATAATACATGCCCTTTTTGAGTTATTTTGAGTTATCTCCTTAAGTGTTAATTTCGGGGACGAAATTCTTTTAAGTGAAGAAGGATGTAACGACCCGTAAATTAATCACTTTAAAATATGGATATTTGATACATTTTTAAATTATTAATTAATGGATTTTATAACTCAAATAAAACTCTTTAAAATAATAATTAGTGATGGTGAAATAGTTTTCAAAATTTATTTACAAAAATAATTAGTTCGAAGATAAACCGAAAATGTGGTCGGAAATCGTTTTCCGAATTTTCGAATTTTCGTCGTCTAAAAGTTGTCCGTAAATATTGTGAGCACTTTAGTTTACATATAAACAGACATTTGTAAACAAATTAGAATTTAAAAATGATAATACATATGTATGTATGTGTTTACCTAAGTTTATAAAAATGTGATGTGACATTTTATGAAAACTTTAAAATAAAATTAAAAGAAAAAGTAAGTGTCACATTATATGAAACATTACGTACAACATGCTAGCTCAATGGGTGGGCGTGTCCCTTGCGTGTGAAAGGAAGGGAGGGGGACATGATGAGGTGGAAAATGTGGTGGAGGGGATGTTCTCTAAGGGCATTTAGGTAATTCACTTAATGCATTCTATATAAAAAACAAATTCCTAATTCTTTTCTTCATTTTCTCATTTTCCATTCCATCCTCAAACCTCCACTCAAATTTTCTAAGTTCATGGCTTCCAAAGTTAATTTCTAAGTTTAGAAAAATCAATTCTTTTCACTCCTTTCTTAAGAAAATAAATAAATAAAACATCCATCTTTCTTATCTACATCACCTTACTAGCTAAAACAAGTCCACACACACCTCATCCACTCTTGGCCTACACCATACCCTCATAGGTCGAACCCTTTTTGCTCACATAAGCCACCAAAACTTCATTTTTCCTAATTCAAAGCAAAGTTCTAAGTCCGATTCAAGTTCTAGTGAAGATTCAGGTTGAGTTAGTAAGCTTTCGGTAAGTAAAGCTCGCCTTTTTAACTAAAGTTTTGAACTTTATTCTCTTTATAATATTTGTTGCTATTTTAGTTGCTTAGTTAATAATGCTTGGATGTAATGTTGTTGACTTGGTCTGTGATATGAAAAGACGACACCGTTAGTTAGTTAATAACTTAAACTAGTTGAAAAGTTTGATGTAAATTGTAAAAGTGATGCTTTCTCTATGTTCATGAATATTTTTACCATTGTGTATATGTCATACTTATGTTATGTGATGTCTGGATGTAAATCAAATGACATGAAAGTAGTTATAGAAGTGTCCGTCTAGCGACTATCGCTATATCGACACTTTTGAAAAATACCATCTCTTCGAAACCTTTTGGTTTATTCTCGAGCTTGGGTCTTGTTTTACAAAGTTAGTTGAGTTTTTGAATAATGATGAGTTTAAAATTAATTAACCATTTTAATAATGATTTTAAAATTAATTAACCATTTTAAAAATGATTTTAAATTTAATTAATCATTTTAAATAATGAGGATTAAGATTAATTAATTATCTTAATAAGATGAGTTTAAAATTAATTAATTACTTTGTTAATAATACTTAAAATTAATTAATCATTTTATCTAATGATGTTTAAGGTCAATTAATCATTTAATAAGGATGGATTCAAGTTAATTAATAATTTTAATTAATAGTGTTTAAAATTAATTAACCTTTTAAATTAATGGCTTTTAAAGTTAATTAATCAGTTTAAATTTAACTAATCTTTTTCTTTAATGATGTCTTAAATTAATTAATCATTTTTTAATTAATGATATTTATTTTTATTAATTAATTTAATTAATGATATTTAATTTTTATTAATTAATGATATTTAATTCTTTTTTATTAATTAACTTAATTTAGTGATGTTTTTAAAAGTGATTAACCCTTTTTAATTAAGGGTATTTAAAGTTAATTAATCAAATTAATGAACGAAGTCTAAAGATAATTAATCATTCTTATTAATGATAGTTAAGGTTAATTAATCAATTCAATAAACATGGTTTTAGTTATTAAATCCTTTTGATAATGATGTTTTAAAGTTGGTAACCATTTTTACAAAGTTGTTTAAAGTTAAAACTTGTAATGAGAAGCCCAAGCACGAATTCGGCTTTAAAAGTAAAAGTTTGATTCGTTTATGAAAATGAATTAATTTCCGTAAAGCGATATCACTTATATGAAAAGCATTTAGTTGTATACTTAACACCAAACGTCGAAGAGGGAAACTCGTCTCTATCCCCAAAATTAAGAATGTACACCAAGACATGACTTTGAGGTAATACTATCTTAACTTGTCCAGAATCATTGTTACCCAAGGGATAGTACAAGTTTGAAATCGACGAGTGATAATAGGTATACAAGATTTAATTTCCATATACGATCATTTTGTTATCTTCGATAGTCGGTTTGTCGACTATCGATTACCTCAGCCTTCTTTGTATTTCGTCACTCTAAGACGATATGTTGCTCATTTGAGCTTGTCATCCTTTGTCGGAAACTACTAAACCCAAAGAGCGAGCAGGGGCCAAGCTATATGGGGTTGCTCCCATTAAGATATTATCACATCTAATATAGATTTGGTTCGGATATTTGTGTACCCAGATGTGAAAAACTCGGATTCTCGGTAAAAGTTGGTGAGGTCCGGCTTGAAAGTTTTCGAGAGTCATCAGAGTTCTCAAGTATATATTTAGAGGTATACTTTCAGTAAGAATGGTGCACTCTGCTAGTCATTGTTGGAAAATTCCCTTTTTCCTTGTTGATTCATACCTTCGAATTTGTTTTCTAAATTGCATCGGAAAGAAACTAGCACTCTTCGCGATGTTTAATTATTTGTATCCATTCTTTATATTTGGATGTTGTTCTTATGAGACGAAACCCCATTCCGCGTTTGGCGGCGTGGTCCCACATGTTGTTGTTTAATTACTCCAATTATTTTGAGTTTTACTTATACCAGACATATTGTCTGACCCTAATGTTTGGTTCCCCTAAACTCTCGGGTACTTATTTTTATTTGAGTAGTTCGAAAGTAGCAGGTTTTTTATGAGCTCTTTTGAAGACAGCGTCCGAGGTGGAGGCCTTAATCTATTTAGTTATCTATTTCCACTGTTTGTTTAATTCTTGTAAGTGTATTTGGTTTCAGCATATGTAAAGACGGGTTGTTATAACTGCCTAAGGTGATAGTAGTACTTTGTGTAACTCTGATAACTATATGTTAGGGAACCTTATCTACTATTTTACTGTTATGTTCTATTTAATAGTTCTGTTGTGAGATTTTTTTTGTTCTATTCTTTATTTTACCCCATGACAATCCATTTTTTAGATGTTTGGGAAAAGACACATGAATACCATAAATGTACTGAGTGTCGTTCTCATGAGTCAGAAAGGTGGATCGTCACAATGTGACTTAGCATAACTGGCATGGTTGGTTATGTTCATGTTTCTTCACTGTCCAAACCCCAAGGGCTTGGGCTCTCTTGCATCACCACACCTCAACCATAGGGTTCGGATACCACCCCGACACCACCCAAGTGGTACATTATGGCTTTGTTTCACTACTGCCAACACCCTACTGGTGTCCGACCACCATTCATCTCCTCTTTCCATTTCTCCTCTACTCCTACCTATTTCCTAACACATGAAACATTCCTCCATCACCATATACTCATTTCAAGAACACTACCAAATCTTTTTTCACACCATGGTTACACACAAATTTCACACGTCATAAAAGTTACACCCGCCTAAAACTTTCAAGATACCACTACCTTATTAGTATTGGTTTTTACACTAATAACCTATCTCTTAATAGTTTGCAAGGCACGAATAGCCATATAATGAATAACTCTTCCATGTTGATATGACCAAATGCTGAACTGTGTACTCACTTCCTCGAATTCCTAATAGTGAGTGTCCTCATTCGGTCTAATGCATAGCCAATCATTCCATCTCTACATACCTCTATGAATTATCACTGTATATAGATTAAAATTGACAAGATGTGTATGCACAGGCTTTCCAGCTTTGTTGTTTTTTATCACAATTTGTTCGACGATTACTAAACAAATTGTAAAATTTTATGTATTTAGTATGTACCTTATGTGAGGTTTTCTTGTTTGTTATAGAGAAGAGAGGAGTTGAAATGGAGAAGAAAGATGATAAATCAAAGTCTCATAATAGAAAGAAAAAAAAAGAGAATCCTGTATACATATAGGATGTGCAAGAGAAATGTTGGGCTTTGGCCCTTTGGGCATCCAAATATGCTTTTGTTCTAGTTCCAACTTTTCAGATCTTTCTTCAAGTTTTTTTTGCAGATTAGGAGGTTAGACATATGATGCTTGTTATTTGAAAGATTGATACGCCCAAAGTACTTTGTATAAATTACATTTTCCAAAGTCCCTCCACTTATTATCGAATTTTATGCTGGGTCTTTCATAACAACAACGCTATAAAGAGAAACTACCATATGAACATACATCCATGATCAATTTCAAACACATGTTATATTGAATCTCATGTTATATTGAATCTTGTCTACTGTATGGGTACCATTCAAAGTTCAAACCACTCAAAACTCAACAAACATGGTCTCGTATGTACGCAACTTTTAACCTGGGATGTGACCCACTATGGTGAAAGTCGCACGTATTGAAATTAAATCTTTTTAAGGCACAACAACAATCAATCTTTACTGCTGGCTCACGGAATTAAATATAAATTGAGCAAAGAAAGAATGTCCAGAGTCGGTGGACAGTTTCATTGAATGTATTATCATGTAATTCTTTTCAGTTTTTAATTAAGAAAATGGAGTGATCACTAAGTCGGTTAATTGATAAATTTAGTTTAGTTTATACAGGAAACGATACTCTTCTGTTTTCAATTGATGATAACTGCAGCTGGCTACCCACCCATTTTCCCCTAGTTTATAGTATCTTTCCATGGAATAATTCTAAAACATTACCTTAAGCAAATGCAGCCATCAAAATTTGGTCCCCCCGTTGAAAATTTACTCCATAAGTTTTTTCAAAAGTGGTCTCATATTCAGTTCTGCATGTTCAAACCATGTTATCAATTTCAGCTAGATTACACATCTGAATTTATAATTGAAATAACAGGTGATAAATCAGAGAAAATTCATGCATCAAACTAGTAGCAAACTGATTAAAATTTAAGACCGGCAATCGATTTTGAATAATTATATCAAGTTATTCCTACACAATGATGTACAGCATTTTGATTAGAGTTGATGTAGATACCTGTTAACCTGTGGATCAAAGCTAGAAGAATATTATGACTGCAAACTGAAAAAAAAAATGAAGCAAACATATATAATCTACGTTGTATCAAAAAACAGCAAAATGAAAAGCATGTAGTAATTTTCATACTACAATCGGTACATGAGATACCACAAACTCTTCATAACAGAGTTGAATCTTTCACCATTGATGTCAAGTTTGGCCATATTATTTTTCCATGTGTGCATACTAATCTATTATACTAATACAGAGTAAGTAGTCAACTATCCTTAAAAAGGTTGTTCTAGCAGTTCGTAAAAGCATCATTCTGATTCGTGGACAATATTTCATGTCACGTTAAAAAAATTACTTGCTGGTTACACTAGTATTCAAAGAAAAGCTCAAGAAATTCTTTTAAGATAAAATTCTTATTTAATTCTTTTAAGATAAAAAAAATAATTTTCCAAGGTCTGGTTAAAAGCAAAGAAGTGTTACCTTATATCATCAACATCAAGAGGCTCTATCTCTTTTATTTGGAATTTTTTTCCATTTAGCTTCGTTTTAAAACTAATTATCGCAAATAGCCCAGTATTAAAAGTAATATCAAATTTAGCCCTGTTTTGATCAAACATACTGGCGACTTTTCAAAAGTCGTCAGTATATTTTTTTTTTAACGCATAATATAGGAGTGGGCGACTTCCCAAAAGTCGCATGTTTGTTTTAAAACAAACAGGGCGACTTCTGGGAAGTCGCCAGTGGGCGACTTCTGGGAAGTCGTCAGTGGGCGACTTCCCAAAAGTCGCCCATTCGGGGCTCTGCAACAAAACCAGAGCCCCCACTTTCTTCCTCCTTCATTCTAAACCTTTCTTCTCCATTTCCAAAATCCCCCAATACCCTCTATTCCGAAATTTTTGCCCAAACCTAATTAAATTTCGTTTAATATTCTTAAAAGTAGTAGATTTCGAAGATCTACCTCAAGCATAGCAAAACGTCGTACGGTCAAATTCAATCAAGGTATGCAGTAGAAACCCTAAGTTTTGAATTTAGTTTGCAAACTAAATTCTTTTTTGCTTGATGTAGAATGGCTCCTAGTTTTATTCCAACTATATGCTATTTTGATGGTGAATTGGTTATTGACGATTTAATGTGTGCGAAATATCTTGGTGGATCTTACAAACCGGCTAAAGTTCGAAGAGAATCTACTTTTAAGCAGTTGAAAGAGTCGGTTTATAAAGCAACAAAGATAAAACCGGAAGAGTACGAGATTGAAATAGTTTGCAATTGGCCAACAGATTCCGGATCCAAAGCAATCAAAATTGTTGACAACGACGATGTTGAATTAATGTTTGCTGCCTCGACCAAATCTATTGAGTTGTTTGTTGGGAAAAAAAGGAGATCGGTTGGAGAACAACCAACACCGGCACCCGTAACAAATTTTGGCTTTGAAGAATTTTCTAGAATGGTAGGGAACATGAGTACCGGGCAAGGAATTCCGTCACCTGGTTTTAGCAATCCGACTCAGCACATATCGCAATACGGGCAACAACAAATGTATTATGGTTTTCATCCATTCATGAGTTTGCAGCTAAATGTCCAATTTACCCATCCACATTTAACGCAGGACAGCTTTCCACGAATGAGTCAGAGGTATCGTTTAGCCGTGATTATATAGATATATGTTTTATTGAATTTATATAATTATTATACCTAATTTGTATTCTCGTGCAGTTTTATTCCAATTCAGAATTCCACTCAAAGAAGTGCTAGAGCATCGAGTAGCCGTACAAATGAACGAATGCAGCCAACTCGGCCTGAATTTTACCATTTAAGCCAAAAGTAAGTTAAATATTGCAATATGTTGCAAAATCGTTGGTATGAAGAAATAAACTAAAATTGGTGTATTAATTTACTGCAGCTGCGCAGCAAACAACACTACTACACAGTCATACGTCCAACCACCAAATGAACCAGCAGGTCAAACTATGTGCCATGATGATATGTATGTAGAAGATGATGAAGATGTACAAGCTGTAGATGTTCCTGCACTTGATAGTATGTCTGTTGTGTCAATACCAGAGGTTGATACAACCTGGGTGGAAAATATGCAAGTTAACAATGATCCACTAGAGTATGATTTTGGAGGTGCAGAAGCAGATTGTGTGGACAATGATGAACCGGAAATGGAGATACCGTTGGATGATGATTTGTGCAGTGCACAAATTATGGCTAAGTCAATTGTAGCAAATATAAACTTCAACAGCGAATTATTTCTATCCTGCAGCGTACAAACTGGTTTCAAAGTTGGCATGGTGTTTGAGAGTAAAGCTAAATTTCTGCAACAACTATCAGAATGGTCAATCTTACATGCGGTGTCCTTTAAGCCAATAAGGTCGAACAAAACAAAATATACCGCCATTTGCAACGTCGGTGACAGTTGTCCTTGGAGAATACACGTTATTGACTCAAAAAAGACACAGGCTGGATGGTGGGTTATTAAAAAATATTCTAGTGATCATACATGTGTTAACCCTACAGTGAACTCAAATCATAGGCAAGCTACATCATCCTTTATGGTATCGAAGATCATGCCTTTCGTGAAATCTGATTTGAACATTACAGCCGGAACGGTGCAAGTTCTAATGGAGGAACAATTATTTATAAAAATTAGCTATCTGAAAGCATGGAGAGCATTGAGCAAGGCAATTGAACGAATTTACGGCGATTGGGCAGAGTCATATTCCAACCTATGACAATACTTTGGTGAAATATGCAAAACAAATCCCGGAAGTGTAGGACATGTGACTACTGATGAGTATGGAGTTTTTGATCGTGCATTTTGGTCATTTTGGCCATGTATTGAGGGATTTGTCCATTGTCGACCTTTGTTTTGCATAGATGGTACACATCTATATGGAAAATACAAAGACACCTTACTTGTTGCAACAGCCGTTGATGCAAATGATCGGCTATTTCCTTTGGCATTTGCCATAGTTGAGTTCGAATCCATTGATTGTTGGGGTTGGTTTTTTGCATGCATGCAAAGGTTCATTCACAGCGTGAACAATCGTCGTATTACTTTCATTTCTGATAGAATGAAAGGAATACCTACAGCGTTGCAGAGCAAATGGCTAGCCGCACATAAACATAGATACTGTGCCAGACATTTGAAAGCAAATTTTCAAGCAGCGGGTTTTAGAGACAAACGATTGACCGGTTTATTCTATGCTGCTGCATGTGCCTCTAAGGAGATTGAGTATTTAAAGATTCGTGAGGAAATTAAAACCAACAGTATAAGAGCACACAACTGGATAGAGAGAAGTTTGGGTGGAAAGGAGGAAAATTGGGCATTATGTAAAGATGATGGTGGTCGTTTTCATGTTATGACGACTAATGCATCAGAAAGTTTTAATGGTGTACTTAGGGGTGCAAGATCTTTGCCTATTAGAGCACTTGTTGCACGTACCTTCTATCGATCCGTTGATTACTTTTGCCAAAGAAGAGAGTTAGCTAAGAATTCCACACTTCGTGTCACGCCAAAATGGAAAGCAAAAATAGCGGAGAGAGCAAGCGAAGCTAGACGTTATCGGATTGTCCGTTTCAGTCAAATTGAATGGCAAGTGATTCATTACTTCGGAGATGAATTCAAAGTTATAATCGATGGTAGCACTTGTTCATGTACATGCAACATCCCATTACTGCAGCATTTCCTCTGCGCCCATGTGATGGCTGCTTGTTCGTCGGTGGCCAATGGGGCAAACAGAGCTCATCATGATTTTGCATCACATTGGTACTCTGTTCAGAATTACCTAGCGGCATACTCTGCAGAATTTCATCCCGTACGCGATAAAAGGTATTGGTCTCCACACGAAGGTCAAATGGTACTTCCACCTCCCGCAAGGCGAGCTCCAGGAAGGCCTAAGTCAACTAGAATTAAAGGCGTTATGGACGAGATGCAGCCTCCAAGGCCTAATAGATGCAGTAAATGTGGTATGCACGGTCACAAAAGGAGTCGTTGTAATTCAGTTATTTAGTTTTCGTATGCATGTTATTATTGGTTTGATGTTTGTAAGTCGTATGTTGTTAATGTAAGAACAGCTTGTGTTTTTATATTTCATGTGCTATGTTCGTTTGAGATGATGAATGTTATGTGATACGTAAACATATGCAAATGTAAGCTAGTGTTACATAAATCTTTACAATACTTGTTCAACGATACATAATACAATTACATATAAATAAAAGCTACCGATACAAAGTACGTTGAGAAAAATTAACTGCTACGTGATACGTAATCATATGCAAATGTAAGCTAGTGATACATAAATCGTCAGAATACATATTCAACGATACTTAATTCAATTACATAAAAATAAACACCTAAATTTGTGCTTACTTCTCCTCCCACAATGTACGAGAACTCAACTTATCGAATGGTACACCCTTATCCAATAGTGCGTTGCGATATTGTAGGTTCAACTTCTCCAAACGGGCGTTTTCCGCTTGCATCTCAAGGGCATATGCAACTTCCCTTGGACACATTTCCGGATCTTTCCATTTAAAAAAGTTACAACAGTCAAGATCGTTTGGCCGTATCTTATTATCGTCGTACGATTCACAACGGTAAAAGCGACGGCCCGCATTCCTTTCATTCCGACACAAATCACTTTACATTCATCTCCGCAATAAAAAAGTACCCAAGGCGGTGTCCGGCTTGTACTAGCATTGTTAGTCTTACGATGAGTAAGCACATCCATTAATTTTCCATGAAGTGGTTGATGTTTTGATTCACCACTATCCATGGCCAATGTCGATGTACCGCCAACCCTAGAGGGGGCAAGTTTTCAACCTGCGTCTCGGGGATGGTTGGCGACTTTTGAAAAGTCGCCCCAGATGTGCAGGGTTTCAAAACAAAAACCCTGTATCACCATTTACACTAATTCAACATTTCAATCAACCTCAATCATCCACAACTCAAATTACAACATCCAATAATTCAACATTTCAATCAAACTCAATCATCCACAACTTAAATTACAACATCCACCAATTCAACAATTTAATTCAAACAATTAACATCCTACAATTTAAGATTTGCGTTCCAATTCCGACATCCAACAATTCAACAAAATAAATAATCTTAATATTTCAGCAATTCATTAACCAAAAGAAATCCGGACAAAGCATATCAATAACTTATACCATCCTCAGTTCTTCAACCTACGAAGTTCTCGTGGAGTTCGTCTTGGTTTTCTCATAGACAGTGGAATTTCATCCGGCGAATCCTCCTCTTCACTTACTTGTGTAGGATCTATAGGCTATGAAGGGCCGGGAGCAACTTCAACCTGTGTTTCTTGAGATGA
Organism: Allium fistulosum; assembly: GCA_030737815.1. Taxonomy (NCBI): domain Eukaryota; kingdom Viridiplantae; phylum Streptophyta; class Magnoliopsida; order Asparagales; family Amaryllidaceae; genus Allium; species Allium fistulosum. The sequence continues at coordinate 943,915,150 of CM060908.1, forward strand.
AGATGCGCCTTTTCGATGTCTACGTCGCTGATACGTACGAGTAGTGGGAGGAACGCCATGGGCTTCTATGGCATGTTCGATGAGCCCCTGTGCTGGCGGAGGAGGAGGCGGTGGAGGCGGTCTTGGTCTTGTTAACTTGTTTCTTCCCAAAATAGATTCTAAGATGCGTTTTACACTAAAGAATTTCCCCTGAGACCTTTCAGGAACCTCTTGTGCAAGCTCGTCCACAATTTCGATCGCACGGCAAATGCCGTCCGCCTGCCATGACATAAAAATCAAGAAAATGTATAAATTTCAAATTTTGAAATAAAGACTGTACGTACTACGTACCACATTTCTTTCGAGAGGTGCTCTAGGAGTGTAAGGGTATGCAACAACAGGAGGCGTTGTAGGTGGATCGATGGCACGAAGAACATATCGACGCGTGATGTTCCAGTACCAAGACAGATATTCTTGTTCGGACAATGTGAACTCGCGTTCCTGTTGCGTGTGCATGTAGCGCTCGATCCATGTCTCAATCGCCATAGCATACTCCCCAGCTTCAATATCAATCCTGTAATGCGGTGGTTGTTCCGGTAAATGCTGGGCCATACCAAACTGCATCATCACTCGGTCAGGCAGATGATAGGCGACATCATTAAAGCAAATCAGAGGAACCCGAGCAGTCCACAGCTGAATGGAAGTGGTACATAAGTTTGGAAGATGTCCAAGCACATCGTCGTACGGGGTCCAAGTCATAGACTGATAGTCTAGCACATCGAACTTATTACGGTAGAAGGCAACATGACGCCTCGGCGATGAAACGGTGTTTTTAGGTCCTACCCACCTGTACAAATATTCAATTGTGACTTCTCAAATCCCAACACGTATACTTAGTATACTACATAATTAATTATACCTAGCACCGTATGACAATGATAAATCAATCGCCGTCCTCCTCATCGTTATTCTACCCACGGGTAGATAAGTCCAACACCAAAGCTGCAAATAAAATTAGACACATGGTTTTGGTTGGATAAAAGAATATGGAATAACGGTCAGCGAAAGTAAATAATGGACATACCTATACTAGACTCACACAACCACCTATGCTTGCGCTCTCTTGCAAAGCAAGCCTCGTCAACTCGCATTACGTATACGCTAGAGCTGCACTGCCCCACGAATATTGGCGACAAACATCAAAGTTTTCTAAAAATGGAAGTCATCTAAGCCATATCCGTGTCTTAGAATGATCGCATATCAACCTCAAGCATATAATATGCAATATAATAGCCCTGGCTCGTTGCTGAATCTGAATCTCTGTGGCGTCTGCTGGTATGTCGTCCGCAAATTGTTCCATAAACCATAGTGTCCGTATCATTTCGTTTCCCCACCACTCCTCTGCTGGAGGAGTTAAACCTAGGAGCTCTTGGCATAAAGTAAGATAATCAACTGGATCGGGGTTGGTCAACGGAGAACCGTCTATGGGTATGCCAAGTAAGCACGCAACATCACCCAACATGATAGTCATCTCTCCGGCTCGTAGGTGAAATGTCGATGTCTCTGGCCTCCATTTATCCACCAAAGCGGTGATAAGATGATGATCTAACTGGATGTGCCCCACCCTAAAAACCAGTCCAAATCCAGCTTGGTCTATCAACTGTATAACGCCTGGATGACCAGATGTTACTCTATTCATTTTAGATGAATGATCTATGGTTTTGTCTGCAGCATTACTCTATCAAAATATCACAAATATATTATCAACATGTAACATACATTACCTTTCGATATTTGTACATTTCGAATACTAAGAATTTTACCGCGACAAATTCCGGATTATTCGTTCGATGCCGTTGTTGCAAATATAGGACAGATCCATCAATTGGTCCAGGTAGCATCTCCGAGTAATCTACACATATACAAGTTAACAATATTCTCAAATTTATTTTCCAACATCAACACTACGAATTTACGCGTTGTTTTTCAATATTTTACCAATGATTTCAACCATACATAGATACTTCAACCATCAATGATTGCTAACAATTCCTAAAAACTATTATTTTGCAAATTTCTTCAAAACCCTAAATTGAAAGATTTTTAATTTTCCCATACCTAGAGGCACATCCCGTATTGAAGAGCTTGCCATCTTCTAATTTGATGAACAAAATGCTAAATATTTTTGGGTTTGGGCAAAAATTTCGAAATAGAGGGTATTGGGGGTTTTTGGAAATGGAGAGGAAGGATTTAGAATGAAGGAGGAAGAAAGGGGGGCTCTGATTTTGTTGCAGAGCCCCGAATGGGCGACTTTTGGGAAGTCGCCCACTGGCGACTTCCCAGAAGTCTCCTTGTTGTTTTAAAACAAACAGGCGACTTTTGGGAAGTCGCCAGTAGGCGACTTCCCAAAAGTCGCCTATATTATGCATTAAAAAAATATACTGGCGACTTTTGAAAAGTCGCAAGTATGTTTTGGCCAGCTCGGAGCTGAGCTGGCCAAAACAGGGCTAAATTTGATATTACTTTTAATACTGGGCTATTTGCGATAATTAGTTTTAAAACGAAGCTAAATGGAAAAAAAATCCCTTTTATTTTTTCTCTTATTTAGTTTGGACCGGGTTGTTTGGCCCAAGACCACTCAGCATTGTATTTTCTTATATAAAGACTATGTATTGTATCCATTACAATCAATCAATACATAGATTATTATTCTTTTTCTTTCAGTATTCAATCTTCATTACAATTCTCTGATTACTCACTCAAAACACAAATTCAATATTACTCAAAAATTTAACATGGTATCGGAGCCATTACTACAAGCCTAACGGCATTTCTGGAATCAATTCAAGATCTGAAGCTTCATTTTCATTCGAAAGTTATTAGAATTTAAAGTTCTTTGGAGCATTTCTGAAATTCATTTTGAAAACAGAAGTTTATTGATATTCAAGAAATCATCAGAGAAACTTCATCATTTGATTTCTTGAAACCCATCGGGTATATTTCATCATTTGGGTTTATAAAATTGAATTTGCCTATAAAACAGGCACCGTGCCAAAGAAAAAGATAAATTTCTGGCTGCAACAAGTTTTATAAATAAGGAGTGCAAATTCTGTTGCAAGAAGCATCTTAAAAGTCAGTTTCAGAAATCAAGAAAGCAATCATAAGCAGAAAGATAGTCATTGCCCTACCAAGAATACATCAAATTATATTATCATCATTGGATTCGGCTGCAACATACCTGATCTGTCTGCAGTCAAGTCTTCTTGAATTTGCAGGTTCTTTTGTTTCCTCTGTGACTGTTTTTTTGTAACTGATTTCTCCATGACTGAAGGAGATAACTCATCAGCAACATCAGATACTAATTCCAATCCTCAACAGCAGACGGTTGATGCAGCAGAGAAGTTGATCAAAACTGTCGTTAGTCCCCAAAGTCAGCTTATTACCATCCATCTAGAAGAAGATAATTATTTTCAATGGAAGCTTCAAGTTGAAACTGCCATACAAGGATATGGTATTGAAAATTTTATTCTTGGCACCAGTTCAATTCCCCCAAGATTCATTGTTGATTCACAAGAGAAAATAGTTAGCAATGAAGAATACATAAGATATTATAGGCAAGATAGATTAATAAGTTCTTGGTTGCTATCGTCCATCAATACAAAGCTGTTATCACAAGTTATAGGCTATAAATCTGCTAATGAAATATGGATTACATTAGAAAGAATATTCAATACATAATCTGCTACAAAGATTATGCACTACAAGAGACAACTTCAAAGTGTCAGTAAGGATAATCAGGCCATGAGAGATTATTTGGCACAGGTTAATAACATATGCAATATGTTAGAAGCAGCTGGGCTTAAGATTACAGAAATTGAACATGTGTTGTCCATATTGAATGGCCTCAGTGATGAGTATGAGGCTGTAGTTGCAATTTTATCATCTCAACACACCTAACCATATGTGGAGTACGTTCACTCAACACTGCTTGCTCGTGAAGCAAGACTTGATCATAAGAGACCTCAAGATTCAGATCTATCAATCAATTATGCTACTAGTAATAAAAACAGAGGTTCAGGTATCAATAAACAAGGCCAATCTTATCAAAGAGGTGGTAACTCAAATAGATCAAGAGGCAGAGGAAGGTGGGGAAACAACAACAACAATAGACCAAGATGCCAAATATGTGAGAAATTGGGTCATACAACAATGAAGTGTTACTTCAGATTTAATGCTAATTACATACCTAATCAAAATCAAAACAATCAGAGAAGTGGTAATCCTAGTATCAATATAGCACATGTGCAATCTGATACAAACAGTCTATCTGATAATAGCAGAGCAACTAATTAAGATACTACAGCAAAGTCAGAACATATACATGATGAAAGCTGGTATCCAGATTCAGGAGCTACAAATCACATTACTAGCAATCTTGCAATTTGAACCTTGGCAATAAAGAGTACAAAGGTAAACAAACAATTTGCATGGGAAATGGTGAGTCTATTAATATTACTCATACTGGAAATGCATCAATCAAAGGTGCAAGAAAGTTATTTTTAAATAATTTGTTAAGAGTACCAAAGATAAAGAAAAATCTCATGAGTGTCTCCCAATTTGCTAAAGATAATAATGTCTATTTTGAATTTTATCCAAATTATTGTTTAGTCAGAGACATTCTAACTAAAGAATATTGTTACAGGGTAATGCTATGAAAGGTCTGTGCAGATTCAATCTTATTAGTTCAGAAAAGTTTGTGAGAAATCATCAATGTTACAATATTGCTGAAGTTAGTCAGACAAAGAAAAATAAAGATGTATTTGATCTTTGGCATTATAAACTTGGTCATCCTAATGCAAATGTAGTTAAACAAGTTCTCAATGAAAATAAAATTGATTCTATTGATATATCTTTGCCATATGTATGTTCTTATTGTCAAATGGGTAAGAGTCACAAATTAGCATTCAGTGATTCTTTAACTGTATATTCAAAACCATTGGAATTAGTTGCAACAGACTTATGGAATCCAACTCCAATATATTCTGACTATGGCTACAGGTTTTATATATCATTTATTGATGCTTTTTCAAGGCATACATGGATATATTTTTTGAAGTCTAAGTCTGAAACATGTAAAGTTGTTATTCATTTTATATCCCGAGCAGAAAAGCAGACTGGTTGTCAAGTTAAAATCATGCAAACTGATGATGGGACCGAGTATAAACCACTCAGTAGTTATTTCAATAAAAAAATGAATATTTCATAAAACTACTTGTCCCTATACATCTAAACAAAATGGGTTAATCGAGAGAAAACATAGACATATTGTTGAGACAAGTCTTACTTTATTAGCTCAAGCATCTTTGCCATTGAAATTTTGGCCTGAGTCTTTTAACACAGCTGTTTATCTAATTAATAGATTTCCAACAAAGGTTCTCAAAGGAATATCACCTATAGAAAAATTATTTGGAATTAAACCTGATTATCAATACTTGAGAACCTTTGGATATATATGTTTTCCCTACTTAAGATCTTACAATAGCAATAAATTAGATTTCAGATCAAAACCATGTACATTCTTGGGGTATGGAACCAATCAAAAAGGTTATAAATGTCTTGATGATAATGAAAGAATATATGTTAGTAGACAAGTTGTTTTTAATGATCAAGTATTTCCTTTCAGCAATTACACAATAAAAACAAGCAGAAAGATTTATAATCCAAGTGTATCCATACCTGACATACCTATATATACTGATGATCTGCAAACTTGGAAGACTGAAAGGACTGTTGGAGCTGATGATTCTCAACACATAGTTCTTGATCAACCAGGTCATGAATTATCTGAGCAGTCCAACTATCACAGTCAATCTCCTACAAATTCAAATATACAATCACAACAAGTAAGTGAAAGCTATACAGAAAATCAGGAAGATCAATCAGAAAATAGCAACACAAATGAAGAAGTACAACCACAAGCAAGAGCAGGTCATCCCATGATCACAAGAGCAAAAAGTGGTATTTTCAAACCGAAGTTATATACTGCTATAACCAGTATAGAAGAGCCTGAAACTTTTGAGCAAGCTATTGTTGACAAGAACTGAAAAGCAGCTATGGATGAGAAGTATAATGCTCTCATGAAAAACAAAACATGGAGTTTAGTATATCCTCCAGAAAATAAAAATATAATTGGATGCAAATGGATCTTCAAAATAAAGAAAAATCCAGATGGAACAGTAGCTAGATACAAGGCCAGACTTATGGCTAAGGGTTACACACAGGAGTATGGGTTTGACTACAATGAGACTTTTTCTCCTGTAGTCAAACCTACAACCATAAGAATTATTTTGTGTATTGTTCTATATAAACATTGGAATATTAGACAACTTGATGTTAATAATGTTGTTTTGAATGGCACTTTACAGGAAGAAATATTTATGGAGCAACCTCAAGGGTATAAGCAAGATATGAATGTTGTTTGTAAATTGAATAAAGCCATATATGGTCTTAAACAGACTCCAAAAGTCTGGTTTGATAGACTGAAAACCACATTATCTACACTAGGCTATCAGTCTACCAAATCAGATAATTCGTTATTCATCAAGCTCAATAAAAATTCAAGTATATACATTCTGATATATGTTGATGATTTAATTATTACAGGGGATGATGGAAATGAAATCAACAAACTTACTCAGAATCTTGATGAACAATTTTCAATTAAGGATCTTGGTGATTTAAGTTATTTTTTGGGCATAGAAGTCAAAAGGAGGTCAAACTCAGCAATGTTCTTAAGTCAACAGAAATATATTTCAGGGTTGCTATTCAAAACAAAATTGGATAAAGCAAAGCCTCAGCCAACCCCAATGATAAGCAGTCAGCAATTGACCAAAAACAGGGGAGAACCCATAACTAATATCAAACAATAGAAGTGTTGTTGGTGCTTTGCAGTATGCAACTATCACTAGACCAGATATATCATTTTGTGTGAATAAAGTTTGTCAATTTATGCAGAAACCACTGGATAATCATTGGAAAGCAGTTAAAAGAATATTAAGATGTCTAAAAGGAACTGCTAATTTTGGTCTACTGCTAAAGGATTGCAACAATCTTACTTTAACTGGATATTCAGATGCAGATGAGGCTACTGATTTAAATGATAGAAGGTCTGTAATAGGATATTGCATTTATCTTGGCAATAATCATATATCATGGTATTCGAAAAAGCAGTCTACAATATCTAAATCTAGCACAGAAGCAGAATATAGAAGTGTGGCTAGTGCAACAGCAAAGATGATTGGGATTCAGTCATTATTAAGTGAACTAAACATCAAGTTACAGACCAAACCAACTTTGTGGTGTGATAATTAAAGTGCAGTATACATGGCAGCTAATCCTATTGAACATTCGAAGACAGAACATATAGAAATTGATCTTTATTTTGTTCGAGAGCATGTGTTAAAGGGAAACTTACAAATAAACTATGTACATGCACCTTACCAACGAGCCGATGCTCTCATGAAGGCTTTATTAGCTCGAAATTTTGTCAGATTTTGAAGTGACTTGAAGGTAAAAGAGATTCCAGAGGATACAAGAGAAGCTACTAACAGATTTGACCTTTTCAGTGCAAAATTCATCATCGATTTCTATTTTTCTGCAAGTTTGAGTTTTTTCAACTGCAAAAGAGCTTAGATCCATATGAGATTTGAGTAGATCTACTCATTTGAATTCTTTTTCTTCTTGAAAAACTGGATTTTTTCGAAGATTTGAAGCCGTCGACATAAAGTTTCGGTCGCCATGCCCTAACCCTAACTTCGGTTTGAGGGGGGTAAAAGAAATGAAGTGTTACCGCATATCATCAACATCAAGAGGCTTTATCTCTTTTATTTTTTTCTCTTATTTGGTTTGGGCCGGATTGTTTGGCCTAAGACCACTCAACATTGTATTTTCTTATATAAAGATTGTATTGTATCCATTACAATCAACCAATACATAGATTATTATTCTTTTTCTTTCAGTATTCAATCTTCATTATAATTCTCATCTGATCGATACAATTCTCTGATTACTCACTCAAAACACAAATTCAATATTACTCAAAACTTTAACACTGGTAAAGAGCCACAAGCTCATATAACAAAGGAGTGTGGGCAATGGAACAACTATGGGGAGTGGAGGGTTTCGTAGAGTGTAGTTCCACCTTCAGTAACTCATAGACCAGAGTAGGTGTGTACGACATAGTCCTTATTCGGTTGTTCAGAGCATTAGAGCATTCATCCATGGTTTAGTAGATAGATACTTTACTGGCTTACATATGACAGTTAACCGATACTTTCGGATGCAGATATATATGTTGTGCAAAAATTGCACAAATGCGAAAAAAGCAATAAACAAAATCTAGATTTATCAATTTGAACATCACTCAATCTAGCAGCAATTATTCTATTACTCCAAATAAATAGTAAATAACTGTAAAGAAGAAAAAAGAGACGCACAATATTTATACTGGTTCCACTATCATCAAGATAGTGTACGTCCAGTCCAAATGAGAGATTTTATTACACATGAGAGAGTTACAAGAGATTACAAGATAAGAGTTTACATACCAAAGCCCTAATTAGGGTTAACAAAAAGAGACGCTCTGTTTGGAGATCGCTGGCTGAATGCCAAGATGAGTTTACAATGAAGTCTACCCTCAATATAAAGCCAGTGCAAATCCATGAGAGTCGTCGATTAAATTACCAAGATATGATAAGAAGATAACGGAGACAATTTACAATGATAACAAATGGTATAAACATAGCAAGTAATTTACTCATTCTTTTAATTAACAAAGATGGAAGAAAATAATTTCAAAGCAATGCGATTACTGAGAAAGAAATAATATGCATATCCTTTTGCATATATATATATATATATATACATATATAATTCCATAACATGAGCATGCATTTATTTCCTTGCCATCTAATGGAAATGCGATCCAATAATTTATGCATTTCTATAATAAACACACATGATTACTATTCTTTTTGCATATTTGTTTCCTTCTATTTGTGATTTTATATCACCAAAATTTAACAATATAATGTCATATCTGTATCAGCATCCAAAATCATTTTTGAATATCAGATATATGTATCCGTGGGTACGTACGGATATCGGATATTTTCTTGCTCCACCCATATTTAATAAAGTCAAAAAAATAAATTAAATTTTTGATTCAACATAAATCATTTTTAGTAATAATGCGAACATAATTACAAAAAATATAAAATACGGTGATAATAATCAATTTTCGCTAGCAAATATTCATTTATACATGCATAATACGAATTATTACCATGATAAAACAATATATAGCAATCATTTTATGTAGTAAAACATGCATAATCTCAACTACTACATTTATAAAAATTGAATGGATAAGTTTCGGATGCAGATACTACCATATCCGTATCTGTCTCTGTTATTCGAATTTCGGATATTTTTTCATTTCTCGGATACAGATACGACGGATTTCGAATTTTTCGAATACTAATTGACAGCCTTCTTACATCATTAGCTTTTCTACCTTCACACAGCCTATGATTAGGGCAACAGGGAAAGTTTTTTTTAGGTCCTAGGCACCTACGGAAGAACCTTGAGGAGGATCGACCTTATTATCGAAAGAAACGACATGTTGTCTATCCGAATGGCTTTGAAGTGATCGAGGAAACTTATCAAAAATGAAAATCACTTCATTTATTGAATAATGCTCATCATAAAAAAACACTAATATGTATGTTTTTTCATTAGTATTTTTAAGATAAAGCGCATGTGCAATCGTTAAATAACATTATCTCTTTGACTGTTTAATCATTTGTCTAAAAGATAGATTGAGTTAATAGCCTATAGCCATTATTTACCCGTTACTTTTCAATGTATAAGCTTATGGCTAATTTTGTACATCTTAAGTGAAAATAAACAGCAAAATATGAAATTATATTAATATGAGAATATTTTGTTATATTTATTGCGGATTGTGTTATTTTGATATGATTATTTTGTGTTGCATTTTATTTTTGTTGTATATTTTCTTCAATAATTTTTTTTTGATAATAGAAATGATATTTTTATCTAAACATAGCACTCATTTTATATCTCTCGAGGGCTCGAACCAATGACCTTTAGAGTCTTAGCCTAAAGCGTCATACCTCGAACCATATGAGCAAGAGATCTTTGACTACAATCTTGATTTTACATCAAGTTATCTAAACAAAAATGTACTTAAAGGATAAAACTTAATCTTTCATCATATGAAATGTGTGTGTGTGTTCATACAGAGAGAGAGAGACACATATTCTGACAACAATATAGTTTATTCATACATGATTGATGTTATATTACAAGATAAAATAATAAAGTATGTAGATCATTTTGTGAATATTACAATAAAAAATTAGTTTTTCATATTAATCACTACATGGTTTTCTTCAAGTGAAAGAATTTATTAAAAGAAAATTTATGCATTTTGGACTGTGAAATATATTATATAAAAATAAAAAGGGGAAATAGACAAGATAAAAAGGTGTCTTTTTTGCATGATGCACCATGTGTCATTTGGTGCAACTTCTCGTGCACGCATTAACTGTAAATGGTTTAACTCGTCATGTCGCACCATGCACCATCATATATCTTTCCTAACCATGCTTGCAAGATACTTGATATGGAAGTCATTAGTAAATGAGTTTGAAACATATCAAATATAATCATGGTTCTCAACGTCATGGGTTTGAGACTTGAGACATCATAATGAGTGCTCTGTCTGAATAAAGTATCACTCTTGTTATCAAAAGTATATATATATAATCAATAATAATGATAACTCGACTCAACCATTATCCTAAGTTCAATGAGAAAAGAAACAATATATGACATGACTAGAAACACTATAATGTTAGATGTAAAACTGAGATTACTTTTTCAAGGTAAAGTGTTTGTACCTATAATGACAAGGAGAGGGTTGTAATCGTCATTGCTTAAAAGATTAATATCAACCATTCTACTAAAGTGAATATTATAAGGCACTTCTGGAAACCTACCGATATGTATATTGACGATGGTGCCACTGTCTATGAGACAGTGATTTACTCTCTAAAAGCAATTCATAAAACCAAGATAAGAACACAAAGTCAATTTACGCATCAACGTATAATATAATTTAAAGAATATAAAACCTATGTGTGAGACGCATCCATTATATTTGAGGATCGATGAATTAACGCATAGTTGATCGCTCCATCTTGACATACTTTGATGGATTATTACTATGTACAGATTAAAGTCGACAAGACATGTATGCAAAAGCTTTCTTCATAATTTGTTTTTTAATTTAAAATTGTTAAAAGAAAGTTAGAATTTTTTCTTTATGTACTTACTTTGTATTCTATTTTGATGATTTTTTTTCTCCGATTTTTGGAAGAAAAAGGAGTTTAATTGGAGAAGAAAAGGAATAAATTGGAGTCCTACAATAAGAAAAAAAAAGATGGGAATCTGATAAAAATATACAATTGCAAGAAAAATGTTGCACCTTTAGCATCGAAATATGCTTTTGAGTTTAAAAAATGAGCCAAGCACAAGTTATAGCAAATGCACATCGTCGACGTCTGTCGAACCAACCATGTTACAACGGGTCGAGTTGAGTTCTGGGGCACGTGAGTTTGGGTCCAATATAATTTTGGATAGATAAGCAAAATGAGTTAGGTTTGAATTTTTTTAATTAGAGAATAAATAATTGCAAAAGAGCGCAGCGGGTCAATCAATGCAATTAGCGTACAATCGATTGTTGCAGAATTTTCAAACCATAAAACTAAGACCGATTGCCCAATCCCTATAAGGATTCGATCGAATGAAGCATCCTTTTGCATATAACGAACATTTTACGAACTATTTTACTCGATGGATGCACCACTTCAGCCGCAACTCATGATAGCCTACATAGTAGAGGCTATTCATTTTCACCAAAATCACTAAGAAAATTTTTGTAATAGTTCTCACACTCTTTTGAGACTCTACTTTCTTTGAACTTTTTAACTATTTAAAGTTATTTTGAGTTCTATTATGCTACAAAATATAAAATCCCAAACTTTTGTCCCTATGGTTCAAACAAATGGACTTAGTAAGTAGGAATGAAGTAGATCATAGAGAATCAATCTCGGACTTTATCGTATCTGGAGATGAATTTTTGCTAGCATGAGAGACACACTCATTTAATCGAATAATGGTGAGAGAAAATAACTTTCAAAGAAAGAAATTTATAACGGGATTTGAAACGAACTCTATTTATCCGCAACTTTGTCACGGTCGTTGTTTCATACTGTCAAACTCATCAATCTATAAATTTTACCCCAACACCTTTTTTTATTGAGTTGTCTATCATTTTCATAAGCAAGCATATAATTCCCTCAGTTATATCTTAGTCTGGCATGAATGCAAACTAGTTTGTAGATATCAAATCCTTCAAAAAAATGATTTATTGTTTAACACTTCTGCCATGATCTTGTACAGGAAGTTGCAACAGACCATTGGTCTGTAGTTAACCAGTGATATAGGGTTTTTGGATTTGGCATGAGAGATAAAAAGGTGCAGTTTATTTCTCCATTTATTTTCTCACTTTTAAAAGCGTTCGGATGGCCTTAGTAATATGATCCTTAAGGGTTGTTCAATGGTGTTTGAAAAAGGTTGCATTATATGCATTTGGTCTAGAGTCGTATCATTACCAATACTCCATTGGGTCTGGATGTTATATCATTAGCTGCTACCAATATTATTATCCTTAGATATTTGCATTATATTCATTTGACCTATAGTCATATTATTAGCAATGTTCCATCTGGTCTGGATCGGATGTTATATCATTAGCAATATTAAATACAACTACCATGACTATTTCCTAAAATGTTTGATGGTTTATATAGTTTCTCCTGGATTATGAAATTTTCTTTTCACATATGATTAGTTAAAAGTGGATTGGTTAGTTATTTTCATGTGATATTTTGGCATAAAGGCTTGTTCACATTGTTTTTCTCTATGGAGTAGAGGTCTTCTCTTAGAAAAATGACTTTGATGCCCTTTGCAAATTCAACAAATTAAACATCATTAAAGAAGTTATTAATCATATAATTATTCTGAATCTCATATTGCAAATAGTATTGGTCTGTTTCTAAATTAAATTTCATAAACAATGATTTTATTTTATTTTCAAATTTCTCATCACTGCGAACAAGTGTATTATTACAACATTATAGTTTATTACCATGAAGGATGAATTTATTTAGGAAGATAGTCGAGAATGCACTTTGGTATTTAATTTACACCCAGTAATGATATTTTAAGGTATCATTATTTTAGTTATACCTTAATGTATTATATAGTTAATTATATTTTAATGTATCACTACTGGGTAAATTACTCGATTTAAATATAGTAAAAACATGTACATGAATTATTTATTTATTGAAATCTAATTATAATGTACAGAAGTATACGTTGACACAAATTATTAGACAGTTAATTTATTTAAATGATATACTTTAATGCACCATTACCTTAGTATATTTTAATGTATCATTAACGAATAAACTTTATCCAATTTTGGTTCAGAAAAAATATATATAGAGTTGCTTTGAAGTCTGATTTTAATATAAATTGGAGTAAATAACATATTTATGTATGGTGACAAAATAGAAATAACAAAACTTGGTTTATGTACTCTTAATTTACCTTTGAGTTATATGATTCTGATCTCTCCTGCAACTGCTTGCACATCTTCCTCTACTTGACTTTGCAAGCTGATTTTGTTATGGACCTATGGTTCCAACTTTCCAAAAAAAAAAATATGCATGTTTAGGAGGTTGAACATGTGATACTTGTTATTTGGAAGACTACTATGTCCAAGTACTTTGTATAAATTACGTTTTTCCAAAGTCCCTCCACTTAACATCTAATCTTATGCTGTGTTCAACTTTAAGATTACTGACCATTTAATAACTCGACATAAAGTAGAAACTACCACATAAACGAATATCCATTGATCAATTCCTAACACGTGTTATATTGAACGTTGTCTACTATATAGGGATTCTTCAAACCACAGAAAACTGAAGAGAGTCATGATTTTTGAAAAAACAAGCTTAGTATCGCATGTATGCACTTTTCACCTTAGATAAGGCCCACAATGGTGGAAGTTGCACATGAAATTGTTGTATTGAAATTAAGTCTTTAATAGGGAAGGTAATGAACAATCTTTAAAACAAAAAATGTCCAGAGTTGGTGGGCGGTGCCATTGAATGTATTATCATGCAACTATTTTCAATTTTTAATTAAGAAAATGGAGTGATCACTAAGTCGCTTAGTTGATTAATTTAGTTTAAGTTACAGAAGAAACAATATTCTTCTGCTTTCAATTGATAGTAACAGCATCTGCCTGCAGACCTACCACATTTCTTCCTAGCTTATGGTATCTTTCCATGGAATAATTCCAAAAAATTACCTTAAAAAAATGCAGTCATCAAAACGTGGTCCCTCCATTGAAAATATACTTGATAAGTTTTTCCATGCGTAGTCTTATTCAATCTGCATGTTGAAACCATATTATCAACTTCAGCGAGATTATAATCCAGAATTTAATACTAAAATAACAGGTAAGAAGTCTGAGAAATCATGCATCGAACTAGTGACGAAGAGATAAAAATTTAAGACTGGAGAATCAATCATGAATAACTACAATGTGAAGTTATTTCTACTCTTTGAAGTAAGGTATTCTGATTAGAGTTGATGTAGATACCTGGGAAGCCATGGATCAAAGCCTGTAAGAGTATTATAATTGCAAATGGAAGGAAAGGAAAAAAAAAACCGCAAACATACATCATATGATATGGTTAATTTCACACATTGTGTTTAAAAACAGCAAAAGATCAGCATGTTTATAAGAAAAGTACAAATGTAATTTGCATGCTAAAATCAGTACATGAGATATCACAAACTCTTCCTAACAGAGTTGAAGCTTTCATGATTGACGTCAAGTTTGGACAGGGTATTTTTTTTTTCAAATGTGCATACTAATATATTGCAGTAATATGGAATAGATAGTCAATCTATTCTTAAAAGGTTGTTCTAGCAATTGGTAAAAGCATCATTCTGATTTGTGGACAATGAATATTTCATTTTATATCAAAATAATAATTACTTACTGGTCAAACACAAGTATTCGAAGAAGAGCTCAAGAAATACAAGAAATTCTTTTAAGATAAAATTCCCATTCTTGAAATAATTCTTCCTTTATACATAAAATAAGTGACTTATTATGTAAGCCAATTTACTCATGGATATGGGGTTTATCTCCGTTTGCTTCCATGTGTACAAACTGCATTAGTCAAACAACCAAATCTTACAGTTGTTTGTCAATGGCAGTTAGGTGATATTCCTCTAATCCTTTACTTAATTACCGCCTTTTTGAGCTTTTACTCCAATTTAAACCCCAAGCAAAGAGACAAACCTGAATAACAAACCCTCAAACTTATCCCTTATTCAACCATGCCAACATTCCCAATTATTATTATAATGTTAATTACATTTTTATCCTTAACGGTTGAAAATGGTCTAAAGGATGACCGAAATGTCCTTCTGAAGTTTTTGTCTGAGATCCATGAAGACTCACGCAATGCACTTGCAAGCTGGAACTCTACAAACTTTGATACATGTAACTGGACTGGCGTTGTATGTAATCATACACGTGTTGTGAAATTGCATTTACGTTCAATGGGCTTAAAAGGAAACATACCTCCATCACTCGCAAACCTTTCTTTTCTAGCATCCGTTGATCTTTCGAGTAATTTTTTTACAGGAGAAATACCTTCAGAGATAGGTTTCCTTGCACGGTTACAGGCATTCAGCCTTGCCTCGAATAATCTAAGAGGTTCAGTTCCTTCAAGTTTTGGGTTACTTGAGAGACTAGTTTACTTAGACTTGAGTGAAAATTATCTCACTGGGCCGATTCCAAAAACACTATTTTGTAATTGCACTTCCTTGCAACATGTCGACCTTTCTAACAATTCATTAACTGGGAAAATCTCATCGAGTGATCAATGCATGCTAAAGAACTTGAAAACTCTCAATCTTTGGTCGAATTATTTGGAGGGATCGATCCCTCGTTCTCTTTCAAACTTTTCTTCGCTTGAATGGATAGACTTCCAGTTTAATATTTTATCTGGAGAGCTACCTTCTAATATATTTGACAAGATGCCAAATCTCACTATCCTCCTTCTATCTTATAATAACTTTTCAGCTGGGAGTAAAACACATTTTGGTGCATTTTTCAGTTCTTTAAAGAACTGCATTCACTTGAAAGAGCTCGGACTTGCTGCAAATAAACTTACAAGTGAGGTACCATTATCTGCTTGCTTTCTCCCTAGTAGTCTTAATCAGCTCTATCTTGAAGACAATCATCTTTATGGTACAATCCCTTCATGTATCTCAAACCTTGTGAATTTAACAAATCTTAATTTGTCAAATAATTTGCTTTACGGATCAATTCCACCTGATTTATCAAAGTTAAGGAGGCTACAGAATCTTTGTATATCCATAAACTCGTTATCAAGTGAGATACCAAATGTAATTGGTGATATGTCTCAGCTAGAATTCCTTGATCTGTCACAAAATTTTCTCTCCGGCTCAATTCCTGATAATTTCTCAAATCTCAAACAATTAAGACATCTATTCCTGCACAATAACAAAATGTCAGGTACAGTTTCCACCATTCTTCGAAACTGTACAAATCTAGAAATGTTGGATCTTTCGCACAACCACTTAGCAGGAAGTATAAAAAATATAGGAGGATTAACTAGCTTAAGTTATTTGAATTTGTCCAGCAACAGGTTGAGTGGCCATCTTCCTATAGAGCTCAACAAAATCGACATGATCATGGCAATGGATTTATCATTAAACAAGTTCTCTGGATCAATTCCTTATCAACTCAAAAGCTGCACTGCTCTGTATTACCTTAATCTCTCATCAAATTCCCTACGAGGTGTAATCGAAGATTCAATTGGAACCTTACCAAATTTAGAAATTTTAGACGTTTCATTTAATATGTTATCGGGAGCCTTGCCTAGATCTTTACAAAGATCATCAACTCTGAAAAAGCTCAATATATCATTCAATGATTTTTCAGGAGTAATACCTAGTCAAGGAATCTTCACTTCTCTATCCTATGATTCTTTTCTTGGCAATCCTAGCCTTTGTGGACCAATTAACGGAACATTGCCTTGCACTAATAAAAAAGCACACCATCATGCTGTAATATCAATACTTACCGCAATAATGGGTTCATCCGTTTTTATATCATGTTTTTTTGGTTATTATGTAGTAATAAAACCAAGAAAAAAGAGAACTAGAGCACTAGTACTTAAACAGTCGATGAATAATGATGAAGAAAGCAAGAAAGAGTACCCAAGAATATCTTACCTCGAGCTTGTAAAAGCAACTGGAGGGTTCTCGGAATCACAACTGATTGGTGCAGGAAGATTTGGCAAGGTATACAGAGGAATCATTTCCGAAGAAACAGAAATAGCCATAAAGGTCCTAAACCTACAAAATGAAGAAAAACAAATCTCTGATAGCTTCAGAAGAGAATGCCATGTGTTAAAAAGGACACGGCATAGAAATTTAATCAAGATAATAACAACATGCAGCAAACCAGATTTTAAAGCATTAGTTCTTCCATTAATGCAAAATGGAAATCTTGATAAACATTTGCATCCAACTGATAGGTCGAGATGTAGTTTAAGTTTGCTTCAATTAATCAACATAGCAAGTGACGTAGCAGAAGCAATTGCATATTTACATCACTATGCTCCTGTCAAAGTCGTGCATTGTGATCTGAAGCCAAGCAATGTGCTTCTAGATGAAGATATGACAGCTATTGTCTCGGATTTTGGAATAGCAAGATTGGTGCATGGTGGCAAGTACGATGATAGTAATGGCAATGATGCTGCATCCTCTTCGTGTATATCAACAACTAACCTGTTGCATGGATCAGTTGGTTATATTGCACCTGGTAAGTTAACTATGCGCAAAATTTCAGTGTAAAATAAGTTTTCTTTGGTTTTACAAAAATGCATCCCTAAACTTCCAAGTCATAGGAGCTCAAGAAAGCAGATTTTGGCAGCACTCTATGCTTCTTCTTCTTCTTCTCCTTCTTCCTTTTTTCTAATAACGAACATCATTCAAAATCGTTTTGAATATAAATAAAGAAAAAAGTTATAGTGCAACAATTTAACCTTTCAGAGATCTAATCAACTTGGTATTTTCCTTGAATAAGGAAAGTGCTCGGTTTTTTCACTACAGATATTAAGTTGTCATGAGTAACATTCCTACACATTTTCCTGGTTATATCATTGCAGAATATGGATTGGGAGGACAACCTTCAACGCAAGGAGACGTGTATAGCTTTGGGATTCTACTCTTAGAGATTATTACTGGAAAAAGGCCAACCGACATTACATTTCAAAAGGGTCTCACATTACAAGAATGGGTGAAGAGCTACGCCCCCTTCAACATTGATTCATTAATCTCAAACACATGTACAATGGAATCTAGTCTACTAAACAATGACTCTTTCGACTACAAGACACTCAAAAGAGACGTAATTCTCGAAACGATTGAACTAGGCATTGTATGCACAAACTTGTCACCTGCAATAAGGCCCTCTATGGTAGATGTTGCACAAGAGATTGCCATATTAAAATCAAGTCTTTTGAAGCATAATGCTGATTCTTGATTACTAGATTTATTTTAAATGACCTAAATAAAGAATGTAATGACATATTGTTAAGTTATGGTGGCTCTTGTTCTGTAAAAGTGTAGTGAAATTTATTTTAATTTGAGCGGAAGCGAATTATTTAATCAGGATCTAGTATTGTCTATTTAGATATCAATGGAACTTAAAAAATCAATTATGCAATCTCATAGACACAATAGCAAAAATAAGAGACACAGAAGATTTAACGTGGTTTGGATATGAATATCCTACGTCCACGGAGATCCAATAACTTCTTATATTCCACTGAAGAAGAAGAAAAGTACAAAAGAGAGAAGAATAATGGTGGATGCTTTCACACACTCGCATACCTGTGAAGATGAAATTCCTTCATTTAGATAGGCTTGATAATGAATGGTTGCTTGAAGATTAAGAAAATCAATTTCTTGATTACCCAAATACCTTTTCAAATTGTATGATTTGATTTTAGAACAAATAGATGGCATAATCTTGGTTTTCATATCTTTCCTTTGATTGATTGATTCTCCATGCCTAATCATTTATTTCTTCATATAACAAATGCATTGACTAATTAATTGATTGGTTAATTAATTAGTTTCCTTTCAAAATATCCTCTAATATCTTTCCATATGCAAGCTAAATTAATTGATTGATTGAACCAATTAATCAATTTCTTTCATCCTCAACAAATATTTGAATCATCCAAATTTAACAAAAAGTACTTTATATTTTGCTAATCGTGTTATTTAACATGGTATACATGTTGATCAGTAAATAGTATTCAATTGTCAACTTTGAAAACAAACTGTACAGGTTGTAACCCTTGAGCCTTTTTTATAAATCCCTTCCAGGTATATTCATGATCTCCATTCAGTAACTCAAAATCCTTGCCTATATTGTATACCATGATCTCAACATAAAAAGCTACACCTTCGTTGAAACAATAGTTGACGTGTTTTTGCTTTGTTTCTAACATGAATCTGAGCTATCAAATTCATTTTGATGCATTCTTGGCACCATGTTATTTAGTATTATTGAAAATGAGAAAGTGTTATACCGTATAACCCTATTTTCCGCATTATTCTTTTGCTTGGTGGGTTACGGGTCTTTGGGCCTTGATGGCCAGCCCACAACTCTATTTGCATTATACAAATATCAGCCGTGTATCACAAAATGTTGTACACTAAAATCATTCAAATAAATCAAAGCATTTGCATCTTTTCAAATCACCAATTCAACATATCTGTGTTTGTTCAATTCTGAATCAAACTTAATCATCAAACTGCTAAAACCTCAGCATGGTATGCCAATTCAACAAACCTAATGGCATTCATCATTCAAAGTTTGTTCATCTCAATTCAAGAAAATCACTAGATTGCATTCATCAATTCAGGAGCAGTTCTGAAACATTTTGCAAAACAGAGATTCTTTCACAAATCAAGAAATCATCAAAACTATTTTCATCATCTGATTTCTTGAAACCCATCAGGTATTATATCATCACTTGGGTTTACATATTTGAATTTTCCTTTAAAACAGGTGTCGTGCCAAGGAATTCAAATTAATTTCTGGTTGCAACAAGTTTTGAAAATAAGCAAATTCTCAAATCAAGAAAATTCAGAAAGAACTCAAATCAGAAATCAAGAAAGCATTCAAAAGCAGAAAGAAAGTTATTGTCGTGCCAAGAACCTGTCAGAAAATTATCATCATCTAGGATCGGCTGCAACTGACCTGTCTCTTCCACTGCTGAAGTTTTCTTGAACCATCATCTCTCTTTTTCTGAATTCTCAAGTCCGTTGTTCTCACTGCTGTATCATCATGGCTGAAGGAGATGACACCTCAGCAACTTCAGAAAATGTTGCCAACTCTCAACAGCAAGTCACTGATGCCACAGAGAAATTGATCAAGACAGTTATTAGCCCACAAAGTCAGTTGATCACCATACATCTTGAAGATGACAATTATCTTCTATGGAAATTGCAAGTTGAAACTACAATGCAAGGATATGGCCTAGAAGGGTTCATTCTTGGCATTTTTTCTCGAATCTAAACACAAAACAAACTGCAGAGAAGTAAATATGCTGAAAAGTAAATCACACACAAAATTTACCCAGCTTCGGCAACCCCTGCCTACTGCTGCATTCCCATATTTCTATTAGAATTAAACAGTCTCCCGCTTACAAACACTCTAACAGACTCGCACACCCTGCTATCGCCTATAGAGTTTTGCAAACTCGCAAACCCTGCTCACTGAACTAATCCTAACTAGACAATCTGACACAACCTAAGTCCTAGGTGGTGATTTACTATGGTTTGGTTCAGAATTCAAATTTAAAAACAAATCAACAACTTAACACCTTAATTTAAAAAATATACCAAAGCCCTATAATTAATTAAAACAAGAAATAGAAACCGGCCCAAACTATTATCACTACTAAAGGAAAATGCGGCCCTTTTTCTTTTATCTGATGTCGGCCCCGATTCCTTCTTTGTTTGAGATAATGGTGACTCGTTCTTCTTTGCGCTCTGAAATTAGGGCTTTGGCTCTCTGCTTCCAAAATTAGGGCTTTCGTGGATATTCGAAGATGCCGACTTTTAATTTCTCGATCGAATGATGATTCTATGTTGTTTGCTTTGTCGATCGACGTCTCTTCGTAGCTTGGCTTCGGCTGCTCCTCGATGATCGAATTCGACTCCTGACTTCGGTATGTAATTTATGCCTTTAGTTTTCTGGATTGAATACTTGAATTCGATGCTTCAAATGCCAGTGATGATTGGGTGCTTTTATAGGGTTCGAAGCCCTTTATTTGCGTTCGTACGAATTCGTTTGAATTTGTCAATACTCCTTTTCTTTGCCGTTCGATTCAGTTTTATTTTGATTGCTTGGTTGAGATGTTTTCTGACCTTTTCAAAAATACGTATATATGTGATTCTTGGTTGACACGGCTTTGATTTTAATCTCGTGATGACCACGGCTTTGGATATTTCCACAATTTTGAGATTTGAATTGTTGATTTCATTCTGGAATTTGTTTTCGTTTCTATAGCAGGAAATTTGGAATTTATTCCTTGGTCCATAAATGCATTCGAATTCTTTGCTCAAATATGGAAATAAAATCTTTTCCGTATATTTTGCATTGCCAGGATTTGTTTGTCATATTTGATTTCTTGACCAAATCTTCTGATTTGTTTTGATGCTCGAGAAAAATCTTTCCAAGTATATGCTCCTGTACATGTGGCTTTCTATGTTGACATTGGCACTTGATATTACTTCGGCTTTGACCAATTTTGACTTTGATAATGAAAAGAATAAATATTGGTCTTGTTTACTTTTTCCATGCTATTCACTGTCTCTGGTAGTACTTTCGACCTTGTTCGATCCACTAGTGTAGTTGTTGTTTTCTCTGTGACCTTGCTTTGTTCACGGCGTCTAATTTGAACTTGCAATCTTTCTGACTTGGTTAATTTGTATAATTCTGTTGCCTTGACGTCTTCGATTTTGAACTGTTTATATATGTACATCTGTGTCATCACTATAATCTTGTTGTATCTGAAACTTGTAATTCTGCAACTTGGTTGTAGTTGAGTTTGAGCCATTTGTTACTGTAACCATGTGTGTACATACAGTCTGGTGGCATGGTCATCTCTGTTTTGCTCGAGTCTTGATTCTATGTGCTAATCACTAGAGTCAGTGGTTCTTCAATTCCTTCTGGCTTAGCACTCGAGTCTGTTGTGTATATGAGCAATTTGTCTCTGTTGCATGCATTGCTGTTGGGTTGCTTTGGGATTGAACTTGAGCTTGTATTTGGCTTGATGGTAGTTACTGGATTCATGTTGTTGGTGGTCTGATCTATGATGTTGAGGCTGCTGTGTTCATGTGGTGCAGTTTTGGGTTTCCAGTTGAACTTGGTTCATGTAAGACTTGAAGTCTAGTTCCTTTTGTAGCATTGAGTTGCACTGCACTTGAGTCTTGTCTCCATTTGCTTGATGTCTTTGATTGGTTCTGGTCTTGCTACTTTGAGTTTGGTTTGGCTTGTGTACTTCACTGCTATATGTGCACTGTGCTTGTTGACATGTCTGGTGCACCACTTCATATGTGCACTCGTTTACATTTGCCTGGACTTGACTGTTGCATTGCTCCATTGTATTCATGTAGTCTGGTCTGGTCATCGTGTAGTTGTATATATACATGTCTCTGATTTGATGTACTTGAGTCACTTGTGCATTTTCAAATTTCTGTTTCAATTTGGTCTGGTTAAACTTGAGACTGTAGCATTCATGTGTACATTACTTGTTTCACTGATGGTCTTTGCTTTTGGTTTCACTTGTGTTGAATCCAGCTTGCAGCTCGGATTTGACCTTGTGCTGAAAATTGTGACATTGTTTTATTGCACTTGAGTTGAACCCGACTTTTGGTTTGGGTTTGACCTGTGCATGTGTTGTGACTCTATTTGTGTTGCACTTGAGTTGAACCCGGCTTTTCTTTTGGGTTTGACCTGTGCTCACCTGTCCCTGTAACATTATCAAGTGTACATTTCGGTGTGCATGGCCTTGTGGCATGTACAGTGATGCACTATGCATGTCACAATGTTCGTGTGTGATGAATTCGAATATAAATGATGACGAACAACCCAAATAACTGAGGCAAATATTATTTTCAAAATTCATATTTTGTTGTATACTGCAAAAACATTTTATTTTCAATTTTACTGTGTCAATGTATATTTCTGCAGATTTCTCAGATGCTGGATTCACATTGGAATGAAGTTGAAGATAAATACGAGTGTGAGTGATATGTAGTGAGGAACTGATGTAACTATGAAAATGTGATGTAATTGTATTGTGACTGAAATTGTATAGTTATAGTGAGAGCTTGAAATTGTACTATCAAAATTGTAATAAATATTTGTTTGAATAAAATATTCGTTTGAATTCCAATTCTGTGTTATTTATTTTATTCAGCAAATATTTATTTTATCTGTGAAAAATAAAATAGTACAATATCAAATACATTTAAATGAATGTATATATGTTTATTATCATCAAACAAAAATCATATACACGCATATTTAACACTTCTAACTTTGGTTGAAATCTTCTTTGGTTAAAAAGCGGGTTAACACCCTGTCAAAATTTGCAAGAACTAGCAATGGTCAGGACGAAGCACCCGAACATATCAGACAAAGCTGCAATGACACGGTGAGTGGTAATGTGGCCAGAAGGGGAGGGAGTGGACATAAAAGGTAATTATTTGATAATGGTGATTTCATGTCGAAGAAAGTAATTGAATAGTTTTTCATTCTATGAAATTTATTATTTGTTTAACATGTATCGATTTTTTTATACTTTAACCGTTGTCCATAAGTGCAAAGTGGATGAGTAATTGTCGAATTTTTTAGAAAATTATTGGTTATGTTCATTCGATACCTTTATGTCATTTTGTTAACTGTGTGTAATTTTTTGTTAATAACATTATTTCGATTGGTCATTGTCGAAATATTTTTAGTTTTGTAGCACATGTTGCCGTATAGTTTATATTCGTAAGTTTGTTGTCGAGACACGTTAGGTATTTGTGAAGTTTATTTAGTATACATGTTTTTCGATTGCCTTTTGTTGAAGATTTATTGTTTTTCTATAAATAATACTGCTGCAATTGGCTATAGTCGAAGTAGGTTAAGTGCTTCAATATATTGTTGCCATAAACTTCATATTTGATTGTATGTTGTTGATATAGGTTAGGTTATCTTGTTGCGATAGGATACTATAAAAAAGGTTTCTGTTTTCTGATATCATGTTGCCTTAAAATTTATTTTCGACTATGGATTGTCTAAATAGGTTTGATTATTCATTTGGTTTTGGTAGTACACATGTTATTTGACAGGATTTTGTTAATTTTTTAATAATTTGTTGTAAATTTATTTAATTTCTATTACTGATTCAAAATGTATCATTTACAGTAAATATTCGTCGAGCATCGCAAGTAAAACGGTGGATAGAGAAGAAAGATTACGACCTATGGGGTAGAACCGAAGGAAAAAAGCAGTAGAAAGAAACAAAGCTCTTAGTGAGCGGTAGAAAGTTGTACCTTCACAAGATGCTCCAGAAGGTAGCAAAGAAGATGATAAAAAGCGAGACATAATGGTGAAGAAAGTGGTGATGTTGAGAGTAGTGGTGCAACTGAAAGTAATGGCAAGGAAAGTGGAGATTGTGAGAGTAGTGGTGAGGAGGATAGTAGTCATAAATGTTAGTGAAAATGAAGTAGTGGCTCATGAGAGTGGAAAAGATGTTCATAAAGGAGAAAAGGTTTGGACTGGATATAGAGGAAAAGACACTGTGGAGGAATTAGACGAATCAAAAGAATCGGAAGAGAATGTTGACGAAGAAAGAAAAATGAGACATGTGAAGATGAAGAGGTTGCTCCTTTGAAGAGGAAAGGAAAAAGTAGAAAAGAAAAGCATCCATTTAAGATTTTGAAAGTAAGGAGCAACCACCGCTACATGTTGTCTACAAAGATCATGTAGCTAGTCATATTTGGCCTTCTACGGTAAGTTCATAATTCAGGCAAATTTATATAGTTTAATGCATTATAAAAATTATTATTATTATTAAGTTTCGTTATGATGTTGTAGGTACCTAGAGCGAGGATTATAAAGCTATGTAAACTCATAAACTTTGGATTTTGGAAGAGGGATATAAAATTTTTTAGGGATGCAATTGCTTCTTCTGGCCACATAAGCATGACCCATAAGTGATTAAAAAAATTGATGGAGAGGATAATTATGTTTTCCACTTATAACCACAAGTTCTCATTTGGCATCAGAATGACAAGTTGAATTTAAATTAAACGAACAACCACACTTCCTACTTCTGCTTCGACCCTTTTTTTGATTTGTTTTAGGAACATGATCATTTGCTTTATGACTACAATATTCACCACCACATTCACACGTTAATATCATCCATGATCGCTTTGAACCTATGTTTATGTTTCGAAGTCGGATTCTTCTAATAACAACTATGAAATTGACGGTCCTCCCACGTTCAATGCACCGATTTCATATTTGTTCTTTTGAATCAAATAACTACAACAAGTAAATAATTTGTCAAATAAAAAGGTATATCAACATCATAATAAAATACAGTTGGACTTTACAAATGTACTTTATCAGTTGTAAACAATGGAGTTAAATATGGACATTCTGCATTATCATTGTTCGATGTGTTAGAATTATCAACCTCTTCATCAAAAACTTTATCCTTTATGTCATTCCGGGCATCCGATTTGATTTCCTCCTCCTCAAGTGTGGATTGTTTGTTTACTTGAGAAATTTTACAAAATGGTCGCATAATTCGATAAGGTTGCACCATGAAAATTCAACAAAAACGATGACATTATGTTGAATAAAAATTAAGCGATAATATGTTATCGAAAATTTATTTTATTTCGACATGTTTTTATAGAATTATGTTATTCTCTTGGAATTTTTTATTTCGATGACATCTTGCTGACTACACACAATAAACTCGACGACGATCAACCGAAAACCCTTTTTCCTATGACTTCCGATAGACACATGCGGTAAACCTAAATACCGACTCTACTAAAATAATTCGACAATCAAAAGTCATTTTTGCTATAAAATGTCAGACGATAGGTAAAAATCGAATAACCCTAAAAAGTATTCATCGATTGACTTACGTCGTTGTCATGTCCCCTGTCTGGAGACCCGAAGCTAAGCGTTACAGATGCTGCAGTCATCTATAGTATTAACTTCCGATGACCAAATACGGCAATGTTAATGGTATTCCTAATATCAGAATCACATGAATATGAAACAAAATCACAGATTTCAAAAATAACTTTTCTTATTTCATTTCACAAAACATGTTCCATATTCAAATTACATAATCCCATAATGTTTCCTAGGCATTGATCAAATATAATTATTACAAATACGCCAAGAGCAACATATGAAGATGTCCCCTTGGATGATCAGAGAATGCTAGACTAACCGTCTTGATACACACAGCGGAATTTTAAAACAAAATCTCTTTAAATAACTAAAAATATGCCTCCTACACATCTTCGGAAGCTTTATTCATCCACCTACTAAAACCTGAAAACCTCAACCCTCAGCCTACTCAAATCAATTTTTGAGCACTCGAGAGTTTAGGGGGAAAGCATAAACTTCGAGTCAAACATAAAGCCTGGTGTGAATAATACTATACATCTCTGTTATCTGATATTAAGTGAAACCACACCGCTTAGCGGAACGGGTTTTCCCTCACTAATATCCTTTTAAAACATATCGTTTACAAATTATAATCCTGTAATCAAAACTGGTTAAATCTGTAAAGCAATGTCATACACACACACACACATCTGTTTTCGAATGGACTATTTGTCCAAACACTGTAGTTTTGTTTGGCTAGCTACTAACCCTGTGGCTCCAGTTAGGAATAACTATGCTAAGTTGAGCAAAGACTACACCGGTCTGGGTGGAAAGCCGCTTACTGGAACGATGGATGCTGTTGAAGTTGAGAATTGGCTATTGCACTGTGAGAGGATCTTTAATGATCTAGGATTGGATGATGGGCAAAAGAGGAGGCTGTTCTTTAGGCAGTTGCAAAGGGCAGCGCGTCACTGGTGGAATAGTGTGACTACTGGAGTTCTGGAGGAAGAATTGACGTGGGCTGATTTCATAAGGAGGTTTGAGCAGAGGTTTTTATATGAGGTTGCTAAGTCGGTGTTGATGAGGAATTTCATGGATCTAGTTCTGGGAGAGATGTCAGTAATTGAGTATGCTGCTATGTTTGATGAGCTGTCTCTATATGGATATTCCACTATAGACACTGACCTCAGAAGGAATGAGAGGTTCATTAGAGGACTGAGACCTAAGCTTGCTAGAATG
This sequence comes from Allium fistulosum, assembly GCA_030737815.1. Classification (NCBI taxonomy): domain Eukaryota; kingdom Viridiplantae; phylum Streptophyta; class Magnoliopsida; order Asparagales; family Amaryllidaceae; genus Allium; species Allium fistulosum. The sequence continues at coordinate 943,942,859 of CM060908.1, forward strand.
ACCATGACCCATATCCGAGAACCTAGTAATGTGGTGGTGGAGATGGCCATTCACCATGAAGAGATGTTGGCTGGTTGTGCTAGAGAGAAGCCAGTTGAATCCCAGGGTCCTTAGGGAAAGAAGAGGAAATTCTTTAAGAAGAAGGGAGCCTTGAAAGGGGATGCTACCAAGAAGGCAAAGGTTGATCTAGCGTGCTTCAAGTGTGACAAGAAGGGTCATTATGCCCATGAGTGACGGTCAGGCAAGGGGAAGAAGGCTGCAGATAAGAAGAATGTGAAGTGCTTCAACTGTGATCAAGTTGGGCATTACAAGGACCAGTGTCCAGAGCCAGTCAGAGCGGACAAGGGGAAGGTCTTTGCTGTTGGATCGTCGGCTAAGACTACTGCATCTGGTAAAGGAAAGACTATGATGGAAGGTATGTTTTTGATTCAAAGTATACTAGTTAGGATACTATTTGATATCGGTGCATCACATTCATTTATATCATAGTATTTGGTTGATAGGTTATGCTTAGAACCCACATACCTTGTTACTTCCTTAAGGGTTGAGAATCCAATAGGAGGGTATGAAACTCTAGGGATGAGATGTGACCAATTAGAACTTGACTTGTTAGGTCATATGTTTGAATGCAGTCTGTATGTTTTCGATTTCATAGATTTCGGAATCATTTTGGGTATGGATTGGTTGAGAAGGTATAAGGCCAGGATATTTTGCCAGGAGGAGAGATATCATTGAGACACCCAGATAGTCATAACCGAATTATATTCTCAGTAGAGAATTATGACCGGAGTAGTTGTGCTTTGTTAATTGCAATGGTAGTGGGAGAAGAGCTAAGTCAGGTTTGAGTAGCAAAAGAGTTTGTAGATGTCTTTGAGCCAGTCACAGGACTACCACTAGAACGAGCTGTTGAGTTTCGAATAGACCTTGTGCCAGGAGCTGAACCTGTGAGTAGAACACCTAGTAGAATGACACCTACTGAGATGAAGGAATTGAAGGTGCAGCTAGTGGATCTAGAAGGAAGGAATTTTATTAGACTAAGTAGTTCGCCTTAGGGAGCGGCCGAGGTTTTTGTGAAGAAACCAGATAGGTCGTTGAGAATGTGTATTGACTATCGTAAGCTGAATGAAAGGATAATAAAGAATAAGTATCCTTTGCCGAGAATTGATGATCTATTTGATCAGTTGAGTGGAGCCAGAGTGTTTTCCCAGTTGGATTTGGCGACAGGCTTCCATTAGTTAAGAGTGGCAGAGAACAGTATTCCTTTGACAACATTTCAAACTAGATACGGTTCTTACGAGTGGTTGTAATGTCATTCGGGTTGACGAATGCACCTGCTTTCTTTGTGGATTTGATGAACCGAGTCTTCTGAGAGTATTTGGATAGATTCATGTTGGTGTTTATAGATGACATTTTGGTATACTCTAAAGATGAAAGTGAGCATGAAGATCATCTTAGAGTTATGCTTGAGATGCTGAGGCGGAATCAGCTAAAGTTGAAGTTTTTCAAGTGTCATTTTTGGATTTGGTCACGTGGTTTCAGAGAAAGGATTGTCGGTTGATGCAGATAAGATCGAAGCTGTTAATAATTGGAAGAGACCAGAGATGGTGACCGAGATCGAAAGTTTTTTTGGACTTGCTGGCTATTACCGGAGATCCATCAAGGATTTCTCGTGGATAACAGCGCCTTTGACTAAGCTTACCAGGAAGGAGGTGAAGTTTGTTTGGTCCGACAAATGTGAGGAAGCATTCCTTAAGTTAAAGCATTTGTTGACCAATGCACCAGTGTTAATAATTCCAGACGGAAACCAAGGGTTGGTGGTGTATACTGACGCATGTGGAACTGGATTGGGAGCTGTGTTGATGCAAAAGGGTAAAGTGATTACCTATGCTTCATGAAAGCTTAGACCGCATGAGGTGAGATTTCTTACTCGTGATTTAGAGTTGGCCGCGGTGATCTTCGCATTGAATATTTGAAGGCATTATCTCTTAGGAGAGAGATTTGAGCTATACACGGATCATAAGTCTTTAAGGTACTTATTCTCTCAGAAGGAGTTGAATATGAGATAGCAGAGGTGGTTGGAGTTTTTGGCTGCTTATGATTTTGGTATAGAGTATACACCAGGTAAAGGTAATAAAGTAGCGGATGCTCTTAGCAGAAGACACCAGAATGTGGTGTTGGCTATGTTGGCTAAATGGAAGGACCTAGAAGCTTTGGCCAGTTGTGGTGTGCAGTTAAGATCGACTGCTAGTTCTAGTCAGAGTACTACCATGTTGTCATGTTTAGAAGTTCAACCAGTGTTGATCGAAAGAATCGCTTCTAAGTAGAAGGAGGATCCACTATTAGCCGAGAGGATTAGAAAGCTTGAGGTTGGAACTAAGGTCGATGATTTGAAACATTTTAGTCTTGACCAAAGAGGATGGTTGAGAAAGAAGGGGCAATTATGTGTTCTAGATGTTGAGAACTTGAGAGGAGAAATTCTTGGAGAATGTCATCGATCCAAGTTTACGATTCATCCTGGAGGGACCAAGATGTATCAGGATATGAAGAGGAGCTTCTATTAGGAAGGCATGAAGAGGGATGTTGGCTTGTGGGTTAGGCAGGGTGCAAATTGTCAACAAGTGAAGGTCGAACATCAGAAGCTGAGTGGATTGCTTTAGCCTTTAGAGATTCCAGTATGGAAATTGGATTCGATATCCATGGATTTTATAGACGAGTTGCCAAGGTAGAATAAGGGAAATGAAAGCATATGGGTTATAGTGGACGGGTTGACCAAGAGTGCCCAGTTCATTCCAGTCAAGTCAACCAGAACGGCACCTGTATTGGCGAAGTTGTTCATGACGAACATAGTTAGACTACATGGAGTTGCTAGTAGCATAGTCGGTGATAAATAGGCCTGTCAATGGATACCCGAAAAATCCAAAATCCGTACGGATCTGTATCTGAAAAAACGGATATTATCCGATATCCGAAAAGCGGATGCAGATATCCGATATCCGAAAAGAAAATCGAATGCGGATGCGGATATGGGCATATCCGTATCCGAAAAACATCTGTCCGATCCAAAATTCTACGTGTGTTGCCATTTTGTCATTATGTATGTTACTATTTTATCATTTAAATTGATGTAATATCGTGTAAACTTGTTTGATATTATGTGTGTTGCCATTTTGTCATTTGAAAAATTGATTAGTATTGTAGTGTGTGTATTGTCATTTGAGAAAGTGATTATTTTAGTTCAAAAATATTAGTATAATAAAAATCATATTCAATTTCGGATGCGGATATTTCGGATATTTTCGAATATCCGGAAATATCCGCTTTTTATTTTCGGATGCAGATATTTTCGGATATCCGAAAAATATCCACGGATGCGGATACAAATGTTAATTCTCAGATATTCGCGGATATCGAATGCAGATTCGGATGCGGATTTAAATTTTTGGATGCGGATGCAGATACAGCCATATCCGGTCTGTTTGCATCCGTTGACAGCCCCCGACAGAGATACTTTATTCACTAGCGAATTCTGGAAGAGTCTACAGGATGTGTTAGGCACTAAGCTCAAGTTGATTACTACATATCACCCTTAGACAGATGGGCAAACAAAGAGAGTCGATAAGGTACTCGAAGATTTGTTGAGACCTTGTGTATTGGATTTTGGTGGATCTTGGGAAGATCACCTACATTTGATTGAGTTTTCCTATAATAATAGTTATCAGACTAGTATAGGAATGGCGCCTTTTGAAGCTTTGTATGGAAGGCCATGCAAATCACCAGTATGTTGATTGGAGACTGGAGACATATTGGTTTTAGGTCCAGATTTGGTTAGGGAGGCACCGGAAAAGATTGAGTTTATTCGAGAACGGATGAAGGAAGCTCAATCCAGACAGAAGAGTTACGTAGATAAAAGGCGTAAAGACCTAGAGTTCTCAGTTGGAGACAGGGTTTTCATTAAGGTATCACCGATGAAGGGTGTGGTACGGTTTGGAAAGTCGGAGAAGCTGGCCTTGAGATATGTTGGTCCATTCCAGATTATAGAAAGGATTGGGAAGCTCGCATACAAAGTAGAGTTGCCGAGCAGTATGGTAGGTGTCCATAATGTATTTCATGTGTCTCATCTTCGCATGTATGTGCATGATCCAGAGGCTACTATTCCTACAGGGTTGGAAGATCTAGTAGTAGATCCTAATTTGACTTTTGCTAGACAATCGGTTCGGGTAGTAGCGAGAAATGAGAAAAGACTGAGGAACAAGACAGTCAATTTGGTGAAAGTTCAGTGGTGCGACAACGAGAAGGACTGTACTTGGGAGACAGAGGACAGGATTCAAGACACGTATCCTGGTCTACTTTGAGGGTATGTCTATATTAGATTTATATAGATAATTTCTAATCAAGTAGACTAGTATGGTTGTTAGAAGTCGTTACAGATGATTGCTATGTTTAGTATTGGGTCCCTACTGAATTTGGAGGACGAAATTATTTAAGAAGGGGTGCCTGTAACACCCCTAATTTTTGATAACATTATTCAGGAGATTTAATTAGATAAATTAAATAGAATAATGTAAATGTTAAGTGGTAAGGGGGTTGAGAATTGAACAAATCTAATTAAGGTCGTGCTTAATAAAAATAATTAAATGGGATTAAGAATGGTTTTAGGTTAATTAATCTACATAAGGGTATATTAGGAATTTGCCGCACATAACCCTTACCCTTATATATTCTCATTCCTACCATTTTATTTCCCATTCACGTCATTTTGAAAATGCAAACAAAAAACTTAAAGAGGAGCCGGCCATTAAGAAAAGAGGAATTCAATTAAAAGCTAGAGATTCAAGCTTAGGGGAAATCAATCTCAATCCAATCTCCTTATCTAAATCAAGGTGAATAATAATTCCATCTCTATTTTGTTTTGTAAACATATGTTTTCGGATTTAAGGGTAAATTCGTTTTTATGGTGAATTGGATGATGATATGCTTGAATATTAATTTGTTTAATTTAAACAAGATTGTTTAAATGGAAATATACATGGTTTTCGGAAGAAACCAATTTATGATGATGTTTAAATGCCATGGAAATTTTTTATGTTATATAAAACATGATTTTGGAGTTGGGTTTTAATTTTGATGATTTTCTAAGCTATGGAAAGATTGGTATGAATTTTCAAAGGAAAATATGGTTATTTGGGTTTATAAATTTATTTCGGAAAATATATTGAGAATTTGGGTCTGAAATTTTGATATGTTAAATAGCATGATTAAATTGAATTTCTAAAAATTTTAAGGATTTTTCCAAAGTAATTTGCTATGCAAATTAAATTATTTTAAAAGAGGTACTTCTTTGCAATATTGGTTTTGCTTAATGAAATGGCTTATTTGATTAACTTAACCATGGTTTAGATCTAAAATTAGTGGCAGTTATTTTAGTAGAGAATTTGAAAATTTAAGGCAGCTAATCTTCTGTTTACACGTGGCAGGTTAGCTAGAAAAGGGTTTGCTTTAATTAGTATTAAAACAGGTTTACCCAGAAAAGTTGGTTTCGCCTACTTTAGGAGTACCTTTCGACTCAAAGCTTCTGCCTTCAACCCAGTCGATACCTACTAAGTCGAAACCAATACACAAGGTATCATAAAGATGGTACGCAGTGGATTGGAGAAAGGCGGAAGGCTAGGTGTCGAAAGCATGGTTTCGAAGGGGTCAATACCTTAGTTTGTTTTAAAAAGAGAAGTGTCTGCCTTTGTTTTATTTAAGCCTTCGAAGGAGTCGAAGCATATGTTTTCGAAAGAGGTTTTTAAAAGCTTTCGCAGGGGTTGCCATCAACTTATGTTTGCTTTTGAATGGGTTCCTTTACTTATGAAATAATGCTTTTGAAAGAAGGGGTTCCGACCTAGTCGAAGCCCTGCTGTCGTTCTTTAGCCTTTCGATGGTATTGAAGGAATCAATGCTTTCAAAAGGTAGTGTTTGTTTTTGAAGATGTTTTAAGCCTCTTCCTAAATGCTTTCGAAAGGGCCCAAGGGTTTCGAAGGCAATGGCTTCGAAAGGGGTTTCGATGTTATCCTTCGATGTTTTGGTTTAAATGATTTGAAGCTTTCGAAAGGGATGGTGTCGACGCCATCATGTTTTCCCCAATATTTTTATATGATAAAGGATGGTTTTGAAAGAGATACTTTCATCTATATTCACTTTGATCCAAATAATATTTTAAGTATAAACCCAATGGTTTCGAAAGAGGGACTTTCAATGCTTTTAGAAGGGTTACTTCCAATGGTTTCGAAAGGGGGACTTTCATTGGTTTCGGAAAGGTTACTTCCAATGGTTGCAAAAGGGGGACTTTCAATGGTTTTGGAAGGGTTACTTCCAATGGTTTCAAAAAGGGGACTTTCAATTGGTTTCGAAGCTATGCTTCTAAATGATTAAGTGTTAATGCTTTAATACATTCGAAAGAAAGTTTTAAAGTGTTCGAAAGGCAGGGGCCTAATGTTTTGAAAATAGATTGTTATGCTTTCGAAGGAGGGTATCCAATGAGGTCGAAAGCAAGGTTTCGAAGGTTTAGAAAGGCTTTGTAACCCAAACTCATTTTTAGAGGAAAAACCCATGGCTGAATTAAAGGAGTTTTAAAATGATTTTTAAGAAGAAGCTTTCCTTGATAAAATTATAGGTTAAAGGGATTAACCATGTTTTATATGAAAGTATTTCAAGGACATTAAACCCACAAGAGTGGTATTGTTTTGTAATTATGTTTGCTTCTTCAAATATAAGTATATTCACATTATAATGGACCCATAACTGCATTTTAGGGATAAAAGGTAGGAGAACGAGCTAGGTTGACCCAGTAGTGAATATAAATTGATTAAACTCCTAGATGAGTAGAATTGCATCCAAGAGGTCAGCAAGACCAGAATATAGGATGCATAAATATGGAAGTTGTCAGGGAGACAGGTTCATAGTGCACCCATGAAAACTATGATTAGGAAGTTATTGGAGTAACCAATAGGTTCATAGTGATCTCATGAAAGCTATGTTATAAAGAGTGGTTGGCAGGGGCCAATTGGTTTGTAGTGCACCTATGAAAACTATATCCGGATTAAGTTATTGACAGTTGTCAATAAGTTCCTAGTCAACCCATGAAAACGAGGATAAGAGAGAAGTTATTGAAGTAACCAATAGGTTCAGGGGAACCCATGAATCAATTAAACCCATAGGAGTGATAGTGTTAAGTTAATTAGTAGGGGCCAATAGGTTCATAGTGCACCCATTAAAAATATGAAATAGAATAGGGAGTCCAGAATTTAAATACAGGTTATTAGTAAGCGCATGAAAACTAATAGGTTAATAGTAACCCTAGAAACTATAAATATGACAAGGATTCAATTAAACAGAGAATGGGAAATCCAAAATGTTTTAACTTGTTTGCATATCATCATAATATTTTGAAATGACTATGTTTTAACCATTGTGGATGTAGGAGCATAGTATATGGTTTTATAAAAGTTTTAGGATACCAGTGAGGGGAAAACCCGTTCCGCTAAGCGGCGTGGTCTCACTAGATATCTAAATGATTTGAGATGGTAGATTATTATTCATACCAGGCTTTATGTATGACTCAAAGTTTATGTTTTCCCCTTAAACTCTCCGGTACTTAATTGATTTTGAGTAGTTTGAGAGTTGAGGTTTTCGGGTACCTCTTTTGACGAATAAGCTTCCAGAGATGTGCATGAGGCATGATGGCTATATAGAGTTCTCTTTTATTTCGATTCTGTCGTGTTGTTGTAATGGAAAAGTTGTTATATTGCCTGTATATACTCTGATCATCTCTAAGGGGGCATCTTCATATGTCGCTCTTGGCACATGTTGTAATAAATATATTTCTCTGAACGTGGTTGACGATTATGGGATTATGTAATGAATTGGAAATGTTTTGAAATGGAATGTGATTTTTGTTTGATGTTTTAAATTTTTTCCATATTCATGTGTTTCTGTGTATCAATGAATCTAACACCGCCATATTTGGTAGCCGAGGATTAATAACTATGGATGACTACAGCATCCGTAGCCATTAATTTTAGGCCTCCAAGTAGGAGGATGTTACACGAACATAAACATATTTGCAATTGGAAGTGTAACAATAAATCACAGTGCACATAAACAAGCTCAGGCAAAACAACAAGTGTTGAAGCAAGTATAAGAACATTCACACATATATATATACATACATATGTATGTATATACATGAAAATGCACACTTTCACATCCAACAACATGTAGGGATGAACCAAGACAACATAACAAGAAATCACAATGCAAAAGCAACATGGACCATCATCACATAATAATAAGTCCAGGTAGTTCAAGTCCAGGCAGCTCAAGTTCGAGATCAAAGTGCAGCCATATAAGATTTGAGCCATCAAAGTGCACAAACAAGGCATCACTGGTGTGAACTGCATTAATAAGGTAGTGTTGTGCACTGCCTTGTCAAGACAGTGCACTGCCTTGTAACAAATTGAACAGCAAGTGTGAGGCAAGACCAGCAAACCAGAAATAAAGACACACACAGGAGTACAAGTGTAGATAAACAAACATGGGCAAGCAAACATGCACCAAAGCTTCACATATAGCTATGCAGAAAAACAAGAAATGGTGTGACACATATATACATACATATGTATATATGTATGTATGTATGTATGTATGTATGTATGTATATAAAGTGCAGCCATCATGAATTACATAGTTCAAGTGCAAGTGTGCATAAGTTTATGCAAGTGGAAAAGCAGTTCAGAAATTATCAGAAAACTCAAACAAAATCAGCCGAAAATAAAATCAGTCAGAAACAAAACCAAACGAACTTAACTTAACAAAACAAGGCAGTGCCACAAACATTCACACATACATATATATATATATATATGTATGTATGTACATGGAAGTTCAAAACAAGGCAGCATATCAATGGCAACACATTGCAATCAGTTCAAGTGCAAGAAGCAATCAGACTTGGAGTTCAAGAAGTAATCAATTCAACAAGGCTAAAACATAGAAAACATATATACATACATCTGTATGCATGTATATACATGGATGAACCAAGATAACTATGATTGCAATTTTAGTTGAACAAATAAATATGAACCAAGGAAAATCGAATTTAGACAGCAAACAAATCAAACAACAGCAACATAAGCATCAAAGCAAGGTCAAGAACCAACTAAACCGCCTCAAACATCAACTAAGCAAGAAATAAAACATTGGCACATGCACTAAACAAAAGTTCAACGAAAACAAAAGGCACAGTCGGTAGAAATATGCAAACCAAAATCTCAAAATGAAAATATAGGTTTCAATCCCTATAAATTTCATCTGAAATCATCACTGTCAAATAGTGAGCACAAAGCATAAAATCAGAGAGTCCATACCAAATTTCAGATCAATCTTGCTTGAGAAAGAAGCTACCAAAGAGGTTTCTCATCCAAAGAATCAAGCACACAATCAAAAGCTACCAAAGAGGTTTCTCATTCAGAGAATCAAGCACGCAATCAATCGACGAAGAGGAGCTAGGGCGAGATTAGGGTTTAATCAATCATCGTAATCAAATTGAGAGACGGTTTGAAATCAATCGATGCAACCAATTTCAGACAAGCAATGAATAGGATTTCATCATTTGATTCTCTAATTTGAGAGGCAGGGGTAAAAGGGGGGATAATGAATGAATACAGGGGGGAAACAAAAATAAAAAGGCGGTCATGAAATAATTAAGAGAAAAAAGATGGAGCCAAAAATAAAAAATTTGGTAGCTAAAATCAGATGACAAATAAATGTTGTCTTAATGACGAGTATGTCTATAGAGATTTCATGGGCTATTCAGACAGCAGATGAAAGATTTCAAGGGCTCTTCAAACAACAGATGGTTTTTATGTATTGTGTGAAAAAATAGGATAACAGAAAATCTACCTTATGTTATGTGATCACTATTGTCTGATTCACTTTATGGCATAATGAGTGATTTTGATTGATATGTCTTATTATGATTATTTGGTTTTAGGCATATTTCTATTATGGCTTATTTTATTATTAAGCCATATATTTATGATGATGGATTTATGAAATGGTGATTTTGATTGATATGCCTTATTATGATTATTTGGTTTGAGGCATATTTCTGTTATGGCTTATTTTATTGTTAAGTTATATATTTATGATATCGGTATCTCACATGTTTATTAGATATAACCTGACCCGTTTATTATTATAATACTCTAGTCAGGCCGAGACTCTACAGGTACAGGGACTCGCTGACTTATGTATTTAGTGCTAGCACTAGGGTAGACTATTTTGATTATTTCGGTTTACTCCATTATTGTATACATATGTACATTTAGGATGATGGGTCATGTATATTATTTAATAGTTCACTTATATCTTATATAATATTATGGATGTGATGTATATATATTTATGTAGGTCTAGTACTGATATTTTGTAAACTCACATTTTATTATGTTATATGATATATATTATGTCGCTGTGGTCTGTGACTCTGATCCTGATTTATTTATATTATACATTATTCCGAATATTTTAAATCGGTGTGTTTATTACTTTATATTAATACTGTATATGTCAAATTTTCAGTTCAGATCCTCCTATTGATAAAAAAAAGACATGTCAATGTTAGTTCGAAGACATATTCACATTCGATCGCCCTTAACCTGCTGAATTGTCCGTGTTATTAGACGACATAACTTGTAATGTTCTTTAATAATATGCGTATAGCGGTGGGGTCGTTACAGCTTGTTATCAAAGCTGTATTCAGAACATTATAGAATATAAATGACACACAGTCGAGATCTAAACCTAGTGAGAACAAGAGTCCCGTCCCTTGGGTGTGTAGGATAGAACTTAGAATTTATTCCTATTTAGGATAAAAATATAAATGATTGTTGGGAATAATCATCGGGATGTATTTGTAAAAAAATTGAAGTGCTTTACAAATTATTGTTACGAAAATGATTCTAAATTTGGAACTCACCTCTATAAAGAATGAGATTTAATGGGTAGCATAAATGAGACCTTAGATGGCTTAGAATCAAATATTGTTATGTCCTGATCTGTTAGTGATCAGAGTGCGCAGTGGAAGCTGGAAGATGGCTTTCCGCTGAAGGCGATTGTTTGATTAAAATGTATGTTGTTTGCACCATTTTTGTTTAGCTTGGTTTTAAATATGAAATTGAATAAGAAGTTCACTCAAAGAATTTATAAACCCAATTGATTTTGGACGAATCCAATTATTAATAAATGCCAGCGGTTTCTCCAAAATAGAACCGTTGGGAGATAATAAAAAAATGTTTAAGCGATTAATAGTTATAATATATAGAATGATAAATTATATATACTAATTAAATTTTGAATTGGAAAATATACTTAATAAATATAATAAGATATAATAAAAATTGAATGGTTGCTTGTTGTTGTGAAAATATGGAGTGATGTATTATTTTGATTACAGATGGTTAATAAATGAATGTGTATATGGGTAACATTTTAAGTTAGTATTTTTATGTAAGCAAGCAAATGATTTTGAGAAAGTGTGAATATTATTTTCTAAAGCGGTTGAAAAGAATTTTAATGGTATATTTTGCGTTAATTTGTCCGTTGAGTGTTTTAAGAATTTTGGCCGATGCGTTTGACCAACGTTATCAATAGAGATTCTTAAACACTATAACGAGACATTTCGACACAATAGTTTGAAAATAATAATATATTTTGGAAAAGAAAACGACGTTTTGAAAATAATATAAGGCATGGAAAAATAACAATAATAATAAATACAATGTTTGGAATATATATATGTTGGCATCAAAAAAGGCCACCAACACCCAGTTATGTGAAAGCACCAATATCCAGTCATAGATCTCAGATAATATAATGTAGAGAATATAATTGAAGAATAATAAAATTAAAACAGAAAGCAAGTAAAGAGAGACACAGATTTATAGTGGTTCGGCTAACTCCGGCCTACGTCCACTACAAAGATTTTCCTTTTATTCGTTTATGCTGCTGTTATACTTACAAATCCATGAAATCCTAGAATAAAAATGGCAAAGTATAGCCTAGGTAAAAGATAGAATGAAGCAAAAAGAAGATCGCTTTGCTGATGCCATACCTGATGTATTTACAGAGTAAGCCATGTACGGATAGGGCTGAAATTTCGCTAGAAGAACCTCCAGGCCCAAACAACCCGATCCAAGAAAATTGGGACTGATTGCTCCCCATAACAGGGATCAGAGCCGACCCCTATTTTGGTAGAGTTAGGGGTTGTGATCCTTATAGGGTGTTCATCATGTTGTAATATGCTTGTACTCCAAGTTTTATGTTGAGAGCATCTGTAGATTTTGAGTTATTGACCCATCATTGCTGCAAATTCAACGAAACCGATCCTTGAGTAGGGATGAGATCTGATCCCTCTAGAGGGATGAGGGTCGATCCCTCTAGAGGGATGAGGGTCTATCCCTCCAAACTCCTCTTCTTGGGGTGCTATCCCTAGGGTGGACTCCCTAGGGTCCTATCTTCTTCTTCCTAAAGTTTTACTTCAATCCACCTTGTGGTCGTTGAGTTACGGAGTGATCATCATTGAGTTGTGTTGTGTGCATCCTGTTTAATCCGATCCCTTTATTCTGATCCCTCTATTCCGATCCCTTTTTATAGAGTTAATATTCTAATCTGATCCCTCTCCTAAGGGGAGTGCTAGTTCTATACTTAGCCATTTTTTGACAGATGTCCATTCGAATCCATTCAACTATAGTCCATAGTTTCAAATATAATCGATCTCCAATCCTAGTAACCATCTCTCCGGGTTTTCTGCCTTGATAATCATGAAGTCCATTGGGTCAAATCTGCCTGTGTACTGCCTTGCCAAAAAGCAGGTTAACACTTTGCCCTCCAAAACATGCCTTGCGATAGGAATGTGTGTTTTGAATTGCCATAAATCCGAAGTCAATCCATCGATAGCCATATTATCCAATCTAAATCTAATCCATTGCCAATCCAAATCCATGATTCTCCGGATTGCTAGTGAAATCCATGACCATTCCGAGTCCAATTCCGAATCCGCGTTCTCTCTGGATCGCTTTATCCAAATCCGTATCCATCTGAAGCCAAATCCATTGTCGTTCGAGGTTGATATCCAAATCCATGACCTCTCCAGGTCGTTAGCCAAATCTGGGACCGCTTCGGGCCCATATCCAAGTCCGCGACCACTCCGGGTCAATGTCCAAATCCATAGCTGTTCGAAGCTAATATCCAAATCTGCGATCTCTCCAGGTCCTTGCTGAGCACAATCCATGCTTGACGTCCGAGTAAGACGATCCTATCGTAATTAGGTGAAGCGACGTTATTTCCTATACTCCGGTGTTGTGTCCTTAAACATTAATAGTGTCTTGGCCTAATTCATAGGCCGATCGTGCTCTTTTCGGAGACTTGCCGAGCATAATCCATACTTGACGACCTGAGTAGGCCGATCCTATAGCTCTCTGGCGAAGAGACCTACTCCTTGCCAGGCATAATCTATACCTGACGTCCTGTTGGGTTTTATTCTCCGACCTCGAATCTTCGGTCAAGGATTTAATCCATGTACGAGTTCATTCTGTCACTCTCCGGTGAAAGGACTCGCACCTTGCGGTTATCGTCCCATCACTTCGATCGGGACAATAATTGCATCCTGTTTTATTTACCGTAGTAAGGCGGATCATCAATAACCTAATAAATAAGAGTTTGTGCATCCAGAAATCCAAAAAACTAAAAAAGGCATAGGGTGCCTCTCCGTGCATGACGGTTCTTCATCATCTCAAAGCATGCCTAGGAACCATCCTTGATCCCATACATGTGTAAGTGACTTAGCCGCCTTATTATAGAGTTTATTATTATTATTATAGCGAGAGTCCAAGTCCTGAACTTAGCCTTTACTATCAGGATCAGTTGATGACGATCCGTGACCCCGATTCAGGGCCATTTCTGTTTCCATTCGATGCGGACAATGGATGCTCCTGTTCCACCGTCGTTGTTCAATTCCTCACGTACTACGACAGTTTGTCATTCCTGATGTGCTCCTCAATCATATCCTTTAAATGCCTGCATTCATCTGTGGTGTGCCCGTTCAATTTGTGGAACAGGCAGTACTTTCTAGGCATATGCTCATGCTCTATGGGATCCCTCCTTGCCGGTTTACAATAGGGGAGTTGCCCCTTAGTGTCTAGATAAATCCGTTCTAGGCTTTCTGTCAAATCCGAGTAGGAGGAGAACTTTGGCTCCCACTATATCCATCGCCTTTACGTCCCATCATATCCATCATCTAGTTTTTGTTTGCCATATCATTCTTATTTGCATCTCTTGATGATCCTCCGCTTTGCACAGCGTTCACCTATGGTTTATCGGCTCATGCGTCTTCCTACCGCAGGAATCTTTCTGCCTCATGATAAAACTCCCTGCGATCCATAGGTGGATCCCGAGTTAATGAATCCTTGAAATCCGTGTGATCGGCAATTCCTAATACAGCTGCCATCAAAACCATGGATGGATCTGGCCGATTCACCGATGTCGCTGCGACATTAAATCGTGTTAGAAAACTCCTTAAAGACTCTCTGGTCTTCTGTTTCAGTGTTGCTAGACTCATCACATTTTTGGGTCTGAAATGTGAACCTTGAACTGACTCATAAATTTTTTAACCAATTCCGTCAATATGCCAATAAAATCGCTCTCCAGCTGCCTGAACCACCGTGCAGCTATATCCGTTAGATAAAGGGGAAAGCATCGTGCCATGAGTTCCTCTGATGCCTCCAGTACTTCCATGCGCCGTATATATCTCATCATATGCATGGTTGGGTCTGAATTTCCATCATATACTTCCAGTGTTGGTAGTTTAAACTCTATTGGATTCTTAGCATTCCTGTATTAGGAGCGAATGGACTTCTATTTACGTCCTTCAGATCCCTGTTCACCAATCCTCCATCCATAGCTCGCCTGATCATCTTTGCAAACCTATCATTGTCATCCAGCGGTAGTCTCCTATCATCATTTCCGAACTACCCTTGGATCCACGAGGGAATTCTGGAACGTATTCCACTGGACGTGCATCCAAATTTCAATTTGCACCAAACTCCATAGCATCGACCGTAGGTCCTCCAACATTGCGACTAACCAGACCCGGGGCATGCCCCCAAGTCTTTGGGGATCGGGGCCGATCCCTCTAAGATGGCCGGGGACTGCCCTCGGTTGCTCTGTTCTATTCCTTTGTCAAATAACTCCATCTCCATGTTCTCGGTTCTGATTTCCAGCGATTACTGGTGCTTCAAATCCTTGATCTAAGTTGTCATTAGCTCCTACGAATCAATTCCCTTGGTTCTACGCTCCAACTTGTCCAATCCGTCGGAGTAAATTCTGTAACGTCTCCTCCCATCTTTTCAGCATCCTTTCCTGTATAGCATCCATCATCGTTTCCATTTCATCTATGGTGATGTAGATAGACGCTTGATTAGCTCCAGCTCCTGAGGAAGCCTCCTGACTCCCTCCATGGTGGCTCCTTTCCAGTAGCACTCTCCTTGTTGATTGTCTCGCCATTGCTCCAAATCTAAGCTCAAGATCTTTTCCAAACACCGAATCAAAATTCCAAATCCTTGGGGCTAGCTTTCTCGGTGATAGCACCAAAATTTGGCGTCAAAAATGGCCGCCAACACTCAATTATGTGAAAACACCAATATCCAATCATAAATCTCCGACAATATAATATTGAGAATATAAATTCAAGAATAATAAAATTAAAATAGAAAGCAAGTAAAGAGAGACACATATTCACAGTGGTTCGGCTAACTCTGGCCTACGTCCACTCCAAAGATTTTCCTTTAATTCGTTTATGTTGCTGTTACAATTATAAATCCATGAAATTTCAAAATAAAAATGGTAAAATATAGCCTAGGTAGAATAGAATGAAGCAGAAAGAAGATCCCTTTGCTGATGTCATGCCTACTGTGTTTATAGGGGAAGCCGTGTATGGATCAGACTAGAATTCCACCAGAAGATCCTCCAGGCCCAGACGACCCGGTCCAAGAAAATTAGGACCGATCGTTCCCCATAATAGGGATCGGGGACGATCCCTATTTTAATGGAGTTAGGAGCTGCAATCTCTATAGGTTGTTCCTCATGTTCTAATATGCTTGTACTCCAAGTTTCATATTGATAGCATTTGTAGATTTTGAGTTATTGACCAATCATTGCTGCAAATTCAACTAAACTGATCCCTGAGTAGGGATGATGGTCGATCCCTTTAGACTCCTCTTTTTGGGGTGCGATCCCTATGGTGGACTCCTTAGGGTCCCCTCTTCTTATTTCTAAAGTTTCACTTCAATCCGCCATGTGGATGTTGAGTTATGGAGCAATCATCATTGAGATATGTTGTGTGCATCTGGTTTCTGATCCCTTTATTCTGATCCCTCTGTTCTAATCCCTTTTTGAAGAGTGAATATTCCAATCTAATCCCTCTTGTAGGGGGAGTTCTAGTTTCATACTTAGCCTTTTTTGAGTATGTCCATCTGAATCCATTCAACTCTAGTCCATAGTTTTAAATATGATCGATCTCCAATCCTGGTAACCATCTCTCCGGGCTTTCTGCCTTGATGATCAGGAAGTCCGTTGGGTTAAATCCGGCTGTGTGCTGCCTTGCCAAAAGGCAGGTTAACAATATACATACAAACAAAGATTTTGGAAGTGTTATAAATAATATTCTGTGAAGTTTATTGTGTTTGAAGTTTGAAGTATTTTGATTCCAGAAGCTTGTCCAGGCTTCATTTTTCCTTCTTCCTGCCATTGCTTGTTTTGCTTATTTCAATTGATTTGAAACTTATATATCACACTCCACAAACACATTGGAATATGAATTATAACCTAAAATGATATTAAGAAAAGGAATTGAATTTACTGTAAACAAAAATATATTTTATAATTAGTTTACAGTAAACAAGCTATGGTTTGGAAAATTCATTTAAAATCTTAGATTTTTGAATTTCTTATGTATGATATTTTAAAAATATAAAGATTTAAAATCTTCAATGTATTTTTGGATTATTTGAATTTAAATTTAAAAGGTGGGTTTTTAAGTATGTGAATATTTTCAAATGAAGAAAATGTTGATATAAATACTTGTTTATTGTTTCGAAAATTCAATATATCATAAATAAAATATTTTGAGACAAAATCTATGTTTTTAAATGATTGAATTTGAATTTACTAAAAGTAATTGAATGATTTGATATAAAGCATACATATATAGAAAGGTGGTTTTTATTTAAATTCTTTTTAAAAGAATTTTTATGAAATATAAGCATTTAGATTATTTTGAATTAAAACGGAGAATTTTTATATTTAAATTATTCGAAAAGAATTTTGATGAGGATCAACTAAGCCCGTGCATTTATGGCCATGCACGTCTATCCCAATTTTGTGAACACTGTAGGAATCTTGCCCAAAATTCCATAGGAAACGACCACATTTTCACATCCATATAGGTGAGTCTATCAAGAGTACTCCTGAAGGTAGGTACTTCACTCCTTTTAGAGTATAGATCTCATTTAGAGTTTCTATTAACTCATCCGCTAATCACTTTTGGAATACATGCTCCTAAGTATATAAAAATAGCATGTTCAACTCATATCACTTTACAACCTGTTATTACGCATTGAACCTACTTCTTGGGATCTCCAGTTATTAGGTTGGGTTACCATTATGCGTTACTCAATAATATGTGCAATAGTCCTACTCTTTTAGATGTAGAAAGGACTTTCTCCCTGTCCAGTCCTTTTGTCAAAGGATAGGCCAAATTCTCAGCAGTGCGTGCATGATCAACTCTTACAGATGCTGAAGAGTTATACTCTCTTGCAGTACCGTGCTTACAATGAATTTATCGTCTCTTCCCGTTGTAATTGTTAGTACCTTAGGTATTGGTTTTGATGATAACAACTATAAGACATTATATAAAATATAGATACTAATATTTTATCAGGATATATATAGTGTATAGTGTAGGATATTAAACATGTATTGATTAAGAAGACTGTATAGTATCAAGATGCTGATATCAAGAGTAGATTCAAGATGTTGATATAAAATTTCAAGAGTTCAAGAATGAAGACTCATGAGTATTGAAGAGTTCAATATTTCAAGATATTCCAGATACGTTATAGAGTCATAGAATTTATGTTAAAACCTTGAGAGCACTTTCCTGATTTCTCTTACCTTCTCTAATTTTGTTTTAAATTGTTTTTCAAATATTCTATTTTTAAAATAATCTTTTCAGAATATTTCCAAAATGATTTTTCAAATCTCTTACACTTATAAAGATATTACTTTAATGTTTTTAAGTTTATATATATTGAATTATTGTTTATACTTTAATAATTTATAACTATATTGATTTTATATATTATTTACATTATATTAAATATTCTTATTAAATCTTTCAAAATTATTTTATAAAGTTTTATTAAGTTTTAATATTATTAAAATATGTACAAACTATGTTTAAATGTTTGTACAAAGTTTCAAAATATTTTACAAAACTTAATATTTTCAAAACAATTTTTATTAAGTAATTTTTCAAAATACAAAGGGAGGTGTCGACATATCCTCTGCAAGTATGCCGATATACTAGTCGTATTTTTCAAAATTCAAATTTGAAGGAAGTGTCTTTTCATCGTATCTCTTCACGAATGGACATGACCGTTGCTTCCCTATATATACCTGTCTTCCAAACAAAGTTTCATTAACTAATTTTTTATTTTTCTCTCATCTTTTCACTCTGTTGATTTCTAAAGCAATTTCTATTGAAACTCTGCAGAAATTTAACCAGAATCAAGTTCAATCATTACTAGTTTGATTCTCTTTCATACACTCTCTGATTTCTCTCATGCCTCTCAAGATCAAGTGTTATTCAAGAGTTATAGGATCAACATCAAGTGCTATTCAAGAGTTATAGGATCAATTGTAATCAAGTTCGAAGATATGAGTCTGTAAACTCTATCAAATCATACTCTCATACTCTGTGGTGTACTTGGTATCCCTGAAATCCAAATAGGTGTGATTGTAGCCTGATTAAATTAATTGGGTGTGCTTAGTAGCCCGTAAATCTAGTGAGTGTGCTTATGGCCCAGAAATCAAGTGGGTGTGCCCAGAGGCCGAGATTCTAGAGGATGTGTCTTGTAGCCTTGAAATCGAGATTTTGTTTGCATTTACTAATTGAAAAGAAATCCATGCAAGGAATTGTGTGGGAATGGATGTAGGGTAACTCTGAACCTGTATAAAATCCTAATGTATTCTTTCCTTTTTACTTTTACTGCATTTACTTTTATTTGTACTTTGATTCTGTGATTGTTAATTCCATCATTCCAAGTAAAATCTTAAATAATTTGAATAATACTCATATAATTCATTAAACACTCACTATAAGAACACGGGGCTATTCCGACAGCAAATAGCCATCGACGGCCGTCGGAAGCCGACGGTATAGCCGTCGGAATAGCATACACGGTTTTTGTCAACTTTCGACGGCGGTGACGACAATCTTTCAATGTCTTTTCGATGGCTTCTAACAGAGGTCTTCGACGATCAACGAGGTACACGTGGATCCACTCGTAACCAATAATACATCGGTAGCCGTTGGAAAATTGTGACCCGTAAGCCGTCGATAGTCGTTGGAAAATTGTGACCCGTAAGCCATCGGAAATCTGGGTTTATTTATTTTTATTTCTGCGCCTATTCGACTTCCACCAAATCTATATATATATATATCAATATACTTCTCAACTCCATTCCACACAGATAATTCAGAAATATATATATATAACAACCAACATCACATATTATACCAACAACAATATTAACCATAATCTCCAATATATACAAAATCATAAACTCCAATATATACAAAGTCATGATCATAAACTCCAATATATACAAAATCAACCATCCAACATCCTCAAACTTCCAACAAAACACTGGCCAATCAACGTCAAACATCAAACAACTCCATAAAATGTACCAAATCAATACAACACATTCAATCTCTCATCAAAGTGTATCAAACATACCAAAACAAATCATTCTCACCGACTCCAAGTCAACATATACAACATCCAATCACAAACACAGAAAAGCATACCTATCAAGAGTCGTCCTCGCCTCCGAAAGCACCAAACGACGAAGGAAATGAACCATGTTGCTGCACGTACTCCGCCAAGCGCTGATTCAACTGCTCCATCTGTATAGCGCGAGGACGGTCCTGCTCCTGCAGCTACTCGACCATGGCTCTTAGCTCTTTTATCTCGGCTTTGTCCTGCTCTTTTTGGTATGCTTGTTGAGATGCCCTAGCCTGCGAATAGAAAAAACTGTTATAGAACTTTTCGACGACTTTTATAACAATTGTGTAACTTTTATAAGATAGTTTATATTTATAAATAACCGCTTGGTTTCCATAACCAAAACGCCGATTTCGCTGCGTCGGATCCATGATGGAGTCAAAAATAACGTCTTCCTCCTCGCGGGTCAACTCATCGCGATCTGATCCCTCTAGCCTATGTGCCCATGCCTCTTGAAACTTTTCCTACAATGCCAAAAAAATTACAGTTAAAATTAACACAACATTATTTTAATTCTTCAAAGCTAATTACTTAAACTAATCAATATTAATAAATTAAAATTCAAAATATGCATACATATGCAGCCGTCGCCTTATCCTCATCTTCCCATGCATATGTAAGGTTGCCAGCTTCGTCTGTTTGCTTTATGGCATGGATATGAGGAAATACTTCTATGTATAAGACTGGACGTCGATGCGCTCTTTCCTGCAATAAATAATGTATATATATATTACTGTTTATATTAACTATTTATTAATAACTTATAACTTAAACTATATAAATGTAATAACTGTTTATATTCGCAAATAATAAATTTACCAAATCCTCACGATGATGCTGGAATGACTTGGAACCACTACGATGTGTTACTGGGTTCTTATTTCTATTCGCAGAATTCTTCTCTGACTCCACCTACAAATTTAAATAATTGAACAATATATTTAATAGTTGTAAAACAAAGTAATGAGATATATGTGATAGATTAATTACCTTGAACTCATTGTTGTTCCACCAGGAAACCCAAGCATCCCATACACTAGCACCCATCCAGTTCGGTTTCTTCCTAGCTCTCCTAAGGCTCGACATCATGTCCCGATAATTCTTCGCTATCTTAGAATTCCAGTGGCACTGCACAAGGGAAATGTCCGCATCCTGCAGGTCTACGAAACCCTGCACATTGAGAAAATTAAATATAAGTTATACAATTTTAAGTAGTCAACAAACTGTAAAACGGTAATTTATATGTAAATTTAAACTCACCAAAAAGTCCTGCCAGATGCTCTCTCTGATCGGGTCAGGGATCTTACTCCATCGGGGCTAACAACCAGTCATCCTGCTCATATATGACTGCTTGGAAATACTAAGAACCACTCCCGATGGCTCTAGCTCAAATCCCTTGTGTTAAATTTGAAACATAACTTTAGACTATTATATATATCGTACACAAAATATTTCTAATGCTATGTTACTAATTTTAATACTTACGATCAATCGGCTTTGAGCTGTAAATACACTACTGGTCATGCTGCTGGCTCTGAAAGGCCACTGTCGTCACCTCTATTCCCTCTTCGAGAAGAAGAGGGAGAACCGGAGTGGGAAGAGCTACGCCTTCGGAAAAAAGACATAATACATGTCACATACATATCAATTTATTATGTCAGAACATATAATTCATAATAATTATGAGAAAATATATCATAATTGATGAGAAAAATGTAACATGAATAATCGCATAAATTACCTTATATTAAATTGTATATTAGCAATCAGTCCTCGTCGTTTTCTGATTCGGACTCGGTTTCGTACTCTATATCGTTTTCCGCTGTAGTTTCAAATGCTTCTACTAATACATTTGATTCATCATTTAGAGGTCGAAAATCCATGTGATCGTCCATTATTGTTATTTCAACATTTTCCTCGATATCAGCTTGATAGGCTTGTTCGTCTAGAATATTCTTTACATCAAATGTAAATCTTGCCTTCATTTTAAAAACTGCCGACCAGTCTGCTTTATCTCTTTTTAGAGATGGATAAGGGGTATAATAAACTTGTAGGGCTTGCTTGGCTAGTACAAAAGGATCGTACTTTTGATAACGCGAGGTATGTTTTATTTCTATAAGATTATAATTTGGATGTACGATAACTCCAGAACCTGGAACATTACTGAACCAGTTGCATCTTAACAAAAAAACTTCCTCCGCAGGTCTAGTGAAATATGTCAATTGCAAAACTTGGGTTAACATGCCATAAAAATCATTTATATGATCATTTGGATCATCACTGCCTTTAACAAATACACCAGTATTGTTAGTTAATTTTTCAGCACCATATTCTTTGGTGTTGAATTTATATCCATTAACGAAGAATATTGGATATGTCTTAACTTTTCTTTTTGGTCTCATCGCTAGATGTTTTAATCCTTCATCGACCACACAATTTATCGGATCATAAACGTAGTTCGAAAACCAAGCAGCGAAATCTTTGCTTATATCGCCGCTTGGATGTTGTGATTAATAAACACTGCAAACATAGATAATATATTGCATTATAATTAATGTACACGTATAGTATTAAATTAAATAAATATATCCAGACTTGTAATTTAATATTACATAATAAATGGTGCAACTTCAGTACAATTAAGAAGAATATATGTGTGTGCTACGTGGTGATCTTTATCGTCTGACCATACTTCCACACATTTTCCAACAGGTCGACCATGTTATCTAAAAATATATAGCATTGCCTTAGAAGAACAATTTTGTTCAATGGCTTCATCATTACGCATAGCACTTTCAAATGATAACTTCACATGATCACTGAAATAATGAGAAAAAAGAACGTAGCTTCTTCTTCGATATATAATCTGCAAATTGAACCTTCAACTCGAGCTTTTTGTCTCACTTTTTTCTTTAAATGATTTAAGTACCTAATAGAAAATATTTCAATTCAAAAATAAGTTGTATATATGCAATTAAAAAAATATTTACCATACTCGATATTAATACCTTACCTCTCGAATGGATACATCCATCCATATTGCACAGGACCTCGAAGA
This sequence comes from Allium fistulosum, assembly GCA_030737815.1. NCBI lineage: Eukaryota > Viridiplantae > Streptophyta > Magnoliopsida > Asparagales > Amaryllidaceae > Allium > Allium fistulosum. Next base: position 943,966,088 of record CM060908.1, read on the forward strand.
CGTGCTTCATATGGAAGATGAACAGGTAAATGCACCATTACATTAAAGAAACTTGGAGGAAATATTTTCTCTAATTTGCAAAGCAGTATAGGGATTTCTTCCTCAAGTTTACGTAGACGATCAACTTTTAATGTAGTTGAACGAAGCTCCTTGTAAAATAAACTAAGCTTCGTTACAACCTTCCCAACTTTTCCGGGCAACAGTTCTATGAAAGCGACGGGCAACAAATTTTCCATCGTTATATGACAATCATGGCTTTTCATCCCACTTAGTCTCCCGTTCTTATAGTCGACACATCTATGAAGATTAGAGGAAATCCTATCGGGAAATCGTAATCCTTCCACCAATTTTAACAGCACTTTAACTTAGTTATTGTCTAACTCATAGCATGCTTTAGGTTTTTTAGTGTCATTTGGCTTGATATGAAGCTCAGGACATTTACGAATTTCTTCTATATCATGTCTTGATTTCAAATCGTCCTTGGTCTTGCCCTTAACATTCAAAACAGTATTAAACAAATTATCAAATACGTTTTTCTCGTTATGCATCACGTCAATGTTATGACGGATTAGGAGATTTTTCCAATAAGGCAACTCCTAAGATATACTTTGTTTGCACCAATTATGAATCGTCGATTTACCTTGAATTTCAGTTTGTTGTCCGATTTCATGTATCTTTGGATAATCCTTTACAACTTCATATATATCTTCGCTTGACCAAATTATTGGTGGTCGCAAAGTCTCATGTCTATTAGCTGTGAAGTTTTTTTTAAATCTTCTAAAAGGATGATTAATATGGAGAAAACACCAACGACAATCAAACCATGAAATTTTCTTCCCATTTGATAAAGAAAATGCCTGTGTTTCTTCCATACAATAAGGACACGCTAAACGACCGGCCGTACTCCAATCCGAAAGCATTGCATATGCTGGAAAATCGCTAATAGTCCACAACAAAGAAGCAAACATCTGATTTTTTTATACGTCGTATGTTTCAACTCCTTCTTACCACAATGTTTTCAACTCTTCGATTAACGGTTGTAAGTAAACATCGATTCCTTATGTCGGATCATCTAGGCCAGAGACGACAATTGTGAGAAATATATATGGAGTTTTCATACACATCCACGGAGGTGGATTGTAAGGTGTAACGATTATAGGCCAAGATGAATATTTAGAACCAAACCGGGAAAACGGTGAAAATCCATCTGTACATAAACCAAGCCTAACGTTACGGCTTTCCGCTGCGAAAGCGGGATATTTCTTATCAACATGCTTCCATGCTTCTCCATCAGCTGGGTGTGTTAACGTACCTTCTTCCCGTGTTCTCACATTTTGCCATCTCATATGATGCGCTGTTACAGATGATGCATATAACCTTTGAAGTCTAGGAATAATAGGTAAGTAATGCATACGTTTGTATGGAAGTTCTTTTCCCTTCTTTTTTCTTGGTTTGTATCTTTCCTGGTTACATATTATGCAAATCCTAAGCTTGATGTCTTCTTTCCAAAACACCATGCAACCATTTAAACAAGTATCTATTTTTTGATACGGCAAACCGAAAGCAGACATAAGTTTTTTTACTTCATAATGATTTTCGCATGTTAAATTATCGGTTGGCATATGTCGTTTAGCAGCTTGTACAACAGCTGTAAATTCGGCTTCTGTGAGGTTGTATTTTGATTTCATCACAATGTACTCTGCAGTTACTGATAATTGAGTGCCGCTTGTACAGCCATTCCATAAGGGTTTCTTAGCAGCATCTAATAAATCATATATTTTTTTCGCTCCAACAGTTGGTTCCTCTTCCATGTTAACATCATCATTATCAACTTCAACGGTAGGGAACATTGATCGTGATGCATCTTCAACCATGTGTTCTATGAGATTCGTCGTACTAATTTCATCACCAACCTCCTCCTCTGACTGTTCTTGATTAGGTGCTATAATTTCTCCATGACGATCCCACACCAACTAACTCGGCACGAAACCATATTGGCGCAAATGAACTCTAACCATATCCGGTATCAAATGCTTCCACAGTTTGCACCTACTACATGGACATCGAATTTCTTCATCGTTTCCATTATTTCTTAAAGTGAATTCAATAAACACATGTACCCAATTACAAAAATGTTCACCTATTGAGCCTCCCATTTCCCTTCGTTGTTCATACATCCAGCTCCGATTAGTAAAATAATTGACCATTTTTCCTACTTTAAAACCTATGATAGAAATTAAAATTAGTATTAATCATTTAATTTTATAGATTGACATTTTATTTTTTAATTAAAAAGTATTTATTTATAATGTTATTGAATTTTCTAATTTGCGCCTTCTTGCACCTTTTTGCACATTGAAAATGCTTTTGCACCTTTTTGCGCTTTCTTGCGCCTTGAATTGGTTTTGTGCCTTGAAATGAATATAATATTAAATTTTTAGCTTCTATATTATTTTTTGCTTTGATGGTCGGTCATCCTACTTCCCATTACAAACATAGTAGTAATTATATTTCATAAATCAATTCATTTTAAACGATTTCTCAAAATTTCGGCAGCACTTCCCCCGTGTTCCCTGTATCGTACACAAATGCGTGTACACAAGGAACAAAAAGGAAGTGCTGTCAAAATTTTGTGAACCGTTTAAAATAAAATGATTTACGAATTGTAACTACTTTATAATGTTTGTAACTTGTCCAATACAGGGACAAATCCAACAAATATTATATCATATGAATATGAATGTCCGTTTTGTAATAAAAATGAATATTCATATAACGATCATATACAATACTTGTCAAACGGCGCCAAAAACTCTCTAAGGGATTTATAAAAAATAAAACACATTATGCATGTCTAATTTGTTTATAGATTATCAATATTAGCATTATTGATATATCACGATTAGTTAATTATATAATATATATTAGCATTTGTACAATAGTTTATTTGCATTTTACTGTTTTATTAAATATATACTATATTATATGATTTTTACTATTTCTAAAATATATATTATTCATGTCTTCAAATTTAACGAGTTACGTATATAGTATTATATTTTATTTAAAATAATATCAAACTATAGTATACACTAGTTTATATCATGTCACACAATATTGTACCAAACTTGATTTTATATAAACGATTAAGGGTTTAACTATGATTAATATATTTTAGTTATCATTTTTGGAATTTTACAAACCATAAACACAATCATTCAAATCAATCCTAACTGATCAATGCTATCTCAAATGCGCATATGCACTAAATAATCAACGTATATATACACTAATTGGTTAATGTAAATAAACTAATCAAATTATTAATTAGGGTTTAGGGTTTAGGAAATTACTAATTAGGGTTTATGTAAATAAACTAATCAAATTACTAATTAGTTAATGTAAATAAACAATCAATCGGCAATTATAAACAACTAGAATTACAATTTAACCCTAAATTAACAAATCAATCAATTTGGGTTTAGGAAAAATCTAATTTGGAGATGGATGGAGAGGCTAGAGTTGTTGGGAGTGATGATTGATGATGTTGGAGATGCTCCGGAAGACGTGGGGGGCTGGCTGTCGTGGGGAGGAGGTGGGGGAGTTGGGGATTTTGGTTGATTTGGGTGAAAGGAAGATAATGAAGCAGCTCTCGGCCAATCTAGCCTGTAAACACGTTTATTTTCGACGGTTGTTGACAGCCGCTTATGGCTATATTTGCATCGGTTTTCGATGGCCTGTAATGGTTATTGTATTTTAATTACAGAAATGACACGAAGATGACGGGCCGTCGCTAGCCGTCGGAAATTTCCGCCGGCGGCCGTCGGAAGTGTGTTGTCGCTATATACTATTATTCTTGTAGTGACTATTCACGCCCCCTCTATTGTTAATTTAGCCTTAAGATCCCTATTCCGCTGACTCACATTTGGTATCAGAGCATTGGTTTTTAAAGTATTCATCAGAGCATTGGTAACTCATTTGTCGAAGGACAATCCACTGCTAGACCTCCACTTTTTAATGGCAGTAATTACACATATTTGTCATGTAGAATGAAAATTTATTTACAATCAATTTGTTTAGACACTTGGAATATCACATAAACTAAGTACACTGAACCCGAGATAAATTCTACAAAGTGAACTGCTAACCAAAAAGTAGTTGCACAAAGTAACTCTAAGGCTATGAATATATTATTTTGTTCACTAGATATAAATGAATTTAATAGAGTATTTATATGTAAGTCTGCATTTGAAATTTGGAGAACTTTGCAAGTTACACATGAAGGGACAAGTAAAGTCAAACAGACCAAAATTTCCATGTTAACAAACCGGTTTCAATTATTCAAAATGAGTCCATATTTGATATGTATAGTAGATTCCAAGATATAGTACACTCACTTATTGCACTGGGTAAAAGTTTTTCTGATGAGGATCAAGTTAGAAAAATCCTCAATTCACTTACTCCTGAATGGGATCAAAAGACTCCTGCAATCGAAGAGGCTAATAACATTAGCACTTTAAAAATTAAAGAGTTGATTGATAATTTAATATCTTTTGAAGCACAAATGCAGGGCAATAGAGAAAGCAGAGCAATAGAGAAGAAATTTATAGATTTTAATGCAATGACGGATAATCTGGATTCAGACGGCGATGAAAATGAAGAAATTGCTTTTATGACAAGGAATTTTAGAAAATTTCTAAAATATAGAAAGATGAACAATTTCAAAAGAAATGACAACAAAAATCCAGGAAGCGGAAGTGGAAACGGAAATGGTATTAGATGGTATAACTGCGATGACCCTAGTCATTTAAAACGAGACTGTCCACATCCTGATAAACTGAAAACTACACCAAACACTGATTCATCCAGAAAACGAAGAAGAGCCTATACTGCAATATTAGACGATTCAGATAGATCCAAGTGATGATGAATCAAATACAAAAATTGCTAACATGTGTTTCACAGCAATACATAATTCAGAACAAAATGGTGGATTGGATCCGAAAAAGGTACGCATTTAATATATCAAAAGTTTTTTTATTTCTTGAATGGATTTTTCTTTCCTTTTGGTTGCTTTATTGGTTTTTAGGAATATCCTATAGATTAATAATAATATTTGTTGAATATTGTGTGATTATATTTTAAATATTTTAATAATTAATAGTAATATAAAATAGTTAAAATTATTTTTAAAATTATTTTTCTGAAAATAGAATAACTATAAATAGATCTATATAATAAAATAGGAAATAGTTAAAGAAAAATCATTTTTGAAAAATTCAACCTATATGTCGACATACCCCACGAGCATATGTTGACATATGTAGACATAATTTGAATTTCATTTCAAATTCAAAAATTGAATTTACCTCCACCTTTTCATCAACACTTATGTTCTGAAAAGTTGCCTTTTGACCAGAGAACATGTCCTTTATTCCTCTATTTACTTACTCTATCTCCATCCATTCATTTCTCATTTTCATTTTCAAATTCAAGAATCATAAACTCTCTTATATCTTCAGACTATTCTTTAATGGCATCCTCAGGCAATACTAAGGCAACCATGAGGCTTTCTAAGAAAATAAAAGAATATCTTTTCAACGATCAAGAAGCCATTCAAGCCTATATAGAGTATTTATCTTTTGGAAAAGTCTTTCACAGAAGATTTGTTATTTTTGAAGATTTTCCTACTTATGATCTTTTCAATCTTTGTTTACAAAATGAAATTCTTGGTTTAATCAATTCTTTTCAAAATGATTTTATTTGTTATCCAAAATTAGGAAAGATGTTTTATGAAAATTTGAAAGGAAAGTTTTATGATGGTAGAGAAGGAGAAGTTTAGAGTAGCGTCAAAGGGACACAAATTGTTTTAAATTGTGAACTTTTGGGTCACATTCTTGGATGCAAATCTAGTAGAATGGACCTTTCATCTTTTCAAATTGATTTTCAAAATCACGAAGTAATTTATGATATTTTCGAAAGTGGTGATGATCATGAATTCAAAAATAAAAATTGCGTCCAAAAGCAAGAATTTTAAGCCTTCTTTTGCAACAAAGTATTACTCCTAGAACGGGTAATTATATTAACCCGACTCAAAAAGTTTTCAAAACTCTTTTTGCAATTTATGGTCGATACAACATAAATTGGTCTCAAATTATTTTGGATGAACCTTTTCCTAAGAATCTTTCTAAACATAAAAACACACTATTTCATGGTGTGTACCTTACTCGTATTTTCAATTATATTGGTGTTGACTTTAAAGGAGAGGAAACAATTCCTCAAAATTCTTTTGACAAGGCCAACATTTCACTTAAGCATAATTCACCCTTTTTCGAGCCTTATAAAACGCTTGCGGAAAAGGAACAAATGTAGGTTTGGGAAGAAGAGCATGAAATAAGAGAAGAGGAAGAGGAAGAGTGTAACATCCTGTAACGACCCACTATTTTGGACCATTCAAATCGACAATAATCCACACATGTCTGACTTGAATAATTCAAAATAACAGATTGTAATAAAATTTGGAGCAAATAAAATCAAATACAGAATCACAGACACAGAATATCAGAATAACTCGCAGTGGAAATAGTATACCATAGTAGTTCATGAAGCTACTATATACAAACTCTCAAAACATATACAAAATCTCATAATCAAAATAGATACAATAGAAGTTAGGATACATGAATCAATAATACAGAGACAATACCGAATAGTAAATAACTGGATTAGAAGATAAGAAATAACAGATGGACAGATAAGCTCCAGCAAATCTCTAGCTCCAGAAGATAAACTCCAAAGCAATGATTCTCAGGCTGACCCGAGCGTAAAGTAAAACACAAAACACTCGAGTCAGGACATATATACTTATACAATGTAAACCAACTCAAGTGAACTGTAATAGCAATGCATAATAACTTAGAGGATGCTTGGGATCGCCCATCCTTTAAGGATCCATAAAACCATCAATTAAACAGTAATAACAATATCACAGGAATGTCCATATCGAAGTAAACCATGCAACTAACAGTGTTAATGTGCATCAAACCATCACAAGGAAATCAAATGACATACAGAGAAGTATACCCGTGGTTATAAAATTCCAAAATAATATTTTATACTTCAAAACAAAATATCATTCCCAATTCAAATCTTTATCAACTTAAAGGTTAAATCATTTCTAAACCATTTCAATATTTCAAAATATCATATCTTTTCAAAACTTCCTTTCAATCATTATTTGAATTCAAATCCAATTTATCAAATAAAATACCTTTTTAAAATTCCAAAATATCATTCATTTATTTTTCTATCAAATCACCCTTTAAAATAGTTTTCCATTTAAACCAATTAAAAGTGAAATTATTATTCTTTCAAGTCAAGTATTCAATTTCCAAAGTTTCAAATCATTCTGAGTTCATTTACTAGGTCAAAATCCATAAACATTGAAAATTTCAGCCTTTTACAGCATTTAGAAAAAGCTGTTATAAGTTATATTTGAAAACATTTTATTTCAGCAAAGACAGCACTTTAAAACTGCTGTTATATCTCATTTTAGTTGAAAATTAGTTTAAAACAGCAAAGACAGCATTTCCAGAAATGTTGTAATAGCTCAAGTTCAAAAACAATGGTTTTACTTAATTTCAACAAAGACAGCAGGCAGCTACAGCAGTTTACAGAACTGCTGTAATAGCCCTTTATTAAGTTCTTTAGCCTTTACATTTACTACAGCAACTACAGCATTTCAGAACTGCTGTAATAGCCTCTTATTTAAGTTTTAGTTCATTTACAGAAATCATAACATTTCTGAATGCTATAAAAAGTAATTTCCAGATTTTAGTGTATTTCCAACAAATAATAACCTTCAATATTAAACCTTTTAAACATTATAAAAATCATAATTTGACATTCAAAATGTTCATTAAATTTACTCTTTTAATTTATGATTTTTATAAGAAACATTTACAGTAAAATCCAACTTTCCATTAATTTTACTTAACAAATCCAAATGTACAATTTTCTTTCTTTACATTTTTAACAAATAAACTTAACACTTATATTTTATTTCCATTTCACAAATTAAACTAAATTTTCAATTTTATTTAATTAACTTAAACCTTTAATAAAAACCAAATTCACATTTCCAAGTCAAGTTATATTTTAAAATTACACTTTTAAGCATTCATTTATTTAACCATTTTAATACATAGAAAACTCAATAACACTTTATTAAATCATTTAAATTCAAATTCAAATCAAATTATCATATTTACCATTTTCCAAATATAATTAAATTTCCAATTTATTTATATAACTTAAATATCATTTTAAAACCAAAATTCCAAATATCTAAACTTAAGTTGTATTTCAAAAATTCACTTTTACCATTCATTTAAATTACATTTTTAACTTCTAGAAAAATCCAAATTTCTTTATTTAAACATTAAAATCCAATTTAAATCAAATTTTCATAATTTTACACTTTTAAAAAAAAATCAAAAATATTCAAAATACTTTATAAAAATAACCACGGGCCTGTATATAGTTTTCTAACCTAGGTCAAGTGATACGGATATGTATCATTTCAATCCGTAGTTTAAAAACAAAAATCCGGGTTCTATCATTTCAAACCCGCAATCCCAAGTTAAAATAAAATAAATAAAAACCATTCAGGCCTATCATTTCAGCCCATAATGATTTTTCCCTATTCTAAAGTCCATTCGGGTATGTATCATTTCAACCCATAGTGAATCTAATTTACAAGGAACTTGCAGTGTGATTAACAGATAAAAATGAACAGTTAACAATATATAACAGTAATAGATGAGGTGACAGGTAAATTATCAGGTTTAACATTATATAAATAAATAATCACAGGCAGTTATAACATATCATAATATTCTACACATTCAGTTGTCGTTGTTTTACATTAGTATAAGTATAAAATGTCGTGTGAGATTTACTCACCTCTTTTGCTGGAGATGCAAGTTCAAATGACACAACACAAACCAAAACACAATGACAAAGCTATGAACTTGAGTGGAGAGCGAGATCCAAGTTATAGATCTTGTGTTACAACCCAAAACAAAACCAAAATAATAGTTAAAAATCAATAAGATTGAATTTGAATAACTTTGAAACAAAAAGTAGTTTGAATACGAAACATTTTGCCTTGCTTTCTCTACTTGTTTGCATGGCCTAAGGGATCAATTAGGTCAGGTTTTTACTTGGTTTGGATCAGGTATGGGTCTGGAAAAGGTAAGGCTACAAGGTAGAACATGATGGAGTAAGTTACAACATAGGGTAAGTGAAGGGTTTCTAGGCAAATAGGTGGAAAATGGTCCAAACTAAGGCTCGGTCATGGGCAATTTGGTTCAGCCAGAGGGTGTACATATCAGGTCAGTGGCTGGAGTGATGAGGTAGGGTCTGGACAAGGTGGTGGTGGCGGCCAAAGGTGGTAGTGGTGGTGGAAAATGAAGGGTATGGTCAAGGGGTGCTCGGCTATGGTTGTTTAAGGTGTAGTTTGCATTTTTGGTGGAGTTTCAACTTTGGGATGGCCATGGCCTGGTAGGTCAGAGGAGATGGAGGTGTTTGAAGCTGAGAATGATGGTGGTGGAGGTGGTGGTGATGGAGGAGCAAGTGGCTGAGCTATATAGGTGAAGCAAATGCAAATAGAATAAGAAAACAAGGAAGAAATTGAGTAGAAAAGGAGAAGAACATTACCAACTTTTGTTCAGATGATGGAGGCCGAAGTTTTTAGGGTTGAGAAGTTTTTCTTTATGTGAAAATGAAGTGGGTATGCGGCTAAAAGAATGAGACAAGGATCGGCCAAAATGAATGCAAGAGTTAGGAAATGAAAAGGTGAGAAAACAAAGAGTCATAAGCAAATAAAAGGTCACAAACCTTTCAAATTTCTATTATTTCTTTTTGCAAATTTAAATACATGTAAAATACTGATAAATAAAGATAAAACTCAGAAATAAAAATAAATGTATAAAATAAATAATTAAATTTTAATTAAATAGAATTAAATTAAGAAAATAGCTTAAAAAAATGCAAACTAGGCTTTAAAAATTTGAAATAAATTCCATAAGCTTTGGAAAAATTTTATAATCACTTAAAAAATATTTAAAAGGCAAAATAAATATAATATAACATACATATACAAATTAGAATAAGATATGTCAAATAAAAATATTATTTATATAAATTAAAATAAATAATATTGTTAAATAACTCAATATACACACAATATTGAAAACAGTATAACTTTCACAATTTAAATCCAATTTCAACGAAACGAAAAGCAGTATTCTTGAAATTAAATCTATTTTCATAATAAAAGATAAAATTCAAGAATTAAAATATTTAAATTTAAATTTAAAAGTCAAAGTTTGACCATATTGACCAAAATTCACAATTCTGGAAAATACTCTATTTATTTATGTTTGGAATTATAATTCACATACAAATCAAAATTTATATTTAAAATAACAAAAATTATCCATTTTAATAAATAAAATAAAGTTTCTAAATCAGGAAATTCAATTTAAAATAATTAAAATACACAATTAAAATAATCTGGACTTCTATTTTCTCAACTTCTTTTGAAATTTCTTCGAAATCATTTGAAACTCATTAAAATAATTTGAAACATTCCATATTCGGAAAATACTTTCAAATCATATTATTTATTATTCCAAAATCTTAAAACCAGTTTCAAAAATGTCGGAGTTCAATCACTCAAATTCAGATTCAAAACCTTCAGTTATAAATTATTTTATATGAAACCATTTCTTATAAAATTTTCAAAATTTCAAATCCATTCAAAACTTTAAATTCTCATTTAAAAGGTATATAGATCCTTATAGAAAACATTTCACCTTTATATATAAAATATGGTCATCCTTATCAAAATAATAACTTCGATGAATACACAGATTTCAAAAGATAATCAATCACAAATTTTCCAAGGAATGATTCAAGGATGGATTTCAAAACAAACAGAGATTCAAATTAGAGGGACTCTAATTAATTAGAATTCTGATTCAAAGATAATCTCAAATGAAGATAAGATAATTAAATTACCAAATAGAAGATGGATAAGCCTATATAAATCGCGGGCGACCTTAACCGGTCAACCGTGACTTCAGGAATATAATCGATGCGAAAATCTAAGGCAAATCGACCTTCGATCGCCAGAGATAGAATCTAAATATAGCAGAAGATAGAAAACATCGTAAACCGAGGATACAGAAATCTCCGGTGAATCAATGCCAATTATAAGGGAGTTTCACCCTTTTACAAATCATTCAAAGATTGGCGGAATCACTGATCTTTATAGAGGTCATCCAAAGTGGAGTTATGGAATGCTCCAAAAATCAAAAGAATACAATTAGGGGAGACAGGAATGGATTTCAGAACAAGTGGGAGCGTTCCAAAATTCAAAGGAATCCTAATCGAAGAAATCCCAACTAAAATAGAAGTTCAGAATTTTAAAGAAATCCTAATCAAAGAAATTACTAACACGGTGGATACGAAAGGGATAAAGTCCATAAAATTTTCTTTCAAAACAAGAAAATTTTATATCAAAATAATCTTTTAAAATGTTTTAAAATCATTTGAAAATCATTTTATACTTCGAAAATACGTTCTCTCCCAAAGGAATGATTCTGAGATTGATTTCACTCATTCTAGGGTATTTCTACCCTATCTCTAATGAGTTTTTGCTCCGCAGACTAAGGTTTGCCTAAAACCAAAGCTCTGATACCAAATGTAACGACCCACTATTTTGGACCATTCAAATCGACAATAATCCACACATGTCTGACTTGAATAATTCAAAATAACAGATTGTAATAAAATTTGGAGCAAATAAAATCAAATACAGAATCACAGACACAGAATATCAGAATAACTCGCAGCGGAAATAGTATACCATAGTAGTTCATGAAGCTACTATATACAAACTCTCAAAACATATACAAAATCTCATAATCAAAATAGATACAATAGAAGTTAGGATACATAAATCAATAATACAGAGACAATACCGAATAGTAAATAACTGGATTAGAAGATAAGAAATAATAGATGGACAGATAAGCTCCAGCAAATCTCTAGCTCCAGAAGATAAATTCCAAAGCTGTGATTCTCAGGCTGACCCGAGCGTAAAGTAAAACACAAAACTCTCGAGTCAGGACATATATACTTATACAATGTAAACCAACTCAAGTGAACTGTAATAGCAATGCATAATAACTTAGAGGATGCTTGGGATCGCCCATCCTTTAAGGATCCATAAAACCATCAATTAAACAGTAATAACAATATCACAGGAATGTCCATATCGAAGTAAACCATGCAACTAACAGTGTTAATGTGCATCAAACCATCACAAGGAAATCAAATGACATACAGAGAAGTATACCCGTGGTTATAAAATTCCAAAATAATATTTTATACTTCAAAACAAAATATCATTTCCAATTCAAATCTTTATCAATTTAAAGGTTAAATCATTTCTAAACCATTTCAATATTTCAAAATATCATATCTTTTCAAAACTTCCTTTCAATCATTATTTGAATTCAAATCCAATTTATCAAATAAAATACCTTTTTAAAATTCCAAAATATCATTCATTTATTTTTCTATCAAATCACCCTTTAAAATAGTTTTCCATTTAAACCAATTAAAAGTGAAATTATTATTCTTTCAAGTCAAGTATTCAATTTCCAAAGTTTCAAATCATTCTGAGTTCATTTACTAGGTCAAAATCCATAAACATTGAAAATTTCAGCCTTTCACAGCATTTAGAAAAGGCTGTTATAAGTTATATTTGAAAACATTTTATTTCAGCAAAGACAGCACTTTAAAACTGCTGTTATATCTCATTTTAGTTGAAAATTAGTTTAAAACAGCAAAGACAGCATTTCCAGAAATGCTGTAATAGCTCAGGTTCAAAAACAAGGGTTTTACTTAATTTCAACAAAGACAGCAAGCAGCTACATCAGTTTACAGAACTGCTGTAATAGCCCTTTGTTAAGTTCTTTAGCCTTTACATTTACTATAGCAACTACAGCTTTTCAGAACTGCTGTAATAGCCTCTTATTTAAGTTTTAGTTCATTTACAGAAATCATAACATTTCTGAATGCTATAAAAAGTAATTTTCAGATTTTAGTGTATTTCCAACAAATAATAACCTTCAATATTAAACCTTTTAAACATTATAAAAATCATAATTTGACATTCAAAATGTTCATTAAATTTACTCTTTTAATTTATGATTTTTATAAGAAACATTTACAGTAAAATCCAACTTTCCATTAATTTTACTTAACAAATCCAAATGTACAATTTTCTTTCTTCACATTTTTAACAAATAAACTTAACACTTATATTTTATTTCCATTTCACAAATTAAACTAAATTTTCAATTTTATTTAATTAACTTAAACCTTTAATAAAAACCAAATTCACATTTCCAAGTCAAGTTATATTTTAAAATTACACTTTTAAGCATTTATTTATTTAACCATTTTAATACATAGAAAACTCAATGACACTTTATTAAATCATTTAAATTCAAATTCAAATCAAATTATCATATTTACCATTTTCCAAATATAATTAAATTTCCAATTTATTTATACAACTTAAATATCGTTTAAAAACCAAAATTCCAAATATCCAAACTTAAGTTGTATTTCAAAAATTCACTTTTACCATTCATTTAAATTACATTTTTAACTTCTAGAAAAATCCAAATTTCTTTATTTAAACATTAAAATCCAATTTAAATCAAATTTTCATAATTTTACACTTTAAAAAAAATATCAAAAATATTCAAAATACTTTATAAAAATAACCACGGGCCTGTATATAGTTTTCTAACCTAGGTCAAGTGATACAGATATATATCATTTCAATCCGTAGTTGAAAAATAAAAATCCGGGTTCTATCATTTCAAACCCGCAATCCCAAGTTAAAATAAAATAAATAAAAACCGTTCAGGCCTATCATTTCAGCCCATAACGATTTTTTCGTATTCTAAAGTCCATTCGGGTATGTATCATTTCAACCCATAGTGAATCTAATTTACAGGGAACTTGCAGTGTGATTAACAGATAAAAATGAACAGTTAACAATATATAACAGTAACAGATGAGGTGACAGGTAAATTATCAGGTTTAACATTATATAAATAAATAATCACAGGCAGTTATAACATATCATAATATTCTATACATTCAGTTGTCGTTGTTTCACATTAGTATAAGTATAAAATGTCGTGTGAGATTTACTCACCTCTTTTGCTGGAGATGCAAGTTCAAATGACACAACACAAACCAGAACACAATGACAAAGCTATGAACTTGAGTGGAGAGTGAGATCCAAGTTATAGATCTTGTGTTACAACCCAAAACAAAACCAAAATAATAGTTAAAAATCAATACGATTGAATTTGAATAACTTTGAAACAAAAAGCAGTTTGAATACGAAACATTTTGCCTTGCTTTCTCTACTTGTTGGCATGGCCTAGGGGATCAATTAGGTCAGGTTTTTACTTGGTTTGGATCAGGTATGGGTCTGGAAAAGGTAAGGCTACAAGGTAGAACATGATGGAGGAAGTTACAACAGAGGGTAAGTGAAGGGTTTCTAGGAAAATAGGTGGAAATTGGTCCAAACTAAGGCTCGGTCATGGGCAATTTGGTTCGGCCAGAGGGTGTACATCTCAGGTCAGTGGCTGGAGTGATGAGGTAGGGTCTGGACAAGGTGGTGGTGGCGGCCAAAGGTGGTGGTGAAAAATAAAGGGTATGGTCAAGGGGTGCTCGGCTATGATTGTTTTAAGGTGTAGTTTGCATTTTTGGTGGAGTTTCAACTTTGGGATGGCCATGGCCTGGTAGGTCAGAGGAGATGGAGGTGTTTGCAGCTGAGAATGATGGTGGTGGAGGTGGTGGTGATGGAGGAGCAAGTGGCTGAGCTATATAGGTGAAGCAAATGCAAATAGAATAAGAAAACAAGGAAGAAATTGAGTAGAAAAGGAGAAGAACATTACCAACTTTTGTTCAGATGAAGGAGGCTGAAGATTTTAGGGTTGAGAAGTTTTTCTTTACGTGAAAATGAAGTGGGTATGCGGCTGAAAGAATGAGATAAGGATCGGCCAAAATGAATGCAAGAGTTAGGAAATGAAAAGGTGAGAAAACAAAGAGTTATAAGCAAATAAAAGGTCACAAACCTTTCAAATTTCTATTATTTCTTTTTGCAAATTTAAATACATGTAAAATACTGATAAATAAAGATAAAACTCAGAAATAAAAATAAATGTATAAAATAAATAATTAAATTTTAATTAAATAGAATTAAATTAAGAAAATAGCTTAAAAAATGCAAACTAGGCTTTAAAAATTTGAAATAAATTCCATAAGGTTTGGAAAAAATTTATAATCACTTAAAAAATATTTAAAAGGAAAAATAAATATAATATAACATACATATACAAATTAGAATAAGATATGTCAAATAAAAATATCATTTATATAAATTAAAATAAATAATATTGTTAAATAACTCAATATACACACAATATTGAAAACAGTATAACTTTCACAATTTAAATCCAATTTCAACGAAACGAAAAGTAGTATTCTTGAAATTAAATCTATTTTCATAATAAAAGATAAAATTCAAGAATTCAAATATTTAAATTTAAATTTAAAAGTCAAAGTTTGACCATATTGACTAAAATTCACAGTTCTGGAAAATACTCTATTTATTTATGTTTGGAATTATAATTCACATACAAATCAAAATTTATATTTAAAATAACAAAAATTATCCATTTTAATAAATAAAATAAAGTTTCTAAATCAGGAAATTCAATTTAAAATAATTAAAATACACAATTAAAATAATCACAAAATACAGAGTTGTTACACTTCCCCTATTTGGAGGCCCGAAGCTAAGCGCTATAGATGCTGCAGTCATTCATAGTATTAACTTCCGGTGACCAAATACGGTAATGTTAATGGTATCCATAATATCAGAAGCACTTGATTATGAAATAAAATCACAGATTTCAAAAACAACAATTTCATTACATTTCAAAACAAATTTTCATATCCAAGTTATATAATCCCATTAGTTTCCCAGGTTTAGATAAAATATAATTATTACATAAATATGCCAAGAGTGACATATGAAGATGCCCCCCTTGGTTGACCAGAGTATTATACATTCATAACTGACTTAATACAACACAGCGGAATAAACAAAATAAAACTACAACTCCTAAATAGCTATCCATTAGCCTCCTGCTCATCTTCGGTAGCTTTATTCGTTAACCTACTAAAACCTGTAAACCTCAACCCTCAGCCTACTCAAATCAATTTTGAGCACCCGAGAGTTTAAGGGGAAAAACATAAACTTCGAGTCAGACATAAAGTATGGTATGAATAATACTATACATCTCGGTTATTTGATATTAAGTAAGACCACGCCGCTTAGTGGAACGGATTTCCCCTCACTAATATCCTTTTAAAATATATCTTTTGTAAACCTTTATCCTGCAACCAAAACTTACTTGGGTGTGTATATAAAAGTTGTATATGTACAAATCGATATAAGATATCGATGGGTATTTAAATTTGATTTAAATGTAACTATTTGCTAACTGTTATTAAACAAATTGAAAAGCCATGAAGTCTCATTCATTACAACCCATACGAAGAAAAAGAGGCTTGAAATCAATGATTGGATCTAGAAAATGAAGGGAGGAGGTTAAGGAAGGTTGCCTCTATAAATACCTTTCCTTTCACTCACTTGCCTCTCTTAATCATTCTCTTTCTAAACCCTAGCCTCTATCTTCTTTTTCTAACACTCATGGCTGAAAATTCAAGGTAGAATAAAAGAATTTTTTTAATTTTAATGGCATCCAATTAAATATATCAAATAAAAAAAGATCTCCTTCTCTTGCAAAGCTAGGAGACTGATTCAAATTGGATCTAGGAGCGTCTATCAATCAATGTGCATTTAAGGGCTACATCTATTAGGTATAATTTATTCTATCTTATATATATATATATATATATTCATCATGATGTTATGTATCTATTTATTTGGTTATTTTGACAAATTTGCATATGCATTTGTTATCTTATATGTATAGATCATAAAATTTTGAATTTGTTGATTTGAATTGGATCACAAAATAGTAACAATGGTTTTGATTGTTGATTCTTATTGTTTTCTTTATGTTGATGTTGGTATTATTGTAGATTTGAATATAATAACTAATTAACTATTATATATTATTTATTTATTTCATTGAATGATAATGGTAATTTCATTATTTCATAATTAGTTTTCTGTTTCAAAACATATGCGTGTGTGTATTTGTATTAAAATTACTTTGAAAACTATTTTGCAATGAATGTTTTCTTTAAAAAAAACCATTTATACACACACAACTTGGTACTAAAGGAGATCTGTTTTTAATTTAGAAATCTACATGTATCAACGTTCTAATTTTGTTTAATAAATTTTACTTTATTATTGTTTGTAAAAATTTTACATTTTGGCTTACTTTAAATTAGTAACATATAAACATATGTTATATATGGCTTTGTATATTAAGATCTATTTTGAAATTGTTTTACTAAATCTAATAATTGAATGTTTTAGGAATAAATCTTGTATTCAAACTAGTTGATTTGGTTGAATTAATTTAGACTTCATTGAAATACACACGCACGCATACAGATATATATATACATACATATATATATGTATGTATGTATATATGAAGTATATTTAAACACACATATACACTCATATAATTTTAAATAATGTTTTGGACAACCAATGTATATACAAAGGAAGAATGCGTCTGACCCATTAACTATGTACACAATATGATATATTGCACTTACCCAATATATAGAGTGTATTTGGGTATACTCACAATATATGCTAAGTATAAATTTGGTTATCTATGCCATTTAATTAGTCAATCAATCATTTAATTAAAGAAATGAAATTTTTTTCTCTCCAATTAAAACCATATATCCCCTCATTAATTGAATAAGTTAAGAGAAGAAAATGAAAGGTTTCCTTCTCTAAATTAAATTTAGCTAATAACAATCACACACAAATACTATATAAGAGTATATTTGATACACTCTAATTTATATAAACATTAAATTTATTTAAAACTTAAAAAAATGGATTTTATTTAAAAATTATTTTAGATTTGATCTAAAATCTCCTTTAGACTTCATAGGCTCAATAGATCCAAAATAGAGAACTTTTTGAATTTTATTCTTTAACTCCGCTATGGGTTAACCCAGTTCCAAAAGAAACAAACCACTTCAAAGAGTCAAGTAAGTGCCAGGAGCAGGAATGTTTTTTGTTCATAAAAACATTTCTTAATTAGGGTAACCTTCTCCATAGTTGAATACCCTTTCCTCGACATCCATCTAATTGGACTTTTCGTAAGACTGTCCAATGTGTTTGTTAATTATTCTTGGTAACACAATGTTAGCTTTAATACCAATGTTAGATCAAGTGTGTTGGTAGCACCGCAAAATAGTGTAAATCCTTTTGATTAATTATTGCACTGGATATTTAATTTGTGTTACCATAAATAATTTTGTTACATTGTATCATTTCTAATATTAATTTGATACGAGAGAGTTTTATAGTTAAAAAATTATTTAATTAAGTTTTATTTTAGTTATTTTGTGTTATAATTATATTTGAACACTGCATTTGCCCATACGATGTAAACACTAATAATGTTATAAGGTGTACAAATATTTTAACTAAAATAACATATATAGGTCCGCAGGTGTGGCACAATGGAAAAGGGATGCCTAGGTCTGGTAACAGACCTAGGTTCGAGCCTATCTTGCACACATTTCTTGCAAAAAATAGTACCCAGGGGTTATAGATGCAATGAGTTGAAGTAGTCATGCACAACTTAATTCCCATTAGGAGTTTACCAGTCTGCCGGGTTCTCCTAAGTATATTCGAAAAAAACATATATAGTAAGTGACATATATGTAATTATCTACATAAGTAATCATTGGGATTTATGACCGCATCTAATAAAATAATATAAATATATTCATGGTATATCATTTATAAATCAATTTAAATCTGCACTAATTATACTTGGCCATATATTAAATTTAAATTAAAGTATATATATACATATAACTTTTTATTTCAAAATAGATATACCTATAGGCTTGGCCCATAATTAATTTTGTACGATACGCTATACAATTATATGTGTGTGGGGGGAGGTGGTGGGTTTACTATGTTAAAAAACCAATAGTCTAATTATTTTCTTATGTGTGTGTGTGTTATATACGTATTTAAATCTACAAGTATAAATTATACATTTCTTTATTATATAAATATATTATGTACCTATATATATATATTTGGCTAAAATAAAATTATTTTTTGGATATTATATACATATATATATAATGTATGCATATGCATTTAATTTATATTAAAAGTTATTAATCCTAATCTAAAGTTTTAGTTTATTAAAACATGTAATACATACATACATACATACATATACATTCATAGATATATATATATGTAGATTTTTTGGCTGAAACATGATTACTGTTTATTTGTCGAAAATATATTAAGGTATATATATGCATACACACACATATATTTAAATATTAATTTATAGAATATTTTACATATATATTTATATTAGTGAAAACCAATTAAGTATTATAAAATTTATTTTGGCTGAAACTATATATATATATAACATGTATAATTTAATTTAAAATAAATGTTATATATATAATTATAACATGGTTCGAAACTATATAGGTATGTACATAAATAAAAAGCAAAACATATTTCCTAACCTTCCATTTATGGTTTGTCACATATACACAAACAATTTCGTAAATTTTGGACCTAATTTTTCTTTATGAAAGAGTGATCATCAAAACAAGAACACTCATTATTTTGTTATTATAAACTGTGGGAACCACCAACACATCTAGTGGTTGTCATTACAAAAGCACCTAGTTAATAAAAATGCTACATATTTGAATTAGGATAAAAGACTATCGGATAGGTGATCTACTATAATTTTGAACCTAATTAATGCTCATTATTAATCATTTAAATATTTATTTTTGCCTATTTATTTAAATAAATAAACAAATAACATTTATATATTATTTTAGTTAATTTAAAGGCCTTAAATAAATTAATAATTAAATAAAAACCATAAAGTTAATACAGTTTATATTAAATTTCTCCATTTTAATTTATTATATTTATAAATTAAATCGATTAAGCTAAATTCGAAATATGTTGACAAATACTATTGTTTAACCACCTAAGAACTCAACCCTTAATATTCTTTAAACAATTTAAATACTAAAGCTGTACAGACTTTGCTGAAATACAGTAGTGGATATGAGTTGAGTTTCTTACTAATCATTTAGGTGAAATCAAATTCCTATATTATATCTACGCTCTACGTAACGATGTATTATGTACAACTATCTCACTAAGATATCTAGAGTTTGTTTAATGGATAAAAACTCTAATAGTATATATAGTTAATTGCATAGTACAACTTGTAATGACCGCCCAACACTTTAGGTGTAGAATGGTTGTCAAGGAAAGAAAAAGAAGTAAAGAAAAGAAATAGAAGAGAAGAGAATGGAAAAGAAGAAAAAGGAACCATCAAATAATCACATAACATGTCGTATATCACACATCGCATCAGATAAAATACAATAGTCAACACATATATGAAACAGTCGAGACAGTAATAAGAATGTGAACTAATCATTAGAGTATAAGATCCATATAGGTATACAACACAGTAAAAGAGTTTATACAACTGATACATAAACTCAACTGATAACTGTCTCTAATAATTGTAAGTCAAACACTGTCAAGGCTCAACTGCGTCATACATCGGAATATACAATAACAAACTCAAATATAAGTATGAGTAAACGTCTTCTCTTGCTATTCCATCTACAGAACTCCATATGTCATCCACACCTGCTCTCTAGCCTACTCATTTAAGAGTACCCGAGATAATAAGAAGCAAAGCATAAAACCTCAGGTCAGACAATAGTCTGGTGTAAGTGATAAACAACCTCAAAATACTGTAAAAGTCGATATAGTATATGAAATAGAGGGCATACAAATCATACCCGACATGTTCCTGCAACCAAAGAGTCAGCACATAACATCGATAATATGCTACTCTATAACATCACAAAGGGGTACTCCATACTCTGTAAACTATTGTGATGCGTAGGTTTCTCCATCCACAATACCTACTCCTTACTAAATAAAGTCGAGGTGTCTAGGTATCCGTATGCACAATACCTACCTCATGTGACATCCTTAGGGTGATAGGTGGCTAGTGAAGCAACCATAACAAACATAGCATCCATCAAACAATACTAACTGTCACACGGTGCGCTCTAGATATATGATAAATCATATGGCCTCCATAGTACCAGGTACTAGTGGAAAATCCTGATTTTCGTTGTACTCTCGTATTATGCAGTCCAAAGCTCAATACGTGTCTCGTAGCCCAAAGCCAAACCTAGACTGAAAGCCATGGGTCCAAGGGGGTCCTCGCTACCAATCCATGGGCATCCCCATTATACAATACTCATGCTTCGTGTATAACAGAAAACACTCCGAGTCATCAATGATCCCTTAGCACATACACATCGATCTAAGCCCTACTCCCTGAATCTGGATCCGAGCCTTACTCGCTCAATCCAATTTTCGCTATCCCGAAACCCACCACGTTCCTCCACTCCATGGCTCCTACCATAAGCCTCTTCGGTATCTATTCCCAACATGAGTCACAAACTGAAGATATGGAGTGTCTAATCTTCGGTACCCACTCCCACCATGAATCTCAAACCAAAGAAATACAAGGCTTTTCATCATGCTGTTACATTGCCATCCATCCCTGATGTGAACGAGCCAACACCTCCAGCACAATATGTAAAGCCATGAAACTATCATCCTGGGAACCTACTCCATACACCGTCGAGTTATAATCTGAAGTACCAATTCTTATGTCAAGCGTCACATCATCGCCTCACAATCTAAATCGCTCACCGTAGAGCAATAACATCAAGACTCTAAGTTGGTCGCACGAACAAACCATCACATCGCGCACCATGAAATCTCCTCAACATCCAAGCCAAAGATCGTCCAAATTGTCAATCAACAATAGTGATGGACATTGCCACTCTACAATGGTCAATATCAACCACTTTGGTTGTGTACTTAACCAAAATGGATAGGTACAAACTAATAGAAATGTCTGGCATCTATCCTGAAGTCCAAAGCTCGTCTTCCACCTTCAGATTAGTCGGCATGTATCCTAACCCTACTTTGCAACTTATCTCGTTCATTGAATTTTCGCGTGTACGAAACCCCAACACATAAGATATTCCCTACCACTCGATCGCCGCCAAATCGGCGTTTTCAACCAAAAACAAGCAAACAAGCTAACATACAACCAACAACCGTACATACATCCAAAATAGCATACTTACATGTATAATACATCCATACCAACCAATGGGGAAGTCTTATCAAAAATAGCCCAAACCTAATAATTCCTTAAAAATGGCACGTCGATGAGAAAAATACGTTATCCGATATAAAACCATTTAAAATAATTTTATTTTATTTTATAAAAATCTAATAGGTGTTTAAGTTTAATAAAATCACATTTTAAAATCAAAAATCATTCCAGAACGTCAATCTACTACTATACAACCAATCATAGTATGGTGGGAGATAGTATCACTCACCTCAACAAATGTTATCCAAACCATTGCCAAAATGTAGATCTCTCCATCACGAGCGCAAGCAAGAAACCACATCCAAAACGGACCTCGTATGCAAAAGATATGGATCAAATACGATCGAGATTAATTAACTAATTATAACTAATTAAAACGATAATTATCTTAATCAACTTTTAATCCTTCTTCCTCTACAACCTTACGCATGCACAACATTTCCAAACCCAAAAATCATGTGCATTCATGCCGATTTCTCTACGATTGCTCCACGAAATCAACAACCAACGAATGCCACATGTACCTCTTCTAGCCTCTCTTCGATCTGCACCAAAGCACCATACCTCCGCCTCCTCCCTTCGGATCATGACATCACAGCCCAGGCATCGGCCTTCAAATGTCGCAAATGGTTAGACACGATTGGACATGACCAAATTTTTAGGAGAGGTGCGCGTTGTCGAGGAGATTCCAATGGTGCTTCCCGTTTCTCTTATCTCCTCCCCAATCTCCGACAAGTCTAAACCCTAGATAGGGCCATGAAGAGGTCGATGTCACTAATCACAATCAATCCAAATTTCGCTACGGTCATCATGAAGCTTTCATCCATACGAGCTCATAGGATCTGATTCCGCAATTTTTAGTGAAGCAGATGTCTCGATTTTATTTTTTGAAGAAGATCGAGAGGAGCGGCTATGGATTTTGCAATGCAACAATGAAATAGAAAATGGTTTAGAGAGGGAAAGGTCTGGTTCAATTTATATTAATATTTTATTCCATTTATTTATTTTCTCTCAAATAAATGGTCGTCTGTTTCGAGTCCGTACGATCACATGACGCATCCGAACGCAACGAAACTCGTCTGCGTACATCACCTTATTTTTTCGGATCCAACAGTATAAATCTCGTCAATATCTGAGGCTGCAGCCTGAGATGCTAATTTTACGTGCTTCGAGATCATTTCGGCCATCGGATCGTTCAATCTCCTAATATAGCGATCCTTATACTGATTTTAATTCGCAATGACAATCCAAACTCAACGGAAGTGGTCTCGAGTCCTAATTCAGCCGTATGCAAAAAAACATATTTTTGGGCATTAATTTAATTAACAATTAAATATTTAAATCAATTATTTAAACATTATATCGTCAAAAATAAGGGTTGTTACATTCTCCCCTCCTTAAAGGATTTCTTTCTCTGAAATCACAAAGTAAGGAAAACGTCTTCTCACCCATAGGCCATCAAAAGCCCCTCAAATTTCAGAAAAAATCGGCAACACCTCCTTTGCGCGGCTAGGTCCGGGAAAAATCTCGGTACAATAAAGATATATATACATCATATATTTAAACATACTAGATCATATATAGAAATCGTCTCAAATAAGTATGTTATATCAAACCATAATTATCCCATATGCTTAACGATCATATAAACATAAGCTATCATATCAAATGCTAACAATGAACATTAACCATGCATATGTAAGATCAAACATCAAGAAGTAACATCCATGCCTATCCTAGCATGCAGAATTCTAAACTATCTAGTATAAAACATCGAATATGATATCTAATAGGAAAGCCGATGATACAAATGAAATCTCACCATCTGAAGAGTTCCGGACAAGCGGTCCTCGTGCTCTTCTCGATCTCTCATATAAAATCACCTTCGCTTTCACTCCATTGAACCATTACTACTCCACTTCCCTCCTCCTAACTTGTTTTGTATCACGTTTATAGGTACGAATAGGCCTATGAGGTCTTGAAATCCCTAGTTCAGTCCCAATATCATATAATCGATTTGATGCCAAATTTCCAAGCACTTCTTGTAATTTCTCTCAAAACCCACTATCGAACAATGGGTTTCGGCCACTTACAATGCTCTTGGCACACAATGGAATCACACTATCCATCCCACATATAACTTACCAAATTCGGATGTTGTTCTACTGGACTTAAGGAATACAACCTAGCATTATTTGTCAACCAATCAACTGTGACTCGAATGCTAACATACCATCTTCAGTCATCGACAATCCATTGATGTAGCCAATAGATATATGTTCCCACTACTCGAGAACAAACAATCTCTCATCCCTATGGAACCAATATTCTTCGTCGAGTCCGCACTACATCACCTCTATAGACACTACTCATTTCTCTAACTTAGCCATGATCTCTGCTAGTTTAGCTTCATGCCTCTGACTAGTACCGATCCGCTAATTCAAAGTAGGTTAGATGGATACTAGCCATCATCTTTGGCTATAGCTCATCGAGTTTTGAAGTCATAACCAGTGATAAACTCGAGCAATATCCACTCTAGGAATATCACTCCCAAACTGGTATGTCTTCCTCTTGATGCATCAATAACTACATTTCCCTTACGGATGTATGGGAAATGTCAAATCCATAGGAGGCTAAGAATTCCAACCGTTGCTACTAGTGAAGATCAAGATCCTTCTCCAAGAAGAGATACTTTAATGATGCAGAATCACTGAACAGCTCGAACTCCTCTCCTAATAGATAAACCTCTAAATCTATCAAACGAACTCTATCACTGCCAACTCCGAATCAAGAGTCGGCCACTTCCTCTCGTGCGGTTTCAGTTGTCAACACGTGTGATAACCTTACCTTTCGGTATCAATACCGCACCCAGTTAAGTATCACAAGCATGTATTCCCGTTCGAAATGAGTAATGTCAGTGCACTCATCAACCTCTCGGTCAGACTCGCTAACGTGTGTCCACACCTCACGTCTCAAATAAAACTCTGATCCCGTCTCATCAAATAGGTCAACAATGCTGCTACCTTGGTTCTATTCAAATTCTAGACTATAGTACCACAGGATCTACAACGATGTCCTGCTCTGAAACAACATGACCCAAGCATCTAACTTCCCTCCTCTAGAAGTGATACTTTAAAATCCCTTCATCAATTGGTGTCTTCTCAACACCTACAACACAATCATCAATTGCCCCCTGTGCTCTTCTTCCATCCATGAGTAAATGAAAATATTATCAATTAGCATAAGCACAACTCACTCAAGTAACCCCTCGAAACATAGTCCATGAGATCAACAAGGCATGCCGACACATTGGTTAGCCCGAACGGCATAACCAACCAATCAAAAATCAAAGTAGCATATGAAACGCTATAATCGACACATACTCTCAAAATACTCTCAGTTGGTGAAAACTCATTGCAAGGCCCAACCAAGAGAACACCCTCGCACTACAGAGCTGATCGAACAAACTATCAATAAGCAAGAATAGATACCCGTTCGTTATCTCATTCAGCTCCCGACAATCAACAAACAACCCCAAAGAACCATCTACCCTAGTGGAGAACTCTATAGGTACATCTTACCCACATATGCTCCTACGAATGAACCATCACCTCAATAGGTCATCCATTCGCACCTTTAACTTCCTCTGCTCTTTGGGCATCATATGCCTTAAAGGAATAACTAATGGTCTAGCACCTCTAACCAGATCGATATGGAACTAAATCCTTATATGGTGGTAATTCGGTCACCACATCGAATGTCCGGACACTCTCTAGCTATAGGCACAGATGACAACTCGTCATGTGAAATATCGAGCGAATATAGAAAGCTAACCATACCCCATTCTCTATAGGTAGCCAATCACTACTATTCGCTCCTCCATAACCCCAATCGTCACCAACGACCTCTCATAATCCACCACTGTTCTGTACCCCTTCAGCCAGTGCATTCCCAAACTATAATACCGAACCCAATCAAACCCCAAAACAAATCAATAACAAACAAACAAACATCCATGACTCGATAAGAAAAAGTCTCTACAAACCATGTATAAGCTGGCTGAGCCCCTAACTAGGTCCATCATAATTAAAGGTCGGTTAACTATCTCGAGTCTCAATCTCAATATCTCCATTAAATCTAGATATAAAGGAATATGAAACCTCGAAGTCAAATAAAACACGTATGGAAATTCCATAAGTGGAAAGCATAATTCTAATGGTAATGCCATTTCCCTTCTCTTTCGTCGATGGAGTACTCGACGAAATTGGAACTGCAATGAATACATACGCTCCCACAGTTTATCTCTACTCAGCTGGTTTGGGACAACCCTTCTACATTGGGTACAGGCTCTCACATTATAAATCCTTCTCGATCATCTTCTTGAACCTCTCATCAATATGACCAATCAATCTCTTCCTAAGGTAATCACTCAACCCAATGTTAAACTTTCCATTCTTTCTGTATGGAGTATCAATGGAAAATAGACCGTACTTCGATAGCACATCGAATTCGGTCACATACACTAACATAGACATATCGCCTTACTTCAAATCGGTGAACTCTCCAACCAACACCGATTTCGGAAAAGTCGAGATAAATCTTCTTTGAAGCGAACTATGAACTAATCCCAAGTAAATCGATCCTTGGGAATCGAAGCTATAGAGGCACTTTACTAGTTCATTGTTCATCCTGGAGTTATCTGGAGGTCAACTTCTACCTCATTGCACCATCTAACTCCAAGTCATCGAATATCCTCTCCAAGTAACCATCCAATCTTGCCTTTCAATAGGTGACTCTGTTCCAAGGAACGGTCTACCTCCTAGACTCCCATAGTCTTTATACAGCTCGACAAAGTCGACTCTAGCCATTTGCACTTGAGCACTACAATCATTTAGAGCAACTTGGGCATCCTAGAAAATGATTCGCATCATCTCTGCGAATATATCCTATCAATCAGGATTAGCGACCCTAATCCTGCCCAGTCTTCTACTCCAAAGATGGAAGCAATAACAGTATTTCTCATATGCCAGATCATTCCTATTCTATAATAAGGATGATCAGTCTCTCATAAGGAAAACTACATCAATAGTGCTTTTGTGTGCAATACAACTTATATACTATATATACTACTATATAGTTTTGAAAACTAAAATATATAAAAAATATGAACTCTCATACACACACACACACACACTCTAGATCCAGTCTAAGACGATAACTTCAACCCTATCTCTATTGGATCGTGGTATCAACTCAGGTTAATCATGTAACCAAAGCTTTGATACCAAATGTAACGATCGCCTTACAGCTTAAGTGTAAAATGGTTTAAAGGGAAAGAAAAAGAAGTAAAAAAGAGAAATAGAAGAGAAGAGAGTGGAAAAGAAGAAAAAGGAAACATTAAATAATCACATAACATGTCGTATGTCTCACATCGCATCAGATAAAATATAATATTCAACATAGATATGAAATAGTCGAGACAGTAATAACAACGTGAACTAATCATCAGAGTATAAGATCCATAGAGTTATACAACACGGTAAAAGAGCTTATACAACTGATACATAAACTCAACTGATAATTGTCTCTAATAATAGTAAGTGAAACACTATCAAGGCTCCATAGTGTCATACAACATAACAAACTCAAATATAAGTATGATTAAACGTTACCTCCTGCTAGTCCATCTGCAGAACTCCATTTTCCATCTACACCTGCTCTCTAGCCTACTCATTTAAGAGTACCCGAGATAATAAGAAGCAAAGTATAAAACCATGGATCAGACAACAGTTTGTGTAAGCGATAAACAATCTTAAAATATTATAAAAGTCGATGTAGTATACGAATCATACCTGACATGTCCCTACAACCAAAGAGTCAGCACATAACATCGATACTATGATACTATATAACATCATAAAGGGGTACTCTATACTCAGTAAACTATCGGGGTGCCTTAGTATTTCCATCCATAATACCTACTCCATATTAAATAAAGTCGGGGTGTCCAGGTATCCCTATGCACAATACCTACCTCCTGTGACATCCCTAGGGTGACAGGTGGCTAGTGAAGCAACCATAACAATCATAACATCCATCAAAAAATACTAATTGTCACCCAGTATGCTATAGATATATGATAACTCGTATGGCCTCCATACTGCCAGGGACTAGTGGAAAATCCCGATTTTCGTTGTACTCTTGTATCACGCAGCCCAAAGCTCGATACGTGTCTCGTAGCTCAAAACTAGACGCTAGATCTAAAGCCACATGTCCAGGGTATACAAAACCTCGCTACCAATCCATGGACGTCCCCATTATACAATACCCCTGCTTTGATTACAACAGAAAACACTTCGAGTCATCAATGATCCTTTAGCACATACACATCGATCCGAGCCCTACTCGCTCAATCCGGATTCGAGCCTTACTCGCTCAATCCAATTTCGCTATCCCGGAACCAACCACGTTCCTCTACTCCATGGATCCCACCACGAGCCTCTTTGGTACCTACTCCTTACATGAGTCACAAACTGAAGATATGGAATGTCTAATCTTTAGTACCCACTCCCACCACGAGTCTCAAACCGAAGATACAAGGCTTTTCATCATGTTATCACATCACCATCCATCCTTGATGCGAATGAGCCAAAACCTCCAGCACGATCTACAGAGTCATGAAACTATCAACCTCGAAACCTACTCCATACACCGTCAAGTCATAATCTAAATTTCCAACTTCCATGTCTAAGCGTCACATCATCACCTCACCATCAAAATCACTCGCCGTAGAGCAACAACATCAAGAATCCAAGTCATTCGCATGAACAAACCATCACATCGTGCACCATGAAATCTCCTCAACGTCCAAGCCAAAAATCGACCAAATCATCAATCAACAATAGTGATGGACATTGACCACTCTACAGTGGTCAATACCAACAACTTTGGTTGTGTACTTAACCAAAACGGATAAGTACAAACCAAATGGAAACATCCATCATCCATCTTGAAGTCCGTAGCCTCGTCTTCCAGCTTCAGATTAGTCGGCATGTATACTAACCCTACTCTACAATTTATCTCGTTCGTTGGATTTTCGCGTGTATGAAACCCCAACGCATAAGATATTCCCCACCACTCGATCGCCGCTAAATCGGCATTTCCAACCAAAAACAACCAAACAAGTAAACGTACAAACAACAACTATACATACATCCAAAACAACATACATACAACATGTATAATACATCT
This sequence comes from Allium fistulosum, assembly GCA_030737815.1. Lineage (NCBI taxonomy): Eukaryota > Viridiplantae > Streptophyta > Magnoliopsida > Asparagales > Amaryllidaceae > Allium > Allium fistulosum. The sequence continues at coordinate 943,995,967 of CM060908.1, forward strand.
ATATCAATCAATGGGGAAATCATATCAAAATAGCCCAAATATAATAATTCCCTAAAAATGGCATGTCGATGAGAAAAATACTATATCCAATATAAGACCTTTTAAAATAATTTTATTTTATTTTATAAAAATCTAGTAGGTGTTTAAGTTTAATAAAATCACATTTTAAAATCAAAAATCATTACAGAACACCGATTTAATACTATACAACCAATCATAGTATGGTAAGAAACAATATCATCTACCTCAACAAATGTTGTCCAAACCACTGCCAAAACATAGATCTCTCCATCACAAGTGTAGTGTAAGAAACCGCATCCAAAATGGACCTCGTATGCAAAAGATATGGATCAAATACGAATGGAGATTAGTTAAACAATTAATAACTAATTAAAACAATAATTACCTTAATTAACTTTTAATCCTTCTTCCTCTATAACCTATACGCATGCACAACATTTTTAAACCCAAAAATCATATGCATTCATGTTGATTTCTCTACGATTGTTCCACGAAATTGACAACCGACAAATGCAACGTGTCCCTCTTCTCGCTCTTTTCGATATGCACCAAAACATCATGCCTCTGCCTTCTCCCTTCAGATCGCGACATCACAGCCTAGGCATCGACCTTCAAATGTCATAAATGGCTAGACATAATCGAACATGACCAAATTTTGAGGAGAGGTGCGCGTCGTCGAGGTGATTCCAATGGTGCTTTCCATTTCTCTTATCTCCTCCCGGATCTCCGGCAAGTCTAGCTCCGGCCATGAAGAGGTCGACTCGTCAATCACAATCGATCCAAATTCTGCCATGGTCATCGCGAAGCTCTCATCCATATGAGCTCATCGGATATGGTTTCGCAAATTTTAGTGAAGCAGATCTCTCGATTTTATTTTTTGAAGAAGATTGAGAGGATCTTCCATGGATTTTGCATGCAAAAGTGAAATAGAAATTGGATTAAAGAGGGAAAGGTACGGTTCAATTTTTATTAATTTTTTATTCCATTAATTTTTTTTCTCAAATAAATGGACGTACGTCTCGAGTCGTACGATCACATGACGCATCTGATCGCAATGAAACTCATCTGCATACATCACCTTATTTTTTCGAATCCAAAAGTATAAATCTCGTCGCTATCTGAAGTTGTGTCCCGTGATGCTAATTTCGCACACTTCAAGATCATTTCGGCCATCGGATCGTCCGATCTCCAAATATAGCGATTCTTATACTCATATTAATTCGCAACCTCAATCCGAACTCAACGGAAGTAGTCTCAAGTCCTGATTCGGCCATATGCAAAAAATTGTATTTTTGGGTCTTCATTTAATTAACAATTAATATTTAAATCAATTATCTAAATATTCTATCGTCAAAAATACGGGTCGTTACACAACTTCAAAGCTCTTCGTTCAATTTAATAACGTTTATCAAATAACTATTTTACCCTAGTCATATATTTTGACTCTAAGTTGACAGCCAATTACAGTGATAATGATCTTTTAGAACGAAGGGTATGAATCCTTTCTTATGTAATGTTTTACTTCAAATGGTTCAACGAGTACCTAAAAACTATCATAACACAAGCATTATATGATGTAACTGATCAAAGTACAGTCTAAATAATTAAGATCCTCGGTACTTTCAGATCCAAAGACTACTGCATAACGATACATGAGATCCTCTATTTTGACTTTAGTTGTATTAAACATATAAAAGACTCTCGTTGAGTAGTTCCGTGATTCTTCCAAATAACTGTAATACATAACCCCTTGATGTCCCTGATGGTCATAAGTAATTCACCGTCCACCATATGGAAAACGTTACGTACACTAGTCTCTCAACGAATGTATCGATATCTTTTTCTTAATACATCTCGACTAAAAACATTTAAGGATAAGTATTTTAAATACATGATTCAATACTCATGGTTACGAATACATTCACTATTGCAATCAATTAAATATTTTTTCTACGAATTTTCTACTTGTATATATTTAATGTTTTTAAAGTATTACTTATATGACAATATATACAATAGAAAACATAATCAAAAGCGTACTTATTTTAATAAGATTTGTATACAAGGGTTAAGTTATATAATAAATTACAAAGTTACCCGAATGACACACCCTTACCTCTATCAGCTAACACATATGCTAACGTTGGAAATAACAAGAAATGAGTTCATAAAAATAATCATAACACTCAATCATGCCTTGAAGGTGTATCTTGGAGAACCAAAGTGGTCGACGAGCATGTTTGGCACAAATATGATGAACTCAAAAAACAGTGGATGACATTACAAAGTTTGTGCAATAAGACTCAACAAAGTGGGATCATATAAGGGAAATTGTATCTGATAGCAAAGAATGGTGTATCGATCATGTGAAGTTATGTTTTTTCTTAGTTTTTAGAAGTAAAAATTATTTATCAAAAAATTGGTCAATATTTTGAAGTACAGGAGAGCCAATAGATAATGCGAACTAATTACAAATTACATTTCACGGTTCACATGCAACTGGATTTGTTGTATTCTCGTCCACTGTTAAATGAGGATGAGTCACAACAATCTCCTGTGTTCCCAGGCTGTCCAACCATTTTTCGATCAAAGTTGTGCATTTGATACAATGTACAATAATTTCGAATATGTTCAGGTACAACCTACGTATATATTTTTTTGATTTGGACAATCATCCGCCACCTATGACTCCATCACCTAGAGTGGATATTGGCTTATCTCCAAGTATCAAAGTTCATTGTTGGGGAAGTAGAAGATGTAGAGATCCAAAACAAGGTAAGCAATCTTATTAATGTGATATATGAGCACCAAATGAAGAATTTTTGTTCCAAAATGGAAAACCTAACCAAACTGTAAGTTCAAATCCAACAATTAATACAAAAATTGCAAATTATATTGGATCATTTCCATCATATATCGCTTTTGTTAATCATGTGAAAACGAATGAACAAATTGACGTTGATGAAAAATTAACAATTCTCATATAAAATGAGAAAAGAAAGTTATTTAATGTTTGAACGATGGTAGTGATAGAAGCAGATTAACGATTGAGATAGAATAGGTGAGGTACACCAACAATATTTAAACAAATATACCCATAATCCATAGGATTTAGTAATTTCTTTAATGTATTTGTACTATACCCATTGCATCTTCTTTTTTTCCCAGTTCCAATGTATCAATTTCTTTTTAATGTATATGTTTTCTAAATATGCGGTTCACGCTAATTTACAAACAATACAAACAATCAATCCCTTACCTCTGCATTCCCCTTATGCCGAACTTAACATTTTCGTGGCCCTTCCGTTTCAAAAAATAAAAAAATAAAAATAAAATAAAACCCTTGAGTTCTTTTAAGAAAAAGGGTCTCGCTTCAGCATCACCGGCATACTCGTCCATATAATTGAAACTGAAACATGATCAAACCATGAGATTCTTGAAAGCAAACGCTGTTCTATACCCTTTCTAGACTTCTAGTATTCTTCTCATAAAAAAACTTGGATATCAAATAAGAATACATGTTATTGCAGATAGGGAAATGCTACTTTGTGTTAAATTGGGATGATTCAAATATTTGTTGAGGAGGAAAGAAATTAATTAATTGATTCATTCAATCAATTAATTTGGTTGGTATATGGAAGGATATTTTGGAAGGAAACTAATTAATTAGTCAATCAATTAATTAGTCAATGCATTTATTATATGAAGAAATAAATGATTAGGCATGGAGAATCAATCAATCAAAGAAAAGATATGAAAACCAAGATTATGCCATCTATTTGTACTAAAATCAAATCATGCAATTTGGAAAGATATTTGAGTAATCAGGAAATTTATTTTCTTAATCTCCAAGCAACCCTTTATTATCAACTCTATTTAAATGAAGGAATTTCATCTTCATATGCAAGTGAGTGTGTGAGAGCATCCACCATTATTCTTCCCTCTCTTTTGTACTCTTTTCTTTACTGGAATAAAAGAAGTTGTTGGGTCTCCGTGGACGTAGGATATTCATATCCGAACCACGTTAAATCTTCCATGTATCTTATTTATGCTATTGTTTCTGTGAGACTGCATAATTGATTTTTTTTTAAGTTACATTGGTATCTAATAGACAATACTAGATCCTGATCAAATAATTCGCTTTCGCTCAAATTAAAACAAATTTCACTACAGTTTGGTATCAGAGCTAGTGTTATTGTTCATGTTTGGATATTAATGGCTACTTCTAGTAAGTCTATTGGTAGATGATCTGGTATCAATTATGGAGTAACACGTTTTGACGGAAAGGGAGATTTTGGTACTTGAAAGATGAAGATGGAGGCTGTATTAAAGAAGGAGAAGACTTATAAGGTTGTTTCTATGCCTGAGAAATTGAAAGGTATTGATGCAGATGATTTGGAAGAGATGGAAGATGAAGCTCTCACAACAATTTAGTTGAGTCTTTCAGATGAAGTTCTTAGAGAATTCTCGCAGAAGAAGACGGCGAAGGAACTATGGGATGCATTATCGGATGCACATCAAGACAAGTCTCTCACTAATCGGATTATTCTTCAGCAACAACTCTATTCGTTCAAGATGAAGCTTGGAGCTGATCTCATGGAGCATGTAGATGCTTTAACGACTTTGATTATGAACCTGAAGGCAGTGGAAGTTGATATTACTAATGAGGCTTAAGCTGTGATCCTATGTTCCTTGCCTAAGGAGTATACTGCTTTTGTTAATTCCATTATTTATGGGCGCAGTAAAATTAGCCTGTCTGATGTAAAGGTTGGCCTTCATAATGAAGTATTAAGAGGTAGATTGACGAGCACTAGCTTGGATAGTGATATCGAAGGCTTATCTGTTCAGAGAGGTAGAGGCCAAAGCAGGTCGAAGAAAGGTGGAGGACGGAATTCTTCACGGTCTCAGTCTAGGGGGCCTAAGAAGTTGACTTGTCATTTTTGTAAGAAACCAGGGCACTTCATAGCACAATGTCCCAAGCTTGAAGGTAGAAGAAAAGATCCAAACCAAGACTCAGCTTCTACAGCAGAGAAATCAGATACAGAAAGTGACACCGATGTATTTACACCTTCTGGCTCTTCTGGGAAGAGCAACTTATGGCTGATTGATTTTGGCGCATCCTATCATATGACACATGATAGGAACTGCTTTTCCACTTACCGTGAAATTGATGGAGAAGAAGTTCTGATGGGTAATGATGCTTCTTGTCGTATGATTGGTGTTGGTAGCGTGATGATTAGGATGTTTGATGGTGTTATTCGTACGATCACCGATGTTAGACATGTACTTGATTTGAGGAGGAGCTTGATTTCTGTTGGGGCATTGAGTAGACTTGGCTTGAAGATTGTAGTGGAAGGAGATAAAATGAAGATATCGAAGGGTTCCATGATTGTTACGAGAGGTGTGAGGGCAGGAAATCTTTATCTATTAAAGGGCACTACTGTAATTGGTGAATCGGCTTCTGTTACATCTGTTGATTCAGATTCTTCCAGATTATGGCACTTACGGATGGGTCACATCGGTGAGCGCAACATGGATGAATTGAGAAAACGAGGATTGATTGATGGAGTTCATCATTCAAAACTTGGTTTTTGTGAAGAGTGTGTTCTTGGAAAGCAGACGAAGATTTCTTTTAGTATAGGAGAGCATAAAGCAAAAGCTGTCCTGGAGTATGTTCATACAGATGTCTGGGGTCCCTCCCCTTGTCAGTCTTTAAGTGGAGCCAGGTATTTCGTTTCATTTATAGATGATTTCTCTCGAAAAGTATGGGTATACTTTCTTCAGTCAAAGAATGAAACCTTTGCCAGGTTTCGAAAGTGGAAATCTATGGTTGAGAAGTAGTCAGGGAAGAAATTGAAAGTTCTCCATTCAGATAATGGCGGTGAATTTGTATCACAGGAATTCATCGATTATTGTGAGACTTAAGGCATTAAAAGGCATTACACTACACCAGGCAACCCCCAGTCTAATGTGAAAGTGTGTTATGGATCGTTAAATATGGATATACGATAATACAGAGTATAGAGATGATAGCTATACAGTAAATAGTGCGGAATATAAAAGCAGTATAATAAAAATAACATCAGAGATTTTTATACTGGTTCGGAGCTCCGTCCTACGTCCAGTCCCAGACTCCTTCTGGAATTTCACTAAAACAACAACCCTCACTTAACCCGGAGGAACAGGTCTATACAACCCCTGAGCAGCCGAACAGGGACCTGAGCAGTAGAACAGGATTTCGCCTCAGCAGCCGAAGAGGACTTCACACGCCCAAGCAGCAGAACAGGACTTAAACAAATACAAGAGATTGTTTGATTTTTTGTGTTCTGATAACACGGATAAGTCTGTTTATAGTACACCCTTCCTATGATCTTCTCCTCGAGTATAAATGTATATTTGAAGTTTATGAAGATTAGAAAGGAATAGTATTCCTTAGAAAAGAATGCTGAATATTTGAGAGTATAGTTGCAAGAATATTCAAGAGAGTTAGATAAGAAAGATAAGCAGATTTTTTTATTTGGAATGAAGTTAGGATATGTATTTATAGTTGTTAAATAGCAGCGACCATTGGCGAAGAGTTCTGGTTGAAACGTTGCGTCCAAATATCTTCGTAGAGATTCGTAACTCTTCACGAATGATCGTGTCTTTTCAGAAAATATAGCCATTATAGAAATTCATTCAACTGAGCCTCTGGGTCAGTCGACTAAATATTCAAACGATTTTTATTATATTATATATATATATACTTGTGCACCTGTGCATGTTGCACAAATACTAGCAGGTCAGTCGACTGACCTGGTATTATCTGTGCAATTTGCACAGTTTACACAGGTATATAATATATATATATATATATATTATATGATTCTAACTTTAAAAACTTTGATAATATATATATATATATATATATATGTTATATGCTTATATATGTATAAATCATTTGAAAATAAGAAGATTATATATATAAGCTAATATATACATAAACGAGGAGAGATCTTAACAATATTGACCTAAGACTCAAAACAAAATAATATAAAAGTTGATGCACCGATTTTGATGTCTTGTCTCCATGTAGTATATATTCTCTTTTTGTCGTAACAGTCGTCGAATCTGTATGTTGTAGTGATAGCTTCGTGTCATGAATCAAAACCAAGTCTCAATATAATGGATTTGCAGAAAGGATGAATCAGACATTATTGGAGAGAACAAGATGCCTCAGACTGACTGCTAAATGAAGAAGGGATTTTGGGCTGAAGCTTTTTCTATGGCGTCTTTCCTCATCAACCGCACACCTTCTACTGCCATAGATATGAAGATCCCTGAAGAAGTATGGAAAGGAGAGCCTGTTAGCTATTCATTTCTCAGAGTGTTTGGTTGCCCAGCTTATATGCATGAGAGTAAAGGGAAGCTGGAACCTAGAGCTCGCAAGTGTATCTTTCTAGGTTATAGGAGAGGAGTGAAGGGATATAGGTTGTGGTGTCCTATTAGCAAGAAGATCGTTATGAGCAGGCATGTGACTTTTGATGAGAAGGCTATGTTGAAGGTGGAGCCTTCCTCATCAGATGACAATGAGAGGACATGTGAAGAATACCAGACACAAAGCAAGTCATCTGTTGATTCTTTCCATAGACGTTCAGATGGTGTTTCCGATGACACCATGGTTGATGAGGGTAATACCGATGTTGGTATAGAGGATCAGACTCAAGTTGGAGCTCATTCAGAACCTAGGCCTGTCAGACAAAGAAGAAAGCCTAAGTGGCTTGATGAGTTTGTTGGATTGAGCATCCAAGACATTAACTTCGATGATATGGCAACATGTGTTTTGAATGTTGTCCATGATGAGCCCTGTGATTATAGAGAAGCTATCGCATCAGTTAACAGTTCCAGTTGGTTAGCTGCTATGGAGGAGGAGATTGAATCATTGTAGAGAAATCATACTTGGGATTTGGTGCCTCTTCCCACCGACAAGAGAGCTATTGGATGCAAGTGGATCTATAGAGTGAAAGACGATGAAAATGGCAATCTCAGATATATGGTAAGATTAGTCGCAAAGGGGTATGTTCAGAAGAAGGGGGTAGAGTATCATGATATCTTTGCTCCAGTGGTTAGGCATACTTCTATTCGTATTCTTTTGGCATTAGTTGCTCATTATGATATGAAATTAGAGCAACTAGATGTCAAAACTGCATTCTTGCATGGTGATCTGGATGAGAAGATTTATTTAAAGCAGCTGGAAGGGTTCATTGATAGTAGCAGACCAGATTATATTTGCAAACTCAACAAATCTCTATATGGACTGAAGCAGTCTCCTAGACTATGGTATAAGAGGTTTGATAAGTTTATGCTTTCACAGTGATACTCCAGAAGTTTCAAATACCAGTGTGTTTATTTCAGGAGATGTGATGGTGATATGATTTATTTGTTGTTATATGTTGATGATATGCTGATTGCATCTCGGAGTATGGTCGGAATTAAGGAGTTGAAAGCGGAGCTCAGTAGAGAGTTTGACATGAAGGATTTGGAAAAGGCACAAAGAATATTGGGTATGGAGATAAGCAGAGATAGGAAGCGGAGAGAGTTAAGGCTCACTCAAGCGCAGTACATCGAGAAGGTCCTCGCTCGATTAGGAATGGAGAAAGCCAAACCGGTTGGCACTCCATTAGGCTCTCATTTTAAGTTGTCAAAAGACTTATCTCCCTCATCGGAAGAAGACAAGAGGTATATGACTGATATACCTTATTCTAGTGTTGTTGGTAGTCTTATGTATACGATGGTGTGCACAAGACCAGATTTGGCTCTTGCAGTGGGTGTTGTGAGTCGATATATGTCTAACCCAGGCAAAGAGCATTGGCAAGCTGTGAAGTGGATTCTTAGATATCTTCGAGGCACTCTTTCGGTGGGCTTGTTATATGGTGGAGTGGATGGTGACATCTTTCTTAGAAGATACTGTGATTATGATTATGCTGGGGATAGAGATGCTAGGAAGTCAGTGTCGGACTATGTTTTTACACTTGGCATAGGCTCGATTTCATGGAGATCAAAGCTGCAATCTATCGTAGCTTTATCGACTACCGAAGCAGAGTTGATATCGATTGTGGAAGCAACAAAGGAAGGATTATACTTACTTTAGTTGTTGGATGATCTTTCAATGGTGCAGCGGACAGTAGAGCTATTTTCAGACAGTCAGAGTGCGATTCATCTTATAGAGAATCAAGCTTATAGTTCACGGACGAAGCACATTGATGTTAGAGGTTTCTTTCTTATGCTTGAGGAAGAACGAAGCAAGATCAAATTGTTGAATGTGAGTACTTTGGATAATCCTTCAGATATGATGACAAAGTCACTTCCAAAGGACAAGTTTGAGCATTGCTCAAACTTGATCAGTTTGATTCCTGTTACTTGAGCACTATGGGGCACTAGACCCAACAACTTCTATGTTGATTGCTTGATGATAAGATGATAAAGAGGTATTGTTATATTTGAATCAAGGTGGAGTGTTAAATTTGGATGATTCAAATATTTGTTGAGGATGAAAGAAATTAATTAATTGATTCATTCAATCAATTAATTTGGCCGATATATGAAAGAATATTTTGAAAGGAAACTAATTAATTAGTCAATGCATTTGTTATATGAAAAAATAAATGATTAGGGATGGAGAATCAAGCAATCAAAGGAAAGATATGAAAACCAATATTACGCCATCTATTTGTACTAAAATCAAATCATGCAATTTGGAAAGATATTTGGGTAATCAGGAAATTTATTTTCTTAATCTCCAAGCAACCCTTCATTATCAACTCTATTTAAATGAAGGAATTTCATCTTCATATGCAAGTGAGTGTGTGAGAGCATCCACTATTATTCTTCTCTCTCTTTTGTACTTTTTTCTTTACTGGAATAAAAGAAGTTGTTGGGTCTCCGTGAACGTAGGATATTCATATCCGAACCACGTTAAATCTTCTGTGTCTCTTATTTCTGTTATTGTTTCTGTAAGACTGCATAATTGATTTTTTTTTTTTTTAAATTCCATGGGTATCTAAATAGACAATACTAGATCCTGATCAAATAATTCGCTTCCGCTCAAATTAAAACAAATTTCACTACACTTTGTCCAGCCTATTTATCTACAGCAAAATATTACTATTTATCTACAGCAAAATATTAAATGTACAAAATTTTGACATGTAGCACATGTCAAATTATAATGCTTTTTGTATCAAAACTTGGATCTTCAATGTAGAAAGATGTATCATGGTTATTCCACCACCCAGCTATTTCTGTCAGGTATAAATAAATTTTTCGTCAGAATAGCCAAGCGAAGTTGAACTATTTTTGCTGAAATGACAGAGTAAACAAGCGACAAATAAAGTGTAAACTTCCTGGCATTTCCATTAATAAATAATAAAAAATATACACAATATAAAGCTCGAACTCTGTCTACAAAATTACATATGGAAGTGACAACCATTTAAAAGAGATGATTATTTTTTAAACACTTGCTGGAACTTCTTCTGCTGGTTGTTCTAAAGTTGGTTCTTCTTCTGTGGGTTCCTCTTTAGTCGACTCTTCTTTCTTTTTTGGCTGTTCTTGAGCTTTCTGGATTACAGCTTTATTAGGCATCAAAACCATGTATATATCCCTTATACTGAAATTTTTACTTTCTTCGGTCGCTAACTGACATGATAACATCAAATAATAATCAAAATCATAATACAACTTGAACATGCTGGAAGCCCCAACAGATCAATAACTATACATTTGATTTTATAAGCCATTTTTTACAGAAACATTTAAATAAAATCTGAAAGAAGCGTGCGCGAGAGAGAGAGAAAAATACCTCTCCAAGTTCGCCCTTAAAGCGCTTGAGAAGTTCAATAGCATTAGCTTTGAAATCATTTTCCCTGCGTTTCAAATTTACTATGACCTTTACCTGCAGTACACATTTAGAAATATTGAATACAAAATACTTTAGAAGGTAAAATCAGTATTAATTAATATTGACAGACATTTCAATACCTTGTCTCCATCATTGAGAAATCTTTTAGCTGCTCTGAGCCTAACAGAATAATCATGGGAGTCAATGTTATACCTGTCATTAGTTCAAGAAAAGGTTCAATGATACATGGGATTTTTAATGATGAGAAAAGTGAAATATTCTCAAAGTAGAATTGTCTTTTTACCCCATCTTGATCTCTTTAATATCCACACGACTAGCTGTAAATTACAAAAGAAGGGCGAGTTCGTAGTTATATTGATATCTATTAAAAAATGATTGCAGATCATATGACATAACAAATAACAAGGTTATAAAACCTCAAAGGAACAAATTATCACCAGCAGATCTCTTCTGCTGCTCTCTTTTTTTCTTCTGCTGCTCGTACTTATGTTTTCTGTAAACATGATACTAAAATATTGAATAATCGTAATTAAAATTAAATGATACGAACAAGGATGCACACTTCCAAGTTTAAGGAAAAAAAAGTGGATATTGATGTGTTTATTTGGTTACTGCCAAAAGACAGTAAAATATAGGCTACTGTTTAGGTGGCAGATGGTAATGAAATTTATGATTCTGGGTCATGTAGAGTTGTGATCGATTACAACCAATATTGAAATGGTATTATGCTGCTGAAGGAACTGCACATCTATAGCTGAAAGAAAAATATAATGTGACTCAATAATAGTATGTCATGAGTTCATACTGATAATCCATGACGTCAAAAAGTCTCAGAACAGGGGGATCTGCATCTGGAGATAATATTGCCTGTATCAAGTGGAACAATGTTAGGTCTGTCTAATATCAAGAGCATCAAATATATTCACGCTTTAGAAGTACTATATCCACACATTGTTATCTATGTGGTCAGTATTGACACAACTGCTTTGTTTGTGTGCGCGCGAGCGCATGTGGAATTTCCATGCGTTTTACCAAAATATGTAAATAATAATAATAATAATGGTGGAACCCAACGCACGAGGCTCCCGCACGATAGCAGGTTCGGAGGAGGTTGATAATGTACGCAGCTTTTCCATCGCATTGTGAAATGCGAAGAGGTTGTTTCCAGACTCGAACCTGGACGCCCAGATCACCATGCTAATGGTTGATAAAATACACCAAAAATTGATTTTGGATTTGTCCATATTCAAATCGGTTGTGTCAATAGTAACCCCCATTATTGATCAAATAACGATTACTCGCAATGTTTTAAAAGATTACACTCTAAAATTATTTTACTCTAATTTCTTAGTATTCTTTTTGAAAAAACATACATACAGAAGCCCACGCACACTGTGTGTGAAAGAGAGAGAAGTTCCGTAGCACCCCTTCTATGACTCCCCTTTAGCACCCCTATCATATTTTGAATTGCACTATATACGAAGACCATTTTCACAAAATTTGGGTTCATTTGAGTAAACTAATAGTTAAAAAAGATGTATTAATGATTAATGTTGACCTATAATTTTAAAATTGCTATAAGTTTGAAATGGTCGCATTTTTGCAGACATAATATTAATAATATAGATTAAAAATCTATAATAAAAAAAAGTGTATATATACACACGCGCGCGCATGCACACACAAAAGGAAGGTTCATTATACGTAGATATGTATGCATGCTACGTATAATGAACCTTCCTTTTGTGTGCGCGTGCGCGCGTTAAGTGACATTCCATTTACGTCTCATTGTCAACCGCTGGATTATTTCAGTCAAGTATTAATAACAACTCTTACATGATATAAACAATGATAATAATTAGTGTCATCTGCGTTTGTATATTATTTATGGCAAAAAAGAGTGACAAAATACTTATAAAATGCAATTTTAGTGGTTGATGTTTAAGCATAAACCAATGATCAATTAATAACTCGAACGGTGTAACAATAAGATGAAGTTCCCAAAAATTGTCTTTAATCTATCCACTTTTGGAAATGGAGAAACTTAAAAATAAGAACTGCATGAAATAAAGGATGCCTAAAAAATACACGAAAAAATGCTCAAGTCGTATTGAGTTTTATGTTGATAATTTATACTATAAATGATATAAATATTGCAACTAAAATTGTTAACAGATATAACTCAATATTAAAATGTCCATAAAGAAATAGTTTCATCTTAGCAAATTATAATAGGATGGTAAGATGACAGGAAGGCTATTATTAAAATAATTTTTGGATTATTTATTATGAAAAATTGTACAAATTTGTTTAACTGAAAAACATTGAAAATTTATTTGAAAAAAAGATGTAAGAAAATAATCTCAAAATTGCGGAGTCCTGTCATATACTAGGACAAATTTTCATTCTAGCCTCCGAAAAAAAACTTATTTCAAATATAGGCCTCGTTCAAAACTTATTATGAAAATAGGCATCTTTTCTACTATAGAGCGTTTTTGTACATGCGCATTCTGTAAATGCACAAAATGTGCATGTACAAAAAAAACACCTGCGCACTTTGAATTTGCGCAAGTAGAAACTAAAATTTTGTTCTTGTGCATTTTTAGAGTGCACAAGTGTAAGATGTTGATAAGTGAAAAACAGGCATATTTTATAATAAGTTTCGGACGAGACCTAAACTTGAAATAAGTTTTTTTGTTGAGCCTAGAATGAAAATTTGTCATATATACTATGACAGTAAGATGACAGGAATGCTATTACTAAAATAATTTTCAAATTATATATAATGAGAAATTGTACAAATTTGTTTTTATCCATCTTTTTTCCGAAGTAAAAAAAACTGAAAAACAATGAGAAATTGCTTGAAAGAAAGATGTAATGAAATAATCTCAAAATTGTGGAGTCCTATAAAACTATATTAAGATGGTAAGATGACAGCAACGCTAGTATAACATAATTTTCAACTATATATCATGAGAAATTTTTTATCCGACTTTTTATCCAAAGGAAAAAAACCTGAAAACAATGAGAAATTGCTTGAAAAAAGAAAGACATAAGAAAATATCTATCGAATTATATATTATGATAGCAAGATGACAAGCATTGTATAAACAATGCTCGGTTTCAATTTAAAATTAAAAAATATTACATACATAGATTGGACGTATTTGTCATAACAATAGGATGACTGGAAAATTATTATTAACACAATTCAAACTTTGGTTTGATATTGAAAATCGGTTTTTTAATATAAACAGAAAGTAAGCAAAAAAAAAGTCTTAAAATTTAGAATAAACAATGAATGGAAATGTAAAAATGAAAATAATGAGGATTTATATGTATAAGAAATTTACAAAATAAGTACACGGCTTATAATGAACAAGTAAACAATGAAAAAATTAAAAGAAACAAAAGGAGCTTAGAAATTTAAAAATAAAAAATAAAGAGTGCTACATCACTAATGATATGAGAATATATTTTTATATTTATACCAAAGTCTGAGGTTTCGACCGAAACATTAAGGTTCCGGTCGTTCCATTTCGGTTACAGCAAGAACTGAAACAAAACTAAACCGAAATTCCTGGTTTATAAAAAAATTATTAAACCTTAAATTTTATAGAAAAAATTCAAATAAGGAACTAATTTAAGCTTCAAATGTATGAATATTCAAAACCTAACATTTTAACTTCGGAAACAAACAAAATTACAAAATATATGAATAGTGTAAGTGTAACCAAAAAAATATTTAAAACTAATCAATATTGTTTGTTTATATTTTTTTCAATTAAATATAAAATGTACACTTTTTTTTAATAAATTAAACATATATCTACGTAATTACATGATAAACAAATAATGAAATGCGAAACCAAAACTGAAAATTTTGAAATTTACGAATTAGATCGAAATTCCTAAAATCGCAAAAAGAGTGAAACTGAAATCTCGGACCTTGATTTATACTAGTGTCTGACAAGTGCTTCGCACACGCTTTATACTTAATAGTAGAAAAATACGTGTTTTGAAACTGCAATTTTAGTGTTTAATGCTCACACATAATTTTTGTTGATTAGTAACTAAAATGTTAAAAGAAAAAACATAAGACTTTGTCATTTAATTTTGGGTTCCATCTCTAGCCGATCCCAACTTGTTTGGGAGTAATGGCTTAGTTGTTGTTGTTGTAACAACTAAACTGTATATGATAAATTGATTACAAAAGAATCTATTCATTCTTTCATTATTGCAGTTACTAGAAAAAAGAAAATTGTATGACATAACTAAACTCCAAGAAAATAAGGTCAAAGTTATTTTGAAATGAGTTTGTTTATGATGAATTATATATAACGACAATAAGATAACATGAAAATTGATATTTAAACAATTCCAGAAAAATTATAATTCGATATTAAAAATTTTAATAAAAAATGATTGGGTCATATCAATTTTATATTATAACGCAATTTGATGGTTGAAAGATTGTCACTAAAGTAATTTTCAATAATTTCACATTAATTATTAACTTGATTTAAAGAACATGTTTTTGAAATATAAATTGGAAGCAAAAGAAAAAAAGAAAGGAAGAACATGTTTTTGAAATATAATTGGAAGCAAAAGAAAAAAAAAGGAAAAAAAGATCAACAGAGAGAACAATTTTTTCGAAATATTAAAAGAAAGCAGATAAATTGAAATTCTTAAACAATGTGGAATGTCGCATTGAAAAATATGATAAAAGAGAACAGTGAAATGAACTTAAAATGAGCTACACGTAAAAATGAGAGAATCAACGAGAACACAAATAATATGAAATAGCAAAATTTCAAAATGTCACATAATCAAATGTGAACTCTACTTTATACTTATCTAATAGATTGATGTTATTAAATAGACATGTGAGCAATTAATAATAGATGAAATGAATTAAAGGACTTGCAATCAAATGAATTAAAGGACTTGCAATCAAATATAAATAGGGCACAACAATTTTATTTTATTCCGCCTTCTGCTTAAGTTGTAAGGATGAAGTAGTATGAGCATATATACATTGTAGCTTTTTTTGCCATCTTCAAGTAATAGGGATGAAGTAGTGTGAGCTTATAAAGCATATACATTATTATTTCTACAAAAAAATTGAATAATTTTACAAAATTGTACTATAATTTTTATCTGTTACGTATAACATTTTGTAACGGTCATTTTATGTTGATGACTTCGTATTTATAAATAAAACTGCAATATGTTAGAAAATACATATTGACGAAAGGCTGAAGTAGCTGTGGTTTTATTTGCATATTCTGAATCATCAGCATCAAATGATTTTGCTACAAAATATTCTGCGTAAACGGAGATTATAAATAAATAAATAACTAATAGTTTTGTAAGATAATTCAATTTTTTTAACATATAGATCATAATGAAAGCTAATTTAAACTACAAAAAAAAATTATGACCATGAATCAACTGATAAATTTTCAGCCCCCCTCACAATGAATTTATGGCTCCATCCCTGATCTAGACCGAGTCTTTGACAGCATTGCACCATTGTAATTGATGGTAAGCCATAATATACGACTTAACGTGATTAATATATTAAATACAAGAATCATGCAGTTTATCAACCTATCTCGGCTGGGTTTATGAGTATCACAACCAACTTCTCTTTCAAAAGTTTTAGAATCACACATCCTATTGTGATTAATTACAATATTTTCATATGTCATTAGAGTGATAATATTTAATAAATTAACTGAACATGAAAATCTTATGATTTATAACCAATCACAATAGAATGTATGAATCTCATTCCTCTGAATATGAGTCTAGTGTTCCTTTATACCACTAGAAAACTGTGGTTTCAAACTTCTTTAGACGTGTGAATTCACATACCTATTATGATTGTACATAAGCTACGAAACTACCCATATCTGACTAAAGTGATGGTAGTTAATGAATTGATTTATACATGTGAATTTCATGGTTTATCCACCAACGTGGTGGGTGTGTGAGTGGCAAATAAATGGGAAACAGAGTAGCGTGGTTAATAACATAAAAAGATTTATAGCCACCCAACGAGCAACATGTATATTTCAAAAAGTGCATGCACGGTTGTTAATTTTTTTTCCTTCCGTTGTTGGTAATTTTATATCTTTGGATAAGAACATACTCTATGAATAATTATGTCACACCACCAGTATGAATTAACTTGCATATCTAACAATTTTTAAACAGGAAACACCAGTATAACCACATCGAAATGGTCACATTGAGTATTTTGATTATCCAGTGTTTTCTGCAAGGACCAAAATCAGCCTTTACTGTGCATAAGGCAGCTCACCAGGGGAGGGTGTAGGATTTTGAATGAGAGGGCACACAAAATGCGTAGTTTTCATGAAAAAAAACATAAATTTTACATAAAATCTAATATATACTCATGTTTCAAATTAAATGTCATGATAACCAAGGTTGAACCTGGGGCTATGCGACCACATAGGGCCCAAATAACTTTGTTATTTTTGATGCCCAATTTATTTACAATTTTGTTACATATAAACTATAGTACTGACACTTTAACTTAGTTGTCTTATTGGTGGTATTTTAGAGCATTTACCAAATGATTATGAATTCAAATCATGATAACAATGTCCTTTTGCTTTTTTAATATACTGTCAAATAAAATATTTGTGTTGAAAATTGAAGTCTACACAGGACCAGCCCTGATGATAACTCGATTATCTCAGAAGCTAAAACGTTAGATGATTACAAAAGCGGATTTGTAGTATAAAAAAAAATAAAGCTAAAAGCTAAATAATAAAATGTTTGGATTTAGTTCTCAAAAATATTGGGAAAAAAAAACATTCTTATATCTAGTAAAGAGAATGTGGATTTTTTTAATTCAAATATGTTTCAAATAAACTGAACAAAACCCAAGGACCTAAGTGTAAAAAGCTTTCAGAAAAAAGGTAATCAACACTATCTTCTTCAACACAACCACTTTTTCATTCAATTAACCATTAGCTCTTTTCTTAAAACAAATAATAACGATCTAATCTCGAAATCGAGTTCCTCTTTCACTCTTGCTGGTCTTACTCTCTTCTGATGCTCTCTTTCAAACTTTAAACCCGCAAACCAATATAAAAAATAGTCACTCTGGCCCCAAAAAAGCCCAAATGTGGGAGGGGTAACTGCCCTCTATTGTCCCAGCATAGATCCACCAGTGCATGTCGCTAAGTAATAAAAGAACATACCATTAGCAGCTCGCCGTCTTCAGCTATTTGAATTGCTTCATCAATATTAAAAATGCCCATCTGAAATATTCACAAAGCAAAGTAGTTAGTAAGATGGGTAGCATGCATCCGTACCAAAAACAAATCAAAAATGAACTGGACCGACGCTTACCATATTTTGCTCTCGATCCAATAGCCGTACAGTTTCAGACCTGAAACAAAAAGAGCTCAGTACAAAATTTACTTTCATGAAGTTAGTTTACATGCAAGTTATATTTCGTATCTGACATGATTCTCTAGCATGGCTTATTGTTACACGATAATAATATGGTGCTTAAGATATCTATTTCTTTTTCTCTCTCTCCTTTTTCTTTTTCCTTTTCTTTCTTTTTTTCTTCCTTTTCTCCCCCCGAGTGAGGGAAATGTAGGCCAGCATGAATAAATATATTACATACTAAGTTATAGCGTATTTTACAGGTTTTTGGCAAACGAAGTATAAAATTTCTGAATTCATCGTTAATAAGAATTACTCGTAAATTGCTATATTATTCGGCCTTAACTTTACATATTATGATTATTAATATAACTAAAATGTTGCAGAGTTGGTGCACTTGCAGGTTAAAAATTCTGAATTCGAAGAAATGCTAATATTTGTTGTGAGCAAGAGAATTGTATATGCAAGAATGCAATGACTTTTTGAGTCAAAATATAAGAATCACGTGCATTTCTTCTATGATATACTGTTTTGTTCAAGTCAGCCTGGAATTGAAGAGATGATGGTATATGATGGTAAACGAGATGAACACTTACATTTCTTCTATGATATCTTCTGTATACCAGATGATCACCTACATCTCTCTATGATGCCCACAATAAAAGTATTGTTGTCTTCAATTTATGCTTACTTTCATTTACTCTCTCTGTACCATTTCTTCGCATATAATTACCCTTTTTAAAAAGCATCACATCATCTTGACTTTTGAACAATGAATTATATAAACACGGATATATGCACATCTATCCAAGGTTTTCAAAACGGGATTCAAATCGTAAATTGTAAAGTTCAAACTTCAAATCAAAACAAGATTAACATTCTAAGACCGTAGATTCAAAGATCCCTTTTTTAAAGTTCTGTGGTTTGTGGTTTGTGCACATGTGGAAATTGATTTTGATGTTTGAACTTCTATATTTAAACGTAAACTTCAAATTTCTCCCTTGTTCCATTATATTTTGTTCAAAAAACATTAGAATTGGAATAGTGAATCCAAAGAAATATATTGAATATATCAATACGGATTGAATTATTTTTTCTCAATTGTGGTTTTAACTGAGTTTAAAAAAAATGTAAATTGAATCATAAAGGGAGAGATTTGATTTGAAACAGGATTTAGATTGTAAGATTTTTCATGACAATACATCTATCCTCGTTTCAGAAGAAACAACATATATTTTTTTGCCAAAAATTAGTTTTGTCTACAAATTTGAATATTGTAAGCTTGAAATAATACGGGCCAAAAAATAAATGAATGTGATAGAACTAATTTGAATACATACGAAATAGTTGATGTAACCTAATGTCATTAAGGTTCTACACACACAGAGGGGAAGGGGTTTTGTTTCATTGTGAATTATAAAACTCTAAGCACATTGAGGTGTACCGTGATGATTTCATTTTGAATTATAGAACTCAAACACGTCCAGGTGGTAATGTAAGGGGAGTAACATAAGGGGTGTAATGGATCCTTACTCTATATAAGAGTGTGTGCGTATACATGTGTATATGTCTCCAATCATTCATCTTTTTGTGCGAAAAAATCAAATCAAAGTGTACTTGCGTAGATATGATATGTTCATTAAAGCATCTCCAGTAGAGAGATATCCTATGTGGCATGTTTGCTATTGCATTCCTTCTTAAGGAAGAACATTAAGTTTCCACTTACTCGAACTTATGATGTTCGGGTAAGTTTAATTTTTTTCTTATTTAAGCATGAAAAGTGAGTAAAAATTAATGCATGAATTGCTTGAGATTCTGAACCTTGGGCAAGTCCTTACTACTGAGTAATTGACAGTTGCTACCCACTAGCAAGAGTATGATATACCATATTGGGTATTCTGTGAGTATTAATACTCATAAAATACCTCTACTGGTCAAGGATTACTACCTCAAGTGGTAAGATCTCTACACTGTAGTTTTAAAGGCCTTGGGTTCGATCACTCGAGACATCAGAATGAGTGATTTGCTTAAATTAAGTATCGCTCTTGTTATAAAAAGAACCATGTAAAAATACCTTTATTGGGAATGCTCTTAACAAGATTATCTATGCATAATTTTAAATCATTCTAAAAGATATATCTCCTTCAAAATTATATTTCAAATCAATGGTTAAAACAAATATTTTTGTGGCTATATTAGCTTGCAATTTTGAAGAAGTTAAACAAATGTCGAAAACGATTTTGAATTTTACATAGATGGTCTTGTTAATGAATATAACTTATCTAAAAAAATCATTTCAATTCGGATTTTTTTTGCATGAAAAGATGAAGGGGGATTCATAAGCAAGAGGTCTAGATCTCTCGTATATATAAAGATATTTTTATGAATTTATCCAACTTCCCAATACATATAACAATTTTAGACACGTTTCAAAATATATTACATATATAAACATGCCTTTGTCATGGTGATGCTAATTCAGCCGTTTCTTCTTGGCTCATTTTGAAAATGCATCAAAAGAAATTCTTCAAAAAATTAGGCTGGTGCTTTCTCAGAGTGCAACAGGATAAATTCAAAAAAAAACACACACACACACAATGTTCCATGAGAATTTTTATAAAAGAAATCAGTTGCATTTGGCATTTCATATTGCATTGTGAGAGAATGTTGAGTCGGTGCCAACATGAACTTATATCTGTAGTATATTTGAAATATGCCTAAACTTGGTATAAGTTTCGAAAAGTGAGCTAAATTGTTAAAAAAAATTACGAAATATTGTGATAGTTTTACCGTCGGAGAACTTTTAGAGTTGTTTAAATGGTTGGTATTAGGTAATTGATATGAAACTAATTTAGCATGGTAAAAGGTTTAGAATTGTTCTCAAGAAGTTTCACCGAGCCTATTTCATGTATGGTTGTAAAATGGGAACTTAATAGAGTGAAAAATATTCCATCTACTTTGTCACGCATTTTTTAAGAAAATATTAAATATTTTTTTTCCAATCTTTGGAAAAATACTGCTCTGGAAAATGGGTATCAAGCAGCCGTATGCAGATATAAAGATATCATTTCCAATATTCTTAACTGACTGTGTAATAATAGATGTATAGATAAATTGAATGTTAAATCTAACTGTCGCACGTACTCTGTGATCTCTACCTATCTCGCTTAAGATACATCAAAAGTGAGGGAACATGTCTTGCATTGCAACTTGGTTTTGCCATAATAAGTCGTTCTCTAATTTTCATGGATTTAGCAAACACAAAACTAACTTCATAAGGCATCACTTGTACCGGGAAACAGAAAGTTGCTATATTGATGATATTCTTACAAAAGCAGTGTGCCAACGGAATCATTTGTCATGCTGTGCATGTATTTTGAGAAATCAAAAATAAACAATGAAATAAATAAAGTATAAAAATGATGGAAGGCTGGTTTGTTTTGCTGCTGTAAAAGGACATTCCAAGAAAAAGCCTCAAATGAAATTACAATATTTACATTCGCTAAAACTAATGAATGTGATTATAAGGAAAAGGAAATGCATAATTGTGTAAACATAAGCAAGTTCACAACATTATAGTTCATACAATTCTAACATTCAGGCTAATCAGTATGTTATTAATTGTCAAACAAACTAAAAGGAGTGATACCTAATCCTGTCAAGATCGAGGGCAGGATCGTAATCTGGCGGCGGACTGCCCCGGTCTCCTTGTCTCCTCCGACCACCAGAAGACCGCCGATAATGTCTGCCACCCTGGCGGGCCACAATGGCTAACGTCGTGACGAGTCGGGTGCTACCTCTGATTTGTAAACCCGACAGCAATTGAAATGATGATGAAGAATAATTTATGGGTTTTATTGGGGCTTTAGATTTGAGCGTTGGGTAGAAGGAGACAGCAGTCGTAGCCATAGTAAAGAAATTATACTAATGAAACACTACGAAACATGAAAGGGGAGGTATGAGATGGAAGAAGAGGAACGCAGTGAAAGAAATATTTCTGGGTTAAGAACTTCGGATATGGGGTTTGCCCACGGATCCTTATCTACAATAGTCAGATTAATTAGACCAATTGTCTTTCAGCCAAAATTATCGTCTATGTTCACAAATTTGCCGGGTCAATCGGGGAAAATGACAAAATTTGAACGTCAAGTTTTATTTACAGACTGAAGGACAATTATTAACCGGTTATTTGACCCGGTAACGAGAGGCTCGGCACAGAGTTTCCATTCGGCATGCAAAGCCATCGTTCGGCACACAGCCTCGATCGGCACAGAGCCTCGCTCGGCGTAGAGCCTCGACCGGCACAGAGCCTCGCTCGGCACGGAACCTCGTTCGGCATGCAGGGATTCGTCTGTCTTCAGACCTTACTAAGCACAAGTCTCTCGTTCGGCATATGATTGCCGCCCGGCCTACACTCATCGCTCGTCGTCAGGATATCGCACAAGTTCGAAGAAAAGGTTAACATTCAACCACTCGTGAGGGCGTCGCTCGGCAAACGTCATTCAGCCACGATAGCGCATAGTTCCTAGTTCGGCCAAATGTGGTACGGCTTGTCTCGTCCGGCTTGCATGGAATGACGTGCAATAGTCATCTACTATGGGCCGAGGTACCATGTTCCTAGGCCCGTGAGGGAAGTCCAACCCATCTTCGTCTATAAATAGAGAGGCAGGGGCATGTTGAAAGAGGACCTTTTTTCGAGAACACTGGGGAGACTCTGCCGCTTTCAAGACTCCCTCTTTTCAGTTAAAACTTGTATTCAAGTCATTAATATACGGATTGTATCTGTATTCAACTACTTGTGAAAGCAATAAAGATCAAAACTCAAAGTGGACGTAGGCAATAAAGATCAAAAATTAAAGTGGATCGAAAAGAAGAATATTAGATGCTTCAACTGTGATCAGATTGGTCATTATAAGAATCAATGCAAAGAGTCTGCTAAGGATGGAAGAGGCAAAGTATTTGCATTGGAACCTGCTACATCAGGACCAACAGCTCGGGAGAAAAGAAAAGCTATGTTGGGAGGTGCACTTCAGATTCATGGTATCTCTATTAGCGTTCTGTTTGATACTGGTGCATCGCATTCTTTTGCATCTCGTTGTTTGGTAGATAAGCTTAACCTAGAACCCTCATACTTAGTTACTTCCTTAAGAGTTGCAAACCCGATAGGAGGGTATGCGACATTTGGGATGAAGTGTGACCATCTAGAGTTTGATTTGTTAGGTCATACCTTTGTTTGCAGTTTGCATGTGTTTGACTTTGTAGGGTTCGGAATTATATTGGGTATGCACTGGTTAAGTAAGTATGATGCTAGGATATTTTGTCATGTTAGGAAAATATCACTTAGACACCATGACCGTAGTGATCAGATTGTATATACCGTAGAAAACCCTAGTTGGGAGGTGAATGCTTTATTGGGTGTTGTGGAGGTAGAGGATGAGTTGAATCAAGTTTTCATGGTTAGAGAATTCGCAGATGTTTTTGAGCCGGTAGTAGAATTGCCACCGAAACGAGCCATTGAGTTTCGAATAAATTTGGTGCCTGGAGTAGAACTGGTGAGTAGGCCACCAAGTAAGATGACACCTACCGAGGTGAGAAAGCTGAAGGTGCAGTTGATAGATTTGGAAGGCAAGAATTTTATCAAACCTAGTAGTTTACCTTGGAGAGTAGACGCAGCATTTGCTAAGAAGCGGACGGATCGTTGAGGTTATGTATCGATTGACATAAGTTGAATGAGAAGACGATAAAGAATCGATATCTGTTGCCTAGAATCGATGATTTGTTCGACCAGTTGAGTGGAGCCAAGGTATTTTCTCAGTTGGATTTGGCAACAGGGTTTCATCAGCTTAGAGTATCAGAGTATAGTATTCCTTTGACGGCGTTTAATACAAGATATGGATCGTACGAATGGTTAGTGATGCCATTCGGACTAACAAATTCACCGGCATTCTTTATGCATTTGATGAACCGAGTTTTCTGAGAGCACTTGGATAGGTTCATGTTGTTTTTTATAGATGATATCTTGATATACTCTAAGGATGAAAGGGAGCATGAAGTTCATCTTAGAGTGGTGCTAGAGACGCTGAGGCGGAATCAACTGAAGGTGAAGTTTTCGAAGTGTCGTTTCTGGAAGAAGGAGGTGAAGTTTCTTGGTCATGTAATCTCAGAGAAAGGGTTGTCTGTAGATCTGACTAAGATTGAAGCGGTGAATAATTGGAAAAGACCCGAGACGGTGACTGAGATAAAGAGTTTTCTTGGATTGGCTGGATATTATAGGAGGTTCATTAAGGATTTTTCACGGATAGCAGCACCGATGACCAAGCTAACGTGAAAGGATGTGAAGTTTGTTTGGACCGATAAGTGTGAGGAAACATTCTAGAGTTTGAAACACTTATTGACCCATGCACTTGTGTTGGTTGTTTCGGAAGGGAATCAGGATTTGGTAGTTTATACAGATGTGTGTGGAACTGGATTAGGAGCTGTGTTGATGTAGAGAGGTAAAGTGATTGCATATGCTTCTCAACAACTTAGACCGCATGAGGTTAGATATCCAACGCATGATTTGGAATTAGCCGCAATGATTTTTGCATTGAAGGTGTGGAGACATTACCTTTTGGGAGAAAGGTTTGAGTTATATATGGATCATAAGTTGTTGAGGTACTTGTTCTCTCATAAGGAGCTGAACATGAGACAACAGAGATGGTTAGAGTTTATTGCTGCTTATGATTTTGGAATTGAGTACACACCAGGGAAAGGTAATAAGGTTGCAGATGCGCTTAGCAGGAAGCATCAGAATGCAGTATTGGCGATGATAGCTGAGTGGAAGGATTTGGAAGCGTTGTCGACTTGTAGAGTTCAGTGGAGATCTGAGGCCGAATCTAGTGAAGGAACTGCTGTGTTATCTTGTTTAGAAGTTCGACCGGTAATGATCGAAAAATTGCTTCTAAACAGGAGGAGGATCCAAGGTTGGCTGAACGGATCTAGAAGTTAAGGGATGGAACCGAGAGCGATGACTTAAAGGATTTCAGTCTTGACCAGAATGGGTGGTTGAGAAAGAAAGGGAGGTTGTGTGTTCCGAATGTGGGAGACATTAGGAAGGAAGTTTTAGAGGAATGACATCGTTCGAACTTCACTATTCATCCAGGAGGAACTAAGATGTATCAGGACACGAAGAGAAGTTTCTTCTTGGAAGGTATGAAGAGGGATGTTGGCTTATAGGTGAAGCAGTGTTTGAACTGTCAACAGGTAAAAGCCGAACATCAGAAGCCAAAATTTTCAATATAATTTAATTAGTAGAAGGGTGTTTTATTCTGCTAAACAGATGTCATTAGGTTTCATATTCAATTAGGATTACTTAAGGGTAATCGACAAAGAAATCCCTTAGATTTAAAACATTCTTTAAAAGAGAGTTGCTTTTTGGAACAAAACCGATCTTTAGAAATAAAGTAGTTTAAAACTTTTATTTAAAAACTAAATAACAATTAAAATCTTTACTAAATAATAATTAAACCTTTAATTGATAATTAA
Organism: Allium fistulosum; assembly: GCA_030737815.1. Lineage (NCBI taxonomy): Eukaryota > Viridiplantae > Streptophyta > Magnoliopsida > Asparagales > Amaryllidaceae > Allium > Allium fistulosum. The sequence continues at coordinate 944,021,843 of CM060908.1, forward strand.
ATAATAATTAACTATTAAATAAATAATTAAATAATAATTATCCTTCTAAAAATAAATAATTAAACCATAATCAATCTTTATATTAATTATTAAATAATAATTTAAACCCTTAATTAATAATTAAATATTAATTAACCTTAATTAATTAATTAAATATTCCTTAATTAAAACTTAAATAAATTAATTAAACCTTTATTTAAAATAAATTAAATCATAATTAAGTTTTAATTATATATTTGTTGGAACTGGGCCAGCCCGTAGTAGTAGTGGTGGGTGTATTTCAAAAGTTTTTATCCAATTGGATCTTTATTGGGTCTATGAAGTCTAATTCATTTAGAACAATTCCAAATTTGTTTTAAATAAAATAATGTATTTTATTTGAATTAAATATTTTGTAATGTAAAGTTAGTTTGAATGATTTAATTTATATATATATATATATATACATGTATCATATACATATACATATACATATGTGTGTGCATGTGTAACATAATAATCCGTGAAGGGTATAACATGCCCGTGTATATTTGTTGGGATTTACATCGCAACGGACACATTAGCTCATTTCGTTTGTATGGTATGTTGTCTAAATATGTGCATAAATCTATAATGCAAAGTATATTTATATAAATACGTATACATATATTTAAAATATATTTTATAACTAATAGTCTCAAAATAAATAAATAATATATATATATAGAATTTAAAACATTTGAATAAATATATACACATAATTAAACATATAAAATTATACATACATATATATAGATATATATATAATAATTAAAATTATATATATAAGGTTAAATAAAATGTATATATATGAATAATTAATTACATTCAAATACTTAAAATATAAATATATATATATATATTAAAATTATTTCCAGATCGAAATTAGCATAAAAAACATAAAATAATAATTTTTATCATTATTATATATATATAATAAATAGTTTTGATCATAATAATTAAAAATATTTAGTAATAAATATTAAAAAACAAATTTTAAAATTTATGAAAATTTAGGATCATAAAATACAGGTTCAAAATTTTTTTTCCATGATTTCTTGAAATAAAATATTATTTTTAATAAATAAAAGATATGTTCAACCGAAGTAATTTAATTATTAAAAATATTAAATATTAACAAAAAATTCTGAATTTTTTTCTGCAGGCTACCGCATTGATTTAGTAATTTTAAAAAATATAAAATCAAATTTTCAGTGCAATAATTATTTTAGATATAATAAACAATTCAAATAATCAATAAAAGATAATTTAAAATTATTTATATATCAAACAAAATTATTTTCGAATTTGATAATTCATATTATGTATAAATACGTGTAAGGAAAAATTCTTAGCTGTTTATACATTATGAATATACATATATGTAATTATATGTTTAAAATATACATTAGTCTATATTTAAATTAATATTTAAATATACATAAAATAATTAATAATGACAAAATTTAATTTTTACAGTAAATTAGATTTGTTTATACATAAATCATAACATATAATAAAATAACCATGCACATAACCAAACTAATTTGTGACAACTACATATACCTACGAAATCCCACCTAACTAGATATACAGCATTAATATATATACAAATTTGGGATTAATCAATATTAAATCATAAAATATGATATGATTACTGTAATATATAAATAAAATACCAATTAATGATGCCTTTGAGTCCGCTTGAATCAATGAATTCCCTTCTCTAGTAATGCTCGATCCGTCAGATTGCAAGTCTGGAATCGTCGACCTTTTCTATCAAATAGTGTTTTTTCTTAACTTGAATTGATTTGAGATTCATAGAACTGATATGGGGATTAATTTCGACCAGCAAACTTGATAACTATGGCAGCCAAAATTTGTTTTGATTAAGAGTTTAGAGATCCATATATATAGCCTTGTACAAGAGAGATATTAGGACAATCTCATTACCTATTCTCTCTTAATCTTAGCCATCCATCTCTAGGTCTAATCCTAAGTTTTAGCCGCCTCCAATAATTTGTCAAAATCAAAATTTGCAGCCCTAATGATGGGCTTTAAATCCATTTAAGCCCAAGCCAAAATGCTATGCAATTAAATCTAGTTTAATCGCTTATTGATATCGTATATCGATTGGTACATTTATAACTATTATAAATATATAACAATTTTTATTTCTCAAATCATATTCAAATTTTTATAATTAATATTTCATAAATATTAATTAATTTAATTTATTTATAACAATTATAAACTAATTAAATCATTCGGTCTTAAGGGAATTCATCATTTCGGTTGTGTAACTCTTCGGTGTAAATTTGGTCAGCAATTAACACCGAACTATTCGAACGTTAACGTTCACACGTCATTTAGCAAGTGGTGTGACATTACGGCCAAATTTATCGCTTATTCATTTTCAGTAAAATCTTATTTAATTTAACAAGGGTTACCCGTTAGTGCCATTTATATACACCAATTCTCTTCGTCAAAAACTGTATCACTTTGGATTTATGGAATCTAGTAATGGCCAAAATTCCAATATTGTCCATATTCAACACTATAGTCCAAACACAAAATCATTGGTTCAATAATAACAATTATTATTAACCGTACTACTCTGGCCAGAGATTTTGACTTTAGATTGACTTGAGTTGACCATGATACTAACCTCATATAACTGAAGTGACGAATCCTCTCTTTAATAGCGTCTTCCTTCCAATACTTCCACTCGACCCAACTATAATCACTTGATGGATGTCGTTCCATGATTTGACTATAATCAAAGTAGAGTTTTCATATTGAAGGTTGATAGTATTCTCAAGTCGAAAGAATTGTGTAAATTAGTCACATCGATATTTTCTATTTTACCTTAGTTATATCAACCAACAGAAAACTATTGAGTGAGTCGTTCCATAATTATCCAATAACTATCAGTATGTAACTGCAATGACACTAATTCTTAACCAAAAAAAAAAAATTCATACTTAGCTAAGACTACCTAGGGTCATCCTTCCCTATTCTCATATTATCCAGGATCTTTCACAATATAAAAATATTGTTTTAAATCTAAATCATTCCTAACATACATATATGAAGATATCTATGTTATATTCTACTAGAATCAGAGCATGATAATATGTAAGTAGAAATCCTTTTAAATCTATTAAAATGTGATAATTCCCTGATAAAAGATTAATTATTGTATCCTGATTTTTGACCATAGAATCCACTGGAAACATGTACTTTAGTCTGTTATTCTAATTAAGAAATGATCAAGTAATAATCAGGTGGAAGAAAGCTTTTAATATGGATGATTGTGTTAAAGTCTGTATAGTATCAAACTCAGGCTAAAAGAAAGTGGATCATAAGTGAACACAAGCAACATCTAGGCGTAATGGAAACGCGCCTAACTTACACATGAGAGGTCACGAGTTCGAGTGCTATGCTGGTCGGTTCAAACCCAATTTTTGTTTTTCTTTTTATTTTTCTCCTGTATGGTTTAAAATCTGATATCTACCTATATCTACACATATATACTTAATTTTTGCCTATAATCTAACATACAAAACAATATTTCTTGCTTTATTATTTTTGAAACCCATTCCTACAACTGTTCTAGGAATTTATGTTTATATTTTTGCCCAAATATCAACATGTACACAGATATACATGTACATGTCAATGTCTTTGCTCATTTTCCAGAAAACTGGGTTCAAATGGTTCCTTGCTTCATTGATTTGAAGTGAACATTTGGCCTGACCTATGGTCTAACCATGTGGTCAATCTGACCATTCTTTTATTTGCATTTTACAAACCAGAATCTACCCAAAACATTGATACTCCTTCTTTTCAAAAGCATGTTTATATATGTATGAATCAGACACCTTGTGATCAGATTTATATCATCCTTCCTAACCATAATTCTCTTTTAAAAATGCATATTCAGGGTATATACACTTTTACTTGCATTTGGACATATATCAATATCATGACTTGAAAATATAACAGTTATAATTCTTTCTGGATTTTCCCAATATAATTTCCTATATGTCTATCTTTTGAAAGGACTTAGGATGAACTATAATCATCATAAAATGATTATGCTTATAAAATCCAGGTTTTTCCTCTAAATCAAAAACAACTTTAGCAAATAGATTTTCAAATCAGTTTAACATCATTATCCTTAATACATACCAAACCAGAAATAACCAGAAACAACATAACACGTATTTCTTACAAGTTCTTCCTACTTAATACATTTAGATAGCCATATAAATCAGGAAATACATGCATGAATTAACACATTCTAGCTCTTATTTCTAATTATCTTAGCATTCTCTATTCCATATCTTTTTAATCTTGCTTACTTAGCTCCATCACAACCTGCAAAAGCATTAGTGGCTGCCCCATTATGAATGAGACACCCCCATGTGCCATGAGCAATAAGGGTCAGATCTATGATCTGGTGTGAGCATTTCTAACATATCCATGATATTAAGCTAAGGATACAGCATAAATGTACTTTGCATAACTTGACAGGTATTATCATGAATGATTAATGTATAAATTGATCAGGTATTCCCATATACATACACAAGAGCAAACATATGCATTAAAACAATTTTTATCTGGAACTACTAAGGTTCCTCATACCAACCCTAATCCCGGAAAGACCCAAGTTTCCTATATCATCATTTAAGGTTGCCTTTTCTTCTTATAAATTCCTGGCCTCATCTGCTATAAGGAATCAAAGGGACACATTGCCATGAACTAATTAACATCATGGCACAAAGATCTCAGGACTTAAACAAGCCATGTGTCAACTTGTCTACTTCAAATAGGACAAGCATTCCAGCAGCCTTCTTGGCACAAAATCCTTAGTTATATTACTAAGTGTATTCATGTTCATTTTATCAATGATAGCTAGGTGTACAGACCACTTATATACATGAAACATACTAGTTACCTTGCAGACATAATATTGCAAGCAAGTTAAAGGTTACTTTCTAGAGGTATAACACCCAGTCATTCCATCTCACATTATTTAGCATATAAACACCCTATTCAAACATATACCAGAATGTTTGCAACTGAGAATAAATGCATGGCTCTATTGGGTTTATTTTGATTTTGCAAGCAACTATGTTTAGCCAGATTTTTAATCTTGTTTAAACATAATTTTTAGGCTTGTAAATTTTCTGTTTGGTTTAGGGCTCAGCACTTATAGAGAAAGACTCCATTGCACCCTTAACCAATTATTTCAAGCCTCAGCACTATACCATTGTATATGCAGCTCATAGTTTTTTTTTCTTCATTCTTTGTCTTAAGCCATGATTCAGACTAGTTACAAATACTCTCTTACATGTTCTTTAAGGTTTTGGTATAACATACAGGGATGAAAATAGAACAACAAAGTTATACATCCATCATAGCAGATCATATCTCATCAAGCATTCATGAAACCATCAGTAGTCAACATGGTTTGTAAATCAAAACATGCAAAATATAGCATATAAAAGCTTGGCTGCCTAATCTCAGGTCTTAATGCCATGTATATGAGTGAGGATACTCACCTAAAGGCTTACACAAGCTTAATCCAGAAAACCCCTCAAATCTTTAGCCTTTTCTTCCTCTTCTTCCTTAGGTTAATTAATTCAGTGAGAGAGTAGTTTTCTGGTTAGGCTCTTGATTTATATAAGGGTTCTACCTAGGGTTTTGGGTGATGCAAAATCCCTATTTTAGCCCAAACCAGAATCATGCATTTGGCATTGCATATTCTCTCCCTCCTAACCCTTAATGTCCCGGCCAATATTTTAAAACAAGGCTAAGTTGTGCCCATTTTCTTTTCTTTTCAGAAAGTGATTACTTTAAGTATTTTTATTATACTTACCTCAAACATGATAATGGTGTGACTTTCTATTTTCTGCCTCTATACATTTGCTTTCTTGCACTTTGGTTCTTACTATTTTAGTGCTTCTTTTACTTATTTTTCCTTTATTAATTTTCTGCTCAAATAATATCTGTATATATACATTTATACAACTATGGGTGTTAGTTTAGCTTTAACCTTCTTTTATTTGCAGAAAACATGTGCATTCTTATATGCATTTCTACACTCCTATTATTCAATTAAAATTTCACTTATTCATTATAAATCAATGTTCTCTTTTGTCTTAATTTCCAGACAAGTCATACATATGCATATATATATATATAGATATATATATATATATACATATCCTCAGGAATTTTAATATTCATGTCTAGGCCTATATTTCCTTTATTTAAAACATTTTATCTAAATGTTTTCCTTCTTTGTTTTATTATTCAGGAATTCTGGATTTTCTCTTAGTGCCATAACTAGTGTGCACGTGCACACATGCACACAACCTTGCACCCCTGAAAATCCCACCTATATAATAATTCTGATTTTTCCCCCAGAATTTTAATCATTTATTTAAAAGGATTTTCCTCAAAATCTTAGGGTATTACAATCACCCCTTCTTTTAGGAATTGTGTCCTCACAATTTGCAACATAATCTTTGAGTACTTCTAATTTCTTAGGGAAAAAATTATTCAGCATATGCATGAGCAAATCAATTAGTCACTGTCTATCATACATATTAAACTTTCTTAGTAATCTAAGAATTTACCTTTTAAATTTGCAAAGAGCCTAGGGTAATCCATCCTGATTTTATCCTCTAGCTCCCAAGTACAATCACTAGGATCTATACTCCATTGAATCTTTACAAGCTTCAATGTCTTGTTTCTTAATTTCTTTTCTTCCCTTGCCACAATTCCCACTGGCTCTTTCTCATAGATTAGATCTGGATTAATCTGAACTTCAGTAGGCTTTTCTAAGATTTCCTCCTTGTCATGTACCCATCTCCTTAGTTGTGACACATGAAACACATTGTGCATTGCACTCATCTCCTCTGGAAGCTCCAGCTTATAGGCTAGTGAGCCTATCCTCTCCAAAATCTTGTATGGTCCAACATATCTGGGTCTGAGTTTCCCTTGCTTGCCAAATCTCAAGACTTTCTTCATTGGTGAAACCTTAATGAAGACATAATCACCTACTTTGAATTCCACTGACTTCCTCTTTGCATCAGCATATTTCTTTTGCCTATCTTGAGCTGCTGCCATCCTCTTTCTCACCAGTCCTATTTTCTCGGTGATGTCCTTGACATATTCTGGCCCTAGGATAGCTTTCTCTCCTGCCTCAGCCCAACACATAGGTGATAGACATGGCTTTCCATATAGGGCTTCAAAGGGTGCCATTCCAATTGTGCTTTGGTGGCTATTATTGTATGTGAACTCAGCCAAATGGAGTTGGTCCTCCCAATTTCCTCCAAAGTCTAACACACATGCTCTAAGCAAATCCTCTAAAATCTTGTTTACCACTTCTGTTTGCCCATCTGATTGGGGGTGATAAGCAGTGCTTAGGCACAATTCACTCCCCATAGCTTCTTGGAAGCTCTTCCAGAATCTTGAAGTGAAGATTGTATCCCTATCACTCACTATAGTTTTAGGAACACCATGCAACTTTACCACTTCTCTCATAAAAGTTTGGGCTAGCCTAGGTGCATTTCTGTCTGCTTTTACTGGTATGAAGTGGGCTACTTTAGTCAGCCTATCTACAATTACCCAAATACTTGTATTTCCCCTCTTGGATCTAGGAAGACCATCTATAAAATCCATAGATATGTCTTCCCACTTCCACTGTGGTATGCTAAGTGGCTGCAACAACCCTGAAGGTCTTTGGGTCTCAGCTTTTATTTGTTGACAAACCATGCACTTAGCAACATGTCTAGCTACATTAGACTTCATTCCCTTCCACCAATAGTCCCTTTTTAAGTTTTGGTACATCTTGGTGCTGCCTGGATGTATGGAATATTTGCTCCTATGGTACTCATTAAGGATTTCTTCTTTCAATTCTATGATGTTTGGGACACATATCCTACCCTTGTACCTTAGGTATCCTTTTCCATCAATGTGATAATCCTTCACTTCCTCCTTCTTTAATAGGAGAGACCTCTTTTCTGCTAAGTCTTGATCTTCTTCTTGCATCTTTGCCACCTTCAAGACCAAATTTGATTGTAAAGTAATTAAACTTAACCTTCCTTTACTCCTTTCTTCCTCAACTATCTCCATACTTATCCCACTGCTCTCATCTATTTCCAAATCAATGAGCATGGTCAAGTCTCTAAACTCCTCCATCATCAACATGGCCACTTTTGCATGCTGCCTACTCAATGCATCTGCCACTTTATTAGCCTTGCCTGGTGTATAAAGTATATCTAAGTCATAAGCAGCAAGAAATTCAACCCATCTGTGTTGTCTCATATTCAAATCTTTCTGTGAAAAGAGATACTTTAAGGCCTTGTGATCAGTGTATAAAATGAACTTTGCACCTAATAAGTAATGCCTCCAGAGCTTCAAGGCATATACTACTGCTGCCAACTCAAGATCATGAGTTGCATATCTAGTTTCATGGGGTTTTAGTTGTCTAGATGCATAGGCTATGACCTGATCTTGCTGCATCAACACAGCCCCTAGCCGTGACCCACATGCATCTGTATATACAACTAATCCCTCATTGCCTTCTGGTACTCTCAACACTGGTGATTTTACCAAAGCCTCCTTGATCTGGGTGAAAGCTTGTTCACACTTATCAGTCCATATAAACTTTTGGTTCTTCCTAGTCAGGTTAGTGAGTGGCATTGCTATTTTAGAAAATCCTTGTATAAACCTCCTATAGTATCCTGCCATCCCCATGAATGACCTAACTTCACTAACATTGTTAGGCTTCTTCCATGCTTGGATTGCTACTATCTTATTGGGGTTTACAGAAATCCCTCTAGCAGAGACAACATGTCCAAGAAAATGTACTTCCTCTTGCCAGAACACACACTTAGAGAACTTTTCTTTCAAATCTTTTTCTCTTAATCTAGATAAGACCAAATGTAAGTGGTTCTCATGTTCCTCTATTGTTTTAGAATAGATTAGAATGTCATCTATAAAAATCAGAACAAACTTGTCTAAGTAATCTCTGAATATCCTATTCATTAGGTCTACAAAGTAAGAAGGGGCATTTGTTAGCCCAAATGGCATAACCAGAAACTCATACAAACCATATCTTGTGTTAAATGTTGTATATTTAACACTTGAATCCTCAACCTTCATCTGATGAAACCCAGATGCCAAGTCTAGCCTAGAAAACACTTTAGCTCCACTGAGTTGATCAAAGAGATCATCTATCCTGGGTAATGGGTATTTGTTTTTGATGGTTACTTTGTTTAATTCTCTATAATCTATACACATTCTTAAGGTACCATCATGCTTTTTAACAAATACTACAGGAGCACCCCAGCATGAATTACTTGGCCTTATAAACCCCTTGGCTTCTAATTCTTCCAGCTGGTTCTTTAGCTCCTTTAATTCACTTGGCCCCATCCTTGTAGGCTTTTTGATAATTGGGCTAGCCCCAGGCATAAGGTTAATCTGGAATTCAATAGGTCTATGGTGTGAGACACCTTTTACTTCCCCAAATACATCCAAGTATTCTTTAACTATGGGGATTTCATTAATAGCTATTTCCTTGGGATTATTTTCTAATTCAATTAAATGATTTAGCCTGTTTCCTTTGATAGGTTCACATAGAATTGTAACCCTTTGGCCTTTAGAATTTTGTAGTGAAATGGTGGATGCATCTAGGTCAATTATGGCTTTGAATTGTCTTAGCCAATCTGCCCCTAATATAACTCCTATATTTGGGAAATTTAGAACATATAAATTGGAAACAAATGTGTTTCCCCCTATGTTCAAATTCACATCCACACAAATCATATCTAATACACTAGAACTTCCTAAAGGGCTTTGTATTAACAGAGGTATTTCAGCCAAATTGCAGTTCATTTTCAACCTTTTAACTATTTCATGGGAAATGAGTGAGTGGGTTGCCCCGGTATCATATATTACAGCTAAAGGTATGGTACAAATAAATAGTGTACCTTCCACTTGACCATGGTTTTCAGCATTAGCCTCAATTATGGCCTTGCCCCTACCTTCCAGGTTTGCCACTTTCCCTTGTTGCTTGTATTTTGGGCAATTTATTTTCATATGCCCTTCCTTCCCACATAGAAAGCATTTGAAAGCTCCCCCTTTAAGCTCTGGGCATCTTGGCTTAATATGGCCTTCTTTCCCACAATGGTTGCAAACTATTTTTCTTTTGGCTTCATTGGGTTTTGCATCTACTGCCTTCTTACCATCTGCCTCTCCTTTCTTCTTATCATAAGGATGGTACTTCCCTTTGTTCTTCTTGTTGCTATTGTTTTTGAAGCTCCTAAACTTATCTCTTTCCTTGTCATGCTGCTCAATCTTCAGAGCCAAATCTATCACTTGATCAAAAGTTCTGTCAGCATAAGGTAATATAGCCCTGCTAAGCCCTGGGTTCAATCCCTTGATGTATCTATCATTTTTGGATGCTTCATCAGCCACTAACATTGCCCCATAGGTTGACAATCCCTCAAACTTCTGGGTGTATTCTGTGACATTCATAGTCCCCTGTCTAAGTTTGATGAACTCCTCAAGTAAAGTGGTTTTTGCTGAGGCTGGAACAAACCTTGCCTCTAACATCTCCTTAAATTGATTCCAATTAATATCATTTTCATTCCGGCCAGCTATGATCACCTCCCACCAACTCAAAGCTGCACCTTTTAATTGCCTCGAGGCCACTTGCCTCTTCCTTTGGTCATCTAGTTGCATATCAGTGAAGATCCTCTCTAATGTCCTCAGCCATGCTTGAATCTCCATTACACTTTCAGTTCCTTCAAAGCTCTTGCCTCCCAAATTGGTATAAGTCTTCACTAACTTGGAGAGCTCCTCATATGGGTTCTCAGGTCTGTGCCCAATTCCATCTCTCAAAACTCTCACAAATTCCTGCATGTCAAGCATTTGTGGTGTGCTAGATCCTCCTTGATGATGAGACCCTCTTCCTACCATATTTCTAAAAGTATTTGTATTTCATTATATTAGTTTATAATACTTCGCTTTAATTTTAAATTGGTAGTATCTTTCCTATTTAATCATTGTGTATGTCACATGCACACACATACATTCAGGGAATACTTATAAACAGTCAAATATATCACAAACAAACCTAGTATAAACATAAGCATACAAATATTTTGCTATGTTAATTAAAACATAGCTCTGATACCAAATGCAATGACCCTAATTCTTAACAAAAAAAAAAATTTTTTTTTCATACTTAGCTAAGACTACCTAGGGTCATCCTTCCCTATTCTCATATTATCCAGGATCTTTCACAATATAAAAATATTGTTTTAAATCTAAATCATTCCTAACATACATATATGAAGATATCTATGTTATATTCTACTAGAATCAGAGCATGATAATATGTAAGTAGAAATCCTTTTAAATCTATTAAAATGTGATAATTCCCTGATAAAATATTAATTATTGTATCCTGGTTTTTGACCATAGAATCCACTGGAAACATGTACTTTAGTCTGTTATTCTAATTAAGAAATGATCAAGTAATAATCAGGTGGAAGAAAGCTTTTAATATGGATGATTGTGTTAAAGTCTGTATAGTATCAAACTCAGGCTAAAAGAAAGTGGATCATAAGTGAACACAAGCAACATCTAGGTGTAATGGAAACGCGCCTAACTTACACATGAGAGGTCACGAGTTCGAGTGCTATGCTGGTCGGTTCAAACCCAATTTTTGTTTTTCTTTTTATTTTTCTCCTGTATGGTTTAAAATCTAATATCTACCTATATCTACACATATATACTTAATTTTTGCCTATAATCTAACATACAAAACAATATTTCTTGCTTTATTATTTTTGAAACCCATTCCTACAACTGTTCTAGGAATTTATGTTTATATTTTTGCCCAAATATCAACATGTACACAGATATACATGTACATGTCAATGTCTTTGCTCATTTTCCAGAAAACTGGGTTCAAATGGTTCCTTGCTTCATTGATTTGAAGTGAACATTTGGCCTGACCTATGGTCTAACCATGTGGTCAATCTGACCATTCTTTTATTTGCATTTTACAAACCAGAATCTACCCAAAACATTGATACTCCTTCTTTTCAAAAGCATGTTTATATATGTATGAATCAGACACCTTGTGATCAGATTTATATCATCCTTCCTAACCATAATTCTCTTTTAAAAATGCATATTCAGGGTATATACACTTTTACTTGCATTTGGACATATATCAATATCATGACTTGAAAATATAACAGTTATAATTCTTTCTGGATTTTCCCAATATAATTTCCTATATGTCTATCTTTTGAAAGGACTTAGGATGAACTATAATCATCATAAAATGATTATGCTTATAAAATCCAGGTTTTTCCTCTAAATCAAAAACAACTTTAGCAAATAGATTTTCAAATCAGTTTAACATCAATATCCTTAATACATACCAAACCAGAAATAACCAGAAACAACATAACACGTATTTCTTACAAGTTCTTCCTACTTAATACATTTAGATAGCCATATAAATCAGGAAATACATGCATGAATTAACACATTCTAGCTCTTATTTCTAATTATCTTAGCATTCTCTATTCCATATCTTTTTAATCTTGCTTACTTAGCTCCATCACAACCTGCAAAAGCATTAGTGGCTGCCCCATTATGAATGAGACACCCCCATGTGCCATGAGCAATAAGGGTCAGATCTATGATCTGGTGTGAGCATTTCTAACATATCCATGATATTAAGCTAAGGATACAGCATAAATGTACTTTGCATAACTTGACAGGTATTATCATGAATGATTAATGTATAAATTGATCAGGTATTCCCATATACATACACAAGAGCAAACATATGCATTAAAACAATTTTTATCTGGAACTACTAAGGTTCCTCATACCAACCCTAATCCCGGAAAGACCCAAGTTTCCTATATCATCATTTAAGGTTGCCTTTTCTTCTTATAAATTCCTGGCCTCATCTGCTATAAGGAATCAAAGGGACACATTGCCATGAACTAATTAACATCATGGCACAAAGATCTCAGGACTTAAACAAGCCATGTGTCAACTTGTCTACTTCAAATAGGACAAGCATTCCAGCAGCCTTCTTGGCACAAAATCCTTAGTTATATTACTAAGTGTATTCATGTTCATTTTATCAATGATAGCTAGGTGTACAGACCACTTATATACATGAAACATACTAGTTACCTTGCAGACATAATATTGCAAGCAAGTTAAAGGTTACTTTCTAGAGGTATAACACCCAGTCATTCCATCTCACATTATTTAGCATATAAACACCCTATTCAAACATATACCAGAATGTTTGCAACTGAGAATAAATGCATGGCTCTATTGGGTTTATTTTGATTTTGCAAGCAACTATGTTTAGCCAGATTTTTAATCTTGTTTAAACATAATTTTTAGGCTTGTAAATTTTCTGTTTGGTTTAGGGCTCAGCACTTATAGAGAAAGACTCCATTGCACCCTTAACCAATTATTTCAAGCCTCAGCACTATACCATTGTATATGCAGCTCATAGTTTTTTTTTCTTCATTCTTTGTCTTAAGCCATGATTCAGACTAGTTACAAATACTCTCTTACATGTTCTTTAAGGTTTTGGTATAACATACAGGGATGAAAATAGAACAACAAAGTTATACATCCATCATAGCAGATCATATCTCATCAAGCATTCATGAAACCATCAGTAGTCAACATGGTTTGTAAATCAAAACATGCAAAATATAGCATATAAAAGCTTGGCTGCCTAATCTCAGGTCTTAATGCCATGTATATGAGTGAGGATACTCACCTAAATGCTTACACAAGCTTAATCCAGAAAACCCCTCAAATCTTTAGCCTTTTCTTCCTCTTCTTCCTTAGGTTAATTAATTCAGTGAGAGAGTAGTTTTCTGGTTAGGCTCTTGATTTATATAAGGGTTCTACCTAGGGTTTTGGGTGATGCAAAATCCCTATTTTAGCCCAAACCAGAATCATGCATTTGGCATTGCATATTCTCTCCCTCCTAACCCTTAATGTCCCGGCCAATATTTTAAAACAAGGCTAAGTTGTGCCCATTTTCTTTTCTTTTCAGAAAGTGATTACTTTAAGTATTTTTATTATACTTACCTCAAACATGATAATGGTGTGACTTTCTATTTTCTGCCTCTATACATTTGCTTTCTTGCACTTTGGTTCTTACTATTTTAGTGCTTCTTTTACTTATTTTTCCTTTATTAATTTTCTGCTCAAATAATATCTGTATATATACATTTATACAACTATGGGTGTTAGTTTAGCTTTAACCTTCTTTTATTTGCAGAAAACATGTGCATTCTTATATGCATTTCTACACTCCTATTATTCAATTAAAATTTCACTTATTCATTATAAATCAATGTTCTCTTTTGTCTTAATTTCCAGACAAGTCATACATATGCATATATATATATAGATATATATATATATATATATATACATATCCTCAGGAATTTTAATATTCATGTCTAGGCCTATATTTCCTTTATTTAAAACATTTTATCTAAATGTTTTCCTTCTTTGTTTTATTATTCAGGAATTCTGGATTTTCTCTTAGTGCCATAACTAGTGTGCACGTGCACACATGCACACAACCTTGCACCCCTGAAAATCCCACCTATATAATAATTCTGATTTTTCCCCCAGAATTTTAATCATTTATTTAAAAGGATTTTCCTCAAAATCTTAGGGTATTACAATCACCCCTTCTTTTAGGAATTGTGTCCTCACAATTTGCAACATAATCTTTGAGTACTTCTAATTTCTTAGGGAAAAAATTATTCAGCATATGCATGAGCAAATCAATTAGTCACTGTCTATCATACATATTAAACTTTCTTAGTAATCTAAGAATTTACCTTTTAAATTTGCAAAGAGCCTAGGGTAATCCATCCTGATTTTATCCTCTAGCTCCCAAGTACAATCACTAGGATCTATACTCCATTGAATCTTTACAAGCTTCAATGTCTTGTTTCTTAATTTCTTTTCTTCCCTTGCCACAATTCCCACTGGCTCTTTCTCATAGATTAGATCTGGATTAATCTGAACTTCAGTAGGCTTTTCTAAGATTTCCTCCTTGTCATGTACCCATCTCCTTAGTTGTGACACATGAAACACATTGTGCATTGCACTCATCTCCTCTGGAAGCTCCAGCTTATAGGCTAGTGAGCCTATCCTCTCCAAAATCTTGTATGGTCCAACATATCTGGGTCTGAGTTTCCCTTGCTTGCCAAATCTCAAGACTTTCTTCATTGGTGAAACCTTAATGAAGACATAATCACCTACTTTGAATTCCACTGACTTCCTCTTTGCATCAGCATATTTCTTTTGCCTATCTTGAGCTGCTGCCATCCTCTTTCTCACCAGTCCTATTTTCTCGGTGATGTCCTTGACATATTCTGGCCCTAGGATAGCTTTCTCTCCTGCCTCAGCCCAACACATAGGTATATATATATATACATACATATCCTCAGGAATTTTAATATTCATGTCTAGGCCTATATTTCCTTTATTTAAAACATTTTATCTAAATGTTTTCCTTCTTTGTTTTATTATTCAGGAATTTTGGATTTTCTCTTAGTGCCATAACTAGTGTGCACGTGCACACATGCACACAACCTTGCACCCCTGAAAATCCCACCTATATAATAATTCTGATTTTTCCCCCAGAATTTTAATCATTTATTTAAAAGGATTTTCCTCAAAATCTTGGGGTATTACAGTAACCCCTTGGTGCCCTCAGTAGTCATGAGTAATACACTGCCCAACATTTGGAGAGCGTTACGTACTCTAGTCTCAACGGATACATCGACATCCAGTCTCGATGCATCTTGACTAGGAACATTTAAAATGGTACATTTGTTTCATTGTGATAAATTACTCATGGTTACAACACTTTGTAACTACTATCACAAAACATACCATTTATGGATTTTCTATTAAACATACTTCTAATTAAATTTATTAATTAATATAACCACATTACATCAAGTATATAATAGAAAGAAAATACCTTTATTTCAAACAAGATTGGTCAACGAGTTAGATATATGTAACAAATTACATAATTGCCCCTAGGGCATACCCCTAACTCTATCAATATTAACTTAAATTTAACTTGATTAGTAATTAATTAATAATTAAACGCTTTCTTAAACAAATAAATAATTGAATTAATCTTAATTAAATAATAATAATTAATTCTTAAATAATAAATTAAATAATAATTAACCTTTTATTAATTAAAAAATTATAATTATTTATTTAAAAATATTTAAGTACTAATTACTCTAACTTAATTAATGATTAAGTGCTAATCCACACTTCATTAAAATTTATAAACCTTGTTTAATACTTAATTATTTATTAATTATTGGAACTTAATTAATTAAAAATTAATCATTAAACTCTTAATTAACTTTTTCAAACATCATTGTTATGTTTACAAAACATTTCAAGCCATTTCAAAGTTTGAAACTTACTTTTGAAAATTCTAATTTTATCGAAGTTGCAACCACAACGACTATCGCTATGGATGCCATTTCCTAAAATGCTTCCCTACTTTCTTCTTTGATAACTTATCACTTAAAATGTTTCTAACTTTTTGAAATACAAAGTAGGTATTTTAAAAACAAAGCAAAGTTTCCTAACTTTAAAAATGATTTTTGATTTCTAAATCAAAGCTCGTATTTTCACAAAAGAATTCCTTTGTCGATAAACCAAGCCAAAGTGCTAGCTTTCTAAGCAACAAACATATAATCATGTCCATCACAACATATACATCTCACAGCCCAAACATAACAAACACATATTCATGCATACATAACCAATACTTTATACTTCAAATCAAAGCGTAACATTTCAAACACGTAACAACATCATTCAAACATATCCAACTACATCAAAACCTAACAACATCAAGCCACATATCATACACAATTTTATGCATCATTTAGAAGTAAAACTTAAATCTTTAAATCAACAAAATTTTACTCACCAAAAATCTTTGAAAACTTGAAATGCTTTAGAATTTGGAAATCTTGGAAAACCACAAAAATCACTCGAAAATAGGTCATCTTTCCCTTGATTTTTGGCCATTTTACTCTTAGAATTTGGACAAGTGGTAAAAAAAGTTTTAGGAAATTCTTTTCTCTATCATTTAAATAAAAAATAAAAAATTTGGATTTTTTAGGGAGATATGGTCAAGTGAAGAAGTGGTATTTCGGGCTTGAAAATATGGGTCCAAAAATGAGTCATAATAAAATGCAAATTTGACCAAAAAATATTTGAAATTTGAAAACGTCATTCAAATGAAAATTGTAGCCACTGAAATTATATATGGTTTGAAAATGGAAAATTTTGATTTGAGGTAGTATAGAAGAAGTTATGGCGAAACGAAGTGGGAGGAAAAATGGAGAAAGTGGAGATGGAAACAAGTGATTTAAAACTAATTTTTTTAAAAGTTTTAAAGTAAGAATTTGATTTTTAAAAAACTTAGGATTTTAAATTAGAAGCCATGGAAGATGCTAAGGGCTTAGGAAGTTTTCAAATGGAAAAGGAAATGAGAAAAAAAATGGAAAAGAAATTAGAAATTTTTGTTTTATAATATGTTAACATGTAAATTTACCAAAATGACCTTGTACTTTACCCTCCATAACTTGTTGCCATGTCATCACCATTGTTCCCTCTCTTCTCTACATAATTCCACACGAAATTTACTTAGTACCCCCTCTTCTTTTCATGCTCCAACATCCTTTTACTACAAGATGTACTTATGTTGCCAACATGTTACATCTTTGTCCCCTTATGTTTCCATAAGCATCTTATTCTTTTTAAACTTTATATACGTAGGTATAAATACATATACATATACTAATACACATATATATATACACATATTAACTTATTTACAAATGTATGTATTCACACTAAAAAGTTCATGACATTTCTTATAACTTTTAGCCGACGAAAAATTGGAAATTCGGAAAATGAATTCCGGTCACATTTTCGATTTTTCTTTGAACTACATATTTTTGTAAACAAATTTGGAAAACTTTTTCACCATCATTATTTATTATTTAAAAGAGTTTTATTTTAATTATAAAATTTATAAATTTAATCTTTAAAATTAATTAAATATTCACAAATCAAAGCGGTGAAATTTCGGGTTGTTATAGAAAATGTTGTAATTCGATTGTACTTGTGAAAAATCATAGAAATAAGATTAGTAGTTGAAGTAGGCAGTTGATTTGAGGCTAAATCACTCTAAAATTTTGTGTGTTCATACTATTAATTTCATTTTCGGCATTACCTATCTCGTTTTTTATTAATTTAAGCTGTTGTGTCAATTTTTGGTGCTTACACTAAGAGGAAATATTCTCAGAAGTAGATCTACACTTTAACTTTGGATTTGAAGAGGCTGAAAGGTGGATCTAGATATATTTTTGAAGTTCTGTGGTTGTAACATCCCTAATTTTTGATAACATTATTCAAAAATTTTAATTAGATAAATTAAATAGAATAATAACGATAAGGAGGCTGAGATTTGAATAAATTACATAATAGGGCCATGCTTATTAACAAAGTAAATGGGCTTTAAATTGGTTTAAAGGTTAATTAAACTACACATGGGCATATTAGTAAATTAGCCAATTTATTACACACGGCTATAACTTCTCATTTTTGTCCATTCACATCTCCTTTTCTCACGATCACAAATACAAATCTAAAACCTAAACTAAAGCCGGCTATTACCAAGGAAGGAAATTTTTTTAATCAAAAGCTAGGGATAATTAATCAGCAACAAATCTAAAATTCCTTATCAAGTTTAAGGTGAATAATAATCTCTTACAGTCTCTATTTTTATTCTATGATTATATGGTTTAGGATTTATGATTTAAATTCGTTTTTGTGATAAAATGGATGATGATATGCTTAAGTTATATTATGATGATTTGTTTTAATTCATAAGCACATGAATTTGCACGGGTTTGACATAAAACCGAGAATCCATGATTTTCGATTGCGATGGAAAATTTGTAGGTTAAGTAAAACATGATTTTGGAGATGGGTTTTAATTTTCAGAATTTTCCAAGCTATGGAAATTTTATTATGAATTTTTAATGAAAAATATGATATAATTGGGTTTAAAATTTATTTCGAGAATTTTAGGAAGATATTGGGTCTAAAATTTTAACATGTTCGATTACATGATGAAATTGAATTTCTGTGATTTTTGGGGATTTTTCCTAATTGATTTACTAGGGAAAATAAATTATTTTAAAAGAAGGACTTTTTTGAAAACATAGGTTTTAGTACATGGAAGGGTTTAAACCGTATGTTTTTATGGTTTTAAATTGATATAAATGCAGCAGTTATAAAGGTAAAGTATTTGAAAAGTTTTTATGGCAACCAATCAATAGTTTACAAATAGGAAAGTTGTTAAAAAGTAATTACCAAAAGTTGCTGTATTTCAACCTTTAAATCAGAAATAGGTGTTCCGCCTCTATTAGTAAGAACTTTCACCTCCTTTGATTCCACCTCATCCCAGTCGAAACCAACACTGTCGAAACCAACACAGTCGATACCACCATAGTCGAAACCAATACACAAGATATCACTTAGATGGTATGCAGTGGATTGGAAGGAAGGCGGAAGCCTTGGTGTCGAAAGGTTAGCTTTCGATGGAGTCAAAACCCTACTTTGTTTTCATAAGTTAACATCCTTGCCTAGTTTTACCTAAAGCTTTCGGCACAGTCGAAACATATGCTTTCGAGAAGGTTTTATAATTATCTTTCGAAGAAGGTTGTCATGTTGTGTTAAAATATTTGCTTTCGAAGAAGTACCTTTTGCTTTAAATAATTGCTTTTGAAAGGGTAGGTTCCGGCCTAGTCAAAACCTAGTCCCTACTCTACCTTTCGACTATATTGACCAGTAATGCTTTCGAAAGGTTACCCTTATTTTTACCTTAAACTTAGCCTTTTTCCTAAATGCTTTCGAAAGGGTTGAGGGTTTCGAAGGTGATGGAGTCGAAAGGGGTTTCGACTCTGTCCTTTAAAGTTTTCACGACTAAGACGGTTCCGACATCATCAATTTTTCCCCAAACTAATTTTTGTTGGTTTCGAAAGAGATACTTTCGTCTATAACCATTTTGACCCAAATGATGTTTTTAAAGAGTAAACCCAATGCTTTTGAAAGGGGTACTTTCATTTGTTTCGAAGCTCTATATTTTAAAGAAGATGATTTGATACGATCGAAAGGTATAATAGGTTTCGAAAGAGAATGTTTACTAAGAGCTTCGAAAGGTAAGTATATAATGTTTTTGAAAAGAGTTTTTGCTTTCGAAGGAGGATATCCAGAGGTTTCAAAAGAGATGTTTTTATGGTTTCAAAACATAAAACCAATCTCAATTTAAATAACCATGGCATATATAAAGATTTTGAAATGTTATTCACATTGTTCTTAACCCATAACTGTATTTTGGGGAAAAGGGCAGAATAACCAGTTAGGTTGACACTGTAGTGAATATAACTTAACAGATGTTAAAATTTAATTTAAAAATATTGGTAGGGCCAATATGTTTACAGTAAGCCCATGAAAACCGTATAATATTGGCAGGGGCCAATAGGTTCATAGTCAGCCCATAAAAACTATGATTTGATACTGGCAGGGGCCCGTAGGTTTGTAGTTAGCCCATGAAAACTATATCCGGATTAAGATATTGGAAGTCAGCCAATAGGTTTGGAGTTACCAATAGGTTCTTAGTGATTCTATGAAAACCAAGTAATTGGACAGATAGTCCTTAACATTTAACAAGTTAATAGTAAGCCTAGAACCTATAATTGGGACAGATAGTCAGAATGAATGGGAATGGATAATCCAAAATTAATTTATTTGTTTTTCATTTCATCATACTGTTTTGAAATACTATGTTTTAACCATTGTGGATGCAGGAGCACATTATATGGTTTTATAAATGTTTTAGGATACTAGTGAGGGGAAAACCCGTTCCACTAAGCTGCGTGGTCTCACTAGATATCTAAATGGTTTGAGATGGTAAATTATTATTCATACCAGGCTTTATGTCTGGCTCGAAGTTTTTGTTTTCCCCTTAAACTCTAGGGTACTTAATTGATTTTGAGTAGGTTGAGAGTTAAGGTTTCCAGGTGTTCTTTAGACAAATAAAGCTTTCGAGGACGTGCAGGAGGAAAACTTGTTATTAAAGTTCTTTTATTTTCGATGTGTGTTTTTTTTGTAAAGGCAAATTATTTTCTTGCCTACCTATATACTCTGATCTGCCAAGGGGGCATCTTCATATGTCGCTCTTGGCGTATTTTGTAATAATTATATGTTATCTGAACGTGGTCTGCGAATTAGGATTATGTAATCAATTTGGAATATTTTAAAATGGAGTGTGGAATTTGTTTTGCTATTTAATTTT
This sequence comes from Allium fistulosum, assembly GCA_030737815.1. Lineage (NCBI taxonomy): Eukaryota > Viridiplantae > Streptophyta > Magnoliopsida > Asparagales > Amaryllidaceae > Allium > Allium fistulosum. Next base: position 944,043,387 of record CM060908.1, read on the forward strand.
TTCCATATTCTTGTGTCTCTATGTATTAATGTGTCTAATATCGCCGTGTTTGGTCGCCGAGGATTAATAACTATGGATGACCGCAGCATCTGTGGCCGTTAGTTTTGGGCCTCCAAATAGAAGGATATTACAAGTTGGTATCAGAGCATAGGTTTATGAAACTTTAAAAGAAACTTAAACCTAAAAGATTTTTTCAAATATAATCCAATGAATATGATAATAAGATTGGAGTTTGGGTTAACGCTATAGTAATGTACTTGTATTTGATATATATAGTTATATATATATGTAAATATGTATCCCCGCTCTATTAGATCGTCCTTCTGTATCTTACTAAGGCTCGTATGTAGATTTACGAGAAAGGAGATATGGACGTAGGAAACGGAAGAGGAAATCTTGGTGGAGGAAGCACCACAACTAATGGAAATGCTCAACCTACTACCAGGAGAAACCCGGGTCGACCGGCTAATGATAGTAACCAAAATGTTGAAGCCAATGTGGGTGCTGAAAATCCACCAGTAGATATGGGGTCGATGTATCAGTTCTTGATCGGTTTGATGCAAGCTGGAGCTGCTGCTGGAGCTGTTGGAAATCCAGGAGGAGCAAATCCTTTGGTTCTAGTTGGGAATATTGCTTTGCTTAGTAGAGATTACACTAGTTTGGGTGGGAAGCCATTCTTGGGAATGGAGAGTGCCGTAGAGGTTCAGAACTGGTTGTTTCATTGTGAGCATATATTTACTGATTTGGGTTTGAATGATGGACAAAAGAGAAGGTTGGCCTCTAGACAGTTGCAGGGATCAACACTACATTGGTGGAATAGTATCACTGTCGGAGTGTCGGAAGAGCAGTTAACTTGGAATGATTTAAAACGAGATTTGAGCAGAAGTTTGTATCTGAGTTTGCCAAGTCTAGGCTGATAAGGAAGTTTATGGATTTGGTTCAGGGAGAGATGTCAGTAGTTGAGTATGCTACTAAGTTTGAAGAACTATCTCATTATGGATATTCTTATAGATACTGACACCAAAAGGAATGAGTAGTCCATTCAGGGACTAAGGCCTGAACTTGCTAGAATGACTATGACACATGTTCGTGATCCTTGTAATATAGTGGTGGAGATGGCCATTTGCCATGAGGAGTTACTTGCTGATTTAGTTAAAGAGAATCAGTGGAAACCCAGGGTTCTCAGGGGAAGAAGAGGAAGTTCTTTAAAAAGAAGGGAGCCCAAAATGGAGATACTGCTAAGAAGTCTAAGGCTGAGGTAGTTTGCTATAAGTGTCACTAGAAGGGTCACTTTGTTAATTAATGCCGGTCAGGGAATGGAAAGAAAGCTGCAGTTAAGAAGAGTGTGAAATGCTTCAACTGTGATCAAGTTAGGCATTACAAAAATCAGTGTCCAGAGCCAGTTAGGGAGGACAAAGGAAAAGTTTTTGCTATAGGACTAGCTAGGCCTACTACAGCTTATAAAGGAAAGACTGCGATGGGAGGTACGCTTTTGATTCAGAATATTTCAGTTAGAGTACTTTTTGATACCGATGCATCACGTTCATTTATATCTCAGTGTTAGGTTGATAAATTATGTTTAGAACCCACTTACCTTGTTACTTCCTTAAGGTTGCAAATCCAATACGAGGGTATGCAACTCCAGGGTTAATGTGTGACCAGTTAGAAGTTGACTTGTTAGGTCATAAGTTTGCATGTAGTTTGTATGTTATTGATTTCGTAGATATCAGAATCATTTTAGATATGGATTGGTTGAGTAGGTATGAGGCTAGAATATTTTGCCAGGATAGGGAAATATAACTAGGGCACCCTGGTAGTCATAACCGAGTGATGTTCTCAGTAGAGAATACTGACTGGAGTGTTAGTGCTATGCTTAATGCTATGGAGGTAGGAAATGAGTTAAATCAGGTTCAGGTAGCAAGAGAGTTTGCAGATGTCTTTGAGCCAGTCACAGGACTACCCCCAAAAAGAGCTGTTGAGTTTAGAATAGATCTTATGCCCTGAGCTGAACCTGTGAGTAGACCACCTAGCAGGATGACACCAACTAAGATGAAGGAATTAAAGGTGCAGCTAGTGGATCTAGAAGGAAGGAATTTTATTAAACCAAGCAATTCGCCTTGGGGAGCGGCCGCGGTGTTCGTGAAGAAGCCAGATGGGTCTTTAAGGATGTGTATTGACTATCGTAAGTTAAATGAAAGGACGATTAAGAATAAGTATCATTTGCCAAGAATAGATGATCCGATAGATCAGTTGAGTGGAGCCAGAGTGTTTTCCCGATTGGATTTGGTGACATGTTTCCATCAGTTGAGAGTGGCGGAGGACAATATTCCTTTGACAGCATTTCGGACTAGATATGGTTCATATGAGTGGTTGGTGATGCCATTTGGTTTGACGAATGCACCTTCTTCCTTTGTAGATTTGATGAACCGAGTTTTCCAAGAGTACTTGAATAGGTTTGTACTGGTGTTTATAGATGACATTCTAGTATACTCTAAGGATGAGAAAGAGCATGAAGTTCATCTTAAAGTAGTACTTGAGACGCTAAGGCAGAATTAGCTAAAGGCGAAGTTTACCAAGTGTCATTTTTGGAAGAAAGAGGTAAAGTTTCTGGGTCACATGGTTTCAGAGAAAGGATTGTCAGTTGATCCAGATAAGATTAAAGCTGCAAATAATTGGAAGAGACCAAAGACAGGGACTGAGATCAGGAGTTTTCTTGGACTTGCTGGCTACTACCGGAGATTCATTGAGGATTTATCACGGATAGCAGCACCCTTAACTAAGCTAACCAGGAAGGAGGTGTGATTTGTTTGGTCCGACAAATGTGAGGAGGCATTCCTTAAGTTAAAGCATTTGTTGACCAATGCACCCATGTTAGTAGTTCCAGACAGAAACCAAGAATTGGTGGTGTATGCTGATGCATGTGGAACTGGGTTAGGAGCGGTGTTGATGCAGAGTGGTAAAGTCATTGCCTACACATCTATGAAGCTTAGACCGCATGAAGTTAGATATCCTACTCATGATTTGGAGTTGGCGGCTGTGATCTTCACATTGAAGATTTGGAGACATTGTCTCCTAGGGGAGAGATTTGAGTTATATACCGATCATAAGTCTTTACGGTGTTTATTCTCTCAGAAGGAGTTGAATATGATACAGTAGAGGTGGCTGGAGTTCTTGGATGCATATGATTTTTGTATAGAATATACACCAGGTAAAGGTAATAAGTTGGCGGATGGTCTTAGCAGGAAACATCAGAATGTGGTGTTAGCTATGTTGGCAGAGTGGAAAGATTTGGAAGCTTTAGCCATTTATGGTGTGCAGTTAAGATCGACTGTTGGTTCTAGTCATAGTACCGCCGCCAGGTTGTCTTGTTTATAATTCGACCAGTATTGATTGAGAAAATTGCTTCTAAGCAGAAGGAGGATCCAATATTAGCTGAGAGGATCAGAAGACTTGAGGTTGGAACGAAGATCGATGATTTAAAGGATTTTAGCCTTAACCAGAGAGGGTGACTAAGAAAGAAGGGACGGTTGTGTGTTCCGAATATGGAGGACTTGAGGAAAGAATTTCTTGGAGAATGTCATCGATCCAAGTTTATGATTCATCCTGGAGGAACCAAGATGTATTAGGATACGAAGAGAAGCTTCTATTGGGAAGGCATGAAGAGGGATGTTGGCTTGTGGGTTAGACAGTGTGCAAATTGTCAACAAGTGAAAGCTGAACATCAGAAACCAAGTGGATTACTACAGCCTTTAGAGATTCCAGTTTGGAAATGGGATTCGATATCCATGGATTTTATATACTAGTTGACAAGGTCAAATAGAGGTAATGAAAGTATATGAGTTATAGTGGACAGATTGACCAAGAGTGCCCATTTCATTCCAGTTAAGTCAACCAGAACGGTACCTGTTTTAGCTAAGTTGTTCCTAAAGAACATAGTTATACTACATGGAGTTCTTAGTAGTATAGTCAGTGACAGAGATGCATTGTTCACTAGTGAATTCTGGAAGAGTCTACAGGAAGTGATGGGTACCAAGCTTAATATGAGTATTGTGCATCACCCTCAGACGGATGGGCAGACGGAGAAAGTCAATATGGTACTCGAAGATTTATTTAGAGCTTGTGTATTAGATTTTGGTGGATCTTGGGAAGATCACCTACATTTGGTTGAGTTTTCCTATAATAACAGTTACCAGACTAGTATAGGAATGACGCCGTTTGAAGCTTTGTATGGAAGACCATGCAAATCACCAGCATTTTGGTTGGAGGCTGGAGACAGATTAGTCTTAGGTCCAGATTTAGTTAGAGAGGCGTAAAAAGATTGAATTAATCCAAGGAAGGATGAAGGAAGCTCAGTCAAGACAGAAAAGTTACGTAGATAAGAGGCGTAAAGACCTAGAATTCTTAGTTGAAGATAAGGTTTTCATTAAGGTATCACCTATGAAGGGTGTGATACGATTTGGAAAGTCAGGAAAGTTAGCCCTAAGATATGTAGGTCCATTCCACATTATAGAGAGGATTGGAAAGCTCGCATACAGAATAGATTTGCCGAGCAGTTTGGCAGGTGTCCATAATGTATTTCATGTATCTCATCTTCGCAAATATGTGCATGATCCAGAGACTACTATTCCTCCGACAGGGTTGGATGACTTAATGGTAGAGCCTAATTTGACTTTTGTTAGAAAACCAGTTCGGGTTGTAGCTAGAGATGAGAAAAGATTAAGGAACAAGACAACCAGGTTGGTGAAAGTTCAGTGGAGCGACAACGAGAAGGACTGTACTTGGGAGACAAAGGACGGGATTAGAGATACTTATCCTGATCTACTTTGAGGGTATGTCTATATTAGATTTATATAGATAGTTGCTAATCAGTTAGACTAGTATGGTTGTTAGGAGTTGTTACAGGTGATTGCTATGTTTATTATTTAGTCTTTACTGAATTTCGAGGATGAAATTCTTTAAGAGGGGAGCCTGTAACATCCCTAATTTTTGATAACATTATTTAGAAAATTTAATTAGACAAAATAAAATAAAATAATGATGATAAGGAGGCTGAGATTTGAATAAATTACATAAAAGGGTCGTGCTTACTAACAAAGTAAATGGGCTTTAAATTGGTTTAAAGGTTAATTAAACTACACATGGGCATATTAGTAAATTAGTCAATTTATTACACATGGCTATAACTTCTCATTTTTGTCCATTCATGTCTCATTTCTCACAATCACAAATACAAATCTAAAACCTAAACTAAAGCCGGCCATTACCAAGGAAGGAATTTTTTTTAATCAAAAGCTAAGGGTCAATAGCTAGGGAGGATTAATCAGCAACAAATTTCAAATTCCTTATCAAGTTTAAGGCGAATAATAATCTCGTATCATCTCTATTTTTAATCTATGATTATATGGTTTTACATTTATGGTTTTACATTTATGATTTAAATTCGTTTTTATGATAAAATGAATGATGATATGCTTGAGTTATATTATGATGATTTGTTTTGATTCATAAGCATATGAATTTGCATGGTTTTGACATAAAACCGAGAACCTATGATTTCTGATTGCCATGGAAAATTTGTAAGTTAAGTAAAACATGATTTTGGAGATGAGTTTTAATTTTCAGAATTTTCCAAGCTATGGAAATTTTATTATGAATTTTTAATGAAAAATACTATGTAATTGGGTTTAAAATTTATTTCGAGAATTTTAGGAAGATATTGGGTCTAAAATTTTAACATGTTCGATTACATGGTGAAATTGAATTTCTGTGATTTTTGGGGATTTTTCCTAATTGATTTACTAGGGAAAATAAATTATTTTAAAAGAAGGACTTTTCTAAAAACATTGGTTTTAGTATATAGAAGGGTTTAAACCGCATGTTTTTATGGTTTTAAATTCATATAAATGCAGCGGTTATAAAGGTAAAGTATTTGAAAAGTTTTTATGGCAACCAATCAATAGTTTACAAATAGGCAAGTTGTTAAAAAGTAATTACCAAAAGTTGCTATATTTCAGCCTTTAAATCAGAAATAGGTGTTCCGCCACTATTAGTAAGAACCTTTCGCCTCCTTTGATTCCGCCTCGTTCCAGTCGAAACCAACACAGTCAATACCACCATAGTCGAAACCAATACATAAGATATCACTTAGATGGTATGCAATGGATTGGAAGGAAGGCGAAAGCCATGGTGTCGAAAGGTTAGCTTTCGGTGGAGTCGAAACCCTGCTTTGTTTTCATAAGTTAACATCCTTGCCTAGTTTTACCTAAAGGTTTCGGCACAGTCGAAACATATGCTTTTGAGAAGGTTTTATAATTAGTTTTCGAAGAAGGTTGTCATGTTGTGTTAAAATATTTGCTTTCGAAGAAGTACCTTTTTCCTTTAAATAATTGCTTTTGAAAGGGTAGGTTCCGACCTAGTCAAAACCTAGTCACTACTCTACCATTCGGCTATATTGACCAGTAATGCTTTCGAAAGGTTACTCTTATTTTTACCTTAAACTTAGTCTTTTTCCTAAATGCTTTCGAAAGGGTTGAGCGTTTCGAAGGTGATGGAGTCGAAAGGGGTTTCGACTCTGTCCTTCAAAGTTTTTGCTTTCGACTAAGATGGTTCCGACACCATCAATTTTTTCCCAAACTAATTTTTGGTGGTTTTGAAAGAGATACTTTTATATATAACCATTTTAACCCAAATGATGTTTTTAAAGAGTAAACCCAATGCTTTCGAAAGTGGTACTTTCATTTGTTTTTAAAGAGTAAACCCAATGTTTACTAAGGGCTTCGAATGGTAAGTATACAATTGTTAACCCGCCTTTTGGCAAGGCCGTAGACAGGTGGATTTACCTAAATCGACTACTCGTTCATCGAGACTGGAATACGATGGGTTTGGGTCAACTAGATAGATAGACGATCAATCACGGATGATAAATATGATTATGAACCCGGGGTTTGGCATATACAATGGACAAAAGTCGCGGGATACCCGAAATATGGGTTTCGACAAAAGTCGAGTTGTAGCGAGTCACCCGGAGTTTACTTCGAGTCATGCCTAGGTTTGCTTCAAGTTTTCATGGAGTTTGTCTCGGGTCACGCTGAGTTGTGCTTCGAGTTGCTTGGGGTCGGTAGGAGTTCACGGGTGGATCGGCATAAGGTAGTGGTTCGGCATGCTGTGGGTCGGTCTGAGTGGTGTGGTTCGGTCTTGGTGGTGTGGGTCGGTCTTGGTGATGTGGTTCGGTCTTGGTGGTGTGGTTCGGTCTTGGTCAGCTAAACTTGGTCGGCTTAAGCTGTTCGGCATGTGTGGGTCGGCCAAACTTGGTCAGCTAAAGAGAGCCGGTGTTTTATTGAAGGAGGATCGACATTGACAGGTTTCGAGTTCCAGCCCTGTTTTCTTCGAGTCAAACATGAGATTGCTTCGAGTCACTCCCGTCGAAAGATTGGATCGGCATGCTCGGAGTTTAGGGTCGGTCGTAATGGTGAGTTTGGGATCGGTTATGGTACTGATGGGCCCGGACCACTCAGGAAGCCCAGTAACTCAGGTTTTTGCCTTTAAATACAGCATGTGGGGATTTAGAAAAGAGGATCTTCATTCTGCTTCCCTACGTCTTCTATACTAAGGCTGCTCTGCCATTGTTGTTCTAAAAACTCTGGATTGTAACTATAATTGATTCTGACATCAATAAAAAGGAAATTTCTGGAGTGGACGTAGGCCGGAGTCAGCCAAACCACTATAAATCCTCTATTATTATTGCTTTCTTTTTAATTTTTAATGTTCTTCATATTTATACTCTCTACATACATTCTATCTGTTATCTATAACTGTTGGTTGGTGCTTTCAACGACGTTTGGGTGTTAGTGGCCAATTTTGGCGCTAATATTTTGGTGCTTTCACTGAGAGAGCTAGCACTTAGGGATTCAAAAGCTTGGATTTTGGATTTAAAGGCTTAGGAACTTGGATTCTGGAGACCATGGCAAAGCAATCAAACAGGAGACGGAGGAAAGAAGTCAGTAAGAGGGAAGTCAGGAGGCTTCCTCTGGAGCTAATCAAGCCTCCGTCTACATCACTAGGGACGAGATGCAGGTCATGATGAATTCCATGTAGGAGCAATTGATGAAAAGGCAAGAGGAAATGATGCAGTCACTTTTCAAACAATTTGGAAAAGCAGGAACTACAAGAGCTCAGATCCATGGAGCTAGATCAGAAGGACTCAACCAACAAGTAGATGGAGTGGTTCAGCAGGGGGCAGCCCCCAATCAAAAAACAACTGTCAATCTGGATGGACCTAGACTCGGGGGCCCACCACCAGGTAATGCTGGACCAATCCATGGAGGGATACCAGATGACGCTGCACAGCCCGGCGCCAACAGGAATGCAGGAGTGCGTGATGAGGAGTATGTACCGGAATTCCCTCGAGGACCTAGAGAGCAGTTAGGAAATGTAGATGGGGGGCAACCCTTGGTAGGTAATACTGGATTAGCTGACGTTATCAGGCGAACTATTCGTGGAGGTATGACAAACATAGATTTGGAGGGAGTCAACAAAAGTCTGTTTACTCGTAACATTAGGATGGCTAGGAATCCACCCGATTTCAAGCTGCCCATTTTGGAAGTATACAACGGTAAGACAGATTCCACTGACTACTTGATGAGGTACACAAGGCATCTAGAAGTGCTGGGGGCATCAGAGGAGGTTATGACCCAATGTTTCCCCCCGTACTTGACCGATATAGCTGCTATGTGGTTTAGACAGCTGGAGGATGGATCTATTGGAACATGGACAGAATTGGTGGATAGGTTTTTGAAACAGTTTCGAGTCCATATCAAAAGGCCGAAGAATGTGATGACTCTGACGTCAGTTAAATAGAGGGCGGATGAATCGCTCAGGACTTTCTTAACTCGGTTTAATGTAGCAGTTGCTTCAGTGGATCGGCTGGATCCATCAATGGTTCTGATGGCTGCAGTATCAGGAGTCAGGGATAATTCGGATTTCAAAGTATCATTGATACAGGACCCACCTATGGATCTCGGGGAATTCTTTCATGGAGCTGAGAGATTTCATCGACAAGAGGATGCATGTTTGGATATGAAGTCAAAGGAAGTAAACATGATTAAGGATGGAGGACCACCCGGTGAAAGCTCGGGTAAAGACAAGGATGAAGGGAAGAGGAAGCGCTGGGGAGAACCAAAATTCTCCACTTACACAAGATTGAATGCAACATTGGAGCAGATATTCTTGGATACTCGGGATCGCCTTCCTTATTGAAGGACGGCAAGGAGGGAACCCTCAGAATGCGAAAGGGCATCGGGAAGGTACTGTCTCTTTCATCACCTGGATGGGCATGATACTAACAGCTGTCGACGTCTAAAGGATATAATCGAGGAACATGTTAGGAATGGTCAGTTGCGACAATATGTCGAAACTCAAAATGCGGCGGTGGAACAGGAGCAGCCACCGCCTACCTCAAACGACGATGGCGCAAGGCCAAGGAATGGTGGTTGATTGGTCACCAACTAATCATGATGGTTTGGAATAAGTAACAAACTTCGGGCCAACGGCCGAATCACTTACTCATGTATAGGGACAGAGATAACCCTTAGGCATGCTCTGAGATGATGATAGACCATGACGCTCTGGTTTGTGATGGCTTGGACACTTGCTTTTTCTGCTTTGGTTTTGGAGTTTGGTTTGAACTCCCGGTTTTTTTGGTTTTCTGGTTTGGATTTTGGTTTGGATGCTTGATTTTTGATTTGGATTTTGATTTGGACTTTTGATATGGATTTTTGGTTTGATTTGGATTTCGGATTGGATTTTGATTGGATTTTCCTCTGGTATTTGGCTAGAAGATCGTCGAGCATGGATTATGCTCGGTAAGGGTCCGGAGAGACCATGATTCGGCCTAGGACTTAGGCCCCATAATATCTATCGGTTACTATTTCAGGTCATCGAGTATGGACTATGCTCGACAAGTGTCTGGAGCGACCAGGATTCGGCTTAGGACTTAAGCCATGGCATTGCTTAGCGTTCAGGGACATTGAACCAGGAACACCATAGCATTACTTAACACAGGTCGCCGAGTGTGGATTACGCTTGGCAAGAACCCGAAGAGGTTACGGATTTGGATATTGGCTATGAACAGCTAAGGATTTGGGCATGGACCCGGAGCGGTCCCGGATTTGGATATCGAACCGGAGAGGTTGTGGATGTGGTTATTGGTTATTGGATATGGATGGATTAGAACTCGGTTGTTGGGATCGGATGGATGTGGAATTGGATAAGGATTTGGTTACTGGATAGGAATCAGATATCGACTCGGAGTAGTCGTAGATTTGGATAAGGATACGGCAATGGCACTTGGATAAAATGGATTGGATTGTGAATCGAGAGGTATGGCTATGGATGACATATGGACTTCGGATATCGGATTTGAGGCTATTCAAAACACACCTTCCAATAGCAAGACATGTTTTGGGGGGCAAATGTTAACCCGCCTTTTGGCAAGGCCGTGGACAAGTGGATTTAACTAAATCGACTACTCGTTCGTCAAGACTGTAATACGATGGGTTTGGGTCAACTGGATGGATAGATGATCAATCACAGATGATAAATATGATTATGAACCCGGGGTTTGGCCTATACGATGGAAAAAAGTCGTGGGATACCCTAAATATAGGTTTCGACAAAAGTCGAGTTGTAGCGAGTCACCCGGAGTTTACTTCGAGTCATGCCTAGGTTTGCTTCGAGTTTTCATGAATTTTGTCTCGGGTCACACTGAGTTATGCTTCGAGTTGCTTGGGTCGGTAGGAGTTCAGGAGTGGGTCGGCATAAGGTAGTGGTTCGACATGCTGTGGGTCGTTCTTGGTGGTGTGGTTCGGTCTTGGTGGTCTGGTTCGGTCTTGGTGGTGTGGTTTGGTCAGGTTGAAGGTGGTTCGGAATCTCGAGTGGGTCGGCATTTCGAGTGGGTCGGCAACATGAGTGGTCGGCATTTCGAGTGGGTCGGAATCATGAGTGGGTCGGCAAGGGTTGGCCTTCACTCCTGCTTTAGGTCTGAGGTGTGAGTTTCTTCGGATCGGTCCAAGGGATTGGGTTGGCAACACATGGGGATCGACATATTTGGTAGTTGGTTGGCATGCTAGAGAGGTATCGGAGTTGGGAGTGGCTCGGTGTTGGAGTATGGATATGGTTCGGTCAAGGTGGGTCGGCATAAGCCGTTCGACATGTGTGGGTCGGCCAAACTTGGTCAGCTAAAGGGAGCCGGTGTTTTATGGAAGGAGGATCAGCATTGACAGGTTTCGAGTTCCAGCCCTGTTTTCTTCGAGTCAAACATGAGATTGCTTCGAGTCACTCCAAGGGAAAGATTGGATCAGCATGCTCGGAGTTCAGGGTCGGTCGTAATGGTGAGTTTGGGATCGGCTATGGTACTAATAGGCCCGCACTACTCAGGAAGCCCAGTAACTCAGGTTTTTGCCTATAAATACAGCATGTGGGGCTTCAGAAAAGAGGATCTTCATTCTGCTTCCCTTCGTCTTCTATACTAAGGCTGCTCTGCCATTGTTGTTCTAAAAACTCTGGATTGTAACTGTAATTGATTATGACATCAATAAAAAGGAAATTTCTGGATTGGACGTAGGCCGAAGTCAGCCAAACCACTATAAATCCTCTGTTATTATTGCTTTCTTTTTAATTTTTAATGTTCTTCGTATTTATACTCTCTACATACATTCTATCTGTTATCTATAACTGTTGGTTAGTGCTTTCAATGGTGTTTGGGTGTTAGTGACCAATTTTGGCGCTAACAACAATGTTTTGAAAAGAGTTCTTTGTTTTCGAAGGAGGCTATCCAGAGGTTTCGAAAGAGATGTTTTTATGGTTTCAAAACATAAACCCAATCTTAATTTAAAGTAATAACCATGGCATAAATAAAGATTTTGAAATGTTATTCACATTGTTATTAACTCACAACTGTATTTTGGGGAAAGGGCAGAACAGCTAGTTAGGTTGACCCTGTAGTGAATATAACTTGACAGATGTTAAAATTTAATTTAAAGATATTGGCAGGGGCCAATAGGTTTACAATAAGCCCATGAAAACTGTATGATATTGGCAGGGACCAATAGGTTCATAGTTAGCCCATGAAAACTATGATTTGATACTGGCAGGGGCTAGTAGGTTTGTAGTTAGCCCATGAAAACTATATCCGGATTAAGATATTGGTAGTCAGCCAATAGGTTCCTAGTTAGCCCATGAAAACTAGGATAAGAAATAAGATTTTGAAGTTACCAATAGGTTCTTACCGATCCTATGAAAACTAAGTAATTGGACAGATAGTCCTTAACATTTAACAGGTTAATAGTAACCCTGAAACTATAATTGGGACAGATAGTTAGAATGAATGGGGATGGGTAATCCAGAATTAATTTATTTGTTTTGCATATCATCATACTATTTTGAAATACTATGTTTTAACCATTGTGGATGCAGGAGCACAATATATGTTTTTATAAATGTTTTAGAATACTAGTGAGGGAAAATCCCGTTCCGCTAAGCTGCGTGGTCTCATTATATATCTAAATGGTTTGAGTTGGTAAATTATTATTCATACCAGTCTTTATGTCTGACTCAAAGTTTTTGTTTTCCCCTTAAACACTCGGGTACTTAATTGATTTTGAGTAGGTTGAGAGTTAAGGTTTCTAGGTGTTCTTTAGACGAATAAAGCTTTTGAGGACGTGTAGGAGGCAAACTTGTTATTATAGTTCATTTATTTATGCTGTGTGTTTTGTTTGTAAAGGCAAATTGTTTTCTTGCCTACCTATATACTCTGATCTACCAAGGGGTATCTTCATATATCGCTCTTCACGTGTTTTGTAATAATTATATGTTATTTGAACGTGGTCTGCGAATTGGGATTATGTAATCAATTTGAAATATTTTGAAATGGAGTGTGGAATTTCTTTTGTTGTTTAATTTTTTTTCTTCATATTCTTGTGTTTTTATGTATCAATGTATCTAATATCGCCGTGTTTGGTCGCCGAGGATTAATAACTATGGATGACTGCAGCATTCGTAACTGTTAGTTTTGGGCCTCCAAATAGGGGGATGTTACAGTAGTTATTCAGATTGAAGAAGAATCTACTAGTAGCTGATTAGAGACGACTTCAAGGAAAGGTGCTTCAAAATTCTAAGCCATTACTAAAGGAGATCATGAAGGATCTCAGAATGTTAAAGGTGAGATGACTCAATTTGTGCCTGCTCTACCAGCCTTATCGTCTCAACCGACTTAAGTCGTAACAATGGCGGGATGAAGAGGATGGTGCTTGATATGAATTCATGGATCTTAAAGCAGTAGAAGAATGAGAAGGATCTGACGAGGGCTATGCAAGAGCAGTTGGCAGCATTAGCTCGGTCAAAATGGAGGAATGAATAGCGAAAGCAAAGGAAAGATAGAAGGGAATCATCATCTTCAAACTCTAGTGAAGAAGCTTGTCTTTGATAGAATAAAATTAAAGAGATGGAAAACAACCGATGTAGAGAGTGGATGGGGTAGCACAGAAGTGGTCTACAGAAGATGCTACAAACCAGATGAAGACGAAACATGTCGGTAGCAACATGATTGCTGAAGCGGTCAGCTTGTCTAATAGTGAAACGGAGTTGCAAGTGTTGACGCTGATTAAGAAAGAGCTACTAGTGCTCAGACTGGTAGAATTCAGACTGATGGAGTACAAACAAATTATAATAACCCAATGTTGAGAAGCAATTAATCAAAATAAATAATAGTGATTTAATTAATTAAAATGAGTTTTTAAGATTAATTGAGATTAATTTTGGATTTGTTTGGCAATATTGGAATTTGATGATAAAATATTAATTCGTTAAATCTAATTATTTTGGAAAGAATTATATGTTAAAAAGATAATGGAATGAATTATTTTGGAAGTTTAATATTTTGAAGTTGTAAATTGTTAGTACATGATGAATTTAATAGTTTTTGAGTAATATTGATATTTTAAGTTTGAAATGGTTTTAAGTATATTAAGCATGATTGAATAATTTTTATTAATTTTAGTATTGATATTAATAAGATTAAAAGTTTACTATAAAAAGAAACGAAATCTATTTTATTTAAACAAGGAGTTTGTAATTTATTTAATAAATAGACTTAGAATATTAAGGTATGAATAAGTTAAAATATGGAAACAATATTTTTATAATATTAAAAGATGAATAAGAAATGTAGATTTGAGTAAGAACTAATTTTTATTTGGAAATTGAAGTATATTTGAGTTAATAAATGAATTTTCAATATAAAGGGCCAAATATGGAAATTTGGTATAATTAATTAAAATAAAAGAATTTGTGAAAATGAACTCTATAAAAATTTCATAATATTGTGTAATCATTTAAGTAGTAAAAAAATATGATTTTTAATTTGGAGTTTGATACTAATTTGGAGTAAGTAAAAATGTTTTATGGAAGTTAAGAAAAGAAATATAATTGTTTTAATGCCTTCATGAAGCCCAAGCCTAAAAGTAAGTCCAACTTCATATCTAGATTTTTCAATATCTGGAAAACTCTTCTTTACTCATGTAATGACTTCATCTACACTCCTTCATTCATAAGAATTATTCACGTATGAAAAAATTGAAGGGAGCTTACAACTCTTGAAAACAAGACAATAAACCCTACCTCCTCCTCTTTCTAAATTCAAATTAAAATCCAATAAAATTCTATAAATCATGAAAATTCGATATATGCTTCTCCTTATGCTACCACACCAACTAGTGCAAGCAAGTTGAAGTTTTGAGCTTCATGAAAATAGACTCTTGCATCTTAGTAAGCGGAAAAGCAAGTTTTTGGATAGCTACAAGGAAGTTGAAGCTTCTTCAAGCCAAGTTGGGTAATTACACTCACAATTCTATGTCTAAACCATGATTTGCAATATATGCACTTTGATTTAATAATTATTTGTTGATTGACACGAATTTCATGAACAACATAAACCCTTCTTCCTATTTTATATTCGAATTTAATTCTATTTGAAATTAAATAAATGATTCATTGTTGCTTGAATTATTTGTCTTGAATCATGAATGAATGTATACTTGATCAAAAAAAGAAGGATGTAGCAAAGAGATAAGGGGAGAAGTGCAAAATTCATTCACTATAAAGTGAAATACTGCAATTCAGTATACACCGGTGGACCGGTGTATAGACAACCTGTGCATTGGCTGGTAACTTGGAAGCAAATTCAAAAATATTTTGTTTTATAAATTAAAATAAAATATATTAGTTTTATATAAAAGATTTAAATATATAATTATAGTATGATTTTATATGTATATTCATGAAATTATTTTGACAATTTTTTTTAGAATTAAATATATTTTTAAATAAATTAATTTCTTAAAAGAACAAAATTGATTTTTTGTTATAAATAATTATTTAATAACTATTCATAATTTCAGAAAAATCTAAAAAGTTTTCTAATTGACATTTCAAGTTTTTTAAATAGTATCTCATAGTTTATAAGAACTTACAAGAGTTTTGAAATTATGTTCAATGAATTTTTAATAAAAAGGAAATTTGGAATTAATATTCGCTTAATTAGTAAATAATACATTACAAGAAAAAAGAACCAGCTTCTCCTTTTCAAAAATGGCGACATCCCAGCTTCTCCTTTTCATTTCCGCTCTCTCTTCCTTCTTTTAATTCCATCGCTCCCTCCTTCTTCCATCTCCGACTCACCATGCCTAAGAAGCCTTCCAAATTTTCACCTATCCATCTTGATTGCACCCAATCAAGTTTGAAAAGGTATGGTCGTACTTTCAAAGCTCAGATCCAACCTTCCAGCTCCTTATCTCCTCCCATCTGCTCTTAGGTTCGTCAATCAACTTTCTGAAACTTTGTGCCTCTAATGTGAAACGTCTACAAGCTACCAATGTTAATGCCTTTGCTCCTCTCATTGCTCCTGATGAGAACCTGAACTCTAAATTTGTTTTCCCTGTAGTTGCGTTGCCTATGCTTGTTGGCAAGGCTAACTGTATGGACGATCAGAATAAGGATAAGGACTGTAATGTGGATGGTGTTTCTGGGCCCATGGTTCTCCTCTCGGTTATTACTGGCATGAGCACTGGTTATGTTCGACATGATGTCGCTTTGGAAAATTGCTTGCCTACGGTGCCTCCTAATGTTGCGCTACCCCAGGACCATTTGGCTCCTACGCCTAGTGTTGTTGCTGGCCAGTCAATGGCTTTTAAGTTTGAATTTGTGTGTCCTAAGCCTTGGTCACCCCCTCTTTCGCTCCCTGACCTGCAATGCAGGGGTCTACAAGCCTATTGACTTTGAGATTGAGGTGAATGAGGGAATTATGGTGCCTTCTCCTTCAGTTTTGCAAGCTGGGGCAAATTATTGGTCGGGTTTCTTGGTTGGTTTATCTTGCAATCAAAAGATTCATGAAGCTGGAAGTCTATGCCATCGCATTTGGAAACTTAGTGGTGATCTCTGTGTAACATATGTCGACTCTATGTATCTCTACAAATTTTCTAGCAATGAATGTCAACATGTACTAGAAGATGATCTGTCCTTTATCAATGTGAAACCGTTCATTATCACCACTTATTCTCCTATTATGGCATGTGCTAGGGACCAGGTGATATCTACTCCTGGATACACTTTAACCACATTCTGTTTGTTTTACAGCCTTTATTGGGCCTGAATTGGTTGTCTTGCTCAATTGGTAAATTAAAATGTTTTGACTCTAATACATCGGCCCATGTGAGATTGTTTATGTCAAGGCTCTGATAGAAGTAACCCCTGATAAGCCGCTACCATCTTCGAGTAGTGTTCAGCTTGCTGTTAGCCATATTGCAGAAGTTTGTGTTAGATATGGTTGGGTGCTTGATATTTGTACTGCTTGTCATTCATTTGGCCACCTTTTTGACTTTTCAAGCTCCCAGTCTCGACCTGGAGGCTCCTCCTCTAGTCAAGATTCCGCTTCAGTGTCCCTCTGTGCGTATGTGGGTTCCTAAGGTTAGGAATTGCACTTCCATGGTTGTGGACCAGACGTTAGCCCTTCGGATGTTGCACCTATTACAGAAGATGCTTTCATTCCTCCTATGATAGAGTCTCACCTGCCACCCCTTCTAATGCAGGCATTGTTTCCCCTGTGATTTCTCCCTCTAAAGCTACTATTGATCACGTGTCATCTAGCGAAGCCCATGCCAATGTTATTGAGTAGAATTCTTTTGAGAAAGCTTGGATTCATGAGCCATTTGAGATGTGATATAACCCTATTCGACATGATTTCCATACGTTTGTTCGTGAGGTTAATGGTGAATCCAGGCGTCTTCATCACTCTGTTAATGGAGATTGCCTTGTTCTTACAATGGATGATGCTCGTGGTGCTAGGAATAGGTCTGTTCTCGATGATGATAGTTGGAACAGGAAATTTATCTACTACGGGGATTACTCTAGTTTCATTCTGAATATTGTGACTCTTATTGCGGGTTTTCTGCTTGTGACAGGCCCTGTCTCTTCGGACATTGGAAGTGACTACTCCTCTTTCGAGGAGGACTAGCTTTAGGTCTTTTATAGTAGTTTAGGCACCTTTTGCCTAACTCATGTTTTGTATTTTCCTTTTATTACTAATTGAGACATGCTGCCTTGCTTTTGTAATAACTATTGATTTGTTAGTAATAAAAGTGGACGGCCCAATATAAATTCCAGTTGGCCCTACAAAAAAAAATTATAAACTCATTTAGTTATCCTACTTAATTTTAGAAAATCATGAGAGACGACTGTTAAACATTATTAAGTGATTTTTATTAGATTTTAAATATAAATTAAAGATTTTGTGTCGCATTCTATGGTTTGAAATAAAAAGAATTAATTTTGATGTTTATAAGTTTATTTAAAAATAGTATTTAATTATAAAGAATTAAAGAAAGTTCTTTTTATAAACCATATTTGCTTGGAAACTGGTTTTGAAGTTTTAAATATGAAAGAGAGAATTAGATACGTGTTATAATTATTTAAAACTATATTTTGGTATAATGTATTATTAAATATACATATATATATATATAACTTGTTAAAGTAGTTTTATAGTATTAAACTATTTATCCTATATTTTTTATCGAATTGAATGTCATGATTGTTTATATTTCCATGTAATGAGAAATCTAAATAAACGGAGTTATAATATCATCTGGTATGGGAATTTCAGTAATATTTCTTCAGTTCTTCCTTGGACTCGTTGTATAGAAAAATATTGTGTGAAATTTTATATTGTGAAGTATTTGAGTAAATGGATTAATAATACCATTTGGTACGGGACACTTGGTAATATTTTTTCGGTTACTCCTACGATTCATGATATAGAATATTATGGAGATTGAGTGTAGTTTATAAGCATTGAATAAACGAATGAGCAAAACGCATTATATGGGATGCCGTTGTCATATTTATATGATTATTCATTGTAGATATATAATACTCATGTGACTGGAATATTGTTGTTGGGATAGTACTTACATGAAGTGATGCTCATATTGGTGAGCAAGGTTGGTTACTATATATGTAGATATTATGTGTTTGTCTATCATGATGTACTCCCATTATTAGTGTTAGAGAGAACTAAATTAGGTTAGCATCCATCTTAGCAGCCCGATCTTGGGGTCTCACCCCAGATCCATGACACCTTCGGCGAGTATTATAGGGTAGGTGCCCTTAGCTCCTGTGTCACTTAGGCCAGCAGTCTGTTACTATAGGGGCAATTATAGGGTCGTGACCAAGGCTTCATGTACATGAGCTACTGATGGATATGTGTCATGATGACTGTCGAGGTAACTAGGGCTGTAGAGTCAGGTTAGGTGACCAATGTGTGTGACTGTGGAGCGGGCAGACGACCATTAATCTCCCAACTAGTTCTACGTTGAGTGATAGATTGACATATACTATTTATACACCTCACTCGAGTATAAAGATGTTGAGATATGACTCTACTTGGGGCCTTGTGTCTGTCGTATAGTCAATTCTTGTCACCACCTATTGTGAGTTATATATGATTGATAGGTGCATTCTATTCTTTATTAATTGATGCATAGAAGTTATTATTTTTACCATTATGTGTATGACAGACCTAGGAATGTCTACTTCATTATTCTCTGAGAGATACACTTAGGCATTATTGTGTGCTAGCCCAATTAAACTTGTTGATTTCTCATGCATTGATGATGTTTATATGTTTGGATGTTTCACCCACTTGACAATACTACATGACACATAGTTTGGTATGTTTTACATAAGTGATTATATATGCATGATATGAGATATTTTGAAATGATATTATATGTATATTGAGTTATCCACTTAGCATTTTAAGATATATTTATTATACCATGTAAGTTGTTATTGTATCTTAATATCTATAGTTAGACATAGTTTGACCCATGTATTATTTATAAAATACTCGGGTCAGTCCGAGGCATTTCAAATTCGGCTACGAAGTGACCAGCTTGTGGATGTTGAGCATAGTAGGAACTTGTTATTCGGTATTATTGTATATTATTATGTATTATATAGCCTCATGTTTGTATGTTAAATAGTTGAATTGTATGTATTGGACTCATGCCTTGTATTGTTTTGAGATAGTGGGAATTAGAGTTATTTTATATCCTACATGAATTGTGTATTACTATTATATATTATCGATGTGTTTGATGACTTTATGTTCTCAATCATTTATTGTATATTATGTATTGTTCTATCCTAGAAACACACGTGTTTGTTGCTTTGTGTCGATACATCTAGGCGAATTGTTTATTCGATTTTAAAATATGTACTAATGTTAGCCAAGGGAATATTCATGTGCAATGGCCTAATATTGCCTCATTCTCTATATTACCATATAGTATTACTTAGTAATACTCATAGTAGTATGGGTATAGAGGTGGGGTGTTTCACAAACACCAGAGAGCTAATTAGGGGGAACGTAGTCTGGCAAGGCGTTGACAGAGAGGGTTGGGACGAATGGCTTCCATAGAGACATGAATGCCCAGACGTCATGCAACAAACATAGAGAATTTGCATAATAAAAAACTTGAGGTTGTTCTTGACGATCGTTGTGTAGCCAACTAAAGCAATGAAGAGTATATCATTGATATGGTTAAGCGGTTGTTGAATGAAAATTAATACAGAAACAATGGTGAGTAGGATTTATTGCCAAGGCAGACTCCATTGATCGGAAAATTCCTGGAAGCAAAGTATCCAAAGAAGCTCCTAATGTGGACTATGTCATCCTATGATGGGATGACTGATCTGAGGCAGCATTTCTTGAAGTTTGGATGGAATATGGATTACTCTCAGGCAATGGTTGTTGTAGATGTAGGTGCATTTCTATATTTTGGATGAGGTGACGATGATGTAGTTCACTTAGCTTACATCGATGTCCATATCATCATTAGATCAATTAGTGAAAAAGCTTATGAAGCACTTCCAAGACTACACTATGTGACCAGAAGACATGTTTTCATTATCAAATGTTCATCAGAGTTCCGGGGAGACTTTGAAAAACTTTTTGAAGTGATTTAATGCGGTAGTTACTGAAGAAAGCAACCCAAAGAGGAGATTCTTTTGATAGCGCTCATCAACTAGGTTCACCGAAGGATAAATTTCTATAGGTGTCTCAAGAGAAAGAATCCATCTACCATGGAAGAGTTTTACCCAAAGGTGCCCAATTTCTATGCTTGGAAGAGGTAGATTTGGCTATCGGATTAGATGCTGACAGTCAACAAGGACCGAATACGATGATACAAAGCAACGTTGCTATCAAACAAAGGGATGTAGCCTTGGAAACATTGTAGTGAATGTAGGAAATAACAACTATAAGGCTAAGAGGAAGAACCAAGGTGTTGGAGGTAGAAAGCAAGACACTAAGAAGAGAATGAGGTATCTAAACCTAGATATTATACACCATTGAATGATTCAATTGAGAACCTATACCTTGTAATTCAAGGTACTAAGCATTATAAAATCTATCTCCAAGGGAGGTAATTGAGAAGAAAGGCATTCAGGGAAGTATTTTCGCTTTCATGGAACTCATAGGCGTAATACCAACGAATGTGGGCATCTGATAGATGTCATTGAAGATTTGATACGAAAGAAAAGGCTACAACTGTATGTCAGGAAGCCGCAAGCTCATGGGCAGATGAATAACATACCCCAAGGCAGCCTGCTTAAGGTAACCAAGTTGGATCCAGTGGAGAGGGATCGAGATAGCCTGCGAGAGGGATGGTGAATAATACCATCTTTGGAGGTTCTTATCCTGCTAAGAAGAGTTGGAATGAAATAGAGCGCTATGGCATTGTTGAAACACGTACTTCAAGAAACATGTTACGCCATAGAGGATGGGTAGAGAGCTGTTAATTATTATATAGTGTTTGGGTATCGAGTTGCTAGTGGGGTTCAAGCATCGATGCCTGACCCCATGGTGATTATGGCTATGATCGGGCCAGCAACAGTGCATCGAATCCTTAATGATTATGGGAGCTTGGATAATATTTTGTTTAAAAAGACTTTTGATCAGATGCAGCTCAGCGATAAGGATTTGAAGCCTTGAAAATCTCGTATCCAAGGATTTATCGGAAAGGCCAAGGAATCAGTTGGCTGCATAGAACTACTTGTAGAGTTGGGTAAAGGAGACTGCAAGACAGTGCGGTTGCAGGTGTTTATGGTGGTCGATGGATTTTTAGCCTATAATGATTTTTTATGCTGATCGGCCCTTACTAATTTCAAGATTTTGCTTGCTCCATGGTGTTTGATGATGAAGTTCCTTGGTGAGAATGGAATAGTGTGACCAGAGCACTATTCGGGAATGTTATGTCATAGAGCTCGGAGAGGTAAAGCAACGTGAGAAAGGAAGAACACAAAGAACCCTCTATGTATCAAGACTTCTGATGCATAGCTATAACCACCTAGGCCTTGGTTTGGGTCCAATAGCAAGTTCTATAAACCGATAGACCCACTAAATAGCCAGAGGATGCAAGGGCAACACCAGCGAAGTTGACGATCAATATTATGATCAATGACGACAATCCTTTGGATATTCTTAAGATTGGGTCTCGGCTCACTCTGAAGATGAGAAACAAGTTGGTAAGGTTTCTTTGGGCAAACATGGACATGTTTACTTGGATGCATTTCGATATGTATGGAATTTCGTCCGAGATAGCATGTCATGCATTGAATATAGACCTAAGGTACCCTCCTGTGAAGCAAAAGAGGCATCGTATGGAACTGGAGCGATCTACTGCTTTGAAAGAAGAAGTGGATATTCTAAAGACAAATTGCTTCATCCGCGATGGACTATTCCCAAAATGTGTATCGAATTCAGTGATGGTCAAGAAGGCTAACGAGAAATGGCAGACATGCGTTGATTATTCTGATTCGAATTAAGTGTGCTCGAAAGATTGCTTCCCTTTGTTGAGGATCGACCAACTTATAAATAAAATGGACAAACTATGGAGGTTTATGTGCATGACATGCTTATGAAGTCACAATGATCAATGAATCACATGGGTGATCTCTTAGAAATGTTCGATGTACTTTGGAAATATGAAATGAAGATTAATCCACTGAAGTGTTCTTTTGAAGTTGCATCGGGCAAGTTTTTGGGTTTCATTACAAACTCAAGGGGCATTGAAGCTAACATGGAATAGATTAAATCATTAAGAAAGGTTACTGCCCCAAAGATAAAAAAGAGATGCAAAGCTTGAACGAGAAAGTCGTCATATTGAGCTGATTCATATCAAAAGTGATAGGCAAATGCATATCGTTCTTTGATGCCTGTAAGAAAGAGAAAGGAGAGTTTATTTGGACAAAAGAATGTCAAGATGCTTTCTGAAACCTGATAGACTGTATAGAGAGACCGCTAATTTTGTCCAAGCCTTTGGAAGGAGAAGATCTATTTGTTTACTTAGTAGTGCATGCGCACGCATTGAGTGCCGCCTTAGTACATGAGGAGACAGGATCCAAAAGCCAGTATATTATATTAGTAAGCGATTTACCAGAGAGGAAAGGAATTATCTAATGCTAGAGAAGCTGGCGTACTGTTTGTCGATTGCTTCGAGGAGGTTTCCAGGCTCACCCGATAAAATTGCTGATTGATTAGCCTTGAGAAAAGTGTTGCATTGACTCGAAACTTTAAGGAGATTTATTAAGCGGAATATCGAGTTAAGCAAGTATGATATAACATACCATCCTAGGAAGGTTATTCAAGGACATGCATTAGCAGACTTCATT
Organism: Allium fistulosum; assembly: GCA_030737815.1. Taxonomy (NCBI): domain Eukaryota; kingdom Viridiplantae; phylum Streptophyta; class Magnoliopsida; order Asparagales; family Amaryllidaceae; genus Allium; species Allium fistulosum. The sequence continues at coordinate 944,066,670 of CM060908.1, forward strand.
GCCAAGTTCACTATTAGGATGGAGAAGTGGAAGAAGATTTGGTCCAACTAACTCAATGGAAATTGTACATTGATTAAGCCTCCAGTAAGCACCATTCCAGGGAAGAAGTATTTCTCATGACCCCGGAGGGACGAAGGATATGTAACACTTTGAGGTTAGAGCTCCCAACAACAAATAATAAAGCTGAATACAAAGCATTGGTTGTGTGGCTCATGATTGCAAAAGAGCTGAGAGTTAAGACATTGCGTATATTCATCGACTTTTAGTTGGTGTTATGTAAGGTGAAAAAAATCTAAAGCTAAGGTAGTGAGACTTGCCCCTTACCTGATGAAAACATTAGAACTATTGAATGATATCGAGGATTACACGATAACGCACACCCCTAGGGAAGAGAATATGAAAGCTGATTTACTAGCCAAACTGGCTAGTATTGGAGATGCAAAGCTTTTGGAAATCATTCTATTAGAGTTTTTATTGCATCCAAGCATCGGCAAGATGGACATTGATTGGATCTTAGAGGCCTAGGAGGAAAAGGGTTCATGGATGACTCCGATTAAAGTATATTTGCTAAAGGAAACTCACCCAAATGGAAGAAATGAATGATAGAAACTCCTACGTAAAGTACCCCGACTCACTATGTAAGAAGAAGTGTTATATATGAGAGGATTCTTGATGACCTTGCCAAGGTGTGCCACCAAAGACAAAGCTAGGAAAATCCTTGTAGATGTGCATGAAGGAAGCTATTGTGATGACAATAGGGGTAGACCCTAGCGTAGAATGTTTTTAACTGCAAATATTTTTGGCTGTCGGCTGGGATGTGATTGACTACTCTAGAAAATGTGACAAGTGCCAAAGGATTGTGAAGATACTCAAAGCCCTATCCACTAAGCTTACGTAAATAGTTAGCCGAGGTCGTTAGCTGTATGGGGGATAAATATCATTAGTACGCTACCAATGTCGAGAGGTGAATCAAATCATGTTATTGGGGATATGGACTACTTCACAAAATGGGTGACCTCGTTTTGAAATGTTTGAGATAGGTGAATTCATTTTGAAATGGGTCTTTCCTAGTATGGGGGCACTTGGTCTGAATTGGGAAGGTCTCTATGTGATTACTTAGAAGCTTAGAGATGGGACTTTCAAGCTATCGACTATGATAGGACCCCAATTCTGTGGGCATGGAATAGTGAGCACTTGCGGTGCTACTTCACTTGAATTCACTATTGTAAATAAGATGTCCTATTTGTTGGGATTTGATGTAATAAGGTTGAATATCCATTCTTTTGTCTGTAAATAAGGTTGACTTTTTTGAATCAACGGAATCGTATCCTTAAAAATCCGACTTTATGCTATATGATCAGTGGAATGTTTGCATGAAAAACAGACAAACACCTCCAATCGAAATAATAATAGCAGATTTAATAGAAGCTAAATGCAAGAATAAAGAACACACGGGTTTATAGTGGTTCAGCCATAAAAGGCCTATGTTCACTGTTTATGTTTATTGTTTTTCTTATAATTCAGCTTTTACAAGAGTTTTGAGATGAAGTACAATAAATTATGAATGAAAATTAAGATTCAAAGCTCGATTCGGTTATTTTTGCATCATAGAGTCTTCAAGTTTTAAAAGTTGTCCCCATGAATGCTGAATGAATGGATATTTATAGAGATTTAAAGTTGTCCCCATTAATGCCGAATGCCTGGATATTTATAGAGATGAAGAGGTGATGTTGTTAATCCAGTAGGTTAGGAAATTTCCATGTATAACTTGCCCAAATCAGTTACTTCTGCTTATAAATATATGATTGCTAATTTTTAAATATATGCAGATTTTATTCTATATATGGCATGCTTCGCTCGGCTGAAAGCTCGGTTTGAGGTCGATTGGTTTGGTGTAGTGCATGCGGACGCTTTGCCGGGAAGTTCCTACCTCTATCTCCTTTGTTCGGCCTCCCATGCTAGGCCGTGGTCTGGTCTTCATATATTATTCCCACTTAGGTCGGCCCTCCGCCTTACCAAATAGATGATACTGTTTGGTACACAAGGCACCGAACAAGATTTCATGTTTCGTACCCTGGGGTACCGAACATGATATTATGTTCGATACCTTATATATCGAATAGAGGGTCTGTCTCCCTCTCTACTTCGTTGCTTTGCCTACCAAATCTTCTTTTCTAAGTCGTGCTTGTGTTACATTCCAAGCCTTCCAATACCTTGATCTCATGGGTAAAATTGCCTATAACACTTGCCCTTCAAAGCTCATCTCGTAAACTACGGGGTAAGATTTGTTGAGTGTCTCCTTGAATTCATTAGCAGGCGTACATCATCCCTCCTATTTTAATTTGGTCCGGGACGCTCTTGGCATGCTACTTGTTCGGTAGCCAAGGTTGGTTCGTCATGTTACCTGTTTGGCTCTGGATGTGACCTTACCTATATATAAGCTCCAACGCCTCCTACTACTGAGCATGCTACTTCATTTTTCTGTTGCCCTTTCGTAATTGTTCGCCTCCCTGATCTACAACGCTGACTTCTGCTTCTGTCTCTCCCAATTCAATGTAGTTTCCATTCAAATCCATCACTTGACCTGGTAAGAATCTCTACCCACCTTTGCATTCATACTATCGATTTGTATGCAATAATTCAAGCCCTATCCGGTGGTCGGCCTAGAGTTTAGGGTTAGATGGGCTGAGCACATAGGTTAGGGCGTGTTTACATTGAGGATGACTCAATCTTCGCAAAAACATGATTATTTTAAACTCTTCGAATTTGATTCCTATCAAGGGCTTGACTACTTGATCACTCGACAACCGAACAAGAAGTCAATTGCTGCAGGTAACTAATTTTCACTTGTTTGGCTTTTCGTCATTAAGTTGAACCTTGAATATGTATTTTTAGGCAGAGTATGGTATTGGCATAGTTTTCTAATAGCATCAGGATATTTAAGTTAACACTACCTTAGTTCTTTTTCAATGTATATGCACACGCTCATGCATGCACACGAACACTTTCTCCCTTTGCAATAATTCATGAGATAAATTATCATATCAGATAGGTATGTCAGGCCATCAATAGACTCGTTCAAAATAGTTTATTAAGATCAAGGTCCTTATTCTTCCCTACCTCCAGAGCCTAGGCCATTGAGGCATCATTCCAACCAGCCCGGTTCGGCTCTTTTACTGGTATATGGATATGGGCCATCCGAACTTTTGGTGAATCCTATCAACTTCGAGGCCTCCACTTTGACTTCTAAACACCTGGATTTGATCATGGCCACTCACAATATTCCCAGAGAGGAACTCTTCTTGCCTACCCAGAACAATGGGTACATGCTCCACCAGAAGGGTACATAGCCTACTCTCGCTATCACTGCACTGTCGGAACCCCACCTCCACTTCCTCAATGGATTACAAGCTTCCTTGTGTACTTGAAAATTGCTCTATTCCAGTTGCATCCCAATGGATTTGCAATCCTTACCAGCTTATATGCTATCTTTATGAGGGAGTTCCAGATGCCCTCTACTCATTGCCAAATCAAATTCCTTTATGCTACAAAAAGCAAACTGGAGGGTTCTCCTTTTATCAATCTTGAGGTGAGGTGCAAGTTTAAGATGGTTGAGAACTTGTACTCTAAGTGCAGTATGTTCAAGCGCAAATATTTTTTCATTTGGGGTAGCTCTTTGTGCTTTCACCAATGGCATTTTGGATGTGAGCCTCTTTCTTCTACCGACTTCTTCTCGTAACTTTGCAAAATCTTACGTTAAAATCTAATTTTTCTTTATTTGGATCTTCTTCCAGGTGTGGTGAGAGCAGCAACTGGGCATGATTGGAGGATATGGTATGGAGACTCCAGCAAGTACCAAATGAATTTTTTGAGGTTCCTTGTCATGTTACTGATGAGAATCTAAGGCGGCTCGGGCTATTGGCCATCGGTTGCTCTATCAGAAGAGGCAGGCAACCTTCAACTCACAACCATGCCAAGAAAAGAAAGGAAAAGACTTGGCTACCGATTAGATGAGCAAAATGCTATCCTCTTAGTCTTCCATTCCCGATGCCCTCTTGACTACAGATCCACACGGAGTTGCTCCTACTGTCCTCATGGGTTTGGAGGAGCCGGAGCTAGATTCCTTCAAGGTTGAATCCCGCAAAAGAGGTTGGCTCAAGATTTTAAGGGAATGAGATGATGATAGTATCTGCATAAAGACGGCACTAGAAACAGGCTCCCATTTTCATGATAGTAATCGTGTTGCTTTGGATCGTAGCAAAGTGCATTCTTTCGGGCGTATTGGTTTAGATAACCTGCCTAATTTAGAGGTTGATGAAGCCTTACACCATGTTTTTGGTCCCAAGGAAGAGGGAACTTTCATTCCTGGGGACATTTTTATTTCTAACTATATTCGGGATCCACGGCTTGGGATCGACTATGGGAATTCTAAGTCAATAGTGGAAATCCAACGACAGCTGGAGACCCATAAGAACCCTAAGGGTTCATTTAGATGCCATGCACTCTCCCACGCAGACATTCGCATAGTTGTATGCTTTAGTCATAGTTATACACTTTTCGAGTGTTTGTTTTGATCCAAGCTCATCATGTCTTACAATTGCAGGAAGCATGAGCTCGAAAAGAGAGAAGCTGTTCTCCAATATGAAACAGTTAGTGCCTCCTAAGGATGTCAAAAAGGCGGCAACTTCATTCAAACCCAATGAGAATGTTGGGCAACCAGCTATAGAGTTAAAGACTGGGGTGACCATTCACTACTTCCGGCCAGGGACAAAGGCGACCACAACCCCAAGCATGGATCACAAAAAAGATCCCACTCCCCTGGCAGTAAATCAAGATCCCGAACCCCAGTTTGCCCTTCTATATCTCCTTGTCTTTCACCTTTTCCTTTATCCAATTCAGTGGCATCCAAACAGCAGAAGAAGATGGATAAGAGGGGAGCAATTGTCCTCGTCCCTAGGAAAAAGGACAAGGGGAAGGAGCATGAGGGAGCATGCATCATCACTAACCCTTTAGAACCAAATTTCAATGAATTTCAGCAACCTTATCAACCAAGAGAACTTCTACCACTCTTGCTTGCCATGGCACCCCCTCTCTCCTTTGCGGGGTCGATCGATCTCCCTGCTGATGGATTGGGTAGCACGAAAGCCCTATCTGAGTTTCATGTAAAAGTCATCAGGGATGAAGAGGAGATCAACAAGAAAAATGTTGAGTAGAACACTAAGATTTTTGATTTAAGGAAGCAGCTGCACAAGAAGGATCTGGAACACAAGAAAGTGGTAGATAAGCTAGAGAGGTCTCATACCCAAGAGATTAAGAAGTATGTCAACGAGGTTGAGAAGTTTAAAGCTTCTCATAGTGAAAAATTGGAGCAGCTTAGTGGGGACCATTTTGCCAACATCAAAGCCGCCAAGAAAGAAAATAATGACAAGGTCGGCCAACTCTTTGATGATTACAAGAATGTCAAAGACAATTCACTAAGAGGCTGGGCGAGCTTCTGGTAACAACGAAGGGGATAGAGTTGGTCATCGCCAACCTAAAGGAGAATGTTGTGGAGTGGAGAGCTGAGTGGGTCTCCCTCCAAGCAGAGCCCAGGGCCATATCTTCCAGCAAAAAATGCCGAGACCTCCAGGGTCAAGAAGTTGCAAGAAGAGTGAGATGAATTAAATAGGAAACTAGACCTGGTGGAGGCACTCTTGGATGAAATTTACTTCATGTTGTTCATAGAGAAGAGCCTGGCATGGATGGATGACTATCAGGAAGTCATGGTTTCAATCCACAAGCACCTAATCAAAGAAGCTAAAGCTGCTAGCAAGTAGGCTGGTCCACCCTACAGCCTTGAAACAATTGATGCTCGCTTTTCAATGGAGGAGAAGAAAGTTATTAGTCAGAGCTACGTCAAGCTAGCCGAAGCTGAAAAAGCCCAAAAGGAAGAGGTGGAGAAGAAAAAGGATGCAACTCGACTTCTAAAGCATGTTTGTGCCAAAATTGGTCACAAATCCAAGAAGTAGTGAAAGCACTAGTGTTTACACATAGATCCACAATATCCAAACACAGACTTTAGATCCAGATAAAGTAGAGAATAAAAATGAAGAAATAGAAAAATTAAAATGTAAGAAAGCAAGAGAGAACACAAGATTTATAGTGGTTTGACTATCTCTGGCCTACGTCCACTTTGAATCAATCCTTTTATTCCTTTTGTATTGAGATTACAATTGCAAGCCTTTGAACATAAACTAACAAAATAATGGAGTTTCGGCGTAAAGAGTAGAAGAAGATCCCCTTTTAGTTGCTATAGGACCGCTATTTATAGGTGTAGATCCGAAAATATCCGCCCCAAAACCTGGAACACCTTTTCACTTGCGTAGGTAGGCCCGCCAGATCAATCCAGAGTGATTTGGGATCGATCCAGATATAATTCGTATCGATCCAAATTGGCTCCATTTGAGTTGAGATCGATCATGGAGCTTCCTGAGTGCATAAGCATGCTTCTGTGAAAATTTCATAGCATTTGGACTTGTAGAATGAGAGTTATGATCGATCCAAGTTTGCATTTGCGAGTAGGCTGGAACCTTCATACCCATCGAACAGTGCGTAACCATCGCTTTTGCCTCCATCGATTGGCATCCATCGCCATGCTGTTCGTATCCATCATTTTCCCTTCTTCGTATCGATTTGATGCCGCCCTGGGAAACACGTTCCTTCGTATCCATCAAGTCCGTATCTATCCCTCGTATCGATCCGAGCTTTGCTTCTTCGTACCCATCGGCTGCTCCCTTGTTCGTATCGATCCCAACTGTAGCGTTTCATATCGATCAGGAAAATGATCGATATGCACTGTGACCGATCCGAAGTAAAGTTCCAAGTGCATTTCCCTTATCCATGCCCGTATCAATTGATACAAAACCATCGATCCAAATTGAACTGCTGAGTCCATCCCTGATCGATACGAACTACTATCGGTCCAAAGCCATGTGTGTTATCCATATTCGCATCCATCTATCGATACGAAAGCATCAATGTGTAGGCATCGGTACGAAGCCCATCACCTTGATCGATACGAAGATATCGATCCAGAACCATTTCTCACCAATATTGATCCATCCATAACTCGAGCATACGAACTCCGGTTGACTCGAAATTTGAGATGCAGCCTTTCCAAGCCTTGTTTATCATTCCCAATCGATCTCACCTTGATTGGAGCTTGGTTCAATTTTGACGGTATCGATCATAGCCTTGTTTTCAATTGATCTCCAATCCCGATATCCATCCTTTTTTAACTAATTTGTTGATATCCCGGCCTTGACAAAAAGGTGAGGTAACATTTACCCCCCAAAACATGTCTTGCAATAGGAATGCGTGTTTTGAATAGCTTCAAGTCCAACATCCAAAGTCCACATTCCATCCATAGCCATACCATTCGATCCATAATCCAATCCACTACCGAGCCATTCTATCCTAGTGCCATAGCCATATCCTTATCCAAATCCACGACTGCTATGAGTCGATATCTGATTCCGAATCTTGTAACCAAATCTTTAGCCAATTCCATAGCCATTCGAACCAGTCAACCGAGTTTTAATCCATCCATATCCAATAACCAAACCCATGACCTCTCCGGGTCGACATTCGGATTCGGGACCACTCTGGTCCCTTGTCCAAATCCTTAACTGTTCATAGAATATCCGAATCCATAACCTTTCTGGGTTCGGGTTCTTGCTAAGCACAATCCACACTCGACGACCTATGTCAAGCAATGCCTTGCTCAATGGTGATCCTGGTTCAGTGTCCCTGAACCCTAAGTAATGTTGTGGCTTAAGTCCTAAGCCGAATCCTGGTCGCTCCGGACCCTTGCCGAGCATAGTCCATACTCGACGACCTAGAATAGTAAATGATGGATAATATGGGGCCTATGTCCTAGGCTGAATCCTGGTCTCTCCGGACCCTTGCCGAGCATAGTCCATACTCGACGACCTGAATAAGCCGACTCGCCACGTTCGGACGAAGCGACTTACCCCTTGCCAGGTATAATCCATACCCGACGACCATTTACCAAAAACCAGATAAAAATCTAATCAAAATCCAGTCCGAAATCCAGATTAAATCAGAAAACCAAAAATCCATACTAGAAATCCGAGCTAATATCGAAACCGGAAAACAAGCATCCAAACCAAAGTCCATACAAACAAAACTAGGAGTTCAAACCAAACTCTAAAACTAAACTAGAAAAGAGAAAATGTCCAAACCAAAAAGAAAAAGCAGATTTCACAAATAGAGCATCGCGGTTTATCACCATCTCAGAGCAAGCCTAGGGGCTATCTCTGTCCCCGTACATGAGTAAGTGATTGGCCGTTTGCCTAGAGTTTGCTACTTATTCCATACCATCCCTGTCAGTCGATAACCAATCGACCATCATTCCTAGGCCTCGCGCCATCGTCTTTTGAGGTAGATGGTGGCTGCTCCTGTTCCACCGCCGCATTTTGAGTTCTGACATATTGCCGCAACTGACCACTCCTTACATGCTCCTCGATTATATCCTTTAGATGCCTGCAAGTGTTGGTATCATGCCCATCCAGGTCATGAAAGAGACAGTGCCTTCCGGATGCCCTCTCGCATTCCGAGGGTTCCCTTCTTGCCGGCCTTCGATAAGGAAGGCGTTCCCGAGTCTCCATGAATATTTGCTCCAATGTTTCATTCAATCCTGTGTAAGTGGAGAATTTTGGCTCTCCCCAGCATTTCCTTGCCCTGCCAAAGTTGTCATCCAACTTCCTCTTCCCTTTATCCTTATCCTTACCCGAGCTTTCACTGGATGGTTCTCCATCCTTAACCACATTTAGTTCCTTTAGTTTCAAATCCAGACTTGTGTCCTCCCGTCGAAGAAATCTTTCAGTCTCGTGAAAGAATTCCTCGAGATCCATTGGTGGATCCCGTATCAATGATACTTTGAAATCCGAGTTATCCCTGACTCCTGACACTGCCGCCATTAGAACCATTAATGGATCTAACAGATCCACCGAAGCAACTACCGCATTGAACCGAGTTAAGAAAGCCCTGAGCGGTTACCCTGTCCTTTGTTTTACCGATGTCAGTGTCATCACATTTATTGGCCTCTTGATATAAACCTGAAACTGCTTCAAAAACCTGTCCACCAATTCTGTCCATGTCCTAATAGATCCATCTTCCAACTGCCTGAACCACATGGCAGCTATATCCGTCAAGTACAGAGGGAAACATCGGGCCATAACTTCCTCTGATGCCCCCAGCACTTCCATGTGTCTCATGTACCTCATCAAATGATCGGTAGGATCAGCCCTGCCGTTGTACACCTCCAGAGTAGGTAGCTTGAACTTTGGTGGATTCCTAGCCATTCTGATATCATGGGTAAACAGACTCCTGTTTACTCCCTCCAGATCTCCGTTTTCTAAACCTCCGCGCGTAGTTCGCCTGATAATCTCAACTAATCCGGTGTTGTCCACCAAGGGTTGCCCCCCACCTCTATTTCCTAACTGCCCTCCAAGTCCTCGAGGGAATTCAGGTACATAATCCTCATCACGCACTCCTGTATTCCTGCCGACATCCTACTGTGTGGTGTCACCTGGAATCCCTCCATGAATTGGTCTATCATTGCATGGTGGTGTGCCCCCGAGTCTGGATCCATCCAAATTGGTAACTGTATGCTGATTGGGGGCTGCGCCCTGTTGAGCTGCTCCATCCGATTGCCTATTGGGTCCTTCTGTTTCAGCTCCATGGATCTGAACTCCAGCAGCTCCTGTTGCTCCTGCCTATCCAAACTGTCCGAGAAGGTTCTGCATCATTTCCTCCTGCCTTTTCAACAATTCTTCCTGCATAGCTCCCATCATCATCTCCATCTCATCTCTGGTGATGAAAACCGAGGCCTGATTCGCTCCTAAGGAAGTCTCCTGACTCCATTCGTGCCGACTCCTTTCCGCTTTTTGTCTCCTTGTTGATTTCTTCGTCATGGTTCCTTTTGGATCCAAGACTTTCCAAATATGAACTCCAAATCCGGTATAGTGAGCACTGGTCTTTTCAGTGAAAGCACCGAAGTGTTTGTGCAAAAATTAGTTACAAACCCCAGAAGTAGTGAAAGCGCCAGTGTTTACACACAGATCCACAATATCCAAACACAGACCTCAGATCCAGATAAAGTAGAGAATAAAAATGAAGAAATAGAAAAATTAAAATGTAAGAAAGCAAGAGAGAACACAAGATTTATAGTGGTTCGGCTATCTTCGGCCTACGTCCACTTTGAATCAATCATTTTATTCCTATTGTATTGAGATTATAATGCCTTTGAACATCAACCAACAAAATAACGGAATTTCGGCGTAAAGAGCAGAAGAAGATCCCCTTTTAGTTGCCATAGGACCGCTATTTATAGGTGTAGATCCAAAAATATCTGCCCCAAAACCTATAACACCTTTTCTCTTGCGCAGGCGGGCCCGCCAAATCGATCCAGAGTGATTTGGGATCGATCCAGATATAATTCGTATCGATCCAAATCGGCCCCATTTGAGTTGAGATCGATCATGGAGCTTCCTTAGTGCATAAGCAAACTTCTATGAAAATTTCATAACATTTGGACTTGTAGAATGAGAGTTATGATCGATCCAAGTTTGCATTTGCGAGTAGGCTGGAACCTTCATATCCATCGAACAGTGCGTAGCCATCGCTTTCACCCCCATCGATTCGCATCCATTGCCATGCTGTTCATATCCATCATATTCCCCTTCTTCGTATCGATCTGATGCCGCCCTAGGAAACACATTCCTTCGTATCCATCAAGTCCATATCTATCCCTCGTATCAATCCGAGCTTTGCTTCTTCGTACCCATCGGCTACTCCCTTGTTCGTATCGATCCCAAGTGTAGCGTTTCATATCGATCAGGAAAATGATCGATATGCACTGTGACCGATCCGAAGTAAAGTTCCAAGTGCATTTCTTTTATCCATGCCCGTATTGATCGATACAAAACCATCGATCCAAACTGAACTGCTGAGTCCATCCCTTATCGATACGAACTACTATTGGTCCAAAGCCATGTGTGTTATCCATATTCGCATCCATCTATCGATACGAAAGCATCAATGTGAGGCATCGGTATGAAGCCCATCACCTTGATCGATACGAAGATATCGATCCAGAACCATTTCTCACCAATATTGATACATCCATAACTCGAGCATACGAACTCCGGTTGACCCGAAATTTGAGATGTAGCCTTTTCAAGCCTTGTTTATCATTCCCAATCGATCTTACCTTGATTGGAGCTTGGTCCAATTTTGACGGTACCGATCATAGCCTTGTTTTCAATCGATCTCCAATCCTAATATCCATCCTTTTTTAACCAATTTGTTGATATCCCGGCCTTGACAAAAAGGCGGGGTAACAAAGTGATAATGAAAGGTCAGATTTTGAAACTAATTATTTATGTCCCCATGCACGACGTCCCTCTAACCATTTTCCATGTTACTTCATATCCAGCCATTGCAAGCCAACCTCAGGAATTCCTTCCCTCCGGATCACACTCATCCTACCGGCGATGCCCCAAGTTCTCCTAAAGTAGGTAAGATTCTCCTCATTTCCCTGCAGGTAATTGGCTCATAACAGGCCCTACTAGAATTGTAATTACTCCTAACATTCCACCATCAGGCGCTATGCTCCTAGGCCCATCTAGTCCTCTTGCTGGTGAAGCCTATAATGAAATGATTGCTGCTCTCAAGGACGACACCGACATCGAGATTTTAGGTGTTACTGATCCTATTGAGGACTTTGAGAGGGATGAAACCTTGAAGCAGCAAGTCCTGTTGAGATTCCCCATGGAAATGGCAAGGGTCAAGATCAAAGCCCACGAAGAACTAAAGCGCATGAAGTAGAAACAAGCAGATATTGATGCAACTGCTGTCGCTAAGCGAGAGGAGGAGCAGAAAGAAGGCGATAAGAAGGAATCCAAGTGCCGCAGCAAGAATACGATCCACAAGTCTAAGTCCAAGTGAAAGCTATGCTTGCACCCCGTCCGTGTTTTCTTTTGTTTGGGACATACTGCTATGTATATTCTTTCTTTGTTTGTATTAAACTTTGCTGACCATGCTTGACTAATTTTGATTTATTGATGAGGTTAAGTGTATATTACTCCATAATACTTGTGATTTTTGGCCTGTAAGCATCTGGATGTCTGACAATTATGATTTGTATGTATGATTTGTACGTCCATTATCCTTGTATGCTCTATTTTTTTCTTTTACTTACCAATTATTGAGTAATTCATGCACTCCTTAGATAAGTTTGAGCTGACAATCACTATCTGCCTTCGTTGGGCTTACCCATCCACCGAGTAAGAACCAACTTGGTGGCTGTCATATCCTGAGTACTGGTAAGTCGGGTTCCCCATGACCCTCCATAGGTTCGATACTATCTACAATAATGAATGCCCAGGTAGGGCCAGTCCAATTCGCTGTGGCCAATGAGGAAATTTTGGGCCGATCGTCAGTGACAAACACCCAATTAGAGAATAACTCTGGTCCACCACTGGTGGCAAGGAGTTTGAGACGATCATCGGCATGGACACCCAGTTAGGGGTTCAAGTTAGTCCACTGCTGTCGCAAGGAGTTTGAGTCAATCATCAACGTTGGACACCCGGTTAAGGGATCACTCTGGTACGCTACTGCTAGCAAGTAGTTTGGGCCGATCGTCAATTATGGACCCCAGTTAAGGGATCACTCTGGTCCACCACTGCCTATAAGAAGTTCGATTCGATCGTTAATGATGGACAACCGGTTAAGGAATCACTCTGGTCCACCACTACAGGCGAGAAGTTTAAGCTAATCGTTAATGATGGACACCCAGTTAAGGGGTCATTCTAGTCTACCACTGCCGGCGAGAAGTTCAGACCCATCGTCAGTGATGGATACCTGGATAAAGGGTCACTCTAGTCCACCACTACCGACGAGAAGTTTGAGCCGATCATTAAATATGGGCACCTGGTTAAGGGATCACTCTTGTCCACCATTACCGGCAAGAATTTTGAGAGGAGACACCACGACCACGTAGTTTTTCCCCCGAGATGAAAAGTCAGCTCTTTAGGCCTATGCGATGTTCCCTCATAGTGCTAACGCTAGTCCAACGTGTTCAAGTGGTAATTCAAAGCAACATTTCCTAATTATTACCTGTCATTACAAGATTTCATGGAAAGCACACTTTATTAGAATCCATTCCATAATTGTTTCGATTACAAAATCACATTACAATTAGAGAAACAATAGAAATCAAGTGAAATAACAATGGAGATGGTGTGCATTCCAGGCCTTTCTGAATATGGCCCCATCTACGATGCTGAGAAAACTCCATTTCCCAAGTCTTTATGGATAACAAAGTCCCCTTCCTTGAGCAGGCAGTGTTTGACTTTGGATTACCCCGGTCAAGAGAATATTCGCTTGAACACAAAGTCCCCTTCCTTGAGCGGGCAGTGTTTGACTTTGGAGTTATATTTTGCAGCTATCCATCGCTTATGTGCTTCGGCCTTCAAGGAGACGTCCTCACGCCTTTCATCAACCAAGCCCAATGACAAGTTTAGCAGCTCTTCGTTTTCGTTAGGGTCATAGTGAATTCTCCAGTGTAATGGCACTACTGTCTCCACTGGTAACATTGTGTCTGATCCATACGCCGATGAGAAGGGAGTATGTCATGTTGCCATCTTGAACGAATTGTGGTAGGCCCATAATGCCAGAGGAAGTTCCTCCACCCATGATCCCTTTACCTTTTTAGCCGCTTCTTTATGAGTGTCTTTACAACTTTTTTTACCGCCTCCACTAGTCTGTTAGCCTATGGATATGCCACCATAGAGAAGCTTTTCTTTATTTCATGCTGCTGGTAGAAATCGACGAATCCTCGCTATCAAACCACAGTCCATTATCCGAGATGATCTAAAGGGAAACTCAGTACCTGCATATCACATTTTTAATCAAAAAGTTTACGACCTTGGTCGTTGACATCTTAGTAAGGGGTTTGGCTTCCACCGACTTAGTAAAGTAGTCAACCGCCACTGTAGCATACTTAGCTCCACCCTGTGCCATTGGAAGTTCTCCGATTAGATCTATACCTCGGACCGTGAAGGGCCAGGAGCTAACCATGTGAGTAAATTCAGTTAGGGGCAACTTGGGAACCTTCGTGAACCACTGAAACTTGTCGTATATCCTCGCATACTCCATCGCATTATAGTTCAATTTTGGCTAGAAGTATCCATACCGTAACACTTTCTTCGCTAAGGTCCTCTCCCCGGTGTGGTCTCTACGGCTACCTTGATGTATGTGTTCCAACATATCCTCAGCTTCCATTCCAATAATGCACTTCAATGATGGATTAGAAAATCCTCTCTGATATAACACTCCATCCTGAATGACAAAGAGGGACGCTTTCCATGGGACCTTCCTAGCTTCACTCTATTACCCAGTAATTCTCTTACACTTAGGTACTTTATTAATAGTGCCATCCGGGTCTCCCCGCCATTGATAGTTGCAACTACGTTCACCACCTTCAAGCTAGGATTATGCAGGGTTGTAATGGTTAACGATCCCAGCAAAGGCCCAACTCCTAAAATTGCCAACTTCGCCAACTCGTCCGCATCCTGATTCTATTCCCAAGGAATGTGCTTGATCATATAGTATTCCATCTCATTAAGCAAGATCTTGACCTTCTCCAAATAGGATTTCAAACGCCCTCCCTTAGCTTGGAATTCTTCGAGTACCTAGTTCACAATCAACTACGAGTCACTGTGCAGGCACAACGACCTAATCCCTAGCTTTTTCACTATCTCCAACTATGTTATCAATGCTTTATATTCCACCTCATTGTTTATTGTCTTGAATCCAAGACGTATTGCATAACTTAGCTTCTTTCCTCCAGGCATCAACAATACTACTCGTACACTGAAGTCATGATCATTCGATGCTCCGTCTACGTACATCCTCTATTTAAGAGCTTCTTCCTCCTGGGGTTTTACTTTATCATCTCATATGGTAAACTCAACGATAAAGTCTGCCAATGCTTTTCCTTTGATTGCAGTTCATGGATGATAGGTTATCTCGTACTGGCATAACTCGATACTCCATTTGGTAAGTCTCCCCGAAGTATCAGGCATGTGCAGAACTTGTCTTAGAGGATGATCTATAAGCACTTAGACGGGATGAGACTGGAAATAGTGCCTCAACTTTCGGGATGCTATTAACAAATAGTATGCCAGTTTCTCTTGCTTAGGATACCTTCATTCTGGCCTGGTGAAACGTTTATTCACGTAGTATACCAGACATTGCACTCGATCTTCTTCTCTAAGCAATGTTGCGCTCAGGGCGTGGAGCGATACTGCCAAGTACAAGTAGAGGTCTTCTCCCTCAACTGGTGTAGAAAGGACTGGTGGCTTTTGCAAGTGTTCCAAAAAGTTTAAGAAAGCGGCTAAACACTCATTTGTCCATGTAAACTTACCTTTTTCTCTCTTGAGTGCTTCGAAGAACGGAATGCACTTATCTTTCGCCCTAGATATGAACTTGCTTAGTGCTTCCACCTTTCCGTTTAGACTCTGCATCTCCTTCTGTGTTTTGGGAATTTTGATGTCTTTCAAAGCCTGAACCTATTCTGGATTAGCCTCGATTCCCCTTACATGCATAATGAATCCCAAGAACTTTCCGGAAGACACCCCAAAGGAACATTTTAGCGAATTCAACTTCATCATGTATTTTCGTAGAATTTGAAACATATCCTCCAAGTGTAGGATGTGATCTTCATCCCTCTTCGATTTCACAAGCAACTCGTCAACGTATAACTTCATAATCTTTCTTATCTGACCAGCGAACATCTTATTAACCAAGCGTTGGTATGTCGCTCCTGCATTCTTAAACGAAAATGGCACGACCTTATAGAAATAGAGCCCTAAGCCGGTAATAATGCTAGTGTGCTCCTGATCGGGGATCTGCATCGCAATTTGGTTATATTCGGAGTATGCATCTGTAAAAGATAGAAGCCTATGTCCGTTAGTTCAATCTACTAGGTGGTCAATCCCCCGGAGCAGGAAGTAGTCCTTAGTATATGCATCATTTAGGTTGGAGGAATCGATGTAGGTCCGCCATTTTCCATTCGACTTCTTGACTAGGACCGAGTTTGCGATCCATTTGTACAAAGATTCTCTAATGAAGTCGTTTGCTAGCAAGGTCTTCACTTCCTCATTTCGCGCCGTTGACCGCTCTAGACCCATATTCCTCTTTTTTTGTTTTACTGGAGGCTTACTTGGGTCGACATTTAAAGCATGACAAACAATTGAGGGAGAAAATCCACACATATCTACATGAGACTAGGCGAACACATCCTGGTTGTCCCTTAAGAATCTAATTAGCTGTATCTTAAGACTCCGTTCTAGACCGGATCTAATTTTCATAAGTCTCATAGGGTCACTACCATCAACTTCCACAAACTCCATCACCTCTCCAGTCTCTACTATGGCCCCCTCTCCTTTTCCCCTTAGGTCAAGCTCATTATGAGGATCGCTTGTGAACCCAGAGGGGAGCCCTCCTTTAGTTGCTATGTGAGGGAGGTCTTAGCATAGAAAGCAATATCTGTGCCCTTCCCTTTTTTTCCCTTCGATTGCTTTCTTGAAGCTCCGCCACATTGCATTCTCTGGTAGCATCTTGGTTTCCTTCCCCCACTGCTATACCATTGGCCATTGGGAACTTCATGGTTAAGCAATATTGGACCACAACTGCATGGAAGTCTGATAATGTCGGTTGCCTCAGGAAGGCATTGTATGTCGAGAATCCATCCCCCAAAACAAAAGTTTGTTTTCGTATGACTGATCGGGGATGGGTTCCTATCTAGACAAACAAATCCAACCTTCCCAAAGGCATCGTGCCCTCTCCTATAAGCCATGTAACTGCCGGTGGCATGGTACAACATCCTCCATAGGCAATCCAGTCTTACCAACTGTAGCTTTAAAAAAATGTTCACTAAGCTCCCACTATCAACTAGAATCTGATGCACCTCTGCTTGGCCGAGCATAGCTGTAATAACCATAAGGTCAATGTGTAGGTACTGCTTACCTCACAAGTCGGTGTCACTTAAGGTGATCTCATCTTGATCTCGGCATTAGGCCTTGTTCTTTCATTCCTCACCTATAGCATACGCATATGCTTCTTCATTCTTTAATGACTTTGCATATCTTTCCATCTCTGCCCAGCTCCTATCGGCTACGTGCGACCCTCGTGCTATGGTGTTGATTACAAGTCTCCCATCCTTTTCACGGTTGGCACTAGATCCTCACCTCCATTCCTAAGGGGGACATGCCTTAGAGCTTGCTTCTGAGGGGTTGGAGGAGCATTCGTACTCTTAATATACCTATTCAATTTCCTTCCCTTGATGTGCTCCTTGATTACATCTCACAAAGGACGACATTCACTAGTGTTATGCTAATTG
Source organism: Allium fistulosum (assembly GCA_030737815.1). Classification (NCBI taxonomy): domain Eukaryota; kingdom Viridiplantae; phylum Streptophyta; class Magnoliopsida; order Asparagales; family Amaryllidaceae; genus Allium; species Allium fistulosum. Next base: position 944,084,140 of record CM060908.1, read on the forward strand.
GATACGAGGAATCTACGATACTTCCCTATATTCATTTCTTCTTCGGTTTCCTTCTTTGGCGCGGGCCTGTTGTATTTGATCTCCCTTTGTGTGGCAAGGTAGATGTTTTCTATGGTGTCATTTAAGTATGTGTAAGTGTCAAACCTCGTACCAGGCTTGAACCTCCTTCGCTCCATTTTCTTTCCACCAGAATTACCAGTGTTGTTATTTTTCTTTTTCACTGCAGCACTGCCTTCATCATTTTTAGCCATAACATTCACGTTATTAGAAGCTTCCAATGATAATTGTTCCAGTTTTCCATCCCATTGCAGCTTCCTCCAATCGCATGTTCTTGGCGGCTTCATAGAAAAAATCCTGAAGAGTAGCCAACTTCTACTTAGTCAATCTCTGAGCCATTTTGTGTCAAGATGAACATCTATGCACAATGCCATAAGTGTCAACTGTTCATCAGCACTTTGAATGCTAGCAGCGGCAGCATTGAAGCGAGTCAAATATTGCTGCAATGTTTCGTCCTCCTGTTGTTTCACATCCGATAAGTATTACAAGTCCTTGGATTACTCTATATGAACTTGGAATTTGCTAATAAATTTCTCCTTTAACATTTTCCATGAGTGGATTGAGCTAGGGAGAAGGTGATAGAACCACATGGTTGCCATGTTCGACATGAAGAGGGGAAAGTATTTACACAAAACTTCCTCTACTGCTCCGCTCATTAACATATGTTCTGTATATCGTTGCAGATGTACTATAGGGTCAGTCAGGCCTTGGCAGGGATCTGTAGAAGGCATTTGAGAACTCCTTGGGTTTTGAGCGATCTCTATTTCCATAGAAAATGGGCTGCCAACACTTGCACCAATTTCATATTCTCTCATGGCAGACACATTCCCTTATAAGTCATGCCATATGATCTTTCGGTTCAGGGGATCAGTGGAGTTGGGTCGACCTCTCCTGTTGGGGTGAGAGGCTTCTTTCATACATTCTATGATGACTCTTCCTGCTATCCCAACATCATTCTCTGCATTAGGATAATTCACGATGATAAGTTTGTCTTCTATCAATTGTTATTTTAGCCAAAACGAAAGAGCATTGCCTAAGTCGGGGAGGTATAGCCATGGCCACCCTTAGTTCATCGCCTCTTATGTTCAGCTCGACGCTGAACTAGTCCTCGGGTGCAAAATCCGGTTAAGCCCTTGGTCGACCTATTTCCTCGATGTTCGCTCACCTCCTCGATTCTCCTACTCTGACTCATGGCTAGAATATGACTTCCTTCGTCTCCTAGACCCCCAGGACTGGGTCCTCCCTTTGTTTTAAGTATTGTGCGCGGTTGGCTACGTCTGCCCCAAGTATGTCATGATTTAATCCATAATAGCTTATTGCTGGGCAATGAAGCTAATATCGATATCCACCACAACTTTGTCCAAGTCACCCTGGTGATGGTGTCTACTCCTAGTGTCTTGGATAATTGGTTGTCCTGATTACAACAACTGGATTCACATTCCTACTGAAACCGCTATGCTTGTTCTTAGATTTAGGAGGCATTCTAAGAAATCCCTTTCAGTGAAAGCACCAAAAATGTTTGCATGAAAAATAGACAAACCCCTTCAATCGAAATAATAACAGCAGATTGAATAGAAGCAAAATGCAAGAAAAATAAAGAACATGTTGGTTTATAGTGGTTCAGCCATAATAGACCAATGTCCACTGTTTATGTTTATTCCTTTCATATAATTTAGCTTTTACAAGAGTTTTGAGTAGAAATACAACAAATTATACCCAAAAATTGAATCTAAAGCTCGGTTCGGTTATTTTTGCAGCATAAAGTCTCCAAGCTTTGAAATTTACCCCCATGAATGCCAAATGTTTGGATATTTATAAGGGTGAAGATGTGATGTGGTTAATCCAATAGGTCGGGAAATTTCCATGTATAACTCGCCCAAATCATATACTTGCACTTATAAAAGATACGATTTCTAATTTCTAAATATATGTAGATTTTACTCAATATATGGCCTACTTGGTTCGGCTGAAAGCTTGGTTCATGATCAATTATTTCGGTATAGTCCATGTGGACCTTTGCTGGGGAAGTTCCCACTACTATTTCCTTGGTTCGACCTCCTATGCTAGGCCATGGTCCTGTCTTCATATGATGTTCCCACTTAGTTTAACTTCCCTCCTTACCGAACAGATGATCCTGTTTGCTAGTCTGAGTACCGAATAGGATTTTATGTTAGTACCTTGGGTACTAAACAGGATCTCATGTTCGGTGCCTTGTGTACTGCACATAGGGGTCTGCCTCCCTCTCTACTTCTTTTCTCTGCTTGCCGAATCGCCTATTCTTAGCTGTGCCTGTGTTACCTTTCAAGTCTTCAATTACCTTGATGCCATAGGCAAAATTGCCTATAACATGGAAAAATCGAACATTCTATATTTTGACAAACCAGATGTCTAGGTACCTGGAGATAGGTAACGATGAACTCCTTCGATCCATGATCGGGTCGATGGAGTATAATCATACTGGGGTCGATCGAATGATCCGCCCTACATATCAAACCTTTAACCAATGGCCAGATATAGGCAAAGTCAAGGGTTGATGCCTGGAGATAAGCATCTGAGACACCGATTCCTCAAGAAAGGAGTTAGAGTGGAATTGTATCATTTTGTAGGTACGAGCCTGCTTACGGCCCAGTGATATATGTTCGGCTGATGATAAGCAGAGTTGGTCGACGAAGTATCTTTGGTCAATGCCTAAAGTTGGGCATGGGCAAGGTTGGATGCTCAGAGATAGTCATCCAAGTTACCGGGTCCTAGAGATAGGAACCTATGTTAAATCAAGTCTTTTGTAGGTATGGCTCTATTTACAACCGAATGAGGTACATTCAACCATAGATAAACAAAGCTGGCCAATGAAATACAATTTTGTTTAGTCAAACAAGACACGTTTTGGCATTTGGCATTTATTTATATACACAAATTAATAGTAAATAATGGCATTGCACAGATTACAGACGCATGCATGAATGATATATAAATAATCGAATTACAGTGAATTAGGGTATTGTAAATGACGGGTTGTTTCATTTGGTATTAGAGCGTAGTTTAGACGATTCCCTCTAAACTAGGGCATATAAGAGAGCGTATTTATTATTTTTGTTATATATACATACATATATATATATAATTTTTATACCGCACCTGTTTTATTTTGACTCGTAGTGGTAGCTGTTGGCTAATCCCTTTAGAAGAAAACAACTATAAGTTAAATAAATTCTGAGGTTTAAATAATTTAGGGTGTAAGATAAGTCCATCACAATTTTTGCAATTTACTCCATTAGAGAATTACTAAAAGTGGGTTTATATGCCAAGTAGCAATGGAGTAAATTGTGGGATGAATAAGAAGAGGAGCAGTGCCCTTAATCCATAAAATATAGTGCGATGTTAATGAGGCATAATGAAGGTACTTAAGCATTTATATTTTAGATTGTATGACCTAGTTGGGTTTATGTGAGTTACGATTTACTCTAATTAAAGTATTTAAATTAACTGAAATGTTTTTTCTAAAAAAGCTATTAATATTAGTACTTCGGATTTTGAAAAAAAGGAGTCGAAGATTGTTTAATGTTTTGAAAAGATGCATTAGTAAATAATTTAACATTTTGGAAATTATTTTTGGATTCAATATGAAAATAGTTAGTAGCCAAAATCAAAATTTTAAAATTATGTTTTTATGTATATACATGACGTTTAAATATGTGGGTAATTGGCTAATTATAAAATAAAATGATTTATACTTATATATGAGAAAATGGTTATAAATTATATGACATAATGAAGTATGTGTATTTTAGAAAATACTCAAGGTTAGTTCCAATCTAATCGAATTTTGAGTAACTAGTACTGAATTAGTAATGCTATAAAGAATTGAGACTAGAAAATAATGGATATTTTTAGAATTGTTAAACAAAATTAGCTTTGGAAATTGAAATTATATTAATTCTAGTGGGATTTATGAATAGATATAAAATGAATAATTGAAATGAAACTGGTTTATGCTTTTATATGCAATGATTTAATATGAAACGTTTAAAGTAAAACATTTTGAAAAATTGTTTGAGTAGAATCTAAAGAATTTATTTTGAAAAATTTATACTGAAAAATTCACATTATATTAGTTAATGATTTAATAGAGAATTTTGAAATTATATTATAGATTTGTGATTTAGGGATTTGTAGTGAAAAATTTGTGAGGGTATTATTTATGAGTTTTTGGGAAATTCTAAAACATGATGAAAAATCTATTTTGAATCGAGAATTCACTATTATTTATAAAGTAAGGTGCAATTTGAATAAATAGTAATATGATTTTTGGAAAAGAGACTAAGTGCCTGTTTGGTTTATGTTGTATTTTGGGTTTTCAACATTAACTACAAAATATGTAAAGAGTGGAGGGACAAAGACGGAGGTGGAAAGAAAATGGAGTGGACAACGGAGGGATGGAGGGATGATGGAAGGATAAATTGTTTCTCATGCTTACGTTATTTCCCAAAACATGAAAAATAAAAAAAAGGTTGTTTTCTATTTTCTATATTAGTTTCTTTTTCTCAATTGATTGTTTTGCACAATATACATGCGTCATGCGCAATTTTGTGTGGATAAAAAACCAAAAATAAAAAGGTAAACCAATCGCAGCCTAATTTTTTGCAAATAATAAGAACATGATTATTTTATGGAGTATGAGAAAATATTATTACTTTAGTAATAAAAATAAGAGGAATTCTGAGAATAATAATAATAATAAAGAAATATTTCATGAATATTTTTGGGATAAATTATTACTGTTTTTGATACAAATGACAATAAAAAAGGTTTTTTTTTTGGATTTAATGCAGAATATTATTATTTTTGAATTAGATAACAATAAAGTGGTTACGGAATAAAAATGATTTATATAAATATTATTGTTTGATGTAAAGTGATAATAATAATAATTTTTTGAAAGAAATTTTATGAAAATTATTATTGGATAAAATAATGATGTTTAAAATATTTAAAGTAATATGTTGAAAACAAAAGATTCCTAAAGTATATTATCGTTCTAGGAAAAAAAATATACTATTTTGAGATAATTGTGAAAATGTATTCTTATAATAAACAATACCGAGGTGATTTAAACTTGAGAAGAAAATATAATTTAAATTTATTATTTCCAATTATTAAGACATATGTGATTAAATGTTGTTTGAAATTAACGTATATGTTTACGTTAAGGGCTGGGGTACGCTTATATAAGATGTTAAGAAGCATGAGAGCGTATTCAAGTAAAAAGTTTCTTAGATGGGTTAAATAATGGAAGATTGGTTATATAAGATAGTCGTCGATCGAGGATAACTAATCTTGTCTACGTAAAGTGTTTTTGGAGTGTGGCAACGTACATAAGGGTACTCTATCTATATGTTAGTTTATTAGACTTCACAAGCATATGAAATTGATAATATTTTTGAAATAGCTATGTTGTATGGTTTCAATTATGAAGTAATTATTTTGACTTGAACATATTAGGGTATGAAGGCGATTTTAAGGAGGGTGATATTTAAAGATTTGGAAGAATATTGACTAAGAGGTAAGATTAGTTCTTTTCAGTCATCACTTTGATCAAATGAACTATCTTATTAAGTCAATTTTACGAAATATTGAATTTTTTGCATAACTTATTTTTAGTGCTCGATGTATATGGAAAATAAGTAAAAAATGCACAACCTAGTTTATGAGTTTATTATAGTAATATTGCATTCATCGAAATTATGGCATCATCCTTTTGGGATGTTATTATATTAAACGGCGATGAAGTATGGGGTTTGCCTAAGGATCATAATTGTTAGTCCACTTAGAGGGAAGATGTCGTCTATTATCGTGTTGTCGTTTCCATGGACTTGAAGAAAGAGTTTAGTGGGGTATCACAAAGGATAAAAAGAAGGTTTTCTACTGTTTAAGAATGAAGAAGCAAGTAGCTAAGTATGTTGCAAAGTATTTGATGACAGAGATATGATATTAGCGTAGTCTATTTAAATAAAAGCCATACTAGGACACTATATTACTTGAGACACCTCGATGATATGCTAAGGAATGGAAACCACATAGGATAAGCATGCATAGAGAGTTCACAGTGGGTAGCTAGGTAGGTGATGGACTCGTTATTGAGATATGTTATGTAGGAAAGTCAACGTCATAAGTTGTTGGTACTTTCCTGATTGTATAGAGAATAGGGAAGTCAACATGTTTGAGTGGGCTTCTTGAAATGTTGGAAGATGTTCACACATTTTTTGGTTATCTCATCTGCGAACATAGGTTGATGATTTAGAAGTTATGGTAGAGCCTAGTTAGGTTATGAGGTTGATATAGAAACAGAGTCTGGACTACTCCATAGTTGTATCCATATCTTAGGAGATGATATGATATGACATACAAGTGAGGAATTAAGATGGTTCAAGTACGGTGAAGAAAAGGTTCATATTGGAGTATAATGGAGCTTGAGGAAAGAATCTGAGTTTATCATCACAAGCTTTCTTCTAATAAGTTCCTCTTTTAGTTAGTTTGCAAGCTAGTTTGCTCGGTGGGTCATTGTTTGTTTGCATGATTGCTTTAGCTAGCTAGTTGACATAGGCATGTACGAATGATAGAATTTTTTGTACGCACATCCTTGTGATGTATTTTGGTTGCTATATTTGCTTTGTTTGGATTATACCATGTTGGCTTGTATGTATATACATTCCAGCCTAGGATGGATAAACATGTCTAGGTATTCTAATTTATGCTAAATAATTTTATATATGCTATTTATTATTTCTTTATATATGCGTTGACTGATTGTATTTATGGATGTGCTTGTTTATTTGCACTTTAATATGGATGTGCATATGTATGGACACACACATATATACAGAAATACACACACACACACACACACGTATATTAGGGTGTTTTCATACATATTGATTGTACTGCATGTTCATTCATATAGAAGGCCGATTTAGTCACATCTGCACTCTCATATCATATCTATTTTATCTATCATCTGTATTACATAATCCTGGTTGTATTTTCGCTTTTTTTTGTATAATGGATGCTAGATAGATGTAGTAATGTTTGTTTTGTATGTTTGTACGATGTAAAGTGAGTTGCATTGTCCATCTTTTGGAATTCGGGGATGAAATTCTTTTAAGGAGGGAGAATGTTATACTCCGTAATTTTACAAAATTAAATAATTAAATTAAAAAGGGTAAAATCATAATTTCACATAAAGAAAAAATAGTAAATTTCCACATGAGTTGGAATTAGGCTTCCAAACTTATTCTATTGCGTCTGGTATGTCGTTTACACTCAGAAAACATATGTAAATTGTTGATTTTGGTTCAACGGGCTAGAAATTAAAAGAAGTCAAACTCAATGACATTTTTGTGATATATTAATTTCAAGATTTTAGGCTAATAATGTCTTATTTCTGCCTATAAATAGAAATTTAAATTGTATTCTCTATTTCTACATGAGCCTAAACATCTTATCCCAAGTGTCCATCTTCTTCTTCATATGTCCAAATAAAATAGAACCAACTTTATATCAATTGAATCCAAGTTAAATAAAATAAATATAAAACCGATCACCGCAAAGAGAGCTACACAAATATAACAAAGCTATCGAGTAATTTGGCCTTTTTAAGGGAAGGACCTTCTGGACAGCAAAGAAGGAGGAGGATTCACCATGGATCGAAGAAGATGCATGGTTAATCGTTGAGTGATGTTCATCATATTGCACATATATTAGTAAGATATAGTAATTCAACCCTTACTGTCGAAAATAACGTTATAAATGATGTAACTAAAATTTAAAAAGGGATTTTTCTTACACCTGATTAGGATGTAGTATACCATGGCTAGATGGTTAACAACTAAACTTTTATTGATTGTAATTAGTAAAGTTAATCTCTCTTTAATTAAAAAGCGTGAAACACAATGGTGTTCCAAATTAGGTATGTTATATATCAAAACTGTAGATCTTAACGATGCAAATCCATTGGTGGTGCTCGTTTATTGGTTGGGTGTATGGATTGATCAGCACATGCATCGGAAGTTCGACAAACGTGGACCGTCTGTTTCGATCCAATGCTCAAACAATGGTGATAGGTGATCATAGGGCGTGCACATGTAGAGGAAGTCGAGTAGATTCCCATATCATTCCTCGATTGACCACTAGTGGCTGGAATTCACTATAAAAGTGAACCCTAGCGTTGAAAGTCGGTGGCCGCACGGTTTGAAGATAGGCAATCAGAGTTATGGCATTGGGAAGCATAAGGGATGAGGATCCTGCATGTAAGATCAAATCTAACATTGTGGTTCGGTGGCAGGTACGGTGGTGTGATGAAAATGACGCATTGGAAATTAAGGCAATATCAAAGAAGACAGTACTATAGTCGTGTGTTAGATTAATAATTAATTAACTAATTAATTATAAAATTGTGTACAAAATTAATTTAACATTACCTAATCTTTAGACATTTATAACTTTTGCATATGATCCCCATTCCCATGTGCGGTTCGCGGCATTGGAATCATGGTGAGATGAAGAACTCTTTTGTATGTTGTTTGCTATGTTCTGGACTATTCAGAAAGGTGTCTTATTTTAGTAAGTTTGTTATATATGGGTTCTACTAGGATGTTTCGGTACATGTATAGGGGAAATTAGTCCTCTGTTGTACTAGTGATGTTTGGTGATGAAGAGTTAGGGATTGATCCAACAGCTTCACAAACGGTGGTGTGATGACGAGTTTGGGCTTGATCCCAATAGTGTCATAGACCATTAGGCAAATGTCTAGCATGGACTTGACCTCAATAGTCATATACATTTTTGACATACGAGCTGGGTCTTTGGGCTCGGTCGTGTGCATAAGTTGTGGCATACGAGCTGGGACTTTAGGATCGGTCGTCTGCATACGTTTGCAGCATACGAGCTTGGACTTCAGGCTCGGTCATGTGCATACATTTCCCGTACATGAGCTAGGACTTTAGGCTCAGTCTTGTGCATATGTTTTCAGTTTACAAGCTGGGACTTTTGGGTTGATCATGTACATATGTTTTTGGCGACGGCGAGTTAGGACTTTAGACTCAATCTTGTCATAGTTGTTTCGGCATATGATTAGACCCAATAAACATTTAGTGAGACCTTAGCTCATGATGTCACTATAGTATATTGTTGTGTTTAGATGACTTATTAGGTGCAGGTGAAACAGGATAAGGTATGGTTTTTGAGATAAGTGTTGTTTTACTAACTTATTAGTATTATACACTTATATGATGGGTTTCACTCACTAGACGTATGTCTGACTCCCTCTATCATTTTCTTTTTTACTTATACACTGATAGGTCGATAGAGAGGACTGGTGGTGACTTGAAGGAATGATGGTATGATGGAGACATGCATTTTTCTATGAGCTATATACTATGTTATTCCCAGACATTAGACTATTTTTGTTACAAGTATAATGAGATATTGTAGTTGGATTTTATTTAATACCGTATTTTTTATTTGTATGGGATTGTATTATTGATTACTATTATATTTTTTTCCTTCCACCATGCGTTTTAGAAAGTGTAGAATATTATAGACAGCTCCATGATATGTTTTATATTTTACCTCAAAACGATCCGCTGTCTGCGAAATCCATGTTGCCAGCTTCTAAATATGCGTGAATCGGGGTGTTGTAGATGGCGGATTTTTTAATCTAGGCTCTTTTGCAAACTACATCGCTGCATTTTTGTCACAAAGCAATGCCATTGGATTCTTCGTGTTGGGAATCACTCCTAGCTCACTTAAGAAATTGTGCATCCATATCGCTCCGTTAGCTGCTTCATTAAGGGCGATAAATTCAACCTCCATCGTGGAATCAGCTATTGTTTCCTATTTGAAAGACGACCTCATTGTTTATAGTAAAGATGTAGCCTGACACTGACTTACTATTGTTAACATCACTCTAAAAGCTAGCGTGTGTATACCCCTTTATAAAGAGGTCTACATTGCCTCATATAAGTAATAAGTCCCTAGTATCCCTCAAATACTTCATTAAACATTTTATAGTCGTTCAATATTTCACTTCGAGATTAGACTAGTATCGTCTTACACATCATAATGTGTATGCCATATCCAGTCTAGTACATAACATGCATACATTATGGCACTGATTACTGATGTGTATGGTATCCTCTTCATATTCTCTTTCTTTTTATCAGTTTGAGGAGCATCCTTCTTAGAGTGGACGATTCTGGATTATGTCATAACCTTTCCGTGCTTGGTATTCTCCATATAGAACCTTTTAAGTATGGTATCTATGTACATGGATTGGGGAAATCCAGAAGCCTCTTGGGTCTATCTCTATAGATCTTTATATCTTGTATATAGGCTGCTTCTCCCATGTCCTTTATGGAGAAATTCTTGAAAAGTCAAGCTTTCACTGATTGCAATAACGAAATGTCATTGCCAATCAATAGTAGAACATTGACATACAAAATTAAGGACGCGATAGCATGTTCTTGTATATGCACGCTTCCTCTCTGTTTTGATAAAACCAAACTATTTGATTACTTTATCAAAGCACCTATTCCGACTCCTTATAGCTTATTTAATTTCATAAATGGACTTTAACACTTGTAATTCTTATCCTCACTCCCACTGACCTCGAAACCCTCGGGCTATAATATATAGATAATCTCTTCCAAATCACCATTTATAAATGTCGTTTTTACGTCCATTTGTCATAAGTCATGGTCGTAGAATGCAAAATTAGTTAGCATTATCCGAATGGACATAAGTATTGCAACATGCGAAAAGGCTCCTTGAATTTGACTAAATCCTTTCACAACTAGCCTTGCTTTGTAAGACTCCACTTGTCCAATTGCATTTAGCTTTTTCTTAAAAATCCATTTGCAACCGTGGGTTTTATTTCTTCGGGTATATTAGCCAAAGTCCATACTTTGTTTTTATACATTGAATCCATTTCGGATTTCATAGGTTCAAGCCAACCTGCAGTGTCTTTACTATGTAACGCTTATTGGAATGATAGAGGAGTGTCGTCATCTAAGACACGGTCCTCCTCGCAATCCATAAGGAAACTGTAGTATCTCTATGGTGCATGAGATTCCCTACTAGACCTTCTAATATGTTGCATGTTTTTGTATATGGGTGAATTTGGTTCTCCCACTGGTTCAATCTCCATGTTAGACTCTCGGATCTCATCCAATTCCATAACTTTGCTCTTAATTTCCTTCGATGGAAATTCCTTTCTAAAAGGATAGAATGTTAAGAAACAATAACCCTTCGTTCCTCAGTGTTGTAGTAAATATATCCCATGGACTTCTTGGGATATCCTATAAGTCACACAAGACCAGTCTTGCCTTAAGTTTATTGAAACCAATCTAAATGTAAGTTGGACAACCCCACATCTTTAAATATTTGAGGTGGGATTTCTTCCCATGGCACATCCCATATGGCGCCTTATGCACAAATTTCGTGGGTATCAAATTCAACATATGCACTTTGGCTTCTATGCATATCCCTAATAGGATAGAATCAAGTCGATTACTCATCATGGAGAGAACCATATCCAATAGGGTTTAGTTCCTTCACTCCGAAACGCCATTGCGTTGCAGAGTATAAGGTGGAGTAGCCTGAGAGATAATCTCGATATCTTTTTAGTACTATTGGAGCTCTTGTCCAATGCACTCACCTCCTTGATTGGACTGAAGTATTTTAGTCTTATGGCTCGTCTTATTTTCGACCTCATTCTTATATTCTATGAATTTCTCACAAACATCGGATCTGGTCTTCATAAAATGCATATATCCTAATCTCGAGAAATCATCCATAATGGTTGCAAAATAAGAAGAATTATCTTTGCTAACTATAGGCATCGGGCCATATACATCACTATGTACAAGACCTAAGAGTTCATTAACTCTTTCATTGCTTCCACTAAAGAGGTGCTTAGTCATTTTTCATTTGAGACATGACTCACACATATCAAATGATTCAGAATCAAATGATGGTATAAAACCTTCAATTTTTAGTTTATGTAGTCATTTACCTAACCTATAATGCCAAAGATAGTTATTATTTACGTCAAGATTAGAAGAGTTACTCACAGCATATACATAATTAGTATTAATCACATAAATGCCATTATCCAGAATACTATTGTAGACTTTACTTAGCACAATAAAATATATAACCAATCTCAAACAATCTATAAAGAGAAATAATACCATAAATAGAGACTTTCACATAATAGCAATTATTAAATATTAAAACCAATCCATTTGGCAAACTGAAATGAAGTTCTCCAGATGTTATTACATCTACTAAAGATCCATCGACAATTAAAAGCCTCATCTCTCCCTTTGTTTTATGACGCCTATTCCTAAGTCTCTATAACAAATTACAGATGTTAGTTGCAAATCTAGTGTCCAAAACCCAAGATAATTTATTGATTCAAAATTATTTGAATCATAAATATGCTTGTAGGAGTAACAAAACTATTTTGTTTCTTCTCTTTGGCAATCATTAAGTACTATGGATAGTCCCGTTTCTAATGACTCTTGTTGTGACAGTGATGACATTCACCCTTATTGGCTAAAGCAGTCTTCTGTTCTTATTAATCCTTTTTTTCTTCTAACCTTTTGAAGATGATGCTTTCCCATTAAATGCGAGTATTGTGACCTAATCCTTAATGAAGACTTAGTTGACCTTGACATATTGATGATCTCTACAAGACTTAAGTTCAACCGGTTCATATTATAGTTTAATTTTAATGTCTCAAACTGAGGAGTATGAGACCTTAGGATTAGATCCACTTGTAACTTGTTGCCTATATTCATGTCCAAATGAAAAAGTCTATCAATATAGCCATTCATCATTAGACATAATCGTCCACTTTCATGCCCTCGTCATTTTCATATTGAACAGTTTCTTTGTAAGCTCATACCTTGTAGAATGAGACTGTTCCCCAAACAAAGCTCTAAGGCTTACGAAAATTTGATGGACATTCATGTTATCGTGCTGTCCCTGCAACAGTTTGTCTAATGTATACAACATGTAAACTTGGACGATTTCGAGGTCCGTGACCCATTTATTATAGGCTGTATAATTTAGGGTCTACACCATCAATGGATTTTTCCTTTGAAGGTTCGTCCATAGACATTCGAATGTTAATGCTATCTTTGTTTCCCTTACCAAGTCTACGTAGTTAGGCCCGGTGAGTTTATCGTTATCAGAAAATAACTTGGGTGTAGACATGTAAAAAGGCTCACTGAAACAGGCCTAATTTTGATCCAATAAAACCCATTGAACCTTATGCCCATTCTAAAGCTAGTTGTTGGCTGGTAATATTTATACAATGAATAATATATAAAGTTATCTATCTACGCTTTTAGAATGTCACATCGAAAGGAATAAAATATAATAACTGAAATAAGTACCCATTTCATAAAAATCCAAATCTCAGAAATACAACATATCATCCCAAAATATCCATAATACAATATCTCAAAATATCATCAATATGTCTGAAATCAGGTACATCAAAATATATGAAAAACATAGATAAATAGATAAACTACCACAAGTCTTCACCACCGCCTCCATCTTCTCCATCAGCATCGTTTCCCCTAACCTGTGGGTTGTAATGAGGAGGGAGTTAGGATAACAATGTTTGATGAATGATAATCTCAAGTCTTGCCCTAATACTATTTGGGAAGTATCATTTAGTAAGTAATATTTCTTACACATCCTATACAATAACCTACCAAGTATACCTCCAACTGTAAGCTTAAAGGTTCTTCCAGTCCAACATCATAACACAAACGTGGATGCAACACAACTACCGTAAATCATGCCCTAACGATGTGAGAGAAAGCCCATGAGCCACTTGATACCTCTTTAATGGGAATAAGGCAGACCCTGACCATTTTATACCTATACCCTAGGTAGATCCCCATCATTTAATACCTAAACCCAAGGCGAACCACTCTATGGTACTTCTTAACTAACATCGTAAGAAATCCCATACAGCCACTTAATAGTTCATCTATTGGAAGAGGCAGACCCTATAACAACCACTTAATACCTCAACCTCGAAGCTGGCCCCTTCCAAGATTTCCCACTACCGCACCTAATAGATAATCTATATTATGACCCATACACAAACCATGATGTCTCACATTAGTCCGCCTATTTGTAGATACTGGTAGCTAGATTAACTAGATAGATTTACCCTATAGAATGGGAACTAACTCGCAACCACTGAGGTACGTATCATAGATGATGTCTCACATCAATTCCAAAGTCATACTGCTGGTAGCCAAATTAGCTAGGCAGACTTCTGTGCTTTTAACTAACCTTGCATCCCTATAACTTAGCCATTTTCCTGCTTTCCTAACATACTCCCACAATTATATACTATGTATATAGTATACATCATCCGCATTTACACACTAAGGCCATAAAAGGAAAACTCCTTACTTTGCCTTTAGTTATGGATAATTTCCATAATTGTCTTTAACCTCCTTTTATGGGTTTAATACTATTTACTAACTAATTTATCCTTCTGGATTATTACGTTATTAGTTATACGCTAATAATATATTTATATTTACTCGATAATTAGGTTAACTACTATATATATTCCTAAGCGTGTGTAAAATACTCCTATTCTAAAATTCTCACATCCTAGGCTAATCGTTAAAATGTTAAAACTTCCAAATTCATACAAGTCTAACTCCCTACAATAACTTACAAAATAGCTAATATCCTTAGCCAAACAAATAGACTTGCATTAATAAAATAGAATCAAATACCAAACTTATTTTACATTAATATAGTATAATCAGTGCCTCTATTGCAAGAAAACAAAACTTATAATTTAAACCTTTTATATTCTATTCAACTTTTACATATATGGACTTGAAGTGAAAAAGGGATTCATATTTAAATTATGGAAATAGGCAATGCAAACTACGAATAGGAGAATTCGTACTTTACGCACCATTTCCTAACTTATATTCTTTTTAGAACCTTTTAGCACGTCAATAGAGAAAAGTTGGAAGTAGAATAGAATATAAAATATTCTAATTGCAATAACAAAATAAATTCTACTATTTTAATATAAAACTATTGAGATTCCAACAAACTTAAGAATTGACATTCCGTTTAGGAGAATTTTAGGGTTTTCATGTACGAAATTCCTTAATGCATAAAAAAATCCAAAATTCTATTACACAAATACTGAAATTGCGAAAAACTAAGATTTCCACTCATAGATAGTTTGCCTGCCTTCTTTTGGATTTGACTCACGCCTCCTTCTAATTCCTCATTTAGATTTCTTCTTTTTGGAATATACAATAATTTAATTGTATATAGATTAGATTCAGAATCAGAGATTGGGGAAGAATAGAATTAAAAATGTATATATAAATATCTAAAATCCCTTACTTGAAAATCCAATAATCCTGACTCGTAAAGTCAAAGAAGAAGACTGATCGAGTTTCGCTAGCGTTCTAAATAATTTATGAATAAAAGTAAGGGGACTAGACTCTTATTTATAGTGATTATAACGCACTAGAACTGTCAGATTTAGGTCAGTTTAGCATAATAAAATCAAGGTCATTCATGCCTAACAAAACCCTAGCCGCCACACACTTGTTGGTCGACTGCTCACCCTTAAACGGTCGAGCGCTAGGGGAGGAGGTCGACTGGTCCCCTATATTTGGCGTAAATTTTCGTTTGCTGTTCCTTTTATATTTATTTCCTATATTAAAACTAACATTAACATTTTTCTTAGACATTAAAGGATTCCTTAACGTTAAAAATATTTATTGCCCTATTTAATTTTTACGTCAACATTATTTAAATTCCAAATTTGAATTCGTTTGAATTATTTTAAATTCAAAAACTTCAAACGTCAATAATTTTTCTGTTTGAACTTCGATTACAAAACTTTATATGAAAGTTGATCAGAAAATTTCCACAAATGCAATGGTGTAACTTTCATGGCCAAATTCTTATGTTTACAAAAAAAATTCATTTTTAGCCTTATTTTAGTTAATTATTTTCTTATTAATTTTTACGGGGTGTTACATTCTCCCCCCTTAAAAGGATTTCGTCCCCGAAATCCCTAAGGGAAATATAGTGTAACACGCACTCTACATCCATGTTTTATAACCAAGTTATCTACACAATCATACTCAGCCAAAAGTGCAATGTGACTATGTATGCAGCATAATATAGGTGAGCTCCATCCTAGCGTGAATGCAAGATCATGACATATAGGCATGTATGCAAGCATCTTAAATATGCATAAGATTCTACATTAGTGAAAAAATAATAGTAAAAAGGGTGGCAACCATCCCCCACTATCCAATCTAACAACCACAATGCAACCAAAACCTAAATTTTAGAGAAAAACGTTTACTAGAGAAAAGCTTAGCATGAGAAGCCTTCATCTTCTCTTCGGTTTCCCATGTGCTTTCCATTGGGTTACCTCCCTATTTTACTCGGACCACTCTAATTTCTTTGTTATGAAGCTTTCTAATTTCATGCTCCACTACGTGTGCGATGGCACGGGGTGCTATAGGCTCAATCTCAATATCTACTAATTGGTTAGGCTATACTATAGTAGTTTGCTGTGCAGGCCCTTCCGCAAGTGTGAAACATGAAAGACATCATGTACTCCCACTAGCTTGGTTGGAAGCTCCATCTAATACGCAAGTCTCTCTACCATTTCAAAGATCGGGACAAGCCCAACATTTTTTGGTACAATTTTCCCAACATACCAAACCTCGTAACCTTTTTAAGTGGGGAAACCTTAACAAATACCAAGTCTTCGACCAAAAACTCAAGTTCCTTTCTTCGCCTTTTAGCACAGGACTTTGATAGTCCTATGCGGCCTTCATTTGCCGTTGAATCATATTTAACCTTTTCGAGGTCTCGCGAATCAAATATGGTCCAAGTAGAATTTTGTCGATGGTTTCCCACCAACAATTAGGTGATTTGCATGGCCTTCTGTATATCACTTCAAAAGGTGCCATGCTAATCATCGTTTGGTAACTATTATTGTATGTGAACTCTACTGAGGGTAAGTGCTGCCCCCAATGTCCTCCAAAATCCATGACGCATGCTCTAAGTAAATCTTCCAAAATAATGTTCACCCTTTCAGTCTGACCATCTATCAACGGATGGTAAGCAGTGTAAAGATTCAACATCGTCCCTAGGGCTAACTGCAAACTCCTCTAAAACTCACTAATGAATATGGGGTCTCCATCAATAACAATGCTGATCGGAACTTCATGAAATCCTACCACCTCCTAATATAATTTTCACTAGGAATGCCGCAGTCCTATTACTTCTTACAGGAATAATGTAGCACTTTTAGTGGGCCTATGCACTATGATCTAATAGCCTCATTGCCTCTTCGACTCATAGGCAATCCATCTACAAAGTGCATCGATATATGCTCCTATTTCCAAGTTAGCACATCTCATGGCAAAAACAGCCCTCCGAGCTTACCTTATTCCGCCTTTATCTTTTGGCATGTCAAACACCTAGAAACTTACTCCGCTAACCTTTTCTTCATCCTTGGCCAATCGAAAATCCTCTTCATATCCCTATACATTTTATCTCTATTGGGGTAAATGGTCGTCCTAGAATAGTGACACTCTGCTAGCACTTCCTCCAAAACATCCTCCATAATTGGAACACATAATCATCCATCTCTCCTTAACCATCCCCTTTTGTCTATTGCATATCTACCAACATGGGGAAAATGCTCTCCTCTACTTAGCTTGTCCAAAATACCTATTATCGTCGCATCTTTATTCTGTTCTTGCCCGATGCGGTCCATCAATGCTATCCTCACCTACATTGTTGCTAGATAGCCTTGAATTTCGATGGCGGTTGGAAATTGAAATTCAAGAGGAACTCCAACTACCTCCACTGATATATATCACCTAGAGTAGCATGCCTTCGGCTAAGGGTGTCGGCAAAAACATTCCCTTTTCCAAGGGTATATTGTATATCAAAATCATATGATGCTATAAACTCCATTCACCTCTGCTGCCTAAGATTTAAATCATTTTTGGAAAATTGGTATTTAAGGGATTTATGGTCGGTGAATATCTCAAACCTTTCTCCCAAAAGAAAGTGCCTCCACGTCTTTAAAGCGAAAATGATAGCCGCTAACTCCAAGTCATGAATTGGGTACCTCTTCTCATGGTCCTTCAACTAGCTACTTGCATTGGCTATCACTTTATCTTTTTGCATGAGAACAGCTCCTAACCACGTTCTGCATGCGTCAATGTAAACTGTGAAAAGCTTCGCCCTATCAAATCGTAAGTATTAGTGCACTAGTTAGTGGCTCCTTTAGCTTCTCAAATGCTTCCATGCATTTTTCATCCCATGCAAAAACTAGATTTTTCTTGGTTAAACAAGTTAGTGGGACTGCTATCTTGGCTAAGTCCTTGATGGACTTCCTATATTAACCCGTTAGCCGAAGAAAACTCCTAATTTCAATGGCTTCTTCAGAATCTTCCAGTCTTGAATAGCTTCCACCTTTGCAGGATCCACAGACAATCCCTTCTTGGAAACAATATGATTGAGAAATCTCACCTCCTTCCAAAAAAAATGACATTTAGAGAATTTGGCTTTTAGTTGGTGCCTTCTCAAGGTCTCTAGTTCCTTCCTTAATTTTCAGGCTCACCTTCACTTCTAGAGAATACTAGGATATCGTCTATGAACATTACGACGAACTTGTTTTGTTGTCCCCTAAAGACTCTACTCATCAAATCCACAAAGTACGTAGGGACATTTATAAACCCAAAAAGCATCACTTCCCGTTCATATATTCCATCTAGAGTGTGAAAAGCGGTCATCTACTTTCTATCCTCGGCTATTCTTCATTGGTGAAATCCAGTGGCTAGGTTCAATTGAAAAAAGATTTTGGCTCTAACAAGCTGGTCAAACAAGTCATCTGTTCTAGATAAGTGATGTGCACGTAAACGTGCATATTTTTACTTCCATATTTAATCTACTTTTATTTTAAATAAATGTCATAATTGGGTGTTTTTACATGTTTAAAACCAAATTTCAAAAATGCTTTCAAGTCACCATTCATGCATCTACATGGGGTAAAATGGTAATTTTGTGTATGATTTAATTTGAGAAGATTCACTTGCACATTTTATTTTTATTTGTAGGAATTTGGATGGAAAATGGAAGAGGCTTCATGTATATATGCATGAACAAAGGTTGGAAGACAAAGGAATGAAGAAATAAAATAATTCATGAAATCATGGAGGACCCCACCAACCCACTAACCATGAACTACAATTAAGATATAATACACATGTTAGTGGGGATTAAAGTCATATGCACACTTAATGGAGGATTAATTTCATGCTAATGATTACTTGGAGGTTACATTTCCTAAAGAGCAATTTGGGTAGCTCCTTAAAATATAGATTAGGGTTTTAGGCATGTATAAATAACCCTCTTATGTTCATATAATGGAGTTTTTTTATCTACTTACTTCTTATGCAAATTGTAGCAAAATTGAATAAGAAATAAAATGGCTTCCTAAGCCTCTTCATCTTCTTTTTCTACTTGCTTTTATTTAATGCTTATTTTTATTTACATGTTTTCTTTTCTTTTATGTTAGTATATTAGCTCTCTTTTCAATGCAAATAGTTTAGATTTATTTTAGGGAGCGTTTGGCATACATCCATGGTAAGGTTTGAAAATACACAAAACATCCCTCCATTTTTTTAATAAATTTTCGGTCCCTGTTTTCAAATTCACACGCGAACAAAGACGCAAATACCCTTTACATTTTTAACATTTCAAACGTGTATAACTTTCTGTAGAAACATCGGATCAGCATACCATTTTCCCCAAAAAATCAAAAAAATTATGATCTTTAAAATGAGATCCATTATTGATATCAAAAAATAGTAAAGGTGCAATTATTCCATATATTTGTAGACAATTCTGCAAATTTTGAATATCTTCGATTTTTCTTCAAATCTGCAACATATGCACAATGCTACTCGTTAGAAAGATAATAAAATTTGTGATTTAATGGTGAAAATGGTTTGTTAATCCGTCATTCCTACAAAAAATTATTGCATTTTAAAGATTGATAATTAATGGGGTGCAAATTTTAATTATGGATGTGATAATAACATCTACATATGAAGAATCAATATTGCTGCACTGGAGGAAAGGGGTATTGTAGGAAAAAAATTATAGTATTTGAAAATAGGGATGTAATTTATATCTTTTTTATGTGGAGGATGTTTTGTGTATTAAGATTGATTTTAGGGATGTATCCCTTATTTTCACTTTATTTTATGCAAGTAGATTAATTCTCTTTTTATTTTAATAAGCTCTTACTTTGCTTGCTTTTTAATGTTGAAATTTACATGTGTTGAAATGATAACACAAATGAGAAGCTAAAACCCTTCAATTTAGGGGTAATGAAGCTCTCTCAAATTATGTAAATTCAATATATTTTATTGTTTATGATATCTCTTTGTGCTTAATGGAATTTTTTATGTGGTAAAATTTTGTTATTTAATATTGAATTTGATAGCCTGTGTTATTGACACCAAATAGGCTATGCTTAAACAACAAAACACAAATTACATCTTCATCTACATATAATTTTGGTAATGAAGTGGATTTAGAATCAAAATTTGATGGTCTATGTTACTAATCAATAGTAAATAGATCATGCTTAGAATAGATTTTATTTTTAATTTCATTAATATTTTCATGAGAGTTGACAAGTGGTTTTAGTTGTTGTAGTAAAGTTTGATGGTTTAAGTTATGTTAATTAATAACATAAATAGACCATATTTATGATAAATACAACACTAATTCCACTTAGATTAAAAAGAGAGATCATAGATTGATTTTGTGTTGATTTATGTGGGAGTATGAGAGTGGATTTGCCTCTAAATTGTCATTTAATCTCATAGTTTATTTCACTTTTGCTCTAGCCTAACTTTTACAAATTTTCTAATTCAAAACAATTTCAAACTCTTGGGTTAATTTGATTGAGTAGAATTTAAATTAATTCAATTCCCTGCGAATCGACCCGTACTAAAATTATACGCCGTGTGCTTATGGTTATTTTTATTACAATATTTTTTGGCGATTTTCTAACCGATAGAAAATTCATCGTCAAAGTAGTTTTTGGTGCCGTTGCCAGGGAGTTGCAATTTAATTTTAGTTATACTCTTCGAATTATTTTTGTTTATTTTGTTTTGTGTTCATTTTGTGTTTTGTTCTTTCTTTTAAAAAAAAGGCATTGCACACTTCTACTTCAACTTCCATTTTGGTTTGCATTTTAGTCTTTGGTTCATTTGCATCTTAGTTTGCGTACTTTCATTTTGCATTTGAAAAAAAAACAACAATCTTCTTTATATAAAAAAAGATTCTATTTCCAGTGATACAATGTATTTGTACATTGCAGGAAAGAACATATCATTTCATTTCAAGTGTGTGCATTTCATTTACACTGTTTCATTTACAATTTCAATTTCCTCAACTTCATCACCTGACAGTCTACAATCCTAACCTCACTGTTGCGTTCATCCTCTGTTTGCATTTTCTGCTTCACCTCATCTCTGCTCCTCCTTCACTATCATAATCACTGCATTACCTCAAACAAACTGCCAACTGCTGCCCACCACCTTTCATCCACCATTACCATTCATCACCAACTACCATCATCCAAAATACACTCACTGTCACAAACCTCACTTCACCTGCAAACTTCCTCCAGCCAACCAACTTCACCTGACACCTCAAACAGTGCATTCAACTATTGACTTCAACTTCATCCCTGCTATCCAATCTTCATTACAAATTGCCTCACAACATAAATTTCCTACTATCTTCACCTCTGCCCCTCCTCTGTCATATCACGTAACTACATCAGTCCATCTCCTTCTAACCTGTGCACACTGTGCATCTAACACCTCTATACTTCTGCTACTTCAAATATACTTCTGACCATACATCAAACTACTATGCTTAATCCTACAAACCTTTGTGCATAAAAACCACCACATCAAACATTCAACACTTCAAACATTTAGCCACATATCCACTTACTCACTCCCAATATCAACACACTACCACCCCATTCAACAACCCCACCACAAACCACTTACAGCTCACATACACTGCACATAAACATCCCAATACCCCTGACCTCTGCAACCTTACCAACAACAACATCCACCCCTCTACAACCTACACCACTACTTACACTACTTCACACAA
The DNA here is from genome assembly GCA_030737815.1 of Allium fistulosum. Lineage (NCBI taxonomy): Eukaryota > Viridiplantae > Streptophyta > Magnoliopsida > Asparagales > Amaryllidaceae > Allium > Allium fistulosum. Next base: position 944,106,517 of record CM060908.1, read on the forward strand.
ATACCCTGACCACCCACACCTAACTGCACTTCACCAGAAAACATAAACTACCTCCTCATCGTTTAACTTCAACACTGCCAACCACACTTCATACAAATAACCACTTCAACTCTATTTAGTTTAACATTCCACAACACATCCACTGTCACTAGCCTTGCCTGAACACACCACTTTCATCAAACTACCGCCACAACGGTCCCATCCTCCTATTACTTTTGCCATCAACTCATCACTACAAACCTCCAAATCACCTTCATCACTCTACGACAACCCATTATGGCCACCTGAATACAATTCAATCACCTGCACATCATCAAACTGCCTTCACCACCTCCTCGAAGCACTTCTCTCCTACCATCTTCAACTTTCATCTCCTACCTCTACTGCCTCTTCTTCGAACATACCATCACCCTAAACCTCCCCCTGTCAACTGCTGCATACCACTCTACATCCCCTCTTCAACCATAAACCACTTCCACCATAAATCGCTTCACTCAAACCACCTCCGCATTCAACCTTCACATCAAATACCAGCTAGTCTTTTCCATTCCAACTACATCAAATAACATCCCCATTCAAACCACATCACGATTTCAACGTACCTGATTCACGACTTCACCTTCACTTCCTCCACTTACCTCGTCTACGGAATCACTCTCAAAAACACAACTTCAAACTCCAATCGACAATTCCAAATCGCCCTCGACCAAAAATCAAAAATCGAACGAACCCAAAACCACTGCAAATCCCAAATCAAACCCGCGATCAATCCTTACTCTCCAAGCTCGCCACGGCTTCCAATCAAAACCCTACAAACCAAAATAAACCTTAGCCTCTCCAACACCATTTTTTTATTATTGATTTCGGGTAATCGTAGTGGCATTATTATTTTACTTTATTCTTGGAATCGTGTTTACCAGAGAGACTTTGCTTTTGGGCTCGTATTGGTGGGTTGGGTTTAAATTCTAATATATTTTTTCTTGGTGTACATTCTATATTAAAAAAATCTTTTGGCTTTGGAAATTTCAACCTTTAAAAAAATGTTTTTTTTGCTTAGGTATACGATAAAGAAAAGTCAGTTTTTGGTTTTCGTTCCATCTTCTTAAAATTATATATATATATATATATATATAACACATTGCATATATCTTGTTCAAATTTTCAGGTTATAGGAAACCAGAAGGAGAAGAACTGCTTTCTAAATAAACTGCTCTGCTTTGCATGCTAAAAAATTGCTAAAAAATCACTGCTTAATATAAATTGATAATAATTCTGCACACTCTAGTATCGTGCCCTTATCTCGTGTTGTTATTTTCTTTGCATTGTGGTTGCTTGCATTTTTATTTTTTAAAAAAAAATTCAAAAACAAAAACAAATTTCATTCGTAATTGCATCGTTAAGTCGCGTTTATTTTCTGTTTTGCATTCATACTATCTTATTTTCTTTTCTAAGGGCAACACCCAAATCCACATAAGATGGGGGACTTCATCACCCCTTGCTTGGCCCAAAAATTGCATTTCATCTTAGAATTTGCCAATAATAACGGTTAGATGTTGGACTTAAGGGAGTCACGAGCTCACCTAGGGCTTAATTGTATCTTGACAAGTTGTCTTCTTTGAACAATTTATTTTCTTGGTGTCTAGGCTACGGCAGAGCAATAATCATTTATAAATATTACGGTGATTCGTAAATATTATAGTGATTGTTTCTCTGAAGGTACTTAAACCTTCGACTGCATTGCTACGGTGATTCGTGGTGCACCGATAACTCATGTCCGTTACCTGGCTAAGAAATATTTTGTTGGATTAAGACAAAGTGTGATTATATAGTTTTGGGTTAGGAACTACTAAGGACAAAAAATTTGTAATTAAGTCCTTGCATCCATTTAGTTGCATTAGTTCATGCATATTTAAAAAACAACAAAATCCAAAACTAAAAAAAATTGTATATTTTACTTAATTTCATTCTTTTTTAATCCAAAATCAAAAAATACTAAATAATCTTTTTAAATATTTTCCTTTGAAAATTTTTCAATCAAATAAAAAAAATCCAAAAAAAAAACAAGAATTTTACTTTTGAAAATCCAAAAAAAAATTGAGTAAGTTTTTTTTAGAAAAAAAAATATATGTAATCTTTTTAAAAACAAAAAAACAAGAAATAAAAAAAAGAAAAACCATATAAAAAAAGGAAAAAATTTCAAAATCCAAAATCCAAAAAAAATCAAATCTCTCTTTTGAAAAACAAATTCCTTGTGGTAAATATTTTTCCTTTATAAAAAAAAGACAAATTTTTAATTCATTTTCCAAACCTTGCTTCTTTCTCTTAACTCGATTCTAACTTCTTTCTCTTCACTTATTCTTCTTGCTAGTGCATGAGTATTTGGACTCGTGACCCTTCTACGAATCGTTTAAATCGAACAAACGATCCTCCAACAATGGCGAACGAGAAGGCCCCTCAAACTCTCATGGATAGAATCTTTCCCGATAGAGTTTCTATTCCTTCTTGTATCACGTTACCTGCCCTTACGGGTAACCATTTCGAAATTCATTCCAATCATATTGCCACGATTCTAAAATTTGGCAATTTTTAACACGATGACCCATACATTTTCTTAACAAAATTCGAACAAGTTTGCGCAACCATTAAACTCCAACAATTTTGTGATGACGGAATCAAATTCGATTAATTCCATTCGCCTTTACCGATTACGCGGAAAAATGGTTGTATAGCTTACCATCAAACTCGATCAAAGCTTGGGAAGAATTCGTTAAAGTTTTCTTAAAAAAGTTATACCCCTTGGAAAAAACAACTAAAATTCAAAACGAAATCGTCAAGTTTCATCAATTCAGGGGTGAACCACTCGAAAAATATTTTGAAGGATTTAAAGAGCTTTTGATAAAATGTCCACACCATAATTTCGAAAAATGACCCTTTGCCAAATCTTATACGATGAACTTGGAAACAGCTCATGAACCATGCTTGTATCAATGTGCCAAGGCAACTTTCTCGCCTAACATCATGATGATGCTTGGTAATTTCTTCAAAACCTAGTCGAAAAATCATCCTAATAGGAACGTTCTAATGAAAAATCTATTTACTCACGATCGAACGCACACTCGATAGGATCATCTTTGGCTTTGGAAGCTAAAATCGATGCAATGATCAATAAATTCAACAACATTTTCTCATCTAACCAAATGAATCAAGCTTCCCAACCTATGTGTTATAAATGTAATGATCTGAATCACATAGCCGATCTGTGCCCTAACTCGATTGAACAACTCAATGCTTTCAATAAAGTTAAGAATGACCCGTTTTCTCCAATGTACAATCCTGGTTGGAGAAATCATCCAAATTTTGCTTGGAACCAAAATAATCTCAACATGAATTTGGTTCGTCTCAATTTTCAAGCATTTCCGAACAATGCTTCGAATCCTCCCTTTCAACCCGATCATTTTCAACAAAATTTTGCGCCTTCATCTCAAAATCAACCGCACCAATCTTTTGCTCCCCAAGACGATAAACGATTAAGTTCACTTGAGATAAGTCTTGAAACTTTGGCTAAGGCAACCACTCTAAGCCTCCAATCAAACAGTAATTTGCAAAATTTGTTAACCTTGTACATGCAGAATACGAGTCAATCTATTGCTAAACTTGAAATTCAAATGAGTCAATTATCCACGCTTGCAAGTGAACGTGAATGAGGCAATTCCCTAGTCAGCCGGTTCCAAATCCCAGAAATCAAAACACGAATTCGAATTAAGCCTATGTTCTTCAAGATAGCAACGTAACCTAAATGAATGCTATCACGACTTTGCATTCCGGTAAACAAATCGATAATCAAGTCGTTAATTCAAACAATTTACCAAAAACCCCTCTCGACACTTCTAAAACAACAAACGAATCTAAACAAAACGTTGAGCCGAACATTGAACCAAATTCCAATCCAAATTCTTCTTCTACTCAAGTAGACCCACCTACTGAGTATCGCGTTCCATTTCCACATCGCCTTCGACACAAGAAACATTCTAACCAAACGGAAAAGATGTTGGAAATTTTTAAACAAGTCAAAGTTAACATACTGCTTCTTGATATCGTTCAACAAGTCCCTACTTACGCTAAATTTCTCAAGGACTTATGTACTCAAAAATGACACACTAATGTACCCAAGAAAGTTCTCAAAGCCGCCGGACTTAGCGAAATCTTTTCCCAATCAATTCTCGTCAAATACAAAGATCTTGAATGTCCGACGATCTCGTGCATGATAGGAGACAAAACGATTAACAAATGCTTACTCAATTTGGGTGCGAGTGTCAATTTAATTTCTTATTCAGTTTACCAACAAATTGGCTAGGGTGAACTAAAACCGGCAAAAGTAACTCTTCAACTTGCCGATCGGTCAATAAAGAAACCCATTGGAGAAATCGAGGGCGTACTCATCAAAATTGGTCAATTCATATTCCCCGTCGATTTCATCATTTTGGAGACTTGACTCGTGAATAATCCAATGAGTCAAATTCCATTGATTTTAGGCCGACCTTTCTTGGCTACTTCGAATGCTCTCATCAATTGTCAAAATGGTTAGATGAAAATTTCTTTTGAAAACATGACTTTGGATCTTAACATTTTCAGTCTTGAAAATCAACCGAACGAACCACATGACCAAACGTTGGAAGTTAGCTCCATTCAAGAAAATTTTGATAACGAAACAATTGACCTTAACAACGAATGCCAGACCGGATATGAACAATTGTTTCAAGATGAACTTAACGAAATTGAAAACGCGCTTCCTTTTGAACCCCTTCCCATTGAATCAGAACTTCAACCAAATTATTTGATTGAGCAACCCTCGAGGTTGGACCTTAAACCCCTTCCCGATCACCTTAAGTACGCAAACTTAGGTGACAACGAAACATTTCCCGTAAAAATTCCTTCAACTCTTTCTCTTGATCAAGAAGCTCCCCTTCTTTCTGTCCTTTCAAAAAACAAAGAAGCAATGGGATGGTCGATATCGATACAAAGGGAATTAGTCCCGCTCTTGTTCAACATCGCATCCATTTAATTGACGATGCCAAGCCTGTTCATGACGCGCAACGAAGGCTTAACCCAAAAATGAAGGATGTGGTTCGGGACAAAATTCTTAAGCTCCTCGATAACAGAATCATTTACCCCATCTCTGGTAGTTCGTGGGTTAGCCCAATTCATGTCGTGCCTAAAAAGTCCGGACTTACCGTTATCAAGAACGACTCAAACGAACTCATTCCAACTCGTACTCAAATGGGTTAGCATGTTTGCATTGATTATCGAAAATTAAATGTTGCAACACGTAAGGATCATATCCCTCTTCCTTTCATTGACCAACTGGTTGAATGATTAGTCGGTCAAGAATTCTATTGCTTTCTTGATGGTTATTCCGGCTATAACCAAATTCCAATCGCTCTCGAAGATAAAGAAAAAACGACTTTCACGTGTCCCTTTGACACCTTTGCTTATCGATGTATGCCTTTTAGCCTTTGCAATGCTCCTGCTACGTTTCAAAGATGTATGGTCAGCATCTTTTCTAATATGATTGAACACTTTCTTGAAGTGTTTATGGGCGATTTTTCTATCTTTGGAAACTCTTTTTCCGAGTGCTTACACCATCTTGAGTTGGTTCTTATGATGCAAGGACAAACACTTAACGTTAAATTGGGAAAAATGTCATTTCATGGTCAAACACGACATTGTCCTTGGGCATGTCATTTCAAACAAAGGCATTGAGGTAGATAAAGCGAAAGTTGATGTAATTGCGAATCTACCCATTCCCAAATCTATTAAGGACATTCATTTATTTCTTGGTCACGCTGGTTTTTATCGACATTTTGTGAAAGACTTCGGTAAAATTGCTTGACCTCTTATGACTCTTCTTGGAAAAGACGTTCCATTTTACTTCAATTCTGACCGTGTTTCTGCATTCGAACGTCTAAAAAACGAACTCATTTCCACTCCCATCATTTTCTCACCTAATTGGGATCTTCCCTTAGAAATAATGTATAACTCTTTTAACTTTCCATTGGTGTTGTCTTAGGACAACGCATCAACAAAATTCTTCATGTTATCTACTACGCTAGTATGACTCTAAATGATGCTCGACTCAATTACACGACCACTAAAAAAGAGCTTCTAGCAGAAGTCTTTGCGCTAAAAAAATTCCGATCTTATTTGATTTGCTCACACATTACCGTTTACACTGACCACTCCGCTCTTAGGTACCTTTTCGCTAAAAAAGATGCTAAGCCTCATTTGATCCATTGTATCCTTCTACTCCAAGAATTTGACCTTACGATCAAAGATAAAAAAGGATCTGACAATGTCATTGCCGATCATCTGTCGCGTCTTCCAAACGCACCATCTCCTTTACCGATCAACGAGAACTTTCCTAATGAACAACTCCTTTCTATTTCTGTCGATCCATAGTATAATGACATAGTGAACTATCTAGTCACTAAGGAAACTCTTTCATTTTGGCCGAAACAAGGTAAATATAAATTTCTTTCCAAGTCAAGTACTTCTATTGGGATGATCCATACTTGTTTATATACTGTTCCGACCAAATCATTCGATGTTGCATCCTGGATTGCGAAATCAAAAGTGTTCTTTCTTTTTGTCACGACCAAGCTTGTGGTGGTCACTTCGGTCCAAAGAAAACCGCGGAAAAGGTGCTCCAATGTGGTTTTTACTAGCGTACACTTTTCAAAGATGCATTCGAGTTTTGTAAAACTTGCGATCGTTGCCAAACGTTAGGAAGAATCTCTCGACGAAATATGATTCCTTTGAACCCTATTCTTACAATCGAAATGACGTTTGGGGTATTGACTCTATGGTCATATTCCCAAACTTTTTTTTGGAAATCTGTATATTCTCCTTGATATCGATTACATATCCATATGGGTTGAAGCCGTTCCGTGTAAAACCAACGACCATAGAATTGTTGTGAAATTCATAAAAGAAAACATCCTTTCGAGGTTTGGAACACCTCGCACAATAATAAGCGATAATGGAAAACATTTCTGTAATCGTTCATTTGAAACTTTAATGAAGAAATACTCGATAACCTATAAGTTATCCACTCTGTATCATAAACAAACTTGTGGTCAAGTTGAAGTTTCCAATTGACAAATAAAATAAATTTTGGAGAAAACTGTTAATAAAAATCGAAAAGATTGGTCTCAGAAATTGACTGACGCGCTTTGCGCTTACCATACCGCTTTTAAAACTAACCTTGGGATGTCTCCATTTCGTTTAGTTTACGAGAAACGTGCCATTTACCAGTTGAAATCCAACATAAAGCATTGTGGGAAATTAAGAACTTAAACTTTGATCTTACAAAAGCTGGCGAAAACATAAAATTGCAAATCAATGAATTAGAAGAACTTAGGAACGATGCGTTTGAAAATGAGAAAATTTACAAAGAAAGAACAAATTTTTTTCATGATAAGTCTATCCTAAGAAAAACATTTTCGCCAAACCAAAAATTTCTCTTGTATGACTCTATGCGTCACTTATTCCCTGAGAAATTAAAATCAAGATGGACCGGACCATTTGTAGTATGAACTGTTTTTCGACCGGTGCCATAGAAATACAAAACCCCAGGACGGAACAATTTTCAAAGTCAATGGCCATCGCTTGAAACCATACTCGGAATTGCAAAGTAATCAAGAGGAGGAGCTCATGATTCTTCATGAGCCATACTACGCCTAGTAAGAAATATTGACCCTCTTTTGTAAATATATACATATTTTTCTCTGTTACACTCATTATATCATGCATTGACTGTGGGGACATAGTCAAAATCAAGTGTGGGGGGAGTCTCATCTTCATCTTTGATTTTTCATGGTTTATTTTTTGCATTTTCTTTCCAAAACTAAAAAAATAAATCTCAAAACAAATTTTCTTTTTTAGAATATTGATTTACTTTTAAAGAAACACTATATGTTAAGTATATGTTTTCGGTTATTAAATTGAAATTTTTGAAAATTTATTTGTCTCAACAAAAATAAAAATAAAGTTTGATTTCAAGTAACTATGGTTTAACTAGTATATATAAAGGTTCATGGGTGTTAGTTATGAAGTGTATCCTAATTGTAAATCTTTGTTTAAAAGAGTGGTTGACTTAAAGTAAAGGCGATAATGTTTTTGATCTTCTAAGTTAAGTGGTGCTAAGATGATTTTGCAAATTTCTCTCTTCATAAAAAAACATAAAAGAAAAAAAATGGTTTTTGTGAAAATAAGAAACATTGAGAGTCATATGTTCACACGCAAGTGTGTACACTTGCCATGCCCTGTACCCTTCTCATATAAGCCCGAAAGGCAGTGCAGGATTGGTATATCTGGCCTTGGTTTATCTGAGTTAGGTGTATGTAATTAGATTTAATAAAAATAACCACCTAAAGTCATGTATTCATACGCAAGTGTGTACACTCGCCATGCTCTGTACCCTTCTCATGTAAGCTCGAAAGGCAGTGCAGGATCGGTATATCTGGCCTCAGTTTATCTGAGTTAGGTGTGTAAATAATAATAAAGTTAATACTTCTCAAAAATAGAGAGAGCAAGCAATTGAAATCCAAACACTATTTTCACTTAGCTGATTCGACTTGTTATTCAAAAGAAATAAAAATACCACTTTGAAAAACGTTGATAATCAACTAAGGATCTATTTCATAGTTGCACTATGTTATCAACCGAAACAACTAGCCAAACTAGAGTCTAATTGTGATGTTAACTTAATTTTTGTTGAAAATTTTGACGAGTAAAAGGACTTAATTTTTTTGATAATGACCAAAACTTATATTTAACTTATTCATGTCAATTTAAAATTAAATTCTTCATTTGTAAATATTTTCAAAAACTTGCATCCATATCTTTGTAAAAAAATCTTGCATTTAGGAATTTTTCATGTTGCATTTGGATTTTGTGGGTAGTATCGCTAAAAACCCTCACGAGACAACACTCGTCCTACTAGGGATACCTCGAGGTTTAACGGCTTGTTGCATACGCTCAATGCAATCGTGTTTCCTACGAAAACGGATTTATCTTAGTTTTAGTTTATTCGAGGACGAATAAAAGGACAAGTGTGGGGGTATTTGATGTGCACATAAAGATGCATATTTTTACTTCCATATTTAATCTACTTTTATTTTAAATAAATGTCATAATTGGGTGTTTTTATATGTTTAAAACCAAATTTCAAAAACGCTTTCAAGTCATCATTCATGCATCTACATAGGGGGTAAAATGGTAATTATGTGTATGATTTAATTTGAGAAAATTCACTTGCACACTTATTTTTATTTGTAGGAATTTGGATGGAAAATGGAAGAGGCTTCATGTATGTATGCATGCACAAAGGTTGAAAGACAAAGGAATGAAGAAATAAAAGAATTCATGAAATCATGGAGGACCCCACCTACCCACTAACCATGAACTACAATTAAGAGCTAATACATATGTTATTGAGGATTAAAGTCACATGCACACTTAATGGAGGATTAATTTCATGCTAATGATTACTTGGAGGTTACATTTCCTAAAGGGCAATTTGGGTAGCTCCCTAAAATATGGATTAGGGTTTTAGGCATGTATAAATAACCCTCTTATGTTTATGTAATGGAGTTTTTTTATCTACTTACTTCTTATGCAAATTGTAGCAAAATTGAATGAGAAATAAAATGGCTTCCTAAGCCTCCTCTTCTTCTTGTTCTACTTGCTTTTATTTCATGCTTATTCTTATTTACATGCTTCTTTTCTTTTATGTTAGTAGATTAGCTCTCTTTTCAATGCAAGTAGTTTAGATTTATTTTATGCAAGTAGATTAATTCTCTTTTTATTTTAATTAGCTCTTACTTTGCTTGCTTTTTAATGTTGAAATTTACATGTGTTCAAATAATAACACAAATGAGAAGCAAAACCCATTCAATTTAGGGGTAATAAAGCTCTCTCAAATTATGCAAATTCAACATATTTTATTGTTTATGATCTGTCTTTGTGCTTAATGGAATTTTTGATATGGTAAAATTTTGTTGTTTAATATTGAATTTGATAGGCTATGTTGTTGACACCAAATAGGCTATGCTTAAACAACATAAACACAAATTACCTCTTCATCAACATATGATTTTGGTAATGAAGTGGATTTAGAATCAAAATTTGATGGTCTATGTTACTAATCAATAGTAAATAGATCATGCTTAGAATAAATTTTATTTTTAATTTCATTAACATTTTCATGAGAGTTGATAAGTGGTTTTAGTTGTTGTATTAAAGTTTTATGGTGTAAGTTATGTTAATTAATAACATAAATAGACCATACTTATGGTAAATACATCACTAATTCTACTTAGATTAAAAAGAGAGATCATAGATTGATTTTGTGTTGATTTATGTGAGAGTATAAGAGTGGGTTTGCCTCTAAATTGTCATTTAATCTCATAGTTTATTTCACTTTTGCTCTACCCTAACTTTTACAAATTTTCTAATTCAAAACAATTTCAAACTCTTGGGTTAATTTGATTAAGTACTATTTACATTTATTCAATTCCCCGCGGATCGACCCGTACTCGCCACGTACTAAAATTGTACGCCGTGCACTTGCGGTTATTTTTATTACAACATTTTTCGGCGATTTTCTAAACGATAGAAAATTTGTCATCAAACAGTAAGGGATACCTATTTCTCTTGGTTAGAATGTTAAGCTCTCTATAGACGCATAACCTCAAATATCCGTTTGCCTTAGTGGCAAAGACAACTGGTGCTCCCTATTCTGAAGTACTACAGTGAATAAATCCCTTCTACAATAGCTCCAAAATCAGCTCATCCAACTCTTGCCTTTCTTTGAGGGCCATATGTCTTAATGGCAGCGCGATGGGTCTAGCACCCTTCTCTAAATCAATCCTAAACTCGATCTCTCTTTAGGGTTGGAGACCGAAGACTTCTTCAAAAACATTTGGAAACTCCCGGACTATGGGCATAGATGAGAGCTCATCTTATGATAGGGTAAGAGAATATAAATAACTTAAATCGATTGAGTTTTAGGGTGTACATTGAACATCTATATCTCATCCCCTACAACTCCTTAACCAAATGATCCTCCTATCACAATCTAAGATAGCCCCATACTAAGAAAAACAATTCATCGCAAGGATAAGTCCATACCCATCAAAACCAAGGACATATGCATTACATGTAAAGTCAACTTTACATATATCCACAAGAAGGTCTTTACAAATTAAAGAAAGATGTGTCGAACCCCCAATAGGATTTGACACGACTATTGCATCGGTGATAACTTGGGTTTTAGACTCAAGGATTTGACTACATTTCTAACTATGAATGAATGAGATGCTCCCAAGTTAGATAATGTACGAATAATATTCTTAGAAATAATAGTTGTACCTTCCATTGCAACTTTACCTTGATCTCTAGGAGGAGGTCTACTTGAGATAGGTACAGCCTCAATGGTATAAGCTTTCCCACATTGACCCTCCTTTGCTAGCTTTGGACATGGATTCTTATAGTGTCCCTTCTTATGGGAGTACTAGCATCTTCTTTTGAACTCCTTCATCAAGCTCACCTTGCAATCCTTAGCAATATGTCCTTCTTCTTACATCTACAACATAATACACCTCCTTTCCTGATCTTTCCCTTGATTTTGTGCCGATCCCATCTGCTACTTCTCCGAAGTGGCGCCTATGGGTACTTAAGTCAAAAGCAGCTCCCTCAGTAGAGAATTTAGGCCTTTAACGAACTTCATAGCCTTCTTCATGGGGTGTCAATCAAACTCAATTCAAGGCTAGCCAATTCCATGAACTTACTAATATACTTCTTCAACATTGAGTCTTCTTGCCTTAGTTGTATAAACTTTTCCAATTGCAGACATACTTCAGCTCTCTGGACATGAATCATGACTCAAAGCGAGTTCTGAAATCAGCCCAAGTAATTCCTTTCTCGGCATTCTCCTCAACTACTATGGTCCTCCAGTCCAATGCCTCCCCTTTAAGATGCCATGTAGTCATCCTCCTCCGGATCCGATCTTCCCATCCTACCTCCCAGAATATACACTCATAGTCATTAATCCAATCTTTTGTCTCCACGAAATCTTTAGCCCCGTAACACCCATCATCCCATATTCTAAAAGTCTTTGCACATTTTGGGAAAGTCTATTGGGCGAGTGCTGCTCTAGTGGGTCGAGTAATGGATGTCGCGGTGCAGTTTGTTGTGGAATGAAAAGTTGACCCACGTGCCTTAGGTATTGCTTGAACAATTCCGACATCCTTCGGATAGTGGGTATCTCTTGGGTGGAGGGGTTCCCAGCCTTTGAGCTATTATTTTCAGCCATAATCTACTATCTATAGGTTTGAGCTTTTAGTTATAACTTTTTAAGATAGTATTATTTGCTGAAATAAAGATTTGCATAGTGTGTTTACATATGTTCATAAAAGTGTATATACATAGTTGGGTTTTGAAAAAATACTTTAAGTAAATAACAAATGCGCACTCTTACGTATACTTATTCCCGTTGATCGGGTAACCTAAGCTCTAATACCAAATATAACAGCCCTTTCCAAAATGGTCCTAATTTTTAACCTAATAAAAGCCCATCGAACCTTAGGCCCATTCTAAAGATGGTTATTGTTGGTAAAATCGATACATTGAATAATATACAGAGCCATCTACCTATGCTTTCAAAATCTCACAGTGAAAGGAATAAAATATAACAACTGAAATAAGTACTCATTTCATAAAAATCCAAATTTCAGAAATATAGCATATCATCACAAAATATCCATAATGTAATATCTCAAAATATCATCAATACGTCTGAAACTAGGTACATCAAAATATATGAAAAACATAGATAAATAGATAAACTGCCACAGGTCTTCACCACGGTCTCCGTCTTCTCCATCAGCATCGTTTCTCCTAACATATGTGTTGTAATGAGAATCGAAGAGTCAAAACAACAATGTATGGTGAATGAAAATCTCAAGTCTTACCATAATAGTATTTGGGCAGTGTCATTTAGATAAGTAATATATCTTAGGTATCCTATACTACAACCTACCAAGTACACCTCCAACTTTAAGCCCAAAGGCTCTTCCAGTCCAACTTCATAACTCAAACGTGGGTGTAAGGAAACTACCATAAATCATGCCTTAAGGATGCAAGAGAAAGTGCCTGAGCCACCTAATACCTCTTTAATAGGAATTACGCAGAATCTGACCGTTTAATATCTATATCCTAGGCAGATCCCCGTCATTTAATAACTAAACCCAAAGCGGACCCCTCTTTGGTGCTTCCTAACTAACATCGTAAGAAATCCCATAAAGCCACTTAATACTTCATTTATTGGAAGAGGTGGACCATACAATAGCCACTTAATTCCTCAACCCCGAAGCAGGCCCCTTTCGAGACCACTATAGGACCTAATAGATAATCCATATTATGACCCAAACCATGATGTAAAACATTAGTCTTCCTATTCGTAGATACTGATAGCCAGATTAACTAAGCAGATTTAACCTACAAAATTAGGACTAACCTCGCGTACATCGGGATACTTATTATAAGCAATGTCTCACATCAGTCCTAAAGTCACACTGTCGGTAGTCAGATTAGCTGGGTTGACTTTTGTGTGCTTTTGAGTAACCTCACATCCTTATAACTTAGCCATTTTCCCACTCTCCTAACATACTACCATAATTATATACTAGTATACCCTATCTGCATCTACACACTAAGGCCATATAAGGAAAACTCCTTATTTCGCCTTTAATTATAGACTAATTTCCATAATTATCTTTAACCTCCTTCCTATAGGTTTAATACTATTTACTAACCTATTTATTCTATAGGATTATTACATTATTAATTATACGCTAATAATATATTTATATTTACACTATAATTAGGCTAACTAATCTACACACACCCCCTTAAGTGTGCGCAAAAGACTCCTAATCTAAAATTCTCACATCCTATACTAATTGTTAAAATTATCAAAACTTCCAAATTCATACAAGTCTAACTCCATACAATAACTTGCAAAATAGCTAATATACTTAGCCGAAAAAATAGACTTGCATTAATAAAATAGAATCAAATAACAAACTTATTTTTATATTAATATAGTAGAATCAAAAGCCTTTATTTCAAGGGAACAAAACTAACAATTTAAACCTTTTATATTCTATTCAAATTTTACATATACGGACTTGAAGTGAAAAAGGAATTCATATTTAAATTATAGAAATAGACGGTGCAAACTACGAATACGAGAATTTATACTTTACATACCATTTACTAACTTATTTTCTTTTTAAAACCCTATAGCACATCAATAAAGAAAAGATGGAAGTGGAATAGAATGTAAAATATTCAAATTGCAATAACAAAATAATTCTACTATTTTAATATAAAACAATTAAGATTCTAATATACCTAAGAATTGACATTTCATTTAGGGGAATTTTGGGGTTTTAATTTTAGGATTTTCATGTACAAAATTCCATAAGGCATAAAACAAATCCAAACTTCTACTATGAAAATACTAAAATGTGAAAACTATTATTTCCACTCACAGATAGTTTGCCTTCAGATTTCTTCTTTTTGGTATATACAATAATTCAATTGTATATAGATTATATTCAGAATTAGAGTTTATGGAAGAATAGAATTAGAAAATGTATACATAAATATCGAAAATCCCTTGTCTAAAAATCCAATTGATTCTAAATCGTAGAGTTAAAGAAGAAGACTGATAAAGTTTCGTTAGCACTCCAAATAATTTGTGAATAAAAGTGAGAGGGCTAGCCTCTTATTTATAGTGGTTAAAATGCACCAGAACCGTCAGATTTAGGTCTGTTTAAAATAATAAAATATGGATCCTTTATGCCTAACAAAATCCTAGCTGCCACGCACTCACCAATTGACCGCTTACCCTTAAGCGGTCAACCGCTAGCGGTCGACCGGTCAAGTGGAGAGGGTCAACGGGTCCTCCATATTTGGCTATGAATTTTTGCTTATCGTTCTTTGTTTATTTATTTCTTATATTAAAACTAACGTTAACATTTTTATTAGACGTTAAGTATCCCTTAGCATTAAACATATTCATTACCCTATTTCATTTTCAATCGGTCAACCGGTCAAGGGGAGGGGGTCGACTGGTCCCCTATATTAGGCATGAATTTTCACTTGTCATTCTTTGTTTATTTATTTCCTATATTAAAACTAACATTAATGTTTTTCTTAGACGTTAGGTATCCCTTAACATTAAAAATATTTATTATCCTATTTAATTGTTATGTTAATGTTATTTAATTTCAAAATATGAATCGTTTGAATTATTTTAAATTCGAAACCTTCAAATGTCAATAACTTTTCCGTTTGTACTCCGATTACAAAACTTTATATATGAAAGTTGATCAGAAAATTGCCATAAACGCAACGATATAACTTTCTTTGACAGATTCTGACATTTACAAATTTTCCATTTTATTTTAGTTAACCATGTTTTTATTAATTTTTACTGGGTGTTACAAGACATTTTCTACAAATTTTAATTTAGTAGATTAGGACATTAATCATAGTAGATGTTCTTAGAATATTAGTAAAGTTAAAAATTACATTTCATTTTACTAATAATCTCCCACTAGCCTCTTATGTTTCTCGAAACCCTAAGATGAAACATTATCGATTTTAACATATACAACTCATAACATATGGTTCTTTGTCCTAATCTCATTCCAACCTTAAGGCATATAAAAAATCAAAAGAGATTATTCACTTATACCTACCATTTTACGATGGCCTAAGTATAAATGTACCTACCTTGAGATCAACAAATACACTAAGTATTTAATATTGATATCGGGTACATATCGGTCAAGTACAAATATAAAATATTTTAAAATATCATGATAATATCGAATAATATCGATAAAATATCAGACATGTATAGAACATATTATAAACGATATTGCACTATGTTATAATATACTGATCAAGTATTCAGATATTTGGATAAATAATTCCAAATTATTACCGAAGACTGGTTGCATATTGTTTAAAGATTATAATCTATTTACTAAGGCATTCTATTTAATACAAATCATAATATAGGATTATAAAAACCGAGAAATTCATATAATGTACATCTTTACTATTTTCTTTATTTTTTATACTATATTCATTGTTTCTTCAGTCATCTAATCATATATTACTTTTTCAAATTTTCCATATTCATAGTTTTGTCATTTTCATTTTCACTTAATTTATCAAATAAGCAACGTTGATTTGATACCAATTACTATTTTAGCTCATTGCTTATCAATATGTCAAATACATAACTTTATTGCTCTTTAACTTTTAGTTTTGAGTGAACAATAATAACTAATCAAAGGAATTTTCATAAGCTAACTTACCAATTAGAAATGGTGAAAAAATAACTAACAAGAGAAGTAGCTCATTCATGATCGTATTTAGTAGTAAAGTTTTTAAGGAAAATAAAACATAAAATAATGGAATAGTAAAGATTTCAGTATTGAAAGACTGATGAAGAAGGCTAAAATTGTATGGTTAAAACTAAAAAAAAATTAGTGCAATGGGATTTCTAGTATGGTCTACAAATTTTCACTTGGCGTATATGGAAATCAAATATTGAGAATGTGAAAATATTTATTTGTAAAGATATTTTATCCAACACATACAATAATGAACGATATTCATAAAAAATATCGGGTATTTTACATTAAATATGAGTGCGATATATCGGCGAATATCGGACGATATATTGGTGTTAACCCGCCTTTTGGCAAGGCCGTGGACAGGCGGATTTAACTAAATCGACTACTCGTTTGTCGAGACTGGAATACGATGGGTTTGGGTCAACTGGATGGATAGACGATCAATAACGGATGAAAAATATGATTATGAACCCGGGGTTCGGCATTTACAATGGACAAAAGTCGTGGGATACCCGAAATATGGGTTTCGACAAAAGTCGAGTTGTAGCGAGTCACCCGGAGTTTACTTCGAGTCATGCCTAGGTTTGCTACGAGTTTTCATGGAGTTTGTCTCGGGTCACGCTGAGATGTGCTTCGAGTTACTTAGGGTCGGTAGGAGTTCACGAGTGGATCGGCATAAAGTAGTGTTTCGGCATGCTGTGGGTTGGTCTTGGTGGTGTGGTTCGGTCTTGGTGGTGTGGTTCGGTCATGTTGAAGGTGGTTCGGAGTCCCGAGTGGGTCGGCAGCATGAGTGGTCCGCATTTCGAGTGGGTCGGAATTATGAGTCGGTCGGCAAGGGTCGGCCTTCACTCCTGCTTCAGGTCGGAGTTGTGAGTTTCTTCGGATCGGTCCAAGGGATTGGGTCGGAAACACATGGGGATCGGCATATTTGGTAGTTGGTTGGCATGCTGGAGAGGTATCAGAGTTGGGAGTGGCTCGGTGTTGGAGTATGGATATGGTTCGGTCAAGGTGGGTCGGCATAAGCCGTTCGGCATGTGTGGGTCGGCCAAACTTGGTTAGCTAAAGGGAGCCGACGTTTTATGGAAGGAGGATCGGCATTGACAGGTTTCGAGTTCCAGCCCTGTTTTTTTCGAGTCAAACATGAGATTGCTTCGAGTCACTCCCGGGGAAAGATTGGATCAGCATGCTCGGAGTTTAGGGTCGGTCGTAATGGTGAGTTTGGGATCGGCTATGGTACTGATGGGCCCGGACCACTCAGGAAACCCAGTAACTCAGGTTTTTGCCTATAAATACAACATGTGGGGCTTCAGAAAAGAGGATCTTCATTCTGCTTCCCTTCGTCTTCTATACTAAGGTTGCTATGCTATTGTTGTTCTAAAAACTCTAGATTTAAACTGTAATTGATTCTGACATCAATAAAAAAGAAATTTCTGGAGTGGACGTAGGCCGGAGTCAGACGAACCACTATAAATCCTCTGCTATTACTGCTTTCTTTTTAATTTTTACTGTTCTTCATATTTATACTCTCTACATACATCCTATCTATTATCTATAACTATTGGTTGGTGCCTTCAACGGCGTTTGGGTGTTAGTGACCAATTTTGGTGCTAACATTTTGGTGCTTTCACTGAGAGAGCTAGCACTCAGGGATTCAGAAGCTTGGATTTTGGATTTAAAGGCTTAGGAACTTGGATTCTGGAGACTATGGCAAAGCAATCAAACAGGAGACAGAGGACGGAAAGAAGTCAGCAAGAGGGAAGTCAGGAGGCTTCCTCTGGAGCTAATCAAACCTCCGTCTACATCACTAAGGACGAGATGCAGGTCATGATGAATTCCATGTAGGAGCAATTGATGAAAAGGCAAGAGGAAATGATGCAGACACTTTTCAGACAATTTGGACAAGCTGGAACTGCAGGAGCTCAGATCCATGGAGCTGGACCAGAAGGACTCAACCAGCAAGTAGATGGAGTGGTTCGGCAGGGGAAAGCCCCCAATCAGCAAACAACTGTCAATTTGTATGGACCTAGACTTGGGGGCACACCACTAGGTAATGCTAGACCAATCCATGGAGGGATACTATATGACATTGCACATGCCGGCGCCAACAGGAATGCAGGAGTGCGTGATGAGGAGTATGTACCGGAATTCCCTCGAGGACCTGGAGAGCAGTTAGGAAATGTAGATGTGGGGCAACCCTTGGTAGGTAATACTGGATTAGCTGACATTATCAGGCGAACTATTCACGGAGGTCTGACAAATAGAGATTTGGAGGGAGTCAACAAAAGTCTGTTTACTCGTAACATCGGGATGGCTAGGAATCCACCCGATTTCAAGCTGCCCACTTTGGAAGTATACAACGGTAAGACAGATCCCATTGACCACTTGATGAGGTACACAAGGCATCTGGAAGTGCTGGGGGCATCAGAGGAGGTTATGGCCCGATGTTTCCCCCTATACTTGATCGATTTAGCTGCTATGTGGTTTATATAGCTGGAGGATGGATCTATTGGAACATGGACAGAATTGGTGGATAGTTTTTTGAAACAGTTTCGAGTCCACATCAAAAGGCCGAAGAATATGATGACTCTGACGTCAGTTAAACAGAGGGCGGATTAATCGCTCAGGACTTTCTTAACTCGGTTTAATACAGCAGTTGCTTCGGTGGATCGGCCGGATCCATCAATGGTTCTGATGGCTGCAGTATCAGGAGTCAGGGATAATTCGGATTTCAAAGTATCGTTGATACGGGACCCACCTATGGATCTCGGGGAATTATTTCATGAAGCTGAGAGATTTCTTCGACAAGAGGATGCATGTTTAGATATGAAGTCAAAGGAAGTAAACATGGTTAAGGATGGAGGACCGCCCGATGAAAGCTCGGGTAAAGACAAGGATAAAGGGAAGAGGAAGCGCTGGGGAGAAACAAAATTCTCCACTTACACAGGATTGAATGCAACATTGGAGCGAATATTCTTGGATACTCGGGATCGCCTTCCTTATCTAAGGCCGACAAGGAGGGAACCCTCAGAACACGAAAGGGCAACGGGAAGGCACTGTCTCTTTCATGACCTGGACGGGCATGATTCTAACAGCTGTCGACATCTAAAGGATATATAGAGGAACATGTTAGGAATGGTCAGTTGCGACAATATGTCGAAACTCAAAATGCGGCGGTAGAACAGGAGCAGCCGCCACCTACCTCAAACGACGATGGCGCAAGGCCAAGGAATGGTGTTCGATTGGTCATCAACTAATCATGATGGTTTGGAATAAGTAACAAACTCCGGGCAAATGGCTGAATCACTTACTCATGTATGGGGACAGAGATAACCCTTAAGCGTGCTCTGAGATGATGATAGACCGTGACGCTCTGGTTTGTGAAATCTGTTTTTTCTTTTTGGCTTGGACACTTGCTTTTTCTGCTTTGGTTTTGGAGTTTGGTTTGAACTCCCGGTTTTGTTGGTTTTCTGGTTTGGATTTTGGTTTGGATGCTTGATTTTTGATTTGGATTTTGATTTGGACTTTTGATATGGATTTTTGGTTTTCTGGTTTGATTTAGATTTCGGATTGGATTTTGATTAGATTTTCCTCTGGTTTTTGGCTATAAGGTCGTCGAGCATGGACTATGCTCGGCAAGGGTCGGGAGAGACCAGGATTCGGCCTAGGACTTAGGCCCCATAATATCTATCGGTTACCATTTCAGGTCGTCGAGTATGGACTATGCTCGGCAAGGGTCCGGAGCGACCAGGATTCGGCTTAGGACTTAAGCCACGACATTACTTAATGTTCAGGGACACTGAACTAGGAACACCATGGCATTACTTAACACAGGTCGCCGAGTGTGGATTACGCTTGGCAAGAACCCGAAGAGGTTACAGATTTGCATATTGGCTATGAACAGCTAAGGATTTGGGCATGGACCTCGAACGGTCTCGGATTTGGATATTGACCCGGAGAGGTCGTGGATGTGGTTATTGGAGATGGATGGATTAGAACTCGGTTGTCGGGATCGGATAGATGTGGAATTGGATAAGGATTTGGTTACTAGATAAGAATCAGATATTGACTCGGAGTAGTCGTAGATTTGGATAAGGATACGACAATGGCACTTGGATAAAATGGATTGGATTATGAATCAGGAGGTATGGCTATAGATGACATATGGACTTCGGATATCAGATTTGAGGCTATTCAAAACACACCTTCCAATAGCAAGGCATGTTTTGGGGGGCAAATGTTAACCCGCCTTTTGGCAAGGCCGTGGACATGCGGATTTAACTAAATCGACTACTCGTTCGTCGAGACTAGAATACGATGGGTTTGGGTCAACTGGATGGAAAGACGATCAATCACGGATGATAAATATGATTATGAACCCAGGGTTCGGCATATACGATGGACAAAAGTCGCGGGATACCCGAAATATTGGTTTCGACAAAAGTCGAGTTGTAGCGAGTCACCCGGAGTTTACTTCGAGTCATGCCTAGGTTTGCTTCGAGTTTTCATGGAGTTTGTCTCGAGTCACACTGAGTTGTGCTTCGAGTTGCTTGGGGTCGGTAGGAGTTCACAAGTGGATCGGCATAAGGTAGTGGTTCGGCATTCTGTGGGTCGGTCTTGGTGGTGTGGTTCGGTCTTGGTGGTGTCGTTCGGTCATGTTGAAGGTGGTTCGGCATCCCGAGTGGGTCGGCATTTCGAGTGGGTCGGCAGCATGAGTGGTCGGCATTTCGAGTGGGTCGGAATTATGAGTGGGTCGGCAAGGGTCGGCCTTCACTCCTGCTTCAGATCGGAGGTGTGAGTTTCTTCGGATCGGTCCAAGGGATTGGGTCGGCAACACATGGGGATCAGCATATTTGGTAGTTGGTTGGCATGCTGGAGAGGTATCAGAGTTGGGAGTGGCTCGGTGTTTTAGTATGGATATGGTTCGGTCAAGGTGGGTCGGCATAAGTCGTTCGGCATGTGTGGGCCGGCCAAATTTAGTCAGCTAAAGGGAGCCGGTGTTTTATGGAAGGAGGATCGGCATTGACAAGTTTCGAGTTCCAGCCCAGTTTTCTTCGAGTCAAACATGAGATTGCTTCGAGTCACTCCCAGGGAAAGATTGGATCGGCATGCTCGAAGTTCAGGGTCGGTCGTAATGGTGAGTTTGGGATCGGCTATAGTACTGATGGGCCCGGACCACTCAGGAAGCCCAGTAACTTAGGTTTTTGCCTATAAATACAACATGTGGGACTTCAAAAAAGAGGATCTTCATTCTGCTTCCCTTTGTCTTCTATACTAAGGCTGTTCTGCCATTGTGGTTCTAAAAACTCTGGATTGTAACTGTAGTTGATTCAGACATCAGTAAAAAGGATATTTCTGGAGTGGACGTAGACCGGAGTCAGCCGAACCACTATAAATCCCCTGTTATTACTGCTTTCTTTTTAATTTTTAATGTTCTTCATATTTATACTCTCTACATACATTCTATTTGTTATCTATAACTGTTGGTTGGTGCTTTCAACGGCGTTTGGGTGTTAGTAACCAATTTTGGCGCTAACAATTGGTAACGATATTTTAAGTGATATTTTGAAACAATATTGGCTTAGGTGCGATATGAGATATATCGATGATATATCAACGATATTATCCAATATTAACTACGTAGCAAATACTCATACACATACACACACAAATCTTACCTCGTCTATTTATTATATTAAAAGTACTACATATAATATCCTCGGCTTGAGGAATATCAACAATTGAGGAGTATGCAAGTAATTGTTAATATATAAACGGTAGATGATAACTTTATTGTAACAACCCGCACCTTAATGGGTTCAAATTTCGACTAAATTGAAACCCAATTCCATTAGATACGGATCGTTGGTGTTGGTAACCTGTAGTAAACATAACTATATAGGAGAGCAATCTACAAATACCCACGGCAGAATAGAAAAATATAATAGAACATATATACCAACTAAGGCTTCTACCTTGGAATCAATATTGTTCATTACATATCTAGCCGCATTTATGGGGAAATGAAGTAGGCATAATAAGTTGAATTTGAACGAATAAATAAATGTCATTAGTGATTGTACAATTTGAATAATAGTGACCATTTATTATGGACAATTGACATTTATGAGACATATAACGAAGTGAGGAATATAGGAAATAAGTGTATAAAATAGGAATAGGTTTGTAGCGAATAAGTAAATTAAATACTATTAAATAAACTTAAGAGGTAGTATAAGTTTCATAGTAGGAAATGATATAGCCTCAATAATACTCTTAGGATGAACATAAATTAGTGGGCATAGCCTAATATTTAAGCTTAGGTTAATTGGTTTGGTTTAGAATTGGTTGGGATGCGAGGTTAGTAGAGTTACACAACAGAAGTCTGCCTTTCACTTAGAGGCTACCAACATTTGTATGTACGTACTACTGATGTAGGATATCTCTAACCTTAGGACCCATGGGGAATGGATACACGTTTGCGTATAGGTGTGGAATATACCAAGGGTTCGCCTTAGATTTGAAGTATTAAATGGCTCGGTACCTTTAAGGATGTCAAGGGATTTACTTTACGATGGAAGGTATTCAATGACCGTTGGGTTAACCTCCTCCATATATAAGAAGTCTTAAATAACCTATAAAGGTACCTATTAGGAAATTGGGGTCTGCTTCATTTCTACCAAGTGGTATTAAGTAACTAGGATGGGTAATTTCCTTGACTTACATTAGGATTGTCTAAATGGGTTTTCAACCATGGGAGGTCAACAGGCTATGTCAGTGTTGTTATTGGATCGGTATTAGTAGTAGTGATGGCATATAGGCTTTGACCACCAATGATCCCGAGCAGTCGTTACTAGTGTAGAATCCATATGGGATACGCAAAACCTCAAAGTTTTACTTATTGTTTGTTTGGCGGAAGCTGGCTAGTTAACCCGTATATAAGTCTTTAAGATGTATTAGTAATACGAAATTAAATTAGAAAGCCATATTGAGGGGTCGGTCTCTATAGCTAAGGCCGATTGACTAGCAATTACGTTATGGGGGACCCGCTTTGGAGTTGAGATATTAAATGTCCTTTGGGACTGCCTTCTCCATATTTAAGAAGTATTAAGTGGTCGGGGTTTCTTTTTGGGTAGTGCAATGTTTTTATATATACGGGTGTATATATATACATACTTATACCTCAGAGAAGGTTGGATATATCGTATGCATAGATGGAATTAAATGGATAAGCCATGAATAATAGACATAACACTTAAATATAAATCGACATAAATTAGTGTTATGGATAAAGTATGTAATTTTTCAGTCACTAGAACGTTGTTCTGACCCCCTCCTCATTACAGGTTACTAGTGCAAGACGGGAATGGTAGATGAAGAAGCCTTCTAATTCATGCTCGGCACTGACAAAGTGAATAAATATCCAAGGAAAATATTGATTCCAGGGTAGTAGCCTTAGTCGGTATATATGTTTTATTACATTTTTCTATTCAGCTATAGGTTTATGTAAATAGCTCTCTGATATATTTATGTTTATTACAAGTTACCAACAGCAACAATCCAAACCCTAATGGACTTGGGTTTTGATTTAGTCGAAATTCAGGCCTATTAAGGTGTAGGTTGTTACATTTATATTAAAGATTCACAATCTTTAATATATTTGAATGAGTGATATCGATTTATGAAAAATGTATTCCTTTTAAAGTACCTTCATGATTCAAGTGTCGAACACATCTCAAATCGCAGTATATGTAGTATACTATGTATATATTCCTTAAATCTAATTAGGATTTCTTATTATTCCACCTTTTATTATACATTCATATTATACAAGTTTTAATCATAATACAACTTTATAATTATATAATAGTCTTATGCATAATCATATATTAATATTATTAATTAAATCTTATATAATTAATTTTAGTCAATTAATTAACTAACATTTTAAGTAATTTATATTATTAAATTGAACGTTTTAAATTAAATATGAATATTATAACACTTATAGCTACACACATATGTCTTTTATATATGTGTGTGTGTTGTATTTTACATTAATTAACATTTAATTAATTTATTTAAATAAACAATTTTAATTAACTATTTTAATTTCGAAAAGTCTCATATATACTTACATTACCTTAAACAATTCAAGATATTGTAATATATATCATTATATATATTATATATGATTTAATTAATTAACTGTTAAATTAAATAATTTAATTTAATAATCTAATTAATGATTAATTAATTTTCAAAATTTAATTATAAGTTTTGAAAAAAAATTATAATATTTTTTTTGATAGTCAAAGTGATACTTTATTCAAGCAGAGCACTCTTTTTGATGTCTCCGGGGTTCGAACCCATGACCTCCAACACCTAAGGCTAGAGCATCATATCTTATTTTAAATTTAAATTTTGTTCTAATTTCAATTTAAAATTAGCCCAAGGTCCAAAATCAAATTGGCGTTTTTATACTAGGGGTAACTTATGGGCTTACTACACTCTTCGGGCCAGGACGATAGCCAAGTAAGGCAGAGTACTTGATTATCAAAACCCAGCCTGAACATTACTTTTCTAGATGTCCTACTAAATAGGTAAGCTTAATTAGTTGGCCCTAACATGATTAATTTAGATCACATAGTCTATTTGTCTCCAATACCAATGTTAGAGCCTGCCAGACAGAAGATGGCTAAATGGATGAATTTTAAAAAAATTCCATTTTGATCTTAGTATAACCTATGAAGCCTAAATTGATTTTAGATCTAATCTAAAATTTTGGATTAAATATTTATTTTATTTCTTTTATTTAAAACTAGTTAAAGTTTAATTATAAGTTGTATGCATGTTGAATGAGCACATCAAATGCACACATATGTGAAAGCACAATGCAACATATGGAAAGTGTACATAGTTAGTGTGAACATTATTTAGGTATTGGGATTTACACCGCAACAGACATATTTCCCCTTTATGTATGCCTTTGTCATCCAAAATAAAAAAAATTAAATGATATTTATTATATATATATATCTGTGAGTGTGTGTGTATAGTTTTCTACATAAGAATAGACTTTGTTTATATAAGATAGTTTAAAATAATTAAAATATTTTACATAAAAGTCTATTTTGTAAACCTTGAGTTAAATACATTCATATACATATACATACATACATACATACATACATACATATATATATGAGGAGCGTTCAAATACCCCAAATAGTGTAGCACTCCAATTGCCCGATACACACACACACAAAAATTAAATCAATGTTTTATACAAAACAATATAAAATTATATTCAACTAGTTTGTAATTTAAAAGACATTTCTTTAAATAATAAAATTAAAATAGCTTAAATCAAATTGTTAACTAAAAAGAGAAATCAAAAGTTTTAATGTTTTTTTTGAAAAAAAACTTATGAATTTTAAATTCATTTAATTTTTTCATGTAAACAATAAAAAATATTATTTCAAAAAACATAAAGTAAGTGCATTGAATTCTTAACCTTTATACTATAATTCTATTAATAAAATTGTTTCAAAATTATTTAAACAATAATTTTCTGAAATAAAAATGAATTAGATGACTTAGGCATATATAAATTTGTGATAATGAGATTCAGATCTAAATTAAATACATGATATGAACAAACAATCAAAAGCGCTAATGAATCCAAAATTATTATCATTGATAATATATAACAAACCGATAAAAGAACAAGGAGATGCTAAAACACATTAAGATGATGAGAATATAACTGATTCAAAGGATGAAATTAGATATCCAAATCATAATCCAAAATTTACACTATGAAAGATATATTAGAGGTGGATGATTAAAAGCATATAAACATGACGAATTTATATATAAATAAATAAAAGATTACCTTTAAGATGTAACCAAGAGAAACTCCTTGAATGATGAAATGATTTCTAGATTAATTAAATCAATCTCTATCTTGCAACAATTGAGAGATAACCACCTTTTTGAATTAATTTTGTTTGAATTTAATTTTGGAATTTCAGAACCCTAGCTACCATGAAATTTTTGGTCCTGGTTGGATGTGAGAAGAATGGAAAAATGACAGAGGAAAATGAGAATAAAGGAGGAAATAAAGATGTCATTAGAGATATGATGACTCGCCTTTCTTTAATTAAGATTTGCCTTTTCATTTCAAAAATGAAAAACTCTTTCCATATCTCAAAGCATGAACGACCATGAAGTGGGTTGTTTGGGCCTTAAATAATTCCAAAACTAAATTAGTATTAATCGTATTTTAAATTCAATCTAACTTTTCTATTGTTATCGTATATCGATACGCACATTTATAACTTTTATATACGCACTTTATTAAATACTGATGGTATTCAAATAAATTAGATAAAAATTTAATGATTAACATTTCATAACCATTGGTTAATTTAATTTATTTTGAGCCTTTTTTAATACTTGCTCTATTTAAATCGAATTTAAATATTCTATCGACATCATATATCGATATGTGCGTTTATAAATTTTATATATGCACCTTTTTGAACAAATCAAATAGAATCTAATAATTAATATTTCATAAATAGTAATTATTTAATTAATTATTCAATGATTAAAAATTAATTAAATAGCATGGTTCATTTGGAACATTATCATTTCGGTTGTGTGACTCAAAAGTGTAAATTCATTCAACGATTAATATTGAACAATTCAAATATTAATTCACACGTTACCTTAGGTAGTGATGTGACATTTTGGCTGAGTTATGGCTTACACATATTTTGGTAAAATCCAATTTTACTTATTATAAACGGTCCCTAGTAGTAACGATTATTTACATCAATTATCTTTGTCAAAACTATATCATACTACGACTTACAGAATTTGGTTTTGGTCAAACTTCCAATATCATCCACATTCAAATTTGTAAGTCCAAAAAAGTCCTTGGTTCAATAATAAATTTTATTATTAGCCTACTACTCTAGCCAAAGATTTTGACTTTGAGTTGACTACCGTTGACCGTGATACTGACCCTATATAACCGAGGAGACGAATTCTCTATTGAATAGTGTTTTAGTTCCAATGTTTCAACTCAAACCCAACTATAGTCATTCAACGGACACCATGCTATGACTTAACTATAATCAAAGTGGAGCGTTCACGTTGAAGTTCAATAGTTGTAGCTACCCGTAATTTCGAATACATCGTATTTAAATATCTGAATTATTTAAATATTTGAATCTTGGATTAAATGTATCAAAAGTGATTTTATAATCTTATTAAACCCTTTTTAATTAATAACACAAAATGGTAAACTTGGTTTTGAAATATGTTTACAAAAATAAATAGTTCACAAGAAATACTAATAATGTGGTCGAAATGTGTTTTATCGATAAATGGCTTTTTATTCATTATAAGTTGTTTAAACTTTTTAGGCATGCCTAATATATTAATATTTCATTAATTAGCAACTAAAAATATTTAGTTAACTGATTGTGATTAGTGAGGTCATGGATGATACAACCAAGGGGTAGATAGTTATGTGTAAAAAGAAATATATTGGATGGTAGAAGCATATGAGAAGGAGCATGCTTATGACCTTCCATAGGAGGTTTTGGGGGCAGGGTACCTCTTGAATAACTCTACATGAACAATTATGTAGCTCACAAATTCATTTGCCTAAGTAATGAACAAAAAACTTAGTCTTCATGCTCTCTTTCTCTTTAATTTATCATTCCAAAGCCATAGAAAATGAACTCCAATCTTCACCAAACTTTGGCCAAATGTCTAAGGCAATATAGGAGCAAGTAATAACATCTCAAAGCTTGAAGAAAAGGAGCACAAACCACTCATCTAGATCTAGTCGTGAGCAAAAAGTAAAGAAGGAAGCATGGCCAAGAGTAAATATGAAGAAAAGGTGGAGTCTTTGGCTGGTTTGGAGATGGTAGGAAGTGTTGTTGTGTTCTAGTGGCTTGTTTTTTATGTTAGCAAGGGTTTGGCTGCGTTAGCTCAACATCGAAGTGTATGTATTGTGTGTGTGTGTGTATGTTATGTGCAAATATTAATTAAAGTTAACTAATGAAGTTATAATTTTGGACCCCTCTTGCTTTGGAAGCAAATGATAACTTTATATGCAATATATTCATTTCTATTACCCTCTACAATATGTAAAGTGGCATTGAATTTGTGTTTACATTTTTGGTTTGGTTGTATATGATGTGTAAGTATGTGTGTAAATGTTTGTAGCTAAAAATTCGCTATAAGTGCACCTCGAAATCTCTTGTGTTTAACTTATTTAAAATGGTTATACGTAAATATATCTTGCTATAATATTTTTTAGTTGCGCTCTACACCTATAGTAGTGTATGGGACAGCAAGGAAAAGGTTTGGAAAATTAGAGAACCTGTAAAAAAAAGTTCGAAAGGTTAAAAGGCGAGAAAGGTCGCTATATGGACACTTTTGTTTTGGGGAATTTTAATATGATTTTGAAAGACATCCTTAGGGGTTTCCTTGCATAGTTATTAAGTAGTCTAAGTATACTACTAACTATAAAAAAAATGAAAGTTTAATACCTTTGTTTGGATGGGGAAAACTGGTCAAACTTTCATGCTCGTTTCTTAAGTATTCTCTGCCGAGTATCCTTTACAGCACTTAACAATAGCAGTTTTTGATCTACGGTAGCATTTCTATCTTTCCACGACACTATTTGGTGTTTGTGTTGTATCAAGCTATTTTTATGATTTTAAATGTGTTTAAAATAATATTTAAATTTATTATTTTTATGAGAACTTTTTAGAATAAATTAATAACACGTTTGATAGTATTTTAAAAGTGGTTTCAAGTTTAAATATATTTTTAATAAATAATTATGATTTTTTAAAGTAAAGGATTTTTTTTGTAACATTTATTTAAAATTGTTTTTCTAGTAATTTGTAAATGATTTATTTTTACATAATATTTTATATGAATATTTAAAACATATTTATAAGTATTTTAAAGTGTGTACATATATATAAGTTTGGAAAAATAAGTTAAGTATTTTTAAAGTGTTTTTACATATATAAGTTTGGAAAAATAAGTTAAGTATGTGTGTGTATAAGTATGGAAAAATGATTTAAGTATTTTTATAAAAGGACAAAAGGTGGTTTTGTTATAACATTTAGTTATAATGAATGGTTTTGAGAAGTTATTTAAATGTATATTAGCTTATTAAATAACTTTTGAACATACGTAGATCAATAAAAGAGAGAAGGAGTTTACAGTAACAATATTTTAGTAATATTTGTTTTTAACCTCTTTGATTATATTTAAAATGGAAAATCTTGTTAAGTAATTTATGAATATCCTTATATCTTTGAGATAAGTATATGAATATATTTGAAGAATAAAAAAGTAGAAATGAATACTGAAGTGGTTGTATACGTGTATATATCTTTTATAAAGGTATATTAAATATATGTACAAGTATTTACAAATAAGTATTATTTGATAGTACAAAGATTAGAAGTTGCTTGTGTGACTTAATCGTGTTTGTTGTTTACTCGTTTATGGAAAGTATTTACTCCTATACTTAGCACCAAAAGCCGACAAAGTAAACTTGTTCTATTTGTGAGAGTTAAGAATGATGCATCTAGTTAAGGCTTGGATGAAACCAGTACTCTAGCCTACCTGGCTTCACTCTTGACCGAGCGATAGCATAAGTTGAGAGTGTTAGAAATAGCGACAAGTATAGGAGACCCGATTTCCATATGCGATCATTTTATTGCTATTGAATTTGACCAGAATTTACTTAAGAAACATGAGATTGATGATACGATTATCCTCTCGATGATGCTCTACACTATATATAAACTGGTATTTCTCTTCTAGGACAAGAGATAAGGATATCCATCAGAATAAGAGGGGATACTCTACCTTATGCATTGTCTGTTTATTTCTGAAAGAACCGGAGTTAAGTTAACTGATAATGCATTTATTGGTTTTGAAGAGTCTAGTATCCGGGGAGTGTACTTATATGAAATGACTCAAAACCTGTAACCTCTTCAAAATCGATATACAAGTATATTTTAGAAGCGGTTGTGGAGAAAAATGTTATATGATCGAATTGCTTATCCTGAGGGTAACTCCAAGGGGGAGGTCGGCGTTAACATTTCGAACGATGCTATTGTGGTGTACTATCTACCTTGAGGATGATTCCAAGAGAGAAGACAATATAGCATTCGTCAGACGACTTATGCTAGAATCCATAGAGAGATTCATGAACTATTCGAGTGATGATAGCTCATGTGTGGAGATGTTGGAATCCAAGGAGAGATTTGAGATCTGTTCGAGTGATGAAGACTTATGTGATGAGATGATGAACATGACTTCACCATCGGAAATGATAGAAAACCTAGTAAGAGTATAGCCAATGGGTTTAGCTAACCCAAGGGTACATCAACTCCATATCTATAGACGCTTACGATTGATGGCGCCAGGAGTTGACGGTATTTGGTATCACGTGTTAGGGCATGGACCAGCTATGTTTTCTTTTATGGCATATCCTACCTAGAGATATACGTCGCTTCGAAAGGTAGTTTTTGACCCTTGTCAGGAGGCCCACCTCAATTTACTGGGGTAACCTCCAATAAAAATCCATATGTGAATGCAATCCTTAGTGGTTTTGACTATATACCTAATATTGTTATGCTGTGAAATGCATGCAACACAGCTATTTTCTTATTTATATTCTACACCTTAGACACTATCTATTATATCGCTTTATTTACTCATTAGATGGTTTGGTTCTTTTAAGGGGAAACCATTCTAGTGATTCGGCTGGTCTCAAAAGATACTGTTATATGTGGCTGCATGTTTCTTGAGTTTCTCACACCAGACTTATGTTTGATTTGTGGTTTTATTTTTCCTTAAATCCTCGGTAGCTCTTTCGAGTAGTTTGAGAAAGGCAGATTTTCATTGGTTATTCTTTGGAGCTCAAGGAGACGAGTTGGATGCTTTCATCTACCATAGTATTTTTATTTACACTGCACTAATAAGATGTATATATCAACATTTTGTAAGGATAGACAGTTATAACTATCTAGAATGATGATAGTATTAAGGTTAGTAACTCTGAAATATCATTGTATCTTAGAGTAACCCTTTATACTGTCTTTTTGGATATTTTACATTATCGTTCCATTGTGAGATTTGGATGTTTTGCTCTTTCTTTCTTATTCATTTTCTTTCTTCCTTTTCTTTTTACCCTAACAATCTGTCTTTCCGGCACTTGGGTGTTCAATACTGAATACCATGGATGTATTACTGTTGACATTTAGAGTCAAAAACCCAAGTCATTACAACAATATTCTCAAGCCGAGAGAACTGTGGAACATCATCACTTGAAGATTCTCTATTTGAACTAGTTATATTAACAAATAGAAAAGTCTTGAGTGAGTCACCCCATAGTTATCCAATAACTATCAATACATAACACCTTAGCCCAGCAATCATGAGTAACACAATGCCCATCATTTGTAGAGCGTCACGTACTCTAATCTTAACTGATATATCTATATCCATTCTCGATACATCTTGAATAGGAATATTTAAAATGATACGTTTATTATACTATGACAAATTGCTCATTATTACAATACATTGTAATTACTATCACAAAACATATCATTTATGGATTTTCTATTAAATATACTTAAATTAAATGATTAATTAATATAACACGTTATACCAAGTATATAATAGAAGAAAAACCTTTTTTATTTCGAACGAGATTTTATTATAGAGTTAATAATTAATAATAAATTATAGAATTGCCCCTAGGACACCCCCTTAACTCTATTGGTTCGAACAGGATTTTTCATAAGGGTTGAACTCCGTAATCAAATTCAGTAGTTGCCTTAGGGCATATCCTTGGCTCTATTAGACATGACTTTGGTTGCTTATAAATTATCTAAATTAAATCCTACTTCTAATGATTTATAACTTGCACCCTTATGCAATGATATATCATGTATGTTATGTCTCTTCATCAACATTGTATCACATTGACATCTAATGGAATGCTGAAACACATGGTAAGCTGAATGGATTTTAAGAACTGTAATAAACTAGAGGTGGAATGAATAGTGCATATCTAAATTTTAAACTTTTAACTTGAAATCTAAGTAATCACTACATAGAGTATTATAAGCAAATCACATATAAATAATAGTAAGCAATAAAAGCAAATAAAATAAAAGTTAGTAGTATAAGACATTAGAAATTTTTATATTGATTTGGATATCCAATCCAACGTCCAGCCGAGTACTCCCTGTAGAGAATTTCACTGTCACAACTGGCTACACATGTGTGCAATTCCATAGGTGATAAGATGCACCTATTATCTTGACTTTTCATGGATAAAAAAACACCTAACCTCTTGAAATTCCATGGATGGAAATAACACTTATTGTCTTCACTTTTCATGGGTAGCAATATGCACCAAATACTATAGTAGTAGAAGTAATTGCAAGATGTTGTATCTCTAATACATATTCTTGCAACATCGGTAAAATATCCTAAAGGTCTCCAATAATAAGGTATATTTGAGATCTATAAAGGGTAGGATGAAATCAGAGAGCAAATTTATAATAAGAATTCAATGGAAAACTCTTTAATCTTTTGTAGATTGCAAATCCTTGAAGAATATGATTAAAAGAGTGTGGATTTGCAATATACATAAAAAAATGAATGCTTTTAAAGATAAAAGTATTAGAGTGAAAATCAAAGAGAATAAGAGTAATAAAGGTTATAATTTTTTCCATTGTCAACCTCTATGTATAGTGGTTGAACGGATGTGACCATCGATGAAGAGATGGCGCCATAATCCCATGGTTTGACTTTAAAATAAATAACATAACTGCATATATGTCAACATATGCTGGATAGTTGTCGGCATACATTCATTTGAAGTGTCGATTCATTTCAGGAACACTTTTGGAACATAATAAAAGCATTCAAGTTTCCCAAAACTCGGTGTATCCAACTATTGATGTTTTCTTGTGAATAGATTGAGATTAGTGGACGACGAAATTCAAGTACATGTTATATAAGGACCTTAACAAGATATTTGTGACTCTGTAAATTGGCTTAACATTTTGAATAACTTTGAAATATCTTAAAGCATTTGTGTATCAATTGTCTTGAGACATATACTTTATATATCCTTGATCTATTTGATTCCCTTTTTCGTATATAGCTTTCTAGCATTCCCATAATGTATCTTAGAATTTTGTACAACTTAAAGAAAAGTTAGTAGCACCATTCATATGGTAGTTGTCATAAAAATCAATAATCAAGGTTTTAACATAAAGTTCAGACTATGGTCAATACTCTAATAACATTTGTATTTAATTGCGAAGATTGACACTTGAAGTCACTTGGTTCATTCTAATAACATTTATCAATTAACCGTACTAGTATAGCCATAGTTTTGTGACTTCATGTCAAGTTCCAGTTATAGTGATATTAACCTTTTGTGTTGAAGGAGATGAATCTTATATTGGGTAGTGTTTCACTTCATGAGTTCCAACACATACCCAACAATGGTCATAGAGTGAAGCAATATCACATGAATGACCATAATCAAAGTAAGGTCTTGACACACAAGATTCACACATTCTCAAGTTGGAGACTATTGCACATCATTATGAGATTTTCTATTTGACTTAGATATAACAATCTATAGAAAACTGTCGGTGAGTTACTTTGTAATCTTTTTAGATGACTACAAGTCACGACATATTGTTTCCAAAAATAATCGTAAGTAAATTATTGTCTGTCATATGGATAGCGATACGTACCTAGTTTGGTTGGTGCATAAATATCTCGTTCTCGACACACCATTGGCTAGGAAGTTTTAAGGATAAATATTTATGTTTATTCGTACGATCCAATACTCATGGTTATGAATTCTTTTGTAGCTGCGATCAACAAAACACTTTGCTCTTAAGATTTCTACTTCTATTTTATAATGTACTCTTAACATTATGTGTATTTACATATAACATGAAGAACCAAAATCATATTTTTATTGCAAATAAGATTTCTAATAAGAGTTTAGTTTTGTAATTGAACTACATAATTACCCATAGGAAATACCCTTAACTCTATTAGCAAAGGTCATAAGCTTTCTTATTTATCCAGACGTTGTTAATATAAAATGACATCCTGAATTTTAATCCTATTTCAGCGAAAACAAAATTTTCGAAGGAGGATTGCTAAGTGTGTTGGGTGAACTATGAGAATTTTTTATTTTTGTAGATACTAAACGGTTTTTCAAATTTTACGGAGGTATTACAAAAAAGAAAAAGGTAATTTTATGTGATTATGTGTTGAATTGTAATGTATATACAAGAGTGGAAGAATATATTTATTTGTTAGTGGCCAATCAATCAAAAATGTGGGTTATGTCGAAATATTTGTTGATAACATTTTCAACTCTATCATATTTCAACTTTTGTCTTTTGCTATTGATGTCTGCATCAAGTCTGGAAAAAGAATGAGAGTATTTTTTGTCATAACAATATCAAATATGTATTGAACCACTGTATCGTGTTTATATATTAAACTTCTTTATAAACTTTACATGCATAGAATTGATGATGTTATGGAGACAATGGTTGACACTTATGCTTTTGAATTTCAAATTATAGCCGTTGTCCTTCACTAATTATCATGTTTATGTTATGACCTTTGTCCTTCACTCGCGGATCTTGTGTCATTTGTTATAATCATCATGTTTCACATGTCATTTGCATTATCCCTGAAACATTAATTGTACTAAACATTTGTGTTGTATGTCGGAACAAGTGATTTGTACTAATTTTCTTTTTCACTAGGGCAGCGGTGCAAAAAGGTCTCATTTCTATATAACTAAAATTCTGATATTGGTTTAGGTAAAAAATAAAGTTATGACAGTTAACAGTGCGTTACAAAGGTGTTACAAAACTGTTACGATTACGTTGCAAAATTGTTACAACTACAGAACTATTACAACTATGTTGCAAAACTATTACGAATACGTTGCAAAACTGTTACAACTACAGAACTATTACAACTATAGAACTGTCACAACTATGTTGCAAAAACTGTTACGAATAGAACTGTGCAGTAAATAGATTATGCAATAGATATAAGACCGATTAGATTGTCCGAGTCCGGAATACTCTGTTTTCTTGAAACAATATTGCTCCCTCTATGGCGCTTAAGGATATCGAGCAATTGTTTTCCAAGATGAAACAGACCTGTCTATGTGATGCTGCGCAACAATGACAGAGCAATGACGAACTCAAGGGAATTTAACTAAGAACATATTTTTTTTGTGGGAGAGGAAGAAGTGTAGAAAAACTGAGTATTTTTTTCTATTTTCCTTCAGCCTATATATAGGCGCGGGGAGGTGCCTATTCGGTAATAGCGAATCAGTGGACTTAGATTGTCTTTGAACTGTAAGCCTTTTTGTGTAAGTCTAGAAAGATAACACACGATAAATGTTTCTTATCTTCTTTGGTTCTCTATTTGTGTTCGTTTTTGCCATGAACACCAGCTTGGTCTCATGAGTGCTTGGAGAAATTGGCTTTTCAATTCTTCTTGAAGCGGTGCCTTCGCACTCACATAGGTGATTCTATAAAGGGTATTTCACAATACTCCACCTGGTTCTTAATATTACCAAGTATAGACAAAATTAAAAGTATCAAAACTTATCATATTCTCCAGCGAGTAGTGCACTGACTTATCATAGGAATGGTTTGAATATTTACAGTACTATCAAGTTTATCTAAGCTTAGTTGTCCCTTTGAACCTAGACCTTGGGATCTCCAGTCAGCTAGGTGGGGTTTTCGTTTAAAGAAACTTTTTAGTTTATGGGCCTTAACCCCATTCCATCGATAAGATATTAACCTTCTCTCTAGGTAAACCTTTTGTTAGTGGATCCGCAATGTTATCATTTGATCTTACATAGTCAATTGCGATAACCCCATTGGAGAGAAGTTGTGTAACAGTTTTATGTCTACGACCAATATGTCTAGACTTGCCATTGTAAAGCTTACTATTGGCCCTTCCAATAGCTAATTGGCTATCGCAATGTATGCTTATTGGAGGTACAGGTTTTTCCAAATTCAGAATACCTTCTAAAAAACCTCGAAGCCAATCCGCTTCTTCTGTGGCTTTGTTTAAGGCAATAAATTTTGATTCCATAGTTGATCTTTCTATACAAGTTTGTTTAGAGGATCTCCAAGATATTACCCCACTGGCTAAGGTAAATACATATTCACTAGTGGATTTTATATCTGATGAACCAATTATCCAGTTTGCATCACAATACCCTTCTATTACAGATGGGTACATATCATAATGTAGTCCATGACTTTGTGCAGGTATCCTAGTATTCGAATTATAGCTTTCCAGTGATTCTTTCCTGGGTTGCTGTTATATCTGATGAGTTTACTTACAGCATATGCTGTATCAGGCCTAGTGTAGTTCATTACATACATAATGCTGCCTAGTATGCGAGAGTACTCAAGTTGGTAAATACTATCGTCGCTATTTCTAACCCAGTTTTGGTTCAAATCTACGAGTGATTTTGCTGATATTATATTGTGTTGTTTAAATTTTTTAAGTATTTTACCAATGTAGTGTGATTGGGATAACACATATCCTTGCTTGATTTTATGTATTTTTACACCAAGTATCACATCAGCGATTCCCAAATCTTTCATGTCAAATCTGACGGAGAGCGTACCTTTTGTAGATTTTATTATCTCCTTGTTGCTTCGAAATAATAGTAAATCATCTGTATATAGACATACAATGACATATCCCATATTTGTATGTTTAGAATAGACACATTTGTCACATTCATTTATATGAAATCCATTTAGTATCATATTTTCGTCAAATTTTTCATGCCATTGTTTAGGCGCTTGTTTAAGCCCATATAGTGATTTTCTTAATCTACAAACCTTACTTTCAGTTTCAGTTTTTAGGAAACCTTCAGGTTGTTTCATGTATATTTCTTCTTCTAGTTCACCATTTAAAAATGTTGTCGTTACATCCATTTGATGTATTTCTAAATCAAGTGTGGATGCAATTGCTATCAGCATTCTTATTAATGTTATTCTAGTTACCTAAGAGTATGTGTCAAAATAGCCCAGGTCTTCTTTTTATCTGAATCCTTGAACCACAAGTCGAGCTTTATACTTGTCTATTGAACCACCAGGTTTCAGTTTCTTCTTAAATATCCATTTATTATCTAAGGTCTTGCATCCTTGAGGTAAATCAACTAACTCTTATGTATGGTCCGCCATAATGGATTCGATCTCATTGTTAATGACTTCCTTCCAGTAAGGGGCATCAACGGAGGACATAGCTTGTTTGTATATTAATGGATCGTCTTTTAACATAAATGTGTAGAAGTCTGGTCCAAAGGTTTTTGAGGTCCTTGATCTTTTGCTTCTCCTTGGTTCCTTCACTGGTTGATCAGCAATGTTTTTCTGATCATTATCAGTATTTTGTTTGGTATCCTCAAGAGAATTGGAGATTTCAGTTTCCCTTGGTCTCTTTTGAGTATAATTTTCAGCACTCTGTTTTATTAAAGGGCATACATATTCGAAAAATCTAGCATTTCTCGACTCAATGATGGTATTTACGTGAATATCATCAATTTCAGATCTTTGTACCAAAAAACGATAAGCGACACTGTTTTGTGCATATCCAATGAATACACAATTAATTATTTTTGGTCCAATTTTGACTTTCTTTGGTTTAGATACCTCTACTTTCGCAAGACACCCCCACACTTTTAAGTATTTGTAGGATGGTGGTCTATTTTTCCAAAGTTCGTGGGGAGATTTAGATGTTTTCTTTCATAGTATCTTATTCAAAATATGATTTGCAGAAAGAATGGCTTCTCCCCAGAAGTTATCTGGCAAGCCAGAACTAATTAGTAAGGCATTCATCATTTATTTAAGAGTTCTATTTTTCCGTTCGGTTATACCGTTGGATTGAGGTGAATACGGGCTGTAGTTTGGTGTATAATACCATGCTCGGCGTAGAATTCCTCAAAGGGAAATTCATATTCATCTCCTCTATCACTTCTTAAAGCTTTTATTTTCTTGTTGAGTTGATTTTCAATATCTGCTTTATACTGTTTAAACATGTCGAATGCCTCGTCCTTGCTTCTAAGGAGATACACATAACAGTATCTTGTACAATCATCAATGAAGGTAATGAAATACATTTTTCCACCTCTAGTTTGACCCATTTTTAAGTCACATACATCTGTATGTATTAGGTCTAGAGTTCAGTTTCTCGTTCAACATGGTGAAACGAGATTCTTGTCAATTTTGCTTCTGCACAAACTTGACATTTACAGTTGGAATCTATTTTGCATTTTGGTATAAAGTCTAGATTAATCAATTTTCGCAAGGTATCAAAATTGACATGGCCTAATCTAGAATGTCATATGTTAGAAGAGTCAACAATATAAGCAGAAGATTCAATTTTATTCATATCATTGTTTGGTACAATAGTGATTACATTTGCTTTAAATAAACCATCACAAACATATCATCTTCCTACATACACTTCATTCTTTGACAACACAAACTTATCAGACACAAAGGTGAGTTTGAAGCCATGCTTGCTAAGCAGCGATCCGGAAATTAGGTTCTTGTGGATCTCTGGAATATGAAGAACATCTGTCAAAGTTAGTTCTTTTCGAGAAGTCATTTTCAGTACAATCTTTCCCTTGCCTTCGACTTTTGATGCAGATGAATTACCCATAAAAAATTGTTCGTCCTTAGTAGCAGTTTTGTAGGTTGTAAACATCCACTTATTTGCACATATGTGTCGCGTGGCTCATGTGTCTACAAATAATTCCTTCGAGTTACCAACAAGGTTGCATTCGGACACTACTGCATATAAGTCCATATCAGACGCGCCTTCTGAAATGTCAGCCATGTTTGCTTCTAATTTTTTTTCTTGGGTGCGTGACATTCGGCGGCTTTTTGTCCTTTCTTTCCACAATTATAGCATGAAACCTGAAATTTCTTTGATTTCTTAGGAGCATGCTCATGTTTTCTTTTGTTGTGTTTCTCTGACTCGGCTACATTTGCCTTGGCAATCATGGTATGCGAAGTCTTCTTCTCAGATTTCCTGTTATCTTCCTCAATCCTCAATCGAACTACAAGTTCCTCCATTGTCATCTTCTTGCGCTTGTACTTAAGGTAATTTTTGAAATCTTTCCATGATGGAGGAAGCTTTTCAATTGCAACGGCCGCCTGAAAGGATTCGCTTAGAGTCATTCCTTCGTCGTGCAGTTGGCGGATGATGACTTGTAACTCTTGAATCTGGTTGATAAAGGTCTTCGCATCAATCATTTTGAAGTTAAGAAATTTTCCTGCTATGAATTTCTTCATGCCCACATCTTAGGTTTTGTATTTTTTTCTCCAATGTCGTCCAGAGTTCTTTGGAAGTTCGAGCAGTACAGTATACATTGTATAGGCTGTTGTCGAGTCCATTTAATATGTAGTTCTTGCATATGAAGTCGGAATTCTTCCGGACATTCAAGGCTTCAACTTTTGTTGCATCGGATTTCAATTCTTCAACTATGGGAGCATCTTCTATAAGAAACTTTGCAAGGCCCAAAGTCGTCAAATAGAACAGCACCTTTTTGCTGTCAGCGTTTGAAGTCCGTCTCTGTGAACTTTTCCGACATTTCTTCATGAGGCAGCGCCATCGTTGGAACCATAGTTCCAGACTGAGTAGTAATCATAGTATGTGTTGAAAAACTGTTACAAATACGTTGCAAAATTGTTACAACTACAGAACTGTTACAACTATGTTACAAAAACTGTTACGAATAGAACTGCGCAACAATCACAGAGCATTCAATGTCTCTCTTTGTCTCATAGCAACTATAATAGTGTCAACATTTTAGTATATAAACACAAAATGTGTATTTTATTCTAGAATGTGGGAATATCAATTTCCCAAAGCATTCAATGCCTCACATTTTCCGATATATTATTCATTCATTTCCAACAATGATTTTTTTTGAAACTGGGTACTCATATTTACAAAGTAGGTGGCACACAAGTCCGCAAGAATCATGGTAACGCACAGTTTAATATGCCAGAGGCAGAGATCGAACTGCCGACCTTTTCGTCAACAGACTGACGTTTTTACCACTGTGCCAAGGCCTCATACTTCCAACAATGACTTGCTAAAAAAACTGATCATTTATAACCTAAATGTGTTCTCTCAACCAAGCCCGTAGTACTAGAAAAAGGTTTAAAGTATAACCTAAAAAAGTACTCAACTCGACTACAAAGCCAAAATAAACTTACAATTAAAACAAAGCAGCATGAGAACCACGGACAACACAGGATAGAAATCATACGTAGCCAACTACCCTACAATGGCAATGCCAATACCATCTCAAACCACTTCCAACGTATACATGTAAAAATACATGCATGCATTTGTCTTATATACGCGACGTGCATAGATTTATGAAATATGACTCCAATTTTTTTAGAACTAAACATCTTTTCATTACTAAACATTGATACATCCATTCATACTATGATATCCCATTTGTTTAAAATAAATATTCCAAAATTTACAATCAATTTAGTCACCAGAAACCCTTCGATGGAAATAGAGGTGTCAAACTCCTAAAACCTGCTGATCTTGCCATGGCATTCTCCTACTGCTAACATGGTTAGCACTGCTACCAACATTTTGATACACAGGTTGCCCAAAACCGTACGTAGCCTCCTCTTTAAAATTAGGTACATGCCCCCTCTCTAGTGTTTTTGCCTTCTGCACTTAGCAATGAATGAATTTCAGAAATGATACTTGCATAATATTTATAGGTCTATCAAATTTTTGACTTAAAAGATATAGTAAGTTACCGGTATGGAAATCTTATTTAAATCGAATAACGCAGTGGCTCTTGGAATTTCAGCATTTTTTGATCTCTGGTTTGCATCCATATGAGAAACGTTTATTGCTTCCATGGTTTGTGGTTGAGCTGATAAAGATGTCTTCATAGGCATCTTCAGTGAAGCTGCCTTTTGTTGAGACCGTTTTTTCATGAATGACTTGTATTTCTTCCTTAAAAACCTAATATAGTAGTAAAACCTCATAAATTTAACCAAATCTAATGAACCTTAGATATCTTTAGTTCC
Source organism: Allium fistulosum (assembly GCA_030737815.1). Lineage (NCBI taxonomy): Eukaryota > Viridiplantae > Streptophyta > Magnoliopsida > Asparagales > Amaryllidaceae > Allium > Allium fistulosum. Next base: position 944,148,245 of record CM060908.1, read on the forward strand.
AAAAAATGATTTAAACTTTTAACATACTAACTCTGTTATCAACATATACTATTGTCTAACTAAACTCCAAAATTTGAAGTTAATGTACATACAATCGAAACAAAAAAAATAAAAAACACAAAAAAAGTGTGATTATGGCCTATAGCAGCCAATTTCATAAGAATTGAAGTGATCCTATCGTAGAGATATTCGACAAGAATATAGGTAACCAAGAAATATTAGGTCACAATCAAATACAACATGGAGTTTATTATTAATTTGCAGAGATTATAAGAACTAAGAAGTTTACAGAATCAGTTTACTGGAGTATTATAGGAAATATGTTTGTAATACTTACTTGACTTCAGCCTTTAGCTTTAATTTCCTTTGCATTGTTTGCTGCAATTTCATCTTCTTTCCATCAGTTTCCTATAATTCAATTTTTATCTCATCGTTAGCCTATAATGAAGGATGATCCAAACAAAGATGTAAACTAATATCCAGATGATTTGGTTTCTTATGTTTCCTCATTTGCTCCGATCTTGATTTCTTATATTTCCTCATTTGCTCCGAACTTGGTTTTAAATTGATCCACTCTTATATTTAGTGTGGTTTTATACATTGCACTTCTCATGCGCATAGATTCATTTTATATGATCCATAACATGCTAATGCTATAATGTTAGGAAGACGATTTTGTCCAAATGAAAATTTAAGGCAGCGGTTTAAATTAAATTTTGTGTTTTCGATACTTTGAAATGCTTCGAAGATGAGAGCAGGTTGAAAATGTTCGATTTCGAAAATGGTTTTAATATATTAAATTGAAAACGACTTTTTCTTGTTTTCCATCTTTTGAAAAATATCAAAAGCTATCGTCACACCTTCCTTCTCTTCTTTATTGGAATGATTAGGAATTTCCAATTTATTCATCGCTTCCCCGTCATTTGACATACATGTTGAAAACGCAAAACACAAAATTGGTTCTCAAACCAAACACTATCTTATTTTTTAATGGGGTGAAAGACAACTTGAGGTGATAATAGATCCAACCTTTGTTTAATAGCACACAAGGATATTTTGGTCCTGAATTTTTATAAAAAAAATTAGATGGCGTAGGGTAAAGTATTTTCTGGTTTATGAATAAAATTAACCTCCATCATTATAAAGATCGGACATGAAAACCCCAATTTTGAGTAATCTTAACCAGCCATCAAACCTATAACATAGTTCACCAAGTAAAATGATATAACAAGATACGAAATTAATCCAGACCCAGACAATAAAACAATCATTAAATCCTTAAATTGATAAAAGAACATCAATCGCTCATCGTTTACGACAAAGAAAAACGAATTTTGCATCATACATCCACCAAAAATCCAATCAAAAACATAGATACGTAGGAAGATCTCACCTTTATCAACTCTTTATAATCCTGCAATAGACTCTGATGCTTGAAGATCATCCTAGCGTCGTCGCCAATCGGAAACGAAGAAGACGATGGCGGTAATGATTCCATTACACCCTTTCTCAATTTCTTCATCATGTTAACAATCAAAAAGGGAACCCAGAAAAACAAATATTTAGCAAGTTGACAAGTTTTTCACAAAGGAAAGAAATACAGATGAGAAAGCAAAAGAAATAAAAGGTACCTTCCCCTTCTTTCTCTCTGTTGGTAGAAGGTGGAGGCAAAACTTGCAAAGAGACCCCCATAATTAATTACTTTCTGTTTGATGGAGGTGCTGTAGATTTATTGCGTGCAGAGGATTGGAAATGAGAGAGGGGCCATTTTGGGAGGTCAGCATTTCCCAGGTTAAAAAAGTAACAGGAGCTCTGTGCGTTGCTATACATTGATTTTTCAGTTTTTTATTCTTTGGTTGGGATGGAGAGGATGTTTCTGGTCTTGTTCAATGATGAGACATCGAAACTTTTCCAATCAACTCCACATTTTTTGCCCTTATTTATTACCATCAATTTTTTATGTTATTTTACTTGTTACTTTTGGTGAATTTGTACTGTTTATTTTAGATATTGATCAAAGTATCGATAGAATTTAGATTGACGAGGGAACCTAACTGGTCGCTGTTGAAATAAAATGATACAGCGACAAAAATTACAAGAGGATTTAGGTCGAAAAGCTTAGGCATGTAAACGGTCGGATACAGATTTGAATAGTGCTCTATCCGTATCCGAAATCATTTCGAAAATCGAATATTTGTATTCACAAGTACGGACAGAAATAGGATATTTATCGAATATTTTTTGACCAGTTCACAATCAATAAATCGAAACAAACAAACATAAAATTTTGATTTGCTATAAATTTAAACAAATAAATATAAAATTTTGATTTATTATAAATCTATTTCAATACTAAAAATAAAAAATACGCTAAGAAAAATAATTTTAAGCAATAAATATTGATTTTTATTTACATATTAATTTTTTTATCAAGATAAAATAGTAAAGACAATCATTTTATGTACTAAAATACATAAAAAAAATAACTACAATCTTGATAAAAAAACGGACGGATAATTATTGGATACGGATATGGATATATCCACATACGTATCCGTTTTTTAAATATCGAATAATTTTTAGTATTTCTGATATGAATATGATGGATTTTGGATTTTTCGGGTACTTATTGACGGCTTTATAAAAGATGCTAAGATTCGAATACATATGAAATTTCCTTTTCTTCTTTGCTTCTTTATTCTGCTTAATTTTTATTTTCTTTGTTATTTTCTCTTGTTAAATTCTTTGTTAATCATCTCATATTCTTTTACATCTCACCCTCTTTAAAATGTCAAACCATCTCTATGTGTGTATGTTTGTAGGTCCTCAAGGATATTAAAGCTTACATCAGAGTCGACATTAGGCAAAACCCTAATTCATGTGCTTATATTAGAAAATATTATGTATGGACATAGTCTCACTTCTCCAAACTCATATTCCAAGTACTCCACTTTAAATTTTGTTGAAATAAAATTGTCTCATGTGACCATTCTCAAGATATCATGACTCTCTCGCAGGAAAACTTGACATAGTCTCATAAACTCAAATCAATTAGAAAACATGCCTAAGATGGGGACATGCACCTGGGTCAAAACCACATTTTGCTCCAAGTCATGGATTGAAAGATACGAGGGTACGAATATATGTTCTCCACCTAACTAATTTGGGCTCACCGTGGGTAGCTATCAACTACTCTACTTAGACGGAATATCAGGAGGCATTGGAATGTTACACTCAAAAATGCAAACTATCAACACAAGCCACATTTAATTACGACTTAGTATGGAGAAGACATTACCTCAACGACAACGTTTTAACCTTATTCTCCTATTAAGGAAATAGCTAGGTGTGGCACTTAAAACTTGGTAAAGAAAAGCGCCAAAGCAATGCACGTGAGAGGCAAAACAAAGCACAAAGTTGCAAATACTTTGAGAGGAACCCTGGTCTACAAGAACCGATCAAATGGTTTTGATCACGGTGTCTGGTCAGCACCGAACCAAGGAAATGGTTCGGGCCATCTGGTCGACACCAAACCATGGAAATTGTTTGGGAAAATGATTCCTATCGGATCGTTTATGCGGCCTTGTAGGAGTTTGGTTGACACTAATCAGGGGTACTGACCAAAATTGTTTGCTACCAAAAATCAAGTCTAGCTGGACTTGCTCTTCATCTTGTACTGCCGAGGGCTTAAATCTGGATGGCTTCTCACCTCCATACAGTAACCTCAAAGCTTCATAGCCTTAGGAATACGCCTATAAATACCCTTTAGCATCACCATTTAGGGGGAGAATACGAAAACAACCATACTTGTCGACAATCAAGGAAAAACTTCTAGACCATTTTTGGATAACAAAGAACCTTCTAAAAGCACGGCCCGATCAGGTCTTCCATCTAGCAACGAGCATCAAACATCAAATTTATCTCTGATTGGATTTAGTCAAAGCTTCTATTAAGTTAGTGAATTGACTATTTGCAGTTGACTATAACCGATTCAGAGAGATCTACCCAGCTTTGTAACAATTGTAAATAAGAGAAACCCTTATAAATAATATAAAGTGGATGCAGTCCAAACATTGATGAACCACTATAAAAATTCGGTATGTCGTTTACATTTTTTGCATAGTTTCTGATTTTTAGTTTTTTATTTATGATTTATGATATGGAATTAAAGTAAACAACTTTATATATTCCGCGAACAGAGATTCAACCTCCTAAAATTAGTTCCAATGTCACATTAAGGATACAGATCTCTATGGATCTTTATTTCTATATGTATGGTCATTTTTGGCATAGAAAGACTTAGATATTGATAAACTTTTAAACATTGCAGTGCATGACAAATTGGTGAAGCAACCCATTGTTTTAAGATTTATTCAAGTTTTCAAGGGAGACATAAATCGGTATTAAAGGCTATCGATGCAGCGTTTATGGATCAAGGTTCAATCTTAGAAATTAACCATGAATAAGCAAGCAAGATTTCAAATAATTATTCACCTGTTGCTATTGAGCATGCTTAATTTGCTAAATAATTTGGTTATATTATTCATCCGCTTCTTGCCAATATTTTATCGTTTCTTATGAACGACCTCTATCGTAATGCAACATAAGTGGAGCTAGGTTTTTTTATATGCATTTGTCAACTGATGTGAGTTACATATAGGATTTTGGTAGTTCCGCAAATTTAATGCATTATTTTGTAAGGAAGAAAAACTAATAGAGATGAATAAGGTGTCTGTTGAAACGATGGAAAGAGGGTTCAAATCAAATGGGTTTCACTTTTCTCTTATATGATTTGAAATTCGGTGGACATGGTGAAAAGATTAAATTTTCTATCTATGTAGGATTCAGATATAGAGTTAACGGGAGTAAAATAGTACGATGCTCTATCGTAAGGTTCTCCATAAACAAAAAATAAATGTTATTGAAGAGATATGTCTATTTATGGTTTGAGTGTTGTTAATTTTTATTTCTCATAACTAATAAGAGTTCTTTGTGTTATTCAAAATATTGCAAAGTACACACAAAGTCAATAGGGAGAAAGTTTCCTAAAAGTTCTTAGAAGCACTAAACTTTTTTCTAATTATAATCCATGTAGAAGTTTCATCAAAGACTGTGGTGTTTTAGTTCAACATGAGACGATATTACAGAAATATACTTACTAAACCATTATCATGCCTTATGGACCAAATCACAATGAAAAAACAAGCCAGATCGAAATGCTTTCTGATTGTCGTTACACCCTAAAATTTAAAGTCTAAACATGAACTAGAGCTATCATGAGCCAAAGAACAAGTTCCATCGAAATTTGAAGAACAAAGTTGTCGTTAGACAAAGGACCTATCGCAAGCTTGAAGCTATTGTAAGGCAAAACAAAGATGTCATGAGACAAAGAACAGAAGCCATCGAAGTTCAAGAGGTATCGTAGGACAATAATAAAGAGGTTATCGGGTAACATAAGTTATTATGAGTATTGAGCTATTGAAAAGCAAGATAAATCTATCTGATTCAAAATAAAAAGCTATTGTACGACAAAGGAAAAGCAAAGAAACCTATCGTGGGTCAAAAGTTATCGTGACTCAAAAGCCATAGTAAAGCAAGGGAAGCTATTATAGGTCAAAAGCTACCATAAGACAAGAATAAAACTATCGTGAGGAAAAGAGCAAAGCTATCATGAGACAAGAGTAAATCTATTGTAAATTTACGGCTGTCAAAAGTAATGGCAGAGCTATCATAGAGAAAGAGCTATCGTGAGGCTAAGCTAACATAAGTCAAGATAGAACCATCGTAGGGAAAATGATCTATCGTAATTCTAAGGCTATTCTAAGTTAAGGCAAGGTTATTGTAAAGAAAAGTGTCAACCATTAGTCTACAATTATTGTGAAGCAAAAAGAAGACTATCGATGATCAAAATTAAAGAGATATTGTAAGACATGCACAAAGCTATCGAAAATCTAAATAAAAGCTATCATGAGTCATGGATAAAGCTATTAAGTGACAAGAAAAGAGCTATCATGGAATACGAATAGATCTATCATCTATCAAAGAATGATGCTATCATGCATCTAAAGATACTTACAAAGATACTCAGGTTGGCCATGTGACAACTTCCGATTGGTGTAGCCATGCCACAGCACACATTGGCCCAAGAAAAGCATAGTAAACCATGCCACATGTCATTTTGACAATGTGCCATGTCAGCGGTATCTCAGCCATCCGAATTCAATAGTCACCATGTGTCAAAGATCTAAGGGTGTAATTTTTCTATAAATAGGCATGTACCCCAACTAAGAAATGATGAATTTTGAATTTCTCTTCTTCCTTAATTTTCATTTGTACTAAAAGAATTTATAAAAGAGTTGAATTGGGGATTAAACACTTTTTGGTCAGCGTTGACTAAATATTCCATCAGCGAGACAGAATGACTAATCAACCTTGGAAGTTGTGAGAGAGTGGAGTTTTAATGATGTTGTTAGCTTCGCAGTATATGATCGTGAGTCAATGATGGAATGTTAGTCATAAAGAGGCATGAATTTTAGAGTGGTTTGGCCAAAATGAATGCCTATGTCCACTATATATATTATCCTTGCTATATATATATTATTACAATGAAGATGATGGAGAATGCTTGAAGATGATAAGAGTATAGTGGGAAGTATTGTCCTTCTAAGTTTTCTGAATCCGATCCCTTGCCTGGTGAAATGCTTCAGGTATTTATATGAGCAAGCCTCCTTTAATCTATGGCTGAGATTGCCTGAGGGTACTCCACGGTTCATACGGCAAATCAGATCGTGGGATGGTTCGGACCGTGGGATGGTTGCCAGTTGGAGGGTTGGTGGTGATACATGCATATAGGATGACAAACTGCCTTTCTGTACTCTGGTTGCTTCTTTTGCAGGATGTCAAGTGGTGTAACTTAGAGTTTGTTGCTACTTTTCATATTGGATGGGAGTAGTTGGTGGCAAGGCGGTTGTATTAGCGCTTTTCCAAGAGGCAAGACTTTAGAAGGTATGCTTTTCTCTGCTGGTCTGACTGCTCTATCTCCTTAGAGCCACTTCGGCTGGTTTTCTGTCCTTATGTGAGAGGAACCCAGGCCTATAAATCGGCTGGCCCTTGGGTCGGTCGATTCCCAAAGAAGCCCGGATTAGCTTGGCTGATGCGTTTATCTCCCAACGGGCGACTACCATGCCTTATTAAACTTTTGCGAAAATTTTGAGCAACATTTTGCCTCCCAAACCTGCCCTCGCAGGTGGGGGTGGGCTTGCAGATATGAAATGACATGATTTGAGGAATGTCCGCAGTGTAATTAATGTTGCTATCACGTGTCTTTCTATGGATGTCTTTGGCAGTCCATTTTTCTTGTAACTTCTGAGCCAAAGGATCTGAATCGACCCTAACGTCACATCTCTTTACACGGTTCATATTTGGTTGTCTTTCCGAGATGAAGGTCACGATTTGGCTAGTGAGGGTCTATAAATAGACGTAGCTACCTCTTCTTCTCCATTTACCATTTCCCTATTTCTTCTGCTATTACTGTAAATCTTTTTCAAAATTCTCCATTAATAGGTACGTCCCTCTCTCCATTATCATTTTTCATTGTCATCGGGTCGTCAATGGCTCATTATCCACCGTGGGGTGCCCCTTGGCGGTGTCCCTTCCGGCGGTTTTCTTCTCTTTTTGATGGTACCCCTCCTCAGTTGACTATGCGTTGAGGCTGGTTAGTCCCCGAGGTGAGGCATCCATCGTGCTTGCTTTCTAACGTTTGTTGTGATCTTGTCACAGGATGGCTGCTTCATATAGTGCTTCGAGTTTCGCTCTTGTGGTTCCTTTTGACTTTGTGGGTGGACCAGACAACATGGTCAGAGAGTTGAACCTATTTGGTTGTACGCCTGGCTTGATCCAATTTTTGAAAGCCCATGAATGAGCTGACACTGCCCCCACCAAACTACTACACATTCTCCTTGAGTTACTTGACAGTCGGAGTGGCCTTACCCCTGCATCCAACCATCATGTCCCTTTTGAACGGACTCAGCCTCGCTCTGGGCCTACTTACTCCAAACAACTATCGTTATCTAGTGGTCCTTTGCGTAGCGTGCCATCGCTTAGAGTTAGGGACACCTTCCATGGGCCTTGTCGCCTGCCTCTTTAATATTAACAAAGAGCCTGGTCATCAACCTGGGACCTACTACCACATCCAGATAAAGAAGAAGAGAAAAGTCGTCTTTACTAGGGTTTCAGAGAAATGTGTCTTCGGTTGGAAATCTCAGTATTTTTTGTCCTACGGGCTATGAATGAGGGGTTGTGTTTCCAGCCGTTTTGACCTTTCGATGAGACTGTCTTTATGCAACGACCCGTATTTTACGGATCGAAACATCGTAAAATAATTAACAATTGGTTGCATTGTTGATAAGTCGTTCAGAATTATTCTAAGTCCTAAGTCGGTTTGGACGAGTTAAGAGATAAAAGTCTGGGTCGAGTTGCCGACTTAAGGTTTTGACCGAGTTAAGAAATAGGTCGTATTGTCTTAAGTCGTATGGCGGTTTAGGTCGTGGGTTAGTTAGAGCGACCTATAGAATTATGCGACCTAAGTTTTGGTTAAGTGTTAGGTCGGCTGGAAGAGTTAGCGACCTAGTGATTCCGGGTTAGCGACTTAGTGATTAGGTTGTTAGGTCGGTTGGGACGACCTATAGGAGTTAGCGACCTATAGGAGTTAGCGACCTATAGGGTTGAGCGACTTAAGGACTTAAGGATAGGCAGCGACTTAAGAAGGTTAGCGAGTTAGTGTAGTTAGGTCGGCAACGACCTAAGTAGTTGTGAGCGACTTAGTAGTTGTTAAGTCGCGAGCGACTTAAGAGTTGATCTGTTTTAAGTCGTAGACGACTTAAGAATTTACCCCGGTTAAGTCGTAGCCTATGTGTTAAGTCGTAGACGACCTAGGGGTTGAGTCGTAACCCAGTTGTTTGTTAAGTCGTAGAAGCATAGCTGTTATGTCGTGTCTTTGTTAGGTCGCGAGCGCTGCTAAGCTATAAGTCGTAGGCAGGTGATTCTGTTAGGTCGAATAGGCGCGCGCACGTGTTAAGTTGAAGGAGAGTTAGGTCGTAAGTCGGAGGGGTCTTAGGTCGTAAGTCGGAGACGACTTAGGAGATAGCCGAGTTACGACTTAGTGGGTTTTCAGCTATAAATAGGAGGGGTTTTTCTCACTTTTTGGGATTCGGATTTCGAAGCGACGAAGTGCTGCCATTTTGAGAGCTCGACTTCTACACTTCTTCACTTCTTTTCTCCACTCTAATCTAGTGCTTCCATCCATCCAAGTTGAAGATCAAGTTGAAGATTCAAGAGCTTAGATTTAAGATCTACATCCATTGAAGTGAGATTTCATCGTTTGAAGCGAATTCGTGATAGATCAAGCTTGATCCTTTGCTGTCCAGATCTGAAGCGTGTTGATTTGGGTTTGTTTTGGTGATTTGGTGAGTGGTGATTATCTCTCACACGGATCCAAAGGAGTATATCGGATTGTTGACTCGATTTGGTGTTAAAATAGTGATTTCCATGCATTTTCTTCATCCTAAGTGTAGATCCATGTAGATCCATTGTTCATAATGATTTGACAACCATTTTACTAAGTGTTAACCTATGCAAGTTCATTCATCAAGATTGTAGAGATATCTCTTATGATTTCATGCATGTTAGACTTTCAACTCTTTAATTACGAAAATGCCATTATTGTTATAATTATCTACTTAGATCATATTTGAATGCTTGATTGCTAGGATTAATGTTTGGTTTGATTGATTGTTATGAATTAGATGATTGATGGTTTGATTTAGACCGAAGATGATTCAAAAGCTAGGAGAAAGGCTCTTGAATTGGGTAAGCTGCTCGTGGCATATGTAGCGGGATGATGAAGCTCTTATGCGTAGATTTGATGATGTGATGTTGAGATGAGGCTTTGCGAGGATGTGATGAAGCGAGGCAATCATGTGATGAAGATTTGGTCTAATCCAGACGGGATCATTCCAAGCATGTTGATAACTCGGTGATATGATTCGAGTTGAGGATAATGAATGGATATGAGAATAGTCGTCGAGGAGGATGACTAGGAGGCTTGGATAGCATCGTTGTTGAAGGTTCTAGCATGCTCTAAGCAAGAGTACGTTTGGGCAGATTCGATAGTGCCAACGGCCAACTGTTGATGGTCGAGTACTCTGGGCAGATTCGATAGTCCTAGGCACGGGCTGCGACGACGTGCGGGAGTTATGTCTAGAACCGGGGTTTCCATTAGCCCTTGACGAACGGCTGAAAGAATGTGCCGGTCATTCAATTAACAGTGATATCGAAGCAATGATAACAGTGATAGCCAGAGTCATGGATGTTTGGTTGTATCGTCATTCGGACTCAAGAGCGGTATTTTCTGGGTGCTTATCTGATTTAGGCCTTGGTACTTGGAAAACATCGCCCTTGACTCGAATGATTATTACTTTAATTTAAATTGTATGCTCTGCTATGTTGCTTCTGCTTAGTGTGTGTCTGGGGGCTATCACTGTAGAAAGAGGTGGAGTGGGAGGGTTGTATTCCTATTCCTTTTCCTTTATGCTCTTTTGGTATGTTGTTAGTTAATTTACTGCTCACTAAGACTGTTGTCTGACTCAAGGCTTTATGTTTTAATTCTTATTGCCTTGGGCTGTTCGTCCATTTTTGGGACGGGCAGACTAGGTAGCAGGTGACAGGTGCTGTTCTCTTCTCACGATGCTGATATCGAAGACGAGCTGGAGGGTTGCATATTATCTTCTTATTATATGTACTGGATGTTCCGCTGTTTTGTATTCTCTGAGTGTTATGTAGTGAGGCTTGATGTATTGGCTATTTGGATGCTTGTATTCAACTATTATGGAGTTTTATATGATGTCATTTTGTTCTGTAAAGCTTCACTATACATATGTTCTATTGTATTTTGTCCATGCGCTGTGAGTAATACGATAGATTCTGTTGTTTTTAATTTACCCTGACAATCGTCCATGGTCGCCTGGCACACTTTACAGCGCACTATCTCTAGATTCGGTGCAGGGGTCATGGGCGGTCGTCACACTTTATAATTTTTATCCCCCGTCTCTTTCTTTTTCCTTTTTGACGTTCTTACAATTTGCCCATTACAGGGTCCCCAACGTTGAGTCAGGCCAAGGCGACGTTAGTGGAGAGGGAAGTGTCGGGCCTTTGAGGGCCCGATGATACACTCTAAGATTTGGACAACTTAGTGACTGACAAGATGCTCTGAAAAGTCAGGCTACTAACGGAGGGTCAGTCCATTCGTTCCTCCACAAAAATAGAGAAAGGTACAAAAACCGACCGAAAGAGAAAGAAGAAGGAGACGGTTTCGAAGAAGCCCGTAGGTAGTCGCTTTGTTTTATCTCCTTTATACGAATCAACACTTTTGCTTAGGACCAGCCAGAGGTGCATTAGTACGGACAATTATGCTAGCCCAAGGGATGCCGTGGGCTGGCCCATAGTTGATGCGAACGCCCTATCTGATGTGCTATCGGAATGGCAGGAGTGTGATCCAGTGAAATACGATGGAACTTCTAGCCAGCCTCTACCCCCGACCCTTAGAGAAAGTGTGTCTTGGTCTTCCTTAGGTGACGGTCCTACTGAAAATAGGGGTTGTGACGTTGGCCCGTCGGGCGTAGGAAGAGCAGGATCTATAAACTCTGGAGGGGATGATTCTGAACCTTGTGCACCTCTAGTTAGGAACGAGAACCGGGTGCTTCGCCTAGTAGTTAATCATTTTTACCTATACTACGGTTGGTTCCTTGTTTTCTAACTTGTTATGTTTCCTTATTTTAGTGGGCCAAATCAATTTTGAGGAGCTGGATGACGTGAACGATCCCCACGTAGATCCTCTAAGGCAAGATTCCAAGGGAAAAGCCTTGATAGTCTCTCCTTTGCCACCTTCCAAGGTGGAGGCCGATGTATCTTGCTCCGTGATTCATGTTGATGAAGAGTCCAATGCTGAGGAGTGCCCAGGTACCAAATGGGTGAGGACCGAAGTTGGAGAGGAGGAGGGACCGATGGGGGGTGTAGGAGGAGATAAGCCCGCGGTGGATGAAATGGGGGTGGCTCGTGGCATAGCTTATGAAGACAATGTTGATGTTTTCATGTACCGTGGGCCTAATGTAGAGGATGAAAAGAAAGTTGGGACGATTTCCATGCGAATCAGTCCAAGATATGACATGCAGGGCTTGGACAAACTCCTGCGAACCTTCCAAGTGGCTGCTACTCATTCTTCAAGGATTTTCCACCGGCCATGCTCTAGATGGCCAGGTCACGAATTACAGGCTATTATTGATAACTTGTGCAAGGAACTGGCTGTGGTAAGACTTGTTTATCTTCTCATTTTTCTTCTATCTCCTCTTGCCAATAACTCAAACTACCTTCTTTTCAGGCGGGCGCGTGCGAGATGCGGGTTCACGATGAGCTTGTTAGCTGCGGGCAAGACCTACTAGGGGCAAGCCGTAGAAGAAGTAGGGGAGTCTTCTCATGGTGGTCCTTAGTGGATGGTGAGGACTGCAAATGAACTGGGGAAGGTATGACAAGTTGACTCCCCTAAGGGATGAGTTGGAGGAGAATAGGGCCCGTGCATTGGATGAGATGGTGGAGTTGGAAGCAATCAGAGCCAGTTAGTTGGGTGAAGATGACATAGCTGCCCAATTGAAGGAAGAGTTAAGAACTATGAGGGGGGAGGTTGAAGCGGCCCGGGTGGCAGTTGAGTTGGCCGTTAACGAGCGTGAGGTGGTAATTACAGCCAAAGATGTGGCTGAGAAGGACCATGAGTCAGAGATTGCGCTTCGAGCAGATGCAGTTCGGGCCAGGGAGTTAGCTGAGAAAGAAGTGGCAGATGCCAACCAACGTAGGGCCAGCCGTAAGGCTATCAGAGACCAGGTTGTTGCTGACTGGGGATCGCTTGAGGAAGAGGTTACACGGCTGAAGAGGGTGGAGGAGAGATTTGAGCAGGAGGTAGGGTGTCTTCAAGGGTTTTTGGATGCCCATCAGACTTGCTTTCCCCCGGACGGCGTTGAGGGGTTGATAGAGAGAGTCCATCAGGAAAGGGATGCTCACTGGTTGACTCGTTCGACTAACATGGCGGTGGGCACTTTCATGAACAACTTCCACCTTCTTATTGTGATCTCGGAGGTGACGCCCGCTTTGGCCAGGAGGTACCAGGAGGAGGCAGCCACCAAATTGACTAAAAGGGGTAAGCCTATGACGGTCATCTTTACGGCTGAGCAGATTCACTCTCTGACCCGACCAAATGAGTATGGGGTTGTCGTGTGTTATTGGTTGTAGCTTGGTTGTCTTTGTTGTTTCTTTTCCCTTCCTCTTTATTCTTTTTTTGGTTGTCATGGGTTGATTACGCCTAGCACGACAGGCTGTGTGTTGTGCCTCTATTTTTTATGAACTCTATTTTTTGCATCATGTGGTGTTTGAGATTCCCATTTATGTCATTGTACCCGCAAATAAAAAGAAAGCACAAGGTATGTTGTGGCGAGTATGTTTCGCCTTGGGGGGATTGAGGCCTTAGTGTCACCCATGGGGTTTGCGCAGAAGGACCCGGCTTATTTGCTTATGGGCGGCCTTCCCGACGCCTAGGGGTTGAAGTTGAGGCTCGTGGGGTTTGTACGGAAGGTCTCGGCTTATTTGCTTGCGGGCACCCTTTTCGACACCCGATGGTTGGAGTCGAGGCCCGTGGGGTTTTCACAGAAGGACATGACTTATTTACTTGCGGGCGCCCTTTATGACATCTAGGGGTTAGAGTTGAGGCCTGTGGGTTTTGCAAGGAAGGACCTGACTTATTTGCTTGCGGGCGCCCTTTCCGACACCCAGGGATTGGAGTTGAGGCCCGTGGGGTTTGCACGGTAGGACATAACTTATTTGCTTGCGGACGCCCTTTCCGACACGTAGGGGTTAAAATGAAGCCCGACTTATTTGCTTGTAGGCACACTACGGATGTCAGAGCTCGAAGATACTATCATGGAATTGCGCTAAGTTATCATGTGCCAACCTCGACAATAGTGTCTCGTCCTGCGGGACGAGAAGCATCATGGGCGAGGGGAATCAGACCATTGCAGTCACCATCCACCTCGTCGGTGCACCCCAAGAGAAAGAGTTGTATCTCGGGTTTGCCTACCGGAGCGGGTCGGGTAGCATCGGGACGACCTGTAGGTCGTTGGGCATCCCTGACGTGCCTAGGCGGAGTGGATGCATGGTAATCTACCATCGTCGAGCGCTTCCTTCTATCAAGGAGGGGATGCGATAGCTCGTGTGGTCCCTTAACGGGGTGTGGGTTGTCGCCAGACCGGGTGAATGAGCATGTAAGAACTCATCCCTGTCTGGGTATCCCAAACTTGCATGGCTGGCATTGTCTTGGCAAAGAGAGATGACCTTACATTGATCATGTTAGCTTGCACGGAATTGATAACATATGGCCCTTCCCAATTCGAGCCGAGCACCCGATTGGCCAAGTCTTGGTGTTTGCAAACACATGACGTAAAACCAAGTCACCGATGGTGAACTGTCGGAGTTTCACCCATGCGCTATAATGTTTTGGGACTTTTCTTATAGATGCCTCGGTGCGGATCTCCTCTTCCATTCTCCGCTCATCAAGTGTGTCCATGTCGATCCTGAGGAGCTCATTATTTTGCTCGCGGTCGTAGGTCACCCTATGAGGGGATGGGACATCCACCTCGATTAGCAACATGGTCTTGTGCCCATATGAAAGGGAGAAGGGTGTGTGGCTGATCGAAGTTCCGACGGAGGTGCGATACACCACAGTATGAGAGGCAGTTCCTCCGTCCAATTTCCTTTCGCTTTGGAAAGCCTTTCCTTGATAGTAGACTTGATGGTTTTATTAGCTGCCTCAACCTGTCCATTGGCCTGTAGGTGAGCGACCGAGGAGAAGCTCTTTCCTATTCCATTTCTGTCACAGAACTCTTGGAACATCGTGCTTTCGAGCTGGGTCTCATTGTCAGTAACAATTTTCTTTGGGAGGCCGAAGCGGTAGACGATGTTCTTGATAACAAAGTTGAGAACCTTTGGAGCCATGAAACTGGTCAGAGGTTCTACTCCAATCCATTTGGTGAAATAATATATGGCTACGATTGTGTGGTTGTATCCGCCTTTGCCGTTAGGGAGCTTCCCGATCAAATCGATCTCCCATGTATCAAACGACTAGAGGGACGTCATGGAGACCAGAGGGGCTGGGGGAGCCCTAGGGACCTTCGAGAATCGCTGGCACCGGTCACATTTCTTCACATAGTTCATAGAAACTTTTACCATGGTGGGCCAATAGTACCCCTATTGAGCGGCCTTTTTTGCTATACTTTGCCCCCCGGTGTGATCTCTATAGAAGCCCTCGTCCAACTTCTCTAAAATCCAGCCGGCTTCATCTTCGAACACATAACGTTGCAGTGGGGTTGAGTATCTTTGCCTGTAAAGCTTCCCTTTGATGATCATGTAATGCAGTGAACGATGCAAAGTTTTTCTGGCCTCCTTACGATCGGTCGGTAGCTCGTTATTCATGATATACATGTACATAGCCGTCATCTAATTTCCTTCAGAAGGCTGATCAATTTCCATGATGACTGCCTCCGGCTCAAAGCTGGGAGTCCTCCAGGTGTCCGGTGGTACCCAGAGAGTTTCTCCTGGGTCGCTTGGTGCTTTTGGTAATTGGTCTGCCTTACCGTTTCGCACCCTAGGGATTTGTTCTAGTTGGAATTCTCTGAAGGCTTTGGTAAGTCTTCGGGCTTCAGTGATGTAAAGTGCCAGAAGCTTTCCCTTTGTCTGAAAGTGGTTGTTCATTTGGTTGACAACGATGGTGGAGTCACTGTAGGCATGTGGTGATTCCACGCGAAGTTCTTTCGCCATCTTTAGGCTAGCCAAGAGGGCTTCATATTCTACCTCATTGTTCATGGCCTTGAAGGTAAGCCGGACAGTGAAGCAGAGCTCTTTCCCTTCGGGGGTAACTAGGACCATTCTTGCTCCTGCCCCCTTCTCGTTGGATGCACCATCCATATACAGGTGCTAAGTTTGTTTTGGGAGGGGGGTTCTCCTTCTCTCCTTCGTCACATGGGTCAGAACATTCGGCTATGAAATCGACCACTGTTTGTCCTTTGATTAACGGTCATGGAAGAAAATGGATGTGGTGTTGGCTTAACTTGACGGACCATTTGAGGAGCCTCCCCACCATATCAGGGTGACTCAGGATCTGCCTAAGTAGTTGGTTGGTTAGAAATTTGATAGGATGAGCTTGGAAATACGGTCGCCATTACGAGGGAGAAGGCTAATTTTTTGGTCCTCATGTACCTCATCTCAGGTCCGGTCAATCGCTTGCTTACATAGTAAATTGTTTGCTGCATCTTTTTCTCTTCCCTGACGAGTGCGGCGCTGATTGCATGGTTGGTGACTGCCAGGTAAAGGAAAAGACCTTTCCCATCAATAGGTTTTGACAAAATTGGAGGGGTGGCCAAGTGTTGCTTCAAGTCTTCGAAGGTCATGGTGCATTCATCGTCCCAGGCGAAGGTCTTCCCCTTCTTAACGAGGTTGAAGAAGGGCAGGCACCAATCTGTAGCCTTTGAAACAAAATGGCCTAGAGTGGCCACCATACCGTTGAGGCTCTGTATCTGCTTCACCATTTTGGGAACATGCATTTCTTGAATAGCCTGAATCTTACCGGGTTAGCCTTGATTCCTTTAGCGCTCAGAATATACCCCAAGAATTGGCCGGATTAGACCGTAAATGTGCACCTCTTGGGATTTAGCTTCATATTGTACTTTCTCAGGATGCCAAAAGTTTCAACGAGGTTGGGTACATGGCCGTCGGCCTTATCCGATTTTACTAGCATGTCGTCGACATACACTTCCATCGAACGACCAAATTGCTCTGAAAACATCCTATTGACTAAATGCTTGTAGGTTACCCCCGTGTTTCTCAAACCAAAAGGCATGACCCGGTAATAATACAGCCCAGTATTGGTGATGAAAGAGGTGTGTTCTTGATCACGGCCATGCATGGTGATCTGGTTATAACCAAATAGACATCCATGAAAGTGAGGAGTTCGTGCCCGCTAGTTGCGTCCACGAGTTGGTCAATGCGGGGTAGAGGAAAGCTGTCCTTCGGACATGCTTTATTGAGATCCAAAAAGTCAATGCATGTCCTTCATGAACTGTTTGGTTTGCAGACTAAGACTGGGTTCTCGCTCCAAACCGGGTAGTCCGCCTCCCTTATGAAGCCATTAGGGAGCAGCTTCTCTACTTCTTCCTTTAATTGCCATGTATGTTTCGAGGTTTAAGGGCCTTCGCTTTTGTCGGATGTGAGTTGCATTTGGGTCAATGTTTAGTGCATGGTAGATTATGCGAGGGCCGATGCCGTTCATATCGGCGTGCCCTTAAGCGAAGACATCTTTGTTTTGTCTGAGAAATTTTATCAGATCTTTCCTGACCCTTGGGCTAAGCTCAGTCCTAATCTGGACGATTTTGGTGGGATCGCTTTCGTCAATGGATATGTATTCTAGAAGGGTCGCGGGGTCCCCATCCGGCACATGCTCCCCTATTCGCGGATCTAGCAGGTCATCTTCAATACTCGTGTTTGTCCCTACATCACACTGATCCAAATCATAGATCATGAGTTCCATTATTTCTTCAGTCGTGATAGAGAGGCATTTTTGTGTCGGGCTGGCTATAGCATGCCTGCCTCAATGGATTTTCCCCCTATAGTGTTTCCGGTGGGCCCAGGTTGCCATCGGGGGGCCGCTAGCTTATTCCAACCGGAGATGAGTTCCCGTGTCCTTTGAGGGGATGCAAGGGAAACTGGCCCCAAAGCCTCAGTTTCTTCAGCGGACCGGGGACCGCCTACCATGGTAATCACTTGGTCGCACATTCCTGGAATTGTGCTTAAGGGAGTCGCGTCCTCTGGCCCTAGTGAGGTATTAACATTGGTGGTAGGCTCCTCTTGAATCATTAGGACACCATTCTCTGCCCGATGGAGAGAAGTCCCATAGCACTGCCTCGCTTTCTGTTAGTCTCCCTTGACCTCGCCAATCCCGTTTAGCGTTAGGAATTTCATTGTCAGGCAGCTGTACAACATGATGACATCCAATTTGGTCAGGGTCGGTCGCCCGATGAGCAAGTTGTAAGGAGATAGGTAGTCCAGGATCACATAATTGACTTGAATCTTTACTGTGGTGGGTTCTGTATCGAAGGTAGTTATGAGCGTTGCTACCCCTATGGTGATTATCCCAACTCCGTCGAGCCCATAAATGGGCAATACATAAGGCGCGAGATGGAAGGCCGGTAGCCTGAGCATGTCATAGGCTTCTTTGAACATGACATTGACCGAGCTTCCCCCTTCAACGAAGGTCCGGTGGACATTGGTGCTAGCCATCGACACGATTATAAGCATTGGGTCATGGTGGAGGTACTCCACTGCCCTCCGATCTTAAGCAATAAAGGTGATTATAGGATCTTCCTCTTCCGTTCTTGGAGCCTTAACGGCCCGTCGTTCCAACAAATATACTTGGCCCGAGGTGGCGACTTCTCTCTGAAATTGGATGAGCGCCCTCCAATCGCTCCCTGCTATATGTGGCCCTCCGTATGTGATAAGAATGTCGGTCATGGCCATAGCACCTTCGACTGATTGTGGGGAATGCTGGATCGGACGGTTTTCGTGGGCCATTCTCTGATCTACTTATTGCCTGACATATTCCACAAGCAATCCTTCCCTAATCAGTCTCTCTATTTCATCCTTTAGAACGCGGTAGTTGTTAGAAGAATGTCCGCTGATCTGATGAAAGAGACAATATTGACTGTCGTTGTGGGGCAGTTCCCTCGCTCGGTCATTCTATGGCCTTCGGAAAGGCACTTGATTTCTAGCTGTGAGGAAGATGGTTTCCATGTCTCTTTTCAAGGGAGTATAGCTAACATATCGAGCACGGTTCCTCGGGTTGTCGTCACAGTTTCTCTTTGCATGATTTTTCCGATTCCATTCTCTTCGGTCATGGCTTCCTTTCTGGAAAATTCTGAGGGGGCGTTGTCTCTCGTTATCACTATCTAACAATTCCGCGTCTTCCATCCCCATGATTCCATTTGCGCGCTGATAGAAATCAGCAAGAGATGAGGTCGGTCTCTTCTGGAGTTCTTTCTACACCCGAGATTTGTATCGCATACCTGAACATAAGGCTACCGTCAGACCGTTCCTATCTGCCCCGCAGGCTCGAGTTGATTCCCGATTGAATCGGTTGACATAGGCTCGAAGACTTTCCAAGGAGCCCTGCTTGATATTGCCAAGCTCGTTGTCCATCATGGCATGAGTTCTTGATGCAAAAAAATTTAGTTTTGAATTTGGAGCATTATTGTGCCCAAAACCGGATACTGTCGGGAGCTAAGTGTAAGAACCAACGAGAGATCGGCATGACAAGTGTGGACGGGAATAGCAAACACTTCACATTACCAGTTAGCTGCCTGGCTCTAGTGATTGAGTTGAAAGCGGCAAGGTGATCCAACGGGTTTGTGCTCCTGTCGTATTGTCTATTTGCGGTAGCGTGTAGCGTCTCGAGAGATGGGTAACGAGGATTTCTGTGGAGAATGGTTCTCCATCCTTATTGTCGAATAGGCTGCCACCACCGACGCAGTGGGCATGTATTCAGTTAATCTGTTGGTGCAACCAGATCATTTCGTCCCTAAGGCTGGCTTCCACCCGTTGCGGGAATGACCTTGCATCGATAGGCGGGGGCTTTTGGTGGTATTCCGACTGATCAGGGGAATACGACACATGATAGCGACTTAGGGAAAGAGATCTTCTACGTGATGGAGGTGACCATGACGGTCGGGATTGTTTGCCCCTAGGCATAGGATGAAGTACTTCCCTTTGTGGGTGGGAGTGTACAGAGGCAACTCTGGGTCCCCTGGCCACAGTTTGAGCTTGATCGCTTAGGCGCTCAGGACGCGGCTCACAGACTTCACCATCCCGATGGGCGTTTGGCTCTCCCCCAATTATGTTGTTATCTCCTGGTTCCGAGGACACGTGGATGACAGTTTTGGATGCCACCCGCGTGCTCTGAGGGGTCGCCAATACGCAAGTGCTACGGATAACCGACGGCGTTGGGAATTTGTTGACCGCCTGAGTTGATGGTTGTCCTGGGCTCATGATGGAGTGAGTTTTTAGTGTGGCCCTTAGGCCGTTTAATTCTTGGCTCAAGGTTCCCATCCTAGTAATGCGATTGGATATGTTCTGCCAGAATTCACTGCCGACTCTGAGGAGAGGGCAGGGAATACCGGCGGGTGTGTTACCGTTGATGTCTCGATCGTGCGAGCTGTCGTTCGCGTTGACAACATTCGTCGTCATGTTGAGTGTGGATTCTAAGCAAGGTTGAAGGGAGCTGGAGAGTTTTGGAAGTTATCCCATCTTCTAGCGCCAAAATGTTGATTAAAAATTCCATCGGCGAGATGGAATGACTAATCAACTTCAGAAGTTGTGACAGAGTGGGGTTTTAATGATGTTGTTAGCTTTGCATTACATGATCGTAAGTTAATTGTGGAATGCTAATAATAAAGAGACACAGATTTTAGAGTGGTTCGACCAAAATGAATGCTTACGTCCACTATATATATTATCCTCACTATACATATATATTATTACAATGGAGATGATGGGGAATGCTTGAAGATGATGAGAGTATGGTGGAAAGTGTTGTCTTTCTAAGTTTTCTAAATTTGACCCCTTTCCTGGTGAAATGCTTGGGATATTTTTATGAGAAAGTCTCCTTTGATTTGCGGTTGGGATTGCCTAAAGGTATCCGTGGTCCGTATGGTAGATCGGACCGTGGGATGGTTACCAGCTGGAAGGTTGGTAGCAATACATGCATATAAGGTGACAAACTGCCGTTTTGTACTCTGGTTGCTTCTTTTGTAGGATGCCAGGTGGCGTAACTCAGAGTTTGTTGTTATTTTCCACGTTGGATGGGAGCAGTTGGTGGCAGAGCGGCTGTATTAGCGCTTTTCCTAGGTGGCAGGACTTTAGTGGGTAAGCTTTTCTCTACCGGTCTGACTGCTCTATCTTCTTAGAGCAACTTTGGCCGGTTTTCTGTCCTTATGTGAAAGAAACCCGGGCATATAAATCGGCCGACCCTTGGGTCGGTCGATTCCCAAGGAAGCCCGTATTAGCTTGGCTGATGCGTTTATCTTCCTACGAACAGTTTCCACGGCTTATTAAACTTTTGAGAAAATTTTGAGCGATGGTCAGATTCAAATTATGACTTTGCAGTTTGGAACATAGACAATTGTCTATTTGCATAACAAACTAACTGATCATAAGCATATGCATAAGCATACTTGACCAATAGAATAACATCTTGCTAAAGTATCGTTGGACTCCTTTTTATTAAGCATTTAAGGTAGGACCATTTTTTGGTCTAACATTTTGGTGCTTTCATTAAGAACGCTATAAAATGCTTTCTATAGACTTGGGACTATCTTTTCACTCTTGTTTTGAACTAAATTAGTGTAACAACCTGCACTTCGTGACACACATATCTGAAGCCTAATGCGACTTTCGGACTCGCATCATGCCAAGAAATACGAGCTGTTGGGTTTTTAAACATTACAAAGCATGATTATAAAGGTAAATTCTAAGATATTCTACACTTTCAGATCTCATAGCGGAAGGAATTAAAATATAAGTACTGAAAAATAGACATTTTAGAAAAACAGTCTCCAAAATACATAATTTTCATATACACTGCCATTTACACTATTTTCAAAATATAATACAAGTAACTAACAGGATGAACAATAAATAATATGAGAACTCCAACTTATAGCTCCTTTCTCCACGCGTTATGCCAATCAACTGCTAACCTTTCAGCCTATGGTAAGGAAAATGAAAAAAAAAGGGTGGGTCAGACAAAATCTGGGGAATGAGCACAAGTTTAATATATGATGATCATGTGCAGTTAAATTTAATTATACTCTAGATGACATAAGGTGTACTAAAAGTGTTCATGAATTCCTAAGGTCCATTACCTAAGGATTCTTGTGTAACAACCCCCTACTTGGAGGCCCAAAACTAATGGCTACGGATGCTACAGTCATCCATAGTTATTAATTCTCGGTGACCAAATACGGCGATATTAGATACATTGATACACAGAAACACAAGAATATGGAAAAGATTTAAATAGCAAACAAATTCCACATTCCATTTCACATATTCCAAATTGATTACATAATCCCAATTCGCAAACCATGTTCAGATAATATATAATTATTACAAAATATGCCAAGAGCGACATATGAAGATGCCCCCTTGGTAGATTAGAGTATATAGATAGGCAAGAAAACAATTTTCCTTTACAAACAAAACACACAGCGGAAATAAAAGAACACTAATAACAAGCTTGCCTCCTACACATCCTCGGAAGCTTTATTCGTCTAAAAGAACACCTAGAATCCTTAACTCTCAACCTACTCAAAATCAATTGAGTACCCGAGAGTTTAAGGAGAAAATAAAAACTTCGAGTCAGACATAAAGCCCGATATGAATAATAATTTACCATCTCAAACCATTTAGATATCTAGTGAGACCACGCCGCTTAGCGGAACGGGTTTTCCCCTCACTAGTATCCTAAAAATTTTCAAAACCGTATAATGTGCTCCTGCATCCACAATGGTTAAAAACATAGTATTTCAAAATATTATGAAGATATGCAAAACAAATCAAATTTGGATTACCTATCCCCATTTTTTCCGACTATCCGTCTCAATTAAAATTTTAAGGGTTACTATTAACCTTTTAAATATTTATGGACTATCTGTTCAATTCCATAGTTTTCATGGGATCACTAAGAACCTATTGGTAACTCCAATATCATTTTACATATCCTAGTTTTCATGGGCTAGCTAGGAACCTATTGACTATATGTTAATATCTTAATCCGGATATAGTTTTCATGGGCCAACAACAAACCTACTGGCCTCTGCCAGTATCAAATCATAGTTTTCATGGGCTGACTACGAACCTATTGGCCCCTGCCAATATCATATAGTTTTAAGGTTTTATATTCACTATTGGGCCAACCTAACTGGTTATTCTGCCCTTCCCATAAACATAGTTATGAGTTAATAACAATGTGAATAAGTATATGAAGAAGTAAACATAACAACAAAATAATACCAACACATGTGGTTCATTATCCTTGAAATCCTCTTTATATATATATATACCTTGGTTAAACCCTTTAACCTTTTAAATCAAGGAAAACTTCTTCATTTCAAAACACTTTGTTTACTTATGCCATGGCTATTACTTTATATTGAGATTGGGTTTATGTTTCGAAATCATAAAACATCTCTTTCGAAGCCTTTGGATAACTTCCTTCGAAAGCAAAGAAAACCCTTTTTCAAAACACAATAAAACACCTTTCGAAACCCTTGATAAATAATCTCTTTTGAAACTAAATATACCTTTCAATGGTATCAAAACAACTTTTAGAACATAGCTTTGAAACAGATGAAAGTATCCCTTTCGAAAGTAGTGGGTTTACTCTTTAAAAACATCATTTATGTCAAAATGGTTATATACGAAAGTATCTCTTTCGAAACCAACTAAAATTAATTTCGGTAAAAGTTGATGGTGTCGGAACCATCTAGTCGAAAGCAAAGACCTTTAAAAATTAAAACTTCGAAGGACAGAGTCGTTACCCCCTTCCCACTCCATCACCTTCGAAGCCCTCACCCCCCCTTTCGAAAGAAATTAGGGAGCGGCTTAACTTAGGTAAAAGAAAAGATAACCTTTCGAAGGCTATTGATGATTTCAATACCTCAGAAGGAAAATAGCGGCTAGGTTTCGACTAGGTCAGAACCAACCCTTTCGAAAGCTCTTATTTAAAGAAAAAGGCACCCCTTCGAAAGCTAATACTTTAACATAATATGACAACCTTCTTTGAAAGCTATTTATAAAACCCTTTCGAAAGCATACGTTTCGACTATGTCGAAGGCTTTAAGTAAAACAAGGCAAGACTTTAACTTTTGAAATCAAAGCAGGGTTTCGACCCCATCAGAAGCTTACCTTTCGACACCAAGGCTTCCGCCTTCCTTCCAATCCACCATGTACCACTAGGTGATACCTTGTGTATTGGTTTCGACTATGAGGGTTTTGACTAAGTAGGTTTCGACTAGGATGGGGCGGAATCATTGGAGTCGAATGGGCTACTAATTGAGGCGGAACACTTTTTTCCGAATTAAATGTTGAAATGTTACTTCTTTTAGTAACTTCTTTATATCAACTTGCCTATTTGTAAACCATTGATTGGCTGCCAATTTTTTTTTTCAAATACTTTACATTTAAACTGCTGCACTTATATCAGATTTAAACCATAAAAATGTAACATTTAAGCCCTTCCATATACCTAAACCAATTATTTCAGAAAAGTCCTTCCTTTAAAATAATTTACTTTCCTTAGTAATTCAATTGGGAAAAATCCCCAAAAATCACAGAAATTCAATTTCATTATGTAGTCAAACATATTAAAAAATTTGACCCAACTTCTTCCTGAAATATTCAAAATAAATTTTAAACACAATTACATCATATTTAGCATCAAAAATTCATAATAAAATTTCCATAGCTCGAAAAATTCTGAAAATTAAAACCCATCTTCAAATTCATGTTTTACTTAACATAAAAATTTTCCATGGCATTTTAAAATCAATAACCCACGGTTTTGCCCCTAAAACCGTACGAATTTCATGTACAAATAAATTGTTTAAGTCAAACAATTCATGAATTAAGCATATCATCGTCCAATATACCTTAGAAATAAAATAAATACTCAAATCCGAAATCATATGATTATAAAACCGAAAAGAGATGGAATGAATTATTATTCAACTTAAACTTGATAAGGAATTTGAGATTTTTTGTTGATTAATCCTTCCCAGCTTTGATCATTAACTTTAAATTGAAATTTCTTCTTTTTCCTCCTTGTTAATGGCCGGCTCTATTTAGAATTGATTTGCGTTTGCGAAAAGATGAAAATGGAATGTGAATGCTAAATTACAAAAGGTCATAGCCGTGTATAATAGATTGGCTAATTTACTAATTGCCCATGTGTAATTTAATTAACCTATAAACCAATTTAAGCCCATTAAATATTATTATTAAGCATGGCCCATCATATAATTTATTTATTTAAATCTCAATCCCTTTATCAACATTAATTTATTTAATTTTTCTAATTAAATCTTCTGAATAATGTTATAAAAAATTAGGGATGTTACAGGCTTCCCTCCTTAAAGAATTTCGTCCTCGAAATTCAGCAAGGACTAAATACTAAACATTGCAATCATTTGTAACAACTCCTAACAACCATACTAGTCTAACTAACTAGCAACTATCTATATAAATCTAATATAGATATACCCTCAAAGCAGATCAGGATAAGTATCTCTAATCCTGTCATCTGTCTCCTAAGTACAGTCCTTTCCATTATCGCTCCACTGAACTTTCACCAACATGACTGTCGTGTTCCTTAATCTTTTCTCATCTCTAGCTACAACCTGAACCGGTTGTCTAACAATAGTCAAATTAGGCTCTACCACTAAGTCATCCAACCCTGTCGGAGGAATAGTAGTCTTTGGATCATGCACATACTTGCGAAGATGAGACACATGAAATACATTATGAACACCTGTCAAACTGCTCGGCAACTCTATTCTGTGTGCGAGATTTACAATCCTCTCTATAATTTGGAATGGACCTACATATCTTGGGCCTAAATTCCCTAACTTTCCAAACCGTATCACACCCTTCATTGGTGATACCTTAATGAAAACCTTGTCTCCAACTGAGAATTATAAGTCCTTACGCCTCTTATCTGCGTAACTCTTCTATCTTGACCAAGCTTCCTTCATCCTTCTTCGGATTAACTCGATCTTCTCTGACGCCTCTCTAACTAAATCTAGACCTAAGACTAATCTGTCTTCAGTCTCCAACCAACATGCTGGTGATTTTCATGGTCTTCCATACAAAGCTTCAAATGACGCCATTCCTATACTTGTCTGATAACTATTATTATAGTAAAATTCAACCAAATATAGATGATCCTCCCAAGATCCACCAAAGTCTAATACACAAGCTCTTAGTAGATCCTCGAGTACTTTGTTGACTCTTTTTGTATGCCCATATGTCTGAGGGTGATACGCAGTACTCATATTAAGCTTGGTACCCATCACTTCCTGGTTACTCTTCCATAATTCACTAGTGAACAAAGCATCTCTGTCACTGACTATACTACTAGGAACTCCATGCAGTCTAACTATGTTATTCAGGAACAACTTAGCTAAAACAGGTGCCGTTCTGGTTGACTTAACTGTAATGAAATGGGCACTCTTGGTCAATCTGTCCACTATAACCCATATACTTTCATTACCTCTATTTGACCTTGGCAACCCGTCTATAAAATCCATAGATATTGAATCCCATTTTCAAACTGGATCTCTAAAGGCTGAAGCAGCCCACTCGGTTTCTGATGTTCAGCTTTCACCTGTTGACAGTTTGCGCACTGCCTAACCCACAAGCCAACATCCCTTTTCATGCCTTCCCAATAGAAGCTCCTTTTCATATCCTGATACATCTTGGTCCCTCCAGGATGAATCGTAAACTTGGACCGATGACATTCTCCAAGAACTTCTTTCCTTAAGTCCTCCGCATTTGGAACACACAACCGTCCCTTCTTTCTTAGCCATCCTTTCTGGTCAAGGTTAAAATCCTTTAAATTATCGATCTCTGTTCCAACCTCCAGTCTTCTAATCCTTTCAACTAATACTAGATCCTCCTTTTGCTTAGAAGCAATTTTCTCAATCAATACTGGTCGAACTTCTAAACAAGACAACTTGGCGGTACTCTGTCTAGAACCAACAGTCGGTCTTAACTGCACATCGCAACCGACTAAAGCTTCTAAATCCTTCCACTCCGCCAACAAAGATAACACCACATTCTAATGTTTTCTGCTAAGAGCATCAACCACTTCATTACCTTTTCATGGTGTATATTCTATACCAAAATCATATGCAGCCAAAAACTCCAGCCACCTCTATTGCCTCATATTTAACTACTTTTGAGAGAATAAATACCGTAAATACTTATGATCGATATACAACTCGAATATCTCCCCTAAGAGATAATGTCTCTAAATCTTCAACGCGAAGATCACAACTGCCAACTCCAAATCATGAGTAAGATATCTAACTTCATGCGGTCTAAGCTGCTTAGATGCGTAGGCAATGACTTTACCATTCTGCATCAACATCACTCCTAATCCAGTTCCACATGCATCAGTATACACCTCCAATCCATGGTTTCCGTTTGGAACTACTAACACGGGTGCATTGGTCAACAAATGCTTTAACTTAAGGAATGCCTCCTCACATTTGTCGAACCAAACAAATCTCACTTCCTTCATAGTTGGCTTATTTAAGGGTGCTGCTATCCGCGAGAAATCCTTAATGAATCTCTGGTAGTAGCCAGCAAGTCCAAGAAAACTCCTGATCTCAGTCACCATCTCTGGTATCTTCCAATTATTCACGGCATCGATCTTATCTAGATCGACAGACAATCCTTTCTCTGAAACCATGCGACCAAGAAATTTTACCTCTTTCTTCCAAAAATGACACTTAGTAAACTTTGCCTTTAGCTGATTCTGCCTCAGCGTCTCAAGTACCACTCTAAGATGAACTTCATGCTCTCTCTCATCCCTAGAGTAGATTAGAATGTCATTTATAAACACCAACACAAACCTATCTAAATACTCTCGGAAAACTCGGTTCATCAAATCCACAAAGAAAGCAGGTGCATTGTTAATCCAAATGGCATCACCAACCACTCATATGAACCATACCTAGTACGAAATGCTGTTAAAGGAATATTGTCCTCCGCCACTCTTAACTGGTGGAAACCTGTCGCCAAATATAACTAGGAAAACACTCTGGCTCCACTCAACTGATCAAACAGATCATCTATTCTTGGCAAATGATACTTATTCTTAACTGTCCTTTTGGTTAACTTGCGATAGTCAATGCACATCCTTAACGACCCATCCGGTTTCTTTACGAACACCGTCGCCGCTCCCTAAGGCAAACTGCTTGGTCTAATAAAACTCCTTCCTGCCAGATCCACTAGCTGCACCTTCAATTCCTTCATCTCAGTTGGTTTCATCCTGCTAGGTGGTCTACTCACAGGTTCAGCTCCTGGCACAAGATCTATTCTAAACTCAACAACCCTTTTCGGGGGTAGTCCAGTGACTGGCTCAAAGACATCTGCAAACTCTCTTGCTACCCGAACCCGACTTAACTCATTTCCTACCTCCATGGCATTAAGCATAGCACTAACACTCCGGTCAGTATTCTCTACTGAGAATATCACTCGGTTATGAATATCAGAGTGTCTCGGTGATATTTCCCTATCCTGGCAAAATATTCTAGCCTCATAACCACTCAACCAATCCATACCCAAAATGATGCCGAAATCTACGAAATCAATAACATACAAACTGCATGCAAATTTATGACCCAATAAATCAACTTTTAACTGGTCACATCTTAACCCCAGAGTTGCATACCCTCCTATTAGATTCACAACCCTTAAGGAAGTAACAAGGTAGGTGGATTCTAAACATAATCTATCAACCAAACACTGAGATATAAATGAATGTGATGCACCAGTATCAAAAATACTTTAACTGGAATACTCTGAATCAAAAGCGTACCTTCCATCACAGTCTTTCCTTTATCAGTTGCGGTAGGCCTAGCTGGTCCTATAGCAAAAAAAATTCCTTTGTCCTCCCTAACTGGCTCTGGACACTGATTCTTGTAATGCCCAACTTGATCACAGTTAAAGCACTTTTCATTCTTCTTATTTGCAGCTTTCTTCCCATTTCCTGATCGGCATTCATTACCTAAGTGACCCTTCTTGTCACACTTATAGCAAACTACCTCAGCCTTTGACTTCTTAGTAGTATCTCCCTTCTGGGCTCCCTTCTTTTTAAAGAACTTCCTCTTCTTCCCCTGAGAACCCTGAGTTTCCACTGACTTCTTTTTAGCTAAATCAGCAAGTAAATCCTCATGACGAATGGCCATCTCGACCACTATATTACAAGGATCACGGACATGTGTCATGGTCATTCTAGCAAGCTCGGGCCTCAATCCTCGAATGAACTTCTCATTCCTTTTGATGTTAGTATCTATAACAACATATCCATATCGAGACAACTCTTCAAACATAGTAGCATACTCGACTACTGACATCTATCCTTGCACTAAATCCATAAACTTCCTTATCAGCTCAGACTTGGCAAACTCAGATATAAACTTCTGCTTAAATCTCATTTAAAATCAGCCCAAGTTAACTGATATTCCGGAACTCCAGCAGTGACACTATTCTATCAATGCAGTGCTGACCCATGCAACTGTCTAGAGGCCAACCTTCTCTTTTGTTCATTATTCAAAACCAAATTGGTAAATATTCACTCACAATGCAATAGCCAATTCTGAACATCTACGGCACTTTCCGTTCTCAAAAATGGCTTCCCACCCAAACTGGTGTAATCTCTACTCAGCAAAGCAATATTCCCAACTGGAGCCATAGGATTAGCTCCTCCTACATTTCCAGCAACACCAGCAGCAGCTCCTGCTTGCATCAAACCAACAAAGAACTGATACATCGCCCCCATATCTACTGGTGGATTTACAGCACTCACATTAGTATCAGCATTTTGATTACTAGCATTAGCCTGTCGACCCAAATTCCTCCTGGTAGTGGGTCGAGCATTTCCATTAGTTGTGGTGCTTCCTCCACCAAGATTTCCTCTTTCGTTTCCTACTTCCATATCTCCTTTCTCGTAAATCTACATATGAGCCTTAGCAAGATACAGAAGAACGGTCTACGAGAGATGGGAATATGCACTTATATATATATATATAACTATATATAGCAAATACAAGTACGTTACTATAACATTAACCCAAACCTCAATCTTATTATCTGATTCATTCGATTATGATTGGAAAATCTTTTAGGCTTAACTTTCTTTTAAAGTTTCATAAACCTATACTCTGATACCAACTTGTAACATCATCCTACTTGGAGGCCCAAAACTAACGGCTACGGATGCTACAGTCATCCATAGTTATTAATTCTTGGTGACCAAATACGGCGATATTAGATACATTGATACACAGAAACACAAGAATATGGAAAAAATTAAACAGCAAACAAATTCCACATTCCATTTCATATATTCTAAATTGATTACATAATCCCAATTCGCAGACCATGTTCAGATAATATATAATTATTACAAAATATGCTAAGAGCGACATATGAAGATGCCCCTTGGTAGATCAGAGTATATAGATAGGCAAGAAAACAATTTGCCTTTACTAACAAAACACACAATGGAAATAAAAGAACTCTAATAACAAGCTTGCCTCCTGCATGTCCTCAGAAGCTTTATTCATCTAAAAGAACACCTGGAAACCTTAACTCTCAACCTACTCAAAATCAATTAAGTACCCGTGAGTTTAAGGGGAAAACAAAAACTTCGAGTCAGACATAAAGCCCGGTATGAATAATAATTCACCATCTCAAACCATTTAGATATCTAGTGAGATCACGCCGCTTAGCGGAACGGGTTTTCCCCTCACTAGTATCCTAAAAATTTTCAAAACCATATAATGTGCTCTTGCATCCACAATGGTTAAAAATATAGTATTTCAAAATATTATGATGATATGCAAAACAAATCAAATTTGGATTACCTATCCCCATTTATTCCGACTATCCATCTCAATTAAAATTTTAAGGGTTACTATTAACCTTTTAAATATTTATGGACTATCTGTTCAATTCCATAGTTTTCATGGGATCACTAAGAACCTATTGGTAACTCCAATATCATTTTACATATCCTAGTTTTCATGGGCTAACTAGGAACCTATTGACTATATGTTAATATCTTAATCTGGATATAGTTTTCATGGGCCAACAACAAACCTACTGGCCTCTGCCAGTATCAAATCATAGTTTTCATGGGCTGACTACGAACCTATTGGCCCCTACCAATATCATATAGTTTTAAGGTTTTATATTCACTACTGGGCCAACCTAACTGGTTATTCCGCCCTTCCCCTAAACATAGTTATGAGTTAATAACAATGTGAATAAGTATATGAAGAAGTAAACATAACAACAAAATAATACCAACACCCGTGGTTCATTATCCTTGAAATCCTCTTTATATATATATATATATACGTGGTTAAACCCTTTAACCTTTTAAATCAAGGAAAACTTCTTCATTTCAAAACATTCGTTTACTTATGCCATGGCTATTACTTTATATTGAGATTGGGTTTATGTTTTGAAATCATAAAACATCTCCTTCGAAGCCTTTGGATAGCCTCCTTCGAAAGCAAAGAAAACCCTTTTTCAAAATACAATAAAACACCTTTCGAAACCCTTAATAAATAATCTCTTTTGAAACTAAATATATCTTTCGATGGTATCAAAACAACTTTTAGAACATAGCTTCGAAACAGATGAAAGTATCCCTTTCGAAAGTATTGGGTTTACTCTTTAAAAACATTATTTGGGTCAAAATGGTTATATACGAAAGTATCTCTTTCGAAACCAACTCAAATTAATTTGGGTAAAAGTTGATGGTGTCAGAACCATCTAGTCGAAAGCAAAGACCTTTAAAAATTAAAACTTCGAAGGACAAAGTCGAAACCCCCTTTCGACCCCATCACCTTCGAAGCCCTCACCTCCCCTTTCGAAAGCAATTAGGAAGTGGCTTAACTTAGGTAAAAGCAAAGATAACTTTTCGAAGGCTATTAATGATTTCAATACCTCAGAAGGAAAATAGCGGCTAGGTTTCGACTACGTCGGAACCAACCCTTTCGAAAGCTCTTATTTAAAGAAAAAGGCACCCCTTCGAAAGCTAATGCTTTAACATAATGTGACAACCTTCTTTGAAAGCTATTTGTAACACCCTTTCGAAAGCATATGTTTAGACTATGTCGAAGGCTTTAAGTAAAACAAGGCCAGACTTTAACTTTTGAAATCAAAGCAGGGTTTCGACCCTATCGGAAGCATACCTTTCGACACCAAGGCTTCCGCCTTCCTTCCAATCCACTGTGTACCACTAGATGATACCTTGTGTATTGGTTTCGACTATGAGGGTTTCAACTAAGTAGGTTTCGACTAGGATGGGCGGAATCATTGGAGTCGAAAGGGGCTACTAATTAAGGCGGAACACTTTTTCCGAATTAAAGGCTGAAATGTTACTTCTTTTAGTAATTGCTTTATATCAACTTGCCTATTTGTAACCATTGATTGGCTGCCATAAAACTTTTCAAATACTTTACATTTAAAACTGCCGCACTAATATCAAATTTAAACCATAAAAATGTAACATTTAAGCCCTTCCATATACCAAAACCAATTATTTCAGAAACGTCCTTCCTTTAAAATAATTTACTTTCCTTAGTAAATCAATTGGGAAAAATCCCCAAAAATCACAAAAATTCAATTTCATCATGTAATCAAACATATTAAAAATTTAGACCCAACTTCTTCTTGAGATATTCAAAATAAATTTTAAACCCAATTACATCATATTTATCATCAAAAATTCATAATAAAATTTCCATAGCTCGGAAAATTCTGAAAATTAAAACCCATCTTTAAATTCATGTTTTACTTAACATAAAAATTTCCATGGCATTTTAAAATCAATAACCTACGGTTTTCCCCTAAAACTATACGAATTTCATGTACAAATAAATTGTTTAAGTCAAACAATTCATGAATTAAGCATATCATCATCCAATATATCTTTGAAATAAAATAAATACTCAAATCCAAAGTCATATGATTATAAAACCGAAAATGGATGGAATGAATTATTATTCACCTTAAACTTGATGAGGAATTTGAGATTTGTTGTTGATTAATCCTTCCTAGCTTTGATCCTTAGCTTTAGATTGAAATTTCTTCTGTTTCCTCCTTGTTAATGGCCGACTCTATTTAGAATTGATTTGCGTTTGTGAAAAGATGAAAATGTAACGTGAATGGGAAATTACGAAAGATCATAGCCGTGTATAATAGATTGGCTAATTTACTAATATGGCTGTGTGTAATTTAATTAACCTATAAACCAATTTAAGCCTATTAAATATTATTATTAAGCACGACCCATCGTATAATTTATTTATTTAAATCTCAATCCTTTTATCAACATTACTCTATTTTATTTATCTAATTACATCTTCTGTATAATGTTATCAAAAATTAAGGATGTTTCATCTTGTCTAATGCATACCTACACTACAACTTACGTAGACTGCTATAAGGATCGAAGTATGGACCAAACCTCACAACCAACGTTCGGCTACCGTTGCTAGAGCTATCCAATACGTAAACACTGCCACTAGGCTATTAAATATGGAAACACTATCCCCTTGGCTACTAAACATGGAAACACCGCCACTAGGCTACTAAACATGGAAATACCGCCACTAGGCTACTGTGGAAATAGATTCCCACTACCATCACTTCCATTAGTTTACCATGGAAATAAATTTCCACTAACATCACCGCATAATGCTATTGTGGGAACTACTCCCCACTAATATCATCACCACTAGGCTACTAGGGAACTGATTTTCCTCTAACTACACGTAGAGAGGAAGAACCCGAAATGTCAGCTCGTCGGTCTATCACATCGTCTGCATCCATGTACACCTCTCGGTCGCAGTTTATTCCTTTTTTTTGCACGCGTGGGGATCCTCTATCAGAACTATATCATATTGAGTTAGAAACCATGCATACTAGCATTCCCGTTGTGTCGAGCCCATTCATCTAGTATCCATTCGTGCTGCGCGTCCACTACAGAACCTCCCTGTGAGTGCCATTTACGAATATAAAATCAGCCCAAGTCAATTAATTGACCCCCAATTGGATAAACAACATTTACTAACCACGCAACGACCTAGAGTCCTATCATAGGGAACTAACTTCCCTACAACTCCTAAATACATCCAAAGAGTCTTAAATAGGCCCATAAAATAATTAACATTTATATTAATTTTTATTATTAAACTAGGCCTTAGGCCGAGGTTCAGGTTGTGCATTTCAGGTGACAACCGGTCGACCGCTCGGGGTAAGGGTCTACCGATCGCAGTTAAAAAATTAGGATTTTCAAGTTTTCTGATTTCGATTATAATTAAGGTTAAGGTTGATTATTACAGCGTTTGTTGATTACATCATTTACACTAAACAAGTAATTATAATAACCAGTCAATATTTCTAAATTTCACAAATTTGTAGAATTTCAATTTCAGTTATTTAATCTAGGTATACAAATTTTAGGGTTTATAGTTTAGTAATCGAGGAATGTACTAGCATTAAGCATTATACATAAGATTTACCAAATTACAATGACTTCAATTTCTACCCAAGATTACAAGTTTCAATTTAGGGTTTTACGGTTTACAATTGGATTTCTAACATCATCCTAGATCATAGAGAATAGGGTATATTTAACTGTAATAATCATCTAATTAAATTTGTTCCAACTTACCTTAAGCCTAAGCTCTTCCAATAAGCTTCACTTAAGAATCACCCTCCATTCGCTTGCTGGTTGTATTTCTTGTACTTTGATTTTTTATTTTATTTTTAAGGATTTTTAGGGTTAGAGGAGAGGTTAGATTTTGGCAGAGTTTCGGTACAGCAAAATTTATTTGATTTTAGGTTTAGGTTAGGGTTGAATTTATAGAGGTTAGCAACTAGTTTAGGATGTTGGATCTAGCCTGGAGAATATTTAGGGTGATCACATACACACATAACAGCTTGGCAACGAAGTAATCCATCATGGTCATTCACTCACTTCAAAAAACTCTCGACTTTTCCAAAGCCAACGGTTGACCACTCACCCCACGAGGGTCGATCGCTACCGGCCGACCATCACCGTCCTGGGTCGATCAGTCATTATGTATATTTTGTGATATTTTTAAATTTTATTCTGTTTCAAATTTTCAAAAGCGCGTAACTTCTCCGTACTAACTCTGATTTTGAGGTCTTATATATAAAAATCGTCCAAAAAATTGTTACGAACACAACAGCACAAGTTTCATAGCCAAATTTAGACATTTATGAAAATTTTGTTTTAGTTCTTGTTTTATTTAAATTTTAATTTCTTATTAAATTTTCGGAGTGTTACACTCTCCCCACTTAAAAGGATTTCGTTCCCTAAATTTCAAAGGACGGAAAAATGTAACTTACAGATAGCAACCGATAGCTACAATCATCTACTCATCCATCGTCTGTGGGCAATCATTGTTCTTAGAAATCCTAATGCAGTATGTACATATATGCAACGTGAAATGCACGTGAAGCTAAACTAATGCAAGAGTAAGCGGTCTCCTGATCTATTCGATCTCCTATCATGCAAATGCTCATGTCATGCGTCCAAAATGTATGCAACATCCTATGTAATATACTTGAAATTCTATATGTATGCACAATCATTCCA
This sequence comes from Allium fistulosum, assembly GCA_030737815.1. Taxonomy (NCBI): domain Eukaryota; kingdom Viridiplantae; phylum Streptophyta; class Magnoliopsida; order Asparagales; family Amaryllidaceae; genus Allium; species Allium fistulosum. The sequence goes on from CM060908.1 coordinate 944,183,871, forward strand.
TCCTTATGCAACATCCACATGCATAATGCTCAAATTGAATAAACAACAACCAAGCATCCATATGCATAATACCTAGCAACCTTAACAACAAGTAAGAGATAATATGAATGTGTGTGTACTACCTAAAGGATATACTATCCTAAACGTCTATAAGAAAAAATCCAAACAATACATCCACTAGTATCCATAATCCATAACATGTCATAATGACACGTTCACAACCGTTTCTACCATCCAATGGTCTCTACTTAAGCTGGAGCCTAAATACTAAAGTAATCTATACTCTTCTAACTAAAATGGAAACGTACTAGAAAAGAGTTCGAGATGGGTAGCTCGGACTATCTCCTCAATCCCCCATATACACCTAACAGGATCATCTCCCTGCTTGACTCCAACCAATTAAATTATTTCATTACAAAGTCGACTTGTCTCATGCCCAAGAATACGGGTATGTGCATGGCTAATAAGAGACTCACCTATCTCTTTTAACTTTCCCTAACTAACACGGCTTGACCAAAGTAACTGCATCGCATAGACACTTCCATAAGTACCTAATAACAGCTTCCCAATAATTTAGTCGTGTTCCATCTTTCCTGGGGGATTTTCTACTTGTCTGCTTCCTATTATGGACTCAGCTCCATGGACTGCCCCATATGTCTCAAGTTAGTACTTGCTTTTCCGCCTACCTTTTGCAGTCCTTGCCTCTATATGAATCGAATCATCCTTTTTAAGTTGTTCTAACCGAACTGTCCTTCTGATTGCCTTATCAACCTTTACCATTAGCATAATTCTACAATCCAATTATATGTGCATCAGTAACCCTCTGCAATCCTTGCTACCAAATCAAATGATGTCAACTTGCACCACACTAAATAACTTGAGTATAAGCGTGCTCCCATGAAATTGTAGCCCTATGCAATCCTCAATGCATATTCGTACTTCCTTAAATCATCCAATGATATACCTAATCACTCCATCTTCTAGATGGTAAAGTGAGACACCGCAAAAGTGGATGGTACCCTCTCTTTAGTAATTTCTACTTAGCTCTTTACTATTTCTCCACTTTACCTATGGGTATCCAAACTTGGTGATTTCTTAAATTGTTGAAAATAGCAAAACTTATTTTCTAATTCGATTCAACTTAAGCTATTTCATTATGCTTATGGTTGGTTTTTTCAATCCTTTAATAATTGTGGTATCTAGATATCACGATTATAAACTATAGGGATCTATCCTAAGTCAGCCTTCTTCCAATCCGAGGGATGATTGGAGAGAGTCCTCTTATCCCTTCCTCCAAATCTTATCAAAAACTCCACGATCTAGTTTTCTATGAAAATCGCTTTCGCATTCTCAATGCATGCAAATAAAAATATCTTTTTCTTGATCAAGACCCAAATCCTTGAATTAACCATCCCTTGCACAATCTTGAGTACAATTTAATCTAGGATACCTACATGGTTTGAACTTCTAGAACTTTTACCATTTCTGAATGTCCTTCCATAAATGAGACCTTTTTACCAAACGTAACCTCTTATCACTATATTACAATTATTTTATGGCTGGGACAACTCAATATGTAATGATGCCTTGCCATTTTAATCTAATAAACATGATGACTAATACTTTGGTTTATACTTAGGGATTTCTGTATTTTAATGCATTGGACTACATCTCTTCCAAAGGAAAGGTTGATAGTATAGATTTATATGTCTTATCCAAAAGGAGAATTTGTGTTACGTTTGGAGTTACAAGAATTATTTTTTTCATAGTTTATTGAAATAGATAGTACAAAATATGGTAAATATTCCAATTTTATACATCTCTTTCTTTTTGGGCATGTTCCTTGTCATTTCAAAACACAATTTTATTTATAAATCTGAACTTGATAATCCATAGGAATTTACATTGCAATCCTCGACATTCCAATGAATTAAAATGCTACTTAAATCTCATTCTAATTTAAAACAACTTCCAATTATGTTTAATAACCTATATCAATTACCCAACAAAACCTAGACACTACACCAAAAAATATTTTTAGTAGAGCACAAAAAACGCTACCATAACATATGGTAGCATTTTAGAGAACGCCGTTGTACGACATGCAACTAAAAGTTCAGGACTTTCCATTGCGTTTTCATACACGCTGCCCAAAAGCAACTTATTGCAATGTTCTGCAAACGCAACTAATTTTTTTATCATAGCAATGTATAAACGCCACTAAAAAGTATTGTTGACGCTACTACAAAATATTATAGTAGCGTTTTTCTGCCACTATATATATTTTGTTACCACTTATTAAACGCTACTAAAAATTGTTGAATTTTTGTGCAAATTTAACATGGTAGCTCGCTCAATATCCACTTCATTTTGTTTACAGCATATATTATATAGCAATAATTAAGATATTTCAATATGATACTGTTACTCCAAAAATTCACCTTTCGACCAAGTCGAGACCTCTTTGAATAGAGAGCTAGAGAGAAGAGCTACAGCCAAACCTTTCGAAGGAGTCAAAGGAATGCTGCCATCAAAGTTTAGAAGCCTCAAAACCTCTCGAAGGTATCGGAAGGTCCCTTCTATCAATATTTAGAGGGTTTCAACCTTTCGAAGAAGATGAAAGAGTCTAAAGCTCCCTTCCGCCTTTATTTACAACCTTTCGATTGAGTCAAAGCAACACCTTTCGAAGACAAGTGGAACAACTACTTGTTATGTGCCAAACCTTTCGACACCAAAGGTTTTGCCTTTCTTTGAACTATGCGAAAGCAAAGCATTGACCAGAACAACCCCTTTGGAAGCTATAGTAAGCCTTTTGAATCGGTCGAAACCAGCGTGGTTTAGGAGGGTTCTGCATCAGATCAAAACAAGGGCATGGGAATAACCCACATCATCGGAACCAAAAGGCAAAGGCTAACGATAGAGTCGGAAGCACTTAAGCGCCACCATACCATTCGACAAAGGCGGCAGCTTGCTTAAGTCTCTCAATAGCCACCTTCCGACCCAGTCGAAAGCATCAAGGTCTAAAGGTGCCAAGCCGCATCTATAAATAAGACCCAACGGGGCACGTTTGGGGATCCGATTCCTTTCATTCTAGACTTGTATTTTCTTAAATAAAGCATTGTAACCCTAGCTGGTAAATCAATTTAGGAATTTAAAGAAATAAAGACTTTGGAGTTGGAGAAAGGGAAGTTTCAATTACTTTATGCTATTTTACTATTTCATTTTAGCGTTTGCTGGATTCACTTCTATATTCCAGGTTTAATATCTATCGAAAGGCTTTTATCGACACAGTCAATACCTCTTCAAGCTCCAATAACTACCATAACCCACTCAAAATTGTCTACCCCGTGATCTAAAGCCTTCGACAAGGTCGAAGCTTATCTTCTAAGCATCAAAGCCTAAAATTACAGATTCAAACCCAAAGAAGTTATACCCAAGGATTTCGATAAGGTCGAAACCTATCTCAGAGCTACTAAAGCTTAAGATTTCCCCACCTAAACTCAAGAAAGATAAGCTCCCAAGCTTTCGACCAAATCGAAACCTCCCATCTTGCTTAATAATCAAGATCCAAGCCAATCTACAGCTTTAGGCCTCCATCCATGTAGAGGCCCGTTTAAGAAAACTTAATTCAGGGTATATCAATCAGATCGAAAGGAAGGATTTCGAAGGAGATATCATAACTTCCCAACTGGATTGAAGGGTCACTTAACCCATAATCCAACCCTTTCGACATAGTCGAAAGGCTTGCTTGAGGAATATCATTAAATAAAGCTTAATCGAAAGGCAATTCTAAAAGATTTCGCACCTTCTTTTCTTCATTACTTGTATAAAGGAGTATTCACCTTTCTTAGCATCATTTTGGGGTGTTGAAAAGAAATTTTGTTAACATTTTTGGCGCTAGAAGGAGGACATGAACCTCCGACTTGGATAAAACCCCAACACTGCTATTCTCTAACCTTACTTGGATCAATCCTACTTCAAGTTTATCCGCATTGGTGAATCATGACTATAAGAATTAAGAGATCTGAACAAGGGTCCTCTAAACCACATTTGACAAGATTCCTCCAAAAAATTATCAAGAACTCCAATCAAGATGAAGAACAGAGACTAGGCTCGAAGCCCTAAGAATTATAAACAAGAAGAAAGCAGAATCTTATGATCCCGAGAAATGGAGTCTAAATCCTTTTCATGTTGGTCCTACCCTTATCTTTGCACTCGAAAAGAGGACAAATGGAAGTAACAATGTCTTTAATCAAATGAGAAGAACCATTCAACATTATTCAAAAGGCACAATCTTTGAGGGAGAAATAATGGATGATTACAACGCCTTTGCAAATAAATGGCAACAACCAATTGTAAAGAGAACACTTCCTACACAAGATGTACAAAGAGTGTGAAAAAGAAAAGCAATTGAGGGGCATGAGAATACATGGCCAAGAAACAAAAATTCAAGAAGCCATCCGCAAGAATCAAGCTTCAAGTCTAGACTTCCAAAGGAGTGCGACTTAACAACATCAATTGAGAATGTCTACTTGCTTACAAAGGATGAGCTCAATTATTGGCCATCACAGAAAAAGAAGCCAAAACATGAAAGGAATTTGGGAGGATCCTACTGCCACTATCATATGATGAATGGTCATGAAACCAACCATTGCAGATCCCTGGAGGGGATGATCATAAACTTCTTTCGTCAAAGAAAAATCCATGAGTTTGTAAAAAAAATTTGAGATAAAGTAAATAAAGCGCAACTTTCTATAAAGAGAAAATCTACATGGTTGGGAGTGAAATGCTCCTTATATTTGAATACTGCCTAAGATGGTAGAAAAGCCTCTGTCCCCACCGAGATGGCTAGGGCAGAGCACCTCCTGGAAGGAGGGCGGGTAAGCCTTTAGCCGCACCATAAGATGGTCAGGTTAAAGCACCGGACAAGCCCTTGGTCGTGCCTCTGGTCAGGTCAAGGCACCTCCTAGAGGGAGGACGGAGTAAGCCTTTAGCCGCGCTATAAGATGGCCAGGTTAAAGCACCGAACAAGCCCTTATCTGCACCATGCTATGGCCAGGTTAAGACATCTCCTAGAGGGAGGACGGAGTAAGCCTTTATCCGCTCCATAAGATGGCCAGGGTAGAGCACCGAACAAGCCCCTGTCCACGCCGCAAAAGGGCCAGAGCAGGGCACCCCCTAGAGGGAGGTCGGGTAAGTCCTTGGTTCCAGTCTCTAAGATGAGCTAACCAAGAGCACCATACAACAATGGACTAAGACGTCCCGACCCAAGAAGAGGCCCATCAAATAATGGACTGAGACGTCCAAGCCCGAGAAGAGGAATATCAGATTGTGAACTAAGATGTTCAAGCATGAGAAAGAGGTGTTTCAAATTACGGACTAAGGCGTCCAAGCTCAAGAGGCAACTAGACAAATTACTTCTATACAAGACCTGAAGGGTTCACACATTAAAGGAGTAAAATGGAGCTCCGCTTATAAATACCTGAATCTGGGTTTCGGTACTTTCATTTCTAAAACATCATCTAAAAATACCTGAATCTAGGTTTCGTGTTTCTTATACTAGAATTTCATCCATTAATACCCGAGTCTGGGTTTTGGGTCCTTCATATCGGGATATTTATTTCAGAACTTCACTATTTAATACCTGAATCTGGGTTTCGGGTCTCTGTTAACCACTGATTAATATACCTGAATCTGGGTATCGAGACAATTACTTATTTGAACCCTAATCTGGGTGTGGAATTTGAATAATAGAAATCCTATTTTTCTATCACAAATGCCCGAATCTGGGTCGAATAATATTATCGCAAAAGATCGCTATTAAGAGTTTTCGAATGTGAAATTCAGATTTCTAACTTTTTAAATCCCATTAATGTTAAGGAATAGGTCGGAGATTTACTACTTCAGAATTTCAGACACTGGATTTGGTTCTTTATTAAATAAAGTTACGTCCCAATATTTATACCCCCATGATAAAGCGGAATTTTTTATCAGCAAATTTCGGACATTCCATCCAAGTGGAAGGAGTTAAATTCTTGATCATCCTTCATCATGGTTAAAGATGAGATTTTAACATTTAGTATAAACTACTTTTCATACAATTAACAGGATGATTCATTAATCTAAGCAAATGACATACATAGACAAATATCTCGATTTCAAGCTAACAATTAGAAATATTGTTTGCTACATGCTTTTCAGAAAAATCAGAATAGCAAGGAATAACAAAAGATTCAACGAGTCTAAAAATCAATGAATGAGCAACTCAAAGGCATTTCAAAAGTGACATCACAGAAAAGGATTGCAAATCAGGTGCTACTTTCCAAATTTATATAATTTACATATGTCATGAAATAATTTACAAGTCTATGAAATTGTTTACATATATATACAAAACAAGTTCATTCAAGTCAGACATACAAATAAATTACAAATCTTGAGCGGCCTTGTTAAGAGTTTCTACGACTGAAGGGTCCACGACATGGCGAATGGCCGCACGGAGAACTTCCTTAAATTTCTTCTCTTTCTTCCTTATTTTGTCTTCGTCATCAATGGCATCAATGTTAGTTTTCAGAGCATGATTGAAGGCTCTATTTGATGCCCTAAGGGTCTTGGTATCCCTTTCTAATTCTGCAATGCGCTTTTGAAAGAGATAAATATCACGCTCGAGCTTTTGATTCTTGGTGGCATAATCATTAATAGTTTGAGAATATTTGACCTTCTATTGCTCATCGAAATATTTAGCTATTTCAAACTTGACACTCCTGCACCAGTTGCCCACGGCATTCTCGTCTAAGCCCGAGGGAGGGTTGAGCATAGTAGGGAATTTTTCGGCCGCAAGAAGCTTCGACCTAGTGGGTTTAGTAATCGTAGGAGTAGAGTGAGGGACCGATAAGTCAATACTCGAAGTCTTGTCCCCCATGATGAATTCCAAAGAGGCATATTGTGCCTAACTATCTTTTAATTTCAACTCCAAGTCACTTATTTGCTGAATAAGTTCAGACATCTTTTGATCGAAGTCGATTGTGGGATTTGTCTTCGCTTGTCGTTTAAGTATGGTGATCATCTCATCTTTATTCTTGATTTTAGCCTTAAGGTAGGCAATGTGATCTTTGTGACCACTAGCGATGGTTTTTTGAAGAAAATACCACTTGTGCCATTTTACAGCTTCGACGTTACCGCCGAAGCGTTCTAATAAGACCACAACACTAACCACAATCCCTTTGATCGCTGTCAACAACTTCTCTCTAATAGCATCAATGCGTAATGATAAATTATGAGGAAGAGAAGTTGAGGATAACTATAGCTCCTATTTAAGCAAAAGAGATAAAATAAAGTCAAAATCAAGCTAAGAAATCTCTTTATTCTTATAGTAATAGATTACAACTCAAACAATGACGAAATTAAAAAGGTACATAAACAACTTGATTACATTAAAGCTGGGAAACTACTTTTCTAACCTTATCTAAAGAGTTAGCTGAAAGCATAACTGTTGAATCAAAAGGCATAGTATCTCCTTCTGGGGTTATGATAGGCGGGCATTTGCTATAGTCCCATTTCCCAGCTGGGGGACTATCGCAACCACAAATTAATTTAGAGTGAAATGTTCTGATCTCTTTAAGGAATGTTTCCTTCTCATCACCAAGGAAGTCAAAATGGAGGCGAGGGTATTCCAAGTACAATTTTTGTAAATCTCGAAGAAAGCAATATCTCGCTAATTTTGAAGTCTTTAAAATTGATGCATTTTCAGAGTAAAACCTTCTCAATTTAACATATTGGCTTAAGTGGTCTATAGGGACGAGTCGACCTAAAGAATCATCATTCTGTAATAGTATAGTAAAGAGAAGCTAAGCATAGAAAACAGAGCTAAAACATATGTTCATAAATCAATTAATTATTACATATTCAATCATTCATCTGGTTCATACAAAATAAATTTAGAGAAAAACTCAGAAACAAATTTATCTTTATAGTACTTAAGCTTTTCAGGGGGTGATCTTGAGGAATCGACCTGACCCGCGGTAGGTTCCAGCAAGCTCCAGGATGCGGGTCAGATCCAAATTCATCTAAGTATCTTTTATGAAAACGTCTGAGTAAACCCCCACTGAATTTGCCTAAGTACGAAAAGTCTATAATAGAATGTCTACAATAAGATTATACAAAAATTTAACTAAAATATCCCTTTCTTCGATCATCATCCAAAATAAAGTAAGCAACTCTCGATTCTCCTTTAAGAGAGCGTTGTATCGGAGGCGTGCTCTCTTTAATAATGGGGCAACCCTATGATTTTTAAAGGATGCTAGAATAGAGGCACTCCGATCAAGACTATGATACTTTTCAAAGAGGATGTTATGCTCCTTTATCAGTCTGTCCAACTCCCTATATAACTTGTTAATTTCTACTTGTTTTCTTTCAAGTTTTGTTCTATAGGGAAGTTGAGACTTCCTCCTTATCTAAAATGAAAGATTTTACACTAATTATTAACTTCGAAGAGAAAGAATTTAAACAGGGAATTCCATACCTAGGAAACTGGAACAGAAGCCTGGGAGGCCTGCTCTTTCTCTTTCGAATCGTTAGTTTGGGCAGGAGAAGGCTCACCTTTTGGAGCAGCGGAAGGCCCGGTGGATGCAGATGGAACATCCTTTTGAGGGGATGACTCTTTTTCAAGAAATTCAGCCTGATCGCTCCCGTCCTTTTCTGAAGCTCCAAAAGGACCCTCTTTGTCACCATTAAGACCTTGACTTCCAGCAAGGTCATCATTATCATCACCATCATTATCATCATCACTGCCATCACTGTCATCATCATCCTTATCCTTGGCGACGTCATCCTTGTCACCCTCCTCCTTAGAATCTGATTCGATTTCGAAGGAGGGGACATCAAAAGAAAGAACTTTAGCAAAATTAATTTCTTCCTCGTCCTCAGGTTCAATACCCTGCTTCATCTGATTAATTTTGCCCATCACTCTTTCAACTAGGGCAGGATCTAGTGAAGGAAAGTCGAAGTCAGGGCAATTCTTGTAGTTGTCGGTGTATGCAAGCATAAGGGCATCTTTATAGTTCTTCAGCATCATTTGCCTTAAGGTGACATCGACAAACTGGGACACTTGCTGCTTGACTTCAGTAAGGGTACGAACAACAAGTTTAAGCGAAGCTCTGGTCTTCTTGAATTTATCTTTCAAAGAGATGTTCTTCATGACTAGGTGAGCCTTCTCATCTTTTGAATCCTTCAATGTGAGCTCAATAGCAAGCTTCTCGTCAGCAACAATTTGACGAGCACACCTTTCTGCCTCTAGATCAGATTCAACTCGAGCAAGAGAGGTCTTTACTTCTTCTAATTCTGTGGAGGCATCATCCTTAGCAGCAAAAAGTGAAGACACTTGGTTTTTGAGCTTAGAATTTTCCTCTTGAAGCTTGGAGGATTCAGCGGAAGACTTTAAAACATGTTCGTTCAAAGCTAACTCTTTGAGATTTGAAAGAAAAATATAACACAAGTTAGTGATTTAAGAAAAAACCAATGATGATAAGGATAGTTAAAGAGAAACTTAGCAGAAGCTACTGCTCCATTAGAGAGCGATAATGCCCCGCCAAATCTGGAGTGAAAGAGGACAGGCAAGAAGAAGTAAAAGATTCAGAATGCAAAATGCGCTCAATCATCTCTTTAAAATTTGTAGCTGGAGGATTAAAAAACGATGGCTTCGGAGGAACTTTTTCACAGAAAGGGTCGTCAATAAAGCCAGTTGCATCTGCTCAAGTGCAGCTGGGGAGTCAGAGATAGAAATGCGTAAAAGAGGGTCAGGAATAGATGGAGTTTGCTTCGGTTGATCTTTGGGGGCTTCAACAACAGGCTCTTCGGAACTTGTTCAGAAGATAAACGTTCCTCCTCTTCCTCCACTTCTATAACTTTAGCAATTTGCTTCGGAGGCACATCCGCAGAAGATTCCATTAGCTTCCTTTTGAAAGTTTGCTTGGACTTTGCAAAGGAGGCAATAATTGATGTCGATCCAGAAGTTGGTGAAGGAGGGGCAGCACTACTAGTAGACACTATGACTTGAGAAGAAGCTGAAACAAATTCAAGCAGATTAAAAGTCAGCCAAAATAATTCAAAGAATACCAGGGACGAAAAGCAAATACAAGACCAATAACATACCAGGATGGTTTGCACAGATTGAAGACATTGGGGAGAAGTGTTCAGCATCTCCCAGGGAGAGAAAGCATTTGCCGCATGAAGTGTGCTAGACAGAGGAAGGAGTTCCTAAGATCTTATGTCCCACCGATAGAAGAGAGTGCTTTCTTAAATTTGAGGGAGTTAGAAGCGTCAGTATGCTCCCAATTTGCCTTGAAGCCATAATTAGAGAATCAATTGTTCTCTTGTTGACATCATTAATCTTTTTGGCAGCGACACCTGATAAAGCAAGATATTAGTTAACCGAAAACATTGAGTAAGGGAAAGACAACACAAGTCAAGACTTACAGGGAGAAGCAAAAGTCTCACGAATATTGGCAAAGCATTTAACGAAGAAGAAATGGTTCTCCCAGTCCCTGAATTTGTTGACCCCATCTGATACAAACTTCTTTTGGGGATTAGCTCTGTATATTTTGTTATTGAGAATGCTCAGCTTTACCAACCTGGTTAAGAAGTTTAGCACTTCAGCATTAAGAGAAGGGAGCCCGGATTCCAGCCCCATCATCTTTAGAGACAGGGGATGAGTGTAGACATTTGGAGACAACTGGATTGAGGTAATTCCAACATGAGATAGATATGAAGATAAGAACTCTGGGAAGGGTAAGAATCCGCTATGCCATATGTGGATGGCAGTATAAGCAAAATACCTTTCAGGAGGGTTGTCTATGTTGTCAGTTTCCTGAGGAGGAATAGCTTCAATTCCAGTAATGCCAAAATCATTGAGGATGGCATTAACTTCATTCTGGGATGCAATGGAAGAGTGCTTGGAAATGGCTTCATCTTTCTTCGGAGAACTCATGATTCTGCCAAGTGAAAACGTTTTAGTTATAATCCTTGGTTATTTATGAGTTTGGAATACTTTCAAGAATTAGACAAAGAAACCTACTTAGAAAATTTAAACATGAAAACAAATATGAACTTCAAAATTTTGCAAATAGATTAAGTCAAAAACCAAAAACACTAGGCTTCTGACAAAGTCGAAAGGAAAAGAGCACCATCCTTTAACAAACATGTCTCGACATTGTCGACAGCCTAGATAAAAGTGTTCCTTGAGCCAACGACAAAGTCGAAAGTTTAAAACATAATACTTGTTCATACATTACTTCTCAACAATGTCGAAGGCTCTACAGGAACCTAATTGCTAAAGAAAGATGGAAAAGGTTGACTCAAATACTAAAGCAAAAAGGCGCACTACAAACATTTCATAGGCCAACCAACAAGACCCTTCGACACTGTCGAAACTAATAACTTAGGATTCCTAAGTAAAATACCAATGTTATCGAAACCTGACTTACCCATTGAAGTCGAAAGGTTCTAAGTTAAACTCATATGTACTTAGGGCGTTTCGACAAAGATGGACAGAAACAACTCTAGGTGGTTTCGACCTGGAAGGTAAAGGTGGTGTCGAAGGGGTTGAAAAGATCTGGTGATTCCAGAAATTAACCAAGGAAATGATTTGCGATCGAAATAAGGGGTTTCGACTAAGTCAAAACATTTTGCTATCAAAGGAGTTCATGTTCCCTACCTAATAGGATAACCTTGCGACAAAGATGATCTAATTGGCATTACAACACCTTTCGACCCCATCGAAAGGGGCTAAGGAAGCAAACCCAATGTTTTCCCCTCAATCTCTTTCGAAAGGGTAGAAAAGTCAATCTGTAGTGCTAAATTTTTCATCCGTACACAAGAAACTTTTGGGTAAATGAATCGGGTTTAATTAACCCAAACCCGATTGCAAATCCAGGTTTTCAAAAATTTCTTCATGAGCAAGAAAACCCAAATCTATTTAAAAAAAGAGAAATTCAAACAGAAATCAAACTGTCTCAATTTCAAAAGTATTGAAGTAACTATCGAGTTAAAGACCTTGATTTCTCAACAACAAAAAAATACAAAATTTTGAAATAAAATCCAAACCTGATAAGGGAATGAGTTTAATAATCATCCACTGTAAATTTCAAAATCATAAACGAAGAATGAAACTTTAAAAATTCTTGAAACTAGGTTAAAGAAAGCTTTACAATAAATCAATTGAAATCTACCTTCAAAAAATCGAAATTCGAACATTTTCAAAAACGAATTTCAAATTTAAAATTTGGAAGAATAGAGTCCGATTGAAGTTAATAAAATAAGGTTAAATTTAAAACTTACAAATTGAATTGGTTGGTTGTTTTGATTTTTGAAACCAAGATGGAAGTTTGAGAATGTATGGAACTGTTTTACTTGCGTATTGAATTTTAATTGCAGAAAGATAAAAAGAGGAAGAAGAAAAGCGTGTTATATAAAAAATTCTCCCAAAGTTATCATCCATTAGATAAGATTTGAATGGGCGGCCCAGATCTACGCAGGAAGGCCAAGAGGTGGAAAATTTCTAGGTTTTGGCAAAGATGACTTGGAAAGTCAAGAGCATCCCTTCGCAAAGGGGGGCCAAATGTTACTCCAAAAATTCACCTTTCGACCAGGTCGAGACCTCTTTGAATAGAGAGCTAGAGAGAAGAGCTGCAGCCAAACCTTTTGAAGGAGTCGAAGGGATGCTGCCATCAAAGTTTAGAAGTCTTAAAACCTTTCGAATGTGTCGGAATGTCCCTTCTATCAATATTCAGAGGGTTAACCTTTCGAAGAAGATGAAAGAGTCGAAAGCTCCCTTCCGCCTTCATTTACAACCTTTCGACTAGATGAAAACCTTTTGATTGAGTCAAAGCAACACCTTTCGAAGACAAGGGGAACGACTACTTGCATATGCGCTAAACCTTTCGACACCAAATGTTTCACCTTTGTTTGAACTACGCGAAAGCAAAGCATTGACTAGAACAACCCCTTCAGAAGCTATAGTAAGCCTTTCGAATCGGTCGAAACCAGCGTGGTCCAGGAGGGTTCTGCATCAGATCAAAACAAGGGCATGGCCATAACCAACATCATCGAAACCAAAAGGCAAAGGCTAACAATAGAATCGGAAGCACTTTCAAGGCACCTCAAAGAAGAGAAGTGCTGCCATACCATTCGACAAAGGCGGTAGCTTGCTTAAGTCTCTCAATAGCCACCTTCCGACCCAGTCGAAAGCATCAGGGTCAAAAGGTGCCAAGCCGCATATATAAATAAGACCCAAGGGGTCACGTTTGGGGGATCTGATTCCTTTCAATCTAAACTTCTATTTTCTAAATAAAGCATTGTAACCCTAGTTGGTAAATCAATTTAGGAATTTAAAGAAATAAAGACTTTGGAGTTGGAGAAAGGGAAGTTTCAATTACTTTATGTTATTTTACTATTTTATTTTAGCGTTTGCTGGATTCACTTCTATATTCCAGGTTTAATCTCTATCGAAAGGCTCCTATCGACACAGTCGATACCTCTTCAAGATCCAATAACTACTGTAACCCATTCAAAGTTGTCTACTCTGCGATCTAAAGCCATCGACAAGGTCGAAGCCTATCTTCTAAGCATCAAAGCCTAGAACTACATATTCAAATCCAAAGAAGTTATACCCAAGGCTTTTGACAAGGTCGAAACCTATCTCAGAGCCACTAAAGCTTAAGATTTCCCCACCTAAACTCAAGAAAGATAAGCTCCCAAGCTTTCAACAAGGTCGAAACCTCCCGTCCTGCTTAATAATCAAGATCCCAGCCAACCTACAGCTTTAGGCCTCCATCTAGGTCGAGACCAATTTAAGAAAACTTAATTCAAGGTATATCAATCAGATCGAAAAGAAGGCTTTTGAAGGAGATATCATAACTTCCCAACTGGATCGAAAGGTCACTTAACCCATAATCCAACCCTTTCGACACAGTCGAAAGGCTTGCTTGAGGAATATCATTAAATAAAGCCTAATCGAAAGGTGGTTCTAAAAGGATTCACACCTTCTTTTCTGCATTACTTGTATAAAGGATTATTCACCTTTCTTAGCCTCATTTTGGGGGTGTTGACAAGAAATCTTGTTAACAGATACCAATAACCACTCATATAATTATCACATCAAACAAACGAAAACACATTAATCACATAATGAAATACAATACACAAACAATTTGATACAAAATATTTTGAAAAAATAACCACGTTCACATAAAATCCATAACCGTATAGATAGAGTAGTTCCAAGAAAACCAAGTTAATGTAAAATCCATAACCATACATAGAGAAGTTTACACAACTAATTTTAACAAAATGTTATAATATAGACGACGATTAAAGGCAAGTACCAATTCATTGCTACAACTGAGCATTTATTCAGAAAAGCATATGCACCTGTAGACAAGTATAATAATAAAAAATAAGAACGTATACAAAAATCTTCTAAGAAATATGGTATGTAACTAGTTTAAACTGCAGTATATAATATATATGATAATTAACATGTATAAATAGTAGGGATTGACATGTATCGATAATTTCTTCGTCTTGAACTCGATCATAAATAAAGAACCACTATACTCAAAAATAGAAAATTTATGCAAGTTACTCCAAACTTAAGTCCTCCCGCTCTGTGCATTTCTCACGCGATTGATGTAAGGATGAGCTTGTAGAAAGAAAAGAGTGACAAAAAAAGTAACTGGACTGACAAAATATAAAATGTATGAAAAAAATAAGAAAAAAATAGAAGACTTTTTTTATCTATAATGAGTTGTATGAAGAAAAAAATGCAAATTATAATTATCACATAATAAAATATGAAATGTACAAATTGCTCTTCTGGACTGTATATAGCTAAATTGACACCCCCACCCTATGAAATGACTACTTCAACTACATAAGTATTCATCTATATTCAATGAGCTTGGTAAGGTGTCTGACTATAGATGCTTATATTTATTAAAGAGTCTTATTACTTGTAACACCTGCAATCAAGCGTCAAGCAACAAAGTTTGTGCCTAAGTGTGCTGAATATGGTACACATGACGAAAATGACCACTTTCAGCATACCAAACCCTGGCGATGTCAGACGACATTGCGTTTTGAAGTATAATTGTATCAAGTGGATGTGTGGAAATTCAATTACTATAAATGAAATAGAAGACTTGCATGGAAAAGAAAACGAAGTTGAAGTAGATTACGATGGTTATTTTAAAAAGATAGTGGAAAGGAGGCTTAGGTTCTGGTAAAAAGTCCTAGGTTCGATTCCTACCTTACAATTCCTATCCTATATAAATTTACCAGGGGGTATGGGGGCTTGGATCAGCTGATGGCTTTACTGTACCCTCGTAAGGAGTTTACCGGTCTGTCAGGTTCTCCTGGGTTTTCAAAAAAAAATTTACATGGATTTTATTTTAAGAAGAAATAACAAGTGTAAAACTTACATCTACGATTTCTTGAGCACTTCTTTAATGGAGTAAGAGGCAATTTGTCTTGTTAATACATGATTTGCACAAAACATAAGCCATCTCTGTTAACTATACCAAGAGTTATACGTTTGCAACCATCCGATTCTACAAAATTTTACAAATATTACTGATAGACCATCACTTCGCATTACACACACACACGCATATACATACATATAAGAAAAGCTAATTAGCTATTATTTGATGTTACATAACCTGTATCTATTAAACAAATATCTTCAACATTAGATATCAGAAAATAAACAATTTACCCATGATTAAACTAGTTTAGGATGAAGTAGATAGCATAGCCATTAAAACTTACCCTCCCTTGCAATAATACTTGGTATTGGTTCACACTTTGCATGCACCAATAGCACCTAATAAGGTTAGAACTAAAATATATTGAATTCATTCGTGTATGACATTATCATCTCAATGGCCACATTATGCCATAATTTCAAATTTGTGATTGGACTTAGGAGTTTAGAGTTACGATTAACACTGTTCCTATTGCTAGAAATCATATTCTTAAAGTCGCACTTTCAAATTTAAGTTAAATATGTGTGCAACGTAATATAATTTCAATTAGCTACAAACTTTTTCTATGAAGCATTTGACATTCAAAGATGATTATAGAGGGAGTATTTCTTACCCATATCTTTTGGTGCTTGCAGAATATGGGCAAGCAGACTGAACAAACATAACCCATGTCAATGGTCTTTTTATGACAAAACCATCTACAATAACGAGATAACCTAGAATATAAATAAAATCGCATAATATAAACAAGTAATACCTATACTTAGTTTGAACAGCTGGCAAAGAGTTCATACTGGGTCAACATAATAAGTGTATTGATATAATGATCAGTATTATGTGAAACAAATACCAAAATCTGATGCTTTAATGAACCAGTATATAAAGCAGCTCCTAAGAGTAATTTGATGTTCTGTAAGACATTTTTTTAACATTAAAAACTGGCTGCTCTAAAATATTTGTATATACTATAGTTCTACACTCTCAAAGAATACTGAAATGCCATATCAGTGAAGAATTGATGATGATGCATTGTCCAGTTTTTACATTTAAAAAACTAGGTACCATTGCTTACCGTTATTATAGCCTGATGCTCCTGAACTTTAGTCTTCCAATCCTTTGCATTAAAAGTTGCTAACAAATTTGTGCTATGTGAAATATCAGATACCATGTCAGGTGCATCTTGTTTAATAATTTCCAAGCAAACAAAAGAAGCCAACCCCGCCCTTGCTCCTTACCCGTCCACCCTTATCCCGATAGCCACACTCTTCTCCATACTTCAATCCACAACCCAACCACACCCACAATTCGCATCATCCAACACACGGACCTTTCGGCCTAACACTACAATCACCCAAACCATCACCTGAGCCTCATGACACACCACCACCCCTTTACATCGCTACTCGCCTTCACCTATATCTGCAACACAACACAAATTCAAACCCCATAGTTACCGAATCCCACGAAAGTTGGTGTGAGCTCCCATCCTTGGATTCCCTCCAAAATCTTTGTCCTTCCAGGAAGCACTACAAGCAAAAGTGCTCATACCCCATGTATCAACCTTGCTATATTGTTTAAGGATTCATAAGCGAATGTTTTCACCGACCTGCATAAGAACCTAGTTTTATCATAAATGAACAACCACAATTATCACATGAAGCAAAAGTTTTGAAATACATTAGTTAGGTACACAATTTAAGCAAATATTCTGCATAAGTCTGTTGAAATTGATACCTAAATAAGAAGAAGGAGTCGGGAGGAGGAAGAAACCCTAACCCTAAGCCTTAGAAGAGAAGCGGAGGAAGATCACATAGAGTTGCGTGAAGAGGCAAATGCTGCTCTAAATTGCCGAGCGATGGAGGAGGACCGAATGAGATTTATCGTTCGATGGTGAGTTCATTCGGAGGTGCTTCAATTTGAAGTGGTGATGAAAAAATTTGCTGAACGAAATATTTCGTTCGGTGATTTGGAGCATGACAGTCCAAAAGAATTATGAATTACCGAACCAGCTTTGTATGTCTCTGCCAAACCAAATGCGTGCCAAACCAAATTATGCCAAACCAGATGGATGTCGAACCAAAACCCAGGGCTGCTATATAGCAGCTATCCCTCCTAATATCTACACTCTATAAATAGTAGAGCTTCTGGACAACAATGGCAGCCATCCTAGAGAGCTGAAACTCTGCAGAATTTTGTCTGTGTTGTTAATTCTTCTTATGTATAGCCTCCAAAAGTGAATCAATCTTGTAACTCTAATCTTTTAGCGATTAACAAAATATCATCTCCACAAGTGGACGTACACTGCCTCGCGATATTGGAACCACTATAAATATCGGTGTTATTTGTTTTTCTGCATTTCATAGATCTGTGACTGTCTGTTCTGGTGTTTATCTCTGTTTATATCGTCTCACTACAATCACGATCCAGTTGTTTTCCACTACGTTGGGTTTTTTATTCCCTTAGACTGGTCATCTGAAGGGATTTTCCTAACAGTTTGGTATCATAGCTGCAAGGTTGATTGAGGAGTGTTAGACGCTTTGGCAGGAGATAAAGCGACTCCAGTTGTTACAAGACCCTATACTAGAGGGATGTATATCACGTCAGGATCACAGTTGGCAATTGAGAAACAGAATGGGGATAAAGACTTCGAGAAGTGGCAATGGAGGATGAAGACTGTTCTAATGAGGAATGAAGTCCATCCGGTAGTGTTTGCCCCTGAGGAGTTGACGGTTGACATCTCAGTTGCGGAAAGGAAGGATATGGAGAAATGGGCGTTTACTACTTTACAGCTAGTTATGGGAGAGAATGTTATCTCAAAGATTAGCAGTGAGACCGCTGCTAGGGGCATTTGGACCAAGCTAGAAAATCTCTACTTGAAGAAATCTCTGACTAACCGTTTGATATTACCGAAGACATTTTTCACCATGAGGATGAGAGAGGGTACTTCAGTGAAGGAACATCTTAATTTCTTTGATGATCTCGTGATGAAGATGAAGACTGTTGACTTGAAGATGGATGAGGAGCAAATGGCAATGATTCTTTTGTGTTCTCTTCTGGAGCGATATACAGGTTTCGCTAATAGCCTTATCTTCGTTAGAGACACATTGACAGTGGAAGATGTGAAGTCAGGCCTTATATCTGAGGGCTTGGGAGATCAGATGAAGGAGATAAGGAAGGAAGTAGAGGTGGAAGTAGTAGTCACGGCCTGTTTGTTGAAAGAGGTAGAGAAGATAAGAAGAATTGGAACTCTAGAGGGCATTCCAAGTCCAGGAAGCCCAGTAATGGCAGGAGAGGAAAGTCTAAGGACGGGAAGTGCTTTATCTGCAAGAAACCTGATCATTGGAAAAAGGATTGTCCAGAATTGAAGAAGAAGGAAGAAGACGGATCTTCATCATTTGTGGTGGAGAGGTCTGTATCTGACGATGTGTTGTCTGCAGCAGTATCAGATATCTCAGACCATTGGGTGCTGGACTCGGGGGCGTCTTTACATATGACGCCTAATAAGGATTACTTTAGTTCTTTCGTTGGATGAGAGGGAAGCTCTATTATTATGGGTAATGATGCTAGCTGTAGAGCAATGGGTGAAGGTATAGTAAGGATCAGGATGTTTGATGGAGTGATACGCCTTTTGATAGGTGTCTGGTATGTTCCAGGTCTTCGAAAGTCCTTTATTTCTTTAGGAAAATTGGCATCTTTGGGATGCAAGGTAACTATCGAGAAGGATAGTCTGAAGGTGTCGAGAGGTGCACTAGTTCTTATGAAAGGGGACGTGTTCCGAAATCTTTATTTGCTGAAAGAAACCACAGTTCTTAGAGAGTCGTGTGTTGGAGTAGATAGTTCTCGTGCTTTGGATACCACAAAGATTTGACATCTCAGGTTGGGTCATATTTCAGAGAAGAGCTTAGAGTTGCTTTGGAGACTGAAGATAATCAAAGGAGAAAGCTTCGATAAGATGGACTTTTGCCAGGAGTGTGTGTTAGGCAAGCAAACTAAAGTATCTTTTGGAATTGGACTCCATAGATCGAGGCGAGTACTTGAGTACATGCATACAAATGTTTGGGGATCGGTTGCTACTCTTTCTCTTGGAGGAGAAAAGTATTTTATCTCTTTCATTAATGACTTTTCTCGGAAAGTATGGGTGTATGTGATGAAGGCCAAATCAGAGAGTTTTGAGAAGTTTAAAGACTGGAAAGCGCTTGTTGAGAACCAATCTAGTTCTAGGTTGAAGGTGCTGAGATCTGATAATGGCGGTGAATTTGTCTCTAGGGAGTTCCTCAATTTTTGTAGACAGCATGGCATTCAGAGACATTTCACTACACCCGGAGATCTGCAATCCAATGGGGTTGCAGAAAGGATGAATATGACTCTACTAGAGAAGGCTCGTTGCTTGAGATTGATGGCGTGCTTGTCTAGAGGCTTTTGGGCTAAGGCATTATCAACTGCGGCGCATATCATAAATCGAATTCCATGCTTAGCCATAGATGAGAAGATTCCAGAGGAAAAATGGAGAGGTAAAGTGGTGTATCTTGGTTACTTCCGAATTTTTGGTTGTCCCGTGTACGTTCACCATACAGGTGATGATAAGTTGGAGGCTAGAGCATATAAGGGCATACTAATGGGACACACCGATGGTATCAAAGGGTATCGAATTTGGAACCCTGTTGATCGGAAGATTGTTCATTCCAGACATGTTACTTTTGATGAGTGTGCTATGTTCAGTCCGAAGGAGAAGCTACCTACCACATCAGAAGATTCTGATAGGCCTAAGGAGATGGAAGAAGTTCCTGTGTTCCAGCCAAATAGTAGAGTTGTTGTTGATGCTGTCAAGAAAAAAGCGGTTGATGAAACATCACAGGATAGTCCACAGGTACCTTCTAGTAGTGCTGGTGATGTGCATGAATCTAGAGGAAGTTCAATTTAAGGTGGAGCTGAAATGAGTTTAGGCGAAGCAGTACATACCCGAGTCAGTCATAGGACTATTAGGCCGCCTGATAGGTACGGTGATTGGCAGTTTGCGAACCTTAGCCTTGGTGACCAGTTTGACTATGCCATACATGTGGTTCATGAGGAGTCACTTGACCTTGATGAAGCTTTGAAGTCATGTGACAGTTCGAAGTGGATGTGCGCTATGGAAGAGGAGTTAGAGTCGTTGAAGAAGAATACGACTTGGAATTTGGTACCACCTCCTCAAGGAAGTCGAGTGATAGGCTGCAAGTGGGTATTCAAGATGAAGGATGATGGGAGATACAAGGCTAGACTAGTTGCTAAAGGGTTTTCACAATGAAAGGGATTGGAGTATGATGAGATATTCTCTCCAGTAGTGAGGCATACGTTCATCCGCATTTTGCTCGCTATCGTCACAGCTCATGACTTCGAGCTGGAGTAACTGGACGTGAAAACCGCTTTCTTGCACGGAGACTTGGATGAGACCATCTACATGAAGCATCCAGAAGGATTTATGGGAAAGAAAATTGGGTTTGCAAATTGAAGAAGTCATTGCATGGAGTTAAGCAGTCGCCTAGACAATGGTACAAGAGGTTTGACTCTTTTATGCTTTCACTTGGTTTTGATCGTAGCATCAAAGACGCTTGTGTGTACTTCAAGCATTTAAAGAATGGTAGATGGGTGTACCTACTCTTGTACGTGGATGAATGTTGATTTCTTCCAAGGATAAGGCTGAAATTGATAGTTTGAAGCTAAAGCTAAAAGCGGAACTCGAAATGAAGGACCTTGGAGAAGCAAAGAAAATTTTGGGTATGGAAATTCAAAGGGATAGAAAGCTAAGACTTTTAAGCCTCACTCAAAAGGAGTACATTCGAAAGGTGCTTGCTCGGTTTAACATGGAAGGGGCAAAGGCAATAAGCACACCCATGCCTTTGCACAAACAGCTTTCTAGTAAAGACTCTCCGATCTCGGAAAAGGACAAGGCTTATATGATGAAGGTCCCATATGCAAGTGCAGTTGGCAGCTTGATGTATGCCATGGTCTACACTAGGCCTGACATTGCACATGCGGTAGGATTGTTGAGTAGGTTCATGGAAAATCCAGGGAAGACACATTGGGAAGTAGTGAAGTGTATCTTCAGATACCTTAGAGGAACTCCAAACCATGGACTTGTCTTTGGCGGCAGAGATAGAGATTTCAGCTTGGTTGGATTTTGTGATTCCAACTATGCCGGTGATAGAGATCGAAGGAAGTCAACCTCCGGATATGTGTTCACCATTGGTGGGACAACGATCAGTTGGAGAGCGAGGTTGCAGACGATTATGGCTTTGTCTACTACAGAGGCAGAGCTCATAGCTGCAGTTGAAGCAGCTAAGGAAGCGCTTTATTTGAGGCGACTATTGTGTGATTTGGAATTCGAATATGAAGGAGTGAATGTGTATTGTGACAACTAGAGTGCAATTCACTTAGCTGAAAATCTAGCATTCAGCTCGAGGGCAAAGCATATTGAGGTGAGAGAGTCGTTTCTTGTCTCGATGAGTGAAAATAAGCTAGTTCGTCTTCAGAAAGTTCGCACAAAGGAGAATGCAGCAGACATGTTTACCAAGTCGTTGCCTGTTGCTAAGTTCGAGCATTGCTTGGACTCGGTTCTCTTAATGAAGTGCTAGGTGCCACGAGGTGGCACGGGGGGAGAGTTGAGATGGTTATGGAGACGTTTGTTTTCATGGTGGAGATTGATAGATTCAACACGGACTAGGTACTTCGAACACTTTGTTGACGGGCGGTGGCCTTGCCGGAGTTCATTGACAGAGTGTAATGGGTGATGGTATTGTCGAAGCTCATTGTGTAAGTATCCATTGCTTGGAGCATGAAGGTGTATATGAAGTTGGAAGGCTTGTATGGAATTCGGTATCAAGGTGGAGATTGTTGAAATTGATACCCGAATAAGAATAAGGAGTCGGGAGGAGGAAAAAACCCTCAGCCTTAGAAGAGAAGCGGAGGAAGATCGAATAGAGTTGCGTGAAGTGGCAGATGCTGCCCTTAATTGCCGAGCGATGGAGGAGGATCGAACGAGATTTATCGTTCGGTGGTGAGTTCGTTCGAAGGTGCTTCAATTTGAAGCAGTGAAGAAAAAATTTGCCGAACGAAATATTTCATTCGGTGATTTTCCGATTGTATTATTTCGTTCGGCAATTTGGAGCATGCCGGTCCAAAAGAATTATGAATTGCCGAACTAGCTTTGTATGTCTCTGCCGAACCAAATGCGTGCCGAACCAAATTATGTCGACCCAGATGGTTGCCAAACCAAAACCCAGGACTGCTATATAGCAGCTACCCCTCCTCATATCTTCACTCTATAAATATGGAGCTTCTGAACAACAATGGCGGCCATCCTAGAAAGCTGAAACTCTGCTGAATTTTGTCTGTATTGTTAATTCTTCTTATGTATAGCCTCCAAAAGTGAATCAGTCTTGTAACTCCAATCTTTCAGTGATTAATAAATTTTCCTCTCCCTAAGTGGAAGTACACTGCCTCGCGGTAGTGGAACCACTATAAATACCGGTGTTATTTATTTTTCTGCATTGCATAGATTTATGACTGTCTGTTCTGGTGTTTATCTTTGTTTTTACCGTCTCACTATAATCACGATCTAGTTGTTTTCCGCTGCGTTGGGTTTTTTATTCCCTTAGACTGATCATTTGAAGGGATTTTCTCCAACAAAGTCTTCAAAATCAAACTGGTTTCACCTCTAGAAATAGAAAAACAAAGAAAAAAAGGAGATCACAACTTCATATTGCATCATTAGATACCTCATTCCCAGAAATTTTTATTTAAACATTACTAGACAGCAGCGATCATAAAAAATGAATAAATAAACAAATACATGAAAAACATTATCATTTATTGCAGCTACTTTATCACCATGTGTTACACATCCCAAATGCTAGAAGTTAACACAAAGTTTCAAAGGATATCAAAAGCTTTGACAGTGGATACCTAAGAATAGATTGCTAGCAAAAACTATAAATGCATGCAATATTATACTTGAACTAATTGTGCAATGCGATCATAATTTAAAGATGACGAGGGATGTGACCATTTAGACATGACTTATATTAAAAAGACTATAACAAAAGGAAATGTAGAAAGGCACCCACGAAGCACGAAAATCAACTCCACAGGCTTAGTAAGCTTAAGTTCTGTGAATGCAAGTCTATAGCAAAAACTGTCTGAAATAACCTCTTTATTGAATTATTAAATTTGAAAATTCTATGTAGTTTGATAAAAATAAACTTAAAAATATAAAGAAAAAATGTAATTTTTTGCTCGAATGGGGTTTGAACCTGTAACCTTGTTTGTGTTTTAAAATTTCCATTTAAAGATAGATATTAATTTTTGTTCACGGTGAGATTCGAATTCATGACCTCTTGTTTGCATGGAAGGGCATTTTTGAAATTTCATGGTTGGACCAAAAAATTGTGTTTTTATTTCAACTATTAATAAGGATTAATAAAGATTTATAGATTGGTTGATTTATCTAGAAAGATCTTGCATTACCTATTCTAATGCAACTATATATATTTGACTCGCTTTTTAAAGTCTAATTATAATTACATTTGAACAATTATATTCTATGAATAATTGAAATCAACATCTAGATTTGAGTACGTCTAAATTAATTTTAGGGTGATTTTATCTAATAATTTATTAGGGAGATAATAAGAAATAACAAATCGATATTTAAAAATTTATATATAGGGGTATTTTGGGAAGTTCACGGTCGGACCAAAAAATTATGTTTCAATTCCAACTATTAATAACGAGTGGTACGGCACGCACTTCGCGCCTGAATTTTTTTCCTAATAAATTGTATATGTTTAAATTAGTCAAAAAAATGATTTTTTATTTTCAAGTGGTATTAAGATTGTATATTTGTAAAGAAGTATTTTGAATTTGTAAAGAAAGTTTAACTTTAGATCCTGTTTTTAAAAGCGTTTTGAATTTCAAGTATGTTTAATTGTTAGATCCTACTTTTAAGGGCGTTTGAATTTTGTTAAAGAAGTTTAATATTAGATCATATTTTTAAGTGACGAGTGGTACGGCACGCGCTTCACGCATGATGATGGCACGCACTTCGTGTGTGAATTGTTTATTACAAATTGTTTATGTTTAACTCGTTCGAAAAAAATATGATTTGCACAAATATATAACCATATTTTTGCGTTGAAATGATATGAAGTTAGTTTTAATTTTACTTTCTAAATTGCAACATCTAATTTTTTGTTAGTTTGAATTTTTTTCTATTATTAATTAATAAAGAATGTATTTAATTTTTTTTAATTTGTATTTTTATTTCTATTATTAATTAATAAAAAACGACTTTGAAAAAAAATTATTTGTTAGATTCTACTTTTAGGGGCGTTTTGAATTTGTAAAGCATGTTTAATTGTTAGATCCTACATTTGAGGGCATTTGAATTTGTAAAAGAAGTTTAGTATTAGATCCTATTTTTAAGTGATTAAGATTTGATAATATATAGCCCTAGGGGTGTTTCTGGTAGTTCACGTTGATACCAAAAAAGTGTGACACCAAAGCTATTACAACTATTATTAAAGATTAAAATTTGATAATATATAGAGGGCTGTTTTTGGTAGTTCATATTGATATCAAAAAAGTGTGACACTAAAGCTATTACAACTATTATTAAAAAAAAGATAATTGAAATCAACATTTAGGTTTGAATACGTCTAAAGTAATTATAAAGAGATTTTATCTCCTAATTTATTTGAGAGATCATATAAATAACAATTTACTATTTAAAAAGTTATATATAGGGGTATTTTGGGAAGTTCACGGTTGGACCAAAAGATTGTGCTTCTATTCCAACTATTAATAAAGATTAACCATTATTTGAATTCAAACAAAGCCGAAAACCACATGATGCATAGTGCCATTAAGATATAGTACATAGTTTATCACATCTTAATAGATAACTATAAACTTGAATTGGAAACTAATAATGGCATCTAAAATTGACAGTGTTGGCATTTACATGGCTCAGATTCATTTGCCACAAATTCAAAAAATTTAATCTAACGGCTCAGATTAAAATGGTTTGCATCTATAAGGCCACTCTGCACAAAGGAATAAATTGAACGGCTAAAAATATTCCATTATAACAGTAGAGTACCTTTCTAAACTTTCTTCATGTGCAAATTCATTCGCCATGATTTGTATTGAGCTGAAAAAATAACCCAGATTACTTAACTAACAAAAATTTGAAAACTAGGATTTGCATTCATAGTTTCTCACTAAAAATACCAATATCTTATGAAAAAATAAGCAATCAAACTTATTTAGTGCAGTATACCAAAGTACTAATTTTTAAACAAAATCAATCATAATGAAAAGATCATTTTCGAACACCTAGGGTTTGGTTTAGCATTCGCGTTTAGATAGTAAAAAATTCATCAAAAACTACAATGGAATTGCATCTTCTACGAGAATTTAAATGAACAAAAAAGTTAATGGTAGCAAAATCAAACTTCTCACTCCCAGCAAGTGAACCGAATCTAGAAGCCAAAACAAGAAGCAAGGCAACTATAGTAATGAAAAGTGCAACCCAGTGCATAAGGGTAGGACCTCGCAGCAGGCTAAAGGAAATACAGACACGGAAGGTGCACCAGTGTGAAATGGTATTAGTGTTTGAGATCTACTAGGCTTCCATAACAGCAGTGAGTTTTAAATGCATGTATTTAGTGTTTGAGATCTACTAGGCTTCCATAACAGTAGTGAGTTTTAAATGCATGTAATTTATGTATTTTAAATGCATATATAGACACACACAACCAAATTATTTTTATGTATGTTGTATTTTTGTTTTGAAACATGCTTAGTCTATTAATCTGAGTATGCCCTTTTTATGTGAAAGAATTCAACAACATTTGCATTTGGTGAATGGATTTTTCCAAAGGAAAAAAATTAAGCTAAGAATAATAATTTTAATGTTCGTATTGAAAGTAGTTCACGTCCATTGCATTTTAGATGGCTTTTCAAGAAAAAAAGGTCTTAAGTGGATATGTATGTGTTGCATAAAAAATATTCGATAGAAAAGATGAGGGCAAAAGTAAATTTGTATTTAAGTTTAGTTTACCAATTTATTTGAAAAAAAACAATTGATATTTGAATGGTAAAGAATTTTACTTGTAAAAATGTTTGTCAACTAAATAAAAATTACGATTTTCAAGTGGCAGATATTTTAAAAATAATTTTGACGGAACATTTAAAGTTGTAAATCCAGTCATTCCGTTTCGATTTCAGGGGGAACCAAAACGAAATCAAACCAAACCAAAGCTCCAATTAAATAAGAAAAACTATTGAGATTCAAATTTTATGAAAGAAAATAAAAGTAATAATTACCTTGAGTTACAAATATATAAGTACTTAAAATCTGAAGTTTTAACTTTGAAAACATGCAAAATCACAAAATATATGAATAGTGTAACTAAAAAAATTTAAATACGAAATAATGAATATTTGTTAGTGTTATAAATATTTATAGTAATATTAATCAATATTATTCATTTATGTCTTACTTTTCAACTAAAGATAAATTGCACTTCTTGTTTTAATTAATTAAACAAATGTATGTGTAAGTATACGAAATAAATAATGGAACTCGAACTCGAAACTTAAACCGAAATTCCTGAAATTTACATATTTGATTGAAATCTCTAAAATAACAAAAGACCGAGACCGAGATCGCGGACCTTGATAAACTCTTTATTAGCCCAATTCTTAGAATTTTACATCTTGAAAGAATGCACAGATTTGCTTCAAACCTTAAAGGCGTGAAAAAACCAGGTTCTACTCCAACATCATTGATAACATGTGGGTTGGTGTAACATATTTCCTAAGGTAACTACTGCTACTGACCTGTCGTAAAGGTCAAAGACAAACTATATCAAAACCTTTTCTTATGCGACATATTTCCAAAACTATAGTTTTATTGATGAAAATAATCTTAATGTTGTTTATAGGCTTCAATTTTCCTACAGTGTAACTTGGTCCGTACTATAATATATAATACTTTTTTTGAGGTATCAGTTGGTTTCTAAACAATTCATGTTTAAACAAACTATTTTTGTGTTTAATGCCTTTAAATAATCATTATATGAACCTGCCTTACAATAAACTTTATAATAATTACAACCAAAGAAATGACACATGAATAAATTATTGAATGTGTTGACCAAGTTATATTGTTTAAAAAGAAACTTAAACATGTTCAAATTAGAAAAGTAATATCTACATCTAATGTCAACATACGTACGTTCTATGAATTTTGGTTAAAATACCGATCTAACGCCTATCTCAAGCTATGTGGAAGAATATGACAAAAGTTGGTTAAAATTTAGTAAACTCGCATAAAGCTTTTTTCATCTAATGTCTACATCTAGATTTCAATTAGTGTGTGTGTAGAGAGGGAGAGGGAGAGAGAGAAAATTGAAATCACGATATATTAAGACAGCCACATACATAAGTTTATATGAAATAACAAAGTTCAAAAGAAAGCTTAATTTCACCTTTTATTTGGGCCCACGATGTGAAGAGCGCGGGAAAGGAGATGTCCTTGATCGTCACATGTTCGTCGGGATCAACCATGTTTAGTTTCTTGATTAGTTCACACTTCAGGTCTGCCAGAATCAGGTAGTTGACACTTTGCACCCATCTAAAGCATTGGCCTTGATGTCCTTGGACCACTTGTGAGTCTCAATGTCATCACAGGTGCATACTTGGCCATCATGCACAACTCGGTGGTGTAGGCGGGTGTGAAATCGCTAGGAGGAGAGAAGAGGATGGCATAGCCAGACCCGTTTGATTTTGCCGTGGGTGATTTTCACTTCCAGGTCGGGCATCGTGTCTTGAATTGTCAGCCCAGGAATTCTGCTATTGCTTATATATAAAAAAAGCGCATGCACACACACACCAAGCCTCGATTGTCAGCCCAAGTTATTTCCAAACTTTATAACTGTGGTGGAATGCCTCTTAGTAAAATTATCATTTACTAAGACGTTGGCATTCAACTGCCAGGTCGGAGTAAATCAGAGGGAGAATCAGATGTACTTACATAATAAATTGAAAGTAGGTTAATCAGAAATAGGAAGCATTGCCAGTGAGTCAACTAATTTCGGTCCACCTTGAAATCTAAAAACTATGTCGAAAGTGATAAAAGAAAAATAAGAGATAAAATAATGGAATACAACATATTATTATTTACGAAATTGTGAGTAAATTTGGAGATTCGAAGATGCATACTATAAGATCCATTGCTTCTGGATTGGACCACTAAGCTCACTATTGATAATACTTTCAAGTTCTAGCTTATGATTGTTTTCTTCCTTTCAATAAACCATCATCGTCCTATTCTTCTTTAGATGACTGGATTTGCATGCTAGTGCACTCAGTCAACCATCATCATTCTATTATTAACTTTTATGAATATAGTTTGAATGAAAAACATGTTAAATATTTATAATGAGACAGTACATTCTAAAGAACCAATAATTACACCCTATTTTAATCTGTCATAACTTAATTGTGACAATTCTGAATTTAAAAAAACTAATATGTTATTTAGAACTCCAAAAAATGTAACTAAAATTTTATTTTTATTTTAAGTAAAATGAAAAGGTTGCCAACAGTATGATAATGGAATTTTAAACAAAATGAAAATAAAAATAAAAATAAACTATATTAACATGATAAATACATTTACTAATGGAAAACTTCAAATAAATACCAAACATTCAACTTATCAAACAGATGTGATACAATCATTACATTAATGATACATGTGTCATTGATTTGATGATACATTAAATTAAATAGTCGGCCCCTTTATGTATCTTTAATTTAATGATACTTTGACTCATCAAAACTATAGCAGCCTAAAAAAATTGAAAATTAAATTAACATAGAAAAAAGAAATTCAAAAGTAACATGCAAATCATATATTTTATTTTCTACATTCATATCATTTATAATTTTATAAACTCAATACAAAAGTGTTAAAAAGAAGGAAAAAAGCGAGAAACATTTACACCTGATCATTCGAAGAAGAAAATAATAGCAGTTGATAAAAAAAGTTAATATTTTCATGCTGCGTCTTCATAAAAATACAACGAAAAAGAAAAACCTAGAAATGAGAATTCAAATTTCAAAATAAAGGAAAGCGACATACTAGAATAAGAAATATTCAAGTTAATAAAAATTTAACTTCAAATACAGAATACTGAACATATAGATAATTTAATAATAAGTTTCGGTTCAAAAACATAATGGAAAGACCCTTATATAAATAAAGATTAGGTAGGTGGTAGAATCTTGTAACAAATTAATGCTAATTTTTATCAAAATGAAAAAACTCAGGTGAAAGAACAGTTGGTCATAATAACAATAATGTGAAGTACAAAACTGCAGCGTGTTATTTGAAGAACTTGATACTATAAAGTGTGCATTCTAGAAAGCATGATGATCATGAAGTCTTGCAGACAAAAAATAAAGTTTAAAGTTGGAAATTATAGGGAAAACCAATTGCAAATCACTCATATAAGTTGCAGATATATTTTTCTCTTATCTTTTACAAAATAAAATACCTAAGCTTTTTTCTTCGAAAATTCAGAAGATTTTGATACAATGAAAGCAACAAATAAACAGAGGAAACTAAGGCTTGCATAGGTATTTTAGATCCTTCTCACTGGCATATGATGAAGGAATAATTTTTGTTTCATGAGGATACAAATCCTTGTGGGAGTTTCTTATTGTATTTTCTGCTACTCCTGTTGCCACTCAAATATCTACATACAAAATTGACTTGTTACATGTGGTAGTTGATGAAGCGTGTTATGTAGCAGTATATGTAAATAAGAAATGCATAGACATGCATATATACATACCTTTGAGGAGTTTTTTTATCCTCAGATAGTTGTGTAATCATATAAATAATTGTTGTTGCAATAATTGCAGGAATCCTCCTGCAATAATTCAGGATTATATTATAAACAATAATATTTATTCAATAGAATTTTTTTAAATATCAAATAAAAGATGGAAAATATTATAATAATACAAGAGTGTTTGTGAGTCAAAATATATTAATGCTTAAAATTTATTATAGATGTGTATTTGAACACAGGTTTAGACATGAAAACGTTGATGGAAATACTCGGTTTGTAGTTTTATTTTATGTATATGTGATATGTTATTCAATCTATGTAGACATTTAGAAATACTCAGTTACTGCAAAAATGACGGTAATTTGTGAGGAAATACATAAAGTTGTTGATTTTTCATTTCAGAACATGTAGTTGCTAAATTATGAAATTTCTTCGGCATCATTAATTGTTTTATTCAATTCAGGTATTCCTTCATGCACATTGCATCATGTTGCTCACGGGTCAGGGCTTATACTTTGTAACTTAAGGTTGGTAGTAGAAATATTTCAATATACATTTCTAATAAGATTAAAATTCTGATAAATTAAGTCAATATTTATGGATTCTTAATTCAAATTTGCAGTAATGCATAATATCACTTTTTGACTACTATTAGTTGTATGAATTTCAATATTTGCATCCTTGGCATAGTATATAAGAGAATATATGATTTTTTTCCCTTAACTACCATATTGTGTAACTGAAACCGTAAAGACTTCTAATATTTTAATATCTTTAGCTTTATTATTGGTTACTTGATGAAACTAATATACAAGGTTACTCATGTTGTTGCAATATTATTGGTTTGACAGGGTAAAGAAAGTTGGGGAAAAGCAAGCACACATCAAAAGGTAAAAGGCAAAGTAGAAGTTCCGATAAGTGAAATTTAACTTAATATTAGCATCCTTGCATCGCCACCTCCTCAATGGTTTACACTATTTCAATAAGAAAACAAAATATGCACCTGTCATTGACATCACAATTATGTCCTGATGTCATGCAAGCACTGCACCTACATGAACCATGCCTGTATGTTACACCAAACAAAATATCGCCTATGCCTGCACTTTTGTTGCTTGTACACTGCATCTACACTGTCATTTTTCCATGGCTTGTCATCCTGCTCCACTGCCATACACCACAACTTTTAAGCTATTGATAAACCTTCGCACAATCCTCATGCATGTAAAAAGGAGTATTAATATAATAAATAAAATAAATTAAAATTCTCTTTTGGTAAGAAACTATACAGGATTTATAAATAAATTAAAATAACTTCGGACAGTTTGGAATGAATAAAATGAAACGCAATTCAGTAACATAGTTGATAACTTACTTTACAAGTAACTATACGGCTCAACAGAAGCTACAAAATTAGGAAGTCGAAATAATTAAACAGAAGAATTAAAATGATAATGAATATTAAGTACAAGCGATGTAATTAATACTGGCACTGTTACGCAATTTAGCTTTGTGCTTTATCTGTATGTTCGAAAGCTAGCCTATATATTTGACCGTAGTCATCAACAAAATGAACTTCGAGTCCTTCCTTGATGTTGTCAGCAAGCACATCAAAGTCTCGTTTATTTGCTGAAGGAAATATTAATGTCTTCACTTCACTTCTCCTTGCCGTAAATTTTTTTAATCTTGCTCTCCATAAGAGTGTTAATTAGTGCATTAATTTTTATTCTTGAGATAGTAATCCTAAGAGTGTAAACTCGCATATTGGCTTTACATCGGACCATCTTTCAGTACAAAAGAGTACCACTTGCCCTGCAATGCCCATTTTATAATTATAGTATTTTATAGTAAAAAAGTCGGTTACTAGTTGATTCCTCCAGTACATCCCAAATGTCTAGCGGTCGATTTGTCATAGTACAGATGGAATAGTGTATCCGTCGTCAGTTTGCATATAAGTGTCCCTTGCATGGATAGTAATCTTGTTTCCATTAGTCGAGCTCTGAATTTTTGAACCGTTTCCATTAGTGTCCCTTGCATACATTGCATAAGTTGTATATTTTGTTTTTCTTTTTTACTAAAATAAGAAACAACTAATGCATAAGTTGACTGCTTGAGATGGCGATGATGTTAGTTCACAAAATTTGAAGAGAAGTCAATGCATTTGTGTCATTTGGAGAGGTGAAAAGTATAATTAAGTTTGAAGTCTCTTGAAAGGATTCCTTTCAACTCCATCTTCGACCATAATTGTTCCTTCAGACACAGTAATTTCCATATCCCTGGCATCCTTCTTTAACACATCCGCTAGCCTTGCAATGGATGCAACGCATTTCAAGATTTTAAAATATTTCATATTTTACTTTTAATTTAAAGTAAAGAAACTACCATGTTCATATGAAAGTAGAGTGCAGCAGCTATTGCCACATCTTGCAAAAAAGATATTCATATTATCAATCTGTAGTTCCTAAATAGTCCTGAGCTTAAAATCCACATTTTCAGTCTAGTTCAAGCATTTCCAGATTTGGTTTTAATGCGGAAACAAAAGCAAATAGACTGTAAATCAGACTTTTCTGCATGCCTTAGGAAAAATGATACCATGAAACCTGATTCAATGGTCCTGATGAATATTAATGCATGAAAACTGATATATGCTACTTGATCACGTCAAAGACGATCTTGGTTTTATTTAATTGGAAAAATTGAAATCCCATGGATCATAATTATCTTCACATGTCTCTATGATCTGTCAACTTTGAAACACAAACACAGGGGCATAACTATATCGGTACAAATTCTAACTGAAAGAGTAAAGTGGCATTACATTTTAATTTGGTGTAAAGACTTTAACCTCAACCATTGTTAATTAAAAAATTGGTATGTATATGTGTGTGTCTATATATATAGTTGACAAGCTTTTGTTTAATATGAATTCTTAGTGATAGATATTGTTGAGATAAAATTGTATCATCCGGTCATTATTATTTAGTTTACTAATATTGGACTAATGCTCCACACAAGAAGTTGGAATAATCCATTATTGCAAGTAAATGAAGTAAAATTGCTTTTGAAAATCATTTACAAGGAAGAATGCAGGTATTATTTTCTTGTTTTCTACTTGTTCTCAATCTTATATTGTAAATAATTAATATACCATAAGTGACCACTGAGTTTAGTTCACATCAGTAATTAAATGAAGTAGATTTTCCTACTTATTCTCAATCATATTTACGAGCACAATTGATTGCATGCATAAACTAAGCGCATGCACACAGTGCATACCATGTTCGTAACCTCATCGACAGTGGCAATGTGTATATTGTTTAACTAGTTAACTAAGGAGCATGAGTTTATTTCTCCTTAAAGAATATGATAAAAGTTGGGTGCAATGCAGTTTACATTTGAATAAAGAATAATAGTCTTCTTTTAATTTATGTTCCGACTTGACCTTGAAAGTTTCAGATATGTTGTCAGATATGTTGTTTGCAGTTTGGGTATTGGAATTTGGAACACACTTTCTTTCTCTCTATTTATAGACGATTTGAGAACAGGCAACGTCATTTACAAATTAAAGCATGAAATGTATTTTCAAGATTGACTTAGAAAAATTTCCAAACTTCTCTATACTTCTCCATCACTATCTGGTTTGGTCTTAACTAGAAAAAAATGGTTTGCCAAAATGACAATATTTGAACATATTTTCTCATAATTACACGTTTACTCTCAGTTTTCTTCTGTTTCATATTTGAACATATTTCACTTTACTCTCAGTTTCATATTTGAACATATTTCACTTTACTCTCAGTTTCATATTTCTTCTGTTTCATGGATAACAGTAAAAACTTAACAAAGAAAATGATTATACATTGCTTCTGCTACATGCTTAATTCATAACAAAATTTATCTACCCAGCGGTCTTGTTTTGGCAATACACAGGTTACCCCAAAACTCATGCCATCCTAATGCAAATTGGATCTTGATATTTAGCTTAAAAATATGCATGATAAACAATAGAACACATATATATAGACTTGGCCTTAAATGTGACAGGGTTAGTTTTATTTTTATACCAGAGGTAGTATCAACAATATTCAATAGACTGAGAACTAGCTACTTAAATGTTTCAGTCTTTTTACGCCTAATCAAGTACACATGACTAACCAACTTTTACTTTGCAGGTGGATAGATATATTTGATGGAAAAAAGTAGCAACCGCCACAACAAGTCATGGGTTCGAAGTTAGTTTTGATGTTAGCTACATTTTGGTTTGTATGCTGTTATGTATTACTACCTGTAGTCACTAGCCGCGGCTTGTTCTACATTATGGACTTATATGAATTTGATAATTTATGTTTTATTATGTGGTGTTACATTTTGATTAAAAGATGTGATTAATATAATATGTTGATTATAAAGTTTGTGATTAATATGATATATATGTTCATTTTGAAATATGTGTGTTTATATAAACTATGTTACATATAAATGTGCATACATACCGAACTGTAACCTACATACCGAACTGTAATCGTCAATTGCAAAATACAAAAGCGTTTTACAAAATATTGTTAAAGGTTTCTACAGCGTTTATTAAACGCTGTTGAATCAGTTCAACAACGTTTTTTAAATGCTGTTGAAACCTTTAACAGCGTTCAAAAAACGCTGTAAATATTCATCGTGGCAACAACTAGAAACGCTGTAATAAGAAATCACAGCAACGAAAGTCAACGCTATCAAAAGTTAATACAGCTTAATATAACCGCTATGGAATATATTTCTTAGCAAAGATGAAATGCTATGGGAAGAAATTTTGCTCATCAACAAAACTCTGTAAAATGTATTAATAGCATCTAATAAACGCTGTAATTATATTGATTCTACAGCGTTTTTTATATTGCTGTGGTAGATGTCTGATCTATAATGGCATGTTAATATACAGCGTAGTTAAAAATGCTGTTAAAGCTTTTTATAGCGTCTTTAAAACGCTGTTATAGGTGCATTTTGTTGTAGTGCCTGCACCCCTACCTACTAAAGCCTTTCGCTTTCCTAGGTCTGCCATAGACCCTTTTTTCCAATTGGTAAGAAATACGAGCCGTGGGCTCGAATCTGCTTTCCAACTGACTCACATCGTATGTCCCCTCCAATACACGGCCCAGTTCCTCTCTTGCACAGTTGTTCTACAATCTCGATCATCTATTCACACCCCACATCCTCTATATATACCCGATGCCATACCATATAGCAAGGGGACAGAATTAGGAGAGACAAAGGGACAGACGGACAGAACGATTTCTCCAACCCATCTCTCCCTCACCAACTCTCTCCTCCTCCACAACCTCTCTAATGGTGTCTTCGTCCGACTTTCGTTAGAGAGAGCCTCCATCAAGCTCTACCACTCAACCCACCGTGCTTTACCCACCAAGCTCTACCACCATCATCGCCTCCAACGGTAAGCTTATCACTCCAGCTAATGGCACCTTCTTCTAGCGCCTACCTTTCGACCACTTCCAACAACCCCTCCTTCGAGAGCTCTTCCATCTCCGAGGCTCCTCCTCATAGGATGGCCCTCCCAGTGGGTCTTCCCTCAGGTCTCCTCCCCACGAGACCCTTAGACTAGGATATTATACTCTTGTAATATTTAGTATAGTCTCCTTTATTATTCCCTTGTAACAGTATGTAAATTATAAGAGGTCGATATAGTAAGGGAACATCACAGTGGACGTAGGCCGCACTAGGCCGAACCACTATATATCGTTGTGTATTTACTTTTTGTACGTAGTTCTCCTTAGGACCATTCTCTGCCACCTCCCGCCATGGGCAAGTCTCATTGTCCCCTACCATGGGCAAGCGCCTCCGTCCGCTCCTACCCATCTCAATCCACATTCCCCCAAGCAACGGCCCAACAACAAAGTGCCCATCCGGCTGCCCTCCGCTTTGGGGTGGTCGGCCCACAACCAACCTTGTGGCTCAGTAGGGTTCGCACCCACCAGCAACGGTGAGCCTTCTCTTCGGGATCAACTCGTCCAAAAAGTAAGCCTAGCGTCGACGCGGCGGAACACTCGCCGGCGCAATAGCATTCCAAGGTTCGGTTGGGTTTTCCGTACTCGTGACGAAAAATTGGGTCAACAATATGCTACACATTCACACACATATATATGTGTATATGACACACACACACACAGAGAGAGATATGTGTGTGTCATAATATAAACTAGATAAAACTATATAATTTATAACTTTAGATAAAATAAAAGATTTTATTTAAATGTAATTTAGAAATGTTTTAAATAAATTAGGCTTCATAGGCCCAATAAAGAACCAATAAGAGAATTTTTTTGCAATTTATTCATAACTTCCGCTGTGGGCTCGCACTAGTTCCAGCACTTGCACTCCTCCTGCTCCCGTTATTGCAACCTCCGACTAGTGGAAGCCAGTTATGAAACGACTTCGTGATATGTGCTAATTATCTGAACAAGACATATCTACGGCTGGTATCGTGTTATTTGAGCCAGAAAAATTGAACTTGGTTAGGGTGGTGTTGGAAATCGACGGTCGAGAGACAGTTATTGAGATTGTCGGCATCTTAACGTGGAATATCGTCTTAAGTTGTACTTTTTATTGAATTTTTATGTGTCTGAATTTATAGTATGTGTTTGAATTTGTATTAGAAGTTGTAGTTGAATTTGAATTTGAATTCCTATTATTTCTTGTTAAATATTAAATATGAAATATTTATTAATTAATGATTAATATATAATAATTATTGCAAATATAAAATAGTGGAAATTTAGTTTTGCTTTTTATTTTTATACTGGTACATGAAACAGGAAAATAGGCATAGGGAAGAAGTTGCAAAAAAATTTATTCTCAAGGACAACAAGTTTGCTTTTTAGTCTGTAGGACACTTTTCAGTGTAAACAGAAAATGATAGTTACAACTATCATTCTATGATTTACACTAAAATGTGTCCTTTAGCCTAAAAAGCAAACTTCTTGTCCCTTAAACTAAATTTTTCTCCAACTTTTTCCCTAAGCCTAAAAATCCCATTTCAGAAATTAAATCTGAACATTAATCGTATATTTGTATGATCAAAATAACTTTTTGGATGAATGCAAATATTTGCAGAGTTCTATGCAAATATTTGTAGTGCAGAAAAGAACTGCAAATATTTGCAGTTCTCCACAAATATTTATGGTTCGGAAACTTCAAATAGTTGCAGTTGCAAATTACTCTGTAAATATTTGTTGAATTATCTGTAAATATATACTGAGTTTTTCACAAATATCCTAAAACTTAAAAAATATAATTTTTTTTAAAGAGGGATGATTGTGTATTTTGAAAATTGAAGTGGGTGTTTCATAAAAGTTTACGGTACCAGATTGCATAAGGGAGGAAATGGGCGGCTGGGCTCAATTGTGTTTCTTTTACGCAAAGTCGGCCTTATATTTAGGGCCTTTGAGTAATTTCCCGTTATAATTTCCTCATTATTCACGAGATGAAAACTTATTTGCGATGGTGATAACAGCTTATTTCTGTAAGATAGATTTGTATCTGGATCTCTAACTGTTTCCTGAAGTTGGCGGTTGCTCTCTCCTCTCTCCATTCTGGTATGTTCTTTTTCTCTTAGTTCCTTTGTGTTCCAGTTATCATTTTTCCTTTTATTGTCCAAATTCGAAAACTGCTAAATTGATTTGGATTATTTGAATTAGATTAATACGAGAAGGGATTAAGGGAAATTTTGGCATTTACCCTTGTGATTGTAAAAAATTAGTATTACCCTTGTGATTGTAAAAATTAGTATTAGGTCCCTCTCCAATTTCTTTTATAAATTAGAAAATAGTGTTTGAAAGCGAAGGAGGTAAAACAAATAAGTTTAAAAAAAAAGAATGCGTCCTGATTTCCATTGGGGTTAATTCGATTTGTCCTAGTTTTTACTGTTTGATGAAGTAGATTAGTATGACTTTAAATATTACTTTGATGTACACAACATTTGGTTTTCTGTTCATCACAGTGAAAAATATGATTTTGATTTTGCCTTTTTGTTGATGTCAATGATTTACTGGTTCAGATTTTGGGACCATATTTTTGTTTGTTTATTTGAATAAAAAAACAGTTCCCAAAAAGTTGATTTCGTATTATTAGCTACAGAATCATTAAGCATTTCGCTCAAATGGTTGCACCATTTTATTGATTTGAATTCAGCTTTTTGAAAGATTTTCTTGTGGAACAATGTTATGTCTGTACACTATCTATCTTGAGATCCCCGTGACGTCAATTAACCATGTTCAAAAAGTTTAGCTCTCTGGAATTTTGATTAATTCTAAAATCTTCATGATTGTATAAATAACTATAAAAAGTTATAATTTTTGTTGAGAATAAGAGAAGTACTTTTTTCAAGCATGGGGTTGAACCCATAATGTCTAGAACCTCAGTCTAGAGTTCTAATCCTTGCCACTTGAGCTAGTTGTCCAAGAAAATGTGATATCTATTTTGAAAACACATGCTTATATTAGCTAATGACCACTGTCTCAAGTGTTTAGTCATCTAGCTTAAGTTGTAGCTAGAGTACTTGGGTTTGAACCCCTAAGCATACATAAAAATCGATTTGAATAGAACATATGTTTATTTTATTCTTAAATCATAAATCAGATAGCTAGTGAAGAAATGATGATAGTGGTAAGAAAAAAGAAAAATATAGATGACAGTGTAAAGCATTAGATAAAAAAGGTTTTGAGTTCAAGTCTCTGAAAATACTGAAAGAAATAATTTGAATGAATTTCAACCTCTACAAAGCGAAGTTATTCGTCTGAGGTTTTCAAAACGGGATTCAAATCGTAAATCGTAAATTTTAAATTTTAAATCGAAATGAGATTTAAATCGTAAATCATAGATTCAAATGATCCACATTCTTAAGGTTTTACACAATTTATAATTGATTTCGATGCATACACTTCTACATTTACACCTAAAATTCAATTATTTTTCTTATTGCATATATATTTTATTTAGAAAACATTAGAATTGGAATTATGAATCCAAATAAGCATGTTAATTATATCATTATGTACTGAATGATTTTTCGTAAACGAAGTTTTAAGTATGTTTGAATCGGAATGTAAATCGGATCGTATCCGGAGAGATTCAATCCAAAACGGGATTTAAATCGTAGGATTTTAGGATTTTTGACAACAATGAATTTCGCCGTTCAATTTTGAAGTTCGAAGAATTTTTTTTGAAATGATTGTGATGTGTAATAACATGTCGAATTTCTAAGATAACTAATGTAACAAAATACTAAATTGTTTCAAGGATATTGTAACATGAGTAAAGTGATTTGCATTATTGAATGGGCATTATGTATTTTGCAAAGCTTTGAAAAGCTATGCATATTTTAATATTAAATTGTCCACAACATGCATTCTTAGGCAACTAAAAAGTTTATATCTTTTCATATTGGCTGTGCCAGCTTTCTATATACTTCTCATAGATATGATTATCATGTTTAACTTTGCATGATTAAAACAATGCTTTTTGCTGAAGTTTTAGTCTAACTTGTACTTTTGTTACGTTTGCAGGCCATGGAGCTATCCCATTTTAATGATCACAATATGGATAACAAAATGGCTAAACAAGAGGTATGCTTCTTGTTATTTGCTTACAGATAACTCTAAATCCAGATATATCGTTTTCTTAACTATTTGTTGAATTCCTAAACTCCATAAGAAACACATGTCATACTCACAATACAATTTATCATTGGAATTACACTTTTGCACCTCTTATTGGCATCTCAATTGTTTAGCATGGTGATTTATGCTTTGGGGAACAAAAATCACGATGTATATATGTTAAAATTTGACTATTATTTGCAGATGCACTTTCCTGTTGATGTAATGATAAATATATTATATCGACTTCCATCTATCTCCATCGTAAGATTCCAAGCCGTTTCCAAATATTGGTGCTATGCTATCCGCGTTTCTGATGTTTTGAATTCACGTTCCCAAAGTTCATTGAGGACCGTTCAACTTTCTACCAATGTGGTTTCAGGGAAACTTGCACATTTCAATTTTAATGCTAAGGGAAAAATAAAAAAAAGCGTTCATAACATTTTTAATCTCGATGACACATTGGACTACAATTTTTCCAACATGGTTAAATGGCTTTGCTTGTGCTTATGGAAACAATGCAATCACCACCTTCTACTTAATCAATCTTACCACATTTCAAATATCAAAGTACTCGAAAAGAAAGATAACGGGCATTTCAATTATATGTGACAAGATCAGTTTAGGATTCGATCCATCCACAGGTTTGTACAAATTCATTAGAATCTACTCTCACACCAAGAATCGTACCTACTATTGTGAGATTCTTGAAACCGGTACTTCGTCCAAAGGCAGTTGGAAAATCATTGGAGAAATTCCATTTACGGTTGATCTTATTACCGACCCAGTTTTCTTGAATGGAGCGATTCACTGGCTGATGGTTCCTCTGTCATTAAATAAAGAAAAGCCACTTGCTTTAGATATTGTTAAGCTTGATATGAAGGAAGAGAAGTTTGAAATGACTGCTCAGTTTGAACAGTATGATAATCAAGTTTGCAACTGGGAATATGACTTCACTTTGAGTGAAGAGAAGGGTAAGCTTTATGTGCTGCATTGGTGCTGCCAGAGGCAGATTTTGGAGGGATGGAGATTGAAGGAAAGCGATAGAGATAAAGGGGTTTGGAACATTATGTTTCATGTAAATTTTGCATCGATGGGTGACAAGGTTCCATGGCGATTTATTGGTAAAGATGAACATGCATATGTGGTTGGGTTCGTAGATGGGAAGGTTTTGATAAGAAGTAAAGGGTATGATAAAGGTGTTTATATATATGATTTAGCTCATAAGGAACTTAGTAGCCTTTGGGATGTGGATTGTGGCAGTTTTTACTTTGGGAATGGATTAAGACGAATGCTTTTTTACCGCCGTCCAGGAGTAAACTTTCCTTAAAAGTGCATGCAGTTGACGTAAGAT
Organism: Allium fistulosum; assembly: GCA_030737815.1. Classification (NCBI taxonomy): domain Eukaryota; kingdom Viridiplantae; phylum Streptophyta; class Magnoliopsida; order Asparagales; family Amaryllidaceae; genus Allium; species Allium fistulosum. The sequence continues at coordinate 944,225,329 of CM060908.1, forward strand.
CAGTGATGGGTCGGTCCCTTGCAATCGTGGCCTCTGGTGGAAGTCAGCATGGCCTGATAAGCGGATTCTTCCTTTATTCACAGTTCTCGTTTTGCTGTTTGCAGTTGTTTTTTGCGGTTCATGGTGAAGATTGTGCAGTTTTTAGATGCTTTTTTATGCTGATACAGTTTGAATGTTTTGGTCTCAGTGCTTGTCCTTTTCATATGGGTAGTATGTTTGGAGTTGTGACTTTGTTAGCAAATAATTTTTTTTTCCTGCCTTTTTTATTCGGACAAATTTTCAATCTAGAGCTTTAAAAAAAATTTATTATTTCAAGTTCAGGTCTCATTTCAAACGAACTTGCATTTTCAGAAGAGGTTTTGCATGTAGATCCCTGTTTTTGATGTTGTTGTAAGAAAAGTCCCTATGATAATGAGTATGAAAATTAAGTTTCTATTTTTTTTAATCAGAAAGCGGAAACTATCCCACTTTTCAAAATTTTAAATTTTTTTGAAAATTTCAAATCAAAAAGCGCAAACTAGTTTGTGCTTTCCTGATAAAAAGTGCAAGTTAATTTGCGCTTTTTAAAAAGTGGAAAATAGACACAAGGACAAATTTTCATAAAATTTTTGGCTGAAGGACAACAAGTTTTATTTTTAGGCTGAAGGACAAACTTTGGAAGATAATTAGGCTGAAGGACAATGCTAATACAACTAGCATTTTGTACAATGTAAAACTGGATATAATGCTAGTTATAATTAGCATTTTGTACAATGTTTGCACTGTACAAAATGCTAACTATATTTAGCATTTTCCTTCAGCCTAATTTTCTTTCAAAGTTTGTCCTTCAGCCCAAAAATGAAACTTTTTGTCCTTCAGCCTAAATTTTTTTCAAAGTTTGTTCTTTTGCCTAATTCCCTATTTTAAAAAATTCAAAATCAGAAGCGCAAACAAGCTTGCTCTTTATTGATAGAAAGCGCAAGTTAGCTTGCATTTTTCAAAATTTTCAAGATTTTCAAACATTTCAGAAAAAATGCTTGCGCTTTTCTGATAGAAAGCACATGTTAACTTGAGCTTTTCAAAAATTTCAAAAGTTTTAAAATTTTCAAAATTTTCAAAAAAAAAATCATAGTTAAAAGTTGCAAGTTAGCTTGCATTTTCTGTCGGAATAATGCAAAACAACTTGCGTTTTCTATTATCAAAATGTATTTTCATTTTTATTCTAGTTCGGAAGACTGGTTTTGTACTGTGAAACGTTTTATTTAATGCATATCATCGTGTGTGTACTAGTGTCTACACGTGTCTCTGTATGTCTACACGTGTCTCTGTATATATGTTTTGGTATCTCTTTAGCTGTCCTACATTTCTGTAGTTTTCAATCTTACACTATTTCAAATTAAATAAAATTTTCATATGTTCAATATATACCATGAATCTCGTTTCCATAAAAAAATAGACCATTTTAAAAATTCTACTATGCTTTAAATGTTATGTCGAATATAAACCACAAAACACTTATTTTAACTATTGGTTCGAAACATGTTAGGATTACTAAAATTACATCAAATTTTGTAAAAATATCTTGAATTATGCAAGAAAATATTTACAAATTTTAGTTCAATTTCAAGGTGAGTAGGTCGGAAAATAATAAAGGTGAAGATAGAAGTGTGGCCTAGAAAGGTGCAGCTGTCAAATTACGGACGCATACCCTTGATTTGATGTTAAAATAATATATCAGTGATGATCCACATTGCAGTATGGTCATTTTCTTTCCCCAAGGAAAATATAAAATGTAAATAAATGAATAAAGTAAAATAGTTAATCATGTCTAGTTGTTTTGTATCCAGTACTTGCAAATTAAAACATTGTTAAGTCTTGCATTGTATAGGGACTCTTGATCCAATTATTGAAGTGTATAATGCTGCCGTCTTTTGTAACCTACGTTGTTTTCCATTTGTTCTTTCAGCTTGTTGAATTGTGTGTATTGTTATTTATGCCAAACGAATGATTTTGTCATACATCCTTTGAGTGTTCAAAAGTTAATTAATATCTTGGTTTTGTTGTACTGCTATTGTGTTATTTCTACTTTATATATGGTTTTAAATTCTGTTTTCCGTTTTCGTTTCAGTGATGGGTGATTTTAGGATTTTCGGTTTCATTCTGAATATTTTGACGGTTTCTCTTTAATTCCAGTTTTTTTATTCTGGTACATTTTTCTGTTTAAATCGCTAGATACGCTAATAAATATCCGATACTATCATAAATTTATGGTGCGTTATTTATATTACATACAGAATACTTGTTTTAAATAAGAAGAAAAAAAATCATTTATGATTGTGTTTTATCCATTTGAGATTTTAAAAATTCTAATCAATTTTGAAATTTTTTAATTTTTATTATAACACCGATGTATAATGACAGAGTGTAACAACATTTTTTTTTCTTCTTCATCAATTTATCTTGTTGAATTCGTTTTCTTTTCTAATTTTCGTATGCTTATTGTATTTTTTTTTTATTTTCTGCAATTATATTACTATTATTTTTAATACTTGAAAAGAAAATCCGGAATTTGACCGAAAGCGGAGTTTAGACTAGATTTCGTTTCGGTTATGACCAAAAATAAAACAGAGTTATTGAAATAAGGGGAAACTCGTCGGAATTTTGAACCATGATGTTTTATTTTTGTCAAAATAAGATAAACACAACACAAAATGGTTATTATATTATTATTCATCATTTCTGGAATATTAATAGACCGGACAAATAACTACAAAGAAAATAGAAAATAAAATGGTTTAATTTCAGACCGGAAAGAAAACCGAACATTGAACCATATCAAGGCAACATTTTTATTATATACATGAATCATATTGGGTTCCAAGTTCCAACAAGTCAACAAATATGTATTTGACAAATAAGCAATTAAAATAAATAATGCAATATAAGAATGTAATATCTGAAACGAAGATGTAATATAAGAATGCAATAAATATTTAAAATAAACGTTTTTGCTTGATAAAAATACTTAAAATAAATATCTAGTTTTGTGCGATTTCTGGATGTTTTTTTGGTGGTGATCAAGTTATAGAATGTTTTGGTCTTAGTAGTTGTGCTTACTAGTTAGTGGTTTGTACGTAGCTAGAGCATTTTATATTAGATTTACTTTGTTGGCAGTAATGTTAATATCTGCCATTTTTTTGTTCTAGCCATAAAGACTATTTGTGCTCTAAAATGCTTTTATTATGTAATAATGTATGTATATCTTAACTGAGCAAGAGCTTATGGTTCAAAAGAGAACCATAAAGGGTCTCGTTCCAAGGCACAAAGCGAACGGAGAAATTCACCAGCACGCTCAGACGAAGGCAGCTCTGGGTACATGTTCACTTCGATTTTTTATTTTTATTTTTATTTTATTTTGAAATGGTATTTAGATACAACATGTCATTGTGACAACATATTACAACTCACATGTCAATATACGTTCGAATCACGCTACGCAAGTTTCGAACTTGTGACCTCTCGCACCAAAGTCGAATCACTTAACCAATGGGACAATGATGCTTGTCTGCTTGATAGAACTTAAATGTCAATACTGGGAATATGACATACTTTTAATTTGGACATCGGGAAAACTTAGCTGGTGTTTGGTTTAAAAATGAATTTTTGGTTTTCTGTTTTCAAATATTTATGTCAAATATGAGAGGAATAAAGTGATTACGGAGGTGATAAAAGGAAAATGGAGGGACGGCGGGGGGATGGAAGGACGATGGAATAATGGATTGTTTCTCGTGCTTCTATCATTTTTCAAAACACGAAAAATTAAAAAAAGTAGTTTTTTATTTTGTATATTAATTTTGTTTTCTAAATTGGTTATTTTCAATAATATACATGTAACTTGCGCATTTTTGTATGAACGAAAATCCAAAACTAAAAATGACAGACCAAACATAACCTTAATTTTTGTGAACAAGGATGAGGATGGTTGGGACAGTAGGCGTAAAGATTCTCGATGGTTAGTACAACCTATCATTTTCTAACCTTGGAAGATGAATTAAGCATCTTTGTTCAAGGTTCAAAGGCGGTGTGAAATTTTTGGCTTGTTGGGTTTATCTCTAATCAATACCGTATAAATTAGCAACACGTAGATATAAAATAATTTTACGATAAAAATCGTGTTGTGCTAAGGACGCCTCCATTTATTCTTTCTAATATCATAACTAGAAAATACCATACCAAATACTCCCACACAATTTCAAATACCATATCACTCAAACAAGGGCTACCATCCCTCTAAACCCTAATTCTCATTGCCGCTAAAAAAAGCCGACGTTCTCAACTTAACCGTCGATTCAACCACAGCATTGAAAATGAAGAAAGACGGTAGCTCTTAGGAAGTGCAGTCGCATAAATCTACTCGAAGATCCTCTCGGCAACGTCAATCAACGCAACCGGAAAGTAAGCTTTGAAAAAGGTTTTAGTATCTATGATTGATTTAGGTTAGTTTTGAATTGTTTCTATGGTTAAATGACGACGACAAATGGGTGTCGAATATAAAAAATTATCGCGGTGGTTAATTGCCGTATGGTTGAATTTCTTGCAGTTGTCAATTACCATAGGAAACATTTGTTGAGTTTCTGCTGTTTTTCTACCGTCGAATAATAGTTTCTTCGTATATTTATGTATTTTTGCTATTTTTCTTGATTTCTATTTTAATTTTTCAGATATATTGGATAGGAAAAGATAAAGAACCGATGACTACGTCGTTACACCATAAACGAGCAGAGGAAGTTGAAAAAGCATGGAAATGACCATCGTCAAAGAATCAAAAAAAGAATTGGAAAAGGAAATTGAAAGCAGTAATGGAGATGAATCAAGCGATAAAGCTAGTGGTGATGGTTCAGATGGTGGTGATTCAAATGAAGGATCTGTTGAGAATCACTCAAGTAGGGACGGTTCCAGCGAAGAGGATGAGTCAGATGATCAAGAACAAGAACCATCTACAAAATTGGCAATTACTAGTCCTACTAGTTCGAAAGCTAGTGAAGTTGCCTATTCTTCGCTAAGCATTAACGAATCCCTCCTTAAAAGTTTTAACACACACATTACATATGAAATTTGGAATAAGCATGAGGTTCGTGTATTTTGGTAAAACATACTTACTTTTATAATTTACCATGTTAAATTGTGATTTGTTATTTTTATAGAAGAGAGGCCATTGAAATGCATTTCACATTGGGGAAAGCTACAAGAATGAAGTTTAGAGGACATGCTAAGTGACGTTGTTGAAAATGTTAAGAATTTAGATTTGTATAATTTAGTGCAATATACATATAAGCATGTTGATTATGTAACAATATCAGCTTTCGTCGAAAGATGGCATCCAAAAATCAATTTTTTCATGTGCCATTTGGAGAAATGACTATCACTCTAGATGATGTTGCCCAAATCTTAAAAGTTCCTATAGTTGGTATGTGTTTGTACAAGGAGAATGACGATCGATATGCATTTGACCTATTAGTATAATATCTTGAAGTTGATGAAGGCGAAGCAAGGGAACAAACAAATGACTCATATTCAGTGAAACTTCACTTCTTATCAAATAAATTCAGTGAAAGAGCAAATAAAGAAGACGTAAATGAATATGATTATGAGATTATTTCTCGCGCTTATCTTTTTATTTTTGGGCTGCTCTACATTTTGTGATAAGTCGGGGACAAAGGTGTCGGTTAATTACTTGAGATGTTTAGAAACATAAACCATTTAGGTAAATAAGCATGAGGAATTTTAGAATATACTAGTGTATGATTTTTGTTTGATGATAATAAACATATATATATATATATTCGTTTAAATGTATTTATTATTGTACTATTTTATTTTTCCACTTAATTAAATAAATATTTGTTGAATACAAATATTTTATTCAAACAAATATTTTACTACAAACTCAAATAGTAAAAATTTAAGCTCTCGCTGTATTCCAGATACAAGTTTCAATTACAACACAATTTTCACTTTACAATTTTATATACATGTTTCACCTCACTACATAATTCACTCATCACTTGTATTTGATCTTCAACTCTGTTCCAGCCTGTATCCAACATCTGAACTATCTGCAAAATAAACATTAACGCAGTAAAATTGAAAAAAAAAAAAATTTGCAGTGCACAATGAAGTGTGTGTTTGAAAATATTGTTTGCCTCAGTTATTTGGGTTGTTCGTCATCATTCTTTTAATTCAACTTTCTATCTCAAATACGCGAACAACTTATGACATACAGTGTATCACTGTACATGCCACAAGGTTGTGCACACCGATATACACTTGCTTGTTAAAATTGCAGGGACAGGTGAGCACAAGGTCAAACCCAAGCCAAGACTGGATTCAACTCAGTTGCAAATGCAAAAAGAAACAACATAGTAATGGAGCAATGCATCAAGCTACATTTACGCATGACTACAATAACATGAATGAGCAAATGCAAACAAACACAACAGTGCACAGGTGTTCAGAGGCAAACAGCAAGGCTGCACATGCACATGGGCAGTTTAACTTGAAGCAAATCACAATGTAACACATACCAGATTCAATAACAAAGGCAAGAACATTCATTAATGTAACCAGACTCCAAATGACTCCAGAGAATACAAGTGCACAAGGACAGCAGTATGTTCATGCAACCAGACTTTAGAGAATACAAGTTCAATGGTCAGTTCATATGTACATGGATATGCAAGCAGTTCTACATGCATAAATACAAGTTTCAAGCATGGTCAGGTGCAAAGAAACAACATACAACATTTCAGACATGCTCAGGTTCAACCAACATGAAAACATGAAACTAGACCAGTCATCATAACCCAGGCAAACCACATACCACCAAATGCAACCAGAAATGTACAAAAACAAATAACAACATGACAGCAACTCAACACGATTCAAACATGAACACAAGGGCTGCAACCAGACCAGATCGGTACATATGGATATGGATATGCATTCAGGCATTCAGAGTACAGGGCTAAGTACAAAGCAAAATGTTCAAGTAAAATGGATATGCAAGCATTCAGTTTCAACATGTACAACAAATGGAACCAGACTAAAGTAACAAAGGCATAAGGAAAGCAATGTTCAGTTTCAACATGAATAACAAAGGCACAAGGAAAGCATGGAGTTCGAGTTCAACCAAATCAACCTAGCAAACATTGACATGTATACAAGCACAGCGACATGTATATACATATGCAACAAAGGAGACATCAAGGCAATATGAGTATGCAGCAGTCACATATACGCATGTATGCATATATGCATATATATATATATACATACACATATATCTATTCAGATCAATGAAATGACAAGAACTCAGACCAACTACAACAAAAACAGTGAAGCAGCCGTGGGTAACTATCAGTAGCGGTTTAAACAAAGTCAAGGAGTTGGTTCAAAAAGAAATGGAAAAACGAAAAACACCGTTGAAGTGTTTAAGAAAAAAAATCGTAATTATCAGTAGCAATTTGAACAAAGTCAAGAGAATTCAATCAGAGGTCATGAGGAAACGTAATTCAGAAAATGGAACAGAGAATTTTGAATTGAACAAGTCGTTGGTAGTAAAAAAACGAAACCAGATATATATATCTCAAATTCTAATGCCAATCTAAAATCGAAGGATGATCAAGTCAGAGATGAACAAGTCGGAAATCATCACAATTGTTCAATCAAGGGTCGAATGGCCGAGCAAAGTAATTGAAGAATTCAAACCAAAATATACGAACGAAATAATTGGGTTTCGATCCCTACAAATTAACCATTATCATCATCGGCAATTTATTCGAGTTCGAGACAAAAATCCAGAGAGCTTACTTAGAACAAATCGCAAACAAATCCAAAACTCGAATCAAAGTCGAGCATAATCAAAAAAATCGAAAAGGGGGAAATCACGTACCAATTCAAAGCAGCATCCAGCTCGACTTAATTGAAGCGACCGAGTGCAATCAAAGCTAGGGAATCGATTGACGAAGCAAATCAAAGTGAAATCATCACTACAATCGATTAATTGAATCGGCGTCTTCAATACAACAAAAACCCTAATTCCTAATCGTAAAGGAACAGGGCGGCTCGGATTAGCAGAAAGCATACAAAAGGGAAACTCGTTTATATTTTTTTAAGTAAGCCATATATGTTTTATGATTTTAAATTAGGCCGAATAGTTGTTTAGGGTTTTATATTTATTTTTAGTACTTTTGTTTGTTTGTTTTGTTTTTTATTTGAGTCAAACTCTAGTTTTAACTAGGCTACGAACTACATGGCGTAGTTCGGAGAATTCGCAACTCAGTGGTTGAGCTGTAGCAGAGTTTTGAGCTTAGAGTTAGGTTAATCAAGTTAGCGGGTATCACAAGTTTACGTGTTTTTGTAAGCGTCTGATTACTCAATTTCTAGTAGAAACCTTAGGGGCAGCACGTAAGCAGGTTATTGCTGAAGCTGGGTAAAACTGTATGTGGTCTTTACTGCATTACTTTCTATTTTTGTTTTTATTTCCGCATTAATCTTTAGTAGACCCTTTTCACCCCCTGTCTAGGGTGAAAACGATCCTATAAGTGGTATCAGAGCTAGGAACAAAATCCATTTTCTGTTAAAAAAATTTGATTTTTTCTTTCAGTGGCTTCTTTTAATAATGCTTTTTCTGAAGGTCTGTCCATATACCACCCATGTTCAATGGTGAATATGCATATTGGAAAACTAGAATGAAATTTTTTCTGAAAACCATAGATGCATGGAATATTGTTGAAACTGGATATAGCACACCAACAGTTATGGTAGATAATCAAGAAGTTGAAAAACCTATGGATTAATGGATAGATCTTAAAAATAAACTGCAAACTACTAACGCTAATGCTATGAATTCTATTATCTACTCATTAGATCAAATTGAATTTAACTGTGTCTCACATTGTCTAACTGCGTAGGAAATTGGCACACTCTTGAAGTGACTCATGAAGAAACCTCTTAGGTTAAAGAATCTCACCTTGTCATGCTTAGTAGCGAGTACGAGAACTTCATTATGGCAAAGAATGAAAGTGTCAAAGAAATGTATGGATAACTAACCTAATATACAAATAAAATCCCTAGGAAGACCATACACAGAACTGGAAATAGTTCAAAAGATCCTCAGAATTCTTCCATGAAATTTTGAAGCAAAAGTGACCGCCATCCTAGAATCAAAGAATCTAAAACAGGTTAAAGTTGAAGAACTCGTCGTAAATCTCACCACTTATGAGTTAGAAATCAAATTCAAGGAAGAACGTGAAGGAGGAGATACGCGAAAGAAATCAATTGCTCTTAAAGGAAAGTGAAGATGATGATGATGAAGGAGCAGCTGAACTGGCACTGATAATAAAGAGATTCAAAAGGTGGAACCAAAAATATGGAAATCCAGTCCAAAATCAACAACTAAAGAGCAGAATCATCAAAGTTCTAGACAACTCAGAAAGCAGGAGATCATTTGTTACAAGTGCAATAAACCTGGTCATATCAAGCCAAATTGTCCTCGAAATCGATTCAGCAAAGGAAAGAAACCGAGAAGGAAAAGTTTTGCAACAACTTGGGATGAAAGTGATGAAGATGATGATGAAAGCACTGGCAGTGAAAGTGAAAGAGCAAATCTCTGTGTCTTTTAAGAGAAACAAGTGACAGTGATGACGACGAGCCAAGCGAGGTATCAAAACTTACTCACTCGCAATTACTTATATATTTCATGAAGTAAATGACTGTTTTGAAAGACTTAGTGAGAAGTACACTAAAATTGAATCACAAAAATATAGTTTGATAGAACTAAATATGAAGCTTGATCAATTGGTTCAAAACTATAGAAATAAGAACCCTAAGTATGATAAGTGTCCATCATTAGAAGAGGAAATAAAAAAATCAGAAACTAAAATTAAATCGCTTGAAAATGAAATTCTGATTTTGGAGGAAAGTGAAAATAAAATTCTATTAAAAAGTGCACTTTGTTGTTGAATGAAAATGAATCTCTCAAGTCACAAGTCCAACAATTGTTTACAACTTTAGGAAAATTCTCCAAAGGAGAAAGATCACTAAATATGCTATTAGGGAAACAAACTGTTAATACTATTAAACAAGGACTTGGGTATACTCAATCTGAATATGGTAGAAGTAAAAGTAATCATGTCAACTCCAAGTGCACGATTTGTGGAAAAATTGGACACAATCAAAACAATTGCTGGTATGGACCTAAACACACGAAAACCATACCAATTTGGGTTCCTAAAGGCACGAATATAAAATTCCTTAAAATCAAACAAATCTGGGTGCCAAAAGGAACAAACATAGACTGTCTTGGTTCTACGCAAACTTGTTTTTCAAAATTTTTTGTCACTAACAATCATGGACCTATGAAAACAAATAGGTCACAAAACTCTTTTCTCGTGTAGGTGTGTTGGCATGCTAAGGAACAGCAAGAGTGGTACCTGGATTCTGGCTGTTCCAAGCACATGACGGGCGACAAATCAAAGTTCCTTAGCCTAGAGAAGTACAAAGGTGATAGAGTCACAATGGGCAACAACAATAAATGTAAAATTATCGATAAAGGTTATCAACTGGGAAAATTTGAGCCAAAAGCCGACGAAGGCATGTTCATGGGATACTCTTCCAGAAGCACAACTTATAGAGTATACAACAAAAGGAAAAGAACAATCGTGGAGTCAATCAATGTGAAATTTGATGAAGACATTGATGATCAAAGCAAGAAAACAATCAAAAGCAACGTCGAAGAGGAGAATGAAAAAGATGAAAATGAGAATCCAAAAGAAATTGCAACCGCAGAAGAAGTCCAAAAAAAATCTGGAACCGGAGAGATTGAAATTCAAAGCAGATCATCCTCCAAAATTGGTAATAGGTAATCCTACCGCAGGTATTCTAACTCATTCCTCTTTTAGAAATTTATGTGATTTGTGTCTATATAGTGGAGTTATTTCAGAAATTGAACCCAAAGACATAGATACAACTCTCAATGATGAGAGTTGGTTTATGGCTATGCAAGAAGAGCTAAATCAATTTAAACGAAATGATGTTGAGATTCTAGCACCTAGACCTAATGATTATCCAGTTGTAGGAACCAAATGGATTTTTAAAAATAAATTTGATGAATCTAGAAATGTGATTAGGAACAAAGCTAGGTTAGTTGCTAAAGGCTATAATCAAATTGAAGGAATTGATTTTGATGAAACTTTGCACCAGTAGCAAGACTAGAATCCATTAGAATCTTGTTAGCTTTTGCTTATTATAAGGATTTAAACTAAGACAAATGGATATTAAAAGTGCTTTTCTTAATGGAATTTTGAAAGAATGTATTTGGTGAACAACCTAAAGGCTTTGAAAGTCAAGAGTACCCTAACCATGTATATAAACTTAAGAAATCACTATATGGATTAAAACAAGCCCCTAGGGCTTGGTATGAATGTCTTAGCACTTATCTCCTTGAAAATGGATTCAAAAAGGAGCTGTGTAGACACCACATTATTTCTATTGCACGAAAATGATGACCTATTGATTGTCCAAATATATGTTGATGACATTATTTATGGTGCCACTAACAACCTTTTGTGTGAGAAATTTGAAAAAGTCATGCAGGAAAAGTTTGAAATGAGCTTGGTAGGAGAGTTGAAATTCTTTTTAGGATTTCAAATCAAACAGAGCGAAAAAGTTACGTTCATCTCTCAAACAAAATATATCAGAGAGCTTGTCAACAAATTTGGATTGAAAGATGCAAAACCTACAAAAACCCCCATGAGCACAACAATTAAACTTGACAAGGATGAAAAAGGTATGGTAGTTGATCAAAAGAAATATTGAGGTACGATTGAATCACTTCTTTATCTTACTTCTTCTAGACCAGACATTATGTTCTCTGTTTGTTTATGTGCACGGTTTCAATCAAATCCAAAAGAATCTCATTTAACAGCTGTAAAGAGGATTATAAGGTATCTGTTGCATACCCCACGGTTTGGTCTATGGTATCCAACTAATGATAACTTTAGTTAAATGGGTATTCAGATGCAGACTATGCTGATAGTCTAGTTGATAGAAAAAGTACTAGTGGAATGTGTTTTATGTTGGGACATTCGTTAGTTGCATGGTCAAGTCGAAAACAAAATTGTATTGCATTATCTACCACTGAGGTAGAGTATATTGCTCTAAGCGGTTGCTCTGCTCAAATCTTATGGATGATACAAACTTTGCAAGACTATGGTCTAAATTTTAATCGAGTTCCACTTATGTGTGATAGCAAAAGTGCATCCTGTACATCATTTTCGCACCAAGCATATAAATGTTAGACATCATTTCATAAGAGATCACATTTCCAAAGAAAATATCTGCATAAATTTCATTTCAACCGATTCTCAATTGGCAGACATTTTTACAAAAACCCTTTCAGAATATAGTTTTTATCGACTTCGTCTCAGTTTAGGCATTTTAGAAATGTGATTATATTTTTTTGATGCCTATGTTAACTAATCAGACTCCTTATTGATTATCGAAAAGATAAATAGTGACTGAAAAAAATGACGAGAGTTGATCTTGATCATACATTATGTCTTAAGAGAGTATATTCAAAAAAATTCTTTAAAAATTTAAAAAAAACTTTGCTTGGTAAAAATTCCATAACCATCCCTAGTTCTATCATATTTCTACGACAATCACCCATCAAAATCCAATATAGTATGTCAAAATGTGGTATTTAAATAGAAAATTATTCATTTTTTTCAATTAATTAGCAATAAATCATCCAAAAATACCCACTCTCATTTAAAAGTCCTCACGATTATGCATGGGTGAACTACTTAAAATCTCTGATTATGCGCTTTCATGCTAATTTAAAAGTCCTCATGATTATGTATGTATGGAACACATATCAAACTTAGATGAAATAGACAAGTTTATTCTAACCCCATTTAAAAGTCCTCACGGTTATGTGTAGTTAGAAAATGCTTGAATTTTTTTTTAAAAAAAATAAGGAACACTACTAATCTCATTTAAAAGTCCTAACGGTTATGCATGGTTAGTAAGTATTTTAAAAAAATCTGTCGTAAATATACCACAAATGGACGCGATTATATGCTTTTCTATGCCGACATCACCCCTATCACTCTAAAATGGAATATGCGCCTAACATGGTATTTATGATTTTTGTTTGATTTTTTTTGAAATTTAATATGTATACTTAATTAGGTATTAATGTTGTATTAATGTTTATCACTTTATCACTCTTATCTAACACTATTACTCTTTTGCTGATAACAAATAGGGAGAGAAGTTAAGATTTTGGCAAATAAGTTCAAATTTTTTGATTGGACATTCTTATCTAGGTTCAATGCATTTTTTATTGTTTTTTATTTGCATATTTTTTTATTTTCATGCATATGTGAAGAGGAGCTTTGTTGTAAGGGGAGTATTCAAATAGGAGGAGCTAATAGAATTCATCAAGACCAAATACATTTAATAGAGTCAAAATCTTAATATATGTTTGTTATCATCAAAAGGGGGAGATTGTAGAATATACTAGTGTATGATTTTTGTTTGATGATAATAAACATATATATATTCGTTTAAATTTATTTATCATTGTACTATTTTATTTTTCCACATAATTAAATAAATATTTGTTGAATACAAATATTTTATTCAAACAAATATTTTATTATAAATTCAAATAGTAAAAATTTAAGCTTTCACTATATTCCAAATACAAGTTTTGATTACAACACAATTTTCACTTTACAATTTTATATACATGTTTCACATCACTACATAATTCACTCATCACTCGTATTTGATCTTTAACTCTATTTCAGCTTGTATCCAGCATCTGAACTATCTGCAAAATAAACATTGACGCAGTAAAATTGAAAAAGAAATATTTTGCAGTGCACAATGAAGTGTGTGTTTGAAAATATTGTTTGCCTCAGTTTTTTAGGTTGTTCATCATCATTCTTTTAATTCATCTTTCTATTTCAAATACGCGAACAACTTATGACATGCACAGTGTATCACTGTACATGCCACAAGGTCATGCACATCGATATACACTTGCTTGTTAAAATTGCACGGACATGTGAGCATAAGGTCAAACCCAAGCCAAGACTGGATGCAACTCAGGTGCAAATGCAAAAATAAACAACACAGCAATGGAGCAATGCATCAAGCTATATTCAGGCATGACTACAATAACATGAATGAGCAAATGCAGACAAACACAACAGTGCACAGGAGTTCAGAGGCAAACAGCAAGTCTGCACATGCACAGAGGCAGTTTAACTCGAAGCAAATCACAATGCAACACAGACCAGATTCAATAACAAAGGTAAGAACAATCATCAATGTAACCAGACTCCAAATGACTCCAGAGAATACAAGTGCACAAGGGCAACAATATGTTCATGCAACTAGACTTCAGAGAATACAAGTTCAATGGTCAGTTCATATGTACATGGATATGCAAGCAGTTCTACATGCATAAATATAAGTTTCAGGCATGGTCAGGTGCAAAGAAACAACATACAACATTTTAGACATGCTCAGGTTCAACCAACATGAAAACATGAAACTAGACCAGTCATCATAACCCAGGCAAACCACATACCACCAAATGCAACCAGAAATGTACAAAAACAAATAACAACATGATAGCAACTCAACACAATTCAAACATGAACACAAGGGCTGCAACCAGACCAGATCGGTACATATGGATATGGATATGCATTCAGGCATTCAGAGTACAGGGCTAAGTACAAAGCAAAATGTTCAAGCAAAATAGATATGCAAGCATTCAGTTTCAACCTGTACAACAAATGGAACCAGACTAAAGTAACAAAGGCATAAGGAAAGCAATGTTCAATTTCAACATGAATAACAAAGGCACAAGAAAAGCATGGAGTTCGAGTTCAACCAAATCATCCCAGCAAACATTGACATGTATACAAGCACAGCGACATGTATATACATATGCAACAAAGGAGACATCAAGGCAATATGAGTATGCAGCAGTCACATATACACATGTATGAATATATATATATATATATATACATACACATATATCTGTTCAGATCAATGAAATGACAAGAACTCGGACCAACTATTGCAAAAACAGTGAAGCAGCCGGGGGTAACTATCAGTAGCAGTTCAAACAAAGTCAAGGAGTTGGTTTAAAAAGAAATGGAAAAACGAAAAACACTGTTGAAGTGTTCAAGAAAAAAAATCGTAATTATCAATAGCAGTTTGAACAAAGTTAAGAGAATTCAATCATAGGTCATGAGGAAACGTAATTCAAAACATGGAACAGAGAATGTTGAATTGAACAACTCATTGGCAGTAAAAAACGGAACCAGGTATATATATATATATATATATATATCAAATTCAAATGTCAAGGTAAAATCGAAGGATGATCAAGTCAGAGATGAACAAGTCAGAAATCATCACAATCGTTCAATCAAGAATCGAATGGTCGAACAGAGTAATTGAAGAATTCAAACCAAAATATACGAACAAAATAATAGGGTTTCGATCCCTACAAATTAACCCATTATCATCATCATCAATTTATTAGAGTTCGAGGCAAAAATTTAGAGAGCTTACTTAGAACAAATCACAAACAAATCCAAAACTCGAATCAAAGTCGAGCATAATCAAAAAATCAGAAAGAGGGAAATCACGTACTAATTCAAAGCAAAATCCAGCTCGACTCAATTGAAGTGACCGAGTGCAATCAAAGCTAGGGAATCGATTGACGAAACAAATCAAAGCAAATCATAACTGCAATCGATCAATTGAATCGGTGTCTTCAATACAACGAAAACCCTAATTCCTAATCGTAAAGGAATAAGGCGGCTTGGATTAGCAGAAAGCATACAAAAGGGAAACTCGTTTATATTTTTTAAGTGGGCCATATATGTTTTATGATTTTAAATTGGGCATAATAGTTGTTCAGGATTTTATATTTATTTTTAGCACTTTTTTTGTTATTTATTTATTTTATTTGAGTTAAACTCTAGTTTTAACTAGGTTACGAACTACGTGGCATAGTTCGGAGAATTCACAACTCAGTGGCTGAGCTGTGGCAGGATTATGAGCTTAGTGTTAGGTTAATAAAGTTAGCAGGGATCGCAAGTTTACGTGTTTTTGTAAGCGTCTGATTACTTAATTTCTAGTAGAAACCTTGGGGGCAGCATGTAGGCAGGTTATTGCCGAAGCTGGATAAAACTGTGTGTGGTCTTTACTGCAGTACTTTCTGTTTTTGTTTTTATTTATGCATTAATATTTAGTAGACCTTATTCACCCCCTCTCTAGAGTGAAAACAATCCTATAGGAATGAGAGTATTAGCTTACTTATATCATCAACTAGGTTTGGCTTCTAGAGGGGACGTTAGGCAGATGGTCGGATACTTGACACTGTTGACTGCGAGTATATTCCATTATTTTATATTGAACCTTAAATATTATATTTACCGTATTCACACATTAATGTAGGAATGGATTTATGATCATTTCCCTATGTTTCCAAATGCCGTTTCCAGCAAAAATTATAATAACATAATACCTAGGACGTGAAGATGGCAACCAGTGAAACAATTAGGTGATGCAACCTCAACCATAATTCGTTTATGAGATAACTCCACGATTTAACTTCACAAGACATAAATATTAAATATCTTAAAAATATATTTTACTTAAATATTTTTTGAGTTTATTTTTAATGTTGTAGGTTTGTTATGACCCTTATCGAGATGTGAGATATCATTACCCATTACCCGATGTTGCATTTTACAATGGTGTCATATTATGTTTTCAGATTGCTGAATGTACCATCCACAAAGAGTACTACGGTAATGTGGTATTTTTCAACGAATCCCAAGTAACCCAATGGAGCCCAAAAAATGTCATAGAAGATTGAATGCTAATTAATATAAGGCTGTATACGATAATTGTTTTTGGTATGTCGAAAATTGTCAGGATCATGTACTGTCTTCGAAATCAAGATTAGCAAAGGTGGTCGAACCTTGGGATCGCACTGCTAAATACATGACATAGTATTTGAAAGTAGCACATCCTACAGTTCAACATCCGAAGGTGAGACAAAGTAGTAGTAGAAAAGTTGATGTAGTTGAGAAGCTGATAATACTTTGATTATAAGATAGTACTTCTCCTGTCGTACGATTGTATTCTAATTTGTTTCATTGCAGAAATTGGCCCCCGGTACCGCTGTAGAAATGCTTAAGCAAAATTTGAATGCTCCGTCGCCTAAATGAGTAGCAAAGTTATTAGAAGTAGAGCGAGAAGCTATGGACGTGTTAGGAGAAGCTTTGAATGAACCAGACAAATACGAGAAGCATAAGAAAAGTTTGAACGATCGCATGAATTAATTATGGTCTTCGTAATGTAATGAACCTTTTATGTTTGGTCATGTTTGTGGATTTTGGAATGTGCTGAACTTATGATATATGAACTTTGGATGTAATATTGTTAGTCGCTATGCACATTATCAAATATGGTCGATAGTAATAAAATGTAACGTTGAAGTGCATTAATCACAACAGTAACAATATAAATGTAAGAGCAAGGAAAATTATAAATTAGATCACACAGTCAATTTTATACTGGTTCAAAGCACCTCTCCTATGTCCAATCCCTAAGCACCTCTTAAGAATTTCACTATTAACACTCTCACTTCACCCAGAGAAACATGTTTACAAACTCCCTCTGAACAACCGAGCATGACTTTAACACCGACTACCTGAGGTCTTCGCAACAGAACTTCAACCTTTTCTTTTATAAAAAAATAACTTGACTATATTGTGTCTTCAATATGCTGAGTCGAAACTGATACAACTTCTATAACCTTCAAAAATGATGCAGAATGAATCTACAGAGGTTAGAAAGTGAAGTAAGACCAAATTCAAATATTGTGAAATGAAAGAGCGATGGGCTAAGTTATCTTTTGGAATTAATATGTAGTTTAGAGCATTTGGAAGCAATATGAGAATGATTTGAGAAAATAGAATTATGTGCTTGTTTTTGGAATGGTGGGAGGCTTATATAGGAGTGATAAGACACCATTGAACAAGAGCAACCCTTCATCAATTCAGTTCGGAAGAAATGCATCCGTTTGAACTTTGCAACACTTGAAGAAGAGGGTTGGAAGGTCACGTTAACCATTCGTTTTATAATTGTTATATATATATATATCCATTAGCACATACGCATTCAGAATCTTATGTAGTGTAGTGGTAGGGAGTGTGTTCATTTCCCAATGCGGCTGGTTTCGAGTCATAGTGTGTCCATTTTTGCAAACATTCACTTTCGTCGCAAACGGTCATAGGAAGTAGTTGGCGGCTTTAGTTTAAAACCTCCAATAGTGCTGCTGGTAAAGAGTGAATGCTCTCTCACATATCGCTTGGGTTCAAGTCCCAGCGTTACCTTTTTTCAATTTAGTTTCACCTCTATGCAATAAGAAAATGCAGTGCACAGATTTGAACAAAAAGTGGCTGTAGTGTGTTGGTTTGGAGATGTATGCCTTTGCTTTTCATTAGGGTTCAATTCCCACCATTGCCGTTTTTTCGCCAAAGCAGCTTTTATTGAAAAGGCACTACAACTAACGGTTATGTAAGCTTTATAGCATTCGATAAATCGAAGTGGCGTGTGGTGCAGTGGATTTTGCTTTTATTTTCTTTCCCACCAATGTGTCCATGTTATCCAAATTTCAAGTGTAAGCAGGCACGCTCTTCAACTTTGTTGATCCAAGTCAAAGTTTTGAATTTCTTTAACAATTTATCTTATATAAACTCTGTCATTCATTTTGTGTCCAGTTGACCTGAAATCACTCAATAAATATATTAGTAGCATTGTCGTATGGTTGTTATCATCAAAACACTATATATATGGTTCTTTAAAATATTTGGTTATGTTTAATTTGAATTTGTAATGTATTAAAATTGGAGACCGTGAGCTTAGTTTATCGTGACTTCGTAATGTAATGATTTTACTATGCTCGAACGTTGTTGTAAAGTATTACATAGCCATAGTCGACTTGTTCAAAAACTAATCATTTGACATAAAACAGATAGTGCGGCAACTACACACCATATATGTAGTAAAAATTCAGTGCTCATGGGTCGCGACAAGGGCGAATATTTGTACGTTATCCTCTGTTCGGCAGTTGCTATGACCGTAGGAAACCAAAAGGTGGTTACTTCTCGAATTCTTAAAACCACTGCGGTGTACGACCACCGATCAAATTGCACCTTCAGTCCACTGTTCGGCCTTTTCAAATGTCGTAGCTTGGAAACAGTGGTCGTATGCCGTATACAAGAATATTCGACGGTTTTTCACCATTGACCCAATATGTCAATTATTCCCATACCTACTGGTCGGCGTTTAAATTGGCTGTTGATACGTGAAGGTGGTTGCTAGCCGTTTGTTTCCTCTACGGTGGACTACCATAAAAAAAGCAATTTTTTGTGAATATACCACTCGGTGGTTGCTTGCCGACAAAATGAAATATATTCGGTGGCCAACCATCGAGCAATTTGTGCCAAATTTATATGAACCCACTGTTCGGCCACAGAACTGCCGTTGATTCCCACACGGTAGTTAAGCGCCCCGGTATTTTGTAATTTTCGGTTTATAACCATCAAATTGTGTAATTTGCGGTCGTTAACCTATGTTTTAAACTTTTTATCACGGCTTTTAACTGTCGTCTGCCCTATCTTCAGTGAATAAACACATTGGAACACAAATATACACATTAATACAACAAATATATGCCTTGACACATCGATTCAACAAGTATAGAGCGCAACAAAATCAAAGAGCATTACATTTCATTAATTGTTTTCATAATAGAAAGATCCAATATATAAAATAGTAACCCCAATATACAAAATAATATACCCCACTACACAAAATGAGCAAAATAGTATACCCCACTACACAAAATAGTTTACCCCACTATACAAAAAAGTATACCACACTACACAAAATATCATTCACACTACGGAAATCCATTTTTGGTTGCCATCTCTGGAGGTTGGATTTTCACAAATTCAATTTGGCGATCGATAAATAGTTCGCTCCAATGTTTAGCCTCAGCGCTTGCAGATGTATGCTAAAAGCTAGCTACCAAAGTGGGATAGGCGCGTCGTCTCTAAGAGTCAATTTGATAAAATGGCAATCCTATATAAATGAAAAAACAATAAATTGATTTGCTTTTTCAAGATTTGGACCTTTTCGATGAGGATAAAAGGTAAACGATTGCTTATGTGAAATATATACGACTACACGATTAAATGCATTTGCCATCAAATATCATGTCTCGGGCATTATCATCCAATTAGAAGACGAACAATTAGTAATATAACAATCCACGGCTTCTTTTAAAGTTTCACAAGTTGAAACATCAAAATGCCATGCATATAGATCCTAATATTGGTTGTTTTCTGCTAGAATAATGATTCTTACTTGAATCCAGTCATTATTCAATTCATCCACTTGCTCTGCTACGTGACGAAATCCACAGTTACCATCACATGCTACATCTTGAATATTAACAATGTATCTGTGCAAAAAGCCGGATATGAAAGCTAACAAATGAAAAGCATCGTTTAATAATGGTGATACATTTGCATCAAATTCTACCTTAGACTTAGGATTCCCATGCCTCGGTGTCAATTTCTTGTTAACACTTGGTTGAGAAATTTTTTCTTCTTTATTTGTTTCTAAGTCAAAAGATGATGGTTCTCATTTTGTCGATCAAGATTGTTTCTTTTGTTTCGCAGTTAACTTGTTTTTTCTCCCGGATGGTCTTCTTTTGTGTTGAGTGGTTTTAGGCTCTAACGTAGAAGTTGGTAAATCTATTTCTTTTAATTTCACCAATAATACTTTCTTTTCTTCCTTTGTAAAAGAATCAAACAATTTTTTTGGATGTACAAGAATTCCGAAGTATGAAGCAATTCCGTTGACTCTTTAACCTGTGAAATATAGTTCAACTTCATCCTATATTCATCTATCATTTCAAGTGGTAATGGACGACCTCGTTGTAAAACTCAAACATTTTATAGGTACAAGAAAGACCATATATCACTCGATTAAGATGATCAAAAGCAGACGAATCTATATTAGCGGTTTTATATTTTCCAATTGTTTAAAGATTAAATCCAAAGCATAAAATGAAACTCTACCTCGTGATGTCTAAAATATAGAATTTGATAACACGTTTTTGCTGCTTCCAACTTCTTTCAAATGATGCTTTATTTTGCGTAAGTTGTATGTACAATGTATTATCATTTTCGACCAAACTATCATGAATGCCGCCTTTGAGGTATCTATATGCTTTTTCAATTGAGCATGTGAAAACTCTGCTTTAGTGGTTGTTCTATTACCCCAATGTTTAATCTTATCCGTTCAAGCTAAACATACATACTCTTTATACGCAATTTATTCGCTTTGAAGAAAATTTATACTTTTAGGGAATCCTTTCTAATCGCATTGAAGATCATGCCAATCAATTCAAAGTTCTTCCTCTGTTGGTGCATGGACAACCTTTTTCCAACTTTGCAAAAACATATCACATAGGTCATTTGTTCCAAATTCGTGTTTGCAGTTTGTTATAACAATATTTCCCATATGCCATAGACACATCATTAAATTTGCTTTGGAAAAAACTTTCTTCACTCCATTGATTAACGCCCATTCTCTATCTATGGTTATCACTTCGAGTAGTTTATTGGGTATATATAAATGTTTAAGCTGTGATAGGGCCCATTCGTAATTTTCCTCCCTTTCATGTGCTAAAAATGCATGAACAATACTAAATGTTCGGCCCGTATAAGTCATCCCAACCATTTTCAATAAAGGCATGTTTTAACGATTTGTTTTATAGGTGCAATCAGGTAATAAAACTGATGAAAAACAATTACATAAACTTGCAGATTCGGGATGAGACCACATTAAATCAATTAAATGATCACTTGATGGATCAAATCTCTCGAAATAAACATAATGTTTCTCTGCAAGCAATTTGATTAATTGCTGCATCGTGGATCTACATTCCATGGCTGATAGTTTCATCTTATATTTTGCATAATAGATTATTTTCAAAGCAGAAATATTTTCAAAAAATAAATTTTTAATAATAGTATGTACCTCCCGTAGTTGCACCCTGTAACATCCCGTATCTAGAGGCCAAAAGCTAAGCGCTACAGATGATGCAGTCATCCATAGTATTAACTTCTGGTGACAAAATACAGAAATGCTAATGTTGTCTATAATATCAGAAGCACTTGAATATGAACAAAGTCACAGATTTCAAAAAAAACATTTTGCTGATTACATTTCAAAACAATAATTAATATCCAAGTTACATAATCCCAAAATATTTCCCAGGCAATGATCAAATATAATTTACAATAATATGCCAAGAGCGACATATGACGATGCTCCCTTGGTCGATCAAAGCAATATAGTCATATCTGAGTCAATACACAGCGGAAATAAACAAAATAATATGTACTCCTAATTAGCTATCCGTCAGCCACCTGCTCGTCTTCGAAAGCTTTATTCGCCAAAACTACAAAACCTGAAAACCTCAACCCTCAGCCTACTCAAATCAATTTTGAGCATCCGAGAGTTTAAGGGGAAACAAAAACATCGAGTCAGATATAAAGCCTGGTGTGAATAATACTATTCATCTCTGTTATTTTATGTTAAGTGAGACTACACCGCTTAGCGGAACGGGTTTCCCCTTACTAACATCCTTTTAAAACATATCTTTTGCAAATCCTTTCCTGCAACCAAAATTGGTTAAAATCTGTAAAACAGTATTATGTAAACATACATATCAGGTAATAAATGAACTATTTGTTCGAACTTTATAATACTTTCACATGTATTGCATTTTATGAGTTTTTGAACTCTAAATGCAATTCAAGACTATGGATATTTGATCCATGTACTTTCACATATAAATGTTATATGGTGAACAATCATAGTTTGTGAGGTACAAAATATTTCGATGAAGTTAGTTCATTCGAAGTAAGCCAATAAACAGTATTTTAAGATCATGTATTCAACTTGAATGATTTCAAAAGGATCATATTGTGTTAATGTGACACAAGACCATAAACTAAGTGATACATCTAAGAACTCGATCATTGAAATGTTATCTTGATCGGTTTACATAATGTGCAACATATTTGATGTTTTAAATGTTAAGAATAATCGAATGCGCTTTTGTAAAAGGTTTGTTATGATATTGTAGCAAGGTTTGCTTTTGAATAGTTTGAAAATTTGAAAGAAAAACGAATGTATAAGAATATATGTAATTTAAGGTTAAGTTGGAATGAAGAGAATAAATAGTCACTTTGCTTCATAGAGAAACATTGAAAACAAGAATTGTAATACTAATTGATACTTAATATTAGAATATGAAATATGATTTTTATTCTGAAATGTATTTTCATATAGAAAATTGTTTTCTATAACATTTATTTCTTTGAGTTCAAGATATTTAATCAAAGAACTCTCCAATGTAAACTAGTTGCAGCATATGAAATAAGTAACAATATTAACAATATTAAGTGAATGGTGGACCTCTAAATTTAGTACGCTATTATAGTAATGGTGGAAATAGTGGGAGCATGCCATATAACACTTAATGATTGCATCAAATTATGAAAATTCTTTTCGTAAAATGTACCGAACATTATTTGTGAAATAATGTTTATTTTTGGTATCGACTGAAATATAGATATAACTATATTTCAACATGAGTATTATGAATATTCATTATGAAATAGAACTATGTTATGGAATTTGTTTTCATAGTAAAAGTGATGCAACAAAATACATATATGTCTAATATTATTTACAGTTGTTTTGGAATTATAGACTAAACCATAGTTTTGAGAAATAATTTTACTATATGATTATGAATCATATAATACAGGTTAATCATATCTTAAACAATTAATGGCTATGCACTCATTCAGTGGGGGCATCATAAGAGTTGATGAACTCTTTGAATTAATACATATTGATGTATGCAATCACAAGTCTATTAATACCAAAAGGGTTCCACATACTTTGTTGTATTCATCGATGATTTATTACCATGTACTTATGTATTGGATACACATGTAGTAAGTTTATGATAAAATCATAGAATATAAAAGAAAAGTAAATAAAATAACATGCAGTAGAATAAAATGATTTGATTTGGTCGAATAAGTGAGTATATTGGGAAGAGTTCCAAATGTACCTAAAAATGAATATAGATTCAATCTCAAAAGTCAATCCTCCATGTGATACATAATGATGCATCGATAAAGAGTAATCAGACATTGTTGGACAATTTACGATTAATTGTGAGTGAAGTTGAGTTAGTTTCTTTCTATAAGGTCATGTACTTAAGCTTAGTACACAAGGTTGATATTATTTCATCTAAACAACAGTTTACAAAATCAAACAAGGTAAGGGTTTGTAAGAAATCCCAACATATCCTAAGCCAAAGGTTGGCAGGTTGTGCTAGTCGAAAGATTGCACGTAATAATTGTTCATGAGGGATCTTGTATGAATCTCCAAAAGGTTTTTGGAAAGGTACGTCATCAAATGATATATTTATGTTTTGAACATAATTTTTGTAAACTAAAATCAATTTTATAAACAAAAAGGTTCATAAAGCGTTTATGGATCCCTATTCTATTTGCACTAAGAAACAATTGTTGTTTCAAGGTATATCAACTTCATTGTGAAGGAATTTCTTTGAGAAATTTTTGGTAGTTAAATGGAATTGGATCCGATCCACAGATAGAACTGATTATATGAGATGAAGTGAAATTAACTAACCAAAATGAACACATAGTAGTAGAATGTCTAATAAGTATTCTCGTACATCGAATAGAAACTATGAGTTTCTTATTAATGTCGAAAATATACATTACCCTCGGTTGTTCAATTAAACCGTTAAGATTGTTGACTCTGTATGGTATGATGCGCAAATCTGAAAAATTTCCAAGTATGCCATCAAAATATGATTTTGGTGGTTGTAACCAAAGAGATGTGATCCATCGGCCGAGATTATGTCTTTATTGGAAAGACTAATGTAGTTGGAATTAAATGAGCAATGTTGATAAGAATAATATCGTAAATTTCAATTGTTGAAATTAGCATAACAGATTCGGTATTCAACATGCTCAAGTTAATTCAGATTTACTCATAAAATTATTGCTCGATAAGACTTAGTGTTTGGTCCTTATGTATTGAAGCAGAGAATTCTAAATAATGATTTAGAGTAAGCCATTTACATATCAACCAAAAATGCCTCAAAGTTAGTGGGAGCGATATTCGGTTTGTGAGTCTTTGGATATGATCCAAGAAATGATACAAACATATCATTTTATAAGCATCAAGATTGAATAAGTATTTTGATAGAAATATCAAATAGTTTGATTTTCAATCAAAGTGCAGAGGAAGCGTGTGTTCATAAGAAAGAACGTTAAAAGGTACATTGATATTTCTAAACTATAAGTAAACAACACGTTGTTGATTTTAACAATATGCTTGTATTAAAATCAACTTTAGTTGTTTTAATACTCAATTTTGGATTGTAAATGATGTCTTTTATGGTGAGTATAAAAGATATAGGGATTGTCCCAAAACGATATATAAGAGTACCCTATTAAAAGAGAACATGAAAGTTGGATTCCTTATGCGTTAGCAATAGGAATTATTATACAGGTTATGTTGTGTATGATATTGTGTTTTGTTTATGTATTTGATACATGGAGCAAATATAAAATCGAAATCGATATCATTGAATGGTTGTTCGAGGTGTTCTCGCGTATTTATGAAATACCAGAGAATTGTTTATAGAAACAACGAACTCGTTATGATGGAACGTTTGGACACAAACTTTATAAGTAATATTGAGTATAACATGTCAATGACAAAATTCAAGTTATAATCTTTAGTTTGAAAATGTTTCAAAATAAATGTGATTGTGGTCGATTCGACGAAATGTTGAGAACATTAACTTGAATAACGCTACAATAAACAAATGTATATAGATATAAATGCACAAATTTGTAATTGAGCCAAAGGTGAGTCCAAATGTTGAGAATCCCATAATATTGTTATAATATAACAATGTCATGAAATTGGTCATGATAGAACTTAAAGCTCACTAGAAGTCGAAAGACATACTTCGAATCGTTCCACATGATAAATGCAATTTATCAGTGTCAAAGAGAGTTAATCGACAAAGTAGATAACTAAAACATAATAGCATACCCATTCACTAAGGGACTGGCCTAATTGGTTTTGAGAAAACTGATTGGAGAAGTTGGAATTATGTTCCATAATTGACCCTAAGTGCAAGTAAGAGATTGATAGAGTTAAGAGTATGCCCTAGGGGCAATTATGTAATTTGTTACATATATCTAACTCGTTGACCAATCTTGTTCGAAATAAAAGGTATTTTCTTCCTATTATATACTTGATATAATGTGATTATATTAATTAATTAACTTAATTAAAAGTATATTTAATAGAAAAATCCATAAATGGTATATTTTATGATAGTAGTTACAAAGTGTTGTAACATTGAGTAATTTATCACAACGAAACAAATATGCCATTTTAAATGTTACTAGTCAAGATGCATCGAGACTGGATATCGATGTATCCGTTGAGACTGGAGTACATAACGCTCCGCTTTGATTATAGCCAAATAGTGGCATGGCATCCATCGAGTGACTATAGTTAGGTCGAGTGGAAGTATTGGAAGTGAAGCACTATTAAAGAGAGGATTCGTCTCCTTAGTTATATGCAGTTAATATCATAGTCAACTCAAGTCAACTCAAAGTCAAAGTTTTTGGCCAGAGCGTTTCGGTTAATAATAATTGTTATTATTGAACCAAGAACTTTGTATTTGAACTATAAAGTTGAATGTGGATGAGGTTGGAATTTTGACCATTACCAAATTTTATAAGTCCAAAGTGATATAGTTTTGACGAAGAGAATTGGTGTAAACAAATGTCACAACCGGGTAACGCTTCTAAACTAAAATTGGATTTTATCAAAAACGAGTAAGCGATAAATTTGGCCATAATGTCACATCACCTGCTAAGTGATGTGTGAACGTTAACATTAGAATAGTTCGATGTTAATCGTTGACCAAATTTACACCCAAGAGCTACACAGCCGAAACGATGAATTCCCTTAAGACCGAACGATTTAATTAGTTTATAATTGTTATAAATTAATTAAATTAATTTATATTTATGAAATATTAATTATAAAATTTGAATATGATTTGAAAAATAAATAATGTTATATATATTTATAACAGTTATAAATATATCGATCGATATACAATATCGACAAGCGATTAAATTAGATTTAATTGCATAGTATTTTGGCTTGGGCTTAGATGGGTTTAAGGCCCATCATTAGGGCTGCAAAATTTCGGCTTTGGGAAGGTCTAGGGGCGGCTCAAACATAGAGAATTGGCTTGGATATAATGGGTTGAGATCAAGTGAGAATGAGTAAAAAGCTTTTCCTCGTTTCTCTCTAATACAACCCTATATATATATATATCTAAAAATAACAATTAACCTTTTTTGGCCGCCATTACCTTCTACATTGCTGGTTAAAACATAGCTCTCAATCCACTTCAAAATTCTCAAATATATTTCAAATTAAAATAATACTATTCGATAGTTAGAGGTTTGTGATTCCGGACTTGCAATTTGACGAATCAAGAACAGTAAAAGGAAGCGAAGTCATTGCTTCAACGTGGATTCAAAGGCATCATCAAATTGGTAATTTTAATTCATATTACAGTAATAAAATTATATTCTATGATCCTATAATGAGCAATTTCATATCTGTTTAAATATATTACTAGTATATGTTCAGTTATGTGAGATTTTGTAAGTAGATGTAGTTGTCACAAATCAGTTTGGTCATATGCATAATTTGTTTACTATACTATTTGATTATGTATAGATAAATGTTGTTTACTGTACAAAATCAATTTTTGTCATTAATAATTGTTTTATATATATTTATTAATAAATTCATATATATATATATATATTAGTGTATATTTCTCTCTCATAATAACATATATGCATATATAAGATATATATACGATTTAAAAAATTTAGTACACTTATTTATATATAATATGAATTTAAAAATTTGAAAATTAATTATCATACATATATTCATATTTTTAAATTAACATTTATTGAATTTTGAATTGTTTATTATATATAAAATTATTGTTACATTATAAATTCAATTATATATTTTCTAAAAATATTATATCATTCCAGAAACGTATAGAAAAAATTTAGGAATTTTTCAGTAAAATTTATTATTTTTAATAATTAATATTATTTCGAAAAAACTGTTTATGATTTATTAAAAATAATAATTTAATTAAAAAACTCTTCAAAATTTTCGTAACCTTTCATTCATGATCCTAGAATTCCTGAAATTTTGAATTTTGAATTTTGAATAATATATTATTTTAAATTATTTCAACTTTGAAAAATCTCTATATTTTTTCTAAGCTCTATTTTATGATCCTAGATTTTCGAAAATTGTAAAATTTGAATTTTCATTAAAAGATTATTTTATGTTAATTATTTATGGATGAAAAAATTATTTTATTCATATTATATACAAATTAAAATACTAAAATTATTATGTTTGCAAAACTAAGTTAATTTTGAATTAGAAATAATTTTTAATAATTGTTCTCTCTCTTTATATATATATATATTTATCTATATATAAATGTTTTACATTGATATATTATATATAATATATTTATACATACATATGTGTGTGTGTATTGTAACACATATACATGCACATATTTGGACAATATACATAACATACAAAATGAGCTAATATGTCTGTTGCGATGTAAATCCCAACATCTACATATGGGCATATTATACTTTTCACAGATTATTATGTTACACATGTACTCACATATATATGTATATGATACATTTATGTATAAAATAAATCAAATAAAATTAATTTCATATCTTAATATATTTGAATTTAAATAAAATAAATGATTTTATTTAAATGAAATTTAGAAATGTTTTAATTCAGTTAGACTTCATAGGCCCAATAAAGATCCAATAGGGTATTTTTTTTTGAAATTCACTCATAACTTCTGCCGCGGGCTGGTCCAGTTCCAACACGTGTATAGGAGAATACACGGCCAAGTTTAAGGGATATAGGAATGTCCGCTTTTCTATTTTACCCCTCCTCTATTTAATTTTAAACTCTTATCTTAATTCATTGTTTAAATGGCACTGCTACCCCTTAATTAAATCAAATCTCAATCCCTTAATCAACACATTATTTTATTTAATTTAACTAATTAAATATTCTAAATGATGTTATCTGTTACACACACACAAGTGTCATATCGGCTAAATTTATTTCTCTTCATCTAATCTACCGACGTACGGATGACCCACTAATGTATGTGGAAGCTCGTTATTATGTCTGTCATTTCCTACTGTAACGTTTTATTTGTCTTTTGCAAATACACACCTTTGATCATAAATGGACAATTGCACTTTATAGTAGCACTATTTCGACGATGCTTCACATTTCGAAATTTTTTTCGTCTTTAGAGTGGTGACTTCGATATGCGCTCTCTCTTTCGCAACCGAAATGCAACCTTGATTTTTTTTTGGATGCCAATTTATCCTATTTGATTATCACTATAACGGTGTTCAACTTTTTAGCTTGCACTTTACACCAATGAATTAAGGCACTACGGGAATCAAAATCTGAAATTACAATAACAAACAAAAAATGTTTAAATTTTTTCCATATTCAAATTTTTTTATCCGAAATACTTACTTCATTCATTACAAAACTATTTGTTACATCGACTTCATCATTTTCACAAATAATTGATTCACTATTTCAAACATTTGTTTGATCCTCAACTGCCATATCATCAATACTTTCTCCCATATTTAACTCGTTTTCCATTGCTTGCAAAACATTTTATCAAAAAAATGTAAAGAAAAATGTAATATCCATGTCATAGTATCATACTTACATCAACAGTATCAATAATGACATCATTAGTTTTGACATCTTCAGTCTTTTTTTTTTTCCGGCAAAAGCATTCATCGAATCCTACAAAATATATCTAGTTCCATATTTATTTCATCTTTGTTGAAAATACAACATAAATCATGATAAAAATAAAACAAACCTCATTTGATATTTCACGTCCATAATCTTTCTTTTCACCATTGTTCTCTATTACTCTACCGGGCTTTTCAAAAACCAGGGTTTTCAAGATTAAAGGCTGTCGACGTTGAAGAGTCGAGGTCGGAAAGAGGTGTCGTTGAACGACCAACGGAGATGATGCGTGACGACATTGAACATGCGAAGGCAATTTGGAGTAATGGCGATGATTGGACGACAATGAACAGGAGGTAGACGTTGAAGGTTTTAGCGTGTGAAGATTTATCCGTGTTTTTATTTTTGGTTCGATAATAAATGATTGAGTGAAAGATTGCATAATATGGTATTAGGTAGCACAGTAAAACTAATGTTTTTTTGGGTATTATGAAGAGTAAATAGAAGTACCTTAGCACCACACTATGTATATATATTAACTATGTACACACTGTGCCATGTTGTACTTGCACTACACACATATATGAGTGTATTTGATACACTCATTATAATATATTTAATTTAAATTAGATTAAAACTCATTTTTAAACAAATAAAATAAAATACGAATTTATTTAAAACAATACTACATTGGATCTAATAAACCTTTAGACTTCATAAGACCAATAAATCCAAAAATATGATTTTTTTTATTAATGCGATCTAAATTTGCAATATTATGGTTAACTTATTAAAACATATTCATTCAGTAGGGGAGTTTCTAAACATGTAGCATCTGAGGTTGGGTTTGAATAATAAGGTACTTTGCCCTATTTGGCCATTGGCTTGGCCCGAATGATGAAGTAAGCCCAAAGGCTTTTCTCAAATATAAAGTCTCGAATTGATTTTGGGCTTTGACTAATTTTCAAAATAGGTTTTGAAAAAATTATACTTTAAATTTAAATGTTAAGTTTAAAGTATAAATGAAATTTTAAAATATTATAAATTTTTCGAATTGTTTTTAAAATTATTAATTATTTATGAAATTTTATTTTAATTGTTAATTATTTGGATTAATTAAAAGTTAATTAATTAAATTAAAACATATATATATATATATATATTGATACATGTGTATTTATCTTAAAATGTTTAAGGTAAATCACAATACATTTTTGAAATTAATAAATATTAATTAATTAATTAGAGTAATTAAATGTTAATTAATAGATAATATAAATATAAATGTATAATAATAAATAATATACATATATCAAGTTTTATATTAGTGCGCAGTTCTCATATTCATTACCCACCATCAACGCGTATTTTTCTATTGTTATATTTTATTTTGAGCGTATAGAATTGTTATTATCACTCCAAAAATCGTTGTCACCCAAATTTATGTGCATACAAAATGATTTATGAAACATTTATTGGATTAAAGGAAAAAAGAAAACCAAAAAAGCAAAGAAAAATAAAAATAGATCAGGCTAAACTCGTTTCTCTTTCATTTTTGTTCTATGGCTCACCGTCGTCTCCTCAAGTCCATCCTTTTCAACAACCCAAACCCTAATCCCCTTTTGCTTCTATCCAATCACTTCTCCTCCCTATCCGACAACCCAGTCTCAACTCCAATCTCGTCCCAATTCCAATCGTGGACGCACCAGCTACGTCCACCTGTAACCCCAACCGCCCTAACGACGGCCCTATCATCCATCTCCGATCCCGACCTCGCCTTCGACATTTTCCGATGGTCGTCTCTATCCACCCCTTCCTTCCGCCACACTCCTCACACTTATCATTCCATCCTCCACATTCTCATCCGCTCCCGTCGTTTCGCAGACGCCGAGCTTCTTTTGCATGAGGTTTTGTCAGGTGCAGTGCCTCCACATAGGGATTTGCTTAATCTGCTTTTCAAGTTTTGTGCGTCGCGGAGGCATTTGTTTAGTACCGCCTTTGATTTGTATAAGAAAATGACTGCTGCTGCTAATGGCGGTGATGCTGAGTGTCGCCCCGATTTGAATACCTATTCTTATCTTTTGACAATGCTGCTACGCAGGTGAGAGATATTTTTCAAAGTACCAAGTTTGATTTAATTTCAATATCTTAAAATATTTACTACGTTGACAAAATATCGCGTTGCTGGTTCATGGAACTCAAAAATAAAAACAAGTTTCAGATTGAATCACATGGGAGACTTTTTCTTTTCTTTTTTCCATCTTAAAAATGATATATTTTGATAGGTTCAACTGAAAAAACAGCATTATTAGTTTGCTGGAGTTCATTTGATTGACTTGCTGTCTTTGCTGAATCAATTAATTGAAAGGGTTTTCAATATTAACTTGTATATTTAGGAAGTGCTCGCCTAGGTTATTTGTACTGACCATGCAAAGGGATCACTTGTTTCTCTTGTCAACATGCACAAAACTTGTTTGGTTTGTGTTTGAGTTATGTGATGCTACTATATTACTTAAAAACTAACTTTTTCATTAGCCTCACTGGATCAAGGGTAAAAAAAAAAACTAATCAAATATCTGAATATTGGTTATTTCAAATGAAATTGGGTTAACCGATAGTTAAAACTTTGAAGTGTAAAAATCTATATCCCTGCCTAATTTCAAAAGGGACAACTGTTTACACTATCTTAACACATAAGTACACATAATTTCAGGGTCTTGTTTTGTGAAGGTTTAAGGAGGCGATTATAATTTGTTAGTATATATTTTAGGTAGGTTTTTTCTTTACATAAATCTCAAGCTAGTTGAAATATTGGATTTGACACAGAATGTTCAGTTCAGTAGACTTGCCTCTTATGTCTGATTTATATTACAATCTATCAAAACATTTTTATTGCTAAAGGTTAGCTCAGATGGGTTAGTCTAGTAAAATTAACATTGGTGAATCAAGAGTTATATCCACCAAAGTCTATCTGAACTACATACACATAAACTGTCAAAATCATTGTCCAAATATGAACTGTATATTTTCTTTGTTTTGCGTATTAGCTATTGGCAATTCGCTACTACACATGTAATGAGAATGTCACATGCATATAGGAACAATGATGTAACTTCCTTATAATGCAGGTTTGGGAAACCACCAGTATGTTACGTGCACATGCACGCAGTAAGATCACTGGTCAAACAAATGAAAATCAACGGTGTAATACCCGATATATACGTACTGAACCTGATAATCAAGGCATATTCCAGATGTTTAGAAATGGATGAAGCACTCAGAGTATACAGAGAAATGGGTCTGTACAACTGTGAACCAAACGGGTACACATACGGGTATTTGGTGAAAGGGCTGTGCGAGAGAGGGAGGGTGAATGAAGGAATGAAGTACTTGAAGGAGATGAGGGAGAAAGGGCTATTGCCTACTAGTGGAATTTACATGACGACGATATGTAGCTTGGCCATGGAGAGGAGGTTTGAGGAAGGGAAGGAGGTGATGATGGACATGCTTGAGAATGGGATGAAGGCCGATTTGCTGACTTACAGGACTTTCTTGGAAGGGCTGTGTAGGGAGGGTAGGGTGGATGAGGCCTTTGAGTGTTTGGATGAGTTGGGGAAGGTGAAAGGGGCAATGGATAGAAGGATGCATTCAAGTTTGCTTGATGGGTTGCATTGGATTAACCAGCCTCATAGTTGATGATGTTTGGTTCGTGTTATGAAGGGAGGTAGTATGTAGCATGCCATTATTAATGCATCCAAGTATATGTACAAAGAAGATGAAGACTTGCAAATAAAGGTAAAAAGCTATGATACCTTTAACTTTTGTCATGTATGCTATAGTTGATGTATGAAATGAATGCTTCGATACACCTAATTTTGTTTTATAGTATAAAGTGCTAAAAGATAAGAGTTGTATCAAATTTTGATGCAACCAGACTGTATCTGATACAACTCTTTATCTTTTAACGCTCGTACTATAAAACTAGGAATGAGAGATGAGGTAAATGGGTGGATGCGAGATTAGAAATGGATTTATGATACTTACTTGCAACAGTGTAACTGAGTTATGGTATTAATTTTTAAAACTCCAACACAAAAACCTTTAAAACGTTGAAGATCAACACAATACTTCTTCTTTCTCTTATTACAATATCATCCATAAAGTTGTGCACTTGTGATAAAGCATACGATGGCAACGACTTTGCTTCAAACACACCCGTCGGAGCTCAATTCGAAAAGGAAGTAGGACTCGACTACACTCTTTGTACTCCAAAACTCATCTTCCTTTTTCTTGGAAATATTCAACCGAAGTAACTAAACTGAGTGCAAGCAAGCACATCCAAAGCATGCACGGCATAGTACGAAACATAAATGACCCTTCAAACAGTC
This sequence comes from Allium fistulosum, assembly GCA_030737815.1. Taxonomy (NCBI): domain Eukaryota; kingdom Viridiplantae; phylum Streptophyta; class Magnoliopsida; order Asparagales; family Amaryllidaceae; genus Allium; species Allium fistulosum. Next base: position 944,259,912 of record CM060908.1, read on the forward strand.
AGATATTTCTAAACATGAACTATGTAGGAGATGTGAAGAGTGAATTAACGGGTATTTTGTACCATTGAAATAGCACGAATAAGGCAGTGGTATGGAAACGTAGAAGCTCCTTTTGGGTTAATAACCGGGATAGCCGATTTCTTCATGTTGAAAGGAGGGTATGCTTCTAAGAGCTGGGCTAATCCTAGAGAAGGGTCAAGGTGGGATGAAGGTTATGATGTTACCGCCAGGTTTCTTGATTATTATAACAACTTTTATGATGGGTTTGTGGTGAATATCAATAGTGTGATGAGTGACGGATATGATGTGGTTATTTTTAGGATATTGACTGGAATGAGCGTTGATGAACTTTGGACTGCTTACAAATCTAATGAAGATTAGTGTTTTTGAATGCAGTATTGTGAAATCCTGGAAAAAGGAGAATTAGTGTATTAAACTGTTCTACCTATCTCTTTGACGTAGTTTTTGCTTCTGTTTGCTGCATGCAGTATTGTTGGTTATGAGCAAAATGAAAACTGAAGCTGATACAAGCTCTCTTTTGATGGGCTAACATTGCCTATTAGGAATCAAAAAGTGAGTCCAAAGTGGTCACTTCAACTCGTTTAAAAATAATATTTATATCCATTGTAGAAGAATGTCGTCAACATTTTGCAAAGGAAAGTTACCTTTTGGTAGAATATTTATCTTTAGATGTAGAATTCTATAATCAAGTGTTCTATATGAAAACGCTTATGCTGACAGTGATCTGTTTGTGATAATTTTCTTCAGTTTTTTTATATTTGGATTACAAATATACCACAGCAAGGAGAGAAAGTTGCTGTTTCATATAATCAAATTTGTCCATGCATACAGAAAGACGAGTCCAACATTTAAATGAGCATTGAAAATATTGCTAACATTTCAATTATTTTCAAATTATTTGCATTTCTATTTAATTTGCAATGAAATAAAAGTAAGCTTACAATTACAGACGCTAGCATCAACATAAAGAAGTAATGCATGTCCCCTGAATCATCCTCAACCATACACATGCAGTGTCCTTCCAAACTACATTGAAAACAAGGGTCCACATCTAGTTGAGATAAGTTATTTGTTTATTGTTTGGTTTTATCGGTTCAATTGCATGGATCCAGTGCTAGATTTCCATTTATTTATCTGTCAACTAGAAGCGCCTTCTTTTGATGGTTGCTCATGTTCCATCAAGATATTTCATTTGCTCTACAATATACGAAACAGCACGTAATAGCCTTCTGATCATTATTGCCTTTTGTGCTGCAAACAAGAGGAGGAAGAATGAAGTTGCTTTGCTTTCTATTTCTATAATCGATTATTTTTTTTTGAGAAAAATGTGTGATCCTTTATAAACAAAGGAGAGCACATATACAACTATATATAAAACAATGATAAGGTGCTGCCAACATGCCTGGCAGGTAACAAAAACTAACTGCTAGAAACAGAAAACTAAGATACCCCTATGATGAGTTCCGGCAAAGCCACCACCCATCGCACCTTGATATCAAGTTCCGGCATAGCCACCCCTCGATATCAAAGTGTTAGAAGTACCTAAAATACTAAAGAGAAAACCAGAAATAAGGAAGCACAATGCATCTGGATCAAGAGGACTCGAAAGTGAATGTGATGAAGAATGGAAGATCCACACTGAAGTCTCTCTATGCTAGAACCATAAGGAATCCTAATGGGAAGACTCTGCACTGAAGAAATCACTGTAATCCGAAAAGCAGCAAACCGAAGACATAAAAACCTACAATAAGAGACTGATCCCCAATGGCCCATGCTTGAGCCTGGAAGAGAACTAAGAAAAAGAATTAGAATGATACATATATATGTATATTTAAATAATTAATATACATATATATATGTATAAAGAAGAAAGACAATACCAACATAATAAGACTATTAAAACCATAACTAAAGAAAAAGAAAAGAAAAGAAAAAAGAAAAATAACTAATAAACAAATACCAAAAAAGACAAAATAACCAAGAGAAAAAACTGAGCAGAGAATAAAATAATTATGTACTTTCAATCATGAGTACATTATAATTATTAGTTGGGTCATCAAATAAATTTGAAAAAATACTAATACTATTATTACTAACATTGAATATATTATTATTTTTAAAAGAATTAATATTATATTTAACCTTATTAAGATATCCTTTAAACTGATTAATTTTAGCTAATTTATATTTGGGATTAGAAATCCAATTAAAACAAAATGAAGAAATTGAAAAAATCAATTTATTAAATGACTACTATTATTATTAAAAATTCTTTGATTTCTTTCAAACCAAATATACCAACTAATAATAATAAATAAAGAATCAAGTAAGAACCTAATATGCTTTTTGAACCTAAATCTAAAGTCATTCCAATAAAAATCACAATTCGTGATTTTAGTTATTATGTTAAAATTAAAAATTTTAAGAGTATTATTTAGAATGTAGTAAGTATCCAAACAATCAAAGTATATATGCGTGGTATCTTCAAGATGCAAGTTGCAAAAATAACAATTATTATCAATTTGAATGTTTTTTCTCTTTAAAAGTTTTATTGTATTAAGTTTTCTATGCATAATTAACCACATGTGAATTTTAGATTTAGAAGGAGCATTAGATTTCCAGATAAATCTAAATGAGTTATTTAAAGTACCAGAAAAATTAATAAATCTATAAAAAGACTTAGAGGTATATTTCTTACTCTTATCCCATTCCTAGTTAATAATATCATTATCATTATCAATATTATAAAGATTTAGTCTAGCATAAAGAAGATTAAGTTGCTTAAGAGTAGAACCAATTAAAATACTATTAAAACCAAAATTCCAAGGAGGTTCTTCCTCAGGAGAATAAACATCTCTAACTAAAGCAAACTTAAAATTACAAATCTCATAAAGCTCTTTAAATTCCAACTTGAGAGGTAAAACCGAAATCCATCGATCATGCCAAAAAGAAGTACCATTGCCAGAATGAACAATAATATTAATACCTAAGTTAAAAATCTCATGGCATTTCATAATATTTTTCCAAAAAATAGAAATATTTTGAGTAACTGGGGAAGCAAATAAGTTGCTATTCCCATTATGATAATATTTAGGTATGATCTCTTTCCAAGTGTTATTATCATTTACGTCTCTAAACTTCCAAAGCCATTTACCTAGTAAGGCCAAGTTCATATTACGCAAGTTAATAACACCTAATCCACCTTCCTTTTTAGCTTTACACACCATATCCCAATTAACTAAACATTTTATACTATTATTAGGATTTTCCCCACTCCATAAGAAATCTCTTCTAATCTTATCAATTTTATCAATGACCCAATCTGGGAATAGATGCATGGACATCCAGTATATCGATAGGGCTGATAAAACCAAATTAATTAAGACTAATCTACCTGCCCTAGAAAGAAATCTACTATTCCAATTAGAGATCTTATTTTTGATTTTATCAATGATTATAAGCCAATCCTCATGTTTAAGTTTGGTGGGTCTAATCACAAATCCTAAATAATCAAAAGGAAATTTCATAGTTTTGCAATTTAAAGTGTTAGCAACTAAGTTTTCAACCTTATCTAAGTCATTTAAAACTAAAACTGAACTTTTGTCAAAATTAATTTTTAATCCTGATAAAAGTTCAAAACTGTATAAAATAAACTTTAGAGTAATGACGTGTCTAGGTAAATGAGAGGAAAAAAGCAAAGTATCATCGTCGAATTGGAGAACCGAAATACCATTGCGTGAAAAGTCATTACCAACATTTCCAAGAATACCCTTTTCCACAACTCTTTTAATAATCTTCGCAAAAACATCTGCAGGTAAATTAAAAATTAAAGGCGATAAAGGGTCCCCTTGTCTTAATCCTCTCTTAGATTGAATCTTATTTCCTAATATACCATTAACCATAATACTAGAGTTTCCAGTTCTAAGCAAATTCTTAATCCAATTAATCCATCTAATACTAAAACCTCTAGCATGAAAAATGTCAACTAAAAAATCCCAATCTACCGAATCAAATGCTTTAGCAAAATCAAGTTTTAAAATTGCACAAGTAATGTTATTCTTACAACAGAGGTTAATAAATTCTTGAACAGCTGCCACTCCATCAGTGATATTTCTCCCTTTGATGAAGGCTGATTGACAACCATCAACTAATTCATTCATTCTAGTACTAAGTCTGTTGGCTAGAACTTTAGAAATGATCTTAAGAGAATAATTAATTAAAGATATAGGTCTAAAGTCTTTTAAAAATTTGGCTCCTACTTTTTTATGTAATAAAATAACATTTGCGTAGTTGAATCTTCCTAATTCTAAATTACAATTATAAAAGTCATTAAAAATATTGACTAAATCTAATTTTAAAATATCCCAAAAAGTTTTATAAAATAAGATTGGAAGCCCATCAGGACCCGGGGATTTATCACTTGGCAAGTCATTAATAGCTTTTTTAATTTCAACTTCGGAAAATGGATTATCTAACTGTGATAAGTCAACAACAGAGTCAGATGGATACAGATCTTTCCAATTAACATTAATTCTATGATTGTTTTTTGTACCAAAAATATCTTTATAATAGTTTGTAAAAGCCTTGTTAAGATCTCTTTGATCAACAAGTTCTTCATTATTAACAATAATAGAATTAATAGTATTACTACATTTTCTACCATTGGCAATGTTATGAAAAAATTTGGTGTTATTATCTCCTTCATTGATCCACTGAATTCTAGATCTCTGCTTCCACATTACCTCCTCCTTTTCTAAAATTGAATTAAGTTCATCTTTTAAGTTGGCTAGAACATTACGTTCACCTATATTTAGATGTCTAGATTCTTCTATCTTATTAATTTTAAGCATCTCATTAAGAATGTTATCTTTTTTAATTTTAATATTACCAAAAACATTCTTATTCCAATTTTTAAGAAAAATTCTAAGCTCCCTAAGTTTTAAAACAAAGGATTTTGCTGAATTATCCTTATTTCTAATATTATGATAATTCAAAGATAATAACAAGCGAAGAGAGTAAATTAAGTAGGGATGAATTCCCAAATGAATTTGTATTTGGTTCTAGTACTTCAGCTTACTAGGTGCTTATTTTTCTTTATTCTCTTTTTTATTTCTGTTTCAACTGCTGCTGTTGATGATTGAACTTACCTTACCAATAAATCATACATTAGTGTACCCAACCCATTTGTGTTAGTCTATTCTTAGTCGATTCTTGAAGAAAAAAAAGGTAATTTTGGAAAATTATAAAAAAGATGAGTTTGTCACAGGTTGAAGGGGCAACAAGCGAAGTTGGAAGAAGTCCTAGCATTTGGGACACTTCTACACACTGGTTAGATATCATTATGCATGCAAATTCTGATATTAATGTTAGAAACATGTCATATGCCTGTTTCTTAAAGTTATTCTTTGAAATTTATGACCATACAAGCATGTATGCTGTCTTCATCATGTGTCTGTACAAATTACAAATTACAGTTGATGTGACATCCAATGGTTATCACAAATAAAAGGTATTATTAACAATCATAATGGTCGTAATATTTTATTATGATGATTTGATAAGTGATAACATATTATCCTAATTTATTCTTCTAAATATGCTAATATATTCTTCTAAATATGTAGGAAGACATCGGACTCATGAAAAAAACTAGACTGGAAGGTTACAGATTTTCAATCTCTTGGTCACGTCTCGTTCCAGGTATGATCAAATGCTGGTTGTGGTTGTGAATTCTATTGATATCATAATTATCATGTCATAATAGTACGCACATTGATAATTCATAATCAGGTGGAAGAGGGAAAATAAACCCCAAGTGTCTCTAGTTTTACAACTTCTTCATCGATGAACTAATTAGTCATGGTACGTGTCCATTTTATTACACTATAGCTTGATTATAAGCACCAACGGTTGTGTTTTATAATTATTGTTAATTTGCTTGTGTTGTTCCCTTCAAAATTACCAGGCATCGAACCCCATGTTACATGTTGCACTTAGATATGCCTCAAGTTCTTGAAGATGATTATGAAAGTTTGTTGAATCCAAGAATTATGTTAGTCTTTCTACACATTCCTTATATATTATGTTGTTCTCTTCAAAATTTCCAGGTATCAAACCTCATGTTATTCTGTTGCACTTAAATCTGCCTCAAGTTCTTGAAGATGAATATGAAAGTTTGTTGAACCCAAAAATTATGCTAGTCTTTTTACACATTCCTCACACACATGCACATGTGTGTCACACACAAAATCCTTTTCAACCTTCAAGAAGATGGAATCGGGCTGTATCATATGTATCCTGTACTTATGTATAGCACCATATACACAGGGCCGACCCAAGGATATTCAATGCTCTAGACAAGTTTTACTTTTTTTCTTTTTTTTTGCCTCATTTTTTAAAAAAACTACAATAATTTTAATGTAAAAATAAAATGAATTTTTTTTCATATATGAAACGATGATCACAAAATATTGGTCAATTAAGTCATTTAAAGTACATATAAAAAAATCTAAACGATAGCATGATATTATAACACATTAATTAATACAATAATGGAAACAACTTCTTCTTGCATTTTTTAAAGCAAACCGATATATTATCTCTTCATAGTTAAGCATATCCAGGTACACGTATTCAGTTGAAATCATAGCTAACTCACTCAATCTTTCTTACGACATGGTAGTCCGTAGATATGTTTTAATCAATTCAAGTTTTGAAAAATTTCTTTCCGCTGAAACAACCGTTACCGAAATAGTAAATAAAATTCGGTAAGCAACACAAACATTTAAAAATGCACTTACATCCGGATAAGACCTCAAAAAATTTAAAATATTAATTGATTTAGTTACTTTCGATGGTAGAATCCTTTTTAATTGTCGAATCCCATGGAATAGTTCTTTACCACAAATATTTTGCTCTTCGTTGTGCTCTAAAAAAACCTTCTAATTTCAAGCAATGGTTCTTCAACTCGTCATCATTAATATTTTTAAACTTCAAATCCAACAAAAAACCAAAAGTTCCTTCATAATGCTTAAATTGCTCAAAATTTTAATTCATTTACAAGAAGAATAAAATCAGTGTTATTCATTTTCAAAAATTTTATTCATTTACAAAGAGAACGAAATCAACACAATTCTATTTTATCCAATCATAATTTAGTTCATTCAAAAAAAAAATCAATGTTAATAATTTAATTACGTATCTATCTAGTTTGTACATTAAATTAACTTGTATAATTACTTAAAAGTGTAGTTTACTATTGCTACCGAACACACAACAAAGTTTTTGCCTCTTTAGGATCTAGCATATTTTGTGTAGCAAAAGCTTATATGAATTTTATGCATTTTCAGGGAAAGATGCCATTGTTTCTTCCAACGGATTGCATGACTTTTATCATATTCATTTTCACAACTGAGTTGCAATTATACAGTCAATCAATTAACAAAAAACATAGCAAATCAAGAGGACAACAGGCAAAAATCATATATTTATATTTAAAATTTAATTAAAAACTTACATTTAAGGAATAGGAACAACAATTAAACCTCAAATCAGAGATTGGGGCAGCAGGCAGCAGCACGAAGCATCAACAATTGAAATTAGGGCATCGACATTTTGAAACTGCAATTGGGGAAGAAATTGGTTATGCGTGAGAGGCAGAGGCTGGCTTGGAATGGTCGTGTGTGAGAAGAGCAGGGTTTTGACTGCTTGGGAGGCTGGCTGGGCGTGGCCGTGTGGACGACCGTGTCGTGGTTGGCTAGTTGCATGCGAGGAGCGAGATTGAGAAACACAATTTTTATTGTTGCCCTTGGCTCCGCTAGGCCTGTCAAACGGATTGGGTTGGATCAAAATGGGTTGGGTCGAGTTTGACCCAACTCATTTATAACCCATTCTTTTTTATCCATTTATGATCCAACCCACTTAATAAGCGGGTTACCCATTTAAAGATTTAAATTTAATTTTACTAATAAAAAACAAATAAATATAAAATAATTCTAATTTTTATGTTTTGATTTTCGATAAAAATTTAAAATTTTAATCTTAATTTCCATCAAAATTCAAATATGGGGATGCGGTAGCTTATTATTTTCTAAGTACAACTGTCAGTCTCCTTGGAGAACTACAGTGTGCGTTCACATGATAAAATAGCTGAGTGTTCCATACTGTCCGTAATTTAGGTGAGAGTTAATTGGTCGAAGTCTCGCCTGATTTTGAGTTAGAACGAAGGAGTTATTGCAGTCTGAACAAAAAAAATAGCGGCTTCTACACTAGGAGGAGTTCATATATATATATGGATGTGGTAACATGTTATTTTCTAAGTACAATTGTCAGTCCCCTTGGAGAACTGAAGTGTTCGTTCACATGATAAAGTATTCGAGTGTTCCATACTGTCCGTAATTGAGGTGGGAGTTAATCGGTCGAAGTCTCGCCTGATTTCGAGTTAGAACGAAGGAGTTATTGTAGTCTGAACAAAAAAATAGCGGCTTCTACACTAGGCGGAGTTCAAATATGGGGATGTGGTAGCCTGTTATTTTCTAAGTACAACTGTTAGTCCCCTTGGAGAACTACAGTGTGCGTTCACACGATGAAGTATCCGAGTGTTCCATACTGTCCGTAATTTAGGTGGGAGTTAATCGGTCGAAGTCTCGCCTGATTCCGAGTTAGAACGAATGAGTTATTGCAGTCCGAACAAAAAAATAGCGGCTTCTGCACTAGGCGGAGTTCAAATATGGGGATGTGGTAGCTTGTTATTTTCTAAGTACAACTGTCAGTCCCCTTGGAGAACTACAGTGTGCGTTCACACGATGAAGTATCTGAGTGTTACATACTGTCCGTAATTTAGGCGAGAGTTCATCGGTCGAAGTCTCGCCTGATTCCGAGTTAGAACGAAGAAGTTATTACAGTCCGAACAAAAAAATAGCGGGTTCTGCACTAGGTGGAATTCAAATATGGGGATGCGATAGCCTGTTATTTTCTAAGTACCACTGTTAGTCTCCATGGAAAACTACAATGTATATTCAGAATTCTTATTTTTCAAATTTATATTAAAATTTAATGTTTTTAATAAATGGGTAAATGTGTTACCCATTTATAACTCTTTTAAAAATGGGTCAGCCCAACCCATAACCCATTTAATAATATTCATAAATGGGTTGACCCAACCCATTTATAAGTAGGGTAAATGGGTTGGGTTAATGGATTGGGTCATATTTTGACAGGTCCAGGCTCCGCGTTGCCCTAGACTAATGGCTTGTTCGCCTTGGTCTTGGGTCGAGCCTGCATGTACATTAACAGTAATAGTTTGAGTTTGTTGCTTCTGATTGAAGTTCTTACATGCTTATTACATTATAAAAACATTCAATATGCATGAATCTAGATTGTGAACAAATACATTCATTTTATTATGATTGTTATGGTTGCTGTTCAAGATGACTTCACAGCATATGCGGATGTTTGCTTTAGAGAATTTGAAGATAGGGTAACTCACCGGGTGACCATAAATGAGGCAAATGTGTTTGCACTTGGTGGTTATGATATAGGTTTCATACCTCGCAATAGTTGTTCCAAGCCATTTGGTGATTGCCCAAAAGGAAACTCAGTGCTAGAACCATACATTGTAGCTCACCATCTTTTGCTTGCACATAGTTCAGTCGCATCATTATACTTGAAAATACATCAGGTAGCTCTTAGTTTGAGTTAAAAAAGAATACTCAGATTACTACATCTCATGATATTAACAAATGTCAAAGCAGGCTAAGCAAAAAGGTGTCGTAGGATTGAATCTAATAGTTTTCAAGAAGATTTAGATGCACAAAGTAGAGCATTCAACTTTTTCAGAGGTTGGTGTTAATCCAAAAAATGAATTAACACCTTGGTTTTGAGTGTGAAAGCACCAATTCTATTTATTAATGAAAATAAAATAGAAAAAAACAATAGTAAATCACATAAAAAGTAAAGAGACAAAAGTTTTTTATAGTGGTTCGGCTGTTGACGAAGCCTACATTCACTTTATAGCTTTTACTGATCAACTGATGTTACAAAGGAGTTTGGATTACAATATGATTATTCTTTTCTAAGTCAGATCAAGTCACCATTGTTAGAGACAATGGAAGGATCTCAGTTGCCCTTTAATGACTGTTGTGAGGGAGAAAAAGAGTGAACAAACAATGATAGAGTTTCAACAGAGATCGGAGTAGACCATTTTTCTGTTACAGATGGGATGGTATTTATAGGATTCAGAGAGTACTTGGGCCGAGAATTGCTTTGTAAGAAGCCTATAATCGTCATGCAGAGAGAGCTCAGAAATTTTGGAGCCAAAATTAGCCATCGTTTTGGATTGGTACCGGTCCGAACCAATTGGATTGGTACCGGTCCAAATCCTTAGCCAAATTTTGGCTCCGATTTATTTTGTCAAGCTTCTTACTTCATAGTGATGCTCCGTATAATTTCGTAGCTTGCTGACTTGTTTTGATGATGATTCTTCTGTGGGTTAGATTTAACTGTATTCTGAATCAGAAGAACCTTCACTTCTTGAACTTGGATGTTTGGAATGTTACAAACTTGTTGGGTGAGCTTGGTTGAGGCATAGAGTCACAATGCAAAAGATTGGGGCCACCGCGAACTACTAATTCGGATCAGTACCGACCCAATTGGATCGGATCAGTGCCAATCCAAAAAGATTGCATAATTTTCAATTAAAATTCCTGGAGTCCTTTGTTTTGTATTTTTGGGCCTTTCGATCAAGTTTCGAGTCGTTCTGGTTTAATCTGAATGTTCTAACTCCCATTGAATTCTGCTGGGTTAAAAACCCGGTAAACATTTGCCACCCAGAGTACATTTTCGTTGAAAACAAGGCGTGTTCTGGAATTGTTTATCTTTGGTTTTCTGTTTTAAGAAGTTTTATTGGTCGTGTCTGGCTATCTTGAAAAACTATCTATGACGTACCTGCTAACTGTTCAGCCTTTAGTGTGAATCTCTATTGTTCGTAACTAAGGAGTGATCTTGACTTGATAATTTCCAGAATGAATACGAACATTGAGTAGGTCGAATAGGGAAAATTCAAGACCATTCAGAGGAGTAAATTTAGATCGGTACCGATCCAAGTACTTGAACAAATTTTCTGGAATCCTTTCTTCCTCTTTATATATATATATATATATATATAAGGGGTCAGATCTCCCCCTTTCTCATTTTACTTCTTTTGAGCCGAGCCGATCCAATTGCTTCAAGCTGCCACCGATCCAAAGCTTGCCACCGCCAGAAAGCCGCCGTTGTTGATCTTTGCCACCAGCACCATCAGCCGTCGTCATCGTTCTACTGTCGTGGTCTCCTCCATTTCGAGGCGTTGCCTATCCGATCCATCCAATACCCTAGTTTGGGTTGTCCTGAATCAGAGATCAAATTGCTTTTCTTAATTTTGAAGGTTGGTGAAGTGGATTTTGGCGTATCACTGCATTAGCGATTAATGATGAAGTTGTGTTGGCAACGGATATAGTGGAAGATTCGAGCTGATTGTGACTTTGTGGAAGAAGATAATAAATCGAGTCTTGAATTTTTCACGGAACGAAGCTTGGGTTTTTCCCCGTGCTCGACATGTTTTGCTATCTTCATCCACAGAGTCAGAATTAACTTGCACCGAGTTACACAATCGATCCCGACACAGCTCTTGCGGATTGATTTTGGTTTTTCTGAGAGATGATAATATCTTATGGCGTCTTGTATTCAGCTCATACCGTTATCACTTTCTAGAGAACTAATATCGACTTATGCTGAGAATTTTCTACTTGATCCGGTCCCATCGATCTATGGTTGCTCACTTTGGATTGAACCTGTCATTGCACAGTCGGTGTACCTGGAATAGAAAGGGCTTTCCGTGTTGCTTCAGACAGCGATTATAGATCGATAACGGGTAAGAATAGAAAAGAAATTAACAGGTGATATAGATCGCTCTTTCCGGTGTGAGTGAGCCATCTACACGGAATGGTTTATTCACAGCGTTCAAGATACCGAACCAATTCTCACTTAGATTACATATCACACACACCTCCGGTTAATACTTGGAATCGATCGGTGGTTAGTACACATCAATTATCTTCCGAATTTCAGGTATCAACTATGCTAGAGTTTTTAATTTAGAGATTAGTTGTACCCGACCGTATTGAACACAAGCTTTTTTATATAGAATGACACGTAAATCTTCTCGGCGCAAATCGGTTGAGGGGAACTCACCTATTTTTGAAGTGGAGTCATCATCAATCCCAGCTGGACCGCTTCCATCACTTCAGGTCCATATGGTCGCCTGATTCCAGTCGACCTCGTCGTCATCACACTCCTCCTAACTTCAGAGTCTTGCTTGATCCTTCAGAGAAAGTTCATTCAATCCTTACACATCAGATGTTGCGAAGCATTTGCTCATAGTACGGTATCTCAAAGGACGACGTGCTTCTACCATCGAGAGGAGAATTTGCTCATAGGCCACCTTTTGGATACGTGGCTTGCCACCGGTATATGTGTATGTATGGTGCAGTGCCCCCGTTCAATTGCTTCTTAATGACAACACTTCAGAACATAGGGTTGGCTTCATTCCAGATTCTTCCAAATGGATATGCCATGCTGACGTGCTTATATGTTCTGTTTATGCGGATGCTCAATCGTGCCCCGAGTTTCGTTGAGTTGCAGTATCTTCAATTATTCAAAAAGAGAGAGCTAACCCATCACTTGTCTATATTGAGGCACAACGTAGCTTTAAACTTATACTGGATCTTCCCAGCAAAGTTCCTTCATTCAAGAATCAGTTCATTTTTGCTAAATGTCGAGAGGGATTCACCCATTTATGGACCACGGGGGGTAAGTCTCTTTCATCATGCTTGGAATTTCCTTTAATTGCTACAAGTCTTCTAAACGATCGTATTCCTTGCAGTTCTTCCAAAGATTAACAGGGGTTCGGCACTCGACACTGTTCTTAGCTTCCTGAAAGCGGTCGATGCTTAGGAGCGCACAATTAGGTTTTTGCTCACAAATGAAAATCTTCGCTGATGTGGGCTTTTACACCCTGGGAGGTTTGTTGGATTCGTCAGAGCCTGGACCTGCTTCAGAGCCTGGACCCGCTTGGTTTCCTCTTTCCATGACTTTAGTGAAGATGATGATGACGAGGAAGAAGAAAGTGACCTATCCGATGGGTCAGAGAAGATCCCTGAGGAGATCCAAATTCAAGTCGAGGTCGATAGTCCACTCAAAATGCCACCGATCCCAAAAGAGAAAGAAGAAGAGTTTATTCAACGGAAGGGAAAGGCTCCGTTGATTGAAGGGAAGGAGGAATGAGACATCAGTAAGGAGCATCCTCTAAATGAGGAAGAAATAGATTGGGACGCTGACGAGGGTGACGTCAACTTAGGCGACAAGGCCTCGGGGTTGAGCCAGGGACATGCTCCCTCATCTCCTTTGAAGGAGCCCATTGAAGATGCCTCTCCCAAGAATGAACATGTCTCCGGAAGGGGTGGGCATTTAATCGAATTAATAGACTTAACCGATTTAATCGACCTTAACCAAACCGTTTTAACCGACACAATTGGTTAACCGAACATTCGGTTAACCGATCGAAGTTAACCGACCAAAGTCGGGTCGGTCAACTGTTAATAATATTATGCATTTCGGTTAACCGTTAACCGAAACAATTTTACCTCTGTCAAAATATCACAACCCAACCCCCCAATAACCCGAATCGCTTCCATTTCTCCTCGTGCTATTTTCATGTCTGTTCATTTTAATCTTGTTCCAATAGAAAGAGAAAACCCTAGATCTACTGTTTTTCAAAACTCTAAAATTTCCTTCAAAATTCAAAATCGATCCATAATTTTTGTCGTCACTGCCTCTGTCTTGCTTTCATGCTTCCCGACGCTCGTCGATTTGAGCTATGGTGAATTTTAGTAGGAATGTGAATTTTTATTTTCGCTGTTTTATTTAGTTTTTATTATGATATACTTTTTATTATTGAATCCATATACTAAACTACAAATTCATTTCGAGGATTATGAAGTCGACTTTTAGTTTGATCGAATCCTAGTGTTATTGATTCTTACTTTATACGGATATGAATATACATATCATCTTAGACATGCTTAGTCTCATACTTCATATTATGCTTGATAAGTACATGGAGTGGCTTTAACTCATGTTTTATAGGTGATTGTATTTTGGTCATTTAGGGGATTAGAGATATCTAATGACATATTATGCTTAAACATTGAACTGATTGGATTCATTGAAACCATCAAATTTTATGAGCATGGATGTATAACTTTTGTTTATATGTGCGTTTCATTCCTTGATTTTATTATTTGCACTTGTTAAACTTATTCTTGTAGGACATCATAATCAATTTAGTAAGTTGTAGTTATATATGCTTTATAACAGCTTCACCTTATTATCTTAGCATTAGTCAGTGCCTATCATTTCATTGAATTTATTATGTTGGTGCCTATTATTTCAATTCTATGTATATTTAGTTATATTGATTTGATTGTAATGCTATCCTTTAGAATGTATTCAAAATTTCAAACGTAGTTTTATCTGGTTCCATTATGAATCATTAATTTTTATATTTGGGTTTCCCCCTTTATACTTTCTTGGTAATTAGAGTATGCAGTAGGGCTGTCAATGGATACCTGTAACGACCCGTAATTTTCGATAATTAAAATATTAAATTAATTAAGACTTTGCAATTTAATATTGTGAGAAATTAAAAATTTATGATTTATTAATGAGAAAAATAACTAGAATATGATTTGATATTATTGTTTAAATGCTATTGACAACTATTTTTATATAATTTAAATCAATCGAAATAATTGTAAAGTTAAATTTGGTTATAATTGTAAATAAGTAATAAATTAAATGTTGGATTTAATATTGAAATTATATGTTATAAATCAGGATAGGTTTATTAAGGAATATGAAATCAATTAATTAGTAGGTGAATTTATTAGCTTTGTTTGTAAACAATAAACATAGAAATGTGTTTGAATTATTAATGTGTAGTAATTGTTAATTATCATCTTGATATTTAATCCGTTTGAAATTAATTGTGAATCAATTGAAATTAATCTAATTAAATATTGCAGTTAATATGAATTAAGATAAATACTGTAGCATATTGATGTAATAAAATGTAAACCAATGTTAATTATATCCATAAGGTGATAGTTGATTTAATAATAAGAGTGGAAATCAAATAAAAGAAGTTGATTAAATATAAAATATAATTAACTGAAAATTTATTACAACTGCAATTGAACTCTGAAATTTATGTAATATTAAATAGTGGATTTAACATGGAAATTTATTTTTATAGGTTATTAATTTCTATGTAATCAAGAATGATAAAATGGTTAACTTTTAATTTTGAATTTAGAAGTGATTAAGTTTATTTAATAATAATTTATTTATTTAATTGACGTGAAAATAGCCATTTTGGCCAATGTTTCGGATTTCGACGAAACTAGTAGGATTTCAAGTTTCGTAGTGATCGGACTTGTCGTTTGGTCGTACGAGCTTGAAAAGTGTAGAAATTAATTTAAGAAATTTAATTAAAATAATTTGATTTTGAAATACTATCTTTCGAATACAATTTAATTAGGCCTCGAGACTAGTTCTATTGTATTCGAAATGGGGGTAAAACATTAGGAACACCAGGCGGCATGCCTCGTTTGGAGTTCGGGTTGTTTTGGATCTAAATATATAAATAGGCATGCAAAACGAGAAAATAATATTAAAATATTTCTGGAAACCCTAATTTGTTCTGGTCGCCACTTTCATCATTTAAATGGCCGAAACTCATCGATTTCAAACCCTTGTTTCTCTCAATCCATTCGTTGATTCGTGTCGACATCAAAGAAGAAATCGTAGAGCTCATCGTCCTCTTTACATCCATACGGTTACTTTGGGTCGTAGGTGCTTCAAATCGTCAGAAATCGCGCTCGAAGTACGGTGGCGACATGGGCTTGGGGCATGACAGGTGGCGGCGGCCCTCTGGCCGAGGGGGAAGCAAGGGGCGGCGAGTTCATCGGAGGCCTCTGATCTGAGCAAGGATGAACGTAGCGGCATGGGTTGGTGGATTTAGCGTGGCGACTATAGGTTTGTCGAGCACGATCTGTAGGCGTGTAGGGTTTGAACGATGGTGAGGATTACGTTTTGCCCTTTTCTTTTGTTTATTTAATTTAAATTTCAATCGTTCTAATATCCATAACTTTTTCATACGAGCTCGGATTCATGTGCGGTTTTCTCCGTTGCGATCATGTCAAAATTCCTAACATTATGGAACTAGATTGGATGCATTATGAGACTGTTAAATTTTTGAACTTAAATTGGATTTTAAATTGATTTGAAATCAAATGTGAGTATTTTAACCCACTCACAAATGCTAAACCATCTTATGTTGGTTAAAATAAATTTATAATGTGATTAGAAATTTATTGATTGCCGTTTGGTATATTTAAATTGTCATTCAAATTTAATTTGAATTTATATTGAATTTAATTGCCATTTAAATTAATATTGAATTTAATTTTCAGTTAAATACCTGATAATGATAACCAGTTTATTTGTTGTGATTTATTGGTTGATTTGAATGATGATTTTGATGGATGTTTAATTGTTGATATTTGGATGATAGGATATTATGTTTATTTTATATATTATTATCACACTGCAAGTTTCGTTGGTTATTGTTAGGAAAATCACTATGGGTTGAAATGATACATAACCAAACAATCTTATAGATTAGGAAAAATCGTTATGGTTTGAAATGATAAACTTGAGCGATTTTATGGATTTTGAATTTAATCGGGATTGCAGATTAAAATGATATATACCTGTAAATTTAAATTATTGCGGATTGAAATGATATATATATCCGTATCACTTGATCATAAGGTAGAAAATTATATACGGACACCGGATTTGTTAAATTAAATGATTTTAAATCCTTAATTTTTGAAATCCCGTTATATGATATTTTGAAATAAAATTAGGTTTATATAAACTGAATTATTTTCAAAAAATCCAAGCTTTAAATGTTGAAATTGAAATCGGTTTAAATGGATTGTTTAAAGAATTTAAATTGAAATTTTAAAGTTGAATTTTCAAATATAAATGAAATTTATCAATATCGAGTTATTGTAAACGTTTGAATATTTAAACTTTGAAATATATTAAATTGGAAGTGGTGTAGATTTGTAGTTCAAACATGCATTTGAAATTGATATAAATTGAATGGTTTTAATGAGAATCCGAATTGAAAGATTAAAATTGAGTTTGTTGATTTGAAATCTGGATACGGTTCAGATTTGTTGAAATGAAAGAAACAGTTTGATTTGATATTATTTTCAAATTAATTATTTTAATATAAACTGTTTATAATTTATTATTTTAAAATTCAGATTTTTTAGGTTTTCAAACTATTTACTATATAAACCCTTTCCAATAATCAAATCATTTTATATTAAACTATTTTAACTTTTTTAAAATCCTTAAACTATTAAAACTATTTTAAACTATTTCTAATACATTAACTATTTTAATCTATAACCTATTTTTAAAATATAAACTATTTTTAATGTATCACTATTCAAATATATAAACAACTTTCAATATTCAAACTGTTAAGCTGGAACTGTTATGATTTAGATTTAATGGATTTAAATGCAAATATTTTGATATAATGGTTTAACTTATTTTGTGGTTATGATTTTAAAAATGAATATGATTTAAAGTGAATAATGATTTCGAAAGTGAATATGATTTTGAAAGTGATATGATTTTGAATTGAATATGATTTTTGATATCAATTATGAATTGGTTTTGAAAATGTAAAAGAACAAACTGTTGTGAAATAAACGTTTGGTTGTTAAAGAAACCGAGATCAGATATTGTCATACTCTCTGCCAATATCGAAAACCACTTTAACAATTATGCGCATGGTGGAGAATCTAGAATGAAGTAGGATGGTTTGGAAAACGCTACTGGAATGAAGTAAGAGAACAATGATGGATAGCCTTGACTTTCGGGTCATAATTAAATGACTAAAACAGGAGCTATACCGGGCCAAGTGGGGTCGCTCCCCCTATCGGGCACATTTCTTCGATACCATATTTATTACTTTGTGGTCGATTTGGTTGGCACCCCTCGATTTTGATTATGGGAGTGTGTTCCGAGATGGGCGGTAGTAGCTGCTATGCGTTACCACCAGTCCGAGAGTGCAAAACGGTAGTATCCTACCCTGGGCATTGTCGCGTGTGTCTTGTTATATTTATCTTGATCGCGCCCACTACGACTTTGGTTTGTATCGTACCTATGGATTGCTCCCTGAGTATCCCATCGGTTTGGTGGGGCTTATAGTATCTGTATAGACTACGGTATTTATATAAAAATGTGTTCAGGGGGATTTGGGTAACGCCTTAACGCTATTTTAATATTTTACTTTACTGTAGACATATTATAATAGCGCATTATACTATGTATGTAGATAGTTTAACGGATCCTTAGGAGATAGAATCCCAAACATCTCTTAAGTTATTGCACGCACGTTAGACACTGGATATGAGGTGTAAAATCCCGTAAATATCTCTGAAGCCGTTACACTCATATTTATTACTGTTGATTTAACTTACATAAGATATTTTAGTTCTGACTCGAGTGTTTTGTCTTTTCATTACACTCGGGCAGTCTGAGCTTTTTCAGTGTATTGAAGACCATTTTGTTTGGAGGATGAAGACGGAGATTAGTCTACTATTTATCATTATTATTTCACCGCATCATGTTGTTCCGCTGCACTATTTATTTATTCCTGATGTATGTATAACTCTGATATATTGTAAAAAGTGTAATCAAATGTTATTTGTAAAATTGCTTCATGAACTGTTTATTTGATTATTATATTTTGTCATTCTGCTGTGAGATTTTGTGTTTTGTTTTCATTCTTTTCTCCTTCTTTTTCTTATTTACCCCAATAACAATTCTCCCTTTTGAATGATTCGAGTTGACATGTGTGGTTTATTGTCGATTTAAACCGTCCAAAATGGTGGGTCGTTATAAGTGGTATCAGCGCTTTGGTTTAGCAATAAACTTAGCTTTATGGGGTTTGACTCATTAGAGATAGGGTATTAATACCCTAGAATGAGTCGTTGAGTGTGTGTGTGTGTATGAGAGAACGTATTTGTTAGTGTTATAAAAATGTTTTATATTGTTTTAATTTTTTCTGTTGAGTATCTATAAATTCTGGTCGGTACATGGGATGCTATGACATCGATAGGGATTTCTAAACACTTAATAGGGCAGACCGACACAATATTGTTTTTGAAATGTAGGTAAATGAAATAATTTTACCTAGTATTATATTTTGTATATACAAGAATAATTTTTATAAATGGATGTAGTTGTATGTGATATATTTGTTTGTTAGGAAGTGAAATTTTATAAATATTGGTTGTAAAATAAAATTTACAAATGAAGTAAATAAGAATTTGAAATTTGAGATCTTATGTTTCGGGGTTTGAAATTTGTATTCAAAAGATTTTGGAATATAATATTAGTATTATTTGGAAATATTTTATGATATAAATATTTTCAAAGTGATTTAAAAGAAATGTTTCTAAAAGAATTTTAAAAGGAAATAAGTTCTGTACTCCCCTCTTCTGTCGTTGGAAAATAATTTCGGTGATGAGTGCACGCGTCATTGACATTCATTTTCGAGTTTCACGTGGGAAGACCGCTGTAGTAGCTTTTCTACACATTTGTTTTGATAAAAAAATCTTAATTTTCAATTTATAAATATGATTTGATATATGAAAGATATGAATATATATATTATTTCAAAATGATTTGAAATGAACCTGGCATTTAGTTCTTAAGTTTCTATAAATTAGAGATTTCAATTATTGTAATGAAATGAAATCTTAACTATTTTAATAGTTGGAAACTTCTAAAATGAAAAATAAGAAATTAGATGCTAAGTGATTAATGAAATATATAAGAAATTGGAAATTTGTAACGTGTAAATCAAAAGCTATGAAAATTTAGAAGATGTAATTATTGAACATTTTGATAACTAAAATGAATAAGCTAAGATTGTGTAACATTCAATTACATTCTTAAAACATATATATATATATATATATATATATATATAACTTACATGAAATGTTTAAAAAGTTGTAATGTTAAATAGGAATATGTAATAGAATATTATACAAGTAAAACTTAAATAATGAAAGTGTTCAAATGAAATTATTTCTAAAATAAGAATTTTGATTCACAAGAAATGTTATAAGCATAAGTTAATGTTTTGAAATGCTAATTATTAGACTGAATAGTAAAAGTGAATACTATATTAAGTAAATGATTATAACTTCAGAAAATGTTGAAATGATTCAGAAATAGATTTAATATTCAACGACACTATATAAGAAAGGATGAATGCCAATTAAGAAGTTAAGAGACTTGAGTTGAATGATTCCTTAATGAATGCTAATATTAAATTGAAATCAAGTTACATATAATAATAAATGGAAATTAAACTGCATTGAAATGAATGTAAATAAGAAATAACCTTGTATGAATAATAGGAAATAAATAAATTGTATGCAATACTTAAATAATGAATTCATTGATTATTTTAAATATTGAATGGAAAATAATTTATGTAAGTAAATGAATGTAAATAAATAAAAGATGATTATGTATGAATGAAAAAGAATTTAAAATAAATGAAAAGTGAATAATGTGAGAAGAAACCAGTAGAATAAACTTAAATAAAATTTAAAATTCTTTGTTGTTTGGCTAATGGGAAGTTTGGGAAATGACACTTCTAATTGTTTAAGGTTGTATGAATAACCTATTAAGTAATTATCTAAGGCTGTTGAGCATAGGGTACACTTGATAGTTTATTTATCACCTTGCAGGATTAAAAGTTTCTGAACCTGAACAAATCATTAGTTTGATTGCTATGGATATATGGTCGATTTTTTTGTTGCATATGATGGTTGTACTGTTTGTTTGCAAATGACTGTTGTTATGTTGTGTTGCTTTTACTATTAGTTTGAAACAACTAAAATATTTCTCTTGTACATAATTTCTCACTATTTTGGATTATATAAGTGAAATACAGGTTTATGGAAGCAATAGGTACTGCTTTTGGTTTCATAAATAAAGTTTGTTTGCCCGAAAAATAGGTACGTTTTCGGATTGCGGTTTATAGCGATATTTTATTGTTTTTTTTGGCAAAGCCAGCCGACTTTATAGTGGGTCGTGCCACTGTATATAAATGAAGAAAAGGTGTTCTGCATATGCACATAAACAACTATAAATGGTTTTATAGTGGCCATTCCACTTAGAGTACATAACATGTGAGAAGCAAAGGAGCCTCTATAGCTAAATAAAAATGTCCTAAGGAAACATCGGTTCCTCATCCCAAGAGAAGGAAGAATCACTTCCAACATGGCCTAACACATGCAAATAATCTGCAAAGAGAGACACAATATCCAAAAAAAACCCGAGTGTACCCTACAGTATATATATCTTCTATGCCAGCTATCATCAAGGAGAAGAGATCTATTTCGCTTACCATGAGCTCCATCAACTGAGAGAATAAGTTCACCACCGTCTATAGAGTAATGTAAATGCCTAGATTCTCCATTATCATCACTAACAAAAGTACGAAAAACATGTCTAGCCAGGTCATATCTCATGTCAGAGTGTACATAGATCCAAGCCATCTCAGTGGAATCCACACAATACCAGAAACCAGGGGAGGCGGAGTAAAACTAGGATCGGGAATATCAGGAGGAATAGAGGGATCCAGAACAACGTCAGAGAGGGGAGGAATAATAGGAGGCACTGAAGGCTCAACAGAAGGGATGAAAGGTGCCACAGAAGGAGGAACAATACGCTCTTTCAGGATCCATTTCATGTTCGGAGGCTTAGGTAGAGGGGTCCAAACCAATAAAGGACCAACATATGACATACGAGGGCATGCTGATGATATATGGCCAAAGGACTGACATGTAGGGGTGGGTATAGAAGATTTCAGTACCAAACGGAGCTTTTTTCGTTTCTTCCGACCGTTAGTGGAAAGACCATATTTGTTCCGTGTTTCATTCCATCAACTCCGAAATTCCACAAATTGAAAACCGCGAAAATTGGAAAATGTGGAACGGGACATGGAAATTTCACTTTTCCTATAACATGAAAACCCTGTTTTCTCTAGCATGGAAAAACCCGGTGTGACTGCTTTTTACTGTATATTTTTGACAGCCTTTTATAATATTTGTGAATCATTGAGAAATATATACGTATAAAAATGGCACTGCTAATTGAATATTTTTCTGCAAATAGTCATTGATATTGTTTTGTAAATAATTGTTGATAGGAAGACTTTTAAACTGTGAAAAATAGAGAATAAAAAATATATAGAATAACAAACAGAGTTAGACTTTAGTAGGCATCTAATAGCAAAGAATGTGTAGAATTACAACATCAAACAGAAAATAAGAATATACAAATACATGTTAGATAATAATAAAAGGATAATACTTCAATTTGAGATGCAAAACTGCTAAATTATTAACAAGCAAACTGACTATTCAAAACTACCAAGCAACACTGGTAGATAGTACCAGCAAACTGACTATTCAAAACTGACAAGCAACACTGCAAGATAATACAAGCAAACTAACTCATTAAAACTATAAAACTAACAAGGAAACTACATCCATCTGACTTCTGAACTCCCTTCAGAAATTTACCATTCCAGATTCATTCTTTTCTTTCCTGCTTCATATACAAGAAAGGAAAAGGACATTTAAATCATCTTTCAAATTTTTCATAAGTACTTTGTGAATCTAATAAATATATAACAAGAAAGGTACTTTTTTTGCTGAATAAAAAATATGTAATAATACGTTATTGTTAGAAAACAGCTTTCGCTCTAATGAGTGTTGAATAAGGTTGATGTTCAAATGATTTGAAAACGATGAGAATGATATAAAAATTTTCTTCTTTAATGGTTCTGTACACTTTTCTAAAATTTATTATGAGTTTATATTTGGTCATAGCCTTTTGAAATATAATACAAACGCAGTACGCTTCCTGATAGTTTGGATATTTCAAATAGATATGCCAGACCCCGTGGTGATTTTGATTATTCTTTTTTCATTTGGCTGATAATTTTAACTATTTGGCCTTTCTATTTATTGAATTGTACGAATTATTATGTAATAAAGGTAATAACTTTGAAGTACCTTTTCATATAACTTATGAGAAAGTCAGCAAGCACTTTGCAAGCAATGCATGCTGAAGTGATCATTAATATTAATATTATGTAGTCAAGTTAACTGAGCAAGAAGAAAATATATTTATAGCAAAGTACAGATTTTCAAATGTTTGTTATATATCATATGCTATTTTGTTACAATAGCAACTAAAAGAAGTTAGTTATTGATACTGAATAGTAATAAGTTATGCTTGTGTTTGTGAATTGTTGAATATAAAAAATGGAATATGAAGCTAAGCATGTTAGAATAATTATACATACCTGTTTAAAAATACTATGCCCTTTTGCTCATCTATTGTGTCATATTCTGCGATGATGAAGCTGCAAGCGATAAAGTAGCAGTTCCTGTATATAGTTTTAGAATTTGTTTAGAAAACTGTGGTCATTTGAAGCTTAGAAGAAGTACACATTCCATTGCCTATAATATAAAAATCCTTGACAAAATAGAGCAGATTTAACATAGTAATGACGGTTAATCTTTTTCTCATCAAAGTATCATGTAAAAGAAAAAAAATGCAAAACATAGTGGTAATTATTCTTCTGCATAGTATATTTATTTGTTTGCCAATTAGTTATGCTATATTGACATGATAGAGCTCAAGAGTTTGTTAGAAGATGTAAAACTCTACATGTAATATATTAATACTTGTTGAAAATATTTACCTTCACAAATTGCCTCCGTATCCATGAACAATTCAACGTCCTCTTCAAATTGCATCTCAAGACAACTAAAGTTTTCCGCTCTCAACCAATCACTAAGACATACTAATGCTTCAACCATTTTAGGAGCCAATGAAGCCCTAAAGGGATTGATAACCCTCCGACCAAGACTAAATGCACTTTCGCAAGCAACGATTGAACTAGGAATTGCTAGAATATCTTTAGCTATTTTTGAAAGTATTGGGTATTTTGTTTGGTTACCTTTCCACCAATCTAACAAATAAAAATCTCTATTTGTAAGGTTTTCAAATGGATCATTTAAATATCAATCAACCTCATTATTTATTTGTAACGACCCGATTTTTCGACTTCCGAAAGTCGACATCAATACGCCCACTGTATCAAATGCCGAACCATCGAATGCCGGAAATCCGAACCGTTAGGGTTAAAGAAGAAGAAGATAGAAGAAGAAACAGAAACAATAACAGAATCTCACATTTGCAGCGGAACAATATATAATAGATAAATGAATAATCTTTAAACAAAAAAACTATATCAGTTCATACAATACATCATCAGAGTTTACAACAACAACACACAACACTGGCAGTTATAATAACCTGCCTATATGATTGAATACACAACGGAATGATAATAATATATGGAAGTACGTCCCGTCATCCAGCTCGCCTCCTGATCTCCACAGCATACTTTCTTGACTTCGCTCTAGAACAACGATAACCTGACTCTAGGCCGCCCGTGTGGAAAATTATGGGCACCTAGAGTTTAGAAAGGGAACAATAAACTCCAGGTCAGTCATGAGACTGGTGTGAGATCTTAAAACAGTTATTTGCACAAAGGAATAAAAAGAAATTCGCTATGCTTTTGGAAAATGAAACTACCATAAGTAAATGACAGGTTATACAACTAAAACCGTACAGGGCGCGTATTGTTTCTTTGGATTTCCAACAAATGATCAGGCTAAGGAACTTCCTACACCACTTGGGTACGCCTTTGAAGGGACGCCCCGAGAACCTAACCGGATCTCTACCAACACAAGGCCGAGTTATCTCACGCTTCTGGTGCAATGAAGCTGTAACTAGATAACTCCACACAAGAGTATGCCATCCCTGTCGTTATTGACCTTTATCCGAGAATCCTCAACACCAACAACCACAAAGTAATAAATTTGCAGCAACCACATAAGTTGAGTATCTGGGCTCCATACCATGATACCACCTTTTTCCAGAAGGAAATGGACATACCCTGAGGGCGCTAACCCCAAACAACCTTGCCGCATCCTTCCTGTTTCGACCATTTCGGGTTGTGAGGTCCGACGAAGTCTCATCCACAAAGCTACGCTTTTCACAAAAGCCATGCTTCGATCAACAAATGATCAGCAACACTTAACATGCCACATTACCAAATTGGTAATATATCACTAGTAACAATCAACTACATAACCTCTGAGCTCATACGTCTCAGAGAAGGGTGTTAAGCTAAGAGAATAAATTCTCCGCCACCAACAGAAATGTATTTGATAGAATCCAGCTTTACATCTTAAAGTGTAATGTCAGACATACAACTATACAAGTCCATCCTAGGTCTGAATGGAACCGAAGGCACTTCATAAGAAGCCCTTGCAAATCCGGGTATCCACAATCCTGATCGGACTCCCCATCACATATGGAGATCTCTATACCGGAGCAAATCGGTGCAGAGACATAATCCTTTCGTTTTCGAAAATACTCAGTCTTCAACACCATCTTCAAATGCAATCCATTTCGTCGTATCATTATTCGAAATGGTTTTATGACATAAAGTCCTCTGCCGGCTTAACCGAATAATGAGCGTTTGTTTTGAAAACAAATTCAAGTGCCGTTTCAAAGGCAAATATTGATAGTTGGTTATTTAACTATCAAACAACATTCACAACAAATCATCAAGTTTTTAAATAATTTTTTCCTAATTATTTATGTTCAAAATATCTTCGCAAGATATATTTTAACACTTCAACACTTTGAAAACCAATTTCAAATCACTTTTCTTTTGCGGAATAAATTTCCAAATGTTATTTATTTCCACTGAAGATTCGCCGAGTCTGAATAATTTAAAACACTTATCTGAAAGTATATGTATATTTGGAAACACTTGAGATAAAACTACTTTTAAACACTTTATCTAAAATATTAGTTATGAAAATATTATACTAATATCTCATATAAACTTCAAGCCCAAACTAAATTTTAAAAATGAAATTATTAGATAGAGTATAATTTTTAAATATCCATTTTCTAAATCAAATCTCAATTTGATCTTTAAAATAATCACTTCTATAATTAACCAAATAAATCTTTACTTTAAAGATTTAAAAACAACTTAAGAAAATAATTTCTCCAAAGTATCCTTTTTAAAACCATCCTTAAAACTTTCAATTTATATTTATCAGCTACTTTGAAAACATACTCGACTTTCCAGTGAAAATACACTTTCCATTTCAAAATGATCCATTTAAATCAATTAATAAATTCTTCTTGACTTATTTCAATTTACATTCCAAATCCGTAATTTCCTTCCACACTTTTTAAAATAAACCAATATTTATTTTTAAAACAAATAACCCATTCCTTTATAAATTCCCATTGTGAATTTACATTTCCAAATATCCATTGATATACAATTTTCAAATCGATTTCTAAATTTTCACTTTCAAACACCAAATCAAATTCCAAATTTATTTCCAAATTTATTTCAAACACCAAATCAAATTCCAAATTGATTTCCAAATTGATTTCCAAAAATTTATTACCTTTTAAAATAAATCTTTACTTTAATTTTTCAAAAATCCAATTATATATCCTGGTATTTTAAAATACCAGAATATATTCGGCCAAACCATAGCCTTCAATAAATTTCAATCACCAATATAATCATTCACAGATTATCAATAATCACATCACAACATATGAAATAAATTCAACAATTTGAGGAATCTAGTTGGATCCCTCCAACCTGTTTCCCTGCATCCACAGATGTTAGCACAATAATTAAATACCAATCCCACTTCGAGGTGGAATATCGCGGTATATGGGTTATCATCCGCTATTATGGGGCGCATAGGATCTATATAATGCGGGAAATCAATCACTCCAAATATATATATATATATATATATATATATATATATATATATATATATATATATACTACTGTCATATATACTATCATCCAACAGATAAATTATCAAATTCATCCAAACACATCCAGAAATTTAAATTTATTCATTTAAATTAACTAGGCAAATCAAGTGAGTGAGAAGATCTCACCTTTGCTTTTATTTTGCAATCCATTTCCATTTTGTCTTGATTTTACCATGATTTTAGAGCTTGTATAAACATTTACGGTTTATTAATATTTGGAATAATCGGACAATTTATTTCCAATTAATAGTTTTATATATCTTGCTGTAAGATTTCCTCTTTTATTTTATTTTTTTATTTTTCCTGGAATTAAACTAATCATTCCTAAATTAAATTTTAATTAAAACAAATTAAATTCTTACCATCCCCTGCTCGAACACGAACCCACCACCAGAGAACTGCCATCAAGATCGCAACCCTCCCCTCTTCACTCAATCCAATATCTCCCTTCCATCACATGCTAGCCTAGAGAATCGCGCCCTCCGTGCCTTGCGACCCCAATTCGCGGGCTTCCCCGAGTATGCACATGAAAATCTCGAAACCCCCAAAAACAAACAACCCTAAATCAAAGCACGGGTTTGCACTTCCACCTCGACGCCGCGCCCAGGAGAGCCTTCCATCGCGATGCCCTTCAACCGTGCCTATATTTTTTTTTCTCGAGCGAAATCGCTGCTCTGACTTGCTCGAACGAATCGCCTTCGTCTTCTTCGGCCATTGATTTAAACTGCGATAATTTTTTTTCTTTGAATGTTTTTGGCTGCTAATTAGAAAGGGAGGAGGAGGAGAAAAATTTGAAGTGGGAAGGCCGTGATTTCCTTTCAGATTTTGTTTGGCCATGACTTAGTAGCTGGGAAGAAAGGAACGAAGATAGTTTTGATTTCTCGATTTTTTTTATTTAAACGCACGACTTTGATTTTTAATTGAAAACGAACGCGTGTAACTACTAAACAAAGGAAATGAGACACGTGCTAAATTTTCTCAACGTGTCAGTTTGCTATAACATTTATATATATTATTTATATTCAAAATGCAAATTCAAATTTAAATCGTCTCGGTTTCCGCAAGTCAAAATTTCGATCTCCAATCAAGATGTGCCACTAGGCGTTTATAATGTTAAACCCCTATTCCGAATGCAATGGAAAAAGTTTCGAGTCCAAATTCGATCGTATGGAAAAGATAGCATTTTGAACCAGTTGTTAAATTAAATTTCGATATAGATTCAGCGCGTTTATATATCGTACGATCACACAAAAACTCCGAATGCTACAAAAATGAAATCCGATAATAATACACTATTATGAATCCAATGGAACTGGTTTCGTCGAATTCCGAGACTGTGCCTCGGAAGGCTATTTTTAAATATCGATTTAAACGATATATATTCAAACTGAACAAATCACTTTCAAATTCAATTTTAAAAGTTCTATTACCTTCAGTATTATCAATATGAATTTTCTAAGCCTTTAAAATATTTTTAACCAGCATAAAACTGAAGATTCAATATTTTACCCAACTTTCAATAATTGAATTCAATAATTTAATTGCCAAATAAATTGTGATATTTGAAATTCGAGTTAAACTATCTTCCAGATATTTAAAATCAATTAAATATTTCAATTTCAAATAACCAAAAATTATGGGTCATCACATTATTTCAAGTGATTGTTCTTCTCTTCTTGTTTGTTGAAGCCTTCTTAATTTTTTGCTCCTAAGATCATCATCAAATTGTTCATCAACCTCTTCAGTTCTTAGAACAACATTCGATCCAATTACATTTGGTATATTCATACCCTTCCTATATTCATCATATAGTTCATTTAAAGCATGTTTTATAACTCTAAGAAACTCATTCATTTTACAATCGCTCAAACCTATATCAAGAAAACTAATCTTCAAGGATTGAAATTTATATATTGGATCCAAAATATGTGCTATAAAAATAACTTTATTAATTACTTTGATACTTCCCCAATATTTTTCGAATTTAACTTTCATCAATTTTTTCACAATTTGCAAGTTGGAATCATGAATATTGTTGCTAGCTTCTTCAATTGCATCTTGAATTAATATAACCTCATCGAAAATTAACGAGGAAGTGACACTTTTAGTTGCACTAAGTTTCATTGTAGTTTCATAAAATCCTTTCAAAAACTCAACCAAAATTCTTCCTTTCTCCCAATCCTCATTTTTTGGTGGACCCGTTCTCTTTACAATTTTTTTTTCTTATCTTTGACCATCTCATTAAAATATGTTTTAATCGGCTCATCTTCTAAGCACATTCTATCAAATACTTTTCTAAATTTGTAAGCAACATCAAGCATTTTATAAGTCGCATTCCATCTTGTAGGACAATCAAGTGGAACAATAGCCATCTTGTCTTTCTTCATTAAATTGGAAAAATATCTAAATCTATCCAACCTTGAAGGTGAAGAGTGAATGTACTTGACTAAATTTCTAATGCCTTCAACTGCTTCATAATAAAACTTTAATCCATCTTTGACTATCAAATTTAATACATGTCAAACACATCTCAAATGTAAATATTTCCCATTAAGCAATAAAGAATTAGAATATTCTAATCATCTCCTTATATAACCAATTGCTGTATCGTTAGCACTAGCATTATCAACGGTGATGGTAAAAATCTTATCTACTCCCCATTCATTCAAACAATTTTCTAGCACCTTTCCTATTTCATCCCTTTGTGGCTATTGATTTTGGTAAAAGCTATGATTCTTTTATGTAATTTCCAATCACTGTCCATGAAATGTGCAATGATTACCATGTAATTAATATTTTGAATGGAAGTCCAAGTATCGGTAGTGATGCTAACTCTTTGATCCCCTATTATACTTTTTAACTTAGCTTTTTCTACCGAAAATAGATCCCAAATAGATGATGCACATTTTTTCCTATCAGGTAATATAAATCTTGGTTGAACTTCGGCAAATAATTCCCTAAACCCTTCACTTTCTACCATTCTAAATGATATTTCATTCTTAACAATGAATTTAGCAAATGCTAACATACACCTAGTTTGATTAAAAGAATGTGGAACTAAGGATCCACCCAACCCATCTTGAGGTGGCCCCTTGTCCACATCTTTTTTTTATATATAGGAGATTCTGAACATAAATAGAAAATATGATATCGCAAATCAGTTGTCTCTTGCTTAGAATTAGCTGTGCACTCCGTTTTGCAATACTTGCATAGTGCAATCATCTCCATTTCCCCATTGTCCTTCTTTTTAAAATTCTTTGTCATGTGGTCCCATACTATTGACTTTGGTTGCCTTGAAGGTTTTTATACTGCATTTCACTTCGACTTTGCATATCAGACCCTGTTTGTCCTACTTCGTTTGCCGCATTTGCACTTGATTCACTTGACTCCATGAAAAAATCTACATGTAATTAGAAACCGATCGTGAACAAAAACAGAGACCAACATGTAAATATGGATGATATGAATACAATACAACTATTAATAGCAGGAAACATAGATATAAGGAATAAAAAAAGTGGGTCAAGAGCACACAAAGAAATCAAACTGAAAGAAAACAGAAACAAAATTATATACAAATAAGGTTTTTACAGATTATTAGTGGTAACAGAATAACAGTGGTAATAGAATAAAAGTGGATTTAACTCTTATCAGCAACAAGTCCTGCTTACCTGCCTGAACATATCCAAAATGATTTTGGCACTAAAGTGGTTTATGGCTTACATATTCATCAGTATTTTATTATACAAATAAAAGAACATCTTCGTCTTAATTTTATTGTAGGTGCTTATGATGTGGTTGGAATCAAACTTAGCACAAGTTCTACTGGCAGCATGCAAAGGACAATTAAACAACTTAACACTTGACTGGTCTTCAGGTTCTGCAATGGTAGTAGTTATGGCCAGTAAAGGTTATCCCAATGTATATGAAAAAGGAACCATAATATGGTAAAGTGTTTAAGAAAGAAATATTTAGTAGTAGGTCAAATATTAGTGATTTACGATGTCAATTATACAATTTTCGAACAGAGTTTGTTTCACATCTATTTTACACATGCCAATACTTCAAATTCACGGTGGAACTGATTATGGAAAGTCTCAATACTCAGTACAACAGTAATATTACTAAGGAACATCCAAGCCTAATAA
Source organism: Allium fistulosum (assembly GCA_030737815.1). NCBI lineage: Eukaryota > Viridiplantae > Streptophyta > Magnoliopsida > Asparagales > Amaryllidaceae > Allium > Allium fistulosum. Next base: position 944,291,264 of record CM060908.1, read on the forward strand.
AAAACCTGACGAACATAATCATAACCACAACAACTTGGCATATATGGAAATAATGCAACAGTAGTGTTTTTTAATTGATTATGATGCCAGTAAACTCGTTTGCAAGTAATCATAATGGACATCAAAATCCTACTTAAAAATCTAGTTTCAATGAAAAAGTCAAGCAACAGAGGTCTTATCATAATCGCTTTGAAGAAGATCTTTAGGACGAAAGACAATGCAGCAGCAAGTAGCTCATCTTTCAGGCCTCCATTGATGCAGCGCAATCTACTAACTCCACTGCTTTGAGTAGCTCGATGGCCTTAGGTCGCTCATGACCTAGTGAAGATCGCTCGCGAGTCAACGGGTTAAGCACTAAGGCATTCAAGCAACCTAGCGAGTTAAGCATTCCAGCGCTCATTATTTTAGGTCGCTCTGACCTAATCCTACCAATCTACGACCTACAGGAATAAACGACCTAACGAGTTAAGTCTTAACTCGCGTGAAGGGTTAGGTCGCTCCGGATATATGCCGCTGTTATTTTGAGTCGCTCAACAATATGTCGCTCAAGTTTTAAGTCGCTTGAAGCTTTTGTCGCATGGAGCTTGGATTTCTTAAGTCGCATGTATGCTGTTTGTTAAGTCGCATGTATGTTGTTTTCTTAAGTCGCATGTATGCTGTTTGTTAAGTCGCATGTATGATGTAAATATGTCGATTTGTAAGTCGCGTGTCATGTAATTCGTATATGTTAGGTCGTTAACGACCTTTGTTAGGTCGTAGGTCGTAAGTCGTTGTTTACCGTTAAGTCGTAGGTCGCGTAACCTGTGTTAGGTCGCCAGTCATGTATGTTGTAACCCTATAAATAGGGATGTTGGGTCATTTGTAAAAGTAGTTGATTTTGAATAAACTTTTGTTTGTGTGCTTTGTGCCACTTTGAAATTGGAAGTTGAGTGTGATCTCCTTTCTCCATCTTCGGTTATTCGAGTGCGCTCGAATCAACGATTTTGAAGCCGATTCACAGAATCTTGTGCGCAAGATCAACGTAGAAGAATCGTAGATCTTTTAACACGGTATCGTGCGCGATCAACGTGTTGGAGATAGCTAGAATCCGGTATCTCGAGAGATCAACGGATTTGGGCGTTTGGTATCATCAATCCATCGATTCAATTTGCTCCATCGAATCGTTTATCGATTTGTTCGACACGAAATCTTCATTTCGTCGTCATCGTGATTATCCGCTGCGTCAGTTTGGTATCGGAGCTAGACTTAGCCAATCATAGCTAAGCCGAGCCTTGGAGCCAAGGAGAAGTGTTAGAATTTGTGCGAGCTAGTGAAGCCGAGCTACATCAAGTAAAGCTGAGCTAAGTGAAGTGTTGTTTAGCCGAGTCGAGAGGTTTGTATTGAATTTGAGCCGAGCCTAGTAAAGATCAAATATGCCTCCAAGAAGAGCTAATCGTCATCAAAATATTGCAGAGATGTATAGAAGAGAAGATGCGGAGCAAATGGAGCAACGAATTAGTGATAAGTTCAATGAGAAGTTTGATGAGGGGATTGGTAGATTGGAAAAGCTCATGTTGGATATGAATCAAACCCGAAGAAGAACATCATCAATTTCGAACCAAGGTGGAAACAAGGTTTCGCCGACGGTTTCGGGTGAAAGGAGAATGTTGCCACAATCTCATCGAGGTAGAAGAGAATCATCAGTTTCAATAATGAGAGATCATCATGGGTATAGAGATGAAGAGAGAAGAAGTCATTGGGGATTTGAAGATGAACCATACCGTGATGTTGAAAGACATAGTAGAAGGGACATTCATGGTCGTAGAGAGGTAGATGGTCGAGATCGGTATAGAAGTACATCAGATTTTGAGGAGGATGGTGATAGAGGAAGAGTTCATTATCGAGATCATGGCCAAGGACGGAATCGAGATCGAGATTTTGAAGATGATCGTCGATGGGAGTTGGGGATGAAAATGGAGATTCCAGAATTTAAAGGAGGAATGGTTGCGGAAGAATTTTTGGACTGGTTATCTAATGTTGAAGAAAATTTTGAATTTAAGGAAGTTCCCGAGCATCGTAAAGTTAAGTTGATTGCTACTCGTTGGAGAGGAAGAGCTATGGCGTGGTGGCAACAAACTAAACTTACATGGGAAAGAATGGGAAAGTCAAAGATTGATTCATGGGAGAAGATGAAGAAATTGATGAAGGCTACTTTCTTGCCTTATAATTATCAGTCTCTTATGTATCAGCGTTTACAGAATCTGAGACAAGGGACCAAGTCGGTTAATGATTATGCAGATGAGTTTTATCAACTTATTGCCAGAAATGATACCATGGAGACGGAGGAACAGTTGACAGCTATATTTGTTGGAGGATTGAGAATGCAAATTCAGGATATGATGAATATGTTTGACCCTAGATCCATTGAAGAAGCACACTAGAAGGCGTTAGCTTGGGAGAAGCAAGGCAGAAGAGGAGGTGGTGTGTTTACAAATTCCAACAATAAAGTGAAAGGGGCTAGTAGCAATACCAACGTTTCCAAGGCTGTTAGTAAACCGGTCGTCAATGAAGTTGCTGAGACCAAGGTCAATAGTAGTATCAAATGCTTTAATTGCAAGAGTTTGGTCACAAGAGCAATGAATGTCTGAAGCCTAAGAAGCGAGTGATGGTTGCTGAGGTTGAGGATGAGGATGCAGAAGCAGAATGTTCTAATTCACTACCGGTTGAGGTGGAAGAATTATTGTCGGGAGATGATGGATATTCATTAATGATGAGGAGAAATTGCTTGACACCAAAGCAGGAGGAGGAGACTAGCTGGTTGAGGAGTAAGATCTTTCAGTCAACATGCACTATTTTGGGAAGGGTTTGCAAGTTTGTTATTGATGTAGGAAGTTGTGACAATATTATCTCTACTGAGGCTGTGAAGAAGTTGGAATTGAAGACAGAGAAGCATCCCAAACCGTACGAATTGTCTTGGTTAAGGAAAGGTGGGGAGGTGAAGGTTAGTCGAAGAGCTTGTGTGAATTTTTCCATCGGACAGAAGTATAAAGATGAAATTTGGTGTGATGTTGTGGACATGGATGTATGTCATTTGTTGTTGGGCAGACCATGGCAATTTGATAGGGCCGTGCAACATGATGGAAGAACCAATACTACAGTTTCATGTTCAATGGCACTAAAATCACTTTAGTTCCTAAAAAGCAACAACAGAAGGAAAGCAAGTTGGAGGAGATTGAAGAACTGAAGACTTTGCTATCTTTGAAGGAGTTTGTTAAAGAAGTAGAAGATGAGCCGGAAGTATTTTTGTTGATTGGACGTGAAAGTAATGAAGTGGTTGAAATTCCTGAAGAAGTAAAGCCAGTGCTGGAAGAATTTGAAGATGTATTTCCTAAAGAGTTGCCAAAGGAGTTACCACCGTTGAGGGACATACAACAACAAATTGATCTTGTTCCAGGAGCTGTGTTACCACATAGACCACATTACAGAATGAGTCCAAAGGAGCACGAGGAGTTGAGAAGGCAGGTGGAAGAGTTTCTTGAACAAGGGCGTGTACAGAAAAGTTTAAGTCCTTGTGCAGTTCCAGCCTTGTTAGTGTCGAAGAAGGATGGAACGTGGAGGATGTGTACTGATAGTCGGGCACTGAACAAGATTACAGCGTGGTATAGATTTCCAATGCCTTGATTGGATGATTTGTTAGATCAGTTGAATGGAGATACTATATTTTCAAAGATTGATCTGAAGAGTGGGTACCATCAAATTCGAATTCGACCAGGGGATGAATGGAAAACAGCGTTCAAGACACGGGAGGGGTTGTATGAATGGCTGGTTATGCCGTTTGGTCTTTCGAATGCACCTAGTACGTTTATGCGGGTGATGAATCAGATCTTTAGACCATTTATTGGGAAGTTCGTGGTGGTGTATTTTGATGATATACTGATATACAGTGGAAGAACAGAAGAACACTTGCATCATCTGAGAGAAGTGTTGATGATACTGCGACAGGAACAATTTTATGCTGCAACGAAGAAATGCGTGTTCATGACACATAGTGTTTTATTTTTGGGATATGTATTGTCCAAGGAAGGTATACAGGTGGATCAAAGTAAAGTTGAAGCAATCAGAAATTGGCCACAAGCCAAGACTACAACTGAAGTGAGAAGTTTTCATGGTTTAGCATCATTCTACCGAAGGTTTATTCCACATTTCAGTAGCGTGATGGCGCCAGTTACTGATTGTATGAAGGGAAAACAATTTTTGTGGACGGAAGAAGCAGGATTAGCTTTTGAGCGGATCAAGGAGCTTTTGACGACAACACCAATTCTAGTATTACCAGATTTTCAGTTGTTATTTGAATTACATACTGATGCATCTAAAGTTGGAATTGGAGGAGTGTTGAGTCAGAAAGGTCGTCCAATTGCTAATTTCAGTGAGAAGCTTTCGGGAGTAAAGATGAGATATAATACTTATGATGTGGAGTTCTATACTATTGTGCAAGCCATGAAGCATTGGAGACATTACTTGTTCCATAAGGAGTTTACTTGTATACAGACCATGAGGCATTGAAGCATTTGCGAGGGCAGGATAAAGTCGCAGCTAGACATGCTTTGTGGATCGCATACTTGCAACAATTTACATTTGTGGTGAAGCATAAGTCGGGAGTTACGAACCGTGTGGCAGATGCATTGAGTAGAAGAAATCATTTGTTGACCATGATGAAAGTTGAGGTGACAGGGTTTGATGTATTGCCAGAATTATTTGTTGAAGATCCTTACTTTGCCAAAATTGTAGATGAAGTCAATAAAGGGAGGATGGATGAGTATGTGTTGGTAGATGGTTTTCTATTCAAGGGAAACGGGTTGTGTATACCAGAGAGCAGCCGGCGGATGAAGATTGTGAAAGAATTGCATGAAGAGGGTCATGTGGGAAGAGATCGCACATTGCAGTTGATTTCGCAATCATATTTTTGGCCTTCTATGAGAAAAGAAGTTGAAAGATTTGTGAAGAGATGTCATATTTGTCAATTTTTCAAAGGGATAGCGACGAATGCGGGATTGTATATGCCATTACCCGTGCCTACTAGACCATGGATTGATATTAGCATGGATTTTGTTTTGGGGTTCCAAGAACTCAGCAAGGAAATGATTCAATATATGTTGTAGTGGACAGGTTTTCGAAAATGGCACATTTTATAGCTTGTAAAAAGACCGCTGATGCAGTCCGTGTTGCTCAATTGTTCCTTAAAGAAGTGTATCGACTACATGGGCTACCTGAGTCTATTGTTTCTGACCGGGATATGCGATTTCTAAGTCATTTTTGGTTGAGTCTGTGGAAGATGTTGGGAACGAAGCTGAATTTTAGTAGCGCCTATCATCCGCAAACAGATGGGCAAATGGAAGTGGTGAATAGATCGTTGGGAAACTTGTTAAGATGTCTTGTAAAAGATAATTTGAAGAGCTGGGATATGAAATTATGTCAGGCAGAATTCACACACAATCATGCTATTAATCGAAGTACTGGATTCAGTCCTTTTCAAGTTGTATATTCAGAAATTCCGAAGGGACCGTTGGATTTGATGACAGTACCATCTCAGAAAGGAGTTGTTAAACGAGCTTGTGATTTCGTGAACGAGTTACAAGAATGTCACAAAACTATTCATGAGCAATTGCATGCATCAAATGATAAGTATAAACAACTGGCAGATAAGAAGCAAAGAAGTATGGACTTCAAAGAGGGTGATTTTGTTTACGCAGTGTTGATGAAAGATCGTTTTCCAGCTGGAACTTACAACAAGTTGAAAGCTCGAAAATTTGGTCCAGTAGAAATTTTGAAGAAGATCAATGATAATGCATATCAGTTGAGATTGCCGGATCATATTCACACTGCAGACGTTTTTAAAACATTTGATTCCGTATCATGAGCATCAATTTGTCGAAAAAGAGGAAAGTGCGGATTCGAGGTCGAATTTTTGTCAACCAGAGGAGGATGATGCAGCGCAATCTACTAACTCCACTGCTTTGAGTAGCTCGATGGCCTTAGGTCGCTCACGACTTAGTGAAGATCGCTCGCGAGTCAACGGGTTAAGCACTAAGGCATTCAAGCAACCTAGTGAGTTAAGCATTCCAGCGCTCATTATTTTAGGTCGCTCCAACCTAATCCTATCAAGCTACGACCTACAGGAATAAACGACCTAACGAGTTAAGTCTTAACTCGCGTGAAGGGTTAGGTCGCTCCGAATATATGCCACTGTTATTTTGAGTCGCTCAACCATATGTCGCTCAAGTTTTAGGTCGCATGAAGCTTATGTCGCATGGAGCTTGGATTTCTTAAGTCGCATGTATGCTGTTGTTAAGTCGCATGTATGTTGTTTTCTTAAGTCGCATGTATGCTGTTTGTTAAGTCGCATGTATGATGTAAATATGTCGATTTGTAAGTCGCGTGTCATGTAATTCGTATATGTTAGGTCGTTAACGACCTTTGTTAGGTCGTAGGTCGTAAGTCGTTGTTTACTGTTAAGTCGTAGGTCGCGTAACCTGTGTTAGGTCGCCAGTCATGTATGTTGTAACCCTATAAATAGGGATGTTGGGTCATTTGTAAAAGTAGTTGATTTTGAATAAACTTTTGTTTGTGTGCTTTGTGCCACTTTGAAATTGGAAGTTGAGTGTGATCTCCTTTCTCCATCTTCGGTTATTCGAGTGCGCTCGAATCAACGATTTTGAAGTCGATTCACGGAATCTTGTGCGCAAGATCGACGTAGAAGAATCGTAGATCTTTTAACACGGTATCGTGCGCGATCAACGTGTTGGAGATAGCTAGAATCCGGTATCTCGAGAGATCAACGGATTTGGGCATTTGGTATCATCAATCCATCGATTCAATTTGTATCATCGAATCGTTTATCGATTTGTTCGACACGAAATCTTCATTTCGTCGTCATCGTGATTATCCGCTGCGTCCCCATGATCTTAACGAGGAAGCTAAAGAGATAGCGAGAAGAGGCGACGATTGAATTTTAGCCCGTTTTTCTACCTTGCAGTTACATTGAACATCCAGTTTTTCACTCAAGTTTTTCTCTCGTTCTAATAAATAGATGCTTCAAAGAAATAGGGCATTCAGACAATCAAATTACTCAAAACTTCCAATAAAATTATAAGGTTCATATTAAACATATACTAATGCTAATGAACTAGGACTTAAGCAATTGCACACGTATAGACAAGGAAATCTATAGATTTGCAAATGATAAGATAACTTGCACGAGTAGGCCTTTTCTATTTATAAATCAACAATGAACTACAAAGTCGAAAAACTACAAGTCATGACATCAATTGTCATAGTATAAAGTTCAGAAAAATTTCAAACATGGTTACCCAAAAAGTAAAAATCTACACGATAAAGGGGGAAAAACGATAAGTAAATAGGTATAATTTGCGAAATAAGATTATCGATTTCCTACAACGTGCAATGAAATTATGGCAAACTGAAGATGATCGATTGGAAGATGTAGATGGCGATGATAAAAATTAAAAACTTGGAGATCTGAAGATGAAGATGGAACGGTCAAGAAGAAGAGGGAAGAAAAGAAAATTACGGTTAAGTTTACTGACGGCGTGAGGTGAATGAAACGAAATTAGGATGGAATAAGCGTCAAAGTTTTTTGGGGCTAGCCCAATTAAACTACTGGTTGGTAAAATTGAATGGAATGGAAATACAGTGGAAAACACAAAAATTTCCAATTTTTTACCGCTTCGAATCGGAAGGAATTCCTTTCGACTTTTTTATTTCGGAAAAACATGAAAATTGAAAATTTCGAAAATATTCGGAAGGAAAATAATGGAAAAGCGGAAAAATGGAAAAAAAATCCAGCCCTACTGACAGGACGTACATATGTCTGGCTTCCAACTATAACGAACAACAATCTTCGCTACCTGATCCTCAGTCACACTTACTTTGATTATATCTAGTAAAGGCTAGCCAGTTTAGGCCTAACATAGGTTGCAAAATAGAGGGAATATGAGAGAAATAAGTTCAAACAGGAATAGATAGTACTTGCTCTCTGGCACAGTCAACAGACGGACTCCATGGAGTAACTATAAATGGCTTGTCTCTGATAAATATAAGATCTTTACTAAGAATTCGAAGAGGCTCCTCGGGATTTGAGAACTTAAAGAAAAACATAGAGTTGTCCATGTAGACTGGGAGGCTACCCTTAGGTTGCCAAGCTTTGAAGCAATGATCCTTAACCAAAAAATAAGGTGGGTTATAGTTCAAAAAGAATCCAACAAGATAGTCCACCAGTAATCAATACTAGCTTGTATTACCTCCGGAGGGTGGATCATAACCCCATCATTGTTACCATTTCAAAACTACGGGGCACAAAATCACCCGCATTTTTTGGTAATGTAGATAATAATGAGGACCATTTTAATTCTGTTTTCAGCTCATTAGTCTGGGGTGCTATTGAAGGTGGAATTCCTTCCTGAGAAGTAGCAGCGACAACATGCATATTAGCAGTAATATGATGCTGCTGATGTTGAACTGGAGATGTATTAGTACAATTTCGAGCATTAACTAGTTCATTGAAACCCACAACATTTATTTCCATTCCTAACTATCCAACATTTTGCTAGCTAAATCATCAGTTTGATTAAACAATCCAACAGATCTGGATTCTAGACCAGACGATATACGTGCATTTTTGTGATTACCAATTAACACAGTTGAATCATTCATGGAATTATCCACTCCAAAGCTAATTACTACGGCCTCAACATCAACTATTTCAACAGGTTTTAAATTCATATCAGCATAGATATTCTCACTAACAACATTACCCCAGGTCATCACAACTATTATTCTGCAAAAGATCATCACCATTCCAAGCTGTGTCAGATCGTTGGAGGATATGGTAGAGTACACAATTGGATTCATTATACCTGAAATAAGAGCTATAGACGGAGATAGCTTAAGACAATCAGTAGCAAAAGCTTTCAACAAACTCGACTTTTCAACGGAGTTTGAATGCCCATCGCAAGCAGATAGAAGAGGAATTCCAGATCCAGAAATGGCAGCAACTGACTGAGAACATCGAGAGAAGATGAAGCAAACACTCGGTCAGATCTGGTGATCGAACGGTTTGCAGTTAAGGAAATATATCTCGATTTAGCTTTGTGATTCTTAGCCATAGAAGCATGGAGATGAAGAAGAAGGCGATGCGCAGTCGAGAGAGAAGAAGATGATGGGAAAGTCTCAGAAAGGGAAGGCAAATAGAAATCGTCATTTTGAAGTAGACGCCATTTTAGCGATATTTTATTGTTTTTCCATAGTTTGGGATATTTTATTATTGAAATATGATATATATATATATATATATTGGAATTGTTGATACTATTATTTTTCCGGACCTATCCATACAAAGGAGATTCTGTCGAATTTTTTCGTGAATCCGAGACTTAGAAAATTTCTGTAAAAGTGAAAATATTTTCAAACTTTTATTAAACTTGGATATGGAAGATTTAATTGTTTATCAATTTATATATTTTATTTAAAACACTTAATTATGTAAGTTTAAAGTGTTTATAAATTGGTTATTTGAATAAAATATATTAGTTTCTTAATTCCTCCTTTTCCCTTTTCGAGGACGAAAAGTTTTGATTGGGGAGAGTATAACGACCCGTAATTTTCGATAATTAAAATATTAAATTAATTAAGATTTTTCAATTTAATATTGTGAGAAATTAAAAATTTATGATTTATTAATGAGAAAAATAACTAGAATATGATTTGATATTATTGTTTGAATGCTATTGACAACTATTTTTATGTAATTTAAATCAATCGAAATAATTGTAAAGTTAAATTTGGTTATAATTGTAAATAAGGAATAAATTAAATGTTGGGTTTAATATTGAAATTATATGTTATAAATTAGGATAGGTTTATTAAGGAATACGAAATCAATTAATTAGTAGGTGAATTTATTAGATTTGTTTGTAAACAATAAACATAGAAATGTGTTTGAATTATTAATGTGTAGTAATTGTTAATTATCATCTTGATATTTAATCCGTTTGAAATTAATTGTAAATCAATTGAAATTAATCTAATTAAATATTACAGTTAATATGAATTAAGATGATAACCGTAGAATATTGATGTAATAAAATGTAAACCAATGTTAATCATATCCATAAGGTGATGGTTGATTTAATAATAAGAGTGGAAATCAAATAAAAGAATTTGATTGAATATAAAATATAATTAACTGGAATTTTATTGCAATTGAACTCTGAAATTTATGTAATATTAAATAGTGGATTTAACATGGAAATTTATTTTTATAGGTTATTAATTTCTATGTAATCAAGAATGATAAAAATGGTTAACTTTTAATTTTGAATTTAAAAGTGATTAAATTTATTTAATAATAATTTATTTATTTAATTGACGTGAAAATAGCCATTTTGGCCACTGTCTCTGATTTCGACGAAACTAGTTTCAACGGATCCGTAACAGTAAATTATTGTAGGATTTCAAGTTTCGCAGCGATCGGACTTGTCGTTTGGCCGCGCGAGCTTGAAATGTGTAGAAATTAATTTAAGGAATTTAACTAAAATAATTTGATTTTGAAATGCTATCTTCCGAATACAATCAAATTAGGCCTCGAGACTAGTTCCATTGTGTTCGGAATGGGGGTAAAACATTAGGAATGCCAAGCAGCACGCTTCGTTTGGAGTTCGGGCTGTTTTGGATCTAACTATATAAATAGGCACGCAAAACAAGAAAATAATATTAAAATATTTCTGGAAACCCTAATTTGTTCTGGCCTCCGCTTTCATCATTTCAATGGCCGAAACTCATCAATTTCAAACCCTTGTTTCTCTCAATCCATTCGTCAATTCGTGTCGACATCAAAGAAGAAATCGTAGAGCTCATAGTCCTTTTTACATCCATATGGTTACTTTGGGTCGTAGGTGCTTCAAATCATCAGAAATCGTGCTCGAAGTACAGTGGCGACCTGGGCTTAGGGCGTGACCGGAGGCGGCGACCCTCTGGCCGAGGGGGAAGCAAGAGGTGGCGAGTTCATCGGAGGCCTCTGATCTGAGCAAGGATGTACGTAGCGGCATGGGTTGGTGGATTTAGCGTGGCGGCTATGGGTTTGTCGAGCACGATCTGTAGGCGTGTAGGTTTGAATGATGGTGAGGATTATGTTTTTCCCTTTTCTTTTTTTTATTTAATTTAAATTCCAATCGTTCTAATATCCATAACTTTTCCATACGATCTCAGATTCATGCACGGTTTTCTCCGTTGCGACCATGTCAAAATTCCTGACATTATGGAACTAGTTTGGCTGCATTATGAGACTGTTAAATATTTGGACCTAAATTGGATTTTAAATCGATTTGAAATCAAAGGTGAGTATTTTAACCCACTCACAAATGCTAAACCATCTTATGTTGGTTAAAATAAATTTATGATGTGATTAGAAATTTATTGATTGCCGTTTGGTATATTTAAATTGTCATTCAAATTTAATTTGAATTTATATTGAATTTAATTGCCATTTAAATTAATATTGAATTTAATTGTCAGTTAAATACCGGATATAACCAGTTTATTTGTTGTGATTTATTGGTTGATTTGAATGATGATTGTAATGGATGTTTAATTATTGATATTTGGATGATTGGATATTATGTTTATTTTATATATTGTTATCACACTGCAAGTTCCCTTAGTTATTGTTAGGAAAATAACTATGGGTTGAAATGATATATACCCAAACGATCTTATAGATTAAAAAAAATCGTTATGGGTTGAAATGATAAATTCGAGCGATTTTGTGGATTTTGAATTTTACTCAAGATTGCAGGTAGAAATGATATATACCCGTAAATTTAAATTATTGCGAGTTGAAATCATAAATATCCGTATCACTTGACCATAGGGTAGAAAATTATATAAGAACACCGGATTGGTTAAATTAAATGATTTTAAATTCTTAATTTTTGAAATCCCGTTATATGATAGTTTGAAATATTAGGTTTATATGAACTGAATTATTTTAAAAAAATCCAAGCTTTAAATGTTGAAATTGAAATCGATTTAAATGAACTGTTTAAAGAATTTAAATTGAAATTTGAAATATAAATGAAATTTATCGATATTGAGTTTTTTTAAACGTTTGAATATTTAAACTTTGAAATCTATTGAATCGGAAGTGGTGTAGATTTGTGGTTCAAATATGGATTTGAAATCGATATAAATTGAATGGTTTTAATGAGAATCTAAATTGAAAGATTAAAATTGAGTTTGTTGATTTGAAATCTGGATATTGTTCAAATTTGTTGAAATGAAAGAAACTGTTTGATTTGATATTATTTTCAAATTAATTATTTAATATAAACTGTGTAAAAATTTATTATTTTAAATTTCAGATTTTTTTAGGTTTTCAAACTATTTACTATATAAACCCTTTCCAATAATCAAACCATTTTATATTAAACTATTTTAACTGTTTTAAAATCCTTAAACTATTTTAAACTATTAAAACCATTTTAATCTATTTTAAACTGTTTCTAATACATTAACTACTTTAATCTATAAACTATTTTTAAAATATAAACTATTTTTAATGTATAACTATTCAAATATATAAAATACTTTCAATATTCATACTATTAAGTTGGAACTGTTATGATTTAGATTTAATTAAATGCAAATATTTTGATATGATGATTTAACCTATTTTATGGTATGATTTTAAAAATGAATATGATTTAAAGTGAATAATGATTTCAAAAGTGAATATGATTTCGAAAGTGATATGATTTTTGAATTGAATGTGATATTTTGATATCAATTATGAATCGGTATTAGAAATGTAAAAGAACCAACCTGTGTGAAATAAGCGTTTGGTTGTTAAAGAGACCGGGATCAGATATTGTCATACTCTCTGCCAATACCGAAACCACTTTAACAACTGTGCGCGTGGTCGAGAATGCAGAATGAAGTAGGATGGTTTGGCGAACGCTACTGGAATGAAGTAAGAGAACGATGATGGATAGCCTTGACTTTCGGGTCATAATTAAAATGACTAAAACAGGAGCTATACCGGGCCAAGTGGGGTCGCTCTCCCTATTAGACACATTTCTTCGATACATATTTATTACTTTGTGATTGATTTTGTGGCCACCCCTCGATTTTGATTATGAGAGTATGTTTCGAGGTAGGCGGTAGTAGCTGCTATGTGTTACCACCAGTCCGGGAGTGCAAAACGGTAGTGTCCTACCCTGGGCATTGTCTCATGTGCCTTGTCATATTTTTCCTGATCGCGCCCACTATGACTTTGGTTTGTATCGTACCTATAGAGTGCTCCCTGGGTATCCCACCGGTTTGGTGGGGCTTACAGTATCTGTATAGACTACGGTATTTATATAAAAATGTTTTAATGGGGATATGGGTAACGCCTTAACGCTATTTTAGTACTTTACTTTACTGTAGACATATTATAATAGCGTATTGTACTATGTATGTAGATAGTTTAGCGGATCCTTAGGAGATGGAATCCCAACCATTATCCGTCCGGTTTTTGTCAAGATTATAGTTAAAATTGTGTATTTTAGTGCAGTGAAAGATATTTATTAATTATTTTATTGTGTTAGTAGTTTATATTATATGCACTTAATGCTTTTTAACTGCTCAAAACTGTTTATTATCATAATATTTGTTAATTTTTAACACTTTTTTAATCATTGGGATTGAAAAATATTTATGTTAAACTGAAATTTTCTTTTTATAATTCTTGATTTATCGGTCGTTAGTGGATAGGATAATTATCCGGTATTCGTACGTATCCGCGGATGTGGATATCCGATATTCGTAAATGATTTCGGATGCGGATGCGGATATGACACTATCTACATCCGAAAGCATCCGTTGACAAGCCTAGTATGCGGTGACTTTAGGATTTTTTGTTAATTACGAGTCAATATCAACTTTAGGTTAGTTAGTAAATTCATCCAGTAATTCTTATGTGCACAAAATAAAATTTTAATCCATACTACTATATTTTATCAATGTGTGTCATCTTTAATGCATATCCAGGTTACAATGAGCCTTCAACCTTTTATACTGTATAAACATCGATGTATCTAATGAATTTGGTACAATTTTGAAATTTATTTTAGGTTGTTGATTCCATAAAAATTGAAATTGTGGCTCTAATAAGTGTGGTTAACCATTATTAAATACTTTAAACTAATACCATATTATAATTACAAATATACCAAAAATAAAAAATAAAAGAAAAGGGAAAAAAATGAACATCTACTGTTCACTACTATCGATTACACACTTGACTTATTTACAAGATGTAAGTTATGCTATAAATATCATATTTGTTTATAAATAATTTATCTAAACTATGCTATAGCCTAAAGGTGGGCAATGCGAATGTGATTAGGAAGGCTCACTTTGCTTATAAAGGTGGGTCGTCTGCTTTGCTTTATGGTGCTATTGTTTTGTTGAGGGTTGATGCCAAGTGGGATTGGTTACTAATCCAGATTTTGATGATTACCTGCTTGTTACTCAAGATGGTAACTTCTTTTTTTAGAAATCTCATATTATGAACTAGTATGCTTGGAAGTGGTAATTCTTCAGTGAGTTTGGTAAATACATATTATACATGAATGTAGGATATGATTTCTGACTAAATCATTGCTTGGGTATTTGCCACTGTTATGTATATGCTACTGTTTTGTATATTGCTAACCAAACTATTAATTTTTGCATATCAAACGACTTCTGCATTTTACAATTTTGTTCTAAACTATATCACAACATATTGCACTTTCAGACATTTTGCTACAATTCACATAGTTTTGTGTAATACAGGTTAGCTCCAACCCTTTTTAAGATATAAGCCTAAAGCATGACATTATTATAAATAAACTTTCAAATAATATATATGAAAACTAATGAACAGTTAATGTGCATGTCATATTTTAGGGAATAAAATATATGCACATGACATTCATAATTTTAATGGTAACTAGTATTTATGAACTCAAAGCCTATTAAAACAATAGCATAGTGTTATACACCGATTATGACTAGCAATTATTTTAGTAATCAGTATTTACTACTAATAAAATAGTAGTTAGATATGAACTAGTATTTATCAGTTACTAATAATACATAGTTCATTGTTGCCATTTATCTATATGACCAACAACAATTTATGATGCTCCCACTTTCATTTTATGATTCGCAATGGTTTATTCATTGCAAAACAAAATATAGAGAAATGACGTTGTAGATTCATAATTGTTTACATTACATATTTGTGAGCTTTTTTCATTTTAGTAAGTTTAATAGTTTTAGGCTTTCAGATAAGTTGCTAACACATACTATTGCATTTTGTATAGTGTCTTACTACAGTAACATGGAGAATTAGAGACTTGCATGGCGTAATAATATCTTTGGACTGAATGGTCAAACTGAATGGAGACTAACTGCAATTTCTTAATATGTTTTATGTTTATGTTATTTGAAAACTGGAGTTGTATTAACGTAATATTGTATGTTATTTGGACTTTGGACTAGTGTAACTGGACTTTATTCC
Organism: Allium fistulosum; assembly: GCA_030737815.1. Lineage (NCBI taxonomy): Eukaryota > Viridiplantae > Streptophyta > Magnoliopsida > Asparagales > Amaryllidaceae > Allium > Allium fistulosum. The sequence continues at coordinate 944,306,865 of CM060908.1, forward strand.
TGTTTATGTTTCTATCAGATTTGTTGCAATTTTCAACTCTTCACTTTAGTAAATGCACTGTATTTTTTTGGAATAGAACGTTGGGTAAATCGGTTAACCATTTGTATATTACGGTTAACTGAATAGTTAATTGATGTAATTTAAATGGTTAATTGATTAACTAGTTAATCATTTAATTACATCGATTAATAGTTTAGTTACAACGGTTAACCGCGGTTAAAATTAACCGGTTCGGTCGGTATAACCCAATCAGTATTAACCGATTAGCGGTTAACTGAACTGCCTTTTATTTATGGTTAACCGAAAATATTAACCATCGGGTCGGTTCATCGACCGTGCCCATCCCTAGTCTCTAGCACTTTGCCGGAAGGTGTCGATATTGACTTGAGAGATATGAGCGACATTTTTGTGAATATAGGTGACTTGGTGGATGACTTCACTTTGGAAGGGTTGCCTTCCCAGCTTACTCAGATCATCCCTGCAGGAATCAATGTCCTGACATCAGTCGATGATCGATTTGGTTTGTGTATTCTACTGGGGTCGTTAAACTGCAACACACACTTCCCTAGGATCACACTTTATATTATTATTATCTTCTAGGATGTTTTAGTTCATGAAATGCCTCTTTTTTAAAGCAATTTTATCGCTTGCTGTAGGAATCATGTCTTGCAGTTTTTACAGCGATCTCGATCGAGTTTTGGAGTCTTGGCGTTCGTAGAGGCACTCTTGCAGGTACCATGCTGCTTGAGAAACTGACGAGGAGAGGAAGAGGAGGAAGGATAGGGAGGCGGAAGAGCGTCGTCGTTTCGAGAAAGGTCAAGGCCGTGATGGAAGAAGTGGCTATGAGAAGAGGAAGAGCCCAACTGAGCGGGAAGATCCGTCAAAGAGGCCAAAAAAGACCAAGAGCGAGAACCTGCTTTACAGCTTCCTGCTTCCACTGGGATAAACGTTCCTACTTCCGGTATCATGACCTCCTCCATTCATGCTGCTATGATCGCCTCTCTCCCAATTTCCAAGCAAACGCCTTACATTCTCCCTGCTGGTCCTCCACATTTGCAAGCTGCATTCTCTAATTTGTTCTTAAAGGGGGTTGTTTTCGATAAGCCCAATTTGAAGTCAGTTCATGCCGAATCTTATTCACCCCATCTCCATGCGATTCAGAGCAGTTTGCAGCAAGACGAGGGATAGGAAAAATTATGCATGCAGCTGTCCACTATTAATCGAAACAACTACTAAGAAATTCTCTTGTTCGAGTCCGAAAAGGATAAGTACGAGAAACAGCTCGCAGATTGTGATGCTGAGATTGAGAGGCTGAAGAAAGAGAAGGATGATGCCCTCAGGAGAGAGAGAGAGAGAGAGAAAAAGTGCATCTTTGTTTAAGGAGCTAAAAGAATCCATCGACAGGGCCACACTCATATTTAGAGATGAAATCGAAACAACTACCAAGAAATTATCTCGTTCGAATCTGAAAAGGATAAGTACAAGAAGCAGCTCATGGATTGTGACACAGAGATTGAGAGGCTGAAGAAAGAGAGGGATGATGCCCTAAAGAGAGAGCAAAAGTGCTTCTTTGTTTAAGGAGCTGAAAGAATCCACCGACCGGGCCACACTCATATTTAGAGTTGAAATCAAGTAGTGCCACACTGATGAGACGGCTTTAAAAGAAAAGTTGAGGATAAGCGAGACGATGGTTGAGATGCAGAAGAAACCATCGCCGAACATGCACAAGACATTGCCTCTCTTCGTGAACAAGTTTCGACTTTGCATGCTGAGAAAAAGCAACTGGCAGCATAGAAGGCTAGCGCGGATGCCGACTTTTTAGAACTCCAAGATACCTTCACAAAGAAGATGGAAGGCTTGGATGCTACTATTATGGACTTTTATGTCAACTCTGTGCTGCATCAAGGGAGTTTCAGCTACTTGGGTCCATTGTTCCCTCGTACGCTTGCCGTAGTCTAGGAAGAGAATCTGGTCTGATTTCATGAAATGAGTGGCGGTTATACCAAGAGGAGTTAGTTCAGGCATACCTGAACGAAGAATCCCACCAAGCTTTAGTGGAAGGCCAGGAAATCCGTAGACTGGAGAGGGAACGAGAAGACATTGATGTCGCGACCGCCATTAAGGCTGTAACCGGGCATTTTCCTTCAAGCCCTGGTGATCCATCTTTGCATCTTCATGCCGATGAGAGGACCTTTCTACTTTTCCCGTAATTTTGTAGCCATCAAAGGAGGGCAACGACGAAGGCTTCGCAGTTGTGGCACATGAGCAGACCCCCGTAGTAGGTAATTTTCTTATCTCTCCCATGCTTGAAGACTTCCAATTTACGCCTGATGAAATTGCTGAGATAACTACCCTTTATCTGATATTATAGATCAACCATCTCTTCCTTTGAGTTACCTCCTCATCATGATGCTGGATCTGCTGCCATTCTGACCGCATCAACCGTCGTCTCCGCATCTGGCTCGTAGCTCGGTTCATACTCCGAGCAAATTGCAGCGCTGCATGGTTTGGATGACCTCTTTGTATCTCAAAAGGAAGGCTTGGTAGCAACTGATACACGGGAGTAGGCGAATCAAGCCAGCCAACCAGACAAAGCAGAGGCCGAGCAGCCGATAACCGAGCAACAAATGATAGCGGTGAAGAAGGACAAGGTTGAAGAGAAGAAAAGGTCATCAAAGGGTTCTCACAGATCCTGCAAGCGTAAAGGCAAAGGAGGGGCCACCAATGTCCATGTTTCAAAGAGCGAGATCGCCTCGGGAGAAGAGAAGCCTGATAAGTTGCCGATCAAAGGCGGGAAAGGCGACAGAGGAAGCAGTGACAAGAAATCATGATTTGTCTTTTGCTTTTTTGGTTGCTTTTTGTACAAGTGCTGAGTCTACACTCAACACTTCTTCTTGTTGTTGTAATAGTGGTGTTTGTATTTTCCTATTCTTGGCCAATATTATGGGGGCACGGTCCTCGCTGTTTGTTTAAGTACATGAAAAACATTATAAGTAATAAAACTATTGAAATTTTGATTGTATCTTCACTTGTTTACTTATCTATATTCCATGCACTATTGCCTTTTTATGCCACTCTTCTTTTATTCATCACTGTTTTATTTAGTCTCGTAATTACTGCTAAACTTCTTTGTTTGGAGTAACAGAACTGTGAAATATTTGCTACTTTTGTTTGGAGTAACAAAACTGTGTAATATTTGAGTGTCGGTGTGTGCGCCCTCTAGTTCACGGGACTGTTTACTCCAAACACTTTATACGAGACTGGGTGCCCTTGGTAATCTTTCAGATGCTCCCAGTCAGGTCTTATACTGCAACTCATATCTTTGGGAGCTTCTGGCTTGAGATATTAATGAAGCTTTTTAGCGGCCTCACGGTGTGTAGTTTACGCACTCAAGTGATTTACGTACTTAAATGATTGGTGACGCCGGAGCAGCACCGATTACTTGGGATTTTGTTAAGTGATTTCATCGCGATGCTGACATTCAGGCTATCGTGCACACATATCACTCCTTGGAGTGCTATTTTCTTGGCTTTGGGGGCGGTATGTGATTTTTTGCAATATGAGAGTTCCTCATCTTTGGATGCAATTTTGCTAATCCAGGTAGTAGTGTGCGACTTACGAAATGCACACAGTGGGGTCGATGCTTGCCTAGTCATAGTTTTGCGAACCAGGAAGCGATGCACAACTTACGAGGTGCGCGACTTAGGTAATTATGTTTGCTTGGACGTGATTCCACAATCCAAGAGGCGGTGCACGGCTTATGAAATACACGGCTTTGGTTTGGGCCTTCCTGGTATCGCCGGAGCAACACCAGTACTTAGAAGGCAGGGATCGAATTCCGTCGATCTAACGGTTTGAGTCGATTTGCTTTCGTCAACTCGGCAGGTAGATGGGGCGTACTTGAGCGTGGTTCCACTATCTCAAGCAGCGATTGGATGGTCTTGAGTCGATTTGATCACGTCGACTCAACAGGTTATTTTTGTGAATACTGTTTTATTAGTTCATAAAGTAAAGCAATTTCATTAGTAAAAGTTGGGAAAGTTCTACCTATTTACAACGCCTTCGGTATTCCGGGATGGTAGTCTTAGATAAAGTAACGACACAGCGATTCGTTGTTCCAAGCTCGGGGAATTTGGATTCCATCAATGGTTGTTAGCTTGAACGTGCCATCCACCAGCTTCTGGCCGATCACATAGGGCCCTTCCCAGTTTGGTCTAAGTGTTCCTAGTACGGGGCTGACCCAATTAAGGACAATGTATCCTACTTCGAATGTACGGTTATAGACCTTGGAGTTAACAAACCATGCAACCCTTTTCTGGTGAGCAGCGGTCCTTAGTTCGACTTTTTCCCTCTTCTCATTGACCATATCGAGCGACTCAAGTAGGAGCTGCTCGTTAACAAAATTTTAATGTTAATTACCCTTTTTAATTAAAGGTTATTGATGTTATTGAAGTAAATTAATTAACTTGTTGACAAAGTTTTAAAGTTAATTAATAAATCTATAAGGATGTTTTAAGTGGATAAATCCTTTTTATAATGATGTTTCAAAGTTAGTAAACTCTTTAACAAGGTGTTTTAAAAGCTAATACTTATAATTTGGAGCCAAGTACGAATTTGGGTTTTTAAAGGAAAGTTTGAATTTTTTATGGAAATGAATTAATTTCCGTAAAGCGATTCACTTATACGGAAACAAGTTATTTGTATAATTAGCACTAAACATCGGAGAAGTAGACTTGTTGTTATTTCGAAAGATAAGAATCATGTGACCTGACTTAGAGGTAACACTACCTTGACTTGACTGGTACTATTGTTAACCAAGAAATAATAGATGTTTGAATTCGATGAGTGGTGATAAGTATACAAGACTTAATTTCCATATACGATCGTTTAATATCCTTGATAGTTGGTTACTTGGCTATCGGTTACTTCAGCTTCTTATTTTCATCATTCTAGGATGATTTATTGCTCCATTGAGCGTTGATATCATTTGTCGGTAAATGACTGAATCCAAATCATGAAAGGATGTCCAGATATGTGGGGTTGCTCCCATTAGGTTATTTTCACATCTCATTTAGATTAAATTCATTTGCGCATTTAGATGTGAAATATTCGGATACTCGGTAAGGTCTGGCAGGGTTCGGCTGGTATATTTTCAAGAAGTGTCATGGAGTATATGTGCTTCTCAGGAGTATATTACTAGAGGTATACTTCAAGGGTGGTGCACCTTCCTAGTCATTTGTTGGAGATTTTCGTTTTCTTATTTGATTCGAACTTTCAAATTTCATCTCCTTATTTCACCGGAAAGAGTCAACCACTCTTCTTGGTGCTTAATTATTTATCCATTCTTTACGATTGGATGTTGATTTATGTGAGAGTAAACCCGTTCTATGTTCAGCAGCGTGGTCTTACATGTTTTGTGTTTAATTACGTACCTTTGTTTAAAGTTTTACTCATACAGACATATCATCTAACCCGAGTTGTTTGTTTCCATAAACTCTCGGGTACTCATTTTATTTGAGTAGTCCGAGTGTAGCAGGTCTTTGTTGGACTCTTTTGGAGACGGCGTTCTAGCTGGAGGCTTTCCATCTTCTTATTTATCTATTCCGATGTATTATCTAGTTTGTGTAAGTGTATTTTGTTTCAGCATATATAAAGAAGGATGTTATAACTGCCTAAGCTGATTGATAGTACTTTTTGTGTAACTTTGATAACTCCTTTATAAGGAGTAACTTGATGTACTATTTACTGTTATGTCTTAATTAGCAGTATTCGTTGTGCGGTTTTTCTATTCTATTCTTTATTTCACCCCACGACGATTCATCTTTTCGATACTTGGGCAACGATACACGAACAACGAGGATGTGTTAAGTGTCATTCCTAAAGGTCAGAAAGGTGGATCGTCACAAAAATGTCATTCTTCCTATGAAGAATGAATAAGTTTCAAAAGAAGGGCAAACAGTTGAAGATGGAAAAAATAAAAATAATTTGAATTGAATAAGAGGTTACCTCGGCTGATTTCTAGCTTATCCATATTTAAAATCAAATAAGAAAATTGATTTATGGAGTTGAAAGTAATATTTGATGAATAACTAATAAATAATTCGATTATCTTTTAGTATATTAATCATGCATCTAAAATCATGAATCTAATATTTAATTCAAATATCAATAAATAACAATACGTTGCACGAATTAATATATATATATATATGTATGTAAGTATGGAAAAGGAAAGAATAAATAAATGCAAAGTATATTGCACCTTTTGGTTCATCTTAAGATTGTTTGTTGATGCAGGACATGCAGTTTTAATGAAATGTGATGACTTAAAATGAAGCAAATTGTTTAAGGAGATTAAAAAAATAAGTGTACAAGAGTAAGAAAAGACCGAGTAAATTGAGTGAAAAGGAAAGCTAAATGCAATAAAAGTTGAAATCTTAGATTATCTTATGTTTTCTTATGATTGAATTGGTAGTCAAAATAATGATGTCAGTTTTAGTTCCTATGGATCTCGAAATTGAACGAAAACAAAACAATAGAACAAAGTAACTAAGGATTTTATTTTGTATGAGAAAAAGGAAATTTTGGTTTAGGGATTGAATTATATAGTTATATATAATAAAATGGGATAGAATGAATAAGATATGTATAGAAAAAATAAAAATGGGAAGGCAAAGAGACAACTGTACACTTGAATTTATTAAAACTTTTTTGATGGAAAATTTCGAAGCAAAAAATTACTCAACTACCAAAATATCAAATTGATTTCTTTTTATCATTCAATATTTAAGTATAATTTTGACACTATCATAATTTTTTTAGGAGGTATAATAATAGGAAGTTTACCTTCAACCTTCTTCGTTGTCAATTTCAATCGGAGGTATTGTTAAAATTTATAATATAAAATATTAGAAGTTGATTACACAAAAGAAAGCAATTAGATTGTGTATTCATAGAACAAAATTCCAAAAATTGCCTACAAATTCAATTAAAAAACTAAATTAGTTTTTAGAGTTGATATTTGGTCTTTGATAAATAACAAATGAATAATTGAATTCATTTTCAATATTTTAATTAATTAAAATTTAGTTTATAGAACAAATAAATAGAATTACATTATAGAAAAAAATTACTAATCTATAGGGAAAAAGAAAGGAAAAAATAAATGTTAAACGTACTGTACCTTTCAGTTCTAAAATATCATATAAACCGATCTTCTTATATTGTAAATGAGATTTTTGATTAAATGTGAAGATCTACAACAATATAAAGGAAATTATCCGCAGAGATGAATTATCAAAAAATGAATTGTACATAGGGAAAGAAAAAAATCTAGTAAATTGAGTAAAGAGAATTGAATATCATCAAAATTAAAATCTTACCATTGGGTTACTCTATCCTTCCTGATAATTGAATTGGGCAATCATAATTATGTGTCAATATTCAGTTCTTGTGGAGCATGAGGTTAAAGAGAAAATAAAATGAAAGGAGGAAACAAAGAGATTAAAGGTTTTATTTTTAATGAATTTTTTTGCATGAACATTGAATTTTATAGAGAAATAAATTAGAATTGAATAGAATGAACAAATACATACAATTATAAATAAGGGAAGTCAAAGAAATAATCGTTACTCTTGAATTTATTAAAACTTGTTAAATGAGACACCTTAAAGAGGGAAATGTGCAAATATATATGAATCAAGGAGAAACAAGGATTTAACTCTAAAATTATGCAATTAGACTGTGCGTATTAAGAGAGAAATTTTCAAAAAAATGCCTGCAAATTCCATTAAAAAAGCGAATCAATTTTTAGAGTTGATATTCAGTCTTTGATAAATAACAAATGAATAATTGAATTCACTTTCAATGTTTCAATTATGCAACTAAAGGCATGTAATACCTTGAAAAATTGAGTATAATTCTAATTAAATATTAATAATATAATATTGTGAACAATATTGGATTAATGAAAAATTAAATAAATTACAAGGAGGGGCAAAATGCTCAGTTTTCAAGCGTTGGAAGTTGATGATGAAACTAGTGCCATTGCAACCGTCTCGTTTTTCTGATTTGCGCAATATATTCGTTAATTTCGTTTGGAAGTCGTATGAAGGAGATACGACCGAAATTATTTTTGGAGCTAACTGGGCTATGGGTTCTTGAATTTGAGTTTTAAAATAAACAGACGGTTGCATTCTTTTCCTCCAACTACTAATATTCCCAAGTACGTACAGTTGCCAGAAAGAAATAATTTCTTATTCTTCGTATCTCCTTCCCTCTTAACATACCCAAAATCAAACAACGATACCTCACTTATTTCTTAATGGGATAATGGGAAACTAGTGGAAAAACAAAGCTACCGGACAATTCTATGAACCTAGAGTGATTAAAAGATGAAATTCTGGAGCATGGGGGTGTAACAGGCCTGTACAACGAAAGAAAGTGATGAATTTCCTTGCACAGTTTTCAAAATTCAACGTCCAACTTCAAATTAACATATCTCCTTCTTTTCTTGATAGAATTTGACGATCCACCTATCGAAACGACCATATGGATGGGAACTACGATTTGAAAAGGAATTGGCGTGAAAAAATAAAGTTCCTAGATGAAATGGATAGAACAGCAAAGGCAAGAGCAACTTTGGATTTTTAGTGAGTGACCTATGCTTTCGTCCTCCTATAATGCAATCTTAACCTTATAGGATGATTTGCAGACTATATTGGGGTAGATAATTAAATATATATACTGTATTTCAAAAAACAACAAGGTCGGTAGGGATTTGGTTGATATAAATGATTAGATACTAGGTTTATATAAATTCTGAAAATCTGAAAGTTTTACACCAAAATACATGAACTAAATAACATAAATTGACTTAAGAACTTAAAGCTAGGTTCTAGGCACGTTCCTTGATGATCGGAGATGAAGCAATGGCAGTTGGAAGTAAGAATGACGAAGGAAAAGCATAAAAATCCGAACTGAAAACTAAAATTAAAACATAAACCGGTGGACCGGTGGCTATAGCCTGGTGTGCACGTATGAATTTGCCCGATTGAATCTTGGCCTAATGGCCCAAAATAAATGAATAATATATAATTCGACTCATGTTTCTCTCATGTTCTGGAAGGTGATCTGAGATGTGACAAGAAGGGTGATGATTTTATGAAATGATTGGATATATGGATGTTTGGTTGTTGTGTAAAGAGAAGTAAATATATGTATATATGCATTGTGATACGATATTTTGATGCGATGGTGAACGTGGATAGGAACAAGTCTACGACGTAGGATAGATGCCTTAGAATATATATGCGATGCGAATACAGTCCGGTGACACTAGTAGGTGGATCAGGAATGACGATTTGCTCCCCTATAGTGCTTCAGGGGGCCAGTGGAGGAGGTGGATGTTAAGCAACCCTGTAGGCTACGGGCGGGCTAGGGTGTAAGTCAATTAGTTTGCATGAGGACAACAAGTAACTCTATAGGCTACGGGCGGTGCAGGGAAGTGGGTCCTCTTCAAGATTTACATTAGGATGGGCAATGTTATTCGGCCTTTTGACCATGCTATATCCAAACTATTGGACAATTTAGACTCGATGATTGATAAGACGAGTAACCCTGAGAGGTGATTATGGAGTCCAGAATTATGTGCAGACAACAATATGAAGTAACGATCAAGCGAAACTAAGAGATTGACTCTACAGAACATTCTAAGTATGGATTAGTACCTCCCTTAGGCAGAGGATCGATACCTATACCTCCCCTGGCAGGGGATCAGATCGCATCACAATGGTTATGAACAACATCAACCAACAATTCAACTCAACAGTTTTCGATCGATATCTCTAAAAAACAGGAAAGCAACTATGCAAACAACTTTGGAAACATGAATCTAGCATAGAGGGGACCCATCATGGCGATTGCAAGCTGCTACGTGGACATCTTAATCGATTAGGGCGATCACTCTATATTGGGATTGGGCCTCAAATTTTTTTGAGTGAGCTCGTCTACATTTGAAGATTTTGCCTGAATTTTCAGAAAGATATACCCCTATAAATACAGAGTTTATAGTTTATTTTAGGGATCTTTATGCTGTTATTTTGCTTGTACTCCACTGTATTTATAGATTCCGATCCAATCCCTCTTGTACTTAGAAATTCAAGTGATCAAAAGTCGTTTCATCAAAGTGGAGGTATGCATTGAATGCCGAACCACTATAAATCTATTTGCCATTGTTTTTTTACTTGTTTTTCAATTGTTTTCTCTATTTTAATTTAGATTTCTTCATTAATTTCTCTACATTCATTCTATTGGGTGTCTGTGCCAACTTTTGGTGCAAATATTTTGGTGCATTTACTAAGAAAGAATTCTCAGCTTGATTGGATCTCATCATCTACTTGTAGATTCCCATATTCGTGAGATAGATTCAGATTTTTGCAGACAAGTTTCCATTTCTACTCAGACTTGAACAAGATCTAAAAGGAAACTATTAGCCATGGCCAGAGGCAAGTCTACTACTACCTATGCCGTTAAAGGCAATGAAGTTACCGGCGTTCAACGGGTTGATTAGAGCGTACAACCGGCTGCTACCAATCCCCAGAATCCAACTGACTTTGTCACCAAAGCCGACTTTGAAGTCCTAATGAAGGAACCGATGGATAGCCGTCAACAACTCAATCAACATATCCAAGCTAACATCGACCTGATGAACCAGTTGAAAGATCGACGTGGAAAGACAAGGAGGGAGACTACTCCATACTCAGGATCAAAGAACTCCTCCTCATCTGACGACTATCAAAGAAACAGATGCTGTAAAACGGATGCATATGTAGCTGGAACATTGGGACAAAATCAGACGATCGGCACCGAACCCTCGAATCATAAAAGCAATCAGAATGCAGGCATAGGAGCTCACTCTGGAGGTGCCGCAATCGATCAAGGTGCTAGCGCTCAAGTGAATGTAGTTGAACCACAGCTGAGAGACGATGATAGAACCGCTGCTCAAGAAATGAATCAAGAGCAAGAGGAGCCAAGGCAATGTGATGCTGCCCAAAGGCGTGGATCGGATCGCTCACGTGAGGTAGAACACTATTACCGTCGAATGCCAACTCTTCAAACACCAGACTTAACAACTATGGTGAGACAGCTAGTGAAAGAAAGTCAAGGCTTGACCAACGATGATTGGAGACTCTCTAGAAGTTATGCTCCATTCACCAACAACGTTCTACATGCATAATATCCACAAAGGTTCCATATGCCTACGATGCCTGCCTATGCAGGAAAAACCAACCCCAAGCAGCATCTCTTGAAGTATGAATGGCACGTGGACTCTGCCCGAGCCACTGATATAGTCAAGTGCAGGTGTTCACCAAGCTACCATCATGGTTAATCTCGTCAATTGATGAGTTAGCAAAGAAGTTCCTGGAGCAGTTCCGCATGCACGCGACTCGCCCCAAGAATGTAATGTCACTCTCCAACTTGGTCCAAGCACCGGGGGAGTTACTGAAAGACTTTCTGGAAAGGTTTAATACAGCTATTACAGAAGCCAGTAATCCGAATGATGATGCAATACTCATGGCACTGATTAGGGGAGTCGACCTCGATTCCACGTTTGGCGATTGGTTAGCGGGAAACCCACCTTCTACATTGGACCGTTTGCAAAGATGGCTCAGTTTATGAGGAAGGAGAAGGCAAAGCGAACCAGGAAGAGAGACGTTGTAGGCCCAAGCACCGAGGGAGTACAAAGTAATGTGGCAATAAAGCAGTCAGGTGATAGTTTAGGGAAAGTTCAAATCAATGTTCAAAACAAACCGGATGAGCAGAAGAAAGGCGATGATAGAAACAACGATCGAAGATGGGATTCCGAGAGTAGGAAGCCGAGGATCCTATCGTTTGATACATACACGCCGTTGAAACATCACTAGAGAATGTTTGTCTATCGCTTATAACACTATGCAGTACAAGAAACCACCTTCGAAAGAACCGACGGAGAAGCAGAGACAGTCTGGAAAGTACTGTAGATTTCATGAATGTTATGGACATACCACGAACGTGTGTCTCCACCTCTGTGATGTAATTCGAGAAAAAAAGTTGCAGCAATTTGTTAAAGCCCCGTAGGATGGTGGGCAAGGGACATCCGACCCCAATCGAGGATTAGCTCCGTCTAATGCTGAGGAAACTCGACAGACAGAAGGGAGATTAGTTATTAATACTATTTTTGGAGGACCACATCTGGCCGACAAAAGTTGGAATTAAATGGAGCATTACGTGAATTATATCAAACATGTTGACATTAAATGTTGCTCGAATACAGAGGACGGTGGTCTAGCAAAGTAGCAGCGAACTATGACAGTTGTATCGTATTTCGTAGTAGAGACGCAGACAAGGTGGAGGCCCTTACCATCGACCAAATGGTGATCTCGGCCATGATCGTCCCCAACTTGGTGAGAAAGATTCTGATTGAATACGGTAGTTCTGTGAATATCATTTTCAAGAAGGTATACGACCAGATGTTACCGGAAGCCAAAGATCTGAAACCATGCAAAGCCCGTATTCAGGGATTTAACGGTATTGCTACTGAAGAGATAGGCTACGTCGAGCTACCGGTGGAGTTGGGAGACAGCAATCGTAAGAGAGTGTTGGTTTTGCCATTTGTTGTGATGGATGTGAACTCTCCGTATAATGCTTTTTTGGGCCGACCGACCCTTGCTGAATTTAGGCAGCTATCGCCCTTTAGTGTTTAACATTTCGCGACAAAGAATGGCGTGGGAATTATTCATGGAGATCGGGCGACTGGCCATGCCTGCAACATGCTTAGTTGATGGATACTCAACGAAAGTAAAAAGGAAAGGATGTAGAGATGTCTCTCTGCATCAAAACTAATGAAGCTTAGCAATCAGCATTCGAGCCTTGGCTCGAGCACTATAGTTGGTTCTATAAAGATATAGATTCGAGAGATGAAGAAAAGGAGCCTAAAGAACCCAAGGTTGCACCCGCTGAGCTGACGATTGACATCACGGTCAGCCACAATGGCCCATAATGGGTCCCAAAGATTGGATCACAGCTCAACGCAATGATGATGAAGGAATCAGCTGGCTTTCTCCGAGCGAATCTTGATATGTTCGCTTCGACCCATTATGACATGTGTGGAATCTCGTCGACCATCACAAGCCATGCATTAAATATTGACCTGAGGCATGTCTTGATGAAATAAAAACAACGCAGCATGGATCCGAAGAGATCTACTGCACTTAAAGAGGGGTGGATAAACTCAAAACAATAGGTTTATCTGTGATGCCCTCTACCCGAAATGGGTGTCCAATCCATTTCTTGTGAGAAAAGCTAATGGAAAGTGGCGGACATTCATCGACTACTTAGACCTGAATAAAGCATGCCCGTAGGATAGCTCTTCATTTCCGAGGGTCGACCAGCTGGTAAACTCAACCGTTGGACATGAAATGCTTACATTCATGGACGCGTACTCCGGATACAATCATATTTTGATGCATGTCCTAGACCAGGAACACACCAGCTTCATTACCAACCTGGGATTATACGGCTATGTTGTGACGCCTTTTGGACTAAAGAACGCTGGAGCTACTTACTAGAGACTGGTCAATTGAATGTTCAAACATTAGGTCGGGCGATCAATGGAAGTATATGTGGAGGATATGCTCATGAAGTCGTGGCGATCAAATGACCACATCGATGACTTAGCGGAGATGTTCAGTGTTCTCCAGAAATGTGAAATGAAACTTAAACCCTTGAAATGCTTTTTCGGCATCGCGTTAAGGAAATTCTTGGGTTTCATAGTCAACTCTCGTGGAATTGAAGCCAATCTCGAGAAGATTCAACGATCGGAGATATTCATGTACCAAAGACAATTAAGCAGGTGTAGAGCATATATGGGAATGTCGCGGCCTTGAGTCGGTTCATCTCCAGGGCAACCGATTAGTGCATCCCTTTCTTTGACTTGATCAGGAGAGGGAAGAGGAACTTTGAATGGGCATAGGATTATATTAATGTGTTTCAAGCTCTAATACATCACTTAGAGAGACTCTCCATCTTTTCCAAGCCACTGGATCATAAAGACTTGTATATTTACTTGGCAGTGTCGATACATGCCATAAATGTCGTACTGCTACACGAAGAGGATCAGATTCAGAGGCCAGTGTATTATGTTAGCAAGCGATCGACAGGTGCGGAAAGGAACTGTCCGAAACTGAAGAAGCTCCTGTACTGCCTGTTGATTGCATCAAGAAAGCTCCACCCTGCATCCCTGTTAACCACCGGAACTCCCGGAACCCCTTCTCCTGCAGCATTCCTCCTAACACTCCAGCTGCAACTCCCGCTTGCATCATATTCATGAAAAACTGATACATAGCTTCCATTCCAACTTGCGGTACTTCAGCACCCACATTCTCTGCTTGTGCCTAACCTTGGGTCCTCCTTACATTAGATCTGGCATTCTCATCGGTGCCCTCCCCTCCTGGGTTAACTCTTCCTCTTCGACCACCCATATCTGTATTCAAACCTCATGAGATACAGAAAAATAACCTAACAAAGATAGAAGACTAGAGATAAAGTGTATACTTATATATAGCAAATACAACTACGTTACTATAGTGTTATCCCATACACCAATCCTACTCTAATTCTTTAAGATTATGTTTTCAAAATCATTTTTAGTTTGAAGTTTTTCATAAACCTATGCTCTGATACCAAGTTGTAACATCCCTTATCTACAGGCCAAGAGCTAAGCGCTATAGAGGCTGCAGTTATCCATAGTATTAACTTTTGGTGACAATATACGGTAATGCTAATGGTATCCGTAATATCAGAAGCACTTGAATATGAAAAAAATCACAGGTTTCCAAAAACAACGTACCAATTACAGTTCAAAACAAAATCATATCCAAGTTACATAATCCTTTAACATTTCCCAGGTAAAGATCAATTATAATCATTACAAAAATACGCCAAGAGCGACATATGAGGATGCCCCATTGGTTGATCAGAGTCAATATAGTCATATCTGACTTAATATACACAGCGTAACCAAAACAAAATAAAATTATAACTCCTAATTAGCTATCCGTCAGCCGCCTACTCGTCTCCGGAAGCTTTATTCGCCAAAATTTCTAAAACCTGAAAACCTTAACCCTCAGCCTACTCAAATCAATTTTGAGCACCCGAGAGTTTAAGGGGAAACAAAAACTTCGAGTCAGACATAAAACCTGGTGTGAATAATACAGTTACATCTCTGTTTACTGATATTAAGTGAGACCATGTCGCTTAGAGGAATGGGTTCCCCCTCACTAATATCCTTTTCAAAACATATATTTTTCAAATCAAACTGATAAGAATAATAATAATAATAATAGCAATATCCGTTATGCTAAAAATAGGTAATAAATGGACTATCTGCCCAAAATCTGGGCTAACTGCCCGCAAACTGGACTAACTGTCCCATTAGCTGACTCGGGCCTACCAGATAAAATATCAAATGGTCTAAACATCTGTTAGATTAAACTTCTGGATGGTCTGTCCATAACTAACTTCTCCAAGGGTCAATTGATCCTAATTGTTTTGCGGGGTAACCAATAACCTATCTCTGTACATGAATATTCCTTTCTGTGTGTAACCATCATTTTAGTCTTACCCGTGACTACGCCCTACACACTGGAATTCTGGACTAAATTAGCTAGGGGCTGATAGCTAATGAGTATAGGGCGCGACCCTACACAAGTCCTATCTGGTCTTCTAATTTGAGTCATTTTCATAGGGTTAACTACCCTTCATCTTTTTCCTTGAAAATCTTTTCAAAATGATTTAACCTTTTAAATCATACTTATACAAGGAAAATACATTCTTAGCATTACTCTAAGCTATTTTTCCATGTTATATATACTTTACTCAAAATAATGTTGATGAATTTTAATAAGGATTGGCTATCCTTTCAAAACAAGTTAAAACCCTTTTTAGCTTGAAAATACTTAGGTTATATTGCCTATTTAATACATTTGAAACCTTTGTTTAAAACCTTTAAACAACCCTTTAGAAACCCTTAAAGGTGACCCTTTCGAAACCATTGGAAGTAACCCTTTCGAAACCATTAAAAGCCTTTCATTCGAAAGCTTCAAAACATTAGACTTCCTTCTTTAAAACCTTTAAATATTGCTTTTCGAAAACATAGGAAAAACCTTTCCTTTCAACTCTTTCGAAACCCTGGGGAACCACCCCTTCGAAACCGTTCATTAAAACCCTATCGAAAGCATTAAAATAATATACCTTTCGAAATCATTTGGGTTCAATTTAAAACAAGTGGAAACCTTTCGAAACCATTCAAAAATTTACCCCTTCGAAACCTTTGGAAACTGTTTCGATCGTAACCCATTGGATTATGCCTTCTAGTAGAGCAAAAGGATCAGAAACCCATTAAAGTCAAAAGCCTTCCTTTCGAAATCATTCCTAAGTAAAGAAGTGATGGTGTCGAAACCATCCTTTCAAAAGCATTGGAGAAGCATTCAAGTTTAAAAAAGCAAAGAAAAACAAAACAAAACAACACTTTCGAAACCAATCTGAGTCGAAAGGTAGAAAGAGGCAACCAAAAGGCTTCGACTTGGTCGAAAGTAATCATTTAAAGCAATAGCACAAACCAATCAAAACCATTTCTTTAAATCCATCTGACCTAGTCGAAAGCTAACCAAGTCGAAAGCTACTTAGTTGAAAGCAAGCGGGAGCATTTTCTTTTTAAAGCAAAGTAACGCCTCAACCTTCGGAACCCCTGGTTTCGACTCCATACCTTTCGCATACATCCAATTCACTACGTACCCATTCCCTGATACCATGTGCATTGGTTTCGAATGTGTCGGAAGCGAAGCTAAGGAGGCGGAACCTGGTGCCGAAAGCATCGAAACAGTGAAAAACATGTTTATTTGCCCTTTTAAACTATTTCTTTGTACCTAACCTTCCTTGTTTGTCAAATTGTGATTGGTTACAAGTTTCTCTTTTCTAAAAGTACTGCCGACTTTCCAAAAATAAAAATTTGAATTTATTTACAAAAAACCCCTTCTCCTTTTATAAATATATAAAACATTTAAGTCCCATACCTTAAATAATTTTATATATCCATTAAAATACTTAGGAAAATTCTACAAAAATTCCTGAAAAACACTTTTTTATATGTTTTCTAACATATATAAATTTCAGACCCAACCAATTATTATTTAACCGTAAATAATTTATAATCCAAAATAACATTTTCCTCACTAAAAAATATAAATTCCACAAAAATTCAGAAATTTTTGAAAATTGAAACTCATCTTCAAAATATTATTTCTGGTCTATATAAAAATTTCACAAGGCATTTGGATGTCATTTAATAGGGTTTTCATATCAAAACATGTCATAAAATCTATATGAACAACCATAAATCATCAACAAGTATATATAATCATTTCATCATTCAAAAACATGGCAAATCAATGCAAAACATTCCGGATTTCATCTTAAAACCGAGAACAAAAGAAATATGAGATGTAAACATTATTCAACTTAGCTTTAGAGATTAAAGAGATTGAGATGTGAATGGATTCGTTTGATTTAGCTTCTTCCTTAGCTTTTCTTAATCTTCTTCCTCTTTCTCTGGTTAATGGTGGCCGGCCTCAAGTTAAAAAATTTATAAAATGAAATGAACGTGTAGGGGATACACGGCCAAGGGTTTAGGGTATAAAAATGGACACTTTCCTATTTTACCCCTCCTCTATTTCATGTTAACTCTTAATTTTAATTCATTGGTTAAATGGCACGGCTACCCCTTAATAAAATCAAATCTCAATCCCCTAATCAACACATTATTTTATTTAATTTAACTAATTAAATATCCTAAATAATGTTACCAAAAATATGAGGTGTTACAAACTCCCCTCCTTAAAGAATTTCGTCCTCGAAATTACAGTAAGGGACACAACAAATCAATCAAAGAGGTAAAACATACCATCAAATAATTCAGGATAAGTATCTCTAATCTGCTCTCTATTTCCCAAGTACAATCCCTGTCATTGTCGCTTCACTGGACTTTGACTAATCTGATCGTCTTGATTTTAAGCCTCATCTCATCTCTCGCAACAATACGAATAGGCTTCCTCACTATAGTCAAATCCAGTTCTATTACTAAGTCATCTAGCACAGTCAATGCAAAGCAGTTTTCAGTTCTCTAACACACTTTCTGAGATGGGAAACATGGAAAACATCATGGACTCCTGCCAAACTGCTCGGTAACTCGACTCTGTATGCGAGTTTTCCGATCCTCTCAACAATAGGAAAAGGTCCAACGAATCTCGGTGCTAACTTTCCTGATTTTCCAAATCCGATCACACCCTTCATCGGTGACACTTTGACGAAAACCTGGTCTCTAACTGAGAACTCTAAGTCTTTCCATCTTCTATCTGCATAATTCTTCTGCCTAGACTGAGCCTCCTTCATTCTAGCCCGAATGACCTCAATCTTTTCTGCAGCTTTCCTAACCAAATCTGGACCAAGGACCAACCTATCCCTGGTCTCTAACCAACATACATGAGATCTGCATGGCTTTCCATACAAAGCTTCAAAAGGCACCATCCCAATACTTGTCTAATAACTGTTGTTATACGAAAACTCAACTAAATGCAGATGGTCCTCCCATGATCCCCCGAAATCTAATACACAAGCTCTTAACAAATCTTCCAAGATTTTGTTAACTCTTTTCGTCTGCCCATCTGTCTGCGGATGGTAAGCGGTACTCATCTTGAGCTTGGTTCTTAAAATTTCCTATAGACTCTTCTTGAACTCGCTAGTGAATAAAGGATCTCTATCACTTACTATACTACTAGGAACTCCGTGCAGTCTAACTACGGCTTTCATAAACAACCTCATTAAAACAAGTGTCGTTCTGGTTGACTTAACTGGAATGAAATGGACACACTTGGTCAATCTGTCCACTATGACCCATATACTATCATTTCCCCTGTTCGACCTTGGCAACCCGTCAACAAAATCCATAGAAATAGAATCCCATTTCCATATCAGAATATCTACTGGCTGAAGCAACCCACTTGGCTTCTGGTGTTCAGCCTTTGCCTGTTGTCAAATCAAGCATTGCTTTCCCCATAAGCCAATATTCCGCTTCATACCTTCCTAAAAGAAACTCCTCTTCATATCCTGATACATCTTAGTTCCTCCTGGATGAATAGAGAACTTCGAACGATGGCATTCCTCCAAGACTTCTTTCCTTATGTTTCCTACACTCGGAACACATAATCTTCCTTTCTCATCCATTCCAATCAAGACTGAAATCTTTCAAGTCATCGCTCTCAGTTCCATCTCTTAACTTCCTAATCCGTTCAGCTAATACTGGATCTTCCTCCTGTTTAGAAGCATTCCTTTCGACCATCACTGTTCGAACTTTCAAACAAGACAATACTACGGTTTCTTCACTAGTCCCAGCTTCAGATCTCCACTACACTCTTCAATCTGCTAATGCTTCCAAATCTTTCCACTCAGCAATCATTGCTAACACCGCATTTTGATGTTTCCTACTAAGTGCATCTGCCACTTTGTTGCCTTTCCCCGACGTGTACTCAATCCCAAAATCATAAGCGGCAATAAACTCTAACCACCTCTACTGTCTCATGTTCAGCTCCTTCTGAGAGAACAAATATTTCAGTGACTTATGATCTGTATATAACTCAAACCTCTCTCCCAAAAGGTAATGTATCCACACCTTCAACGCAAAATCACTGCAGCCAATTCCAAATCATGTGTCCGATATCTGACTTCATGTGGTCTAAGATGTCTAGAAGCATAGGCAATCACTTTACCTCTCTACATCAGCATAGCTCTTAATCCTGTTCCACACACATCTATATAAACCACCAAATCCTGATTCCCTTCCGGAACAACCAAAACTGGTGCATGGGTCAATAAGTGTTTCAAACTCTGGAATGCTTCCTCACACTTATTGATCCACACAAACTCACATCCTTTCTCGTTAGCTTGGTCATCGGTGCCGCTATCCGCGAAAAATCCTTAATGAACCTCCGATAATAGCCAACCAACCCAAGGAAACTCTTTATCTCCGTCACTGTCTCGGGTCTCTTCCGACTATTCACCACTTTAATTTTAGTCGAATCTACTGACAACCCTTTCTCTGAGACTACATGACCCATAAACTTCACTTCCTTCTTCCAAAAATGACACTTCAAAAACTTTGCCTCTAGCTAATGCTGCCTCAGCATCGCAAGCACCACTCTAAGATGAACTTCATGCTCTCTTTCATTCTTAGAGTATATCAAGATATCATCTATAAAAACCAATACGAACTTATCCAAGTGCTCTCGAAAAACTCAGTTCATTAAATCCACAAAGAAAGCCGGCGCATTAGTCAGTCCGAACGGCATAACAAACCATTCATACGACCCATATCTGGTCCTAAACGCCGTCAAAGGTATACTATCTTCAGTTACCCTAAGCTGATGGAAACCTGTCGCCAAATCCAACTGGAAAAATATCTTGGCTCCATTCAACTGGTCGAACAAATCGTCAATCCTTGGCAATGGATATCGATTCTTTATCATATTCTTATTCAACTTACGATAATCGATACATAGCCTTAACGATCCATTTGGCTTCTTAGCAAACACTACGACTGCTCCCCAAGGCGAACTACTCGGCTTGATAAAACTCTTGCCTTATAAATCCTCCAACTACACCTTTAACTCCCTCATCTCTGTAGGAGTCATCTTGCTTGGAGGCCTACTCACTGGTTCTGCTTCCGGAACCAAATCTATCCAAAATTCAATGGCTCGTTTCGATGGCAATCCTACTACAGGCTCGAAAATATCTGCGATTATCTAACCATGAAAACTCGACTCAGCTCATCTTCCAATTCCACAACACCCAACAAAGCATTCACCTCACCGCTAGAACCTTCTATGGTATAAACAATCTTGTTGCTACAATCAGGAGTTTAAGCGATATTTTCCTATCTTGGCAAAATATTCTAGCATTGTACTCGCTTAACCAATCCATCCCAAGAATAATCCCAAACCCCAAAAAATCAAACATGTGCAATCTGCAAACAAAGGCATGACCTAACAAGTCAAACTCTAACTGGTCACATCTCAACCCTAGAGTTGCATATCCTCCTACTGGATTCACAACTCGTAAGGAAGTAACTAAATATGTTGGTTCTAGGTTAAGCTTATTTATCAAACATCTAGATGTAAAAGAATGCGATGCACCAGTACCAAATAGAACGCTAACAGGCATACCATAAATCTGAAGTGTACCTCCCAAAACTAGATTTCCCTTCTCCTGAGCTATTGGCTTCGAAGTAGTAGGATCCAATGCATACACCTTGCCCTTTCCATCTTTAGCGGGCTCCTTGCACTGGTTCTTATAGTGGCCAATCTGGTCGCAGTTGAAGCACCTGACATTCTTCTTTTCGGCCACCTCCTTTGGCTTTCTAGCATGACACTCTTTAGCAAAATGCCCCTTCTTATCGCACTTGAAGCAAACAGTCTTAGACTTCCCCTTCTTAACTGCTCCACCCTTCTGAGCACCTTTCTTAGGAAATAACTTCCTCTTCTGATTCTGCCCAACCCGGACCTCTTTAGCCTTACCCTTCTCTAGAGAATCAAGAATTTCCTCATGTCTTAAGCTCATCTCCACTACAACATCAGATGGATCTCTAATATGAGGTAATGTAGCCCTAGCTAACTCAGGCTTCAACCCCCTGATGAACTTCTCATTTCTCTTCATCACTGTATCCACTAAAGCATACCCATATCTGGCTAATATCTCGAACCTTCTGGCATACTCTTGAACATACATCTCTTCCTGCTCTAACTTAACAAACTTTCTGATCAGAGCAGACTGTGCCATCATAGACATGAACCTCTCCTGGAACCTCCTCTTGAAATCTTCCCAGGTCATTGTCTCCTCATCCACTGCCATAATCACACTATTCCACCAAAACAAAGCCGCTCCCTGAAGCATTCTCGAAGCAGCCTCCTCTTCTGCTCATCATTGAGCCCCAAATTTGCAAAGATCCTCTCACAATGAAGCAACAGATTCTCCACCTCAATGGCATCTTCCGTTCAAATAAATGGCTTCCCTCCGAGCTTAGTATAATCTCCGCTCAAATTAGCATACTGGTTAACCATCAGAACTCCCGGAACCCCTGCTTCTGTAGCATTTCCTCCTAACACTCCAGCCGCAACTCCCGCTTGCATCATATTCATGAAAAACTGATAGATAGCTTCCATTCCAACTAGCGGGATTTCATAACCCACGTTCTCTGCTTGACCAAGGGTCCTTCTCACATTAGGTCTGGCATTCCCATCGGTGCCCTCCCCTCCTGGGTTAACTTTTCCTCTTCTACCATCCATATATGTATTCAAACCTCATGAGATACAGAAAAATAACCTAAGATAGGAGACTAGAGATAAAGTGTATACTTATATATAGCAAATACAAGTACGTTACTAAAGCGTTATCCCATACCCCAATCTTACTCAAATTCTTTAAGATTATGTCTCCAAATCATTTTTATTTTAAAGTTTTTCATAAACCTATGCTCTAATACCAATTTGTAACATCCCGTATATAGAGACCAAAAGCTAAGCGCTACAGATGCTGCAGTTATCCGTAGTATTAACTTCTGGTGACAAAATACGGTAATGCTAATGGTACCCGTAATATCATAAGCACTTGAATATGAACAAAATCACAGATTTCCAAAAATAACATTTACCAATTATACTTCAAAACAAAATCATATCCAAGTTACATAATCCATTAACGTTTCCCAAGTAAAGATCAATTATAATCATTACAAAAATACACCAAAAGCGACATATGATGATGCCCCCTTGGTTGATCAGAGTCAATATAGTCATACCTGACTTAATATACACAGCGGAATCAAAAAAAATAAAACTATAACTCCTAATTAGCTATCGGTCAGCCGCCTACTCGTCTCTGGAAGCTTTATTCGCCAAAATTTCTAAAACCTGAAAACCTTAACCCTCAGCCTACTCAAATCAATTTTGAGCACCCGAGAGTTTAAGGGGAAACATAAACTTCGAGTCAGACATAAAGCCTGGTGTGAATAATACTGTTACATATCTGTTTACTGATATTAAGTGAGACCACACTGCTTAGCGGAACGGGTTCCCCCTCACTAATATCCTCTTCAAAATATATATTTTGCAAATCTTTTCCTGCATCCAAACTGGTTAATCAAACTGATCATAATAATAATAACAATAATAATAACAATATCCGTTATGCTAAAAATAGGTAATAAATGGACTATCTGCCCAAAACCAGGGCTAACTGCTCGCAAACTGGACTAACTGTCCTCAAACTGGACTAACTGTCCCATTGGCTGATTCAAGCCAACCAGATAAAATATCAAATGTTCTAAACACCTATGAGACAAAACTTCTAGACGGCCTGTCCTTAACATACTTCTCCAAGGGTTAATTGATCCTAATGGTTTTGCGGGCTAACCAATAACCTATCTCTGTACATGAACATTCTTTTCTGTGTGTAACCATCATTTTAGTCTTACCTATGACTAGGCCCAACACACTAGAATTCTGGACTAAATTAGCTAGGGCTAATAGCTAATGAGTATAGGGCACGACCCTACACAAGTCTTATATGGTCTTCTAATCTGAGTCATTTTCATAGGGTTAACTACCCTTCATATTTTTCTTTGAAAACCTTTTCAAAGTGATTTAACCTTTTAAATCATACTTATACAAGAAAACTACATTCTTAGCTTTACTCTAAGCTATTTTGCCATGTTATATATACTTTACTCAAAATAATGTTGATGAATTTAATAAGGATTGGCTATCCTTTCAAAACAAGTTAAAATCCTTTTTAACTTGAAAATACTTAGGCTATATTGCCTATTTAATACATTTAAAACCTTTAAACACCCTTTCGAAATCCTTGAAGGTAACCCTTTCGAAACGATTGGAAGTAACCCTTTCGAAACTATTAAAAGTCTTTCCTTTGAAAGCTTCAAAACATTGGACATCCTTCTTTAAAACCTTTAAATATTGCCTTTTTGAAACATAGGTAAAATCTTTCCTTTCAACCCTTTTGAAATCTTGGGGAACCACCTCTTCGAAACCATTCATTAAAACCCTTTCAAAAGCATTAAAATACTAAACTTCTCAAAAGCCTTTGGGTTCAATTTAAAACAAGTGGAAACCTTTTGAAACCATTCAAAAATTTACCTCTTCGAAACATTTGAAAATTGTTTCGATCAAAACCCTTTGGATTATGCCTTCAAGTAGAGCAAAAGGATCAGAAATCCATTAAAGTCGAAAACCTTCCTTTTGAAAGCATTCCTAAGTAAAGAAGTGATGGTGTCGAAACCATCCCTTTGAAAGCATTGGAGATGTGGTCAAGTTTTAAAAAGCAAACAAAACAAAACAACCCTTTCGAAGCCCATCTCTGTCAAATGGTAGAAAGAGGTAGTCAAAAGGCTTCAACTTGGTCAAAAGCAATCATTTAAAACAACAGCGCAACCCAATCGAAACCATTTCTTTAAATTCATTTGATCTAGTCGAAAGCTAACCAAGTCAAAAGCTACTTAGTCGAAAGCAAGCAAGCGCATTTTCTTTTTAAAGCAAAGTAACGCCTCAAACCCTTCGAAATCCTTGGTTTTGACTCCATACCTTCCGCCTACATCAAATTTACTATATACCAGTTCCCTGACACCATGTGCATTGGTTTTGACTGTGTTGAAGGTGAAGCTAAGGAGGCGGAACCTAGTGCCGAAAGCATCAAAACAGTGAAAACCATGTTTATCTTTCCTTTTAAACTATTTCTTTATGTCTATCCTGCATTGTTTGTCAAATTGTGATTGGTTGCAAGTTTCCCTTTTCTAAAAGTACTATCGATTTTCCAGAAATAAAATTTTGAATTTACTTACAAAAAGCCCCTTCTCCTTTTATAAATATATAAAACATTTAAGTCTCATACCTTAAATAATTTTATATATCCATTAAAACACTTAGGAAAATTCTACAAAAATTCCTGGAAAATCGCCTTTTTATATGTTTTCTAACATATATAAATTTCAGACCCAAACCAATTATTATTTAGCCGTAAATAATTTATAATCCAAAATAACATTTTCTTTACTAGAAAATTTATATAAATTCCACAAAAATTCAGAAAATTTTGAAAATTGAAGCCCTTCTCCAAAATATTATTTTCAGTCTATATAAAAATTCACAAGGCATTTGGATGTCATTTAATAGGGCTTTCATATCAAAACATGTCATAAAATATATATGAACAACCATAAATCATCAACAAGTATATATAATCATTTCATCATTCAAAAACATGGCAAATCAATGCAAATCATTTCGGATTTCATCTTAAAACCGAGAACAAAAGAAATATGAGATGTAAACATTATTCAACTTAGCTTTAGAGATTAAAGAGATTGAGATGTGAATGGATTTGATTTGATTTAGCTTCTTCCTTAGCTTTTCTTAATCTTCTTCCTCTTTCTCTTGTTAATGGTGGCCGGCCTCAAGTTAAAAAATTTATAAAATGAAATGAACGTGTAGGGGATACACGGCCAAGGGTTTAGGGTATAAAAATGGCCTCTTTCCTATTTTACCCCTCCTCTATTTCATGTTAACTCTTAATTTTAATTCATTGGTTAAATGGCACAGCTACCCCTTAATAAAATCAAATCTCAATCCCCTAATCAACACATTATTTTATTTAATTTAACTAATTAAATATGCTAAATAATGTTACCAAAAATATGGAGTGTTACAAGTTTCGTACAAAAGCTGAACATAAATGAAAGAGTTTTTATTCACATACTAAAACTTGGAAACTAAGTACAAGTTTATTTTAGAAAGTAAAAATCCAAAAGCGGTGGCCATACCCGCACAATTGTGCCCAATAAAGAGAAACTAGCTACCTAGCTATGCACTACCCAAGCTGATTTTGATGGCTATTTCTCATCTTTTTTGGGCTTCTTTGGGGTGTTCTTCGGGGTGGACTCTCCAGAGCTACTGCCTCATCCTCTCCTCTTCGACCCTCTTTTGCGTTTGCTACCCTTAGGAAAAATGCTTTCAAAGACAGAAGCAGAAGCAGTCTTACTTTGGGATACAGAAGGTTGACCTCCTCCAAAGCGACACCGTTCGGTAGTATAACTTGGAGCAGAGTAATATCCACTTCAGCACTCTTCTTCTTGACTTGCAAATCCATCTCCTCCTTTTCAGTGCGCTCCTTTATGCTAAGTTTACCAGTGTATTCGGAGGCATGAGTCACTACGACGTCCTTTGTTTCATCCTAGCCCTGCTGGTCATTGGTATTTTCTTCATTCAGAGCCCCTATAACTTCAGCATCCAGGTTGTGAGTCTCAACAGGTTGATCGGTAGGAGAAACCTGCACAGTGATGACTGTAACGGACCCCATGGTCAACGCCTGCTGTCCCAAAGTAACATAATCATCAGGAGCATGGACAGATGCAGACGGACCTGCAATTTCATGAAGACCAATGGGTAAACTCATGACCGTTGGGCCCAAGATGTAAACCTTCTCGAATGTCAGAGAAGAAGAGATATACCTTCGCCAGATTGGCCTTCAGTTGTAGCTAGAGTGTCGCCTTCCAAAATCGAAGACCGCCCAAAAGATTTGTGCATCCCTGGCTGATCAGGATTGTAGCTCGCATCCTTTTCTAGGGCATGAGAAATTGAAGCACAAGTCACTTGAGTAGTAGTAGTGTCTTGGGAACCAGATCCCGAGGCTTCACTGCCATCTTTCCCCTTTTCGGTGGTCGCTGGATCATTGAGTAAACTGAGTCAAGCAGCCTTAAGTTCATCTGGCTTTTCATCACGCAAGATTTCATGCATGATCTTCTCTTCATCCACTTCAGCCCCACCAGGGACTTCTTCTTCAGATCTACAATAGGTCCAAGGCATCGACAAGCGACTCGGGATACTTTTCTCCAAGGAAGCGTAGGTTGCAATTCATGAGGACCCATGCATTTTAATATATCAGCAACGGATCGAACTCATCCCTTATCTCTGTCCGACCAACCTCCCTATCCTCTTCCTTGAGGGCCTCTATTTGTGCAAATTGTTTATCAGCCTCTATTTTATTTTCGCAAGCCTCAACGATCTCCTTACAATATCGTTGAGACTCCAGCTTAGCCTCAAGTTTCCCTTGCTTTCATTCTCTTGCTCATCCTTAAGTTGTTTAATACAAAGGGCCAAAGCATCATTGTCATTTTTTAGCACATCCTTCTCCTTTTGCAAGACGTCCTTTCAAGAGCTATAGTGCCACTACGACGAATGGTAGTGTCCAGTTCAGCTTGGTGCACTTTCATCAGATGCTCAACTGCTTCAGAGGATTCGTCGGCTCTATTCTTAGCATCAGCCAGCTTTGTATTCAGCCCCTTGACTTCTACATCCAAGTGTTTGATGATGTCTTTATCATGAATCGCTTCGAGTGTTAAGGGATCGATCTCCTACTTCCTTTCCATAGACACCTCAAAAATCCTCTCAGCCACATGAAGCGTCATGTTGTGCTGGATGTAGACATCATTAACATAAGCAAGTTTTTTTCCCTAGCATTTGGAGGAATCAGATGCATAAGAGGAATGAACATAAACTGATCAAAACACAACTTAGGAAATATGCCCTTGAGCTCGGCCATCTTCTCAGTAGTAGTGGCATCAAGAGTAATCGAGGCTGAGAGGGCCCGTTTGTCGTGCTTGTAAGATGAAGTATCAAGACCCATTCACCAGACTGGAATTCCGAAGATCGACGGACGTTGGAAGAACCCAAATGTTGCTCAGGTGTAGTAGCCGAAGTGCGAACATGAGGCAGCGACTTGCTACTACTATATATAGTAGGGTGTTGACCAACACACTTGTGGTGAGAAGACTGAGATTTTGATTTATGCTTAGACGACGAGTCCTTGGATTGGTGGCTTCGGTCTCGGTCTTCTCTTCCTTTATGACCTTCTCCATCTCGACCAGGGTCCAGACCTCGATTGGGCCCAACATAAGATAGCTTGGAGTATGCTGATCTCTTCAAGCGATTATAGTTGTAGGCACATCCTATCGAGCCTTGAAAAAAATGAAAGTGTATAAGAATCACTGAAGTTAAAGGTGGATAAGTGTCGTGCGGTGTTGTGCACGTGATTGTGAGTGTCCTGGTGTCCCTCTAACGGACTAGTTACTGGAGCTTTGCTAGCTGGAGTAATCTATCCCATGCTAATTGGAGGAATGTCAGCACCAAATCGAATAGGAGATTCAGAGCCCTCGAGGCTTAAATTGGCGACATCATCTGGAAATGGGATGTTTGATAGCCCCTCAAATAAATTTTCTAGAGGCAGAGAGCTTGATTGATCTATAGTAGCAGAAGTTGACTTGGATTTCTTGGAGACCTACCCTCTACGAAGCTTATAAACGAGCCTTTTTCTTCTTCTCTTCTTTAAGGCGGGGAGCTGTAGGTCTTGGAAGGATCTGACTGTAGGCTCATGACTTGAGCTCACAGTGTCATGACCAGGCTCATTAGCGTCGCCCCTTGCTTCACCTTCTTCAGTGACATCCTGAGCTCCCTCAACTAGGGGCATTACAGGATCAACTTCGTCACCTCCCTACTCAGTGGCACCCCTTCTTTCACCACTTCACCCTCATTTTTCCTTGGCAACCCAATACCGTGATCCTCTTCTAGTAAGCCAAAGATAAAAAGCGCTCTTCGATAAGAAGAGATCTGATGTCCCTATCCGCCTCAGTATATTTTTGAGCGCTGAAACCGCTTAGGAATATATATTATCATTGGGTCATGGATGGCTGCCTACAATTTCCAAAAAGAAACTGCTTAGTTCAGGATACGACTTGAATAAAAGCACTTAAAGTTGAGTTTGAAGCGACACTTACGTCTTTCCAACCACTGTCATGCAAAACCAACTGGGCAGCGCAGTTAGAATCATTCATTCGTAAAAGCTTTTAGTTTGTTCCAAGAGCCAGTTACAACCTGGCAGTTGGTGACTGACTCGAGGAAAGTGTATGCGATGCTTCCCTTTTGCCGCTTGAGATTGTAAATGAATCTGATGTCTTCTGGAGTTGGCGCACGATGTAAAAATTCAAGGAACATCGTATACGTGCAATGTAGAAACGCGTAGCTGTTTGCATGTACCTTTGCCGACACAAATCTTAAATAATGTAACATTTTCTGAATGAATGGATTGAAAGGTGGAACACAACCTGCCTAAAACATAAAATTGTTGCATGCAGCATACCCATCCAATGGCAAGTGAGCCCAATCATTACGAGATGGGACTCGCACATCCTCGTACGGAACCCCATGTTTAATGCATAGTCTGCGGAGAGAGGCCTATCGACCCTTGAAGCCATTGAATCCTTCTGATCATTTAATAATATGGCATCTTCTAAAATGTTAGGAGATGGCTTGATTTTTGATTCTAAGTTCGAACGAAGTTCTGGCACTTGTTGAGAACTTTCAGGCCGTTCAGGTTGATAGCCTGGAGAGTTTCTAGCGGATATTGTTGCGAAGCTAGACTCGACATCAGGATTGTCATGTGAAGTGGTTTGTTTAGTGCCCATAACACCAAACGCTCCGAGCATCTGTAACCTATAACTATCAAACTTAGCAGATAATCATTGTTTGAAAAGTAAACCTGTACCCCCCGTGTAAAGTGTAAACTAGTGCAATGTGGTGCAGTGTTGTGCAATGCAGTGATGCACGGTTCAGAATTAAGCGACAGTTGTGACTACAATCTGGAATTCGACCGGAGTGACCGTCATCGCTAACCGTCCCAACCGGCTTTCACGCCGATGGTTGCGAGTTTCATATGACATACGAGATCAATTATTGGTATATTGGAGTATAGTATTTGCCTTCAGGTCCAAACGAGTTCCAAGTTATATGCATTTCTTCGTGAGTTCGAGTATTTAAGTCCATATGAGCTCATATGCAAGTGTTTAAGTTCAAGTTCAATCAACCAAAATCGCTTAAGTCCCCCTAGGCAAAGGGATTGTGCCCGATCCTTCACCTAGGCGGCGTTGTGATTGTGCACTTTTGAACTGCAATATGCATAAACTGATCCCTATCACCAACTGATCCCCTAAATTCCATCATTCCACTTCCTTCTCTTCATCCATACTACCGATCAATCCTTAGCACTACAAACGATCGCATGCCTACAACCGATTGCCTGGACTTCACCACTCCATCTCAACCATCTCTGTTTCCATCACTTCATCTTCTCGACGTTAATGTCGGTCCCTTCATTCCACTTCATTTTCCTCATATCCACAACGATCCCTCACTTCGCCGCTATTACTCTTTGTTTCTCTCTAGTCCAATACTGAACCCTAGTTTCACGACCACCAATGTGTTCAAATCCATCGTTTCGTCACAAAATTCAGTTCATAAATTGCATATAACCGAAATGAAACCCACCTATATAAAGATGTGAATCGATCAATGAGGAAGAACTCAAAGTTAAAAGGAATGGAAAAAGGGTGTTGGTTAAGTTTGATTTTGAGCAAGACTGAGTAGAGTTAGATGCTTAGATGCGATTGAAGGTGGTGCCGAGGGTTATAGAGGATGAGGAAGGCTTGAATCGATAAAGGGATTAGATGGATTAATGGATTTCTTAAGTTCGAGCTCCTTAATGGCAGGTTTGAAGGAATGTGAGGTACCGGTTCAGCTATAGATGTAAGTGAACACAATAAAGAGAAGTAAGCTAAGTGATTAGCCTATATATGATATGTGACCCGCTACTCTCTGAACCCGAAAATTGATTAAGTCCATGCAAGGGAATGGATATGATCCCTTACCTATGGGATTGAAGTCGATCCCTAACAGTTAAAAAAAGGCGCAATGCAATCGCATTTGAACCATGAAGAACTGCCAGGGATTCAAAAATGTGTGAACGTGTTCGGGAGCCATTAACAAGGTGTGTACATGAACGTGCATGTGTACATATCCAACATTCGATTTCTTGAATCGACAAGAATTGAATTATTACCTAGATTTCTCAAAAAAAAGTTACTATAGATAGTCAAGGCCTACTAGCTCAATTGATTAGCTCAATGGAACCGAGCATAGACAAAGATTGAGGATTACATCCCGAATTTATATTGATTAATATCGACCAAGTGTCACAACAAATGGAGAGAGATACGACTCTTCGAAAAAACAACTCGACTGAAGGATAACGACTATTCAGACAGCCATGAGAGGTGATATCCAGCCTTTTCAACTAGCTATATCTAGACTATTGGATAAGTTAGACTCAATGATAGATAAGGTGAGCAGGCCAGAGAGGTGATCGTGGAGTCCAGAGATCAAGAAAAGACAACAATATGACGTAACGATCAAGCAAAACAAAGGTATGGACTCTACGGACATTCTAAGTATGGATGAGTACATCCCTTAGGTAAGGGAATGGTACCTATCCATTCCCCTAGGTAGGGGATCAGATCACATCACAATTGTCCTGAACAACATCAACCAACAGTTCAACTTAGCGGGAATCAACCGGTATCTCTAAAAAACATGAAAGCAACTATGAAAACAACTTTGGAAACATGAAGATAGCATAGAGAGGGTCCCACCATAGCGACCGTAAGCTTCCACATGGACATCTTAACTGATCGGGGCCAATCGCTCCATATTGGGAGTTGGGCCTTGAAATTTTCTAAGTGACCTCGTCTACATCTGAAGATTCTGCCGACGAATTTTCTGGAAGATATTTGATCTTCTACCCCTATAAATAAAGAGTTCACAGTTCATTTTAGATACCTTTACGCTGTTATTTTGCTCTCCACTGTATTTAGAGATTTCGATCTGATCCCTTTTGTACTTAGAAATTCAAGTGCTCAATAAAGCTGTTTCGTCAAAGTAGACGTAGGCATTCAACGCCGAACCACTATAAATCTTTTTCCCATTGTTTTTTACTAGTTTTCTTCTTGTTTCCTCTGTTTTAATTTAGATTTATTTATTTATTTCTCCACATTCATTCTATTAGGTGTTTGTGCCAACTTTTGGTGCAAACAAGCAATAGGCGACCTTGTAGGGTGTAAGGTCGGTCCAGGAAGGTGAGTCTATGTAGTACGAATAACGTGCATGACAGTTAGGTATGGCGACAAAACGTATGGTGACCGGACAATAGACTCATATCATGTTATAGTATAATTTTGCAGTATATGTAGATTAAAGTTTAGCTCGCTCACCAGACTTATGTCTGATCCACTCCTACTTTTATTTTTATACATATATCCAGGTTGATGGAGTTTATGGATGAGACGGTATCAGAGATGGAGATTTATTGATATTTTGTATATATGATGTAGATTACTATTGTACCTAGATTTGATTCTTTGTTTATGGATTTGGGTTGTATCTGTACTTATTCATACATATTTATTTGATATTTCAAACATGTTATGGTGATGAGACTATGATATCGATTATGTACTATGTTTTATTCGTTTTTCCATGAGACTCGTAAAGTAGATAGTGTTAGTTAGATTTGTATGTAGTATCTGATATTTATCCTAATAGATCCAGAGATTATATTATATCTTACCTTAACGACTCGCCCTTTTGGTTTTTGGGTTGTCGACGTCGGTTTGGGCGTCAGATTCGAAGGTCGAGAGGGCGGGTTATTACATTGGTATCAAAGCATAGGTTAGGAACTAGGATAAAAATTATGATCGTATTGAGAAAGTTATTTGTATTTTCTATTAGATATATAAATATAATATATATGAGTAAAATATGTTTGTAACTATTCTAGTTGAGTTACTTGTCTGTTGGGGAGTTGTATTTTACAACCCGCACCTCTAGACACATCGATCCAAAGCTTATGAAAACTTTCGGACTCGTATTGGTGCCATGAGAGTTATCGGGTTTTTATAACATTACAGAGACTAAAAATAAACATATATGATCCAAGTTATACTATACTTTCAGAACTCACTGCGAAAGGGAACAAAATATAAATGTAAAAATAACTATCTCATAAAATATCTCAAAACAAAGTCTTAGAAAAATAGTATGTGGTCAAATACAGAGTACATAGAAATACAACACATAGTCTGATAAAAATGCTAAGTACTAATAAGATAGGCAGTTAAATGGAGAGTAATAAAATGATTAGCAACTCCTGTGATGAGCTTGCCTCTCCATATACTAAAATCGGCCAATCACCTGCTGCCTTTTCTTTCCATGGCCAGGAAAATAAGGGAAAATGGTGGGTCATACAAAAGTCCGGTGAATGAGTACATGTTTAATATATGGGGATCATGTGCAATTGACTTTAATTCTACCCTATGTGACTTAGGTGCTCTATAAGTGTCAATATATTCCTAGGGTCCTTTAAGGGTTTTTTTTACTTAATACACATCTACACCAACCCCTTATGCAGGCTCCTACAAGGATCGAACCTCCATAACTAACGATTGGTCATCGCTACTAGAGCTACTCAACATAGGATCATATTACAACTTTCTCGTATGGGACTACATCTCACATTACGGCTGCGCTTAACCATCTTGCATAGGTTTCCCTACAATTTCCACATGGGAATAAATTTCCTACAACTACGGCTACACGTACCCCAACTATGCATTGAGGGGGAACCCGCAATGCCGACTCATTGGTGTGTCCCATCATCTGCATCTGTGTTCAATGGTAATTTACACCTCTTATTACACATGCCAGGATCCATCAACAACACAATTTCATATCGTGTCGGTATCAGTGCATACCAAGGAACTCCCATTTTTTCGGGCCCACACTTCATCAAGCATTAGTCAATGCTGTGCGTCCACCGTAGAACCTTTTGAGTGTTGTTTGTGATAGAATCGCGTCCAGTCGAATAATCGACCCCCTTGGGTAAAAGCATTTACCTAAACCCGCAGCATCCTAGCGTTGTCTCATATGGAACTAGCTTCCCTGCTATTCCTAACACTCATATATATAATAAAATATAAATAATTAACTATAATTTAAAACCTAGGCCTTAGGCCGAGGTTCGATCTGCTTTTCAGAACGCTTACCTATCGACCTCTATATCTTGTCCGTCGACTGCTTGCTATCGACCGTTCAGGGTGAACGGTCGACCAGTCGTTGTGTAAATTTTAGGGTTTTGATGTTTTCATTGTTTGTTTAATTAGCCATTTAATTAGTGTTTAACGTTAATCTTTTTAACATCAGCAAAATCATAGAAATCTCATATTTTTTAGGTTTAATAGTTTGTTCCAACTCTTAATCAATGCCAATTTACAGTTGTTAGTTTCACTAGATTTGATCCAACAATCAGGTTACATAGCAAATTATAAGGATTTATGTTTGTTTTAAAAATAAGTTTAATCTTGGTTAATTCCTATTTAACATGTTTGCATCAATTTAATTTATCATTAAATTCTCAGATATAAACAATTAGAATTACTAACATCCTAGATCAGATAGTGTAAACTAAAATTAACTGCAATTCATTAACATATGAAAATGTCCCTACTCACCTCAGATCCTTTATTCCTATTCTTCGTTTGGAAATCATCACTTGATTGCTTGCCCCTTCCTTGATCCGATCTCTATATATTCTTTTTACTTTGGAGAATTTTGTAAGTTGACGAGAAGAAATTTTGATAGAATTTAGGTATACTAACAATTTCTAATTAATTAGGGTTTAGGTTAGCTCTGTATTTATAGGTGTTTTAGATTAGTCTTAACCATTAGATTAACCCTAGAGAATCTTTGGTTTCATCCAAAGTATTAACCAAGTTCTTCACGGCCAAGCAAAAATATTTTGTTCAAATCAGTTGGTCCGTCGCTTCAAAGTTGCCGATTTACAACGTCAATCGGTCGACCACTAATAGGGACCGGTTGACCCCTACCTGTCAACCAGTGAACCATAGGGGTTGACAGCTTGAGTTGTTTCATTAGGTGAAGTTTTATATTTTAATTTATTTTGTTTCCAAATTTTAAAACATTCGTAACCTCTCCGTATTAACTCTGATTTCAAAACGTTATATATGAAAATTGTTCAGAAAATTGCCACGAATGCAATGGTGCAAGTTTCATGGCTAAATTTGAATGTTTGTGAAAATTTTATTTGCGCCCTTATTATATTTAATTTAATTCTTTCATTAAATTATCCATTTAAATTTTTGGGGCATTACATTTTCTCCCCTTAAAAGGATTTCGTCCACGAAATCTCAAAGGATGAAAAAATGTAACTCGTACGTGCAACAATCAATAGTTATAACCATCTACTCATCCATCATCCATGGACAATCATTGTCCTTAGTAAATTTTCTAATGCTGTATATCTATATGCAAGCGTGAAATGCACATGAACCTATACTAATGCAAAGAATCGATGGTCTTCTGATCTAGTCGACCTTCTGTCGTGCAGGTGCTCATGCCATGAATTCAAGATGTATGCAACATCCTAAGTAAATGTACTTGCAATTATAAATGTATACACAATCATTTAATCCATGTACAACATCCATATGCATAATGCTTAACAAGATACAACAAATAAACAAGTGAGGTGTGAGCATGTGTGTACTATCTAGAAGATATAATTTCCTAGGTGCGTAAAAGAAACAATCCAAATAATATATCCACTGGCATCCATTGTCTATAACATGTCCTAATGACATGTTCATAACCATTCCTACCATCTAATGGTTTGTATCTAAAGGGGTATACCTAACTAAGTCCTAATGCATAAGCAACTTGTACTTACTATATTTAAATCGTAAACATACCAGACAAGAGTTATGGGTGGGTAACTCGGATCTTCTCCTCGGGCTTTCATATACTCTCTACTGGATCGTCTCCCCATTGGACCTTAATAGGTTTGATTTCTTTGTTGCGGAGTCGCCTTGTACCATGCTCAAGAGTACAAGTGGGTGCACAACGAATTAGTGAATCCCTCTTAACCTCCACCTTTTCTGGCCGACTCGGCCCGACTACGTAGCTGAATCATACAAGCACCTTTGCAAGTGCGACACCTCGGAAATGTCATGTACTCCTTCCAACTTCTCAAGAAGCTCCACTTTGTACGATGACTTACCTATCCTATTAGTAATCGGGCAAGGTCATACAAATCTCGGTGCTAGCTTCCCCGAACTACCAAATATCCTAACGTCCCTAAGCGGTAAGACCTTCACAAATACCATGTCATCCACTGCAAATTCTAACCCCGTATTTCTCTTGTAAGTATAAAATTTAGCCTATCATTTGCGGTTTTTATCCTTCTATGGATCAAATCTACTTTCTCCGATGTCTCCCTTACCATGTCCGGCCCAAGAGTAATCCTATCCGTATGGTCTTACCAACACGATGGTGACCTACATGGTCTCTCGTATAGCGCCTCAAATGGTGCCATCATAATGCTCACTTGATAGCTGTAATTATAGGAAAACTCCACCAACGGCGAGTGATCCTCCCAAGAGCCTCCAAAATCCAAGATAGATATACGAAGTAAGCCGTCCAATACCCAATTCACTCTCTCCATCTAACCGTTTGTTTGCAGGTGGTAAGCGGTGCTCAAGCTCAACTTGATGCCCGAACCCTCCTATAGACTCTTCCAAAACTCACTAGTGAAAAGAAGGTCTCGTCGCTAACGATGCTAGTAGGAACTCTGTGTAACCTAACGACCTCTCTCACGTATAAAGTTGCCATAGCGCAGTTGTACTCGTACTTCTAACTGGAATAAAATAAGTGCATTTGGTTAGTCGACCGACTATAACCCAAATAGTCTCATTACCTCTCCTACTCCTCGGTAAACCATTATTGATGAAATCCATAGAAATATTCTCTCACTTCCACTAAGGAATATCCAACGGCTGCAAAAATCCTCCCGACTTCTTCTGCTCTATCTTTACCCTCTGTAAGTCATACAACGAGCCACATACTTTGCTACATGCTTCTTCATTCTGGGCCAATAAAAAACTCTCTTCATGTCACAGTACATTTTGTCTCCACCGATATGAATGATCATCCCAGAACGATGAGACTTAACTAGTACCATGTCTATCAAATTATACCAAGAGGTACACATAACCTACCATCCCTCCATAACCACCCCTTTGAGTCAATGGAATAACGTCTCAAATAACTCGATTGATCTCCTCTACGTAGTTTCTCAAAAATGTCTACTACTCCTTATCATGCTTTTTGACTGGTTCTAATACATTCCATAAGTGTAGGTTGCACATCCAAAGCTGCTAACAATCCCAGGGTAATGTCTGATGATGGTCGGAAATAAAATGTAGAAATGAAATCCAAATGCTTATCTCCAATAACAATGTTCTAAATATTGCATATTTTCTACTCAAGGCATCGACCACTACATTGCATATTTCCCGAAGTATATGAGATATCGAAATCATATGAGGCCAAGCTCCATCCACCTTTGTTGCCTTAAATTCAATTCCTTCCAGGAGAACAAATACTTAGAGATTTATGATCCGTATAAAGCTCAAACTGCTCTCCTAAAAGATAATGCCTACAAGATTTGAGTGCAAAGACAATGGCCGCTAACTCAAGATCATGGGTAGTGGAATTTCTCTCGTGGACCTTCACTGTCGACTAGCGTAGCTCACCACCCTTCTTTCTAGCATTAAGACCGCACCCAACCCCATACCACATGCGTTAGTATATATACTATGAATGTCTTCGTACCATCGGGCAATACCAAAACAGGTGCACTAGTCAATGCCTCCTTTAGCTAATAAAAGCATCCTTACACTTTGCATCCTACGAGAAAACTAAGTTCTTTTTGGTGAGGAGGGTCAGACGTGTTAGAACCTCTATTGTTGGATTTTATTGACAACAACTATACAATTATGCCAAAGAACCTTTAAGCTAACTTGCAGGTACATAAGTATCAAAAAGAGACAAACAAATAAGTTCAACATGAAGATACACAGTACAAAAGAGAAGATACACGGTACAAAAGAGGATAAAAGTATATATATGGAGATACAAGAAGAGATATACATGATAGAGACAAGATGAAGATGACAAACAAAGTATTATTAGTCATAAAGTCTGAGTCTAGATGTAGATAGTTGTTAAAATCTCTTCGAAGTGGTATATACATGCACTCAAAATAAAAACATTGGCAAATCAAAGGAGCTACATGAAAACACTGCATTCAGCTGGTTGAATGACCCTTGTTAGTCGATTGAATGCTGTGCGTGTTCAAAAAATAATAAGAACATTCAGCCGGCTGACTTGGTACACTCAAACGGCTGAATCTTCATAACAGCTAGTTTTTCAAAAGACACTTCATTTTAATGAGTAGAAACAACTCTTGATTCAAGAGTTGCTTCCATATTTTTTTATGGCCATCTTTCATGAACGAATAGAACTCTTAATCTATATAAATAGCCATGAATTCCATTGCTTTGATAATCAATTCTTATTCTTATTTCTAATCTATCTTACTAAGAACTCTAAGCATTCAATACTTAAAAACTTCATTATGATCACTTGTTTATTCAAGAATACTTCATTGGTGATCTAATAAACTTTATGTCTTTACAAATTACATGATATGCCACAAAGGAGAAGATTATAGGAAGGGTATACTCTAAAGACTTATCAGTGCTATTAAAAAAGCACATTCGGTCAGATAATTTTCTGTATTATTGAAGTCCCGCTCAGTTGCTCAGGCGGTTGAAATCCTATTCTGTTGCTTAGGCGGTTGAAGTTCTGTTCTGTTGCTTAGGCGGTTGAAGTCCTATTCTGTTGCTCAGGCGGTTGAAGTCCTGTTCGGTTGCTCAGGCGGTTGAAGTCCTATTCTGTTGCTTAGGCGATTGAAGTCCTATTCAGTTGCTCAGGCGATGTAATACCTTTTCCTCCGGGTTAAGTGAGGGTTGATAGTTAAATTCCAGAAGGAGTCTGGGACTGGACGTAGAATGGGAAGTTCGAACCAGTATAAAAATCTCCAGTGTCATTTACTTTATTACTTTACTTTTACATTTACATTCTGCATAAGTAGATAGTTTATTTAATATTCCATATTGCACTATCCTTAGTCACTTTCAATTAGTATCAGAGCGGGAATTCTATCGAATGTCACAACTTCATAGAATAATGGCCAGAAAAAGGTCCAATCGAAATACAACAAGCAAAATCCCTGTCATAGTCACCAATGAGGACTACAAAAAGGTACTTTCTAATTTACAAATTTCAGTAAATGATAATAACAATTAGTTAGTATAAGCAATAAGATCTCAAAACTTAATTTTATTATTTTAGAAAAGATGAAATCCGTCAAACTTGAAAATGAGAAATTGAAAAATGAGAAATTAAATTTTGAATATCAACTTGATGTTTTAAAAATTAATTTTATATCTCTTAAAGAATTTCTAGATGAACAAAACACCTTATTTTCAAAAGAGAGAGAAAAATTTTCAAAAGAAAATTTTGATTTTAAAAGACAAAATGATTTATTACAATCCTCTTTAGATAATTCAAAATCTCAAAATTTTCTTCTCAAAAATGAGAACTGTACGTTAAAAAATGAGAATTCTAAATTAAATGAGAAAATTAATATTTTGAAAAATAGTAATATTTCTTTTGAAAATAACAATTGTGACTTTAAAACTAAATTTGAAAAATGTATAAATGAATTCATGAAATTTAATAAAGGTCAAAATGATTTAAACATGATTTTATCTAGTCCTAGACCTTTACATGATAAAAGTGGTTTAGGATATAATAAAACTGATCGTAGAAACAACACCAGATACGCTTTCATGTATAGTAAAAATGTTAGTGCTAGTACTAGGTTTCGAGTAAAGTCTAAATCTAATTTTTTTTACAGAACTTCAAGTATTGCTATGACCAATAATGTTTATAATATCTCTAGAAGTACAAAATCATTGAGTGGAAATATGAATAAAAATTATCTAAGTATTTGGGTTCCTGTTAATTGGAAAAACAGAGAAAAATACATTGATGATTATTTTGATATAGTAGTTAATAATGAATATTATATTATAAAGGTTCGACCACACCCAAATGGGTATGGCTTCCCAAGACCTAACCCCCGAACCCTAACATAGGATGTGGGTACTAGAACATATATCTTGTTTTTTTAAGTACACCACATATAAAAGGGGAGATATATTCCAAATTTTATGATACTTATGAAAATGAAGACACAAACGTGATGTTCAAATTTTCAATGTACTTGGAGAAATAAAAGGAAAATGATAGATTTTGGAATTTTAAAGGACGTTCCATACATTTAATAGAATTACGTGCTTACAATGAAATATGGACTACAGCAAATACGGTAAAATCTAATATATTTTCTCCATAATCTATATTGGGTTTATCTTGCTATTTACAATATATTTTATAAAATTTATTATATTCCCTCATTCTTTTTGATAATGACAAAGGGAGAGAAATTCATATGCATACCGATAGAGGGAGATATTATACTTATGGGGAGATGTTATACTTAGAGGGAGCTTTAAACATATTAATATTATTTATATAGAATGAATATTTTTAAAATTGTATAGTTGTCATCATCAAAAAGGGGGAGAATGTTAGAACCTCTATTGTTAGATTTTAATGACAACAACAATACAATTATGCCAAAGAACCTCTATGCTAACTTGCAGGTACATGAGTATCAAAAAGAGATAAATAAATAAGTTCAACGTGAAGATACACAGTACAAAAGAGAAGATACCGAGTACAAAAGAGGATAAAAGTATATATATATGAAGATACAAGAAGAGATATACATGATATAGACAAGACGAAAGTGAAAAATAAAGTATTATTAGTCATAGAGTCTTAGTCTAGAGGTAGATAGATGTTAAAATCTCTCCGAAGTGGTATATACATGCACTCAAAATAAAAACATTGGCAAATCAAAGGAGCTACATGAAAACACTGCATTCAACCGGCTGAATGACCTTTGTCAACCGACTGAATGTTGTGCATGTTCAAAAAATAATAAGAACATTCAACCGACTGACTTGGAACATTCAAACGGCTGAATTATACCATTTTTGCACTATTTCTTTGCTGTTTCGATTTGTGATCGATTCGGTTGGCTGAGTGCTCCATTCAGACGGCTGAATCTTCATAACGTCTAGTTTTTCAAGGGATACTTCATTTTAATGAACAGAAACAACTCTTTATTCAAGAATTACTTCCATATCTTTTCATGGCTATCTTTCATGAACGAATACAACTATTAATCTCTATAAATAGCCATGAATTCCATTGTTTTGATAATCAATTCTTATCCTTATTTCTAATTTATCCTTCTATTTGAACTCTAAGCATTAAATACTTAAAACTTCATTCTGATCACTTATTCATTCAAAAATACTTCATTAGTGATCTAATAAACTTCCTGTCTTTACGAATTACATGATATACCACAAAGGAGAAGATTATAGGAAGAGTGTACTATAAAGACTTATCCATGCTATTAAAAGAGCACATTCAGTCAGATAATTTTCTGTTAAAGTCCTATTCTGTTGCTTAGGCGGTTGAATTCCCATTCGGTTGCTCAGGTGGTGTAATAACTTTTCCTCCGGGTTAAGTGAGGGTTGATAGTTAAATTTCAGAAGGAGTCTGGGACTGGACGTAGAACGAGAAGTTAGAACCAGTATAAAAAGCTCTAGCGTCATTTACTTTATTACTTTACTTTTACATTTACATTCTGCAGAAGTAGATAGTTATTTTAATATTCCATATTGCACGATCCTTAGTCACTTTCAAGAGGGGTCCTTAATGAACTTTTGATAGTAGCCCGCCAAACCAAGGAAACTTCTCACTTCCATGGCATTCTTCGGCACAAGCCAGTCCTGAACTCCAGAAACTTTATTGGGATCGACCGCCAGCCCACTTTCATGACAACATGTCCCAAAAAGAATACCTCCTCTCGCCAAAAGTAGCACTTCAAAAACTTTGCCTTCAACTTATGCTCATGGAGTGTACTTCTAAATGTAATGTGTGCTCCTCTTCACTCTTCGAAAAGGCAAAAATGTCATCCACGAATACCCCGATGAAGTTGACAGAGCTAGTGGTATGCCTTAGGGGCAATTATGTAACTTGTTACATATATCTACAATCTTATTCGAAATAAAAGGTGTTTTTCTTTCTATTATATCTTGATATAATGTGTTATATTAATTGATTAATTTAATTAAAAGTATATTTAATAGAAAATCAATAAATGATAAATTTTGTGATAGTAGCTACAAAGTGTTGTAACCGTGAGTAATTTATCACAATGAAAATAAATATACCTTTTTAAATGTTCCTAGTCAAGATGCATTGAGACTGGATATCAATGTATCCGTTGAGACTAAAGTACGTAACGCTTTCCAAATGTTGGATGGTATATTACTCATGGCTGTTGGGGGGCACCAAGGGGTTACATACTGATAATTATTGGATAACTACAGAATGACTTACTCGATAGTTTTCGGTTGGTTAATATAACTAAGGTCAAACAAAAAATATCGATGCAATTAATTTACACAGTTCTCTCGACTTGAAATACTATGGATCTTCAATATGAAAGTTTCGCTTTGATTATAATCAAATCATGGCATGACGTTCCATCAAGTGACTATAATTGGATCGAGCGGAAGTATTGGAAGTGAAGCACTATTCAAGAAAGGATTCATCTCCTCGGTTGTATGTGGTTAGTATCACGATCAATTAAAGTCAACTCAAAGTCAAAGTCGCTGGACAGT
The DNA here is from genome assembly GCA_030737815.1 of Allium fistulosum. Taxonomy (NCBI): domain Eukaryota; kingdom Viridiplantae; phylum Streptophyta; class Magnoliopsida; order Asparagales; family Amaryllidaceae; genus Allium; species Allium fistulosum. Next base: position 944,349,709 of record CM060908.1, read on the forward strand.
GCATTTCGGTTAATAATAATTGTTATTATTGAACCAAGGACTTTCTGTTTGGACTATAGAGTTGAATATGGATGATATTGGAATTTTGACCATTACCAAATTCCATAAGTCTAAAGTGATATGATTTTGCCGAAGAGAATTTGGCCAAAACGTCACACCACCTGCTAAGTGATGTATGAACGTTAACATTCGAATAGTTTGATATTAATTGCTGATCGAATTTACACCCACGAGTCACACAACTGAAATGATGAATTCTCTTCTGACCAAACGATTTAATTAGTTTATAATTAATTAAATTAATTAAATTAATTAAATTAATTAAACTAATATATATTTATGAAATATTAATTATAAAATTTGAATATGATTTGAGGGATTAATATTGTTGTACATATTTATTATAATTATAAATATATTGATCGGTATAAGATATCGATAAAGGAATTAAATTGGATTTAACTAAATATATTTATTTGGGCTTAGATGGGCTATTAGCCCCTGATATTAGAGGCAAAATTCAGTAGCAAGTACATGTTATAAGGGGCGGCCAAAAGTGGGAAGAAGGGTTTGAAATGGATGGTTAAGATTAGGTGAGAAAAGGTAAGTGATGTGATCCGCTTTTCTCTCCGATTCAACCATTATATAAGAGAATCTCACCCTAACTTTAGATAGACTTTTTGGCTACCTCCTATTTCCATTTTTGCTGCCCAAATTATACTTCCCAGTGCTTTAGCACAACTCAAACAAAATCAATAACTATTTGATTGCAAAGGGTATGCGATTCAAAGGCTTGCATTTTGACGAATCGGGAAGGTTTCAAGGGGAAGGTAACTTATCATTACAAGGTGTACTTAAGGGGTTTAGATAAGTATTTAGTTTTATATATGATGCATAATCTCTGTATAACTCAATATTGTTCTCTCACACACACATACACTGTTATTATTGAATTGTTAGTTAGGTGAGATTCCTATAGGTATTGTTGTTGTCACATATATTGATTGGTTATGTGTATAATTTTTTACACTAGATTTGATACACAGCTAAAATTATTTTATTTCATTTCATTTATTATTAATTTACTTATACATATATTAATGTATTAATTAATTAATTTATATGACTAATACTAATATGTATATAACTATATCATATAAAAATGTAACTAATATTTTTAAATGTATATTTATATTTATTATAATTTTTATTAACTGTAAATAATTTTTTAGTAATTATTTAATATTTTTAGTATTATTCAAATCATTATACAAATCAAAAATTTATATAAAATAAATTATGTTTCGAAAATAAGATATTATATTTTCTAAAATTAATTTATCATCTTAGAAGCTTTGGGTAAAAATATTAGATTTTTTCAACAAACTTTAGTATTTTTAAAAAATCATTTTTTAATTAGGCCAAAAGTAATTAATTAATAAAAAATAATATTTTAACTTAGAGAAATCTCAAATTTTTCCATAAGCTATAAAATATGATTTCAAATTTTCTGGAAGTTCAAAATTCCAAATATATATTTTCTATCATTTATTTATTGTTGTTTAACTAATTAATTCATAGTATTTATATATTAATCAAATAACATTATAATTAAAATTGCACCTGCTGTGTATTCGATATAGAACATTAAAAAAATAATGTTTTTTAATTTTGTAATATATATATATATAAGGTGGAGCCTTAGCGCAACGGTTAGGTCACCCGTATGGTGATCTGGGCGCTCAGGTTCGAGTCCGGAAACAGCCTCTTCGCAATGTAAGGGAAATGCTGCGTATATTATCGACCTCCCCAGAGTCTGCTATCGTGCGAGAGCCCCGTGCACTTTATTCCACCTTTATATATATAAGCCATTCTACATCATATTTACATTTAAATTATATATATATATATATATTATACATATGATTATGTTACTTTAGCACATACATACATACACATACATACATACATACATACATACATACATATACATACATACATACATACATACATACATACATATATATATTTCTTAATATAAAAAATAAATTTGAACTTATATCTTGTTTATATATATTATTTAACACTGTGAAATTTACGTTTAATTATATCTATAATATTTTCTTATAATATACTTATATACATGCACGCGCACATACACACACACTCTTGGTTTATATATAATAAGCATAAATATATAAACATATTTGGACAACATACAATATATATAGGATGAGCTAAAATGTCCGTTACGATGTAAATCCAAGCATCTATATATGGGCATGTTATACCATTCATGGAATATCATGTTACACATGCATACACATACACATATGTATATTTATAAATAAATTGAAAATAAATTAAATAAATTTCTACCAATAATTTATAAATTTAAATGAAATATATGATATTATTTAAATTAAATTTAGAAATGTTCTAAATAAATTAGACTTCATAGGCCCAATAGAAATCCCATAGGGTATTTTTTTTGAAATTTACGCATAATTTACGCTATTAGCTGGCCCGGTTCCAACAATGGTATCAGAGCCCAATACCTTATGTAGTCTAATTAGTCATGTTTGGGTTAACTAATTAAAGCCTACCCATATAGTAAGGTGTCTATAAAAGTAGTGTCTAAGTAATCAAGTACTCTGCCCTAGCTGACTACTAGCCTGGCCCGAAATGATGAGCTAAGCCCAAAAGGTTATCCCTAATAAAAAAGGCCTAATTTGAATCGGGTCTTGAACTAATTTTCAAAATTTTTAAAAAATTTAAAATATAAGATTTTAAATTTAAAAGTTAAATTTAAAATAAGATATACAAATATCATAAAAGTTATAATATAATAAAGTTTTTTGGAATGTTTGAAAAATAATAGAAATTAATTTCAAAATTTAAAGATTTATCAATAAGATTAATAAAATAAATTAATTAAATAAGTTAATTAATAAATGAGTACATGTATTATATATTATAATACATGTTATGTTATTTTAAAATGTTTGAAATAACATAAGTATATATGTATATCAAATAAAATTTGATATTAATATAATTTAATTAAAATTGTTTAATTAAAGGTTAATTAATTAAATAATACACACACACACATATATATAATATATGTGTTGTACTATAAAAGTTATAATATATAATAAATAATGAATATAAATGTTATATTAATATGAAATTAATTAAAATGTTAATTAATTTAAATTAATTAAGAAAATATTTAATTAATATAATGCTATACATAAGACTATTATATAAGTAATATAAAATATAAGAGTTATATAATAATAAAACTTATATAATATGAATGTATATATTAAAGGTGGAACAGTAAAGAAACCCTAATAAGACTTAAGGATTAAATACATAGGTAAATGTATGCATACCATGATTTTCGATGTGTCCGACACTTGAATTACAAGTGTATTTCATAAGAAATACATTATTCTGTAAGTTGATATCACTTAATATAATATACCAAAGAATATGAATCTTTGATATAATGTTATCCTCTACCATATATATATATATATAAATATATATAAATATAAAAATTACTTACGTACTCCTTAGTTGTTGAGCAAACTTAAGCAAGGGATGTTATGTGTAGTATTATTAATATATTGAATAGACGAGGTAAGATAACTATATGTATTTATTGAGCAAACTCAAGGTACATACACTATACTTAGGCCGTCGCGATATGGTAGGTACAAGTGAATAATCTCCTTCGATTTGTTGAGCAAACTCTAGATCAAAATAAGATTAGGAAAAGGATCAATGGGTTAGGAGTTGTATGTGATACAACCAATTAGGAGTTATCCATCATCCGTGAAGCTATGTTTTGTTGAGCAAACTCAAGGTCGGAATTCTAAGACGGACAAGTCCTCATACCCGCTAGTGAAGTCGAAAGACTTCTATGTTTCGCTTAGGGTTAAGTAAAACATAAAAGAGTAGTAGGAGCCATATGAGAAAAATGATATGATAAAATTTAACCTTTCTAATATTGTAAAAACATATGCTATATAATGTTAATAATAATCTACATTAATAAATTTGTGCATTTAAAATGATTGATAAAACGTTTATCAATTAAGATGTACAATTAAACTGAAATGAAAATTGACAAATAGAAATATAAAATATACTTACTGATGAATGACTATTGCGTGTGAATGTTTCTATACCTATGCAAGTGTCTAATTTTACAACTACTTAATACGTTTGTAATTTGGTTGCTTACGCATTTATTTGGTCTAGACCGTATATTACATTCTATGAGTTTCGTACTCTAAAATAAATACAAGATTATGGATATTTGATCCACATACTATTGCGTATAAATGTTATATGAAGAATGGTTACAGTTTGTATTGTACAAATCTTCGATAAAGTAAGTTCATTCGAAATAAGCCAATAAATAGTATTGTGAGATCTAGTATTTAGTTTGATTGATTACAAAAGGATCACATTATGTTAAATGTAATACAAGGTCAAAACTACAATATAAATCTAAGAACTCGATCGATCGCTAAAATGTCTATTTGATTACGTAGAGTGCAACATATTTGACATCCTTAAAAGTTTAGGATGATCAGTGCGCTTTTTGTAAAGAGTTCGTTATGATATTGTAGTAAGGGTATTCTTTTGAATGGTTTGACCATTTAGAAAGGAAACCAAATGTAAAAGAGTAAATGTGGTCTAAGGTACAATTGGGATAAAGTGAACGAATAGTCGCTTCTGCTTCATAAAGAAACATTGGAAACGAGAATTCTATTAATAATTGATACTTAATATTAGAATAAGAAATATTGTTCCTATTTTGAAATGTATTTACATATAGAAAATTGTTTTCTATGAGATTTATTTATCCGAGTTAAAGATATTTGATCAAAGGACTCTATGCTGTAAACTAGTTGCATTATATGAAATAAATAACCTATATTACGTGAATGATGGACCTTTCAGTTTAGTATGCTATTACAGTAATTGCAGAAATAGTGGGAGCATTCCATGTAACACTTACTGATTGCATCAAATTATGAAAATTGTTTTCATAAAACATACCGAACATTATATATAAAATAATGACTATTTTTCTGTGTCGGCTAAAAAAAAGAATAGTTAGATTTAAATATGGATATTATAAATATCTATTATGAAATAAAACTGTAATGTGGTATTTGTTTTGACAACAAAAGTGATGCACTGGAAAATACAGATGTATCAAATATTATTTACAATTATTTTAGAATTATAGACTAAGTCGTAGTTTTGAGAAATAAGTTTATTATATGATTATGAATCATATGATATTGGTTAATTATATCTCAAATAATAAAGGGCTATGCACCTAGTTAGTGAGAGCATCATAAGAGTAAATGAACTATTTGGATTGATGTGTATAGATGTATGCAATCTTAGACCTGTTAATATAAAACGGTTCCACATACTTTGTCATATTCACTAATGAATTATCACCAGCATGAACAAGTGTATTTGATACATATGTAGTATGTTTATGTAAACTCATAAAATATACAAGGGAAGTAAATAATGTAACATGCAATAGGAATGATTCAATTTGATCGAATGAGTGAATAAATTGGTAATGGTTCCAAACGTACCTAAAAATGAATAAAGATTCAATTTCAAAAGTCACTCCTCTATGTGATACATAATGATATGTGATAAGGAGTGATTGAACTTTGTTGGACAAAGTACTATTAATTGTGAGTGAAGTTGAGTTAATTTCTTTCTATAAAGTCATGTACTTGAGAGTAGTACATAAGGTTAATTTATTTCATCTAAATAATAATTTATAAAATCATACAAGATAAAAGATTTATAAAAAACCCTAATATATCCTAGGCCAAGGAATTGGTAGGTTGTGCGAGTCGAAAGTCTACGTGTAACGATTGTTCATGAGAGATCTTGTATGAATCTCCCCAAAAGAAGTTTGGGAAAACCTATCATTAAAAGGTATATTTATGTTTTGAACATAAGTTCTGTAAATTAAAACTAAATCAATTTTAAATAAATGACAACTCATAAAGTTTTTATGAATACATGTTCCATTACATTGAGAAACAATTGTTTTTTTAAGAAATATCAAAATTCATAGTGAAGGAATTTCTTTGAGAAATTATTAGTAGTAAAATGAAAGTGGATATGATCCAAAGATAGAGCTAATTACATGGGATGAAATGAGATTAACCTAACCTAAATGAACTCATTACATTAGTGTGTCTAATAAGCATTCTAGTACACTAAGAAGAAACAATGAGTTTCTTATCAATGTCGAGAATAGATAATCCTAAGTGTTAATTAAGCTATTAAGAGTATTGACTCTATGGTATGATATGATGCGCAAATCCGAAGGGATTCCAAGTACATTATCAAAATATGGTTTTGGTAGTCATATCCAAAGGGATGTGATCCACCGACCACGATTGTGTCTTTAAGAGCTATTGCAGTTGGAATTTAGTGAGCAACACTGATAAGGATAACCTCGTAAATTTTAATTGTTGAAATTAACATAATAGATTCGTTATTCAACGTACTCATGTTCTTTCGGATTTACTCACAAGATTATCGCTTGATAAGAATAAGTGTTTTGGTACATATGTGATAAAATAGAAAATTCTAAATAATGATTTAGAGTAGTCTATTTGCACATAACAACCAAGGTGTCTCGAAGTCAGTGGGAACGATATGGAGGTTGTAAGTTTTCGGATACGATCCAAGAAATGATACGAGTGTGTCATTTTATAAGCATCAAAGTTAAATAAGTATTTTGATAGAAATATCAAATAGTTTGATTTTCAATCAAAGTGCAGAGGAACCGTGTGTTCATAAGAAAGAACGTTAAAAGATACATTGATATTTCTAAACAATAAGTAAATAATACATTGCTGATTTTTAACAATGTACTTGTGTTAAAATCAACCTTAGTTGTTTTAATACTCAACTTTAGATTATAAAGATGTCTTTTATAGTGAGTATAAAAGATATTAGGAATGTTCCAAATCGATATGCAAAGACACCTTATAAAATTGTTTAATACGGAACATGTAAGATGAGTTCCTTATGCATTAGTAATAGGAATTATCATACATGTTATGTTGTCTACAATATCGTGATTTGTTTATGTATTTGATACATGAATCAAACATCAAATCCAAAATAATGTCACTAATGGTAGTTTGGAGCGTTTTTATGTATTTGCGAAATACTAGAGAATTGTTTACAGAAAAACCGAGCTCCTTATGAAGGAGTGTTCAGACTCAAAATTCATAAGTGATATTGAGTATAATATATCAATAATAAATTCAAGATAAGAATCTTCAAGTTGAAAACGTTCCGAATAGAAGAAATTGTGGTTGATTCATTGACTTGAATAACACCACAATAAAAACAATGAATATATAATAATTACACAAATTTATAACTAAGCCAAAAGTGATTCCAAATGTTAAGAATCCCACAATGTTGTTATATGAGCCACTATATATTCCATAACAGAACTAAGAGCTCATTGGGAGTTGAAAAACATACTTCTAACTATTTTACATGATAAAGGAAGTTTATCAGCGTCGGAGAGAGTTAATCAACAAAGTAGATGATTAAAACATAATAGTTTACCCATTCACTAAGGGACTGACCCATTTGGTTTTAAGGAAACCGATTAGAGAAGTTGGAATATGATTCCATAATTGACCCCAAGTGCAAATGAGAGATTGATAGAGTTAGAGGTATGCCCTACGGGAAATTATGTAATATTTTACATATATCTAACTTGGTAATCAATCCTGTTCGAAATAAAAGGTGTTTTTCATTCTATTATATACTTGATGTAATGTGTTATATTAATTAATTGATTTAATTAAAAGTATATTTGATAGAAAATTTATAAATGGTACATTTTGTGATAATCATTACAAAGTGTTGTAACCATGAGTAATTTATCATAATGAAAACAAATATACCATTTTAAATGTTCCTAGTCAAGATGCATCGAGATTGCATATCGATATATCCGTTGAGACTGGAGTACATAACGCTCTCCAAATGTTGGATAGTATATTACTCATGGCTGTTGGGGGGGCACCAAGGGGTTACTAATTGATAGTTATTGGATTACTATGGAATGACTCACTCGATAGTTTTCTGTTGGTTAATATAACTAAGGTCAAACAGAAAATATCAATGTGGCTGATTTACATAGTTCTCTCGACTTGAGAATACTGTGGATCTTTAATATGAAAGCTCTGCTTTGATTATATTCAAATCATGGCATGACGTTCCATCGAGTGACTGTAGTTGGGTCAAGTGGAAGTATTAGAAGTGAAGCACCATTCAAGAAAGGATTATTCTCCTTAGTTATATGGGGTTAGTATCACAGTCAACTCAAAGTCAAAGTCTTTGGCCAGGGCATTTCATTAGTAATAATTTTTATTATTAAATTAAGGACTTTGCGTTTTGACTATAAAGTTGAATATGGATGATATTAGAATTTTGGCCATTACCAAATTCCATAATGTTAGTCGCTTTGTACAGGATCGAAGATGGCCAATATATAAGAGATAATATAAATGCAGCAGAAATATAACAATAGATCACATAGTCGATTTATACTGGTTTAGACCACCTATGTCCCGTCCCTAAGCACCTCTTAGGAATTCCACTGTCAATACCTTCACTTCACCCAGAGGAATAGGTTTACAGACTCCACCTGAACAATCGAACAGGACTTCAACATTTACTGTCTGAGGACTCCGCAATAGGACTTCAATCTTTTCTTTTACAAAGAAATAACTTTACTATATATTGTGTCTTCAATACACTGAGTAGTCACGCTGGAGTACGACTTCTATAAACTTTGAAAGCAATGCAAAATGATGCTTTTCTAATGAGTATATAGTTTAGAAATTTAGAAAGCAATATGAGAATGATTTTGAGAGCATAAAATTGTGTGTATGCTTTTGGGATGGTGGGAGCCTTATATAGGAGTGATAAGATGTCACTGAAAACCCTTCAACAATTCAGTTCAGAAGAGATGTATCCATTGTACCTTCGCAACACTTGAAAAAGGAGCTTTAATGGTCACCTTTACCATTCTTTTTATAATGGTTATTTACAACCGTTAACAGACATCTATTCAAAAGTAGGCATAATGTAGTGGAATGATGTGTGTGTTTCTCCTTAGCAACCCGGGTTCAAGTCCTACTTCCACCCATTTATTTTTTCATTTCTGATTTTCTTTGATTTTTAAAGTTAGTAGCATACATTAACACAAAGGCAGTTGTGGTGTGGTGGTATGGTGTATGTGCTTTCTCCCATGAGATCTAGGGTTGAATCCCACCTGTGCACATTTAAAATTTTCCCATACTCTGTTCTTTTTGGCAAGAGTAAAATATGTATGTGCCGGCCTTTAAATCAAACAACTGTGTAGTGCATTAGCAAGTAAGTTGCATGTCTCCTTTGTGGCCATGGTTCAAGTCCCTCCTCTGTTGTGTTTTTCAATAATTTAATTTTCTAGGTTTTACCACAAAATGCTACCCACTTATTCAACAATTATGGCTTGGGTGTAGCGGTATGGCTACATGCTTTCATCTTGGTCCGCCTAGGTTCAAAGCTTGCCTTACATCTAATTTTTTCCACATACTTCCTCTCTTGGCATTTGCTACACAATTTCATTTTTGATTCTCTTTGTCCACTGTCTAGTTGAAGTAAAACATTTTTAATGGTCCAAGTTCAACTCCTTCCAATAACCATTTTTTATTTTGTATTCTCCAATAGATTGTATCAACTTTTAGCATACCTTGTATTGCAACTTGACCTGAAATTACTCAATGTAAACATTAGTAACATTTTCGTATAGTAGTTATCATAAAAACATTAAAATCGTGTTTTCAATACATAAGTCCATAGTGATATAATTTTGATGAAGAGAATTGGTGTAAATAAATATCATAATCGGGTAACGCTTAATAAAGTGAAACTGGATTTTACTGAAACTAAGTAAGCGATAAATTTGGCCAAAATATCACACCACCTGCTAAGTGACGTGTGGACGTTAACATTGGAATAGTTTGATGTTAATCGCTGACCGTACACCCACGAGTCATACTACCGAAATGATGAACTATTTTTAGACCAAACGATTTAATTAGTTTATAATTTTTATAAATTAATTAATATTTATAAAATATGAATTATAAAATTTGAATATGATTTTAGGAATAAATATTGTTGTATAGATTTATAATAGTTATATATATATACATATATATCGATCGTATCGATAAATGAATTAAATTGGATTTAATTAAATATATTTATTTGGGCTTAGATGGGCTATTAGCCCATGGTATTCGATGAAAAATTCAGCAGCAAGTATATGTTATAAGGGCCGGCCAAAAGAGGGAAGAAGGGTTTGAAATGGATGGTTTAGATTGGTGAGAAAAGGTAAGTGACGTGATCCGCTTTTCTCTCCGATTCAACAATTATATAAGAGACTCTAACCCTAACTTTAGGTAGTCTTTTTGGTTGCCTCCTCTTTCCATATTTGCTGGTCAAAGTATACCTCCCAGTGCTTCAGCACAACTCAAATAAAATCAATTCAAATCAATAGCCATTCGATAGTAAAGAGTCTGCGATTCAAAGACTAGCAATCTAACCAAATCGGGAAGGTTTCAAGAGGAAGAGAACTCATCATTATAAGATGTACTTAAGGGCATTAATTTAGGTTAGCATTTAGTTTATATATGATGCATAATCTCTATATAACTCAATATTGTTCACACACACACTGTGTTATTATTGAATTGTTAGTTAGGTGAGATTCCTATAGGTATTGTTATTATCACATATACTGATTAATTATGTGTATAATTTTTTTAATAATAGATTTGATACACACATCCAAAATTATTTTATTTTAGTTATTATTAATTAATTTATACATATATTAATATATATATTTATTTATATGACTAATACTAATCTACATATAACTATATCATATAAAAATTAAACTAATATTTTAAAATGTATATTTATATTAATTATTGTTTTTAGTAACTATAAATAATTTTTAGTAATCATTTAATGTTTTTGTATTATTTAAATCATTATACGAATTAAAAATTTATATAAAATAAATTTTGTGTCGAAAATTAAATCTTAAATTTTCTAAAGTTAATTTATCATTATAGAAGCTTTCAGTCAAAAAATTAGATTTTTTTCAACCGCATTAATATTTAAAAAAAATCATTTTTAATTAGACCGAAAGTAATTAATTAATTAAAAAATATTCTGACTTAGAAAAATCTCAAATTTTTTCATAAGCTATAAAATATGATTCCAGATTTTTTTGAAGTTTATAGTTCAATATATATATATAATATTTTCTGTTATTTATTTATTATTGTTTAACTAATTAATTCATAATATTTATATATTAATATAATTAAATTTTAATTAAAACTATACCTGCTGTGTATTTGATCTAAAACATTAAAAATGGAGATTTTTTAATTTTCTAATATATATGTATATATAAACCATAAAAATCATATTTACATTTAAATAATATATTTCATATTTACATTTAAATAATATACATGTATATATTTTGTAATATATTTACCATAAAACCATAATAATCTGATTTTGGCCCTTCACGGCAGCCTGCTCGAGGGGAGATTGACGTTTCGAGTGGTATCAGTATTAAGCCCACTACTTCTTCTTTTGATCTTATCAAACTATCCCCTTTTTCTTCCAACGCAAAGTCCAAGTCCACACCTCCTAAGAAAAAGTTGGCTAACTGTTACGATCACATTCTACCGCCAGCGGCGTATAGAGCTCCACCTCAACTCGTTGAGCACTCCTCTGTTTCAGTGCCTATTGCCTCGCTTACGATTAGTTCAGGACGGTTGACAAGGCGAATGAAGGTGGAAATGTTGAACTCAACTAGCCTCACGTAGTTTGTGTAGTGCTATGGTGTAGTTGATTGCGAAGACAAAGTCTCGAGAGCGTTTGATATGATGATTTATATGGTGGCATTGGATCTGGTCTTTATTCTGCGGACTGAATTCTGGTCATGAAATTCTCAGTTTAGTGTAATTTCTGTTTGGGCTATCACCTTATGTTTTGAAAGTCATCAGATCTGCCAGTGTTGTAATTTTAGTTATTGAGACTCTCTGCCTCTCCTTTTTCTAGAATTTGTTCCAGTTCTGGTTGTTGTTTGACAATTTGTCAATCACCAGTTCCTCCTTGTATTTATTATTATTTATAATATAAATGGTAGGGGTCCATTCAACCCCATCGGATTTGCCAATATATATATATATATATATATATATTTGTACCTTGAGTTTTCTTAATAAATACATATAGTTATCTTACATCGTCTAGTCAATATATTAATAATACTGCACATACATCTCTAGCTCGAGTTTGCTGAACAACCTGAGAGTATGCAAGCAATTTATTAATATATAAATGGTAGAGGACGATACTTATATATTAAAGATTCATAATCTTCAACATACTTAATTGAGTGATATTGACTTATGAAATAATGTATTTCTTATGAAATACCCTCGTGATTCAAGTGATACATCAGAAATTGTAACGACCCAGAATTCAATCATTTGAATGTGGAATATTTAATTGATTTTAAATATTGAAAAGTTAATTTTATAAGTTAAATAACTTGAATTTCAAATATAATGGCTATTTGAATATTTGGAGGTGTTTGAATGATTAAATCTTGAATTTAATGTGAATGAAAATGATTTTGAAAGTTGATTTAAATTCTATTTAAACAAGAATGAAGATAATAAACTTTTGAGTTTGAATAAAGGGTTTTGAATTGTTTTATAATAATTCGTTTTAATTAACATATAAAAATAGCCTTCCGGGGCACTTTCTCGAAATTGGACGAAACCAGTTCCATTGGATCCAAAATAGAAATTATAGTATGCCTTCGAATTTTGTAGCGATCAGACGTATCGTTTGGTCGTGCGAGTTCAAAACACATAGAATTTAATAAAAGGAATTTAAATTAATATAATTTGATTTTGAAAAGCTAACTTCTATACATGTTGGAATTGAGTCTCGATAATTGTTCCATTATGTTCGGAATAGGAGTATTACATATAGAATACCAGGCGACATGCCTTGTTTGGAGTTCAAAATTTTTAGGGATGAATAGTGCTTTGAAATTTTCTATATAAAGCCATCGTAAATCACAAATTTGCAAAACCTTAGTTTCTAACTCCACAGCCGCCATTAAAAAGAAACCAAATCAATAGGCCTAAATCAATCGAGAGATCGGAGCCATTTCAGTCCTCAACTCCTACATGAAAGATGTTGCTCTCCTCTCCACGAGTTCATCCATTATGGTCGATCGACGATCGGAGATAGGAGGCGGTGGCGATAGACGTTCAAAGCGATGGTAATTTTTGGAAAAATTGTGGCAATGGGTGGCATTTTGGATGATTGCACCGACGGCCATGAGTGGAGGAAGGCTTGGTGAATCGACGACGAAGTCGTGGCGGCGAACGGCGGCGTAGGTGGCGACAATCGAAGAATCGCAGTCGAAGTTCGGTGCCTGGGTACGAGCATGAATTTAAGGAGGGATATGTGAATTAAAAGTTTTAAAACTTAATTAAGTTAAGTTAATTATTATTTTGATTATTTCAAAAGTTCATTAATTCATAACTTATTCATACGAGGTCCAAATTGAACGCGATAAGTTGCATTGCGATCGTTTGGCGAAATCTACGCTATGGAATTGGATTGGATGGGTTTGGAGCTAGTAGGAATTTGGCTTAAAATTGAATGCCGGTTTGATTTAAATTCAAACCAGAGCGTTTTGGCAAAAATCGAAATCAAAGTGAGTTAACTCACCTCTCTGGCCCACATATATTTTTATATAGGTATGGATAATTTTATTGTTGACTGGTTGTTGACTGTTTGGATGATTTACAATTTAATTTTTTGGTTTGGATATATTCCCGCCCTGGAGCAGATGAGACCGTATTACGTTCCCGTATATGAGCAGATGACCTTTTGTATACGAATCCCACCTCGAAGCTGTGATTTATATTATTTGATTATATATTGTATGTGATGCAGGGGGACATGTTGGAGGGATCCAACTGGAATCCTCACACTGTTGGTTTTATTTTTTATATATTTTGATATATGATGTGCTGGATGCCATATTTGATGACATGGATGATTTTTTCCTATTTAGTGCTATAGTAGCACTGGCCCATATTTTTAGTATTCTGAAATACTATAAAGTGAAGAATTAGTTTTAAAAAGGATTTTAAGTGATTTCGAAAATTTATATGCTTTAAAAATTATTCTTGAAACTTATTTAAAGTAGGAATTTATTTTTAAATAAAAAGCATGATTTTTAAATATTATAAATTAATAGTTTTATGAAATATTTTAAATAGAGATTTTTGAACCGTGAAGTAAAGATTTTTAAAATCTTAAAAATAAGTCCGTCTTTTATAATAAAGGAATATTGTTTAAAAAGAAGATAGAAATATTTTGATATAAATATTTATTAACTGTTTTATATAAAGTGATATATACACACACATATATTAAGATTTATTTATAAATGTGGGAAATTTATAAATGTGATAAATTTATAAATGTGACTTTTTGCAAATAGAGTGAAGATTTGTTAAATCGTATTTTATTAATAAAAGGATAGATTTATAAACAGTGTTTATAAATAACGGACAACTTTTATCATTGGATAAATTGGGAAAAAGAAATCACAATTGTGGATTTTTAATAAGATGTGGGATGTTGTTTAGAAAAATAATTGATTCTATTTTAGAAATTGAGAGAGACGATAGATTTGGAGATGTTAAATGATATGTTATAAAATAGAAAGAGATTTATAAATACAGTTTTATAAACATGGAAATGATTATGTTGAAATTTAAGTATAGATTTTTATCAAGGAAGTATATTTATGTTTTAAAAGTTGTTTATTTATATTAATATGGTTTTAAAGTTGTTTATCAATATTTTAATATTTTTAAAAGTTAATTATTTAAATTATTAATATGGTTTGAAATTAATTTTAGTTATTTATCAATAATGTTTTGGAAATTAATTATTATTATTTATAATATAATAATATCGAAGGTAAATTATTATTGTTTTATTAAGAATGTTTTGAAAATTATTAATTATTATTTTTAAGATGTTTTGAAGTTAATTATTATTTATTTATAATTTTTATTATTATATAATAGTGTTTTAAAGTAAAAAATTAGAATTTATTTATCAATGTTTTCGAGATTTATAAATAGGGTTTTATAAACAGATGTGGGTTTTATAAGAGGAATCTTATAACATGGTTTGGAAAACTTAAAGGAAGATTAGTTAAAAGGTTAAAAGAGTTTTATAAATGGTCTTAGATATTTATAAAAGGCCTTTAGAAATGAGTTTATAGATTTATAAAAGTAGTTTATAAATGGTTTTATGGATTTATAAAGGGTTAATAAATGATTTAGGAACGTATGAAAGAGAGTTTTATAAATAATTTCAGAGATTAATAAATGGGGTTATAAAGGAGTTTAGAGATTTATAAAGGAATTTATAAATTGCTCTAGAATTGTATGAAAAGGATATCTTCCTTTGTTCTGTAAATATACTTATAACTTGAGATAAGTATATAGGTTTTTTTTTCCAAGTATTGAAAATATAGGGGTTAGTGGGTATATCTTCATAAAGATATTTTGAGATAAATATTTGGAAAGTGTTTTAATTAATGAAAAGATTTATTAAAGTGGCTTAGTGTGCTTGGTTCTTAATCAGCGTCGCTTCCTTTGGAAATTTGATCTCTGGTTGAATTGTTTGTTTATTTGATATTTAAATAATCGACTATCAAATGTTGGCCAAAAACCACTTCGAACCGGCATAAGCGTTTCGAATTAAGGTATCTTGAAGATAATACGAATTGAAGCTTTTGAAATGCAAGGCCTGCTTGCTACCAATCCCGAGGGTGATTCCCAAAATGGATGTAGTAAAAGTGGTGCCTTCGGTTTCGTTCAGTCCCAGAACGAACTTGTATAGATGAATGCTGGCATTGCATTGTTGCTTGGAGGGCAGTGTTAGCATTCCAAGTGGAAAGTGCTATATAAAAGGTAAAACATAGCCCCATCAATCGGAAATGACTAAAACATGGGAGATGCAGCAGGGCTAAGTGGGTCGCTCCCAAGTAGGGTATGATCATTCCTATCTAGAGTCGATATTATCTCTCTTGTATGCTTCGGGGCCCATTAACGGAGGGGTGATCATATTCGGTACTATTACTCAAGTGGTAGGCCGGTCTTGTGTTGGCAGAGGATCATGGCGAGGTCCTCGGTGTTATTTTATTAAGAGATGCACCGTGACGGGCAGTACCCCAGTAGCCTAGTAGCCCGTTCATTATACGGAATCCATTTTCCAATACATGCCTTTACAAATTTAATTGTATACCTATTAAGTTGGAATTTAATAAATGTAACAATTTCAGCTATGATTAATAAGTATTTGTATCTTAGAAACTATAATAATATAACAAAATTTCATATGAAATAGTTTGGTTATCATAAGGTAAAAACCAGTCCGTGTTTATGTGCAGCGTGGTCTTACGAGGTACCTTTATTTTCAAAAGAATTTTGAAACATTAAAATTCAACTGGGTGTGTTTTTCTCATGCTGGTTTACCAGACTGACTCGGGTGTTATTTATTATAATGGTCGGGTCAGACCGAGCATATTTACAGAATGCTTTGGATGCATTGGAGCTCAGGAGACGAGCTGGAGGTCTTCATGATGTATTTCGTATTTTTTTATTTTTCCGCTGCATTGTTGTTGAAATTATCAGTATTTTTGAGGACATATTGTTATAACCGTCCAGGCTGATGATTGGTTATTTGTGTACTCTGATTTGATGTATGTATATAACAGTTTCTCTTTTGTAAAGATCATTGATATTATATTATATTATATATTATTCCGCTACGATTGTGAGATTCTGTGTTGTTTTCAGTTCCTTTTTCTCTTCTTCTTTTCTTCTCTTCTTCTTTCTTCTTTCTTCCCCATAACTATCCTTCTTTTGGTTCAATTTGGGTTGGACATGTCTAGTTTATTATCAGCTTGAATTATGTGGATTCTCGGGTTGTTATAGAAATCATGATATAAATACTTTTACTTATGTATTTATTCCTTGAGTCTATTTAAGGTTTCTTTAACGTTCCACCTTTAGTTTATACAATTTATTATATAATTTTTATTATTATATAACTTTTATACTTTATTTAACTTATATAATATTTTAGTATAACATTATATTAATTGAATCTTATTTAATTAATTTAATTAATTAATGTTTTAATTAATCATTATATTATTCAAATATAACATATTATATTGAATATATATACAATATCCTTTATAGTAACGCACATATATCTTATATATATATGTATTTTAATTTATTAATTAGCTTTAGTGAATATATTTAATTAAATAATTTTACTTAAATTTTATTAGTTTCTAAAATTCGTTTATACACACATGTATACTCATATTGTCTTAAACAATTCAATATAACATAACAAATACCATTATACATGTATATATAATTAATTAATTAATTAACTCATATAATCAAATCATTTATTTTATAAATTTTATTAATAAATAATATTTTCGAAATTAATTTTATAACATTTTAAAACATTTTAAAAAATTACATTATAACTTTTATAATATGAGTTTTATTTTAAATTTAACTTTTAAATTTAAAACTTTTGTTTTAATTTCAAAACAATTTGAAATTAGCCCAAAGCCTAATTTAAATTAGGCCTTTTTTATTATGATCAACCTTCTGTCTTGGGCAGCGTATTTTGGTTACCTAATCCAAAGCCTAGACACTACTTGTTTAGACATCCTACTAAATTGGCAAGCTTGATTAGTTAACCTGAGTATGACTAATTCAAACTGCATAGATATTTGGCTCTATTATCATTGTAGGAACTAGGCTAGTGGGAAGAAGATGAAATAGGTAGATTTCAAAAGTTTTCTCTACTTGGATCATACTAGGCCTATGAAGTCTAATGGTACATCAGATCCAATCTAATTAAATTTTAAATAAAAACTTATTTGATTTAAATTGTTAAAATATAGATTTAAATTTGATTCAAATTTGTATGTATTATAATGAATGTATCAAATACATTCATTTATGTGAAAAGTAAGTGCAGAATATAAGTAGTATATATATATATGTATAAATGAAACATGTATAGATGAATTTAGGAAAGGAAACCTTTTGTTTTCCTCTCTTAACCTATACAATTAATTAAGGGATGATTTGACAATATATATATATATAGAGAAACCTTTCATTTCTATCTCTTTTTAATTGTAATAATTGATATATTAAATGACATTTATAACTTATTAACTAAATTTACACATGCCTTTGTTGTCTAAGTTTTGACTCATGAAATATATGTGTACATCTATAATAATTATGTATACATACATATACACATACACACACACACACACGCACATATTGAAAATCTATTAGTTGTTTTAAATATTTCGAAATCCAAAATTAACATTAATGAAAATAATTTCAATTAAAGAAAGGTTTGACAATAAATGATTACATTATTGCACAAAGTCCTCTTACAAATTTGAATTAAACTGGACATATATATTTCCATATACATGATTATTGAAATTTTGACAATTTAGATCTAAAATAACATATATTTGCAAACATTACAACATATGATATATGTATATATACATATATACAAATAAGTTTGATTTAAAGGTTAACAATTTTGATTAAACTTTTAATTTAGTAATGAAACAAGAGTTTATGATTTTACGGGAAACTTTAAATTTAGAAAACCACAAAGAATTAGAACTTTTACTAAAGTCCATTCATTAATTTTAAATCATGTTTTTTCTAAACAATGTTTGAAACATTTATATTCAAGTATTTACCATATAAAATTAAAGATTAATTTCAAAGAACAATAAATAATTTAACTTATACAATTCATTTACATTTGTGTATGTAAATGTTATTGATTATATAAAAAAGTCTCATTGAAAATTAGTTTTCAATTTCACAAAATTTCCAAAACAAAATAAAAGAAATTTGGACAAAGTTGGCATATGTAAATTTGTGATGAGAACTTAAGATCTAAACAATATAAAGAATAATAACAAGTTATAAAAGGTAACATAGGATCCAAACCATATCAATTTATCATGAGCATATATTAAAGAGAGATGATGAACAAATACATATATGAACCAAAACAATACAATAAACAAGTTTTAATCAAAATAGACATAAGGGTGGTTCAGGTTACATGTGGCAAGAAGAATGATTAAAACATGAGGTGAATCATACAAAGTCTAATTGTATGAATGATTTAAATACATATGTTAATTTAAATCTGAGAATTACCTTTGGATGTGGTCTATAAATCACACCTTGAATAATGAATCGAAGCTCCTAGATTCAGAAATCAGTCTCTAGATTTTTCAGGGATAAAAGAGGTATAAACCACTTTTAATGAATTAATTTGATTTGTATTTGTTTTGGGATATTTTTAGTAATAGAGCCTTGTAAATTTAGGCCATCGAAGATTGAGAAGGGATCATGAATAATGAATAGTTCAAAAATTATGAAAAGAATGATATAAAAAAGGTAATCAATGCCAATTAAAGAAAGATCTTTTTTCTTCTTCATATTATTCTTTCCCCCTTTTAATCTTCAAAAAATTTATGCTCTCCCCCCTTATTGTGGCAGACCAAACATGGAGGCATTATGGGCTCAAAAGATCCCAAACCCACTTATTATTTATTTCATTTAATTTAAATCCAATTTAAATAATCTATTGATATCGTATATCGATATGCGCCTTTATAACTTTTATTACACACTTTATTAAATACTAATGGTACACAAACAAATAAAATAAAATTTAATAATCAATATTTCAGAAACATTAATTAATTTACAACTATTATAAATTAATTAAATTGTGTGATTTATTCGGAACATTCATCATTACGGTTGTGCGACTCAAAAATGTAAATTCAGTCAGCGATTAATATCCAATAATTCGAATATTAACTTTCACACGTCACCATAGCTAGTGGTGGGACATTTTGGCTGAATTTATCACTTATACATCTTTTCGGTAAAATCCAATTTTACTTATTTTAGTGTCACCCGGTATTGACTATTATTTACACCAACTCTCTTTGTCAAAGCTATATCACATTGGACTTATGAAATTTGGTAATGGTTAAAATTCCAGTATCGTCTGTATTCAACTCTATTGTCCAAAACACAAAGTCCTTGGTTCAATAATAATAATTATCATTAACCTAACTATTCTGACTAGAGACTTTGACTTTGAGTTGACTTCAATTGACCTTAATACTACCACATATAACTAAGGAGATGAATTCTCTCTCGAATAGTGTTTCACTTACAATACTACCGCTCGACCCAACTATAATCGTTTGATGGAGATCATGCCATTATTTAACTATAATCAAAGCAAAGCTTTCACATTGAAGATCAACAGTATTCTTAAGTTAAGATAACCGTGTATTTTGATCACATCAATATTTCCTATTTAACCATAGTTATACTAATCAATAGAAAACTATCGAGTGGGTTATTCCTTAATTATCCAATAACTATCAGTACATAACCTTTTGGTGCCCCCAGTAGTCGTGAGTAATACACTACCAACATTTAGAGAGTTTTACATACTCTAGTCTCAACGGATGTATCGATATCCAGTCTCTATACATCTTGATTAGAAATATTTTAAATAGTATGTTTATTTTCATTTTGATAAATTATTCATGGTTACAACACATTGTTACTACTATCACAAAATAGACGATTTATGGATTTTCTGTTAAATATACTTTTAATTAAATTGATTAATTAATATAACACACTATATCAAGTACATAATAGAAAGAAAACACCTTTTATTTCGAACAAGATTGATTATTGAGTTAGACATATGTAATAAATTACATAGTTGTCCCTTGGGCATACACCTAACTCTATCAAGATGAACTTCCGAACTTGTTTTAATGTACCCAGATCTTGACTCAATTCTACATTCATCCAAAATGCACTCCCCTTGAAACTAATGCCTCTAAGGCCTTATATTCTGTAATCATGGCCAACACTCCATTTTGCTACTTCCTACTCAAAGCATTGGAAATTTTGTTCCCTTTCCTAGCATATGCCCTATTTTAAAGTTGTACGGTGCCTAGAATTCTAACTATCTCCGTTGCCTCATATTCAGCTCCTTTCATGAGAATAAATACTTAAGGGACTTGTGTTCCTTATACAACTTGAACCGTTCTCCCAACAGACAATGTCTCCAAATCTTCAGCCCAAAGATCACAACCGCTACCTCTAAGTCATGGGTCAAATAGCGAACTTCATGTGATCTCAACCGTCGAGATGCATAAGCTATCACTCTTTCCTTTTACATCAACTCTCCTGTAACAACCCCGGTCAAAATTACCTGGAATTAAATTTAAAATCCGATTTAAATTAATTATAACTAATTTCTTTTAGATAAAATTGGGTAATTTATAATGATTTTATTTCCAAATTTGAAATGGATTTGGATAGAAATAAATAAGGAAATTTATAAAAGGATTTCCATGTAATGATCGATGAATTGAGAATTTATAGAAACATCAAATTATGTGGTTTAATTGTTATAAATAATAATATAAGGGTAATTTTGAGAAATTGAGTGAATAAAATATATAGAAATAATTTTTTAATTTAAACTGTGAATTTTCCAAGATTTATTCACTTATTTATCTTAAATGGAACATTTATTTTAAATATTCTCTATTTCAAATTAATACAACAAATGTTGTAAATTTAATTAACTGTTAATATTGAGAATTATTTAAAATGAGATAGTTTATAATTAATAATTTATTTTATTAAAATTAATGAGAATAACTTTTAATTTCAATAGCGATGTTTAATTTTTTTTAAATATCTTGATATTGATAGAAATGAGAATTTTTGGACATATTGGTGCTTGGTAAAATTGGGAGAATCAGTTTATACTTTTATAAAACATTGTTTAACCTTAGTATAAATTGGTGTTTTATAAGTGAAAAAACAAAATAAGATTAGTAACTCTTTTCCTAAAATTTGTAACACTTTACTTATTGAGTTCAAATCAAACCCTCTTAGCCCAAGGAAAAAGAAATAGAAATGAGAAGTAAACTAGGTACAATTTTCTCATTTTCATTCTTCGTTTTCTACTAGTAAACGAGAAACACCAAAATCTCCTAAGTCTCAAAGCCCTGGCTATTTCAATCCCCAAATCAAAGGGCTTGTGATTAATTCAAGTGTAGATTTATAAAAGGTAATCTCTTTCTCGTATATTTGAGAACTGATCGGTGGAAGAAGAGGAAAATTTAGAGAAATGAAAGGCTATTTATAAGCAAGTGAAAAGTGGATTACCTAACTGCCCTTGTCCCCTACCCTCCACAAATCGAATGCCATCTCACTCCCATGTCTCCCTCCCCTTAAATTTTGAAAATACCATGTTCCCCCTCCATGTACCTTTCTCCAACATCCATATAACACTAACTGTACTTGAATCGCCAAAATGTTTACTTATGATGTGACATTTTCTATTTTATTTTGTTTTTATATTCTTTTAAACTTATTTATACTTAAGTGTATTTATAAACTTATATACTAACATATGGTAACTTATTTATGTTTGTATGTGTATATTTATACAAAAGAGTTTTCAACATTCTGATAACTTTTAGCCGACGAAAAGTTAAAAATTCGAAAAACGAATTCCGATCACATTTCGATTTTTTTTCGAACCAAATATTTTTTTATACTAATTTTAAAAGCTATTTTATCTTCAATACTTATTATTTAAAGGAGTTTTTATTTTAATTATAAAATCTATTATTTGAATATTTAAAATTAATAAATATTCGGAAATTAATGTGGTGAAATTCCGGGTTATTAGAGATGTGGTTGCTATAGCTCGGATTCCTCTAGGCTAGTTTGTTTCAGCAATTTACCCTAGGTGTCAACAGTACTATAAATTGGGTTTACCCCTGCATAAGGAGTCTTTCTTCGGAATGTTCCTTGTCTTTAATTTCCGAATATTTCAAATCACTACCGACGTACTATTTGTCAAGATACCAAAGATTGATCGTTAACTTTGAAAATAAATTTGTACACGCAATAATAAGGAATGAATAGTAAGTGTGCGCAACATTTGAGTTAACATAATTTTGATAATATATCACATATGCTCTCCTTGGTAAACCCTGACATGTAGTTTACCAAAATTATGCATCACTGATATGATATCCCTATTAAGGTGTTGTACATGATGGAATATAGCTGATATAAACAATTGTATAATTCATTTCTTAGCCAAGAGAGAAATAAGGGCAAATGATAATCCATCCAAATGTCAAAACTAGCATGCAACCAGGAACACCAATGGCGGAAGTCCCTTACTAGCCGCGTATATATTCATGTACACCAGCAACTTCAAATTAGAGGAACAATACAGTGCACTAATAAATCCCAAATTAAGAAAGAAAAGAAATAATGAGCAGCGGAGAAGGATCGGGAAAGCCGCAATCAAAACCAATACTGGATGGAGGGGTGCTGCATCAAAGGCGTAGCCTGCCAATCTGCCCAATGAAATTAGCACTTGGAGGTTTCCTCATCATCTCCACTATCGGTTATTTTACTTTGGCTGGTAAAGCCAAGCCTGACTGTTCTAATACTGAGGTCGCTAGAGCTGTTGCTGCTACAGGCCCTCCTGATAAATAATCATATTTCACATCCTCTTAATTCCTTTTTTTTTTCTATTTACTCTGAATGATCACATATGTTTCAGGTGTCGTATATTTTTTTACTATTATTAGTACTCCGTTTTTTTTTGTTTTTTTGTTTAGGGATTTTCATGGTGACCTTGTTTGTAACATACATTTTTGAATGCTAAGGAATATATATACTTGTTCATTTGTATATATGTTATTTGGCTTGTGTGACTCTTGTAAAAAAGGCTCATGACATTGCCAACACTAGAGAAATCAAGTAATGAAGAGCTCTACCTTGAAAATAATACCACACCATGAAAACTACCACGTAAATTTTGCATCAATCCTAAAGGTACCACCTTTCCCAAAGCCAAATGCATGGTTTTGTGATAGATGAGTGTTTGTCAAAATTCTGACATTCTAACCTTGATACTTAAATTTCTTTAAATACTTTATAATGTGTTGTTGCATCATGGTACATGCTTTCTTAGGAATATATGAATTAATGACCTGTGCTAGGCAAAGTCCTGCAGATAGTTTTTTTTATAGTGTATTGCTATTGATACCCCGATTTCCTCTTCTGGTCACCTACACTGAAGGCCACCTCAAAATAACGTGAACTCCTCTTTCTCACACCGTGTATTTTTCTCTCCAAATCAAGCGGTACCCCGATCGGCCGCAAAGGACCGAAATACTGTTCGGCCACCTTCGGCCGTTTGTCATGAATAAGTTTCGATTGCCAACGGCCGTACGACATTAAACTACCGAAGAACTGCTGATACAAACGGTTGTTTATAACTGAGTGAAGGAATATGATATTGATGGTCCGAGGCACATACAAAAAATTCATTTCTATTAAAACTATAATGGTGGCCAGAAGAGGAAACCGAAGTGCCAATAGCAGCACACTTTTTATATTTGATGTTTCAAATATTTTGTGAGTCCCACTTGTCAAAAAGCAACCAATGCCTACACAAGCACAACAACAACCCCTTACGTAAACCACGTTTATGAAAAGTATGTGGTCCATATATAGTGTTTCTAGCGTGGTTATTATAACGAGTGTTGCGGCACACATGTGATGATGGTACATGCTTTACACGGAAATTGTTTTTCTATAATTAAATGTGTTTAACATATTTAAGAGAAATAGTATGCACAAAAGTTAAGTCATATTTTTACGTCGAAATCATGTGTAGTAAGTTTTTGTTCTTATTTCTTAGTTGCAATATCTAATTTGTTGTTATTTGAATTTTCGTTTCTAATAGTTTGTAAAAAAAGGTTTATTTGTTAGATTTTTTTAAAATGTTATTAAGATTTGATAATATTTGTAAAGAAAAAGTTTTGGATTTGTAAAACGAAGTTTATTTATTAGATCCTATATTCAAGCGATATTAAAATTTGATAATATTTTCAAATGCTTATTTGTTAGATTCTATATTTAAATGATATTAAAATTTTGTAATATCTATAGAGGAGAATTTTGAACTTGTAGAAGTTACATCCAATTTTTAAGTAATATTAAAATATATAGGCATTTTTGGTATTTCACGTTGACACAAAAAATGTGTGACACCAAACGTATTACAACTGTTAATAAAAATATACTGAATTATCTAGAATAATCTTTTATTATCTGATGTGCATATTTAACATATTCTCATTCTAACGAACACGCAAACCTAGAAGTGTATTTATTGAAATATTCAAATTTTAACTTAGTTTGAATTGTTCTAGTCTAGCGTAGAAATAATAGGTTGGAAATAACAGAAATTATTTTTTATTTTAGGTGGTTATAAAGAGAATAATACTTGAATTATATACGAGTTAAGTGTATTTTGAGAAGTTCATGGTCAAAACCAAAAGATTGCGCTTCCAAGCCAACTTTTAATAAAGATTGGAATGTGAGTTTAACCGTGAGAAATCAAAGTTTAAATTTTCAATGGTTTCAACCGTCCGAACTATGCATTTGTTTCAAGAAATTTACACATCTAAGTAAAAAACTACACACAAAAATATTGAAAGAAATATGCTAGGTTAGCAAGCTATAGAGAGTTTTAAATGTCTGCAACCGAAGTTGTGTAGTGCAATTGTACAATTTCGCGAACACAATTATTGTTGTGCACACAATAGTAGTGCACAATGCTAAAAACTTAATAACAACGAACTTAACGAAACTTCCAATGGTCTTGAAGGAGTTTACAATGCGAAGAAGAAAGTGGTGGAGTTTGTTGCTTAAATTTTGAAGTAATGATGATTTTTGCAATGTTTAAATTAAAAAAATATGATGCTAAGGGCACGACGCTGTTTGCTAGGAGCATCATTGTTGACGGTTAACTGTTGACCAGACAATGCTTGATCGGCGGTTGTTCGTCAATCGCGGTGTAAAACAAGAATGCCATTTTATCAAATTGGCACTTAGAGATGACACGCCTATCTCACCGGTAGCTAGCTTTTGTTAAAATCTACGTACTGCATTTTCTTATTGCATGGAGGTGAAACTAAATTGAAAAAAAGGGTAACACTGGAACTTGAACCCAAGCGATACGTGAGAGAGCATGCACTCTTTACCAGCAGTACTACAGGAGGTTTTGAATTGAAGTTGCCAACTACTTCTTATGACCGTTTGCGACGAAAGTAAATGTTTACAAAAATGGACACACTAGGAATCGAAACCAGTCGCATTGGGAGGTAAGCACACGCCCTACCACTACACTACATAAGCTTTTGAGTGTGTGCGCTAATATGTATGCATGTGTGTTTATATATATATAACCGTATAAAATGAATGGTTAAAGCGACCTTACAAGCCTCTTCTTCAAGTGTTGCAAAGTTCCAATGGATGCATAACTGAATTGCTGAAGGGTTGCTCTTATTTAATGGCATCTTATCACTCCTATATAAGCCTCTCACCATCCCAAAAGAAAACACATAATTCTATTCTTCAAATCATTTTCATATTGCTTTCAAATGCTCTAAACTTCATATTAATTCCAAAGAAAACATAGACTGTCGCTTTTTCACTCCATAATATTTGAGTATGATCTTAATTCACTTTCTAACCTCTGCACACTCATTCTGCATCATTTTTGAAGGTTATATAAGTTGTAGCAGTACCTACTCGGTATATTAAAGACATAATATAGTAAAGTTATTTCTTTATAAAAGAAAAGATTGAAGTCCTGTTACGGTGACCTCAAGTAGTCAGTGTTGAAGTCCCATTCAGTTGTTACGGTGGAGTTTGTAAACTTGTTCCTCTGGGTAAAGTGAAAGTGTTGATAGTGAAATTCCTAAGAGGTGCTTAGAGATTAGACGTAGGAGAGATGCTCCGAATCGGATTAAAATCAACTGTGTGATCTTGTTTACATTTTCACTGCATTTACATTTATATTGTTGCTGATGTGATTATTGCGCTTTAACATTATATTTTATTACTATTGACCATATTCGATCCCGTGCATAGCGACTAACAATATTACATCCAAAGTTCATACATCATAAGTTCAGTACATTCCAAAATCCATAAACACGACCAAACATAAAAGGTTTACTACATTACGAAGACCACAATTAATCTGCATGATCGTTTAAGCTTTCTTACGTTTCTCGCATTTTTCCGGTTCATTCAAAGCTTCTCCCAACACATCCACAGCTGCTCGTTCTACTTTTAATAACTTTGATACTCTTTTAAGCAGCAGAGCATTCAAATTTTACTTAAGTATTTCTACAGCGGCACCGACGACAGGAAAAGTACTATATTATAAACTAAGTATTACCAGCTTCTCAACAACATCAACTTTTCTACTGCTACTTTGTCTCATCTTCAGATGTTGAACTGTAGGATGCGATACTTTCAAGTACCATGCCATGTATTTAGCAGTACGATCCCAAGGTTCGACCACCAATGGTAATCTTGATTTCGAAGATAGTACATGATCCTGCCAGTTTTACGACATACCAAAAAAAATTATCATACGCAACCTTATATTGGTTAGCATTCAATCCTCTACGACATTTTTTGGGCTCCATTACGTTACTTAGGATTCGTTGACAAATACCACATTGTCGTAGTACTCTTTGTGGATGGTACGGTTCAACAACATGAAAACATAATATAACACCATTGTAAATGCAACATCGGGTAATAGGTAATGAGATCTCACATCTCGATAAGGGTCCCAACAAACCTACAACGTTAAAAATAAACTCAAAAATATTATTAAGTAAAATATATTCTTAAGATATTTAATATTTATGTCTTGTGTAGTTAAATCGTGGAGTTGTTCTCATAAATGGATTATGGCTGAGGTTGCATTACCAAATTATTTCACCGGTTGCCATCTTCACATCTTAGGTGTTGTGTTATTATAATTTTTGCTAGGAACCACATTTGGAAGCATAGGGAAATGGTCATATATCCATGCCTATGTTAATATGTGTGAATACGGTAAATATAATATTTAAGGTTCAATATAAAATAATGAAATATACTCATAGTCAATAGTGTCAACTAACCAGCCATCTGCCTAACGTCCCCTCTAGAAGCCAAACCTAATTGACGATATAAGTAAGCTAATTCATTTCACATGCCTATTCACCTAAATGGTTAATGTTTTCTAAACATCTCAAATAATTAACCGCACCTTTGTCCTATACTTATCACAAAATGTAGAGCAACCCAAAAAATAAAGAAGAAAAGCGAGAGAAATATTCTCATAATCATATTCGTATATATCTTATTTATCTGCTCTTTCACTGAATTTATTCGATAAGAAGTGAAGTTTCACTGAAAATGAGTCATTTATTTGTTCCCTTACTTCGCTTTCATCAACTTCAAGATATTATACCAATAGGTCAATTGCATTTTGATGATCCTTCTCCTTGTACAAACACGTACCAACTACAGTAACTTTTAAGATTTGGGTAACATCCTCTAGCGTGATCGTCATTTCTCGAAATGGCATGTGAAAAGAATTGGTTTTTGGATGTCATGTTTCAACGAAAGCTGATATTGTTACATGATCAACAAGCTTATATGTATATTGCACTAAATTATACAAATACGAATTTTTAATCTTTTCCACAACATCACTTGGCATGTCCTCTAAACTCCATTTATGTGGCTTTCTCCAATGTGAAATGAATTTCAATGGCTCTCTCTCCTATAAAATAACAAATCACAATTTAACATAGTAAATTATAAAAAGTAAGTATGTTTTACCAAAATACACGAACCTCATGCTTATTCCAAATTCTATATGCAATGCGTGTGTTAAAAGTTTTAAGGAGGGATTCATTAATGCTTAGTGAAGAATGGGGAACTTCACTAGCTTTCGAACTAGTAGGACCAGTAATTGCCTATTTAGTAGATGGTTCTTGTTCTTGGTCATCCGACTCATCTTCCTTGGTAGAACCATCCCTACTTGACTAATTCTCAACCGATCCTTTAATTGAATCACCACCATCTGAACCATCACCACTAGTTTTATCGCTTGATTCGTCTCTATTACTACTTTCAAGTCCTTTTTCCGATTCTTTGACTATGGTCATTTCCATGCTTTTTCAACTTCCTCAGCTTGTTTACGGCATAACGACGCAGTCGTTGGTTGTTTATCTTTTCCTATACAATATATATGAAAAAATAAAATAAAAATCAATAAAAACAGCAGAAATACACAAATAAATGAAGAAACCATTTCCCTATATTAGAAAAACAGCAGAAACTCAAAAAAAGTTTCCTGCGGTGATTGACAACTGCAGGAAATTCAACCCTACGGCAATTAACCACCGCCATAATTTTTTATTTTCAACACCCATTTGCCATCGTCATTTAACCATAGAAATAACTCAAAACTAACCCAAATCAATCATGGATACTAAATAGGGTTTTAGAGCTTACTATCTGATTGTGTTGATTGACGTTGTCGAGAGGAGCTACGAGTAGATTTATGCAACTGCACTTCCTGAGAGCTACCACCTTTCTTCATTTTCAATGTTGTGGTTGAATCGGCAGTTAAGTTGAGAACATTGATTTTTTAACGACGGTGAAGATTAGGGTTTAGAGGGGTGGTAGCCCTTGTTTTGAGTGATATGGTATTTGGAAGTGTGTAGGAGTATTTGGTATGGTATTTGTTAGTTATGATATTAGGAAGAATAAATAGAGGTGCCCTTAGCACCACACGATTTTTATCATAAAGTTATTTTATCTCTATGTGTTGTTAATTTATTCGATATTGGTTAGAGATAAACTTAATAAGGTTAAAAATTCACAACACCTTTAAACTTTGAGCCAAGATGCTTAAGTAATCTTCCAAGGCTAGAAAATGGGAGGTTGTACTAACCATCGAGAATCTTTTAGCCTACTGCCCAAATCTACCCCATCCTTGTTCACAAAAATTATGTTTTCCCAAGGTCCAAATTTAAAAATGTCATATTCCCAGTATTAACATTTTAATTCTATCAAGTATAAGGAATAACAAATTCTACCTATATTCATTAGTAGCATCAATCTGATAAATGTCGATCCAAATATTTGGATCTGTTGCAGATCTACTCCATGATCAACTTACTCAATTTGAGCTTCCGCTTCATCCAGAGCTGCCTTCGTCTGAGCATGCTGGTGAATTTCTTCATTCGCTTTGTGCCTTAGAACAAGACCCGTTATGGTTCTCTTTTGAACCATAAGCTCTTTATCAGTTAAGATATACATACATTATTACTTAAAAACATTTTAGAGCACAAATAGCCATTATGGCTAGAACAAGAAAAAAGGCAGATATAAGCATTACTACCAACAAAGTAAATCTAATATAAAATGTTTAGTGTTGCTATTAACACCAAAAAAACACAGAATATTACCCATTTAATTTTTTAATTAATTAGCTCATTAATTGTCTTAAAATTACCCAAGCATTTGTTAACTTTCATTGTCGTTTACTAATTATCAAATATTAAACCCTAAAACCTCTCAACTTCATTATCATTAAAAAAATACAAAATTTACTTGCACACTATGGATGATCCGCCAAAAGATGAAAATGAAAGGATAGTATGTGAGGTAAAATTCAATTTACAATTTTTTTATTTAACTCTGAGAATTCGAAAATAATTTGCGCGGCAGGAAGGGAGATTGTAGGTCGAATTCGGTCGGTGTAATGCCATCAACTATTGTATATTATGGTTGACATACAGTTGCCGACTGAAACTTTTTTTCATTTGCATTAGTTTTTGCATTTTTTAATTTTATGCAGGAATATAATAATAATTTGACTACAAAATCAACCATTGGTAATAATTTGTTGCATGACATAACTGTTGAAGATATTATGGTGGAGAAAATGATTTGAACATAGGAGAGAATGATATTCAATACAGTAATTGTGTGAACGAATGAATAAATAAGAAAGGGAAAGATGTACAGTTAAATGAAGATGAGAATATTGAAGTAGACCTCACTCATCAGTTTTTGACTGACGAAGTGAGTTTTATTTTTGAAATAAATGTTGTTGATATTCAATAATTGATTGAAATATGTTTAATTACAGATATTTTCTTCTCGTTTTTATTCATTGGTGTCAAACAGAGGCAAAAAAAAAGTAAAAACGGTTGTGGTTATAACAAAACCGGACAAAGTTGAATCTGGAAGGAAGCCTAGAGTTTGGATAGCCTGTAAAAGAAGTGGAAAGCATAACCTTATGAATCAACGGTTGACACTGCGAAAAGACGTGTTCAAAGTACTACAAGGAAATGCGAATGTCTAATTTTTAATCAAAGGCTTGTATAAAGGCAAAGATAAGTGGGGTGTAGATGTTTCTTGCGGTCGACATAATCATTCATTATCTAATTGTTTGGGTTATCATCCATTTGCTGCTAGAATGACCGTGGAGGAGAAAAGGATGTTAAAAAATATGACAATGGTTGGTGTTCCACCAAGAGATGCACTTATTGGAATTAAGAAAGAGTTTTCAGAAAACAAATCAACATTAAAAACTGTATATAATGCGAAGAACCAAATGAAAATTACTGAAATTGAGTGTAGATATGCTACGTGATTTCTTATGAATTACTAGAAGATAAACATTATGTGTGTTGGAATATTAAAGATGAAACAACGGATAAG
The DNA here is from genome assembly GCA_030737815.1 of Allium fistulosum. Taxonomy (NCBI): domain Eukaryota; kingdom Viridiplantae; phylum Streptophyta; class Magnoliopsida; order Asparagales; family Amaryllidaceae; genus Allium; species Allium fistulosum. Next base: position 944,381,781 of record CM060908.1, read on the forward strand.
GTTTTGAATATTATGTGGATGCATCTAGAGTCTAGTGCATTATGCAAGTGTTTTCCTTCTATCTTACTCCTCAATTGTACTTATAAACCAACAGACTTGAGATGTCATGGTTTGAAATGGTAGGAATGACATCGATGGGTAAAACCTTTTTGATTGCATACTATTTTTGTCCCATGAAAGAGCAGAGAATTATGAGTGGGCTTTAAAGAATTTAAAACATTTGTATAATCCTGAATGATATCCAAATGTAGTTGTGACAGATAAAGAGGGTGCATTACTCATTGCTTTGAAACGAGTATTTCCCACTATTAGTTGGATAATGTGCGAATATCACATATCAAGAAATGTGGTTCAAAATTATGCAAATTTGTTTAAAAATAAGGAGGTTGTGAAAATGTTTGAATGGGACTGGATGTATGTTATATGAACTCAATTTGAAGTGAAGTTTCAAGAGTCTTGGGCATAATTTACTAAAAGTTTGAAAGATTACCCAATAGCAATCAATTACAGCACCACTACTTGGTTACCCATAAAGGAATACTATATTCATGCTCGGACCAACCCACTAAAACATCGAAATAATCTAACGTCCAATAAAGTAGAGACGACACGTTCTAGCTTGAAAAGATATCTTCGGACTTTCAACTCAGCATTCAGTGGCATATGGCTTCGAAAGGATAACTTGTTATTATTTCAACATACAGAAATCAAAGCATCATTTTATTAGTTCCTGAGATGATGGTTTTGATGACAACAACCTTAGGACTTGTTATAAAATATAAATACTAATATTCTTGTCTAGATATATATGTATATGCAGGATATATATATATATATATATATGCAGGTACTAAGAATGAAGACTGTACAGTATAGAGATTCAAGACCGATGAATTCAAGATTGTAGAAATCAAGACTGAAGACTCATGAGTATCAAGATTATCAGGATTATTAAGAGTTCAAGAGTTTAAGATATCAAGATAAGTAATAGAGTCTAAATTTATGTTAAAACTTCATAATAGCACTAAAATCTTTATTCGGATTTTAATTGTGGAATGGAATCCACCTTCTCTATTTAATAGTGGAATGGAATTCAAAAACTATTTTTAATCATATTAATTTCAAAATCATCTCTTGTTTTTTAAACTATCTCTTGATTTTAATATTTTAGCTTTAATATATTTTACAGAAATCTATACTTAGTTTTTAATATTACTTTTATATTATAGATTATATATTTTAAGATTATTTTCTAAAACTCTTTTATAAGTTTAAACTATATTCAAAATGGTTTACAAAGTTTAGAAATTGTTTTGACTAGTTTTAGAATAGAAATCATTTTAAAGCAAAATCAATTTTCAAAAAATACATAGGCATGTCGACATCCCCCATCCCCCCATGTCGACATGGTAGCCGTAGAATTTAAAATTCAAATTTTCAAATGAAGTGTCCATTCGTCATAACCTTTCATGAATGGACATGACTGTGTTTCTTCTATAAATATCAGTTGTTTTCAATGAATTTTAAGTTATTTTTTCTTCATTTCTTCACTCCTTCTTCTCCACTCAAAAATTCTATTGTATTTCAAATGCATTAACAAAATTCTGCCAAAATTCTAAGCAAATCAAACTCGATCATCTCTAGTTTGATTCTCTGCCACTCTCTCTCAAAGATCTCAGTACTATTCAGAGTTATAGGATCATTTGTAATCAAAGAAGTTTATCGAGTCTCTCTATCTATCAAAGTGATATTGGAAACAGTGTGATTATGGCCCGTAAATCAATTGGGTGTGATTGTAGCCCGTAAATCAATTAGGTGATCTTGTAGCCTGGTTAAATCAAGAGAGTTTGCCCTGGACTCGGAGACAGGAAGGTGTATCTCGTGGCCTTGAAATCGAGGTTGTAATATCGACATTATATTTGAAAAGAAATTTGCACAAGAAATTGTGTGGGACTGGATGTAGGGTAACTTCGAACCAGTATAAAATTTTAGTGTGTTCTTTCCTTTACTGTTTTTATTTACTATTTGCATTTGTGTCTGATTCTGTGATTGTTTCTGTGTTTGTGAATTGCATCTGTTTGGGTTTAATTTGAAAAGATTTCAAAAGGATTCATAAAATTAATTAAACACTATTCACCCCCTTCTAGTATTAATCCAGCCTTAAGATCCGTAATCCGCATTTCTTACATTTGGTATCAGAGCATTGGTTTTCAAAGTTATCATAATCTAAATTTTGAAAAGGTTTAAAATGGCAATTTTTGGAGATTCTATTAACACTAGTTCAAAACTGTCCAAATCATCATTGTCTCATAAGTCTACATATTGTTATTATAGAAAATCAAGTTATCTACCGAATTGGTGTGTTGTGCAGGAACGTATGTGTTATATGGCTTTTGAAGAATCAACACTCAATGGAAAAATGGTGCAAATCAAGAAAAACAAATGGATACTTGATAGTGGATGTTCAAGACACATGACTGGAAATCCCGAGATACTGAATGGCATAATTTATGAAGATGGAGGACTGATCAACTTTGGAGACAACTCAAAAGGATATGCGATTGGCATCGGCAATGTCGGTAACTCTAAAACTCCTACTATTTCTGATGTTTTATTAGTTAGGAATCTAAAACACAATTTACTTTGCCTAAGTCAACTATGTGATAAGGGCTACAACAAATTTGAAAAGGATAAGTGTCACATCGAAGATAATAAATCAAATATTATCTTTGAAGGAATTAGGAAGAAAAATATTATATTCTCAGTATGAAAATCTCAAATGATAACCTATGTCTTTTGGCTAATACAAGTGACCCTTGGATTTGGCATAAAAGATTTGGGCATTTGAATTTCAAACTCTTAACTAGACTTTCAAAACTTGATTTAGTAAGAGGTCTCCCTAAAATGGAGTTTAAAGTAGATAGTATATGTGATGCTTGTTAATTAGGAAAACTTATAAAGAGTTCATTTAAATTGAAAGATATGATTTGAACTTCAAAACCTCTTGAGTTACTTCATTTAGATCTGTTTGATCCATCTCAAATTCAGTCAATAAATCACAGTAAATATGTTTTTGTAATTCTAGATGATTATTCTAGATTTACATGGACAATTTTTCTTAAACATAAAAGTGATGCTTTTGATTTATTTAAAACTTTTGCAAAAAGAATTCAAAATAAACTTTCTTTAAAAAGAAAAACTATTCGTAGTGATCACGGTGGAGAATTTGAAAATGAAAATTTTGAGAATTTCTATAATCAAATAGGAATAACTCATAATTTTTCCTTTCTAAGAACTCCATAACAAAACAGAGTGGTAGAGCGTAAAAATAGGACGATTCAAGAGTGTGCAAGAACTATGCTTTTAGATAGTAAATTACCAAGAATTTTTTGGGCTGAAGCAATTGCTACAGCTTGTTACATTTTGAATAGGATTTTAATTAGATCTCTAACCAATAAAACACCATATGAACTTCTTTTCAATAAGAAACCAAAGGTATCTTATTTTAAAGTTTTTGGAAGTAAATGCTTTATTCTAAATACAAAGGACAATTTGGATAAATTTGATCCTAAATCCAACAAAGGAATCTTTATCGGATATTCTAATAGAAGTAAAGCATACATAGTTTTCAATTTAAAAACTAACACCATTGAAGAAACAATGCATGTATCTTTTGATGAAAATTTCAAAGATTTTGTTCAAATAAATGATGAAGATGATTTTATTACTTTAAATAATGAATCAAATAAAACAAATAGTGAAACTGTTCATCCAAATAAAAGGATCGGGCTTTTAAAAGATCATCCTATAGAAAATATACTAGGAAATATTGAATCTGTTGTTAGAAATAGAAACCAACTAAACAAGATGAGTAATCTAGCTTTTATATCAACTGTAGAACCCAAAAATCCAAAGGAAGCATCATCTGATGATTCACGGATTCTTGCCATGCCAGAAGAACTGAATCAAGTCATCAGAAATGATGTATGGAAACTTGTTCCTAGACCTGAGGACAAAACTATAATAGAAACTAAATGGGTTTATAAAAATAAAATGAATGAACAAGGTGAGGTTGTTAGAAATAAAGCTCGGTTAGTTGCGCAAGGTTATTGTCAAGAAAAAGGAATAGACTATGATGAAACCTTTGCACCCGTGGCAAGATTAGAAGTCATTAGAATTCTACTTGCTTTCGCAAATCACAACAATTTCAAATTATTTCAAGTGGATGTCAAAAGTGCCTTTTTAAATGGTTTTGTTAAAGAGGATGTTTATGTTGAACAACCTCCACTTTTTGAAGGAGAAAAGTTTTCAAATCATGTTTACAAATTAAAGAAAGCTCTATATGGTCTGAAACAAGCTCCTAAAGCCTGGTATGATAGACTAAGATCTTACCTATTACAATTAAATTTTGAAATTGGTAAAGTAGATAATACTCTTTTTATTAAAAGAAACAAAAATGATATTCAATTAGTATAGATTTATGTAGATGATATAATTTTTGGATCAACAAACAATGAAATGAATAAAGAGTTTTCTAAAATAATGAAAGAAGAGTTTGAGATGTGTTATATGGGTGAACTTACTTTCTTTTTATGATTGCAAATAAAACAATTAGATAGTGGTATTTTCATTAGTCAAGAAAAGTATGCTAGGGATCTAATTATTAAGTTTGGTATGACCACTACGAGTGGAAAACCCACTCCTATAGCAACCAATGAAGCCTTAAATAAAGAGGACATGTCAAAAGATGTCGATCAAAAACTGTATAGAGGAATGATTGGATCTTTACTCTATATAACTACGAGTAGGCTTGATATCATGCATATTGTCTGTCTCTGGGCAAGATACCAATCTCAACCCAAAAAAACCCATTTAAAAGTTGTTAAACATATCCTAAGATATGTTAAACACACTTTAGACTATGGCCTATTTTACTATAAAAATGATTCATTTGATTTAATCTCATATTGTGATGCTGACTATGCTAGTTGTAAATCAGACCGAAAAAGTACAAGTGGAACTTGTCACTTTTTAGGACATTCTCTGGTTTCCTGCTTTAGTAAAAATAAAAATACCGTCTCACTATCAACAACTGAAATAGAATATATCTCTGCTGCTTTGGTTTGTTCTCAAGTTATCTATATGCAACAGACCCTAAAGGATTTTGGATTAAATATTTCAAAATCATCAATTTATTGTGACAATACAAGTGCAATAAATTTATCCAAAAATCCTACTCATCATGCCAGAACCAAACATATTGATATCAAACATCATTTTTTCAAAGATAATATAAGTAAAGAGATTATTTCTCTTGAATTTATCAACACTGAGAATCAAATAGCTGATATTCTGACCAAACCTTGAATCAATCAACCTTTACTAAATTAAGAAGAGAACTAGGTATTAGTTTTATAACTGAGAAAAGAATATAGATATAGTAACATATAAATTTAAACAAATAGAGAAAAACAAAATTGTCAAAATTTTCAAAGGGACGTCGACATACCCTTACCCCCATATCGACGTACAATGGTAAAATTTGATCCCTCTAAAATCAGTTTGGTGGTTATATAGTCACAATATTTCGAATTTATCTGTCTTCTCACTTCATTTTCTCTGTAATAAACTTTTGAAAATACAAAGTAATAGCCTCCTCTTCTAAATCAAACCAAAATGCAACGTTTTCCTTCCCTTCTTCTAATTCTGGTCCATTTCACCGTATTACATTGACTCAAGTAATGAAGATCGAGGAAACTCTGAAGGATTCTCTACAAATGCTGACTGAATTACTAGTCATGCAAATAAAGATGGCAAAGGAACAAGAGAAATAAGGCAAGATTCTTAGAAATTTGCAAAAATTTCTATTGGATAATCATGCAAACCCTATTGTGATTGAAGATGATTCCTCTGACATACGTATTCATATTTCATTAGAGGACAACGAAGAAGAAGTGGAAGAGGAAGAAGCGCAAATGGACGAAGGCGATAAAGTTATTTGCGTTGGAGAAGTCTGTTTTGACAAAATGGTAATTTGGTCGAACAACATGGAAACTTTTATCTCCATTACCCTAATTGTTCGATTCACAAGTCACCAATTGTCAAGGACTCTCGTTAGATTGTTATTATGTCAATGTTTATATATTTTGTGAACTTGTATATATTTGTGTCTATGTTTTATATATATGTGTAATGTAACATCATATATAATAAAATAAAATTTATGTTTCGCTTATTATACTTCGTTATTAGCATTTAGTTCCATAGTATTAGTTTAAGGGGGAGTTATATAGTTTAAGATTAGTTTTTGTTGATGACAAAGAGGGATAATTATAAAATAGGTTAGACAGACTTAGATTAAGGGGAAGTTAGTAGATTAAGGGGGAGTTGTTGGAATAAGAGGGAGTCGGAGTACAATCAGAAGTTTGGTGGAGTAGATTTTATAAACAATGGTTGTCATCATCAAAAAAGGGGAGATTGTTAGTTCCTGAGATGATAGTTTTGATGATAACAACATTATAACTTGTTATAAAATGTAAATACTAATATTCTTATCTAGATATATATATGTATATGCAGGATATATTTATGCAGGTACTAAGAATGAAGACTGTACAGTATAGAGATTCAAGACTGACAAATTCAAGATTGTAGAAATCAAGATTGAAGATTCATGAGTATCAAGATTATCAAGAGTTAAAGAGTTCAAGATATCAAGATAAGTAATAGAGTCTAGATTTATGTTAAAACTTCATAATAGCACTAAAATCTTTATTCGCATTTTAATTGTGGAATGGAATCCACCTTCTCTATTTAATAGTGAGATGGAACCCACGACCTATTTAGTGGGATGGAACCCACAACCTTCTCCAGTGGAATGAAATCCACGAAATTTTCAAAATGATTTATTTTTTCAAAACTATCTTTTTAAAGTCATCTCTATCAATTTAAATATTTTAGCCTTAACTCAAAAACTATTTTTAATCATATTAATTTCAAAATCATCTCTTGTTTTTTAAACTATCTCTTGATTTTAATATTTTAGCTTTAATATATTTTACAGAAATCTATACTTAGTTTTTAATATTACTTTTATATTATAGATTATATATTTTAGGATTATTTTCTAAAACTCTTTTATAAGTTTAAACTATATTCAAAATGGTTTACAAAGTTTAGAAATTATTTTGACAAGTCTTAGAATAGAAATCATTTTAAAACAAAATCAATTTTCAAAAAATACATAGGCATGTCGACATCCCCAATCCCTCCATGTCGACATGGTAGCCATAGAATTTAAAATTCAAATTTTTAAATGAAGTGTCTATTCGTCATAACCTTTCACGAATGGAAATGACTATTGTTCTTCTATAAATACCAGTTGTTTTTGATGAATTTTAAGTTAGTTTTTCTTCATTTCTTCACTCCTTCTTCTCCACTCAAATATTCTCTTGTATTTCAAATGCTTTAACAAAATTCTGCTAAAATTCTAAGCGAATTAAACTCGACCATCTCTAGTTTGATTCTCTGCCACTCTCTTTCAAAGATCTCAGTGATATTCAAAGTTATAGGATCATTGTAATCAAATAAGTGTATCGAGTCTCTATATCTATCAAAGTGATATTGGAAATGGTATGATTGTGGCTCGTAAGTCAATTGGGTGTGATTGTAGCCCGTAAATCAATTAGGTGATCTTGTAGCCTGGTTAAATCAAGAGAGTTTGCCCTGGACATGGAGACGGGATGGTGTATCTCGTGGCCATGAAATCGAATTGTAATATCGACATTACATTTGAAAAGAAATCTGCATAAAAAATTGTGTGGGACTGGATGTAGGGTAACTCTGAACTACTATAAAATTTCGGTGTGTTCTTTCCTTTACTGCTTTTATTTACTATTTGCATCTGTGTCTGATTCTGTGATTGTTTCTGTGTTTGTGAATTGCATCTGTTTTGGTTTAATTTGAAAAGATTCCAAAAAGATTCATAAAATTAATTAAAAACTATTTACCCTCCTCGAGTGTTATCCAGCCTTAAGATTCGTAATCTGTATTTCCTACACATTTGAGAAAAGTTTAGGTTCCGTTCGACATGTAAATACCATTGTTTAGAGAATTCTGATTTAGAGTGTCCATGTTTGCGTTAGATTTGTCATTGGAAGAAATAGAGAAAATGCGAAATAGTCAAATCATTCACATTTCATGTGATCATGTGCTTGGAACCGTGTACGGTTTAATTGGTGCTCACGAACTCCTGAATAATCACAACAGTGCTTTACCAATACCAAGTCAAGATATTGATGGGCATTGGCGAAAACTTAACTGCTATCCTCAAGTTGAAGAATCACGAGATTTATTTCATTATTCAGAATTTATACAGTTCAAAAAAATGTTTGATAATGGTACGGAGAATGAACGAAGAATAATGATATTGAAACTAAAAGATATTTCTTTGCCATCTACAATAGCTGTTTTGGAACGGAAGCCTATAATACGTAAAGGTTGACCATGAGGAAGCAAAAAAAGAAAGGCTATGTATGATACTAAGCATAATCGTTTGGGTTTCGAGTATACAAAACATGGATAGACAACTTCTATCACAATCTAGCGTTGCAAAAATATTTCACTTAAGCGAAAAGAGTTGACATCGACTTGTCATGTTGTTGAACGATCTCATTCTCTATTTACCTCTATGTTTTTAGAATATCTTGTTAAATTTTGGTGACACTATATGGAGAATTGTAGAGGTCGGAAGTAGCTTCGTAACGGAGAAAACGGTTTGCAAATCGGAGTTCGGAGGTGAAAGTTATAAGGAAAAAGGTGAAGTGGGCTGAATTGGCAGGGTTAAACGTCTGAGGAAAATGGTCACTGGCGCTTCAGCAAATCTGCACCAGACCTGTTCCAGAGAATAAGGTCAGACATCTGACCAAAACGGTCAGACGTCTGAGTTAGTGCAGAATTGATTCCAGAGCCTTTAGTCAGACGTCTGACCAAATGGTCAGACGTCTGAGCTGAAGCGAAACTTTTCAGTAACTAAAGTCAGATGTCTGACCACTTTGGTCAGACGTCTGGGACGACTTCATCTGTTTTTTACGTATAGGCTTGGCGTGAAGATTTGTGATATTTACAGGGGCAATTTTGGAACATTGCCTAGGGTTTCTATTTTCCTATATAAACTAGCTTCAGGTCCCAAATCTGGAAGTGCGTGCAAGCGACTGCAAGAGATTAGCCTCCACAAATTAGGATTTATCAAAACCTAATTTTCTTCAATTCTCTTCTCCATAAATCAATTTCTAATTAGAATTTTGATCATTGTAATCAATCTCTTGTACTCTTCTCATCAAAATTAATAAAAGTTCTCTCTTAACGTGGATGTACACTAACACAACGTTAGTGGAACCACTATAAATCGCTGTGTGATTTATTTTTCATTATTGCTTCGATTTCTGAATTGCTTGTTTGGGATTGTGATTGATTTTAGATTGGTCAATATTGGAATTGAGTTGTTGATTGGTTGTTTTTACACTTCTTGCCACGATCCCATCTTCCGCTATGCTTGTGGGGTTTCGATTTGAGTGGTCTCCAGTTGGAATCCCGCCCCAACATTTGGTATCAGAGCATTGGTGTTGGTAAGTTGTTGTAGAAATGCCTGAATCAAGTAGTAACTCAAGTAGTTCCTCAATGTGTAATCCAAGTGGTGTAGCTCCTTATGTATGTGGTTCATATGCAGCTTCAGGATCACAGTTGGTAATAGACAAGTGGAATGGTGATAATAATTTTCAAAAATGGCAATGGAAGATGAAAGCGGTTCTAAGGAGGAATCAGGTCCATCGGGTAGTGTTTGACACACATTTGTCGCCAATGGACATCTCGGATATTGAGAGAGAGGAGATGGAAGAGTGGGCATTCACTACACTTTAACTTGCTATGGGAGAGAATGTTATCTCTGAAATTAGTGGTGAAACAACCGCTAAGGGTATTTGAGACAAGTTGGAGGAGTTGTATATGAAGAAGCCATTGACAAAACGTTTGATCTTATTGCCAACGTTCTTCACCTATAAGATGAAGAAAGGTACTTCGCTAAAGGCGCACTTGAATAGTTTTGATGATTTGCTATTGAAGATGAAGGCGGTAGATTTGAAGATTGAGGAAGAGCAAAAGACGATGATATTGTTATGTTCGTTGACAGATCGCTATACAGATTTCTCAAATAGTTTGATCTATAGTCGGGATACATTGACTCTTGATGATGTCAAGATGGATCTTCTTAGCGAGAAATTGCGGGCTCAAATGAAGGAGTTAGGTGATGGAGGTAGTGGTACTAGTAATGGTCTTGGTTTGTTTATGGAGAAGGAGAGGTATGTGAAGAAGGAGAACCGGGGGCGTTCTAAATAAAGGAACCCCGGTTGGAGAGGAAAGTCGAAGGAAAGAAAAGGCAAGTGCTATATTTGTAAGAAGCCCGATCATTGGAAGAATGAGTGTCCGAACAAGGAGAAGGCAAAGAAGGAAGTAGCATCTTCAATTGTAGCGGTGGAGAGTAGAGTTGGTGAGGGAGATGTAGATGTTTTGTCGGCGGTAGCATCAGATGTTTCGGGTAGCGAATGGGTGCTCGATTCGAGGGCGTCTTATCATATGACGCCAAATAGGAATTTTTTTTCTTCTTACATCGAAAAAGAAGGAAATTCAATTGTTATGGGAAATGGTGCTATTTGTAAGTCGAAAGGCATTGGTTCTGTGCAAATTAGGATGTTTGACGGAGTGGTTCGTACTCTCACTAATGTACGCTATGTTCCAGGCTTAGGAAGTCTCTTATCTCTTTGGGGCAGCTAGATTCTTTAGGTTGTAAAATCACTATTGAGAGTGATAGCTTGCGGGTTTCGAAGGGGGCGCTTGTGGTGATGAAGGGTGCTAGGACTCATGGTATTTATTTGCTTCAAGGAGTGACTGTAGAAGGTGAAACTTGTATAGGAGTTGATGGTTCTCGTGGCTTGGATGCGACTAGGTTGTGGCATTTGAGGTTAGGTCATGTCTCAGAGAGGAGTTTGGATGTTCTTCGGAAGAGGGAGATGATCGATGGAGAAAGTTTCAACAAGTTAGAGTTTTGCGAAGAATGTGTCATGGGGAAGCAAACTAAAGTTTCATTCGGTGAGGGAAAGCATGATTCGAGAAGGGTTCTTGAGTATGTTCATACGGATGTTTGGGGACCGACACCTGTAGCTTCTTTAGGTAGAGCTCGCTATTATATTTCTTTTATAAATTACTTTTCTCGGAAAGTTTGGGTGTATGTAATGAAGGTCATGTCGGAGGCGTTTGCAAAGTTTAAAGCGTGGAAGGCTCTTGTTGAGAATAAGAGTGGCAAGTCTTTAAAGGTTCTAAGGTCCGATAATGGCGGAGAGTATGTTTCCGGATATTTTTTGGAATTTTTCAAGCATCATGGTATTCGGAGGCATTTTACTACACCTGAGGATCCACAGTCGAATGGTGTTGCGGAGAGGATGAATCGTACTCTACTTGAGAAAGCTCGATGCTTGAGATTGACATCGGGTTTGACTAAGGGATTTTGGGCTAAAGCTTTGTCAACCGCAGTGCATATTATTAATCGAATTCCGTGCTCAGCTATTGATAACAAAATTCCGGAGGAAGGGTGGAAGGGAAAGAGCATTGACTTGAGTTATCTTCGTGTGTTTGGTAGTCCTGTTTATGTGCATGATCCGGGAAATGATAAGCTTGAACCTAGAGCTTTCAAGGGGATTTTGCTTGGCTACACGGATAGAGTAAAAGGCTATTGGATTTGAAATTAGAAAACGAAGAAGGTAGTGAATTCTCGTCATGTACCTTTTGATGAGTCGATGATGTTCAGGGAGAATGTGAGCTCATCGGATGTTCCGGATTTGGTTCAGGATGAATCAAAGGAGAAGGAAATTATTTCCACATTTTATCCAAGTAGTAGAGAGAGTAGAGTAGTTGGAGATGCTTGTGAGAAAGTAGCGGTTGATGTTACATCACATAGTCCACGGGATGCCTCTAGTAGTGTTAGTGATGTACATGATTCTAGAGAAGATTCGGTTTAAGGTGGAGCTAAAGGAAGTTAGGGTGATGGTATTGCTACTCGGGTTGGTCGTCGTACTATAAGACCACCCGAAAGATATGGTGATTGGAACTATCTTAGCTTTTATGATAATTTTGACTATGCTCTTCATGTAGTCCAAGATGAGCCGATGGACCTTGATGACGTCATGGAATCGAGTGATAGCTCGAAATGGATTTGTGTCATGGAGGAAGAGATTCAATCATTGTTGAAGAATCAAACTTGGGATTTGGTTCCACTTCCTAAAGGAAACTGTGCTATTGGGCGCAAATGTATACAAGGTGAAGGACGATTGGAGATACAAAGCTAAGCTAGTGGTTAAGGAGTTTGCACAAAGGAAGGGAAAAGAGTATGATGAGATATTCGCACCGGTTGTGCGCCATACATTTATCCGGATATTACTTGCTATAGTTGATATTCATGACTTTGAGTTGGAGCAACTTGATGTGAAAACTACCTTCTTGCATGGGGACTTGGATGAATACATCTACATGGAGCAACCGAAAGGTTTTGTTGTGGATGGTAAGTCAAATTTGGTTTGCAAGTTGAAGAAATCACGATATGGTTTAAAGCAATCGCCTAGACAATGGTACAAGAGGTTTGATCATTTTATGCTTGAAAATGGTTTTGATAGAAGCATCAAAGATGCTTGTGTTTATTTCAAGAAGTTGAGAAATGATTGTCGGGTGTATTTACTCTTGTATGTGGACGACATGCTCATTGCTTCTAAGGGTAAGAATAAAATCAACAAGCTAAAACTGAGTTTGAAATCGGAGTTCGAAATGAAGGATCTTGGTGAAGCAAGAAAGATATTAGGCATGGAAATTGTAAGGGATCGAAAGCATTTTGAGTTAAAACTAACTCAAAAGGAGTACATTGAGAAAGTGCTTTGCCGGTTTAGCATGGAGAATGTAAAGGCATCAAATACACCTTTACCTTTGCATATGAAGCTTTCGAGTAATGGATCACCTATCTTAGAGGAAGACAAGGCTTATATGGCAAAGGTGCCATATGCTAGTGCGGTTGGAATTATAATGTATGCTATGGTGTGTACAAGACCCGATATTGCAAATGTCATCGGTATGGTTAGTCGATATATGGCTAATCCGGGGAAATCGCATTGGAAAGCTGTGAAGCTTATTTTAAGATTCCTTAGAGGTACATCATCTTATGGTCTTGTTTTTGGCGGTAGTAAGGCGATGGATTGCAAGTTGGTTGGTTATTGTGATTTGGACTACGCTGGTGATAGGGATCGAAGAAAATCAACTTTCGGATATGTCTTCACACTTGAGGGTACAGCCATAAGTTGGAGATCTAGATTGCAGACCGTAATTTCTTTATCCACTACGGAGGCGAAGTTGATAGCCGCAGTGGAGGCGGCAAAGGAGGGACTCTATTTGAAGTGATTGTTGTGTGACTTGGGATTCAGGCATGATAGTATTGATGTTCAATGTGATAGCCAAAGTGCTATTCACTTGGCAGAGAATTTGGCGTTTAGCTCACGGACTAAGCATATTGAGGTGAGAGAGTCATTTCTAGTAGCCATGGATAAGGATAAGCAAGTATATCTTCGGAAAGTGCACACAAAGGATAACGCGGCGGATATGTTCACTAAGGCATTTCCGGTTGGAAAGTTTGAGCATTGCTCGAACTTGATTCGCTTGGAGAAGTGCTAGGTGCCACGGGGTGGCACGGTTAAGGGAGGAGCTTAGTGGTAGATGAGGAAGAGTATCGATGAGAGATTGAGGTTCTATCTTCTTGGTAAGTGCTAGTCTTTGGTGAGGTAGCTTAGGATTTGGATGTTTTCAACATTTCATTAGTGGGCGGGGGCTTTGCCTGAGCTTGTTGGTGGAGTGCAATAGGAGGTGGCTTTGCCGGAGCTCATTGGGAAAGCATTCATGTTTGGTTGAAGGTAGAAGAAGTGATAGTTGGTGCTATCGGTCGTCGTTGATGGTATGGTACCATTGGAGTTGGAGATAGACATAGTGTCAAGGTGGAGTGTTAAATTTTGGCGACACTATATGGAGAATTTTAGAGGTCGGAAGTAGCTTCGTAATGGAGAAAATGGTTCGCAAATCGAAGTTCAGAGGTGAAAGTTATAAGGAAAAAGGTGAAGTGGGCTGAATTGTCAGGGTCGGACGTCCGAGGAAAATGGTCAGACGTCTGGCGCTTTAGCAAATCTGCACCAGACCTGTTCCAAAGAATGAGGTCAGACATATGACCAAAAGGGTCAGACGTCTGAGTCAGTGTAGAATTGATTCCAGAGCCTTTAGTCAAACTTCTGACCAAATGGTCAGATGTCTGAGCTGAAGCGAAACTTTTCAGTAACTAAAGCCAGACGTCTGACCACTTTGGTCAGACGTCTAGGGCGAATTCCGCCTGTTTTTCACGTATGGGCTTAGCGTGAAGATTTGTGATATTTGCAGGGGCAATTTTGAAACATTGCCTAGGGTTTCTATTCTCCTATATAAGCTAGCTTCAGGTCCCAGATCTGGGAGTGCGTGCAAGCGACTGGAAGAGATTAGCCATCACAAATTAGGGTTTATCAAAACCTAATTTTCTTCAATTCTCTTCTCCACAAATCAATTTCTAATTATAATTTTGATCATTGTAATCAATCTCTTGTACTCTTCACATTAATATTAATAAAAGCTCTCTCTTAAAGTAGATGTACACTAACACAACGTTAGTGGAACCACTATAAATCACTATGTGATTTATTTTTCATTATTGCTTCAATTTCTGAATTGCTTGTTTGGGACTGTGATTGATTTTGGATTGGTTGAGATTGGAATTGAGTTGTTGATTGGTTGTATTTACACTTCTTGCCACGATCCCGTCTTCCGCTGTGCTTGTGGGGTTTCGATTTGAGTGGTCTCCAGTTGGAATCCCGCGCCAACATATCTACCTGCATTTATGCATCCATTTATTTCTAAAATTTTGAACGTTGTAGGTGGTGGTAATTGTGGATATCGTTGTGTAGCTAATCAATTTGAAGAAATTAATGGAAGTTGTATAGAAGTCGAAAAATAAATGTTGCATGATCTGATCAAGCATTGAGATTTATATTGTAGATATATGGGTGTCAGCATCTGTGTAGAGATGAACACCACCTTAGATATATATGAAACGGATGTCGAACCGAAATATTGGTTGATTATGCATTATATGGAATACATAGTCGCTAATACGTTCAATGGTGTAGTGGTTTATATTTCTAACCGACAAAGTCTATCTTTTTTCTGCATCAAAGCGGACAATTAGTTGGGTGTGAAGCTTGTATTATTTCTTTTGCTAATATTCAAAATGCTCATTATATGACCTTGGAATTGACATCTATGCACATATACCTCCTG
Source organism: Allium fistulosum (assembly GCA_030737815.1). Taxonomy (NCBI): domain Eukaryota; kingdom Viridiplantae; phylum Streptophyta; class Magnoliopsida; order Asparagales; family Amaryllidaceae; genus Allium; species Allium fistulosum. The sequence goes on from CM060908.1 coordinate 944,397,222, forward strand.
TTGCTAGTTATTGGAGTAGATTTGCATCTCCTGAAGCAAGAGCATGGGATGATTTGTTTGTTGACAAAAGAAATGAGTTTCTACAACTACGCTCTGTTGATGTGGCAACAACTGATGGACATGTTGGCTAGGCAAATAGTAGCAATGAATACTTTTTTTTTCATTAATTTTGGTACTGGTCGACTTGTAATGAATGAAAATACCACTTTTGCAAATGTTTTTGTGCTAGTTGATGTTCACTGCATTTTTTTTATCGGTGAATGTTGGCTGCCGTAATTGGTTGTTCATTACATTTTTTTGGCAGTAAATATTGGTTGTTGTATTTGGTTGTTCATTGAATTTTGTAATTGTTCATACTGGTAATTTATGTTTTTTTATACTAGTAATTGGTTATTGACACTGGTTTTTTTTATACTGATAATTTTGTAATTGTTCGTTAAAAATAATTACTGAATTTTGCAATTGGCTGTAATTGTTGATAAGAATTGAATGGATGCAAATCTGGTTCAATAGGATAATTATTTTAAACAGTTTCAATTAGCGTTTACCTACCGCCTATCATACTAAACATGTAAACTCTTTAGCACCGATCAACACATCCACAAACTTGATACTTTTATTTACTTTTAATCGGTGGTATAAAACCATTTTTAGATATATTCGCCTATACTATGTTCCACCTTTGATTGTGCCAGAAACAAAAATAATGGTTGTTGTTTCAAATGGCCAGTTTCTACCGTTCGTATTAAAATTCAAATATACTCTGAACCACCGTTCAAAACTACCAAAGAGTTGAAATGTGTATACTATTTCGAGCTGCATTTAACTACCATTTGTAATTGAATTCAAATATACTCTGCATCACCATTTGATATTTCCAGAGAGGGTAGATTCGTAAGTTACTTCAAACGGCATTTAACTACCGTTTGTATCAAAACATAAATGAACTCTGCATCACCATTTGATATTCCCAGAGAGGGTAAATTCTTAAGTTATTTCAAACGGCATTTAACTACCATTTGTATCAACACATAAATGAAACTCTACATCGATATCTCCGGAGAGGGTAAAATTTTAAGTTATTTCAAAGGGTGTCTAACTACCAGTTCTATAATTAGACATGAAGACGTTATACTACCGTTTGTATTAAAACAACTCTTGTTTGTTTACACAGTTGTATAATTATTCATAAAGACTTGTTTGTATCAAAACAACACAGCACTTGCACATTTGTTTGTTTACACACTTGCACACTTAAACACACACAGTCACTTGCAAACTTGCACACACATATACACTTGAACAGACACACAGTCACTTAAACACTTGTACAAGCACATACACTTGAACACACACAGTTACTTGAACACATACAGTTTGCACACTTGCACAATACACATATACATATACAAAATACAGCTTTAACCATTCAAAACACGGCTTTAACCATTCAAAACAATAATCATTCCCTACAACAACACAGTTTTGTACTAACATTCAGTATCACCATCCAAAAAATAAGCGTTACACACAACAAAAGTTTCAAACAACATGGTTTTTATCAAGTAGTAGATTTCCTTTTCTTGTGATCGGTTTTCTTCACCCCCGTCGCTTATCATGTCTTTTCTTTGATCTCACTTCTTTGTTTTCTTTTCGTAAACCCGAATGCACTAAGTCAATTAGCAATAAATTCTTACGCTGCGCCAATCTAGCGCGAAAGAATTCAATATCAACTTCCTTAGTGTCATGAATACCTTCAGTCAGAACATCAAGGCTTCGTCAACAACATCAACCTAAAAATAAATAATTAAGAGTATGTATCAAAAACAGGAAAATAGACTCAAGGAAAAACATAGTTTGGCTTTTGGACCGAAGGACGCGGCTATTATTTTTACGTAAGAAGGACGTGCCTTTGTATTTTTGGCCGAAGGAAAATCTTTACTAAAAATTAAATCGTGTGTCCTCTTCAATCTCGATCTCAAGTCATGCCAACTACGAAAAAATTAAATCGATCTTTCTTCACCTTTAATAAAGTTTGCCGCTCCATCTGCCCAAACCCACCCTTGCTATTCGCTTGAGATGCCGACTCGAAGATGCATCTCACTTCACCGTTCCTCTCAGATGAAGATTGAGATCGCAGCTCCTCCATTCTAGATTGCTTGAGTTGAGTTCGCCGTGCTAGCTATGCTTCGTGATGCCAAGAATAGGAGATACTTCCGTGAGCGTTTTTTGAATCACCTGAGATAAATGAAGTTTAAGTGCGTTGCGTGCTTGTGAATGTCGTGGAGTTCTAACACGGTGTTGATCTAAACTGGAGGTTTGACATGTAATGGAGTTACTTTTGATTGGTAATGTTGTTTGATCAGGTTTTTTGTATGTGGTTATTGTATTTTTTATATTATTATGATATATGAAACTATCATTTATGTGCGTACTATGCAATTTAGTTTGTTATTGTTTTATTATTTTGTATCTGATGTTGTATGTTTCTCTTGTTAGTTTCAGACAGTGTATTTGATGTTGATCGTATTTCGGGTAAGCTTCAAGCTATTGTTGAATTTGTTAAAGTGTAATGCTAGATGTATATAGCATTTCATTTTAATTGTTAACTATTTGTATCATTCATAAATATTATGGAATTTACAGGTGTATTAAATATTTTTTAACAATTTTAAGCACTCAACAATATATGTTGTTTATGATTTTCACAGTACAAACTTTGAATATCAAGTTTTTGCATTATGCTAATTGTATATTGCATTTCAGTATAATTGGAAATAACAGGAATAGACATACTGTTGTTTAATTTAAAGTTGTATTACACACTTTTCATACTTTTACAAGTACCCAATAGTTCATCATTCTGCAAATATGACAATTGACTTTATAACTAAAATGTCACATCAAACTATCATTTCAGATATCATATAAATGATACTGGACTTTGTAATTGCAATGCTACATTAAACTACCACTTTGCATATTTTAAACATGCTAGTGGACTTCATAGCTAAAATGCCACATCAGGCTATCATTTCAGACATCATAGATATGCTAATAGACTTTGTAACAAAAATACTACATTAAACTATCAGCATGTTTTAAACATTCTAGTGGATATTATAGTTAAAATGCCACATGAAACAATCAGTTAACATATCACAAACATGCTAGTAGACTTTGAAACAAAAATACTACATTAAATTATCATTTTGCATTTTTTAAACATGTTAGTGTATTTCATAGTTAAAATGCTACATAAAACTATCATTTCTCGGTTGAACAATTTATCTAGGTTATATACTGGTTTTCATATGTACTCATTTAGCTTTTGCATTCATACATACTCGATTAGATTTGGTATTCGATTAGCTTTTGTACCAATATGTCTTGATTATAGATTCGTCACCATATATACCCGATTAGGTTTGGCATCCGGTTTGCTTTTGTATCCATATGTACCCAATTAGGTTTTACATCCGGTTAGTTTTTACATTCAGTTGTATGCTCGGTTAAACAATATGTCTTAGTTATAGATTGGTTTTTATATGTATCGGATTAGGTTTGACATTCGATTTTCTTTTGAATCCATAAGTACCGAATTAGGTTTGGCATCCGGTTAGCTTCTGCATCCATACACACTCGATTAGGTTTGGCATCCGATTTGCTTTTGTGTCCATACATACCCTATTAGTTTGGCATCGGTTAGCTTTTGCATCCATACGTATCTGATTTGGTTTAACATTCGATTAGCTTTTACATTCAGGGCTATGCTTAGTTAAACAATATTGTTAGTTATAGATTGATTTTCATATGTACCCAATTAGGTTTAACATTCAGTTAGCTTTTGCATCCATACATACCTGATTAGGTTTGACGTCTGATTAGCTATTACATTCAGTGGTATGCTCAGTTGAACAATATGTCTTGATTATAGATTGGTTTCCATGTGTATCCTTTTAGGTTTGATATCCGGTATGCTTTTGCATCCATATGTAACCTATTAAGTTTGACATCCGGTTTGTTTTTGCATCCATATGCGAGGTAAGTTTAAATCTTTATTAATGAAATCATCAGAAAAAATCGATGATTATATTTCATGGGTTTTATCAATTGTAAATCAATTGAAAAGATATGGAGAAAAATGGATAATTCTAGAATATTTGAGAAAATTTTACGATCTTTGGATTTCAAATTTGACACAATAGTTGAGCAACTGATGATTCTAAAGATGTAAAATCCATGAACGTTGGTCAACTCATGAAAATGGTTCAAGTCTATAAAGAAAAATTAAATAGAAAAGTCGAAGAAGAGCCATTAGATCAAGCTCTTCAAATCAGACTCGTGTCGGATAATAAAACAGAATATACTGAAGAAGACATCATAGCTGATAAGAAGGACGAAAAGGAATACAACGAAATAAGAGAGAATACTGCGATGGAAGAGGAAGAGAAAAAGAATGCTGACTAGAGGAAAATGTTGCAGAAGAGTCATCAAAGATAACCGAAGAGAAAGTCATAAGGATTGAAGATGAAGACCTTTCAAAAACCAATTAAGTGAAAATGGAGGCTATCAAATTACTAAAAACTAAAAAGGTGGAAGCAGAAGTAGAAAAGAAGGAGAAAGTGAAAGAAGGAAAAACGAGTAAAAAATGGAGAAGAAAATGATGAAGAAAATACAGTAAGCAAAGATGATGCCAATGATGAAGAGTATGAAAGAAAAAGAGAGAATATGAAGAAGACATGAATCAAGGAGAAGATTGGAGGAGATTTAAAATATGAGCAAAAAGTTGAATAAATGAAAATGGAGAATGTTAAGGAAGTGAAAATGGAATTGATCAAAGAATGAGTCGAAGTAGCAATGAGTGAATTTCATGACCATGACATCAAAATGGTGAGCAAAGGTTTGAACAATTTTATTTTTCAATCAATTTTTTTTGAAATGTCATGCGAAAGTGAAATATGAAAAGCGTGCAAAGGAATTGGATGGATCAAAGTTTGCAAGAACGAAATTATGAAAGAATGCAAAGATAACATACATGACTCATTCAAAATTTATGACACTGGAGCTAAATGGAAGTTAGAATGCATACTCTTTGGAGTATTCTATGTTAATAATGGAGGACGACATGGATGAAGCACCATAAAGATTCGTGGAATTGCATCGAAGATTTTGACATTGGAGAAGAACGTCATTACAATAAAGAAAGATCGGATGATATCCTTATTCTTACCAAAAATACAAAGTTTGAAATTTTGTTCGAAGTTACAAAATCAAATTTAAGAGGGGATGTTGGAAATAAACTTGGTTTGGTCTAATTAGTAATTTTGGAAATATTACATAATTTAGGCAATAGTAATTTTAGTATTTATGGAGATAATTAAGTTATATTGAAGACGCTAAAATTTAGCCTATAATCTAGAGTTTGATGTACTAATTGAAAGTTTATGGAATCATCTTGCCTGAGAATTTAAGCGAACTCTAGAGAATATGCTTTTCAGGAGAATTAAAAAATATTCTAGAGAATGATTGTGAACCGTATGATTAAATACATCACCACCATTCAATTGAGATGTGTATTATTATAAATACAGGTGGAGTGATTTATTTTGTATCGAAGCAAGAAAAGTAATAAAGAAATAAAGTTTGCAATCAAGCAAAAAAATTGTAACCAAAGTTTGTAATAAAATTTTGTTCCTCTTTTAAAAGTCCACATCTCTCATTTCTACTTGTTGTCAAATTCAATTCTTCTTCTTATAAAACTTCACAACAGTAGTATCAAAGCTTGAGGATCATCCTAAAATTTACTGCAGTGGTATCAAAGCAGGGTTAATTGTGTGCGCTTAACTGCCCCACTTGTCCCGCGTTATCTAGTATAAATGTTTCACGTGTTTGCCTCATGTTATGCCATACGTGCGGGGACGTGTTGAAATTAGTTCAACGTCGACCAGTTTATAAAATATATCCTACATAAATACTGGGAGATCATCATTCACATTGCCAATTGATTTTGTGATTGTTATCCCACCTTTTGGCAAGGCCGTGACACCAAGAACTTGACTAGAAACCAATGACAGTTCGTCTTGGAGATCGGTTATACGCAGGCTCACTATGGATATCGACGAATTTTTTCCAAGTTCGGATCGAGCTAAAATTGATATGACACGACAAGTAAAGCTATGAGAGCCAACATTCTGAATTTCAAGTCAATCGGAGTTCATATGCTCAAGATATTGATCGATCACGGTTGAGAAATCCAAACTTGAAACGATCATAACTCGAGATCTACAAATCCAAATGCCACCAAATTTTCACAGGAGCTTAAATATGACCTAAGGAATGTTCCTGCCAAATTTCGACTCGATCGGAGCAAGTCTTGACCAAGTTGAAATTCGTTCGTATCGATCGCGGATGGAAAAACTCCAACTTGCATCGATCATATCTCGAGGTCTACAAGTCCAAATGCTATGAAATTTTCACAGCAGCTTAAGTACAACATGAAGAATGTTCCTACCAAATTTCGACTCGATCGGAGCAAGTCTTGACCGAGTGGAAATTCGTTTGTATCGATCGCGGATGGAAAAACTCCAACTTGCATCGATCATATCTCGAGATCTACAAGTCCAAATGCTATGAAATTTTCACAGCAGCTTAAGTACAACATGAAGAATGTTCCTGCCAAATTTCGACTCGATCAGAGCAAGTCTTGACCGAGTGGAAATTCGTTCGTATCGATCGCAGATGGAAAAACTCCGACTTGCATCGATTATATCTCGAGATCTACAAGTCCAAATGCTATGAAATTTTCACAGCAGCTTAAGTACAACATGAAGAATGTTCCTGCCAAATTTCGACTCGATCGGAGCAAGTCTTGACCGAGTCGAAATCTGTTCGTATCGATCACGGATCGGACCGAAACTTCACGGGCTTGGGCGCGCGGGCCTGGTCACGTGCCAGAGAGGGTCTCCCGAGATCTGAGCGAAATACCAGCCTCCTACACCTATAAATAGACCCCCAAAGCCAACAGAAAAGGGGTTCTTCTTCCTCTTTGAGGTCTCCAACGCCCGGACTCCGCCAGATCCAGATCTGAACTCCATTGCTGCTGCTACCAGCGAATTTCACTACTGCAAATCATTGTTATTCGCTGTAATTTATTGAAATCAATTGTAAACATCAAAGAAAGATCAATAAAGCAAACTACTTCATAGTGGACGTAGGAAATATGCCGAACCACTCTAAATTCTTGTGTCTCCCTGCATTTTAGTTATTCTCATTTTTGAAATTTGGAGTTTTTGTTAGATAAATCCTCTTTTTACATTTAATTTCTTCACTTTATCTCTTCAAAGACTTCCAAAGAGTGTTGTGCCCAATTTTTCGGGGGAAACCCCCCGAACCCTAGCCGCAGCGCAGAGCACCCGCATAGTGAATTCAAAGCTCAATTTAATGAAGGAACATTCCATCTGTGCTTCTGATTGTTCCATGACTGAACAAGACACAGGAGATCACAACAACAAATGTTGAATTGCAATCAAGGAATGGCTATGGTACGATGGCTAATATGACGACTCCCCTACACTGTCTACTCTGCTAACTCAAAACATAGCTAGTCACCGCTGAACCATCTTCAAATGCCTGCATCTTAATCATTCCACGTCCACATGACTAAAAGCATGCCATACAACCTTAAGAGGACTTCCTTAATACTCTATATAGGTCTCCTATCTGGATGGAAGTTTGGGATAAACACCAATCTATTAGCCCATTTTAACCAACTCGCCGTCCAATCGGCGTTACCAACCACTCAAACGTTGGACAATCGTGCATACATCACTCACTAGTGTTACAAGACCCCTTGGCAATAAAATGGACCTGATCATAATGTTGATTGGAGAATCTTTCCCAGTCGAGACCTATTCGTTGAAACCATCCTACATGCAGAACTTCCAGTGAAAATTCAACATGTTAACTATGTCGGTGCACTATGGAAATACAACCCTCGACACTACCTTATGAAGTGGGATGGCGCGTGGATTTCTCCAAGGGCGATGAATGCCATCAAACGCAGATGTCTTCCCTCATTCCTCAGAGAAGACCGTCAATCACGACTTTAATAAGAGAATTGGTGGATAGCCGCCGACGGCTACACCAACATGTCTAGGCCAATATTGAGTTGATGAATCAGATGAAGGATCAACATAGCAAGATAAGGAGGGGACCTACTCCATACTCTAGATCAGAAAACTCCTCTTCTCTAGATGGCTACCGTGAACGCCAACGCCATAAGGCTGCTTCAGAAAGGATAGCTCCAACAATATGTGCAAGCCCTATAAAACGAAGGACCGGGAACATCCGACCCCTATCGATCAAGGACTTTGATCAAATTGAACCATTTGCGTTAGACTTCAAACTGAGAAGGGCTGGACTGAAGTGCAATAGCGAGCATACGACGCTGCCTCGCTTATCAATGAGATTTGATCTGATCTCTTTTGAATTATTTCTAATTCAATTTCATTTACGTTGCGAAATATGACCTACTTGAATTAAACTACTTGCAAATGATGCAGGTAATCGAGTACTTAAGATTGGGTGCAAAACAACCTCCGTGGACTATGATCAAATCATTGAGGTATCATCATGACGAGCATGATTCAACCACTCATCGGCTACTATATGCCCCTGACCGGGGGCAAGGCATCAAAGCGGAAGAGATCGACAAGGTCAGGACTCTAGTACAAAGTGGATGCAACCGACCATCCCCTCATCCGCCTATGCAATTTAATTAGAAGATTTAAGAAAGACTTGGAGTTATATGTCCCAACAATGCACTCTCCATCTCGTGTTTGAAGCTCGCCAAAATACTTATGCTTCTTCTAATGCCCGATAAAATCGGAATCACACCAAGGGTGGACATAATGTCACCATCCATGCATCCAATCCTACATTAGACATTTGGGATTATTTGAGGGAACACATGTTTAAAGGTCCAACCCTCAATTTAAAGTCATCAACGACTGACTGCCTACTCGCTAACCATCACGAGCTGTCATTTCAACTCTCTTCCTTAGCTCGATCGAAAGAATGCAAAGTATAAATTGGACGTGACTCGACTATCTGCTCTCCAATTCTTGCACCCGACTTAAGGGAAAATATACAACTCAAAGTGGATGTAGTTCGACCATCCTTTCCTATGCTCGAGCACAAAGCTTGCCAGAACACTAATCTTACTCCTTAGGCTTAGAAAAAGTGGAATCCAAACGAACATGGACGTGATCCAACCATCCATAAACTAAATCTCATCCTTCGTTGAGGGGCCTATAAGTGGAAGTTAATCGGGATCCCACCGATCACTCGCTAAGTGAAACCCCAAGCTCAGGGACAAGCCATCACACTGCGGCAATAAGGGATTGATACACGACAATCCTCTAACTAACTCCGGCTCCCAAAGTGTGAGCTGGAGTATAAACTTACGGACATGGGCTCGAGGAGGATGGATCCGTCCATCTAACGACTTCGCCCGTGTTCAACCTAAACCCGAGGAGGATGGATCAGTACATCTAACGACCTCGCCTTCTATATTTACAAGCTCGAGGAGGATGGATTCGTCCATCTAACGACTTCGCTTGCCTACTCAAGGTGGATATGATACAACCGTCCATGTACCTGATCAACTAACTCCAGATTCCCAGAGTGCAAACTGGAGTATAAACATCAACTCCGGATTCCCAGAGTGCGAAACGGAGTATAAACATCAACTTCGAACTCCCACAGTGCGAGTCGGAGTATAAACATCAACTAACTCCAGATTCCCAGAGTGCGAACTGGAGTATAAACATCAACTAACTCCAGATTCCCAGAGTGCGAACTGGAGTATAAACATCAACTCCGAACTCCCAGAGTGCGAGTCGGAGTATAAACATTAACTCCAGATTCCCAGAGTGCGAACTGGAGTATAAACATCAACTAACTCCAGATTCCCAGAGTGCGAACTGGAGTATAAACATCAACTCCGGATTCCTAGAGTGCGAAATGGAGTATAAACATCAACTCCGAACTCCCAGAGTGCGAGTCGGAGTATAAACATCAACTCCAAACTCCCAGAGTGCGAGTCGGAGTATAAACATCAACTCCAAATTCCCAGAGTGCGAAACGGAGTATAAACATCAACTCCGAACTCCCAGAGTGTGAGTCGGAGTATAAACATCAACTCCAGATTCCCAGAGAGCGAACTGGAGTATAAACATCAACAACTCCAGATTCCCAGAGCGCGAACTGGAGTATAAACATCAACTAACTCCAGATTCCCAGAGTGTGAACTGGAGTCTAAACACTAACTCCAGATTCCCAGAGTGCGAACTGGAGTATAAACATCAACTAACTCCAGATTCCCAGAGTGCGAACTGGAGTATCAACATAAACTAACTGTAAGTCCCCAGAGTGTGGACTGGAGTATAAACACCAACTAGGTGCGAATGACCACCCATCAACTTACTTCGGTCCCGAGAGCACATGCCAGAGTATAAACACCAAATGGGTGTGACTAACAACCCATCAACCAACTCCAGTCCTCAAAGCATGGTTTGGAATATGAATACCAAAAGGGATGTGATTCGACTATCCATCTATCGACTATGGTTCCTCATCAAGTTCTATAATACAAAAAGTGGATGTGGTTCGACCGTCTGCTTTCCAATCTTCCCCTGACACAGGGTCACACTTAACACCCAAAGTTGGATGCGATCAGACCATCCAGCACTAAGCGGGCGTGACCCAACCGTCCATGCATAACCTCTTGTCCTCGGCACGAGACCCATAACATAATTTTATAGGGATGCACTCCAACCCCACAAGACAAAATTTCTTCCTTGATTCGACAGGGAGACGTAGATTCGCAAAACGAACCTAGTTGAATGTCCTATTCTAAATGGGTGTGACTACCCGTTCTACTGCAAACGAACGTGGCACGACCGTTCATCCGTTAACTCTCCCCTATGATCCAACGGGCTGTTCATGCAACATGGACGGTTGTGACCTAACCATCTGCCAATCAATTCCTTCCTACAGTTCAGTGGGAGAAGCATCAAACTAAAGTTGTTGTAATTTGACCGGCCACACTTCGACTTATGCCCTTGACTGGGGGCAGAGGAATTGACCGAGGAAAACACGGTTTGACCATTTTCTACAAAAAAAAATTTAGTCCCCAGAGTGTGGACATGGGTATAAACATCAAATAGGTATGATGAATGGCCCTTCAACTGACTCTGATCCCCAAAGTGTGGCTACAAGAATAGACAAACGAATGAATATAATTCGACCATTCATTCTCCAACTCTGACCTGAACTCGACGTGAGGAGTGTAAACTCACTACAGATGCAATTAGACCATCCACGAACTAACTCTTCTAACTCAAGACTGGAGGTAGAAGTAAAAATCACCGAAAGAAGAGAAAGGTGACTTGCTACATCTCCGACTTAGCGTCCTTTACAACTTAAGGCAACGACTACAAGGAGACCCTAATGCTAACCAATCAGAATGATGCCTGAAGTTCTGGGCAACCAATTATATCGTACCGCCGGATCGACGGGCAATATCGATCTGAACCTTTCACATCGTACCATTGAATCGATGGTCAATTTCGGTCCTCTTCGTCTACAAGTCGATGTGACCCGAACTCCATCGAATACCTTCGACCAACAGAGCATGGATAGAAAAATAAACCACGAATGAGTGTGACTTGACCATTCGTCCTCCGTTACCTTCCTTCGATTCGTCAGGAAGAACATAATACAAGATAGGCACGACTCAGCTTTCCATCGGTTAACTCGATCCCATGGTTCAATGGGATAGAATACAAAATTGAAGCGAACATTATCTACCCTGCCACTTATCGAGATATTCCCCAGACTTGGGGGCACGAACAAGAAGATAAGATTAATATGATTCAACCATTCATCAGTCAACCCTGGTTCTTAAAGCTTGAACTACAGTATAGACACAACTAGGACGAGACCAGACTGTCCGCGTAATGCATCTGTCAACCTGAGACTGGGGGCAAAAGAGTAATTATCCGATAGTTGACTATGACAATTTGAACCTATGACCCATGCCTGATATTCATAACAACTCAAGGTTATAACTGAAAGGATGCCTAGAGATAGAATCATCATATCAATACCTGAACTCATGGGCAACTGATCATCATTCTGACCCTTCCAATGAGCAATGGATCGCAGGTACATTGCATGAAAAGCGCATCATTCCGAAACATAAGTAAATTCAATCTCAAAGCTGGAGCCAGCTATGTAGCAGCATGCAGTACAAGGCTAAGTTCAACTAATCCTTTGATTCAACATCCTTATAAGCCTGATCATTTACCATTGCAAATAAACACATGAGGCGCCTACTACCCATCACGAGTATTGTAGATCAGATCACAACTCTACACAATGATGAAGAAAGAGTCAACTGTTTTACTTCAGGTAAATCTTGATGTGTTCGCTTGGACTCGATCTCATATATATATATATATATATGGACTCTCGCCAGCCATGAAGAACCCTACATTAAATGTCGACCCGAGGCATGTCTCGGTGAACAAAAGCGATGCGACATGGATCCGGAGAGATCTGTTGCACTTAAAGAGGAGGTGAATCTGCTCAAAACCAGTGGGTTTATCCATGATGCCCTCCAACCAAAATGAGTATCCAATCCTTTACTTATAAGAAAAACAAACAGGGAGTGAAGGACATACGTCAACTACTCAGATTTGCATGGGGTATGACAAAGCACAACTTTCCACTTCCAATGATCAACCAACTGATGGACCCGACCATCAGACATGAATTACTCACATCCATGGATGCAAACTCCAGATACAATCAGATACTGAAGCATGTCCCAGACCAAGAATACAACTGTTTCGCTACTAACCTGGGCCTATAGTGCTATGCTGCAATCTATAGATTCAAACTTAAGGACACTTAAGGACAAAATTAACAGATCATTCAAAAATTAGATCGACCATTCGATAAAGGTAGATGTGGTTAATATGCTCGTGAGATCATGACTATCAAACAACCACATCGATGACTTGGTAGAGATATTCAGTGCTCTCTAGAAAATGCAGGATCAAACTCAATCCTTCGAAATGCTCTTTCACCATTACATCAGAAAGATTCTTTGTTTTCATCATCAATTCTCATGGAATCAAGACTAATTTCTAGAAAATTCCGACAATTAGAGACACCCATGTACTGAGGACAACCAAGCAGCTCTGATAGATCGCTTAAAGAGACCTCCCATTTTACCTAAACTTTTGGATCGCGAAGATTTATACATCAATTGGGCCGTGTCAACACACGCCATAAGCGTCGCAATGCTATGTGAAAAGAAACGAATCCAAAGACTCGTATATGATGAAGGTTGGCTATTGGCAAGCTCACCCCATTAACATCCATATCGACCAACCGTTATGATAGGTCCAATAGAAACCTTAGATGTCTGAAAAGTTACTCAAATGGAGTATCAAGCTAAGCCAATTTGATATCACTTATCTCCCTCAGAGAGCTCTCCATGGTCAAACATTAGCATACTTCATATCTGAATTCACTACATCGGACGATTATCCGAAGAACAGTGGAGAACCATCCAACCGATGGAGAACGTACACCGATGGAACTTCCAATAATCGGCTTTCTAACATCGAAGTTGCGTTAATGACTCCTGAGGAACGAACGATCTGCTACGCCCTGAAACTCAACTTCCCTGCAACAAATAACGAAGCTGAGTATGAAGCCTTGGCACTCAAACTTGCAAGAAAACTAGGAGTGGAAACTTTACATGTCTTATGTGATTACTGGTTAGTAGTACGCCAAGTCAGGGAAGATTATCTGACTAGGGGGCAACGTCTTGCTCCTTATCTCAACCGAGTCCAAAAGCTACTGGCCGACTTCGACTGTTGCACCACTACACAAATCTCAGAGAACAAAACGAAAAGGCCGAATCACTCGCCAAGCTAGCCGGTTATGGGGATGCGCGACAAATAGACTTTGTCTCAGTTGAAATGCTTATTATTCCAGGCATTGACATATGAAGATCAACTAGATCTTGGGGACATATCTAGAAAATGAGTCATGGATGACTTCTATCAAAGATTATCCACAATCGGGGATTCTTATTGAATAAAGGAATGAGAAATGGCATATCCTCCGTGAAGCATCACTGCATGATTATGTCTCGATCGTTCGACTCCATCAATACAAAGCATTACTCCTGTATCCGCCAGTTCGAGACCTAATATGACGTATCCATCGATACGGAGCATACATTCCAACATCTCAGATCGATCCAGGAGAGGATCGATACAAAGGAAGGACTTAAAACAACCATCGAACGTTGTTACAACTCGAATTTCACATCGATCTAGGAGAGGATCGTTACGAAACTCGATAAATAAACTTGACAACGACCCATGAACGTGCAAACGTTGATGGGAGTCAGGTTAACATACGTACACGTATGACGAACTAATATTCAATTTTTAAAAATTTACAGGAATTGAATGCTCACCTGATGACAATTACAACAGCGAACAACAAATCGCTAGCACTCGACACTCAGTTACAACAATGCACTACATAATCATTAGCAGTCAACTAAAGACAGTTCGTCATAGAAGTTCGTTATACACTGTTTCACCATGAATATCGATGAATTTTGTCAAAGCCCGGATCAGGTTACGATTGATAGAACATGACTAGCGAGACTATAAAAGCCAGCGTTTCAAATTTCAGGTTAATTGGAGTTCGTATGAGTGAGATATGATCGATGCAAGTTGGAGAAAATATGCTCTTCGTATCGATATGGTTGATCGGTTCGAATCCATCAAATTCGCACCCATCAGAAGGTCAAGGTGATGGACCACTCACACCGATCAGATTCGCATCCATCAGGATGAGTCCGCCTCGACCAATTCGAATCCATTACATTCAAATCGAACTGCCATCGCACTGTTCGAATACATTGAACTCAGTCACTTCGTATCGATCAGGGCTCTCACTTAACAGCCTTGTTCGCATAAGTGGCATCGGTCGACTTCGTATTAAGCATTTGTTCGAATCAATCAAGGTACGCCATTTCGTATCCATCAAGGGAATGCGCTTGCTCGTATCGATTTATCTAAAGTCAATTACCCATTGAAGCTCGTTAGGTCGTATCCATCAATCGTACCCATCACTTTTGATCGATACGAACAGGGCCAATTTCTATCGATACGAACGAGCGTGCTTCCTTCGATATGTGTTGGCAGCTGTTATCGAATCGAACAAGGCAATGGATGTCGATACAAACTAGGCGAAGTTCATGGATGCGACGCGATCAACTCGGAGCAAAAAGGAGATCGGTACGAGGAGTGCGCGCCACGTCGCCACAGTGTCACATGTTCCATCGAGTCGAACGGGATGGACACGAAGGCATGGATTCGAAATCAGCAGCAAACGAAAATCATAATCTTGCATCGATCATATCTCCTAAACCACAGATCCAAATGCAACGAAATTTTCACAGGAGCTTACGTACGAACTAAAGGACAATCCTGTCAAGTTTCGGCTCGATTGGATCATTTCTTGATCGATACGAAATCAATTCATATCGATCACTGATCGAGTCGAAACTTGGTAGGGTCGGTCGCGTAGGCCCACTCACGTGCCAGAAGAAGTCTCCCGAAGTTTGAGCACGATCTCAGCCTCCAATGCCTATAAATAGCCCCCTAAAGCCTAAAGAAAAAGGATCTTTTTGGCCATTCAACGTCCAGACTCTGCCGGATTCAATTCTACATCTTATCATCACTGTTGTATTCGAATTTCAAAGCTATCATCAATTGTAATATGCTATAACAGATTGAAGTTATCAAGTGAATCAATAAAATCATAAGCTTCAGAGTGGACGTAGGCAGGATCGTCGAACCACTATAAAACCTGTGTTGTTTACTGCTATTCTTTTCAATTTTCTGAGTGTTCTTCATTTTTATTTCTCTATACATTTGTTATCTGTGAATTGTGATTACGAACTGGTGCTTTCAACGACTATCGGGTGTTTGTGACCAACTTTGGTGCAAACATTTTGGTGCTTTCACTGAGAAGGCTAATTCAGGGATTCTACCGCTTGGAAGTTGAATTCAAAGGTTTGAAAGTTTGGATTTGAGAAGTTATGACGAGACAATCAAGTAGAATACAGAGGCCAGAGAGAAGTCAGCACGAAGGAAGTCAAGAGGCTTCCTCAGGAGCAAACCAAGCTTCAACCTTCATCACCAGGGATGAGATGGAGGCAATGATGAGAAGACAAGAAGAAATGATACAGAACTTGCTTCAACAGATTGGGCAACTTGGAGCGCAAAATCAAGGAACAACCAGGGGTCAGAATAGAATAGGACCATCCGGCGCAGCGCCAGAACTAAGGGGCACACACTTAGGACATGCTGATCCGAACCCGGGAAGAGAGACAAGGACATCCGAGCAACCTGGCGGCGATAGAGGGATGAACGCTTAGCCAGGGGGGCAGACACCTGAAAGCTCACACGGACTCGGGTGGCAGATCAAAGGTAGTGAACGAGGACTACAGCTTGGAGACAATGATAGATTGGCAGAGATGGTCAGGCGAGCCATGAGAGGCGGATTAGTAAACAGAGATCTTGAAGATGTGAACAGGAGTCCCTTTTCTCCTGCGATTAGGATGGCTAGGAACCCACCTGAATTCAAGTTACCATCAGTGGAGATGTACGATGGGAGAACGGACCCTGCGGTCCATCTGATGAAGTATATGAGGCATATGGAAGTGCTGGGGGCATCACAAGAAGTCATGGCCCGGTGCTTTCCATTGTATTTAAAAGATATCGCAACATTATGGTTTAGGCAGTTGGAGAATGGCTCCATAAGAACATGGGCAGATTTAACTGAAAGATTCATGGAGCAATTTAGGGTCCACATTGCAAGACCCAAGAATGTGATGAGTTTGGCAATGCTAAAGCAGAAAGCCGGGGAGTCTTTGAGGAATTTTCTGACGTGATTCAACGCAGCAGCAGCATCGGTGGATCGGCCAGATCCATCCATGATTATGATGGCAGTTGTGTCCGGAATAGCTGATGGCACAGAATTCAAAAATTCACTAACTAAAGACCCACCTATGGATCAAGGAGAATTTTATCACGAGGCAGAAAAGTTTTTGCGATTAGAGGATGCTCGTACAGAAAGAGAAGAAGAAATCGATGTTTACGCAGTTAGAGGCGGTAATTCACCTGGAAAAGGTGCAGAGACTGGTAAAGGGAAGCGGAAAGCTGGAGAAAATGACGACAGGTTAAAGCGGAAACAGAGGGAGCCGCGATTTACCACCTATTCAGAACTGAACGAGGGTTTGGAGCGAATCTATCAAGACACCCGAGAGCAAGTTGCCTATCGTAGACCAATGCGACGGGATCCGACTACCGACGAGAGAAAATCAGACAAATATTGCTTATTCCACGAGTTGAATGGACATAGCAAAATGACTGTAGACACCTGAAGGATGAGGTAGAAGGGCATATCAGGAACGGTAGGCTACTTTAGTATGTAAGGAGGCGAGCTCCAATGGTGGAAACAGAGCGACCACCATCTACATCAGCTAGGGGTGACCCCGACCCGGGGCAACGTATGGTTATCAATTGATTTAAATAACGATGAACGATTCGTAAACTTCTCACTAACACCATCAAACCATTTACACATGTATGAGATCGCGAACGATCCACAGGCATGCTCTGAATGATTATTGACCGTCTCGTAGTGAGAATTTACACTTTGACATCCTTGCTTTGCTTTTGTTTCATGTTGATTTGGACATTTAGACTTTGCTTGTTTGGACATTTCTGCTATGGAATTCATGTGAACGTTAATTTGCTATTTGCAATTTTGTAGAAGAAGTTACTCGCGTATGCTTTGGATCGCGAACGGTCCACAAGCACACCTTGTATGGCGACGAACCGCCACAATCGCTGATTCAGAAATTCACCCGAACGTGAACCTGACATTGATAATACTAAGTCCCCCCCGGGCACACTCATTTGCCTCGAACGGCACCCGACCTCGAACGGTCACCGTTTGCCTCGTATGGCACCCGACCACGAACGGTCACAATTCACCTAATATAACATTCGATCGCGAACGATCACATTTCCGCCTCGTACGGCACACGATCGCGAATGATCACATTCTTCTTTCCACGTCACTTGATCGCAAACGGTCACAATTCGTCTACAACAACATCCGATCGCGAACAATCACGATTCATTTAAGAATGACATCCGACCGCGAACGGTCCCATTTCTTCATTTGCCGCGAACGGTCCCATTTCTTCATTTGCCGCGAACGGCTTCCTACCGCGAACGGTCCCATTTCTTCATTTGTCGCGAACGACATCCGACCGCGAACGGTCCCATCCCATCATTTGCCGCGTGCGGCGTCCGACCGCAAACGGTCTCATTTCATCATTTGCTGCGAATGACATCGACCGCGAACGGTCCCGTTTCTCCTCAAATGGCATGCGATCCTGAACGATCGTCATTTGAGGTCATATGAAACTATCAAGTTCTTTGCAGGTCGTCAGCAGGATATGAACATCCAGCTTATGGCATCACAAAACACACCTTCCTATCGCAAGGCATGTTTTGGGGGGCAAATGTTATCCCGCCTTTTGGCAAGGCCGTGACACCAAAAAAGTTAGCTGGAAAACTAAAGACAGTTCGTCGTAGAAGTTCGTTATACACTGTTTCACCATGGATATCGATGAATTTTGTCAAAGCCGGGATCAGGCTACGATTGATAGAACATGACTAGCAAGACTATAAAAGCCAGCGTTTCAAATTTCAGGTTAATCGGAGTTCGTATGAGTGAGATATGATCGATGCAAGTTGGAGAAAATATGCTCTTCGTATCGATATGGTTGATCGGTTCGAATCCATCAAATTTGCACCCATCAAAAGGTCAAGGTGATGGACCACTCGCATCGATCAGATTCACGTCCATCAGGATGAGTCCGCCTCGACCAATTCGAATCCATTACGTTCGAATCGATCTGCCATCGCACTGTTCGAATACATTAAACTTAGTCACTTCGTATCGATCAGGGCTCTCACTTAACAGCCTTGTTCGCATAAGTGGCATCGGTCGACTTCGTATTAAGCGTTTGTTCGAATCGATCAAGGTATGCCATTTCGTATCCATCAAGGGAATGCGCTTGCTCGTATCGATTTATCTAAAGTCAATTACCCATTGAAGCTCGTTAGTTCGTATCCATCAATCGTACCTATCACTTTTGATCGATACGAACAGGGCCAATTTCTATCGATACGAACGAGCGTGCTTCCTTCGATATGTGTTGGCAGCTGTTATCGAATCGAACAAGGCAATGGATGTCGATACAAACGAGGCGAAGTTCATGGATGCGACGCGATCAACTCGGAGCAAAAAGGGGATCGGTACGAGGAGTGCGCGCCACGTCGCCACAGTGTCACGTGTTCCATCGAGTCGAACGGGATGGACACGAAGGCATGGATTCGAAATCAGCAGCAAACGAAAATCATAAACTTGCATCGATCATATCTCCTAAACCACAGATCCAAATGCAACGAAATTTTCACAGGAGCTTACGTACGAACTAAAGGACAATCCTGCCAAGTTTCAGCTTGATTGGATCATTTCTTGATCGATATGAAATCAATTTGTATCGATCACTGATCGAGTCGAAACTTGGTGGGGTCGGTCGCGTGGGCCCACTCACGTGCCAGAAGAAGTCTCCCGAAGTTTGAGCGCGATCTCAGCCTCCAACGCCTATAAATAGCCCCCCGAAGCCTAAAGAAAAGGGAGTTTTTTTGGCCATTCAACGTCCAGACTCTGCCGGATTCAATTCTACATCTTATCATCACTGTTGTATTCGAATTTCAAAGCTATCATCAATTGTAATCTGTTGTAACAGATTGAAGTTATTAAGTGAATCAATAAAATTATAAGCTTCAGAGTGGACGTAGGCAAGATCGTCGAACCACTATAAAACCTGTATTATTTACTGCTATTCTTTTCAATTTTCTGAGTGTTCTTCATTTTTATTTCTCTATATATTTGTTATCTGTGAATTGTGATTGCGAACTGGTGCTTTCAACGACTATCGGGTGTTTGTGACCAACTTTGGTGCAAACAGGTAATACGCCGAACCACTCTAAATTCTTATGTCTCCCTGCATTTTAGTTATTCTCATTTCTGAAATTTGAAGTTTTTGTTAGATAAATCCTCTTTTTACATTTAATTTCTTCACTTCATCTCTTCAAAGACTTCCGAAGAGTGTTGTGCCCAATTTTGGTACAAACAGTGATAATATGTGATTCTCCATCATGGCATCAAAGTCGATGCAAGTGATCGAAGCATGACTCCCACTACAACAAAAATACCTTTTCGCAACTGCCAAAAACAGTTGTAATATGTCTATTACAACTGGCACCCGCCAGTCGTTATATCCGCAGTTGTAATAGATCCGAATTATTTTACAACTGGCCGGAACAGTTGTAGAAGCAGTTTTTACAACTGCGACATGTTAGTTGTAAATGACTAGTTACAACTGCTTTTAACACTTGCAAAAGGTCTTTTACAACTACCACATGTTAGTTGTAGAAGGATGAAATACAACTAACAATGGCAGTTGCAACATATATTTTTACAACTGCTACAAACAACTATAATCATTTTTTCACAGCTGCTATAAATTTCTTAATATCATAACTAAAACCAATATTTCGTTAATATTATACACAATCATGCAAATTATTTGAAACAACACAAACCATTTGCATTCAAGAAAATCGAAAACAATTCGAGTTTACACCATTTATGAATTCATAAGTTCAATACAAAACACAACTAAATCCATAACATATTTCAGCAAGAGTACATATACATACTAATTAAAAGAGGTAAATTCATACTAACCAAAATTTGCAACTTGACGCACTGACCAAAAACTTGCCACAACCACTACTGCAACATTTGCACTTCCCTGAAATCAACCACCCTCCTTCACTACCCTGATCATCAAACTCCCCTCCATCTCTGACGACTCGATCACCTAATCACATACCACCTATAAAACAACATACTAGATTTTAGTAGCGATTGCCAACTGACTTCAGTTAGACCAATATATATCTCATTGCCTTACCTTGTTCATTCACCACCATTCATTGCAATAGCCACAACACCCCCCACTTGCCTGAACCATCTCCTCCACTGACCATCATAAGCCACCACCCCAACATCTCAACAGCAACCTCCTTCATCCCATTTCCACAACCAATTGCAAACATATCAAACTTCAACAACCTGACCATATCTTCCACTACATCCACTGTCACCCTGACAACCACTATCAACCACTCCTTACTGGTCATCAATTGTCCCCTGCCTACATTTACTTCCCTCGCCTCTACATCAAATACTGCAGCATTCATTGCATATACTCAGTCATCTAAAAAAAACTGCTTGCTCCCTGCTGCTGTACACTGTTACACTTTATAACCACAACATCATCCACTATAACTTCACTCCCCTACCGCAAACAACAAAAGCTCTGTACACTACTGCCCTTTTTCTGCCTGCAACCAATACAAGCCACTGCTTTAACAACTGCCACATCACTGCTTCTATCCATCTGCTTCCATCACCACTGCATATAAACCTCCGCAACCAATTCTCAAACCAACACACCACCACACTACAGTTACC
This sequence comes from Allium fistulosum, assembly GCA_030737815.1. NCBI lineage: Eukaryota > Viridiplantae > Streptophyta > Magnoliopsida > Asparagales > Amaryllidaceae > Allium > Allium fistulosum. The sequence continues at coordinate 944,419,017 of CM060908.1, forward strand.
ATCACCAGAACTTCACTTCACAACCTCCTACAACCTTCGAGCAAAACTCCTACTCAACCAGCCACTCAGAAATCGCTACTAAAACCGCCTCCAATCAATCGATTGCGCCTCCATGTACCATGTCAACTTCCACTACAACAGAAAACGTGGAAGTGTAGCTCCGGGTGCTTGGTGCTCGGCCAAAAGCAGCAGTTGGTAAACCGATCAGTGTTCTGAATGGGGCGATGTTAACGTTATCAAACCCGGGTTTTGGGCTGTGGGCTTCGGACGTTTGATGGAGAGACTCGTTTCTGAATGGAGATCCAGATCGAGTTCTTGCGATTAGTGGGAAATTATTTATGGATTGAAAGTCATCGGCCACGTTGATTCTTTTGAGCATTCTTCGCCTCCTAACACATAAAGATGTTGAATATTGCCTTTTTTGGTAGTTTAGGCACTCTCTCATGGACCATGATTCTTGTGTTGATGGTATGTAAAATTAAGTGCGTTTTGTAAGGATGTGGAATGTATGCTAATTTTACACGAACTGAGATGAAAATTTTCAGTGTATTTTTGTAAAATTCGTCCTGTTTCCATTTTACCCCCAAAAGTAAAATTTGTTGCTGCACATTTTGAGCATTCAAATAAGTAGGTTTGTTGTATAATGTTTGAAACCAAAAGTTGAGCCAACTTTTTGAAAAATAGTCAACCTTTACAAAAGAGATGAATCATGTAAGGTCTAAACAACTTGAAAGACGAAATACAGAAGTTCATATTGAGTAGAAAAAAGAATGATTTTAGTTCATATCTCTGTTTAACAAAAATTTAACATTACATTTCTTACTAAAACATCGTAAACAAAATTATTTTTATATATTTATAAAACTGTTGCTCAAAGCGAAGTTAAAATGTATGTTGTGAATTTCTTTTCAAATATCATTGAATTTTATATTTCCATGAGTTATATATGTCAACATTTTAATTGGATGTACCAAAGAATTGTGTTTTATATCTGGAAAATACCAAGATTGCGGTGTAAACATTTAACATGATTGAAGTTATCGTCCCACGCAAAATAATTGTCAAACTAATATTTGTGGGTAGCAAAAAATTTCAGGAGACTATAAATAATTAACTGACAAATGAGATATAAACACAGTGTGTGAAAAGAGCTTGCAAGTTGCAATTATTTCTTATCAGCAGACATTTCATTTCTTTTAAAGGCTAAGCAGATTGCAAACTAAACAGGAAATATAGAATATAGTCACACCTCCTAAGTACACTATCCATAAACATCGTGTCGTCTAAAATTACAAACTAAGCTTGACATTAGCAGTAGGAGATCAACAAATCATAATCAAAATAAAAGTTCTAAAATACACAGTTAATATTAAAATGCAGTAATATTTGAAACAAACAATATAAGAATCAACCAATGGTCAGAGTATAGTAGACATCTGAAATGAGTATATCTTTAACTTGGTTTATGTACAGAATCACAACCATATAATGAAAAATCAAAATACTTGGTTATAGCGTAAGCTTAACAAATAAACTAATAACAAACTGCATAAATAAGTGTACGACAACATGTGCTCAATAGGACAAAGTAAAATACAGTGATAGCATACTAATTTTGAATCAAATCATACATGTGTCAAAATTATGATCATATTTTACAAAGTGCAAACTAAATTGCAATGTATATTAGAATGCCAAGTCTAAAATCCAAATGTGGTGAGTACAATTTTACAAAGTCCTAAGCAGATGGTGCAGATGATGTTTGTGTACTCATTATATATTGCTCAGGTCCAAGATCAAGATTCAAGGATTGAATAAGAGGAGAAATCAAAATATAATCTCATCAACCATGTATCGTCTTACATATACCAAAAAAAGTCATTACAAATAAACAATATTATCATTTCTGGTTTTAATCATTTCTGGATGGCTCCTTTTATACAGAGTTATGAAAACCAATACTTGCGAGATTTTTAAAACATCGGTTTTGTTTGGATGTTTCATAAACCGGGTCAAAACCAGTGTAATTTTGACTGTTTCATTCAACCCACCAAATCGGTGGTTTTTGATCATTTCTCATATTTTCTTCCAACCCTACCCACTTTAAAACTATTTAAATGCTTCAATTTTAAGAATATAATTCCAATTTCATAATATCAACATTTTTTTCAAATACATTATTATATTGATGATGTATCAATGATTTATTCAAAAAATAATAATATAAAGTCAGTAATCCAATAATTTTATACATTATTTATTATACTTTCTCAATTTTTATATTTTATCTTCTAGTTGAAATTGACATTATCTAATTTGATTGTTTTTCTAAACTATAGTTTATTATGGATTAATGATAAAATTTTAAAATCTTAATAATTATTTGTTGTGTGACATATATTTTTATTTAGATATACACACATAATTTTACAATTTTAGAATGATTTTAGTAACCCATGAACATAATACTCCCAAGCATGGTTATATGTCATACAGAAGCAGTTATAAAAGATGTCTCAAAAACGAATCTATCATTGACGGTCAAAACCCCTATAAACAATGCAATAAAACTTCCATGCAGAGCCTTAGGTTTAAGGCACAACATAAAAAATAACAAGAAAAATTGAGCATTACTTCTGCCACAAGTTCATCGAGATAAACATAGGGAATTGTAGTAATCATAGTAATAGAGTTTCACAGGTTATATGACGTTTTTTACCTATGATTTTGAATCTTTTGACCTACAGGAAAACTGTATAAATGTGGACATGAGGACAAATCTCTTTAAGTGCTAGAAGATATGGAGATTAACAAATCACCCCAATGCAGTAACAAATTGCATTTAATCTTTACCTATGTAAAGCTAGATAATCTGAAAGCTTTCCTCTTACTTTAAACGAATAGTTCAGGCTGAAAGAACTGCACTTCAAACAATTATCAAATGAAATAACTGAAGAGAAATGAAAAACGGTAATAATCATATTCTTCAGGAGAAACTGAAACAAATCAAATATACCATGGTGGAGCTGTATATGAGGTACTGAAATCACATAGCTTTATCTCTTGGGGCCATGGAACAAATCTTTTGTTGCACCTGTGTTTCTGTAGTACCTTCAAATAGCAAGATAACATTAAAAATGTTATCCACTAACATTAAAATATTTTAAAACAGATTATAGTTACTGATATAAAACTCATTTCTGATGTGATATTGTAAAGCATGGAAAAATTGCTATAGTAATAATTCAAAAGAAAAATACGATATGGAATGCGGGGATCAGTGAGGCGTCTCTCTCTTGCAGTTTCTAGTTTACCATGTGATGTCCAGTTCATTGAAATATCGAGACTTGACTGATTTTTTGTAGAATTTAATTCCAACAAAAATGTGAAGCCACCAAATGAGACCAAATTTTAGCAAACATTGTATGGTTTCAGAAAAGCACAATTTAGCTAGACACAACAACAGACTAGTATACAAACAAAATTTGAGAAAGTTAGATTATCCTACAAGGTGAATGTGGCTCCACCAGACCTTATATAACATCCAAAAAATATTGGTTGTGGTTTGTCAACAACTGTGCCAATATTTTCCTTCCAAATCAAAACGATAGTTACAACTTATTTGAGCCTTTAAAATTTCCGATAAAATGGGGAAACAGTTGTGGAACATATGAAAATGCAAAGTCTTTTAACAGCTCATATAATTCAGTAAGTATTACTATGAAAATGCAAAGTCTTTTAACAGCTCATACAAATTCACTATTATTCGATATAATTCAGCTCATATAATTCATATAATTGTATACTTTGAAAAATGACGATTCACTATTATTCGATTACAACTGTATACCAGTTTAAAACCCTTGGTCTACAAACAAGAAGCGAATAGAAACAAAGGACGCACTATTAATCATTCAATTGATGACATAAGTAGAATATGATGAACAATGAGGTGTACGTGTGTGCACATATGTTTTAATGCCACTTATACAGTCAACAATCGAAACATGAAAAATCAATCATCGCAGGCCATTGTAACTTCCAATACACAGAATCATGTAGCATGTTGTGTATTGAATGCAGGACGCTCTCAATAGTGCACAAGTTCAGTTTGCGATCAAGACAAACAGTCTAGAATTCAAACGATTAGATACATGTGGACTGCTATTGTTTATTTGGTAACAGTTGCCTGAGCAAGGAATTTCCATATGCAACGTATAAAAAAATGTTAAACCACTTCACCAAATTAATTTAGGAATGCGGAATGTTGGAACAGTATATCTGTTTAGAACTTCTAATCCCCTCAACACAACTATACTGTTAGATGGTTCTAATCAGAATTAACAATCATGGCTTTTACGTTTTTGATCGAGATGTTTGATGGAATATAAGAAAACATATGAAAGAATTTAGCAATAGTTCGCTCTCTACCTAGCTATAGTTTATGTCTAAATTAAGCTAGCCCCTATGATGTACATTTTATAATTTTCTGCAACCGCTCCTTCACCAAAATCTTACAATCAGCACCGACACAAAGATATTATACATCGCGTGGATATTATACAAGTTCATGTGTAATATACATGCCTGCCCAATCAATTGCCATCCATAAACTTGTTTATAAGCTGAAGCATCTGGTAAAGTAAATCCACAGAACAAATCCACCTTCGGTAATTTAGAAACACAGAAACAGTCAAAAACCGCAAAACCCAAAACCCAAATCACGAAACCGCAAAACCTATGAAATGAATATACCTTAAGCATACAACATCAGCAGCGGTTTTGAGAAACGAGCACGTTAACGTGAGGAAGAAGATGGAAATATCGTACGATATCAACAGCGGTTTAGAGGAGCAGATTAGGTTTTTTTTTGGGAAATTAGGGATTTGCGAATTGAATCGGCAAGGAGTTTAGTTTTGGGAACTTTTACCCTAATTAATGAATTGAGCGGCCAACGAAAATGGGGGAGGGAAGTTGTATTTTTCGAGGGTAGGAAAGTAACATTGGAGGACAACTGACAAAAACAGTTGTTATAAATAGTTTTTTACAACTGGCGTAGATAAGCAGTTGTTAAAGAGGCATATTACAACTGCTATACAAATAGAGTTGTTAAAAATATCTTTTCTACAACTGTTAAAAATGAACAGTTGTTACAAACTACTATTACAACTGACAAATTGTGACAGTTGTAAAAATACAGTTGTAATATGGTCTTTTTGTTATAGTGTCCTTGAGGCTTGATTAAAGAAAAATGACTCCTCAAGGTCAATAAATGGTTAAGCAGCCTGATCCTACTGCTAGAAGAGGACCGATGGATACGCAGCCGTCCCCCAGTGCGTTGAGGAGTCAATATCTTCAAGATGATTTGAACGGAAGTATTCGCCTTAACTTGGAGATTAAATACGGAAAGAAGTGGAAGCAGCCTGGTGACAGTAGAGTGGTGTGTGTGTATACATCTACACACCTTTGTGAAAAGGCGCTGACCGAATTCAATGTTGCCCTGACGTAGGGACGTGTGGACATGATTTCAACGTGGTATCAGACACACCCGTTAGAATACAATACTTCTGATGATAATGCATACGACGGCAATGATGCAAACACTACTAGAAAAGGGCTTGAAACCGACAGCTAGTGCCGACGGCTTCCGACGGAAAATTTACGACGGCTTCCGACGAGCCGTCGGCGGCTGTCGGAAGCCGTCGGAAATCTGCGATTATAGCTCCAGCCGAGAGCTTTCTTCCTCCTCCTCTTCATACGAAAATTCCCCCAAAAAACCCCCAAATTCAACCTCCAAACTTCCAATCCCTAATTTCTAGCTTCCGGATCTTCCAAGGCTCCCTAATCAACCTCCGTTACTCTTAATCTCAGGTATAATATCTTATTTTTGTGAAAAATTCAGTTTTTACCCTAATTCTAGATTTGCATAAATTGATAAATTAGGACGAATTAGTGATTGCAATTATTTCCAATAGCGTAATAACAGTTTATAGCATCACATGGTATACCGATTTCATCTTTTATCATGAAATTGTGAAAAATACGTATAATTTGTGGTTGTTCATGTATATGTAAATTGTTGTGTATGCCTTGACTCGACGATTGTATACGTTATTTGGAATAAGATAAATTGATTGAATAAACTAGGAGTATTATATTGTGCGCATATTTACTTATGAAACAAAAAAATGCATTACTCTAGATTATATTGTGTGTATTGAAAAATGACAAAAATGTTAAAACAGCCTTAAGTTGATGTAATACGTTGAATAAATGTGTTAAATTAATATATATTTTTGTAAATGTGAACATTGAGTAAAACTGTATTTTTTCGTAAAATGCGCGCATGTAACTGACAAATGTCCCTTAGAGAGTTTTTGGCCCCGTCTGACGAGTGTTGTACATGATCGTTGTATAAATAGTCGTTCTTTTCGAAAAATGACCATTTATATTCATCTGGTACAATGTTTGTCGGATTTGTACCTATATTGGACAAGTTATGAACACAGTAAGCATTTACATTTTGTATACTAATTCGTCTCAAACGGTTCATAAAATTTCGGCCTAACTTTTCTTTTTTGTTCCCTGCGTACACGCATTTGTGTACAATGCAGGGAACAAAAGGGAAATGCTGCCGAAATTTTGTTGAATCGTTTGAGATGAAGTAATATACGAAATGTAAATGCTTACTGTGTTTGTAATGGGAAGTAGGATGCCTGACCAATGAAAAAAAAAATTATATATATTTTTAAATCGTTACGTTAAAAAATAAAATGTGCCCTATTTGAAAATATTTTTAAATTTGTGAAGTTGTTCTTTAAATTCAAAATATTATACGACCATAAAAATAATCTTTTTCGAATTTGTATTCTTCAAAATAAATATTAAATTTTGAACTTCTCATTTTGTCAAATAGGAAAAATGATTGATTATTTTGTTGATCGGAGGAGATGGATGTACCAAAGAAAATGACTGAGGGGCTCAATAAAAGAAGATTTTTATAATGGTATAAACGTGTTTGTTGAATTCGCTTTAAGTAATAACGGAAACGATCCAGAAATTCGTTGTCCGTGTAGTAGGTGTAGACATTTGAAGTATTTGTTACCAGATATTGTGAAAGTTCATTTGTGCAAACACGGTTTCGCATCCGAATATTATGTTTGGGATCGGCATGGAGAAGTTGTAGCAAATACTTCTGTAGAGTCTGAAAGTGTCGTTAACGAAATAGTTTCAACGACCCGTATAGAAAATATGGTCGAAGATGCAGTACGATCAATGTTTCCTATGGTTGAAGTTGACGACGACGATGGAAATGTTGAAGAACCAAATATTGAAGCTAAATTTTTTTATGATTTACTAGATGCAGCTAAGAAACCTATTTGGGATGGTTGTAAAAGCGGCACTCAGCTGTCAGTAATCGCAGAATACATTGCGATGAAGTCAAAATACAACATCATTGAAGCTGAGTTTACGGCTGTTGTACAAGCTGCAAAAAGACATATGCCGCCCGATAATCAAATGTGTGAAAATCACTACGAAGTTAAAAAACTTATGTCGGCTTTTGGTTTACCGTATCAGAAAATAGATACATGTTTAAAAGGATGCATGTTGTTTTGGAAAGAAGACGCAAACCTTAGAAATTGTAAAGTTTGTAACCAGGAGAGATACAAACCAAGAAAAAAGAAGGGGAATGAAGTTCCGTACAAACGTATGCACTACTTACCCATAACTCCAAGACTTCAAAGATTATATGCATCTTCTGTAACTGCGTCTAATATGAGGTGGCATAGCGTGAGAACAGAGGAAGAGGGTACGTTGACACATCCGACCGATGGAGAAGCATGGAAGCATTTCGATAAAACGTATCCAAATTTTGCAGCGGAGAGTCGAAATGTTAGATTAGGATTATGTACGGACGGTTTTTCTCCATTTTCTCAATTTGGTTCTAAATATTCATCCTGGCCCATTATCGTCACACCGTATAATTTACCTCCATGGATGTGTATGAAAACGCAATATATGTTTCTTATTGTTGTCGTTCCTGGCCCCGACGATCCGACACAAGGAATTGATGTATATTTACAACCGTTGATTGAGGAGTTAAAAATACTGTGGAACGAAGGAGTAGAAACATACGATGTCTCCAAGAAGAAAATTTTTCGTATGTTTGCTTCTTTGTTGTGGACTATAAGTGATTTTCCTGCCTATGCAATGCATTCGGGATGGAGTACTGCCGGTCGTCTAGCATGTCCATATTGCATGGATGAAACACGAGCGTTTTCTTTTCCTTATGGTAAGAAAATTTCATGGTTTGACTGTCATCGATATTTTCTCCATGTAAATCATCCCTTCAGAGGAGACAAGAAAAACTTTTTAGCTAATAGAGTAGAAACCAGACAACCACCGACGATATGGTCAAGCGAAGACATATATGAACTTGTTAAGGACTATCCAAAGATATATGAAACGGGCGAGCAAACAGAAATTCAAGGCAAATCAGTTGTTCGTAACTGGTGCAAACAAACTATTTTTTGGGAGTTGCCGTATTGGAAACATCTTCTGCTTCGCCATAACATAGATGTGATGCACAATGAGAAAAATGTATTTAATAATGTTTTTAACACAATTTTGAATGTGAAAGGGAAGACGAAGGATGATTTGAAATCAAGACGTGATATAGAAGAATTATGCAAACGTCATGAGCTTCATATGAAACCAAATGACAGTAAAAAACCCAAAGCATGTTACGAATTAGATAATAATCAAGTTAAAACTGTGTTAAAATGGGTGGAAGGGTTAAGATTTCCTGATGGGATATCATCAAATCTTCGTAGATGTGTTGACTTTAAAAATGGTAGATTGAGCGGAATGAAAAGTCACGACTGTCACATAATGATGGAAAATTTATTTCCCGTAATGTTCAAAGAACTACTACCGTTAAAAGTTTGGAAGGTAGTAATGGAGCTTAGTATGTTTTACAAAGAGCTTTGTTCGACTACTTTAAAAGTGCAACGTTTACGTAAACTTGAAGTGGACATTCCTATATTGCTTTGCAAATTAGAGAAAATATTTCCGCCAGGTTTTTTTAATGTGATGGAACATTTACCTGTTCATCTCCCATCTGAAGCACGACTTCAAGGTCTTGTCCAATATGGATGGATGTATCCATTTGAGAGGTATGTAATATGTTATAACGTAATTTAATTGCATTTGAAAGATGAAGTTAATATAAATTAATTTTGCATAGATATTTGAATCATCTGAAGAAAAAAGTGAGGCAAAAAGCACGAGTTGAAGGTTCGATATGTAAATCTTACATCGAAGAAGAAGCTTCGTTCTTTTTCTCTCACAATTTCAGTGACCATGTGAATATTTCATTTCAAAGTGTTTCTCGTAATGACGAAGGCGACGAACAAGAGTCCTCTCAAGCAATGTTATCTACTTTTAGACAATATGGTCGGCCTTCTGGAAAATGTGTAGAAATATGGTTAGACGATAGAGATCTTCATGTAGCACACACTTATATTCTTCTAAATTGTGCCGAGATTGCACCATTTGTTAGGTAATCTGAAATAATAATTTGTGTTTTATTTTTTTCTATAATGCATGCGCGTGTATAACCTAATGTAATAATTTGTTTATATAAACAGTGTTTATGAACGTGAACATCCGAACGGAGATCTCAGTAAAGAATTTTCCGATTGGTTTTCAAATTACGTTTATGAGCCGAGAAATTGTGTTGTTGACGGAGGGTTGAAACATCTAGCGATGGGACCAAAAAGAGTGGTCAAGACATATCCAATATATTTCGTCAATGGATATAAATTTAACACCAAAGAATACGGTGCAGAAAAATTAACAAATAATACTGGTGTATTTGTTAAAGGTAGTGACGATCGAGAAAATCATTTAAATGATTTTTATGGCATTCTGACACAAATTTTGCAACTGACATATTTCTCACGACCCGCGGAGGAGGTGTTTCTATTTAGATGCAATTGGTTTAGCAATGTTCCAGGTTCTGGAATTAATGTGCACAAGGATTATAATCTTATCGAAATAAAGCATACATCGCACTATCACAAGTATGATCCTTTTGTACTAGCCAAACAAGCATTGCAAGTTTATTACGCTCCTTATCCGTCTCTAAAAAGAGATAAAGCAGATTGGTCTGCAGTTTTTAAAACAAAGGCTAGATTCACATTTGATGGGAAGAATATTCCGGATGAACAAGCTTATCAGGCAGATCTTGAGCAAAATAACGAAATAATAATTACAGACGATCATACAGATTTTGGTCCTTTGATCGATGAATCAAATGTTTTGGTAGAAGCGTTTGACAGTGCGGAGGAAAATATCATCGAAAACGAGACCGAATCTGAATCAGAAGACGATGATGACTGATATAAATCTGAATCTGTTTTTTGCAATTGATGTAACTATGTTGAATTCTTGATGTATTATGAAATTGATGTAACTATGAAACCAAATCCGTTTACTATTGTTTGCATGTTTTATGTTATTTCCATTTGTCATTTATTTAGCAATTTTTATTGAAAATGCAATGAACTCTGCTTATCGTTGGAATAGTACACCCATTATGAATCAGGTATAACACACTTCCATTTCTATTTCCATTTCAGTTATTAATTAAGAAATTTATACCGTTGATGTCATTTTCATATGAAATATATTAATTATCATGTTTTTATTCTCTTATATAATGATGTGTATATGTCACAGGTTTATCAATATGTCATGTAGAGGTAGGAGCTCTTCCCGATCGTCAGGAGGCGATGGCATTGACCCATCGCAAGAGCCACAACGTGCAGTTGTATCGTTAGTCCCTAGAGTAGATGGGTAAGAATTAAATTTTATTCAGCATCTTATTTTTTCTATGATATACGTACGTACTTATCTATATCGTACTTAAAAACAGGGGGTTCGATCTACTTCCTTCTAAGGTTGTGTTGGACGTCTCTAGAGCTTCTTATCGCAGTAGGATGAGTGCCTGCTGGCCGAAGTGGGATAACATCCCTCCTCACATCATAGAGTGCATATGGCAGGATGTCTTAGTATGCATATTTTTCTGTTTTCCATTTTTAATTCGTTTTTGTCGTTTTTTTTACTGTTTATATCGTTTAAAGTGTAATCTTTTTTTTAACACAGGTTGAGATAGACATCCAGACAGATGATATGATGTTGGCATGAGCATAATGGATGAAGAAGATGCGCAAGAACTACAGGGATACGATATCTGATTAAGAAATCTGATAAGAAACCACGGTGGATGGGAGAGAGCGTGTGGCAAGCTTGGTTGAGATACTGGGAGACTGACGAGGCGAAGACAAGTATACTAATTTTTTTTGAATTATTAATTTGACGTTATCGAAAAATAATGTATAAAATTTTGAATGTACAGGCAGAATCGGATAGAAACTCTGCAAATAGAAATAAGAATCCCGTCACTCATCGCGGAGGATCGAAGTCGTTTCAGCAGTATCGGCAGGAGTTGGTAAATTTACTAAATAATAAATGTAAATAGTTTATACTATATGATTTTAAATGTATAATAATTGTATGTAACAATCAACTTCAGGAAGCCGAGTCACATGGTCATGTCAGCTATATGGACGTGTTCACCCGTACGCATGCTGTCGAGCATGTTAATCCAGACGGGACTGTTTCGTACACATGGCAGGACGATAAATCCAGCAAAAGCCATGTAAGCATATTTCATTTTATTCAGTATTAGTAATTGTTTTAATTGTTAAACTATGATGACATAATATATGATATTATTAATTGTTAATGCAGGAGAAGTTTATGGAGCAGCGACAGAAACTCCTTGCTGACACGGGTCGAGATCAGCTGACGACCAATGAGGAAGACGTTATTTTTGAGTCCGTTATGGATCCAGTAGAGCATGGTCGACGATACGAATTTGGCAATTTAGCGGTAAATAATTTACTTTTTCTTAAAATACTTAAAATATGATATTTTCATCTTTTCAAAACAATAAACTTGGATTTTATTTATTTTTCAATTATTGCAGTCCAGTGGTCAGAGTAGGGGACGGCGGAGTAGACATCAAAGCGATCTTGCAGATATAGAAGAATTGCGGACTAGAGTTGCCCAGTTAGAGTAGCAGAACCACCAATAGGCCATGCACACCGCACAGTTGTTAGAGTACATGCAGCAGCAGCAGGGTGGTGGTCACTTTCCTTCTTCGGCTGGCTCTGGATCTGCAGGAGATTGATTCATTACTTGCTTTCTTGTTCGTTCAGGTATGTTTTGTTTTAATTTAGAATGATTTGATAGACGGCGTAGGTAATTGTTGATTTATGTATAATTATGTTTGACACATTTGGTTCTATGGTAGTATGAGAACGTGTATGAGAATATTGATGAATTTGTGTATTAACAACATGGTAGAACAGTTATTGCTAGGATTATGTTAATGTTGGAATGGTTATTTATATTTTGATGTAATTTTATTTATTTGTGTGTTTATTAAATATTTTGTGATTTGGGTTTGAATATTTGGTTGGACTATTGTATATTGGATTGTGCAGTATTGATATTATAGTGTTTGAAAGAGAAATGTGGTTGGAAGGCTAAATTTGCAGCAAATATAAAAAAAACAGCAGATTTCCGACGGCTTCCGACGGCTTCCGACGGTTTACTGGTCAAAATTTCCGACGGCTCACGACGAATAACGGCGGCCTGTTTCAGACGCTTTCCGGCGGTTTCCGACGGTTTCCGACGGGCGTCGGAAACCGTCTGGATCCGTCTGAAATGAATACGACAGCGTCCGTCGAAAACCGTTGGAAATACTACTTCCCGACAAAGCCATTTCCGGCGGCTATTTCCGACGACGGCCGACGGTTTCCGACGGCCGCCGACGGCTTCTGGCCGTCGGAAAACGTGTTTCCCCTTATAGTGAAACTACTTAGGATATCTGAAGAGTGGTCGCTACAGGAAGGCTGAATATAAATGCAGCTATAGGTTCATGCACACAGCAAAGACAACAAGAATTCTGCAATAATAAATTACTTTATTTGCATCTATTTTGAATCTTTCTGTTATAAGTACTGCTGAAAATGATACACAAATGCAGCCTATAGTATTAGGACCGCTAGCATGAATCTGTTGTACTAGTCTATATGTAATTAGGGATGGCAATGGGGCGGGTCTAGGGTCCAAACCCGGTTGACCCGCCCCTGTTTTGGCCCGCCTAGACCCGCCCTATTGGGTCATTGGGGCGGGTAGACCCGTGACCCGTTCTTGGAAGCTCCGGGTCTAGGGTCGGGTCGGGGCTTGGCTGACCCGCCCCAACCCGACCCGCACTACTGAGATCTCATAAAATCGGTTTAGTATTATAATTATGGTTTGTTAATACACACGCGTATTTGTGTGTGTGATTATGACATGGATATTATAATGTTCCAATCAATAAGCTATAAAATTTTATAGTATTAAGCTGCATCATTGATATTATACAATAACATATGCATATTTTTTTGAACTATTTCGTACACCATATTTTTATTATCTTCCCTTATCATTGGAAATACATTGTTATTTGTATTTAATGTATCATTTAGTAACAACAAATATAAATATATGTACATTAGTACACAATTTTGAATCGATAAAAAAAATCTCATCGGGTCTCGGGGCGGGGCGGATCTACCCTGACCCGTATGGGTTTCGGGTTCGGGGCAAAATTCCGGACCCGCACCGGGTCTACGGGGCGGGTCCGGGACGAGGTCTAAAAAACCCGGAGCGAGGTTAAAAAAAACCCGGGGCGGGTCTGGGGCACAGGAAACCCGCCCCAACCCGCCACATTGCCATTCCTATATGTAATATGCTATAAATGAAAATGGAAGCCGGTTAATATAATATTTTTCGTGCAATTTCTCTTCTCCCCTATGCTTCTTCTTCTCCTCAAACTCTTCTTCCCCATCTCTTGTTATTGACAGGTTTCTTGATTGTTATAACAATTTCTATGATGGGTTCGTGGCGAATATCAATAGTGCGATCAGTGATGGATACGATGATATTATTTTTAGGATGAACTGTAGACTGCTTACAAATATGAAGATTAGTGGTGTGGTATATATAGATTGTGGTTGCTGAATAAGTGTTTTTGAAGTTGCTCATATTGTGAAATTCAGGAAGAAGGAGAATAAGCGTATTAAACAGCAGTTCTAGCCATTTCTTTGTAAATTTTGTTTCTGTTTGCTGCAGGCAGAAGTTTTGAAATCTATAAATATTCAATCATTTGTGAATATTGATAGGAGGATCAAATCACATTGCACTTCGGTTATTTAATCGTTGGTGGGCTTATTATTGTTTAAATTGAATTAAAAAAAATATTAACGAGTACAATTTTCAAGTTATTTTTACAAAATTATGGCCTTATGTTGTCACTGCAAGCTATTTCAAGTCTGACATAATATTAAGTATAACGTGATACGTATAAAAAACGTTGTTCAAGATAGAATGATTTAACTATGCATTATGACCGTTAAGTCTGATGTATGCTCACAAGTCCTAATAAACATAAGATAAATCAAACATGATGCGCAAAAGTGCTCATGAGTGAATCATCAAAGAAGCATTTAGTATAAGAGCAAATGCTTCGATCCCATATTTTTACGTACCAAACAAATATACACCGTTTATTTCTAATTTATTTATTTTATAAAAAAATTAATAAAAAATGAAGGGTGAAATGAGACTTAGAGGATTATTTCGGATTTATTAATAAATAGTAGTGTATAGCTGTAATATGTTCGGAAATTTGTTCAAAATGAATTTTCTTATTTAAGTTTTTACGTATGGTGAATCAAAAAATATGCACATTACCCTCGGTTACCATGTAAATATGGAAATGGTTGTAGAAACAATGACAGTTTTACATTAAGTTGACATTTTTAAATATTGCATGGATCATATCACAGAACTATTCTTCATTACCAAACTTGCCTGGATCGCATCGTCCCCAGAGACCTACGTTCAAAAGTCGTCATAAATTTATCTTATTAAACTAGAGAAAGACAAGGCTAAATCGGAGATATCCAAGAACCATTAATTTATTCTGTTTTACGAGGCACATCATAAGAAATGACAAATCATCTTAATCTATATAATCCTCAGACCTCAATCAACATTCCAACACAAAAACCTTAAAAATGTCAAAGATCAACACAATACTTCTTCTTTCTCTTATTACAATATCGTGCATAAAGTTGTGCACTTGTGATAATGCATACGATGGCAACGACTTCGCTTTCAACACATCTGCTGGAGCTCAATTTGAAAAGGAAGTAGGACTCGACTACGCACTCTTTGTACTGCAAAACTCATCATCCTTTTTCTGGGAAACATTCAACCAAAATAAAATAAGCGAACGTAAGAACATTTCTCTCATCACTCTGA
This sequence comes from Allium fistulosum, assembly GCA_030737815.1. Lineage (NCBI taxonomy): Eukaryota > Viridiplantae > Streptophyta > Magnoliopsida > Asparagales > Amaryllidaceae > Allium > Allium fistulosum. The sequence goes on from CM060908.1 coordinate 944,434,464, forward strand.
ATATCCAAAGCATGCATGGCATAGTTGAAAACGTCAACGACCCTTCAAACAGTCAGATCTTTCTAAACGTGAATTACGTTGCCAACTATGTCGGAGATGTGAAGAGTGAAGTAACGGGCATTTTGTACCATGAAATAGCACGTATAAGGCAGTGGTATGGCAACGGAGATGCTCCTCTTGGGTTAATTACTGGGATAGCTGATTTCTTCAGGTTGAAAGGAGGGTATGCATCTAAGAACTGGGTTCAACTGAGAGAAGGGTCAAGGTGGGATGAAGGTTATGATGTTACTGCCAGGTTTCTTGATTATTATAACAATTTCTATGATGGGTTCGTGGCGAATATCAACAATGCAATGAGTGATGGATACGATGAGATCATTTTTAGGATGTTGACTGGAATGAGCGTTGATGAACTTTGGGCTGCTTACAAATCCAACGAAGATTAGTGGTGCTATATATTTATATACACGCACACTGTGGTTGCTGAATAAGTGTTTTTAAAGTTGATCTTATTGTGAAATCCTGGAAGGAGGAGAATAAGCGAGCGTACTAAACTGTTCTAGCTATCTCTTTGTAGTTTACTTCTGTTTGTTGCAGTACTGTTCGGCATGTGAATACAGACGTGATATTATAATTGATTATAAAGTACGGTGAGATTTATATTTGAATCGATTCAAGATAAAACGAACCTCTTTGGTCTTTTTCTTCGTCTGAATACATGTACATGATAGCTCATTTTAGATGTGTTAAATTCCTCTTCTTAAAGAAGGGTTGACAGTAAATTAAACTTGCATTGAAAATATATTAAAATCAAAAGACAAGAAAGTGAAATGGTGTGTCTGTTGATTGTAAAATGTTGCGTCTGTTGATTGTGAAAGATCGTTTCTGTTGATTATGAAAGGTTGTGTCTGTTGATTGATAAAAGGTGTGTCTGTTAGATGAAAAGTTGTTTGTTAAGGCTACATATAGCGTACATGTTTTCATTGTTTATCAAGCAATCAAAAATATTAGTTTATGAAGTAAAATTTCCTCTCCATTAATTCATTTTTATCTACAAATTGGTATCGGAGCATTGTTCGATTAAAATGAACAACTCTTTTTCTGCTCTTTTTGTCCCTCAATTAATCAAAGAAAATTATGGTAAATGGAGTGTTCAAATGAAAGTCCTTCTTGGATCTCAAGAAGAATGAGAGATTGTTAAAAATGGGTATACTAAAGTTGAAAATAAGGGAGCATTAACGCAAGCTCAAAAGGATAATTTAAGAAGATTGAGAAAAAAAGACAAACAAGCTTTGCTTTATATCTACTAGGGAATACAAACATATGACGCCGCTTTTAACAAAATAGAAAATGCTGCTTCTGCAAAGTAAGCTTGGGAGATTTTGCAAAGCTCATTCAAAGGAGATGATAAAGTAAAAAGGGTTCGTTTGCAAACACTTCGAGGATGATATTATTCAAGCAATGGGAGATTGTTCACGGGTTTGTTCACGGGTTTTATCTGTAGTCAACCAATTAAAAATGAATGGTGAAACTATGGATGATATTCGTGTCATTGAAAAAATTCTTCGTTCTTTGGATTCTAGATTTGACTATATTGTTGTAGCTATTGAAGAATCCAAAGATCTAAATTCCATGACCATTAATGAACTCACGGGTTCGTTGCAAGCTCATAAAGAAAGACTCAACAGGAAGAATAAAAATATAGATTTGGATCAAGCACTTCAATCAAAATTGATTCTAAATGAAAAGAAGGAAGATTTTAAAAATCAAGGAGGTAGAGGGCATGGTCGTGGAAGAAACTTAAGAAGAAGAGGAACATACGCTCGTGGAAGATGCAATTATTCAAGCAAGGAAAATGGAAGAGGTGATGGTTGGTATAATCAGATTTCAAGAGGGAGAGGACGTGGAAATCAAAGAGAAAAGGCCGTGGCTATTTTGAATGTTTGAATTGCCATAAACTTGGTCATATGGCAAATGATCGCTGGTATAAGGAGGATGAAAAACATGATGCTAACTTGGTATATGGAAACAAAAACCAAGAGCAACATAATCAGGAAACTCTGTTGCTTGTATCTGAATGTGTAGATTTTGATGATGCCTGGTATATAGATAGTGGTGCTAGCAAACATATGACAGGTAACAAAAATTTATTTTCAAAGTTGCATGAATATGATTCTGAAGAAGTTAAAGTCGGAGATGGAAAAACATACAAAGTTAGTGGCGTTGGTGAGATTGAATTCACAACCAAAACCAGAAAAATAGAGAAAATGTTTGAAGTTTACCTTGTTCCTGGTTTGAAAAATAATTTACTTAGCGTGGGTTATCTTTTGAAGAAGGGATACGATATTCACTTCCATGCTATGGCTTGCCACTTATCAAAGAATAATCAGGTCATTGCTAGAGTTGGAGTAGCCTCAAATAATATTTTTTCACTCACTCTTCAGAACCAAAATATGTCTTGTTTTTTTGGTGCCGATAAAGGAATCTCTAAGTTATGGCATGATAGATATGGTCATTTAAATTATGAAAATTTGAAGATGCTTTCAAGAAAGACGATGGTCAAAGGTTTGCCGAAAATTGATTGTCTTGATGAAGTTTGTGAAGAATGTCAACTTGGAAGCAACACAGAAATCCATTTCCTAACTAATCCTATTGGAGAGCAAAAAGACCATTGCAGCTTATTTATTCAGATCTTTATGGTCCAATGCCAGTGACATCTTTGGGAGGTAATCGATATTTTATTTCTTTCATTGATGATTATTCACAAAAAGTTTGGATGTACTTTGTCAAAGAAAAATCACAAGCTTTTCATAAGTTTAAAGATTTCGAGAAAGAAGTGGAGACTTTTACGGGACTTAAAATCAACACTTTAAGGACTGACCGTGGAGGAGAATATGTTTCAAATGAGTTTGAAATGTATTGTTTAAACAATGGCATTCGACATGAAACGGCAGTCCGTCACACTCCACAACAAAATGGTGTATGTGAAAGAAAAAATCGAACAATCATGGAGATGGCTAATTGTCTTCTCAAGAAGAAGAGGTTATCTAAAACCTTTTGGGCGGAAGCTGTTTCTTGTGCAGTTTATTTGATTAACAGGTCACCAACAAGGAGTCTAAAAAATTGCACACCGCATGAAGCATGGTATGGTATAAAACCAAATGTTCAACATCTAAGGGTATTTGGGAGTATTGTTTACTCTCATATTCCAAATGCAATGAGAAAAAAGTTGGATGATAAGTCAGAAAAATATATTTTCGTTGGCTATAGTGAACGAAGCAAGGCGTACAAATTGTATAATCCAACTACAAAGAAAATTGTGATCAGTCGAGATGTCCGTTTTGATGAAAGTTCTTTTTTTGAGAATCTGGAAGTTGAAAACAATAACATGCCCATTCCTTTTTCTAAAACCGAGGAAAATATTTTTCTAGATTTAGATAATGCAGAGAATGACACCATAGAAGAAGCCGTTACCCCCACTTTCTTCATCCAACATATCTTCTGCTTCAAGCCCACCAAGAAAGATGAGAAGTATCCAGGAATTATATGATGTCACTGATGAAGTTGAATCAAATAATGTTGTGTTCTTTGTTTTCTTCGCAGGGGAAGATCCAATTTCTTTCGATGATGCATGTCAAGAAGAAAATTGGAGAAAAGCCATGAAAAAAGAGATTGACTCGATTGAAAACAATGATACGTGGGAGCTTACAAATTTGCCACCATACAAGAATTCTGTTGGAGTAAAATGAGTGTACAAAACAAAGATGAATCCAAATGGCTCTATTAATAAACACAAGGCAAGGTTGGTCGCAAAGGGGTACAAACAAAAAGAAGGTGAAGATTTTACAGAGGTGTTTGCTCCCATTTCAAGACTTGAGACCATTCGTTTACTTATTTCTCTAGCTGCTCAAAAAAAATGGAAGATGTTTCAAATGGATGTAAAATCGGCATTTTAAAATGGCGTTCTTAAGGAAGAAGTATATGTTGATCAACCACCTGGGTTCGTGAAGAAAGGAGAAGAGAATAAAGTATACAAGTTAAAAAAGGCTTTGTATGGACTAAAGCAATCACCTCGAGCTTTGTACAGCCGCATTAATTCATATTTTGAAAAGTAGGGCTTTCAAAAATGTCCATATGAGCACGCACTCTACATCAAAAGTAGTTCGGAAGGAAAATTGGTGGTTGTCAGCTTTTACGTTGATGATTTAATTTTCACAGGAAATGATGAGAAGATGTTGCATGAGTTCAAGCATTCAATGATGGCAGAGTTTGAAATGACAGATTTGGGAGAACTTCATCATTTTCTTGGCATTGAAGTTCATCGATCTAAGAAAGGAATTTTTATTTCACAGGAGGGCTATGCAAAAGAAGTTCAAAATGGAGAATGCTAATCCAGTTTCATCACCATGCATCACAGGCCTGAAACTATCCAGAGAAGGCGAAGGAAAGCTTGTTAATCCTACCATGTTCAGAAGTCTTGTTGGAAATTTGATGTATCTAACTTCTACAAGGCCTGACATCATGTATGCGGTTGGCTTGGTGAGCAGATTCGTGGAAAAACCATACTCCAACCATGAGGAGGCTGCAAAGAGAATACTAAGATATGTGAAAGGAACCATCGACCATGGAATATTCTATGAGGCTAATATTCCGGTTAATCTGATTGGTTATAGGGATAGCGACTTGGCTGGAAGTATTGATGATAGCAGAAGCACTTCTGGTTATGTTTTTCATCTTGGAAGCGGTGCAATTTCATGCAGCTCGAAGAAGCAATCAATCGTTGCGCTCTCTACTACGGAATCTGAGTACATTGCAGCATCTTATGCGGGATGTCAATTAATTTGGTTGTGTGGAATTCTGGAAAGTCTTAAACAGCAACAGAACAAACCAACAACACTATTCTGTGATAATAGTTCAACTATTCCAGTCACAAAAGATCCAGTGTTTCATGGAAGGACAAAACACATCCGCATTCGGTATCATTTCTTAAGGGAACTTGTGAGAAAAGGTGACATTACTGTTGAGTATTGCAAAACAAGTGATCAGATGGCGGATATTTTGACAAAGGCACTTAGTGGACAAGTCTTCAAGAAAAATGCAGAAAATTTGGGAATAAGAAGCAAGTTTAATTTAGGGGAAGCATTGTTGACAGTAAATTAAACTTGCATTAAAAATACATTAAAATCAAAAGACAAGAAAGTGAAATGGTGTGTCTGTTGATTGTAAAAGGTTGCGTCTGTTGATTGTGAAAGATTGTGTCTGTTGATTATGAAAGGTTGTGTCTGTTGATTGATAAAAGGTGTGTCTGTTAGATGAAAAGTTGTTTGTTAAGGCTATATATAGCCTACATGTTTTCATTGTTTATCAAGCAATCAAAAATATTAGTTTATGAAGTAAAATTCCCTCTCCATTAATTCATTTCTATCTACAAGAAGTTGTTATAACTACTGATGTTATTGAGGTTTGTAGTGGAGTCAATGTTGTCGATGGATTTTCAAGAAAAGAAGGGATGGAGATGAAAGATGTCTATTAAAGAATGTCTCTATCTACAAATTTCAGGCTTTTTCTTTTGAAAAATATGCTGCATATTGCAAGGTATGACACATAATTATAATAGATGTGTTACGTTTAAAATCACGATCTACTAAAAGCTTCTATGCAGGAAGGAAAATTAAGAAAAACCCAGGTCACACAATAAACTTAATGAAAGCATGCTTAAAACTCGCATATAGGTTAGAAAAACCAAAGTCAGAATAGATGAATTTATGGATAAGGAAACAAACACGCGAAAACACAACTCCTATAAACATGCAAATAGTATAATGAAATTTGTAAATGTTTCATTTTCTGTAGTATTCTTATGAATCTTTGCAATGTTCAAAAATATATAAGTTTCACATTGTGAGTGTGGTCTGATTCACTAATTATATAGAAAAAAAACAAAATGTATACAAATAAAAAGAAAACCCTTCATGTTTCAAACAAAAAATAAAAAGGTAAACGACGAAGTGAGCATGGTCAAGTGTAGGGTCAACTAGACGTGCATTTATACTTGTTATCTCAACATGATTTTTATCAAAAACATTGCTTAAGGTAGAATGATTTAAATAAACATTATAAGAGCACAACCAACAATGGCTTGTTCAGTTGCAAAACTAGCCACAGAGCAATTGGATGTGGTTTGTTCAGTTTGATGTGACTGATTCAAACCAGTTTCGTGGCTGGTTGAGCGAATAAGGACTGCTTTTTATAACGGCGAAGTTTTCGCCATTATAAATTTATAAATGAGGGAGGTGATAGAATGAAAAATGGAGGTGATAGAATGAAAACGGCGGCTGTGTCGGGGTTAGGATTATATATAAATATATGGCGAAGAAGGAAGATAAGTGTATTAAACTGTTCCAGTAATCTCTTTGTAACTTGTGCTTCTGTTTGTTGCATGCAGCATTTTTGGTTATGAGTAGACCTGTCAAAACCAATCCTAACCCATTTACCAAACCTACTAACCCTAATATTAAAAGGGTTCGGTATAACCCTTCAATTTTCTTTCTTTTTTTTACCCAACCCATTTACTTTTGCTATGAAAAAAATCTCAAATCTGACCCAACCTGCTTACTACTTCCAACCCTAATCTCTCCCTAAATCACGATAGAAGAAATCGGTGATTTCTACACTTCTTTCACTAAGATACTTGAGTTACGTAATTTAACAAAGATTTAAAGACCGAGATCATCATTGATACGTTCGACAACCCTAAATTCGAACTCAAGTGGCTCCTCTTCAATGCGAGCTTCATCGTCTTTCAAATCTACAAACCTTAGGTAATTAACTTTTTGCAATTTTTGATTTGTTATGTCAATATATCATCTTGGATCCTTGAGCGAAGCTGCTTTCTTCACCATTCATTATGGATATTCTGGTTGTGAAATAAAATGTGTGTTTCGTCTAATTTATTCTTCTTTGGATTTGGTTTTCAGTATGTACTGAGTGCTGAAATTGCACTAGTGTCGCTTGGTTTATTGATCGTCACATAGTCAAAGATGATGTTATTTTAAAACAAAAAGGGCATTGTTTGTTTAAAAAATAAACATTGATGTTCAACAAAACGTGAAGCATTCTTTATGCGTTGCCCATCTCGTTAATCTGGCATTCGGTTTTTGTTTACGGTGATTCCATCTATGGTTAGTAGTATGTTCATTTAAAATTCTTGAAGTAATCATACAGGGGAAAAAGGAAAAAAAACACTCTATGCCAATAGAGGAAAGAAAGTAACTTTGATAGCAGAAAAAGAGCAGAACCCAAATGGCATGAAATGTTGAAGAGAGCCATTCAAAAGCAAGTTCATTTCACGGTTTGTGCCCTACAAAGATAATTTACTTTCAAGAAATGTCACTTGTTTTTACATATTACGCCTCTTCCAATAACGCTATTTTTGTTCATTTTGACGTTTTTTTAAAAGTCGTTGCCTTAATAGCAGCAAAAGGTATAATTAAGCGAGACAATCTAAATTTTAACATTGAAAAAGAATATCCATAATGGATGGTGAAGAAAGCAATATCTAGGTAGATAATTTGTTTTAAAAGTCGTTATGGTTTTATTTTTTTCAAAAGTTGTTATGGTTTTATTTACATTACAAAAGTGCATGGGATCCAATGATTTTATGTCTGACATGGCAAGTAGCATGTTTTTCAAGTTCAATAAATATTGGAATGAATTTAGTATATTGCTTTGCATTGCTTGTATTCTTGATCCCCGATATAAGATGGATTTTGTCAAGTTTTGTTACAAAAGACTTTATGGCAATGATTATGGCGAAAGGTTTGAGGTGGTAGAGACAAAATTAAAAGGTCTTTATGAGGTGTATAAGAAAAAAATAGAGAAAGAATCCAATAGTGAAGCCAGTGGATCAAAAGAATTAGATTACGGCGATTCATTTATGGGACTTTATTCGTAGGAGTGTGCTGATGTAATGGAAGAATTTGATATATATAGAAATTCTGAGTTTGCTGAAAGTTCTCATAATTTAGAACTTAAGTTATATCTAGAGGATGAACTGTTAGATTGCAAGTTACCACTCGATATTCTTTCATTTTGGTAGTCTCAACAACTTAAATACTCTATTCTCTCTCATGGCAAAAGATGTTTTAGCCATGCCTATCACTACCTTTGCATCCGAAAGTGCATTTAGCATTGGCGGAAGGGTTTTAGACGAGTATCGTAGGTCACGACCCAGATTTTCGACCTCCGAAAATCAACATCAATACGTCCACTGTATAGAATGTCGAGCAATCGAATGCCGGAAATACCCGACCGTTAGGGAAAAGAAGAAAGAGGTAGAAGGAGAAAATAGAAATAACAACATAGAATCTCACAATCATAGCAGAACAATATATAATAGATAACAACCGATCTTGATACAAGGAACTATAACTTGTTATTTATATATTACATCATCAGAGTACAACACAATCAGTAGCACAATACTGGATAGTTATAATAACTTGTCCTCACAAAAGATGAATATTCAGCATACCATACACAACGAAATATAAATCAGATTCGTGATATACGTCTTCGTCATCCAGCTCGTCTCCTGAGCTCCATAGCATCCTATCCTGTATCTGTAATACTCGGTCTGACCCGAGCATTATAATAAAATAACATCCGAGTCAGTCTGGAAAACCAGCGTGAGAAAATACACTCAATTTAATTATTAAAGTTCAAAATCCTTTGAAAATCAAAGGTATCCCGTAAGACTACGCCACAAATAAACACGATGGGTTTTTACCTTACGATAACCAAAACATTTCATATCAAAATCCTTTGATATTATAATAGTGTATAAGTACTAATACTTATTCAAATAGCTAAAATGCTTGCATCTCACGTTCCAGCATAGTTGGGAACAATCAAAACTGTATGGCGTTTATTGGAGAATAGATTCCAATTGAATGACTCGGCACTGGGGTACCACCTGTCATGGTTCTTGTCTAGAAACACCATACCAAGGACCACTCCGGGGTCCCCTGCAACACAAGATCGGATTACCCCTTAAACTGGATAACCCGAATAAGATTACCCCGCAGTTGGGATCAGCAACCACACCACACAGCCGAATAAGAAAAAGGGACTCTAGATAGGGGTAACCTTACCCTACTTGGGTGCGACCCACTTAGCCTTGCTGCATCTCCCCTGATTTTCAGTCATTCCCGGTTGATGAGGCTCGAGGCTAAGCGTTACCTTTTTAGAAATTATTCACTTAGACTGCTCATTGTCCTCCAATTACAATGTACTAATAGCATTCATCCATACAAGTCCGTTCCCGGTCCGAACAGAACCGAAGGCACTATTCCTACTACATCCATTTTGGAATCACCCTCAGGATTAGTAGCGGTTAGCCCTTGCACTTCACTACTCCATTTTAGACTCCATACTCTTGTCTTCATTACGAAAACGTACTCGTTGGATCGAAGTGGTTTTCGGATCACAAATCCGATCCCGGTCACTTCGAAACAACATTCGATATTTCCCGGTAAACTCAGCCCCGGTTCTCTAGGAAATAAACAAACGAAGATAAGATCGGAGATCACCTCCTAACCGTTAGTGGATGGATTTCCTTATAAACGTCCTAGAAGAACGAAAAGGGTTTACACGTACAGTATAGCACCTCGAACGTTAACTGTACCATATAATTCCCGTACTTCTTCCAAATATCTCCAAAGTTATATTTGGGTCCAGATTTGATAGTCGGTTATTTAACTATCAAATAAACAATCAATTCAACCAACACTTCATTTTCACTGAAAACACCAAGTCTTATTTTATTTAGATTTTTAAATAAATTAAATCTCTTTATCCAAAAATATACACTTATCTCATCGAATTCGGTATATTCACAAATTATCCTTTTCAAAAAATTTGAAAACCCTTTTAAAAAAATAGTGTGGAAAGTACCACTGCGGTATTAACCATGGATCACAGCTCAATGGTTATGTCTCTATCCCAGAGAAATTCAAGACTTAGCTGCAGGCACTCGCTTCCTCCGATTTCGCCATGCGAGTATACCAATACTTCCCGAAACTTTATTTAATAACTTTCAAAAATAATGCTTAAGAAATTTCTATAATAATTTTCCAAGTTACTTTAGACAAAACTACCTTTAAATAAAAGCTATTATATAAAATATTAATATTGAATAATTATCCTTTTTAAAATTACTATAGCTAACTTGATTAATATTCACTTTAACAAATTTTAAAACAACTAAATAATACATTTTTCAAAAAAAATCCTTTTCAACACTTTTACATTTTCTAATTAATACTTTTTTTAAAAAAAATCTTTCTTTAAAAATATACTTAACTTTTCCAGAAAATGCATTTCAACCCAAAAATAGCCAGTCCAATTAATTCATAAATCCCTCCCGATTTATTCCCAGCTAAATTTACGTCCCAATTCCGTAAATTTCCTCTTTCACTTTTCTAAAAATAAACCATCATTTATTATTTTTTAAAACGATTTACCAATCTCCTTATAAATTCCCACCGTGAATATATAAATTTCAAATTACCCACTGATAATTTACTTCACTTTATTTATAAACTTCGTTTATAAATCCCATAGCCTCATTCCCCGTTTAACACTGTTTCACAACATTTAATCGATTCTAAATAGATTCTCAAAATAAAATTCCATTTTTAAATTAATTTCCCATTATATTCCAAAGCCCACAAATTTCAGATCTTACCTCCCTTTTACGGTTTAAAAAAAACTTATTTAAATCTGAAACATCAATTTCATATTTTCCTTTTTTTTAATTTCCCTTTTATTTTCCAAAGCTATTTAAATCTTAAATTTAAAAACGTATCCTTTAATACTTAAGACAATATCACCTAAGTTCTTACAAAAAAACCTTTAATTCACATTTATTCAAATCTCTATTTTTCCCATATTTCGCCATCATTAAATGAATCTTAAAATCAAACTATTTATTTTTCCCAATTTCATTACTTTTTAATTTATCCAACCTTACTATAATATTTTACTTTAAAATTTCAATATTCATATTTTTGATATTTTGAAAATGCCAAAATATGTCCAGCAGTTCCCTAACATCCAATAACTTCAATTTCCAATATAATCTATTACCGATTAATCAAGTAAATCATATCACTGAATATGGAAATAATTTCAATATTTTTGAGGAATCTAGTTGGATCCCTCTGACCTGTTTCCCTACATCCACAGATGTTGGCACAATATGAAAATACCAATCCCACTTCGAGGGGGATATCGTGGTATATAGGGTCATCCGCTATTATGCGGGGTGCATAGGGTCTCATTCGCTATATAAAATGCGGGAATATCAATCACTCCAATATATATATATATATCACTATATATAATATAACATCCAGACTGATGATAATTATCAAATTCAATCAATCAACCAATAATTAATTTTAACTACTTAAATCTAATTGCGGAAATTCCAAATTTGAGTGAGATTAACTCACTTGATTTTATTTGCCGAATATCAGATTTTCACTCTTTTTATTTTTTTCTCCTATTCCTGCTGACTCCGAAAGTCCCAAATCTATTTTTTTTTCTCTGCTGCGTAGATTCCCCAGCTACGAGCCACCCATCTTGTATTATTCATTTGAACCTCGTATACATTAAATTATAAAAATTAACGATTTTAAATTTTAAATTATAAATAAATAAACTCATCACTCTTTAATCAAAATTAATTAAAGTTAACTCTAATATACCTCTTCAATTTCGTGACAGGACTGTCATACGTCCCCACCGAAAATCGCGACTAACTCCCACCCCCTGTTGTACAGGCAGTGACAACCCCCCCAGCAACGAGCTTCACCCAATCGCTAGGCGAACCCAATCCCTATCGCTAGGCTCGGCTTCACCACTTCGAGCCCTACCCTGCCCCATCGTGGCCAACCATCGCTACATCGGCCAGCACCGCGAGCCCAAATATCCCGCGTCGCCCCTCCTCGTGCTCGCCCGCTCCTTATTCCCAAAGTCGATCGCACTACCCCTTCTCAAGCCTCGACCCTAATGCTTTGAATCGAAAACGATTTCGATTTTTACAAGTATTATTTTTTTAACTGAAGCTCGGCCATTAAACTTTTTTTTTTGGAAATACTCTCGTTTCGATTTGAAATGAAAAAGAATGGGAAGAGGGAACGTGATTCGATTTTTAGTTTTTGTGTTCAGCATTTTTTTTTCATATAATCGGCTGTCATGAAATGAAGAGGGGAAGGGGAAGTGATATTTGAAAGGAGGGAAACGTGCTAGAGGGAAGCTACAGTGACTTTTGAAGTGAAGGGGAAAGTACTGATGTGAAAATTATTTATCAACTCAATTATATATATATATATATATTAAATTTTAATCGTCTCGAATTTGCAACTTAAAATCTTGACCTCCTATCGAGACGTGCCGCTAGGCGTTTATAATGTTATACCTCTATTCCGAATGCAATGGAAAAGGTTTCGAGTCCTAATTCGATCGTATGGAGAAGATAGCTCTTTGGACCCAATTATTATATTGAATTTCCGATATAAATTTCAGCGCGTTTATATCCATTATGCCCAAACGATGACTCCAAAAGTTACGAAATTTGAAATCCGATAATAATACATTATTAAGGATCCAATGAAACTGGTTTCGTCAAAATCCGAGACTGTGCCCCGGAAGGCTATTTTAAACGTTAATTTAAACGATATATTTTTAAAACTGAACAAATCACTTCCAATTTCAATTTTAAAACTTTTATTACCTTCAGTATTATCAATATAAATTTTATATGCCTTTGAAATATTTTTAACAAGCTTGAAACTCTAGATTCAATATTTTACCCAATTTCCAATTATTAAATTCAATAATTAAATCATCCAATAAACAGTGATATTTGAAATTCAAGCTAAAAATTAACTTTTAAATATTTAAAATCGATTAAATATCCCAATTTCAAATGTCCAAAATCCCGGGTCGTTACATCCCTTAAAGATGATATTGTGGAGGCGTTACTTTGCACGCGTGATTGGTTATATGGGAATGCTAATGCAACTAAAGTAGAATAAGAAGATGAAGATATTTCCAAATTTCATATTGATACGGAGCAGTTTACTCTAGTTCCAACACCATCCTTAGGTGACCATTGTTTGTCATAGTAGAAGGTACAATTTTATAGTATATTGTTTTGATATAATTACTTTCTTATTTTTAGTGAAATTCTGGAAATTATATGGCAATCCACTATAGGCAAAATTGGATTATGTGTGACCATTTTTTCCGAAAGTTGTTATGGTTTTATTTACATTGCAAAAGTGCATGGGATCCAATGATTTTATGTTTGACATGGCAAGTAGCATGTTTTTAAAGTTCAGTAAATATTGGAATGAATTTAGTATATTGCTTTGTTGCTTGTATTCTTGATCCCCGATATAAGATGGATTTTGTCAAGTTTTGTTACAAAAGACTTTATGGCAATGATTATGGCGAAAGATTTAAGGTGGTAGAGACAAAATTAAAAGGTCTTCATGAGGAGTATAAGAAGAAAATAGAGAAAGAATCCAATAGTGAAGCCAGTGGATCAAAAGAATTAGATTGCGGCGATTTATTTATGGGACCTTATTTGCAGGAATGTGCTGATGTAATGTAAGAATTTGATATATAGAGAAATTCCGAGTTTGCTGAAAGTTCTCATAATTCAGAACTTAAGTTATATCTAGAAGATGGACTGTAAGATCGCAAGTTACCACTCGATATTCTTTCATTTTGGCAGTCTCAACAACTTAAATACCATTTTCTCTCTCTCATGGCAAAAGATGTTTTAGCCGTGCCTATCACTACCGTTGCATCCGAAAGCGCATTTAGCATTGGCGGAAGTGTTTTAGACGAGTATCGTAGCTCCTTTAAAGATGATATTGTGGAGGCGTTACTTTGCACGCGTGATTGGTTATATGAGAATGCTATTGCAACGGAAGTAGAAGAAGAAGATGAAGATATTTCCAAATTTCATATTAGTACGGAGCAGTTTACTCTAGTTCCAACACCATCCTTAGGTGACCATTGTTTGTCATAGTAGAAGGTACAATTTTATAGTATATTGTTTTGATATAATTACTTTCTTATTTTTAGTGAAATTCTGGAAATTATATGGCAATCCACTATAGGAAAAATTGGATTAAGTCTGACCATTTTTTTCGAAAGTTGTTATGGTTTTATTTACATTGCAAAAGTGCATGGGATCCAAGTCTGACATGGCAAGTAGCATGTTTTTAAAGTTCAATAAATATTGGAATGAATTTAGTATATTGCTTTGCATTGCTTGTATTCTTCATCCCCGATATAAGATTGATTTTGTCAAGTTTTGTTACAAAAGACTTTATGGCAATGATTATGGCGAAAGGTTTGAGGTGGTAGAGACAAAATTAAAAGGTCTTTATGAGGAGTACAAGAAAAAAATAGAGAAAGAATCCAATAGTAAAGCCAGTAGAGAATTAGATTGCGATGATTCATTTATGGGACCTTATTCGTAGGAGTGTGCTGATGTAATGGAAGAATTTGATACATATAGAAATTTTGAGTTTGCTGAAAGTTCTCATAATTCAGAACTTAAGTTATATCTAGGAGATGGACTGTTAGATTGCAAGTTACCACTCGATATTCTTTCATTTTGGCAGTCTCAACGACTTAAATACCCTATTCTCTCTCTTATGGCAAAAGATGTTTTAGCCATGCCTATCACTACCGTTGCATCCAAAAGCGCATTTAGCATTGGCAGAAGGGTTTTAGATGAGTATCACAGCTCCCTTAAAGATGATATTGTGGAGGCATTACTCTGCACGCATGATTGGTTATATAGGAATGCTATTGCAACGGAAGTAGAACAAGAAGATGAAGATATTTCCAAATTTCATATTGGTACGGAGCAGTTTACTCTAGTTCCAACACCATCCTTAGGTGACCATTGTTTGTCATAGTAGAAGGTACAATTTTATAGTATATTTTTTTGATATAATTACTTTCTTATTTTTAGTGAAGTTCTGGAAATTATATGGCAATCCACTATAGGCAAAATTGGATTATGTTTGACCATTTTTTCCGAAAGTTGTTGTGGTTTTATTTACATTGCAAAAGTGCATGGAATCCAATTATTTTATGTCTGACATGGCAAGTAGCATGTTTTTAAAGTTTAGTAAATATTGGAATGAATTTAGTATATTGCTTTACATTTCTTGTATTCTTGATCCCCGATATAAGATGGATTTTGTCAAGTTTTGTTACAAAAGACTTTATGGCAAGGATTATGGCGAAAGGTTTGAGGTGGTAGAGACAAAATTAAATGGTCTTTATGAGGAGTACAAGTAAAAATAGAGAAAGAATCCAATAGTGAAGCCAGTGGATCAAAAGAATTAGATTGCGGTGATTCACTTATGGGACTTTATTCGCAGGAGTGTGCTGATGTAATGGAAGAATTTGATATATATAGAAATTCTGAGTTTGCTGAAAGTTCTCATAATTCAGAACTTAAGTTATATCTAGAGGATGGACTGTTAGATTGCAAGTTACCACTCGATATTCTTTCATTTTTCCAGTCTCAACAACTTAAATACTCTATTCTCTCCCTCATAGCAAAAGATGTTTTAGCCGTGCCTATCACTACCGTTGCATCCGAAAGTGCATTTAGCATTGGCGGAAGGGATTTAGATGAGTATCGTAGCTCCTTTAAAGATGATATTGTGGAGGCGTTACTTTGCACGCGTGATTGGTTATATGGGAATGCTATTGCAACGGAAGTAGAACAAGAAGATAAATATATTTCCAAATTTCATATTGATACGGAGCAGTTTACTCTAGTTCCAACACCATCCTTAAGTGACCATTGGTTGTCATAGTAGAAGGTACAATTTTATAGTATATTATTTTGATATAATTACTTTCTTATTTTTAGTGAAATCCTGGAAATTATATGGCAATCCACTATAGGCAAAATTGAATTATGTCGGTGTGAAGATTTTACTGTCATATTTGGATCTTAATGCATTTATTATTAACTGTCGGCTCTCAATTGACATCACTTTGCACTTAATAATACAACAATGCAATTTAATCGCTACTTCATTCATTAATATGGTTGGTAAAGTTAATTAATCTACTAGTACATCAATAAAAAGTGGGGCTAAACTTGTATGTAAAGAGTACATCAACAAAAAGTTATCATGTTCATTTTAACAGACATTGTTATACAGACAGAACAAGTTGACAATGGCTTGATTATGATGGATTATATATACATTTATTTATAGAATAGTTAATCCTCCAACTAATATAGTAATATGGAAATCTCAATATAGACATACTCATGTCTGAAATGGCCGTTCTTACTTTGTTTATAATAATATAGACATACTCATGTCTGAAATGGTTGTTCTTACTTTGTTTATAATACGATTAAACGTTCAACTCCAGTTTTTTTTATTACACTAGTATTTTATCATCAATTAGAAGTTACTGGACTCAAGTATGAAATGTGAAAAACTTAAAATCTCAAATTTATTAAAAATTCAAAATTGAGGACTTCAAATAATGAAGTTTCACTAAAGAAATAATTATTTTCCACAAATATTTTAGCACCTGTTAACATTTACAACATATTTATTGTATTATCAACTCCTCAAATACAAAATAAATGGTAAAACATTGTGTTGAAATGCAAAACAACTTGGAATTTGAACATAGTTTGTGAACAACCTCTTTGTTTATTTGGATGTATTATGTATACTAGTTTTACAGCTATAAACATTGGGTCTATTGAATTTATGAATATTTTTATTTATTTTTTATTTAAAATTTTGGACTTTTCTTAACCAACTTTACATTTCTTAGATTTTTATTAAATTTTGTGTTAGCTATTCTTGTTTTTTAAATATCATAACTACTTTATCAAAAGTTTAAGAATCATGCTTAAATCTATTCTATAACTACCTCATTATCAAAGAAAACATATTATTGTAATTTTTTTTTCAATATTATACCTAATTTGTTGGTGTATTGGTTATAAGATTTTTTGTAAGCTTTTATCCTTCATTATCTCCATATTAATATATTGGCTTCATCAAGTAATTACCATTTTCATCACTGTATCTTTTATCCATTGGTCTGATGTCCAAAGGCTATGAAGCATGAATAAACAAGTGCCTTTAAGTCTAACAAATATACCTACAGTGTCCATTGCATCACATACCATGTTGTTACATTATTTATAGCAGTGTATTAACACTTCATGTATAAAAAATACAATTCAATACCAGTTCACATATGATCCAAATATTACCTTTTCACGTACCTATCACCATTAGAAATTAAACGGTGTATAAAAGTAAAGCAGCATCTTTGGGTGAGAAGTAGCTCTCGTACACGCATTCATGATGTTGAGCTATGAACAGTGAAACAGGAAATGAAAATCTTGAGCTATACATAAGACACTTTTGAGGAACACAATTTTTAAAGGAACACTAGTTTGATATACTTCAGGTTTTAAAGGATCTTTAAATGTACAAAGTTTGATACGTATTATGTCAGAGATGTATTAAATTCTGAACATACCTGTTTATGTATGAGTTTATTATGTTTCTGTAACTGCATATATGTATGAGTTTTCATCATCTTAATTCTTACCAAATTTGCGAACTAATAGTTTGTGACTTGCTTCAGGATTACAAGGTCATGCTTAAAGCTTCAGGATTACGAGATTGCTCATATGCCGCAAAACTTTCAATTATTTTACAGTTTTATTACTTATATAACATGTTGCTGTTTTTGTAGTATTTTGTTTAGTTTTTTGATGCAGTTTTTGTGTTGAACAATGGAGTTCGTCAACTAAAATTGTAATGTGTTGTATCTTTTAGTTTTTAATGTTGTAGTTTGTAATTATCTTATGTAGGACATTCAAATAATTTATGGTTTTTGCATTATCTAGTTCGGTTTCTTAATTTTCCTGTGTTGTTTTTCATTGTTTATGTAGTATGCAGTTTTTTTTATTTTTTGGCGTAGTTTTTGCTGAAATTTTTTGTTAAATGGGTAGGGTATGGTTGACCCTTCTAATAATCGAGTCAGGTCGGGTCAACCCATTTATTAAATGGGTCAAATAGGTTAGGTTTTTTATGGCTTGAATGGGATGGGTAAAATTCTACCCGACCCATTTATAACCCAACCCATTTGACGGGTCTAGTTATGAGCATAATGAAATCTGAGGCTGATACAAACTCTCTTTTGACAGACTAACGCTGCCTATTTGGAATAAAAAAGCAACTCCAAAGTGGTCAATTAAACTCATTTCAAAGTGATATTTATATCCACTATAGCAGAATGTCAACGTTTCGAAGAGGAATGTTACCTTTTTGTGCTGCAAACAAGAGGAAGAAGAATGAAGTTGCTTTGCTTCCTATTTCTATTATCGATTATAATAACAACTAAAAAGAGTAAATTAAGCAGGGATGACTTCCCAAATGATTTGTATTTGGTTCTGGTACTTCAGCTTACCAGGTGTTTATTTTTCTTTATTCTCTCCCCTTTTTTAATTTTTTGCTGCTGATGCTGTTGATGATTGAACTTACCTTACTAATAAGGAAATTTTCCAAATTTGGACCGGTTTTTAAACGGATTTATGCAATAATTCATTTTACATCCTTATTACAAAATAAACCACTTTTGGTCGGTTCAGCATCACGCTGATCAAAAATGTACTAGCAACATTTCAAATACCGCCAGTATTTTTTATTTTTTATTTTTAAATTGACTCCTTTTGAAAAGGAGCCAATGTAAAAGTAAATAAAGAAAAGTAAAAGGCGTACAGGTGGAATTTAAAATGCCGCATGTATATTTTTTTTACCACTGGCTTCTTTTCACGGTTAATGTAAAAGTAAAAAGTGTACAGACGGGACTTCAAATGCCACTTGTATTTTTTTTAAATTTTATATTGGCTCATTTTCACTTTTACATTGGCTCTTCTTGAAAAGAAACCAATGTAAAATTTAAAAATAAATGTACCGGTGGCATTTGAAATGCCGTCAGTACACTTTTAGCTAGCGTGGCGTTAAACTAGCAAATATGACTATTTTTCTAATATGTTTTTGAACTGACCTATAACTATAATGTGTTTATAAAAGTAGTCTAATGCAAAAAAAAGCCTACCAATAAATCACACATTATTCTACCCAACCCATTTTGTGTTGGTATGTTCTTAATCGATTCTTGAAGAAAAGGGTAATTTTGGAAAATTATAAAAAAGACGAGTTTGTCACAGGTTAAAGGGGCAACAAGCGAAGCTGGAAGGAGTCATAGCAATTGGGACGCTTCTATACACCAGTCAGATATCATTTTGCATGAAAGTTCTGATATGAATGTTAGAAACATGTTATATGTTTGTTTCTTAAACTTATCCTTTGAAATTTATAACTATACAAGCATATTGTATCTACCTTCATCATGTTTCTATTACAAATTACAAGAGACAGGCACAAGGCATTACAGCTGATGTGACATCCGACGGTTATCATAAATACAAAGTGTTATTGACAATCATTATGTTTCTAGTGTTTTATTATAAAGATTTGATAAGTGAGAAAAAATTATCCTAATTTATTCTTCTAAATAAGCTAAAATATTCTTCTAAATATGAATGAAGACATCAAACTCATGAAAGAAACTGGACTGGTAGGTTACATATTTCCAATCTCTTGGTCACGGCTTATTCTAGATATAATCAAATGCTGGTTGTGATTGTGAATTTTATCTATATCAATAATTATCATGTCGTAATAGTATGCACATTGATAATTCAAAATTAGGTGGAAGAAGGAAAATAAACCCCAAGGGCCTCCAGTTTTACAACTAATTAATTGATGAACTAATTAGTCATAGTGTGTGTCCATTTTATTACACTATAGTTTTACAACTACTTCATTGACAACGACGGCTTCAGGCAACGGTTGCTTGGACGGCAGCGGCTTGGACAATGGCAACTTCAGGAGATGGTTGCTTGAGCGACAGTGTGCGAACGGCAAGAGAGGTGAGATCTAAGTTTTGGTGAGATCCATGATAACAACAGCAAGAGAGAGGCTTGGACGACGACGGCTTGGACGATGGCAGCTTCAGATGATGATTGCTTGGATGGCGATGACTAGGACAAACAGTGGCTGTAGGTAGATGGTGGTGGAGGAAAAAGTCGAAGTCGAGAAATTGGAAAAAATGGGCTACTGTCCTTTGACCTAAATTTATAAAGTTGTGTCCAAGATTTAAAATTAGTTTAAAGTTTTTCCTTTAAACTAATTACCTCTATCAAAAATGTATAACTATTACTGTTGTAAAATATATTTTTCAAGAAAAAACATACCAATTTGCTCGGATTTTTTTTGTTTGAATCAATTTTTCTAACTTTGGGATTTTGTACCATCGGATGACACTTCACAACACAATAATCCATATAATCCTTAGTACAATCCCATGGAAAATTAACTACCGTGAACCTTGAGTCAGTTGCCAAAACATGATCTAGCCAACGTTGACTATACAAAAAACCATTGTTATACAAAATCTTATACTGATTTCCAACCTCTCCTCTACGACAAAAACCCGGAAACATTGGTTCTATAGGAATATACTAAATGCTTCCAAATTGACTTAGTATACGATCAGGATAGTAAGGTTCAACAATGTTGAAGCAAACAATAATCCCATTATAAAAGCCAAACTCATTTAATAGATAATGACTTCTTAATTCTGAATAAGGGTCCCAACATATCTATAATTTTTAAAAACTAACCAAATCATTTCAACAGCACGTACATTCAAAACATAATAAATTACGCATTGAAAAAACTTACATCCTACTCAGTTAAAGAATTGAGTTGCTCTCTAAGACGAATAATTGCATGGCCCGAATCTGCATTGTTTCGTAGTAGTCTACTTGCACATCTGTGGCATTGAATACTCATAGTCTTCGTTAGGAGCTCCGGTCGAAATCAAACTAGGAAAGTCATCATTGATTCATGCTTATGAAATTTAACAAAACATTATTTCGTTGTAAAAAAATTACAAAATGAACTATTAATATATATGTTCGTTAGCATTCCATTAGCAACGTTAAACAACCACTAATTTGCTTCACTTTTTTCCTAGACGCCAAACCAAGTTGACCGTAGAGATAAGCTAATATTGTTATGCCCCATGCTTGCTCGTTGAGATGATCTACTTCTTTTAATGCATTCATATAATGGATAGAAATCTTTGTGTTCGATTTATCAGTGAAAATCGAACAACCCAACACACAAAGAAGAAAAGCATGAGTGACGCGATTATATGCAGCTGTATCAGCATTTTCCACTTTAATGTAGCGGAAAATTTACTTGTCAGCCAATCCATCCGTACTGAATGCTTACCATCTAGCTCAGCACGTGCCTCCTTATCTTCTACCCTAAGATCATCGACTAAAAGCTTTGCACAATCAGTTAAGGAGATATCTTTTCCACCATTTTCTTTAAATAAACTCGTCCCTGCAAAACAGACACTCTAAAGATGTGACAAACATCATCTAAACTAATCGACATCTCACCAAATGAAAAGTGAATTGAATTGGTTTCTAGATGCCATCTCTCTGCAAAAGCTGATATAGGAACATAATCAATCCATCGATAAGAATGCTCCACTATATCTGCAATCCCGATAGCTTGACCCTCTCTAATACTACACTCGCTTCATCACTAATCTTCCATTCGTTCATCTTTCAAGAGTGTGAAATACATCTTAGATTTTCACGTTTCTACAAATAAAAATTTAAATATGACTAAAGAAATAAAATCAAGTTATGAAATTCAAATGAACATTTACTTACAGGTTTATTAGCCTAAATACCATTAGCTATATGAAATTTGAAGTCCTGCAAAATTGATGAATCTTGTCCACTCTCTTCACTTTCAATGATACCTGGGAAAGAGTTAGGGCATTTAACCTGTACAGCAAGAACTTCTTCTCGTGTTTGCACTTTAAAATCAGGATCCGACTTCGTTGAAGAACGATCATCCACTGGATCATCGGCAGACTTTACAGTTGTTTTCCCTTTTGTTTTTTCATTTTTGCCTCACGTTCCCTCCATAATGAGGCCATCATACGTTCTACAAAAATATAATGTAAAATATGATTATTACCTTTGCATGAGAAAACATCAACAGCGTATGCAAAACTTCTAAACACATGCTAAAATAATGTAGTTGTTAAACCGTTGTATTAAACTATATATTTATATAGTCGACTCTCTTGACTCGAAGTGATAAACAAATTACATTTTACTATTTTGCATTATAAACAATGTTTCTAAACCTGCAATTGATTGCAATTGGCTAAACTAGCAATTAACTACACTTAACTTGGATAGACAAAACATATATTTGACTCTCTTGACTCGAAGCTGGTGGATTAAACTATAAATATGTATATTACGAATACACTGACTGCACTGGTACTAAATCTTTTTGACTAGATTGCTAAAACAATGACACACATACTTGAACCCAATTTTTTTCCACATTCGGCAGTACACTATCGAGTGTATTACAAACCATGTCCACTTGAAACCATCGTTTGGGTACTCGACGGTTCAAGTTAATTTGATCTATGATTCCATGTCGTTTGAACTACAAAACAACTATGGAATGAACCACCGTTTGACTGATTTTGCGAACCCTATTATTCAAATCAATAAACCCGAATTTACAAATTCAAGATTAGAACTTACGGCACTCTGTTTTCTGAGCTTGTGAGCTGCTGCCTTCGGAACCTTTCATTGATTTCTTCTTGGCCGCCATTAAGTTGGATTTGAAAATGAATCGCGTTCGATAGTTTACTATCGATTGAATTTTTACCGGCTTTTTTTCCCATACCATTTTCTTTTTTTTCTAGGTGGAGAATAGGGTAAAAACAAGTAAGATTGGATAATATTAAAAACCAGGTATTAGTCACTGTTTTCCTTTTTTCCTTTATTTTTTTTGTTAATAGCAACGCTTTGAAATGTTCTAGCTACATACAAACCACTAACCAATAAGCACAACTACTAAGACCAAAACGTTCTATAACTTGACCACCACTAAAAAAAGAGTGAATAAGGAAAAAGGACGAACTTTGAAAAAAATTAGGCTGAAGGACATGAAATTTTATTTTTAGGCTGAAGGACAAATGCTAGTAATAATTAGCATTATATTCAACATTTGCACTATACAAAATGCTAGTTATATCTAGGATTATATTCAGTTTTACACTATACAAAATGCTAGTTATAACTAGCATTGTCCTTCAGTTTAAAAAATAAACTTGCTGTCCTTCAGCCTAATTATTTTTCTAAGTTTGTCCTCTTGCCTATTTTTCTGCCCAAAAAAACATCCAGAAGTCACACAAAACTAGATATTTATTTTAAAATGCTTTTATCAAGCAAAAACGTTTATTTCAAATGCTTATTGCATTCTTATATTACATCTTCGTTTTAGATATTACATTCTTATATTGCATCGTTTATTTTAATTGCTTACTTGTCAAATACATATTTGTTGACTTATTGGAACTTGGAACCCAATATGATTCATGTATATAATAAAAATTCTATCTTGATACGGTTCTATCATCTATGGTTTGATTATCTTTTCGGTTTGAAATTGAACCATTTTATTTTCTATTTTCTTTGTAGCTATTTGTCCGGTCTATTAATATTCCAGAAATGATGATAATAATAATAAGATATTTTGGCACGTGCAATGAACGTGCATATAACCTCTTTGTTAAATTATTAAATTTGAAAATACTATGTAGTTTGATAAAAATAAACTTAAATATATAAAGAAAAAAATATAATTTTTTGCTGGAATAGGGTTTGAACTTGTAACCTTGTTTGTGTTTTAAAATTTTCATTTAGAGATAGATGTTAATTTTTGTTCACGGTGATATTTGAATTCATGACCTCTTGTTTGCATGGAAGGACATTTTTGAAATTTCATGGTCGGACTAAAAAATTGTATTTATATTTTAACTATTAATAAGGATTAATAAAGATTTATAGATTGGTTGATTTATCTAGAAAGATCTTACATTACCCATTCTAATGCAGCTATATATATTTGACTTGCTCTTTGTGGTCTAATTACAATTACATTTGAACAATTATATTCTATGAAAAATTGGAATCAACATCTAGATTTAAATACGTCTAAATTAATTGTAGGAAGATTTTATCTCCTAATTTATTAGGGAGATCATAAGAAATAACAAATTGATATTTAAAAAGTTATATATAGGGGTATTTTGGGAAGTTCACGGTCGGATCAAAAAATTGTGCTTCTATTCCATCTATTAATAAAGAAATATTATAATTATTTTATGTTACGGTTGTCTTATTTTGGCAAGAATGAAACAAATAAATGGCATAACAGTAGTACAACAAAACCAAGATATAAATTAACTTCTAAAAACTCAAAGGATGCATGATAAAATCATTCAATTGGCTTAAGTAACAATTACACACAATTCAACGGGCTGAAACGATATATGGAAAACAACATAACTTCAGGTTACAAAACGCGGTAACATTATACACTTCAATAATTGGATAAAGAATCCCTGTACAATGCAAAACTTAACTATGTTTTAATTTGTAAGTACTAGATACAAAATCACTAGACGTGATTAACTATTTTATTTTATTTATTTATCTACACTATCTATCTTCCTTTACATGATAAAATCAAGCCTAACAATATCTAAAGCAAGCGGCTTTTCTTTACTTAATGACCGAGGAACCATCAGTCAGTGACTCGCTCCATTCAAGAAAACTGGGTTGGTAATAAGATCAACCGCAAATGGAATTTCTCTAATGATTTTCCAACTGCCTTTGGACAAAGCACTGGTTTCAAGAATCTCACAATAGTAGGTACGATTCTTGGTGTGAGAGTAGATTCTAATGAATTTGTACGAACCTGTGGATGGATCGAATCCTAAACTGATCTTGTCACATATAATTGAAATGCCCGTTATCTTTCTTTTCGAGTACTTTGATATTTGAAATGTGGTAAGATTGATTAAGTAGAAGGTGATGATTTCATTGTTTCCATAATCACAAGCAAAGCCATTAACCATGTTGGAAAAATTGTAGTCCAATGTGTCATCGAGATTAAAAATGTTATGAACGCTTTTTTTTGTTTTTTCCCTTAGCATTAAAATTGAAATGTGCAAGTTTTACTGAAACCATATTGGTAGAAAGTTGAACAGTCCTCAATGAACTTTGGGAGCGTGCGTTCAAAACATCAGAAACGTGGATAGCATAGCACCAATATTTGGAAACGGCTTGGAATCTTACGATGGAGATAGATGGAAGTCGATATAATATATTTATCATTACATCAACTAGAAAGTGCATCTGCAAATAATAGTCAAAATTTTAACATACATACATTTTTTTCCCCAAAGCAT
The DNA here is from genome assembly GCA_030737815.1 of Allium fistulosum. NCBI lineage: Eukaryota > Viridiplantae > Streptophyta > Magnoliopsida > Asparagales > Amaryllidaceae > Allium > Allium fistulosum. The sequence goes on from CM060908.1 coordinate 944,460,000, forward strand.
AAATCACCATGTTAAACAATTGAGATGCCAATAAGAGGTGCAAAAGTGAAATTCCAATGATGAATTGTATTGTGAGTATGACATGTGTTTCTTATGGAGTTTAGGAATTCAACAAATAGTTAGGAAAACGATATATCTGGATTTAGAGTTATCTGTAAGCAAATAACAACTAGCATACCTCTTGTTTAGTCATTTTGTTGTGATCATTGAAATGGGATAGCTCCATGGCCTGCAAACGTAACAAAAGTACAAGTTAGACTTAAAGCATAAAAATTCAGCAAAATGCATTATTTTAATCATGCAAAGTTAAATATAAGAATCAAATCTGTGAGAAGCATATAGAAAGCTAGCACAACTAATATGAAAAGATATAAACTTTTTAGTTGCCTAAGAATGTATGTTGTGGACAATGTAATATTAAAATATGCATAGCTTTTCAAAGCTTTGCAAAATATATAATAACCATTCAATAATGCAAATCACTTTACTCATGTTACAATATCCTTGAAACAATTTAGTATTTTGTTACATTAGTTATCTTAGAAATTCGACATGTTATTACACGTCACAATCATTTCAAATTCTTTTATTCGAACCTCAAAATTGAATGGCGAACCATTGTTGTCAAAAATCTTAAAGTCCTACGATTTAAATACCGTTTTGGATCGAACCTCTCTAGATACGATCCGATTTACATTCCGATTCAAACATACTTAAAACTTCGTTTACAAAAAAATCATTCAGTACATACTGATATATTTAACATACTTATTTGGATTCATAATTCCAATTCTAATGTTTTCTAAATAAAATATATATATATATATATGCAATAAGGAAAATAATTGAGTTTTAGGCTTAAATGTAGAAGTGTAAATTGTGTAAAACCTTAAGAATATGGATCATTTGAATCTATGATTTACGATTTAAATCTCATTTCAATTTAAAATTTAAACTTTACGATTTACAGTTTGAATCCCGCTTTGAAAACCTTACGGCGAATAACTTCGCTTTGTCGAGGTTGAAATTCATTCAATTTATTTCTTTCAGTATTTTTAGAAACTTGAACTCAAAACCTTTTTTATCTAATGCTTTACACTGTCATCTATGTTTTCCTTTTTTCTTACCGCTATCATCATTTCTTCACTAGCTATCAAATTTATGATTTAAGAATAAAATAAACATGAATTTCTATTCAAATTAATTTTTATGTATGCTTAGGGGTTCAAACCCAAGTACTCTAGCTAAAACTTAAGCTAGATGACAAAACACTTGAGACAGTGGTCATTAGCTAATATAAGCATGTCTTTTCAAAATAGATATCACATTTTATTGGACAACTAGCTCAAGTGGCAAGGATTAGAACTCTACACCGAGGTTCTAGACATTTATGGGTTCAAACCCATACTTGAATAAGGTACTTCTCTTATTCTTAACAAAAATTATAACTTTTTATAGTTATTTATACAATCATGAAGATTTTAGAAAAATTCAAAATTCAAGAGAGCTAAACTTTTTGAACATGGTTAATTGACGTTACAGGGATCTCAAAATAGATAGATCTCAAGATAGATAGTGTACAGACATAACATTGTTACACAAGAAAATCTTTCAAAAAGCTGAATTCAAGTCGATAAAATGGTGTAACCATTTGAGCGAAATGATCAATGATTATGTAGCTAATAATACGAAATCAACTTTTTGGGAACTGTTTTTTATTCAAATAAACAAACAAAAATATGGTCCCAAAATCTGAACCAGTAAATCATTTACATCAACTAGTGCAAAATCAAAATCATATTTTTCATTATGATGAGCAAAAAACCAAATATTTTGTACATCAAAGTAATATTTAAAGTCATACTAATCTACTTCATCAAAAAGTAAAAACTAGGACAAATCGAATTAACCCCAATGGAAATCAAGACACATCCTTTTTTTTAAACTTATTTATTTTACCTGCTTCGCTTTTAAACACTATTTTCTAATTCAGGAAAATAGGCATAAGGACATACTTGGAAAAAAAATTAGAATGAAGGACCATAAGTTTATTTTTTAGGCCGAAGGACAATGCTAGTTATAACTAGCATTTTGTATAGTGTAAAACTGAATATAATGCCAGATATAACTAGCATTTAGTATAGTGTAAAAGTTGAATTTAATGCTAATTATAACTAGCATTTGTCCTTCAGCCTAAAAATGAAACTTGGTATCCTTCAGCCGATTTTTTTTAAAGTTTGTCATTTTTCCTACTTCCCTCTTTCTAATTTATAAAAGAAATTGAAGAGGGACCTAATACTAATTTTTTACAATCACAAGGGTAAATGCCAAAATTTTCCTTAATCCCTTCTCGTATTAATCTAATTCAAATAATCAAAATCATATTTTTCACTGTGACAGTTACAAGGATATTTTATCCAAATCAATTTAGCAGTTTTCGAATTTGGACAACAAAAGAAAAAATGATAACCGGAACACAAAGGAACTAAGAGAAAAAGAACATACCAGAATAGAGAGAGAAGAGAGCAACCGTTAACTTCAGGAGACACTTAGAGATCCAGATACAAATCTATCTTACAAAAATAAGTTATTATCACCATCGCAAATAAGTTTTCATCTCGCGAATAACGAGGAAATTATAAAGCGAAATACTCGAAGGCTCGAAATATAAGGCGACTTTGTGTAAAAGAAAAACAATTGAGCCCAGCCGCCAATTTCCTCCCTCATGCAATCTGGTACCTTATACTTTTATAGAAACACCCTCTTCAATTTTCACAATACACAATCGTCCCTCTTTTTAAAAAATTATATATTTTAAGGTTTAGGATATTTGTGAAAAACTCTATAAATATTTGCAGATAATTCAACAAATATTTACAGAGTAATCAGCAACTGCAAATATTTGAAGTTTTCGAACCATGAATATTTGTGGAGAATTGCAAATATTTGCACTTCTTTTCTACATTACAAATATTTGCATTTTTCCAAAAAATTATTTTGATCATACAAATATACGATTAATGTTCAGATTTAATTTATGAAATAATACAAACTTTTTTTCTCAAAATTAAAAATAGGGGTGTAACTAGAATATGCTTTTAGGAAGGGTTTTCATGTACCAATTTGAAAATAAAAAGCAAAACTAAATTTCCACTATTTTATATTTGCAATAATTATTATTTATTAATCATGAATCATGAATCATTAATAATAAATATTCCATATTTAATATTTAACAAGAAATAATAGGAATTAAAATTCAAATTCAAATACAACTTCTAATACAAATTCAAACACATACTATAAATTCAGACACAAAAAAATTCAAAAAAAAGTACAACTTAAGATTATATTCCACGTTAAGATGTGGACAATCTCAATAACTGTCTCCCGACCGTCGATTTCCAACATCGCCCTAACCAAGTTCAATTTTCTGGCTCAAATAACATGATACTAGCTGTAGATATGTCTTATTCAGATAATTAGCACATATCATGAAGTCGTTTCATAACTGGCTTCCACTAGTCGAAGGTTGCAATAACGGGAGCAAGAGAATGCAAGTGTTGGAACTAGCACGAGCCCACAGCGGAAGTTACGAGTAAATTTAAAAAAATTCTCTTATTGGATCTTTATTAGGCCTATGAAGTCTAATTTATGTAAAACATTTTTAAATTACATTTAAATAAAATCTTTTATTTTATTTATCTGGGTCGTGGATTGGAGGGGATGTAGGATGGGAGCCAGTTGGAAAGCAGATTTGAGCCCACGGCTCGGATTGCTTACCAGTCGAATAGAAAGGTCTATGGCATACCTAGGAAAGCGAAAGGCTTTAGTAGGTAGGGGTGCAGGTGTTCTAATTGGCTATTGGAAAGGTGGGGGAGAGGAAAGGGCTGTGCGTGGAGTACTGTTGGCAGTGGAATGGTACTTTTCTCTGATGGCATGTACTTCGGAGCAGTTGGACTGGGAATGGTTAGGGTACTTTGCAATTAGCTGTTTCGGGTTAAGCGGGTGGTCCTAGTTGATAGGTATTGGATTGCTAAGGACATAAGGCAGTCGGTCTACCGGTCAAGCAGATCCCGGTGTAGGAGTAGTTGGGCCACATGAGATAGTCAGTCCAGTGTCGGCTCTGAATGAGCTAGGCGTCCGATGGAAGGCGGACATGCAGGGCCCGGTTACAGCAGTGTGGAAAGCGTAATCGATGGATGGCCATGTGAGAGCGGAGCTACTTCTGACACTAGGATCATGCCGAGGGCGGACCCAGGCCTTAGAGGGGGAGGAAGGCCGCTAAAGAACCGCGTTGCATGAAAGGTGTGGTACTTAGTGCGTGGATTAGGATGAAGGACCGAATCGGGCGGATGCTGAAGAGGTCGGGAGTGGCTCTGGCTGTTAAGGGAAAGGATACTAAGGAAGGCCCGAGGGTGCAACTTTGGGCTTATGCCTTGAGGAGTGGTCGAGGCTGGCCAGACCGAAGGGATGCCAAGGATTACTAGGAGAGTGCAACCTTGGACTTATGCTTCTAGGAGAGACTGGTTGACCGACTTTAGAGGATCGTCGGAATGTTGGAGTGCTCGATGCCTTATTGAGGAAGGCAGGTTGCATGAGGGCTTCATCCGACCGTCCCACATGGAAGAGAAGGAGACATATGTGGAAGAAGGCATCCTGGTATGCAGGAACGACACCGGAGGAGCCGTGCACATGAACTTCTAAAGAGGATGTGGCAGGAGGCCGTGTTGAATTGGGAAGACGTGTTTTGGGGCCCACCGTTCTTTCAAGATCCTAAGGGAAGGGTGATGGTTGAGGGTTGAGCTTACATACATGGTGTCTCTGGATGCGGAGTAGGCGCAGTTGGCCGCCGAAGACGGTGGACTGGTCGCCCGCTGAAGGGGGTAACTGGCTGGCTGAGCGAGCATCTGACGGATGGACCGACTTTGGGAGCTTCTCCCGGAAGTTTTTGTTTGCCCAAACTTTTTAGTTGCCTAAGAATGTATGTTGTGGACAATGTAATATTAAAATATGCATAGCTTTTCAAAGCTTTGCAAAATATATAATGCCCATTCAATAATGCAAATCACTTTACTCATGTTACAATATCCTTGAAACAATTTAGTATTTTGTTACATTAGTTATCTTAGAAATTCGACATGTTATTACACATCATAATCATTTCAAATTCTTATATTAGAACTTCAAATTGAACGGTGAATTGTTGTCAAAAATCCACCTAAGGTTAAATCCTGTTTTCAATCGAATCTCTCTGGATACAATCTGATTTACATTTCGATTCAAACATACTTAAAACTTCGTTTACGAAATCATTCAGTACATACTAATATATTTAACATACTTATTTGGATTCATAATTCCAATTTTAATGTTTTAATTAAAATATATATGCAATAAGAAAAATAATTGATTTTTAGGTTTAAATGTAGAAGTGTTTACATCAAAACCAATAATAAATTGTGTAAAACCTTAAGAACATGGATCATTTGAATCTACGATTTACGATTTAAACCTCATTTTGATTTAAAATTTAAACTTTATGATTTACAATTTGAATCCCGTTTTGAAAACCTTACTGCGAATAACTTCGCTTTATAGAGGTTGACATTCATTCAAATTATTTCTTTCAGTATTTTTAGAGACTTGAACTCAAAACCTTTTTAATCTAATGCTTTACAGTGTCATTTATGTTTTCCTTTTTTCTTACCACTATCATCATTGCTTCAATAGCTATCAGATTTATGATTTAAGAATAAAATAAACATACATTTCTATTCAAATTGATTTTTATGTATGCTTAGGGGTTCAAACCCAAGTACCCTATCTACAACTTACACTATATGTAACGACCCGTTTTTCCGTAACCCTTTGAATCGACAATAAACCACATATGTCCAACTCAAATTGCACGAACAAGCGGATCATTAAGGGAAGAAAGGAAAATAAAGATAGAACGGAATAAAAAAAAGAGAATCTCACACGAATGGAATAACATATATTATTTCAACAATAATCTTAACGGTGGAAAATTTTAAAACATATATCAGAGTCTAACCTAGATTCAGCATGGACATTATAACACCCGCCCTTACAAATGCTGACAAAACAAATGCAATAGATGCAGCGGATAATAGAATATGTCCATACGATAATGAAGATCTCTAGCTCTCCTTTGGAAACTCCAAGCATCTTTAGCTAATCCTGAAACTACTAGGATCTGACTTGAGTATTAAAAATACCCGGATCAGGCTTGATAAACCAGCGTGAGATACTCGAAATTTAAACGTATAGCTCATGACGATGTTATCAAAACCTTTGAAAAGAAGGGTATTCTATAAGACCACGTCCATACATAAATACAGACGGGTTTTTACCTTATGATCCAAAACACTTTTATTACCAAAATAATTTGATATTATGTTTAATGACATTCTTTTGGAAAACATCTTTCAAATAAACTTATTCAAATAAGGTATCAATACCCGGACTAAGTCTAAGGGAATATATCCGGACTAGGTCAAACGGAATATACCGGATGGAATATGTGATACAAAACGGGTAGCTGAAATGTTTGCAAAGCATTACAGCTATTTCGGGAATACAATCAAAACCGTAAAGCTCGTATTGGAATTGGATTTTCCAACATGATAGGGAACCTCGATAACCACGCATAGCAACCGGAACCCGGTGGTTTTTTTTGCAAAGACTCACACACCACTATTCCTCATATTGCCACACTTCTTGATATCTAGTGGCTTCTCATGCAAGGACTCACACACCACTATACCATACAATAAGGGTCATGTCCCGACACCTTGGTGACCTAGATCATACGCCGCCAGTCACCTTGACGGATCATACGCCACTCTCGTCATACTAAGCCTAAAATATGTAAATAGTTCCCGTATCATTTTCGAGATGTGAGGCTTGGGAGTAAGGTTACGCTCAACTTAGACAAAGCCACGCTTTTCATACAAAACCACGCTTTGATCATAACAGGTTCCACTTTGAATGCCACATTGCCATTCCTTTGATCATTATTTGACTTCCACGAACATACAACCTCTGAGCTCATACGTCTCAAAGAAGGGTGTTAAGCTAAGAGAAGTTGCCTTCTCTGCCACCAAACAGATGTACGTTTGTAATAGTCAACGTTTGTGACTCCGCAATACAATGTCAAACACTCATCCATACAAGTTTGTTCTGGGATTGAACGAAACCGAAGGCACTCCTCCTACCACATCCTGTCGAGAATCACCCCTAGGATCAGTAGCGATTAGTCCTTGTAATCCGAAGATTTCAAAATAAAATAGGACCACTGTTATAATAAATGTCTCTATATTGGGAGCTACCCAGAGAATGTCAACAAGCAGTCCTTCCGCTAATGAAGATCTCCGGTCTATAATAATCATCATCTTCAACATGTCTTCATTTTCGAATGTATACATTGGTTCGAAGTGGTATTCGGATAGGAGTTACCCAAATTCGACCCTGGTTCCTTCGAAACCAATTATCGATTAAAAGATGTTTAGTTCATATATGGATATCAATCATCAATCAATTACTTCATCTTTTATATAAATCTAATATCTTTCTTAGATATATTCTTTTCAATTTATTCCATTTTCTTTTCAAGGGTATATGGAATCATTAAGCCTCATTTTTCAAATCATTTGGTTTATTTAAACCTTTCTTAAATCTTGGAATAATTCCAAATTATTTTCTCTTCTATTTAGGAAAACATTTCAACATTATTTCTTTAAACCTTTCATTTAACTCCTTTTAATCTTGGGAAATACCAAGTCATCTTATTTAAAATCACGTTTAAACCTTTAATAAAGATTATTTATTTCCTAATCCTCATTTAAATGGGTTAAAAATAATGTTATGTAAAACATCATTACAACAAACCTGAAACCATTTTATTCAAATCCTTGTTCAACTCTTGGAAAACTCTTCACTTTTTACTTTGGGAAAACCTATTTTAGAGCATCCGGGCTTTCCTTTCGATTTGTTCCACCCCTCGTCTAAAAGATAAAACGAAGGTCAGGTAAATTCAGGGCACTGGTTGTTCTATTCCTAACCTTAGTTACACATCTTGTTTTACCATTTATATCTCACAAGCGGGACAAATGTACTAGTCGTTTCCGCATACTTAGTTTGTTATTACATTCAAGGAAATGATTTCTATTATATTGTTTAAGTGTTATAATAACCATTTATTTAAACTCTTTCTAAAAGAATTAAAAAATTCCAATTTATCTTTCAAACACTTAATCATTCATTTAAAAACATTTATAAATGATTCTAGAAAGAATCATTAAGTTTAAATCTTTATTTCAAAAGTTATAGAAACTGCAGCGGAAAAGTGCTGCGAAAAGTGCTTATTTGATTAAAACAACTTTTTAAATGGTTGAAAATTCTTATTTTCCAATTCAAATCTCTTTCAAACCATTTTAATAGATTTATAAAATTTATTTCATATTTTTAATCATTTAAAAATATCATTTATAAATAAATTCCTTCTTGGATTCCAAACTGCATAACCACGATGTTTTTAGAAAATTGTTTTGGACATATTTCAAAATCTACTTAATGAAATCTTGATTTTCTTTCTTTGTTGGAAAGATATGGATATAATAGTCCGGAAAATTCTTATCTCGAAGGATTCCGAGCTATATTCCACTTTTTACACTTATTTAACTTTTATGGCTCGAAATCGTGAACTACCATTACGCGACGCGCCTACTTTTGACTTGTTTTTCAATTTCTTTTCAAACTTCATGGAAACACTTTTAGATGTATATAAAACATTTTTAAATCTTTTTAAACTCATTTTAAATAATATTTTTATATTTCAAACTCATTTTCCATTTCATTTCATATTATAATATTATATTATTGTAATATCATTTCCAACCATATTAGATATTTTAAAATTATTAAGAGATAAATAATTTCTATACAAATATTTATATATATATTTAAATTCTCATTTAATTAAGTATGGTTAATTTCTAACCATTATCTTATCATTTATCAAACTAAGTAATCATCCATATTAACAATCATGTAAACAACCAACTTTGCATCCAAGTTATCAAACATATTAATCATCTAAGATATTTAACTTTCATATTATTAAACTTGGAATTATTAGTTAATTCAAAAATGAGTACTCACCTTTAATCGAATTGATTAACTTCCTACCAACATTCTTATCCAACCACACTTCACTGAACTAACCTATACTTCACCAATATATCCATAAACAAACTCCACCACCTTGCCCATGCTCACGACCATCCTTCCTCCTCCACCTTGATCTCGGCCCAAACCTTCCTCCCGCCTCCATAACTCACGCCATAGCCTCCACATCCCAATACTGATGGCCTAAGGCCATTTAAAGAAGAGAAGAAGAAGAAGTGAATTAAGAAGAGGTTAGAGAGTAATTAGTGAATTGGTGCTTAAGCACTCCACTATTTTTAACTCTCCTACCTCTCTTAAAGAAGAGAAGCCATTAATGAGCAAAAGAGCGCTCAAAAATGAAGAAGAAAAAGAATGAGAAGTGTGAAGAAAATGAGAAGAATGGATGAGTATTTATAAGAAAAGTAAGGAATGGTGAATTACAAAATTAACCCTTTACAAAATTACCAAAATATCCTTACTTTATCTTACTTTTTCAACACTTACCATCACTTTGTCACATCACTACTTTCTGTCTTAATCACTTAATCCATAAGGAAAATAAAGTAAAAAATTATTTGATTTGATTTGACATGATTTTTTCCTTTTGTGTTTACTTTTTTTAAATGTTTTTCTAGAAATTTCTAACCTTAATTAGCAAAAGTAAACTTGATTGGTTAATTTTTAATACTTAACATATTTAAAAATGTGTACATGTATATGTACATAAAGGTGCAACAACGTTGCGACAACTTTTATTCGACAAAACGTTGATTTTCGACAAAATGTTTTACGATCACATTTTGACGTTTTTGTTAAACTATTTATTCATATAAACCAAACTTAAAAATAAATTTTTTGTCATCTTTAAATAATTAAAATGAGTGTATTTGACATATCAAATAATATAAAACAATATCAAAATTCATTTGCAAATATACAACATTGATTTTGTTAATGCGTGACGAAATTTGTCAATCACTATAACATAAGTATATATACAATTATCAAACTTTTATCAACCAATTATATAATGATTTTAAAAGTAATTATTTATCCTTTAAAACAATTATTGGACTGTATATTCAATTTTATCGAAACCGGCTTTTGACAATTTTGTCAATGTTACGATAAAAGTCCAAAATCTTTATTTAATTCTAAAAATAAGTTTACCGTTCTTATTTATTATATAAAACATGATTATTTAAGTTTTAAAATTATATATTTGAATATTTAAATACATTAAATATTTCATTTTCAAATTGGTAAAATTACAGGTCGTTACAGACTTCCCCCCTTAAAAGAATTTCGTCCACGAAATTACCCCAAAACAAACCCCAATGGTATTTTCCAAAAATATTTATATTTTTTAGGATATACATAGACCATCCGTATGCAATATATGATTTGATCTCTTATTCGAATACACAACTTTTCTTTCGAACTAGTATCGATCCCCCAATCCTCTAGTGCAGACTCTTATCAGGCTTCTACATCATAAACCTTTACTTTCCTTGCATATTTCTCGACTATGATAGAAAAATCAAGTACCTAACCACAAACCCTCATTAATGTTCGCCGTCAAGAATCGAGTGATAAATTCATTCTCGGATTGGTGTAAACACCTCAAAGTTCTGTACTCGAATCTTAGATCAAAATCATGTAATGAAATGATCTACATATAACATATGTATTTATTAACTTCCAAAAAATTTTCATAAAAACTTTTATCTTAAGTTCAAACATTTTATAAAGATGTTTCTTTGTATAATCTATTTAATTATTTATTTCCAAATATTTTTATTAAAGGAAAATATTCGAAAGTAACCATTTTTCACTCAATAGATAATTTATCTCTATTATAAAAAAAATTCATTTTTTTATTCACAATAATTTTTACTTAGTATATTTATTTTAATACTAATATTATTTATAAATCATTTCGTAAAACTATTACTTAAGTTTATTCTATCTTACAACTTATGCAAATCAATCACTATTAAGTCCAAATTCTTAATTTATGCTAGAAAACATTTTCCAGGTTATAATTATCTTTTTAAAGAGTCATTATTTTACTTGAGTGTATAAATAGTTCATGACTTAAATCTATATTTGTATGATATACCTTTACATCCTAAGAGTAAATACAAATCCCAAATTTCAAATTGATTTTACTTAAATCCGTCTGTTTAACAAATTTAAACTTTGTTGTAATTTTCTATTATCTTAAATTCATAAGTTATACAACTTAATCTTTTATTTAATACTATTATTTTTCTAGCTTTGAAAAACAAATTTTAAAAATACCCGTAATTAAATCATCAAATTCTCAACTTTTAAATCCTTTTTATCTATAAATCATATTTATAAATTATACTTATCTAAGTTCATTTACTAAACATATTTCACAATCTTTTATCAAAACTTTTCATTAATTTCTTAGCTCTGATTTAGGTATGAGTCGGAAATTTTCGACTGTCCAAAATCATCGGAAATTCCGCTTTATCTTATCGTTTGGCAATCCCAATTTATCTTTGGTTTAAACATTTTTATAAAGATTACTAATCAATTTATCAAATAACGATTCACATTATCACTTTAACTTAAGAAAATTATATAGATCGAGTAACTCCAAAACCATACCAAGGAACTGGGTACTACCAATAGTATCACATATCCCTTTAACAAGAAGAGTAATACTTAAGAGAAGTGTTTACCATCCGAACACATCTCTTGCCCATTTTTAGTTTATTTTTGAGCCGCTCAAACTAGTTATCATAAAATACTTCTTTTTATTTGAAATAATACCATTATTATTTTCAAAATCCTTTAGAGATTACTTTGTTTATAAAATTTATTTTATAAATTCATTTTATATTAACTTACTTTCTTTTAATCACCTTTAAATTTTCATACCTTCCATATCTACCTTTTATAAAATTATATTATCTTTGTAAAATACCTCCTTTTTTTATAAGACATGCTCATTTATTATCTTATATTAATTTATTTAACTTAATCCAGTATTATTATTATCAAACATCTTATAGTCAAATCATGAAACTTAATTCACAAGGTGTTTGTTGAATCAAGGGATGATAATACTTAAAGGTTATCATTCCCTTAATTACAAGCTAACACACTATTAATAACTATACCATTTTCGAAAGTTATTTCTTTATAAATAATACATACGCTTAGGTAAAATTATTTCATTTACCCAATTTTTTCAAAATCAGTGTGTCGGTTCACCTTGGTTAAATATTTAGGAACCCACATCGATAACGATGATCAGGCGCATCGATCAGGATCCATAAATCACTCAACAGATAAATCAACACAAAATATTTTATTAGTTACTAACAAATACGCGCTCATATATAATACTCTCAAACTCATTCTCGGGTGTTACTAACCCTATCTATAATGAGTTACTAATCCTAGGGTATTACTAACCCTATCTCTGACGAGTCTTACCCCAACAAAGCCTAAGTGTTCGCTCAACCTAAGCTTTGATACCAAATGTAACGACCCATTTTTCCGTACCCATTGAATCGACAATAAACCACACATGTCCAATTTAAATTGCACGAACAAGCAGATTATTAAGGGTATAAAGAAAAATAAAGATAGAACGGAATAGAAAAACAGAATCTCACACGAATGGAATAACATATATTATTTCAATAATAATCTTTACAGTGGAAAATTTTGAAACATATATCAGAGTCTAACCTAGATTCAGCATGGACATTATAACACCCGCCTTTACAAATGCTAACAAAAAAATGCAATGGATGCAGCGGATAATAAAATATGTCCATACGATAATGAAGATCTCTAGCTCCCCTTTGGAACCTCCAAGCGTCTTCAGCTAATCCTGAAACTATTTGGATCTAACCCGAGTATTAAAAAATACCCGGATCAGGCTTGATAAACCAACGTGAGATACACGAAATTTTAAATGTATAGCTCATGACGATGTTATCAAAACCTTTGAAAAGAAGGATATCTCATAAGACCATGCCCACACATAAATACGGACGGGTTTATACATTATGATCCAAAACACTTTTATTACCAAAATAATTTGATATTATCTTTAATGACATTCTTGTGGAAAACATCTTTCAAATAAACTTATTCAAATAAGGTATCAATACCCGGACTAAGTCTAAGGGAATATATCCGGACTAGGTCAAACGAAATATACCAGATGGAATATGTGATACAAAAGAGGTAGCTGAAATGTTTGCAAAAAATTATAGCTATTTTAGGAATACAATCAAAACCATAAACCTCGTATTGGAATTAGATATTCCAACATGATAGGGAACCTCGATAACCACACATAACAACCGAAACCTGGTGGTTTTTCATGCAAGGACTCACACACCACTATTCCTCATATTGTCACACTTCTTGATATCCGGTGGCTTCTCATGCAAGGACTCACACGCCACTATACCATACAATAAGGGTCCCGTTTGGACACCTTGGTGACGTAGATCATACGCCGCCAGTCACCTTGAGGAATCATACGCCACCCTCGTCATACTAAGCCTGAAATATGTAACATAGTTCACATATCATTTCTGAGATGTGAAGCTTGGGAGTGAGGTTACGCTCAACTAAGACAAAGCCACGGTTATCATACAAAACCACACTTTGATCATAACAGGTTCCACTTTGAATGCCACATTGGCATTCCTTTTATCACTATTTGACTTCCACGAACATACAACCTCTGAGCTCATACGTCTCAGAGAAGGGTGTTAAGCTAAGAGAAGTTGCCTTCTTCGCCACCAAACAAATGTACGTTTGTAAAAGTCAACGTTTGTGACTCCGCAATACAATGTCAGACACTCATGCATACAAGTTCGTTCTGGGATTGAACAAAACCAAAGGCACTCCTCCTACCGCATCCTGTCGAGAATCACCCCAAGGATCAATAGCGATTAGTCCTTGTAATCCAAAGATTTCAAAATACGATAGGACCATTGTTATAATAAATGTCTCTATATTAGATGCTACCCAAAGAATGTCAACAAGCATTCCTTCCGCTAATGAAGATCTCCGGTCTTCAATAATCATCATCTTCTACATGTCTTCACTTCCGAACGTATACATTGGTTCGAAGTGGTTTTCGGATAGGAGTTATCGAAATCCGACCCCGGTTCCTTCGAAACCAATTATCGATTAAAAGATGTTTAGTTCATATATGGATATCAATCATCAATCAATTACTATTCATCTTTTATTTAAATCAAATATCTTTCTTAGATATATTTTTTCAATTTATTCCATTTTCTTTTCAAGGGTATATGGAATCATTAAGCCTCATTTTTCAAATCATTTGGTGTATTTAAACTTCTCTTAAATCTTGGAATAATTCCAAATTATTTTCTCTTCTATTTAGGAAAACATTTCAACTTACCTCTTTAAATCTTTCATTTAAAACTCCTCTTTAATCTTGGGAAATACCAAGTCATCTTATTTAAAATCACGTTTAAACCTTTAATAAAGATTTTCTATTTCCAAATCCTCATTTAAATGGGTTAAAAATGATGTTATGTAAAACATCGTTACAACAAACCCAAAACCATTTTATTCAAATCTTTGTTTAACTCTTGGAAAACTCTTCACTTTTAACTTTGGGAAAACCTTTTTTAGAGCATCCGGGCTTTCCTTTCGATTTATTACACCCCTCATCTAAAAGATAAAACGAAGGCCAGGTAAGTTCATGGCACATGTTGCTCCATTCCTAACCTTAATTACACACCTTGTTTTACCATTTAGATCTCACTAGCGGGACAAATGTACTAGTCATTTCCGCATCCTCAGTTTGTTATTACATTTAAGGAAATGATTTCTATTATATTGTTTAAATGTTATAATAACCATTTATTTAAACTCTTTCTAAAAGAATTATAAAATTTCCAATTTATCTTTAAAACACTTAATTATTGTAAAGGCCCGCAAATTCGTACTCCTATGAGCCGACAATATTCCACATAAATTCAACTCAAAGTGAACGGAAATACGAGTCTTCAGGGTTAAAGAAGAAAGAGGTAGAAGAAGAAGGAGAAAATAACAACATCAGAGTCTCACAATCGCAGCGGAACAAAATACAATATATAATAACAGCTTCTGAACACAAAGAAATCTGTACTATTATATATACATACCATTATCAGAGTACAATAATCATCTATCACTTTGGACAGCTTATTATATGCATTTACACAACGGAAATAATAATTCAAGTACGGAGATACGTCTCTGTCATCCAGCTCGTCTCTTGAGCTCCATAGCACATTATCCTGGATCTGTTCAACTCGGTCTGACCCGAGCATCATAATAAAACAACACCCGAGTCAGTCTGGAAAACCAGCGTGAGAAAATCACATTCAATTGGATTATTATATTTTGTTTTGAAAACCCTTTGAAAACAAAGGTATCTCGTAAGACCACGCCATAGATAAATATGTCGGGTTTTTACCTTACGATAACCAAAACAATTTTTATCAAATCCTCTGATATTATAACAATGTCTATAGAAAGTAAATAGAGTCTAGCTAAAATGCTTACATCTCACGTTCCAGCATAGTTGGGCACAATCGAAACCGTATGGGCGCTTATTGGAGATTGGGTTCCATACAATGGCAGGGCTACTAGGGTACCGTCCATCACAGTACCTGGCCTAGATCAGCGTACCGAGGACCACTCCTGATCCCCTGCAACATAAGACCGGAGCTACCCCTTATTGGATATTCCGAATAAGATCACCTCGCGGTTGGAGCTAACAACCGCCACACAGCTGAAATAAAGGGACTCTAGACAGGGATGACCTTACCCTACTTGGGTGCTACCCACTTAGCCTTGCTGCACCTCCCCTGTTTTAGCCATTTCCGATTGATGAGGCTTGAGACTACGATTACCTTTTTGGCACACATCCACTTAGAATGCTCACCGTCCTCCAATGACGATGGTCTGATAGCATTCGTCCATACAAGTTGCCCTAGATCTTGACAAACCGAATCACTGTCTTCATCATCTTAACGGTATTCATTCGTAAACGTTCAAACCGGATCGAAGTGGTTTTCGGATAATTAAATCCGATCCCGGTCTCTTCGAAATGATCAGCGCATTGGCTAATATTGATAGTCGGTTATTTAACTGTCATATAACATCCACAAGCAACCATAAGGCCTTAAATAATTTCCCAAATTATTTATTTCAAAATATCTACTCAAGATATTATTTCCAAACTTTGAAAATAGTTTTCAAATCCCTTTTATTCCCACGGAATAAATTTCAACCCTTGCCCAATACTTAGAATATTTTTCCCACTTCATTAGTTACTCAACACTTGGAAAATTTTCATTTTATTCCCTATTTCTTTTCTCAAAAATCATTTACAACTTTATTTGTAAATTTTCAAACTCGTTTCACACGAATTCTATAAATTCCAGAACTCCTTAGTTAATTTCCTTTAATATTTCCAAAGCCATTTATGCTTATTTAAAGTCCCAGTTTCACTGCTATTTCCCTTGTGAATTTTATTTCAAGTTCGCTTATCTTATGCTTTAGAAATTTATTTAAATTCCATAATACCATTATAAGATCTTTTAAAAATCTTATTCGATTAAATGAACTTAGCTTCCCATCTCGAGAGGATTTATAACTTGAATTTAACATTTAAATATATATATATATATATAAAATAAGAATAATGGTTTACTTTTAAAAATATGGTTTTAGGTAAACTAAAATATCAACTTCCTAAAAGCATTAAAAATTCATATCTAGTTACTAATTAATTTACAAAGTTGATTTATAAAATTAGAATTTATTTCAATAAATGTTAAGTGTTAAAATAACTAACTTCAGGATATTCTGAATTCAAATAATAGCTTTAAAAGTTATATAGTATGGTAATTTAAAACCCCGTTAAAACAGATTCAATTTCCTCAACAAAAGTCTACTCTTAGAAAATCCAATATTTACCAATTCAATTCATAGATCCCTCTTGATTTGTATCACCTCGACCATATCACCCTTTCTCACATTCGAAATATATTCCACTACTTCATTTCAAAACAATTTTCATAAATCGATATGAGCTCACGCCATAACTTATATTTTTAACATATCCACTGATCTCAATCTATCTCATTTATAACCCTGTTTATAAATTTATAAACTCCCCTGAGTTTTCCATCTATTTATAAAATCCAATTCTGTAACAACCCGCATATTTATCGATTTTATATTCTAATATTTTATTTAAATATTTTATCGTTAATCGGATTTGGTCCGAAAAGCTACTTTTTGCATACGGTCAAATTAGGACTCGAGACCACCCCCATTGAGTTCAAAATGACGTTTGCGATCTTTTTGAGTGTAAACTTCGATATGTTTGGAGATAGTGAAATTTTCGTCACTTTTTGCTTTGAGCTTTGGTTTGGGCTGAACCATGCTAACTCAGTCCCAACCTCCTCTCTTCTTCATTAATTCACTAACACTTCAAGCTTCTTCAAAAATGGTGGAGGGAATGGGAAATTAAAATTCCAAGCTCAAGTTCATTTGCAAATTCAACATCTAACTCCAAATTCAAAGTGAAGACATTGATTCAAGCTTGTGGTTGATTCTTGCATTGCTCTCAAGCTTCATCTTCATCAAATTCCATGAAAAGGTGAGATTTTTATCTCACATCCTTGCCTATAACTATCTTGGACCGTTGGGGATGAATTCCTATCACTTTAGCATGTATATTTGCTTTTGGTTTGGATTGGATTGGCGAAAAAACTCCAAATTTTAGTGTTTTGGTGAATTTCCTGGAGTTAGGTCGTTCTGCCTCGGAACTGGCTCGTCCCACTTAGGTCGCTGGGCCATAGGTCGCTCTGGCGTGGAGAAGACTCTGCCTGCATTTAGCTCGCCCTGGACTTAGGTCGTTCGTCCCTAGGTCGTAGGTCGCTCGATCATCTTAAGTCGCTCGCGTGCTTAGGTCGTAGGTCGCTTGATCATTATATTGCTAGGTCACAAGACTTTAGGTCGCACCTTGTTAGGTCGCGCCTTACCTTAGCTCACAACCACTTTAGGTCGTTTGTACCTTAGGTCGTTCGCCTTATTAAGTCGCGCACACATTAGGTCGCGTACCATCTTAGGTCGTGTACCACCTTAGGTCGCTGGACCTTATATCCCTTAGGTCGCTCGACCTCACAACCCCTTTAGGTCGTTATTCCTTAGGTCGCATGGCCTTATCACTGCTTAGGTCGCTAGGTCGCTTGACCTACTTGCACTCCTTAGCTCGACCTCGTTAGGTTGCTCGATCCTTTTCCTTAGCTCGGCCAAGACTTAGGTCGTAACACGTTAGGTCGCTCGCTTTTTTTTTACTTAGGTCGTATGAACTGTATTTGGCTAGGTCGCTCGACCTGTTCTTCTGCTAGGTCGCACGGCATTCTACCCTTAGGTCATTCGACCTATTCAACTTTAAGTCGCTGCACTTTAATTCGACCACGATAGGTCGCAAGTATATTTCTACTTTGATGGTTTTGGAATTGCTCTTCTTGGACTTTACTCACGTCTTCGAATGTGAAATTTTGTGATTCGATTTGTTTCAACAATCGTTTTGTGACTTGTCACTTTAAAAATGCGAAGGCTTCAATACTAGTAGTGATTATCAAAACTCTTTCATCAAAGCGATTTCAACACAATTTTACTACAAAGCTCTTTTTCTCAAACTGTTTTCCAATCTACTAGTATATACAAGCCTTTACTTCACTCGGATGAGAAATCTAATTAAACGGCTTAGTAAAACAAGTGGTATGAAACGCTTGCGTTCACTTCGTCGGTTAATTCTTGGACTTGCTCGATTGAACCTCTTGTGACAATTTTCTAGTGAAGACCTACAGTTTGTTCGTAAATATTTAATTTAAGCAAGTGGTTATGGAACATGAAGCTAAACTCATATATTTACTAGCTTAGTGTGATTGACACTTCTTTATGATCATGACGATCATTTTTGTGATTTAGACTAGCGATTGAGCGATGTCTCTTTGTCTGCGAGGGAGACTAGACCTCGTTTGTGTGATGTTTCTACTCACATCCGTGGAGCATTCGGCTCATAGGTCTTCGGACCATTCGTGGAGCATTCGGCTCATAGGCCTTCCCCCTTCTTATGATTTCTGGATTTCTTGTGATGATTTCTGGAATTTTATGCTTCACCAATTTTCGTGATTTCCATTGATAAGTTTTATCAATTTTTGTGCATTGGTGAATTTGTGTGTCATTGACTTGTTATGAATACAAGTTTAGGGCATGATACCCTATTTTATCTTTGAGAAGATTCTTGTGATATTGATTAATCCCTTATTGATTTTCAATTACATACTTATAGTAGTATGCCACTATGGTTATTACATATACATGCCATGTCTTTTATTTTATACCATATCATCTGATAATTATAGCTAGACTGATCCGTTTATTATTTTCTTATAAATAATACTCGGGTCAGACCGAGATGTTACAGGTGCTTCTGCTTGACTTCTCTTCAGGGATTATTCTGACTTTTGGCTAACTACTTAGATTTGTAGTTTTTGGATGTACACGTTTGAGATATAGACTCTATGTTGTGTACTTATTCTTTTGTATAGCACGTGTTGCTATTCTTTTGTATTATCGTGGATCTTTCCGACCACTACTCTGATGTACACTTTCATGTGTTATATATTCATATCTTTTTTCCGCCTTTGTGATATGGATATCGGTGACTGATTTGTGTTATGTTTATTTCTATGTTTGTTTTCGAAGATTATATAAGCCACT
This sequence comes from Allium fistulosum, assembly GCA_030737815.1. Classification (NCBI taxonomy): domain Eukaryota; kingdom Viridiplantae; phylum Streptophyta; class Magnoliopsida; order Asparagales; family Amaryllidaceae; genus Allium; species Allium fistulosum. The sequence continues at coordinate 944,480,022 of CM060908.1, forward strand.
TTGTGATAGCTTTGAGTTTGTATCGGTATGTCGGATTTCCTCTTGAGATGAAAAGTTATATTTTTATCTGGCATATCGGTACTCGCACAAAGCAATTACACAGATGGTCGCTCATCAACAGCCTTATTCTCCATGCTAGTTGACGGCATTACCCCGTAGTGTCCTTGGCGAGCGTGGGTATAGAGGTGGGGCGTCACAAATTCTATTTATAATTCCATTTTAAAATTTTACCCTTTAATAAAATTCCATTTTATTTCAAATCTATTTATCGATTCCAATATCTCGTCAAGCCCTTAATATATAATTTAATTTCAAATCTCTACTTAAGCCAATTTCCAAATAGTTAATTATATCTCAAGTTAGTTAATATATTTTTATTCTACTTAATTCCCTTTAAAATAAATCCAATTTACAATATAAATACTTACTATTCAAATTCCCTTTTAAATTCCGTCAATTTAATTATTTCTGGTATCTGAAATGCCCATTTAATTCCCATGCTATTTAACCTTAAATAATTCAATTCACACCCAAACCATATCAATTTATCCATCATATCATATATTAATATATATATATATATATATATATATATATATGAACAATAAATATTTTTGAGGAATCCTGTTGGATCCCTCCAACCTATTTTCCCTGCATCCACAGATGTTAGTCAATAAATGAAATACCAATCCCACTTCGAGGTGGATATCGCGGTATATAGGGTCATCCGCTATTATGCGGGGCGCATAGGGTCTCATCCGCTATGTAATGCGGGAATATCAATCACTCTAATAATAATATATATACTACTATATATATAACATCCAACAGATAAATTATAAATTTATCAATCAAGTCAGGCATCCAATAATTTAAATTTAACATTTAAATTTAAATAAGGTTGTCAAATGAGTGAGGAAATCTCACCTTTTATTTATTTTTATTTTTTTGATGAATACCCAGACTCTAGCTTCCTTAAGTCCCAGATTTATATTTTCACTGCCAAGCTTCCATTCGATGTAACCGTACAGATAGATTTAAATTCTTAAAACACCCTAACATTGCGACCATCGCGACTTCCACCCTTCATCACCTCGACCTGCCCCTTAGTGCAGCCACCCCAAACATCCCACGCGAGCCCTAAGTTCAAACACGACGTCGCCACAAGCTCGATTGACAGGCCCTTCCACCCTGTCGTCGACGAAGCCCCCTATCATACCGCGAGTACGCTACGCGTGATTATTCTTCTTTCGGTCGAAAGAATTTGAGGATCGACTGAAAGTTGAAGAGAGAGGGAGAGGAGCGATTTTATTCTGCTCGTTATTTTATTTCTTTTTTTTTTGAAAATCGAATTCGATTTAAATTTTATATTCTACCTTTTTTTTTCTCCAATCGGTTTCGGTTTTGATTTTTTTTTCTGAGGGAAAGAAGGATGTGCGTAATTTAAAAAGAAAGAGAAGGGAATCGCGTGTTGGAGAAGATAAAGGAAAGCTACAGTAATTTGAAGAGAAAGGAAAAAGGTCTGATGGTGAAAGAAAGTAGGCTGATGGGAATACAGATTTGAATGTTGAAATATATATATATATATATATATATATATATATGTATATTTATTTATTTAAATTCAAATCGTCTCGAATTTGCAACTCAAAATCTCGATCTCCTATCGAGGCATGCCGCTAGGCGTTTATAATTTTATACCCCTATTCCGAACGTGATGGAAAAGGTTTCGAGTCCTAAATCGATCGTATGGAGAAGATAACTTTTTGGACCTAGTTATTATATTAAATTTTCGATATAAATCTCAGCGCGTTTCTATCCCGTATGACCACACGATAACTCCGAAAGCTCCGAAATTTGAAATCCGATAATAATACAATATTATAGATCCAATGAAACTTGTTTCGTTGAATTCCAAGACTGTGCCTCGGAAGGCTATTTTTAAATGTCAATTTAAACGATATATTTTAAAACTGAACAAATCACTTCCAAATTCAATTTTAAAAGTTGCATTGTCTTCAGTATTATTAATATAAATTTTACAAGCCTTTAATTTTTTTTTTCAAGCTCAAAACTCCAGATTCGCTATTTTAACCAATATTTAATTATAAAATTCAACAATTAAATTATTAAATAAATTGCTATATTTAAATTCTGAATCTATTTCTACCAATCTTTCACCTTCAAAAATCAATCTATAAGTAAATTTTTAATATTTAAAACCATTTAAATATTCACAATTAACGATAGAAAAACCCGTGTCGTTACATTCCTCCCCCCTTAAAAGAATTTTGTTCCCGAAATTACTAAGGCTGAAGAATGCCCCAAACCCATAACTTACTAAAACCCATTTAGTGAAAATCCCATATTCGCTTTTTCAAATCCTTTAGTTCCAAACTACAATTAGTTTCCATTCCAATTCCAAAATCCCTTTATTTCAATTTCAATTTGAAATTAATTCGTCGTTAACAAAAAATTTCCAAAAATTTTCAAAAATTTTCTGACTCCCAAAATTTCCGGAAATTTTTGGCAAAGTCTCCCTTGTACGGAGAAGCTTTTGCAATTTGACAAGAGAGATAAATATATATACATCGACCCACATAGTCGGAAAACAAAAATAAACAACAATATTTATATTTTCTTCTTTTTATTGTGTAGGCGTACCTCAATTTATTATTTTAAAGCAAACGTCTTATTTATTTAGCAATTAGCGCGATCAAAACCCAGCCAAACGGCCTCCAGGTACCTGTACTTACTCTATTTAAACATATAAGTACCAAAATATGTAACTTAATAACATTTTACTTATTTGCAATAGCTAACACATGGATTTTTATAAGCAATGCAGATTAAACAATATTTATAAGCAACCTATATGACTTCAACACTTATTCAATTGTTTCAATCAACCCATATACTATTTTCACTCAATTTAAATGGTTTACAACTCAATTGTTCACATTCAATTTATTTTTAAACCAAACAAACTCATATTCATTTCAATTGATTTTAGAATCAATTTTATTTGCTTCTATTAATTCAAAAAAAATTATTTACTTTCGTTTACGTCAAACGACAACTTTTTCTATGTGAATTCGACGATATTCACTTAATAGAATATCCATTTTAGTTTACAACTACTTCGAATTAATTCCAACTCACTTTATATTTAATTCCATTCCATTTCAATTTTAACTTATTCGCAACCAATATAATTTCATTCCATTCTAATTTATTCACAATCCATCTACCTGCATTTCATTCATACCCGCATAGGTTTCATTCAAAACCATTTTATTAAGCTCGACACATTCCATACTAATATATATTAAATAACTATTCCGAAAATAAATTTAAGCCAAGCTTCTTTTAAACTTAAGTTATTTATTTTCTTCAAATTATTTCACTCCATAACTTAAGTTTATTTTTCTTGTAACCAACTTCCAATTTAAACCCTTGATTTGATTTTTATTTAATCAAATCCCATCCATTTTACTAATTTATTCGATTAGTCCATTCACTTATTCCACTTCACAATTTTAACTTCCAAACTTAATTCATTCCCGAGCTCATTAAATTAATATCAAGGCTATTCAATTTATTTATGCTTTAATTGGATTTGTTCACAACTCAACCCATTTCTATTTTAATCCAATTCCATTTCATTTGACAACATTTTCACTTATATTTAATTCAATAACAATCCAAGTTGAATTTTATTTATAACTCGAGTTTCATTTCCAAACTCCATTATTAACTCACAATTCAACTATTTAACCAAATTAGGTTCCATTTCCATATTTCATTAACTAGTTAGTTATCTAATTAGTTCACCTCCAATTCTTAAATCAATATTTGATTTTTATTTCAAAAGTCACTTTAACTAATTTACTTGAGTTCAATCTACTTTATAATTCAAGTTTGTATTTTTATTTCATTTTCCAAAATATTAAACAATCTTTATTTTGGGTTTTCCTATTCCACTTTCCCATTTTTATAAGTCACCCTCTTATATTTCATATTTCCAACAATTTATAATCAAGTACATTCACATTTCGTTATTAACTCAAGACTATACATTCATTTATAGCCCAAGCATATCTTTATTCAATCCATCTTTTATGAGCTATTCCAATTCATTTATTCCAATCCAATTCTTACTCAACTTACTTTTATTTATTTAAGTAAGAATTTAATTTCATTCATTATAATCTATAACTCAACTGAATTTTATTTCAATTTAATTCTATTTCAACTCAACTTCATTTAGTTTAAGTTAATTTCAATTCAATTCTTATTTCTCAAATCAAACTTAATTTTTATTTTTATTTTTTTTATTTCCCAACTCAACCACATCCAAAATTTAATCCATTTAACTAATCCACTAATTTATTTCTTTCAAATCACCATTAATTTAATTTCAAGAATTTTTTTTTCAACTTAATCCAGGTTTAATTTCATTTTTTTTCCTTTTGTATAATTTATACTTATACAATTTTCCCATATTAGTTAAACGAACTATTTCAACTTTTATAATCTTGTTTGACTATAATATTATCATCCAAACACTTCAATTATATATGTAATAATTCCAGAAAATTATTTTCCTTTATATCAAAATATATTCCGGGTAAAATTATTGTTTGACTAAAAACAATACGGTGTCAGTTTGCCTAGTTTAAGAGTTTAGAAATCCCTATCGATATAGTTGTTCCGACTGTATCGACCAGAATTTATAAACTCTCAACTGATAAGTCAACACAATATTAAAACAATTTATATTTACTAACAAATACGTGCTCATATCTATTAATACTCTCAAACTCATTCTAGAGTACTACCGACTCTATCTCTAATGAGTGATTCCCACCAGAGCCAAGGTTCTCACCTAAACTTCAGCTCTGATACCAAGTGTAAAGGCCCGCAAATTCGTACGCCTTTGAGCCGACAATATTCCACATCAATTCAACTCAAAGTGAACGGAAATACAAGTCTTCAGGGTTAAAGAAGAAAGAGGTAGAAGAAGAAGGAGAAAATAGCAACATCAGAGTCTCACAATCATAGCGGAACAAAATACAATATATAATAAAAGCTTTTGAATACAAAGAAATCTGTACTGTTATATATACATACAATTATCAGAGTACAACAATCATCTATCACTTTGGACAGCTTATTATCCGTCCTTACACGGCGAAATAATAATTCAAGACGGAGATAAGTCTCTAACATCCAGCTCGTCTCTTGAGCTCCATAGCACATTATCCTGGATTTGTTCAACTCGGTCTGACCCGAGCATCATAATAAAACAATACCCGAGTCAGTCTGGAAAACCAGCGTGAGAAAATCACATTCAATTGGATTATTATATTTTGTTTTGAAACCCCTTTGAAAACAAAGGTATCTCGTAAGACCACGCCATAGATAAATATGTCGGGTTTTTACCTTACGATAACCAAAATGATTTTTATCAAATCCTCTGATAATATAATAGTGTCTATAGAAAGTAAATAGAATCTAGCTGAAATGCTTACATGTCACGTTCCAGCATAGTTGGGCACAATCAAAACCGTACGGGCGCTTATTGGAGATTGGGTTCCATACAATGGCAGGGCTACTAGGGTACTGCCCGTCACAGTACGTGGCCTAGATCAATGTACCGAGGACTACTCCCGATCCCCTGCAACACAAGACCGGAGCTACCCCTTACTGGATAGTCCGAATAAGATCACCCCACGGTTGGAGCTAACAACCGCCACACAGCCGAAATAAAGGGACTCTAGACAGGGATGACCTTACCCAACTTGGGTGCTACCCACTTAGCCTTGCTGCACCTCCCCTATTTTAGCCATTCCCGGTTGATGAGGCTTGAGGCTACGATTACCTTTTTGGCACACATCCACTTAGAATGCTCACCGTCCTCCAATGATGATGGTCTGATAGCATTCGTCCATACAAGTTGCCCTAGGTATGGACAAACCGAATTACCATCTTCATCATCTTCATGGTATTCATTCGTAAACGTTCAAACCGGATCGAAGTGGTTTTCAGATAATTAAATCTGATCCCGGTCTCTTCGAAACAATCGGCGCATTGGCCAATATTGATAGTCGGTTATTTAACTATCATATAACATCCACAAGCAACCATCAGGCCTTAAATAATTTCCCAAATTATTTATTTCAAAATATCTACTCAAGATATTATTTCCAAACTTTGAAAATAGTTTTCAAATCCCTTTTATTCCCACGGAATAAATTTCAACCCTTGCCCAATACTTAGAATATTTTTCCCACTTCATTAGTTACTCAACACTTGGAAAATATTCATTTTATTCCCTATTTCTTTTCTCAAAAATCATTTACAAATTTATTTGTAAATTTTCAAACTTGTTTCACACGAATTCTATAAATTCCAGAACTCCTTAGTTAATTTCCTTTAATATTTCCAAAGCCATTTATGCTTATTTAAAGTTCCAATTCCCTTCTATTTCCCTTGTGAATTTAATTTCACCTTTTGAAATTCTCTTATCTTATGCTTTGGAAATTTATTTAAATTCCATAATATCATTATAAGATCTTTTAAAAATCTTATTCGATTAAATGAACTTAGCTTCCCATCTCGAGAGGATTTATAACTTGAATTTAACATTTAAATAAATATATATATATAATAAGAATAATGGTTTACTTTTAAAAATATGGTTTTAGGTAAACTAAAATATCAACTTCCTAAAAGCATTAAAAATTCATATCCAGTTACTAATTAATTTACAAAGTTGATTTATAAAATTAGAATTTATTTCAATAAATGTTAAGTATTAAAATAACTAACTTCGGGATATTTTGAATTCAAATAATAGCTTTAAAAGTTATATAGTATGGTAATTTAAAATCTAGTTTAAAACAAATTCAATTTCCTCAACAAAAGTCTATTCTTAGAAAATCCAATATTTACCAATTCAATTCATAAATCCCTCTTGATTCGTATCACATCGACCATATCACTCTTTCTAACATTCAAAATATATTCCACTACTTCTTTTCAAAACAATTTTCATAACTCGATTTGAGCTCACGCTCTAACTTATATTTTTAACATATCCACTGATCTCAATCTATCTCATTTATAACCCCGTTTATAAATTTATAAACTCCCCTGAGTTTTCCATCTATTTATAAAAACCAATACAATTTATAATTCCATTTTAAAATTTTACCCTTTAATAAAATTCCATTTTTTTTCAAATCTATTTATCGATTCCAATATCTCATCAAGCCCTTAATATAAAATTTAATTTTAAATCTCTACTTAAGCCAATTTCCAAATAGTTAAGTGTAACTCAAGTTAGTTAATATATTTTTATTCTACTTAATTCCCTTTAAAATAAATCCAATTTACAATATAAATACTTACTATTCAAATTCCCTTTTAAATTCCTTTAATTTAATTATTTCTGGTATCTGAAATGCCTATTTAATTCCCATGCTATTTAACCTTAAATAATTCAATTCACACCCAAACCATATCAATTTATCCATCATATTATATATATCAATATATATATATGAACAATAAATATTTTTGAGGAATCCTGTGGGATCCCTCCAACCTGTTTTCCCTGCATCCATAGATGTTAGTCAACAAATAAAATACCAATCCCACTTCGAGGGGGATATCGCGGTATATAGGGTCATCCGCTATTATGCAGGGCGCATAGGGTCTCATCCGCTATATAATGCGGGAATATCAATCACTCCAATACTAATATATATACTACTATATATATATAACATCCAACAGATAAATTATAAATTTATCAATCAAGTCAGGCATCCAATAATTTAAATTTGACATTTAAATTTAAATAAGGTTATCCAAATGAGTGAGTAAATCTCACCTTTGACCTTTACTTTTATTTTATTTTATTTTTTTGATGAATACCCAGACTCTAGCTTCCTTAAGTCCCAGATTTATATTTTCTCCGCCAAGCTTCCATTCGATGTAACCTCGTACAGATAGATTTAAATTCTTAAAACACCCAGAAAATAAGATTTTACGATATTATATATAATTTACATAGAATTTTAAATATAGTTATCACCTTCGATTAATACCTAACCTTCACTGCCATCGAAACTCCACTACCCATCGCGATTTCAGACGAACCGCCCGAACAACTGCCGCGACACATCCTCCTCAAATTGATCGAGCTTCACGCGCCTCCTCTCTGACTTCACCACACAGCTGCCCGAGCCCAAACACACATCGCGACACCTTCACCTCACCATCGCGACCATCACAACTTCCACCCTTCATCACCTCGACCTGCCCCTTAGCGCCGCCACCCCAAACATCCCACGCGAGCCCTAAGTTCAAATGCGACGTCGCCACAAGCTCGATTGACAGGCCCTTCCACCCTGTCGTCGACGAAGCCCCCTATCATACCGCGAGTACGCTACGCGTGATTATTCTTCTTTCGGTCGAAAGAATTTGAGGATCGACTGAAGGTCGAAGAGAGAGGGAGAGGAGCGATTTTATTCTACTCGTTATTTTATTTCTTTTTTTTTGAAAATCGAATTCGATTTAAATTTTATATTCTGCCATTTTTTTTCTCTGATCGGTTTTGGTTTTGATTTTTTTTATAAGGGAAAGAAGGATGTGCATGATTTAAAAGAAAGAGAAGGGAATCACATGTTGGAGAAGATAAAGAAAAGCTACAGTAATTTGAAGAGAAAGGAAAAAAGTCTGATGGTGAAAGAAAGTAGGCTGATGGGAATACAAAATTTAATGTTGAAATATATATATATATATATATATATATAAATTTAAATTGCCTCGAATTTGCAACTCAAAATCTCGACCTCCTATCGAGGCGTGCCGCTAGGCGTTTATAATGTTATACCCCTATTCCGAACGCGATGGAAAAGGTTTCGAGTCCTAAATCGATCGTATGGAGAAGATAGCTTTTTGGACCTGGTTATTATATTAAATTTTCGATATAAATCTCAGTGCATTTCTATCCCGTATGACCACACGATAACTCCGAAAGCTCCGAAATTTGAAATCCGATAATAATACAATATTACGGATCCAATGAAACTGGTTTTGTTGAATTCCGAGACAGTGCCTCGGAATGCTATTTTTAAATGTCAATTTAAACGATATATTTTAAAACTGAACAAATCAATTCCAAATTCAATTTTAAATGTTGCATTGTCTTCGGTATTATTAATATAAATTTTAGAAGACTTTAAATTATTTTTATCAAGCTTAAAACTCTTGATTCGCTATTTTAACCAATATTTAATTATAAAATTCAAGAATTAAATTATTAAATAAATTGCTATATTTAAATTCTGAATCTATTTCTACCAATCTTTCACCTTCAAATATCAATCTATAATTAAATTTTTAATATTTAAAACCATTTAAATATTCACAATTAACGACAGAAAAACCCGGGTCGTTACAATTATTCATTTAAAAACATTTATATATGATTCTAGAAAGAATCATTAAGTTTAAATCTTTATTTCAAAAGTTATAGAAACTGCAGCAGAAAAGTGCTGCGAAAAGTGCTGCGAAAAGTGCTTAAACAGCTTATTTGATCAAAATAACTTTTTAAATGTTTGAAAATTCTTATTTTTTTATTTCAAATCTCTTTCAAACCATTTTAATAGATTTATCAAATTTATTTCATATTTTTAAATATTTAAAAATATCATTTATAAAGAAATTCCTTCTTGGATTCCGAACTATAAAACTGCGATGTTTTTAGAAAATTGTTTTGGACATATTTCAAAATCTACTTAATGAAATCTTGATTTTCTTTCTTTGTTGGAAAGATATTGATATAATAATCTGGAAAATTATTATCTCGAAGGATTCCGAGCTATATTCCACTTCGTACACTTATTTAAATTTTATGGCGTGAAATCATGAACTTCCATTACGCGACGCGCCTACTTTTGACTTTTTTTTCAATTTCTTTTCAAACTTCATAGAAACACTTTTAAATGTTTATAAAACATTTTTAAATTATTTTAAACTCATTTTAAATAATATTTTTATATTTCAAACTCATTTTCCATTTCATTTCATATTATAATATTATACTATTATAATATCATTTCCAACCTTATTAGATATTTAAAATCATTAAGAGGCTAAATAATTTCTATACATGTATTTATATGGATTTAAATTCTCATTTAATTAACTATGGTTAATTTCTAACTATTTTTCTTATCATTTATCAAACCAAGTAATCATCCATATTAACAATCATGTAAACAACCAACTTTGCATCCAAGTTATCAAACATATTAATCATCTAAGATATTTAACTTTCATATTATTAAGCTTGGAATTATTAGTTAATTCAAAAATGAGTACTCATCTTTAACCAAATTGATTAACCTCCTACCAACATTCTTATCCAAATATGCGATTAATGTTCAAATTTAATTTCTAAAATAATACGAACTTTGTTTCTCGAAATTAAAAATAGGGGTGTAATTAGAATATGCTTTTAAGAAGGGTTTTTCATGTACCAAATTTGAAAATAAAAAGCAAAACTAAATTTCCACTATTTTATATTTACAATAATTATTATTTATTAATCATTAATCGTTAATTAATAAATATTTCATATTTAATATTTACCCATAAATAATAGTAATTAAAATTCAAATTCAAATACAACTCCAAACACATACTATAAATTCGGACAAAAAAAATTCAAACAAAAGTGCAACTTAAGACGATATTCCACGTTAAGATGCGGACAATCTCAATAACTGTCTCTGGACCGTCGATTTCTAACATCGCCCTAACCAGGTCCAATTTTTCTGGCTCAAATAACACGATACTAGCTGTAGACATGTCTTGTTTAGATAACTAGCACATATCATGAAGTCGTTTCATAATTGCCTTCCACTAGTCAAAGGTTGCAATAACGGGAGCAGAAGGAGTGCAAGTATTGGTACTAGCACGAGTCTACGGCAGAAGTTATGAGTAAATTTCAAACAAAATTCCATTATTGGATCTTTATTGGGTCTATGAAGTTTAATTTATTTAAAATAATTCTAAATTTCATTAAAATAAAATCTTTTACTTTATTTAAATTTTTTTGGGAGAAATGTGTGATCCTCTAAAGTAGAGGAGAGCACACATGAACATACATATATATATATATATATATATCATCGATAACACAGAAACTGCCAACATGCCTAGCAGGTGACAAATCATAACAATGAAAAAACTATGAAACATACTCAAGTAACTTCTTGAATGAGCTCCGGTAAGGCCACCGCACATTACACCTCAATATCGAACTCCAACAAGGCCACCACCCGATAATGAGGTGTTAGAAGTACCCAATAAAAAACTATGGTGCATCTAAGTGAACAAATAAGATCAACAAGTAACTCCACTAGAGAATGAACGCCTCACAGCTAGCGCGGATGATCCAGATCTAAAATGTAAAATCTCTCCTAATAATGATCCTACGAACAGCAATTCTGCAATCCTGGTAACAGAAACCTTAAAACCCTGTGAATAGCATACTAGCACCATATATAGCCTAAAACCTGTACCTGAAGATAAAACTAAACAAAAAATAATAATAATAAACATATATATGTATATAAATAAAATTTATTTACATATATATGCATTAACAAAATAAAAGTAATAAATATAGAGTTAAAACTGTGAAACTTACTATTATGTTTGAGATAGAATCAAGAGGCATCAATATTAACATAATATGTAATTATATAGTTATGAAATTTTAAAAAATGAAAAAATATTAACATTATTTCCTTTGATCAAAAGAACATTGTGATAATCAGAAAAGTCTACATTCAAATTCGAATAAATGCTAACGCTGTAGTTATTAATGTTAACAATATTTTTTTTCCTTTTAAATAAATCAATGCTTTTTCTAACCTTATTAAGCTATTCATTAAAATGATTAGTTTTTAGCCAATCTATATTTTGGATTTGAGATCCAATTGAAACAAAATGATGCTACCGTTATTACCAATCTATTAATATAGCTGTTGTTATTATTAAATAGTCTCTGGTTTCTCTCAAACCAAATATACCAACATATTATAATGAATAAAGTATCTAATAGAAATCTATTTTCTTTTTTAAACTTAAATCTTAAGTTATTCCAGTAAAAATCACAATCAGTAATTTTAGTTGTAAGAAAAAAGTTAAAGATTTTAAGAGTATTGTTAAGAATGTAGCAAGTAGCCATACAGTCGTAGTATATATGATTAATATTTTCAAAATCCAAGTTACAAAAAGTACATTTATTATCAAGTGGAAAATTCTTTCTTTTTAAAAGTTCAATGGTGTTTAGCTTCCTATGCATGATTAACCACATATGAATCTTAGCTTTTGGTGGTGCATTTGCTTTCCAAATAAGATTAAAAGTGTTATTAGAAACGCCCGAGAAATTAAGAAATTTATACAATGAATTAGAAGTGAATTTCTTACTTTTATCCCATTTCCAGTTAATAATATCATTTTCGTTATCAATATTATATAAATTCAATCTTACACATAATAAAGTAAATTGTCTAAGAGTTTTACCTTCTAAGATTCTATTAAAACTAAAGTTCCAAGGGGGATCATTATCCGGAGAAAAAACATCTTTAATTAAAGCATTTTAAAAGTTACATATTTCAAAAAGATCTTTAAATTCGACCCTAAGAGGAATGACAGATATCCAACGATCATGCTAAAAAGTTGAATTATCTCCTGAATGAAAAATCGTACTAGTACCAAGGTTATAAATCTCATGACATTTTAAAATTGATTTCCAAAAACTAGACAATTTATTATTATTTGAATTGTAATTTGGTATAAATTACTACTACCATTAAAATAATGTATAGATATAATTTCTTTCCAAATAGAATTATCATTTATATCCTTAAATTTCCATAACCACTTCCCTAATAAAGATAAATTCATGTTACACAAATTATAACACCTAGTCCTCCCTCCTTTTTCAATTTACAAACTATTTCCCGGTTAACTAAACACTTTAGACTACTTTTAGGATTATTGCCACTCCATAAGAAATCCCTTCTTATTTTATCAATTTTATTGATCACCCAACCTGGGAAAAGATGCACAGACATCCAATAAATCGGAAGTGCAGATAAAACAGAATTGATAAGAACTAATCTACCCGCTCTCGATAAAATCCTCTCATTCTAGTTAGAAATTCTATTTTTAATTTTATCGATTATAATTAGCCAGTCATCATGCTTAAGTTTAGTTGGTCTAATCAAAAATCCAAGATAATCAATAGGGAAATTCATTATTTTACAATTAAGCTTATTAGCTACTAAACCTTCAACCTTATCAACATCATTTAATACTAAAACCGAACTTTTATCGAAATTAATTTTTAGTCCTGAAAGTAGCTCAAAGCTGTATAAAATAAATTTAAAGGTAATGATGTGATTAGGCAAGTGAGAAGTAAATAATAAGGTATCATCCACAAATTGAAGAATAGAGAGACCATCATGAGAAATTTCAATACCAACGCACCCTAAAGATCCATTTCCAACAGCTTTTATAGCAAAAACATCTGCGGCTAAGTTAAACAAGAGAGGCGATAAAGGATCACCCTGTCGTAAACTACGTTTTGATTGAATTTTATTCCTTAAGATCCCCTTAACCATTATACTAGAATTACCAGTTTTAAGAAGAGTCGTAATCCAACCAATCCATTTGCGACTAAAACCTCTAGCCAGTAACATATCAATAAGAAAATCCCAATCTACCGAGTCAAAAGCTTTCGCAAAGTCAAGTTTTAGAAGCGCACATGTAATGTTATTTTTACAACAGTGATTATTGTATTCTTGAACAGTAGCCACTCCATCCATGATATTTCTACCTTGATGAAAGCGATTTATGAACAATCAATTAGATCATTCATTCTTGTATTAAGTCTATTTGCTAAAACTTTTGAAATAATTTTAACTGAACAATTAATTAAAGAAATTGGTCTAAAATCTTTTAAATTATTAGCACCGATTTATTTATGTAATAAAATGACATTTGCAAAATTAAATCTTCCTAATTGTAGTTTCTCATTATAAAATTCATTAAACATGCTAATTAAATCAAATTTTAATACATCCCAAAATATTTTGTAAAATAAAATAGGAAAACCATCAAGACCCGGAGCTTTATCACTAGGCATGTCGTTAATAGCCTTCAAAATCTCCTCTTCAAAAAAAGGATTATCAAAGTTAGTAAGATTAATTCTAGACTCAATAGGATATAGTTCATTCCATCTAACGTTTATTCTATGTTTATTCTTATTGCCAAAAATATCCCTATAATAATCAGTAAAGGCCTTATTTAGGTCCCTTTGATCAACCAATTCAACATTATTCACAAAAATAGATTTTATTATGTTGCTACGTTTTCTACCATTAGCCATATTATGAAAAAAAAATTGTATTACTATCACCTTCATTAATCCAGTGGATTCTAGATCTTTGTTTTCACATAACCTCTTCCTTTTCTTAAATTGAATTAAGCTCTTCTTTTAAATTAGTGAGTACATTACGCTCTCCAAGATTTAGTTCTCTTGTTTCTTCTATCTTATTAATTTTAAGCATTTCAGAAAGTAATTTTTCTTTTTTAATTTGAATACTGCCAAATACATTCTTATTCCAATTTTTAAGAAAATTCCTAAGACCTCTAAGCTTTAAAACAAATTTTTTTGCAGAGTTATCCGTGTTTCTGATATTATAAAAATTCATTGATGTTCATTTATTTTCAATTAGATTAGGAATGTTAGATTTTAACAACCATATTTTTTCGAATTAAATTTTTTTATTAACAATTCTAAGATGATCACACGTAAAAATTATAGAGCAATGGTCAGAATACATATATGGCAATCCAGTAACTCTACAAATAGGAAATTTATATTCGATTTTGTCACTTATGAAAAAATCTATCTAAAAAAGCGATTGAAGGGGAATCCCTAGTATTACTCCAAGTGAATTGTCTATTAGATAAAGTCATTTCTATCAAATTACTATTAATAATAAATTGATCAAATTCTTCCATAAAAGAGAGATCTCCCTTCCAGGGTGATCGTTCCCCTAGAAACACATAACATTGAAGTTGCCTCCCAAAATCCAAGATCCAGAAGCAAATGATCTAAATTCTAAACATTCGCTCCATAAAATTCGACGATCAATTTTCGAATTAGGACCATAAACGTTGGATATAATTAATAAGGATTTATCGCTGAGGTTAATGAGAATAATATGTAAAGAGTGTTGCTTAGTAATAGTTTGAAGAAGTTGAAAAGAATTATCATGCCACCCTATAAGTAAACCCTCAGAAGCTCCAATTGAAGGTTAACATGCCCACTATCTGAAATGATAACCACCTAATCTTATATAAAAATGAAGATCACGACAATATATTTTCATTTCCTGTAAAAGGGCGATATTTATAAAGTAATCTTTAAAAAATGCTCTAATTTTATCACATTTATTTAAATCATGAAGACCCCTAAATTCTAGCTAATAATCCTCATAATCCAGATGATCTAACCCTCTCTATTTCCCTACTCCTAATGAAAGCAGTATCTAATTCATCATCAACAAAAACAAAAGCGGTATCCCTAGCGACATAACTCACTGGTAGATAAATTGCCTAAAGCATAGGAAGAATAGGTACTGCCTAAATCAGAAACCATACTTAAGCCTGAGTTCGTAGTGCCACTCATGGCAATCAGGTGACTCGCCCGTAAACGAAGAATGACTGCTACGTACCCTGGCACTATGACGAATAACACCACTGACAGCAACAGATTTCCTACGCTTGCCTCTTTTTCTCGATGAAGATAAAAATGAAGCTTTGCTAACAATACTACCCTCTCTATCAATTACTGTAGACAAACTTGATCCTCCCTGAAACATTCTTTTCCTTAAAAATATCATTCACTGTAGCATCAGATTTTACTACACCCATATTCCCAACTAACAGAGCACCAGATCTACCCACAGCCTCTCCATCAATTTCCCCAACCACACCACATGAACTATCGCCATTATTATCCAAACTTTATGAGCTGTTAGTAACATTCTTTTCTTTATAAACATCATTCACTGTACATCAGAGTTTACTACAGTGTCAACCACTTCCCCAACTAACAGAGCACCATAACTACTCATAGCCTCTCCCTCAATTTCCCTAATTATGCCACATAATCTATCACCATTATTAGCCAAAATTTTTGAATTGTCAGTAAGTGCTGTCGAGACAGCCACTATAGAACCCATTCCTTTCGAATTAATAACATCACCCAATGTGCATTCAGCTGAAGTAACACCCACATCCACATATCTGTATTAAACATGCACACATTGACATCCGTACCAACTACCACATGATGTTCAATTGGAACCACAAAAATCCTTGCAGCAACCAAACCTGCCAAATCTCTCTTCTTTAAACCAACAGAACCCAAGTAATCTCCAACAACATTCAAACCCACCTTGACCATGTTTCTGAATTCAGAAACCATCAAATTAACCATTGCATCATTCATGTGCACACTAGTATCCAAGAATGAGTAAACTGTACATAAATCACCAACCATCAAAACATTCGAATTTACCAACCTATAAACAACCATTCTATTTAAGTCTCCATCCAGAGTAATAAACCGATCACCATTAATAACCAAACTGCAAGAGTATTTGTTATGAACATATATAACACCAGAGCCATAATGTACTATATCCACATCCAAGCTGCCAGATGAACCAAACCTGTCAATCTCCTTACCAACATCACTATCACCAAAAACCTTACTAAAATTGTCAAAAGAAGCATTACCATCATAAACATGATTCCTTGAACAATTAACATATGCCAAAGACTCAGGTGAGGAAGAAGCAACTGCAATAACATCATTACCCTGTAAATTTACATCTGCATCTTGCAAAGCAAAAACGTCACTAAAGCTACCCACCTTAGATCTGTTCCACCAAACAACCATCTGAAAACCCTCTATCAGATACAAAACCTTGAAATAGATCAAATTCCTCTCCTGCATCTTCCAGTGATCTTAGACAATCAAAACTGTTAGTAGTGACTAACTCAAAACTCCTCATATTATAAGATTTGGCTCTAAATTTTTTGTTATGAATATGAATAAATTTTTTACTCAACTCACGCGAATGAATAGCAGAACCAACATCACCAACTGCACATCCATTATCAAGCAATATATCCCTAGTTTCTAGTGAATGAGGAACTAGTCTACATTGTAAAACAACAGGGTCTAGAAGCAAAGGATCAAAAGAATTAAACTCCTCTCTAAAAACAACAACAGGGACATTAGAAGTTTCATTGACGCCAACATCAATAGACCCATTGCATCCATTAGATACAAGCATCACATCAGTAGCCAATTCGTCACTGTACGAGGAAGAAACAGAATCTCCAAAATATCCTTCAGGATCTCCAAACTTCTTTTTGTAATTTCTACCAATATTAACTACATTGGTCACATCGAAATGCTTGAACAAGTCCTCCAAGAATTCGATGCCTTCATTCCTCTGAATCCAGAGGTGATCTAACAAGATTCTCTTAAGTTTCATACATTTTAAAACAAATTGAAATCCATGGTTAGTGATAGAAAGTTTTCTGCGATCATTAGAATTTGGATCTAATTTTATCGAATTGCCGACCTTTCTTTGACCAAAGAAACCACATCCGAAAAATCTAACAGGTTCTTTATGGTCCTTAGCCAAATGATGATAGTCCCCACATCGAAAGCATATGCTTTTCCCTTTTCTAGAATCTACCCAATACTTGTATTTGGTCTTCTGGTCAAGAAATTGAGGAGGAAAAATCTTCGATACCTTAACCACTTGGTCATAGGTACAATAGGAAGAAGAATCGTAATCGACAAAGGAACCAGAATTCGAAAGATTAGAAAAGCGAGGATGCGCGAACGAGAATGATAGATATGAGAAATTGAGAGCAACTGTCGTCGCCATCTTTTCTTTTATTTTATTTAAAATTTAAAATTATATAATTTTATTTAATTTATATTATGACACATAGATATGTGTGTGTATGTGTGTCATACACACACACACACATATATATATATATATGTGTGTGTGTGTGTGTGTGGATGTGCAACATATCAATCCGTGCAAGGTATAACATGCCCGTGTATAGATGTTGAGATTTACATCGCAACAGACATGTTACCTCATCCAGTATGCACATATATTTTCCAAATATGTGTGTGTGCATTATATATATAAATATTATAAATATATACATATATATAGTATAGTTTTGTTCAAATAATTATATATAAGTACATTTATATATGTGTGTGTAATCATATGAATAAAATATTAATATTGTATATACATATTATTTAATAGACTTATTTAAATTTAGAGAAATTATTTATAATATATATATATATATTTAAAACCATAAGCAATACATATATATAATATTAATAAAAATATATATTTAATTACTTAATTATTTATATACACAAATATATGCATAATGTAATATATATATATATATATATGTTAATAAAATACTCAAAAATATTTTGATAAACATAAAAGACCAAGTCTTTTTCATGACTCAGTAAATATATAATTTATATATTTTTTAATTTATTTTATTTAGATACCCAGTCGAAATTATTAAAATATTAATTAAAAATTAACTACATAATTTTATTTTGAATTTTAAGTTTTTAGTAAATCCTAAATGATATTTTATGCTTTGAATTTTTTTTCCATAATTTGTTAATTTAAAACCTATTTTTCTATTTTTGGTTGCAAATTTGAATTAATTTAAAATAAAAAATGTCTTTTTTAGTTTTTGTCGAGAGTGTCTTTACTGATAATGTTATTTTATAAAATATAATTTTCATAATATATTTGAATTAATATAATTGATTTATGTAATAAATTAGTTTAAATAATATTCAAAAATAATAAAATATATAGAGAAATTATTTTATCGTTGTTGAAAATTGTCATACCCTTAACTCTTTCATATAAAATTATGTGACCATTTTTTACTAAGGTATGATGTTAAAACCAATTATAAACTATATTTATCTATTTGAATAATATGTATTAATTCAATAAAATAAAAGAATTTGTTTTTTTATTACAAAGCTGTATTGATCTAGGTTATTTATGGTAAAAGTATTCCTTTTTATATATATACATACACATAACCAAACAATTTTTGGACAATTTCATTTGCATATCAGAATCGTAACCTAACTAATCAACAAATAATATATATATATATATATATGATAAAACAATATAATTACGCACAAATAATTATATTATGGTTAGAATTATACCTCACTTTCAATGCCTTGAAGTACACCTTGAAATGATGATATCTGTCCCTTGAAACTATTTTCGATTCAATAGTGCGCTAGTCCTTGAAACGTTGACCACCAGCTATTAGATAACATCTAACATGATTTGATTTGAACTCTAGATAGATGGAGAGGAGAGTAAAATTTTAGCCAACAGAGACTCGAAGTGGAGGCTCAAAAAAGATCCACATCATGTGGGGTTAGAGATGTTTATATAGTGGGAGGAAAGGAGAGAAGTATGGATCTCATCTCTTACTTATTCTCCTTCAATCTGAGCCATCCATTTTCTAGCCGTTCTAACGCTAATTTTTAGTCTGCTATTCTATAGCGAACGGGAGTTTTCGACCCTCGAAAATCAACATCAATATGTTCACTGTATAGAATGCCGAGCAATCAAATGCCGGAAATACTAGTTCATTAGGGGTGAAGAAGAAAAGTTAGAAGGAGAAAAACATAAACAACAAAATAGAATCTCACAATCACAGCGGAACAAAATATAATATATAATAACATATTTTAAATACAAGACTGTGCTATTAATATACATACCATTATCAGAGTACAATAGACAACAACCAATCTGGACAGTTTAATAACTTGTCCTCACACGGCGGAAATACAAATCAAATACGGAAATACGTCTGAACTTCTCTAGCTCGTCTCCTGAGCTCCATAGCATCCTATCTTGAACCTGTAATACTTGGTATGACCCGAGCATTATAATAAAATAACACCTGAGTCAGTCTGGAAAACCAGCGTGAGAAAACACACTCAATTAGAATTATTCTATTATTTTCAAAATCCTTTGAAAAACAAAGGTATCTCGTAAGACCACGTCACACATAAACACGACGGGTTTTTCCCTTACGATGACCCAAACATTTTTATCAAATCTGCCTGATGTTATAATAGGGTCTAAACCAAGTAAATAGAAAAATAGCTGAAATGCTTGCATGTGACGACCGCCCATGACCCCTGCATCGAAACTAGAGGAAGTGCGCTGTAAAGTGTGCCAGGCGACCATGGACGATTGTCAAGGTAGATAAAAACAACAGAATCTATCGTATTACTCACAACGCATGGACAAAAATACAATAGAACATATGTATAATGAAGCTTTACAGAATAAAATGCCATCATATAAAACTCCATAATAGTTGAATACAAGCATCCAAATAGTCAATACATCAAGCCTCACTACATAACACTCAGAGATTATACAAACAGCGGAACATCCAGTACATATAATATGAAGATAATATGCAACCCTCCAGCTCGTCTTCGATATCAGCATCGTGAGAAGAGAACATCACATGTCACCTGCTACCTAGTCTGCCCGTCCCAAAATGGACGAACAGCCCAAGGCAATAAGAATTAAAACATAAAGCCTTGAGTCAGACAACAGTCTTAGTGAGCGGTAAATTAACTAACAACATACCAAAAGAGCATAAAGGAAAAGGAATAGGAATACAACCCTCCCACTCCAACCTCTTTCTACAGTGATAGCCCCCAGACACACACTAAGTAGAAGCAAACATAGCAGAACATACAATTTAAAGTAAAGTAATTATCACTCGAGTCAAGGGCGATGTTTTCCAAGTACAAACCCCTAAGGCCTAAACCACGATCAGATAAGCATCTAGAAAATACCGCTCTTGAGACCGAATGACGATACAACCAAACATCCATGACTCTGGCTATCACTGTTATCATTACTTCGATATCACCGTTAATTGAATGACCGGCACATTCTTTCAGCCGTCCGTCAAGGGCTAATGGTAACCCCGGTTCTAGACATAACTCCCGCACGTCATCGTGACCCGTGCCTAGGACTATCGAATCTGCCCAGAGTACTTGACTACCCAATCAGTAGCCTTCAGGGACTATCGAATCTGCCCAACGTACTCTTGCTTTGAGCATGCTAGAACCTTCAACGACGATGAGATCTCAGCCTTCTAGTTGTCCCCCTCGACAACCATTTCCATACTAGCTCAAGCGCCTCTCGAGCATCCATTATCCTCAACCCGCTTGGAATGATCCCGTCTGGATTAGACCAAGACTATCTCATATCATACTTCGCTTCATCACATCCTCGCAAAGTCCCATCTCAACATCATCATCAAATCTATGCATAAGAGCTTCATCATCCGCTACATATGCCACAAGCAGCTTTTCCCATTCAAGAGCCCTTCTCTTAGCTTTTGAATCATCTTCGGTCTAAATCAAATCATCAATCATCTAATTCATAGCAATCAATCAAGTCAAACATTAATCCAAGCAATCAAGCATTCAAATATGATCTAAATAGACAATTATAACAATAATGGCAATTTCGTAATTAAAGAGTTGAAAGTCAAATAAGCATGAAAACATGAATAATATCTCTATAATCTTGATGAATGAACTTGCATAGGTTAACATGTAGTAAAATGGATGTAACATCATCATGAACAATGGATCTATATGGATCTACACTTGGGATGAAGAAAATGTATGGAAATCACTATTTTAACACCAAATCGAGCCAACAATCCGATATACTCCTTTGGATCCGTGTGAGAGATAATCACCACTCACCAAATCACCTAAACAACCTCAAATCAACATGCTTCAGATCTGGACAGCGAAGGATCAAGCTTGATCTATCACGAATCCGCTTCAAACGAAGAAATCTCACTTCAAAGGATGAAGATCTTCAACCCAAGCTCTTGAATCTTCAATTTGATCTTCAACTTGGATGGATGGAATCACTAGATTAGAGTAGAGAAAAGAAGTGAAGAAGTGTAGAAGTCGAGCTCTAAAAAAATGGCAGCACTTCATCGCTTCGAAATCCGGATCCCAAAAATGAAGCCAACCCCCCTCTATTTATAGGCGAAATCTCCCTAAGTCGTAACTCGGAATTAGGTCGTCTCCGACCTAAGACCCCCACCGACCTAAGTCTCTACGACTTAACACCCAGGCGCTTCAACGACCTATCAAAGCTTTCCATCTTACGACCTAATGAGGTTACGACCTATGACTTAGCGACTTAACAATAGGTGCGACCGAACAGCTCAATAGAGTCACGCCTTAACTATTTAACCATTCTACGACTTAACTCTTAAGCCAACACGCGACCTAAGACTTAGTCAACAACTCCGACCTAACAGACTGCGTCTTAAAGTCCACACGACCTAATACTTAACCCCTTAGGTCGTCTAACGACCTAACTACTAAGTCGTTAGCTAGCTTATCTCCTAGGTCGGTCAACTTGCTAAATCTCCTAAGTCGTTATCCTGCCTAAGTCGTTAACTCTTAGGTCGGTCAGTCCCATAGGTCGCTCACTCTACCAGGTCTGCCTACCCTTGAGTCCCCAATACTATAAGTCGGTCAACTTCTTAAGTCGGTTTCTACCTTAAATCGGTCACTCGATCTAGGCCACCCTATGACTTAACTTCCTTAACTCGGTTAATCCCTTAGGTCGTCCCAAACTGTCAACCGACTTAAACCACAACCTCTCTTCCTTAGGTCGTCGCCGACCTACCCCTTGAGTCATTAACTCGTCCAGGCTTATTTCTTAACTCGTCCAAACCTCTTAAGTCGGCTACGACTTAAGACTTAAGAAAAATTCTGCTAAAATCTGAAACGACTTAACAGCAATGCAACCAAAGGTCAACTATTTTACGATGTTTCGATCCGTGAAAATACGGGTCGTTACATTCTCTCCCCCTTAGGAATTTCGCCCCCGAAATTCCAAACAAACAAAGCAATCAAATACTATTCTGTATGCCTACTATCCATAGCAATCAACAGACCATGCACCCAATTCTAGCTTAGTATGCAGAATTCTAAAACTAGAACAAGTTACAATTTCGTTAGATGACACGACACCTTAGGGCCATACCTCGAAGAGTTCAGGATGAGCTGCCTTCATCCTCTCTTCCAACTCCCACGTACAGTCGTTATCATCATCACTCCATTGTATCTTGAGCAACTTAACTACCTTCCTCCTAAGCTGTTTCGTGTCGGTTTCCACAACACGAAGCGGCTTACGAGGTCTCTTATCGACTGGATCAACTTCGAAATCTTCACAGCTATCAGCAGAAACCACTGTATTCGAGTCGTGCACATACTTCCGTAGATATGATACATGAAAAACATTGTGCACACTCGACATCTTCTCTGGTAACTCCAATCTATAAGCGAGTTTTCCAATTCGCTCGATGATCGGGAATGGTCCAACAAATCTCGGAGTTAACTTTCCTTTCTTCCCGAATCGAATAACATTCTTCAGTGGAGAAATCTTCACAAAAACCATATCACCTACGTCGAACTCCAAATCCTTACGACGCTTATCTGCATAACTTTTCTGACGGTCTTGGACTGCCTTCATTCGTTGCCGAATGATCTCTATGCAATCCGAAGTCTGTCGAATCATCTCTGGCCCAAGTATCAACTTTTCTCCTGTCTCTAACCAATATGTCGGAGAGTTACACGGTCTTCCATACAATGCCTCATACGGTGCCATACCAATGCTTGACTGGTAACTGTTGTTGTATGCAAACTCCACCAAATGAAGGTGATCTTCCCATGATCCTCCGAAATCCAAAACACAAGCTCTAAGAAGATCTTCCAAAACTCGGTTGACTCTCTCGGTCTGACCATCTGTTTGAGGGTGATAAGCTGTACTCAAACATAACTCGGTTCCCAAAACTTCCTGGAAGCTCTTCCAAAATCCACTAGTGAACAATGGGTCTCGATCGCTCACTATACTCTTCGGAATACCATGGAATCGAACTATCCACTTAACATACAACTCAGCCAACTTTGATGCAGTCCTAGTCGATCGAACAGGAATGAATCTTGCACTCTTGGTCAGACGATCTATAATGACCCAAATCCCTTCATTTCCCGTTCTTGTTCTAGGTAGTCCATCAATAAAATCCATCGATATCTGCTCCCACTTCCATGTAGGAACTTCTAATGGCTGAAGCAATCCACTTGGCTTCTTCTGTTTAGCTTTTACCAACTGGCAGTTCATACACTTGGAAATAAAATTTCCAACATCCTTTTTCATGCCTTCCCAATAGTAGGTTCTCTTCATATTCCGATACATCTTATTTCCGCCTGGATGAATTGTCAACTTCGAGTGATGACTTTCCTTCAGAACTTCACTCCTCAATTCATCTATATCGGGAACAACTAGTCGTCCTTGCTTCCAAAGCCAACCCTCTCGATCGACCTCGAATCCTTTATCCTTTTCTGGATCCAATCCAGATTCCAAATCACGGATAATCTTGACAAGCTTATCGTCTCGCTTTTGGCTCTCGCCAATCCTTTCCACTAGAGAAGGTTTTATCGATAAGTTTGCCAACATCTCAGGTTCCAATTCGCATCTAGGCCTGAAGACAAATCCAGCTAAATACTCGAGATTCTTCCATTCTGAAAACATGGCTCCCAATCCTGCATGTCTTCTACTTAACGCATCTGCCACTGCGTTACCTTTTCCCGGAGTATAAGCTATACCAAAATCATATGATGCCAAAAACTCTAGCCAACGTTGCTGCCGAAGATTCAAATCCTTTTGGGAGAAAAGATACTTCAACGACTTATGATCTGTAAACAACTCAAATCGAACTCCCAGTAGATAATGTCTCCACATCTTCAGAGCAAAAACAATCGCCGCTAACTCCAAATCATGAGTCGGGTAATTCCTTTCATGCGGCTTCAGTTGTCGACTGGCATACGCAACAACTTTATCCTTCTGCATCAGCACTGCTCCAAGTCCAGTACCACATGCGTCGGTGTAAACCACCATCTCATCATTCCCACTAGGAATAGTCAAAACAGGAGCACTTGTCAATCGCTCTTTCAGGATTCCAAAAGCTTGCTCACACTTATCATCCCATCTGAACACTAGGTTCTTCTTTGTCAATCCTGTTAACGGTGCAGCCACCTTAGAGAAGTCTTTGATAAACCGTCGATAATATCCTGCTAATCCAAGAAAACTTCTCACATCAGATGCATTCTTAGGTCTAACCCAATCCTGGATTGCTGCCACCTTAGCGGAATCAACCGCTATTCCACTTCCAGAAATCACATGGCCTAAGAACCTCACTTCACTCTTCCAAAAGTGACACTTCGAAAACTTAGCCTTCAGCTGATGTTTCCGTAAGATTTCCAAAACAATACGCAAGTGCGTCTTGTGCTCTTCTTCGGTTCTGGAATAAATCAGAATATCATCCACGAACACAAGTACAAACTTGTTCAACTGATCTCTGAACACTCTATTCATAAGATCCACAAAATATGCTGGCGCGTTAGTCAATCCAAACGGCATTACCAGCCACTCAAAGAAACCGGATGGTGTCCTAAAAGCAGTCATCGGCACACTATCCTTAGCCACTCTCAACTGGTGAAATCCCATTGCTAAATCCATCTGAGAAAACACCTTGGCTTCGTGAAGCTGATCAAACAAGTCATCTATTCTCGGCAATGGATACTTGTTCTTCTTAGTCACCTTATTCAGCTCACGATAATCCACACACAATCTCAACGACCCATCTGCCTTGGTTGCAAACACAACTGGTGCACCCCACTCGGACACACTACGCCGAATGAATCCTTTCTGCAAAAGATCATCAACTTGCACCCTCAACTCCTGCTGTTCCCTAGGCGCCATCCGCCTAAGAGGCATCACAACAGGTCAGGCTCCTTCAACTAGATCTATACGAAACTCGATCTCTCTATGCGGCGGTAACCCTTTGACTTCGTCAAAGACATCCTCGAATCCATTAGCGATTGGCACCGATGACAGTCCATCCCGTGGAACAACCAGCGAATACATGAAGCTCATGAAGACGCCTTCTTCATGCTTACATCGTATCACAATCTTTCGCCCTTCCACATTCTCGACTGTCACTTCCAGCCTCTCACAATCAACCTTTGCCGCATACCTCCTAAGCCAGTCCATACCCAAAATAATTCCGAACCCCGTAAAGTTCAGAACAAAACAATCACAAACAAAAGAGCAACCATGACTCGATACAATCAGACCACGGCATAACATACACAAACAAGACGAACCCCCAACTGGATTAGTCACAACCAATGGCCTATCAACAATATCCGGTTCCAAACCTAACCGGCCTACGAGTTCACTACAAACAAACGAATGCGATGCTCCAGTATCAAACAGAAATCTAACTGGAACACCACATAGGAAAAGAGTACCTTGAACCACCACACTCTTCCCTTTCTCTTCAGCGGTAGGAGCTTTTGAAGACGACGGAACAGCTCCCAAAGCATAAGCTTGCACAATCTGCTTGTCCCTCCTCGGTTCTGGACAATTCTTCCTGAAATGCCCCGGCTTGTCACAGTTGTGACACTTCATCGGTGCCTTCGGATTCTTACAATCCTTAGAGAAATGGCCCTTCTGCTGACAATTGTAGCAAGTCACTTTGCCTTTCGGCTTCTTCTGGCCATCCTTACCCTTCTGCTGCTGCTGCTTCCTCTTCTTGATTCCACCCTGCTGGGGTTTAGACTATTCCCTGGTCACAGCAACAACAGATCCTTCCTTAGGAAACAGACTCTCATGCCTAAGAGCTTTCTCCACAAGCTTTTCAAATGAGTCGTCCAAATGATCCACCAACTGCCTCCCAAGATAACTGTCCAAGCCTGTCACAAACTTCTCATTCTTCTGATATGCAGATTCGATATACGACCGGGCATACTTGGACAAAGCTTCGAACTCCGAAACATACTCAAGAACTGGTCTTCCACCTTGCTTGAGCTCCACAAACTTCTTGAACAGAACAGACTTCTAAGCTGTAGAAATGAACTTAGCTTCAAATCTAACTTGGAATTGCTCCCAAGTAATCTCTTCCTCCGGAGTATTGATGGTAATAGAGTTCCACCAATCAGAGGCTCTCCCTTGAAGCTGTCTCGATGCCAACTTCCTCTTAGTCGCATCCTCAATTCCCAAATCTCCAAAAATCCTTCTACAAGCATCTATCCACCTCTGGACCTCAATAGTTGATTCTGTTCCCAAGAAAACTTTTCCTCCAAGAGCAGTGTAGTCCTTACACAGCTTAGCAAAATCCACCGGCTTTGGAGTTTGGACTTGAACCCCAACATCTACTGCTGCCCCCGGAACTGGTATCCTTCTCATGATCGAAGTCATCATAGCTTCGAACATAGTTGCATAATCAGCAGCCCCCTCTGTAGCACGGCCTTCCCTAGCAGCTGGTCTCCCTCTTCGACTCATTCTCAATATCTAAAAAAAGGAATGATCAGAACATCTAGAGAAACAACTGCATAAAGGACTCAAACTCTACTAAGCTACTATATTATATATAGTATTCATCCATCAAAATACAATTACGTCTCTCATACGTAGTTACGTCAGCGAGCGTTGGGTAAAATCGATTAACCAATGCTCTGATACCAAATGTGACGACCGCCCATGACCCCTGCATCGAAACTAGAGGAAGTGCGCTGTAAAGTGTGCCAGGCGACCATGGACGATTGTCAAGGTAGATAAAAACAACAGAATCTATCGTATTACTCACAGCGCATGGACAAAAATACAATAGAACATATGTATAGTGAAGCTTTACAGAATAAAATGCCATCATATAAAACTCCATAATAGTTGAATACAAGCATCCAAATAGTCAATACATCAAGCCTCACTACATAACACTCAGTGATTATACAAACATCGGAACATCCAGTACATATAATATGAAGATAATATGCAACCCTCCAGCTCGTCTTCGATATCAGCATCGTGAGAAGAGAACAGCACCTGTCACCTGCTACCTAGTCTGCCCGTCCCAAAATGGACGAACAGCCCAAGGCAATAAGAATTAAACCATAAAGCCTTGAGTCAGACAACAGTCTTAGTGAGCGGTAAATTAACTAACAACATACCAAAAGAGCATAAAGGAAAAGGAATAGGAATACAACCCTCCCACTCCAACCTCTTTCTACAGTGATAGCCCCCAGACACAAACTAAGTAGAAGCAAACATAGCAGAACATACAATTTAAAGTAAAGTAATTATCACTCGAGTCAAGGGAGATGTTTTCCAAGTACAAACCCCCAAGGCCTAAACCACGATCAGATAAGCATCCAGAAAATACCGCTCTTGAGACCGAATGACGATACAACCAAACATCCATGACTCTGGCTATCACTGTTATCATTACTTCGATATCACCGTTAATTGAATGACCGGCACATTCTTTCAGCCGTCCGTCAAGGGCTAATGGTAACCCCGGTTCTAGACATAACTCCCGCACGTCATCGTGACCCATGCCTAGGACTATCGAATCTGCCCAGAGTACTTGACTACCCAATCAGTAGCCTTCAGGGACTATCGAATCTGCCCAACGTACTCTTGCTTTGAGCATGATAGAACCTTCAACGACGATGAGATCTCAGCCTTCTAGTTGTCCCCCTCCACAACCATTTCCATACTAGCTCAAGCGCCTCTCGAGCATCCATTATCCTCAACCCGCTTGGAATGATCCCGTCTGGATTAGACCAAGACTATCTCATATCATACTTCGCTTCATCACATCCTCGCAAAGTCCCATCTCAACATCATCATCAAATCTATGCATAAGAGCTTCATCATCCGCTACATATGCCACAAGCAGCTTTTCCCATTCAAGAGCCCTTCTCTTAGCTTTTGAATCATCTTCGGTCTAAATCAAATCATCAATCATCTAATTCATAGCAATCAATCAAGTCAAACATTAATCCAAGCAATCAAGCATTCAAATATGATCTAAATAGACAATTATAACAATAATGGCAATTTCGTAATTAAAGAGTTGAAAGTCAAATAAGCATGAAAACATGAACAATATCTCTATAATCTTGATGAATGAACTTGCATAGGTTAACATGTAGTAAAATGGATGTAACATCATCATGAACAATGGATCTATATGGATCTACACTTGGGATGAAGAAAATGTATGGAAATCACTATTTTAACACCAAATCGAGCCAACAATCCGATATACTCCTTTGGATCCGTGTGAGAGATAATCACCACTCACCAAATCACCTAAACAACCTCAAATCAACACGCTTCAGATCTGGACAGCGAAGGATCAAGCTTGATCTATCACGAATCCGCTTCAAACGAAGAAATCTCACTTCAAAGGATGAAGATCTTCAACCCAAGCTCTTGAATCTTCAATTTGATCTTCAACTTGGATGGATGGAATCACTAGATTAGAGTAGAGAAAAGAAGTGAAGAAGTGTAGAAGTCGAGCTCTAAAAAAATGGCAGCACTTCGTCGCTTCGAAATCCGGATCCCAAAAATGAAGCCAACCCCCCTCTATTTATAGGCGAAATCTCCCTAAGTCGTAACTCGAAATTAGGTCATCTCCGACCTAAGACCCCCACCGACCTAAGTCTCTACGACTTAACACCCAGGCGCCTCAACGACCTATCAAAGCTTTCCATCTTACGACCTAATGAGGTTACGACCTATGACTTAGCGACTTAACAATAGGTGCGACCGAACAGCTCAATAGAGTCACGCCTTAACTATTTAACCATTCTACGACTTAACTCTTAAGCCAACATGCGACCTAAGACTTAGTCAACAACTCCGACCTAACAGACTACGTCTTAAAGTCCACACGACCTAATACTTAACCCCTTAGGTCGTCTAACGACCTAACTACTAAGTCGTTAGCTAGCTTATCTCCTAGGTCGGTCAACTTGCTAAATCTCCTAAGTCGTTATCCTGCCTAAGTCGTTAACTCTTAGGTCGGTCAGTCCCATAGGTCGCTCACTCTACCAGGTCTGCCTACCCTTGAGTCCCCAATACTATAAGTTGGTCAACTTCTTAAGTCGGTTTCTACCTTAAATCGGTCACTCGATCTAGGCCACCCTATGACTTAACTTCCTTAACTCGGTTAATCCCTTAGGTCGTCCCAAACTGTCAACCGACTTAAACCACAACCTCTCTTCCTTAGGTCGTCGCCGACCTACCCCTTGAGTCATTAACTCGTCCAGGCTTATTTCTTAACTCGTCCAAACCTCTTAAGTCGGCTACGACTTAAGACTTAAGAAAAATTCTGCTAAAATCTGAAACGACTTAACAGCAATGCAACCAAAGGTCAACTATTTTACGATGTTTCGATCCGTGAAAATACGGGTCGTTACATTGCATCTCACATTTCAGCATAGTTGGGCACAATCAAAACCATACGACGCTTGTTGGAGAATGGATTCCATACAATGACTAGGCACTGGGGTACCACCTATCACGGTACACATCTAGAAAATTGTACTGAGGACCACGTCGGGATCTCCTACAACACAAGACCGACCCTATCCCTAACCTAGATAGAACCGAATATGTTATCACCCCAGATGTTCCCATCCTTAAATCGAGTTCTTCCGCACACCGTAGTAATAATATCCAATGGTACCTAGAAAGGTGATAACATACCCTAATTAGGTGCGAACCACTTAGCCTTGCTGCATAGCCCCTGATTTTTAGTCATTCCGGTTGATAAGGCTTGAGGCTACGATTACCTTTCAAGAACAATTTTCACTTAGCATGCTCATCGTCCTCCAATGACGATGTTCTGATAGCATTCATCCATACAAGTTGTCCTGGGTCTGGACAAACCGAATCACTGTCTTCTCTATCTTTACGGTATCCCTTCGTAACATTCAAACCGGATCGAAGTGGTTTTCGGATATTTAAATTCGATCCTGGTCTCTTCGAAACGATTAACGAAATTGGCCAAAATTGATAGTCGGTTATTTAACTATCAATACACATCCATGAGCAGTCATCAGACCTTATTATAAATTTTCCAAAATTTATTTTCAAAGTATCTTTATAAGATACGTATTTAAACTACTTCCAGTATTCCGACATTTGAAACCATTTCAAATGTCTATATATTCAATGGAATATTCCCACCATTCCAATACTTGGAATATTTTTCCAACTTCATTTTATGTTCAACACTTAGAAAGTATTCCATTTATTTCCTATTTTTCTCAAAATCATATACAATTTTATTTGTAAATTTCTTAACTCGTTTATAACGAATTCTATAAGTTCCGGAATTCCTTAATTAAATCCCTTTAATATTTCCAAAGTCAAATATACTTGCTTATAACTCCAATTTCCCTTTCTACTTCTTTATGAATATTATTTCATTTTTCGAAGTTCGCTTTTATTTAACTACTTCAAAAAATTTCTTGCTTTTCCCAAATTCCATTTTGAGAATTCTCTTTTAAATCCCATATACTAAATAACCCCATTTCCAGATTTCCAAGAAGATTTATAAATAATTTTAAAACAATACATAACTCTCTATATATATATATATATATAATAAGTATTTAAAGGAATAATAACAATTTATTTTAAAGACATGTTCAAGTAAATATCGAAACGCTTTTTATAACATCACCTTTCAAAGCTGATTTTAAAGTTTAGGATTTATTAAAACAAAAGTTAAATATTTTAAAAATCCCCTTACCGAATTATTTCAATCCTAACTAGTTTAAAATTTTCATAGTTAAATAAATAAAATTTTCCTTTTCAAAACAAACTTAACCTCTTAAATTTAAAATATATTTTTAAATTCTCAATAACAAATTCAATTTATAAATTTCCTCTCGATTTCCATCACATCGCTTCCTTTTCGATCTCCTTATCCATTTCCACTTCAAAAATAGTATCCACTATTTTTCTCTCACCCTATTCCCATATTCCAATATAAATTCTCCCTGTACATTTATATTTCCAATTTATCATCTGATATCAATTCCTTTATTTATAAACATCGTTTATAAATTTTTATAACTCCTTTGAGTTTCACTAAAAATACTCTCATTTATAAAATTCCATTTTATAAATTCAATCCCTTATAAATTCCATTTATTTTTGCCAATCGATTTTTAATATCGATTTCAACTTCTTTCCATATTTTTTCTGAATATCATTTTAAAATCTAGTCTTAAAAATCCCTTTATATAATTTATTTTAAAAATCTCTATTTAAAATATTTTTCCCGCATTATTTAGTATGATCAAAAACCAATTATTGCTTATTCAAATCAATCTCTTTTAAATAATCTAAATTTCGATATACATATTTTTATATTAAAATTCTCCTTTTAATTCCTTAAAAATTTAAAATAATATTTATGGTATTTAATATGCCAAAGTTAATTCCCATGCTATTATAACATTTAAAAATTTACAACACACAACAATCCAGCAGATTATTCACTCACATCATATATTTTTATATATATGAAAAACACTAAATATATTTGAGGAATCCAGTTGGGTCTCTCCAACCTGTTTCCCTGCATCCACAAATGTTAGACAATATAAAATACCAATCCCACTTCGAAGGGGATATCGCGGTATATAGGGTCATCCGCTATTATGCGGGGCGCATAGGGTCTCATCTGCTCCAATAGGTAGGAATAATCAATCCAACTACTAATATATATACTACTATATATATACTATATCATTCAACAGATAATAATTTATAAATTCAACCAGCATTCAATAATTTATTTTAACTATATAAATAAATTCTAGTAATCCAAATGAGTGAGAATTTCCCACCTTTGATTTTATTTTACCGAACATCTAGATTTTAAACTAAATCAAACATCGTTCGATTTAAATTTAAATTCTCAACGGACTTCAAAAAATTCCAATCCGATGCCACAGCATAGATTTTCACCTGTGAACTGCTCTTAACTCGTTTCACGATTTTTATAGACCTCGTATGCAAATTAGTTACGGTTTTATAAATATACGATTTATAATAACACTTAATTTAACTAAATAAATGATTGACAAACCTACGATACCAAGCTTATCACCTACTCCTCTGATCGAAGACTCCACCTTGCTGCGCCATGACTTCCCAGACCAAACGCGACTTCCCTTTTCCCCTACTCCAGATAGCACGCGACTTCGACTAACACAGCAGTGACCATTGAAATCTTCCCCCTCCCCCATTGCCTACCCTACAGTCGCCGCGTGCACGTGCGAGAACGCCTTGCCCAAACCCCAGGTTGCAGCAATAATTCCTCTTTCGCCATCTTGCTCTGGTCGTGCACCTTCAGCCTGCAGCATCGCCTTGATTCCAGGCTGCGTCTCGCTCTCGTGCTCGAGCTCCAGAGGCATCGCGATTTTGTTTTTTGTTTTTTTGGCAACGAATTCGATTTTGTTTTCGTTTATTTTGAAAGTCAGAAAAAGATGAGAGGGAGGCCAAGATTTTTTTTCGATCTGTGATTTCTTTTTTTTCTTCTTATCGTGGTTTGAACTGAAGAGAGGAAGGAAGGGGGAAACTAGCGATTTAAATGAGAAAGAGGGGATAAGTTTATTTTTTAAAACGAACATGTTTTTCTCTTCGGCTGTGTGATTTTAAAAGGAGTATAGAGGGAGGAACAAGACTTGATGTTAGCATGTAAGATGAAGGCTATAGTGTTTTCTGAAAAGAAGGAAAAAGTTTTGATGTGAATGCGATCAATCAATATAAATATAATATATATTATATTATTTAAATTGTAAAACGTCACGATTTACACAATTCAAAATCTCGAACCCCTATCGAGGCATGCCTCTAGGCATTTATAATGTTATACCCCTATTCCGAACGTAATGGAAAAGGTTTCGAGTCCTAATTCGATCGTATGGAGAAGATAGTTTTTGGACCAATTATTATATTGAAGTTTCAATATGAATTTCAGCGCGTTTATATCCCGTACGATCAAACGATAACTCCAAACGCTACAAAATTTAAAATTCGATAATAATGCACTATTACGAATCCAATGGAACTAGTTTCGTCGAATTCTGAGATTGTGCCTCCGGTTGCTTTTTAACGCATCGATTAAATTTATGATTTCAAAAATTTGCGAAATCGCTTGAAATTTCAGTTTTAAAAACTTTCCAACTCAATTATAATTCCAGATCTAATATTTAAGTCGTTTAAATATCCAAAATTAAACGACAGAAAAAAATCCGGGTCATTACATTCCTCCCCCCTTAAAAGAATTTCGTCCCCGAAATTGCTAAGGTAGGAATAATTGCTCCAAACCCATTACTTATTCAAAACCCACTTAGTTAAACTTGACATTCACTCTTTTAAACCTTTTAGTTTCATTCCAAATCCTCTAGTTTCCATTTCTAATTCGAAAACCTTTATTTCAGTTGCAATTCAAAAATCAACCTTTTTAGTTAACAAAAATTTTCAAAAATTTCACCACGTAAGCGGTTGGAAAAAAAATATATCAATATTTTTATATTTTGCTGTATTTAATCCGAAAACGTACCTTATTTTAGCATTTTTAAGCAAGCGGCTTATTTAATATACAAATTCGCAGCCCAAGTCTAGCCCAATGGTCTCCGGGTACCTGTACTTACTCAATTTAACCACGTAAGTAACCCAAACATGAAACTTAACAACTTTACATTCATTTAAATAGTTAAAACACATAAGCTTCATAACTAACCATGTTAAACATGTATTATAAGCAATTATAAGGTTCCGATACTAATTTAATTGCTTTCAATCGATTCATATATCATTTCATTCAATCTGAAATGATTACAGCCCAATTTACTAGCATTCAACTCATATTTATACCAAATAAACTCATATCCATTCCAAATTGATCTAAAACCAATTTATTCACTCTCTACTAATTCATAGAATTTAATTTACTTCCCTTTACGTCAAACGACAATTTTTCTATGCAAATTTGGCGATATTCAATTAATAAAATAACCATTTCAGTTTATTGCTATTTTAAATTGATTCCAAATCAATTTATATTTAATCCTATTCCATTTCAAATTGATTCTCAATCAATTTAGTTGCCTCCCACTCATATTATATTCAAACCCATTTTATTTAGCTTGAAA
The DNA here is from genome assembly GCA_030737815.1 of Allium fistulosum. Classification (NCBI taxonomy): domain Eukaryota; kingdom Viridiplantae; phylum Streptophyta; class Magnoliopsida; order Asparagales; family Amaryllidaceae; genus Allium; species Allium fistulosum. The sequence goes on from CM060908.1 coordinate 944,515,408, forward strand.
TCATTCCATGCTAATTTATTAAATAGCCATTTTACAAATTTATTTGAGCCAAGCTTTCATCCAATAATATAAACTTAAGTTAATTCATTTATTTCAAATTATTTCAACTCTATAACTTGAGTTTATTACCCTTGCAACCAAATCCCATTTTCATTTTCAGATTGATTCTCATTAAATCAAAATTCATTCCATTTTACTAATTAATTTAATTAGTTCATTCATTTATTCCACTTCACATTTAATTCCATACTCGAATTCATTTAAATGATATCCAAGGCCATATTCAATTTACTTACACTTTAATTGAATTTATTTATAACTCAAGTCATTGCTATTTCAATCCATCTCCATTTTATTCGGCCGCATTTCCAATTTATTTAATTGACTTATAGTTAAGTCGAATTTCATTTACAACTTAAGTTCCATATTTAATTCTAATTTCAATTAATAATTCATTTTACTTAACCAAGTTAATATCCATCTTTATACTCAATTTACTAATTAATTATCTAATTAGTTCACCTCCATTTTTAATTTACTTGAGTTCAAATTCATTTTATAATTCAAGTTCGGATTTTATTTCTTTACTTTAAAATGCTACACCATTATTATTTTGGTTGTTTTATTCTATTTAAATTTTTCGACTTATTTTTCTCATTTTCATCACTTCTTTACTCGAGTATATTCACATTTTACTTTTAACTCAAGATTTACATCACTTCATAGCTTAAATATATATATATATATATATTTATTTATTTATTTATTTATTCCATAAATTCCAATTTTGTAAACTATTTAATTTATTTATTCACAGTTCTGTAAATTTCCACTTAAATTTTTATTCCAATCAAAATTTTATAACTTATAGTTATTTAGTCGCTTTACAATCCGAGTTTATATATTCCATTCAATTTTCATTTAACTTGCATAAGTTAAATTTTTATTCCACATAATTCATTTGATTCAATCAAGTAAGAATTCAAATTCAAAATTTTCCACTTCCTTACTTATATTCATTTCAATTCACATTATTAGTTCTTTTCATTTATACACATCCAATTTCTTTTCATTCAATTAATTCACATCCCAATTTAATTCATTTAATTAGTCCACTTCACTAATTTATTCCATTCAAATCACAATCAATTTAAATTTCTAAAATTTAATTTCTTCAACTCAAAGTTACATTCCATTTTAACTTTCTCAATTTAAATTTCAAAAATTCAATTTTCACGCTTCTTTCCTTATAAATAACATCCTCCACCTATAAGTTTTAAAAAAAAAACTTATTTCTGATATTTTCTAGAACATTTAGCTAGGGATTCAAAATTCAAACACCCGATTTTATTTCAATCATTTTGAAATCAAATATATAGCTCTTCCTTGGTTTTAACAAACCCTTCTTTGAAATTTCCGAAACCAATTTGGTTTTGTCCAACACAAATTTCCTTTCCAAAACATTTTCAACAAAATCCTCATATCAAATTACTACGATAGCAACCCATCACTTAGAAACTCGAAAATGAACACCGATGATGTCGCGATCATCATCGGAATAATTTTCCAGCGACTGTAGTGAGTTCATTGCTATATCTCTTCCAAAATCCATTTTAAACATTTTCTATTTAAAAACATTCCACAATAATATCACCATTATTTATTTTCCAAAATGTTTGTGAAATAACACCAATTTCATCTCCATAGCTTTCTGAAAATATTTCCTAAACCTTCCGGGGTTTAAATTCCTAAATTCGAGTTTGAATCCATTTCAATTATAACTCATTTGTATAATTCACACTTATACAATTTCATTTGGTTTTTATAACTATTTCCAAATTTATAATCTGGTTAGATTATAATATTATCAACCAAACACTCCAATATACTATAATAATTTTAGAAAATTATTTCCTTTTATATAAAAATATGGTTTGGGTAAAACTATTTCATTTACCCACTTTTTAAAATAATATTGCATCGGTTTGCCTAGTTTAAGAGTTTAGACATCCCTATCAATACAGTTGTCCAGACTATACCGACTAGAATTTATAAACACTCAATAGATAAGTCAACACAATATAAAAAAATTTATATTCACTAACAAATACACGCTCATATCTATTAATATACTCAGACTCATGGAACCCCAAAAATTCTAAACTGTATCATAGTACCCTAAAAATTAAAAATGCAAAAAGAAACATCCACCAGATACAATATGAGGAAGGAAGGATTTTAAACAAGCCAGATGAAATTGACAAAGCTTTCATTGATCATTATATCAATCTTTACTCCCCAAATGAAGCATGGAACCCTAACTCTCATGAGCTTATGTCTACTCCTTTGCCTGTCCTGTCTGAGTCTGATATCCAATTTTTGTCTTCAAGAGTAACTGATGAAGAAATATATAATGCTATGTTTGGTATGAAGAGGGATTTTTGTGGTGGTCCTGATGGTTTTAATGTTGTTTTCTTTATTCATTGTTGGGATGTCATTGCTAATGACTTCAAGGCAGCCATGCATAATTTTTTTGATCACAATAAATTGCCTATTCCCATAAATGCTACCAACTTATGTTTGGTGCCAAAAGGTAAGCATGATGCTACTCTTAATGCATTTCATCCTATTGCTTGCTGTAACATAATATACAAATGCATATCTAAAGTTATTGCTGCTAGGCTTAGACATGTGCTTCCTATAGTGATTTCTGAGAACCAAGCTGCATTTTTGAATAATAAAAGTATCCTAGATAATGTGCTGGTTACTCATGAACTACTTAATGGTTATGGTAGAGCTCATGTTTCTCCAAGAGCTATGATGAAGCTTAATATAAGAAGAGCTTATGATACAGTTAGCTGGGAAGCTCTGACTGGTATTATGGGATTAATGGGGTTTCCTTGCCACTTTGTCAGCTGGATATATACATGTATTTCAACAGTCTCCTTCTCATTATGTTACAATGGTGGCACTATTGGATATTTTAGAATTCAGAGAGGAATAAGACAGGGAGACCCGATGTCTTCTTATTTGTTCATAATTGTGATGGGATTTTTTACTCAGCTTATTAACAATCAAGTCAGGAACAACAATTTCAAGTTGCATCCCAAATGCAGGAATCCTCTCATTACCTCTCTTCTTTTTGCAGATGATGTTATACTTTTTATTAAGCCTATAGTATCTTCAATGGAATGTGTCAAAGGCATCCTTCACACTTTTGAGAAGTGCACTGGTCTACAAGTCAACAGAAGCAAGTCATTCCTAATGGTGGTAGGTCTCAATGACAATGACAATCAGAACATACACCATGAAAGTCAACTTCCTAATCTTCTTGAGGGTACCATGCATCTGGGTATCCCTTTGTGCTCTAGAAAAATTGGAGCAACTGCTTGTTTGCCTCTGTTTGAAAGAATAACTGAAGCTATGAATAGATGGGCAAGCAATAAGTTATCTCAGGCAGGCAGAACCACAATCATAAAATCTATAATACAAGCTATGACTGTTTATTGGTGTAGGTGCTTTATTTTACCTTTTGCTTTTTTATCTAGCATCAGGAAAGCAATGAATCATTTTCTATGGACTAGGGATATGTATTCTACAAAACTCATTCCTATTGCTTTTGCGAAATTGGAGAAACCACAAAAATATGGTGGATTGGGAATAAAATGTATGAGGACTTGGAATCAAGCTGCATTTTCAAAGCATTTTGACAATCTGATTAATGAAAAACCTAATTTGTGGGTTAAATGGGCTAGGCATCATCATCTTGGCAATAAGAACTTCTGGAAAATTTATCCCTCTCCTCTGTGTGGTTGGGTATGGAAATCAATCCTTAAACTCAGGGGCAGTTTACTTCCACATGTCCAGCTTGTGCTTGGCCCTGAAAGTAAAGCTAAATTCTGGTTTGAACCATGGGTGGGAAAAGGAATTATATTGCATGATTTGCTCTCCTATGAGCAGAGGAATAAAACAGGCATCCCCTTGAATGCCAGGGCAGTTGATTATTTTTATAACGGTGAAATTGTTTTGCCTTACTCCTCCAACCCTATCATCAATCAGCTGTGGGTTGTTGTGCAAAGCAAGAAGTACCCTACTGGTGATGATGGGTATGTGTGGACTGCTAATCTTAGGCAGCACTCCATATCAAGAATTTATAAAGCTTTGATAAGAGATGAGAATAGCCCTATCTTTAGATGGCATGCTAGAGTCTGGAATACAAACACTTCACAAAAACCGAACTTCTTTTTATGGAAAGTCCTAAGAAATGCTCTCATGACCAAGGATAAATTATGTAGGAGAGGTTTTTCTGTGGACTTGATGTGTAACTTCTGCAATAATCATATTGAAGATGGCTCACACCTCTATTTTGATTGTATGGTTACTAAAAGAATCTGGAAAGCTATTCTCTTCAATGGAGGATTTTCTGAGCCAATAATGAATGGTAGTGCTGAATGGAATAGAGTCTTCAGAAGAACAAGATGGAAGGATTCTTCATCTTATAGGCTGTTACTGCTTCTGAAAGTTTATGTGAATGTGATATGGGCTGAGAGAAATGCTAGAGTTTTTGAGAATAAAATGAAACTTGAAAGTGCCTTGATAAACATCATAATATCTAGAGTCAAGGAAAAATCTTCCCTACATGTTGCTTATGGCTCTCTGGATTAGGGTTTTTATTCTTTCCTTTCCTTGTGATGTTCTTGTTTGGTTTGTTTTAAGTCTTTCATTCTTATTTACTTCTTAGTCTCCCTGTTTGCTTTTGAGAGCTCTAGCTTGTTATTGCTCTCTTTTTGTTTTTGTTTTTGTGTGGTTAATAAATATGGTAAGGGACCATTCAACCCTGCTTGCCTTTCAAAAAGAAAATATACTCAGACTCATTCTAGGGTACTACTGATCCTATCTCTAATGAGTAATCCCCACCAAAGCCAAGGTTCTCACTTAACCTTCAGCTCTGATACCAACTGTAGCGAACGGGAGTTTTCGACCCTCGAAAATCGACATCAATACATTCATTGTATAGAATGTCGAGCAATCGAATGCCAGAAATACCAGTTCATTAGGGGTGAAGAAGAAAAGATAGAAGGAGAAAAACATAAACAACAACACAGAATCTCACAATCGCAACGGAACAAAATATAATATATAATAACAAATTTTAAATACAAGACTGTACTGTTAACATATATACTATTATCAAAGTACAAAAGACAACAATCAATCTGGATAGTTTAATAACTTGTCCTCACACGACAAAAATACAAATCAAGTATGGAAATACGTCTGAACTCCTCTAACTCGTCTCCTGAGCTCCATAGCATCCTATCCTGAATCTGTAATACTCGGCCTGACCCAAGCATTATAATATAATAATACCCGAGTCAGTCTGGAAAACCAACATGAGAAAACACACTCAATTTAAATTATTCAATTATTTTCAAAATCCTTTGAAAAACAAAGGTATCTCGTAAGACCACGTCACATATAAACACAACGGTTTTTTCCCTTACGATAACCCAAACATTTTTATCAAATCCGTCTGATATTATAATAATGTCTAAACCAAGTAAATAGAAAAATAGCTAAAATGCTTGCATCTCACGTTTCAGCATAGTTGGGCACAATCAAAACCATAGGCCGCTTATTGGAGAATGGATTCCATACAATTACTAGGCACTAGGGTACCACCTATAACGGTACACATCTAGGAAAATTTACCGAGGACCACGCCGGGATCCCCTACAACACAAGACCGACCCTATCCCTAACCTAGATAGAACCGAATATGTTATCACCCAGGGTGTTCCCACCCTTAAATCGAGTTCTTCCGTGCACCATAGTAATAATATCCGAGGGTATTTAGAAAGGTGATAACATACCCTAGTTGGGTGCAACCCACTTAGCCTTGCTGCATAGCCCGTGATTTTCAGTCATTTCGGTTGATGAGGCTTGAGGCTATGATTATCTTTCAAGAACAATTTTCACTTAGAATGCTCATTGTCCTCCAATGACGATGTTCTGATAGCATTCGTCCATACAAGTTGTCATGGGTCTGGACAAACCGAATCACCGTCTTCTCTGCCTTTACGGTATCCATTCGTAACGTTCAAACTAGATCGAAGTGGTTTTCAGATAATTAAATTCGATCCTGATCTCTTTGAAATGGTTAACGAAATTGGCCAAAATTGATAGTCGGTTATTTAACAATCTATACACATCCATGAGTAGTCATCAGGCCTTACTATAAATTTTCCAAAATTTATTTTCAAAGTATCTTTATAAGATGCGTATTTAAACTACTTCCAGTATTCCAACATTTGAAACCATTTCAAATGTCTATATATTCAACGGAATATTACCACCCATTCCAATACTTGGAATATTTTTTCAAAATCATTTTATGTTCAACACATAGGAAGTATTCCATTTATTTCCTATTTTTCTCAAAATCATCTACAATTTTATTTGTAAATTTCTTAACTTGTTTATAACGAATTCTATAAGTTCCAGAATTCCTTAATTAAATCCCTTTAATATTTCCAAAGTCAAATATACTTGTTTATAACTTCAATTTCCCTTTCTACTTCTTTATGAATTTTATTTCATTTTCCGAAGTTCACTTTTATTCAACTACTTCGGAACGTTTCTTGCTTTTCCCAAATTCCGTTTTGATTATTCTCTTAAAAATCTCATGTGCTGAATAACTCCATTTCCATATTTCCGAGAAGATCTATAAATAATTTTAAAACATTACAAAACTCTATATATATATAAATAATAAGTATTTAAAGGAATAATAAAAATTTACATGTTCAAGTAAATATCGAAACGCTTTTTATAACATCACCTTTCAAAGCTGATTTTAAAGTTTAGGATTTATTAAAATAAAAGTTAAATATTTGAAAAATCCCCTTACCAAGTTATTTCAATCCTAACTAGTTTAAAATTTTCGTAGTTAAATAAATAAAATTTTCCTTTTCAAAACAAACTTAACTTCTTAAATTTAAAAATATATTTTTAAATTATCAATAACCAATTCAATTTATAAATTTCCTCTCGATTTCCATCACATCGCTTCCTTTTCGATCTCCTTATCCATTTCCACTTCAAAAATAGTATCCACTATTTTTCTCTCACCCTATTCCCATATTCCAATATAAATTCTCCATGTACATTTATATTTCCAATTTATCATCTGATATCAATTCCTTTATTTATAAACATCATTTATAAATTTTTGTAACTCCTTTGAGTTTCACTAAAAATAGTCTCATTTATAAAATTCCATTTTATAAATTCAGTCCCTTATATATTCCATTTATTTTTGCCATCTATTTTTAATATCGATTTCAACTTCTTTCCATATTTTTCCGAATATCATTTTAAAATTTAGTCTTAAAAATCCCTTTATATAATTTATTTTTAAAATCTCTATTTAAAATATTTTTCCTGCATTATTTAGTATGATCAAAAACCAATTATTACTTATTCAAATCAATCTCTTTTAAATAATCCAAATTTCGATATACATATTTTTATATTAAAATTCTCCTTTTAATTCCTTAAAAATTCAAAATAATATTTATGGTATTTAATATACCAAAGTTAATTTCCATGCTATTATAACATTTAAAAATTTACAACACACAATAATCCAGCAGATTATTCACTCACATCATATATTTTTATATATATGAAAAACACTAAATATATTTGAGGAATCCAGTTGGATCTCTCCGACTTGTTTTCCTACATCCACAGATGTTAGACAATATAAAATACCAATCCCACTTCGAGGGGGATATCGCGGTATATAGGGTGATCCGCTATTATGCGAGGCGCATAGGGTCTCATCCGCTATTATGCGAGGCGCATAGGGTCTCATCCGCTCCAATAGGCGGGAATAATCAATCCAACTACAAATATATATACTACTATATATACACTATATCATTCAACAGATAATAATTTATAAATTCAACTAGCATTCAATAATTTATTTTAACTATATAAAATAAATTCTAGTAATCCAAATGAGTGAGAATTTCTCATCTTTGATTTTATTTTACCGAACATCTAGATTTTAAACTAAATCGAATATCGTTCGATTTAAATTTAAATTCTCAACGGCCTTCGAAAAATTCCAATCCGATGCCACGGCATAGATATTCAGCTGCGAATCGCTCTTGACTCATTTCTCGATTTTTATAGACCTCGTATGCAAATTAGTTACGGTTTTATAAATATACGATTTATAAATAACACTTAATTTAACTAATCAAATGATTAACAAACCTACAATACCAAGCTTATCACCCGCTCCTCTGATCGCAGAGTTCCCCTTGCTGCACCATGACTTCCCAGACCAAACACGACTTCCCTTTTCCCCTACTCCAGATTGCATGCGACTTCGACTAACACGACAGTGACCATTGAAATCTTCCCCCTCCCTCATCGCCTACCCATAGTCGTCGCATGCACGTGCGAGAACGTCTTGCCCAAACCCTAGGTTGCAACAATAATTCTTCTTTCACCATCTCGCTCTGGTCGTGCACCTTCATCCTGCAACGTCGCCTCGATTCCAGCCTACGCCTCGCCCTCGTGCTCGAGCTCTAGAGGGGTCGCGATTTTGTTTTTTTTTTGGCAACGAATTCGATTTTGTTTTCATTTATTTTAAAAGTCAAAAAAAGATGAGAGGGAGGCCATGATTTTGTTTCGATCTGTGATTTCTTTTTTTTTCTTCTTATCGTGGTTCGAACTGAAGAAAGGAAGGAAGAGGGAAACTCGCGATTTAAATGAGAAGGAGGGGAAAAGTTTTTTTTTAAAACGAACATGTTTTTCTCTTCGGCTGTGTGATTTTTAAAGGAGAATAGAGGGAGGAACAATACTTGATGTTGGTGTGTAAGATGAAGGCTACAGTGTTTTCTGAAAGGAAGGAAAAAGTTTTGATGTGAATGCGGTCAATCAATACAAAAAATATAATATATATTATATTATTTAAATTTTAAAACGTCTCGATTTACACAACTCAAAATCTCGAATCCCTATCGAGGCGTGCCGCTAGGCGTTTATAATGTTATACCCCTATTCCGAATGTAATGGAAAAGGTTTCGAGTCCTAATTCGATCGTATGGAGAAGATAACTTTTTGGTCCCGATTATTATATTGAATTTTCGATATAAATTTCAACACGTTTATATCACACACAATCAAACGATAACTCCAAACGCTACGAAATTTGAAATTCGATTATAATACACTATTACAGATCCAATGGACTTGGTTTCGTCAAATTCCAAGACTGTGCCCCAGATCTCTTTTTAACGCATCGATTAAATTTACGATTTCAAAAATTTCACGAAATCGCTTGAAATTTCAGTTTTAAAAACTTTCTAACTCAATTATAATTCCAGATCAAATATTTAAACCATTTAAATATCCAAAATTAAACGATAGAAAAAAATCCAGGTCGATACATTTTCCCTTTATTGTTCTCGAAATTATCTGCCCCATAATGGGCCTAAAACTCGTTTAAGCTCAAATTAAATATTATGCAATTAAATCAAATTTAATTGCTTATCGATATCGTATATATATTGATATATTTATAACTAGTAGTTTAATAATATTTATTCATCAAATCATATAATTAATATTCACAAATATTAATTAATTTATAACGACTAATTAATTAAATCGTCTGGTCAAAGGAGAATTCAATGTTTCGGTTGTGTGACTCGTCAGTGTAAATTTGATCAGCGATTAATATCAAACTATTCGAATTTTAAATTTCTAACGTCACATAGCAGATGGTGTGAAATTTTGGCCAAATTTATCGCTTACTTAATTTCGGCAAAATCCAACTTACTTCGTCTTGTGTTACCCAATTGTGACTTTTATTTACACCAATTCTCTTCGTCAAGACCATATCACTTTGGACTTATGGAATTTGGTAACAGTCAAAATTTCAATATCATTCACATTCAACTCTTTAGCCCAAACACAAAGTCTTTGATTCAACAACAATAATTATTATTAACCGAAATGCTCCGACCAGAGAATTTAACTTGAGTTGACTTCAGTTGACCGTGATATTAACGTCATATAACCGAGGAGACGAACCTTATCCTGAATAGTGCTTCACTTCCAATACTTCCTCTCGACCTAACTATAGTCACTCAATTGATGTCGTGCCATGATTTGACTATAATCAAAGTAGAGCTTCCATATTGAAGATCAATAGTATATTCAAGTCAAGTGAACTGTGTAAATTAGTCACATCGATATTTTCTGTTTGACCTTAGTCATATTAACCAATAGAAAACTATTGAGTGACTCATTCCATACTTATCCAATATCTATCTTTATGTAACCCCATGGTGCCTCCAACAGCCATGAGAAATACACTGCCCAACATTTGGAGAGCGTTACGTACTCTAGTCTCAACAAATGTATTAATATCCAGTCTCGATACATCTTGACTAGAAATATTTAAAATGGTATATTGATTTTAATTGTGATAAATTACTCACGATTACAACACTTTGTAACTACTATCACAAAACATACCATTTATGGATTTTTTATTAAATATACTTTTAATTATATTAATTAATTAATATAACATATTATATCAAGTATATACTAGAAAGAAAATACTTTTTATTTCAAACAAGATTGGTTATCGAGTTAGATATATGTAACAAATTACATGATTGCACTAGGGCATACCCCTAACTCTATCAATCTCCCACTTGCACTTGGGTCAATTATGGAACCTTATTCCAACTTCTCCAATCGATTTCATCAAAACCAATTGGTTTAGTCCCTCGGTGAACGAGTATGCTATTATGTTTTAATTATCTACTTTATCAATCAACTCTCTCCGAAGCTGATAAACTACATTTATCATATGGAACAATTCAGAGTATTTCTCTTGACTTCAGTGAGCATTAAGTTTTGTTATGAACTATATCGTTACATTGTTATCATATAACAATGTTACAAGATTCACAATATTTGGAATCATCCTCAACTCAGTAATAAATTTGTGCATTTATATTTATATACACAGCTTTTATTGTGGCGCTATTCAAAACGATGTTCTTAGCTTTTTTTCATTGAATCGGCCATAGTCTTTCATTTAGAACATTTCCACCTTAAAGATTTTTAACTTGAATTTATTATTAACACATTATACTCAATATCACTTATGAAAGTTTGAGGCTGAACACTCCTTCACAAGGAGTTTGTTGTTTCTGTAAACAATTCTCTAGTATTTCATAAATACATGAGAACGCCTCAAACAAAGATTTAACAATATCAATTTGGATTTAATATTTGATTCATGTATCAAATACATAAACAAATCGTGATATCGTAGACAACATAACACATACGATAATTCCTATTGCCAATGATAAAGAATCCATCTTACATGTTCCACATTAAACATTTTAATAAGGCATCCTTGCATATCGTTTGGGACTTTCCCAATACCTTTTATACTTACTATAAAAGACATTGGTTACAAATCCAACGTCGAGTATTAAAACAACTAAAGCTGATTTTAACAAAGTATATCGTTAATAATCCATAGTATGTTGTTTACTTATGGTTTAAAAATATATATGTACCTTTTATCGTTCTTCCTTATGAACACACGCTTCCTCTGCATTTTGATTGATAATCAAACTGTTTGATATTTCTATAACAAACTCGTTCAATTTTGATGCTTTTTTGAACAATACTTTCCTATTCATTCTCGGATCGCATTTGGAAACCCACAAACTCAATATCGCTTCCACTGACTTCCAAACGCTTTGGTTGTTATGTGCAAACAGTCTAGTCTAAATCTATATTTAGAACTTTCTGTTTCAACATATGTATACCAAAACATAAAGTCATACTAGCCGATAATTTTGTAAGTAAAATCTAAACCCACGTGAGTACATCGAATGGCGAATCTGTTATGTTAATTTCAACAATTGAAATTCACGGTAATATTCTTATAAATGTTGCTCACTATATTCCAAATGCATTTTTTTCATTAAAACACATTTGCGGCCAATGGATCATATCTCTTCGGATACATCTATCAAAATCATATTTTGATAATGTACTTAGAATCTATTTCATATTAGCACATCGTACCATATCATAGAGTCAGTAATCTTAATGGTTTAATTAAATAAGCAAAGATTATTTATTCTTGGCAATGATAAGAAACTCGTAGTTTCTCTTTAATATACAAGAATACTCTTTAGACATTCTAATGTATTGTGTTAGGTTTGATTAATTTCATCTCATCCCTTGTAATCAGTTTTATCATTGGATCGTAGCCAAATTCATTTTATACCATAATTTCTTAAAGAAATTCCCTCGCTGTGAAGTTGGTAACTCCTGAAATATCTGTTGTTTTGCAGTGTAATGGAACAGGTGTTCGTAAGCATTTTTTGAGTTGCATTATATAAAACTGATTTTGCACTAGTTTACAATATATTTACATTCACAACATAAATTAATCATCTAATGATTATCGTTCCTAAAATTCTCTTGGGACAATTAATACAAGATCCTTTATATATAATTATTACTTATGGTCTTTCGACTCACATAACCTTCCAGCTCCTTAGCCTAGGATATGTATGGGTTTCCTATAAACCTTTATCTCATATGGTTTTATAAAATATTCTTTGAATGATATTAATTTAACCTTGTATACTACTCTTAAGTACACACATTATAAAAAGAGTTTAACTGAACTTCATTGATCATTAATTGTGCATTGTCTAACAAAGTTCGATTACTTCTTATCAATACATCATTATGTTTTATAGGGAGGTGTCATGTTTGAGACTGAATCTTTATTCATATTAGTTATATATGGAACTCTTTCCAATATACTCACCTATTTAATCAAATCGAATCATTTCTATCACATGTTATTTTATTTACTTTCGTTTTATATTCTATGAGCTTATTATATACTTAAACAAGAGTATCAAATACACATATCCATGTTTGTAATGACTCATTGGTGAATATGATGAAGTATATGGAACTGTTTTAGTATCAGTAGATCTACGATTGTATACATCTATATGTATCAGTCAGAAGAGTTCATCAACTATAACGACCCAGAATTTTTGTCATTTGAAATTCGTATATTTAATTGTTTTTAAATATTAATAAGTAAGAATTTTAAGTCGAATGAATTTAAATTCGAATATAGTGATTTAATTGGACAATTAAATTATTAATTTAAATTTGAAATTGCAGAAATAATTGATAATTGAATTAAATGTGTGTAAAAAATGATTTATAAAGTTATATTAAATCATATTGGAGTTATAATGATGTTGTAGAACTTTTAAAATTGAATTAAAAGTTAAATTTGTGAAGATTGAATATTTTAATATTTAATTAACGACTAAAAATAGTCATTTTTCAAACAGTCTCGGATTTTGACGAAACCAGTTTCATCGGATCCGTAATGTTGAATTATTATAAGGTTTCAAATTTCGTGTCAATCGGATGTACGGTTTGTCCGAGGCAAGCTAAAACGCATCGAAATCGTTTTAAATCAGTATGATTTAAATTTGATCGTTTATTTCTGTAACTCTCACATACGATCGAATTAGCTCCCGAAACATGTTCCATTGTGTTCGGAATGCAAGTAAAACCTTAAGAACGCCTAGCGGCACGTGTGAATTGGAGTTCGTTTGTAAATGCTTGTTTAATTGGATTTAAATATTAAGAAAATAGGGCTACACGTATATATTCACGTTCATAGGGCTAAAACCCTAATTTTTCTTCCACCCGCCGCGGATATGGTTAATGGCCGAAAACGAATCGTTTTCTCCCTCAAATCTCTCTCCATCCTCTCACTAATAGCAAAAACTCCCAACTGGGATATTGTAGATCTCGTCGAGCACGTCGTATCCAACGGCTACGATCGAAATTCGAGCTATGGATCAACGACAATTCAATTTCAAAGTCCAACGTTCATTCACATTTTTCTTTGCCTAGATGGAGCCGAGCTCGACTAGGCTTAGGCTGTGGGTAGCTCACGTGGTCGCGGAGGCGGTGGAAGTCACTGATCGTTGTAAAATCGTTCGGAGGTGGGGCAAGAATTCACGAAATATGGCGGCCGAATTGGGTTTCTCGCGTGCGTGATCTACTGGGAGGGAAGAAGAACGTGAGCGCCTTAGATCTAGGGTTTCAAAATGAAGGGCCAGGATCTGTTGGTATAAAAATAAATAAAAGAATTTGTTTTAAATTATTTATGCAAACTTTAACAATCCATATCTAATGCATACGAGGTCGAAAATCGACGAAACTGGCGGTGCCGGAATCGCAACGACGAGCAGCTCGCTGTGGTGTAGACGTGGAATCATTTCGAGCAAGTGAAAATTTTGCGTTAAATCGAACATGTTCGATTTAATGTAAAAAAAAATTGAACGCTCGACAACTCAAGGTGAGAACTTCTCACTCAATCGAATTGTTTCGATTTAAATTTAAAATTGCTTGATTGTGTGAATTGGATTGATGGTTGTTATCTATTGTGTTGAATAGACCCTATACGCCGCATATTAAGCGGAGGTTATTTATTAAAAACATATACCGCGATAATTCCACCGTGAAGTGGAATTGGTATTATATATGTATTTGGAGTTGATTTCCCGCATTATATAGCGGATGAGACCCTATTGCGCCGCATAATACCGGATAGTATTTTATAAATCCCATATACCACAATATTCCACCTCGAAGTGGAATTGGTATTGTGCTAACATCTGTGGATACAGGGAAACAGGTTGGAGGGATCCAACTGGATTCCTCAAATTATTGAATTTATTTCAATGTTGTGTGTTGATTTATTTATAATCGCCGTGTGATTATATTGTGATTGAATCTGTAAATGGCTATAAATTATCCGAAGATATTTTTGGTATCGATGGATACCAGAAATAAATAAAATTGGATTTTTGAAAATTTAAGTTGAAAATTTATCGAAAAATTTATTTTTGATAATTTGATAAATTAAAAGGAGTTTTAAAGATAAAAGTCTTATTTTTGGAATTGTATTGAATTAAATTTCAAATATGGAAAAAAGGCTTAATAAATGGATTTCGAAATTATTATTTATAAATTGAAGAATTTAGTTAAGATTTGGATTTTTAAATAGTTTGGAAAATAAAGGAATTTATCTGCTTAAAAAGGAATTTATTTTAAAAGGGAAATAGATTTAGAAATCCATTTGGTAATTGATTTTTGGTGATTGAAAATAAATCTTTTGAAAATGTTTGGAAATTTGATTTGGTGTTTTGAAATAAATTTTAAAATCAATTTGAAATTAATTGATTATTAATTTACTATAACTAGTAGAATT
The DNA here is from genome assembly GCA_030737815.1 of Allium fistulosum. Lineage (NCBI taxonomy): Eukaryota > Viridiplantae > Streptophyta > Magnoliopsida > Asparagales > Amaryllidaceae > Allium > Allium fistulosum. Next base: position 944,530,796 of record CM060908.1, read on the forward strand.
GATTTATAGGAATTTATCTGATTTGAATTAATCAGATAATTTAATTAATCCTATTTATGGATGTTTGGATTATATTGGATGTTAAATTGTTTGACATCTTTGATATGTGATGCTTTGCGATATATCCTGTTTTGTGTGTGATCTGTAGTTTGTTTATCTGTGATATATCTGTGATCTGTATATGAAAGATAAGCGTTATCGTTTATACCGCTTATCAATTATATTGTTATATTTGATCTGTGATGGTTGAATGTTATTGCACTATTGTGTTAAACCCGTGGACTACACAATACACACACAAATGTGGATTTCACGTGGAAATCGGTTAAGTCACAGATTTTTATCAATTTTGGAAAGTTGAGTTTTTGAATCCAAAAATAGTGGGAATTGGAATTGAAAGTTTTTGAAATGAGTTTCAGAAATAAAAGTTATTTTAAATAACTTAATAGAATTGGAATTTAAATCATTTGATTTAAATTTGAATTCAATATTTTGAATTGAATTCAATATTTTGAATTGAATTCAATAATTGGGAATTTTGGTTTAAAAGATTTTATAAGTATAAAAGGTGTTTATATGGGTTTTTAACTATTTAAAATTATGATTTTGGAAATTTAAATCGAAATTCAAGTTTTTACTTGAATGGCTTTAACCTTTGTAATTGTAACCGTTTTTTCCCAAAACGAAAACTATCTGTTTTCAAAAAAATAATAGCTTTCATAAAGTGAAAAGATTTCCAATTTGTATCGAAACATTTCAAGTTGAAATGAAATTGTGAATAGTTTGGAAAAAACTATGAATTAACCTTTGTGACGATAATTAAACTTTATTTTGAAACAAAGGAGTATTTTAAATGGTGTATCTTTTATATTATAAAAGACTTGAATTGTGAATAGTTTTGAAAGCTATAAATTAAATCTTAACTTAAAGATTTAATGGGTTAATCAAATTGAAATGAAAATTGATTTGGAAATCTATGAATGAATCTTTGTGAAACTGGGTAAACTTTGTGAAGTAAATCTTTTTGTTTAAAGATTTTAAATGGTAATTTGTTTAAACCATTTGAAGGAAAGGATTTGGGTAATAAGTTGTGACTTAATTGAAATCCCTATATCCATATGTTTTTAAATTTTGTGCTCACTATTCGGGTTAGCCGGGAAAAGACCTTTGTGTCATATAACCCATTTCGAATTAGTGATACGACGATATGGATCATATTGAAGACCGGTGGTGAAGACCGGGTATTTGTGAAAATGATAGGATGACCTATCGATTGTCTCTGCACCGTTTGCTACGGTATAGAGATTTCCTTTGTGATGGGAAGTTTTATCGGGATTGTGAATACCCGGATTGCAAGGGCTTCTTCGAAAGTGCCTTCGGTTCTGTTCGAACCCGGAGCAGACTTGTGTGGTTACATGTCTGACATTACATTTTGAGATATAAAGCTGATTTCTTTCAAATACATTTCTGTTGGTGGCGGAGAATTTATTCTCTTAGCTTAACACCCTTCTCTGAGACGTATGATCTCAGAGGTTATGTAGTTGAAATTTATCAGTGATATACTCCCAATTTGGTAATGTGGCATGCTGAGTGTTGCTGTGTGATGATCATTTATTGATCATTTGTGATCAAAGCGTGGCTTTGTGAAAAAGCGTAGCTTTGTGGACGAGACTTCGTTAGACCTCACAGACCGGTAATGATCGAAACAGGAAAGATGCGGCAAGGTTTCAGGGGTAGCTTCCCTAGGGTATGACCATTCCTTCTGGAAAAGGATAGTATCATGGTATGGAGCTCAGATACTTACTCATGTGGACACACTATATTTATTACTGTGTGATGTTGGTTACCGAGCGCTCAGATAAAGGTCCCAAAGGACCGGGGGTGGCATATCTCAGGTTTACTACCCGGGAAGGGGGTAACCGGCCTTGTGTTGGCAGAGAGCAGGTTATCTCTCGGAGCGTCCCGCCAGAGGCGTTCCTACGTGGCATAGGAAGTTCCTTAGCCTGACCATTTGTTGGAAATCCATCTTCCAATACGAATCGTGTATGGTTTTAGTTGTAGAACCTGCCATTTACTTATGGTGGCGCCCCACTGTTTAGATGGTTGCTATAGTAGGCATAGTGTGAAATGCCTATGCTGGCTAAGATTAATATTATACTTTCGAAATGTTTTCTGCACTATGCACTAATAATAATAATCCAATGATTTTGCGTAGTAAGCATGTTTGACTATCATAAGAAGAAATCTCCTCCAATTCTGCGTTTGCATTGTGTGTGTGGCGGGAGGTCTTATGGTAGTTTCATTTTCCAAAAGCATTGCGGATATTTTCCACTTCCTTTGTTATTGTTGTTTTAAAGACAAACTGTTTTAAGTTCTCACACCAGTCACCATGACTGACCTGGAGTTTATTGTTTCCTTCCTAAACTCTGGGTGCCCACCAATTTCCACACGGGCAGTCTAGAGTCAGGTTATCAGGTCATTCTGGATTGAGGAGATGCTGTGGAGCTCAGTGGCGAGCTGGATGGCGAGACGTAGCATTTGTATATGATATTATTATTCCGTTGTGTATTCTGTATGTGTACAAGTTTGTATAACTGTCCAGTTGTGTTGTATATTGTTGTTGTAAACTCTGATGATGATGTAATGTATAAAATGATATAGTTCTTTGATTTAAAGATTATTCATTTATCTATTATATGTTTCTCCGCTGCGATATGTGAGATTCTGATATTGTTCTGTGTTTTTCTGTTGTTTCTTCTTTCTTTTTCTTATGTCTACTTCTACCTCTTCTTTTTCTCCATAACAATTCGGTTTTCCGGCATTCGATTGCTTGGCAGTTGATACAGTGGACGTATTAATGTCGATTTTCGGAAGTCGAAAAATCGCATTCGTTACATCAACTCTTTTGGCGCTTCCACTAAATAGGTGCATGTCCTTTAATTGTTTGATATACAATTAACTAGTATCATATTATTCATAATCATATAATTAAAATTATTTCTCAAAACTATAACTTAGTCTATAATCCCAAAATAATTGTAAATAATTTTAGATACTTCAATATTTTCAAATGCATCACTTTTGTTGTGAAAACAAACACCATATTATAGTTTTATTTCATAACGAATATTCATAATATTTACTTTGAAATATAATTATGTCTAGTTTTCAATCAACGCCGAAAAAGCCATTATTTCATAAATAATGTTAGGTATGTTTTATGAAAACAATTTTCATAATTTCATGCAATCAATAAGTACTATATGAAACGCTCCAACTATTTCCACCATTACTATAATGGCATCCTAAATTCAAAGGTCCATTATTTACTTAATATAGATTATTTATTTCATATACTGCAACTAGTTTATAGTTGAGAGTTCTTTGATCAAACATCTTGAACTCAAAGAAATAAATCTCATAGAAAAAAATTTCTATATGAAAATACATTTTGGGACAGAAATCATATTTCTTATTCCAATGTTAAGTATTAATTATTATTATTATTACAATTCATGTTTTCGATGTTTCTTTATAAAGCTGAAGTGACTATTCACTCTCTTCATCTCAACTGTACCTTAATTCACATCTACTCTTGTACATTCGTTTTTATTTTAAATGGTCGAACCATTTAAAATAATACCCTTACTACAGTATCATAATGAACTCTTTACAAAAGCGCACTGATTATTCTTAACATTTAAGGACATCAAATATGTTGCACTTTGTGTAAACTGATCAAACTGACGTTTCAGTGATTGAGTTCTCAGATCTATATTGTAGTTTCGATCCTGTGTTACATTTAACATAATGCGATCCTTTTGTAATCACCCAAATTGAATACTTGATCTCACAGTACTGTTTACTGGCTTATTTTGAATGAACTAACTTCGTTGAAATATTATATATTACAAAGTGTGATCGGTCACCATGTAACATTTATATGCAATTGTATACGGATCAAATATCTATAGTATTGTATTGCTTTTGAGTTCAAAACTCCTAAAATGCAATACACGGTCTCGATCAAATAAATACGTAAGCGATCAAATTACGAATGTATTTAGTAGTTGTAGAATCAAGCGCTTGAATGGGTATTGAAAAGTTAACATGCAATAAGCATTTATTAGTAAGTATATGTTATATTTCTATTTGTCAACCTTCAAATCAGTTCATTTGTATATCTTAATTGATAAACATATTATCAATCATAATAAATGTACAAATTTATCAACGTATATTATTATAACATTATATAACATATATTCTTACTGTTGGAACTGGGCTAGCCCGCAGCGGAAGAAATGGGTGAATTTCAAAAAAATTACCATTTTTTGGATCATTAATGGGCCTATAGAGTCTAAATGTATTTAGATCTTATCTATATTTATTTTAAATAAAATCAGTATTTTATTTAATACCATATTTTGTTTTATTAATTTGATTCTAAAATAATAAAGAATAAGATATAAAAATAAGGTTTGAATATATCAATTATATTCATTTCTTAATTGTGTGACAGAATAGTTAAACATAAGGCAAGTATGATCAATTGATAACATGATGTATATGAATAAATAATTATAAAACAAAAGGTGATATATACTGAACTAAGCAATATGATAAAATCCTTTGAATAGTTAAAGAAGGATAATTATGATGTCAAATAGGGTAACAAATTCAGAAATTAATTGTAATCAATTTACTATCAAAACATCATTTAACCATATCTAAGTTTCTATTACAGTAAAAATGCAAACAATAAGAACATGTAAACATTCAAATTAAAAAAAATTACGTTTTGATTTGAATGATTGAACATAGATCTAAAATTAAAATATTGTCTAATCATATACAAGTTTCAGTTTTGATTTATCTAAATTAAAAAAACAATCAATTTATATAATAAACAATTTGAAATACATAAACCATTTTAAGATCAAATAAGGTAATATTATACACAGATAAATTAAGATGTTCAATTTTGTTCATTAAAACATTGTATCAAAATTATTAGAATAAAAAGATCATACCTTAATTCCAAAGCCTTGAAGTACACCTTGAAACATTGAATTTTTTGAATCGTACCTTGAATTATGAGTCAAATCTCCTAGATTCAGAATCAGCCTCCAAATGTTGCAAGGATCGGTAGGAATAAACCACTTTTCATAATTGATTTTATTTGTATTTGATTTTTTGGAATAATTGAAGCCATGGAAGATCTCATATTTTCAGCCATTAGAGAAGGAGAGAACCAAAATAATTACAGAAAGAAGAAATGAAAAAAATGAGAAACTCAATTATACGTACATAATGAATTAGAGAATATGTTTTATTTGAAAGAAGGAAACCTTTCACATTCTTTAATTAAAACTTCTCTTGATTAACTTTCTCTTTTCACTCCTATTTCTTTACATGGTATGGCTGACAATTACATGCCATCAAATGACATAAGATTCCATAAATAACGCATGTACTTATCTTTTATTTAATTACAATGATATCATATATCAATGCTGCAAATATAACTTTTATAAATGCATTCAAATAATTACAAATAACTCCCAAACATCAAATAAAATAAATGATAATTAATATTTCTCAAATACTAATTAATTTACAACTTTTTATAAGTTAATTAAATCATAAGGTTTTTCGAAGAATTCATCATTACGGTTGTGTGACTCAAAGGTGTAAATTCAGTCAGCGATTAATATTGAACAATTCAAATATTAATGTTCACACATCACTTAGCAGGTGGTGTGACATTTTGGCTGAATTCATCGCGTACACATCTTTTGGTAAAATCCAATTTTACTTATTATAAGCGATACCTAATAGTGATAATTATTTACACCAATTCTCTTCGTCAAAACTATATCACTTTGGATTTATGGAATTTGGTAATGGTCAAAATTCCAATATCATCCACATCCAACTTTATAGTCCAAACACAAAGTCTTTGGTTCAATAATAATAATAATTATTAACCGAAATGCTCTGGCCAGAGACTTTGACTTTAAGTTGACTTGAGTTGACCATGATACTAACCCCATATAACTGAGGAGACGAATCCTTTCTTGAATAGTGCTTCACTTCCAATACTTCCACTCGACCCAACTTTAGTCACTTGATGGAACGCCATGCCATGATTTGACTAGAATCAAAGAGGAGCTTTCATATTGAAGATCCACAGTATTCTCAAGTCGAGAGAACTTTGTAAATCAGTCACATCAATATTTTCTGTTTGACCTTAGTTGTATTAACCAATAGAAAACTATCGAGTGAGTCGTTCCATAGTTATCCAATAACCATCGGTACGTAATCCCTAGGTGCCTCCAACAGTCATGAGTAATACACTGTCCAATATTTAGAGAGCGTTACATACTCTAGTCTCAACGGATACATCAATATCCAGTCTCGATGCATCTTGACTAGGAACATTTAAAATGGTATATTTGTTTTATTGTGATAAATTACTCACGATTACAACACTTTGTAACTACTATCACAAAATTTGCCATTTATGGATTTTCTATTAAATATAATTTAATTTAATTAATTAATTAATATAACCACATTATATTAAGTATATATAGAAAGAAACACCTTTATTATGAACAAGATTGTTCAACGAGTTAGATATATGTTACATAATTGCCCCTAGGGCATACCCCTAACTCTATTAATCTCTCACTTGCACTTGGGGTCAATTATGCAATCTTATTCCAACTTCTCCAATCGGTTTCTCAAAACCAGTTGGGTCAATCCCTTTATGAACGGGTATGCTAGTATGTTTCAATAGTCTACTCTGTCAATCAACTCTCTCCGATAATGATAAACTGCTTTATCACGTGGAACAATTCGGAGTATGTCTTTCAACCTCTAATGAGCTCTAAGTTCTATTATAAACCATATCGCGACATTGTTATCATATAACAATGTTATGAGATTCTCAATATTTGGAATCGGCCCAGTTATAAATTTGTGCACTTATAATTTTATATAAATTATTTTTTATTGCGGTAATATTCAAAGCGATGTACGTAGCCTTTTTTATTGAATAAGCCATAGTCTTTTATTTGGAACCAACTTAAAGATTCTTAACTTGAATTTATTATTGACATACTACACTTAATATAACTTATGAAGTTTGAGTTCGAACACTCCTTCATAAGGAGTTTTTGTTTCTGTAAACAGTTCTCTAGTATTTTATAAATACAGGAGAACACTTCAAACAACCATTTAGTGATATCAATTTGGATTTGATATTTTCTTCATGTATCAAATACATAAACAAATCATGATATCATAGGCAACACAACATGTATGATAATTCTTTTTGCCAATGCAAAGGAATCAATTTTACATGTTCCATTTCAAACATTTTAATAAGGTGTCCTTGCATATCATTTGGGACATTCCCGACACCTTTTATACTTACTATAAAAGACATCATTTATTAATCCAATGTTGAGTATTAAAACAAATAAGGCTGATTTTAACACAAGTACATCGTTAAAATCAACAACATGTTGTTTACTATAGTTTAGAAATATCAATGTACATTTAACGTTCTTTCTTATGAACACACGCTTTCTCTACACTTTTATTGAAATCAAACTATTTGATATTTCTATCAAAATACTTATTCAATCTTGATGCTTATAAAATGATACTTTCGTATCATTTCTTTTATCATATCCAAAGACTCACAAACTCAATATCGCTCCCACTGACTTTGAGACATTTTTGGTTAATATGTGTAAACAGCTTACTCTAAATCGTTATTTAGAACTTTCTGTTTCAATACATATGTACTAAAACATTAGGACTTATCAAGCAATAATTTTGTGAGTAAACCCGAATTGACTTAAACGTGTTGAATATCGAATCTATTATGCTAATTTCAACAATTGAAATTTGTGATATTATTATTATCAACATTGCTCATTTAATTCCAACTGCATTAGTCTTATTCATAAAGATAAAGTCGTGGTCGATGGATCATATTCCTTCAGTTACGACCACCAAAATCTATATTTTGATAGCATACTTGGAATTCTTTCGGATTTGCACATCATACCATATAGAGCCAACACTCTCAATGGTTCAATCAAAACAATCTAAGATTATATATTTTTGACATTAATAAGAAACTCATAGTTTCTCTTAGATGTGCGAGAATACTTATTAGACATTCTAATGCTATGTATTCGTTTAGGTTAGTTAATTTCATTTCATCTCATATAATCAGTTCTATCTATGGATCGTATCCAATTCCATTTTACTACCAATATTTCCTCAAAGATATTTCTTCACAATGAAGTTGGTATATCTTGAAACAATAATTGTTTCTCAGTGCAATAGAATAGGTATTCATAAATGTTTTATGAATTTCTTTATTTATAAAACTGATTTGGTTTTAGTTCACAAAAATTATGTTTGAAACATAAGTATGTCATCCAATGATAGTCTTTTCAAAATCCTTTTGGGGAGATTCATACCAAATCCCTCTTGAACAATTATTACGTGCAATCTTTCAATTTGCACAACCTGCCAACTCCTTGGCCTAAGATATGTTGGAGTTTCTTATAAACCCCTATCTTGTAAAATTTTGTAAATTGTTATTCAGATGAAATAACATTAACCTTGTGTACTACCCCTAAGTACATTATCTTATAGAAAGAAACTAACTCAACTTCACTCATAATTAATCATACATTGTCCAACAAAGTTCGATTACTCCATATCGATGCATCATTATGTATCACATGGAGGAGTAATTTCGAGATTGAATCTTTATTCATTTTAGGTATGTTCGGAACATTTTCCAATATACTCACTCATTCGATCAATCAAATCATTTCTATCACATGTTATTTTATTTACTTCTGTTTTATATTCTATAAGTTTACCATAGACATACTACATGTGTATCAAATACACATGTCCATGACGACGATAACTCGTCGGTGAATATGACGAAGTACGTGGAACTGTTTTGGTATTTATAGAATTACGATTGCAAACATCTATATGTATCAATCCGAAGAGTTCATCAACTCTTATGATACTCCCACTAAATGGGTGCATAGCCCTTTATTGTTTGAGATATAATTAACAAGTGTCATATGATTCAAAATCATATAATAAAATTATTTCTCAAAACTATGGCTTAGTCTATAATTCCAAAAAAAACTATAAATAATATTAGATACTTTTGTATTTTCCAATGCATCACTTTTGTTATAAAAAATTACCATATTATATTTTTATTTCACAAAGAATATTCATTTTGAAATATAGCTATGTCTATTTTTTTCAGTTGATACCGAAAAATAATTATTATTTCATAAATAATGTATGGTAAGTTTAACGAAAACAATTTTCATACTATGATGCAATTAATAAGTGCTATATGGAATGCTTCCACTATTTCCACCATTACTTTAATAGCGTACTAAATTCGGAGGTCCATCATTCACTTAATACGATTTGTTTATTTCATACACTACAACTATTTATAGTGGAAAGTTTGTTGATCAAATATCTTGAGCTCAAAGAAATAAATCTCATAGAAAACAATTTTCTATATGAAAATACATTTCGGAATAGAAATCATATTTCTTATTCCAATATTAAGTATCAATTATTATTACAATTCTCATTTCTAATGTTTCTGTAATGACCCAGAATTTTGGTTACTTGAAATTGGAATATTTATTTGATTTTAAGTATTTGAAAGTTAATTTTTTTTATTTATAACTTGAATTTCAAAAATAGTGATTTATTGGATAATTTAATTGTTAAATTTAATAATTGCAATTGGTTAAATAATGGGATTTTGAGTTTTAAGTTAAAAAAATATATTTTTAAGGGCCTATTAAATTTTATTAATAAGAATGAAGATAATAAAAACTTTTAAAATTGGTTCAAAGTGATTTAGCTAATTTTTAAAATATCTCGTTTTAATTAACATATAAAAATAGCCTCTCGGGGCATAGTCTCGGATTTCGACGAAACTAGTTCCATTGGATCTATAATAGTGAATTATTATCGGATTTCAAATCTCGTAGCGTTTGGAGTTACCGTTTGGTCTACAGGATAGAAACGCGTTGAAATTTATATTCAAAATTTAATATTTTAACTGAGTTCTAAAAGCTATCTTCTACATACTATCGAATTAGGTCTTAGAACTTATTTCATTGCGTTCGAAATAGGGGTATAACATTAGGAACGTCGGCGGTACATCTCGATCGGAGTTCGAAATAAATATCTAGATATTTTGGGATTTTAAATATATATATATAATTTGATTTGACTGCACACAATATCTCCTTCACCTCAGCCGACCTACAGCCCACACCCTACCATTCGTGTTCGTACCTACCATCTTCCTTAAAATGCGTTCACCTTCTCTTTATGTTTCAAATAGAAAGAAAATAAAGAAAAATAAATATATGTTCTTCTTCGTATGAAAACATAGCTCCATCCAACGACATAGGTTCGTCGAGCCCCTTTCGTGCCGTTTCAGGCGAAGCGATAAACTGAAGACTTGTAGGCGATGTGAAGACGAAGCCATCCAACGAGGGAGATAAGGCGCGATTTCCTCTGGTGGCTAGAATTTAATGATGAACGTTGGTCAGTTTTTCGTCGATTGCGGCGTTTCGGGGGTTTTGGGGTGAGGCTTCCAACTGGTGAAGTGTAGGGGAGGGGCAAGTGCACCATCGGCCAAAATTTGGTGACCATTGGGCGAGCGTGGCGACGGCCAGGGCAAGATGAACGGTTGGTAGTTTTTATAGAAGTTGCTTGACGTGGGGACTCGTAGCAGCGACGTGGTGGGGTTTGGAGGCTTGTCGAGGTCAGCAGAGCATGGGGGGAAGGTCGCGGCGGCGGTTGGTAGACTGGGTGGCAGCGGCGTTAGAAGAATGATTTTCGATGCCAGTGGGTCGCATTTTGTGGAAGGAGAAGTTTTAGCGGCTAATAATTTTTAAAATGGGTAATTAGTCCTTAAGTTTCTAATTAAGGAAATAATATATTATTTATTTGATAATCTTATAAACGTGATAATTTACTCGTTTTAGGTCAGATTCGAACAAAACGAGTTGCCTTAGGATCGTATCGTCGAATACTATGAGATGGAATTGGGTTGGTGGAGATTTAAGATTGTTGGACCTTTTCTAGATTCGGATGTCATTCGAATTCAAACGAAACGTTTTGGCGACTTCCAAAATAAATGTGAGTAAATCTCACTCATTTGGATTGCTGGTTTTATTTTAAATAGTTAAAATTATTTATTGGTTGATTGGATGAAATGATAAATTATTATCGGTTGGATGTTATATTATATATAGTAGTATATATATTAGTAGTTGGATATATTTCCCGCCGATTGGAACGGATGAGACACTATGCGCCCCGCATAATAGCGGATGACCATATATTACCACGATATCCTGCCTCGAAGCGGGATTGGTATTTTATGTTATATAACATCTGTAGATGTAGGGAAACAGGTTGGAGGGATCCAACTAGATTCCTCAAAAATGTTGATTTAAATTTCATATATAGTGATATATGATGTGTTGAATAATCTGTGATAGATCATGATATGATTTGATTTATTGGATGTTATGGTAGCACTGGCCTTAATTTTAGTATTTTAAAAACTATAAATATCATTTTTGGATTTGAAAGGAAATTGAAAAGCGATTTGGAAGTTAAATATTTATATTGAATTTTGGATTAATCAAAAAGAAATTGATTTGGATAAAATAAATGGTTTGAATTAAAATTTGTACTTAACCATTTCATGGTATATTTTAAATAGAGATTTTGAAATAATGGATATAAAGGATTTTAAAAAATAAATCTTAAGTGATATTTGTTTAAAAGTTAAAAGGTTTTAAAAATCGATATTTCAATAGATTGGAAGAATAAGGGAAACTTATACAGGACTATATTTATAAATGGAATTGTTAATATAAACAACGAAATTGTTAATATAAATCTATTATTAACAGAGTAGAATTATGAGTTTATGAAATTTATAAACGATGTTTACAAATAAAGTGGAATGATTATCATTTGATAAATTGGGAATATAAATTCATAGTGAGAATTTATAATGAGATATGGAAATTGATTTAGAAGGAGTAGTGGATTCTATATTGGAATTTGGAAAAGGGTTATGGAATTGAAAATGTGAATCGACCTGTGATCAATCGAGAGAGATTTATAAGTATGGAAATGGGTATATTGAATTTTGAAAATGTTTTTTACAAGAAGTTAAGGTTTTTTAGAAAAGGATTCTATTTATCAAAGTGTGTAGTTTTAAAAAAATTAATTGGATTAAAATATTTCAGAAAGTTAGTTATTTAAATATTTAAATTTGCTGAAATGAATTATAAGTTTTATAAACAAGTTTTGTAAATCAATTAGAAATTTTATAAATAAATTAGAACTAATTATTGACGTTTATTTCAAAAGTTCTTTGATATTTTAAATAATTATTTAACCATATCTTTGAAATTTATTATTAGTATGTATATAGTTTAAAAGTAAGTAATTGGTATTTATTTATAAATGCTCTCGAGATTGTAATCCAAATTTATTAAACGAATGCGATTGTATAAGTGAAGTGTTATAATAGGATTTCTGGAAATTTAGGGAATTTCCAAAATAGTTAGACTCGAGAACTTCAAAAATGAATCTGAATTCATAAAAGGAATTATAAATGGTTAGTTGGATTATAAATAAGTATAATCAATAATTTTTGAAAATTTTAAAGGGAATTAATAAAAATTCCGGAGATTTATGAGTTAAGTACGGAATATTTCCTAGTATGGATATTAGAAATAATTTTGGGAAATAGACTTATAATATTTTCTCAAGTATTAGAATTAAAGGTTTTGGAGATATTCTAGCGACGAAATGATTTATATAGAAATATTTTTCTAAGTAATGAATGATAAGTTGGATTTGGAAATATTTTAAGTGTTAATGTGAGTTGAAATATCCTGTTATGGATATAAGAATTTGAAATTGTTTTCAAATATTGAAATACTGGAAAAGATTTGAATATATATATATATATCTTTGTAAGGATATTTTGAAATAAATGTTTGAAAAATCTATAATATGGCCAAATGACTGCTTATGTGTGTAATTTGATAGTTAAATAACTGACTATCAAAATCTGGCCAATTTCATTGATCGTCTCGAAGAGACCGGGATCGGATTTAATTATCCGAAAACCACTTCGATCCGATTTTAGCATTGCGAATTGTGATATCATGGAGATGATGAAGACGGTGATTTTGGAGATTCGGTTTGTTCAGACCCGGAGCAACTTGTATGGATGAATGCTATCAGCACATTGTCATTGGAGGATGATGAGCATTTTAAGGGTAAAGTTCTTAAAAGGTAAACGTAGCCTCAAGCCTCATCAACCAAGAATGACAGAAAATCAGGGGAGATGCAGCAAGGCTAAGTGGGTCGCACCCATTAGGGTATGTTGTCACCTTTCTAGATATCCTACATCTACATATTTATGAATTAGTTCTGCATGAGATCTCAAAAGGGTTGCAAAGCAACCGGGGTGATGACATATTCGGTACTATCCAGGTCAGGGGTAGGTCAGTCTTGTGTTGGCAGCGGATCCAGGCGTGGTCCTCGGTACATTTTCTAGACGTGTACTATGATAGGTGGTACCCGAGTGCCTAGTCATTGTATGGAATGCATTCTCCAATAAGCGCCGTACGGTTTTGATTGTGCCCAACTATGCTGAAACGTGAGATGCAAGCATTTCAGCTATTTTATAGTTTATTTCTATAGACACTATTATAATATCAGATGATTTTGATATAAAAGGTTTTGGTTATCGTAAGGTAAAAACCCATCGTATTTTTGTGTGGCGTGGTCTTACGAGATACTTTGTTTTTCAAAAGTATTTTTGAAAATAATTAAATTCAAATTGAGTGTGTTTTCTCATGCTGGTTTTCCAGACTGACTCCGATGTTATTTTATTATAATGCTCGGGTCAGACCAAGTATTACAAATTCAGGTTAGGATGCTATGGAGCTTAGGAGACGAGCTGGAGGAGTCTTAGGCATATTCCACGTACTTGATTATATTTCGCTGTGTGTGTATGCTGTATATTCAGCACTTATGAGGACAAGTTATTATAACTATCCAGACTGACTGTAGAATGGATACGTTCCGTTAATCAAATGTCCCCATGGTAGAAAATTCATCATCTTATGGCTGATTGGAGAACAAATTCTAAAAACCTTTAGAAATAGAACATCCTATGCTCTTGCTCGGGCCTAGAAATCAACATTACATCAGATGACTTTCCTATCAAGGTCTTAGATAGCTCCCTCCAACATCATTAAATTTTGAAAATGATTACCTGTAACGACCCCGAATTTTACATATATTTAAATTGATAATTTATTTAATTTTTGAATTGAAATTGTATAGTTAATTGGAAATTTAAGCGAGTTTCCCCGAATACAGATAAATTTTGTATAAATCATTTAAAATTTAAAAGTATTGTAAATATTGTACATATATGTGAATATATATGTATACGTGATATATGAGAAAATTTGAAATTAATATATACATATATATATATTGAATTCGAGTTTAAATCTAAAATAAATGGTTTAATAATAATAATTTGAGTTTATAAAAATATATTTATAGAATTCAAATAAGTGTTGATGTTAAACAAATATTTCAAATAAATTTATAGTCATATAAAATGTGAAATGAACATATTAAATAATTCTAGAATTATATAAAAATGAAAATATATATACGATATAAAAGTGATAAAATAAACGAATGAAAAATAAATGAAATCTAACAACAAAGCTTTATTTATAAAGTAGGATTATAAAGACAAGTTAAAAAGGAAACAAACATATACATTCAAGTATATTCTAGTGTGAATAAATATACATAGCTATGTATATACACTTGCAAAAGAAAGCATATATTCAAGTGTAAACAAATATATATATATATATATCTATGTACACACTTAAACAAAACAATGATAACTAATGCCATATCATATCAGCCGAACTAAAGAAAAACATATGAATATAAAGAAAAATGTACAAACTGAATTGCAAAACAAATATATAAAAGCAAGATACAACCTGGAACAAAGCAAAGTAATAAATGTTAGCCTAAATTGTATTCAATCAGCAACCAAAAATAAAAGATAAGTGTAGACTTGTACAAGCAAAATTAGATAAGTATGTAAACAAATGAAGCTTGCAAGGAAAGCCACCAAACTATTTTCATGTGTGTACAGCCGAAGAAAAAAAAATAAGTATGTTTGTACATGTTAATTAATGCAAGGTACTTCAGCCATCACTTGAGAAAAAAATCTCTGAACTAATTTGTACAAAATAATACATCCCCTGTATACTTCATCTCCATACTTCAAACAATCTCATTTCAGTCTCGTTCATTCATCAAGCCAAGTAAAATCTGAAATGAACTACAACTAAAAATTTAAGCATCAACATAATTCAAAGCCAAAGATCAAAGAAAAGAAAAGCTTTCAACTTGCAAATTTTCAAGATCTATTCTTTCTTCTTTAAGCACAGTGAGTAGCATCTTTCTGTTTATATGTTGTTGTTGGTGAGCAAGCTTCTTTGATCTGATCTTTGAATTGATATGGTGATTTATGTTGAAATGAAGTTTTTAAATCTAGTTGAATGTATACAAAATCATATATATATGTGGTGGATATGTTTATGCCTACATCTCTGTTTCCAGGTTTATAAAAAGAATTTAAACCTATTCAAAATCAAAAATCAAAAAATTAAACTCCCTTCATCTGATTAATGGCTTTAAGATCTAAACCAGTTATGTTTATATGATCAAAGTTCAAACAGGAATGTTTTTAAGATTAAAAATGAAGATAATTTGACTGGGAATAAAATACGCAATGAAATTCAAAATCATGTCGAAATTCAAGTGTTACATCTTCTTGATTCACCTACATCATCGTGTTCGACATAAAAAGCTATGATTTTTAAAATAAAATTCAAGATTTTTTGTTTAGTATCGAATGAGAAATGCGTGGATGAACGGAATCACGAGTTTCATAAAATTCTGGTGATCGGCTAAACGTTTGATCTCGTGATTGGAACTGTAGCTAGCTTAGAGGTCGTAGAGTCTAGGAAAAATACTCGCTAAATTTTCAGATCACTGTAGTGGGTGATCGGAGAAGAATTAGGGTTTAACCCTCGGCTTTGTTGAGATCTGGAATCGAGGTGATTTCATCTCCTCTGGTTGACCGAGTTGCCTGCAAATCTGGGAAAGTGTAGTATGGAGGGTGGCGAAGTCGTAGCCGGAGTTGGAGCATCTCCGGTGGTCAGAGAAGTGGGGACGAGACGATTTTTGGTGGTCTGGTTTCGCTGCAGTCTAGGTCGCGAAGCTCGATTACGAATTCGACGTAGTTCATGGGTTCTGGGTGGTCGGAAGGTTAGTGAGGGTCATCGTCGACTGGATGAAGGCGGCGATGTTGGTCGGAGGTGGCCTGGCCTCTCGTGCACGTGCACGCTTGAAGTTCTGTGCATCTGGGAATGATGTGGATTTTGGGAAGACGAGGGTCTCGGGGTTGAACTCGTGTAATGTCACGTAAAACTCGAAGCGATGAAACAGGGGGGAAACTCGAGTGTATTATCGGGTTTTACCCGGGGTTGTCTTGGGTCTGGGAAGACTTGATATAAAAACAGTTTTAAATTTTAAAATAAATCAAGTTTTAATATCTAAATAAATCCAGTTTGAATTGTTTTATTAAAGAAAATTTTTTGTAAATAATTGATGCCTATTTAAGTGTTTGAATAAATGGGAGTTGTAAAATTGTTTTAACTTAAGTTTATTTAAATGATATAATTAATTAATCGATTAGGAAAGAGAAAATGTTTAATTGTTAATTAACTTAAAAGTCTTTAGTTAATTTATGGGATAATAAATAAATTTATTTCAAAGGTTCATTAAAGTAAGATTTAATGTTGTAATTAAGTAGTTAATTAAGATAAAAGGGTTTATCTTTAAAATTAATTAAGGTTTTGATAAATTAAAGAATGATTAATTACTGTGATTAATTTAAGGTTAAATTTTGAATTAATTAATCACTAAATGAAAATGATTAAAAAGAATAATTACTTAATGGAAGTAATTAAAAGGATTAATTAATTAAAGATTTAATTTATGTGATTAAATAAATTAATATGATTAATTGAAAGTTTATTTAATAAATTAAAGGTGAATTAATTAACGATTAAAGGTGAATTAATCTATGATGAAAATATAATTAATTAATGAAATTAAGAGTCAGTTAATTATGAAATTAACTTAAGGTTAATTTAATTATGTGATTAATTAAAGGACAATTAATTAATTAATTAAGGGTAATTAATTAAGATGGATAATTAAGAATTAATTAATTAATTTCATTAATTAATATCAAATGATTTGTAATTAATCAGGATTGGGTAATGAATTCATAAGTAATTAATTAGAAATTTAATTGGTTTAATTAGGGATTGAACAATTAATTAACCCTACTTATAAATGATTATTGAATGCTTGGATTGCTTATGAATGCTTGGATTGATTGTTATCCCTGATCGGTAATATCCTGTGATGTGAATTGTTTTGAATTGAGTTGTGTGTGTAGTTTATTTATCTGTGACATTTATATATATGTGATCTGTGAATAAAAAATAAGCGTTACAGTTATACCGCTTATCAACTATATTATTGTATTTTATCTGTGCTGATTGATGATGATGTTGCACTATTGTGCGAAACCCCTGGACTACACCATACACACACAAATATGGATTTCACGAGGAAATCGGTTAAGTCAGAGATGATTTAAATTTAATATTTTTAAAATTGAAATTTCAATTTCAATTGATTTTGGAAATGGATTTGGGTTAAATGTTAAAGCTTTTGAAATGGAGTTTTTAAGATAAAAGTTATTTTGAATAACTTGATAAAATTTCCAATTTAAATAATTCAATTTGAATTTGAATTCAAATAATTTGGAATTGAATTCCATGTTTGGAAATTTTGGTTAAAGATGATATAAATGTGTTTGTATGAATTTAAACCATTTTAAAAGTATTGTTTGAGAATTTGGATTTTACCCAAGAACCTTAACTCGTATAAATGAATCAGATTTCCAAAATGAAACTGTTTGTTTTAAAAGAATAAAAGCTTTCAGATAAGAAATGAAATTCCAGTTTAATTAAAGGAATTTCAAGATTGAATTGAAAAATGGTTTTCCAAGTTATGAATGAATTCTTTTTGAAAGCTATGAATTGAATCTGTTTATTTTTAACAGATTTAAAATGGTGATTTGTTTAAACCATTCGAAATGAAATCGTTTTGAAAGCTATAAGTTAAATCTTTGATTTAAAGATTTAATGAGTTAATCCAATTGAAATGGAAATCGATTTGGAAAATCTGTGAATGAATTTTTGTGAAACTGGGTAAACTTTGTGAATTGAATCTTTTTGTTTAAAAAGATTTGAAATGGTAATTTGTTTAACCATTTAAAAGAAAGATTTTGGGTAATAAGTTGTGACTTAACTGTAATCCCAATATCCATATATTTTAAATTATTGCGCTCATTATTCGGTTCAGCCGGGAGAGGACCTTTGTGTCACATAACCCATTCCGAAAAATGATACGTCGTATATGGATAGCATTTGAAGACCGGTGTTGAAGACCGGGTATTTGCGAAAACGATAGGATAACCTATCGATTGTCTCTGCACCGAGTAGCTACGGTATAGAGATTCCCTAAGTGATGGGAAGTTCGATCGGGATTGTGAATACCCGGATTAAAAGGGCTTCTTCGGAAGTGCCTTCGGTTCTGTTCGAACCCGGAACAGACTTGTATGGTTACATGTCTGACATTACATTTTGAGATATAAAGCAGATTTCTTTCAAATACAATTCTGTTTGGTGGCGGAGAATTTATTCTCTTAGCTTAACACCCTTCTTTGAGACGTACGAGCTCAGAGGTTATGTAGTTGAAGGTTATCAGCGATATACTCCCAATTTGGTAATGTGGCATGCTGAGTGTTTCTGTGTGTTGATCATCTATTGATCATTTGTGATCAAAGCATGGCTTTGTAAAAAAGCGTAGCTTTGTGGACGAGACCTCATCGAACCTCACAGACCGGAAATGGTCGAAACAGGAATGATGCGGCAAGGTTATGAGGGTCGCGCCCTTTAGGGTATGTCATTTCCTTCTGCAAAAGGGTGGTATCATGGTATGGAGCCCAGATACTTACTCATGTGGACACACTTTATTTATTATGTGTGATGTTGGTTACCGAGGCCTTGGATAAAGGTCCCAAAGAACCGGGGGATGGCATACTCGAGTAGTAGTTACCTAGTTACAGAGGTAACCCGGCCTTGTGTTGGCAGAGAGCCGGGTAGGTTCTCGGGACGTCCCGCCAGAGGCGTACCCATTGACAGTGGGAAGTTTCTTAGCCCGACCAGTTGTTGGAAATCCAAAGAAACAATACGAACCTTGTATAGTTTTAGTTGTATAACCTGCTATGGAATGTGGCGGTAACCTGCTATTGAACATAGTAGCTATAGTAGGCATAACGTGAAATGCCTATGCTGGCTAAGATTAATATTGTACTTTCGAAATGTTTTCTGCACTATGAACTAGTAATAATATCAAAAGTGTTTTTCTTTGCGTAGTAAGCATGTTTGACTATCATAAGAAGAAATCTCCTCCAATTCTGCGTTTGCATTGTGTGTGTGGCGGGAGGTCTTATGGTAGTTTCATTTTCCAAGAGCATTGCGGATTTCAATGTTAAAATCCTTTTTGTGTTGTTTTAAAGATAAACTGTTTTTGTTGCTCACACTAGTCCCACGACTGACTCGGAGTTTATTGTTCCCTTCCTAAACTCTGGGTGCCCACATTTTTTTCCACACGGGCAGTCTAGAGTTGGGGTTTTCAGATATTCAGGTTTAGTAGACTAGTCGGAGCTAGTTCAGTTATTGGAGTTCATGGACTGACGTTGCTTATCTTGGAGCATTGTGTTGGTTTTTAAAGCTTGATATTGGAGTTGGTGACTCATACTCTTTTTCAGATCATTTGGAGTTATCTCTTCTGTTATTTCCGCTGTATCATTATTTATCTCTGATATTGTTGTATCATATTGATATCATTGTTGTATATCATTCTGGATATTGTATTCATGGGAATTGTATATGATATCATCTATTTCTTTATTTCCGCTGTGTTGTTATACTTAATGGTGTTATAAGCTCCGGCGAGCCAGATTTGGCAATTGAATCTACGACATTTCAAGTACAAGTGAAGTACGGATGTCGATTTTCGAGGGCCGAGTCAGGATCGTTATATTACAAAGTTTGATATGGTTATCCCATTTGCGAATGAGGACAATAACAGTGTTCTCTATGGCATAGTTATTGAGTAGATAATTTCGGATACTAAACCTGAACTCGGTCTTTTTTTTAATTCAAAAAAGTGAGTGCAGTGGAAAGCAAATATCCATGAATTTGGACCTTCAAGTTTTGGCCACCCTTGAATGGGTTTTTTGTTGGACAATACAGAAGGTGATGAAGCTAGTTTTGGTTGTTAGAGGTTATAAAAGAGAGGAAGGTAAGAGTCATGATATGTTTTTTCTAGAAGCTCTCGACTTGTTGTATAACAAGAATTACATTCGACTTATTTGTTACGTCCTTCCCAAACACTGCAATTTTGAGAATCCAAACGTTTTGCACTAAAACGCTGACGTAACAAATATATACGCCTTATCAAAGATAAGTCGGACATAATTTAACTCCCACCGACCACTTTTCCTCGAGCATTTTCCTAGTCCACAAACGGGACCTAATTATTAGAATTTAATAATATAAAAATTATTTTTTCTCTTAAAATCCAAAGTTGCAAAATTTTGAGAACTATTTTCTAAATTAAAAATTAAAAACTAAAAATCATTAATTTTGAAAATGGAATCTTAAACGTTAGAAATTCCAAAATTTATCATTTTAAAAATTCAATTTTTCAAAACATTTTTTATTTTCATAGAATTCAAATTTCTCTTAATTTAAACTTTTATTATTTAAAATATTAATATTTTAAATCCTTATTTAATGGTATGTTAAAATATACCAACTAATCAAGAGGGGCATTATTGTCAAAAACATATTTTAAATACTATTTAGCATTTTAAAATGAAAACAAACAAGTGATCATTCTGCATTTAATAATCAACGTTAAGAATTCAGCATTCAATAATCAGTATTCAGAATTAAGGACTTTAAACAAATGAAGTCGTAATTTATTATAAAAATTTATAATCTATTTTGCTACAAATACCCTTTTCATCCTCTCTTTTTGTTTAAAAAAACACAACTATCCTTTTGTTGTTGTTAATTTTGAACATATACAAGAATTCAAACAATAGATAATTATGTACCCTTGTTGTAACTCAATTAAAATATTTAAGACCTTAAAAAGTCTTCAAAATTTCATTAGAACTTTGAATAGAAGGGAATATCAATGTCCACATTCTTTTGTATTGTTAGTGATTTAGATGGAGAATAAGATGAAGGAACCATGCCGGATCGTAGCTAATAAAATAAGTGAATTTGAAAAAAAAAAGTTCCATTTTGGACCTTTGTTAGGCCGATGAAGTTTGATTAATTTTAGATCCACTCTAAAATTATTTTTAAATAAAATATTATTTTATTTAATTTTTTTAAATGAAATCTTATTTGATTTATATTAAGTATATAAATACAAGCATATTAAATACACTCATATAGTCATATGTGTATAGTGTACGTACAACATATGAATGATGTACATAGTTAATATGTACACTTATAGGTGTTAGGATTTACACCGCAATGGACACATTCATCCTTTATATACGCATTTGATGTCTCTAGTTATCAGTTAAAAATATATATAATAACAATCATATGTATTTTTAATTAAAATTGATTTTGACAAGTTCAATACATTTTGAGTTAATATTTTAGAATCAATCTTTGACTTAGAAAATTCAAATCCAGATCTTTGTTTTTTAAATAAAATATCTATTTTGAATTTGAATTATAATTGTATAAAATACATATACATGTATATTAAATTTTATTTATATTCAACCTATACACACACGCTTATATTTACTTCAGTAGAATTATATCTATATATAAATTCTATATTATTATTACTAAAATAAATACTTATTAATTATATAATATTTATATATAATAAATATAATTTTTTATTTGGACGAAAGGTTTTTAAGAGAAAAAATCAATTTTTTTAATTGTTTTCCAAATCCGTATAGATTTGTTTTGTTTTTTAAAATTTTAAATATATATACTGTTACATATATTATAATGAGTTAAAAATTATTTATTAATTATTTTTATGATTTTCTAAAAAAACCAAAAGCATGTGGACTTATAAAATAATATTTAAATAATTTAGTATTTGTATTATATATATAATCGTGTGTTTAACATATTATAAAATTATTTTAACTAATTAAAAATAGTTTTAAATACCGAATAAATAAATATTTATTTAAAATATGGTCGAGTCATACTTATGTATTATAATGATGTTTTCAAGTTTTTTATTAAAGCAATTTGAATATACAGATCATATTGGACAATACAGGCACATAATTCGTTATAAAGCATAGGTATCTAATCTACATGAACATAATGATGTATATAAATAATATGAGATTAAAAGAGTACCAAAAGAAGTCACCTATGATTTGCACCTTGAATGAAAGAATAACTTTTAGACTCAACCAAACTAGCATCCAGAAATTGCAATGATCTGAAGTAACACCATTATTTTTGTTTCATTTGAATTTTTTTTGCTCCTAAATTTTTTTGTTTATCCCCTCCTAGAACTCATGGCCAGAAATAGAATAAAGAATGAAGAAAAGATTGATTATGTAGTGAGTGGTTAAGTGGTATTAAGAAGAGTTAAAAAGGAGATATTTTCTCCCTCTTTCTACTCATTCATTTCTTACCATTTCAAATCCAATTTAAACTCTTTAAACCCCTCTCCTACACACCCTATGGCTAACCATTACTAGGGCCTAGATGGACTTTCAAAAATCCCAAACCCATTTAATAAATTATCAATTTAAATCAAATTTAAATATTCATTGATATCGTATATCGATCGTACATATATAATTTTTATATACGCATCCAATTAATTGCTCATGGCACCCAAAAATAAAGTAAGATTTAATACTTAATATTCATAAATATTAATTAGTTTAATTAATTTATAACAATCATAAATTAATTAAACCAGGTGGTATTTTGAAATACTCATCAATATGGTTGTGCATCTCAAAGGTCTAAATTCAATCGGTAATTAATATTGAAGAATTCGAATACTAACATTCACACATGACTTTAACAGTGGTGTGATAGTTTGGTTGAATTTATTACTCACGCACATCTTTTTGGTTAATCTAATTTTACTATTTTAAGTGGTACCTGATAGTAACAGTTATTTATAGTAATTCTCTTTGTTAAAACCGTATCACTTTAGGAATTAATTTGATTTTGGTCAAAATTCCAATATCGTCCATATTCGGCTTGGTTAGTGTGAACACAAAATCCATCATTCAATAATAACAGTTATTATTAACCGTACTGCCCTATGTAGTGACTTTTACTTTGGATTTATCGAATTTAACCATGATACTAACCTCATATAGCCGAGGAGACGAATTCTCCATTGACTAGCGTTTCACTTCCAATGCTTTAACTCGGACCCAACCATAGTCATTCAATGGGCGCTATTCCATGATTTAACTATAATCAAAGTGGAGTATCCATATCAAAGTTCAATAGTATTCTCAAGTCAAGAGAACCGTGTAATATCGTCACTTCAAGATTCTCCACTTGACCTTAGTTATATTAACCAATAGAAAATTTTCGAGTGCGTCATTCCATGGTTATTCAATATCTATCAGTACGTAACCCCTTGGTGCCTCCAACAGTCAAAAATAATACACTGTCCAACATTTTGGGAGTCTCAACTCGAGTATCGATATCCTATCTTGAACATCTTGACTATGAATATTTAAAATAATTTGTTATTTTTAATGTGATAAAATTTTCATAATTACAACATTTGTAATTACTATTACATAACAAATCATTTAAGGATTTTTGAATTAATGTACTTAAATTACGTAATTTATTAATATTTCACAATATGAAAAGTATATAATAGAAAGAAAACCCCTTTTATTTCGAACAAGATTTTATTACAAAGTTAACAATTTACAATAAATCACTGAATTGCACCTAGGGCATACCCCGAACTCTATCGATCCCCCACTTTTACTTGGGGGCTAATTACGAAATCTTAATCCCACCCTTTCGATCAGTTTGCTGAGAACTAACTGAGCTAGTTCCTTCGTGAATGGATCCACTATTTTATCCTTGGTGACTACTCTTACAATCACAACTTCTTTATTTTCTAAAAATTCTCTAATAAGTTGGAACTTTCGAAGAATATGTCTTGATTTCTTATGAGCTTGGGTTCCCTTTGCAATCTGCATCGCAACATTGTTGTCACAAGACAATGTCAATGGATTATCAATGTTGGGAATCACCCTTAGCTCACCATAAATTTGTGCATCCATATCGCTTCTTTAGTTGCTTCATTAAGGTAAATGTATTTAGCCTCCATTATTGAATCGGCCATTGTTTCCTGTTTAGAACTTTAATAACCAACAACCCCACCGTTTAATGAAAGACATAACCAGATACGGGCTTACTATCATCAATATCATTCTAAAAGCTGGAACCTATATACCCATTCATAGGGAGGTCTTCATTCCAGTATATGCAAAATAAGCCCTCAGTATTTCTCAAATACTTAAGTATACATTTTATAGTTGTCCAATGTTTCTCACCAGGATTAGGCTAGTATCGGCATACGCATCCTAATGCATAACCCACATTTGGTCTGGTACATAGCATAGCGTACATTATGGATTGGATTGCAAATGCATACGGTATTCTCTTCAAATGCTCATTTTCCTCATCAATATGAGGAGCATCCTTCTTAGAGAGAACGATTCCAGACTGTGTTAGAACATTTCTGTGCTTGGAATTCTCCATACTGAATCATTTCAGTATGGTATCTATGTAAAGGGATTGGGACGATCTCATCAACTTCTTGGATCTACCTTTATAGATTTTAATATCAAGTATGCAAGCTTCTAATGCTTGCATACCTTTATAGATTCTAATACCTTTATAGATTCTAATATCAAGTACATAGCATAGCGTACATTATGGATTGGATTGCAAATGCATACGGTATTCTCTTCAAATGCTCATTTTCCTCATCAATATGAGGAGCATCCTTCTTAGAGAGAACGATTCCAGATTGTGTTAGAACATTTCTGTGCTTGGAATTCTCCATACTGAATCATTTCAGTATGGTATCTATGTAAAGGGATTGGGACGATCTCATCAACTTCTTGGATCTACCTTTATAGATTCTAATATCAAGTATGCAAGCTGCTTCTCCCAAATCCTTTATGGAGATGTTCTTGGATAACCACCTTTCACTGATTGCAACAGTGGGATGTCATTGCTAATAAGGAGTAGGTCATCAACATATAAGATAATGAACAATATAGCACATCCTTATTCTTTTTTATATATGCATGCTAATAGAGTTAGGGGTATGCCTAGGGGAAATTATGTAATTTTTTACATATATCTAACTCGATAACCAATCTCTTTCGAAATAAAAGGTGTTTTCTTTCTAGTATATACTTGATATAATGTGTTATATTAATTAATCAATTTACTTAAAAGTATATTAAATAGAAAATCCATAAACGGTATGTTTTGTGATAGTATTTACAAAGTGTTGTAACCGTGAGTAATTTATCATAATGAGATAAATATACCACTTTAAATATTCCTAGTCAAGATGTATCGAGACTGGATTTTGAAACGGTATCCGTTGAGACTGGAGTATGTAATGCTCTACAAATATTGGACAATGTATTACTCATGGTTGTTGGAAGCACCAAGGGGTTACATACTGATAATTATTGGACTACTATGGAATGACTCACTTGATAGCTTTCTGTTGATTAATAAAGCTAAGGTTAAACAGAAAATATCGATGTGACAAAATTACACAGTTCTCTTGACTTGAGAATACTGTTAATATTCAGTGCGAAAGCTTCACTTTAATTATAGTTAATCATGGCACGACATCTATCGAACGACTATAGTTAGGTCGAGTTGAAGCATTGGAAATGAAACACTATTCAGAGAGGATTTGTCTCCTCAGTTATATGAGGTTACTATCATGGTCAACCGAAGACAACTCAAAGTCCAAGTATCTAGCCAGAGCATTTCAGTTAATAATAGTTGTTATTATTGAACCATAGACTTTGTGTTTGGACTATGGAGTTGAATATGGATGATACTGGAATTTTGACCATTAACCAATTCCATAAGTTCAAAGTGATATAGTATTGACGAAGAGAATTAATGTAAATAATAGTCACAACCGAGTAACGCTTAACAAAGTAAAATTGGATTTTACCGAAACCATGTAAGTAATAAATTTTGCCAAAATATCACACCACCTGCTAAGTGATGTGTGGATGCTAATATTCGAATAGTTCGATATTAATCGCTAGCCAAATTTACACCTAACGGGTCACACGACCGAAATGATGAATACTCCTTTGACCAAATGATTTAGTTAATTTGTAATTGTTATAAATTAATTAAATTAATTAATATTCATGAAATATTAATTACAAAATTTTATTTTTATTTGATGAACAAATATTATTAAATATATTTATAATAGTTATAAATATATTAATCGATATACGATATCGATACGTGTTAAATTGGATTTATTTGCAAAATATTTTGTTCGGGCTTTAAATGGGTTTAAAGCTTATATAGGAAGCTAGATAGTTCAGCTACAATAGAGTATAGGGATGGCTAAATGATGAATTAAATAAGCATAGGTTGAGTGGATAAGAGGAAAGAAAGAGTAGGAGAGAAATATGGATCTTGATCCCAACTTCTCTTCATTACTCCTCTATATAAGCATCCCAACCCACTCACTTTTCATATTTTTTCAAGCCTCCATCTTAACCTACCTTTGGCTATAATCTAGTGCTCCCATCTCTCCATTTTCAAAGTCAAGTCAAGGTGAAACAGATTCTATTAGATAGCCGGTGGTCATTGGTTCAAGGACCTGCACTTTACTATATTGGAAATCAGTACCAGGAGAAAATTTCATCATTTCAAGGTGTACTTACAGGCTTTGGATTTAAGGTATATTCCTAACCTATTTTGAATATTAATACAATTATATAACATTTATGTATCATATATTATTATTAGTTAGGTGACAATTCCAACATATAAATATATTGTCATAATCAGATTGGTTGTATGTTTACATATGTTTATATATATATATATATATATATATAATTTGTCATATTTATACCTAAAGATAGCACGGATCAAAAAAGCATTTTCTATTTTTAAATAATTTAATTTAATAAACAACATTTAAATATATATAGTTTAAAATTTAAATATTGCATTATACTTATACAAAAATATGGTTATAAAACTTTATATGTAAAGTTTCATTAGTATAGGAATTTTGATAGAAATAAAAATATTTTTTAATATATACTGTTATTTAATTATTAATTAAATCAAGTAATTATGTATAAATCAATTATATCAATATATATATATATATTATACAAATTAAGTTTTATATTTTATAAATTAAATTATTGCTAACGTACTCTTGGCAGGTATTAAAAAAACATTTTTTATTTTAAGTTATTATTCAATAGTCGAAATTAAAAATAGGTTTTAAAATTACAAAACACCATTTAGAATTTTACTAAAAATTCCAAATTCAAAATTAATATTTGAAATTAATTTTTTATTAATTTTAATTAAAATACGATTGGATATTTATTTTTAAAATATATTTTAAATTTTAAAAATAAATAAATATCTGAGCCATGCGCATGACCTTGTATACATATTTATTTAAAATATATATTTGTATATTTTAAAATATTAATATACATATATATTTTTATTATATTATTTATACATATATATAAATATTTAACACATATATACGTGTTTTAAAAAAAGTCATATGTAATATATATTGTTTTCAGCTTTTTTAAAAAATTAACTTTAATACAATTGATAGATTTAAATATACTTATATATTTACAAAATATATATAATGTTAAAATTTCATAAATATGTTTATGCATATATACAAAGTTATTTAAATAAAATATAGTTCATATATACACACACACACATATAAGTATTTGTAACATTCATATAAATTAATATATACAAACATACATTTGGATAATATATTTGTATATTGGATGAGCTAACGTGCCTGTTGTAGTGTAAATCTCAGCACCTATACACGGACATGTTATACCTTGCACGGATTGATATGTTACACACACACACATATATGTGTGTTTGTATTTACACGTATAATATAATATAACATTAATCAAAAATTATAAAATTATTTTATAAATTTAAATAAAATAAAGTTTTTATTTAAAAGAAATTTAGAAATGTTCTAAATATATTAGACTTCGTAAGCCCAATAAAGATCCAAAATGGTAGAAAAAAATTGTAATTCGTCAACTACTTCCATTGCCAACTGGCGCAGTTCCAACAATGATATCGAAGCCAATAACCTATGCAGTCTAAATTAGTCATGTTAGGGTTAACTACTTAAGCTCATAGCCAAGATAGTTAGGTGTCTAGAAAGGTAGTATCGAAGAATTGGGTTTGGACAATCAAGTACTCTGCCTTACCTGGCTACCGGCCTAGCACGAACAAATGTGTGAGCCAAAGGTTCCGCCTAATAGAAAATGCCTAATTTGAATAGGGCCTTGAGATAATTTTCAAAATTATTTAAAAATTGAAAATATAAGAATAGTCAATTTTAAAATAAAAAATATACATATTATAAATGTTATAATATAATAATAATTATTAAAATGTTTGAAAGTTAATATAAATCAATTTCGAAAATTTTAAAATTTGTCAATGGGGTCAGTAAAATATATTAATTAAACAAGCTAATTATTAATAAATATATACATGTATTGTAACACCCCGATATTTTATGGGAAATATAATCAAAAACAAATTAAAAGCGCGTTTGGTACAGTGGTGAAGGCGCATGTTGACTTCCTTAGTGACATGTGGTGGCTTCCCATTCGCTCCAGTGATGTAATAGGATGAGATGGTTAAATTTTATTGGTTGAGTGATGTGTATGAGCGAGAATGGATAACCATTAAGTGTATGAAAGAACCGGATTTAATCTAAAATAATCTAATGGATTATATTCACTCGAACAATCTATAAATAAACCATCTAACCTAAACATAATCTCTTATTTAGCCATCGCCATAATTCTACAGTAAAATTAGTGTGTATTACTCTTCCTCCTTTTCTCTACTAAATAAACAAATCTCTACCAAATTAAATTATCTATATATATTCAAGCAATCTTGGGAATTTAGAAGAATCAAAGGGAGAAAGATTAAAGTAAAGCTTTTTTCAAATTTATGCAACCTCAAGTGTCAGGTGAGTGGAAATTAATATGAAATAGAAATTAAAGTAGTTCAATTTCAGTTCTTTTCTGGCACGTTAATATGAATTAATTTCTGTTATTAATTGAGAATAGATGTAAATTATTGCAACTTCTTCTTCTTCTTCCACTTCTCAAATCTAATTCATGTTTGGTTTAAAATATGGGACATGTAAATTGTCTATTCACGTTTTATGGCATAAATAAGATTGAAATTTATGTAAATTATTGTATCTTCTTCTTCCACTTCTCAATTCTAATTCATGTTTGGGTTGAAATTTGGAACAAACAAATTGTTATTCATGTTTCATGGCGTAAATAAGATTGGTTTAATTAAATTGAATTAGAATTGTTATTTAATTTCTAATGGTAGAACATGTTAGTTGAATAAATTTAGAATATGTTACTTGAATAAAATTATGGTTTTGATTGATATAAATACATAATTTTGAATATGGTTTTGGAACAAAATTAGGAAGTCTAATTGGCATAATTGTTTGTTTCATATGTGGCTTAAAAATGTAAAAGTGGAATTTGGTGTAATTAAATGGGTTGTGGCTATTGGATAAAAATATTGTATAGATTAAATCTCTAAAAGGAGAACGTAAATTAGGATGGAAAAAAATGTAATTTAAATGGAGCCTAAAGACTAGTGTAAATTTGTAACAAAATGGCATCAAAATTACAAACAAACCATACGGACTGAACGGACGTGAAATTGAAATACCATTTATGTAAGAAAAAGGGAAATTGTGAAATTACCAAATCGGATGTAAAAATGGCCTAAAGCAGATTAATGGAAATAAACAATATGAAAACGGTAACGGTAAAATTAATTAATTTGGAAGCGATTTGGTAGGCAGACCTTGTAAAGGTCTGGATAGGTGTTTCATGCAGTTAAGTCCAAAATATAGTTTTGGCTGTACGTACTAGGAGCGGGCAAGTAGGTTCGCAAGGATGTTTGTTACCTTTCATAGGTTGCTAGTACGTAGGATAGATAGCATCTGCAATCGTAGACTTCTTCAGGCAGATTGACGTGGACGGAACAGGACAAGTGTGCTCCGACGTAGGCTTCTTTAGGCAGATCGTTGGAGGATTTTGTGCAGCCAACCCAGCTGTGGGCGCTCTTTCGGAGGACCGACACTTTGTATAAGGGCAAGTCCACATTGGTGACCGAGGAGACAGTAGGATAGGAGTCCAGTTTGGCGGAGCCTGAGCGCAACTTCGGGGTCCTGCGAGGTTGTTGAGTCGACGCTAGTCAGACATAAGAGGCATTTAGTCATAGTGCAAGTGTGAAGAGCATGAGTTTCATGCTGTAGCACATGGATAGGTAAGGACAGCAGGTCCGACATGCCGATTGATGTTTAGTATTACTGGATGGTTGATTTCCCTAGAGTGACCATGGACTTTGGCTTCTTAGGAACTGTATCTAAGAAGGATTCACTGCATTATATTATTCACCCTCTGCGATATCCGAGGAAGACCTGGAATTAAACAGTTTTATTCTTTCTGCTTCATTTTATTTCTCATTCACCGGACTTTATGTCTGACCCATTCCTATTTTTCCTATTTTCCACAAATCACAGGAGGGCAGGTCTAGGTTGCAGTTCTTTGCAGCTTGGAGGGTCATTGGAGCAGTTGTTATCTTCGGCTTTTGTTTCATGTACTTCGTTTCTCTTTTCCATACTTTACTCTATATATAGGGACCTATATTGTGAATATTGTTATGTTTTATGTTTTGGTGGAGACTACTTGGTACTTTTGGTTTCAGAAATAAATTTGGGATAATGTTGTTTTTCACGAAGCTGTTTTGCTATTAATTTATAATTAGTGAAAGTTTTCTTCCGCTGTAATATTTTAATGATTTTATGTTGTTTCCTTAATCTCTGTGCTATGTTATGGATTTTTATTTCACCCGACCACCCGGGCTTCTAGTCGTGTCCGATTTTCGGGGTGCCTAGAGGTGCGGGGTGTCACAATTAGTATCAGAGCTAAGGTTTCGGTAATCCTAAAAATA
This sequence comes from Allium fistulosum, assembly GCA_030737815.1. Classification (NCBI taxonomy): domain Eukaryota; kingdom Viridiplantae; phylum Streptophyta; class Magnoliopsida; order Asparagales; family Amaryllidaceae; genus Allium; species Allium fistulosum. The sequence continues at coordinate 944,562,580 of CM060908.1, forward strand.
TTTTAAAAATATAAAGGTTTTCGAATAATTTTTAAAGGATATTCCAAATGATACTTTTAAAAGTATATGTATATATTTTTGAAAAAAAGAAATTTTAGAAATGGGTCCCTCATATCTCTTCCTCCCTATCTATTAAACTATTTGTGGAGTACCTAATCCCATCTTTTTAATATCCACATATAGAAATGTCTGAACCGCAAGATATCCCCAAAGTTCCAGGCCTTAATATGTCAGCTTGGTTCAGACGTTATTTATAGGCTACTACACGAGAAGAGCCACCAACTAGGGATGATGCTCCGACAGAAGGGGCTCCAGCTCGTCGGCCAAGCATTCTCGATTTTCCCAAGTTATGCAAGGACTACACCAGCTTAGGAGGCAAGCTGTTTCTTGGCACTGAGTCATATACTGAGGCGAGAGCCTGGATCCGTAGTTGTGAGTGGATATTTGGACTTATGGGATTGGAGGACTTGGCTCGAAGGTGTTTGTCTTTATGGCAGTTTCGGGGAGAGGCTCTTTGTTGGTGGGAGATTGTGGAGGCCGAGGCTGATAATTTGACTTAGGCGAATTTTCGTACTAGGTTCGAGAGGAAATTCTTATCGCAGGCTGAAGAGGGAGTGCAGCTAGAGAAATTTATACAGCTCAAGCAAGGGGATATGACAGTTAAGGAATATGTTAATCAATTCAATGATCTTGCCAGATTTGGACTAGACCTGATCAATACTCCTCACAAGAAGGCGTTGAAGTTCTCTAAGGGTTTGAGTCAGCCACTGCAGAGTTTGGCGATGAGCCAAATTCCGATGGGAGCCACTTTTGAGGGATTGGTAGAGATGGCTTTACTTGCTAATACTGAGAAGAAAGGAGATGTGGCACATAAGAGTGATGGGAAGAAGCAGTGGAAAGGAAAGAGGAGAGGAGTAGGAGGGTCGGGTGGAAAAAGGAAAGTTCTAAGGAAGGACTGGAAGTGCAATACTTGTGGGAAACCAGGTCATCATGCTAAGGATTGTAGAGGGGCAGGAGAGTGACTGAGACTGAGGTGATATCTTTGCAATCGTGGGGCATATAAAAAAGGACTATCCGTCGAAGCCTAAGGACAGTTCACAGACACATTCACAGCCTGCTCAAGCTTATGCTTTAGAGGCAGCTCCTTCCTCTAGTACTCGTCCGGTTATGGACAAGGGAAAGAAGGTGATCATCGAAGGTGTGTTATCTATCTCTGATTTCCATGTTCGTACCCTATTTGATTCTGGAGCTTCGCACTCTTTTATATCTAGTACTCTGGTAGAGGGTCTTGGTCTTGATGCTTGCTTAGTGACCGACCCAGTAGTATTATCAAATCCCGTAGGAGGATCGGCCTATTTGTCCATGTTATGTCGATATTTGAAATTGTTTATTTTAGGGGTTGAGTTTGACTGTAGTGCCTTTGTATTGGGCTTTTCCGGGTTCGGGTTGATTCTTGGTATGGATTGGTTATCCATGTATGGTGTTGTTCTTGATTGTGATAAGAGGGTAGTGAGGTTAGGCACTTGTAATGGACATACCTTGGAGTTATCTTGTGATCCTAGAGGATCGGTCATGTTGAGCTACCTTTATTCTCTTGACTTATCGTCCGATAGTTTGAGTTCGGTACCCGTTGTTAGAGACTTTCCAGATGTGTACAAGGAGGTTGGTGGCCTTCCACCTCGAAGAGAGATCGAGTTCAAGATTTATCTTGTCGATAATGTCAAACCGGTTGCTTTACCGGTAAGGCATATGGCTCCTAAGGAACATCATGAGTTGAGCAAGCGGATTGGAGAGCTTTTGGAGAAGGGCTTCATTCGGAGGAACATTTCTGAGTGGGGCGCACCCATCGTCTTTGCCACTAAGGCGGATGGCTCTTTCGGGCTTTGCGTGGATTATAGGGAGCTTAATAAGACGACGAAGAAGAATCGTTATCCTCTTCCTCGTATAGACAACCTCTTCGACCAGCTAGTAGGAGCCAAGGTATTTTCGCAGCTCGATTTGGCCATGGGATTTCATCAGTTGCGTGTGGCGGAGGATAACATCGAGAACACCGCGTTTAGGACTCCGGATGGGTTATTTGAGTGGTTAGTCATGCCATTTGGTCTAACCAATGCTCCGGCATATTTTGTGGACCTGATGAGTTGAGTATTTCACGAATTGTCGAACAAGTTTGTGGTGGTGTTCGTCGACGACATTTTGGTTTATTCACGAAGCAAGGAGGAGCATACTGTTCACTTGGAAGAAGTGCTTAGGACCCTGCGAGCACATAAGTTAAAGGCGAAGTCTCCAAGTGCCACTTTTGGAGGGTTGAGGTTTGCTTTTTGGGACACACCGTTTCAGAAGATGGACTTGCAGTAGATCCGATGAAAGTGGCAACGGTACAGGATTGGCAGACCCCTAAGAATGCCATGGACATAAGGAGTTTCCTTGGTCTTGCGGGCTACTATAGGAAGTTCATTAAGGACTTCACTAGGATATCAGCTCCACTTACCCGCCTTACCAAGAAGAACTCAGATTTTGTTTGGGATGCCAAGTGTGAGGATGCCTTTGGTCGATCGAAGGAAAGCTTTGACTACCACGCCCATATTGGTATTACCGGATGGAACCAAGCCTTTCTCAGTTTATACAGATGCTTGTGGTACGGGGCTAGGGGCGGTGCTGATGCAAGAGGATAGGGTAGTGTGCTATGCGAGTAGACAGTTGAAAACGCATGAGAAGAACTACCCGACACATGATCTTGAGTTAGCAGCTATAGTTTTTGCTCTCAAGTCTTGGAGGCACTATCTCTTAGGAGAAAGATTTGAGCTTTTCACGAATCATAAGTCCTTGAAGTATCTATTCTCTCAGAAAAACTTGAATTTGAGACAGCAAAGATGGATGGATTTTTTAGCCTCTTATGACTTTGAGATTTCCTATACCCCTGGCAAGGGTAATGTAGTGGCAGATGTGTTGAGTAGATGCAAAGTGGTTTTAAGTCCTTTGTTTTTGGAATGGAAGCATTTGGAGTACATTGCTACCTTTGATTTTAGACCTCCATCAGATTTAGCTCCTAGATTGTTAGCAGCCCTCAACATCCAACCTACTTTGATGGAGCATATTGGAGCAAGACAAGGTGAGGACGAAGAGTTAAATGGCATTTTAGATAAGCTTGGTAAAGGAGAGTCATCACCACATCTTAGGCGTTATACCATGGACGCTAGGGGATGGCTTAGAAGGGATAATAGACTTTGTGTTCCCCATAGTGAGGATTTAGTAGATGTGGTGTTGACCAAGTCACATCTTTCTAGGATGACAGTGCACCCCGGTGGTGGTAAGATGTACCGGGATATGAAGAGGGTATTCTATTGGCCCGGAATGAAGAAAAGAGTGGTGGAGTATGTATCGAAGTGCATCACTTGACAAAGGGTAAAGGCGGAACATAAAAAGCCCGGAGGACTGTTGCAGCCATTGGATATTCCATTATGGAAATGGGAGAGCGTATCTATAGACTTCGTGGATGGATTACCAAGGTCACGGTGAGGGAACACGAGCATTTAGGTCATTGTGGATAGACTGACGAAGAGCGCTCATTTTATACCCATTAAGAGTAATAGTACGACAGCTTCCTTGGCTACTCTTTATGTAAGGGAGATAGTTAGGCATCATGGAGTTCCCGCCAGCATTGTGAGCGACAGAGATCCATTATTCACCAGCAAATTTTGGAGGAGTCTTCAGCAAGCCTTGGGAATGGAATTGAATCTGAGCACGGCATATCACCCTCGGACAGATGGACAGACTGAGAGGGTAAATAGGGTTTTGGAAGATTTGCTCAGATTGTGCATCATTGACTTCGGAGGCTCTTGGGAAGACCACCTACCTTTGGTGGAGTTCGCGTATAATAATAGTTATCAAGCAAGCATTGGGATGGCACCGTTCAAGGGCCCTCTATGGCAGATCATGTAGATCACCGGCCTGTTGGTGGGATACCACAGGTAGGATCTTGCTTGGACCAGACTTGGTGAGGGAAAATTCTGAGAAGGTGGATTTGATTCGCAAGAGGTTGAAGACTGCACAAGATAGACACAAGTCATATGCTGACAGAAGACATTCAGATTTGGAGTTTAAGTTTGGAGATATGGTTTTTGTTAAGGTTTCTCTTCTGAGAAACGTTATGAGATTTTGCTCAGTGGGTAAGTTGGCACCGAGATTTGTAGGACCCTTGCCTATTACCGCATGGATTGGAAAAGTGGCATACAGAGTTGATCTTTCAGATAAGTTGGCAGGAGTTCACAATGTTTTTCATGTTTCGCATCTAAGGAAGTGTCTACATGATTCTGTAGTAGTAGTAGTAGAACCCGATCAGCTAAGGAAAGTGGAGGTAGAGCGTGAATCACTTGTGCGTCGTACACCCACCCGTATATTGGAACACGGCGTTAAGAGATTACGCAACTAGGAAGTTTGTCTAGTGAAGTTTCAGTAGGGAGATGACCCCAAGGAGTGCATATAGTAATTTGAGGAGAGAATTCGAACTTCTTATCCTTTTCTATTTGAAGGTACACTTCAAATATCATATCTTTGATCTTTGATCTTTGATCTTTCCTTAGTTTGGGTCTTTTCGATAATCTTTAGGTGAAACCTATGGATGGTAGCTTGGTTGTAAACATGTCATTAAGGCATGTTATGTTTGATGGATGAAAATAATTGCAAGTGGATGCCAATGTTTGCAAATGGATGCATTGAATGCACTAGATAGATATTTATCAGGATAATCAGCCAACTAGGTACACACACCTGCATATGCGTGCCTGTTATCTATTGCATTTGCACATGGTTGTATATATATGTGTGTATATGTAAATGGATGTTGCATATGGATGGTGCATTTGGGTGAATGATTGAAACATACATATAGAATTATTAATTATACTAGGGTAATTGCATACATTTGGTTGCATGGCATAAGCATACTTGCATTACAGGAGGTCAACTGAATCTGTAGACCGACTACCTTTTCGCATTAGGTAAGTTTATATGCATTTCACTTTTCATAAATCATAAATTGCATTAGTTAAAAATAAGGCCAATGGTATAAATGGATGATGAATGAGTAGATGGATGTAGGTCTTGGATGTTGGTTGTTAATTACGTTCTTCCGTCTTTGGAGATTTCGAGGACGAAATCCTTTAAGGGAGGAGAATGTAACACCCCGATATTTTACGGGAAATATAATTAAAAAGAAATTAAAAGCACATTTGGTACAGTGGTAAAGGTGCATGTTGACTTCCTTAGTGACCAGGGATCAAGTCCCGTTGCCGCCTAAAATCTGGAGCGATGTTTTTTTAGCTGGTTCATTTCCAGCGATTTTCCTACGTATTTCAACGTTATTTCTAACATATGGAGGCTTCCCATTTGCTCCGGTGATGTAATAGGATGAGATGGCTAAATTTTATTGGTTGAGTGATGTGTATGACCTAGAATGGATAACCATTAAGTGTATGAAAGAACCAGATTTAATCTAAAATAATCTAATGGATTATATTCACTCATAATTTATAAATAAACCATCTAACCTAAACCTAATCTCTTATTCAGCCGTTACCATAATTCTACAATAAAATTAGTGTGTAATATTCTTCTTCCTTTTCTCTATTAAATAAACAAATCTCTACCAAATTAAATTATCTCTATATATTCAAGCAATTTGGGGAATTTAGAAGAATCAAAGGGAGAAAGATTAAAATAAAGCTTTTTTCAAATTTATGCAAGCTCAAATGCCAGGTGAGTGGGAATTAATATGAAATAGAAAATTAAAGTAGTTCAATTTCAGTTCTTCTCTGGCACGTTAATATGAATTAATTTCTGTTATTAATTGAGAATAGATGTAAATTATTGCAACTTCTTCTTCTTCTTCCACTTCTCAAATCTAATTCATGTTTGGTTTAAAATATGGGACATATAAATTTTCTATTCATGTTTTATGGCATAAAGAAGATTGAAATTTATGTAAATTATTGTATCTTCTTCTTCTTCCACTTCTCAATTCTAATTCATGTTTGGGTTGAAATTTGGAACAAACAAATTGTTATTCACGTTTCATGGCGTAAATAAGACTGGTTTAATTAAATTGAATTAGAATTTTTTCAGTTTCTAATGGTAGAACAGGTTAGTTGAATAAATTCAGAATATGTTACTTGAATAAAATTATGGTTTTGATTGATATAATTACATAATTTTGAATATGGTTTTGGAACAAAATTGGGAAGTCTAATTGCCATAATTGTTTGTTTCATATGTGGCCTAAAAATGTTAAAGTGGAATTTTGTGTAATTAAATGGTTTGTGGCTATTGGATAAAAAATTTGTACAGATTAAATCTCTAAAAGGAAAACGTAAATTAGGGTGGAAAAAAATGTAAATTAAATGGACCCTAAATGCTAGTGTAAATCTGTAACAAAATGGCATAAAAATTACAGACAAACCATACGGACTGAACGGACGTGAAATTGAAATACCATTTATGTAAGAAAAAGGAAAATTGTGAAATAACCAAATCGAATGTAAGAATGGTCTAAAGAAGATTAATGGAAATAAACTGTATGTAAACTGTAACGGTAAAATTAATTAATTTGGAAGCGATTTGGTAGGCAGACCTTGTAAAGGTCTAGATAGGTGTTTCATGCAGTTAAGACCAAAATATAGTTTTGGTTGTACGTACTAGAAGCGGGCAAGTAGGTTCGTAAGGATGTTTGTTACCTTTCATAGGTTGCTAGTACGTAGGATAGATAGCATCCGCAATCGTAGGCTTCTTTAGACAGATCGACGCGGACGGAACTGGACAAGTGTACTCCGACGTAGGCTTCTTTAGGCAGATCGTTGGAGGATTTTGCATAGCCGACCCAGCTACGGGTGCTCTTTCATAGGACCAACACTTTGGATAGGGGAAAGTCCACGTTGGTGACCAAGGAGACAGGAGGATAGGAGTCCAGTTTGGCGGAGCCTGAGCGCAACTTCGGGGTCCTGCGAGGTTGTTTGATTTAGCGCCGGTCAGTCGTAAGAGGCATTTAGTCATAGTGCACGGGTGAAGAGCATGACTTTCACGTTGTAGCACGTGGATAGGTAAGGACAACAGGTTTGACAAGTCGATTGACGTTTAGTATTACTGCATGGTTGATTTCCCTAGAGTGACCATGGACTTTGGCTTTTTAGGAACTGTACCTTAGAAGGATTTGCTGCCTTATATTATTCACCCTCTGCGATATCCGGGGAAGACCTGGAATTAAACTATTTTATTCTTTCTGCTTCATTTTATTTCTCATTCACCAGACTTTATGTCTGACCCATTCCTATTTTTCCAATTTTCCCCAAATCACGGGAAGGCAGGTCTAGGTTGCAGTTCTTTGCAGCTTGGAAGGTCATTGGAGCAGTTGTTATCTTCAGCTTTTGTTTCTTTTGTTTCATGTACTTCGTTTCTCTTTTCCATACTTTACTCTATATATGGGGACCTATATTGTGAACTTTGTTAAGTTTTATGTTTTGGTGGAGACTACTTGGTACTTTTGGTTTCAGAAATGAATTTGGGATAATGTTGTTTTTAATGAAGATGTTTTGCTATTAATTTATAATTAGCGAAAGTTTTCTCCACTGTAATATTTTAATCATTTTATGTTGTTGCCTTAGTCTCTGTGCTATGTTATGGATTTTTGTTTCATCAGAATACCCGTGCTTCTAGTCATGTCCGATTTTCGGGGTGCCTAGAGGTGCGGGGTGTCACATGTATTGTGTATTATGATATATGTTATGTTGTTTTAAAATGTTAAATTAACATAAGTATACAAGTATGTATATAAATGGATTTCGAAATTAATATAAATTTAACTAAAATTGTTTAGTTAAATAAATTAATTAAAAGGTTAATTAATTAAATAATATACACATATATATGATATATGTACTATACTATAAGGTTATAATATATAGTAAATATTCAATGTAAATGTTATATTAAGATAATGCAAAATTAATTAAAATGTTAATTAATTAAAATTAATTAAATAAGATTTAGAATTTGAATCACATTGAATTTGAATATTTAAAATATTTTTTAAGTATTTAAATCATGGATTTTATAACTCAAATAAACCTCTTTTAAGAAATAACTAATTATGGTAATGTTGTTTTGAAATTTGGTTTACAAAAATAATTAGTTTGGAGAAAAATTGAAAACGTGACCAGAAAACGTTTTTCGAATTTTTGACTTTTCATCGTGTAAAAGTTATCGAAAAACATTATGTACATTAGAATATATATGTACACACACACTTATAAAACAACATATACTTTATTAATAAAGTAATTTGATTATATTTTGGTTTAAAAACATTCTTAAGCAAAATAGCAAGATTTGACCGTTCTTTTAAATATTAAAAGTGAAACTTACAAAATAAGGAAACATCACATCCTAAAAAGGTATGAAATGTTGGAATAAAGGATGGAGGGTGAGAGTGGCATGTGAAGCAAGGTAGAGGTGGTGATGTGGCATTGAAATAAGGAGGGTAGCATACTTTGAAATAATTAAGGGTATTTTAGACCTTTCACTTATTAAATTTTTATAAAAGTAATTCCTTATTTTTTCTCATTTCTCATTTTCATTTTCAAAACACTCATCCTCTTTTTCAAGCTTTCCAAGCTCTTCCATGGCTTTCAAAAAAATTCTAAGTTGGAAAAATCCCTTCTTTTCCTTGTAAATCCCTTAAAAACTACTTAAAATACTTCCTTTTAATTTCTATTTCACTTAGCCTCCCAAAAACCAAACCAAAACCACCTCTTAGAACCAAGGCTGAGCCTATGTTACCCATAGCCAAGCCCATCTAGCTTATATAGGACCTCAAAAATCCAACTTTTAAGAAGAAAAATGAAATTCGGGTGTTAGTTCAAGGTGTGGTGTTAGTTTGACTTGATTTGGTTGCTTTTTGGTTAGTAAATCTCACCTTTATAAACCAATGTTTTAAAATTTGTTATAGTTGATAATAATGGTTGTTAGTTACCATTTTTATGTGTGTTAGAAAGCGATGATTGTTGACTTGGTTTCCTCTTTAAAAAGATGATATCTTTGGTAATTAGTTAACGACTGGAGATTAGGTGAAAAGTTTAAGTAATGATATAAGTAATGCCCTCTTTATATTGTATAGTTGTTATTTTCTTTTGTATATATGCCCACGCTTATGTTATGTGATGCTTGGATAAATAAATGACATATGAAGTGTTTGTAGAAGTGTCCATATAGCGACTATCGTTATATCGGCACTTTGAAAAATATCATCTCTTTTGAAATCTTTTGATTTAGTCTTATATGAGCTATATGGGCTTGTTATAGAAGGGATTGATAAGACGTAGTACCTCGAGTTGGGGATCGCCAATCATCTTTGTTACAAAGGCTGACATTTCTTTAAGATTATGTGTAGACCACCAGGAGTTGAATAAGAGTACTATCAAGAATAAATATCCTTTACCAACGATCGACGACATGTTTGATCGGGTCCACGGTGCTTGGATATTTTCCTAGTTGGATCTTGCTACCGGTTTTCACCCATTATGGGTTGCAGAGGAGAGTGTGCCCTTAATAGCTTTTAGGACTTCAAATAGTTTCTATGAGTGGTTAGTTATGCCGTTTGGGCTGACTAATACACCTGCTTATTTTGTGGATTAGATGAATCGGGTATTTCGAGACGTTCTTAACAAATTTGTTCTTGTCTTTATTGATGACATTCTTATTTATTCAAAAATGGAGGAGGAGCACGAGTACCATCTCTGAGCCATACTCAATACTTAAAGGAGCTATTTGTTGAAGCCTAAGTTTGCTAAATGCCAGTTTTGGAAATCCAAAGTTAGATTTCTAAGGCATGTTGTTTCGGGAGAAGGCATATCAGTAGACCCAGCTAAAGTCATTGCAGTTCAAGACTGGAAGAGGCTCGAAAATGCGATGGAAGTTATAGTTTCTTGAGATTGGCTGGTTTTTACCATAGGTTCATCAAAGATTTCTCGATGATTTCTTCTCATCCGACGAAGTTAACAAAGAAAGATGTTAAGTTCGTATGGATGTCTAAGTGTGATCAAGCATTTAATAAATTGAAGGAGAAGTTGACTAGCGCTCCTATTTTGACCATTCAAAATGGGAGCGGAGGTTAACCGTGTACACGGATGCTTGTAGTACCGGTTAAAGAGCGGTTCTGAAGCATCTTGGGAAGGTTATTACATATGTGAGTCGATAGTTGAAGCCACATGAGAAAAATTATGCTACGCACAATTTGGAGCTTTTAGTTGTTGTCTTCGCACTGAAGATTGGAGGCATTATTTTCTAGGTGAAAATTTTGAGTTATACATGGACCGCAGATCCTTAAAATATCTTTTTACCCAAAAAGATTTGAATTTGAGGCAGCAGAGATGACTGGAGTTTCTCGCTTCTTATGATCTGGAGATTCTTTATACCCTTGGGAAAGTAAACGTTGTTGTAGATACGTTGAGTGGGAATGTAGCGATGGTTGCAAACTTGAAAGTTAAGCCAGTATTGATGGAGAGGATTGTAGATAGTCAAAAAGAAGATCCTATTTTGGATCGACTTAAGATGGATGTTCAAGAAGGTGTTGTTTCTAGTTTTGAGATTGATCCTGGGGCAGTACTAAAATTGAACGGGTGCATATATGCTCCAAATGTTAATGGACTTAGGAGAGAAGTGTTAGCTGAATGCCACCGTTCAAGGCTATCTTTCCATCCAGGAGTAACAAAGATGTTCAAAGATATAAAGAGGGTATTCTGGTGAAAGGGGATGAAGCAAGATATTTCGATCTTTGTGAGTCAGTGTGCAAACTGCCAGCATATTAAAAGTGTCCAACAGAAGTCAGCTGGATTGCTTGAGCCACTTGAGATCCCAAAGTGGAAGTGGGAGCGGATCTCTATGGATTTTATTGATAGGCTTCCTAGGTCAAGAAGAGGGAATGAAGGCATTTGGGTTATAGTTGATCGACTGACTAAGAGTGCTCATTTCATTCCTGTTATGCCGACTATGACTGCTACAAGTCTGGTGAGTTTGTATGTTAAGGAGATTGTGATCATGGCATTCCTTGTAGTATTGTAAGTGACCGAGACCCGATATTCACTAGAAGGTTCTGGGAGGGACTGCAAACTGCCTTAGGGACCGAGCTAGTCTAAGTATAGCTTACCATCTCTAAACAGAGGGGTGGATGGGTAGAGTGAACCAGATATTAGAAGATTTATTATGAGCATGCATTCTCGACTTCGGAGGTTCTTAGGACATCATTTACCCTTAGCCAAATTCACTTACAACAATAGCTATCAAGCAAGCATTGGCATGGTCCCTTTAGAATCTTTATATGGTCGTCTATGTCGTTCTCCTTTGTGTTGGGTTGAGTCTTGTGGTAGAATTGTTCTTGGACCCGACATGATCTTAGAAGCCAATAAGAAGGTAGCTGATATCAGAAGAAAGATGAAGGAAGCACCAGATCGACAGAAGTGTTATGCGGATCGAAGGTGCGGGGATCTTGAGTTCTCAACTGGAGAGTTAGTGTTTGTGAAAGTTTCTCCATTGAGAAGTATTGTGAGGTTTGGAAAATCAGGGAAGCTAGCCCCTCGATTTATTGGCCCATTTCCCATACTGGATTGGATTGGTAGACTTGCATATAGAGTGAAGTTACCAGATCGACTATCAAATGTGCACAACGTATTCCACGTATCTCATTTACGTAAGTACATACATGGCCCTTCGATGATAGTGGAATTAGCACAACAAGTGGATTTGGAAGTTCATCCTAACCTGACCATTCTTAGGAGGCCTATTCATATCATCGCTCGAGATATAAAGTGATTGAGGACGAAGGATGTGAATCTTGTTGAGGTTTAGTAGGGTGGAGACGATAGAGATTATACTTAGGAAACCGAGGACTATATTAGGGATTCTTATCCCGAGTTGTTTTCATAGTTGTTTGTATATTGTTATATCATTTTAGTGTACTCACCAGTTGTGGTGGATCACTTTCTATGTACATGTTGTTTGAATGATATCATTTGGGTTCGTTTTGAGATCTTTAGTTGTGTATGATAAATTTTGGGAGGTGAAATTTTCTGTAAGGAGGGGAGTACATAACTTAATTTAATCAATTTGAATTTGAATATTTAAAATATTTGTTAAATATATAAATAATGGATATTATACCTCAAATAAACCTTTTTTAAGTAATAACTAATCATAATAATGTTGTTTTGAAATTTGGTTTAAAAAATAATTAGTTCGGAGAAAAATTGAAAATGTGACCGAAAATGTTTTTCGAATAAAAGTTGTTAGAAAACGCTGTGTACGTTAGAGTATATACACACACACTTATATAACAACATATGTCTTATTAATAAAGTAATTTGATTAGTTTTGGTTTAAAAAACGTATTTAAGAAAAATTAGTAAGATATGACCTTTATTTTAAATCATAAAAAGTGAAACTTACAAAATAAGGAAACATCACACCATAAAAAGGTGTGAAGTGATGGAATGAAGGATGGAGGGTGAGGGTGGCATGTGAAGTAAGGTAGAGTTGATGCTGTAGCATTTAAATGTGGAGGGTAGAGTAATTTGAAATAATTAAGGGTATTTTAGACCTTTCACTTATTAAATTTATATAAAAGTAATTCATTATTTATTTCTCATTTCTCGTTTTCATTTTCAAAATACCCGTCTTCTTTTTCAAGCTCTTCCATAGCTTCCAAAAATTATCTAAGTTAGAAAAATCCCTTCCTTTTCTTTTAAATCCCTTAAAAACTACTTAAAGCACTTCCTTTTACTTTCTATTTCACTTAGGTTCCCAAAAACCAAAACCACCTCTTAGAACTAAGGCTGGGCCTATGTTACCCATGGTTGAGCCCATCTAGCTCATATAGGACCTCAAAAATCCAACTTTTAAGAAGAAAAACGAAGTTCGGGTGTTAGTGCAAGGCATGGTGTTAGTTTGACTTGATTTGGTTGCTTTTTGGTGAGTAAACCTCACCTTTATAAACCAAAGTTTTAAACATTGTTATGTTTGATAATAATGGTTATTAGTTAATTATTTTATATGTGCTAGAAAGCGACGATTGTTGGCTTGGTTTCCTCTTTAAAAAGATGACATTTTTGGTAATTAGTTAATGACTTGAGATTAGTCGAAAAGTTTAAGTAAACGATATAAGTAATGCTCTCTCCATGTTGATGGACCTCCTTTGTAAACTAGTTGTAGTATATGAAGTAAATAATATACATTAAGTGAATGACGGACCTTCAAATTTATATGTTGTTATATTAATGGTGGAAATAGTGGGTGTTACCCGCCTTTTTGTAAGGCAGTACACAGGCGGATTTAACCCAACAGACTTTATGTTCATCAAGGCTGAAAACCCGGAGAGATGGTTACCAGGATTGGAGATCGATTATATTTGAAGCTATGGACTGTAGTTGGATGCATTTGGATGGACAACACTCAAAAAATGGGTAAGTATGGAACTAATACTTCCCCTACAACAGGGATCTGAATAAAGGGATCGGATTAAACAGAATGCACACAACACAACTCAACGATGATCGCTCCATAACACAACAACCACAAGGCGGATTGAAATGAAACTTTAGAAACAAAAAGAAGGGACCCTGAGGAGTCTACCCTAGGGATCGCACATCAAATGGAGGAGATTAGAGGGATTGGACCTCTTCCCTATGAGGGATCAGCCATATTCAAGTTCATAGCAATGATCGGTTAATAACTCAAAATCTACAAATGCACTCAATATGAAATTTTGAGGCGAAGTACATTAAAACATGGGGGATCCATCATAGGGATCAAACCCCATAAATCCCCCAAAATAGGATTGGACCCGATCCCTATTATGGACTCCAGTGGACCCCAAACTTTTTGGGCAGGCTTGTCTTGGCTTCAGGGTTCCAGATCCGAGCTTTGAGCGAGATATTTTCATGTCTTCTCCTATAAATACAGTAGACATGGAATCAACAAAGGGATCTTCCTTCTATTTCATTCTATCTTCTACCTAGGCTATAATTTACCATTTTTATTCTGGGATTTCACGGATTTGTAACTGTACCAACAACATAAACGACTAAAAGGAAAAACTTTGGAGTGGACATAGGCCGGAGTTAGCCGAACCACTATAAATCTGTGTCTCTCTTTACTTTCTTTCTTATTGTTTTAATTTTGTTCTTCATTTATTTCTCTTAATATTTTTATGATTGGATTGGATATCAGTACTTTCACATACAACTAGGTGTTGGTGGCCATTTTTGATGCCAACATTTGGTGCTTTCACTGAGAAAGCTAGCCCCCGTGGATTTGGAGTTCGGATTTGGAATTAACTAGATAGCTTAGATTTGGAGCAATGGTGAGACAATCAACAAGGAGAGTGCTACCGAAAAGGAGCCATCATGGAGGGAGTCAGGAGGCTTCCTCTGGAGCTGGGGCTAATCAAGCATCTATCTACATCACTAGGGATGAAATGGAAAACGATGATGGATGCTATGTAGGAAAGGATGCTGAAGAGACATAAGGAAATGGTGCAGAATCTACTCCGACAGATTGGACAAGATGGAGCATAGAACCAAGGGAATAGAGTAGCAGAAGCTAGTGGCAACTTGGATCAAGGAGTTGATGCGGTGGGATTCGTTGGAAATCAAAACCGGGACCATGTGGACGGAGCTATTGGACAAAGGAATGGAATAGAGCATCCGGGGGTAGCCCTTGGCCATCTAAGAAGGATCGACCCCATTCCCCACAGACTTAGGGGCATGTCACTGGGTATGGTCGGTCACAATGCTGGAGGGACCGTGGTCAATCCTATGGAGTTTGGTGCAAATCGAAATTTGGATGCACGTCCAGAGGAATATGTTCCAAAATTCCCTTGTGGACTCGGGGGGGAGGGGAGGGCAGTTTGGAAATGATGACAGGAGACTACCGCTGGATGGCAATGAAAGGTTTGCAGAAATTATCAGGCGAGCTATGCATGAAGGATTGGTGAATAAGGATCTGGAGGATGTAAATAGAATTCCATTCACTCCTAATATCAGGAATTCTAAGAATCCACCAGAGTCTAAACTACCAACGTTGGAAGTATATGACGGAAAGTTAGACCCAACTATGCATATGATGATATATATATAAGGCACATGGAAGTACTGAGGGCATCAGAGGAAGTCATGGTATGATGCTTTCCCATGTATCTAATGGATATAGCCGCACTGTGATTCAGGTAGTTGGAGAGCGGTTCCATTGGCACATGGACGGAATTGGTCGAAAGATTTATGAGGCAGTTCAATGTTCACATTTTGAGACCCAAAAACGTGATGAGCCTGGCAACACTAAAATAGAGGACTAGAGAGTCTTTAAAGAGTTTTCTAACATGATTTAATGTCGCGATGGCATAGACGGATCGGCCAGATCCATCCATGGTTTTTATGGTAGCTGTATCAGAATTGATGATGGCACAGATTTCAAGGATTCATTGGCTCGGGATCCACCTATGGATCTCGGGGAGTTTTATCATGAAGCAGAAAGGTTCTCGTGGCAAGAAGATGCACGAGCCGACAAAACAGAGGTGAACGCTGTGCAAAGTGGAGGATCATCAGGAGATGCAAACAAGAATGATAAAGGTAAATGAAAACTGGATGATGGATATGATGGGACGAAAAGGCAATGGAAAGAGAGAGATCCAAAGTTCTCTTCCTACTTGGATTTGATGGAAAGCTTAGAATGGATTTATCTGGATACTAGGGGGAAACTCCACTATCGAAAACCGGGTAGGAGGGATCCCACGGAGAGGGAGCGTATGTCTAGAAGTACTACCTGTTCCACGAATTGAACAGGCATACCATGGATGAATGCATGCATTTAAAGGATATGATTAAGGAGCACGTCAGGAATGGCTGACTGCCGTAGTATGTGAGGAATCAGACAATGGCGATGGAACATGAGCAGCAACCGTCAACATCGAATGGAAACAGGAATGGTCCTGGATCGGGGTCACTGATCGTCATCAACCGATCATGATGGTAAGGGCCGAGTTTAGGACTTAGCCTCGGGCCATAATAATAATAATAAACTCTATAATAATGCTGCTAAGTCACTTACACATGTGCGAGATCGAGAAAGGTCCCTAGGCATGCTCTGAGATGATGATGAACCATCATGCTTGAAGAGGCACCCTTTGGCTTTTTTAGTTTTTTGGATTTCTGGATGTATGAGTTCTTATTCATTAGGTTATTTATGATTTGCATTACTACGATGAATAAAACAGGTCGCGATTATTGTCCCGACCGGAGTGATGGGGTGGTAACCTCAAGGTGCGAGTCCCTTTGTCGGAAAGCGACATAATGGACTCACACATGGATTAAGTACTCGACCGAAGAGTCGAGGCTGGAGAATTAAACCCTAAGGATGTCAAGTATGGATTATGCCTGGCAAGAAGTAAGTCTCTTCGTCGAAGAGCGACATGGTCGGCCTACTCAGGTCGTCGAGTATGGATTATGCTCGAAAAATGCCTGAAGAGACCGTGATCGGCCTAGGACTTAGACCAACACATCACATAATGTTTAGGGACTCTGAAATGGAGTACAGGAAGTAACGTCGCTTCATCAGAGAGCGACAGGATTGGCTTACTCGGTCATCGAGTATGCATTGTGCTCGGTAAGGACCCGGAGAGGTCATGGATTTGGATATTAGCTTCGAACAACTATGGATTTGGATATGGACCCGAAGCGGTCACGGATTTGGATATGGACCCGGAGTGGTCCTGGATCTGGCTAACGACCCGGTGAGGTCGAGGATTTGGATAAAACGATCCGGAGAGATCATGGATTTACAATGGATACGGAATTGGATATCGATTCAAAATGGTCATGGATTTCACTAACTATCTAGAGAGATCATGGATTCAGTAGGATAATATGGCTATCGATGGATTAAGGACTTCGGATTTTGGATTTATGGCAATTCAAAGCACACCTTCCTATTGCAAGGCATGTTTTGGGGAGCAAAATGTTAACTTGCCTTTTAGCAAGGCAATACACGGGCGGATTTAACCCAACGGATTTCATAATCATCAAGGCAGAAAGCCCAGATAGATGGTTAGCAGGATTAGAGATCTATAATATTTGAAACTATGGACTATAGTCTGATGGATTCGGATGGATAGCACTCTAAAAATAGCTAAGTGCGGAACTAATACTTCCCCTAGAATGGGTATCAGAATAGAGGGATTAGAATAAAGAGATTGGATTAAATAGGATTCACACAGCACAACTCAATAACGATAGCTCCCACTACACCACAAAGGCTAATTAGGCAGTGCTTAGGGCCGTATCGAATACCATTAGGCACGGCCTTAAGCCGTATCAAAATAAAGCGTGTTTAATAATTAGATACGGCCAAGGGCCGTAGCTAATTATAGAAGTAGATACGGCCACGGGCCGTATCTAATTCTCCAATTAGATACGGCCTCTGGCCATATCTATTTCTCCAATTAGAAACGGCCCTTGACCGTATCTAATTCGTATACTGAGCACATGAATTAGATACGGCTTTTGACTGTATCTAATTGATGTAATAGATACAGCAATAAGCCGTATCTAATTCACAAAGCTCATGACCATAAATTGCAATACCGTAGATGCAGTATAATACAATAAAAGCAATATCTAATTGACACAGCTCATAGCCGTGAATTACAACAGCATAGATGTAGTATTATACAATAGAAGCAGTAATAGATACGGCAATAGTTGGATTACAATAGAAGCAGTATTATACAAAATATGGTCAGTATTACACAATAGCAGTATTATACAAAATAACTGGAAAAGATGTTGCTCATATATGTTATAATATACAACAAGACAACTGGAACTCTGCAAGATTTTGAAGTATTATACAACAATAAATATAATATGAACTTCCGTATGCATAACATCAATATTATGGCGAATCATATTTGCTTTCCAATATGGTAAATCAAAAAAGATAGACCTCCTGTACCATGCAGAAACATTGTCAACTTCTTCATAAATTGACTTTTTCCGTTTTCGACTAATTTCTTCTTTGTGTTTACCAACTTTCATTTTGATTTTCGCTACTTTCTTTTCAATTTCAAAACCAATCAATGTCCGTTTAGGACGTTGAAGTTCTTGTTCGTTCTTGAAATTTGTCTTGTCGTATCGAAACTTGTGTTCTTTAGGAAGAAACATTCGATGTCCCATGTAACACACCTTCTTACTTTCAGGAAGATGATAAGAACAAGTGTTTTCCCCATAAACCGGACATGCAAAATAACCGTGAGTTGTACATCCCGATAAAGTCCCAAGAGCAGGGTGATCATGGATTGCCCACAACACCCTAGCTCTCATTGTGAATTCGGATTTATTTAATGAATCATATGTAACGACTCCTTCCCATAACTGCTTTAACTCGTCTATCAACGGCTGTAAATAAACATCAATATCCTTCCCTGGTTGTTTTGGCCCAGAAATCAACAGTGTTAACATTGAAAACTCTCGTTTCATGCACATAGACGGAGGAAGATTATATGGTACTACAATTACTGGCCAACAACTGTAAGGGTTAGATAGAGAAGCATGTGGACAAAAACCATCTGTTGCTATTCCAAGTGTGACATTTCGTGGCTTGACAGCAAACGTTTGGTCAAAATAATCCGCGGCTTTCCATTGAGAAGTGTCACATGGATGACGCATTACGGTTGGATCAGACTTGGCACGACCATGCCAGGTCATCGCATCTGCTATCCATGGTACAGTATACAATCTCTTCAATCTAGAAATTAAAGGAAAATGTCTTAATGTCTTTCGAGGTACTTTGATGCCTTTTCTTTCTTCGTTGAATGATGTCATATATCTTGGTTCGTTGCAATTTGTACACGAAACTCTATTCGTATCATCTTTCCAGTATAATATACAATCATTGATGCATGCATCATAAGTTTTGAAATTCATCCCAACTTTCTTAATTAACTTCTTCACGTCGGAGTACTTTATCGGCAGCGTGTTACCTTCGGGGAGTAACTCCTTTATTAGTTCGAGGAGTGCAGTCACACCATTATTTGAAAAGCCGTATTGGGTCTTCAAGCTATTCAGTTTCACAATGGCATACAGCTTCGTCAACCCTT
The DNA here is from genome assembly GCA_030737815.1 of Allium fistulosum. NCBI lineage: Eukaryota > Viridiplantae > Streptophyta > Magnoliopsida > Asparagales > Amaryllidaceae > Allium > Allium fistulosum. The sequence goes on from CM060908.1 coordinate 944,581,769, forward strand.
TTGAACATGAAGGATACAGTAGCTCTTTTGCGCTACCAAAAAGTGATTTATACTTCTTACTTTCATTGGCCAGCCAATTGCCATCAACCGTAGACGGCCCTCCAACATTATCATGATCAGACAACGGATTTTCAGGTTGAAATGATGAAATCTATCTGCATCATTGACTAGATCTTCCATCATAATATGTTCAGACTCGTCGGTACTTGTGGCATGACTAACTGGTTGTTGTTTTTCCTTCTCTACCCTTTTTTCCCCATGAAAATACCATACGGTATATGATTGGATAAAACCCCATCTAAGCAAATGAAAATGAATGTCATCTAATTTGATCGTCTTCATATTTTTGCACCGAGTGCAAGGGCATAAATACACTCCTTTCTTACCACCATTTTCATCAACAAAACTAATAAACTTCTCCACCCCGTCTATATAGTATGTAGATCTTTGATCAGATTCATTTATCCACTTTTTGTCTATACTGAAAGACATATTGCCCTCCTATATCGTATATATTAGAACATTAGACGTAAATATAATATATATATATGAGTGTATATATATACAAGATTTTCAATTCACATGGAGACGTAGAGGTATTGCTACTCACATTAAAAATACATACTTTAATTAAAAATCCATACTTTAATACTGTCGTAAATTTATAGTACATATTTTACATTACATATAAAATACATACTTTCTAAGGGTATTTTAGTCTTTAAAATTTTATTTATTTTAGGGGGACTACTAAGTAATGATCTATATTGAAATAGAATTTACCGATTTTAATGGAGTTCTAGACATGAACGAGAAAAAAGGACGTACTCTAAAAGTCCCAAGTTTGATTAGTGGCAGAATCATTGCATCTGGATTAGTGGCAGAATCTACGTGGTAAAATTACTTTACATTTATTGCAATATTACTTGTCTATTTAGTATTTACTACAACTTGTTATGTCATTTTCCTCTCTATTTTTTTCTTTCTTTCATCTTCTCCTTCTCCTTCTCCTTCTCTCTCAATCTTTTTTTCCTATCCCTTTTATTCCCTTGACATTACAAGTATTTGTGAAATAGTAACAAAATTACAATATTCAGGTTTTTAATATACTTTCATAAATATGTTTATTCTATTATTATTCAGTCGTACCATTGAAACTTTCGAATGTGATGATCACGGTTAGATCGTGATAACCATACCATGATGTACACCCACAAAAAGATTACAGCTACTTTGTAATAGCCAACAATACATATGATAATGAACCTCAACTTTGGTTGAAAATCAAAATAGGATACGACAAATATTTTAGACCAGTCAATAACCAATTCAATGGTCAAAACAGAAGTGCATTATTGTAGTTTTTATTTATTATAAAAATTCACCGAATCTAGACATCATATTTCAACTAAAGACAAAAGAAGATAACACCATTGATGTTGTGGTTAAGATCGGTTTCGAATGATTTGCCAAATTGAATTTTGGTCAAATAGCTATATCGTCCCAATATCACTTAAAAGTTAAAACAGATCAAAAATAGACCTTCATAAGCCAAGCCGGCCAATTAGCTGGGTTACAAAAAGAAACAGTAGACATAAAATCAAAACAACAAACTCTGAATACAAACCACTAAAGCTTCATCTCTTCACTCCTGACCCTTGGACATTCAAAAATTTTTGCAGCATGTAATAAATGAGAATGTAATCATCATCCATGTTGCAGCATGTACATCAAGATGAATAGAGAAAATCATCTTGATGCTTGCTTAACTAGCAAGAACTAGCAACATGCAGGCTACGACGAAGAGACAACACTGGCAATGAAAGTGAAAGGTGCACAGTCTGATGTGGATGTGGGGAAGTTGAGTGAAAAATAGCAAATATGAACGCATGTTTGTCCATTGTGCACGTAGTTCTGTAAGTATAATACAATAATAGAAAATAAAATATTTTAAATGATTCATAGACAAACATTTTGGTTTGCTGACTGCATTGATATAAGTGTCCACCGTTAAAAAAGGTACCTTCATTTTACAAAATAAAATGCATAACCTAAAAAGAATTGATGATGCCTATACTTGTGTATGTGCTGCTAAATTTACCACAGATAAAGCCTCATGTTTATGAGCCTAGGTGACTTTGGTAAGATCGACTACAGAAAAAAGTGGCTACACAATCGGTGCAGATATTTTAAATAAAGATTCCAATTTGCGTAAATGCAAAAATTAAGCATAAATATTGCCAGGATTTGAAATAGAGTCAGTACTTCTTGATCCAGCTAGTTGGTCTGCTTTTGTAAATAATTTTTCAAGTGTTTTCCTAATTAGTTTTAATAAGTGCTCCCTAAAGATTAAAAAAACCTAAAGATTCTCAATTGTCAGCAATCCTTGTCTGCCTCAGGCTTAGATATGAGAGACAAAGTAGAATGATTTTCTAATAAGGTTTCATTAGCATGTGCAAGTGGAAAAGACTGCCGCAAATGATACATAAGTTATAGGTTTACCTAGTCTTGAAGCAATAAAAATTCGATTCCAAATGGCAAACACCAAACTGTTTCCAAAAAATTTGCCATTACAACGGCGCTATTTTGTAGCACCGGAGTAATGTCTATGCATTACCCCTCTCCTGATATTTGGCTTGCGCCATTAACAATAATTTTATCCACTTATACAACAATGTCAAAACCATATACAATGTCAGAACCATATACAATATTCTTATCTTCTCAAAGCAATAACTGGTCTTATTCCAAACATTCATAGGTTTAAGAAGATTGTATACATCGGTTACAAAAAAATAAAAATAAAAATAATACTAAATAAAGCCGATCATAAGTATAAATACATGCAGTTCACTTATGTACTTATGCTTCGAAAAATGAAAGGAGTTTCGATCCATTGGTAGTACATTTACTCATCTGTTATGTATATCACAAAACTTAAGTATAAAAGCTTTTAGCAAATAATATTAGATTCGTAAAAATCAAAAGTACTACAAATTCCTTCAAGATAAAATGTAGTTTATCAAGCATCTAAAATTTTCCAATAGCATAAATCTCATTTTTTGACTGCAATTTAAAAAAAATTATATCTAAACCTTAACCTACAAATATTTGGCTTATCTTAATTTTCAACTTATGTATTAGGATTGTTTTCCTAATGGCATAAATCACTAATAAAACTTGTAGAATAAAATAAAAGAACGTAACTTCTTCTATAATCAAGCACCTTCTCCTAATTAGTATATTCGACATTCAAGTATGTATAACTTTGAGTGGTGCTTAATGAAACCAATCTTCATTGTACCCCAACATATTCCTTATACTACCCAGTACAAAATTGACCTGTTACATAATTAAATCGGTGAAATTGGCTAATCGGCATTGTATCATCTATCAAAAATGTTGACTTTGATTTTATACCAAGCATCGCTTACTCATGATATACATAAAAAAAAATTGCTTAACAACTGAGTGTTGTGAGATTATTATCGAGAAAATATATTGCTAACCTATTTAATACATCATGGCTAGTCTAAATTAAATTTTATAGGGGAATTTGTTATTTTTCCAAGTACTTCTCTATACAACTTAAATCAATAAATCAACATAGAAGAGCCTTTTTTTAAACTGAATTTATAGTAATGCAAGTGAAATAAAAGTTGAAGTTAAAGCTAAAAGAAGTAGAATGTAGATCACACGATTGACAACATGCATATAAACACCTATACAGCATGTTAAGTGTAAGCGCAATATCAGTATATAATTAATATGAATATACAGTGGATACCAATAATTAGTTGTCATTCATTATAGCACCTTTTGTTGATCGTTTGGCGGCTTTTATCGTGGATACCAATAATTATAACTCAAGATTCATGGTGGATTAAGTCAAAAATTAACACTTTATTCTCAGTGTTTATCAGCTTACACTTACCACAGCCCATATTTTTGCTTGCCGACCAAACATGTACGAAAATGGGTTTTAAAGCTGGCTGTTTATACCATAAACAACTTAACAAGTTTCCATTTCCAACTACTACGCATACAGAATTTAAATTAAAAATTAGAATGTTAAAACAAATATTATATTATGTACAAGGTTTTATAGAGAGTATCTCAAAAACCCAAGAGCATTCCAGGTTAATACCACTCAATTCTTTATCAACTAGCCAATGATACAATTCAAACAACTAAAAGCATAAAAATTTCAGTATCTTTTTCTGCTAACCTTCTTTTATATATTGTAATTTGATTGATGAGTATTCCCAATCGATAATCACAAATCGCATTACCAAAATCACAGTATAAACTGAAAGACTTTGATGTTTACCTCGACACCCTTGAACCGCGAACCAATTCACGCGAACCCACCCAAATCCAAATTGAACATCCACACCCAAAATTCGTTTCCTCCAATCCTCTGAACCAACCGCAGACGAAGCTTAAATCCCCTAAATATATTCACGAATTCTTGTTTTGGAGGTTGCGTACAGTGGAATTCATTGAAGGGTGAAATAGAACGGTGGTCTCGATGAAAGGAACGGTGAAAATGAAAGCGCTAGAAATAAAAAAAGGAGGGAGGGTGTGCGTTTTGGGGAAATTTTCCCACGAAAAGAGGCACGGATTTTAATACGGCTACAAGCCGTATCAAATGTTAATACGGCTTACAGCCGTATTAAATTTTATAGATACGGCTATAAGCCGTATTAAAATTTGATGCGGCTTATAGCCGTATCAAATGTGCTGCCTAAGGCAGCGCCAAAATACTATCTATGGTGTAGTGTCCATAACTTAACAACCATAAAGCGGATTGAAGTGAAACTTTGGAAACAAAATGAAGGGAGTCTACCCTAGGGATCAGGCATCAAATGCAGGAGTTTGGAGGGATCGACCCTCTTCCCTATGAGGGATCGGCTATATTCAAATTCATAGCAATGATCGGTAAATAACTCAAAATCTACAAATGTAATCAACATGAAATTTGGAGGGGAAGTACATTACAAAATGGGGGACCTATCATAGGGATCGCACCCCATAAATCTCCCAAAATAGGGATCAGCCTCGATCCCTATTATGGACTTCGGTGGGCCCAAACTTTCTGGGAAGGCTTGTCTTGGCTTCAAGGTTCTGGATTTGGGTTTTGTGTGAGATATTTTCAAATCTTCTCCTATAAATACGGCGGACATGGCATCAGCAAAGGGATCTTCTTTCTATTTCATTCTATCTTCTACCTAGGCTATACTCTGCCATTTTTATTCTGAGATTTCACATATTTGTAACTGTAACAACAACATAAATGAATAAAAGGAAAATCTTTGGAGTGGATGTAGGCCAGAGTTAGCTGAACCACTATAAATCTGTGTCTCTTTACTTGCTTTCTTATTATTTTAATTTTGTTCTTCATTTATTTCTCTTTATATTTCTGTGATTGGATTGGATATTGGTGCTTTCACATACAACTGGGTGTTGGTGGCCATTTTTGACGCCAACACGCATGCCATATATCACTTACTAATTGTATCAAATTATGAAAATTGTATTCAAAAAACAAACCGAACATTATTTTTGAAATAATGACTATTTTTCAGTATTGACTGAAAAATAGACATATTATATTTCAATGTGAATATCATGAATATTTGTTATGAAATAAAACTATAATGTGGTATTTTTTCCACAACATAAGTGATGTATTGGAAAATACTAAAGTATCTAAAAATATTTACAATTATTTTGAAATTGTAGACTAAGTCGTGGGTGTGAGAAATAAATTGTTTATATGATTATGAGTCATATGATGCTAGTTAATTATATTTCAAACAATTAAGGGCTATGCATCCATTTAATGGGAGCATCGTAAAAGTTGATGAACTCTTAAGATTGATACATATAGATGTATGTAATCGTAAGTCTATTAATATCAAAATGATTCCATGTAACTCACCATATTCACCGATGAGTGATCATAAACATAGAGATGTGTATTTCATATTCATGTATAAGTCCATGATATGCTAATAGAATATAAAACAGAAGTATATAAAATAAAATATGGCATATATGATTTGATTTGATTGAATGGGTGAGTATACTTGAAAGAGATCAATATGGATCTAATATGAATAAAGATTCAGTCTCAAAGGTAACTCCTTTCCATAATACATAATGATGTATCGATAAGGAGTAATCTATTTTTATTGGGCAACACACGATTAATAATGAGTGAATTTGAGTTAAATTCTTTCTATAAGATGTCTACTCAAGATTGGTATAAAAAGTTAAAATTAATATCATCTCAGGAATAGTTTTCAAAACCAAACGAGATGAGAGTTTATAAGAAACTCCTACATATCCTTGGCCAAGTAGTTGGCGGGTTGTGTAAGTTGAAAGACTGCATGTAATAATTATACATAAGAGATCTTTTATGAATCGACCCAAAAGTAATTTGGGAACGATAGTCATTAGACAACTAATTTATATTGTGAACATAAATATATTATGAACTAATGAAAAATCAGTTTATATAAGGCGATTCATAAAATGTTTATGAATGTTTATTCCATTGCTCAATGAAACAACCATTATTTCAAGAAATACCAACTTCGTAGCGATGGAATTTCTTTAAGAAATTATTGGTATAAAATGAATTTGGATACAATCCTATGGTAAACTGATTACAAGGGATGAAATAAAATTGAACAAATGTAAATGAACATAATACATTAGAATGTCTTATGAGTATTCTTGTACATTGAAGAGAAACTGTGAGTTTCTTGTCAATGTCAAGAATGAATAATCCTCGATTGTTTAATTAAACCATTAAGAGTATTGACTCTATGATATGGTACGATGCACTAATCCAAAATAGATTCCAAGTACATTATCAAAATATTATTTTGATAGTTGTATCCAAAAGGTTATGATCCATTGGTCGCAAATGTGCCTTTAAGAGAAAGACAAATGTAGTTGGAATATAGTGAGCAACACTAATAAGAATAATATCGTGAATTTCAATTGTGGAATTAATATAACAGATTCACCGTTCGATATGCTCAAGTTGGTTCGGATTTTACTCACAAAATTATCGCATGGTATGACTTTATGTTTTGGTATGTATGTGTTGAAACATAAAAGTTTAAATAATGATTTAGGGTAAACTATTTACACAGTAACCAAAATGTCTCGAAATAAGTGGGAGTGATATTGATTTTGTGGGTTTTTGGATACGATCCAAGAAATGTTAGAAAGTATCATTTTATAAGCATCAGAATTAAATAAATATTTTGATAGAAATATCAAATAGTTTGATTATCAGTCAAATGCAAAGAAAGCATGTGTTCATAAGAAAGAGCGTCAAAAGGTATATAGATATTTCTAATCCATAGTAAATAACACAGTGCTGATTGTTAGCGATGTACTTATGTTAAATTCAACTTTAGTTGTTTTAATACTCGACGTTGGATTGGTAAATGATGTCTTTTATAGTAAGTATAAAAGATGTTAGGAACATCCCAAATGATATGCAAGGACGCCTTATTAAAATGTTTAATAAGGAGCATGTAAGATGGATTTCTTATGCATTGACGATAAGAATTATCATACATGTAAAGTTGTCTATGATATCGTGATTTGTTTATGTTTTTGATACATGAAGCAGATATTAAATCCAAGTTGATATCAGTAAATGGTTGTTTGAGGCGCTCTCGTGTAGTTATGAAATACTAGAGAATTATTTATAGAAATGACAAACTCCTCATGAAGGAGTGTTCGGACTCGAACTTTCATAAGTGATATCGAGTATAATATGCTAATAGTAAATTCAAGTTAAGAATCTTTAAGTTGGAAATGTTCCAAATGAAAGAGTATGGTTGATTCAATAAAAAAGGCTAAGTACACTGCCTTGAATAATGCCGCAGTAAAATATAAATATAAATGCACAAATTTATAACTGAGCTGAAGGTGATTCCAAATGTTGAGAATCTCATAACATTGTTATATGATAACAATGTCACGATATAGTTCATAACAGAACTTAGAGCTCACCAGAAGTCGACAGACATACTCCAAATTTTCCAATGATAAAGGTAGTTTATCAGCGTTGGAGAGAGTTGATTGACAAAGTAGATAATTGAAACATAATTGCATACCAGTTCACTAAGGGACCGACCCAATTAGTTTTGAGAAAACTGATTGGAAAAGTTGGAATAAGAATCCACAATTGATCGCAAGTGCAAATGGGAGATTGATAGAGTTAAGGTATGTCCTAGGGGCAGTTATGTAATTTGTTACATATATCTAACTAGATAACCAATCTTTTTCGAAATAAAAGGTGTTTTTTTCTTTTATATACTTGATACAATGTGTTATATTAATTAATTAATTTTTAAAAGTATATTTAATAGAAAATCCATAAATGATATGTTTTGTGATGGTAGTTACAAAGTGTTAGAACCGTGAGTAATTTATCACAATGAAAATAAATATACCATTTTAAATATTCCTAGTCAAAATGTATCAAGATTGGATATCGATACATCAATTGAAACTAGAGTACGTAACACTCTCCAATTTTTGGGCAGTGTATTACTCATGGCTGTTTGGGGGCACCTAGGGGTTACGTACAGATAGTTATTGGATAACTATGGAACTACTTACATGATAGTTTTCTGTTGGTTAATATAACTAAGATCAAACAAAAAATATCAATGTGACAAAATTTCACAGTTCCCTTGACTTAAGAATACTATTAATCTTGAATGTGGAAGATCCGCTTTGATTATAGTTAAATCATGGCACGACATCCATCGAACGACTATAGTTGGATCAAGTTGAAGCATTGAAAGTGAAACACTGTTTAAGAGAGGATTTGTCTCCTTAGTTATATGAGGTTAGTATCATAGTCAACTGAAATCTTTCTTTAATGAGTCTTTCGACTTCTTTAGTGAGTGTTAGGACTAGCTTACCTTGGGATTTTGACCTTGATTTGCTCAACTAATCATAAACCTAAAAGCGATGGATAACACTTTATCGATTGTATCATATAAAACTCCTGACCCATTATATTTATCCTAGTCTCTCCTTGAGTCACTCAACAAATCAAAAAAGATTATTCACTCGTACCTACCATTTCGCGATGGCTTAAGTATAGTATATGTACATTGAGTTTTCTCAACAAATACGTATAGTTATCTTACCTCGTCTAGCCAATATATTAATAATAATAAACATAACATCGCTAGCTTGAGTTTGCTCAATATCTAAAGAGTATTCAAGTAATTTATTAATATATAAATGACAAAGGAAAACACTTATACTAAAGATTGATAAACTTTAATATATTATTTTGAGTGATATTGACTTATGGTATATTTCATATGAAACATCCTCGTGATTCAAGTGTAAGACACATTTGATATCCCGATATACATACTATATGGATGTATTTGTTCCCTAAATTTAATTGGGTTTCATCTAGTTCCACTTAGTATAATTAAATCAAATTTGAATTTAATTTTTAATTTGATTAATTAAATCATATTTAATTAATTATTTAATTAACATTTAATTAATCTAATTTATATTTATTTTAACATTTTAAAATTAAAACATATATATTGTAACAATTATAATAATATACATATATAAGTATACATGTATATTATTTATTATTTATTAATTAACATTTAATTAATTTATATCATTGTAATAATTTTAATTAAATTAATTTTGAAATTTTAATTATTAATCATTATAAACATTTTAAGATAAATATACATGTATTATCATATATGTTTTAATTTAAGTAGTCTACTTTTAATTACTTATTTATTTAATTAGTCCAATTAATTAAAAATAATATTTTAGAAAATAATTAATTAATTATCAAAAAATATTTTATAACATTTATAAAATCTAATTATATTTTAAACTTAACTTTTAAATCCAAAATATAATTTAAAATTTCAATCTGAATTTTGAAAATTAGCCCAAGGCCCAAAATTAATTCGGGCCTTTTAAATTAGGGATAACCTTTGGGCTTACTTGAACCTTTGGGCCAGGCTAGTAGCTAGGTAGGGCAAATTACTTGATTGCCCAATAACCCAACCTTAAACACTACCTTTCTTGACACTCTACTAAATGGGTAGGTACTAACAATTTAGCCTTAATACCGCTAACTTAAACCGCATAGGTTATTAGGTTCTGCTGCCATTGAATGAAATGGGCAAGCATGCAGCGGGGTAAATGGGTAAATTTCAAAAATAATAATTTATTTTTGGATCTTATTGGACCTATGAAGTCTAAATTATTTTATATCCAATCTGAATGATTTTAAATAATCCTTTATTTTATTTTATTTGTTTATATAAAAATAATGATTTTTATATATAATTAGTATTGTATACGTGTATCGAATGCACATACAAGTGTATAGTGCATGTGTAACATATATGAAGTGTACATGGTTTAATGAGCATGTATATCACTGTTGGAATTTACAACGCAGCGGACACATTTGTCCCTATATATACATAATCGTTGTTATTTATATACATGTACATATGTTTATATTATATTTATATTATACAAAAAGAATATTTTTTATTTAAAATATTAAATGATTCAAAGTGGTTTAAATTAATATGTAAAATATTTAATGTCAGTTTTAAGTTAAAAAACCAAATCTAGATCCAGATAAAAATATACATTTAATTTAAATTCAAATTTCAAATATATGTGTTTAAATAAATAAGTATATAATATTTATCAAAATGAAAAATTAAAATATTTTATATTTTAATGTTAAAATATTTATTCATAAACTATTAATTAGTAAATTTAATTGCATATGTTAAAAATTAATTTTTTTATTTTTCTACTGAAACTTTTTTATTAAAAATTAATTTTTTTGGTTATACAAATAAGTAACGATTTATTTTTTTTATTATTATACAGATTCGTACGGATTTTTATAAATTTAGTACTATTATTATACAAATTTGTATAAAATTATAATTTTTTATTTAAACATACGGTAATTGTTTAAAAAGTTTAAAATATATTTATTTTTTATAAAATGATTAAAAATATATTTATTTTTTAGAAAATGATTAAAAAATTTAAAATATATTTAAAGTATATTTATATATTATCATTCATATTTTAGAATTATATATATATATATATTTAAATATATATAGATATTAATAGATTGATTTATACATATACATATATATATATATATATACACGTTATAATATCTATATTTCAAAATTATACATAATATATATATATTTCTATATTAATAGATAATTTATGTATTATATGTATACATACTAATTACAAAATTCATATCTAAAATTTTAATAGCTAGTTAAAAGCATTTTTAGTTTCGAAAATGTATTTTTTTATTTTAAATTGTCGAAAAGCATATATCTGTTATATATGTATATAAGTTTTCTCATGAATTTAAATATTTATGTATATGTGTGTTTAAAGTGGATATCAATTATGTATATAACTTTGTCATAGTAAATAGGATATAAGCAATATAACTAAAATGAACAACAGATATGGATATGAAATAACTGGGAAAATAAATCATTACCAAAATTGTAGTCTTTGAAGTACACCTTGAATGTTGGAAGAAATCTCCTTTAGCTCTGATTTAAACTCCTACAGAACGTGCAGCTAACTAGAAGAGAATACCACTCCTTGAAATAATGTAATTTGACCTAAATTTGATTTGGAAATGAAGGGAAGATCCCCTTGTTCTTCGCAGCCAAGAGGGAGGAGAGGGAAGGCAAAAAGTAAAATGAAAATGTAAGAGAAGGTTAGGTTTAAATAGGCAACAGAAGTGAGTAAAAAGTGGAGATCTGGATCCCCTTGTTTACCTCTCCTTTTTAACCAATTTAAAAACAAATTTTTGCATTCAAAACTCACCCATCCCCCCTATTATAGTCGGCCATTACATAAGTCATATGGGCCCATAAAATTTTCCAAATCGAATAAGTATTTATTTAATTTTAATCCAATTTATATATTTATCGATACGTACATATTTAACTTATATATATGCACTTTATTAAATATTAATTCAAATAAATCAAATAAAATTTAATAATTCATATTTCATAAATATTAACTGATTTAACTAAATTATAATAATTATAATTTAATTAAATCGTGTAGTATTTCAAAGTATTCAACATTGTAGTTGTGTGACTCAAAGATGTGAATCCAGTCCACGATTAATATCAAATAATTCAAATATTAACGTTCACACATCATCTCGGTTAGCGAGGTGATAGTTTAGCCAAATTTATCGCTTACAACTTTTTTGATAAAATCCAATATCATTGATTTAAACGGTGCCTGGTAGTAATAATTACTTGCACAAATTCTCTACGTCAAATCTATGTCACATTTGGACTTATGGAATTTGGTTATGATCAAAATTCTAATATATTCACATTCAACTTGTTTAATCCAAACATAAAGTCCTTGGTTTAATAATAACCATTATTATTAACCGAACTGCTCTGGCTAGAGAGACTTTGACTTTGAGTTGACTACAGTTGACTATAATACTAAGCTCATATAACCGAGGAAAATAATTCTTTATTAAATAGTGTTTCACTTCTAATGCTTTAACTCAAACCTAACTATAGTCATTTAAGACATCATGCCATGATTTAACTATAATAAAACTAGAGTGTCCACATTGAAGCTCAACACGTATCCTCAAGTCAAGAGAGCCGTGCAATATCATAACTTCGAGATTCTCTATTTAACCTTAGTTATATTAACCAACAGACGACTCTCAAGTGAGTCATTCCATAGTTATCCAATAATTATCAATATGCAACCCATTGGTTCCCTCATCCACCATGAGTAATAGACTGCTTAACATTCGTAGAGCATTACGTACTCTTGTCTCAATGGATGTATCGATATCCTATCTCAAAACATCTTGACTATGAACATTTAAAACAATATGTTATTTTTAATATGATAAATTTCTCATGATAACAATACATTGTGATTACTATCACATAATATATCTTTTAAGGATTTTCTATTAAATATACGTAAATTAAATAAACATAACACAATATGGCAAGTATATAATAGAAATAAAAAAAACTATTATTTCGAACGAGATTTTATTACTGCATTAATAATTTACAACAAGTTACAGAATTGCCCTTAAGGCATACCCCTAACTCTACCATCATGTTTATATATTAACTTTATAACATATGTATTAAAATAAATAATTATTAAATGTTATATATATATAATTCACCGAAAGGTTTTCAAAAGGAAAAAATTAAATTTTTTATTTTTATTTCCTAATCCATACGAATTTGTTCTATTTTTTATTTTAAATATATATACCATTATATATATAATAATTTTAAAATTATTTATTAATTATTGTTTGTGATTTTTTTAAACCGAAAGAATATGGATTGTTAAAACAATTTTTTAAACAATTCAACATATGTATTATATATATAAATGTGTATTTAACATAATATGAATTATTTTAACTAATTAAAAATAGTTTTGAAAACCAAGAAAGAAAATGTATTAAAAATATGGCTAAATAATACTTATTTATTATAATGATGTTTTCAAGTTTTTTTAAAGCAATTTGAATATACATATCATATTGGACAACATGGGCATGAACAAATTTGTTATAACTCATACAGTATCTAATCAACATGAATGTAATGATGTATATAAATAATGTTAGTATTAAAAGATCACCAAAGAAATCGCCTATGATTTGCATCTTTAATGGAAGAATAACTCCTAGATTCAATTTAACCTGGTTCCAGAAAATGCAACGATCTAAAGCACTACCTTAGTTTTTATTTCGTTTGATCTGTTTAGTTTTTGCTCCACAAAATTTTCATCTATCCCCTCCTAGAACTCATGGCCAATGGAAGAAAGAACAAAGCAAAAGCAGATTATGTAGTGAGTGGTTAAGTGGTATTAAGATGAGATAAAAGAGCAGATATTTTCTCCCTCCTTTTACTTATTCTTTTCTGGTCAATTCAAATCCAATTTGAACTCTTTAAACCTCTCTCCTACACATCCTATGGCTGACCATAACTAAGGCCTAGATGGTCTTTCAAAAATCCTAATACTATTTAATAAATAATCGATTTAGTTCAAATTTAATATTCATTAATATCGTATATCGGTACCTACATATATAACTTTTGTATATGCACCTAATTAATTACTAATAGCACCCAAAAATCAAATAAAATTTAATAATTAACATTTCATAAATATTAATTAATTTACAACAATTATAAATTTAGTTAAATCTTGTGGAATTTTAGAGTATTCATTATTATGGTTGTGCAACTCAAAGGTGTAAATTCAGCCAACAATTAATATCAAACAATTAAAATATTAATGTTCATAATTCACCTTAGCTAGTGTTGTGACAGCTTCATCGAATTTATCACTTACACATCATTTTGGTAAAATCTAACTTTACTATTTTAAGTAGCATCTAGTAGTATCGATTATTTACACCAATCCTCTTTGTCAAAGCTGTATCACTTTAGGAATTATGAAATTTTGTTTTTGGTCGAAATTCCAATATCTTCCATATTCAGCTTGGTTAGTACAAACAAAAAGTCACTTCCAATGCTTCAACTTGGTCCCCACTATAGTCGTTCGATGGATGTCATGCCATGAATTTAACTATAATCGAAGTGGAGTATCCATATTGAAGCTTAATAGAATTCTCAAGTCGAGATATCAGTGTAATGTCATCACTTCGAGATTCTCTATTTGACCTTGGTTATATTATCCAACAGAAAATTCTCGAGTGAGTCATTCTATGATTATCCAATAACTATCATAAGATAATGGAGAGTTTAATGAATAATCAAAAGAGTTCTCCTTTAAAACGTTTTTTAGCTAGAAGATTAGGATTTAGGGTCTGGAGATAAAGAGAAAGAAAACTTTTTGACAAGAGAGAGTACATGAAAGAAGAGAGAAATAATTTATTATATAGAGGTTAATTTAACAATTTTATAAGGGGAAAATCACTAATTTGGTTTTCCCTTAACAAAATCATAACCAAAAATATTCTCTCTCTACCACTTCCCATGTTGGAATAAAAAACGAGAACCCACATAAGAATCAGTAATTTAACTTGAAGGTTTGATATAAAAAAATTTAGCAAGCCTATTTTCCACATTTTTCCACCGAAGTATCTACATTCGCATAATTTGATAAATGATATTTCTAGTATTCGATGAGAGGGACGGGGTAGTTGCTGCTAGATCATATATATATATATATATATATATATGTATGTGTGTGTGTGTGTGACGACCCTAATTTTGACTAATATTATTTAGGACATTTGATTAGATAAATTAATGAAATAATGTAAATGGTTAAGGGATTGAGATTTATGTAATTATACGGTAGTCGTGCCTTAAGTAATGAATAAACAGATGGAAATTTAAAATGAAGTAACTAAAGGTAATAAGACAAGGGCAGAATAGGAATATGTTATATTCTTATACCCTAAATCCTCATCCCATTCTCATTTACAATATTCACAAACAAAAATTAAACATAGAGCTTGGCCGACACCATTAGAAGAAATCTAAAGGAAGATAAGTAAGAATTCAAGAAGGAAGCTTAATCAAACCAATTCAAGGGCAAATCTCAAACTCCTTAACAACAAGCTAAGGTGAATAATAGATCACATCTCATTTTTATTGCTTTCGATTTCTAGATGGAATCCGAATTTATTTTGCAAGTAAAATGCCATGATTTGATTATTTAAATAAATATATATATGCTTGTTGATGATTTATGTTGTTTCATATAGATTTTATGATCAGATTTGATTTGAAAAACCTATCAAATGACATCCTAATGACTTGCTTTTTTTATATAAGGTCAAAAACATTATTTTAGAGATGGGTTTCAAGTTTCATAATTTTCTAAATTGTTGTGGATTTATTATGAATTTTCTACTAAAGAAAATGGTTAAATTAGGTTTAAATTATTTTTGGCTACTATATGTAAGCTTTGGGTTAGAAATTTAAATATGTTAGAAAACGTATTAAAATTGATTTATGGGAATATTTGGAGAATTTTCCTAAGTATTTTATTAAAGATATAAAATTATTTAAGGTATGAGACTTAAATGTTTTATATGTTTAAAAAAGGAGAAGGGGCAATTTGTTAAATGTTTTAAAATTATTAATTACTGAATTCGGGAGCACTTTTAGAAAAAGATATTGTAAAAGAATTGACAACCAATTATAAGTTGACAAATAAGGCAAGCTAGTTGGAAAGGTATCACTTTAAAAGGTTAAAAATCAGTTTTGTAAAGGTTTATTGCTTCGCCACTTATAGCAACCCTCTTTCGACCCCATACATCCACCTCCAACCAATACACATGGTATCAATGCCTTGGCACATAGTGAATTGGAGTTAGGCAGAAAGTATAGAGTCGAAACATGCTTTCGAAGGGGTAGAAGTAGCTCTTATAAACTTGCAACTATTTTGATTACAAATGAGGCTTTCGAAGGAATGGTTTTAAATGGTTTTGAAGCTATGTTCCACAAACTTTTACTTGGACCTAATGATTTCGAAAGGCTTGTTTTAAGAAAGGACCTTAATGCTTTCGAAAGATATATAATGAAGGTTTTGAAGGGGAGATTCCCCAATGTTTTGACAAGGTTTACTTTTAGTATTTGAATGGAAGGTTTCCAATGCTTTCGAAAGGCAAGTTTAAAATGTTTTGAAAAGAGGATGTCTAAGGTTTTATAAAGCTTTCGAAGGGACACTTTCATTGATTTTGAAAGGTCTATTTTTAAAAGGTTACGAAAGATATGCTTTGGCCTTTCGATCTAGTATTTCAAGGTAAAGTTGTTAACCTATTTTGAAAGGGGTACTTTCAATAGATTCGAAAGTGACTGTTTAAGTTTTTTAAACAAGGGTCTCGAAGATGATATCTTGGATTTAAAACCTAATATTTTATAAGTTAAAGAAGGGCTTTAACTTGTTTTAAAGGGATAGATAACCCTATTGATTTGGGTTTTCATCAACATTATTTTGTGTAAAGCATATATCATGCAAAGATATCTGAGTAAAGCAAAGAGTATATTTTCCTTGCTTAAATATGATTTAAAGGGTTAAATCAATTTGAAAGAAATGTTTTCAAGGAAAATTTAATAGGGTAGTTAACCCTATGTAAATGACTCAGATATTAGAATCCCAGATGGAACCGGTATAGGTTCGTGCCCTATACTTTAGCTATAGCCCCTAGCTAATATAAGTCCAAAATTCCAGTGTGTAGGGCTTTGTCACAGTTAAGACTAAAATGATGTTACACACAGAAAGGAATATACAAAGAAAGATAGTTTATTGGTGAGCCCGCAAAACCATTAGGATCAGTTGACCCTGGGAGAAATAAGTTAAAAACAGACTGTCCAGGAGTGTGTTTAACAGAAGTTAAATTATTTATTTTGTCTGGTAGGCCCGAGTCAGCCACTGGATAGTAGTTAGCCAAAAAAACTATATTGTTCGGACAGATAGTCCATTGATTACCTGATTTATATGCATATATGATATTGCTATTATTGCTTTAATCAGTTTGATTGCAAGATTCTAATTTGCAAAAGATATGTTTTTAAAGGGATATTAGTGAGGGGAAACCCGTTTCGCTAAGCGGCATGGTCTCACTTAATATCAGTAAACCGAGATGTAATAGTATTATTCACACCAGGCTTTATGTCTGACTCGAAGTTTATGTTTCCCCTTAAACTCTCGGGTGCTTAAAAATTATTTGAGTAGATTGAGAGTTAAGGTTTTATAGGTTTAGTAGGGTGAACGAATAAGCTTCCGAAGACGTGCAGGAGGCAAAGTTAGGAGCTATTTAGTTTTATTTCCGTTGTGATGTATTATGACTGATATGTCTATTTAGTACTCTGATCATCCAAGGGGGCATCTTCATATGTCACTTTTGGCGTAATTTGTAATGATTATATTTGACCAAAACCTGGGAATCGTTTTGGGATTACGTATCAGAATATGAAATATTGATTTGAAATGTAATCAGAAAAGTTGTTTTTAAATCTGTGTTGATTTTTATTTCATATTCATGTGCTTCTGATATTATGGATACCATTAACATTATCGATATTTTATCACATGAAGTAATACTAAGGATGACTGCAGCATCTGTAGCGTTTAGCTTCAGGCCTTAAGATAGGGGATGTTACAATATATCAAATATATAAACTGTACTACTATTATTAAGGAAGAGGTTACGGAACTCACATAAATCGAGATCCTTTCTGTTACAAGGGTGTACATCGGAACTCTAACCCATATAGCTACCTTAGGACATCATAATAGTTGTTATGTATCGATTACCTTTGCTACTGTCTTTTATTTGCTTTTACTATCATTTGTTTACTTTACCTTATATTAATAATGGAGTCTCAAATTGGCTTGCTTATTCTTGGGAAATACATCAAGTTGATCAAAGTATCATCAACGAAAACAAGTATAAAACATTATTTCGGTCTCCAAACACATGTTTAAAGGTCAGTCAAGCAAGCTGTTGCATCAGTTAGCTCGAATGGCTTAACCAATCACTCATAGAACTAAATTAGAGTTCTAAATGTAAAAATTGACATTTATCGAAATTATTACAAGAATATCTCTCTTTGAAATACTTATCTCAAATGAGACTTTCCTTCAGTAGCTCATCGACACACACCCCTAACTCTTTAATCCATCGATGTCCTTCACCAAATACATAACGATGGGCTTATCGATTTACTTGAGATTTATATGAAACACAATCTCTCGATATGAAGTTAAATAAAAAACTCTAAAAACACATTTGGATACTCTTTTGGATCAGCACTGACTAGCTCATATATGGAGAGATAAAAGTGGATCTGAGTAACTAACTTGCATGAAGCACTCAGGATTACAACATGGGTCCAATCTATCCCCTATACTGCCTCTCATTGTCTTTGGTTTACCTATATAATAAAGTATCATTAGTGTCCACTTATCCTCGACCAATGTGACATAATAACAAATAAGGTCAGGAACAATCAAAGTGAAATCAATGCTATTCCACTTCACCCAAGTACGGACCATACCAAGACTGGTTGAACCACCATGGGACATGACACAACTGCAGGTCTCTCTACAATAAAGTCGCACCAATCCGAGCATTACTAAAAGTTGCACCAATACTAGCCTCCTTTCTACCTCTCGCCCAAGCCTATGCATCTAGAGAAATAGTTAAATATTCTCAGACAAGCTAAGTGAAAACAAAGCCTCTATTTTATAATAGGGCTCACTAAATTACCCAGGAATCTTCTTACTCGACTTTACATTGTTATCTCTTAGTACAAGAATAATAAAAATCCTTCCACCCATCCTTGCAACACTTTGATGTGGAGTTCCTTGTTTAATCCTCTCAACTACTCCTTCGACAAACTACACTCAAACATGGGCCACTAATTACCTTATCGAGTAACATAAGCTCTGATACCAATATAAAGAACCATCATTCATAATACTTAGTACCAATGCAAGAATCAGTTACTGCCCTGTTTAAGAAGACGAATCAATAGGAATAGAATCTGCGAGTACCATGAAAAAAAGGCCTTAGTGGAAAATAGTTAAACAAAATAGAGTAATATATCAAGGCCTAACTTGTCATAACTCACACCGGACGGATAAAACATAATATATCAACACATTTAAGTACTGAATATAGCGAATATCATACATTGACATGGAAAAATAACAAGCAGTGTTAGTGGTAAATTTGCATACCCTCTGAGCACACCCCAAACTAGTTAGATAATATGCTTATTGTTAGTACATGCACCGTGGTCGAAATTGCATTTCAGTCTGAGCTACAAAATAGAAGATATGATCACCTTAAAGTTAGTCCACTACCTAACTAATTTAGGCCCTACCTTGGAGTCTACTATTATGTAACACCTAGCAAAATTTAACTGAAAACTTAATATGAGAATTAAATTAAATATAACAATGGGAAAATGGAATATTCACAAATGTCTGAATTTAGCTACGAAACTTACACCCTGCGTTCGTTGCATTTTTCTGAATAATTTTCATATATAAAGTTTTATAATCGAATTTGGTATGAAAAAGCTATTAACATTTGAAATTCGAAATCGAAAATAATTAAATAATAAAATAAGAAAATAAATATTTTATAAAGGGAAAGCACTACCGATCAATCCCTAGCGTTTAACTGCTCCAAATCAAGTGGTCGACCAGTTGAAGCATTGAAGCTAGGGTTTGGGCTGGCCGAACGGCTTGAATTTTATATAAAATAATCTAATGGCTGATGTTACTTCATACCCCTATAAATATAACCCTAAGCTGATACTCAGAACCCTAATTTAGTCTGGCCGTAACAAAATTCTACCTCTCTAAATACTCAGCCCTCTTCCTCTTCAAATCAGTTTTCTTTAAAATCAAAATTAAAATTAAATTCAAAAGACTAAAGGAGGAAGAACCAAATCAAGGGGAGTTCTACACTAAGAAGAGGTGCTTTTATGCGAACTAAAAAGGGGGTATCATTCTAGTGGTGAGTGGGTTCATAATTAATATGATGATTTACATGTTATTAAGTTTGTTTATACCATATTTGAACTAGAAATGTTTAATCTAATGTTTATCTAATAACTGCAGTGGAATAGGAATTTTAATAGCAATTTAACCCATATGAATATGATCTTCATTTTTAATCAAAATTTAGTTAGAGGAAAAGTTGTTCAATAAAAGTTGATTTGGTTAAACACACCCTTTTTGTTAAATTAAATATAGATAGATATAAGCCTGTTGATTCTAAACCTAAGTTAATTTGGTTACTGAAATTGAATATGGAATTGCAAAACAATTATAAATTGAGATCAAGAACAATGGAAATCGTAGATTTACATATTAAAGTTTACTGTAATGAACAATTTGTAACTAATCGAGAACGAATGCTGATAAAGAAATTAAAACAACTTCGATCGGTCGACAAGCTCACTGGAGCGGTCGACCACTTCCTAATAGAGGACGAGATACTATGTTGTTGATGGATGCCCGACGCTATGCAATAAGCGGCATTACATTACCATTAAGAGTGGACACTGATGTAGCAGATCCTAAGACATCTTTGGCACGAGTCGACATTATAAGATCCACCTCAATGCATAATACGATACATGTAGTCGTAGTTTGGAAATGTAGTCCCAAGGTTGATATTGTAGGTGACCCTATGTTGGAATAATACCGGTAGTTATTTGTCGATCCATAGTTTGTTTTGAGATTCGATTAGTTGTTCGACCCTAAGTACAAACCTTCACAAGATGTTGGGTGTATTTAGAACCATACCCCTTAGGTTAACGAAACCTACCGTAGTAAGTAGTTCACAACACAAGTAGAACACTCTATATCACATAGAGTAGTAATGAAGTTAATTGCATGTGATCATCATATATTAATGATGTAACTCATTCACCAGACTTTTGTCTGACCTAATCCTTTCCATTTTCCCCACTACAGGAGGATATGGCGGTAGGTGATTAGCCTGGATCTAATACGTAGAGAGGTGAGCTTGGCGTTGGCATTTCTTATTACAATCTATTGCTCTCTATGTAACACTTTATCATACTTAGTATTCATTAGAATTTATGTTGTATTTCTATACACTTTGGATTATGACTACATATGTTCTGAGACTGTGTTTTCTAGGATATTTCCTAAGATGATTATTTTCTATATTTTTATTTTACTGCCTTCCCCTGTAAGATTTAAAAGTGTAGAATGTCTTAGATTTTATTCTTATATTTTTAGTCTCTATAATGTTTAAATAAATTGATAGCTCGCACTTCTTGGCACAATGCGAGTTCGAAAGTTACCCTGGAATTTGGATCGGTGTGTCTAGAGGTGTGGTTTGTCACACTTGGTATCAGAGCTGGTTTAAAATTCCTTAGGAGTTAGGTATGTATTGGTAGAATGTACTTGAACCGCTATCACTTATTCTTTCCAATACTATATGTGAAAAAGTTGCTAATAATTCCTAAATGACTGATAGCGAGGGTGAGCGAACCTACTAGTTATGGCTCAGGTGATGCAGTTCAAATTTCGAGAGTGAACATTCCAATTTGGTTTCATCAGTATCTACAAGCGAGTGGACAAGCCAAGCTTAACCCTATTAGAGGACCCACAAAGCAGGCGCTAATTGTCGTTTCTGCCAACCCAACTACTACCGATTTTACCATGCTATGTAAGGACTTTGCAAGTCAAAGGAAGCAGTATATGGAGACTGAGTCGTATATGGACTCAAAGGCATGGATCCGCACTTATAAGAGGATTTTTGGATTGAAGGGTCTTGGGGATGACGTTAGAAGACAACTTGCCACCTGGCATTTATTGGGAAAGGCTTTGAATTGGTGGGACATGGTGTGGTGGAGACCGATGAGGAAGAGATTACTTAGGTAGAGTTTAGGAGACATTTTGAGATAAAGTTTCTTTCCATGGCAATGCAAGGAGTATAGGTAGAGATGTTCATACATTTGCACCAAGGAGAGATGTCGGTGAAGGAATATGTAAATCAATTCAATGAGTTGGGTCGATTTGGTATGGATCTGATAAATACCCTTCATAAGAAAGCTCAAAAGTTTGCTAAGATGCTGAATCAATCTCTTCAAGATTTGGCCCTTAGTCATAATCCCATGGGTGCGACTTTCAAGGTTTTGTTGGAGATGGCCTTGCTTAACACTGTTTTCAAGGAGGAAGTGAAGAGTGACCCCAAGAAGTTAGGAGGAAAGACACCCTAGCAGAACCAGCATAAGGGCAGAATGGGGGCCAAAAGGAAGATTAACAAGCAGAAGCTCTAGTGCATGAAATGTGGTAAGAGGGGGCATTTTATGAAGGAGTGCAAGATAGACATCTCAAAGATCCAAATTTTTAATTACAATTAATTTGGTACATAAGGAGGGAGTGTCGAGCATGACCAAAGATGTCTACCTAACTGATTTGAGCTTACACACTGGATGATGATCCCAGCTTGAGTGTGCCTCCATTAGCGAACAATGGGAAGAAGGTTATAATTGAAGGTGTGTTAAATCTATCTGATTTACCTGTTCGTACCTTATTTAACATTGAGGCATCACACTCTTTTATCTCGAGTAGACTTGTAGATGAGTTGCACTTAGACACTAGCATAATTATAGACCTATTAGTTATATCAAACCCTTTTGGAGGATCGGCTTATTTATCTATGATATGTATGTGTTTGTAACTATTTATTTTGGGGGTCGAGTTCAATTGCAATGCTTTTGTCTTAGGATTTTCTGGGTTTGGGTTAATTTTGGGTATAAACTGGATGACCATGTATGGGGTGATCTTAGATTGTGATAGGAAGGTTGTTCATTTTGGTACTTATAGTGGACACAGTTTGGAGGTTTATTCTGATCCCAGAGGTTTAGTTATGTCGAGTTATCTATATTCTTTAGACCTATCAAGCGATGAGTTAAACTTAATTGTAGTAGTTCGAGACTATCGAGATGTATATTCTTAGGTCACTGGTTTTCTGCCTAGAGAGATTGGATTTTAGAGTTATCTTATAGAGAATGCCAGGCTTATTGCCTTACCCTTGGGGCATATGGATCCTAAGGAAAGATGTGAGATGAATAAGCAAGTAAATGAGCTATTGGAGGAGGGTTTCATTAGGAGGAGTATTTCTAAATGAGGAGCACCTGTTATCTTTACCACCAAGGCGGATGGTACTCTGAAGCTTGATGCTGTGAGCTGATTAAGCCAACAAAGAAGAATTGTTACCCGGTGCCCTACATAGACGGTCTCTTTGATCAATTTGTTGGAGCAAAGGTGTTCTCTCAGCTTGACTTGGCTATCAAATTCCATCAGCAACGTGTAGCCGAGGATAGTATTTAGAATACCACTTTTCGTACGCTCGACGGACTGTATGGTTGGTTAGTCATGCCCTATGGACTGACCAATACACTCACCTACTTTGTTGATCTGATGTGTCGAGTTTTTAGTGGGTCGCTTAATAAGTTCATGGTGGTATTTGTTGATGATATTAGTCTATTCAAAAAGCGCGGAGCACATGTTGCATCTAGAAGAAGTGCTCAATACAGTCTGTGGGCATTAGTTGAAGGTAAAGTTTTCCAAATGTCACTTTTGTTGCAAGAAGGTACGCTTTTTGGGACACATTGTCTCTGAAAGTGGGCTGGCGGTCGATTTTAGTGAAGTTATTGTAGTACAAGATTGGCATGTGTTGAAGAATGCCATGGAAGTAAGGAGTTTCCTTGATTTGGCAGGCTAATATAGGAAGTTCATTGAGGACTTCACTAAAACCTCTGCCCCTCTAGCCTACCATACTGAGAAGAATTTGGTTTTCTCATGGGAATCGAAGTGTGAGGATGTTTTTATCAAACTCAAGGAGGTGATGAATAATGCATATATTCTAGTATCACTGGATAGTACAAAGGCATTCAAAGTGTATACATACGCTTGCGATATGGGGTTGGACGCGGTCTAGATGTAAGAAGGGAGAGAGTGAGCTATGCTAGTTGATGGTTGAAAATCCACAATAGAAACTGTCCTACCCATGATCTTGAGTTTGTAGCCATTGTCTTTGCACTCATGTCATGAAGACACTACCTATCAGGAGAGCTATTTGAGCTGTATACGGATCATAAGTCTCTGAAATATTTATTTTCCCTGAAGGATTTGAATTTAGGGCAGCGGAGGTGAATGGAGTTTTTGGCATCGTATGATTTCTATATCTATTATACTCTAGGCAAGGGCAATGTTACAGCTAATGTCTTGAGTAGAAAGCATGCGATGCTAAGTCCTATATTCTTAGGTGGAAGCACTTGGAGTTTATCTCTACATTCAAATTTTGACCTTCGTTAGACATCACTCTTGGATTGTTAGTAGCTTTGGATGTGCAGCCTACACTTATGGACTGCATTGGATCAAGTCAGAAGCATTATAAGGAGTTATTGGATATTTTCGAGAAGCATATTAGAGGAGAGCAGTCATGTCATTTGAGGCGCTATACCATTGACTCAAAGGGGTGGTTGTGGAGAGATGGTAGGTTATGTGTTTCTCTTTTAATGGATTTGATTGATATGGTACTAGCCGAGTCTCATTGTTCTATGATGACCATTCATCCCGACGGGGATAAAATGTGCTGTGATATTAGAGAGTATTTTATTAGCCTGGTATGAAGAGGCATGTGGCAGAGTATGTGGCCTGACGTATGACTTGCCAAAGGGTAAAGGTGCAGTAGAAGAAGTTGGGAGGATTGTTGTGACCATTAGATATTCCGTAGTGGAAGTGGGAGAGAGTTTCTATGGATTTCATTGATGGACTACCTAGGAGTAGGAGAGGAAATGAGAGTATTTGGATCATAACCGATCAAATGACCAAATGCGCTCATTTTGTTCCAGTTAGGAGTACGAGGACTGTTGTGTCTTTAGTAACACTATACACGAGGGAGATAGTTAGGTTACACAAAGTTCCTTTAAGCATTGTTAGCGACCGAGATCCACTTTTTCCAGCGAATTTTGGAGGACCCTTCAAGAAGCTTTAGGCACCGAGTACAGTTTGAGTATCGCTTATCATTTACAGTCTGATGGATTGATGGAGAGGGTGAATCGGGTATTGGAGAACTTACTTTGGATGTGTATCTTGGATTTTGGAGGCTCTTGGGAGGATCACTTGCCACTAGTGGAATTTACTTATAATAATAGTTAGCAGGAAAGTATTAGGATAGGATCATTTATGGCATTATACGAGAGGCTTTGTAGATCATCGTCCTGTTGGTGGGACACTATGGATAGGATTATTCTTTGACTAGATATGATAAGCGAGACATCAAAAAAGGTATACTTGATCCGTAGAAGGATGAAAACCAAGCAAGATAGGTAGAAGTCTTACACTGACAGGAGACGCATGGAGTTAGAGTTTGTAGTGGGCGACATGGTTTCCGCGAAGGTCTCGCCGCTTAAGTATGTCATGAGATTTGGTAGTTCGAGGAAGCTAGCACCAAAGTTTGTAAGGCCTTTTCTAATCACTGGTAGAGTAAGGAAGTTAGCTTATAGGGTGAAGCTTCCTAAAAAGTTAGCACGAGTACACAACGTTTTCCATCTGTCACACCTGCAAAAGTGTCAACATGATACGACCGCGGTAGTCGAGCTGAGACAGCTAGAGGAGGTGGAGGTAGAAAGGGAGTCACTTATTTGTCGTGTACCCACTCGTGTTCTTGAGCATGGTATAAAGCGACTCCACAATAAAGTCATCAAGCTTGTTAAAGTCTAGTGGGGAGACGACCCAGCGAAGAGTACATAGGAGTCTGAACATAAGATCCAAGTTACCCATTCAGAATTCTTTTTTGATATGCTTCCATTTTAGTTAAATAATTATAAACTAGTTATAGGTTTAAGTTCTAGCTTTGTATACCCCATAGGTAGGGATAATTAGATGTTATGTATGGTTGTGAACATGTCAATAGGACATTTTTTAGGATGATGTTTGCTAATGGATGTATTGATTATATTGACCTTTACACACTTAGGCAAATATATTCTTGAGTTAGTTCACACTCACAACATCACTTTTCTTATTTTACTGAGTTTTATGCATAAGGTTATTGCATATGGATTGAATGGTTGTGCATACATATAAAACTGTCAGTATATTTACATAGGATGTTGCATACATTTGGATACATGGCATAAGCACTTGCTTTTTAGAAGGTCGACTAGATCAAGAAACTGCCTAATTTTTGTAACAATATAGGTTCATATGCGTTCCATGCCAACATGTACATATTGCATTAGAATTTCGAACTAAGGAAAATGGTTGCCAGTGGCTGATGGATGAGCAGATGGTTGTCAGTATTAAATTCCATACATACGAGTTGCATTTTTCCATCCTTGGAGATTTCGAGGATGAAATCCTTTAAGGGCTGGGAGAATGTAATACCCCATAAAATTTAAATGGAAATTTAATAAAAGAATTAAATCAAATATTACAAGGGTAAAAATGAAATTTCCACAAACGTCCAAATTTGGCTACGAGACTTGTAGCGTTGTGTTCGTAGCGATTTTCTAGATAATTTTCATATATAAAGTTTTATAATTGGATCTAGTATGAAAAAGTTATTAACATTTGAAATTAGGAATCGAAATTATAAAATAATAAAATAAGGAAATAAATATTTATAAAGGAAAAGCTCCACAGGTTGACACCATAGTTTGGCCGGTCGACACTTAGCGGTAGACTACTCTAAACCAAGAGGTCGACTGGTAGAAGCATTCAGGCTAGGGTTTGTGTTGGTTGAACGGCCCAGATTTTATATAAAATAATCTAACAGCCAACGTTACATCATACCCTTACAAATATAACCCTAAGCTGATACTCAGAACCCTAATTTTGGCCGATCGTAACAAAATTCTATCTCTCTGAATACTCAACCCGTTTCCTCTTCAAATCATTTTTCTTCAAAAACACAATTAAATTTAAATTCAAAAGGCTAGAGGAGGAAGAGTCAAATCAAATAAAGGAGAGTTTACACCAAGTGAAGGCGATTCCAAGCAAACTAAAAAGGGGATAGCTTTCTAGAGGTAAGCGAGTTCATAATTAATATGATGATTTACATGTAATTAAGTTTGTGCATACCCTATTTGATCCAGAACTGTTTAGTTTAATGTTTCTCTAATAACTGTAGTGGATTGGGAATTTTGATAGCAATTTAACCGATATGAATACGATATCCATTTTAGTCCAAATTATGCAAATGAAAATTTGTTGAATAAAATTGATTTAGATTAAACATTCTATTTTTGTTAAATTGAATATAGATTGATATAACCCTGTTGATTCTAAACCTAAGTTAATTTAGTTTCTAAAATTGTATATGACATTGCAAAGCCATTTTAAATTGAAAGTGAGAACACTACAAAAATTAGATATATAGATTAGGGTTTAATGTAATGAGAAATTTTTAATTAATAGAGAACGAATGATGATTAAATGAAATAGAAATTAAACCAACTTTGACCGATTGACAGGCTCACTAGACCCGATCGACCGCTCCAGTGACCAGCGACCGACCGGTTAATGATTTACAAGCGAGATTGAACCTCGTCCTAAGGCCCACGATTATAACTTTATATATATATATATTAGTATATTTGTAGGGAAGTTAATTCACTAAGTTTTCAACACTAGGACGTTACAGGACTGAATAGATGTGCAGTGCATACTGGCAATGAGGTCTAGAAACTGTTTATTTAGCATGGTCAATATTTGATTGGGGTGATTTTATCGCAAATTGCACTCACAAGAGGTTCTATGGTGTCTGTGCAACACTAATAATGATGCTTGGAGAAGTGTGTGGGCCAGCACTAACGAGAGGTTACTTGGTATACGCGGCGATAAGGACGTGATACTGTGTTGTTAATGGATGTCCGGTGATGTGCAATAAGTGGTATTACGTTACCATTAAGAGTTCAATAAGTGGTGATGGGTATTACACCTACACCAACATCTTTGGCACGAGTCGGCATTGTGGGCTCCACCTCAATGCGTAAGTATGATACATGTAGTTGTAATTTGGTAATGTAGTCCCAAGGTTGATATTGTAGGTGACTCTATGTTGGAATAGTCCCAGTAGTTATTACCTGATCCATAGTTTGTTTTGAGATTCGATTGATTGTTCGACCATAAGTACAAACCTTCACAAGATGTTGGTGTAGGTGTATATAGAACTATACCCCTTAGAACCAAGTAGAACACCCTAGGTCACATAGAATATTAATGAAGTCAATTGCATGTGATCACCATATATTAATGTAACCCATTCACTAGACTTTTGTCTGACCAATTCCTTTTCATTTTCCCCCACCACAAAAGGACAAGGTAGCAGGTGAATGGCCCAAGTCTAGTACATGGAGAGGCGAGCTTGACATTGGCATTTCTTATTACTTTCAATTACCCTCCATGTAATTATTTATAGTATTTAATATTTTTCAAACTATATGTTGTATTTCTATACACTCCGGATTATGACTATGTATGTTTTGAGACTGTCTTTTCTAGTATATATTCTGAAATGATTATTTTTTGTTTATATTTTACTGCCTTCTGCCGTGAGATCTGAAAGTGTAGAATGTCTTAGATTTTATCCTTATATTCTTAGTCTTTGTAACGTTTAAAAAAACCTGATAGGTCGTACTTCTTAGCACGACGCGAGTCCAAAAGTCAGTCTGGACTTTGGATCGTGTGTCTGGAAGTGCATGTTGTCACATAATACTTTAACCAAATGGAACATTCAAAGGCATTGGAGTGTGTACTCGACAATACAAAGTTATTGTCCTAAGTTTCGTTCAATTTTGACTTAAAATGAAGAAGTTATGGCATAAAGAGATTAGTTTGGAAATGAATAGTATGCACTATCCGGTAGGGACTAAGTGCTGAATAGGAAAAAAAGGCTAGTAGTGTGCTTACCAAACCATTTTCTTATAAGCCATTTTCTTTATTGAATTGAAACTCCATCAAACCAAATTGGTCATACATTGAACGTGCCTATTTTGTAGGAACCTCACATCTATAAATGGATTAACGGTAATGGTAGATAAGGTTTGAAGCATGAGAAACTCCCGAACCAAATTAGCTAAATCGAATCTCTATATAATCAAGTTAGCTGAATCGAATTTCTGGATCACTCTTCCTTAAGATCTACAACATTAAAGCTTTGTCGATAACAGATCTAGTACTCTACCATTGTTGTAACCAATCCAGAGAGTTTTAGAAAGTGTGGTAGGAATTGTATATCGGAGAAATCAAGATATAAAGCAGAAGTAGGCTAGAGATTGCCAAACCACAATAATAATTCTGTGTCATTTACTTTTTTGCACTTTATTTCTTGCTTTCTAGTACATCTTTCTATGATTTACGATCTTTTTCTGAGTAAAAACTCAACATATTCAATGAATATAGATCCCACCTCCTAGAAACCAACAATTGACCACACTTAGGATGCTAGGCTCTATTAAATCCATGTTTTGGAAATTTTAGTCGTTTTTGACACAAATATTTTGGTACTCCAACTGGGATCTAAATTTAGATCATGAAGCCACCAGCTAGGTAGAAAGGATCAAGAAGGACAATATTGGATGGAAACAGTCTGCTCACGGAGGAAGTTAAGAAGCAATATTAGATCTGAGTAACCAATCAACTACCTTACCAAGGAAGAGGTGCAAACGATGATGGAAAATATGAAAGCTTCTTTATTGGCCAAGCCATAGGAGATGATGGGTGCATTCCTTAGATGCATGGAGCAAGCAACACTAATGTATGTGTAGAAATATCGAATCGGAAATTCTATTGGCATCCATCAGGAATGGATGTAGAAGAGCAAGAAAGGCATGAAAAGTCCATAGAGATATAGACTTCCACACAACCGAAATGGGCAGGGCTTGAACCGATTCAGCTCGGTATTGAAATGAGTGGTACTAGATAGAATGGTAGTGCCCATGCCATACCAAAGGAGGATGTCCCACCAAAAGTCAATGCTGATGCTAGAATCATACACTTAGCTGCCATAATAGGACCACCTAAGTTCAAACTGACTTAATCATAGGCGGTTGGTCCGTTATATGAGGGCACGGCATTGCCAACAAAATAACCCTAAGGAATGACTAATATAGTAGATGTTATCTGGATTTTTGATCAAGCAGATTTTCATCGAAACTAAAACTCAAGATGAAGGCGAAATGATTCACGAACTTGGGAACATGCTTAGAAGGGTGGTAGGATCATACTCAAGGAGTTGCAATGGTGGAGGACCAAAGTGGACCACTCGGTAACGAGCCTTACCACTCGATACCGAGTCCGTTTTACTCCACTTTGGACTCCCAAAACAACTTGTACGTGAAACGTTAGCTCAAATGACCATCGTAGAGTATTTTTCTCAAGGAATAGAAAAACAACTCCAGGATTCTCAAGAAGAAAGCAAAGAAAGCAGAGATGAACAAAGCAGTATTAGGAACCTCTTAGGAACAATTAAATCACAAAGGAAAAGTGATTGGAACACAAGTGGTTAAAGATAGAAGATCAAATAGGAGGAGTTGGGGAGCTTTTCCCTAAGAAAACGGATCGGTACCTAGTGGAACCACTTGGTACCAAGTGGAACCACTCTGTATCGAATGGTTTTATTACTAGTTGGGCCCCGCTTTTCCTCTCTTGAATGCTTGGAAGTAGATCTGGACTTGATGTTTATAGGCCTCCGGTTCTATTGGAAAATTTCTCTATAAATACAAATCCTATGGCTACTGGAAAAGGACTTTTAGCTCTTTTGTTTTCTTCACCTCCTATTTCCCCTCTCCATAGTCACTATGGCAGATACTGTTTGCAGTTCTAAGTTATAAGAACTTATCAATCTCTTGTACTAGTGACTCTCAATCAAATAATTAATAAATTACGATGGACTAGGCTGGAGATTGTCAAACCACTATAAAATTTCCTGTGTTCTCTTTACCTTTCTGCTACTTATTGCTAGATCTCAACTTTTCAATAGGTCTTTGGGTGTTGTGCCATTTTTAGTGTTAACATTTTGTTGCTTTCACTGAGAATTGAATTAAGGGTTAGATCTAGCTTGCTATTTTGTGTTTTAAGAGATCCAATGGTTAGATCCAAAAGTTTTTCTCTGAGTAATTTGGATACTTGCTGATAGAAATCAATGGTGCATAGAAAAATGGGAAGATCAACTGGGACGGTTGTTGGTATAGAAGGAATAGTAGCTATCGGTGAAGAAGGAAATTCTCACTAATTGGAGGTTAGTAACTAGCATGCAGTACTAGGATCATCTGCTCAGCAGGATATGGTTACTAGGATGTGCTTGATAAGATGATGTAGGAGTTGAATTAGAAGTTGCTTGATTGTCAGTAAGCTTTGATGGAAAAGATGGATGCTAGCATAGCATTGCTGATCCAACAACCACAAAGACCAAGGAGGAGTATAATTGAAGTTTCTCCTCTAGGATCTGAAGAGGAAAATTTGTTTGTTTCCAGTCATAATAGGTGAAATCAAAGACAAAAATAAAAGGAAGTAGTTTCTGGAGTAGCAGAAGGGGTTGCTGGAGGAAGTCAGCATGCCCTCCAAAAGTAGACCACTTGGTGTTGACCATAATCAGGTCGGTACTGAAGGAAATGGTGAAAGACAAGGGGAACAAGGAGCTAAGGCTATGGACTTATCTGCCTTATAGAATGACCTACAGCACGATGGTGAAGATTACAAGCTGGACGTCGGAGTTAATGGAGCTAGAGTTCAAACAGCTGTGGTGGAACCAACCTGACATCAACGAAAGATTGGAAGAGTGGTTCTCCCAAAGACTGGAGAACCTAGACATCAGCAAGCAAACCAAGATCATTCGCAGAGTCAAGCACTCGGTACAGCTCTCGATAGTCGACCTTTGGAGTATCATGCTAGCGATGATATATATCAGATGTGCTTAAGCGGTTAATTAAAGAAAGCAAAGGTAGAAAGAATGAGGATTGGGGTTTAGTGCCAAGCAGAACTCCATTTACGAAAAATATTCTGAGAGAAGAGTATCCCGGAAAGTTTATGATGCCTATGATGCTAATAGTGCCATCGTTTAACTGGACTACCAATCCTAGGCAACGCTTATTCAAGAACGAATGACACATGGATGGTGCTAGGGCTACGGATGTAGGTGTTTTCCTATTTTCCTGGAAGGAGTTGCATCGATGTGGCTTGCTAGGTACACGCTGAGATCCATATCAATTTTTGATGAATTAGCTAGAAATTCATGGATATTAATACCCAGATATTGATTTTGATGACGAAAACCATATAAATATTACTACTAACATTTCTTCGAGTTGTGTGGTACTTTCAAAGATATTATGGAGACATTTTACAAAGATAAACAAGAACTCGGCAGAAGCAAATGACTTATGTATATATGAAGATTAATTAGAGAAAATGAAAGAACAAAATTGATTGAAAAAGAATGCTTTAACGATAGAGGTATTTGAAGCAATGAATCTTAGAATTTTTTATTAAAGATCTCATGATGATTATACTTGAAGATCATCAACCATTGATACTTGAAGATCATCAACCATTGACCTCAACCAAATCACAAAATATCCACAAATATGATGTACTTTGAAATCTGAAAATCTACAATACCTTATTGGAGATCCTGTTTCTAAAAAAACACATATGTCGACATATCTCCTTATGTATGTAGACATACTAGCCGTTTTTCAGTTTTTTAAAATTCAAATAAAGGTATTTTTCCTCCATCTCTTCACCAAAAGATATGCCTCTTCGACTACTATTTAACGGCTCTATAAAATGAATTTTCAAAACATCTTTCTCTTCTTTCTGTTGCTCTTTCATATCCATACATTTGTGAGAGAAATCCATTGCACACTCTTCCATTATCTTTGCAAATCCATACTCTTTAACTCCAATTCTTCAAGGATTTTGCAAACCACATAATATCATAGAGTATGTACTTGAATTCATATCATTCTCTCTCTGATTTTATCCTATTCCTTAAAGAATTTAAAGATATATTGCTATTGGAGGTCTATAGGATCGTTGTACTGAATTTGTAAGAATCTTTATTGAACATACGACTACTTGTCATACTCTGTTTTTGTTTGTAAAGAGAAGAGGGTGTCCTTGTAGCCCGACAAATCAAGAGGGTGCATCTTGTAGCCTGTGAAATCAATGTTGTAATTGTATTCTTACCGCTTGTGAAAAGCAAGTGGTGATAGTGAAATTCTATACGGTGCAGTACAGGACTAGATGTAGAATTGGTCAATCCGAACCAGTATAAAAATCCTTAGTTTTATTTACTTTAATGCATTTGACTTTAGTACTTACTTATTCTATGATTACTTGTTTCTATTTGCAATTTGAGTAGATAGAAATCCAAATTTATAAGTAAGTTTTAAATAATTGAATTACACACTTCTTCCTCTCTAGTGCATAGATAGCCTTAAGATCTATTCCACATTAGATTATAGACACCCCATTAACCCACAGTTTCGACTCCACACTGCTCGTCCTAAGGACGTGATGTCCTTGTCGAGTCAATCTCAAGGACCGTTGAATCAAATTAATGTTGCTGTTACAGAAGTGAGTAATCCAAAGAAGGACCTAGTATTTAAGGCGTTAGTTCAGGGCATACATGCGGACATGGATTTCGGTATATGGCTAAAAATAAAGTAACATACAAGTATGGAGGAATTCCATCGAAAGGCTAAGGGTGGTTTCTGTGACTAGAAGAGGCAAATCTAGCTATAGGAAATACTAATGACAAACAATGTAAGAAAGTTATCCAGAGCAACATGACTGTTAAACAAGTTGGAGAAAGCTTTGGTAACGTGGTGGTTAATGTTGGAAATTCTGATACCAGAAGAAAAGGAATTAAGGCCCTAGTGAAAGGCATAGCAAAAACTAGAAATTCCAAAGAAATATGAAACCAGAAGACTATATGCCTCTAAATGATGTTGGAAAACATATACTTTGCTACTCAAGTAACAGAACGATATAAAAAAGCTCCATGGGAGGGAGGCGACTGAGCAAGAAAGGCGCTCCAGAAGGTACTGTCAGTTTCATTAGACCTATGGATGCAACACAAATGAGTGCGGACATTTGAAGGATCTCATTGAAGAACTGATAAAAAAGAATAAGCTCCAGCAGTACATAAAAGAGCCATATGAAGGTGGTCAAGCTATGAGACCCTAAGGGCCGCTTACCCAAGGGAATCAACCTAGACCAAGTGGAGAAAGGACCAGGTGAAATGATGGAAGATTGGTTATCAATAGCATAATTGAAGAACCTCATCCACTGAAGAAAACCTAGAGGGTGATGGAACGGTAAGCGAGCTCACTAAAGCACGTACTACATGTGGATTGCTTTCCTGTAGAAGACGGAGCTCTGACTAAGCAACAAAGGCTGATAACAGATGATGTTGTGTTTAAAAATAGAGATGTTGATGGAGTCAAAGTGCCAACTTGCGACCCTATGGTAATAACAGGAGGTATAGGACCAACAACATTACACCAGGTCATGGTGGATACTGGAAGTTCCATGAACATATTATTCATAAAAACACCCGATCAAATGAAAATTAATATGAAGGAGGTTACAGTCTGTAAAACCAAAATTCAAGGGTTGACAGGCAAAGCTAAACAACCAATTGGGACAATCGATATACCTGTGGAGTTGGGTAAAGGAGATCGTAGAATAGTCTAAATTTAGAAATTTGTTATTATGGATGAATACTCAACATACAACGCTTTTTGGACCAACCATTCCTTAACGATTTTAGAATAGCACTAGCTCTTTGGTGTCTAGTGATGAAGTTTCCCATGGAGAATGTGATTGGATCGGTAAGAGAAGACCAGAGCATAAGAATAGAGTGCTATATCACAGAGCTAAGGGAAGCAAAGCGATGGTAGAAAGGTAAGAGGTGGAGAAGACTCTCCACATCCGTATTTCATAAGCATAGCAACTAAAGTATGACCTCTGGCTCAAGAACCATAGCATATTTGACAAGTCTATGGATCCTAGGAGGAAGTTAAGGGAAGTGCGAGTAGCACTAGTTGAGTTGATGATGAATGTTCCAATCGATATGGACGATCCTACATGGGCTTTAAAGATTGGATCTCAGCTTAACATTAACTTAAGGAAGAATTGGTTAATTTCCTTTGAAGGAATTTGGACATGTTTGCTTGGATGCATTCGGATATGCGGGATATCTTTGGAGATAGGGTGTCACGTGCCGAATATTGGCCCAATGTTTACACCAGTCAAACAGAAAAAAAAAGTCTGGGTCCAGAGCGATCCTCTACGTTGAAGGAAGAAGTGGATAAGCGAATGGCAAATGATTTTATCTACGATGCTTTATACCCCGCATGGGTATCCAATCCCGTCTTGGTCAAGAAATCAAATAGGAAATGGCAAACATGTATCGACTACTCAAATTTGAATAAGGCATGCCCGTAGAACAACTTTCCTCTAACCAAAATTGACTAAGAAGTAGATATGACCATAGGGTATGAGTTAGTCTCATTCATGGATGCCTATTCGGGTTATATTCACATTCTGATGCATATACCAGATTAAGAGAATACCAGCTTCATAATGGATTTAGAAGTATACCGTTATCGAGTAATGCCATTTGGTTTAAAAAACACCATGGCCACCAACTAGAGATCGGTGAATTCTACATTCAGAATCAAATTAGATGGAAAATGGAGGTGTACGTGGATGATATGCTTGTGAAGTCATGAGTATCGCAAACCATTTGGATGACCTTTCAGATATGTTTGAAATTTTACAAAAGTGTGGAATGAAGTTGAATCCATTGAAATGTTCCTTTGGGGGTAGCATTGGGAAAATTTCTAGGATTTATTGTTAATGCAAAGGGCAACGAAGCCAATCCAGAGTAGATTAACACCTTGAGGAATGTAACCACCTTGACTATGAAGAAACAACTACAGAGCTTGAATGGGAAAATCATTGCCTTGAGTTAGCTCATCTCAAAAGCAATGGATATATGCATACCCTTCTTCGATGCGCTCAAGAAGGGTAAGGAAAACTTTGAATGGAATCAAGATTGTCAGAATGCCTTCAAAGGGTTGTTGAGGCACATGAAGACACCAACAGACTTATCCAAACCGCTGATTGGGAGGACTTATTTGTCCATTTAGCAGTGTCTACTCACACATTAAGTGCAATACTTGTACGTGAGAAGACAAGGATTCAAAGGCATGTTTGCTACCACAGTAAGCGGTTTATAGGAGCAAAAAAGAACTACCAGAAGTTGGAGAAACTTGTGCATTGCTTGCTTATAGCCTCTAGGAAGTTGCGGTCATAATTTCAAGCTCATCCAATCAAAGAAACGACAGATCAGCCTCTGAAGCGAGTATTATACCGACCTGAAACTTCGGGAAGGTTGCTGAAGTGGAACATAGAGTTGAGCCAGTACGGTATCACTTACCATCTGAGAGAGCGATAAATGGGCAAGCATTGGTAGATTTCATCGCTGAGTTTATAGCACTGGATAGTGAGAAGGAGGACGATACAACCGTACTCTCTCATTAGAAGTTGTTTGTAGACGGAGCTTCAAATGAACATAGTTTGGGCATAGGAGTAGTACTGGTAACTCTGAAGGGACGGTCGGTTTGCTATGCACTAAGATTGGAATTTTCTACAAGTAACAATAAGGTTGAATACGAGGCTTTGATAGCAGGATTGAGGATAGCTAAGGAGCTGGGAATAAAGATGCTGCACATATTTAGCGATACCCAACTCGTGATTTGTCAAGTAAAAAAGGAATACCAGGCTAAGGGTGCGAGCCTAGCTCCCTACCTGATGAAAGCAATGGAACTGTTGGATGACATAGAACATTATACTATTGCGCACATCCATAGAGAGGGGAATGAACAGGCCGATTCATTGGCTAAGTTGACAACTTTTAGGGAAGCACAAATGATGAGTCTGTTTCTAGTATAGTTTTTAACATCTTAAAGCACTGAGCAAATGGATGTCGACTGAATTTTGGAGACCGTGGAGAAAGAGGAGTCATGGATGACTCCGATCAAAGAATATTTGCTTAAGGGGACTCTCTTGAGAGAAAGAAACGAATGAAAGAAACGCCTTCGAAAAGCACCGCGCTTCATGATGCAAGAAGGAGTGCCATACATAAGAAGATTTTCTACCGCTGCTTCGGTGTGTAATCAAGGATGAAGCTAGTAGGATCCTCATGGAAATCCATGAAGGCGGTCATGGTGATCACACCGGGGGGTAGACTCTCACTAAAAGGCATTACGCTATGGATATTTCTAGCCTATAATAAATTATGATGCAGTTGATAACACCAAGCGGTGCGACCGTTGCTAGAGATTTATGAAGATTCCTAGAGCCCTGTCTCCAAAACTTATGCAAATGTTTAGCTCATGACCATTTGCAGTTTAGGGAATCGATCTAATCGGTATGTTACCCATCGCTAAATGAGGAGCTAAATACACAATAGTTGTAGTGGATTTTTTCAAGATGTGGGCGAAGCGAAACCGCTTATCATGATCAT
This sequence comes from Allium fistulosum, assembly GCA_030737815.1. Classification (NCBI taxonomy): domain Eukaryota; kingdom Viridiplantae; phylum Streptophyta; class Magnoliopsida; order Asparagales; family Amaryllidaceae; genus Allium; species Allium fistulosum. The sequence goes on from CM060908.1 coordinate 944,619,996, forward strand.
GATGAAAAAGGCAATCAACTTCGTGATGAATAACATCATATGTAAGTCCGGAGTACCTTAGAAAATCATCATGGATAATGGAATGCAGTTCAAAAGTATTGAGTTCAAGGACTTCTGCAACCGATTCAGAATAAAGAAGAGCTTCTCAATGGTAGCACATCCGAAAGAGAACGAACAAGTAGAGGCAGTGAATAAAATCAACTCCACCTTAAAGAAGCGATTAACTAGAGCCAAGGGCAACTGGTTCGATGAGAAATTCTGTTAGCATTATGGGCTTGTAGGACAACCCACAAGTCGACAACTGGACATCCATTCGCTTTAGCATATGGACCAGAAGCTATGATCCTGATAGAACTAGAAGTCCCATCTCAACGTAAAAGGCATTCAATCCAAAGGTGAATAAGGAGCTCTTGCTTGAGTCCCTTGATTTGGTTGATGAGAATCGAGAAGAAGCAGAATTGAGGGTAGCTTCTCACCAGAAGAGAGTAGCATGACACTTCAACACTAAGGTCCAAAACCATATTTTCGAGGTAGGAGATCTCGTTTTGAGATGACTTCTCCCAGGTACGAGGGAATTCGGTCTAAACTGGGAAGGTCCTTACTCAATCAAGCAAAAGCTTAGATATGGAAGATTCAAGATGGCTACAATTGATGGAATCTCTATCCCACGGGCATGGAAAGCGACTTGGTGCATCACTATTACACTTAGTTTATTTTTGCAAATAAGCCACCAAGGATTTTGGGGCAATGTAATAAAGTAGGACCTGACACGTTTTCTGTTTATAAATGCAATTTACTTCTTAAGCCATTGGATCTGTGTTCATGCAAGCAAAAAATTTATACCTGATTAGCAGTGCAGCAAGGAACATGCTTCTCGGGCCTCGAATCATGGCCAAGGCATAGTTTCAGGGATCGATCGGATAATTCGACTCTAACCTTTAGGAATCCGGCATTGCCCAGAGATTGGCAATGTCAGGATGGAAAAAACCCACATAGGGGTAGATCAAATAATTCGACTCTGACCTTCAGGAATCTGGCATTTCCTGGAAATCAGAAACATCAGGAAGAAAACCCATATAGGGGTTGATTAGATAGTTCGACCCCAACCTTCAAGAATCTGCTATTGCTCGAAGATTGGCAACGTGAGGAAGGAACAACCACTTAGGGGTTAGTCAAATAATTCAACCCCAACCTTCAATAATTTTCTGTTGCTCGAAGATTGGAAATGTCAGGAAGGTGAACCCATTTAGGGATCAATCCGATAATTTGACCCCGACCTTCAGGAATTTGCCATTGCCTAAAAAATGGAAACGTCAAAAAGGAATGATTACTAAGGGGTTGGTCGGATAATTCGACCCTGACCTTACAGGTATTTTCCATTACCTGGAGTCTGGCAACCTCAAGTATGATTAACCACATGGGGGTGGATAATTCAATCCCGGCTCGTAGGTTTCGACTATTACCCTAAAGTTGGCAACGTCTAAAAAGGAATGTTTGAAATCAAGCAATTAAACCATCGGTTCCTGAGGACAAGAACTAGTGTCTGTAATGGATTTCCATGACTATACTAGTAGCCTAGCAAGAAATGCTCGACCAGGGATAAGAGAGGATAGTCGTTGGAAACCAAGAAACCTTGTATTGACGGACTTTCCTAGTCTAGGATTAGGAATTGGGAAAGTATGATCGAATTGGGGGCAATTAGATAATTTGCCTTACGATGTTTATCTCCTTCACATTCCCAGATTTGGGCATTTGCAAAGTAAGTTCCACGAACAGGATTTGGTTCATGGCAGAAATATATAAAGAGGAAGCAAATAGTGCAACCGATGCTCCCAAGCAATAGGGAGCCACATGAAACTTGAACTATTTGCGGCAAAAGTTAGTCGAAGGAAACTCTACCCAATACAAGTGAGAATAACCATAGAATTGGTTAAATGGTGGTCTTGTTTTGCCAAGCGAAACACTTGGGTACTAAACCATGATATATAACTAGTGCAGTTGCAGAAATTTTATTTATATGCATAGAGGTACAGTTAATAAAAGCATTTCACGAAAATAGGTATATGTATATAATACAGATAAATTATAGGACAAACAATTATATTATATACACAAGAAGTTGCATATAGGCAGATACGAGATACAGAAATGAGAAAAGTAAACTAGAACAAAGATTACAAGACAAAACAATCTTTCTTTACTTACACTTTTCTGTACAAGAATAGCGAGGGCCACTCTCGCACAAACACCGCCTACTTGCAACAAAATGGATAAGGCAAAAGTACAACCAAAAAGAGCCACCATGCCCACAAACTTTAGGAATCCCCTACTTTTTCTTCCCTTTCCTTCCGCCCTTGCCACCATATCCACCAGGATGCCTCTTGTGCTTCTGTTTGTCTTTGATTACCCTTCCTTTAAGGGTGTCGCCCTTGGACTAGGTAGTCTCACTTCCAGTGACAGTGTGAGGCTCATCAAACTTTTCAGCAAGGGTCTCAGAAGGCTTGATCTTTGATGGCTTTAGCTTTATTGGGGAAGCTTAAGGGTAGGGCTTGTAGGTGCGGACTAACAGATTTTTCTATGTCGGGCTCCTTCTTTATATTGACCTTAGAGAGGTCAATCTTTAGTCTCTCTGTGATACTAATCTGATTGGTCGGGTCCATGGCACTTGTAATAGCAATGTCTTTCTTTAGGGATATGGAAACTTCCTGCAAGTTCTCCAGGGCAGCTATCTTCTTGGAATCAGGCCCTTGGATCAGAACTAGTGGGAACGATAAGAGCAAAAAGTCCCGTGGAGATGGAGGTCGATCAGTGAAGATCGTCGAAGGGCCCAAGTCTTGAGTGGACAGTGGTGGAGGACGAAGATGCAAATGATCTACAAGTTGACAAACATAGTGATAAAGATTAGAGGTAGATTCACACAAGAATATGAGCTTTTCGAGTATAGGTGGAACAAGTGATATATCTACACCTGGACTCTACTGAGTAGGGGATATAGAGATTTCCCCTCTTCGAATGAATGCTAGACTGGTCGGTCTACGAAATAGGGAATATATGGCTTAACATAAGTAGCCACGGGGGATGTTGGAATTATCTAGATGGCCTCGAAACCAGCCCTTGCAATCTTAGAAATACTTGTTGCATGCTCCTTGGATTTCAGAACAGGTATCTCAGCTGGACCCGATGCACTTGGGCTAGCAGAAGCCTCGAAAGTAGCAGCAACATCAGTGACCTCTACAACGAGAATGGCCTTTCCCTCTTTAAGTTTAGCTATGTCGTCGGCATCAAGTTACTTAGCCATATGTTCTTCCTCGGTAAGGCCTTCACCGACCACTTCAGAGCAACGCAATACCTCCTTCAAGGCATCAACAAGAGTTTCAACATATGTGCAGCCCAACCACTTCAAGTTCTTGTATATGATCACACTTGCAAAGAAGTGTTGAAGAGTGTTGTTCAACTTTTCCTTGGCCTTCTCTTCCTAAGCTCCCTAACCACTTGCTTGGCGATGGTGAGCTAGATATCAGTATCGAGTTTCTCAGTCTTCAAAAGGAGCAAGTCATTGGCAAGATTCTTATTTTCTGCACAAAGCTTTTGGAGTTCAGCCGCTTGCTCCTCGATAGTTTGGTCCCTGGCCCAAATGATTTTGTTCTTTTTGGAGATGGTCGAGTCCTTCTCAGCAATTTTCATTTTCACAACAGTTCCCTCTTCATTGGCAGTCTTCAGCGTGTTTTGTAACACGATCACGACACCAGTGTAGGCCTTTCTCATTTCAACCATTAAGCTTTTGCTGCTCGCCTTTGACTTGAGAGAAGAGTCTCTCTCCACCTTCATTTTCTCCAAGTCCCCTTTATGACTTTCGATGATTCTGTCACAAGTCTACTTTTCAGAATCGAAGGACTAGATATTTGTATAGTTAATGCAGCTGACCTTTAAGAGAGCAAAGCAGAGCCTCTTCTACTTATAGCCCTGATCAATGTGCTACTGGATTCGCTGGACATCCCGGTCCACTTTCTCCTTTCGATGTCTTTAGTGTAACGGTCGAACATAACACCGTCTAGGAAGAGGTCAGGAAAGCAGCCTGAACGTGCGACGAAGCAGAAGGAAGAGAGATTGATGGAGTAAAGATTCCCTTAGAACATGGAGGCACGGTAGTAGTCAAAGACTTTGAAACGAGAACTGTTGATGGGGAGGAAGCTGAGATTCAGTATGGGGCAAAGAAATGTTAGAGGAGGAACATCGACGATCGAAAGGATCCTTATGTCGTCGACTTCGATTATGAGACAAGCATACTTTCGTTTCCTCACCCTTTTAGCTTTATGGTGATCTTTTGCCTCATGCTCTTTGAAATCTTTCTTTGTCGGCTTCGTGATGACCCCGATAACTAGAGCAAGATGGATATTGGTCCGGAGTTTTCCCTCCGAACTCATTCACACTGTGTTGAAGCTTTTGGTACCTATCTTTGGACATGGAACATGCTATGAGAAGAAATGCAGTATAAGAATCATAATTTCATAATACAACGAATGCAGGGATTTGTGTTCGTAATCCTAGTGAGATGTAGAGTGTCGATAATCCCAAAAGTGCTCTACGGACCAAGTTCCTATGGAACTAAAGATGGACTCTCGCCACCTTCATCTAGGAATCGCCCAAGCGAGAAGCTGAAATTTGGAAAGCCCTCGGTGAGGAGTTCACCAATAGAGATATCAAAATCACTTAAGTCGACGAAGACTTCCCCACGGGAATGAGCTGGGGGAATTTCGTCATCTGAAGGCAATGTAATCATTTCTGCAGCCTTTTTAGAAGATTCAATAATGATGTGCTTAGGATGGGGTGAAGTAGGAAGTTCAAGGCCTTCAAGAGATGTCTCACTAAATGACTCGTCTCCCCCGAACTAGCAACATATTTGCTATCACTATCTCAGAGTTCTCTTATTCCTCTCCACCTTCCTCTTCCACCATCTCTTCCTTCCCTTCTCCCTCCCTGCACTTTCACTCTCCTTCAGGATTTATGGCATTCTAGCTCCTTTATCCACTCCTCTCGGGGTCTCGCCTACAACCTTCAACTTCCCCCTAAAGGTTCTCGCCAAAGCTACGGTTGGGGATGGAAGATTGGGTAGGCACTCTAGAGCATATTGGCAGAGTTGAGTTAGGAACGATGGATCTATTAGGAAGCAGGAGACCACACTGCCTGAGGTTCTCATTTGTTAGAAGATATGCAATAGTGCAACGCTGAAAGCTAATTTCCTTCAGAGTTATTAGAGTATCAGCATGCTCGTCATGAACATCACGTGTGGTAATGTCTGTAAGGAAGAAAGCAATAAGTTAAATGCTCGGGTAGAAGGTATCCAAGTATAGAAAGAAAAAAGAGGAAGTGGTCTTACTTTCGGAAAGCCAATGCCTATTAAAGCCATATAGGTATCGGACGAAGAAGTACTCGTTCTTGAATTAAGAATGTTTGTTATGAAGCTTCTTAATGTCCTTGCACTTGCATTAGGCCTCGATAATCATGAATAACAGCGAGTCGCGCCATTGTTCGAAGGTCATAAGATAAGTTGGCTTATTGAAGTTCAAAGGCCATTGAAATCGATTCACGAAGAGTACGAATAGGGAGCTCAAGAGAGCATACCCATTGGGGTGAAATTAGGATGGAGCCAGCCAAAGCTTTTGAAGAATCGAGCGTAGAAAGCGATTGAATGGCAGGACAACGTCACCTAAGCACATAAAGTGGTCGCATGCCGTATACCCCAATGGAGGATTGTGCGCTTGTTGACCTTGAGTAGGAAGCATCACATCATCCTTGAGAACCTCGTGTTGTCTACATATGTTGCAAAGCATGTTGGTGGTGGGAATAGTTAGAAATCTTGTTCGAGTGGATCATCTATAACCCGAAGGCCAGTATATTCATTACTGGAGGAGGGAGCTCTTGAATAGAGACAACTATCCTTTGTAGCTCAATGGTAATCGTCCGTCTAGTAGTAGAAGGTGTAGAAGTGGAAGTTTGAGTCATGGTAAACCTAGCTTCGGGAGGAGTAGATGTCCCGACACTAGTGTGAAAATGGGAGATTGTCGAGTCATTCTGGATAAGAAAACTTGACGTTCAACACAGTTAGGTATGTTCTATTTTAAAACATTTAACTTATGTGATCAATGCCCAGAATCTAATGGATGTCAACATGGGTTGGCCAATCGGATTCTATCCGCCAACCGGAGTAGGTGAAAGTGTTAATATATGCATTGTAGGTCCTATGTCCCGTACGCGACGAACAGACCATCCCGTGTAGATAGCTTGCTCATGCTAGAAAAATGGGCTATGCCATACAATGGAACCATGCATCAGATTTTACCCGTTATCATCGGATAGTCTATAACGGGACTGTTGTTTGGAGCAATGTGGAAGTTTTTATTTTGTGGGAACATGAAAAGTGCAATCAATAGAAATGTTGTACAATGGAATCGTGTGGGCATCGGAATTTGAGAGTGATAGCTTGTGAATCGAACGTCTATTAGCAAAGTATGTTTCTAATGCTTGTAGAGTGAGGAATTCAGATCATGAAAGCACGACGGTCCTGCAATTTTCATTTAACCACAAGCCATGACTCGTATCTTCTATAAGCCATAGGCAAATGCTAGGCGCGGCCATTAATGTTCGCAACCTATGGCCACCACGCGGTGACTATGACACATCGACATCCAGCAACCCACCTCGATGTCTCATGGGCTCAAAGAGTTGAAAATTGAATTGGAATAGGGAACTCATTGGTAAATTGGAGATGGAGGAGTTGGTCAAAGGCGGTAGTTGAAGTGGAGACTTGGTGGCAGTGGCAAATCCAAGTAGTCGGCGACGATCTTGGAAGAAAGTTAGCGATCGGCTTGGGCTTGGAAAATCGAAGTACGAAGGAGCTCGGTAGGGAAGAAATCGGTAACAAAAACGCTGAAGTGGAAAAATAGTAAAAAAATTCTAAGCCCTAAGTACTTATAGTACTCGAGTTCGAACAAAAAGCACTCGGTACCGAGTGGTACTACTCGATACCTAGTGGTATTTTCAAGCCAAAAATAAAGGAAATAGAAAAAAGGAGGAAAATGCAAGCACGGCTAAGGCATGAAATGATCTCTAGAGTGTGGATCATGTCCTTAGCACGAAAAATAGGATTTTAGCTTGTAAAGCAGTTAAAAGAATATCTGCATATTGAAGGCAACGCTCCGAAGCAATTCCTGAACAACTAATCGGGACCAGAAGATAGTAAGTCAATGCTTATCTGATTCTAGAGCACACTTTGTTCTCAACGAAAGTATACTCTAAGGGCAGGTGTTATTCGGTTTTTTGATCAAGCATATTTCCACTGGAAACAAAATGTCAAGGTAAAGACGAAATGATTCACGAACTTAGGAACATGCTTAGAAATGCGATAAGATCATACTCAAGATGTTGCAAAGGCAGAGGATCAAAGTGGACCACTCTGTACCAAGCCCTACCACATGATACCGAGTCCTTTTTACTCTACTTTGGACTCCCAAAACAACTTTTACGTGAAGCACTAGCTCAAATGACCATCGTGGAGTGTTTTTCTCAAGGAATAGGAGAACAACTCTAAGGATTCTCGAGAACAAAGCAGAGAGGAATCAAAGTTGTGATGACCACCCTACACCACCGGCACTAATATACCATGTATAGTTCGCCGCCGACGTGCCCGACCGATGTAGGACGATCATCGAGGGTTGAAAATGAAACAAAGACATTACAGAACCTGTCGTATATCTCACAGTGCATGGAATAAAATAAAATATACATCACTTGTTGCATAACTCTATGGATCTGTACTCTGATATTTGGATCACTTAGTTATTAATGTCTCTAATATTTTATATCTCCATGCACTGTGAGATATACGACAGGTTCTATGATGTCTTTATTACATTTTTAACCCTTGATGATCGTTCTACATTGGCCGAGCACGTCATCGACGCACTATACTTGTTATATTGGGTGCTGGTGGTGAAGGGCAGTCATCGCAAAAGCAATATTAGGAACCTCTCAGGAATAGTACAATCAAAAAGGAAAAGTGCTTGCAGCACGAGCAGTTGAAGATAGCATATCAAATAGGAGGAGTTGGGGAGCTTTTCCCCCAAGAAAACCAATTGTTACCAAGTAAAACCACTCGGTATCAAGTGGTTTTTATTAGTATTTGGGCCTCGCTTTCCTCTCTTGAATGCTTGGAAGTTGATCTAGACTTGTTGTTTATGGGCCTTCCGTTCTACTGGCTAATTTCCCTAGAAATATAGACCCTAGATCCATTAGAAAAGGTCTTTTGGCTCTCTTGTTTTCTTCACCTTCTATTTCTCCTCTGCATAGTCACCAAGGCAGATACTATTGGTAGTTCTATGTTATAAGAACTTGTCAATCGCTTGTACTAATGACTCTCAATCAAATAATTAATAAATTACGGTAGACGTGGGCCGGAGATTGCCGAGCCACTACAAAAATTCTTTGTTCTCTTTACTTTTCTACTACTTCGTACTATATCTTAACCTTTTTACAGGCCATTGGATGTTGTGCCATTTTTGGTGTCAATGGTATAGGAGTGATCCACTGAGATAATACATCTAGTACTAGGCAAGCATAATAGGAGATCAAATTTTTAAGAGACAAACCAAATTTCGTTCGCTTTGAAGATCCTATAACACCAACGAGAGTCTCGTGAACTTTAATCCACGCCTTCAGTGGAACTGAGTCCTTGCGGAGGAAGTGTATAAACCATGCTTTGGGGCATGATGTTGAATCCCGCAAGGACGTCAGAGCATGTCCATCTCCTACTAAGCATCCAAAGACAAATGTGCATGCAAATTGTGAAGATTGGAATAAACGTAAGTCCTTTCTGTTTCACAAGTGATTGGATAGGTTCATCGAATGCCCCTCGATTTTAAAGATGCAAGTACTTTTGCTGATGAGCAAATGGAAAGATGTGTTATATGCTTTCTAACCTAAAATACATGAATTTATTTCATTGCTAAATGACTGAAATGGCCTATTGATTGTTCTTTAACTCTACTAGAAACAGTGAAGTATATACTCAGGAAACTCTGCTAAAGAAAGTGGAGTATAAACTCTACTTACTTTACTAAAAATAGTGGAGTATAAATTCAGACAACTTTGCGAGAGATAGCAGAGTATAAACTTAAATTACTCTACCAGAGATAGTGGACTATAAACTCATTCAACTCTGACAGTGACAACAAAGTATAAAAACCTCTATCGAAGACAGTGGGGTATAAACTCATTCAACTATGCCAAAGGCAACAGAGTATAAACTAACTAAACTCCGCCAGAGATAGCGGAGTATAAACTTCCTAGCCCTACAGATAGGTTTCAACTCGGTCATAGATAATGGAGTATAATGTTGCTTAACCTCAAAGGCAAGGTATAACTTCACCAAAGACAGTGAACATTAAGTTATTTAGTCTCAGAGATAAGGCCAAACTTCCCTAAAGATAGTGGAGTGTAATTCTGACTAGTCCCAAAGATAGGAACTGACTTTGCCAAAGGTAGTGGAGTGTGATTTTTTCATAAAGCCCTAGGGATAGGGTCAACTTCATCTGAATATGAAGTATGATATTTCGAACACTGCATACCTTTATGGAATATGGGGACTGTGATGCAAAGGTATGACTTATTATTATGAACAAATTCTGATTGATAATTGATGTAAATACACAAGGGCGTAATGGTACATTACCACTTGAATATGAGAAACCCACAAGAGTGAAGAAAAGACTAATGACTTGGTAAGAACGGATGTTCTTGACCCCTACAGAATAGATGAACCTCTTACTATACAGGCCACATAGATGGCCATACTTGTGCATTACACATTTTGCCTTGACCGAGCCACTCAACTATCACGATTAGATATCGAACAGGGCATGCTTCATATCTATGAAGCATACTTTATAGGGGTAGACTATTAGTGGAAAATTTGGCACAGCCTTAAAACACACCCAAACCAGTGGGAAAATAGTTTAAGGTCAGTACATGCACATTGGTCCAAACAGCATCTCATTTCGAGTTATATACTGAAAGATGTTAATGAGATTTTTTTGATCTCACAACACCAACTTGGTTTTTTAAGTAATTATGATGTTGTATGCTTATGTACTATGAATTAACAAGTTTAAGTATATTAAGTTGCCGATAAGAAAGTAATTATGTTGCTTAAAGCTTACAAAATTATAAGAATTGCAATTTAATTGTTTGTTAAATATTAAAGTCAACTAATTTAATTGCTTTATTTTTGGACTGCATTAATTGTTGTGTGTGAAATTTATGATCACGCACCTTTAGTGGGATATTCTATTGAGCATTGCATGTTGTATGTAGCCTGTTCTATCACTTTAATGTCTCGTGCAACTTAGTAACCTCGTACACCTGAACCTACGCTAAGGATTTATATTGGAAAAACGGGTGTAACACTTGTCCCCTAAGTCCGTGCTACTGTATATTAGGGTAGACTTGTTGCTTCGCATCTAATTTTTTCAAATAGTTTAAAATAGTATAACTGGTGATTTTCGCATTTAATGCTTCTTATACATGTCATGACGTGATTAGTTATTTTTTCTAACTATTGTAGTCGAATCATTTTGTATTTTAGGAAAATGCGCTTCATTTTTTGTGAACATCCTTTGTCATCATTTACATTTAATAGTTACTATTTTTATGTCGTTTGAATCCTATAGTCGAGATCTTCTTTGCAAAGCTATATACTTCCTTCCTTCATCTCTTTTAATTACTCTAGAATTTTACTCGAGATAGATTGCCTTCTTCGATTTAGCTTCTTGCTTTCAAGATATCAAACTACCACCAATCGTAAGTTGAATTCTACCCTTTTCACTTGTTTTTACTCACCCTTTTTGTTAACAGTGCCTTCGAGCTGTTTGATTAAATGCTCACACCAACTTATCTGATCGATATGCTGATTGAATAATTGGAATTTATTTTCTTTATATTATTTGATGATTAACTAAATTTTAATCGTCATTGGATTGAATCAACTTACTTGTGAATTTATTGTTGGATTTATCTTCTAGAATTCGAGAAATAGTATGATTTCATTCCATCGTTATCATCCTGATTTCAATATTGATTCTTATTTTATTTGCTTACGTTTCTAGTTGATCCCAGCCTTCGACGAGTCTTCCAGCAAATATGGCTAAAAAAATTCCCATTTAGAAAACCGACTTTAAGCATTTGTGATGTATTATCCAGGTTTTTAACCCAATAGAATTCAATGGAAGTTAGAACATCCGCTTTAAGTTAAAATGACTCAAGATCAACCAGAAGGATCATAAGAAGGAACCAAGAAAGACTGAAGAAAAAAAAGAGCAAAAATAGCCTATAGGGATGGAACCCATGGATCGCTAGCGATCCATAAATATTGCTCATGGGTCATTCATTCTTCTTGCATCATGAAGCATTATCTTTTCTAGGGACGCTTACTAAGTTTCATAATATTCCCAGCAAGCTAGATCGAGAAATGGGCATTCCTCTGATTCTAGTAATAGTTCAATGCAACCTATACATGAATCATCATCATCAAATTAAGGCATCTGGTCATGAAATTACATGGAGAGCATCTACACAAGGCATGAAACACAATCCAATTGAAACGAGCTAAAAATGCTCTAACTACATGGATCGCTAGCGATCCATCATATAAGGTCAGTTCACTGTGAAACTTTTGGAGCATCTTCATACCTTTAAATGTAAGCTTCTGGCAAAGTGGCCTAGCACAATATCTCTCCAATCCTAATAATTACTCATCTATCTGTAAGATGAAGGGGATCTTTTGGCTGTTGAAACTCTACATAGATTATTCTTCACTCTTCTCCTCCCAGACAATAGTCATCTAGGGGTTTACTGTGATTCTCCAGTGAACTCTTGCACTTGTGACTTGGTCTAACTTAGAAGGTTCAATTAAATTGTAATCAGATTCTACTTGTAACAGTAGTTAGTCAATAACAAAAGTTATAAAGTGGACGCAGGCTTCATTAACAGCCGAATCACTATAAAAATCTCTTGTCTCTTTACTTTATCTACAAGTTACTATTCCTTTTTCTAGTTTGTTTGCCTTGATAAAAAGGGCTGGTGCTTTCACACTCAAACCAGGGTGTTGATCCATTTTTTGGGTTAACATTTTGGTGCTTTCATAGAAAAAACTGAATCTAGGCTTAGATCTAGCTATTTACTTTGGATCAGATAGATTCAGAAGTTAGATCCTCAATCTCTACTCAGAAGATCTACTGCCGAGAATCAATGGCACCAAGAAGAAGGAGAACTACTTCTGAAAGATCCATATGAGGTGTAATTGCTGGAGAAGAGATCAATCCTCAGCAAATTGAAGTCAATGGCGCCAATATAGGAGATCAGGTTTTGGGATCCTCTATTCAGCGTGAAGTTGTCACTAGAGATGAATTAAATAAAATGGTTGATGAAATTAATTAGAAGATGGAAAAAAGCCAAATAGCACTTATGGACAAATTGAATGCTCTATTGACCTTACAGTCACATGTTGCTTTAAGATCCATAACAGAGCCCGCGGCTGCCATGGAACAAGAAATTTTTTCCGTCTTTGGCCTAAACATGAGAAACAGAAAGCAGCAGTAGAAAGAAGTGATGGGTGGAACCGTAGGAATTAATATGGAAGGGAATGCAAGCACTCGACCAACTGTGAGGCAACCACCTACAAACTTGAACCTAGGGGCAAAAACCCCATGGGAAGATATAGCAATGGATCTTTCCGACTTAGAAGATGGTGAGCAACTTGACGACAAAAAGTTGGAAGGAAATATCAATGCATTCAATAATGTCAAGCAGAACTAAACTGCCCCTATCCGACCAACCGCAAACCAATGGAACTCCGAGGAAGTGGCTCTTCTGAAGGCAGGAGAGCCTAGGCTTCAGTTCACTCACCAAGATCGTTTGCAAAATAAAACACTTGGTGTAGTTGCTGACAGCCAACCCGCAGATTACCAGACATCTGAGGTATACATCGTGGATATAAATAAGTAATCAATGAATGAAAGTGAAGATAGAAGGGATGATGAATGGGGATCCACTCCAAGTTGGACTCCCTTCACTAAGGACATTCTGAATGAGTGGTACCCTAAAAAGTTTACTATTCCAACTATTCCGTCTTACGATGGAACAAGAGACACGAAACCCCACTTGTATAAGTACAGTTGGTACATGGATGGAGAAAATGCTTCAAAAGTCGTTCGATGTAGATGCTTCCCAATTTTCCTGAAGGGAATTCCTTCCATGTGGTTCACAAGGCTTCCACCAAGATCCATCTCCACTTTCGATCAACTAGAAACAAGATTCCTTGATCAATTTAGGCTTCACACGACACAACCAAAAGATTTGATGTCCTTATCTGGACTATTCCAGGGATGGAATGAATCTATGGAGTCCTTCATGAATCGATTGAGTCCTTCATGAATCGATTCAACAACGCGGTGACTGAAGTAAGTAATCCAAACGAGGATATGGTTTTCATAGCCTTCGTCCGCACTATTCACCCCAAAACTAAATTTGGGAAATGGATCAAAATGAAACAACCTACCACTAGGAAGGACTTCAACCAAAAGGTGAGCCAGTATTTGAGATTGGAAGAGGCATAGAAATTAGAAAGAAAATTTGCTAACTTCCAACCAACCAACATTGCGCAGAATGGTATGGCGACAAACCAAGACATAAATACCTCCGGGACAACCGAAGGGAACACAGAAAAAATGGGAATAAAAAAAGGAAGAACCAGAATTCCAACAAGCTAAATGGAAATAAGAAGCGACTTAAAGGTTTGAGCCCCAAAGAATACACCCCGCTTAATGATACTCCAGAAAACATCTATCTCACGACACAGAAGACGGAAAGAGTACAAGGAGCTGCCTAAAAAGGAAGCAACTAACAGCAAAAGCATCCTGGAAAGTACTGCCGCTTCCAAGAGACACGTGACCATAACGCGAATGAATGTTGTCACCTGAAGAACTTGATTGAGGAGCTGGTTCGAGAAAACAAGCTTCAGCAGTATGTGAGGAAACCACAGAATCCCAATTAACTCGCAATGCCCCGGGCTTCTAGAGATCGAGGGAATCAAGCTGGAACCAGCAAAAAAGGACCCAGACGGACTGACCAAAGACTCATCATTGGAACAATATTTGGAAGACCCAATCCCGTGCAGAAGAGTTGGAGAGAAATGGAGCAGTATGCGAGTTCACTAAAGCACGCTCTGAAAGATTCATGCTTTGCGATCGAAGTAGAACCCTTGCTAAGCAGCAAAGAACCATAAACGATGACATAGTATTCCAGAATCGAGACACCAAAGGGATAGAAGCTCCAACTCTCAACCCATGGTCGTGACGGTAGGAATCTGATCCGCCATGGTGCGACGAGTATTAGTAGACAGTTTTGTGAACATCCTTTTCAAATGCATCTTTGATCGGATGAAGATCAGTATGAAAGACGTATCCGCCTATCGAACAAAGATCCAAGGATTCATCGGTGAACCCAAACAACATGTCGGAACAATTGATTGACCGGTAGAACTCGGAGAAGGTGACCGAAGAGTCACACTCATCCAAACATTTATGATTGTAGATGAAATTTTCACCTACAATGCCTTCCTGGGGCAGCCCGCCTTGGCAGATTTCAGGATTGCTTTAGCTCAATGGTGTTTAACTATGAAATTTCCTACAGAGAATGGAGTAGGGGTGATCGAAGGAGACCAAAGTGCCGCTAGAGAATGTTATATCATGGAACTACGCGAGTCTAAAAGAAAAGAAAAGTGGAAGAATGTGGGGAGAACTCACCACATTAGTGAACCTACCAAATAGCAACTACAGAGTCGCACCTGGCTTGGGGACCATAGTTGATTCGATAAGGCTTTGGACCCTAGAAAGAAGAGTTCAGGGGCGGAACGGACAGCGCCGGTAGAATTGACAATCTCTGTCCCAGTTGATATGGATGACCTAACACGGGTCCTGAAAATCGCATTACATCTTGGAAACAGGATGCGACCGGAACTCATCAAATTCCTTCGTGCCAATCTGGACGTGTTCGCTTGGACACATTCCGATATGTCCGGGATTTTGCTGGAGATCGCATGCTACGCACTTAACATCGACCCCAAGTACATGCCAGTGAAGTAGAAAAGGCGCAGTCTGGGACCCAAGCGGTCCAAAGCGCTAAGAGAAGAAGTGAATAAACTAATGGCGAATGGTTTTATATGCGATGCAACCTACCCCGAATGAGTTTCCAACCCGGTCTTAGTTAAGAAGTCCAACAGGAAATAGCAAACTTGTATTGACTACTTGGATCTAAACAAAGCTTGTTCGAACGATAGCTTTCCTCTGCCCAGAATCGATCAGCTTATGGATGGAACGGCTAGACATGCATTGCTATCATTTATGGATGCATACTTGGGATACAACCAGATAATGATGCACAAACCTGATCAGGAAAATACTAGTTTCATTACTGATCTGGGACTATACTGCTACAAAGTGATGCCATTTGTCTTAAAGAATGCCGGGGCAACCTACCAATGACTAGTGAACGCCATGTTTAAACATCAGATTGGGAAACCTATGGAAGTTTATGTAGACGATATGTTGGTTAAATCACGCATAGCTGCAAATCACTTGGACACCCTCGTTGAAATGTTTGAAATACTCCGCAAATATGGAATGAAGCTCAATCCACTTAAGTGTCACTTCAGGGTAGCCTCTAGACAGTTCTTGGGATTCATCGTAAGCGTCAGAGGTATCGAAGCAAATCCTGAACAAATAACCGCTTTATGGGAAGTCGAGGCCCTAAGGAACAAGAAAGAGTCATAAAGCTTGAATGGAATGGTTGCAGCGCTGAGCCAGTTCATCTCAAACGCAACTGACAAATGTATACCGTTCTTTGACGCGCTAAAGAAGGGAAAGAAGAACTTCGAATGGAATCAAGCTTGTCAAACTACGTTCGAAGAGCTGCTGCGATATATGGAAACCTCGCCAATCCTGTCCAAGCCGGTAGACAGAGAAGATTTGTACATCTACTTAGCAGTCTTGCCCCATTTATTGAGTGCCTCACTTGTAAAAGAAGAAGCTAAGATCTAGCGAACTGTATATTACATCAGTAAACGGTTCACTGGAGCAGAAAAGAACTACCCGAAATTGGAAAAAACTGGCATATTGCCTCTTGATCGCATCTAGAAAGTTATGACCATACGTCCAGGCACACCCGCTCAAAGTGCTGACAGATCAACCTTTGAAGCAAGTGTTATACCACCCCGAGACCTCTGGACGGCTTATTAGATGGAACATCAAACTAAGCCGGTACGAAACAACATAGCACCCTCGAAAGGTGATCAACGAGTAGGCACTGGCTGATTTCATTACCGAGTTTACAATACGAGATAACGATGAAGAAATGACTCCAGAAGTGGAGATGCATTGGAAGTTGTTCGTTGATGGTGCATCTAACAACTTCTGCTCGGGAGGAGTAGTGCTTGAGACTCCCAAAGGACGATCCGTTTACTATGCCTTGTGCTTGGAATTCTCTGTAACAAATAACGAGGCATAATACGAATATAGCGACCCTCAGCTAGTCGTCTGTCAGGTGAAAAGCGAATACCAAGCTCGAGGGGAGAACCTCGCCTCATACCTATCTAAAATGCAGGAACTACTAAACGACATCGAGCATTACACCATAACTCATACCCTGGGGGAACAGAACACAAAGGTGGATTATCTAGCCAAACTTGCCAGTTTCGAAGAAGCTCAATCATTGGAGCTGGTATCGGTTGAAACCCTGATCACTCCAAGCATAAGCGAAATGGGTACCGACTGGATTTTTGAGACAAACAAAGAACCAGAGACATGGATGATGCCAATCAAGGACTATCAGCTCGCAGGAACCCTCCTCATAGACAAGAGTCAACAGAAGAACCTTCTCCGAAAGGCACCATGATTTGCAATACAGGATGGGATAGTCTACCGAAGTGGATTCTCTACCCCCTTGCTCAGATGTGTGACCAACGACGAAGCTTGAAGGATCCTAACAGAAGTTCATGAAGGCAACTGCAGAGATCATACCTAGGGGCAAACCCTTGCAAATAAAGTTCTCTTGTACTTTTGGCCAACAGTAAACCGCGATGCGGTGGATTACGCCAGACGGTGCGATCAATGCCAAAGACTCAGCAAGGTCAAAAGAACTCTCTCGCTGGAGCTAACAAAGATGGTCAGCCTAAGGCCATTCGCAATCTGGGGAATCGATCTGATTGGTGTATTACCAATGGCTAAAGGAGGAGCCAAATATGATGTCGTTGTTGTTGACTATTTCACCAAATGGGCCGAAGCGGAACCGCTGGCCACCATTACCACAAAGAAAGTTATTAACTTTATTACTAAAAATATTATTTGCAGGTTTGGTGTGCCATAGAAAATCATCATGGATAACGGGACTCAATTCGAAAGCGCTGAGTTCAAAGACTTTTGCAAACGCTTCCGAATCGAGAAAAGCTTTTCCGCCGTCGCATATCCGCAAGCAAACGGGCAAGTGGAAGCAGTAAATAAGATCATCAAGTCCACCATCAAAAAGCGGCTAACTAAAGCAAAAGGAAATTGGATCACTGAACTTCCACTCGCACTATGGGCTTATATGACAATGCATAAATCTGCAACTGGGCATTCTCAATTCGCCCTAGCATATGATTCAGAAGCAATGATCCCAGTCGAACTAGAAGTCCCTTCTCATCGAAGGCAAAACTTCAATCAAAGGCAGAACAAGCAGCTCTTACTCGAGTCGCTTGATATGGTCGATGAGAAGAGGGAAGAAGCCGAATTAAGGTCTACCGCTGACCAGAAAAGGGTCGCACGATACTTCAACTCCAAAGTTCTAACCGCACCTTTGAAGTGGGAGACTTTGCCCTCAAGAGGGTTTACCATGTACTGGGAGCATTCAGACCAAATTGGGAAGGACCCTATGTGATCGGTCAGAAGCTAGGGGATGACATATTCAAGCTAACAACCGTTGATGGAGCCCAAATTCCTCGAGCATGGAACAGTGAATCACCGCGTCCTTACTTTATCTAAGAATATCTTATGTATTTCCTATTTCCAGCAAATAAGCTATCCCAAAATACCAGAGCCATTGTAAATAGGCAAAACTTGCCTAACTTTCATTAATAAAATTGCTTTGCTTTCTGAACCCATAAAACTATGTCCACAAAAGTAACCTGCTGAGTAGACGGGCTCAAATCGACTCAAAACCATCCGATCGCTGCTTGAGATAAAGGAACCACGCTCAAGTATGACTCATCTACCCGTCGGGTCGACGGAAGCAAATCGACTCAAACCGTTGGATTGACGGAACTCGATGTCTGCCTTCCAAGAACCAGTGTTGCTCCGGCAACACCAGGAAGGCCTCAATCAAAGCCGCACATCCCATAAGCCATGCACACTCCCAAAAGCCGCGCATCCCATAAGCCTCGCACACTCCCAAAAGTCGCGCATCCCATAAGCCTCGCACACTCCCAAAAGCCGCGCATCCCATAAGCCGCCCACACTCTTAAAAGTCGTGCATTTCATAAGCCGTGCACACTCTTAAGTACTGGTATTATCCCGACAATGCTAGAAAACTCGTCTATTGTAGGACTAACAAGAATCCACTCCCACTACCAAGAGCGATCGACGTGGGTCCAATAATATCGTACAACTAGAAATCGGTAAAGAATTTCAATTGTTGAACAACAAAATCTCCGAAATCAAGACGCTCGGGTCACATGTTCCCAAAGATAGGAACCATGAAGTAGATTCTTCTACAAACATCCGAGGGATCGCTCGGATCAACCGGTCATTTGTCAAGTGTTCAAAGAAAACAACCCTGTAAATTAGAGGGCGCACACAGTAATACTCAACAAAAAAACCAAGTACTTCACAGTTCTGTTACTCCAAACAAAGAATTTTGATGGTAATTACAGGACTAGATAAAATAGTAATAAATAAAATTGGCATAAGTGCATAAAACATAGATAAATAGACAAATAAAGTTACAATCAAAATGTCAACATTGCATTACTTATAACATTTTCTGTACAAAATCAAAATGTGGGGGCCGTACCCACACAACATCGGCCAACAAAAAGGAAAATACAGATGCTACAACAACAAAAGTAATAAGTACAGACTCTACACTTGTACAAAACACATATTAAACAAATCATAATGTCCCAATACCCGGCTTCACTGTTACTCGAGCCTGTCAATGTTCCTTTCCACCACTCCATTTCACATTTAGTCGGAAGTTTCTTCTTCTTCTCAGAATCCCTACCAGGAGTTGTGTCGCTGCCTGAAATATCAACTATCTCCTCCGTGCCAACATCTCCTCCCTGTTCTTCAACCTTCTCAAAAGACTCCCCCTTGTTCTTGCGCTTTCGGGACTTGCGGGAGCTCCTTGAAGACTTTCTCTCCTCAATCTTTTCCTTCTTAACGATCACTGTTTGCTGTTTAGTTTTACTTAGCTGACCAGTTTGGTTTTCCTACTCTGGAGCTTCAGCTACTGTGAAACCGCCCTCCAGAGATATGGAAGGGTCATCCAGACCGTGCAACGCAACAATCTTCTCGGATTCTGGCCCTGGTTGTGAGCCAGACACGGGCGCAGCAATCGAAACGGCTATAGAAACAAGCATCGAGGCAGTTGAAATAGCAGCAGGCCTAGGGATCGAAGAGATCAGCAGGTCGGTAGTTAAAGAAGACGAACCTATAAGATCAAAAATGAAAGCATTCAATTTGTCTAGTTCTTGTGGCGTGAGCTGAAAATTCTCAAACTCGGGGGAAACACGAAGGTTGCCTGCATTAGAAGAGTGGCCGAGAATTTCAATCTCATACTCCTTCTCCTTCTTTGGATGGTTGCACGATCTTTGGAGAAGTTCCATTCTTTGGATGGTTGCACGATCTTTGGAGAAATTCCAGGATCACCCGAGGTCTCCAAGACAGCTACTGGAGGGGCAGATAATTAGGCAGTACTGGCTGAACTTGGAATAGTTCCTAACTGATCACGAGGCTGTTTTGATGATTTGTTAGGCCCAAAAATGAAAGGCTCTGATAGCACTTTAGCAGTCGTAGTTGCAGCAGCATCGGCAGCCTCATGTTCCCTCTCAATTCGAATGATCTCCTGACCATCTACCAAAGCCTTCTTAAACTCTTCGTGGAGATAGGCATTCTCTAACAATTGCTCGGTGTATACATCCCCATTCTCTCAGAAACGAGCCAGAACTTCTTCCCAAACCACAGCAAGAGTACGCGGGAATTTGGGGCCCATATAGCTAAGGCTCTCCAAATGCAGCAAGGAGTTAACATAAAAATTCAAGATGGTGTCATCCATTTCCATTTTCCTTTCGAATGTATCCTGTAACTTCAAGTAGTCTGCTGTCATGGCAGGCTTCTCAACTTCAACTTGGTTCTTCTCAGCGTTAAGCTACGCGACTCTTTCCTGGAGCGAAGCAATTATTTGGGTCTGATCAGAAATGGTATTGTCGCGGGATTCCATCATTTCCGCATAATCAGCAATTGTCTTTTTTATAGGCTTCGACGGCTTCGTTATGACCAGCAATAGTTTTCTTCTAAGCTTCGATGACCTCGCCACGGGCTTCAAGCCGTCCCTCTCTTTTGTCGATTGCTCAATTCTGGCATCACGTTCCATTAACCTCCTCTCATAATCGTCCTTTTCTGACTCGAAGGAAAGGATCTCTTGGTAGTTGTTACGATTGGTGTCTACCAGTTGCTTGCATAACTTCTCCCATCCTTCAGCTTGATCCAAATCACTTTGAATCGCCTAGAGATGGGGCATATAAGAATCTTTATGGATTGGCCGTAGATCACGATCAAATTTAACTCCCTTTAGAAACCATCCGGGGAGCGCAGCTTCGAGTTTAGGGGGACCGGATGGGAGAATATAAGCCGGCCACCTGCGAAGATGTGAAGAACTAGAAACAGGCACTACGTGAGTTGACGGGGCTTGGGATGAAAGTGAAACTTGAACAGTGGAAGCTAAAACTTCAATTTCAATATAGACTGGAGCCGAGGCAAATGCTTGGTGCTCGGAGGGATGAGAACCACAATCTACCTTCGACTTCTTGGATGGCTCTTCTCGGTCGTTGGGAGTTTTTCTCTTTTTATAACCACTCCCATAAACTCTACCCCATTCTCTGTCGTCCTGACGATGTACTTCGGCTTCCAAATCTTTCCTCCTTCTCCACTCTTCCTCGGTTTCTCGGGGTTGATGGCGGCTTGAAGTCCGTCTTGACCAGCTTTGTGCATCAGTAAATTGTTCAAGATCCTCGTAAAGTCCATGGCCTCTAATAGTACCTAATATAGAAAATATATAAAGAACTTTAACGATAGGAAATGAACCTAAATAATGCACGTGTAAGTGAACGCGACCCTAGTGAAATGTGTGACGTGTCATGGGCGGCCTAAAAAGACTTCACAAACTGGATCAGGAGGTCACCATAGTGGGAATCGAGTTAACTCTAGACACAGCATGACCGAGGCAAGGAGACAATCCCTCGAACTTGAAATCTTCTCCCATAAGTTCATCGATATCTACATAACATTGCTCAAATCCCCAAAGTTAATACCGGTTTCCTTAAGCGTAGAACCATGAAGTCGCTTGGATGCTGGGGGAGCATCTTTAGCATGAATCTCTTGGGGAGGAAAATCCGAGCGAATGGGACTCATTCCCAGAGTTTCATCACACGATTCGAAGTTTCCACCACTAGACCTTACATCGAATTCATCATCACTAGAGGCGGAATCATAGCTGTTGTTGTTCTTAATTTCACCCTCCTCCTTTTCTGTTGTTACCGTAGTCTTGCACTCTTGCTGCTTGAATTCTTCTTCCTCCTCCCCCGGGATCGGGGGCATCCTAAGCGGGCAACTGGCTTCGGTCGTAACACCTCTTCCTTCATGAATTTCTTCGGTTGAACCACCAAACGGACCTTCTCCATCTGGGAGATCACCCTCTTCGGAGCCGTGTGATGAAGAAGTGGAGCGTGTTCGAATTCTGGAATGGAAAGGAAATGGAACTTCAATGGCTATGGCATATCTCCTGGGATGCAACAACCCATACCGAAGCAAATTCTCATCCATTAGCAAAAACTTGACCGATCTCTCTTTGGCGTTTACGGCCTTTAGAGTATGGAAGATTAGATCGAGTGATGGATCTTTGTTCGGTCTCAGAATAACTGCAAGGAGTATTTAATCTATCAAAAATCCCATAGTAATGTATTGAATCTCAAAGGGTAAAAGAGAAGACTTACCCTCATCGTCCAAAGATGATTAAATCCCTCAGAATACCTAACAAAAAAATAGCGGGTCTTGAATTGGGACATGTTACTTTGAAGCTACAGCACAATTTTGTGGTTTCTTTGAGCCTCGATGACCATGAGGGACGGACATTCGTGTCTCTTCTTGAATGAGAGAAAATATCATAACTCATCAAAATTCGGGGCACGATTGAGTGTCCGCATAAACAAGACATGAAGGCAAGTCAAGATCGCGTATCCATTATGGTGAATTGAAATGGAGCAATTCCTAAGTTCAGAAGAGTTTCTCTCAAGAAGTGATTGAAGGGGGGCACTGCTCCATTCAAGCACATATACCGGTGACAAGCGGTGTACCCTGAAGGTGGCATATGTGCAAACTCATTTTTTAATGGAAGGCGTACGTCACCGTCTGGAATGTCATGTTGTAAACAAATGTTGTGCGGAACTTTAGTAGAGATTACGAAGGAAGCTCTCTCTGGAGGATTGAATAGAACTCTAAAATTTGGAGGAGTCTGATCTACAACCGGACCAACCGGAAATAATTGACCATATTCAGCTGGCAGTACTGCAGAAGTAGGCGCTACTAAAACCGTTTGTGAAGGCGCAACTGATGATGATTTGGCTTTTGAGAGTGTCGTACTTCCTCTATTGGATTTACGATGGGATGATGGGTGCTTTATTCTATACAACATAACTTGTACCTAACGCGGTCAGGTAATTCTATTTTTAACTAAAGGTCCACCTAGCTTAACACTTGAACTCTGAAAAAATATCGATTTATGTCGACACATCGGGTTCCAAGTGTTGACTGGGGCAAGCACGGTGTATTATCTATGTGGGATGGGCTCCGTGTCCTGAACACTACAAACGCTTGTCCTGTGTAGATAGTTCATTCACAGTGAAGAAAGAAAAGAGGTTTTCATATCATTCATTAAAGTTATTTCTCCTACACTTACCCGTTATCGACCAATGATCGATAATGGATCCGTTGTTCGAAGCGACACGGAAAGCTCTTCCTATTCCAACTACGCCGATTGTGCAATGACAAGACCAATCCAAAGTGAGCAACTGTAGATCAATGGGTCCGAATTAAGTAGAGAATTCTTAGGATAAGTCGATTTCAGTTTCCTGGAAAGGGATAACATCATGAGCTGCATACAAGACACCACCTTATGCAATAATCACCTCCCAGAAAAAACCAAAATCAATCTGCAAGACATCGTATCGGATAAACGGTGTTACTCGGTGCAAGTAAATTTTGATTATGTGGACGAAGATAACAAAACATGTCAAGCACCAAGGCAAGACCCAAGCTTCATTCCGTGAAGAACTCAAGACTCGATTTACTATCTTCTTCTACAAAATCGTAGTCAATTTGAATTCTCCATTGCATCCGTCATCAACATAACTTCATCACCAAATTGCTAAACAAATGCCAAAATCTACATTACCCACCTCTAGTCAAAAGTCAAAAGGTGAACAAGGTTGAACTTAGGTTGTTGGTGGCCTAAGGCAGGTAAGATCAGCGGTAATCCAAGTGGGTAAGGTCGGTGGCGATCCAAATAGACAAAGTCTAGTAGGGTCGATGGCAAGAAGCTCTGGCGGCGGAGATCAACGGCGGTGATTGTAGAAGTGAATTTAGAGTTTGAATTGGGTCGCAAGGCAGAAGGCTCGAGTCCCAAGTGAAAATTTGAAATGGTGGAAGGTCGGCTCGTATGAAGCTAAATAGGAGGTTGCGCTAGAAAAATCTACTAAGTCCTTGGATCACTAGCGATCCATAGACTATGGATCGGTAGCGATCCATCAAATTGCAACCAATTTTCTCCGAACTTTCCAAGCATGATCCACGTGCTATTTGTAAGCATTATGAAAGTTGTGGGACTGAAATTGATTTATTGTGATGAGCAACGACAATTCACATCAAAATTCAACAAATGGCTGAATAGCCAAAGCCAAGTTCGAATGATAGCCTTAACACAATAAATTAAACCTCACCAAATGGGAACTTAAAAGCAGTTACTTCCATAGCATGCCTTGTTTCCGATGAAAGCATAATCTGGGGGCACACGTTATCCGGGTTTTTAACCCAATAGAATTCAATGGAAGTTAGAACATCTACGTCAAGTCGAAACGACTCAAGAATCAACCAGAAGGATCAGAAGATGGAATGAAGAAAGACTCAAGGAAAAAAGAGTAAAAATAGCCTAAGGGGATGGATCACTAGCAATCCATAACCCATGGATCGCTAGCGATCCATAAATATTGCTCATGGGTCGCTTCTTGCATCATGAAGCATTATCTTTTCTAGGGATGACTGCTAAGTTTCATGATATTCCAAGCAAGCCAGATCGAAAAGTGGTGACGCAGCCTACAAGATCACACAACTCATGAATTGATGAATTCGCAGAAAATGAATCGATGAAACAAAATGAATTGATGAATTGAAGATACCCAAGTGCCCAAATCCGTTGATCTCTCGAGATATTGGATTCTAGCTATCTTCAACATGTTGATCGCGCACGATACCGCATTAGAAGATCTACGATTCTTCGACGTTGATCTCGTGCACGAGATTCCGTGAATCGGCTTCAAGTTTGTTGATTCGAGCGCACTCGAATGTCCGAAGATGGAGAAAGGAGATAACGCTCAACTTCCAATTTTAATGGTGGCACAAAGCACAAACCAATTTTTATTCAATATTCAACCCCCCTAAATTATACAACTCACCCGTTATTTATAGGAGCTTACAACTCAACACACGTTACAACACTTCAGACGACTTAAGAAAAATACATCACAAACAGTACAAACGACTTAATAAACAAACGGTTACAACATAACATGACTTAACAATATACGACATAAGAAAAGCGACTTAAGTATCTTCGGCATAGCAATCAGCGACATAAAGACAGTTCGCGTCATAAGATTTCAGCGTCATAAGAACTTCGCGACCTAACTGGAGATGCTTGCGACTTAAGGAAGCATGGCAGCGACCTTTCAATCAGCGACATAAGAACTTGGCAGAGCGACATAAGAAGTGGCAACGACATAAGGATTCTGGAATGTTATCGCGACATAAGGAATTCGCGACCTACTGTAGCTTTGCGACCTACTGGAGCTTCGCGACGTAAGCAACATCGACCTACTGGAAGGTCGTTCGCGACATAAGGAAGATGCGGCTTTGGAAATCTAGAGCGACTTAAGGAGATGCCGTTCGCGACCTTCGCTGGAGCGACCTATGGCTTCGTTCGACTTAAGGAGTTCTGGAGTGGCTTCAACCTTGCGACCTAAGCTATGTCGCTCACGACTTAGGGTTTCGTGACTTAAGCCTCGTGACTTAAGGAATCGCGATTCATGGAAGCGACTTAAGGTAAGTCGCGCTGCATCATCCTCCCCTGGTTGAAAAGAATTCGACCTCGAATTCACACTCTCCTCTTCTTCGACAAGCTTCTCCCCATAATACGGAATTAAGTGTTTGACATTGAAAACATCAAAAGTATGAACATTTTCTGACAACCTTAACTGATACGCATTATCATTGATCTTCTTCAAGATTTCTACTGGACCAATCTTTCGAGCTTTCAACTTGTTGTAAGTTCCCACTGGAAAACGATCTTTCGTCAATACTGCGTAAACAAAATCACCCTCTTTGAAGTCCACACTCCTTCGCTTCTTATCTGCCAATTGCTTATACTTCTCATTTGACTTAAGCAATCGTTCATGAACAATCCTGTGACACTCCTGTAACTCATTCACGAAATCACAAGCTCGTTTAACAACCCCTTTCTGAAGTGGAACTATCGACAAATCCAATGGTCCCTTAGGAATTGCTGAATATACCACTTGAAATGGACTGAATCCAGTACTTCGATTAACGGCATGATTATGTGTGAATTCTGCCTGACACAATTTCACATCCCAGCTCTTCAAATTATCCTTCACAAGACATCTCAACAAGTTTCCCAAAGATTTGTTCACCACTTCCGTTTGCCCATCTGTTTGTGGATGATAGGCGCTACTAAAATTCATCTTAGTCCCAACCATCTTCCACAGACTCAACCAAAAATGACTTAGAAATCGAGTATCCCGGTCAGAAACAATAGACTCAGGTAGCCCATGTAGTCGATAAACCTCTTTAAAGAACAATTGAGAAACACGGACTGCATCGGCGGTCTTCTTACAAGCTATGAAATGTGCCATCTTCGAAAATCTATCTACCACAACATATATAGAATAATTCCCTCGTTGAGTTCTTGGCAAACCCAAAACGAAATCCATGCTAACATCAACCCATGGTCTAGTAGGCACGGGCAATGGCATATACAATCCTACATTCGTAGCTGTCCCTTTAGAAACTTGACATATGTGACATCTCTGCACAAATCTTTCAACTTCTTTCCTCATGGAAGGCCAAAAATATGATTGAGAAATCAACTGCAAGGTACGATCTCTTCCCACATGACCTTCTTCATGCAATTCCTTTACAATCTTCATTCGCAAACTGCACTCTGGTATACACAACCGATTTCCCTTAAATAGAAAACCTTCTACCAACACATACTCATCCGTCCTCCCTTTCTCGACTTCATCTACAATCTTGGAAAAGTAAGGATCCTCAACAAACAAATCTGGAAATACATCAAACCCCGTCACTTCAACTCTCATCGTAGTCAAAAAATGATTTCTGCTACTCAATGCGTCTGCCACACAATTTGTAACTCCCGACTTATGCTTTACAACAAATGTAAACCGTTGCAAGTATGCGATCCATGAAGCATGCCTGGATGCAATCTTATCATGTCCCTGCAAATGTTTCAATGCTTCATGGTCAGTATACAACACAAACTCTTTATGAAACAAATAGTGTCGCCAATACTTTATGGCTTGGACAATAGCATAGAACTCCAAGTCATAGGTACTGTATCTTGTCTTGGCTCCAGAAAGTTTCTCGCTAAAATAAGCAATTGGACGACCCTTTTGACTTAACACTCCACCAAATCCAACTTTAGACGCATCAGTATCTAACTCAAAGAGCAACTGAAAGTCCGGGTATCTAAGAATCGGTGTTGTAGTCAAGAGTGTCTTGATCTGTTGTAAAGCAGAATCAGCCTCTTCAGTCCACACAAACTGCTTTCCTTTCATACAATCTGTCACTGGTGCCATCACGCTACTGAAATGTGGAATAAACCTTCGGTAGAATGATGCTAAACCATGGAAACTTCTCACTTCAGTTACAGTCCTGGGTTGTGGCCAATCCTTGATTGCTTCAACTTTACTTTGATCCACCTGGATACCTTCCTTGGAAAATACATACCCCAAGAACAAAACACTGTGCGTCATGAACATGCACTTCTTTGTTGCCGCGTAAAATTGCTCCTGACGAAGTATCATCAACACTTCCCGCAAGTGTTGTAGATGCTCTTCTGTGCTTCCACTGTATATCAATATATCATCAAAGTATACCACCACGAATTTTCCAATAAACGGTCGAAAGATCTGATTCATCACTCGCATAAAAGTACTAGGTGCATTCGAAAGACCAAATGGCATGACCAGCCATTCATACAACCCCTCCCGTGTCTTGAAGGCTGTCTTCTATTTATCCCCTGGTCGAATTCGAATCTGATGATACCCACTCTTCAGATCAATCTTTGAAAAGATAGAAGCTCCGCTCAACTGATCTAAAAAGTCGTCTAATCTTGGCATCGGGAATCTGTACCTCACCGTAATCTTGTTTAGTGCTCGACTATCTATACACATTCTCCAAGTTCCATCCTTCTTCGGCACTAACAAGGCTGGTACTGCACAAGGACTTAAACTTTCTTGTACGCGCCCTTGTTCAAGTAACTCTTCCACCTGCCTTCTCAACTATTCGTGCTCCTTCGGACTCATTCTATAATGTGGTCTATGTGGTAACACAGCTCCCGGAACAAGATCAATCTGGTGTTGTATGTCTCTCAACGGTGGTAACTCTTTTGGTAATTCTTCAGGAAACACATCTTCAAATTCCTTCAATATTGGTTTAACTTCCTCAGGAATTTCAACCGCTTCACTACTTTCACGTCCAATCAACAGAAATACTTCAGGGCTATCCTCTACTTCTTTGACAAATTCCTTCAAAGATAACCGAGTCTTTAGTTCCTCGATTTCCTCCAACTTGCTTTCACTTTGTTGTCGCCTTTTAGGAACTAAAGTGATTCTAGTGCCATCGAACATGAAACTATAGCAGTTAGTCCTACCATCGTGTTACACGGCCCTATCGAACTGCCACGGTCTTCCCAACAACATATGACATACATCCATATCCACTACGTCACACCAAATTTCATCCTTATACTTCTTTCCGATAGAAAAAGTTACACAAGCTCTACAACCAACCTTCACTTTCCCACCTTTCCTCAGCCAAGCCAATTTGTAGGGTTTGGGATGCTTCTTTGTCTTTAACGCCAACTTCTTTACAGCTTCTATAGAGATGATGTTATCACAACTCCCTGCATCGATAACAAACTTACAAACTTTTCTCAAAATGGTGCATGTCGACTGAAAAATATTACTCCTCAACCAACTAGTCTCCTCTTCCTGGTTTGGCGTCAAGCAAGATCTCCTCATCATTAAAGAATATCCCTCGTCTCCCATCAATAATTCTTCTTCCTCCTCAACCTGTGGTGAATTGGAACATTCTACTTCTGCATCCTCATCCTCAACCTCAGCAACCATCGCTCGCTTCTTAGGCTTCGGGCATTCATTGCTCTTATGACCAAACTCCTGACAGTTATAACACTTGAAATTGTTGTTGACCTAGGTCTTAGCAGCTTCATTGACAACCGGTTTACTAACAGCCTTGGAAACATTAGTATTGCTACTAGCCCCCTTCACCTGATTGCTCGAACTTGTAAACGCACCACCTCCTCTTCTACCTTGCTTCTCCCAAGCTAGAGCCTTCTGGTGTGCTTCAGCAACGGATCTCAGATCAAACATATTTACCATATCCTGAATTTGCATTCTCAATCCTCCAACAAATCTGGATGTCAACTGTTCCTCTGTTTCCATGATATCGTTTCTAGCAATCAGTTGATAAAAATCATCTGCATAATCATTTACCGATTTTGTCCCTTGTCTCAAATTTTGTAAGCGCTGATACATAAGAGACTGATAATTATAAGGCAAGAAAGTAGCCTTCGTCAACTTCTTCATCTTTTCCCATGAAACAATCTTCGACTTTCCCATTCTTTCCCGTGTAAGTTTAGTTTGTTGCCACCATGCCATAGCTCTTCCCCTCAATCGTGTAGCAACCAACTTAACTCTACGATGCTCGGGTACTTCCTTGAAGTCAAAAATTTCTTCGACATTTGATAACCAATCCAGAAACTCTTCCGCTAGCATTCCCCCTTTGAATTCTGGAATCTCTGTTTTCATCCCCGACTCCCATCGACGATCATCTTCGGAATCTCTATTTCGATTTCGCCCTTTGCCACGGTTTCGACAAGAGCTACTACCACCATCACTGGATTCCTCCAAATCTGACGTATGTCGATGTCGATTCTGACCATCAACATTTCTGCTACCACGCACGTCTCTTTCTCCCGAAACTGACGGTTCTCTTCTTTCCCGATCCGATGTTGGTGACATTCTTCTCCTCTCGGAATTTGACGGCGAAATTCTATGTCCACCTTGATTTGAATATGGCGATGCTCTTCGTCGAGTTTGATTCATATCCATCATGAGCCTTTCCAATCTACCAATTCCCTCATCAAACTTCTCATTGAATTTATCACTAATTCGTTGCTCCATTTGTTCAGCATCTTCTCTTCGATACACATCTGCAACATTCTGATGACGATTAACTCTTCTTGGAGGCATTATCAAATATTCAACAAATCCAAACACAAACTTCACACCCAAGGAACTTGGAAAAGTTCGTCTCCTTGCTTTGATACCAAATGACGCAGCCTACAGGATCACACAACTCACGAATTAATGAATTCGTGGAAAATGAATCGATGAAACAAAATGAATCGATGAATTGAAGATACCCAAGTGCCCAAATCCGTTGATCTCTCGAGATACCGGATTCTAGCTATCTTCAACACGTTGATCGCGCACGATACCGCATTAGAAGATCTACGATTCTTCGACGTTGATCTCGCGCACGAGATTCCGTGAATCGGCTTCAAGTTTGTTGATTCGAGCGCACTCGAATGTCCGAAGATGGAGAAAGGAGATAACGCTCAACTTCCAATTTTAATGGTGGCACAAAGCACAAACCAATTTTTATTCAATATTCAACCCCCCTAAATGATACAACTCACCCGCTATTTATAGGAGCTTACAACTCAACACACGTTACAACACTTCACACGACTTAAGAAAAATACATCACAAACAGTACAAACGACTTAACAAACAAACGATTACAACATAACACGACTTAACAATATACGACATAAGAAAAGCGACTTAAGTATCTTCGGCATAGCAATCAGCGACATAAAGATAGTTCGCGTCATAAGATTTCAGCGTCATAAGAACTTCGCGACCTAACTGGAGATGCTTGTGACTTAAGGAAGCACGGCAACGACCTATCAATCAGCAACATAAGAACTTGGCAGAGCGACATAAGAAGTGGCAGCGACATAAGGATTCTGGAATGTTATCGCAACATAGGGAATTCGCGACCTACTGGAGCTTCACGACGTAAGCAACAACGACCTACTGGAAGGTCGTTCGCGACATAAGGAAGATGCGGCTTTGGAAATCTGGAGCGACTTAAGGAGATGTCGTTCGTGACCTTCGCTGGAGCGACCTATGGCTTCGTTCGACTTAAGGAGTTCTGGAGTGGCTTCAACCTTGCGACCTAAGCTATGTCGCTCACGACTTAGGGTTTCGCGACTTAAGCCTCGCGACTTAAGGAATCGCAATTCATGGAAGCGACTTAAGGTAAGTCGCGCTGCATCAAGTGGGCATTAATCTGATTCCGGTAATAATTCAATGCAACTTGTACATGAATCATCATCAAAATAAGGCATCTAGTCATGAAATTACATGGAGAGCATCTACACAAGGCAAGGAACACGGTCCAATTGAAATGAGCTTAAAATGCACTAACCGCATGGATCGCTAGCGATCCATTATATAAGGTCGGTTCGCTGTGAAACTTTTGAAGCATCTTCGTACCTTCAAATGTAAGCTTCTAGGAAAACGGCCTAGCCTAATAGCTCTCCAATCCCTATAAATACTCACCCATCTACAACATGAAGGGAAACTTCTGGACTAGCCGCCGAAACTCTACAGAGATTATTCTTCACTCTTCTCCTCCCACACAATAGTCAGCTAAGGGTTTACTGTGATTCTCCAGTGAACTCTTGCACTTGAGACTTGATCTAACTTAGAACATTCAATCAAATTGTAATTAGATTCAACTTATAACAGCAGTCAATCAATAATAAAAGTTACGAAGTGGACGTAGGTTTCGTTAACATCTAAATCACTATAAATATCTCTTGCCTATTTACTTTATCTACAAGTTAGTGTTCCTTTTTCTATTTTATTTGCCTTGATAAATAGGGTTGGTGCTTTCACACTCAAACTAGGGTGTTGATCCATTTTTTGGGTTAACATGATAAGAGTCAATTTGAGAGGATTTCAAACTATTTTGGGATCGTTAACTATGAATTTAGGATTCCTTTCCCTTTTGGGTGCATTCATCTACCACTATAGGGTTTAATTTCTTTGACTTTCGAGCATATTAGATTCGCCCTTTACTTTCCCCTTCATCCCCTCATTCAAGAATGGTTAGCCACTAAGGTCATGTCCACTATTCAACTGGCCCCCATATCCTAGTTTCTCTTAACATGAACCTACATCGTATATGATGTCGCCTAATATTGGGAGCTACTTTTCCTATACTCCATTCAAAAGAGCCTCACTTTCGGTTGCAACGGATTCCACTATGTTCAAGCTACAAAATCTCTTTCTCCACTTCTCCTTATAAGAACTAGAGATGAGTATACCAGTAATTATTTATTTCAAATCTAGATTGCTTTATCCGTTCTTTCCAAGAATTGGTAGTGCTTTTTCCTATTCCTATCTCTTTTCTTTAACTCTCTTTCCTACATTGACTTGCATCTTCCCTTTTCTTTTGGTGACCTCCCTAAGTTTACTAGCACCAAGTGAGAACTATTTGATGTGCATAGAGCGAATGCACTTTGGATTGCTGATGATTCTTTAATGGTTTAAATATATTTATAGAAGACCTACAGCATAAACATCTTTCTATGCAATTATAATCACTTTTCATGTTTTATTTTCAATATACTGCGATACCGAATGTTATATTTAGTTACTTTTTTTTATTTTGACTTGCTAATATCTGATTTTATTTATGTTGCTATTTGAGTTGCATAGGTATACTCTTCTTGATTACTCGTAGCTTTTAAACAAAGCCTCGCATCGGGAAAAACAAGCCTAAGAGGACCAAGGAAGATTTTGCCACATTGGAAGATGCGAGCAAGAAAAGAAAAATCGATATTCCCCCTTCATGTGCTACTACTCCCGTCAATTTATCTTTTACGCAGCCTCTTACCATGCTGCCTCCACTTCCCTTTCGCTTTTTGCCCCTCCTAGAAGGGGCGCTATTTCTTACTTAGCATAACAAATGGGGCACCTCATAGTTGATTATCTTACCGCTCTCACTACTACTCCCTCGACTACTCTCCTCGCTTCCTAACTACATGTTGTAGAGGTCTTTCAAGGCCTTCATAGAAGCTTGTCCTATGTAAGTGTTTGATGAGTTACTTAGCTTATCATTTGAGTTGTTATTGTTGAAATTTTTAATGTATTCTTATGCGAATTATTATTTATACACATATATTTCTCTACCAGGGGTACATTTTGGCTTTGAAGTTTCAGCAATGCATTGAAACTTCTAAGCCTATGTTGATTGAAGCCCGGGCAGAGATCTGGAAGCTGAAGGAAAACTTAGTTGCAGCCACTTTTGACCTCGAAATAAGGGACAAGAGGGAAGCAACCTATAAGGCCTGGTTGGAGGAGGCTACCAAGAATGTCATTAAGGAGAAGTCAAGGGATGCAAATGTAGAGTCGAAGGCTATAGTGGTGGAGAAAAGCACGGAGGAGTTAGCGCCTAAGGTAAAGAGGATGAAGAGGAAGTTGTTTAAGATAGAGAAGGATACCAAGGCCATGACTTACTATGTCCTCTATCAAACTTATGCTCAAGCAAAAAGGAAGTTCTTTATAGAACGCCTTGATGGTGTAGAGGTAGAAGTGAGTCTAGACTTCTAGGTAATGATGCACTTATCAAATTTGCTTTGGAATTTTGCCGATCTGAATGGGTCAAATTGCATAGTCGGAAATCTGTTACGCCCTCGGAGTCTATTCAAGATTTGTTGGATGATTCTAACTCAAAGGGCATTTCTTCTCCTATGCATGATGCCAAATCTACGCCAGTAAAAGAGGCTTCACGTGAGACCGCTGCTAATGAAGCGGTGAGCCCCTAAACTCTTGCCTTATTTTGAGTTGTTTCATAGGATTTTTCTATTGAAGATTGTATGAAAACCTAAACTATGTTTTTGTCTAATTAGCCCCTTTGTTGTTTTTTAGAGGGTATTTTATATGCAGAAAACTTGTAAATACAGCTATTTTGCCATATGCTCTTCTCAATTTTGTTATTATATCCCATCTTTCATGTTTTTACTGGTTGAATACATTATAATTTTTAAAATACACATTTTTTCTTTTTAGGTAAAAAAAATTTAAGTGTTATTTTGCCTTTACAGTTGAAGTCCCATAAGGAAAGTAGTTTTGTGCAAGACTTAAAGGATTGTATTAAATGTTTAGAAAAACAAGCCGCGAAAAGCTTATCAATGAAGACCACTTTCATATGTATAAGGGAAAAAGAGCTTGAGAAGGCAGTTGCACAGTTAAAGAGAGAAAATCAAAACCTTTTGACTGAAATAACACAAGTTATTCATGAGAGGGATGCATTATGCATCATATACTGGATAAGTGGTATCATACTTTAGGAGATAATTTACTTCCTTTAGGTCATCCCCATCTCTAATGGTTAGACTTCTTCATAGGAAAGGGTAGCGTCTTTTTGGTGTATCTTAAACCTTGGTTGAGTATAACAATGTACATATTTATCTGAGTAATTTTTAACTAAATTAATTTTTTTTCCTTTACTATATTTTCACTTTGCTTGGTATTTATTAATTATTATTTGGTTTTTCACTTTTTAAGCCGTGCGTAATTCTTTATTAGGAACGCTGTTGGATGACCTAGTTGTCCATGAATTTCGTGATTCTTCTACTGCTCTTCACATTATCTGCATCTTTTCTATTAAGGGTCAGACCCTTGCTTGAATTACTTAGTTGTATGAAGATACAATCGCAAAGCTAGAAGAAGGAAATGCTGACCTTAAAAAGGAAAAAGAAACTATTGCTGATGCTACTAGGTAAGAGATGCTTAAAAGGTTCGAACGTATGTTACATGAGTTGGAAGAGGATAAGTTGGCCAACCTTCATTAGCACCACTGTATTGTCCAACAGTGGGCAGACCTTAAAATAGTGAAAAGAGGATACAAGAGTTAGAAATAATGAATGTTGAATTTGTTGAAGAGAACAAGAGCATTGCTTTTGCTACAAGAGATGAGATGTTTAGGGAGTTCGAAGATTATGCACATAAATTGTTTGAAGGTAAACTAGCCAAGCATTTATAGCACAAGTGTATTAGGAAACAACAGACTAATCCTAAGGTATGTAGAAGAAGATACTAGAGTTAGAAGCCATCATTACTTTTATAAGTTCAAATACTGAGCTGGGGTCTGCGCAGAGGTGCATTTTGGAATTGGAAACTTCATTGCGAGAGATGAAAAGTTTATATGCCGCATCTTATGAAGACTAGATTAAGAGATTGAAGGACGTGATAGACAACTGTCTTTGAAAGTGGTAGAGCAGCTCCAAAAATAAGATTCTTTCTATACTGATTTAGTTTCCTTTGTGTCTTCTAAACCAAACACAGCTTCGACACCTTCACCTGACATGGACCGTGATGCTGCTTCTAAATGGTAGAAAGATTTAAAGAACCACTATGAATTCAAGTTTAATAAGCTAAAGGCCATTTATGAGAAGAGAATGACTAAACCGGGGGTGGTGAAGCACGGGTGCCATGTATTGTGATCAAGTAATTTGGCTCCTTCTCTAAGTCAACTAAAAAGACTAAGGGCCGACATTTGAATGACAAGGAATGTGTGCATGAAGTTGCTGCCCAACACATGAATGCAATTAAGGCCAAAGTTGCTACCGTTTAATCTTGTCCCTTCCCCGTGTAGTCACTAGAATTAGCTCCTACGCCTTTAATATCTTATGCGCCTTCTCTCTCTAGGTCAACCCAGGCTTCCTTGGCCGAGGAAATTCGTAAGGAGAAAATTAGGTAGGTTATGGCAAAAATCATTGTGAAGCGTTCAATCGACGTCTTTAATCATTTTTTATCTGACCTTGACTTGGCTTTTTTATATAAGCTTGATTAGTATGTTCCAACAGCGTAAGCTGTTGGAAATCATTGGGATGACATTAATTATAAACCTAGGATCTCGTTTTGAAATGCCCCTCATTGCTTCTACATTATAATTACTAAGCCGACCGCCCTTCGGTCGTTTTACAACTTGAGGGTGCATCTGCCTCCCATTCTGCATTTGCAACTTAACCCTCCCATGGAAGGAGAAGTTTTTGTCGCAGAACCTTCTTAGTCTGAATCCGATAGTTTGCACAGTTTGTGTAGTAGTGTTTATCAACTTTATATAAGTATTTTACTTGTAATATTTTGAAAATTTCTAAAGCTTATAGATAAATTAAATAAAACTAAAGTTTGTTATTTACCTTGTGAGCTTTATGCAGTCCTTTAATATGTATCTTTATCTGAACATTGTACTGCACATGAATTTTCTTTACTTCCAATTGTAGTTTAGCACTGGAGGAGATATATGTTATGCTCGGTTCAATTTATTATACAATGATATTTTTTGAGCTTGCTTTTAGCATTTTTTGATATGTGCTTAGCATGGTCTGCTTTGTTTATGGTGCAGACTATTTTGATCATGTTTGAATGAGAAGTCAGGTTGTGTATTTACTAACATTTTATTCATGTGTCATGGTTTTTTATACTGGTTGCGACATATAATCAAGGATTCGATGCCTATCATGTTGGCCTGTCCCCAAGCAATCAC
Organism: Allium fistulosum; assembly: GCA_030737815.1. Lineage (NCBI taxonomy): Eukaryota > Viridiplantae > Streptophyta > Magnoliopsida > Asparagales > Amaryllidaceae > Allium > Allium fistulosum. The sequence goes on from CM060908.1 coordinate 944,656,595, forward strand.
ATCCTTGCTCTCCCTCAGAAAGGAAATCAATTCATCCCTTACTTCTGGGCTTAACTATTTACCTATATAAACGACCTTGTAGTGGTCATCGCTATCGATTAAGTCTTGCTCTAGTGGTGTGGCTGGCCTGCCTTTTGGACTGGAATCCACCATCCATAGATCAAGTGGATTATCATTACTATCTTCAATACTCTCTTCCAAGTGTCACTGGTCCAAAGCGTATATCATACACTCTATAACATCCTCGGCTGGCACATAAGTATGTGCTTGAGCAAAAGGTTGACGCCCAACTCCACCTTCAGCAGAGGAGTTTGATGCTGAAGGGGAAGGAGTGCCAATATCATCTACCCCCATGTACCAATGGGGTGAGCCTATTCTTTCCATGTGGCGATGAGCTCCCTAGTTTTGCTTGAGCTGGCTGAGGAGAGGGCATTTCCATCACATGTGCCATCTTGGCCTACGGAGGTAATCAACATGTGCGGTTCGCTTTTAGTAGCTGGGGTGCTTCTGGCATAAACGAGAGTGATAGGCTGCTCGAGCGATCTTCTAGGTGTGTCACCGCCGATGATTGCCATTTCTCACAACAAAACAAGTACACCCTTTTTTGCCAGTTGTAGGGAAAACTTATAACAATCTCTGGAGACCTGTTGATTGCCTCAAATATACTAGTCCCAATAGATGTATCTACATCTTTTTCTCAATACATATTGATTAGGAACAATTTAAGGATATGTATTTATTAGACATGATTCAGTACTCATGGTTGCGAACCATTTGCAATTGCAATCGATTAAATACTTTTCTTAAGGATTTTCTACTTATATATGTTTAATGTAACAACAAACAATACATACAGTAGAAAAATAAAACCAAAACATACATCATCTCGAACAAGAATTATTATAAGAGTTAAGTTACATAATCAAATTACATAATTGCTCCTAAGTCACACCCTTAACTCTATCATATATTTGATGCTGTGAGTTTGTTGGTGTTTCCATGGTTAGTAATATCAGATTTTAAGTTTGAATAATGGTTCTCTATTGTGATATTATATGGTTGTTCTGAAATGACTGATTTGATTTTGATGTGGAGAATGTGAGATGGAGTTTTCAAAAAGCTTTTTTTGGATAAATTTATTTGATTTTGGTTGCTTGGAAATGTTATAGAAGTTGAACCATGAAGCCGAGATTATTATTTTAATCGAACAATGATATCACTGCAATCAGTTTCAAACCAGTAACATTTGTAGAATTTTGTTTGAATTCGATTGCATTTGGAAAAAAATGTATTTTAATATGATTTTAGAAAATATGCTACATGAAAATTATATTGTGATCCGATAAAAAAATTTGTTTATAGTGGGAGTTTACATGGACTTAAAAAAGGATATATTAGGAGAAGAGAAATACTAGGGAGGTTTGAAAAAATAAATGTAATTTGTACTTATTGAAAATATTTTGTAGTCGTGGAAAAAATATGTACACATACTTTCACTTATTGCACTCATTTAATTTATATACCCAATTACCCTCGTAGCCTAAAAATATCAACTTCTTTCTTTGTTGATCAACCCAATTTTATTCTAGCCATTTGAAAGTCAGATTGTAATTGGGTAATATTTATTCTTTTTTTTTTACTCTGTAGAAAAAAATATTCATGCTCTTTGTACTTAAAATTACTCCTTATTCTCATTGTCGATATTTTATTTATAACATACCCAATAATTAATACTAATATAAAAATATTATATTTATACAAATCAAATAAAAACATCGATTAGTTATATTGTACTATCGATATTTACATTACACTCAATAAATAATATTAAATATAAATATACTTTTATTATCACCAGATAAAATTATTGATTTTTATACTCCATATTTATAATATCAGCAATATTAATAGCATCTTCAGCCAGATTGTCATGGTCAACCTTGGTCGATACAAGCACATCCTCCTCATTCAAAATTGGCGAGTTCCTTTTTTTTAATGTTTTATCTAATTGTTTCCATTTTGTAGTAGGCAAGTGTAACGCGACAACAAAAACATCAAGCAGTAAGTAGCAAGTAAAAACCAAAGGTTGAATCCTCCTTCTAGTGTCAAAAACCCTTAACGCACAAAAGTTGGTTCCAAGATAAGAAGCAGAGTCTCAGAGTTCAAGGATAAACTTGAAATAGTCTCAGAGTTCAACTTATTCTTATTCCTCCTCTACTTTTTGGATTTGTTACCCCCAAACTCACGGGGCCTGTAACTATTTCTGATGCAGCTGCTATTTTCGAATTAGTTGAAAAGTCAGCAATTGATACTTCTACACCTCATTCTCTGGAAGGCAAAAGTGGGTGTCTTTGTTTAAAACAAAGCCAAGAAATATAGGGAGGTTTGGCCTAAATATTTTGACATCTCTTATGTGGGAAAACCTTTGCAGCCACCCATTGGAGGAAGGTAAAAAAACTGGCAGCAACACCACCTAGTTGGTTTCTTCTCGGTGAAAAACTTGCTTACATGGCGGTTATTACATACTAAGATTGTAGCGTCTTAAGAGTGCTTTAGATATGAAATCAGAAAATCAAAATTTTTATTTCAAGTTCTCATGTGATGAAGATAAACAAAGAATCCTTCAAGTAGATCTAATTTTCATAAAAGATCAAATGTTTATAATTATGCCCTAGAACCCCTTTTTTGGAAGAGCACACGCGCAAGTGTAAAACATCCCTATATGGGTACATTTTTGTCGAATTCCTTTACTGAAATGGTCCCTCCCAAGTATTAATTGATTAGCTTGCCACATCGGCAAGCTTGTTTGCTTTGATGAATCTATGAAGAAATTACAACGCCTCGAATATGCAAAATGTCTTATTGAAATTATGCCTGACAAAGAGCTTCCTATTCGTCTTAATATGGGTGAATTGAGTAAGAAATGTTATGCTAGAATACACATGGACTCCTCTTATATGTACTAAATGCAAGATGTTCAGCCGCTCGATGGAAAAATGTGGTACTAAGTCTAATGAAGCCAAACAGCAGACTATAGAATCTGATGAAATATAGAAGTTGCAAAAGCCCAATGCAGTGACAAAAAACAAAGAGACTTGGATTAAAAAGAAGCTCTTATCTTATAACAAAATGTACAAAAGGAAGGAACATGCATATCTGAACTTGTTGACAGCACTAATAAAAGAGGAAATACTTCTTTGCATGCATGTGCACAAGCAGACCAATTAAATTCAAACCCATGTAGCAACACCCTCATCCCTCATTAACCACATGGCCCACCAATCATAACTCCCCAACTTCCCTAGTTACTTTAGAAAAAGACAAGGCACCTTTGAATGAGATCTAGACAGAACCAATTGCTACCTACCAACAAACTACTGTAGATATTATAATGAGCAACAGTGTCCCTATCTTGTTATCAAATAAGTTTACCTTACTCGAAGAAAGTAATCACAAGCTCCTAGAAACATTGCTTATTGAAATACTCCTTCAAAATGGTATTAATAAACATCATATCAACACACTTAAGTCTCCATCTCCTCCCCATGTGCATGAAAAATCACCAAATCTTCTACAAAATGTTGACTCTATGCTTCCGATACTTTCTACCCTTCTATCCACATCCTTACCACCCTCCTCCTCTACCACATTCCAATTAGAGACCACTTTATATGACCCATCGCATGTACCCCTTGACTCTGACAAGCATTTGTCTACCACTATCAAGCATGCTGCTGTATCCCCTTCCCACCAACCAAATGGTCCTATTCCAAACAGTGCAATTAACTTTGAACCTCTCTCTAACTCTCCCTTTGCCATGTTACTATCAGTCGCTATGCACAGGATCAAAGATGGCCAACAGTTGCAAACAATGTAAAAGCAGCGGAAATAAAACAGTAGATAACACAGTCGATCTTATACTAGTTCGGAGCACCTCTCCTACGTCCAGTCCCTGAATTTCACTGTCAACACCCTCACTTCACCCGGAGGAACAGGTTTACAGACTCCGCCTGACAACCAAACAGGACTTCAACAGCAGTTACAAGTAGTGTAACAAATGTTACTTTCTGACACAGTGTATCTTGATATACATAATGTTACTTTGATGTACAATAACTCCTATAACCAGACCAAACTATATTGAGTGGAGGTGTAGAGGCTAAGGAGTTTATTCGACTAGAATATGGGATGTGGAGATGAAGCACACTAGTCGAAATCTCTGAATCACATGAATTTCGTGGAATTCGGAGTATTGCTTAGGAATTGAGAGTTTGAGACCTAGAATTCAAAGCATAGAGTTTTGTTTCAATGTTTATTGATTCAGGAATGGTTAGGGGATTATATAGTTGTTGTAGGGATGTCAATGTATGGGTGCAACCTTCCAAATTCACCATTGATGAAGAGAAGTGGTTGTAGGAGCAAAGAGGTGCAACTTCTGGAGCAAAGAGGCATGAAGACAACAATTCAAAAAAATAGTCGTTTTTGTACTAGCTCAATCGACTGAGGATCAAATTCAGTCGACTGAAAGTGGCCAATTTTGATCCAGAACTTTGGGCTTGATTTAGTTGGCTGTTTTTTATAAGTTAGTCAACTTAGGCTAGTTCATTCGACGGAGCAAGGATTTTAGTCGACTGAATAAGTATGATTTCCAAAAGCTTGTTTAGTTTAGTGGTAAAAGCATGCGCTCATCTCTTAACCCACCTGGGTTCGAGTCCTAGTTTTGCATATTTTTAGTCAATTTATTTTTCACCTATTCCGTCATCGTTTTGACCTAAAATAACTTAATAAACATATTAGTAGCATTGTAGTATTTATCATTAAAACACCATATATACGGTTCTAACAATCTCCCTCTTTTGATGATGACAACCATACAACCTTATAATATAAAATAATAGCTCCCCCTAAATATATGTTATGTATAATAAGTTTATTTTCCTCAACTTTATATAGATGCTAATATAAAATATTTAAAGCGCGCGTTCTTCTCCCCCTTTGTCATCGACAAAAAGGGGTAAAAGCATTCCCCCTAAATATAATGTTTCTCTTTAACTTTTAACTATGTACTCCACCTATCAATATGCTCATTATTTCTCCTTATTTGTAATTAACAAAAGGTATGAGAAAATTAAAAAATAAATGCAGAATATCATAGAGAAGTCATAAATAATAAAAAATTTAACATTATTGTAATGCAATGAGTATCCAATAGATATGTCAAATGTAAGGAAAATGATACTCATTTTACAATAGATATAAGGTTACGACTTAGGAAAACATATCTAGTTGGATGTGGTTGATCTTTTAAAAATATAATTTCCATTATTAATCACAGTGTCATAATAATTGCTAATGTATGATTGTCTATTATAATCAGTTAGATTAAACAGAACCCATATATCAACATTAATTGTCAATGATTTAGCATTCAAAGGATTTTTTATATTTTTAAGCATGATACTATCATGACATAGATTAATTTCAAAACTATCTCTACTTTTAGTACTAGCATTAAAATGTGTATACAAGAATGCATATCTAGTACTTTTTCTACAATTATCTTGTTTATAGTCTGAACCAGTTCTATTATTGTAAGCTTTGCTATTAGTAGTTAAGGAAGACAAATCATCTTTTTCTCTAATTAAATTTGTGATTTTCTCATTTAATTTATCAAAAACAGCTTTGGAATCACAAATTTCTTTTTGCAAAACAATATTATTATTTTTTAAAAATTCACATTCTTTAATTAATTATATATACTTATCATTTAAAGTCCTATTCTCTTTTTCAAGAGACAAAAGTTTAGAATTAGAATCATTTAAAAAAAATTCCAAAAATATAATTTTATTTTGCAAAACTTCAATTTCCTTTAAAAGATCGGTATTTTCATCGTTTAAGTGCTCATTTTCTTGTAATAGAAAATCTTTTTGTAAAGCAAGTTCTTCCAATGTATTTCCAAAAACTTCGGTTTGTTTTACTAAAAACTTATTTTCTTCCATTAAAATACTAATTTTACACTCACAATCATCTAATTTAGCTAAAGCAATAGAATTGACCTTCTGTGATGTTTTAAAACCTTTTAATAACTTCTCATGCATTTGTAAAAGATCATTATATATAGAATCTAAGTGTACTGGTTTTGATCTGAGATTAGCCATACAACACATGTACCTTGATTCTATTGATTGTTGCTCGATTCTAGAAATTTGCTTTTTCTCTATCTTTGAGCTCTGACTGGATCTTCTCTTTCTGGCCATTATTCTATGATGTTGTGACGATCGATAGAATTCTGGGCTCCGATACCACTTGTTAGTCGCTATGCACAGGATCAAAGATGCCCAACAGTTGTAAACAATGTAAAAGCAGCGGAAATAAAATAGTAGATAACACAGTCGATCTTATATCGGTTCGGAGCATCTCTCCTATGTCCAGTCCCTAAGCACCTCTTAGGAATTTCACTATCAACACCCTCACTTCACCCGGAGGAACAGGTTTACAAACTCCGCCTGAACAACCAAACAGGACTTCAACAACAGTTGCAAGTAGTGTAACAAATGTTACTTTCTGACATAGCGTATCTTGATATACAGAATGTCACTTTAATGTACAATAACTTCTATAACTAGACTAAACTATATTGAGTGGATGTGTAGATGCTAAGGAGTTTATTCGACTAGAATATGAGGTGTGGAGATGAAGCAGACTAGTTGAAATCTCTAAATCACATGAATTTCATGGAATTTGGAGTATTGTTTAGGAATTAAGAGTTTGAGGCCTAGAGTTCAAAGCATAGAGTTTTGTTTCAATGTCTATTGATTCAGGAATGGTTAGGGGATTATATAGTTGTTGTAGGGATACCAATGTAGAGGTGCAACCTTCCAAATTCGCCATTGATGAAGAGAAATGGCTGCAGGAGCAAAAAGGTGCAGCTTCTAGAGCGAAGAGACACGAAGGCACCAATTTAAAAAATAGTAGTTTTTGTACTAGCTCAGTCGATTGAGGATCAAATTCAGTCGACTGAAAGTGACCAATTTTGGTCCAGAACTTCGGGCTTGATTTAGTCGGCTGTTTTTTATAAGTTAGTCAACTTAGGCTAGTTCAGTCGACAGAGTAAGGATTTCAGTTGACTGAATAAGCATGATTTCCAAAAGCTTGCTTAGTTCAGTGGTAAAAGCATGCGCTCATCTCTCAACCCACTTGGGTTCCAGTCCTAGCTTCGCATATTTTTAGCCAGTTTATTTTTCACCTTTTCCATTATCGTTTTGACCTGAAATAACTTAATAAACATATTAGTAGCACTGTTGTATGGTTGTTATCATCAAAACACCATATATATGGTTTTAACCGTTACTGCCTTGCCAAATTAGCCCTTATATCCATCTTCAACTGCCTGGCCACCTAACGCTTCTCTCTGCTCCTGTTAACCCATCACCTAGTGACACACCTTCCAACTCACTCTCTCATACCACTTCCTCACATCTTGATGCAAATAAGAAAAAACGGTGAAATAAGAAACAAACAAAGAACAACTGTAATTCCCAATAGCAGTTACATCAAGACTAAGATGAAATAACAATTTCAACATTACTCAAACTGCATTGAAATCCGGCCTCTATGACGAGCTTATTAACACTCCACCATCCAAAAGATGTATAAGGCAAAATGCCCACTTGCTTCTCCTCGCCTCTCAAAATGATAATCAATTATATATGTGCTTGGAACATAAGGGGTGCTAACACTCTTATAAAACAAGATGAACTTAAGGGAATCATTAGTGATCATAAGGTTGGCATTTTAGCTATACTGGAAACTAAGCTTGACAAGGAAAAAATCGACATTGCTCATAAAAGAATTGCTCCTTCTTGGAAGTCTGTAAACAACCTCTCTAATGCACCTTATGGTTGCATCCTCGTCCTTTGGGATGATAGTATTTTTACATCGAATAAAACTATGCAAACTCAACAAATGATTCACTTTAATGCCTACCACATGCCTACTTTTTTTCCACCTTACTTTCACTTATGCTCTCAGCACCTACTCTCTAAGACAACCTCTTCTTGATATGCTCCCTTCACTAAATACTTCTAACCCTTGGCTATGTGTCGGTGATTTCAACTACACGCATCTCTCCACTCAGAAACTTTCACTTATGCTCTCAGCACCTACTCTCTAAGACAACCTCTTCTTGATATGCTCCCTTCACTAAATACTTCTAATGCAAACCTTAGTTCGATGAACATAATTGGTCCACTGTATACATGGAACAACAAAGCCCACGATCGACCATGAACTTTCTACAAGCTCGATCACTCATTCTTCAACTTTACTACCCTGACTCTCTGGCCTACTATTTCTGCCCACATCAAACCCCTACCCTCTCCGACCACAACCCTATCATAATTAAATGGGATATTTTAGAAAAAAGGAGCCTTTCTCATTTTGAACTTTATAACTTTTGGCTTGAACATGTTGACTTTCTCTCTATATTGTAGAACTCATGGACACATTGTTGCTATGGGAATCCCATGTTCAAACTTCAACAAAAACTAAAAGTGCTCAAGTACAATCTCAAAGCATGGAGTAAAGACACTTATGGTAGAGGAATACAAAAATCTAAAGACACTAGACGGAAGCTTGCTGCTATTCAAACAAAAATGCTTGCTGACCCAACAAACCAATCCTTTTCTTGTGAAGAAAACTCCTTAAACAATGAGTTTTATTTCTACTTAAATACTGGAAACGAGGCAGCAAGACCAAAATATGGTTACATGCATGAAACCTATGGTAATAAAAACTCCAAATACTTTCATATGTCCTTGAAAGTAAAACAATATAAAAGCAATATATTATGCGTTGAAGACCTTCATAGTACCTCTCATACTACAATGAAAACATTGCTTCTACTTTCATAAATTATTTTACAAATATTATGGGCACTACTAACAATTTGCATATTGACCTCAACATGCTCAACTCTTTAAATCTTCCCAGTTTGTCATCCAATGAAAAATCAACCTCATCTCTCAAATTACTGATTTTGAAATAAAGAAAGCCCTCTTCAGCCTTAATGAGAATAACTGCAGTGGACTCGATGGTTTCAATGTTTTTTTCTTCACTAAAAACTGGGAAATCATCTCGCCAGACTACTTGGAAGTTGTGTACCACTTCTTCAAACATGAAATTCTCCTAAGTGGCATCAGCTCAACTAACATTGCACCGATACCTAAGGTTGAAAATCTCACCAAAGTCTGCGACTTCGGACTCATAAGCTATTGCAACGTAATATATAAGTGCATTGCTAGAATCATCTCACTTCATTTGAAGACTGTCCTCCATAGAATCATTTCACCAAAACAGGCTGCCTTTCTAAGCTCTATAAGTATCAATGACAGCATCCTCCTTATGTAGGAAATTATGAAGGGATATTCTAGATTTGCTACCTCTCCCAAATGCCTTGCAAAGCTGGACATACATAAAACTTTCAACTAAGTACATTAGCCTTCCCTAATTGCAATACTCTCTAAAAATGAATTACCCGATGCCTTTTCTTACCTGGACATATGCTTGCATATCAACCCCTCACTACTCCATTATCATTAATGGTGCTCCTCATGGTTACTTCCATGTTAAACAAGGCATCAGGAATGAAGATCTGATGTATGCTTACCTCTTCATTATAATTATGGAAGTCCTTAACCGCCTACTTGACAAAGAGATAGAAGCAAGTGAAATGGACCTTCATCTTATGTGCCGAAACCGTACCATCGCCAACTTAAGTTTCGCCGATGACATCGTTGTCTTCACTAAACCTAACACTAAGTCCTTGCTATCCCTTAACACAACTTTAGACATCTTCGAAAGCCTGACTAGTCTAATTATAAACAAAGGCAAGTCTTGTATTTGCATTACTGGCCTTCCCATTGCCCTTAAAAAATACCAGGATTCAGTTATCCTTTTCATTGAAATGCCAACACACACTTTATACTTAGGTCTTTGCTGATGTCCTCCAGGATTACTGTCGTTGTTTGCTAGCCGCTTTATGAAAGAATAACTAAGTGATCATGTCAGTGGGCAAACAACTACTTAAATCAGCAGGGATACTAATTGTTATTACCTCAGTTGCTTCCGCGATGACAACATATTGGTGCATACATTTCATTCTTCTGCAAAATCCACTTAACATGATCAAAATAGCGTCGAACCACTTTTTGTGGCATGGTAATCCACACTCTAGAAAAATAATATGTTTGTACCAAAAATGGGCACAACACTCTTCGGAAGTTTTTGAAGAGATAAAAGTGAAGAATGAAAATTAAAACTGTGGATTATCTAACAAAAACTCCAAACAACATAAAGTAAATTGCAAAGACAAGCGATTTAGAGTGGTTCGGCGTTTTGCCTACGTCCACTATGAAGTTTGATGATTTTATTGCTCGATTATTTGAAGATTACAGTAGTTAATAAGGCAATACAACTGAATTTAAATGCTAAGTGTCAATCTAAAGCAGCGGCGGTGTTCTGGAGTAAATCTGGCAGAATCTGGACGCTCTTCAGTACTTAGAATTATCCGACCCCTTTTCTGAATGACCAGGGGCTCTATTTATAGGTGTAGGAGGCTGATATTTCGCCTAAAATGAGGGGAGACCAGTTCTGGTACGTCAGGGGGCCCACATGGCCAAAATCTGGAGATCCGGGCCCACTTTGGAATCGATTCGACCCTTGGTTCGAATCGATCAAGAAATCATCCAATCGAGCTGAAATTTGGTGTGAACATTCTTCATCATGTGCTTAAGCTTCTGTGAAAATTTCATGGCATTTGGACTTGTAGAACTTGAGATATGATCGATTCAAGTTGAAGATTTCCGTTTTCTAAAGTTGCTCGAATCGATTCGTTCGAATCGACTTTCCTTCATGCGAAGACAACAGCGTGGCGCGCATGCTTCGGGTCATCCCTCTTTTCTCTCCGAGTTTTACTGAGTCGTACCCGGGGTTTTAGCTGTGCTTGCTTGGTGGATTCGAAGTTACCGATTCGAAGAGGTGGTTCCTTCGAATCGATCGAATTCGCGCTCCTTCGTATCGATCGTGGAAGGTCATAGCTGATCGATACGAAGTACCCTCTGTCTTTTGGGATTCGAAGACAATCGTGGTGTGGAGTCGAAGTTCCTTCAACTGTATGGAGTCGAAGGACTTTCGTTCGGTGGATTCGAAGACGATGGACTCGAAGCGAGTAGCCTTTACGGATTCGAAGGAAGGGATGCTCAATGGATTCGAAGCAAAGCGTATTCCGATGGGTTCGAGGCAAGGCTCGTCGTGATCGATTCGAGGCAAAGGTTTAATCGAGGGATTCGAAGTAAGCTGACTTCCCATAGATTCGAGGCCACGTATGTTTGATGGATTCGACCTTCATGGATTCGAACATAGTCTTCGCCTATGGAGTCGAACTAAGGACTGTCCACTCCATTTTTCGTCGGTGATATCTTGAGCATACGAACTCGGATTGCCCCGAAATTTGGAACACTGGTTTATACTACCCTGCTTGACGTGTCTTATCGATTGCAGCCCGATCTGGATTCGGACAAATTTCATCGATATCCATCGCGATCCTTGTGTGTAACTGATTTCCGAGACGATCTGTCACCGGCCTCCAGTCAAATCCTTGGTGTCACGGCCTTGCCAAAAGGCGGGATAACATTTGCCCCCCAAAGTATGTCTTGTGTAAACATGACGTGCTTTGAAAAGCTACAGTCCCTTATTGAACAGTTATCACATGCTTTGTCGAAAATTGTATTTTTTGTTGTTGTAATCAATCGTTGTATGATCATGATCGACTGTTAGGCTTTTGAGTCATGACGAGATGAACATCTGATTCCTGTTGATGACAAAGACCAAAACATTAGTCAAAAAATACGTGCATACGTGTACTATCTTGACATTGGTTAACGTTGCGTGATCGCAAGTTGTTGTCCGTTTGGTTCGCTATCGAAATCTGCATCGGTCCTCTCCTGAACCGATTTGAGATTTGAGTTAAAACATTGCTTTTATGATTGTCTACGATCATCCTCTCGTATCGATCCTCTCTTGAATCGGTATAAAGAGTAGACAAGCAATTTTTCACATTGGAACGGTTCGTCCATTTGACCAGTGGTATTTGATGGATGCGAAGCTAGGTTTTTTGATCCGCTTCGAGTTGAGGGTTTCGAAGCGGGTACTTCGAATCGATGGTTCTCCGAATCGATATTGCGTGGATTTGAATTTTTCTGAGTTGGTGGGTTCGGAATTGATGGATTCGAAAGTGGTCGTTCGAATCGATGGTATCGTACGTTCCCTTGACTCTTCCGACGTTGTGCTTCGAATCGATGAAGCTTCGCATTGATATTGTATGGATGGATTCAGAGGAATGGATTCGAAGATGATTTGTAACCTGCGTACCTCTGAGTTCGAATCGATGAAACCATTCTGTCAGTTTCGAATCGATGGATGCTTTTTAGTGATCGATTCGAAGATACTCGTTCGAATCGATAGGCTGGAGCCATTTTCACCGGTTGCATCTGACTGGGATGCGAATCGTCTCGCAATCCCCTATATATACCGGGATCTTTTTCACTTTCATTTTTTACTTTCTTACTGTTGCGAGAGCCCTTTCTTCGAATCGATCTTTCAAAGTTCTGCGTTTTGCACGAGTTGATCAAATTCCTTCAAGTTTTCATCTGTAATCGAATTCAACCAGGTAACCAAGGGATCGATTCGAACAATGAAAAACTGGAACCTTTATCACTAATCTCAACTCCTCTCGAAAATTATGAGGAACTGTGCAGTCGGGAGTGGGTCGACTCGATGGATCTGAGGAACGAGTCCGTTCGCGTCGCATCGATCTTGAGTGCTAAAATGGAGGAGCGTCGTTACTTCGACTCGATCAATTCGATGCCCAGCTAATGTTATCATGATCGATTCGAAGGAATCGACTGCTGATCGATTCGAAGCTACGCGGAGCTTATGGATTCGAAGCGCTCTTCCATCTTAAGGCTTCACCGAGTCGACCTTAATGGAGTCGAGGTGTATGGATTCGAACATCATCGATTCGACTTATGTCGATTCGAATCGATCGATTCGAACGTTCTAACACTTGTCCTTCTGATTTGCTCCAACATCTGAGCTACGACCAATCTCAAGTTGAACTTTGACGAACATAATGAACTTTAGCATACTTGACTCCGACGAGCTTCGGCCTTGCATAGTCGAACTTGACCAAAAGACTTGACCTCCTTTTTGAAGCTCGTTGATGGAACTGTGACTTAACCAACAATATAACTGACTTATACACGAGGTTGGTTCGTAGCGTTTGGATGTTGTGGAAGTGACGGTCAGCGATGACGGTCATTTTCATTCTCAAATTCCCAAGATATGTTGTACGAACATCTTGTTTTATTCTGTTAAATTTGCTTAAGTGATGCATAGCACTTGCACTACACGACACGTTCATACACACACTATACTGGGGCATGCATGGGCTGGTTATGAACTTAACGTTGCTTTCTGATGAGTTAGTTAATTATGGAATCTTCGAGCTCCCAACAACAAGAGGTACAGAGCTCGACCCCTCCGGTTCTTGAGATTCCCGACATCCCCGCCGATGTAATCGATTCAGCTCCAGATGAATTGCCGGAGGCGATATTTATTGAGGACCCTGTTGATTCGGTTCAGTCCAACATCTCTGAATCCTTATTGGGACGAATATGCTTAAAGCATAACATATCTCTTGGTGACGTATTATTGCCCAGCGCCACTGATAGACCGCACAACCCGCCTGAAGGATATACAGCATTCTACCGTCATGCTTGTGCGGCCGGAACTCTTCCTCCTTTCAACCAATATATCAGAGGGATGCTATCATATTTAGGAATCGCTCCTTCACAACTTCATCCCAACGGGCACGCGTTGCTGAACAGTGCCTTTGTAATATTTATGGACTGTCTTTTCCGCCCGCCGAGACCCTCCGAGATCAGACACATATTTAACTTCAAGAGTAGGGGTGATAGCCCGTCGTTTACATTTTTGGAGGCAGTTAGAAATTGCCAAGTTGTAGTTGGAGCTTGGACTCGACTGAGCTATTTCAAGAACGAGTGGTTCTACGTTCGGTGCCCTCCGGGTTTCGCTAGGCGATGGTTGTCTAGACGTAAGCGCCTTAACCTGTTTCCTTGACCAATAGCTCTTCGGTGTTAAAATTGACATTTCATTCCTTTTACAGCTATTATCTCTAGGCCCGATGGAGGGCGTTTCAAGGGTACCGTCCGGAGTCTTCAAGAAGTCCCAAGCGAGCTGAGGCATATTGACTCGGTGCTGAACGATTACAACTTAAGAGTTCTTGGTTTGATCGACATCAATCAAAGCATAGTCGTTGAGGGATTTTCAAAGTCCGTCTCCAAGAAGGAAAATAAGAAGAAACCCAAGAAGAGAAAAACGAAGAAGTCACTCGGAATCAAAATAATCGAGGCGAGTGACGAAGAAAGAACCCATACGGATTCAGAGCCAATGGCTGACCTTTCGGGAAACTTGGAGGAATCGGGAGAAAAACGGAAAGGCAAGGCCGCCGTTTTCAAAAAACTTAAGTCAAAGGGGGGAAAATCTGTAGATGTGTTTCTTCCCGCTTCCGGAGTTATGATTTCTGAGGCCGCCCCTTCTCATTCGAGAGATTCTCTCAAAGGGCTTGACGACATTCCTATCCCAGATTATATATCGATTTCTCATAATCCTGGGTTGGAGGAATTGCAAGATGTCCTAAACATGAACGAGCCCTTTCCTCTAAGTGCGGTCAACACTTCCGGTCGGTTTGGGGGTTTACACATTTACACACACTTCCACGGCACTTCATGACTTCTGCATAGTAAACATTGCTTTATGGGATTTTAATCCGTAATTCTTTCTTATCGCAGGTGAGATGTCAGGGCGTGGCTCTACTCTAGATAGGCTTCGGAATGTGCGCCAATCTTCTCCATTTTACGATTCCCGTAGGAGAGAGACAGATAGGGACCATGGGCGAGGCTATTCGAGTCAAGAACGTTATGATAGAGACAGAGATTACTCGCGTAACCGTTCTGGCTATGATTACTCTGACAGAGACCGGGGATACCAGTACCGACCCCGATCTCGTTCTCCTCTGCCTCCCAGGGCTCCAGTAGACCTCCCAGGGCCATCTCATCAGCAACAGTTGCCTTCTCAATCTTCTCGGCCTGATGCTCAACGGCCAAGAATAGAACCAACGGCAGCCGCTATAATTGAACAAGCTCCGGCTGAGTTGACAAGCGAGGGAGCTGCTAAACTCGCCCAAATAAAAAATGACTACCCGGAAATTTGCATGGATGGCTATATCTTCCCTCCTAACTTTAAAAGAATCCCTCCGGAAGCTGAGACCACTGCTCATAATTACATCCACGACTTCTATGCTCAGTACAAGGAGTGGTATAAGGCAGCCGTGAAGGCTTCTAGAGTAGCTTTCGACAGGGCGAAGGTCATTGCTGAACGTGATGTTGACATTGCGAAGCAGAAACGCATCATTCAAGTTCTTCAATCCGAAGTGGAAACGTCCCGAAAGTCAGAGCTTGAAACACTTAAGAAACACGAGGGTGTCGTGGCCAAACTAGCGAGGATGCAGCAAGAACATTGTGCCACGGTGGAAGAGATGGGCCATCGCAATACCACCGTTGCAGCTGAGCGAGACTTAACCGTTAAAGAGTTGAACGAGCTCAAGGCCAAATTCGCTGAAATGGTGAAGGAGAAGGATGATGCGAACGCCACTGCTCAAGAGGCTTGCGACCAAGCAGTATCTCTCAGGGCCGAACTTGCTGCGGCGGCGGTCAAGGCTAAGTCTGTGGAAGCAGAGATTCAGGAAAAGATCTTGGAGGAGAGGTCTAGGCTAGATGCTGAGTTTGACGATCTCTTAGTCACGTATAACGCTAATGTGCTGGAACACAGAAATTTAGCGTGGCTGGGAGATGACTCCATGATCTTGTACAATGCCTGGACCCGGCTGGTGAATGAGAAAAGAGCAGCGCATCCAGATGGAACACTCGACGACTTTGAACTGGAGATGCGTCTGCTTACCGAGGATGAGAGGAAGACCCTTCATGAGGTGGTAATCTCTATGGCGAAAGAAAAGCTCGGCGTCCAATCTCTAGAGACAGGCGAAGGCTCGGGGGTTGTGCATCACGGGACAGGTGTTGGAGCTGTAATTCCAACATTGCCCGAAACCACTGGTGCGGTAGATCCCCAATCTGTTCCTGCCTATAATCCTGACCAACCATTATTATCTTCTGCCGAGGATTCTGCCTGTTTCGATTCAGACCAAGGAAGGTACTTGAACGCTTCTCGTAGTTTAGTTGTGAAGAACTTTGAGCAACACACTTGGCTAACAATATTCGTTTTGTCGTATTTCAGTGACTGAAGTCATTGTTTCTGCGCCCCTTGCTTTATCAGTTCCTCATCAAACACAAGGGGTTGTTTTTTCCGAAGCCATCACGACTTCTACTTTGATTGGCGAGGAGGGAGATGCAAATATGTTTTCTTTCAGCGCTCAAATGATTGAGGAGCTTCTCAATGAACCCATCGATCCCTCTGCCAACCCGTCCGATGCTGTAAGTGAGGCTGCTCCGGCCGTTAGTTTACCTATGCCAGCTATTGGCACATCCGATGCGGCCCAAGTATCTCGTGAGGACGACGTTATTGCTGAGATTGCTGCCGAGATGGCAGCAGGGAATGTTGGTGCTAGTCCGCCCGGGCCTGCCCCGTTAATGGTGATTTCACCGGGCGGTACTGTATTGATCGAGACCGCTCCTGTCCCTCCTCCTGCTACTACTCCTATGCCTCCAGCTCGTCCTCCTAGAAGAACTTCCGTCGCCTCCAGCTCTGAGGAAGACGTCGACATTATATCGCTGCCGGAGGGCAAGCCTGAAAAGAGCAAGCGATTGAGGAAGAAATCGGGCAGCGGATCGGGTGGAGCTACCCCGAAGAAGAAGATAAGGAAGAAGAAAGATTGAACTCTTTCTCTAAATCTCTGTTGCGTAGGGTAGCATTTTGTTGATTTTTCTATAGCCGTGTATAGATGTGGATTCGGCTCCCACTAGCAGAATTTTTCGTAAACATTTTGTAATCAAATTCTTTTTGTTGATAGTGGAAATGAAAATCTATTCCTTTTCTGTCTTCAACTTGTTATGTGTTATGGTTCTGCCCCCTGTATTGGGGATAAGTGCGGAGTTGACGTATGTTTATACCCCGTCTCGCGTTCCGGAGTACGGAGTAGAATGGATGTTTATACTCCGCCTCGCACTCTGGGAGTACGGAGTTAGATGAATGTTTATACTCCGCCTCGCACTCTGGGAGTATGGAGTTAGGGAATGTTTATACTCCGCCTCGCACTCTGGGAGTACGGAGTTAAGGAATGTTTATACTCCGCCTCGCACTCTGGGAGTACGGAGTTAAGTAAAAAGCTTGTGCCCAGCTCGCGCTCTCGGAGTACTCTGGGGTTTAGGAAAAATGTTTATACTCCGCCTCGCACTTTGGGAGTACGGAGTTAAATGGAAGTTTATACTCCGCCTCGCGCTCTGGAAGCACAGAGTTTAGTAAAATGTTTATACTTCGCCTCGCACTCTGGAAGTACGGAGTTGAATGAAGGGTTGTCGTGTATCAACCCATTTCGTGGCCTGACGTGATGGCTTGTCCCCGAGCTCGGGTTTCATTTAGTGAGTGGTTGATTGCTTCACAGCCACTCCCTACTTGAATAAATTCCACTGTGTGATGGAACTTAGCTCTTCGTGCATCGTGATGTTGTACATCGTATTTAATGAATCACAGCTCTGGCTCGAAGAGATGGCATTTTATTGCTGAAATAAGAAAATATGGCAAATCAGTTGCCTTATTACAAATTCTAATTTCGAAATGCAAAAGTAAATTGCTGAATAAAAAACATAATGAAATAAATGAAGCCTGTCATATGTAATAGCGACGGAGACTCTCGCTGTTCCAGGCTCTTGGTAAAACTAGACCGTCCACGGTTGATAGTTTGAATGTGCTATCCCCAAGTCTTTGCGTAATCACGTACGGTCCTTCCCAATTTGGTTTCATGTGTGAAGGAACCGGGTATATTCTCTTGAGGACCAGATCACCGAGATCAAAGGTTCGGGGGCGAACTTTGGTGTTATATAATCGGGCGACCCGACTTCGGTAAGCGGCCGCTCTTAAATCAGCTTCCTCTCGTTTCTCGTCCAACAGATCCAAAGATTCAGCGAGTAATATAGCGTTTGTTTTCGGATCGTAATAAGTTACGCGGTGAGAAAATACTTCTGTCTCAACTGGAATGACGGCCTCCGAGCCATAGGATAAGGAAAATGGGGTGTGTCCAGTTGCGGTCTTGTGAGTTGTTCGATAAGCCCATAATGCCATAGGAAGTTCATCGACCCATTTGCCCCCAGCCTTTTCCAGTCGTTTCTTTAAGATGGATTTGATAACTTTGTTAACAGCTTCGACCTGACCGTTTGCTTGTAGATGTGCGACTGCAGAGAACTTTTTATGAATATGAAATCGTTGGCAGAAATTCTTGAACTCCGAACTTTCGAATTGGGTCCCATTATCGGTGATGATGGTATGCGGGAGTCCAAATCGGCAAATGATATTGCGGACCACAAAGTTTATCACTTTCTTTGTCGTAATCGTTGCGAGAGCTTCGGCCTCGGCCCACTTTGTGAAGTAGTCAACTGCGACGATGGCATACTTCGCACCACCTTTTGCCAGAGGCAAAGCGCCAATGATATCGATACCCCACATAGCGAACGGCCAGGGACTGACCATTTGAGTTAACTCGGTAGGCGGGGCTCTTGGAATTCGAGCGTGTTTTTGGCACTTGTCGCACTTTCTGGCGTAATTGGCTGCATCTCGATTCACCGTCGGCCAGTAATATCCATATCGGAGTATCTTCTTAGCAAGCGCTTGTCCACCGGTGTGATCGCCGCATTCTCCCTCGTGTACATCATGTAACACTCGTTTGACTTCGTCGTGAGCGATACACCGGAGGAGTGGAACAGAATAACCTTTTCTATACATGATCCCGTCCTGAACGATGAACCGTGAAGCTTTTCGTAGAATTTGCCTTTTCTCATTTCGGTATTCAGGCAATATCCCATTCTCAATATAATTTCGATACGGAGTCATCCATGATTCTCTGCTGGGAAAGGTTTCCAACACATCATTCGTTTTGATTTGATCGATGCTTGGGAAAGGCAAAGTTTCGACCGGGACGAGTCCCATTTGCTGTGCTTCACCTGTGCTGGCCAACTTTGCCAATGAATCGGCCTTTTGATTGCGATCTCGTGGTATGTAGTAAATAGCATAATAATCAAACTGATCCAGCGCTTCCTGAACTCGGGCTAGATAAGCAGCTAACCTTCGATCTCTTGCTTGATATTCTCCCCGTACCTGACACACAACCAACTGTGAATCACAATAAACTTCTATAGCGATAATTCTCAGATCTCTGGCAAGCTTTAACCCAGTCAACAGGGCTTCATACTCGGCTTCATTGTTGGTTGCGTGAAAATCAAACTTCAAAGCATAGCATATGGATCGACCTTCGGGGGTTTCTAGTACAACTCCAGCGCCCGAACACCGATCGTTTGATGCACCATCTGTATAAAGTTTCCAGACATATTCAGGAGACTCGCTGGCTTCGGGTAAGTCGTCTGGAACAGTAAATTCAGCTATGAAGTCAGCTAGGACTTGCCCTTGAATGGCTCTCCGCGGAGCATAAGTAATGTCAAATTGACTCAGTTCGATATTCCACTTGAGTAACCTTCCAGACGTCTCAGGCCGCGCAAGGACCTGTCGTAACGGCTGATCGGTATACACAGTAAGTGGATGAGCTTGGAAATAAGGACGAAGCTTTCTCGAGGCAATGACCAAACAGTAAGCCAGTTTCTCCAACTTGGGGTAATTTCTTTCAGCTCCGGTTAATCGCTTACTAACATAATAGACCGGTTTCTGCACTCGATCCTCTTCCCGGACCAGAGCAGCACTGATCGCATGCTCTGATACCGCCAGATAAAGGTATAATTGTTCGTGATCAATTGGTTTCGACAAAATCGGTGGCGTAGAGAGATGCTGAACCAGCGATCGGAATGCGCCTTCACATTCCATGGTCCATTCAAAGTTTCGTTTTCCTTTCCGGATTAGATCAAAGAAAGGGATGCATTTATCAGTGGATTTCGAGATGAACCTGCTTAGCGCTGCTACCTTCCCGTTGAGACTCTGGACTTGCTTTATGGTCTTTGGAGTTTGCAAATTCCTTATTGCCCAGATCTTCTCGGGGTTTGCCTCTATCCCACGGGCGTTGACGATGAACCCCAGAAACTTTCCGGATGCGACGCCAAAGTGGCACTTTAACGGGTTAAGCTTCGTTCCATATTCACGCAAGATGCGAAACATTGAATTTAAATCCTTGACGTGATCTGTGGAAAATCGGGACTTAACTAACATGTCATCCACATAGACTTCCATGGTCTTCCCGATCTGATCAGTGAACATTTGATTAACCAAGCGTTGGTAAGTTGCCCCGGCATTCTTTAAACCGAAAGGCACGACTCTGTAACAGTAGAGTCCTAGATCAGTCACGAAACTGGTATGTTCTTGATCGGGTAGATGCATGGGTATTTGATTATAACCGGAATAAGCGTCCATGAAGGATAACAACTCATGGCCTGCAGTTGAGTCTACGAGTTGGTCAATTCGAGGAAGTGGAAAACTATCTTTAGGACAAGCTTTGTTTAAGTCGGAGTAGTCGACACAAGTTCTCCATTTCCCATTCGGTTTCCGAACCATTACCGGATTTGACACCCACTCTGGGTATAGAGCATCTCGGATGAAACCATTTG
Organism: Allium fistulosum; assembly: GCA_030737815.1. NCBI lineage: Eukaryota > Viridiplantae > Streptophyta > Magnoliopsida > Asparagales > Amaryllidaceae > Allium > Allium fistulosum. The sequence goes on from CM060908.1 coordinate 944,677,507, forward strand.
AGTGCAAATTGTCAATTTCTTCTTTAAGGGCGGCAGATCTCTCTGGATCCATACCACGCCTCTTTTGCTTGACCGGAACATGTCGCGGATCAATATTCAAAGAGTGACTTGCAATGTTCGGTGAGATTCCGCACATGTCTGAGTGCGTCCAGGCAAAGACATCAAGATTTGCTTGAAGAAATTCAACCAATTCCTGTTGTATCTGTTTTCCCAGTTGAGATCCAACTTTTAGCACTTTCGAGTCGTCATCCTCACTGACCGGGACGTCCACAGTCAGTTCGGCTGGAGACGCTTGATTCTCTTCTACTTCATCTTTATCTTCGCTATCTCTAGGGTCAAGATCTCTAAGGAATTGGTAGTGGTGCCCGGGCCGGGGCCCAGGCGTTAGTTGTCAATTATCAGTAAAACGGACGCAGAGAGATTCCTCTACGCCCTTTCCTTTCTCTTTCTTCTGTGCTTCACGCAACTCAGCAACATAACAGGCTCTTCCTGCTGCCTGATCTCCTTGAACGATTCCTATACCATGATCGGTTGGGAATTTTAAAGTCAAACACCACGGGGCAATGGCTGCCCTGAATTCAGCAAGGGCTGGTCGACCCAGGAATGCGTTGTACGGCGAAGCGATGTCAAGAACGACGAATTGCAGCAGTCGGACTCTCCTGCGTTCTCCAATCCCCAGTTCTACTGGTAGTTCCACTATTCCAGTAGGTATCGTCGCACTCCCGTTGAAGCCATGAACTCGGGATTGGCAGGGTTTCAAGTCTTTGGCTTCCATCTTCATCAAATCGTATGCTCGCTTGAATAGAATATTTACAGAACTCCCACTGTCAAACAGGATCCTCTTCATCCAAGCAGGACCAACCTGGGCAGATATGACCAGTGGGTCAATCGTTGGAGCTTCGATTTTGTCAGCATCCCTGCTTCTGAATATGATATCGTCAGACATCGTTTTTTGTTGCTTAGCCGGGGTTCCATCCTCACAATTACTGCAGCATTCGAAGCTCGCATGCCTGATAGAGCTAGCATACGACTCCATTTCCCTCTAGCTCCTGTCCGCTGGATGAGGACCACCACTTATGGTATTGATAACTAGCCTCCCGCTGTACGAGCGGGTTCCTCTTGTCTTTCCTGATCTTGCGCATGGTTTGGATTCGATGGGCCCGCACCACCAGACTGCGGCGCCCGCACGAATTGATCTAACTTCCTCTCCCTGATCAACTTTTCTATGAGATCTTGCAAATGGCGACAGTCATTAGTATTGTGGCCATAACTCTCATGAAACCTACAAAACTTTCCCGTCTGAATCTGCCTTTCTGATGACCGCTTCGGAGCGGGTTTCTTATACTGTTCTGTGTTGCAAGTTTGCAGGTACACATTTTCCAGCGAAGTGTTTAACGGTGTATAACTTTCGAACATCGGAGCCCTACGCCGTGGGCCTGGATTCGGATCTCTCTTCTTATTCTGGCCATTGCCACCTCTTGGCTGAGTTTGTTTGTTCTGTATGTTTAACTGGACTTTTCCGGAATTGTCACCGGACTGTTTAACTGCTACATTGCTTTGTATTCCCTCACTTCCGGGTTTCACATCGTCCTGCTTCCTAGACTGTTTCACGTCCTCTTGCCGTAAGAATTGAGCGGCTTTGGAGTAGAAACGGTCCAACGATGCGGGTGGTTTTCCGGCTAACCAGTTTCCAAATTCAGAATCGGGATCAATTCCCTTTGTCAATGCCATTAAAATTGAGTTGTCGTTGGGATTACTAATTTCCACACATGCCGCATGGAATCTCTCCAAGTAACGCCTTAATGTTTCCCCACGAGCCTGGGTAACATTGGACAGGGTGTTAACATCTTTGGGTCTAGCAACATGCATACGGAATTGTTCAACAAATTTCTTAGCCAATTGGTCAAATGACGAGATAGATCTTGGAGGTAGTCTTGTAAACCACATTGTTGCAATTCCTCCCAGTGAAATGGGGAAGCTGCGGCATTTTACTGCATCGTCGGCCCTTGCGGCGCTCATTGACCATTCGTATTTCAGTATGTGCTGATTGGGATCAGAACTTCCTTCGTACATAGGGAGAGTTGGCATTCTGAATCGCCGAGGAGGTTCAGCGTATAGTATCTCGTCCGTGAAAGGAGTATGGCTTCGAGAAATCCCCCAATCGTCATTGGTAAGACCTTGGCTTTCACGGATCATCTGACGTATCATAGTCGAGATGTCTGGCATTGCTACGTTTTGAGCATGCTGAGCTAAGGTGTGGTCGGGTTCCACAGTGCGAGTTTGGACCGGGCGCTGTCGACGGTCCAAGTTTCGCCTCCTTGGCTCAGCGTCTTCCGGGACGTATGGTTCAGAAGTACGTCCTTGCTGTTGATTACTCGAATCTGGAAGATGTCGGGTATCAACCCTTGTTTCTACTGTGGCAGCTGTGACATGATTGTCCGTAGTATATTGTGGAGTGCGGCCACCTCGTGCTGATGGCCCAGCCTGGAAGCTGGTTGATGGTCCTACCCTCAATTGCCCGACAGTCAGGGCGGGCTGATATCCAGCAGTCTGAGCATGATCTCCGTCTAATCGAGGACGGGTAGATCTATGATGATAGTCAGATGAGGCAGAACTTTCAGTGGATGAGCGGGAAACATCATCCCTTCTGGACCTCCTGCGGCCCTGGCGGTTCAGTTGATTTGTCAATTCAATATTGGCTCGCAACTGTTCGGCTAACTGTTGCCGACTCTGAGTCAACTCTTGAAGTAACACCTGAAATTCTTGTCTAGTGACTGCCCCAGACGGATCCGAGTGGGCAGTGTTGTCTTGGTTGGATGGCTGCTGTTGAGCAGGATTTTGTCCATCCCTACCTTCTTGTCCTGGAGCTGCAGAAGTGGTTCTCGTGCTAACCATTTTGAATGATGAATCCTTTTCCTAGATTTTATGCAAATCTGAGTAGAATGGAAGGACTGTGAATCGAAGATCTGGATCTTCCTCTTGGATTTGTGCAATCCGGTATCGATGGTAGATCCAAGGAGCAGGAGAAAAAAGCTGGTTTTCTCTCAATGAAAGCACCAAAGTGTTTGTACCAAAAATGGGCACAACACTCTTCGGAAGTTTTTGAAGAGATAAAAGTGAAGAATGAAAATTAAAACTGTGGATTATCTAACAAAAACTCCAAATAACAGAAAGTAAGTTGCAAAGACAAGCGATTTAGAGTGGTTCGGCGTTTTGCCTACGTCCACTATGAAGTTTGATGATTTTATTGCTCGATTACTTGAAGATTACAGTAGTTAATAAGGCAATACAACTGAATTTAAATGCTAAGTGTCAATCTAAAGCAGCGGCGGTGTTCTGGAGTAAATCTGGCAGAATCTGGGCGCTCTTCAGTACTTAGAATTATCCGACCCCTTTTCTGAATGACCAGGGGCTCTATTTATAGGTGTAGGAGGCTGATATTTCGCCTAAAATGAGGGGAGACCAGTTCTGGTACGTCAGGGGGCCCACATGGCCAAAATCTGGAGATCCGGGCCCACTTTGGGATCGATTCGACCCTTGGTTCGAATCGATCAAGAAATCATCCAATCGAGCTGAAATTTGGTGTGAACATTCTTCATCATGTGCTTAAGCTTCTGTGAAAATTTCATGGCATTTGGACTTGTAGAACTTGAGATATGATCGATTCAAGTTGAAGATTTCCGTTTTCTAAAGTTGCTCGAATCGATTCGTTCGAATCGACTTTCCTTCATGCGAAGACAACGGCGTGGCGCGCATGTTTCGGGTCATCCCTCTTTTCTCTCCGAGTTTTACTGAGTCGTACCCGGGGTTTTAGCTGTGCTTGCTTGGTGGATTCGAAGTTACCGATTCGAAGAGGTGGTTCCTTCGAATCGATCGAATTCGCGCTCCTTCGTATCGATCGTGGAAGGTCATAGCTGATCGATACGAAGTACCCTCTGTCTTTTGGGATTCGAAGACAATCGTGGTGTGGAGTCGAAGTTCCTTCAACTGTATGGAGTCGAAGGACTTTCGTTCGGTGGATTCGAAGACGATGGACTCGAAGCGAGTAGCCTTTACGGATTCGAAGGAAGGGATGCTCAATGGATTTGAAGCAAAGCGTATTCCGATGGGTTCGAGGCAAGGCTCGTCGTGATCGATTCGAGGCAAAGGTTTAATCGAGGGATTCGAAGTAAGCTGACTTCCCATAGATTCGAGGCCACGTATGTTTGATGGATTCGACCTTCATGGATTCGAACATAGTCTTCGCCTATGGAGTCGAACTAAGGACTGTCCACTCCATTTTTCGTCGGTGATATCTTGAGCATACGAACTCGGATTGCCCCGAAATTTGGAACACTGGTTTATACTACCCTGCTTGACGTGTCTTATCGATTGCAGCCCGATCTGGATTCGGACAAATTTCATCGATATCCATCGCGATCCTTGTGTGTAACTGATTTCCGAGACGATCTGTCACCGGCCTCCAGTCAAATCCTTGGTGTCACGGCCTTGCCAAAAGGCGGGATAACATAATACATGATGCATTTGACAAAATTCAACTTTTTAAATCTCTAGGAGGCTTTGGCATTATAAACATCTCTACCTATAATAAGGCAACAATTTCCTAAATCTTCATCAAATTCTCGCCTCCAAAGAATTCCTCCTTGTTGAGTGATTCAAGAACCACTATATCAAGCAAAAAAGAAATATTGAAAATTTCTCCAGCTCAAAACTATACTTGGATCTAGAGGAGTATTTGAAACTCTGCCACACATGTCTTCCTTTCATCAGGGTCATTCCATCAAACACAAACATGACAAGCTTCTGGTTCTCTCCATGGCCAACGTATAGGATTATCCTAGCTAATACCTTTCTTTATAATCTCAGAGTGCTATCTAGTATTCCTAATAATGCCCTTACGCATACGTACATACATTCTAACAGAGTTTCCCTTCCTTATACTAGCTCTAGCTTGATCAGGAACCTTCAGAACATTGAGAAAAACATTATAAACTCTCTAACTGCTCTAATATTGAGTTTGGCTGATAATACATACCCGATTTTTGGGGTATACTCCCTCCTAATGAAGTTTAGTCAATCCCCTAAATTTCCTTGGTCTAAGCGAATCCGGTTTGCGTTCAACTTTGAAGGAGACAAATTAATGATATGGAAGGTAATGTCAAACTCTATGCACGCAAGCATAAGCTGTCTGGAATCATGGCCCATGATGCATGTGTACTTTATGGCATTGAGCAAGATTCAAATACGCTTTTTTTTGTTTAATGCTGCTACACCTTCCTAACTTGGAAATGCCTTCTTATTTATGCTAAATTAGATGCTCCAAAACACAATTCGTCGGAGGAATGGTACAGGCTGTTTACAGCTACTAGATGATAGAATCCTAAAGCGACCATCCTCCTCGCCCTGCTCAAAAAAGTATAAAGGAGTTAATCGAGTACAGTCCACTTCTTTGGTGATTGCGAAAATTATAATAAGGAAGACGAAGCATAAACTTGCGAGCTGGATAAATATAACAGTTTCGATACTACTTTTCAGGTAGCATTAAATAGTTATTTGGTTCCTTTCCATTGGGCCTGATTTTCTCTTTTGGGGCTTTTGTTTGTTTATTCTTCTTTTCCGCATTTTGCTTTCCTTTTGTTTTCGGCTTTACTTTGCAACCCTACCGTTTTCTAATAAAATCTGGTAGGGTCCAATTAACTCTGCTTGCCTGGGCAAAAAAAAGGTTACAGTGATTCGAGATTTACCCTATATTCATTATCAATCAATTCATTAGTAGTTTAGAATGGAAATTGAAATGGTTTCATTCTTGTTTAGAGCTTGAGATAAAAGTTCTTGAAGGATATGTGAAATACGATTGCAAAACAGTAGAGTTTCGTTGCTTCAAAGTGCAGATCATTTTCTTATTGTCATGGACCTTCTCTTTATAGCACTTTTGTAGCTCAACAATTGGTGTTGTAGATTGCTGACTTAGCAAATTGGAGAGTTATGTCCGAAACATTTGTCGTAATGGTGGTGCGCTCAATGATGCAGATTGATAATGTGTTATTTGCTAAGGATCGTGTATCTGGCTTTGCATTTTGACTTGTTTTGTGTTGGTTTTGTTGGCTTCGCTTGAGAGGCATGTTGAACGCTAACATGACATATTATTTGCGATATTAGCTTGGCGTTGTTGGGATATAGTTAATACATTAAGGTGCATAAAATCTATAATTGAGCTGATGTTAAATAAACGGGTAGTCATCTTAATAATTGATCCACGTTGCAAACTAGCAAAGATTTTTGGACTCCGATGCCAATTATACCTATTGTGCTTATCTGAGTTGTTATATACCTCATATCTTCAGGCTTTGACATATATGTATTCTTGGGTTTTGACTAAGAATGTCTATAACAAGCTATAAAAGGTAAAATTAATGTCGCTTGAGCCTTTCTATACTGAGTCGCATGACTACTAGTATAACCGTACAACGATGAGAAACCGACCGTTTTAAAATCATATAATTTCAAAAAAAAAATATGTATTGTAATTTTTCGCTAGCTTAAAACTAGTCAATTACAATACACTGAACAAAAATATATTTTAATTATTAATGTGTTGAGGTCTTCGAGTACATGAAAATAATAATGTAGGTATTGTAAAGTCGTGTATTTGGAATCCATTGTAGTTGCAAGTTAAAATTTCGAATGTAATTAATATGGTTATTAGACCATTACCATGTGAGAATACTAAGTTTATTTGTTTCAATTTGCAGACATACAATTACATTCATTGTTTTGGAATATTTAAGCATTTTAAAACATGTATAACATTCATGTAAATACAAAGATGCAAATTAACAAAGATCATTTCAGTACATTGAAAATAAACATAAAAAAAAACTACATTTCAAATTTGAAATATCCACTTTAGCACAGAGCTTGCACAGACAATGCAAGGTTAAAAAAAAACATAAGCCGTTTATTTCCCGTAGATATAGCATAGATTTTAGTAATTACGATCACTACAAAAAATAAGATTATTAGAGACATATACAAATGCAACTGTTGTCAAAAATAAAGGCTAATGCTTAAAAAAAACCGCCCCTAGAAGAATGAGAGGGAAAAAAAGAAATGCCTTTAAAAATAAAGCCCCTAATAATATACAGGGGCATATTTGTTAGTAAAACTGCCCCTAATAATACATGTGGCACGTAAGATTCTTGCATGCAAACTTAAGAAATAATGGCACAACTATGTGCCTCTGATTAATTTAATTTAACTAAAAAAATAGAATCAGCACATTATGATATATTAATGTGTAAACTTGACTGAATCAAAAATCTAAATGCATTAGCTACTACAAGAATAAACAAGAATATACTGTCAAAATATCCATATGAAGTATTTTATCATTAGCACAAAAACAAAACTTGCATATCCATACATAACATGTTATAGAGAATCCACAATTAGAAACATAATTCATAACAATGTCGTATATTTCCTATCAATTATTGCAGTTACACATAAAATCCATATGTGGGAACAATTGAGCTCACATTGACATATATCATGTCAATATGCAAATGTATTAACCATGCTTTACATTCATATGTGGAAAATTCCCAAATGCATTAGCTATTAGAGGCTGAACCATCAGTTTTTGTGGTTTTCTGCTTCCAGTTTTGCCTACTTGCAACAACAGTCTAACTAGCAGTCTGCTCCGTATAAGGAACCGTAGTTGCAACATGCACCATCACCTTCCTTTCCATCGTTACCTGATTTCTAGAAGGTTGGAGTTAAAATTTCAGCCTTCCTTTTAGGCAAGGGAATTTCTGATGATGACTTAACTTTCTTGACATTATTTGCAGAAGTAGCCTAATCAACATCATCATAGCTTTCATATATCTGCTTCCTTGTCGTCAAGCAAGCATAATATTATTAATTAAGAAACAAGCTAATCATAATATTCAGAAGCTGATGCAAACGTATATGTTTTTAGCATATAAATAAGCATGCAGACTAAAAGGATAAAAAAACTATCAAGGAGAAATTCACTCATGATCAACCTGACACGTTAAAATTAGCAACTAGTATATAAAAGATCAGCACATAGCTTTATTGGTTACTTGAAAATTGTACATCAATAACCATATGTGCTCAACAATTTTCTGACGAAAGACAAGGAAAAAGGTATGGAAATCTTGCTTTTTAAATATAATATCTTTTGCATAATTTGTCACAAACACTTACATCAGATTTCATAAATCCTACCACCTCTTGTGTACATGAATGAAAATTTTTCATAATTGATATCACATATGTATGCCATTAGCAAGTACATAAATCTGTTCATCTTGTCACTAGTCAGCTTAAATATAGTACTTCCTGAATATTATTACGCCACAATTAACTAGAGATATAGTGCATTAACCTCTACACTCATATCAATGAAAGAATGTACAAAATAGTTTTAAGGTCATAGAACATAAATGGTTACTAATATAAGAACTAGCTAGATAGAAGACATAAATATAACATGCATCAAAGTAAAATGTATGATATTATCACCTTTGTCATATATTGAGACTGCAAGTGAAACACCGCCGGTGACCCCTTGGCCTCATCTCGTGCACGTGCCATGCATGAGAAAAATGCAAGTGAAACATAGGCATGTGCATTCTCTATTTCGCTTACCACCAATGCTTTTTCAGCCACATATAATACCATCGCTGTTCCGCCTGACGCTCGTGCGGCTGCTGCCCACAATGCTCCCTCCAATCTGATGTTGTAGCTCCAGGAATTGCATTGAACTAGGCTCATCAAACTGCATTGGTTCTCGCTCAGTCCCCTTCTCATATTCAATTAGCTACAGCTCTTGCCCAACCTCATGCTTCGCAAATCGTTAATACATAGGGGCTACACTTGAGGAGGCTCACCTGGCTGCTTCATCTCTTGGTCAGAATTATTTGCAAACTCATGCTACACGTTTGCACATATTTATGACTCTCCAAATGCTCTGCCAATGCAGTCTATGCAACTGCCTATTCGTGCTCAAGCACAAGCTGTGTGTCATACCCTGATTATGCATTAATTCACTATTCTGATTTTCACCTTACTTCCACTAATGCTGTCTTGTCCACAAATTCCGTTAATATTGAGCCTGCTATTCAACTTCGAGTTATTGCAGCTCAACCTGATGTTTTTGTCCCATCTCCACTCCAAGTTGATGTCAGTGCATCATCTACTCCTGCTGGTTATGCAAGGTTTGTCTCGACTAGTGCCGGCTCTCTAAAGATTATATTCTACAAAAGACCAATGAAGCATTGGATTATAAATAGGTCCGAAAACGCGTAATTGTGGTAAATCTCGAAGACTCAACATAGAATCGAACATTAAAGCAATTATTGACAGTATAGACACTGAAGTTGGTGCATTTGAGATTCTTGTCGCCACTCGTCCTCAAAGGGGTAGAAATCGCAGATGCTATGTTTATCATCTTTTTCCGGACCGGTATAAAATTCTGTTAGAGTACAGAGCCTTGTCAGTTGGCGTTCCCTTAGCCAGTAGGTCGTGCTTCATTGTTGATGTGCTAGTGACCTATCTTTTTTTTTCTTTTTGTTGTCCTGATTCCACGGGCCAGAAGGTTCGTTTTTGTTTAATAATAGTTTCTTTCTTAAAAAAATGAATAATCTAGTATAACCGTACGACGGTGGAAAAACCGACCGTTAAGTTATATAATATCAAAGAAAAAAATATTTGTTAATTTTTCTTCTAATTATGAATTTAATGAAAAGTTAAATGTGTTGTTCATAAAAAAATGAAGGTAATTGGGAAAGTGTTAATCCAATTACACTGAAGATTGTACAAATAAACCGGCTTGATACTAAGGATCTGATATCAATGTATTGATATAATAGAAAGTTAGAAATATAGGATACCGAAAGTAGCAAACATGCAAATCGAAGTCGCCAAATGAAATTGCTATATTGGATGAAAATGGTCGCATATACATGCAACAAGTAGAATATGAGTGGAAGCCGACAGTGTATCAAAATTGCGACTGTTTTGGACATCAACAAAAATTCAGTATAGTTGAAAAAGTGTGGATGCAAAAAAAGTCAAGAAACGGCAGACTCTAATTAGGAGAACATCGATGAAAGTTGGAATTCATTTAATATAGACCGTGCCACCCAACCACTTAATGATATGTCAGGTCGTATGGAAGTGAACAGCAATGAAACTACACATGATAATAACCTTGCAGCAAAAAAATAATAGCAATATAGATACTGAACAGCTCAATAGCACTTATCATGGAAATACATTACAAAAACAAACACATAATGTGGAGTCAGGAAATATGGACGTGGATAACATTGAAATAGTAGAGGACGTTGATAGCATACAAAATAACAATATAAACACAGATGTTGAATATATACATAGCAGACCAGATATTACAATTGTGTGTCTGAACAGACCAAAATTAAAAGTACAGGGTGATGAACTCATAAAAAATCAAACTAGCGAGGACATTGACACTAAAGTGCAAGCTGATGAAACAGAAGCCACTCAACAAGCAGAAGATCATGCAAATCATGATACAAGCAATGATCTAACTGATTCCCAACTCAATACACAAAATCTTTATGGCCACGATTCCTCAAACACTGACATTTTAGCAGAAATAAATGAAGGTACTAGCACTGATCCCAACACAAAATAACACACCATTTCTAACTTGCCCAATGCCCATACTGCACCCGCTGCTAACCCTAAAACACATAGAGAAAATACTGGTATAAGGACTAGACATATGAAATCAAGGACAGATGAAGATTGCTTTGAGTTCAAAGCGACTAAAGACAAAGATGTTAGTGCTAATCCAATGTGGAACCAATACACACCGCATCTAAACCAATACACACCGCATCTAAGTGCTAAAGCAAAGTCTAAACCGAACACCACCCCCAGCAGCTCTAATGCTAGGGGAATACTAATAATTAATGTCGATAATCATGAGGAACGTGTCTTAACTCCCTCACGAGAAAATTAGATGTTAAACCACATTTATTGAATTACAAAGTTGATTCAATGGGGCTTGTTGAACACAAATTGTCCAAATGATAAGGTATACGAGTTTTGTAGATCCATAAATAGAGACTAGAAGGCAATTCATAATAATGAATTTGATTTTAGGGGTAGAATAATGATAATTTGGAATCCTAAATTATGATCAGTCTATTTGTACTCAACTTCTGACCAACATATTAGAGTTAACCTACAGAACAGAGGTGGCTTGAGGATACTCTTCACCACTGTTTATGCAAAGCACTTAAATCATGAGAGAGCACAAGTTTGGAACAACCTATCTTTGGATGCAACCAGTAATTCTTTATCGTGGATGGTAGTTGGCAACTTTAATTGTACTCTATATGACAATAAGACATATCAACCAATAACAACTTAAATGCAGATTTATACTTTCAAGCATGTCAATTCAATTGGGCTCAAAGAAATCAGTGCAAGAGGAAATAGGTTTACCTGGAGGAGTAGACTCAACTTCTCGCTGCATAGTAATTGGGTTGGATGTTCGATAATTGTGATTTCCTTGCTTTGTTTCCTCAAGTATCTATCCAGTTACTTAACCACTCCATAAGTGATCACTCCCTTATCTACTGCAAACTTGTAGGTGAATTTGGTTGTTACCAAAGTAAGCCATTTAAATTTAACAACTCCTTGATTCTTCAGCCTGGTCATTAGGAAGCCATACATGTATGCATAGGTTATAAGTGCAGTGGTAACCCAATTTTTTGCTTCCTAAGAAAACTTATAAACATATTAAGTGCAGTTTGAAGTCTTGGAGTAAAAGTGTGATAAACATATGATAAACATTAAACAACAATGTGAATGCCTTAGGGACTACTCTAATTCCCTTTACATACTCCTGATACAACAATCACAATAATGAGGAAATCTACAATGATCAAAAGTAAACATAAGTGTGTTCCTTTTGGATTGTAATAAGAGGCATTATTACACGTCCACAATGATCATCAATATTTTTATGGCTTACTGTTACACTTGTTATCCTGCTAATATTCTTTTAACCTCAATTTACATTGTTTTAATTGTTTTCACAACATAATTGGCACACCAGAAGCATATAATAAATCATGTTCCATAAATTACAAAGTTTTCCTTTTTCATGGATAAACTATATGCCTATCAAAAGATTTATATTGGAATTGGGATTCAACTCTTAAATGCATTATTTGAAATTTTACTGCTTCGATCCGATAATCATTTTTTGACAAAATGAAAACTAAAGTATTACTGCATATTGATTATCAAAATCAACAGACGCATAAAGCTGATAAAACTTCTAAGTTGATTCAGAATCAAATCAAAGCCTATACGTTTCAAAAGCATTCTTAATAAAATCATATGCTGAACACATATTTCATCATATTTGAATAGTGGGTATTTAACTCCATCTTGATGTTTTTGAATCTTGAAAGAATAATCAAAGCTAAAAATAACATATTCCAACAGAGTCGCTCAAAAACCATAATCATTCTACAATATCAAAATCACGAAGGACTGAAAGAGGAATATCTCATTGTTATGTGCATTAGTATTACGAAGTTCTCTGTATAAAATGGCGATTTGAGAGCAGAAAGATATGCCAGTACTTGCGAGTACATAGGGAAGAAAAAGTGGCATGAAACACGCACTGTTGGAGAAGTCTGAAAGGGGAATGTCTCGATTAGTATTTTTTAAAGCTAATACTGATATTTATATTAGATACACAAAGTCTAATAGAAGACTTTGAAAGAGCAGCAATATTGTTGTTATTAGAAACAAAATTACATGTTAATAATGTCATACTTAACGATGTTCAAAAGAAAACTTTCAAGTTTTAATAAACAATCTAATAATCTTTAACGCTAGGTGTAGTTTTCTAAGCAACGGAGCTTAAATAAAAATAACAACCAAATCATAAAAAATAAAGCAGAAAACCTAAAAAATACGAAAAAATACCTTTATAACTATCGAATTTCTTCATATCCAGATAATCGAGGGTTGTTCCTTCAAGTGACATCGCCGGCGACAGGCCGTAGGCGTCGAACGCAACGAGGTGGCTGCTTGCAGCATGAGGAACGACTGATCGCGGGCGATAGGCCATAGGTGTCGAACGCGAGGAGGACGGTGCTTGCAGCGTGAAGAACAGTTGGTTGTCGAAGGTGTAATCAAAGATGATATGCAGATCTGAGCATGGATTTTGATTTTATCAATTTTCTCTGTATAAAATGGCGATTTGAGAGCATAAAGATATGCCAGTATTTGCGAGTACCTGGGGAAGAAAAGATGGCGTGAAACACAGCTGTGGCAATTGCAACTGAGAGGCAATCAAAATGTGTGCTTGTGAAAGATTGCGATTTTGCTGATGGATGCAGATGGTGGTGGAGGAAATTAGAGAGATGAGCGATGGAATTGGGAAACTCGAGGTAGACTGGATATGGTTTTTCCGATTTGAGATGATGTCAAATTAAATAAAGTTGGATCTAAAGATTTCGTTACCATTACAACTCAAATTATGCAAAACCTAGTCTAGATTGGAGAAGAAAAAGGATACGATGAGAAGTATGAATTTTGAATTTATCAACCTTTCGTGTATAAAATGGCGATTTGAGAGGAGAAACAAACGGCATAGCTGAGTAGAAAAAGCGGCTAGAAACAGAAGCCATGTTTTTTTGGCTTCAGAAAAATTGATTTTGGCTAGTAGAAGTAGGCAAACCTTCCTACGATCGGTTTGAAAACCTCCCTACGGTCGATTTGATAATAAATTTGAGTTGCTTCAACTTTCGGTGTTAACTTTAATGTTCTTGATCATATTATCAATAGACTTATGATCTCTGTTATAGTCAAAGTACTACAAATCCTTGGAGTTTATTTACTTAATTGTCTTGGTAGCACCTAGTGACGCAGAAAGCTTATCTTAACTCAATAAAAATTAAGGTATAACATACACGTGCATGTACATGCACACATAAATAAACATACGTATGTGTGTGCGTGCATGTGTATACGTATGTGTGTGTATTAGTATAACTAAGGATAACTTCAGATATACTTTCTTTTATATTCAAAAAAGTGTATTGAGAATTATATCTGATGTGATGGACTCAATCCGACAAGTCTCGACTCTAATTGGGTTTGATTTACTCGTGTCCAAACCATGCATTTGCAAACCTAGATCCAATTTGATTCGAGATCCGATTCAGATTGGTCAATTAGTACCTATATATTTAATTTCATTATCGGTGTTTTGGATTGATTTGGTCTTTTGAATTCGATCAATTACTTGAAATTTTATTTCGTCATCCATCCATCTATCCATAATTGGATAACATAAATTTGAATCTAAATTGAATTTAATTTTGATAGAGTTCGATTTGATGTGAATCTATGGATCTCAATTTTAACTCTCTAGCCTAGTTGAAATAAATGTTGAGTTTGAAAAGACAGCATCTTCTGCATACACACCGCAAAAAGTCAAAGTGGATCAAACGGAGAAGCAAAGTGATTAAGGGAACGTTCTTTTGATAAGTCAAAGAAGCATTTGAAAGGGGCATGAAAAGACATTGTTTAACGAAAGAAAATGCGTTATTGTTTTGAGAAAGAGAGCAATTGAAAAGGGATTTGAATGGGGAATTAATTGTTTGTTATTTTTTAATCATGTTTGAAAGTATTAATTATTTGTGTTTGAAAGATGGCCATAATATTAATATGTGTTTGGACCAAATATTAATCATCATTAATTACCATCAGCGTCTGACACGTCGGACACCAATATATCAAATTGATCGGTTCTCCCTCACGGGAAAAAATGATTGACCCCACCTATGACGCGTCGAACGCCACACAAGCTCAACTCAAACAACAAATTAGCGCGAACGGTACATAAGTTAAGGACTTCGACTAGACCAAAAGTTTTATATCAGTTAGGGGTATAAACGAGGCAAATCGGATCGAAACGTAACTGCGTTCATGTTATGTTCTGTAAGAGATTTGGACAGACACGGACCGAACAAACTTTAAGTTCAGATATTATTTATGCAAACCAGACGATGAACGGATTGTTCGGATAATATAAAAACACCGAACAATTTTGAACGGACTTTTCGGACAATAATAAAACATTAAACAATTTCAATCGGATATGTTTTTATATATTATTCTGCTTCGTATTACACGTAAACATTCAATCGAAGACACGGACTAGAGATGGTCCATCCTGGTGTTATCGGACCAAATCACAAGGTACAACCAACAACTTTCCATAAATCAATCCTCGCAATTGAAAAGGGAAAGACTTAAAATGAGCGGAGCAATGGCGGCGTTTGCTAGAAGCTTAGGGGCAGCGATCCCATTCCCATTTTACTACGTACTGTGGAATTATCCACAAATATTCGTCGATTATTTGTGCGGGAAAGGAATAGATCCTACCCATCGAATGGCACAAATATCTCACGTGCTCAAATTGATTCAGTTCGCTTCACTTTTCTCCGTTGCTACATTTTGTTGGCCTCCTTGGTATTCTTACCCGCTCTTTCTGTTCGGACAGTTTCTCAATTTTAGGTACTCATCTTCAAAGTTTGCTCTTTTTTCTTTTTGCCTATTGTGCGAATGTTTGTGTCATGGAGGGTTTCTTAATAACTATGTTGTTATTATGAATTTATTTATGTGGAAGATGCGGGATAACTACTAATTGCAGCTTTAAATTTTTAGTTGTATAAGAATATTGAACAGTAGAAGATGGAATCTATGTTTTAGTGTGGTGTTAAGTGCATTATGTCTCACACTTATTAATACCTTATGACGATATTACGAAGTAGTCTTTATTGGGCCTTCAGCACCATATATTATGTGTTGTACCATGTTTAACACTTTTTAATACTACCTGGTATCAAAAAGTTCCCTTAACATTATACATGTTTTATTATGATGATATGACACATATTTTATATCCCTAGACTTATATAGCTCCTAAGACGGCTAAATAAGGAAATATATCACCAACGCATAATGTGCTAGTTTTGCTTTATAATCAATGCTAATAGTGCAATATTATTAAGATATCATAATCGAAATATATACCATGCATATTTATGGTAAATTATCATAATATCATACATGTATTGCTAAGGCATTGTTGTTTAGAAAAAATGCTCACTTAATTGACCGCTTATTTGCAATTAAGAACTCTAAAGCCTTTTGTTTTCAATAAGCATTTAGAACAAGAACGCTCATTTAACCAAAAGGTGTTAAGCATTTTCACATTGCTTTTTCTAGTTTTAAAAACCTACTTTCTTGGGTTAGGGATGTAGGAAGGCCCGTTCCAAACTCCATCCATTTTTTAGCCGGGCCCTCACATTTGACATTTTTCGCTCCCGCGGATTTTATGCCTTTCAATAGGGATTATTGCATGCCTCGATAAATAACAGGCTTCTAAAGTGTAGCTGTCAGGGCTCGAACTATCTTCCTCTGCTGGGAAGCTGAGGACCCTGCTTATTGAGGATTTATTTTCATTTATGTTGTGCGAAAATTCAATTAATTTGCACTAATTCCAAAACTGCAGCGGAATACTGAAGCGTAGAAACAATCAAAAGAAAGATCTAGATTGTCGATTAATTATCAACCACCAATTCAATGAAAAATAATCATCAAAGAAAGAGAAACAGAAGAGTAGAGAATACAGAGATTTAACGTGGTTCGGCTAGATTGCCTACGTCCACGGACCCAACAACTATTCTTTATTTTACTGAAGAAAGAGAGTACGAAACAGAGAGATTACAAAATTATAGGTAGTGGTGGAGAGACTAACATATAATTACAAATTGAATAATCAATTTAACCAAATACTTGTTTGCGCTTAAAATCCCTAATTGGATTTGACTATAGAAATTAGGGTTTACTGAAGAAGAGGATAATGGTGGATGCTCTCTCACACTCATATGAAGATGAACTTCCTTCATTTAAATAGGCTTGAGAATGAAGGATTACTTAGAGATGAAGAAAATTAATTTCTAGATTATGTGACAACCTTTTCAAGTTACTTGATTTGATTTCAGTGCACATAAATAACAAAAAAATTATGTTTCCATAAATTTTCATTGCTTAAATCAATCTTCATGTATAAATTTGTCTATCTTCATATAACATATCTGCCTAATTAATTAGTTTTCTTTCTCTAAAAGATATCACACATATCCTTCATTTTTATCTTTCCATATATAGCCGAATTAATTGATTGAACCAATTAATTGATTGAATTAATCAATTAATTATTTTTTTGTCTTCTTTGAAAAAAATTTGAATCACATAAATTCAACAATTTATACCCTTGTATACATGTATGAAATTATAAATTTAAAATGCTAAAAATCCGAACTTTTCAAGAATACAAAAAATCCCGATTTCTTAAAATTCAACTTTTAAACAAAACAATTACTTTACAGTACAAATTTTATGATTCACTAACTCAAAATTTTAATATTGGAAGTTTTGAAATTAGACATTAGAAAGTTTTGAAACTTGCAGTTTTGGAAAACTGTCTTGGATTATTTTTTGGAAAGTCAAAATTTGAAAATTAACATTTTGAATTATAATAATTTGAATAGATCATTCAAAACCAAAAACGTCCCATTTTTTTATATCCAATTTTCATATTTTTCTGAAACGTAAATATCTTTGTAATTCAAATTTTGTCAAAATTCAAGCTTCTTATAGTTTAAGTTTATCATAGCTAAAATTTCTTATTTTGTTAATTATCATGTAGGAAAACAATTAATATAGTGGGTAATATTGTTAAAATGATGAAATATATTAGTTCTAATCAGAAGTTTTAAAGAAATAAGCAAACGCTTATTTATGATTTAGTAATCAACAATCAAAATTCGGTATTTATCAATCAGTGTTCAATTTTCAGTTTTCATCATTTAAAACGAACAGAGGCTAAGGTATGTTGTGTTTTTTATTTTGAAATTAGATACTTATGTGGTAGTAAATAGTTGTACGACAAGTCTTTAAGTAATATATATATATATATATATATATATATATATATATATATATCATACTACAAGTTAACATTTGTCTAGTGGTTCAAATCACGTACTACACAAGAAACGAATTTGTGATCTTATAGACCAAAGCATGGCGCTTAACCACCAGGATAGTTGTGCCGGACTTTACTCACCACAACTTAAACGTTGACCTGCTTTTTACTACCACAAACATACCAACAGGGACACATGGTTTTCACTTGATTCATTTTCTGCTTGTTTCAAACTTTAAACCATACAGCCTGAAACCATGAGAAAATCAACCTAAGCCTCTCAAAATTGCATTGTTGCACGAAACTCGGGCGTCTTAGAAGCAAGTTCCATCCCAAGCCCAATCACAACGTAATTTTCTTTTAATTGCTTATTTTAGGGTTTTGTTAGTTGATTTTATTTTCCAATCAAATACGAAACAGTGCTTCGATTTGATAAATTTGTTTGCAATTGCATTTTTTGGAATAGGAGGTTTGTGTTGCTAGTAATATTTTTCTCCTTGATTTATTCTGTTTAACTGAGTATTTCCAAGGATGATTAAGAACAAACGACAACAATTTGTTGTTCCACCCTCCTTTTGCACCATGGATGTTTATTGTCGAAAATTCCTGCTTGCGGCAACTTCTTGACGTGACAAATTTGAGAGAAAGGTTACGTGGTGTTAAGAGTTAGGCAAGGAAAAAGAGATGAGAGGATGAAGGGACATGATTGGTGTATTATGACTGAATGAAGAAAAAATTGCGGTATTAGGAAGTAAGTTTGCCAATTATTAAAGTTGATTATTTTCTATTGTGGTATTAGCAAGCACAAAATATGATGCTCTTCGCAGCACGCTATCATGAATATTTCAACACTCCCCTTCAAGCTAGCTTGCCAATAGTTGATAGAAGAAAACATAATATTGTAGACTCGGTGAAGAAATCAACTTGTATATGGAAATGGAACAAAGGCAAGTGTTCTGATTCCGATCAACTTCCTTACCAATGAATTGGATTTCCATCTCGACGTGTTTCGTTCTTTTATAAAGGACCGAATATGACAATAACATCATAACATATTTGTACTTAGATGAGTTATCATGGGTAGGGACGAAGCTAAATATTCATAGAGAGGGGGGACCAACTTTTAAAAGGTTAAATTGTATCAACCAAAAGTTCAAATAAGAAGGATGTTTTATACCAACATCATTTAAAATTGATTCTATTTCCAACTAAATTATTTGATTTCAGTTATAAGTTCGCATATCTTTATTTAGGTAAATGACAATAATCCAAACTCTAAGATCATCGTCTTCTTATTTATAAAGTGTTAAAAGACTAATGAGTCATGCTATGAACTATAGAAGAGAGTGGTAGTATAAAGATTAAGAATAGCTTATTCAAGTTATGTATAAAATCTCTATGATTAAAGAACGATCCGCATTAGGTAAGAATAACGAGTTTTCAATAAGACAGTGTTACGTCAAAGGTCAGTTCTAAGTGTATGTGTATGTGTATGTGTGTGTATGCGTTGGTTATTAATGAAATAACAAAAAGAATTCAAGATGTTATACCATTGGTGCATAATGTTTGTAGACGACATTGTGCTAATAAACACAAAAAAGAATAATTGGAACAAAATTCGAAAAATAGAGAAAAGCACTAGAATCAAAAGGGTTAAGACTTAACAAGACTAAACTAGGTATTATCATGCAATTTTAGTAAGGATGTTAGAAATAATAATATGATAAATCTTTTTAATCAAACAGTTAAAAAATACGTTTAAATACATATGATTTAATAATGAAAGGAAATGCGGATATAAAGAAGAACATAAGGAGCTGAATTAATACAGAAAAGGATAAAATAAAGACACTAGTGTCATTTTTGTGATTCAACGGAATATGGATCTTAAGGCTAAATTAACGGGGTGGATAGTGTTTGGTGGATTATATGAATATTTTTCAAATTCTTTCTACTTGGAATGATGTAATTAACAATCACAAAATCAAAGTGCAGATAAAAGTAAATGCGTTAAAAGTAAAAAGATAAGAACACATCATGATTTTATACTGATTCGGAATTACCTTATATCCAGCCCCGTACAATTCCTTATACGGATTTTTTTTTCAACTAGTAAATGCAAATACAATCTCGATTTCAAGGCTACAAGATACACCCTCTAGAATCCGTCCTCTGGGTAGAGTCACTTGATTTTCGGGCTACTAAGCACACCCACTAGATTTACGGGTTACTAACCACACCCAATTCATTTTACGGGCTACAACTGCACCCACACGTATAGCAGTATGATTTGATAGAGTTTTACAGACTCAGATCTTCGATCATGATTACAATTGATCCTATAACTCTTGAATAACACTTTGATATTGGTTTGAGGGAAAGAGATGAGAGAAATCAAAGAGTAGATGAAGGTGAATCAAACTAGTGATGATTGAATTTGATTCTGGTTGAATTTCGGCAGAGTTTGTATATATTTTGATTTAGAAAATAAGAGAGTGGAAGGAGGAGAGATGAATAAGAAAATGATGATTACAAATTCGTTTGAAGTCTGGTATTTATAGAGGAACAACGGTCATATCCATTCGTGAAGAGATACGACGAAAAGACACTAATTTTGAAATTTAAATTTTGAAAAAATCGGTCACTATGCCGACATACATACATAGAGTATGTCAACATTCTCTTTTTAAAAATTGAATTTTTTTAATATAATGTAAATAATATATATATAATCAATATAATTATAACTTATTAAAGTATAAACAAAAATTATATATATATATACACTTAAAAACACTAAAATAATATCTTTATAAGCATAAGAGATTGAAAATCATTTTGAGAAATATTTTGAAAAGATTATTTTAAAACCAAGATATTTGAAAAACAATTTAAAATAAAATTAGAGAAGAGAGAAAGATCAGGAAAGTGCTATCAAGGTTTTAACATAAATTCTACGACTCTATAGCTTATCTGGAATATCTTGAACTCGTCTATACTCATGAATTATCCAACTCTTGAAACTCTATATCAGCAGCTTGAATCTACTCTTGATACTGTACAGTCTTCTTAATCAACATCTGTCTAATATCATGTACTATATATTATATATAATTTGATAAAACATTAGTGTTTATATATTATATAATGTTAATCATAGTAGTTAAGGCGCAAGACTTGAGCCTTGGACTTTTTTGTGCGACTTTTATACAAGTGTGGGCTTTTTTGGTGGAAAAAAGTCGCAATATAAAATACTACTAAAAATGATAAATTTAGTGTTGATAACCATTTTGTGCAAATAAAAAACATAGATTAATAGGTAAGAAGTCACAAATGGTAATTCGAAACTAAAACGATCACAAATTCAAGTTTCAAGCAACACAAAAAACATAGAAGTTATAAGTCACAACAACAATAACAAAATGCTAGAAATGATAAAGTAATTCAAGTTCAACACTTCAACTTCTACAATCACAAATCCCAACTATCATCGTCATCCTCTGAACCATCCTCCAACTCTAAGTCGTAGTTTTCCTCCTACTTCGAATCATATTCAAAATTCTCATCTTCCGAATTATCATCAATAGTAATTTCTTTTTCATTTTCAACATAAGTAGGTCGCACTGTAGAAGTTGAAGTCTTTTCTTTTTCTTTTGATTTAGCAATGGCATGTTGCCTAGTCATGTGCAACCTTTCTCCCGCTCCGGAAGCGCGTGTCACATCTCCTCATGTCAATGTATTTTCTTCGAAAACCAACTCATCCTCAACCTCAACATCCGAATTATCTCCTTCCACGCGGTCGGTCATCCACTCATTTGAAGCATCAATATCTTCCAAAGTAATTGGATCAATCAAATCTCTTCGTCTAAAGCGGTTCTTCAAATATTGATTGTACTTGATAAACACTAGCTTTTGTAGTCTTTCATGCTCAAGTCTATTACGCTTCTTGCTATGGATCTAATTAAAAAAATACAAAGCAAGATGTTTAAAACTTAAAGATACGAACAAGTAGAATTAGTACGGAGTGTTATGCAAAAAACTTGCATGCTAAAAAATGCTCTAATTTCTCTCGCAACTGGATGCACTACAAGTCAAACTTAAAATTTTTATCGCAAACTTTTGAAGTGCATGCGTTGAATTTCCATATAAGCTCGACCACTCGGCTAAGGGAAAAAGTATAAACTAATCAATATCACTTATCCAAGTTAGCGATCAACATATCACAACCATGAGGTAGGAGTTTTTTTTGCTTAGGTTTGTTTTGGGGGTAGTGTTGTAAGCTTTAGATTATAGGACTAGTAAATAGAAGTCTAAGACATAGTGTTTGGTTTTCGATTCCTATTATTATTGGTACCATTATTATTATTATTATCATGGTTTTTTTATTTTTTTTTATATATTTACTTTTACCGTTATTTTTATTTTTATTTTTATTTTACTTATTTATTATTATTATTATTATTTTAATCATTTTACTTTATTTTATTATTATTATCATTATTTAACTGTTGTTATTACTTTTAAATTGACTTTGTCATTTAGTTTTGGGTTGCATATCTAGCCGACTCCAACTTGTTTGAGAATAATGGTTTAGTTTGTTGTTGTCGTCGTCGTCGTCGTTGTTTGTTTTATATTTGAAATTATGTGAAAGGGAGAATCATCGTGTAAGGTTCCGGCCGGAACCCCGAGATTCCGACCATCTCGGTTCGGTTCTGGCTGGAGGCGGGACGGAATTAGGTTAAAAATCCGTCCCGACAACTTACAGTAAAAAAATTAGAAAAATATTGAATCGAGTGAGAAAGAAAGATAGAAGAAAGGTAAAAACAAATCGAATTGAATCTACAGTAATACAGTAAGAAACGAACTCAAATTGTTTATAATTTCACGAATTTGAAACCATAACTCACCACCGAAGTCGAGCATAAGAAATTCGAGCATCTCGAGCATCAGGATTAAGGAGGAGCAATTCAAGTTTCGAGAGGAGCAATTCGATCTTCGACGGAAACAATTTGAGTGTCGATGTTGATTTCGAGCATCGTAGAGTTGATTTTTTTTCTCATTTGTTTGGCTGTTAGAAATTAGGATTAGGAATGCTAAAAAGAGTGGGTGGGATTTGAGTAATGTATGGAACTAATGAGTTGGGCTTTGCTACCCAATGTTTCAAATTTTACTGGTTGTGATTTAAATATATGGACTGAGATAATGTATTGATCTAAATTAGTAATATAGCCATATATAAAAAATACCAAACCCGACCTTGTTCGTAATATATGCACTTTCCTGTTACAAGAATAGAAATCCGATATCGGTGCCGAAACCGAAATAAAAACCGAAACTTGCGAAATTTCCGAAATTGAACGAAACCAATAAAATTTTAAATGATCGAAACCGAGACCGAGTTCTCGAACCTTAGAGAAAATATAACAATTTTTCTCCGAGATTGTCGAGTTCCAAGAAAAAGAACTTGAATTAATTGATTAAGTAATTTTGAAATATATATAGAGTGAGAAATGAAAAAAATATCGATAAAGGGTGAAACTAAAATAAATTTGAGAAACTCTCGAAAATCAATAACCTGGTGTGTTGATATTTTTTCAACCAAAATCACACCGCATTGATTTTGATTGGTTTTATAACAGCCCCTGTATAAACAGCTCACAAACATGAATTTTCTCAAAGTTCGAAATTCGAAATTCCATTGACACATTGAATTTCAACTATTTCCGTCTAGTTTCGGCGTTGATTGGGATGGAATTCCCTCCAGAATCTAGTTCTAGATTGGAAAGGAAAATAAAAAAAAAATGCAATAAAAAGCAAAATAAAACATTACCGGAGCAAAAGTTGTATTTTGGCAAGTTCAACAAAAGTTGAAAGAAGAATTAAAGCAGAGAATGAAATGTGCCTATTTCTAGCAAGTAGCAGCAGCCATCTTCGAATTATAGCTGTTTCCATCAAGTATTTTTCTAAAATGATAATAGTTAATGGGTTTTATAAAGTTGGTGATTACACATGATTAAGGCATCAATGGAGGCAGTTTGAAGCGATCGGGCCAGAGTAGGGACTTGGTGCTTCAGGAAGTAGTATTATACATTGGGCTTTGGACAGGCCCAATAACAGATATTAAAAAAGGACAAATTTTAAAACTCCGTTCCCTAAATTTTAAAATGCATGACGGCCCTCTTTCATAAACGCATTCCATCAAACGTCTCTCTAGATAGTTTCAACCATTTTTTCTTCTTCATATTTTGGATATGGACTGCAACTGGCACAAAATCGGCACAAAATCTGAGCAAACCTTTTTTAAAATAAAATCATTTTTTTGGATGCAGATATTTGCTGAAAAACTAATAAATATTTGCAGTAAAAAGTGCAAATTTTCGATTTTTTTGGGAAATAACAGCAAAATAGCGTAGATCAAATTATGAAAAATAAAAAGGTGGAACCCAGTGCATGAGACTTTCGCATGATAGCGGGCTCTAGGGAGATCGATAGTGTATACATTTTTTCCCTCGCATTGCGAAGAGACTGTTTCCGGACTCGAACTTGAACGTCTAGACCACTATGTGAGTGACTTAACCGTTGCGCTAAGGCTCTACCTCGAAAATTATGAAAAAAAACACTCAAGAAGGAGTGTTTGGTGAAACTAGGTTTTAGAGAGGGGGCGCTGCCTAATAAGTTTGAAAAGAATGGTGTGTGCGTAATTTTCACTTTTAAAAATGTCTAGATCCTAGTTTATTTATTATCTACATTTTAAAATCGAGTATTGGACCTTTCAGGCCAGGCTTTAGGGCTTCAAACCAAAGTTTATATATATATATATATATATATATATATATATATATATATATATATATATATATATATCATCAAAACCTTATTAACATTGACAAAGGAAAAGGAGTAAACGTTAAGTTACATAAGTACAAATTTGCAATATTTATTAATAATTTAAAGAAAATATATTTAGAGCAATGAAATCCAAAAGGACCAAAAATGCATCTGGAATAAAATTTCCTAAACAAAGTCAAAATTTCAAAAAAGTCGAATGATCGGAAGGAAATTGGAAGCTTGAACTTTAAACCTTAATTTTTTGACTTTCTCAATACCTCAAAAAATGATCAGAACATAAAAAGTTCCCAAGCGGAGCTTAAACCATCACTTGCCTTGGCTTTTTTTTCCTTTCTCCATGTGATAATTGCATTTATATCTATCAATCTGGCAAATAACTTCAAACGGCAAGATGCATGGTAGTAATATTAATACTTGGGATAGAAGGATAATTTCTGTTATCACAAAAAAGAAAAAAAAGAGAAAAGGGGGTAATTTCAATTTGCTGACCAAGTTAAATGAGTTATACTTATATCCATCCATCCTTGGTGGCGTAGCCAGAAATCTATGCTAACGAGGTTATAAGTTCAACTATGTTTGGAGGGACAACCTCCAATTTTTTCCTCTCCCACTTATTCAAAATTGCGACTTATTTAAGTCGATAGTCCAGTAATCTTGAATCAATTTATGCAACAATAAGTTAAAGTGTCATTTGAAAATATGGTATTATAGTGAATACACTATTTTACGGGCATACTGACATGCATCATAGAACACTCTGTAACAATCTATACCGTTAAAGAAAAAGAAAATTATAACGAGATGTGTAGTTGCGAAAATATTGAAATTGGATTTGATCCTATAACCCATACGATGCAATAACTTGTGTGTATTGTACCATAGGCACCGTTAAGCATAACAAAACAATGTAAAATATGTCTATGAAAAGAGAATTATAATACAATGCGTAATCGAAAATTATTTTAAATGAACGATCAGATACTTCAAGTGGATGTAAAATGTTAAGAAAATTCCTGGCGTGGTCAAAACAATGTAAGATATGTCTATGAGAAGAGAAAATTATAACACAACGCGTAACCGAAAATTATTTTAATTGAACGATCCAATACTTTAAACGGATGTAAAATGTTAGAGAAAATTCCTGGCGTGGTCAAGTGGCCACTCCAGGTTATATGTGGCTCCACCTCTGTCTATCCCCCATTCATCACAGTAAACTTGAAATAGAGCAATCAACTGCCTTCCATTCTGCCTTCAACAAATAGCGCATACCCTTCTCATGTCGGAATAATTGTAACCACTTTCATATGTGATTGTTTGCTGCCAAAAATGGTAGTTAAACAAACAATAATATTCTACTTAGTCCCTGGTATAATTTTTTGGATAGCAAGAGTGATGCTTTATTCAAGCAAGCATTCATTACGATGTCTCAAGGGTTCGAGGTCATGAGGGTTCGAACTCATGACCTTCGGAAGTTCTGTCTAAAATATCATATCTCTAACCACTTGAGCTAGAAGTCCTTTGTCAGTCTATGGTATAATTATATCACAATATCGAGATTACTGATATTGTGCATTAAAATGTCATAATCTACTGTCATTTGCAAAACTCAAAGCACATGTTCATATACGTAGATGGATATTTAAATACCAACATTACTACTATGCATTGCTTCACAATACTAATAAATATGCATGAAGAAGTAGAGGTGTTTTTCTTCTTTGTAATTGGTTGTCATTCTTCAACCATTTTTAAGTTGGAGAGAGGGAACTAAGTCCAAAAAACCTTGAAAGATCTCTTTGTATGCTGGTATATAAAATGTATTTGACTAGCCTACCATATTGTTCTTTTTCTACACACTAAGCTTTGTTTTCATCTAGTTTTTATTATACCAGAAATGTACCTTGATATTCATCTTTTAATCATCAGGGTATACCAATTGCTGGGTGAGTCTGGTACTTACTATGGTGTTCGATTTGGGAAGAACATTCCCTGGGTGACAGAATTTCCATTCGGGTACATCCGAGACCCACAATATGTTGGAAGTATACTGAGCCTATTGGCATGTTTATGCTGGATTCCTTTCCCATATGTGCTCTTGTGGATAATTGGGTATCTTTTCATGATGAAAGTAGAATCCAACGAAGATCCAACTACTCGCGCTAGGCCTCTTTAATGACCGAATTCTTTCCTTTGTTTCATAGCCTTTCAAGTTACGACTTGGGTGGTTTTATACTCGGAAGATCAATGTTGTGTAAATTAATTTCTGAATGATTTAGTTCAACATTGTCCTTCAACTTGAATTAGCTGAGATTACAGTTGATCATTCTTGACTTTTTTTTTCTCTAGATGCAGGTCATTAAAAGATTATTGTGTCTGTAATTTGTTGAGCTTTTTAAAGTACTCTTTGTTAAAGTAGTTGATGAAATGTTGGAAGAGTTAACATGATAAAGTTTCGCCGTTTTTCATAGTTGCGTTATCGCTGATGGTATGATTTTCAGAGCATTTTCCGTAACAAAAAATAATTCCTTTAGTTCAATTTTTAAGTGCTCTAGTATCACCTTGTTACTTAGTGTATTGGTCTCTCTGGTTGAGAGCTACATTTCTGCAACTCACAAAGAGTCTCCTGCCATTCTGGATATGAAAGCATTTGTAAAGCAGCAATCTACGAAAAAAAAAATCTTTAGAATTTACTGTTAATGTCCGAATTTCACAATGACAGATTTGGATCTTTAGACCATAGATTTGATGTGGTCTTAGTATTAAATTGTATGATTATTTTCAAACCTTCTAATATTTGATATGAAAATAGAAAGATGAAAATTGATGGATAAACTTTATTTTTTAACAGTTAACCATATAGCTTTGTACTTCCAATATTACATAAAACATTAGAGCTTATGTAACAATGCACATACCATAAACGTTAAAAGCACACCAACACAAACTTTAATTCAACTATGCAAAAGCCATAGTTACAATGAGTATTTTCTGAATCGGGTGATCAACAATGCAATCTAAGATGAATTGCTCATAACCCATTCGACCAATGTTGATACTCCAAATCCAGTTGCGGACTTCTTCTTCTCGTTCCAAACTGGGCCAGCCATGTCTATGTGCATCCATGCAACCTTCTCATCTACAAACTGTAACACAATTTTTATATTTCAGTATAATTACCTATATGTACTGAAATATTCTTTAAATAATAGTTATGAATTGGGGAAAAAAAAGTATGTATGAACTGAATAACATGAGTACTTGTTTCAAGAAAAGTGCAGCAGTGATAGAACCGCCCTGTCGAGCTCCAGTATTGACCATGTCAGCTACGCTTGATTTCATTGACTCCCAGTAGCTTTCTTCTAATGGTAATCTCCAAAACTTTTCACCAGATAACTCAGCAGCTTTGTTTACTTCATTTGCTAGGTCCTCATTAGGTGTGAATACCCCTGTTATCACAACACAAAAAAGTTAATTTTACTTTAAATAAGAGGACCACTAGCTTAGTGATAAAGCTTTAAATTGTGGATCTAGATGTTCTAGTATCAAATTCACTTGATATACGAATATAACTTAAACATTGAGTTAAGATGATCATCTGAGAAATAATTACCAGCAATGCTAGAACCCAAGGCAACTACACAAGCACCAGTTAGTGTTGCTAGATCAATCACCTGCAAGAAAGATAGCAGAACCAGTAATAATTATTTACCAAAAGATAGGATTAAACTTTAGAATGCTCACCCACAGTTTACCTCAATAAGCCTTTTAAACTAACTTAATTATCCTTCAAAAGGTTTATAACAACATGATAATTTCACATACTCTTGCATGATTTAATCCTCGAAGTGCGTCAAAAATTGGCACAAACACCCAAAAGATTATAGTAGAGAATAGAGTGAAGAAATTAAGTAAAAAAAACTAAAAAAAAGTCACACAACAATTATAGAGGCTTGGATAATCGATGCCCTATGTCCACTTAAACTTTGTTTATCGTTCTGTTGAGTTTTACAAAATTGATCTTATGGATCAGTAGTCAGGAATCGGTGATGATCCGTAAGAGTACGGAGATTATATAAAAATTTGTATATGAGCCAAAAGTCCCTTGAACAATGCCCCTCGTCGTCTATTTATAGCGGTAGATTGCCGAAATCCTCTCCACCACGATCTTGCATGTGTTCTTCACGTCCAAGAGTAGTTGTGCTGCGGAAATCGTGGTCACATCTGTGCAGTTAAAGCGCTCGGTGGATTCAATGCGGTAGAGGTGCAAAAAGTCATAGCGGGGATGTAGCGAAGATATAGCGGGATATATCGGATTACTCTAAAATAGCATATAAATCCCATACTTGTTGTTTTTATAAATATATAGATAGTAATTATGTGAAAAATTAACATTCAATTGGATTATAATTAATATAAAAATAATTTTAAATAAAAATATGTGCAAATGTATTGTAAATGAACGTAAAACTGTTATATAACTTAATTTAATTTAGTAGAATATTAGAGTATTATCATTTCTAAACATATATCAAAAATTCAATGAAATTAATTAATTTCATAATTTTTATAGCGTATAAATATCATTTTTCAATCCAATTTTTTATAGAAGATATAGCGGAAATAGCGGAATATAGCGGAAATAACGGGATATAGCGGAAATAGCGGGGATTAAAGCGGAAAGGCTATATGTTGGGGATATATGGAAAAATCGTAGCGGTAGGAATCCGCTATAAGATATATCGGAGTTATAGCGGAGCATTAACTGCACAGGGTCACATCACCAACATCCAGGGATCGACGCCGATCCATAAGATGTGCGACAAATCTTTCTTCAAGTTGTATATTTGCTTGTTTGGCTTTTGTGTTGGTCCTTGACATCTAATTGTATCGATACGAGCTTAAATTTGATTGAATTCCTTGGCTCGAATGTTGATTGATTGCAATTGGCTTGTCCATCAAATGTTTGAGTTGTATCTGCCTAACGAACCATCTCACTTGACATGTTTTGTCTTGCAAACACCTTGACATCATGTGATGTGAGTTGTTGATGGATTTGAGCAAACATTGGAGATCGAAACCGATCTCTGTTCATGAATTGGTACCAATTCAGGACTTTGCATGGATCTCGAACTTTGATCTTGTGAATGAAGCGAGTTGATGTATTGGAACTTCTTAGCTATTTACTTTTTGATCGTGTTCGATATCTGAGTTTGGCATTCATCGCTCTAAATTCCTGCTTGATAATTTTTCTGTTCGATTGTTCTAACTCGTCCAGATGTGGCTTGGTCATAAAGCCGGATAACATTTTTCCCCCAAAGCATGCCTTGTGAATAGAAAACATACTTTGTTCAAGAACAAATATCGAAATCAATTATTCACGCGTAGCTGCATTTTCTGGCTATTAACTGACCATACAGTGACGAATCGTTCGATTCCATCGGATTCACCTGTAAATCAAAGATCGTTTCAGACCATTATAACCAAGGACTCGAGTCCTTGCTCAAGTGTTAGTCATAAATAATCATTATTTCGTGTTCTCTCAGAACTATTATATCGTATGGCGTCTCGCAAATCAGGATCATCCCGTGTTCTTCCGAGAGTTAATAATCATATATCAAAATTAGTGGCTCGATTCGGCAATTGCCATCGAATTGTTTCAAGGTCAATTGGTGTTCAAAACTAAAGACTAGTTTTCGAGATCTCCAGGTCATATACTCGATGACTAATTCAATTCCCGATCACTCCGGATCATTAGCATCATCCTCAATCTCTCTGGGCCATTGGTTGAATCCACGATCTTCCCGGATCGGTAGTTCAATCATCGATCTCTTCGGATCGTTATTTGAATCCACGATCTCTTCGAATCGTTTAGCACCCAAACAAGGGTCCGATCTCTCCGGATCCTTGTTGAGTCCAATCCGCTCGCTCTTCGACAAGAGAACTCAACATCCAAGTAAGGCCAATCCGCTCACTTTCCGATGATGGGACTTGCTCTCATACAAGCCCAATCCATTGGCTCTTCGGCAATGAGACCCGCAATTTACGGTCATCACCATGTCTCTCCGGACAGGACTACCGTGATCGGTCAGTTTATAAATCAATATATAGTTTAACTAATCTCCGTTGGTGTTTCGAAATCAATATTGATCATCACGTTCGAGTGATTTCAAAATCAAGAATTCACATAATTTAAGTTTAAACATCAATCGCACATCACGACATCCATTCAAACACTACAGCCTAGCATCCAACTTAAAGCGTATCTAGAGACCGATTGAGGTCCCATACACGAGTAAGTGGCTTGACTGTAATACCACATCATTTATTGAAAATAGAAGACAAAGCGTGGGAATCGAACCTAACTCCCTACCGTCCCGATCATGGGATACTTATCCTCAGCCCAGATCTGATGTCGGTTCGATTAACTGCAGACGATGGTTGCTCTTGTTGCATCATTGCAGCTTGACTCCTTACGTACTGCTATATATGGTTGTTCCTAACCTACTCCTCAATCAAATCACGGAGATGTCTACAATCATTTGTCTCATGCACATCCGGCTCATGGAATAGATAATACTTCTCGATCTTCTTTCTCGAGGCGATGGGTTCTCTCCTCACCGATTTTCGATAAGGGATCTACCCTCTGGTGTTAAGGTAAATCCTTTTCGAAGTTTCATTCAATTCTACGTAAGAAGAGAATTTATGTTTCCTTCTCTACCAATTTGGTTCCTCAAAGTCGTCATCAATCATTCACTTTTCTTTATCTTTACCAACTCCTTCTCCAGATGGTCCTACCCCATCCACAACATTAACCTGTTTTTTCAACTTCAACGTCCTCCTGACGCAAATATCTCTCAGCCTCATGATGAAATTCCGCGAGATCCGCTGGTGGATCCCTTTCCAAAGCAATCTTAAAATATGTTTTACTAGCAACTCCTGAACTGCCGCTATCAGAACCATCGATGGATCCGGCTTATGAACCGCAGCAGCTGCCGCGTTAAACTTGGTTAAATAGCTCCTCAAGGTCTCTCCGGCCCTTTGCTTCACGCTCGATAACGTCATCATGTTCTTTGACCACGAAATATGCAGTTTGAATTGTCAGATAAATCTATTCACTAACTCGATCCATGTGCCCATGGAACCGTTTTCTAACTGTCTGAATCACACTACCACTAAGTCTATCAAATACTAAGTCTGTCAAATACAAAGGAAAACACATTCCCATTACTTCTTCAGATACACCCAACACCTCCATGTGTCGAATGTATCTCATTGGATGAACCGTTGAATCGATTTTTTCATCGTATATTTCCAGTGTCGACAGCTTGAAATCAGGTAGATTCCTTGCGTACCAGATATTAGAAGTGAATGAGTTTCTGGTCATGTCTTTTAGACTTTAGTCTTGCGGTCTACCTCTCATTGCTCATTTAATTGTCCCAGCAATTCTGTCATTGTTATCTACCAGAAGTCTCCGCTCCACAATTTCATTCTGCCCCCGTTCCTATGGGGAAACTCTGGTACATGCTCCTCTGGTCGCGCATTTGTAGTCTGATTCACGTTTGGTGTTCAACATCGTTTCCTAGACGTGTACAATCTCTGTCCAAGTTCAAGTCAGTCATGCCACCAAGTCCTCCGGTATCGATATCGATCTGTGCTCGGGGATTGGTGCCGATCAGTGGCATTTCTTCTGGAATCGCCCCGCTTGGCTCCATTCTGTTTCCAAGGGCATTCATTCTGGTCCCTGGTCTTTGCATCTGATCTGCAGCAACTCCAGCTGTTCCAAGTTGTCTCATTCTTCTGAAGAATCCCTCCATCATCTCTTCCTAGCAAGCTATCATTATGTCCTTCATTTATGTCATCATCGTTTTCCATCTCGTCTCCGGTTATGTAGATGGAAGGGGGGTAAGATCCTAAGGACACCTCTTGGTTGCTCCATGTCCTTGTTGGTTTCTTCCGATAGCAGTTTCCTGGTTGACAGACTTGTCATCTTCTCCAATCTCACGCTTCAAGTCGTCAAATCCAAGTTTTCTCAATGGAAGCACCAAAATGTTTGCGTCGAAAATTGGTACAAACGCCCAAAAGATTATAGTAGAGAATGAAGTGAGGAAATTAAGTAAAAAAACTACAGAAAATCACATAACAGTTATAGTGGTTCGGCTAATCGATGGCCTACGTCCACTTGAACTTTGTTTATCTTTCCGTTGAGTTTTATCAAATTGATCCTATGGATCGATAGTCAGGGATCGGTGACGATCCATAAGAGCACGGAGATTATATAGAAAATTGTTATATGAGCCAAAAGTCCCTCAAACAAGCCCTTCGTCATTTATTTATAGTAATAGGTTGCCGAAATCCTCTTCATCACGATCTTGCCCGTGTTCCCCACGTTCAAGAGGAGTTGTGCCAAGGAGATCGTGGCCACATCACTAACATCCAAGAATCGGTATCAATCTATAAGATGTGTGGCAAATCTTTCTTTGAGTTGTCGTATTTGCTTGTTTGGCTTGTGTCTTGGTCCTTGGCATCTACTTGTATCGATACGAGCTTGAAGTTGATTGAATTCCTTGGCTCGGATGTTGGTTGATTGCACTTGGTTTGTCCATCAAGTGTTTGAGTTGTATCTGCCTAACGAACCATCTCACTTGACATGTTATTCCTTGTAAACACCTTGACTTCATGTGGTGTGAGTTGTTAATGGATTTGAACAAATATTGGGGATCGGAACCGATCCCTGTTCATGGATCGGTACCGATCCATGTCTTTGTATGGATCTCGAACTTTGATCTTGTGAACAAAGTGAGTTGATGTATTGGAACTTCTTAGTAAGTTATATCACTTTACTTCTCGATCATGTTCGATATATGAGTTTGGTAGTCATCGTTCTGGATTCCTGCTTGGTAATTTTTCTGTTCGATTGTTCTAACTCGTCCAGATGTGATTTGGTCACAAAGCTGGATAATACACACAATCTTTTCTATAAATTCTAAAGGTTCTTTATTAGTCGAGGAAAAATTAGAGGATGTTGATAAGTTGGATAAAAAGTTCCTCAACGGCTTTCGTAACTCAAAATCTATATATCAGTATACTTCCGGATACAGGGGTGTAATATAAATAACAAATATGTTGGAAAGACATCCAAACGGACATCAAAGAATAATTTCAGAATGAAATGTCTGTGTTTTTGTCGTCTATGTATAATTTAGCCTATATATCAGTATACATCTGGATACATGGATGTAATACAAATAATAAATATGTTGGAAAGACATCCAAACAGACGTCAAGATAATTTCAGAATGAAATGTCTGTATTTTTTGTCGTCTATGTATAATTTAGCCAGTATCCATACATAAATGTTTTAACTGTTCAGCACAACGATGTCAAACAGTTTTTAAAAGGTACTTCATAAGTACGCTATAACTAGCCAAAAATATACTTCTAAGTATAACTAGCCAAAACCAGGAGATTCATCATTGTACAACGTCTATAACGCATTGAATTTAATCGCTAAAATTTTCCATTTTTTAAAAATTATGCTGGAACTGTGCATGGAACATATACTACAAATGTTACTCGTAATGAATAGGTTGTTAAACGCGAAGGGTATTTACTATTTATCCAATGCAAATCATTAGCAGCTTGTAATTTGAGCATACCTCTGTTATATTATCGCTGAATGGGAAGACATGGCTCATGACATGAGAATCATAAAACACTCAAGATTCTAAAATTTTCCCATCCAACATCTAGTGTCTCATTTGTTCAGACCCCAATGCTCGAATTGGTTATTTCAAAGCAGAAAACTTCACGCTGTTTATTCTTTTGATACACATTACATATTTCAAAGGTAGAACTATATTTGCCTTTATAAATTCAAATTGAACAAACATTGGAATTTCAGGTAGACACCCCAACATACAAATTTTAAAAATAAGCTGATAATGTTATTGCTATTGTGGCACTTCATAAATATATTTGAAAGTATAATTATGTTGATCATATTTCTACAGAATATGAAATTTTCTATTTTGATTCCAACTGAATATGCACAATCTACTAAAATAACGAATACATGGTACTGAGATCATGGTAGTTCTCGATAAGATCAAAATTGCATCGTTTAATGTGAGATGAAATAAGGATTAAAGATCATCTTAATTTAATTGTCATTTGAAATACTGTCGGACTTTTTAACTGAAAATGTAATTTGTTTTATATTTATGCTATTTTTGCAATTATAACTTAATTGGTTATGTGTGTGCATAACTAACACACACACACAACATAATTTCTTGAATAATAAATAAAACAATTTAAAACTAAATCACTTTGACATCAAGAAAGGGAGTACTTACTGAAAGAGGAAAATGAAATATTTTACTGATATTAAAGCACCATAACCACTTTAAGAAATGTTGGACCTGTCCCTAGTGAAATGCCACTTCCAACACACTTTCATTATCCATCAATCAAAAAGTGTACACAAACACCAAACTCGTTTAATTACCCATTAATGAATATGTATTCACATTCATATTCTTGGATGTGTATTCAAAAAACTTGT
Organism: Allium fistulosum; assembly: GCA_030737815.1. Classification (NCBI taxonomy): domain Eukaryota; kingdom Viridiplantae; phylum Streptophyta; class Magnoliopsida; order Asparagales; family Amaryllidaceae; genus Allium; species Allium fistulosum. The sequence continues at coordinate 944,713,026 of CM060908.1, forward strand.
CTGCAAATGCAACTTTAAACACTCTGCTCAGATTCAAAATATTGGCTTTTCTTAATTTCCGTCTTTCGTTGTTATAAAATCATTCATTTACCACTAGGTCTGTCAAACGGATTGGGTTGGATCAAAATGGGTTGGGTCGAGTTTGACCCAACCCATTTATGACACATTCTTTTTTATCCATTTATGACCCAACCCACTTAATAAGCGGGTTACTCATTTAACACATTTAAAGATTTAAATTTAATTTGACTAATAAAAAACAAATAAATATAAAATAATTCTAATTCTAATTTTTATATTTTGAATTCCGATAAAATTTTAATTTTAATTTTCATCAAAATTCAAATATAGAGATGTGGTAGCTTATTATTTTCTAAGTACAATTGTCAGTCCCCATAGAGAACTACAGTGTGCATTAACAATATAAAGTATCCGAGTGTTCCATATTGTCCGTAATTTAGGTGGGAGTTAATCGGTCGAAGTCTCGCCTAATTCCGATTTAGTATGAAGAAGTTATTGCAGTCTGAACAAAAAAACAGCGACTTCTGCACTAGGCGGAGTTCATATATGAGGATGTGGTAGCCTGTTATTTTCTAAGTACAACTGTCAGTCCCCTTGGGGAACTACGGTATGCGTTCACACGATGAAGTATTTGAGTGTTCCATATTGTCCGTAATTTAGGTGGGAGTTAATCGGTCGAAGTCGCGCTTGATTTCGAGTTAGAACGAAGAAGTTATTGCAGTCTGAACAAAAAAAATAGCGGCTTCTACACTAGGCGGAATTCAAATATGGGGATGTAGTAGCCTGTTATTTTCTAAGTACAATTGTCAGTCCCCTTGGAGAACTACAGTGTCCGTTCACAAGATGAAGTATCTGAGTGTTCCATACTGTCTGTAATTTGGGTGGGAGCTAATCGGTCGAAGTCTCACCTGATTCCGAGTTAATATGAAGAAGTTATTGCAGTCTGAAAAAAAAATAGCGACTTCTGCGCTAGGCAGAGTTCATATATGGGGATGTAGTAGCGTGTTATTTTCTAAGTACAACTGTCAGTCCTCTTGGAGAACTACAGTGTACGTTCACACGATGAAGTATTTGAGTGTTCCATACTGTCCGTAATTTAGGTGGGAGTTAATCGGTCGAAGTCGCGCTTGATTTCGAGTTAGAACGAAAAAGTTATTGCAGTCTGAACAAAAATAATAACGGCTTCTACACTAGGCGGAATTCAAATATGGGATGTGGTAGCCTGTAATTTTGTAAGTACAATTGTCAGTCCCCTTGAAGAACTACAGTGTCCGTTCATAAGATAAAGTATCTGAGTGTTCCATACTGTTTCTAATTTGGGTGGGAGCTAATCGGTCGAAGTCTCGCCTGATTCCGAGTTAATATGAAGAATTTATTGCAGTCTGAACAAAAAATAGCGGCTTCTGCACTAGGCAGAGTTCATATATGGGGATGTAGTAGCGTGTTATTTTCTAAGTACAACTGTCAGTCCCCTTGGAAAACTACAGTATGCGTTCACACGATGAAGTATTTGATTGTTCCATACTGTCTGTAATTTAGGTGGAAATTAATCGGTCGAAGTCTCGCCCGATTCCGATTTAGAACAAAGAAGTTATTGCAGTCTAAACAAAAAAATAGCGGTTTCTACACTATGCGAAGTTCAAATATGGAGATGTAGCATGTTATTTTCAAGTACAACTGTCAGTCTCCTAGGAGAACTATAGAGTGCGTTCAAACGATGAAGTATCTGATTGTTCCATACTACCTGTAATTTAGGTGGGAGTTAATCGATCGAAGTCCCGTCTGATTCCAAGTTAGAACGAAGAAGTTATTGCAGTCTAGACAAAAAAAATAACGGCTTCTGCACTAGGCGGAGTTAAAATATGGGAATGTGGTAGTCTGTTTTGTTCTAAGTACAACTGTCAGTCCCCTTGGAGAACTACAGTGTGCTTTCTCATGATGAAGTATCCGAGTGTTTCATACTGTTCGTAATTTAGGTGGGAGTTCATCGGTCGAAGTCTCGCCTGATTCTGAGTTAGAACGAAGAAGTTATTGCAGTTTGAACAAAAAAAATAGCGGCTTCTGCACTAGGCGGAGTTCAAATATGGGGATGCGGTAGTCTGTTATTTTCCAAGTACAACTGTCAGTCTCCATTAAAAGTTACAATGTATGTTCAAAATTCTTATTTTTCAAATTTATATTAAAATTTATTGTTTTTAATAAATGGGTAAATGAGTTACCCATTTATAACCCTTTTAAAAATAGAATAACCCAACCCATAACCCATTTAATAATACTTATAAATGGGTCGACCCAATCCGTTTATAAGTATGATAAATGAGTTTGGTTAATGGATTGGGTCATGTTTTGACAGGTCTATTTACCACCCAACTCATAAAACAGAGAAACGGATGCAAGGGTGATCTATTTGGATTAGTTTTCAACGCACATACAAAAAATACCATTGTAAGTGGAAACTTATCATGCATCAAACGCCAATTAATACCTTATGAACACCTTGGTTACAGGCATAAACCAAAGCATCTGCAAGCGTAAGCCTTCCCTCAGCATCAGTATTATTTACCTGCAAGAAAAAGAATGTGAAGTATCAGCACCAGTGTTTGGGTATAGGTTGTTCTTTTTTTTTCTTTTTCTTTTGGTGTGCGCGCGCACGTGTTGTGTTGGGGTGGGAGGCATTGGTAATTGATGTCAAAGAATTCAAACCCAAAACCTCGAGATTCACACTCTATATATAGGCCTTAGCACTTGACTGTTGGTGATCTACTACAAAGAACATACCTGATGATAAATAACTGCTTTGAAGGAAAAGGGATGTTTAAAGTTTAAGTGAGATGAGACTAAGTGGTAGCAATAACAAAAATACATCACAACGATTATGTTCGACATCATACATGCACACTTTTGACAATCGGCATTGGTGTTATCTACAATAATGCCGACACCAATGTTTTCACACCCACATTAATATAATATGGATAGTATAATACAAATGTCAAACAAAATGTTACCTCGATCGTCTTTCCATTAGAAGCAGTGACAATATCACCAGGCCTCATTCCTGTGCCACTTATCATATTCTCGCAGGCAGCAACAATAAAATGTACCTACATTCATTAATATACTGAACGTATTATACAAGTAAATCGAAGTCATTAGGAATATATATATGTCTCTCTGTGTGTGTATGATAGTTATTAACGGCGCACAGCATAAAAAAGTCCAAAACCATTCTGGAGCCTTGGTACATGACATGGCAAATGACATGTGTTTTTTTGATTTACTGTGCATGTGTTAACAAAATTATATATATGTTATACATCACAGTTAATTAAAGAAAACTAATAGAATTTTTCTAATAATAGATATACAATAATATTTGTTTCTTTCTTTGAACTTATTTCACAAAAATGTCATTAAACGTAATGTCATACGCATAAAATATCATTTGGTGTTTAATCATTTGATGTTAAGTTAAAGTTTGAGTTAAAGCTTATAACTATTGTTTAGCAATTAAATTTCAAGTATAAGCTTACAGTTGATTTCGTATGTGTTAAGTAAGAAAACGAAGGAATGTTACATTTCATTTTCTTGGTGGTGTTATTTTGATATATTTTGTATGTTTTGTGTTATTCTGATATATTTATTTTATATGCATTTTTTATTTTATTATTAGTTTACAATTATTTACTATTTAGTATATTTTGATCACACTGGATGAATAAATATACATAATACATTCAAACATCAATATTATTTTGCACATACATGATTAATGTTATGTTATATTACAGCTTGCTTTGAGAATATTACACATAAAAAATAGTTTTTCCATATCAATAACTAAATGTATTTCCAAATCAAGAATTTAGTATTTCCATAATACATTCAAACAAAAAGAAGTTAGTAAAAATGTCATCCTTTGTAACTTAAATAAAACAAATTAATTTGTAAACAAAATCATATGATGAAAACTAACTTCTATGCATTTTTGGTTCGTGAAAAAAGAATTATAAAGCAAAATATAGAAAAAATAATGAAAAATTTAAAAAGTGAGCTTTTTTTGCGCCGTGCACTATTTCATATGCGCCTCGCCACGAAATCAAAAGGCGCAACCACCATGCATTGCACCATGGCGTGTCATTCATAACATTGATACACAAACACCCACATACTGGGGCGGAGCTACCTTATAGCTGGGGTGGGCAAGTGACCCCCCCAGAAAATTATGCTCACTGCTTAGAAAAATGAATGAAAAAAGTATGGTCGAAAGTAGCAGGAGGAAGAAGAGAAAGGAAAGAGGAACTGATTGTGTAACTATTATTCTTTGTTAAGTGGGACCACATGGTTTAATTCATCTCAATTTACGTTAAGGTCCATTTCTTAGTTGTGTATAAAGTATGCAGACTTTCTTTCTTTATTTTGTTCAAGTATGCAAGATTTTAACAGCTTAAAATATATTACTTACATAAGAAGTTCTTATATCTGCGTTGTATACATTTTTTTTATATCTGTAAATCAACTATGTTCTTAATCAAATCCGATAATTTTTTATTTTAAATCTTGTAAGAAGGAAAAAACCACTAAAGCTCTTGAGTAGAAATTTTAAAGTATAATTTTGATAACTATCAAACAATGACCTAAAGTATTTAAATATACTTCCAAAAGGTGACCCCCTCATCAAAGATTTCTGGCTCCGCCACTGCCCACATATACGTATACAGGTTTAATAATGCCTCTAAAAACCAACACCTCATTTCCACCTAATGTAATTCACTAACCTAATTTAAATAAGAGGTTTGTTATTATATGCCCTAAAGGAGCATGCCAACGTTGTATAACACATAAACCCTTAAGCATTAACTACCCAAATTAATTAATAAACCAAACAAGTGAATTTTCATACTTCTAAACCTTAATTATATTATTACTTCTTGTTTGTTAACATGTAGGGAACATATTAACAATCTTCTTTAATTAATAGTTATTAATGATGCTCACGTTACAACAATTAGTAGTGATGATGAAAGTTATTAAATTGTTATGTAAACATCATTACTAATCATGAAGTAAATAAACTGTAATTAATTATATTAAGGTTGTGAAGTGAGCGTGAATAAAATAACACCTCGCATTGGTGAATGAAATCAAAATGAAGAGGTCCATAACATTATTACTATTAGTTGTTGTCAATGAGAGATGAGAATTACGCTATTATGTGCACACTCAAAAACTGAACGTGAACAATGATATATATATATATATATATATATATATATATATATATATATATATATATATTAAATGTGATGTTAGACTAAGAATGTCACTGGTTCCAATATGCGTGTTTGTAGACACACACACAGACTTGATATTTGGTATCTTTAAATATGCTACCCTGCTTACACATTAATGTAATTCATTGGATCAATTTAATTATGGTTAATAAGAATTTTCATGTAGTTATTTAATAACAAATTATTAGTATTAACTACTGTAGTCACATCATCATTACTAGTATTGATAACCACTCCAATGGTTTGCATTAGGATACAAAAGACTTGTTGAATTTTAGTGGTGTCATTAACCTAACTCTGTATATATAACAACAACAATAACAGAAATACCTCTACGCCTAAAGGTTTTATTTGACCTATTGCCTTTGCTGCACCAAAAACAGCTGCAGAACCTCCCATATCAAATTTCATAAGCTCTATGGAACAACCTGGCCCAGTTTTAATGTTGTAGCCTCCACTGCAAAAATATGTAATACAATATCATATATTGGCTCTCATTCAATTATATTAAGCAATATGAAAAAGTTGTCTCAGTTTCACCTGTCAAATGTTAGTCCTTTCCCAACAATTGCTATCTTTGTTTTTACATCACCATTTGGTGGTCGATAACATAGATGAATGAAATGAGGAGGATTTGATGAAGCAGCAGCAACACCTAAATATGAACCCATCTTCAATTCCGTGCACTGCTTTTCATCTAATATTTTAGCTGTAAAAACATCACTATACATGGAAGCAACTTTTGACGCCTCTTCTGCTAGAACGGCTGAAAAATCAAGAGTAATCGTGATCAAAATGTTCAACTCATTTTTTCTTGAATAAGCAGGACTGGAAAACAAATAGAAACAAACTAACCAGGAGTAAGAACATTGGCAGGAGCATTTACGAGTTCTCTTCCAAAAATCACCCCAGAACAAACATTATTTGCATACTTGAGTTTCTTATCGATGTTAGGTCCACAACCAAGACCAACAATATCTACAGATTTAAGCAGAATCTTCTTTGTTTCTGACTTAAATCTGACATCTTCATGAAGACCTAGCACTACTCCTACAAACCAAAAGAATAAGAATGTTATAATGGATCAACTATTATCTTCACTATATTCTTCCTCTTCACGGTTAACTTTTTCTTCATTTTTTTTTTTTTGGTTTATATTATTATTTCACTCCATCAAGAATTTATTTACTGATAAATATTGAATATCCCTAAAAAAACCTCCCTACATTCAAATAATATTATTATGTGAACTCCCATCAAGTATTCATTTCAAAAATAGTAATATATAATCATTAGAAAAAGTCAATAATTTCAGTGGTAAAGTAAGAATGTGAACTCAATATGCCAAAAGCAGATCTTCATACACATCATAAAATAAAAGGATGAGTTCAAAGTGGAAAAATCAGTTTCATTTGCATCATGATTTGTACATATTTCATAGTAAAATAAATAAATGAATAAGCTTTATCACTAAAGTTGCTAACAGCATCAATACTTAAAAGTCCAAGACTTTATATGGGGCCATTAATTTAAATCTTATACAAACCTGATGCTATTCCTGAGGCAGCTACGTATTTTGTCTCTTCTGTGATATCCTCAGAAGATGAAACAAAAATTGCAGCACTGCTTGCTTGGGCACTTTTAGCAGCAACTGCAAGTGCCTCTCCAAGACCTTTATATGAACCTGTTGATGCAGATTTTACACATTTACCAAGCCCAACAAGAGCGAGCCTTTTGAAACCTAAGCCAGGAAATCTTAATACAATAGATTGACCAGATTTTCCAGTGAAATCTTCTTCTGAAGAATAGATGGATAGCAGCCCTTGAACTTTTTCATCAATATTCCTAAGAGTAGGGTTCTCAAATTTAGAAGTTGAATCTTTTAACATATCTTTCTCTGAAACTGCAATAGCAAGAATGTCCCCTTTCCATTCTGCAATATCCAAGTCTTTTGCGGAGAATGCAATCTGCAAATGCGATAGAGAACATAAGCTCAATGATTTACTAAAAGAATTAGATTCATCAGCACATAAACCAACAAAATTGCAGTACATGTATGCTGGAATGCACCTCATATGACTCCAACACTGCAATTAACTCTTATTATTAAAATTTCATATTCATAAAATACTATTAGGAAACAAAATATTGTTCATTCAGTTTTTAAGGTTCATTATTCAATGCACATTCTGATCAATTAAAATATTTCATTTTTAGTTTCTTGTAACTTTTATTGTGGTGAAGAAAATAAGTTAATGGTTCTAAAACAGTATTAGAAAAGCAAAATCTTTAGGGGAAAAAGTCAACAATGTATAATCAATCACTACCCATTACTATAATTTTCAAAATCGTATTATCAATAAATAACAAGCAAAAACTTAAACATTATTTTATTTCATTAAAACATGATATTTTGAATGAATATTTTCTGTCAGAAAAGAAACTATGCAAGTCTTGAAGGATTTATGTATTAACAATATTTATTTTGGAACATTCTATAAGACACAAACTTTCAAAGAATGATGTAAATATATAAAAACTAAAGTTTATAATATTCAGAGCATTGCTATTACGGAAATCTCATTCATTTTGTTTAAATTTATTGTTATATTTGAAACCTATGGTTTAACAGTGAAAAAAAAAATTATGTAGTTCCATCCACATCTACTTTACCCGTTTTATTTTTATGTGTAACTTCAATGTTAGCAGAGGTAATTTAGGCATCACATGCTACACCAAAAATATTGTTATAAACTCTGTTGTGAAACAATCCAAAAGCATTATGTATGCTTCTAGTCCATTCATCTTATAAATAAGAATGATTTTCATGAACAATCAAAAGAATATTAAAATATAATATAGACAACCATAAAGAAGGCTTTCATTGAGAATTGACCTTATGAGTTATGATCTATATTTCACTAATTTTTATGCGCCACTCTTGTTGTGACTCCAATACCAAACCATTGAATATTGTAGATTTCACACTCCTATCCCATTTGATTTGACAATACATCACCAACAAATGATTTTATTTTTCTTATTCGGCATTACGTTCTCGAGTGAACAAAGAACCGTTTGGTGATAGATTATCTAAATTTTAATATGCTTAGGCATGTTGGTGTGCTGTTTGAACATTATTGATATCTTGAAAATTAGTATTTCGAAATAGGAAATGTGATGCCCTGTGTCTTTAGTTGTTAGTTCTGCCTTCATAACCAATATACCACAAATTTATCATTTATAAATAAAAACAAGTGAAGACAAAAGTCTAATATACAATATATCACTCATAGAATCAAATTAAATGGTTAATGCCGGTGACAATCAAATATCGTTCAAGAATCGACATGTGATGCTTAAAAAATATTGGGATAGTATCAAAATAATATTGACCAGATAAAAAAATTATATACACACACTTCAAATTTAATATGGTTCAAATCATAAATCGTAAACTTTAAATTTCAGATCTAAACAAGATTTGAATCGTGAATTATAAATTCAATAATTAATATTTTAATGATCATATATGCTTTTATGCTAGAAATTTTGCTCTATATAGGTTATCAAATACTATTTAAGTGTGTAAAATCATTGATTCTTCTTTTCCTAATATAATAAGAACGTTGTAAAATCATTGATTCTTCTACGTTAGAACTTAAAACTTTATTTTCTCTTTTATTATATTTTCCCTAGACCTAAAGATTCTTGGTGGTGGAATAGTGATGTGCAAAAGACTATCAAGGAGAAAAAGAAATGTTATAACTGCTTACATCATCACAGGAGCGAAGACAACATGCAAAAGTACAAAGTGGTAAAGAAGAACGCAAAGAGAGCGGTGAGTGAAGTAAGAGGTCGGACGTATGAAGACTTATATCATAACCTAAGTACGAAGGAGGGTAAAAAAAAACGTCTATAGGATAGCTAAGCTCCGCAAGAGGAAGACAAGTGACTTCAACCAAGTTAAATGCATCAAAGATGACAATGATAGACTTTTGATGAAGGACGAGGAGATAAAAAATAGATGGAGAGATTACTTCGACACGCTATTTAATGAAGAAGGTGATAGCACTACGATCGAGATAGACGACTCTTCTGATGACACCTGTAGACATTTTGTTCGGAGAATTCAAGAATCCGAGGTAAAGGAGACATTAAAACGGATGAAAACAAGCAAGGCATTGGGGCCTGATGACATCCCTATTGAGGTGTGGAGATGCCTTGGAGATGAGTGGAGAAGAAACATACTAGTTCCAATTTTTAAGAATAAAGGGGATATCCAAAGTTGCACAAACTACAGAGGAATTAAGCTTATGAGTCATACAATGAAGCTTTGGGAGAGAGTCATTGAACATAGATTAAGAAGAATGACAAGTGTTTCAAAAAACCAATTTGGCTTCATGCTTGGAAGGTCAACCACAGAGACGATTTTCTTGATAAGACAACTTATGGAGAGGTCTAGGAAACAAAAGAAGGATCTACACATGGTATTTATCGATTTGGAGAAAGCTTATGACAAGGTACCGCGAAAGGTGATGTGGTGGACCCTGAAAAAGAAGAGAGTCCCAACAAAGTATATTACACTTCTCAAGGATATGCACGATGATGTTGTGACTAGTGTCAGAGCATGCGATGGTGAAACCAGTGACTTTTCCATTAACATAGGCTTACATCAAGGGTCAGCTTTGAGTCCCTACATTTTTGCTCTAGTGATGGATGAGGTTACGAAGGGTATACAAGGTGAGATTTCTTGGTGTATGTTATTTGCTGATGATGTTGTGTTAATTGATGAAAGTAGGATTGAGGTTGATAGACAACTGAAGCTGTAAAGACAGACTTTAGAATCAAAGGGATTTAAGCTTAGCAGAACTAAAACAGAGTATATGAAGTGCGGGTTCAGCGGTGTCAGGTCGGAGGATGGAGATGTCACTCTGGTCGGACAAATAGTTCCTAAGAATGAATCATTTCGATATCTAGGATCAATATTGCGGTATAATGGTGAGATTGATGAAGATGTTAGTTTTAGAATTCGAGCGAGATGGATGAAATGGCGACAAGCGTCTGAGATTTTCTGTGACAGGAAGGTCCCACAAAAGCTTAAAGGAAAGTTCTACAAAACGGCAATCAGGCCTGCGATGTTGTATGGTGCAGAATGTTGATCTACTAAAAGCCAACACGTCCAAAAGATAAGCGTAGCAGAGATGCGTATGCTGCGATGGAGCTGCGGTTATACAAGAAGAGACCGAATTAGAAATAATGATATACGTGATAAACTTGAAGTAGCACCAATTGAGAAGAAGCTAATTCAACATCGCTTAAGATGGTTTGGACATCTTCAACGAAGGCTGCCCGAGGCACCTGTGCGTGTTGGAATTATAGACCACGTTGAATGCTCAAAGAGAGGTAGAGGTCGACCACGGTTGACATGGGAGGAAGTAGTAAAAAGGGATTTGAAGGATTGGGGTATATCCGAAGAGCTGGTGACGGATCGGAGCGAGTGGAAGTTAACGATTCACGTACCAGAACCATGAGCGCTGAGTTTTATAAGTTTTAGATTATAGGACTAGGGAACATGAGCCTGAAACGTAGGTTTGGTCTTTGACCAATATTACTATTAGTATCATTATCACTATTTGTATTATTATCATTCCTCTTATATATATACATATATATTTTTATTTTATTTTACTTAGTTACTATTACTAATTTACTTATTTGACTTTATTTTATTATTGTTATTGTTATAACTTTTAAATTGATTTTTTCATTTAGTTTTGGATTCCATCTCTAGCCGACCCCAACTTGTTTGGGAATAATGGATTAGTTGTTGTTGTTGTAAATTTAAATGGGTATCATAATATTTTTATGGAAATTTTGCTACTTTGGCCTACTTTTTGAAAAATATAGCAGAAATAGGCCAGTTTGAAAAATAATTACAAAAATAGACCAGTTTTGGTTTTAACGTGGGCGAATTTTCAAAAATCGCCAATGGGCGATTTTTCAAAAATCGCCAAAGCCGATATCAAGGAACATTGTTTTTCAATTTGGCGATTTTTGAGAAATCGCCAGTTGGCGATTTTTGAAAATTCGCCAAAGCATTTTTTCAGAAAAGCCAAAACAGGCCTATATTTGTAATTAAGTTTCAAATAGACCTATATTTGTTATTTCTTTCAAAATGTGGCCTATGTTTGCAAAATTTCCTATTTTTATCTCATCATGAATTGAATGAGATGTTTCAATTGCAATTTCAGGGTTGAATCGTAATTTGAAATCGAACCGTAATTAATGAGATTCGATTTAAAAGGAGATTTTAATCGTATGATTTTAATACTTTTGATAACAGTTTGGACAAATATATCGCTACCGGTATTTCAACCAATATTCTATAAAAAAATATTGCTAAATGAACAATGTGTGATACATTAATGATATTACCCCAATATCATCTTGAGCTAATTACTTAACAATCAAAATTCTATAAAAATAGTAACTAAATAAAATGTCATATGAACAAAGCAATATTATAGTACGAAAATTGATTTACGTACTAAATAAAATGTCAACATGTTCATGAAGATGTCCATCAAAAACCAACAAGTCTTCCCCATAAAAAAGAAACATTTTTTTTTCTCAACACAAGTGTTTTTGAAAGGGCAAGTTTTAATTGGAATGAGATTAAAACCCAAGCAGAATACACAGAAAATATTTAAAAATGAGTTTGAGAATCCAATAACCATAGGTGACCTAAGTTATACCATACTGTGAAAAAATATGCTTAAATGGGATAGTTGTAACTAAGAACTGAAAGGTGAAGGTCAAATATTAATTTATATAAAGTTGGAAGTATGAAACAAGGGTACTGATTATTATTTTAAATGTAACAGAGCTAGATTAAGGCTTAGAATTACCATTTTCAACCATTGCATGGTTAATGACAGTTGGATGAGATTTCAATGTGGACGTAATGGTCGACAACTTCACTGATCTACAGATTCATGTCTATAAAAGGTTAAAGTGATGGATACGTAATATAAGGATCCTGAGACCTGGACAAATCATCTAGATTGGGATGAAAATATGCAAGTTCATTGTTGTTAGGGACCTTGGGTTAATTTGAATGTACAAACTGAAATATTGAGTTGTCTGAATTAATAAGGCAAATAGAGCCATCTGGCATTACATAGTGACAGAGAACAATATTTAATCCTTGCTTGCCCAAACATCTTAAGTCCATCCAAATTATCTGACATCTTAAATCCATAACTGAGTAACAGATCGAGCTTGGATCAACAAGCAAGTTTGAATCTTAACTGGATGCTTTATGTAAGTAGAAATTATTGTATTAAATAGCCTTCTAATTCTAATATGTGGTTTAAGGGATGCCATTTCTAATTCACGACAACATTAACAGGTATTTGGTTATTTGACCAGCATAGTGAACAAAATTGTACTCGAAACAAGTAGCTTCTCAAAAATTAGTTCCTTTTAAGTTAATCGACTTAATCTACAAAATAGAATTTCTCCTAAAGCATTTATCCATCGGAATATATTGCTTCGCAACACTCAGAGAATAAAAGCACCCTTTGCGTGGAAAAATAGCCAGTCTTTATTTGCGAATCACGACAATAGAGATCCATAGAATCCAAGTCGACCATGACTAGTAATTAGTAGATAATCCAAATAATTGTTTCGGAAAAACATTCAAGCACCATAAATTAAAACTAAAGTACAAAATACATCACTCAACCATCTCAAAAAATCGATTGGAAAAAGAAGAAAAATTAAACACTGAACAATTACCTGAGGAGTTTCAGTTTGAGAAGGCTTTGTGAGTCCAAGAGTTCCCATTTGAACAACTCTTTTTGCACGGAAATGATCTGAAAGCAAGTCCTTAACCTGAGAAGAAATAACAAAACTTTGTGTGAATTATTGCGGTACCCTAATTTGAAAGGTGTTTGGCTGTATTGAGCTCCCACGCTTTGTTTCTCTCTCACAAAGTTAAATACATTGAATTTTTTGCTTCATTTTACACGCATAATTGATCAAAATAAGAATAAGAATAGATTTATTATAGGATAACCTATCAATTTTTCACTTTATTTATACGTCGCAGTCAATGCAGTGGAAGTTTGTTTTGGGGAATATGTTATTAATGTAATCTTAGGATAACATGATGCTGTTGTTATCATCATCTATGCTTTAGTTTGATACGTTTTAGAAAGCCAGAGAATTTATGATTTGAATTGAGGACGTTATATTATATGTCATCGGTGATGAAACGGTGAAGGTAACACATTAATTAAAGGTAAATTGCAGAATTCTTCTCAAACATCGAAACTATACTCTTGATTTGGCGAGTTTTAGCCGGTTTAAAAATTAAAAATTCCAACGCTACTTCTAGGTTGAATTAGTATGAAGAACAAGTGAGTGGTAAACTTATACCATCAAATAGTGCAACTAAGGGGTAACTAGTTAACACGGAGTTGCAACGTGTAACGATTCAAAACCACCGCACATGGGCTTTACTAGACTACATAATGAATTTTGTAGTCTCATCTACGAGTTATACATATATATACATGCATACATACATATATATACATATATATATATATAATAGAAACGTAAAAAAGAAAATAAATGGATTACTTATGATTGTTACAGTAATTCATTTTGTGCATCAAGATTCATCATGCCAGAGAAATTTTGGAGTTTTAAGATAAAGTTTCAAAAAAGAGTCACGAATGATTAAATGATTGGTAAAATACACGATGTAGAAAAAATTTGGTAAGAGAGGCAATTTTATCCAGCTACTTTTTTTTTGTTTTGAAATAACGGAGATAAACATTCAAAAAGCAGATTGCAATCCATATGATGTGGTACGTTCTGCATTTTCGTAAAACCTAATTTATAATGTGTTGCATGCACACTAAAGGCTCACGAGTTTCATCCACGATGAGAGCTATAGAAGTATCCTATGATTGAATGATAGTAATAAAGAAATAAAAGTATATTTGTTCTATATGACTAAGTAAGCTCAACTTCGTAGAGTTTTTAAGATGTGTTATGGACAAAAATAGGTATCCAAGCAAGGTACCATTTTCAATTACAATAAAGGAATTATCAATATGTTTTCAAGTTTCGGAGGACGATAAGGAAAAGGAATTCGATGTTGATGGTATCAAGTTGGAGTTCATCTTAAAGACCTCCATTGTAGTCAAACATAACATGATAGAGTCAGAGGTATGCCCTAGGAGCAATTATGTAATTTGTTACATATATCTAACTCGTTGACCAATCTTGTTCGAAATAAAAGGTATTTTCTTCCTATTATATAATTGATATAATGTGATTATATTAATTAATTAACTTAATTAAAAGTATATTTAATAGAAAAATCCATAAATTGTATATTTTGTGATAGTAGTTACAAAGTGTTGTAACCGTGAGTAATTTATCACAACGAAACAAATATACCATTTTAAATGTTCCTAGTCAAGATGCATCAAGACGGGAAATCGATGTATCCGTTGAGACTGGAGTACGTAACGCTCTTCAAATGTTGGGCAGTATATTACTCATGACTGCTGGGGGCACCTAGGGGTTACGTACTAATAATTATTGGATAACTATGGAATGACTCACTCGATAGTTTTCAATTGGTTAATATAACTAAGGTCAAACAGAAAATATCGATGCGACTGATTTACACAGTTCTCTCGACTTGAGAATACTGTGCCTCTTCAATATGGAAGCTCCACTTTGATTATAGCCAAATCATGGCATGACGTCCATCGAGTGACTATAGTTGGGTCGAGTGGAAGTATTGGAAGTAAAGCACTATTCAAGAGAGGATTCGTCTCCTTAGTTATATGCGGTTAGTATCACAGTCAACTTAAGTCAACTCAAAGTCAAAGTCTTTGGCCAGAGCATTTTGGTTAATAATAATTGTTATTATTAAACTAAGGACTTTGTATTTGGATTATAAAGTTGAATGTGGATGAGGTTGGAATTTTGATCATTACCAAATTCCATAAGTCCAAAGTGATATAGTTTTGACGAAGAGAATTGGTGTAAACAAATGTCACAACCAGGTAACGCTTATTAAACTAAAATTGGATTTTTATCGAAAATGAGTAAGCGATAAATTTGGTCATAATACCACACCACATGCTACGTGACGTGTGAACGTTAACATCAGAATAGTTCGATGTTAATCGCTGATCAAATTTACACCGAAGAGTTACACAGCCGAAATGATGAATTCCCTTAAGACCGAACGATTTAATTAGTTTATAATTGTTATAAATTAATTAAACTAATTAATATTTATGAAATATTAATTATAAAATTTGAATATGATTTGAGAGATAAATAATGTTATATATATTTATAACAGTATAAATATATGGATCGATATACAATATCGACAAATGATTAAATTAGATTTAATTGCATAGTATTTTGGCTTGGGCTTAGATGGGTTTAAGGCCCATTATTAGGGCTACAAAATCTCGGTTTTGGGAAGGCCTAGGGGTGGCTAAAACATAGGGAATTGGCTTGGAGATAATGGGTTGAGATCAAGTGAGAATTGGTAAAAAGGTTTTCATCGTTTCTCTCTAATACAATCATATATATATATATATTTGTATGTATATATATATATATATATTTGTATGTATGTATCTCTAAAAATAATAATAAAAGCTTTTTTGGCCGCCATTATCTTATACATTTCTGATTAAAACATAGCTCTCAATCCACTTCAAAATTCTCAAATATATTTCAAATTAAAATAATACTATTCGATAGTTAGAGGTCGATGATTCCAGACTTGCAATTTGATGAATCAAGGACAGTAAAAGGAAGGGAAGTCATTGCTTCAACGTGGATTCAAAGGCACCATTAAATTGGTAATTTTAATTCATATTACAGTAATTAAATTATATTCTATGATCCTATAATGAGCAATTTCATCTCTGTTTAAATATATTGCTATTATATGTTTAGTTAGGTGAGATTTTTTTAAGTAGATGTGGTTGTCACAAATCAGTTTGGTTATGTGCATAATTTGTTTATTATACTATTTGATTTATGTATAGACAAATGTTGTTTACTTTAAAAAATCAATTTTTTCCATTAATAATTGTTTTATATATATTTATTAATAAATTCATATATATATATATATATATATTAGTGTATATTTCTCTCTCATAATAGTATATATGCATATATAAGATATATATATATATATATATATATATGATTTAAAAAATTTAGTACACTTATTTATATATAATATGAATTTACAAATAAAAAAATTAATTATCATACATATATTCATATTTTTAAATTAATATTTATTGAATCTTTGAATTGTTTATTATATATAAAATAATTATTACATTAAAAATTAAATTTTATATTTTTTAAAAATATTATATCATTTCAGAAACATATAGAAAAAATTTAGAATTTTTTTAATAAAGTTTATTATTTTTAATATTTAATATTATTTCAAAAAAACTTTTTATGATTTATTAAAAATAATAATTTAATTGAAAAATTATTAAAAAAAATTCATAACCTTTCATTCATGATCCTAGAATTTCTGAAAATTTAAAATTTTGAATTTTTAGTAATATATTATTTTATATTAAATAATTATTTTCGAAATCAATGTATTTGTTTTTAAAAATAATATTTCAACTTTGAAAAATCTCCAGATTTATCCTAAGCTCTATTTTATGATCCTAGATTTTCGAAAGTTGTAAAATTTGAATTTTCATCAATAAATTATTTTATGTTAGTTATTTATGGATGAAAACATTATTTTATTCATAATATATACAAATTAAAATAGTAAAATTATTATGTTTGCAAAACTAAGTTAATTTTGAATTATAAATAATTTTTAATAATTGTTCTCTCTCTTTCTATATATATTTATCTATATATAAATGTTTTATGTTCATATATTATATATAATATATATTTATACATACGCGCGTGTGTGTGTGTATTGTAACACGTATTGTGACGCCCCACCTCTATACCCACACTAGCCAAGAACACTACGGTGTAGTGCTGTCAACTAGCACGGAGAATAAGGCTGTTGAGGAGCGACCATCTATGTAATTGCCTTGTGCGAGCACCGATATGTCAGATCATAAAACATTGCATTTCATTTTTAGAGGAATACCGACATACCGATACAAACTCAAAGCTACTACACAGTGGCTATAATAGTTTAGGACAATAAATATAAAAATAACACAGATAACATAAATGCGGAATACAGATGGAACGAAAAGTCTCATATATACAATAACTGATATCAGTTACAATACATTTGACACAATACAAATGATACAACTACAATTGTCGACTCAAGAAGTTATATATACAAGTACATTATCGACTAATATACATGAATACATTATCATCTTAAAACAGACACACTGACTACTTCAAAAGGACGAAGACCACTTCAAATGATATAAAAAGTCTTCATAGCTCTAGCAGCAACCCAAAGCTAAAAATCTACAACCTGTAAATACTCGGTCTGACCCGAGTATTACATTCAAAAGAAAATAATACCCGGATCAGTCTAATTCAAACCAGTTTATTAGTGCATATAGGCAGTAATAATTTAAATAGACGACAGTCACAATAATTTCGCATATCCAACTCTCGATACGAGAATTGGATAACGGCAGATATAACACTAAACAGTGTTAATCCACAAAAACAGAAATCCAACGCAGTTTAAGCAATTGAAATGTCAATTTAAAAAATAAAAATGCTAATTGGCTGCAGTACACGCTAACGTGTACTGCCTCGCCAATACAGCCTACGAATTACGCAACAGATCGATGAATTAAGGATAAAAGAGATATCGACTAAAATCTGTCAATTCGGTGTGACTGCAGTGCACGCACGCGTGCACTGCCTCGCCACAACGGAATATAAAGTCACCACACGGGACAAGGGTAAAACTGCTACGAAAATGCAGCAGGTCAGCAAGTGCTCAAGGATGAACAGATGCAAGTGAAAATGACACGTGGATATGCAGTGTCAAAGTGAACCAAGTCACAATGATCGCAAGGTCAAACCCCAAAATCGGGTTCAACTCAAATGAATTAGAAGTGGTTAGCTGTCTCAAGCAACGGCAACCAAACAAGTTCGAACAAAACCAAACAATGTCAAAGTTTAGCATCAGGTCAAAGGAATATAAGCAAACAGCCTATAGGATCGTACATGCCACTCAGTAAAGCTACAGCAAGCTATGGTGCATTTACAACTACAATGGAGCCAACAAAGAATGCAGACTTCAAATACACAAGGGTGAAGTGATCAAACAAACTACACAAAGGATTCAACAGCATAAAGACCAGAGTGTGCAGAAATGCGAACATCAAGTGCTGACCTGAACCCAAAATGGTAAAACTGCACACATGCAGTGCAGACAAGTATGAATTCAAACATGAAATGGAGAACATCATTGCAAGTGCAACAGGTAGAGATGATGCAGTGAAGCATGTACAAGGGCAACATCATCGACAAAACAGTGTCAAAATGAAGAGACCAGAGGAGTGCAACAAAAACTGATGATAGTGGTAATCACATAGTGGAATGCAATTAAGTGATGCTTGCCGAATTCCACACGGCTCCTAAAACAACTGCTCGAAAACTACAATGCAGGCTCAAATCAACCTTTAGTGATTGCAGATTACAACATAAAAATTCAGTGAATAAATGTAACAATGAACTTCAAGCGTACAAAGAAGACAGTGACAGTTACTCAACTGAAGATGCAGATTGGAAGTGAAAGCAAACAAGATGGCAACATCAAATGAACCAAAGGAAGTCCAAGTTTATATGCAATTAAACAATGAAGTAAAAATCATGCACACCTATATAAATGTATGCAGAACAATATTGAGCACGGGCATGACAACAAGTGATGCAACAACATGTGTGCATACCCCTTTAAAATCAGACTCAAGTGAAGATTGAATGCAACCAACACTCCAGATCAATGCTTATGAAACTGAATATCAGTCAAAATACTCAGCTCACCAAAAATGCACTGCCATATAGTGAAACCATAAGTGAATAAGTCCAACTAAAATGACCCACTTGGTTATCAAGTGAATATACTAACACTGCAGACAAATGTACAGGATGGAGACAACTACAGATCGACGCCAACCCAACTACACGCAGAGGCAACTCGCTAAACAAACTTGAGTAAACAGAACAAAGAACAGGCATTCTATCCACTGCCAGTGTAACAGGTAAGGGATGCATAATGACTACCAGAGTACAAATTCAGACTCGATGGAACCTAACTCATGTTCACAACTCGATATCAGGGACTATATAATGGATAAGTATGCAACAGTGACTCAAAACATATGCAGTGAAATCAGAAATGGACTGGTCGAGACAACACAGTGAGCTCAAGCTCAAAAGGGTACAAGAAAATGACCAAAAGTAATAACAATCATATATATATACACATGAATGCATATATATACATATATATACAAATGAAGATACAGTAAGGCCAGAAGACCTGGTACAAGAATCTAAGTCTGGTAACGACAACACATCTACCAACCAAAACAGCAGTAGCAATCCACAAACTCAAATGAACAACTGCCCAGAGATAATGGAACCGAAGGGGGGCCAAGCATTGCAAATGTTTCAAAGCCGAAGCCCAAAAATTATGCAGTTTAACATCAAACAAAAATCAAGCTTTACAGTTAAGTTCGAACGGTTCGAAGTAGATGTGAGTAAGGGGAATTACTCACCTTGTTTGAAGCGGAGACGAACTCGAGAGAAGGAGTCGCAAGCACCAAACAGTAAATTCGACAGAACGACACCTTCAATTTTTCGCAACCCCTAATTTTCAGAGCAAAGAGGAAGACGATCGATCGATAAATCAAACAAGCAATCATCCACAAACTCGATCGATTTCAGAGGGCCGAGAGCAACTCAGAGAAACGTGCGAACGTGATAAATCATCCATCTAAAATCGGCATTCTGAAAGCCCTAAGTTTGATCGAACAAGAGAGAGGGACGGTCGCCATTTTTTTCAGAGGAACGAAGATAAAAGACGGGTTAAATTATAAAAGGGGCGGCTGGTCTAGATGATTATCACGGCAAAAAGGAAAAAGCATGGGCCAAAACAAGTTTCAAAGCCCAAACTATTTTATAAAAGAATTTCACAACTCTAAAAAGGATTTAAATCGATTCGAATCTGCAATAGCACTTAACAATCGATTTCAATCGTCTAGAGACGAAATTTAATTGGTACGAAATACTGGGTTGTTACAGACTCCCCTCCTTAAAAATATTGCGTCCTCGCAATCATAAGGAATAAATAGATAAAAGGGTAACAACCATAAGAGCATGGCAATGTCGGAAGCATACGCAAAGCAAAGGTCAACAGGGGGAAGCATTAGAATTATGGAAGTATCAGATATAGGATCAAAAAGGTTCGACTGTTTCAAGTCAAAAGGATCAACATCGTGGGGATCAAGAAATCAAAATCAGACGACTATCAAAAAGCAAGAATCAATCGAGTTCCAGCATTTAAAAGAAAAGGAATCAGAGCAGAAATCACGTACTGCACGAATTGAATGTGAGTAAATCAAATTACTCACCTGAATCGTCAGAGAAAAAGACGAAGCTCAAATCTCAAAATCGCAAATATTCAATCATCAAAAATGATAATCGAATTTCACGAATATCTAGTTATCAAAAACGATAATCAGAAATCACAAATATTCGATTATCAAATCGAAAAATATTTGATTATCTCAGACGATAATTAAATTTCACAAATATCTGATTATCAAAAACGATAATCAGAAACACAAATATTCGATTAATCAAATCAAAAAAATATTTAATTATCTCAGACGATAATTAAATTGGAAAATATTTAATTATCACAAATGATAATCAAATTTCACAAATATCTGATTATCAAAAACGATAATCAGAAACACAAATATTCGATTAATCAAATCGAAAAAATATTTAATTATCTCAGACGATAATTAAATTGGAAAATATTTAATTATCACAAATGATAATCAAATTTCACAAATATCTGATTATCAAAAACGATAATCAGAAGCACAAACATCTAATTATCAAAAACGATAATCAGAAGTCATAAATATTCAATTAACGAGTCCGGAATTAACCGAAGTAGTAAAAGTATGGTTCCATACTCCTTACTTTTGCTAAATCGTTTAAATCTCTTTATCGTTTTCTTGAAAGTGCGGAATTGTGTGTTTTAAAAATAACATTTCACATTCTCAAACGGACAAGTCCGGAATTAAGCGAATCAGTAAAAGAAAAGGGGTCATAGTCCTCGATTTTTCTGAAACGTTTAAATCGCTTCCTCGTTCCTTTGGAAATGTAAACTGTAAAAATTTTGAAAACAATTTTAATTTATATTTTTGAAACAACTTTTTAAAAATAAAGAATTTTAAAAAAAAACACGTGATTAAATTAGCAATATCAGTATTGCGGGAGAACCGCTTGTAAATCCATTTCAAAATTGACGAGTATTGAAGTTAACACGTCAAAATCTCATCAAAATAACTGGCATCAAAATATAATGCCAAATGAATTTTCATTCATCAAAAATTGTCACAAGAATCTTCTCAAAGATAGAAAGGGATATCATACCCTAAACTTGTATTCATAACAAGTTAAGAACACATGAATTCACCAATACACAAAAATTGACAAAACTTGTCAATAGAAATCACGAAAATTGGTGAAGCACAAATTCTAGAAATCATCACAAGAAATCCAGAAAACACATGAAGGGGGGGAGGCCTAGCATAAAAATGGGAGTATGAAGACTCCAAAACACCGGTATCACATGAACGAGACGCTATCTCTTGGTGGCTAACCAATAAAGTTTCACACAGGAATGGTCCGAAGACCGTAGGGCGCTACCCTACAACAAAGCGGGGTCTAGTCTCCCTTGCAGACAAAGAGACATCGCATAATCGCTAGTCTAAATCATAAAAAGAAAAGGGGAAAGGCCTATCACAAAAATGGGAGTATGAAAACTCACCGACCGGTATCACATGACGAGACGCTATCTCATGGAAGCCATCCATTAAATTTTCACACAGGAATGGCCCGAAGACCGTAGGGCGCTACCCTACAACAAAGCGGGGTTTAGTCTCCCTCGCAGACAAAGAGACATCGCACAGTTGCTAGTCTAAATCATAAAAAATCACACAAAGAGTATCCAGACAACCCTCAAAGCCCAAGAGATATGTGTGAGACGAAATCACACCGATGAGGCCTAGTCTAACCGTGCAATATGTGTGAGACGAAATCACACACTGGTGTCTAGACAATCCTCAAAGCCCAAGAGATATGTGTGAGACGAAATCACACCGATGAGGTCCAGTCTAAATCATAAAAATGATCGTCATGATCATAAAGAAGTGTCAACCACACCAA
Source organism: Allium fistulosum (assembly GCA_030737815.1). Lineage (NCBI taxonomy): Eukaryota > Viridiplantae > Streptophyta > Magnoliopsida > Asparagales > Amaryllidaceae > Allium > Allium fistulosum. The sequence continues at coordinate 944,735,855 of CM060908.1, forward strand.
GCTAGTAAATATATGAGTTTAGCTTCATGTCCCATAACCACTTGCTTAACTTAAATATTTACGAACAAGCTGTAAATCTTCACTAGGAAATTGTCACGAAAAGGGTTCAATCGAACAAGTCCAGGAGTTAACCGACGAAGTAAACGCAAGCGTTTCATACCACTTGTTTTACTAGGCCGTTTAATTCAATTTCTCATACGAGTGAAATAAAGGCTTGTATATATTAATAGATTGGAAAATGGTTCAAGAAAAAGAACTTTGTAGTAAAATAGTTTTGAAATCGTTTGGAAAAAGGGATTTTAATATTTACTACTAGTATAGAAAACCTTTATATTTTTAAAGTGACAAATCACAAAAATGATTGTAGAAACAATCAATCACAAGAATTCACATACGAAGATGTGAATGGAATCCAGAGAAATCGATACTGAATCCATCAGAAAGTATGTTCACAAAAATCCCGAAGAAAATGTCATCAAAGTTGCTAATAAATGATAGCAACAAATCGGGGAAATGATCAAGAATCGATTAAATTAGGAAACCAAGTCAGTTCACTAAAATTTCACATTCGAAGACGTGAATAAAATCCAAAGAATTCGATTCCAAATTCATCAAAGTAGGAATACCCAAAAATTCCAGAGATAGAAGTTATCAAAATCGACAAAGGTGATAACAACTAATTAGAAAAGAAGAATCGATTATCAACTGGAAAAACAAAGCAAATCGAGCAGAAATGCATAAATGACTTCAACAAAAGTAAGAATCAAGTCAACGTCGAAGTCAACAATTAATAGCCGCAGTCGAGTATAAAATGAATCAATCATCATTATCAAAGAAACCAACGGCAAACAAAATCAGAGTCTTGAGAATCAAGAAATTAGCAATTTCTCAAAAACAAAGTGACCGAAGTCGAAGGGAAATCCAGATTAGGAAAACACAAAAATAAGCGTTAGGAATTCATACCTAACAGTCAAAAATAATCATATGTAAAGATGAGAGATAAAACATCGACAAATAGTTGTAACATATGCTCCATCTAAGTTATGTTTTATAATTGTCCTAAACCCCAGGCTCTGATACCAAGCTGTGACGCCCCACCTCTATACCCACACTAGCCAAGAACACTACGGTGTAGTGCTGTCAACTAGCACGGAGAATAAGGCTGTTGAGGAGCGACCATCTATGTAATTGCCTTGTGCGAGCACCGATATGTCAGATCATAAAACATTGCATTTCATTTTTAGAGGAATACCGACATACCGATACAAACTCAAAGCTACTACACAGTGGCTATAATAGTTTAGGACAATAAATATAAAAATAACACAGATAACATAAATGCGGAATACAGATGGAACGAAAAGTCTCATATATACAATAACTGATATCAGTTACAATACATTTGACACAATACAAATGATACAACTACAATTGTCGACTCAAGAAGTTATATATACAAGTACATTATCGACTAATATACATGAATACATTATCATCTTAAAACATACACACTGACTACTTCAAAAGGACGAAGACCACTTCAAATGATATAAAAAGTCTTCATAGCTCTAGCAGCAACCCAAAGCTAAAAATCTACAACCTGTAAATACTCGGTCTGACCCGAGTATTACATTCAAAAGAAAATAATACCCGGATCAGTCTAATTCAAACCAGTTTATTAGTGCATATAGGCAGTAATAATTTAAATAGACGACAGTCACAATAATTTCGCATATCCAACTCTCGATACGAGAATTGGATAACGGCAGATATAACACTAAACAGTGTTAATCCACAAAAACAGAAATCCAACGCAGTTTAAGCAATTGAAATGTCAATTTAAAAAATAACAATGCTAATTGGCTGCAGTACACGCTAACGTGTACTGCCTCGCCAATACAGCCTACGAATTACGCAACAGATCGATGAATTAAGGATAAAAGAGATATCGACTAAAATCTGTCAATTCGGTGTGACTGCAGTGCACGCACGCGTGCACTGCCTCGCCACAATGGAATATAAAGTCACCACACGGGACAAGGGTAAAACTGCTACGAAAATGCAGCAGGTCAGCAAGTGCTCAAGGATGAACAGATGCAAGTGAAAATGACACGTGGATATGCAGTGTCAAAGTGAACCAAGTCACAATGATCGCAAGGTCAAACCCCGAAATCGGGTTCAACTCAAATGAATTAGAAGTGGTTAGCTGTCTCAAGCAACGGCAACCAAACAAGTTCGAACAAAACCAAACAATGTCAAAGTTTAGCATCAGGTCAAAGGAATATAAGCAAACAGCCTATAGGATCGTACATGCCACTCAGTAAAGCTACAGCAAGCTATGGTGCATTTACAACTACAATGGAGCCAACAAAGAATGCAGACTTCAAATACACAAGGGTGAAGTGATCAAACAAACTACACAAAGGATTCAACAGCATAAAGACCAGAGTGTGCAGAAATGCGAACATCAAGTGCTGACCTGAACCCAAAATGGTAAAACTGCACACATGCAGTGCAGACAAGTATGAATTCAAACATGAAATGGAGAACATCATTGCAAGTGCAACAGGTAGAGATGATGCAGTGAAGCATGTACAAGGGCAACATCATCGACAAAACAGTGTCAAAATGAAGAGACCAGAGGAGTGCAACAAAAACTGATGATAGTGGTAATCACATAGTGGAATGCAATTAAGTGATGCTTGCCGAATTCCACACGGCTCCTAAAACAACTGCTCGAAAACTACAATGCAGGCTCAAATCAACCTTTAGTGATTGCAGATTACAACATAAAAATTCAGTGAATAAATGTAACAATGAACTTCAAGCGTACAAAGAAGACAGTGACAGTTACTCAACTGAAGATGCAGATTGGAAGTGAAAGAAAACAAGATGGCAACATCAAATGAACCAAAGGAAGTCCAAGTTTATATGCAATTAAACAATGAAGTAAAAATCATGCACACCTATATAAATGTATGCAGAACAATATTGAGCACGGGCATGACAACAAGTGATGCAACAACATGTGTGCATACCCCTTTAAAATCAGACTCAAGTGAAGATTGAATGCAACCAACACTCCAGATCAATGCTTATGAAACTGAATATCAGTCAAAATACTCAGCTCACCAAAAATGCACTGCCATATAGTGAAACCATAAGTGAATAAGTCCAACTAAAATGACCCACTTGGTTATCAAGTGAATATACTAACACTGCAGACAAATGTACAGGATGGAGACAACTACAGATCGACGCCAACCCAACTACACGCAGAGGCAACTCGCTAAACAAACTTGAGTAAACAGAACAAAGAACAGGCATTCTATCCACTGCCAGTGTAACAGGTAAGGGATGCATAATGACTACCAGAGTACAAATTCAGACTCGATGGAACCTAACTCATGTTCACAACTCGATATCAGGGACTATATAATGGATAAGTATGCAACAGTGACTCAAAACATATGCAGTGAAATCAGAAATGGACTGGTCGAGACAACACAGTGAGCTCAAGCTCAAAAGGGTACAAGAAAATGACCAAAAGTAATAACAATCATATATATATACACATGAATGCATATATATACATATATATACAAATGAAGATACAGTAAGGCCAGAAGACCTGGTACAAGAATCTAAGTCTGGTAACGACAACACATCTACCAACCAAAACAGCAGTAGCAATCCACAAACTCAAATGAACAACTGCCCAGAGATAATGGAACCGAAGGGGGGCCAAGCATTGCAAATGTTTCAAAGCCGAAGCCCAAAAATTATGCAGTTTAACATCAAACAAAAATCAAGCTTTACAGTTAAGTTCGAACGGTTCGAAGTAGATGTGAGTAAGGGGAATTACTCACCTTGTTTGAAGCGGAGACGAACTCGAGAGAAGGAGTCGCAAGCACCAAACAGTAAATTCGACAGAACGACACCTTCAATTTTTCGCAACCCCTAATTTTCAGAGCAAAGAGGAAGACGATCGATCGATAAATCAAACAAGCAATCATCCACAAACTCGATCGATTTCAGAGGGCCGAGAGCAACTCAGAGAAACGTGCGAACGTGATAAATCATCCATCTAAAATCGGCATTCTGAAAGCCCTAAGTTTGATCGAACAAGAGAGAGGGACGGTCGCCATTTTTTTCAGAGGAACGAAGATAAAAGACGGGTTAAATTATAAAAGGGGCGGCTGGTCTAGATGATTATCACGGCAAAAAGGAAAAAGCATGGGCCAAAACAAGTTTCAAAGCCCAAACTATTTTATAAAAGAATTTCACAACTCTAAAAAGGATTTAAATCGATTCGAATCTGCAATAGCACTTAACAATCGATTTCAATCGTCTAGAGACGAAATTTAATTGGTACGAAATACTGGGTTGTTACACGTATACATGAACATATTTGGACAACATACATGACATAAAAAATGAGCTAATATGTTTGTTGCGATGTAAATCTCAACATCTACATATGAGCATATTATACCTTTCACGGATTATTATGTTACATATGCACTCACACATATATGTATATGATACATTTATGTATAAACTAAATCAAATAAAGTTAACACTACAAGGGGAAACACGTTTTTCGACGGCCAGAAGCCGTCGGCGGCCGTCGGAAACCGTCGGCCGCCGTCGGAAATAGCCGCCGGAAATGGCTTTGTCGGGAAGCAGTATTTTCGACGGCTTCCGACGGACGCTGCCGTATCCATTTCCGACGGATCCAGACGGTTTCCGACGGTTACCGACGCCCGTCGGAAACCGTCGAAAACCGTCGGAAATCGTCTAGAACAGGCCGCCGTTTATCGTCATGAGCCGTCGGAAATTTTGACCAATAAGCTGTCGAAAGCCATCGGAAGCCGTCGAAAATCTGCTGTTTTTTTTTTAAATTTGCTGCAAATTTAGCCTTCCAACCACATTTCTCTTCCAAACACTATAATATCAATACTGCACAATCCAATATACAATAGTCCAACCAAATATTCAAACCCAAACTACAAAATATTTAATAAACACACAAATAAATAAAATTACATCAAAATAAAATACAAAATATAAATAACCATTCCAACATTAACAATAATCCTAACAATAACTGTTTTACCATGTTGTTGATACACAAATTCATTAATATTCTCATACATGTCCTCATACAACCATAGAACCAAATGTGTCAAACATAATTATACATAAATCAACAATTACCTACACCGTCTACCAAATCATTCTAAATTAAAACAAAACATACCTGAACGAACAAGAAAGCAAGTAATGAATCAATCTCCTGCAGATCCAGAGCCAGCCGAGGAAGGAAAGCGACCACCACCCTGCTACTGCTGCATGTACTCTAACAACTGTGCGGTGTGCATGGCCTGTTGGCGGTTCTGCTCCTCCAACTGGGCAACTCTAGTCCGCAATTCTTCTATATCTGCAAGATCGCTCTGATGTCTACTCCGCCGTCTCCTACTCTGACTACTGGACTGCAATAATTGAAAAATAAATAAAATCCAAGTTTATTGTTTTGAAAAGGTGAAAATATCATATTTTAAGTATTTTAAGAAAAAGTAAATTATTTATCGCTAAATTGCCAAATCCGTATCGTCGACCATGCTCTACTGGATCCATAACGGACTCAAAAATAACGTCTTCCTCATTGGTCGTCAGCTGATCTCGACCTGTGTCAGCAAGGAGTTTCTGCCGCTGCTCCATAAACTTCTCCTGCATTAACAAATTAATAATATCATATCTTATGTCATCGTAGTTTAACAATTAAAACAATTACTAATACTGAATAAAATGAAATATGCTTACATGGCTTTTGCTGGATTTATCGTCCTGCCATGTGTACGAAACAGTCCCGTCTGGATTAACATGCTCGACAGCATGCGTACGGGTGAACACGTCCATATAGCTGACAGGACCATGTGACTCGGCTTCCTGAAGTTGATTGTTACATACAATTATTATACATTTAAAATCATATAGTATAAACTATTTACATTTATTTTTCAGTAAATTTACCAACTCCTGCCGATACTGCTGAAACGACTTCGATCGTCCGCGATGAGTGACGGGATTCTTATTTCTATTTGCAGAGTTTCTATCCGACTCTGCCTGTACATTCAAAATTTGATACATTATTTTTCGATCACGTCAAATTAATAATTCAAAAAAAAATAGTATACTTGCCTTCGCCTCGTCCGTCTCCCAGTATCTCAACCAAGCTTGCCACACGCTCTCTCCCATCCACCGTGGTTTCTTACCAGATTTCTTAATCTCAGATATCGTATCCATGTAGTTCTTGCGCATCTTCTTCATCCAGTATGCTCGTGCCAGCATCATATCATCTGTCTGGATGTCTATCTCAGCCTGTGTTAAAAAAAAGATTACACTTTAAACGATATAAACAGTAAAAAAACAACAAAAATGAATTAAAAATGGAAAACAGAAAAATATGCATACTAGGACATCCTGCCATATGCACTCTATGATGTGAGGAGGGATGTTATCCCACTTCGGCCAGCAGGCACTCATCCTACTGCGATAAGAAGCTCTAGAGACGTCCAACACAACCTTAGAAGGAAGTAGATCGAACCCTCTGTTTTTAAGTACGATATAGATAAGTACGTACGTATATCATAGAAAAAATAAGATGCTGAATAAAATTTAATTCTTACCCATCTGCTCTAGGGACTAACGATACAACTGCACGCTGTGGCTCTTGCGATGGGTCACTGCCATCGCCTCCTGACGATCGGGAACTGCTCCTACCTCTACATGACATATTGATAAACCTGTGACATATACACATCATTATATAAGAGAATAAAAACATGATAATTAATATATTTCATATGAAAATGACATCAATGGTATAAATTGCTTAATTAATGACTGAAATGGAAATAGAAATGGAAGTGTGTTATACTTGATTCATAATGGGTGTACTCTTCCAACGATAAGCAGAGTTCATTGCATTTTCAATAAAAATTGCTAAATAAATGACAAATGGAAATAACATAAAACATGCAAACAATAGTAAACGGATTTGGTTTCATAGTTATATCAATTTCATAATACATCAAGAATTCAACATAGTTACATCAATTGCAAAAAAACAGATTCAGATTTATATCAGTCATCATCGTCTTCTGATTCAGATTCGGTCTCGTTTTCGACGATATTTTCCTCTGCACCGTCAAACGCTTCTACCAAAACATTTGATTCATCGATCAAAGGACCAAAATCTATATGATCGTCTGTAATTATTATTTCGTTATTTTGCTCAAGATCTGCCTGATAAGCTTGTTCGTCCGGAATATTCTTCCCATCGAATGTGAATCTGGCCTTTGTTTTAAAAACTGCAGACCAATCTGCTTTATCTCTTTTTAGAGACGGATAAGGAGCATAATAAACTTGCAATGCTTGTTTCGCTAGTACAAAAGGATCATACTTGTGATAGTGCGATGTATGCTTTATTTCGATAAGATTATAATCCTTGTGCACATTAATTCCAGAACCTGGAACATTGCTAAACCAATTGCATCTAAATAGAAACACCTCCTCCGCGGGTCGTGAGAAATATGTTAGTTGCAAATTTGACGCCATAAAAATCATTTAAATGATTTTCTAGATCGTCACTACCTTTAACAAATACACCAGTATTATTTGTTAATTTTTCTGCACCGTATTCTTTGGTGTTAAATTTATATCCATTGACGAAATACATTAGTTAATTAAATGTGCGCATTTTACGAAAAAATACAGTTTTAATAACTATTCACATTTACAAAAAAATATTTTAATTTAACACATTTATTCGACGTATTCCATTAACTTAAGGCTCGTTCGACGCAATTTTTTTTGTTGCATAAGTCAATACGTGCACAATATAATATTCCAAGCTTGTGCATTCATTTTATCTTAGTCCAACTAACACAATACAATGATAGCAGCGCTACACACATATACAATGGTACAACCAAGGCATATACAACGATTTCCATATACACGAACAAGCCCAAATTATACATGTTTTTCACAATTTCACGATAAAAGATGAAATAGGTATATCATTGAATGCTAGAAACTATTATAACACAATTGGAAACAATTTCAATCACCAATTAGCCCTAATTTATCAATTTATGCAAATCTAGAATTAGGGTAAAAACTCAATTTTTCTCGAAAATAAGAGATTATACCTTAGCTGGAGAGCAATAGACGTTGATTATGCAGCCGGGGAGGATCCGAAAGCTCGAAATTGATGATTGGAAGCTTGGGGAAGAGATTTGGGGATTTAGGGATTAATATTTTCGTATGAAAAGTGAGGAGGAAGACGGCTCGGCTGAGCCTGTAGTTCGATAATTTCCGACGGCTTCCGACGGCCACCGACGGCCCGTCGGAAGCCGTCGGAAATAGGCCGTCGGAAGCCATCGCCCCCCTCCGTCGGTATTTAGCTTTTTTCTAGTAGTGTAATTTTATATCTTAATATATTTGAATTTAAATAAAATAAATGATTTTATTTAAATGAAATTTAGAAATGTTCTAATTCAGTTAGATTTCATAGGCCCAATAAAAGATCCAATAGAGTAAATTTTTTGAAATTCACTCATAACTTCCACCGCGGGCTAGTCCAGTTCCAACAATGGTATCAGAGCCCAATAGCCTATGCGGACTAAATTAGTCATGACTCATATTAGGGCTAACTAATTAAGCTTGCCCACTTAGTACGGTGTCTAGAAATGTAATGTCTAGGATTGGAATTGGATAATCAAGTACCATATCCCACCTGGTTACCGGCCTGGCCCGAAAGGTGAAGTGAGCCCAAAGGTTGCTCCTAATAGAAAAGACCCAACTTAATTTGGGCCTTAGGCTAATTTTCAAAATCGTTTTGAAAATTAATGTTAAAGGTTTTAAATTTAATAGTTAAATTTAAAATAAAACATGTTTATTATAAATACTATAATACTACATAAGTTTTCAAAATGTTTGAAAGGATAATGATATTTTCAAAATGTTTGAAAATATTTATATAATAATATCAAATTTTAAATTTATTAATAAGATTAATAAAATAAATTAATTAAATATGTTAATTAATTAATGCATATATGCATGTATTATATATGTTGATATATGTTATGTTATTTTAAAATGTTTAAGATAACATAAGTATACATGTATGTATACAAGATAAATTTTGAAATTAATAAATTTTAATAAAAATTTGTTTAATTGAATAAATTAATTAAAGGTTAATTAATTAAATAAAATACACATATATATGATATATGTGTGTTACACTATAAAGGTTATAGTATACACTATAAATGTTATAGTAGATATGTCCAATATAAAAGTTATATTGGAATACTAAATTAAAATTAATTAAAGAGTTAATTGATTAAAAATAATTAGATAAGATTTAATTAATGATATATTATACGTAAGACTATTATATAAGTAATATGAAATATAAAAGTTATATAACAATAAAACTTATATGATATGTGTATAAACTAAATGTGGAACATTAAAGAAACCCAAATAGACTTGAGAAATACATACATATGTAAATGTACATATACCGTGATTTCTGATGTATTTGACACTTGAATCGCTGAGGTATTTCATAAGAAATATATTATTCTAGAAGTCGAGATCACTCAATATATATATTGAAGATTATGAATCTTCAATATAATGTTGTCCTCTACCATATATATATATTAATAAATTACTTACGTACTCCTTAGTTGTTGAGCAAACTCAAGTTAAGGATGTTATGCGTAGTATTATTAATAAACTGAATAGATGAGGTAAGATAACTATATGTATTTGTTGAGCAAACTCAAGGTACATATACTATACTTAGGCTATCACAATATGGTAGGTATGAGTGAATAATCTCTTTCGATTTGTTGAGCAAACTCAAGGTCGAAATGAGATTAGAACAAGAAAAAATGGGTTAGGAGTTGTATGTGATACAACCGATAAGGAGTTATCCATCGTTTGTGAGGCTATGATTTGTTGAGCAAACTCAAGGTCAAAATACCAAAACAAATGAGTCCTAACACCCACTAATGAAGTTTTAAGACTTCTATGTTTCATCTTAGGGTTTGCAGAAACATAAAAGACTAGTAGGAGCCTTATTAGAAAAATTAAATGGTAACATTTAACCTTTCTAATATTGTAAGAACATATGCTATATAATGTTATAATTATCTACAATGATAAATTTGTGCAGTTAATATGATTCATAAAACATTTGTCAATTAACATTTATAAACAAACTGAATTGAAAGTTGACAAATAGAAATATAATATATACTTACTAATAATTCTAATTGCACGTTATATAATGTTTCTATACCCATGCAAGTGCCTAATTTCAACTACTTAATACATTCGTAAGTTGGTCACTTATATGTTTATTTGGTTTAGACCGTGTATTGCATTTTATGAGTTTTTGAACTCTAAACGCAATTTAAGACTATGGATATTGGATCCATGTACTTTCACATATAAATGTTATATGGTGAACAATCATAGTTTGTGTGGTACAATATTTCGATGAAGTTAGTTCATTCGAAGTAAGCCAATAAACAGTATTTTAAGATCATGTATTCAACTTGAATGATTTCAAAAGGATCATATTGTGTTAAATAACACAAGACCATAACTACGAGATACATCTAAGAACTCGATCGTTGAAATGTCATCTTGATTGGTTTACATAAAATGCAACATATTTGATGTCTTAAATGTTAAGAATAATCGAATGTGCTTTTGTAAAAAGTTTGTTATGATATTGTAGTAAGGTTTTCTTTTGAATAGTTTGACTATTTGAAAGAAAAAACGAATGTATAAGAATAGATGTAATTTAAGGTAAAGTTGGAATGAAGAGAATGAATAGTCACTTCTGCTTCATGGAGAAACATTGGAAACAAGAATTGTAATAATAATTGATACTTAATATTGGAATATGAAATATGATTTTTATTCCGAAATGTATTTCATATAGAAAATTGTTTTATATAACATTTATTTCTTTGAGTTCAAGATATTTGATCAAAGAACTCTTCACTGTAAACTAGTTGCAGCATATGAAATAAGTAAACAATATTAACAATATTAAGTGAGTGGTGGACCTCTAAATTTAGTACGCTATTATAGTAATGGCGGAAATAGTGGGAGCATGCCATATAACACCTAATGATTGCATCAAATTACGAAATTTTTTTCATAAAATGTACCGAACATTATTTGTGAAATAATGTTTATTTTTGGTATTGACTGAAAATAGATATAACTATATTTCAATATGAGTATTATGAATATTTATTATGAAATAGAACTGTATTATGGAATTTGTTTTCATAGTAAAATTGATGCAACAAAAATACATATGTGTCTAATATTATTTACAGTTGTTTTGGGATTATAGACTAAGCCGTAGTTTTGAGAAATAATTTTACTATATGATTATGAATCATATGGTACATGTTAATTATATCTCAAACAATTAATGGCTATGCAGCCATTCAGTGGGAGCATCATAAGAGTTGATGAACTCTTTGAATTAATACATATTGATCTATGCAACCACAAGTCTATTAATACCAAAAAGGGTTCCACGTACTTTGTTATATTCATCGATGATTTATTACTAACATGAACATGAAATACACATGTAGTAAAATCATAGAATATAAAAGAAAAGTAAATAAAATAACATGCAATAGAATAAAATGACGTGATTTGGTCAAATAAGTGAGTATATTGGAAAGAGTTCCAAATGTACCTAAAAATGAATATAGATTCAATCTCATAAGTCACTCCTCCATGTGATACATAATGATGCATCGATAAGGAGTAATCAGACATTGTTGGACAATTTACGATTAATTGTGAGTGAAGTTGAGTTAGTTTCTTTCTATAAGGTCATGTACTTAAGAGTAGTACACAAGGTTGATATTATTTCATCTAAGCAACAGTTTACAAAATCATACATGATAAGGGTTTATAAGAAATCCCAACATATCCTAGGCTAAGGAGTTGATAGGTTGTGTGAGTCGAAAGATTGCACGTAATAATTATTCATGAGGGATCTTGTATGAATCTCCAAAAAAAATTTTGGAAAGGTCTGTCATCAAATAACATATTTATGTTTTAAACATAATTTTTGTAAACGAAAATCAGTTTTATAAATAAAAAGGTTCATAAAACGTTTATGAATCCCTATTCTATTTGCACTAAGAAACAATTGTTGTTTCAAGGTATATCAATTTCATTGTGAAGGAATTTCTTTGAGAAATTTTTGGTAGTTAAATGGAATTGGATCTGATCCAAAGATAGAACTGATTATATGAGATGAAGTGAAATTAACTAACCTAAATGAACACATAGCATTAGAATGTCTAATAAGTATTCTCGTACATCGAAGAGAAACTATGAGTTTCTTATTAATGTCAAAAATATACATTACCCTCGGTTTTTCAACTAAACCATTAAGATTGTTGACTCTATATGGTATAATGCGCAAATTTGAAAGAATTCCAAGTACGCTATCAAAATATGATTTTGGTGGTCGTAACCAAAGAGATGTGATCCATCGGCCGAGATTGTGTCTTTATTGGAAAGACTAATGTGGTTGGAATTAAATGAGCAATGTTGATAAGAATAATATCGCAAATTTCAATTGTTGAAATTAGCATAATAGATTCGGTATTCAGCATGCTCAAGTTAATTTAGATTTACTCACAAAATTATCGCTCGATAAGACTTAGTGCTTAATACTTATGTATTGAAACAGAAAATTCTAAATAATATTTTAGAGTAAGCCGTTTACACATATTAACCAAAAATGCCTCGAAGTCAGTGGGAGCGATATTGGGTTTGTGAGTCTTTGGATATGATCCAAGAAGTGATACGAATGTATCATTTTATAAGCATCAAGATTGAATAAGTATTTTGATAGAAATATCAAATAGTTTGATTTTCGGTTAAAGTGCAGAGGAAGCGTGTGTTCATAAGAAAGAAAGTTAAAAGGTACATTGATATTTCTAAACTATAAGTAAACAACATGTTGTTGATTTTAACAATATGCTTGTATTAAAATCAACTTTAGTTGTTTTAATACTCAATTTTGGATTGTAAACGATGTCTTTTATGGTGAGTATAAAAGATATAGGGATTGTCCCAAAACGATATATAAGAGCACCTTATTAAAAAAGAGAAAATGTAAGTTGTATTCCTTATGCATTAGCAATAGGAATTATCATACAGATAATGTTGTGTATGATATTGTATTTTGTTTATGTATTTGATACATGGAGAAAATATAAAATCCAAATTGATATCACTAAATGGTTGTTTGAGGTGTTCTCGCGTATTTATGAAATACTAGAGAATTGTTTATAGAAACAACGAACTCGTTATGATGGAATGTTTGGACACAAACATTTATAAGTGATATTGAGTATAACATGTCAATGATAAAATTCAAGTTAAAATCTTTAATTTGAAAATGTTTCAAAATAAAAGTGATTGTGGTCGATTCAATGAAATGTTGAGAACATTAACTTGAATAGCGCTACAATAAACCAATGTATATAGATATAAATGCACAAATTTATAATTGAGCCAAATGTGATTCCAAATGTTGAGAATCCCATAATATTGTTATAAGATAACAATGTCATGAAATTGGTCATGATAGAACTTAAAGCTCACTAGAATCGAAAGACATACTTCGAATTGTTCCACATGATAAAGGCAGTTTATCAGTTTTAGAGAGAGTTAATCGACAAAGTTGGTAATTAAAACATAATAGCATACCCATTCACTAAATGACTGATCTAATTGGTTTTGAGAAAACTGATTGGAGAAGTTGGAATTAGATTTCATAATTGGCCTCAAGTGCAAGTGGGAGATTGATAGAGTTAGGGGTATGCCCGAGGGGCAATTAGGTAATTTATTACATATATTTAACTTGTTGACCAATCTTGTTCGAAATAAAAGATATTTTATTCCTATTATATACTTGATATAATGTGATTATATTAATTAATTAACTTAATTAAAAGTATATTTAATAGAAAAATCCATAAATGGTATATTTTGTGATAGTAGTTACAAAGTGTTGTAACATCGAGCAATTTATCACAGCGAAACAAATATACCATTTTAAATGTTCATAGTCAAGATGCATCGAGACTGGATATCGATGTATCCGTTGAGACTGGAGTACGTAACGCTCTCCAAATGTTGGGCAGTGTATTACTCATGACTGCTGGGGGCACCTAGGGGTTACGTACTAATAGTTATTGGATAACTATGGAACGACTCACTCGATAGTTTTCTATTGGTTAATATAACTAAGGTCAAACAGAAAATATCGATGCGACTGATTTACACAGTTCTCTCGACTTGAGAATACTGTGGATCTTCAATATGAAAGCCCCGCTTTGATTATAGCCAAATCATGGCATGGCGTCCATCGAGTGACTATAGTTGGGTCGAGTGGAAGTATTGAAGTGGAGCACTACTCAAGAGAGGATTTGTATCCTCAGTTATTCGCGGTTAGTATCACAGTCAACTCAAGTCAACTCAAAGTCAAAGTCTCTGGCCAGAGCATTTCGATTAATATAAGCGTTATTATTGAACCAAGGACTTTGTATTTGGACTATAAAGTTGAATGTGGATGAGGTTGGAATTTTGACCATTACCAAATTCCATAAGTCCAAAGTGATATAGTTTTAACGAAGAGAATTGGTGTAAACAAATGTCACAACCGGGTAACGCTTATTAAACTAAAATTGGATTTTTACCGAAAATGAGTAAGCGATAAATTTGGCCATAATGTCACACCACCTGCTAAGTGACGTGTGAATGTTAACATTAGAATAGTTCGATGTTAATCGCTGACCAAATTTACACCCAAGAGTTACACAGCCGAAATGATGAATTCCCTTAAGACCGAACGATTTAATTAGTTTATAATTGTTATAAATTAATTAAATTAATTAATATTTATGAAATATTAATTATAAAATTTGAATATGATTTGAGAAATAAATAATGTTATATACATTTATAATAGTTATAAATATATGGATCGATATACAATATCGACAAGCGATTAAATTAGATTTAATTACATAGTATTTTGGCTTGGGCTTAGATGGGTTTAAGGCCCATCATTAGGGCTGCAAAATCTTGGTTTTGGGAAGGTATAGGGGTGGCTAAAACATAGGGAATTGGCTTGGAGATAATGGGTTGACATCAAGTGAGAATGGGTAAAAAGGTTTTCCTCGTGTCTCTCTAATACAACCCTATATATATATATATATATCTAAAAATAATAATAAAACTTTTTTTGATCGCCATTACCTTCTACATTGCTAATTAAAACATAGCTCTCAATCCACTTCAAAATTCTCAAATATATTTCAAATTAAAATAATATTATTCGATAGTTAGAGGTCGATGATTCCAGACTTGCAATCCGACGAATCAAGAACAGTAAAAGGAAGGGAAGTCATTGCTTCAACGTGGACTCAAAGGCATCATTAAATTGGTAATTTTAATTCATATTACAATAATTAAATTATATTCTATGATCCTATAATGAGCAATTTCATATCTGTTTAAATATATTGTTACTATATGTTTGGTTAGGTGAGATTTTTGTAAGTAGATGTGGTTGTCACAAATCAGTTTGGTTATGTGCATAATTTGTTTATTATTCTATTTGATTTATGTATAGACAAATGTTTTTTATTGTAAAAAATCAATTTTTGTCATTAATAATTGTTATATATATATTTATTAATAAATTCATATATATATATATTAGTGTATATTTCTCTCTTATAATAGCATATATGCATATATAAGATATATATATGATTTAAAAAATTTAGTAAACTTATTTATATATAAATGAATTTACAAATTCAAAAATTAATTATCATACATATATCTATATTTTTAAACTAACATTTATTGAATCTTTGAATTTTTTATTATATATAAAATAATTATTACATTAAAAATTCAATTATATATTTTTTGAAAATATTATATCATTGCAGAAACATATATAAAAAATTAGGAATTTTTCAATAAAGTTTATTATTTTTAATAATTAATATTATTTTGGAATTTTTTTTATGATTATTAAAAATAATAATTTAATTGAAAAATTCTTCAAATTTTTTTGTAACCTTTCATTCATGATCCTAGAATTTTTGAAAATTTAAAATTTTGAATTTTTAATAATATATTATTTTATATTAAATAATTATTGCAGAAATCAATGTATTTGATTTTAAAAATAATATTTCAACTTTGAAAAATCTCCAGATTTTTTCTAAGCTCTATTTTTTGATCCAAGATTCTCGAAAATTGTAAAATTTCATCAATAGATTATTTTATGTTAATTATTTATGGATGAAAACATTATTTTATTCACAATATATACAAATTAAAATACTAAAATTACTATGTTTGCAAAATTAAGTTAATTTTGAATTATAAATAATTTTTAATAATTGTTCTCTCTCTTTCTATATATATATTTATCTATATATAAATGTTTTCTGTTCATATATTTTATATAATACATTTATACATACATGTGTGTGTGTGTGTATTTTGTAACACATATACATGCACATATTTGGACAACATACATGACATACGAAATGAGCTAATATGTCTGTTGCGATGTAAATCCCAACATCTACATATGGGCATATTATACCTTTCATGGATTATTATGTTACACATGCACTCACACATATATGTATATGATACATTTATATATAAACTAAATCAAATAAAATTAATTCCATATCTTAATATATTTGAATTTAAATAAAATAAATGATTTTATTTAAATGAAATGTATAAATGTTTTAATTCAGTTAGACTTCATAGGCCCAATAAAAGATCCAATAGGGTAAATTTTTTGAAATTCACACATAACTTCCGCTACGGGCTAGTCTAGTTCCAACATAACATGGACCATTATGAGTTAAGATAAGCTTAGATGTATGCATTTTGTTAAAGATATGTGCAGATTTTGAAAGTAAGGTCAATTGATTGCTTGTGGACATAATAAGCATTTTCTTGAAATGGCAGGAATCTTGAGTATCATGGGACTCAGTTGGGTTGGAGCGGAGATGGTAGAATTACCATAATCATCGTATATGACTCGTTATATTGAAGAAATTTATAATATGAAAAGGTAAGGAATGCACAATATTGTTCTCAAAATTTTAGTATGAAAAGGGAAGGAACATATGAAAGATATTATTTATATATCGGGTTTTCTAAAATATTTCTAGGGTTCTATTTCTTTAACCTCAATAAAATAGCTTTGCAATACGATTTTAAGGAGCATTTCAAAAGAAGTAGGCATTGTAACATCCTCCATTTCAAAATCTAAAGCTGAATGGCGAGAATGTTGTAGTCAACGTCAGAATTATATTCAAGCAACAAAACATGATTAGCTTTTTTAACAATAAGTAAATGGAGCGGCTAAATAAATTTTCATTTACATGATTTGTCTTTTATATATTTATTTCTCTACATTCCCGCACAAGGATATATATAATAAAACATATATAGAGTAACATGTCTGGTTTACGATGATGTCAACACGTTCACTTGACAAATTATACATACTGGAGAATACAAAATAATAAATAAATAAATGAGCATCATACTTCATCTTTGTAGCTTTATTTATCTTCAAAATGGCAATCTGTCTATAAACACAGTCTACTCAAATGAGTACCCATGGGTTTATTCGGAAAACAAAACACACGGGTCAAACATAAATCATGTATGAATAGTACTACTCTCTAAACATACAACCTAGTGAAATCACACCACCAAACGGAACGGGTTTTTCCCTCACTAAATACATAATAGAAAAACAACAAATATAATCAATGTATAGTATTGTACAATCTACCTTTTAATATCACCTATTAACATCAATACCGGTATCATTCTCGTAGCCAATCACATCGTAATACTCGATGTCTTACAAACGTTAATGTTATAGTTTTACATTATTTTAAATTCACATTAGAGGTTGCCATGCAGATATTACTTCCTCATTTAAAGTTTTTCATTTTTGGATTTACATTAGAGGCTGACGCATAGGCCTTACTTCCTCATTTAGAGCTTTTCATTCAAAGTCCAATAGGGGTCACAACCAATCCTCTTAGGAGATGAGTGCGAACACCAGTTACACATACTCGTGTGGTTCATATTCCACAAAGCTTAATTTATTTGCTTTCATGATCATGTTGTTCTAGTTCTATGTCACGATAATCTTATGACAATGTTACTAATGATTTTGTTCAGTTATTTCAGGTATAAAAGCACTAATATCGAAGCTGCGTTATGATTGCGATCGAGAGGGGTTCAATAGAGGCGAATATATCAAAAGTATCAACATAAATCAAACAAAGACATCGATAATGAAGAATAACATTCGTAATCATCTAATGGAGTTAACAAATATACTGAAATACAACAATGTTAAAGGAATGCTCGAAAATGGACGAATGGACACAAAAGTCGAATATTTTATTTATCGAGTCATGTTATTCTAGATTTGTTAAAATACCACAAATGACCTACGAAATTAACGAAGGGCTAATAAATGTAGCCTTATGTCTTTGCACGGTTATATTCAACTTTTTAATCATTTTAACAAAGACTGGTTTATTTCTTCTTTTGGATATAGCAAGATCTCACTTAAAGGATAAACAATGATAGATTAAAATTTGGTGAATGTTATTTTAAAATATCATTTCCTATACCCGAGTAATTGTTGAAATCAGTTATACAAATCTAACTTTCACATTCAAATATTATTATTATTATCATCATCGTTATTATTATACAAGTCATTTTCTTTAGTACAATGCATAATAGATAAAATTAAAATAAAAGTTACAAAGTCTAAATTAGTGGGAGAGAACCATAAATAAAAATATTTATATTGGTGAAAACTTTGTAACTACGTACTTTACGTAAAATGAGAGGTTTTGACTCATTAGAAGACATGCTATGCATAGAATATGGCAATGGAAAATGAGTTGACCTTTTGTCTTGAGGTTATTAAATAGAAAACCGATCAACTTAAAATAAACACACATCACCTAAGGCATGTAAAACTTTCCTAATTTACAATTTGGAATGCATGAAATTTGTTCTAATTTTCAATTTGAAATATATGAAAACTTTCCTAATTTGTAAATTTGGAATTTATGGAAATTTTCCTTTATTGCAAGCTTACCTTATTTAAAACTTTATATATCTCCACTCGCATTCAACGGCTCTCTAGAATTAGAGAAGACTATAACTAAAGGGGTAAACTCATGGAGTTCATTATCCACACAACTTGAAAAAGAATAATATGAGTCAATAAAGAAAAACAAATTGTAACCCTAATTAATTAAATTAGGGATTTTATTATTCTTCTATAATCTCCTGTTTATCTCTCTTGTTTATTGAAAGTAATAATGCTTCTCTTCCCTAAAGTGGACGTACACTATCATGACAATAGTAGAACCACTATAAATCTCTTGTGTCCCCTTTTCTCTTTTATAGTTATTTACTATTGCTTTTGAAATAGCTGTGATCTGATTAGAGAATTATTCGATCTGTTTATTTTACTGCACCATAGCATGATCCTATAATTAGATTTTTCCATTGCAAGGGATTAATCACCCCTTTACAACTGGTATTAGAGCTTTCAAGTTTGTTGTTGCATAGAAGGTGTTAGGTAGAATGGTAGTTGAAGATAATACTTCATAGATTAGTTCAGCACTAGTAGTTGCTTTGTATATTAGGGATTCCTACATGGCTTCAGGTTCACAGTTATTGATAGAGAAATGGAATGAAGAAGGAGATTTTGATAAGTGGCAGTGGATGACAAAGACAGTACTAAGAAGAAATCGCATCCATAACGTAGTTTATGACTTAGAAGATTTAGATCTAGCTATAGTCGTCTTAGAGAAGAAGGAGATAGAAGAATGGTCCTATACTACACTCCAACTTGCCATGGGTAATAATATTATTTTTGAAATTATTCAGGAAACTACCGCCAGATGAATTTGGAAGAAGTTGGGAGACCTCCACATAATGAAATCTTTAACCAATTGATTGATCTCGTTGAAGACCTTCTTAACCTATAAGATGAAGGAAGGTTCTCCTATTAAAGCACATTTGAGTGTATTTGATGATTTGTTGATGAAGAAAAAGCCAGTTTATTTGAAGATCGACGAAGAATAGAAAGCCTTGGTTCTGTTGTGTTCGCTTTCAGAGTGGTTCACAATTTTCGTTAACAGCCCCATATACGATAAAGAAATATTGATGTTGGACGATGTGAAGACATGTTTTCTTAGTGAGGAGTTGAGAGATCAGATGAAAGGTTTAGGTTTAGGAGGAAGTGATAATAGTTCAGGCTTGTGTGTTGAGAGAGGAAGAACAGAGAAGAAGAAAAAGAATTTTAGGATCTAATTCGAAGAAGCCTTACTGGCGCAATAAGTCTAAAGATGAAAAATGTCATCATTGTAAGAAACCAATTCATTGGAAAAGAGACCGTCCAGATTTGAAGGAGGAGGTCGGGGGTTCTTCATCTATTGCGGTGGAGAATGAAGGTTACGATGTGTTGACAGCTGTAGTATCAGATGTTACGAACCATTGGGTCCTTAATTTAGGAGCTTCATTCCATATGACACCCAATAAGGATTATTTTTCTTCCTTTGTCGCTAATGAAGTTCCATCCTTATGGGTAATAATGCTACATATAGGTCCATGAGATTTGGTTCAGTTTGCATGTTCGACGGGATTGTTCGCACTCTTTTAAATGTTCGTTATGTACTAGTTCTTCGAAAGTCTTTGATATCGTTAGGGAAGCTAGCATCATTAGGATATAAGATTACCATCGACAGAGATGGTTTGAAGATTTTTTAGAGGGGCACTTATAGTAATGAAGGGTATAGAGGTCCAAAATCTTTATTTGCTGAAGGGTACCATTGTTCAAGGGGAATCGTGTGTTGGAATTGATAGTGCTAAAAGTTTGGATGCTACTAAGCTTTGGCACTTAAAATTAGGTCATACTTCGAAGAAGAACTTAGAATTGTTTCGTAGGAAGAAGAAGCCCTGAGGAGAAAGCTTCTACAAATTAGATTCTGCAAGGAGTGTGTTCTGAGTAAGTAAACCAAAGTATCATTTGGTGCTGGCGATCATAAGGCTAAGTCGGAAGTGTTCGAAAAGTTTAAGGAATGGTTAGTTCTCATCAAAAACCAAACTGGATGAAAACTGAAAATTCTTCGATCTGACAACGACGAATATGTCTCGAAGGAGTTCCTTGGATATGGCAAACAACATGGTATTAGGAGACATTTTACTACACTCAGTGATCCACAATCCAATGAGGTTGTTGAGAGGATGAATAGAACTCTACTAGAGAAGGGTTGTGGCTTGAGATTGACTACGGGCTTATCTAAAGGCTTTGGGGCTGAAGCTATATCGATTGTTGCTCACATCATTAATCAGATTCTATGTTCAACCATTGGTGGGAAGATTCCAAAAGAGCCATGGAGAGGGATGCCTACTATACTTAGTTACTTTCATATTTTTGGTTGCCCTGTTTATGTGCATAACACAGGATTTGATAATTTGGAGCCGAGAGCTACCAAGTATGTTTGCTAGGTTATATAGATGGAATAAAGGGATATCGTATTTGGAATCCAACAATGAATAAAATGATACACTCTAGACATGTTATCTTTGATGATTCAACTATGTTCAGAACGTTAGAGGAAACATCAGATAGCTCAGGTTTGGAAAGAGACAAGCCTAAGGAGACGAAGTTTGTTCCCACATTTCAGTGGAATAGTAGTGTTGATGACAAATAAAATGAAGTCAATGAACTATCATATAATAGTCCACATATTTCCTCTAATAGTGATGGCGATAGTCATGAAGTTGAAGAAGATTCAGTTCAAGGCGGAGCTGAAAGAGTGGCAGGTGATGCTGAAGCCGTCCCTGCTAGTCAGCAAATTAGGAAGGCACCTGACAAATATGGAGGTTGGAAGTTTGCAAACCTCGGCCTCAGTAATCAGTTCGATTATGTTTTGCATGTGGTTTACGAGGATCCATTTGACATTGAAGATGCTTTGAAGTCGATGGACAGTTTGAAGTGGATTTGCACATTGGAGGAGGAAATGCATTCATTATAGAAGAACAAGACATGGGATTTGTCCCATTACCTCAAGGAAATAGAGCCATAGGTTGCAAATGGATATTCAAGGTAAAAGATGATGGAAGGCAAAAGGCTAGATTGGTCGCAAAAGGGTTTTCATAGAGAAAAGGGAAAGAGTACGATGAAATCTTTGCTCTGGTTGTGCGACATACATCTATTAGGATTTTGTTAGTTATAGTTGCTACTCACGATATGGAGTTGGAGTAGCTAGATGTGAAGACAACTTTTCTACATGGAGACTTGGGCGAGATAATCTACATGAAACAACCAGTTGGGTTTGTAGTGCATGATAAGTCATATTGGGTTTGTAAACTGAAGAAGTCGTTGTATGGCTAAAGTAGTCGTCGAGATAATGGTACAAGAGGTTCAATTCTTTTATGTTGAGCATTAGCTTTGATAGGAGCATAAAAGATGCTTGTGTTTATTATAAACATTTGGAAAGCAGTGATTGGGTGTACTTACTCTTGTACGTGGATGATATGCTTATTGCTTCCAAGGACGGAGAAGAAATCAACTGATTAAAGATGCGTTTGAAAGCGAAATTTGAAATGAAGGACCTTGGAGAAACAAAGAAGATTTTAGGCATGAAAATCTTCAAAGATAGAAAGCTTAGACTTTTGAGACTGATTCAAAAGCAGTATATATGGAAGGTGCTTGTTCGCTTTAGCATGGATACTACAAAGGCTATTTCGACACCCATGTCTTTGTATGTAAAGCTTTTGGAAAAAATATCTTTCAGTCAGTTGAATACAAGACTTATATGGAGAGGGTGCCCTATGCAAGTGCAGCTGGGAGCTTGATGTATGTCATGGTCTACACGAGGCTAGATATTGCTAATGTTGTCAGTATGGTTAGTTGCTACATGGCTAATCCGAGGAAGACTCATTGGAAAGCTGTTAAAGCTATTTTGAGATACTTGAAGGGAGCACAAATCATGGGCTTGTTTATGAAACTAAAAAGAGTTGTAGTTTGGTTGGTTATTTTAATTCAGACTATGCGGGAGATAGAGATAGTGGGAGTCAACCTCAGGTTATATGTTTAATCTTGAAGGTACAACTATTAGTTGGAGAGTGAGGTTGCAATCTATGGTTGCATTATCTACTACAGAAGCAGAGTTGATAGCTACTGTTGAAGCAACTAAGGTGGTATTTTACTTATAGTGCCTATTGTGTGCTCTAAGCTTTGCGCACGATAATGTGGTGGTGAATTGTGACAGTCAGAGTGCAATTCATTTGGCTAAGAACTTAACGTCCAGTTCAAGAACAAAGCACATAGAAGTCAGAGAGTCGTTCCTTGTTGCCATGAATGAAGAAAGGGTGATTCGTCTTGAGAAGATCAACGCAAAGGACATTGCGGTGGACATGTTTACTAATGTGTTGCCGATTGCTAAGTTTGAGTATTGCTTGAACTTGATTTGCTTATTGAAGTGGTAGTTCCACATGGTGGCACCATGGGGAGAGTGGAGTAGCTTAATCGAAGCTGGAGGAGGATGTAGTAGTCTTCTTATTTGAGAGATATAAGTTGTCGTATACTTCTTGTTAGAAGATTGTCTTGACTCTACATTTGTTTTGAGTACTTTTAACACTTTATTGGTGGGGGTGGCCTTGTCGGAACTTGTTGATAACGTGTGATGGGGGTGGCCGAGCAAGAACTATCAAGAAGGTAGTCATATTAAGGTGAAGCGTGCAATGGTTGAGATAATTTGAATCAAAGTGGAGTGTTGAATTTTTTTATGTGATTCAAATATATGGAAACTTTCCTAATTTACAATTTAGAATATATGGAAACTTTTTTAATTTGCAATTGAGAATATATGGAAACTTTCCTAATTTGCAAATTTGTAATTTATGGAAATTTTCCTTAATTACAACCTTACCTTATTTAAAACTTTTCATATCTCCACTCGCATCTAACGGCTCTCAGGAATTGGAGAAGGCTATAAAAAAAGGGGTAGACTCATGTAGTTCATTACCTACACAACTTAGAAAGAAATAATATGAGTCAATAAAGAAAAATAAATTGTAATCCTAATTAATCAATTTAGGGATTTTATTATTCTTCTATAATCTCCTATAATCTCTCTTGTTTATTAAAAGTAATAAAACTCCTCTTCCCCAAAGTGGACGTGCACTATCACGATGATAGTGGAACCACTATAAATCTCATTTGTCTCATTTTCCCTTTTATAGTTATTTACTATTGCTTTTGGAATAGCTGTGATCTTATTGAAGAATTGATCGATCCGTTTGTTTTACCGTACCATAGCACGATCCTATAATTAGGTTTTTCCACTGTAAGGGATTGATCACCCCTTTACATGTTAAGTTAAGACCTTTTTTTAGTTTCAATTAGCTTATACGAACAAAATTATACGCATAATTATAGAGATTTAAAAAAATTAAGCATTATTTGTGTAACGATCCACCTTTTCGATCCTTTAATGTCAACATAATACATCCATGGCATTCATGTATCGAGCACTCAAGTGCCGGAAAGACGAATTGTTATGGTAAAATAAAAGAAAGAGAAACAGAACAAGGAAGAGGAGAACACAATATTAGATACTCATAACGAAATGGTAACATATAATATCTATAATGACCCTAATTTTGATTAACATTATTTAGGACATTTAATTAGTTATATTAAATGAAATAATGTAAATGATTAAGGGAATTGAGATTTGAATAGTAATGGGTAGCCGTGCCAAATTAACTAATGAACTAAGAGGAAGTTAAAATGAAATAGATAAGGGAAATAAATAAGGGAAAAATAGGAATGAGTTATATTCTAATACCCTAAACCCTCATGCCACTTTCATTTTACACGTCCGTAAACAAAACTAAATCTAAGAAGAGGCCGGCCACTATTAGGGTAAAACAAGAGGAAATTAAGAAAGAATCAAAAGAAGGAAGCTTAATCAATTCATTCAAGAAGAAAATCTCAAATTCCTTAATCATAAGCTAAAGGTGAATAATAGATTACATCTCATTTTTGATGTTTTTGGTTTCTAGGTCAGATCCGAATAATTATGCAAAGTATATTGCCATGTTTTGAATGTTAAATAGATATATGCTTGTTGATGAATTATGCTTATTCATATAGATTTAATGACAAGTTATGATTTGAAAAACCTATCAAATGACATCCAAATGCCTTGCGATTTTGATATATGGTCAGAAATAATGTTTTAGAGACGGGTTTCAAGTTTCATAATTTCTGAATTAATGTGGATTTATTATGAATTTTCTAGTAAAGAAAATGATTAAATTGGGTTTAAATTAATTACGGATATTATATGTTAGCTTTGGGTCAGAAATTTATATATGTTAGAAAACATATTAAAAGTGATTTATGGGAATTTTTGGAGAATTTTCCTAAGTTGTTTAATAAGTATATAAAATTATTTAAGGTATGAGACTTAAATGTTTTATATGCATATAAAAGGAGAAGGGGCAATTTTTAAATGTTATAAATATTAACCTTTGAAATTTGGCGGCACTTTTATAAAAGATTTTGAAAAAGAATTGGCAACCAATAGCATTTTGACAAATATGGGAAGTTAGTTGAAAAGAAATTACTTTAGATAGCAATAAAACAGTTTTGATAATATTTACTGTTTTGCCACTTCCCTGTATGCTTTCGACCTCATACTTCCACCTTCGACCAAGTCAAAACCAATACACATGGTATCAATGCCTTGATACATAGTGGATTGGTGATAGGCGAAAGGTATAGGGTCGAAACAAGCTTTTGAAGGGGTTGGAGTAGCTTATGAGAACTTAGAATTATTTTGGTTGTAAATGAGGCTTTCGAATGAGATGGCTTTCGACTTGATCAATTGTTTTAAAGTAAAGAGCTTTCGTAAGAGGTTGCCGCCATTGTTTTAAAAGAAGCTTTCGAAGGGGTCGAAACCCCTACTGCCGCTTTCTACCTTTCGAAGCAATGCCTCCGAAAGGGTCCTTTTGTCTTAAACCTTGAAGCCGCCTCTCCAATGCTTTCGAAGGGATTGGTTTTGACACCAACCACTTCTTTTACTTAGGAAATTACTTTCGAAAGAGTTGCTTTCGACATACTTCTTTTAAGACCCTTTTGATATTTTTAAAGTTAAACCCAAAGGTTTCGAAAGGAATGGTTTTAAAGGTTTCGAAACTATATTCCACACATTTTTACTCGAACCCAATGCTTTCGAAAGGTTTGTTTTAAGTAAAGGACTTTAATGCTTTCGAAAGGTATATGATAAAGGCTTCGAAGGGGTGATTCCCTAATGTTTTCGAAAGGTTTACCTTTAGTATTTGAATGGAGGGTTTCCAATGTTTTCGAAAGGCAAGTATGTAATATTTTCGAAAGAGGATGTCTAAGGTTTTATAAAGCTTTCGAAAGGGACAATTTAATGTTTTTAAAAGGTCGTTTGTAAATTTCGAAAGGTATGTTTTGGCCTTTCGGCCTAATGTTGCAAAGTAAAGTAGTTTACTTGTTTCGAAAGGGGTACTTTCAATGGTTTCGAAAGGGAATGTTTAAATGTTTTTAACAAAGGTTTCGAATGTTTTCATCAACAATGTTTTGAGTGAAGCATATATCATGGCAAAGAGATTTAAGTAAAGCAAATAGTATATTTTTCTTATTTAAGTATGAATTAAAGGGTTAAATCAATTTGAAAAGGTTTTCAAGGAAAATTTGATGGGTAGTTAATCCTAAGTAAATGACTTAGATATTTGTATACCATATGGGACTGGTATAGGGTTACGCCCTATACATTAGCTATAGCCCCTAGCTAATTTAGTCCAAAAATTCCAGTGTGTAGGGCTTAGTCACAGGTATGACTTAAATGATGGTTACACACAGAGAGGAATATATACAGAGAAGGAGGATATGTTATTGGTGAGCCCGTAAAACCATTAGGATTAGGTGACCCTGGGAGATGTAAGTTAAGGACAGACCGTCCAGAAGTTGTCTAACATATGTTAGATTGTTTATTTTGTCTGGTAGGCCCAAGTCTGACAATGGTTAGTAGTTAGCCAAACAAAACTATATTGTTCGAAAAGATAGTCCATTTATTACCTGATTTATGAGCATATATGATATTGCTATTATTGTTTTAATCAGTTGGCAAGATTCTAATTTGCAAAAAGATATGTTATAAAGGGATATTAGTGAAGGGAAACCCGTTCCACTAAGTAGCGTGGTCTCACTTAATATCAGTAAACCGAGATGTAATAGTATTACTCACACCAGGCTTTATGTCTGACTCGAAGTTTATGTTTTCCCCTTAAACTCTCGGGTGCCCAAAATTAATTTGAGTAGAATGAGAGTTAAGGTTTTTCAAGTTTAGTAGGTTGGACGAATTAAGCTTCCGAAGACATGTAGAAGGCAAGGCTAGCTATATAGGAGTTATTTAGTTTTTGTTCCACTTTTATGTATTAATACTTATGTGTTTATTTAGTACTCTAATCATCCAAGGGGCATCTTCGTATGTCGCTCTTGGCGTATTTTGTAATAATTATATTTGATCGAAACCTGGGAATCATTTTGGGGTTATGTATCTGAATATGAAATATTGATTTGAATGTAATCTGAAAAGTTGTTTTAATCTATGTTGATTTTATTTCATATTCATGTGCTTTCGATATTATGGATACCATTAACATTACCGTATTTTGTCACCGGAAGTTAATACTATGGATGACTGCAGCATCTATAGTGCTTTGCTTCGGGCCTCAAGATAAAATAGTTTTGACAAATATGGGAAGTTAGTTGAAAAGAAATTACTTTAGATAGCAATAAAATAGTTTTGATAATATTTACTACTTCGTCACTTCCCTATATGCTTTCGACCTCATATTTCCGCCTTCGACCAAGTCGAAACCAATACACATGGTATCAATGCCTTGGTACGTAGTGAATTGGAGATAGGCGAAAGGTATAGGGTCGAAACAAGCTTTTGAAGGGGTTGGAGTAGCTTCTGAGAACTTAGAATTATTTTGATTGTAAATGAGGCTTTCGAATGAGATGGCTTTCAACTTGGTCAATTGTTTTAAAGAAAAGAGCTTTCGAAAGAGGTTGCCGCCTTTGTTTTAAAAGAAGTTTTAGAAGGAGTCGAAACCCCTGTTGTCGCTTCTACCTTTCGAAGCAATGCCTTCGAAAGGGTCCTTTCGTCTTAAATCTTGAAGCCGCCTCTCCAATGCTTTCGAAGGGATTGGTTTCTACACCAACTACTTCTTTTACTTAGAAATTTCTTTCGAAAGAGTTGCTTCCGACATAGTTCTTTTAAGACCCTTTTGATATTTTGAAAGTTAAACCCAAAGGTTTCGAAAGGAATGGTTTTAAAGGTTTCAAAACTATGTTCAACACATTTTTACTTGAATTCAATGCTTTCTAAAGGTTTGTTTTAAGTAAAGGACTTTAATACTTTCGAAAGGTATATGATAAAGGTTTCGAAGGGGTGATTCCCCAATGTTTTCGAAAGGTTCACCTTTAGTATTTGAATGGAGGGTTTCCAATGTTTTCGAAAGGCAAGTATGTAATGTTTTTGAAAGAGGATGTCTAAGGTTTTATAAAGCTTTCGAAAGGGACACTTTCAATGTTTTTGAAAGGTATTTTGTAAATGGTTTCGAAAGGTATGTTTTGGCCTTTCAGCCTAATGTTGCAAAGTAAAGTAGTTTACTTGTTTCAAAAGGGGTACTTTCAATGGTTTCGAAAATGATTGTTTAAAGGTTTTAAACAAAGGTTTCGAATGTTTTCATCAATAATGCTTTGAGTAAAGCATATATCATGGCAAAGAGATTTGAGTAAAGCAAATAGTATGTTTTTCTTGTTTAAGTATGATTTAAAGGGTTAAATCAATTTGAAAAGGTTTACAAGGAAAATTTGATGGGTAGTTAACCCTAAGTAAATGACTCGGATATTTGTATACCAGATGGGACTGGTATAGGGTCGCGCCCTATACATTAGCTATAGCCCCTAGTCTAAAAATTCTAGTGTATAGGTGTAAGACTTAAATGATGGTTACACACAAAGAGGAATATATACAGAGAAGGAGGATATGTTATTGGTGAGCCCGCAAAACCATTAGGATCAGGTGACCCTGGGAGAAGTAAGTTAAGGACAGACCGTCCAGAAGTTTGTCTAACAGATGTTAGATTGTTTATTTTGTCTGGTAGGCCCGAGTCAGCCAATAGTTAGTAGTTAGTCAAACAAAACTATACTGTTCTGACAGATAGTCCATTTATTACCTGATTTACGAGCATATATGATATTGCTATTATTGTTTTAATCAGTTTGATTGCAGAATTCTGATTTGCAAAAAGACATGTTATAAAGGGAAATTAGTGAGGGGAAACCCGTTCCACTAAGTGGCGTGGTCTCACTTAATATCAGTAAACCGAGATGTAATAGTATTATTCACACCAGGCTTTATGTTTGACTCTAAGTTTATGTTTTCCCCTTAAACTCTCGGGTGGCCAAAATTAATTTGAGCAGATTGAGAGTTAAGGTTTTTCAGGTTTAGTAGGTTGGACGAATATAGTTTCTGAAGACGTGCAGAGGCAAGGCTAGCTATATAGGAGTTGTTTAGTTTTATTTCCACTGTGATGTATTAAGACTTATGTGTCTATTTAGTACTCTGATCATCCAATGGGGCATCTTCATATGTCGCTCTTGGCGTATTTTGTAATAATTATATTTGATCGACACCTGGGAATCGTTTTGGGATTATGTATCTGAATATGAAATATTGATTTGAAATGTAATCAGAAAAGTTTTTTTTAATCTGTGTTGATTTTATTTCATATTCACGTGCTTCTGATATTATGGATACCATTAACATTACCGTATTTTGTCACTGGAAGTTAATACCATGGATGACTGCAGCATCTATAGCGATTAGCCTCAGGCCTCAAGATAGGGGATGTTACAATATCAAAAGATGGCACAAACTATCACTCTAAGATACATAGCATTTCAGAGTTACAATAATAAGTATTATCATCAGCATGGACAGTTTTAATAACTTGTCCTCACATATGCTGATATATACAATGATGTAATGCGGTGGAAATAAGAATACTACGGTAGGTGAATGGAAGCATCCAGTTCGTCTTTAGAACTCTAAAGAACATCAACGAAAACCTACCTTCTCATATTACTTGAAAAATCATCCATGAAAATTAGGAAAATACAAAACCACGAGTCAGCTATAAGTCTGGTGTGAGAAACTCAAGAAATATGCGTGACATATAACAGTACCTTTTGTGACCGCATGGAATACCATAATGTTATCCCCTCAAAAGTGCCAACCATCTATTAAGTACATACTTCAGTATAATAGATAATGTCTAGGGTGTAGAATATAAGTAAGAAATAGCCATGGCATGTGTACGCCACAATAATAACTAGGTATACAATCAAAACCTGCTAAGGCGTGTTTGTTAGTACCATAGACATTGGTTTTAATGAAAACAATGATATGACATTATATAAAATATAGATATTGATGTTTTTATCAAGTTGTATATAGTGTATAGTGTAGGATATTAAACATGTGTTGATTTAGAAGACTATACAGTATCAAGGGAAGATTCAAAAGGTTGCTATAGAGATTTAAGAGTTAGAGATTGAAGACTCATGAGTTTTGAAGATTCAAGATATCAAGATAAGTTTTAGAGTCATAGATTATTTTGTAAAAATCCTGGTAGCACTTCTTTGATTTCTCTTCTTTCTTCAAAAAAAGGTTTTTAAAATCTATTCTCTGATTTTAAATGATTTTCAAATATCCTGAATTTTAAAAACGATTTTATAGAATCCTTGTTTTCAAAATGATTTTTCAAAATAGCCTTTAAATGTTTTTTAACTTTTTATTTATTTATTTACAAGATTATTATATTTTGAGTAATTAAGTTTTTAAGTATTTTATATTTTAATATACTTTTAATCTATTATATTTGATATAGTTTTAGTTTTATGCTTTATAAATGTTTATAGTATTTAAAAGTATATTTGACATTTATTAATACTTTGATTTTAAATATATATATTCACTTATACTTTATATATATTTTTCAAAAGAAATTCGTATTTAAATATTTTATATATTAAAATATTTCAAAATAATTTAATAAAGTTTTCTTAAGTTTTATTATGATTAGAATGTGTATAAAGTATTCTTAAATAATTTTGCAAAGTATCAAAATATTTTACAAAACTTAATATTTTCAAAACAATTTTTATTTAGTGATTTTTCAAAATTACAAACGATATGTCGACATATCCCATTATGCATGTCGATATATAGGCCATGAATTTCAAAATTCAAATTTGAATGGAAGTGTCTTTTCACGCATCTCTTTACGAATGGACATGGCTGTTGTTTATCTATAAATAGGGGGTTTTCTCAATGAATTTTTTAACTACTTTCTCATATTTTATCTCCTCTTTCACTCTCTTGATTTTTAAAGAAATTCTACTCAAAATCTTCTCAAATTCAATAAGAATCAAATTCAAACTCGATTGGTTTGATTCTCTACTATTTCCTCTCCGATCTCTCTCATCTCACTCACTCAAATCAAGATTAAAGTGCTATTCAAGAGGTTATAGGAACTTTTGTATTCAAGATTAATAAATTGAATCTATAAACTCTATCAAATCATACTCTTATACTTTTGGGTGTACTTAGTGTCCTTGAAATCCAAGTGGGTGTGCTTATGTCCCGTCTAAATCAAGTGGGTGTGCTTAGTATCCCGTTTGAATCCAAGTGGGTGTGTTCTTGTCCCGTTCGAATCCAGTGAGTGTACCTAGAGCTCGGAAAATCTGGAGGGTGTGTCTTGTAGCCTTGAAATCGAGATTGCATAAACTTTGATTGTAACGACCCGCCCTTTTGACCCTTAAAAGTTGATACTATTACATCCATGGTATTCATGTGCCGAACATCCAAGTGTCGAAAAGACAAACTATTAGGGAAAAAGAAAGAAAAGACAGAACATAATATCATATCGTGATAAGTAATATATAATATACAACATATCTTTACATAAAGAAATACTATAATAAACATACATAAATCAGAGTACACTAAACAAATCATCAGCCTGGACAGTTATTACAACATGTCCTTACAAATGCTGTTAAATAGAACAACTAATGCAACGGAAATAAAATATACGTAAATACAACTTGGAGGCATCCAGCTCGTCTTCTGAAGCTCCCAAGTATCCAAACTGGATCTTTAAATATTCTCGGTCTGACTCGAGCATTATAAGAAAAATAATGCATAGGTCAGTCTGGTAAACCAGCGTGAGAAACACACCTCAAATGTATTTTTAATGCTATAAAAACCTTTCTAAATAAAAGTATTCTCGTAAGACCACGCCACACATAGACAGGGATGAGTTTTTTACGATAAACAAACCATTTATATTAGAAAATCTAGTGATATTAGAATAACACTTAAGGGGGAAATTACCAATAATCAAGTAGCTTGATGCTCATGAGTGTACATTACAACAGTAATTGGTATATAATCAAAAACCGTTAAGGTGCATTCACTAATTGTGTAGGATTCCATGGTGGTGCCCTCAATACTTCGAGAACGGTCCTCCTGCACAAGGATTGGAGTTATCCTTCTGAAGTAACAATACATCCCTAGTGGTGTATAATAGGAAATACATAGTTGTCCATGCAAGGCCGAATGCATCGCTCCATGCATGCATAACAACTGTAGGTAACTCTAGGAAGGAGACGACTGCACCCTCATGTGTTAGCTAAACCCCTAGCTATGCATCTTATCTTTGCTTTTAGTCATTACCGTTGGTGAGGCTAAGTTCGGCATTCCAGCTCACGCACCGCCACCTGAAAAGATCTCAAAACCACACATGGATTCTCATACCTCAACAGGTCTCGGAACCAACATGGATTCCCACATCTCAAATAAGATCTTGGAATCACACATGGATTTCCACATCTCAACAAAGATATCAGAATCACACATGGATTCCTATACCCTAACGGGTCTCGGGATCACTATGGATTCCCACATCTGAACAAAGATCTCGAAATCACACATGGATTTCCATACCAAAATGGGTATTGGAATCACCTATCGAACCAAAAAAAACACCTCCGATCATCTGCCTTTTCTTGCTGCCATAGGTGCTCCAACGCCACTGCAAATTCACTGAGGGTACCCCAGACTCCCCTGTGTCCATCGATACTTGTGAGAAATGCGGATTACGGATCTTAAGACTAGAATTAACACTAAGGGGGGGGGGGTGAATAGTATTTTAAGGAATTACTAATTCTTTTTGAGTTTATATTAATTTGAACACAAATGTATGCAATATTCAAACACAGATATGATCATAGAATCAAACACAGATGCAAATATAAAGTAAAATCAATAAAGGAAAGAACACACCGGATTTTATACTGGTTCGGAGTTATCCTACATCCAGTCCCGCAACACAAGTACAGATTTCCTTTCAAAATCAATTCTTACAATTACACCCTCGATTTCAAGGCCACGAGGTACACCACTCCAGATTCACAATCCTCTGGGTAGAGATACTTGATTTTACGGGCAACAAGTTCACCCAATTGATTTCCTAGGCTATAATCACACCTTCTCTCACTTGATTGATTTTCCAGGCTACAATCACACCTTTTCTCGCTCGATTGATTACAAAGAAGCCTATAACTCTGAATAGCACTGGGATCTTGTTGAGATAGTGATAGAGAATCAAACCAAAGATGATCTAGTTAGATTCAATGGAGATTTCGGCAGAGTAATAGTAAAAATGTATATAAAGAAATATGGAAGAAGAAGAGAAGTAATCAGAAATTTATGAATGTAAATTCGTTAAAAACATCCCCTATTTATAGTAGAAAAACAGCCATGTCCATTCGTAAAAGGTTATGACGAATAGACACTTCTTTTGAAATTCAAACTTTTGAAGTTAACTGACACCATGTCGACAAGGGTGCCTAGGGGTTGTCGACATGCCTAAGGAATTTTTGATAATTTGTTTTTCTTTGAAAATAACTTTTATCTTGTATTAACACTATTTTAAACTTTATAAATATACTTTACTATAGTTAAAATACATAAATAAGTATAGAGAATAATATTTTGATATATATAAATTTTTACTATAATTCCCTATTTAAATCTAAGTATAAATATTAAAAGTTAAATATATAATAGTTAAAAGATAGTTTAAAATCAAGGATAATTTGATATTGAAAATAAAGATTATTTTGAGGCTAAAATATTTAAAACGAGGATAGATGTTTTTGGATTTTAAAAAGGAAGATTTAAAAATCATTTTGAAAACAAGATATAATTTTGGTAAAAACATTTGAATAAAAAGTTAGTGGATACAAAACGATGTTCCACTAGATTTTTCGTAGATTCCATCCTACTTAGGGTTCCATCCCTTTAACAGGCTCGAAGTGGATTCCATTCCACGAATAAAATGGATTTTAAGATGTCAGTGCTTTTCTAGGAGTTTTAACATAATTCTAGACTCGATACTTGTCTTGTACTATTGAAATCTTGAACTCTTGATATCTTGATACTCATGAGTCTTGAATCTTGATGTCTTCGATCTTGAGTCACTATACTGTACAGTCTTCATTCTCAGTACCTGCATGTTTATATCCTGCATATACATATATATCTAAACTATAATGTTAGTATTTATATTTTGTAACAAGTCCTAAGGTTATTGTCATCAAAACCAACTTCTCAGGGACTAACAATACTAGCCTTGACCTCCAACGTGCCACCGCCACCGCAAACGAACCCATAAACCCATTTTGGACTAGGGGAAATAAAAAATGGTGGCTAGGGTTAGTTTCTGCATTTAGGAATAAATAGAGGGTTTGAGGTCCTTATATAGATCTCTAATCGACATTATTCACGTCCTAAAATAAATGAACTCCAAATGAGGCATGCTCATGGATGTTCCTAGCTAAATATCCTTAATCCGAACTCAATGGAACTATTATCGGGACCTAACTCCATCACACACAGAACATAGCTTTTATAATCAATTTCATTATTTTTAATCCTCTAAAATTAATCACCACACATTTCAAGCTCGCACGACTACACAGTACGTACGATCGTCACGAGACTCGTCAGCGTACACAATTCATTATTTCGAATTAAATGGCAGTAGTTTCATCAAAATACTTGACAGTGCCTAGGAATGACAATTTCACATTAATTAAAACAAATTATTATTAAAAGAAATTCAGTCACTTTAATTATAAATTAAAGTTTACATTAAGCATTTATTATTTGAAAAGAATTTAAGTGAGCTTTCGAAATCACTTTATTCAAATTAAATTCAAGATTCGATTAGTTAAATAATTCCTATATTTAAATCACCATTCCAATATTAAATTCACAATTCGCATATTCAAATATATTAAATAATTCCTAAATTCGAAATTCAGGTTATATAACTTTTGAAAACCAATATTTTAATATTTAAAATTAATTAAATATTCAAACATCAAAATTCCAAGTCGTTACATTCTTCCCCCCTTAAAAGAGTTTCATCCCCGAAATTCTCAAAGTAAGAAAAATACCTCCAAACCCATTAACTTTTCAAAATCAATTAGTTGGAAAGGATTATTAAATTCTCCAAGTCTTTTAGAGTTATGGAAAATTTCGGTAGCATCTCCTTTGCGCGGCTCGGTTAGAAAAACTACAAAGCGCCAATACGGGCCCAAGCCAACAAAAGAAAACAAAAGTCAAGTGGCCTCTCATATCTGTGGCATAAAACCATCAACCAACTAAAAATATAAACATGTACCTATTGGTTGAGCAAACCAAACTCCATTCATGAAACCAAAAGCATCAACTATACTTTGCTTCCATGAATTTGCATCTTACTTACAAATGATAGCCAAACATATAACATGTATTTTCTTATGTCAACAACATAAAATTTATTAAAGCTTGTAAGATGTACATATACCATCCGCACGCAATATCAAATTCAATCACTCGTTCGATTACACAATTTCACTTCCGAACTAGTATCACTCACTTGATCACTCCAGTGTGGACTCTAATCCGGTTCCTTGATCAGAAACCTCTATTCCCTTTACATAACTATATAGTATGATAGGAAACTTCAAAATCAAATCAAAAAATATCCTTACTCGGACTGCTGTCGGTCACCTCGGAATCATGCACTCGAATCTGGATCAAACAATTATGCGAATAAAATGATCTACGTACAACTTACGTATTTATTTCAACGGTTTCTAAATTTAACCAATTTCTTTTTATTACCTTCATTATTACTTAGTGTATTTCCTTTAATACTAATAACACTTAGGAACCATTCCATGAAATCATTTCATTTAAACTTTACTTAAGTTAAATTTAATTTCATAGCTCAAGTTCATATTAATATAATACTCTCATATATCCTAAAGAGTATATATATAAATTCAGATTTGTTTTACTAAATCTAGAATATTTAACAAATTTAAAATTTATTTTAACTTACTAATTTCTCTAATTTATAAGTTATAAAAACTTATTTTCTGCTTATTATTATTTTTTCTCAAAAACAGTTAACTTAAATTTCAATATCAATTCGGGAGTTTTCGACTATCCAAAATCATCAAAAATTCCATTTAATTTTCATAAATGAAAATTTGCCAAACACCTCAAAGCGAGATGCACAAACCAAATTATCCTAATGAATAGGATACAAGAGTCTATAATATCACTTATCCGAAAATTTCAGAATTTAAACACCCAGTTTTTATTTCAAATCATGTTGAAATATAATAATATACATAGCTACCTTTTTCCAAATCATACTTTTGAAATTTTTGTTAAAACAAATTTTGTCTTACCAAACAACTCTAAACAAATTTCCATGTAGAATTTCCTCACTTAGAAACTCGAAAATGAATGCTGATGATGCTACAGTTATTACCAGAATTATTTTTTAGCGACTGAAGTGAGTTCAGTGCTTT
The DNA here is from genome assembly GCA_030737815.1 of Allium fistulosum. NCBI lineage: Eukaryota > Viridiplantae > Streptophyta > Magnoliopsida > Asparagales > Amaryllidaceae > Allium > Allium fistulosum. Next base: position 944,773,170 of record CM060908.1, read on the forward strand.
TTATCTCTTTCAAATCCTTTTGAAATATTTCTAGCCAAAAATACTTCCAAAATAATACCATTATTAGTTTCCCAACACTTCGAAAACAATTTCCAAAATGCCGGATTTAAGGGCTCAAATTCTCGGTTTAAATCCATTATAAATAAACTATATTTATAAATCATACTTTTGTAAATTCACTTTCTAAAAACTTTCCCAAATGCTTATCTTTTTTGAATTATAATAAACCACTTTTCATTAAAATTAAATTTTAACTCAACACTACGGTCAAATGCCCTTTATCAAGTTGCGAAACTGAATTCACAAGGTGTTCGCACTAAATTCAACCAAATAATAAATGCTCTTAAATTAGCTGAGCACAACTAATCAACAATAAATGATAATAATCAAATATTATCATTCTCTAACGACAAAACAATCATATAGAATTATATCAAATTTTGAAAATTATTCTTTTTATATATAAAATATAATCCAGGTAAAAAAAATTCTTCATCCAATTTCAAAACAATATTATGTCAGTTTACCTAGTTTAAGAGTTTAGAAACATCTATCGATATAGTTGTATCTTCTATACCGACCAGAATTCATAAACCACTCAAGAGATAAACCAACACAATATGAACATTTTTATAGCACTAACAAATACATGCTTTTACACACACACTCAAACTCATTCTAGAGTCTCGCATACCCTATCTCAAAGGAGTTAACCCCACCAAAGCCTAGGTGTTCGCTCAACCTAAGCACTGATACCTCATGTAATGACCTGCCCTTTCGAGGCTGGACAGTTATTACAACATGTCCTCACAAATGCTGGTAAATAAAACAACTAATGCAGCAGAAATAAAATATATGTGAATACCACTTGGAGGCATCCAGCTCGTCTTTTGAAGCTTCCAAGTATCCAAACTAGATCTGTAAATATGCTCGGTCTGACCCGAGCATTATAAGAAAAATAAAGCCTAGGCCAGTCTGCTAAACCAGCGCGAGAAACACACCTCAAATGTATTTTTGATGCTATAAAAACCTTTCTAAACAAATGTATTCTCGTAAGACCACGCCACACATAGATAGGGATGGGTTTTTTACGATAAACAAACCATTTATATTAGAAAATCCAATGATATTAGAATAATGCCTAAGGGGGAAAATACCAATAATCAAGTAGTTGTAATGCTTGTGAGTGTACATTATAACAATAATTGGTATATAATCAAAACCGTTAAGTGCGTTCGCTAATTATGTAGGATTCCATGGAGGCGCCCTCAATACTTTGAGAATGGTCCTCCCACACAAGGATCAGAGTTATCCTTCTGAAGCAATAATACATCCCTAGTGATGTACAATAGGAAATAAATAGTGGGCCATGCAAGGCCAAATGCACCGCTCTGTGTATGCATAACAACTATAACAACTCTAGGAAGGAGACGAATGCACCCTTACGGGTTAGCTAAACCCATAGCTATGCATCTTATCTTTGATTCTAGTCATACCGCTAGTGAGGCTACATTCGGCATTCCTGTTCACGCACTGCCACTTGAACAGATCTTAAAACCACATATGGATTCCCATACCTCAACAGGTCTCGGAACCAAACATGGATTCCCAATTCTCAACGAAGATATCAGAATCACATGTAGATTCCCCCATCTCAACAAAGATCTCAGAATCACACATAGATTGCCCTACCCCAACGGGTCTCAAAATCACACATGGATTCCCACATATCTCGGAATCACACATGGATTCTCATACCCCAACGGGTCTTGGAATCACATATATATTCCCAAATCTCAAAAAGGATCTCAGAATCACAAATGGATTATCATACCCCAACGGGTCTCGGAATCACACATCAAACTAAAGAAAATTGCCTCCAGTCATCTGCCTTTTGCTGCCGCCACAGGCGCTTCGACGCCACCGCAAGTTCACCGTAGGTAACCCAGACACCCCTGCGCCCATCCATACCAGCCTTGACCTCCACTATGCCACCTCTTCCACAAACAAACCCATAAACCCATTTCCATTCATCACGAGATCTACGCCACCTCCAGCCACCACGAGCCAATCACACCGTCCATCACGCTCCACTCATCGAGATGCACAACTTTCTGGTTGGAGCCCTTGCCTGAAAACGAATTTAGTGGCTTTGATCAACTACGGTTACTGGATTTAGGGAAATTAAAAATGGGGGCTAGGGTTAGTTTCTACGTTTGGGAATAAATAAAGGGTTTGAGGTTCTTATCTAGATCTCTAACCGACACTATCCATGCCCCAAACATGAACTCCAAACGAGGTGTGTTCACTGGCGGTCCTAATTAAATATCCCTATTTTGAACTCAATGAAACTATTATCGGGACTTAATTTCATCATACACAAAAGTTAGCTTATATTATCAATTTTATTATTTTTAATCCTTTAAAATTAATCGCCATGCTTTTCAAGCTCGCACAACCACACAGTACGTACGATCGTTATGAGACTCGTCAGCGTACAACAATTCATTATTCCAGGTTAAATGGCACTAGTTTCATCAAAATTCGAGATAGTGCCTCGGAATGACAATTTCACATTGATTAAAATGAATTATTATTAAAATAAATTCAATCACTTTAATTGTAAATTAAAGTTTAGACTAAGCATTTATTATTTTAAAAGAATTTAACTAATTATCGAAATCACTTTATTCAAATTAAATTCAGGATTCGATTATTTAAATAATTCCTATATTTAAATCACTACTCCAATATTAAATTCATAATTCACATATTCAAATATATTAAATAATTCCTAAATTCAGATTTCAGGTTATTTAACTTTTAAAAACCAATATTTTAGTATTTAAAATTAATTAAATATTCAAACATCAAAATTCCGGGTCATTACATTGATATTTGAAAAAAAAATCCGTACAAGAAATTATATGGGACTAGTTGTAGGGTAACTCCGAACAGTATAAAATTTCCTGATGTGATCTCTCCAACTCTTTACCTTTTACTTTTACTGCATTATATATGTATGTGTTTGCATTTGTGATTGTTAATTCTGCATTGTTTAATTATAATCTTAAAAGAATTTAAAAATATTCACAAAAATTAGTAAACACTATTCATTCGTCCCCTTTAGTGTTAAATTAGCCTTAAGATCCATCTTCTACAAACTAACATTTGGTATCGAAGCATTGGTTTCCAAATTTTCAAAATTTTATTTTTGAAAAATTTTAATGGCCAAAGTTATTGATAATATTTTTAACACTATTTTTGAAAAACAACTTTGCAAAATAAACATGGCATTGTTTCATAAATTTGTATCTATTCATTTTAAAAAGCCACTTGATCGGATATGTTACATGTCTTTTGACAAATAGACAGTTGATGATCAAACATTGCAAATCAAAAAGGATAAGTGGATATTGGATAGTGAATGCTCAAGGCGCATGACTGGAAATCTAGGGATATTGAAAGATATTGTTTACAAAGATGGAGGATCGGTCAATTTTAGAGACAACTCTAAAGGATATGTGATTGGCATCGACAATGTTAGTAATTGTAATGACCCTAAAATAAAAAAATAATAATATATATATATATATATATTAGGAAATTCTGAGATATATATATATATATAATATATATATATATTGCATTAAAACAGAAAAGAATTTGGCAATAAATAAAATTGCATGGGAGCTTCTGTTTGATAAAATGCAAGGAATTAAGGTAATTAGAAGAAAAATTGGAACTCAAAATAAATACAGCTTTATGTTCAAAGAATTATGTAAATATATATATATACATGTAATATATATGGGGTATTTGCTGTTTTATATGAAGATAAAATAAAATGAAGTTTAATATAAAAGTTTATATGTCTTATAATTGTGCCAGAAATAATTAGCATAATATATGTGATTTTTAATTTAAATATAGAAGGAGTTGCTGATTTGACAAAAAGGCAGAAATATATATATATACACATATATAGAATCAAATAAAAATTTCCATACCATATTTATTCCAAGCAAATAATTTGGGTAAATGACTTTACATTGCATAATAAGGTATGATAGTATATAACAGATAGGTAGAGAAAAAAAAATACAAAGAAGATTTCCAGATTCTCTAAACTTAGAAAAAGAAAGAAAGAACAAGGATCACATGCATATGGCATGAATAAAATGGAAACATGAAAATAGCATGCAGTGTTTAAAATGTTCAACTCCCGAATAACCAATTAAAGTAACCTAATGTGTGCATTTCCCATTTAGGACCACACAGGAATGAGATATGTGCATGAACAGCTAAGGGTATTAGGAGAATTACCCATTTTCTTAAACCCTAGGATGGATTTATAAATAACTGCATATAGCCAAATCCATCATTCTCTCGGGATCAAAAAAAATAATATATAAAATAAACAAGGAGAAACACTAAGCTTGAGGGTTTGGGGGATTTGCTGTTCTAAGAAATTAAGGCAGTGAAAGGAAAAACATTATGTGAGTATTTACCCTTTTGTATGCAATGGCATTAAGTCCTATTACAGGCAGCCTAAAAATATTATGAGTTATTTGAATCTCTGAAATGATTTGTTATGGATGATATGGATGTTTGTTTGTGCATTTTTGTTTGGAGCATTAATCTGTAAGTAGGCTTTTAGAGTTAACAGGATTTGAGTATTTTTGTTCCATCTCATCATCATTAAACATGGATATAGATTAAATGGGGGAACATGGGGTTGAACCAGAAGATATACAAGCACTTATATCTTTCTGAAATATGAATGTAAGAAAAACTAAATTGGTCACTTGGGGGTTAGTCAATGATCTGCTTACTTCAGGTGGAAGCAAGTATATGCACGGTGCAACTGCACCCTGAGGCCTTTGTGTGTTGGAATAATTTAAACAACCTGGGAGTTTCCTTCACAATGCATACATAGTGTTCATTTGACAAGGAGATGTAGACCATGAATTAAATAAGGAATGGGATTGGGATTTATAAAAATCTGGGTTATGAATATCTAGACAGGGAGTTAAAACTAACCAGGATTTATGTGATGTTCTGGTTAGCTGCTGGGTGAAATTTGGAGTATAAACATGAGTTTACTTATCTAAGATTTGGTGAGGATGAGTTAGGAATTGTACACATAATTATTTTTAACTGTTTGTTATGTATTGTTTAATTTGTTGAATGTGATTTTGTGTCTTCTTGAATGAACCAAAACCTGCTAAGTATAAAACCTGTTAAACTAAGAAGGCATTGCAAGCTTACTAAAATTATGTGTAGGTATACAAAATTGATAAATACTCATACCAGTGTACCCTTTTGGTTGCCCTTGCAATCATCTGGGTGTCTCAAAAATTCTTTGGGGCAGCTAAATGATTTGCTTGCAGGAAATTGAAGTTGGCTTGATGAGTAAGGAAGGCATTGGCTGCTAGTATAAATAAGAGAGACTTGTTTTAAATTTGTAGTTGCATTGTAATGAAATTACTAGACAAATTCTATTCTCTGTAATTGAAGTTACTTGTAGGAAACTTTCTAAGTATTTGGGGTTGAAAACTTGTACTTAAGTAAAATTCATTTTGAATGATATTTGATGGAGTTTGATTTTCTATTGATTCTATGATCATCTGATTTGGAGAAAACAAGGGGATAGATATAACACATAAATATAAAATGTGAATGTAATAATCTCTGGTTTTATTGCCTGAGTTTATTCTATAATTTTCTTTAAATAAAATATAATGGATTTGACAAGATCTGAATAAGAAATATTCAAGTGGAGTAAATGTATGCATGGCAGATAATTGATACTGATTTGTATATATATATATATATATATATATTTGATTCACTGATTTTTATTGCCTATATTTTGCCCTATGGAAATTAAAAAGCTAAGGGGATTGAATTTTTGAAATAAACTCTCAAGATTTGAGTATTTAAATTTTCAAAGAAAACTATGAGGGCAGTAGACTTGGAAGACACAGAATTTTGAATAATTGAAAGAATACATACAAGAATGCATTTCAGAAAGAAAAAAAACTAGGCACTAACATGCTGGGGATTAGGAGTAGGAATTTGTAGAAGCTTGTTAAAATGAGGGGTATGGGTTTGCAAGTGGTAAAAGGGGGACTATGGCTGGTCTAGATGGCCATGGGTCAAACCCTTGGAGCCTGGAACCACTTCATTTCAATCAGTGAAGTGTAAAGTGCTACCGGGACAAATCAAAGAAAACACCAAGCAGCTTTGGGATAACACCAAGCATATCCCAGAAATCACCAAGTATGTAAGTCTGCATCATAATAAATTTGAAAATGCTAAAAATCCTCATCTGATCAACCTGAAATGATAAATGGAAATTAAGTCCAATATCCATGCCTGTTAGTAAAGATTTGTAAGTGATTTCATGCATATACTTGATAACTATCATGAGATCAAGGTAATACTATTTTAAGTGTTAAATAGAATTATTTAGGCAGATTAATATATATAGTCAAATAAAAGTATAAGTGTTGTAGTTTGCTAAAAATATACCTTTGGCAGTAGAACAAAATTAGAAAGGAAATAAGTAGCTTGTCAATAGCTTGTATGGTATTTTGTTTTCAATCTAATTTAAATTCCCTTTGATAAAAAAAATAAAAAATAAAGAAACAATTGTATATCATCAAATATATAATTGTCTTATTTGTTTGTACACTGATATGATTATATTGGTAAATCCAGGGTCTTGGGAAAAATATTTGGAAACTATATAAAAATTCAAATATAAAAGAAATGGGGTTTAGTGGTGAATTCCTCTTGAATAAAAAAAAATCTAAGTGATTTAAAGATGAGGGTCACCACAGTTGGTATCAGAGCTATGTTTTAAATAACATAGTAAATGTTGTTGTATGCATATGGATGTTTGGATGCATTGTTTGAATTGTTGGTGTTGAATGTTTTTGTTTTATGTTAAGAAATATATGTGTGTACATGTGACACATGCACAGTGTGCACAGAAATAAAAATGAACCAAGTAAAAACACCAAAAACTGATAGGGGTAAATAAACTAACATAACAATCATATTTATAGCATTATGGTAGGACCAAGGCATCACACAGTTGCAGGATCTTCACGTGAGCCACCTGTGATGAGCATGGAAGATTTTGTGAGAGCCTTAAGGGATGGAATGGCACCAAGGCAAGACAATCCTCATGAGGAACTCTCCAAACTGCTTAAGACTTGTACCACTTTGGGAGGAAAGGATTTTAAAGGTACTGAAGGAGCTATAGGTGTTCAAACTTGGATAAAAACTATGGAGAGGGTCTTCACAGATATGCAAATCAATGACCAAAGGAAGAGACAGATAGCTTCAAGGAAATTGAAGGGGGCTGCACTGGATTGGTGGGAAGTTGTGACAGCAGGAAGACAAGAGAATACCATCACTTGGAATAATTTCAAGGACATGCTTGAGGCCAGATTTGTCCCAGCATCTGCCAAGGCCACACTGCTTGAAGACTTTATTAGATTAAGGCAAGGAAGCATGAGTGTGAATGAATACACTCAGAAGTTTGAAGCATTATCCAAGTATGGACTGTTGTTAATAGGGAATGCAGAAGCAAAGAATGCAAGGTACATTCAAGGCTTGAACCCTAGTCTGTCAAGGGCAATGTTGCCATACAAGGACAAAACCTTCGATCAAGTAATTGATCTAACTCTCTCATTTGAGCAACATGACACTGCAAGAGAGAAATTCAGGAATATGAAGCTCAATAAGAAGAAGGGTGGTCAGAACAAAGTGCAACCTTATGACAAGAGAAATGCAAGTAAAGGAGCTAAGAAAGGGGAAGGAGCAACAACACTTGAAAGCAAGAAATTCACTCATTGTTTTAATTATGGAAAAGCTGGACATTATAGTAACCAATGCCCTGACCCTAAGATACCCAGAGGAGGCTGCTATAATTGTGGAAAGATGGGTCATCTCAAGAAGGATTGCCCAGAAACCAATAGGGGAACAGCAAGGGTAGGAGCTTTGGCAGCAAGTAACACTGGAAATGTTGGGCAACTTGAAGGTATAATTTTTATTCATACCCAACCAATATCAGTAATATATGACACTAGTGCCTCACATTCACTAATATCTTTGGAAATTGTAAAGAAGTTAACACTTGCATGTGTTTCCATTGATCAGCCCTTGGTTGTACACAGTCCCATAGGGAGTCATTGCATGTTGGGGATGAAGTGTATGGGTCTGAAATTAATTATAGGGGGTTATGAATTTAATTCAGACTTATATACCTTAAATTATCCTGGTATTGGGATTATTTTGGGGGTAGATTGGTTAATGAGAAATAAAGCAATTTTAAATTTAGAAAACCTTACTATTTCTTTGGAAACAAATGAAGGCAAAAGAATTACCATCTTAAGTGAAACAGCAAAGAATACATGCTTTAATAAAATCTGGAGTATTAATGAAGTTCAAAAGGAATTAAAAATAGAGGAAATCCCAGTAGTCAATGAATATATAGATGTGTTTGGAGAAGTAAAGGGAATTCCTCAAAACAGACCAGTTGAATTTAAAATAAAATTAATTCCTGGAACAAATCCAATCATTAAGAAGCCTTATAGAATGGGTCCAAAAGAGTTGGTAGAATTAAAACATCAACTAGAAGAATTAGAAGAGAAAGGATTTATAAGATCAAGTAGTTCCAGTTGGGGTTCCCCAGTGCTATTTGTCAAGAAACATGATGGAACAATGAGGTTGTGTGTAGACTACAGGGATTTAAACAAGGTAACTATTAAAAATAAGTACCCACTGCCTAGAATAGATGATCTATTTGATCAATTACATGGAGCTAAAATATTTTCAAGGCTAGACTTAGCCTCTGGATTTCATCAAATGAAAGTTGCAGAGGAAAGCATTGAGTACACAGCCTTCAATACAAGGTATGGCCTTTATGAATTTCTAGTAATGCCATTTGGCTTGACCAATGCTCCCTCCTATTTTGTAGACTTGATGAATAGAATTTTTAGAGACTTTTTGGATAAGTTTGTCCTGGTATTTATAGATGACATATTAATTTATTCAAAGACAGAAAATGATCATGCCATGCACCTACATTTAGTATTATCCAGACTTAGAGAACATGAATTAAAAGCCAAGTATTCAAAGTGTACATTTTGGCAACATGAAGTAAAATTCTTAGGACACATAGTGTCACAGCAGGGAGTAAGTGTAGATCCAAGCAAGTTCATTGCAGTTCAATCATGGAGTAGACCCAAAACAGTGACTGAGGTGAGGTCATTCTTAGGTTTGGCAGGGTATTATAGGAGGTTCATCAAGGATTTTTCAAGAATAGCTGCACCAATGACCAAACTAACCAAGAAGAACCAACCATATGTGTGGACTGAGCAGTGTGAACAAGCTTTTGAGAAATTGAAGCAAGCATTGTTGGAAGCTCCTGTCTTACAAATCCCAGAAGCAAATGAAGGAATGGTTGTATACACTGATGCTAGTGGGTCTGGGTTAGGTGCAGTGCTTATGCAACATGGCAAGGTAGTGGCATATGCATCAAGACAGCTTAAACCTAATGAAACCAAATATGCAACTCATGATCTAGAATTAGCTGCAATAGTGTTTGCACTAAAACTATGGAGGCATTATTTGCTTGGGGAAAAATTTGAATTATTCACAGATCATCAAGCATTGAAATATTTATTTTCTCAAAAAGATTTAAATATGAGGCAAGCAAGGTGGTTGGAGTTTCTAGCTGCATATGATTTAGATATATTGTACACTCCTGGAAAAGCTAATAGAGTGGCAGATGCTTTGAGCAGAAATCATGTTAGATTAGCCAGTTTGATGATTGATGAGTTTAAAAATCTTGCAGTGCTTGGGGAGGCAGATATATACAGCAAGGATGCAGTGAATTTTAAAGAACATGGTGATATGGTGGATTATGGTACACTGGGAATAATCACAGTGAAGTCTAATCTGGTGGAGAAAGTTTGTAGCATGCAAGATCAAGATCAAAGTCTAAAGGAGAAGAAAGAAATGTTATTAAATAACATTGAGCCAGAGAATTTTAAAATAGATTCCCAAGGTTATTTGAGGAAAAATGATAAGCTTTGTGTACCAAACATTGCAGAGTTGAAGGAAGAAATCATGAATGAGCATCACAAGACTAGGTACACCATACACCCTGGTGGTACTAAGATGTATCATGATTTAAAAAGAAGCTACTGGTGGCCAGGGATGAAGCAAGCAGTGGCAAGATATGTGGCAAAATGTTCCACATGTCAACAAATTAAAGCAGACCACCAAAAGCCTTCTGGCATGTTGCAACCTTTGGAGGTACCTCAGTGGAAATGGGAAAGTATTTCCATGGATTTTGTAGATGGTTTGCCTAGAACTAAGAAAGGCAATGATAGTATATGGGTAATTGTTGATAGACTAACCAAATCAGCTCACTTTGTCCCTGTCAGGTCAGATAGAAATGCATCTAAGCTTGCACAATTATTTATTAAGAAAGTGGTGAGGCTACATGGTATACCCAAGACCATTGTAAGTGATAGAGACACTTTGTTCACCTCAAGATTTTGGGAGAGCTTCCAAGAAGCAATGGGAACACAACTTTGTTTAAGCACTGCCTACCATCCTCAAAGTGATGGGCAAACAGAGATAGTGAATAAAATATTGGAAGATTTACTTAGAGCATGTGTGCTTGATTTTGGGGGTAACTGGGAGGATCATATTCACTTGGCAGAATTCACTTACAACAATAGCTATCAATCAACCATAGGAATGGCTCCCTTTGAAGCCTTGTATGGGAGACCCTGCATGTCTCCTGCCTGTTGGTTGGAAGCAGGAGAGGGTGTAATGTTAGGGCCAGATCATGTTAAAGAAACTTCCAACATGATTGAATTGGTTAGGCATAGAATGAAGGCAGCACAATCAAGACAAAAGTCTTATGCAGATAGAAAGAGAAAGCCAATGGAGTTTGAAGTAGGAGAGAATGTTTTTCTGAAAGTATCACTAATGAAGAAAGTGTTCAGATTTGGAAAATCTGGTAAGCTATCACCAAGATTTGTAGGACCATATGAAATTATGCAGAGAATTGGTGCTATGGCCTATAGACTTAAGTTACCTGAGGAGTTGAGTGGTGTGCATCCTGTATTTCATGTTTCTCAATTGAGAAAATGGGTGCATGATGAAGGAGCAATTCTGGAGTCACCTACTCAATTTCAAGTCCAGAAGAATTTGGTTTATACAAATGAACCAGTAGGGATAGTTGCCAAGGAAGAGAAAAAGTTGAGGAACAAGGTGATCAAACTGGTGAAAATCCAATGGAGTTTGGACACTAATGATTGTACATGGGAGGTTGAAGATAAAATGAGGGCTAAATACCCCAATTTGTTTACTGATGGAGAGGTATGTTTAAGCAGCCTAAGATGATTTTTCTAAATATATTTATATATTGTTTGTTTTCATAAAATATGAGGTTATGGAGTTAAAACAGGCTATGGATTAGTGCTTTTAATTGGAGAAATTAGGTGAAATTATGGGGACATAATTCCTTTAAGGGGGAGGGTATGTAATGACCCTAAAATAATAAAAATAATAATAATATATATATTAGGAAATTCTGAGATATATATATATAATATATATATATATATATATATATATATATTGCATTAAAATAGAAAAGAATTTGGCAATAAATAAAATTGCATGGGAGCTTCTGTTTGATAAAATGCAAGGAATTAAGGTAACTAGAAGAAAAATTGGAACTCAAAATAAATATAGCTTTATGTTCAAAGAATTATGTAAATATATATATACATTTAATATATATGGGGTGTTTGCTGTTTTATACGAAGATAAAATAAAATGAAGTTTAATATAAAAGTTTATATGTCTTATAATTGTGCCAGAAATAATTAGCATAATATATGTGATTTTTAATTTAAATATAGAAGGAGTTGCTGATTTGACAAAAAGGCAGAAATATATATATACACATATATAGAATCAAATAAAAATTTCCATACCATATTTATTCCAAGCAAATAATTTGGGTAAATGACTTTACATTGCATAATAAGGTATGATAGTATATAACAGATAGGTAGAAAAAAAATACAAAGAAGATTTCCAAATTCTCTAAACTTAGAAAAAAAAAGAACAAGGATCACATGCATATGGCATGAATAAAATGGAAACATGAAAATAGCATGCAGTGTTTAAAATGTTCAACTCCCGAAATAACCAATTAAAGTAACCTAATGTGTGCATTTCCCATTTAGGACCACACAGGAATGAGATATGTGCATGAACAGCTAAGGGTATTAGGAGAATTACCCATTTTCTTAAACCCTAGGATGGATTTATAAATAACTGCATATAGCCAAATCCATCATTCTCTCGGGATCAAAAAAAAATATAAAATAAACAAGGAGAAACACTAAGCTTGAGGGTTTGGGGGATTTGCTGTTCTAAGAAATTAAGGCAGTGAAAGGAAAATCATTATGTGAGTATTTACCCTTTTGTATGCAATGGCATTAAGTTCTATTACAGGCAGCCTAAAAATATTATGAGTTATTTGAATCTCTGAAATGATTTGTTATGGGTGATATGGATGTTTGTTTGTGCATTTTTGTTTGGAGCATTAATCTGTAAGTAGGCTTTTAGAGTTAACAGGATTTGAGTATTTTTGTTCCATCTCATCATCATTAAACATGGATATAGATTAAATGGGGGAACATGGGGTTGAACCAGAAGATATGCAAGCACTTATATCTTTCTGAAATATGAATGTAAGAAAAACTAAATTGGTCACTTGGGGGTTAGTCAATGATCTGCTTACTTCAGGTGGAAGCAAGTATATGCATGGTGCAACTGCACCCTGAGGCCTTTGTGTGTTGGAATAATTTAAACAACCTGGGAGTTTCCTTCACAATGCATACATAGTGTTCATTTGACAAGGAGATGTAGACCATGAATTAAATAAGGAATGGGATTGGGATTTATAAAAATCTGGGTTATGAATATCTAGACAGGGAGTTAAAACTAACCAGGATTTATGTGATGTTCTGGTTAGCTGCTGGGTGAAATTTGGAGTATAAACATGAGTTTACTTATCTAAGATTTGGTGAGGATGAGTTAGGAATTGTACACATAATTATTTTTAACTGTTTGTTATGTATTGTTTAATTTGTTGAATGTGATTTTGTGTCTTCTTGAATGAACCAAAACCTGCTAAGTATAAAACCTGTTAAACTAAGAAGGCATTGCAAGCTTACTAAAATTATGTGTAGGTATACAAAAGTGATAAATACTCATACCAGTGTAAACTGACCCTTTTGGTTGCCCTTGCAATCATCTGGGTGTCTCAAAAATTCTTTGGGGCAGCTAAATGATTTGCTTGCAGGAAATTGAAGTTGGCTTGATGAGTAAGGAAGGCATTGGCTGCTAGTATAAATAAGAGAGACTTGTTTTAAATTTGTAGTTGCATTGTAATGAAATTACTAGATAAATTCTATTCTCTGTAATTGAAATTACTTGTAGGAAACTTTCTAAGTATTTGGGGTTGAAAACTTGTACTTAAGTAAAATTCATTTTGAATGATATTTGATGGAGTTTGATTTTCTATTGATTCTATGATCATCTGATTTGGAGAAAACAAGGGGATAGATATAACACATAAATATAAAATGTGAATGTAATAATCTCTGGTTTTATTGCCTGAGTTTATTCTATAATTTTCTTTAAATAAAATATAATGGATTTGACAAGATCTGAATAAGAAATATTCAAGTGGAGTAAATGTATGCATGGCAGATAATTGATACTGATTTGTATATATATATATATATATATATTTGATTCACTGATTTTTATTGCCTATATTTTGCCCTATGGAAATTAAACAGCTAAGGGGATTGAATTTTTGAAATAAACTCTCAAGATTTGAGTATTTAAATTTTCAAAGAAAACTATGAGGGCAGTAGACTTGGAAGACACAGAATTTTGAATAATTGAAAGAATACATACAAGAATGCATTTCAGAAAGAAAAAAAAAACTAGGCACTAACATGCTGGGGATTAGGAGTAGGAATTTGTAGAAGCTTGTTAAAATGAGGGGTATGGGTTTGCAAGTGGTAAAAGGGGGACTATGGCTGGTCTAGATGGCCATGGGTCAAACCCTTGGAGCCTGGAACCACTTTATTTCAATCAGTGAAGTGTAAAGTGCTACCGGGACAAATCAAAGAAAACACCAAGCAGCCGTGGGATAACACCAAGCATATCCCAGAAATCACCAAGTATGTAAGTCTGCATCATAATAAATTTGAAAATGCTAAAAATCCTCATCTGATCAACCTGAAATGATAAATGGAAATTAAGTCCAATATCCATGCCTGTTAGTAAAGATTTGTAAGTGATTTCATGCATATACTTGATAACTATCATGAGATCAAGGTAATACTATTTTAAGTGTTAAATAGAATTATTTAGGCAGATTAATATATATAGTCAAATAAAAGTATAAGTGTTGTAGTTTGCTAAAAATATACCTTTGGCAGTAGAACAAAATTAGAAAGGAAATAAGTAGCTTGTCAATAGCTTGTATGGTATTTTGTTTTCAATCTAATTTAAATTCCCTTTGATAAAAAAAATAAAAAATAAAGAAACAATTGTATATCATCAAATATATAATTGTCTTATTTGTTTGTACACTGATATGATTATATTGGTAAATCCAGGGTCTTGGGAAAAATATTTGGAAACTATATAAAAATTCAAATATAAAAGAAATGGGGTTTAGTGGTGAATTCCTCTTGAATAAAAAAAAATCTAAGTGATTTAAAGATGAGGGTCACCACAGTAATTCTAAAACTCCTACTATTTCTAATCTTTTGTTAGTTAGGAATTTAAAACATAACCTGCTATGTATTGGTCAACTATGTGATAAGGGCTTTATAATTAAATTTGAAAAAGATAAGTGACATATTGAAGATAATGAGTCAAATATGATCTTTGAAGGCATTAGGAAAAGAAATATCTATATATTAAGTATGAAAGTGTAAAATGATAATTTATGTCTTTTGGCAAAATCAAGCGACCCTTGGATTCGGTACAAAAGCTTTGGTCATTTGTATTTCAAACACCTATCTAAAATTGCCAAATATGATCTAGTTAGGGGTCTTCCTAAAATGAGTTTTGATGTTAACGATCTACGTGATGCGTGTCAAGGAAAACTTAGAAAAAGTTCTATTAAGTTAAAAGATATGGTTTCTACCTCTCAACTCGTTGAACTTCTTGATTTAGATCATTTTGGTCCTTCACAAATACAATTTATAAGTCATATTAGATATGTCTTTGCAATCGTAGATGACTTTTCTAGGTTTACATAGACGATTATCCTAAAACTTAAAAGTGATGCTTTTGAAACGTTTAAAATCTTTGTTAAAAGGATTCAAAATCAAATGTCTATTAAAATTAAAATAATTTAAAGTGATCACGGTGGTGAACTCGAAAATGAAAATTTTGAAAAAAATTGTAATAAGAAAGGTACTACCCATAATTTTTCATTTCCAAGAACACGTCAACAAAATAGAGTAGTAGAACGTAAAAATAGAATGATTCAAGAGTGTGCTAGAACTATGTTAAATGACTGTAACTTACCTAATTTTTTTTTGTAACAACCCTGGTTTTGTGATTACCTATGAAAATAAATTATAACGCTGGTTATAATTTAAAATGGAGAAATAAAATAAATTTGGAGATGGGAAATTTGTTGAAAATTGTTTATTTTAAATAAACAATGGGTTTTAATTAAATAAAATGAAGTTAAGTTGTTTTGGTTGTGAATTAAATGAGAATAAAAGAATTATGTTGATTTGGTGGTGAATTAATTTAAATAAAAGATAAAAGATTTTAGTTCAACATTAATTTGTTGTAAATAAATATAAAATGTAGGAAATAAAGGTTTAGAAACTTTATTATGTTAGTTTGGAGTAAAAATGAGCATTAAATGGTTTTAATTTGTTGAAATGTAATAATTGTGGAAATAATAGTCAAATAGCGATTTTTGTTAATTTTAATGATGTGTTAAAAATTAAATATGGATAATATTGTAAATAAAACTGTGAAATATTGGTTAAAAACAATATTTGGGTGCAAAAATATTTTTAATATAGTTTGTTATGATTATTTAAACAAGAAAATGAATTTTGTGGAATTTTGTTGTTAAAATGTTAATCTGTTTAAATAAATAGTGTAAATTAAAGCATTTAAGCAAAAATGGAATTTTAATGATGGAAATTGATTTTAAATAGCTAAATTAACTTTTATGTGTTGTTTAACAATTTATTAAACATAAAACATGTAGTTGTGTTAATTATTTGGTTTAATAAAGTGATATAGTGTAATAATATGTTAAATTAAAACTTAAATTATCACATGATGCTTAATGGGTAGGTTTGGGTCCAAATCCAAACCCAATATCCAAAAGTTAGAAGAGGCTGAAAAGGTATGTTATGTGTGTACCTATTCCGTATCTTCTTCCTCCTTTTCTTCTGTCTGAGAAAAAGAAACATAAATGGCTGCTTACTGTAATTGCTAAATCCCTCTCCAAATCAAATAAAAATCATAAGAAAACCAGTGAATTAGGGAATTAACAGGTAATCCTCTCAAACCAGTAAGCTATTTCATCTCCTTTCTAAGATTTGAGTTCTGATGTTTACTGTAACTTTGTTTTCTTCCTTTGCATGTCTGTGTATTTATCAGTTACAAGTTCCTAAAGCTAATTCCGAGCCAAAGTCATCCCCTTGCTAAAGCTTTACTTAATTTTGGTTCTAAGGTGAGTTTTAAACTCACTCTTCTAATCTAAACAAGCTCTGTATATTGTCTGGTTGTTGAATTCTTGTGTTTATTATATAATCTAGTGAAATTAGTTTACACAGTAAGTATATAACTTCATGCTGTCACTTTGTGATCCATTTGCTGTTGAATCTTACACCGAATCCATGCCGGAATTCCTCCGGATTGTTGTCTATGTGTAGTTGTATGTACATGTCAAATTTCGTGTTCTAGTTCATCCTGAAACTATGCTGAAATTATATTCGAAAATCAAGACGAAGCACGCAGAAAATCCTGGGAGGAAAATCGACCATAGGTCGACCTTCCACACTCCTAGGTCGACCTTAGCCACTAGGCGGTCGACCTACAAGGTTGACCTAGGCTAAAGGAGGGTCGACCTATAGGTGGGCTCTTTTGTGCCCTGTTCAGTGACATTTCCTTTTTTTCCGACTTTTGTTGCTGCATTCTGTTGATTTCTGAGATGATTTTTGATGGCTTCTTCTTGCAAACAAAGAAAGCCAACATTTTATGATGATGTTATGATGAATTTGCTATTTCATATGAGTTTTGAGATATGCAAATTTTCAGTTGAATTTGCTGTTATTTTGTTGATTTCGCGCACGGGTTTTAAACGAAATTTACAAAATTAAACCGAATTTTGAAATGGAAATTTTCTAAATAAATTTTTATGCGTTTGAAACCATTTTCAAGCTTATTATTATTATTTAATAATATATTTCCTTATTTAAAGGGATTTTAAAAGGAAATAATTTCCAAATATTTTCAAAAAATCGTTTTTAACTCTTTTTCTCGAAGTAAATTATTTTCTATGAAATTACACGTTTTTGCACTCTTTGAGAGAACGAGGAAGTGACTTAAACGATTTAGTAAAATATATGGTATGGGACACATGTGTTTACTTTTTCAGTTAATTCCGGACTTGTTCGATTGAGGTCATACAGAAGAGTGAAATTAAACTACCTTATAGTAAACGGTTAAGTGAGAACGTATGGTTTGGGATGCACTGTTGTCACTGATTTGGTTACCATCTAGAAGTTAGTGACACTTTATGCTGGACCTTCGGGTATGTTGATTGCCAGTACTAGACCTTCGGGTCATTTGTTGGGCTTTCGGGCCATTTGTTGGACCTTCAGGTCATTTGTTGGGCTTTCGGGCCATTTGTTGGACCTTCGGGTCATTTGTTGGGCGTCAAATTTGTTGTTGATAGTACTTGGCAGGCTTCGGCCATATGTTGTTGATGCATGTGCGGCGTAGCTTAGACTCGCCATTTGTTGGGATCCACCTTTTGTTGTTGTTTTCTAGATTTCATTATTTTTGATTTCTAGAATTTGTTGATTTTCAAATGTTTTCACCATTTTGTTGGATGTTGGAGTTATACATAGCCATTAAGCTATTTGATGATGATGACATGGTGATTACATTTTTTTTTGAACTCCTTAGGGAGTTTGATATGTTGAGATTTATGCTGTTTTGGTGACATGGCTCATACGCCTTATGATGTTGGTGATTTGGCTTTTACGCCTTACGTTGTTTGGTGATTTGGCTCATAAGCCTTATGTTGTATGTTGATTTGGCTCATATGCCTTATGTTGTTACATGATTTGGCTTATATGCCATATGTTGATTTGAGAACGTGGAGTTCATCTCCATGGAGAGTTATTATCCTCCTTGTGTATCTTATCTTCACCTATCATGTACTAACTATCTTGTTTAGGCTAGACTGACCCGGATGTTTATATTTTTATATGATGCTCGGGTCAGACCGAGTCATTACAGGTCAGTAGATTGTAGTTTGACCTCCACCTTGCTTTGCTCCGCTGTGATCTTTCCTCTTTACTGCTTAGTGTATGTTTTGATGTAGCCCTTTTTGTTGTAGTACTTTGATGTATATATTCATTCATGACTCTAATGTATATTTGGTTTATAAGAACCATACTCATATAGCATGTTATGTTGTACTTCTGCTAACTCTGTATATGTATATATATGTATATATTCCTGTTCTGTGATATGAGGTATTTGATGTTATTATATTTGTTCTGAATACGATCCTTAGCCACCGTAGTTTTGTGTTAAACCTGAATCGGATATGTCGATCCACTTAAGAAAGAAAGGAAAAAAATGGACACTCAATCGACGTATTCGATACTCGTTTAAGACAAAGTTCACGGATGGTCGCTCCTAACCAGCCCTATTCTCTACACTCGCAGACAGTATTACTTGGTAATGCTCTTTGTTAGTGTGGGTCTTGGGGTGGGGCGTCACAACTTGGTATCAGAGCTGAATTCAGAACAAACATGATAAATATAGCACAGAACTAGAATAATACATATGTTGCAGAGCATCTGAAGAACAATATTCGTGCCATCCCAATCTTCCATCGCCGTTGTCCTTAACCGTTGTCCTTCAATCAATTGAGTTGTTGTGGGTAGATAATAGATTTGCGAATACGTCTAGGAATGCATTTTTAATTCCGTAGTATTCCATATATTGAATTCTATTATCAATGGTATACCCCTGTGAATAATCTTTATCTTATCTTATTACTTTCAGCTTATGGCTGGAAGAGGTAGAGCTAGCCGTTTCGGTGCTGGCAGTCCAGCGGCCCGCATCCGGACAGAGTATGTATGTCTGCCGATCAGTTTATAGAGCTATTTCGTAGTACTCAGCCTCCAGCTCCTACTCCTACACCTCCACCTCACAAGTCACCATTTGCATGTGCAGCGACTTTTCGCACCTTGGAGGCAAGCCTTTCAAGGGTTCAGAAAGTGTATTGGAGGTTTAGGCTTGGTTGCGTACTTATGATCGTATATTTTCTCCTATGGATCTTTTTGACCACTATCGCGTACTCGTAGCATCTAGTATGTTGCAAGAACGTGCTCTGGATTGGTATGAGCTTCTGATTGCGGAAGAGTCCTCTCTTTCTTGGGATCAGTTCAAGAAACAATTCGAGTTGAAGTTCGTTCCCGAATCAGAGAAAGCCCTCCTTGCTCAACATTTCCTTGAGTTGAAGCAAGGGAAATCTTCTGTCTTTGAGTATGTTTCCTCTTTTGAAGCCTTATCCAAGTACGGTGTTGAGCATATTAATACACCGTATAAGAAGAATCAGAAGTTTGTGAATGGTTTGAAGAAGTATTTGAAGAAGGTCTTAATGCTTCAGCTTAGGGTCACTTTTGAGGAGTTAGTTGACTCGACACTTCGCCTTGAAGCTGTCAAGAAGGATAAGGATAGCAGTGATGAGGTTGGGGTTCATTCGAAGCCCAATAAGAAGAAGTGGTCTCCTTTCCATAAGTCCAAATCTTTTCAGCATAATAAGAAGAAGAAGCAGGTTGGTTCTAGTTCTCATTCCGAGGCCACACACCTTCAGAAGGGATGCTACAATTGTAGTTCTCTTGATTATTTGGTTAGAGAATATCTCAAGCCTTGCATTTGCCGCTATTGCAAGCAAGAGGGACATTGGTCTTCATCGTGCCCTAGAGCTCCTAAGGGTCCTAATTCTGGGAAGCTGAGTGTTATTGATGCTTCTGCTGTTTCTTCTATTTTGGAAGGTTCTATTTTATTCCATGGCCAATCTATTCGAGTTCTTTTCGATACGGGTGCGTCACACTCATTCGTATCGAAGGAACTTGTTGATGTTATTCCTTTGGATGTATCTTGTCTTATGACTTTTTTGAGGATTGCGAATCCTATTGGAGGATCCGCAATGCTTAGTATGTTTTGCAAGGATGTTGAGATTGTTCTTTGTGGTTATTTTTTCTGTGCGAATCTGCACGTTATTCATTATCTTGGTTTTGATATGATTTTGGGGACGGATTGGCTTGTCCGTTATGAAGCCCGAATCTTATGCCCCGAAAGGATTTTATTTCTCAAGCATCCTGATTCTGTTGATCAGTATCTGTTATTCTTCGAGATGTTGATAATAGTTCCAATGCTTCATTGTTTTCTCTCAAATCTCGAGATGATGATGACATATCTCGAATTCCTGTTGTTTGTGAGTTCTCCGATGTTTTTGAGTATGTTTCGAGTTTGCCACCCAAGCAAGCAATTGAGTTCCGCATTGATCTTGTTCCTAGTGCTCAGCCTGTCAGTCGTCCTCCCATGAGAATGTCTGCCAAGGAAAATGTGGAACTCAAGAAGCAGTTGTTGGAACTAGAAGTTAAGCAGTTTATCTAGTCTAGTTCATCTCCTTGGGGCATCGCAGTTGTGTTCGTTAAGAAGTCTGATGGTACTCTTAGGCTTTGCGTTGACCATCACAAGCTTAACGAGTTGACTATCAAGAATAAGTATCCCTTGCCTAGGATCGATGATATGTTCGATTAATTATCTGGTGCCAAAGTTTTCTCTCAGCTTGATCTTGCTATCGGATTTCATCAGTTACGAGTTGCGGAGGATAGCATTCCTCTTACCATATTTTGCACTCGTTATGGATCTTATGAGTGGCTCGTGATGCCGTTCGGTTTGACGAACACTCCTGCTTATTTTATTTATCTTATGAATAGAGTATTCCGAGAATATCTCGGTAAGTTCGTCTTGGTTTTCATTGATGATATCCTTGTTTATTCCAAATCTAAAGCTGATCATGCCCAACACTTGAGGATTGTCTTAAGTACCTTCCGTCAAAATCAACTTAAGGCAAAATTCTCTAAGTTTCATTTCTGGGAGCGAAAGGTGAAGTTTCTTGGCCACGTTGTTTCTTCTGATGGCACCTCTGTCGATCCTTCAAAGATCAAAGCTATTCAGAATTGGAAGTGGCCCGAGAATGTTTCTGAGATTCATAGTTTTCTTGGATTGGTGGGTTAATACCGTCGGTTCATTAAATATTTCTCTCGCATTGTCCTACCTCTTACTAGCCTCATGAGGAAAAGAGTTGTTTCGTTTGGTCCGATAAGTGTGAGTCTTCTTTTCAGAAATTGAAAGAACTTCTTACTCATGCTCCTATCTTAGTGGTTCCCGAAGGGAATCAAGATCTTGTTGTTTATACTGATGCCAGTCATTGTGGTCTCGGTGCTGTTCTTATGCAGAAGGATCGGGTGGGTGCCTACGCTTCTAGGCAATTAAGACCGAACGAGATTCGGTACGCTACCCACGATTTGGAATTAGCCACATAGTCTTAGCCTTAAAGATTTGGCGACATTATCTTTTAGGCGAGCATTTTGTTCTTTATACTGATCGTAAATCTTTGAAATATCTATTCACTCATAAAGAGCTTAATATGCGGCAACAACGTTGGCTCGAGTTCCTTGCTTCTTATGATTTTGATATCCAATATACTCCTAGAAAGGGAAACCGAGTTGCTGACGCGTTGAGTCACAAACAACAAGCCGTCGTTTCTATGATGTTAGTGGAGTGGAATATGTTGGAAGCTTTATCTTCTTACGATATCCATGATTGTGCATCTACATCTGATTCTCCTGTTCTATTATTTAGCATGGAAGCTCATCCTAGTTTATTGGATCGTATTGTCGATGCTCAGAGGCAAGATCCTGATCTTGTTCATCTTATTCAGCTTTGTAAATTAGAATCCCGTGGTGATGAGTTGAAGGATTTCGATATTGATGCTCGTGGTTGTATTCGTAGGAAGGGTAGGTTAATTGTGCCTAATGTTGCTGATCTTAGAAAAGACATTCTTGATGAGTGTCACCGTTCTAAGTATACTATTCATCCTGGTAGTAGTAAGATGTATACCGATATGAAACGTCTATACTATTGCGAAGGTATGAAGTGAGATGTGGCAAGTTATGTGAGCAATTGCATGACTTGTCAACTTATCAAAGCCGAGCATCATCGTCCTAGTGGTCTTTTGTAGCCTCTTGAAGTCCCGTTGCAGAAATAGGATTAGGTCTCGATGGATTTCATTGATGGTTTACCTCGATCAAGGTCTGGCCATAACAGTGTGTGCTTGATTGTTGATCGTTTGACTAAATTAGCCCACTTTATTCCTATTAAGTCCAATCGGACTGCTTCTCATCTAGCTAAGCTCTATATTAAGGAAATCGTGAGACTTCACGGTGTTCCTAGTTCTATTGTTTATTTCAGAGATCCGCTTTTCACTAGTGGATTCCGGCAGAGTCTCCAGAAAGCTTTGGGTACAAAGCTTAATTTCAGCATAGCTTATCATCCACAGTCTGACAGACAAACTGAACGGGTGAATCGTATTCTGGAAGATCTCCTTCGTGCTTGTATTCTTGATTTTGGTGGTATTTGGGATGACTACCTACCTCTTGTTGAGTTAACCTGCAACAACAGTTTTCAGTCTAGTATCGGTATGGCTCCTTTCGAAGCCTTATACGGAAGGCCATGTCGATCACCATCTTGTTGGTTGGAGTCCGGGGAGAAGTTGGTTTTAGGCCCTGACTTTATTCGTGAAGCTTCTGAGAAGATTGATCTCATCCGACAGAGAATGAAAGAGGCTCACAGCAGGCAGAAATCCTACGTGGACTACCATAGGAAACCATTAGAGTTCTCTATTGGTGATCTTGTGTTCATTCGAGTTTCTCCTTTGAAGGGGTAATGCGTTTCAGTTGAACTGAGAAATTGGCTCCTCGATATATAGGACCATTTCCTATTACTAAACACATTGGCCCAGTTGCATATCGTGTATCACTTCCAGCTCAGTTTTCTGGTATTCATGATATATTCCATGTATCTCAGCTCCGGAAATGTCTTCATGATTCTGATTCAGTTGTTGATCCTCATGTTTTGCAAAAGCTTGAGATCTCACCCGACTTATCTGTTGTGCAAAATCCTATTCGAGTGCTTGCTTCGGAGGTTAAGCGCCTTCGAAATAAGGATGTTCTGCTTGTGAAAATTCAATGGTCCGCTAACCCCAAGGATTGTACTTGGGAAACCAGAGAATTTATCGAGCGAACATATCCTGGTTTTCTTTCTTCTGCTATTTAAGGGTGAGTATTCTTGACTCAAGCTTATCTTATTCCTAATTCATGATGAAATAAATGTGTTATAGATGAATCTTTTATAGAAATTGCGAGGACGCAATTTTTATAAGGGGGAGTCTGTAACAACCGTGGTTTTGTGATTACGTGTGAAAATAAATTATAACGATGGTTATAATTTAAAACTGAGAAATAAAATAAATTTGGAGATGGGAAATTTGTTGAAAATTGTTTATTTTTAATAAACAATTGGTTTTGAATAAATAAAATGGAGTTAAGTTGTTTTGGTTGTGAACTAAATGAGAATAAAAGAATTATGTTAATTTGGTGGTGAATTAATTAAACAAAAGATAAAAGAATTTAATTCAACATTAATTTGTTGTAAATAAATATAAAATGTAGGAAATAAAGTTTTAGAAACTTTATTATGTTAGTTTGGGGTAAAAATGAGCATTAAATGGTTTTAATTTGTTGAAATGCAATAATTGTGGAAATAATGATCGAATAGTGATTTTTGTTAATTTTAATAATGTGTTAAAAATTAAATATGGATAATATTGTAAATAAAAATGTGGAATATTGCTTAAAAGCAATATTTGGGGGTAAAAATATTTTTAATATGGTTTGTTATGATTATTTAAACAAGTTGTGGAATTTTGTTGTTAAAATGTTAATCTATTTAAATAAATAGTGTAAATTAAAGCATTTAAGCAAAAATGGAATTTTAATGATGGAAGTTGATTTTAAATAGCTAAAAATAACCTTTATGTGTTGTTTAACAATTTATTAAACATAAAGCATGCAGTTGTGTTAATTATTTGGTTTAATAAAGTGATATAGTGTAATAATATGTTGATATTATGTGTTAATAACTTGATAAATATGTTAAAATAAAACTTAAATTATCACATGAGCTTAATGGGTAGGTTTGGGTCCAAATCCAATACCCAAAAGTTAGAAGAGGCTGAAGAGGTATGTTCTGTACGTACCTATTCAGTATCTTCTTCCTCCTTTTCTTTTGTCTGAGAAAAAGAAACATAAATGGCTGCTCACTGTAATTGCTAAATCCCTCTCCAAATCAAATAAAAATCATAAGAAAACTAGTGAATTAGAGAATTAATAGGTAATCCTCTCAAACCAGTAAGCTATTTCATCTCCTTTCAAAGATTTGAGTTCTGATGTTTACTGTAACTTTGTTTTCTTCCTTTACATGTCTGTGTATTTATCAGTTACAGGTTCCTAAAGCTAAATCTGAGCCAAAGTCATCGTCTTGCTAAAGCTTTGCTTAATTTTTGTGCTAAGGTGAGTTTTAAACTCACTCTTCTAATCTAAACAAGCTCTGTATGTTATCTGGTTGTTGAATTCTTGTGTTTACTGTATAATCTAGTGAAATTAGTTTATACAGTAAGTATATAACTTCATACTGTCACTTTGTTATCCATTTGCTATTGAATCTTGCACTGAATCCATGCCGGAATTCCTCCGGATTGTTGTCTATGTGTAGTTGTATGTGCATGTCAAATTTCGTGTTCCTGTTCATCTCGAAATTTATGAAATTACATTCAAAAATCAAGACGAAGCACGTAGAAAATCCTGGGAGGAAAATCGACCATAGGTCGACCTTAGCCTCTAGGCAGTCGACCTTGTAGGTCGACCTAGGCTAGAGGAGGGTCGAACTATAGGTCGGCTCTTTTGTGCCCTGTTCTATGACATTTCCTACTCGTTTTTCCGACTTTTGTTGCTGCATTCTGTTGATTTCTAAGATGATTTTCGATGGCTTCTTCTTGCAAACAAAGAAAGCCAACATTTTATGATGATTTTATGATGAATTTGCTATTTCATATGAGTTTTGAGATATGCAAACTTTCAGTTGAATTTGCTGTTATTTTGTTTTTTGCGCACGGGTTTTAAAATCGGTTTTAAACGAAATTTACAAAATTAAACTGAATTTTGAAATGGAAATTTTCTAAATAAATTTTTATGAGTTTGAAACTATTTTCAAGCTTATTATTATATTTCCTTATTTAAAGGGATTTTAAAAGGAAATAATTTCCAAATATTTCCATAAAATCGTTTTAAACTCGTTTTCTCGAAGTAAATTATTTTCTATAAAATTACATGTTTTTGCACTCTTCGAGAGTAAGAGGAAGAGACCTAAACGATTTAGTAAAACATGTGGTATGGAACACATGCGTTTACCTTTTCGGTTAATTCTGGACTTGTTCGTTTGAGGTCATACACGAGAGTGAAATTAACTACCTTATAGGTTACTTGTAGGATCGATTTCACCTTAGAGGGAGGGTGAATAGGGTGATACTATCAATTATAAAAATTTATTGCGAAAGTATATAAAATAATCGCAACACAGATATAGCAGAATTAAGCAGCACAGATAATAGCATAATATTAAAAGAAGAAAATAGAACACACAGATTTACCCAGCTTCGGCAAAACCCTGCCTACGTGTTGCCCCCAAGGTTTCTACTAGAAATTAAGTAGTCAGACGCTTACACACGTAAACTCATGACACCCGCTATCGACTAACCTAACTCTACACTCAAAACCCTGCCACAACTCAGCCACTGAGTTGCGAATTCTCGAACTACACACCCGTAGTTCGTCCCCTAGTCACACGACTAGTAAATTACAAAAGTTTAAAAGTAAATACAAAGTAAAAACAATTTTAAAAATAAAAAACCCTAATATATAAAATAAAGCCCAACAGCTATTTATAACAACCGGCCCAAATTAAAAATAAAAGTAAATCCCCTGTTTCTTTTCTATTATTCGGCCCAGTTCCTTCTTTCGTTTATGATAATGGCTGTTGTCCCTTCTTCATTTTGAAATTAGGGCTTTGCTATTTGAAGTCGCCGCTTTGAAATGATGCTTCGATTGAGATCTGAATTGATGGCTGCTTTGTTCTACTTCGGCTCCTTCAACTTGTCGAGCGTATATACTTGGTTGAAAATTTTTCAAGTGATATTCCTTTTTGATTTCGATTGTGCTCATCTATGATTCGAGTTGTATGATTTATTCTTCTCTGTTGTTACTTGAACTCGAATGATTTTTTTAGGCCGATGATGATTTGGGTTAAATAGGGTTTAATGCCCTAAATTTTCATTCGTCTGATATTTTGCTCTACCGTTTGATTTAGCTTAAATGTTGGTGATTTCTTTAGACTTGTTAAATTCGTATATTATTGTTGCTTGATTATCACGGCTTGTTTGATTCTGACTTGTTCGATTTCTTGGCTACCACGGCTTGATTTTCTGGCATCTTTGGTTCCGTGAATTTCTGATGACTTCGACATTGCTTTGATATTGAACTGCAGTTGTCTTTGACTTGGTTTGGGTTTGAATCTTGAACTCTGTAGCTTGTTGGAACTTGATTTTGATTGTTCGATCACTGTCCTTATTTTTGTAACTGCAGTTCTTTCATTTTTGCTTGTAGTCTTGACTTTGTTACTCCAACCGGTTGCCACTGGTTTCAGTGCATATATATATATATATATATATGTTCACCCATATATATATTCATGTTGTATGTTGCAGATTTGAGTCTCATTGATGCATTGAATTTGTTTGCATATTTGTCTGGTCATTCGCTTGTTGTTCATGTTGCTTTCTGAACTGCTATGCTGTCATGCACTTGATTCCATGTGCTTGCTGTGTTTGCACCAAAATTGGTCACAAACACCCAAATGCAAATAAAAGCACCCGTTCACAATCACAGATCACAGATAGAAAATATGTAGAGAAAATAAGTGTGAAGAACGCTCAAAATTTAAAAGGAATGCAGTAAAAACACAAGGTTTATAGTGGTTCGGCTATCTTCGGCCTACGTCCACTTTGAAGAGTTGCTGCTTTATTAATTTTTGTTCGCTGGTTACAATGAGTTATGACCGATTACAATAGTACAATTGAAGTGCAGTGATGATTCCGGCAGAGTCTGGATGTCGAAGAGCCCAAAAAGATCCCTTTTCTGTAGGTTTTAGGCTGCTATTTATAGGCGTAGGCTGCAAATATCTCGCTCAGATCCTGGGAGACCTCTTCTTGCACGTGAGTGGGCCCACGCGATCGATCCCATATTATTTGCACATGGTCTGGGATCGATACGAACGAGCTTCGTATCGACCAAAACTTCATCCAATTGAGTCCAGATCGATTGTGAATGTTGCTGAGGATGTACGCAAGCTCCTGTGAAAATTTGGTAGCATTTGGACTTGTGGGTCATGAGTTACGATCGATGCAAACTTGAGTTTTCTTTAGGCTGTCGAATTCGCATCGATCCCCTTCGTCTCGATCTATTCGTATCGCTTTTTGGGCACGTGCCTGCAAGTTGACATGGCGCTAACTCTTCGGATCGATCCACTTTTCATGCCGAGTGACCGAGTCTTCCAAAGGGGTGTACTTTGTTCGTATCGATCCAGTTGAGTCTTGTTCATATCGATCGAGGTTGTTCTGTTCATATCGATAGCTGGTGTTTTTATATCGTTCGTTTAATGTTTTATTCGTATCGATCGTTGATCGATCGATACGAGCTGTGTGAACTCCAATTGATCGATACGAAGTTGAACCAATTTGATCGATACGTAGAACCAGGCCGAGTGGACACGAAGTTGAGTGTACGTGATGGATACGAACAACAGATAACGTGATGGATGCGAACAACAGATAATGTTATGAATATGAACAAATGGATGCGAAATGATGGATACGAATAGACGGATGCATGATGGATACGAACAGATGGATACGAAATGATGGATACGAACAGACGGATGCGTGTGAGTCGATTTCCTTGGACCGCATCGATCGTATCTTGAGCATATGAACTCCAATTGACTTGAAATTTGAAACGTGGTCTTTTCTAGCCTTGTTCATCATTCCTAATCGATCCCGTCATGATTGGAGCTCGGTCAAATTTTGATGATATTGATCACAGCCTGTTTCTAATCGGTCTCCAATCCTGATATCCATCCTTTCTAGCCAATTTGTTGATATTCCGGCCTTGACCAAAAGGCGGGGTAACATTTGCCCCCCAAAACATGACTTGTGGTAAGAAGGCGTGTTTTGAATAGCTCCAAATCCGATATCCAAAGTCCATATTCCAACCATAGCCATACCATCCGATTCATAATCCAATCCATTACCAAGCCATCCTATCCAAGTGCCATTGCCATATCCAAGCCCGCGACTGCTCTGAGTCGATGTCCAATTCGAAGTTCTGTAACCACAACTTTAACCAATTCCGTAGCCATCTGAATCCATCGACCGAGCTTTAATCTATCCATATCCAATGACCAATAACCAAATCTACAACCTTTATGGGTTGATATCCAAATCCGTAGACCTCGCTGGGTCGCGTTATCCTGTTGACCCCGACTCTCCGGTCAAGGCTTTTATGTTCTCCGGCCTCGGCTCTCCAGTCAAGGACTTTTTTGTTCTCCGGCTTCGACTCTCTGGCCGAGGACTTTTATATTCTTCGGCCTCGACTCTCCGGCCAAGGACTTTTATGTTCTCCAGCCTCGGCTCTCCGACCAAGGACTTTTATATTCTCCAGCCTCGGCTCTCCGGCCAAGGACTTTTATATTCTCCAGCCTCGGCTCTCCGGCCAAGGACTTTTATATTCTCCGGCCTCGGCTCTCCGGCCAAGGACATTTTATATTTGCCATTACTGCCCCGTCTCTCCGGTCGGGACCGTAATCGCAAGACCTGTATTATTTATTATATTAATCCAAATCCACTTGTTACAGAATCTAGTTAACAAATTGAAAGTCCAAACAAACAGCGAAACCTAAACAAATGTCCGTGCAACCAAAGAGAGAACCAAAGTTTGTAGGAAAATAGGAAGAAAATAGGATTTCATAGACTCGAGCAATAAGGTTTGTCATCGTCTCAGAGCATGCCTAGGGACCATCCTCGATCCCATACATGTGTAAGCGACTTAGCCATATTACTTCGAGCACTATTACTTATTCAACACCACAAATTTACTTAGTTGATAACAAGCTGACGTTGCCTAGATCCTGCGCCATCTTCGTTCGAGGTGGACGGTGGCCGCTCATGTTCCCCTGCCACAGCTTGATTCCTTACATATTGTTGTAGATGACCATTCCTCACATGCTCCTCAATGATATCCTTCAAATGCCTACAGTCGTTCGTGTTGTGCCCATCCAGCTCATGGAATAGGCAATGCCTTCCTGATGCCCTCTCGTAATCAGAAGGTTCCCTTCTTGCCGGCCTTCGATACTGGAGGCGCCCTCGAGTATCCAAGTAAATTCTTTCCAAAGTTTCAGTTAGATCCATGTAAGAAGAAAACTTTGACTCCCTCCGTGGCCTTTTTGAAGTGCTACCGTTGTCATTCATTTTCCTTTTTCCTTTATCATCTTTGACCGGGTCCTCCCTTGGTGGACCTTCGCCCTTACTGCATAAGCTTCAGCCTCTCTCCCTTCTCTCTCAGCCCGTGCATCTTCTTGCCTCAGAAACCTTTCCGCCTCATGGTAGAACTCCATGAGATCCCTTGGTGGGTCCCGTTCCAACGATATCTTGAAATCCGAATTGTCTGTAATTTCCGAAACTGCTGCCATCAAAACCATCGACGGATCAGGTCGATCCACCGAAGCCACTGCCGCATTGAATCTGGTTAGGAAATCTCTAAGCGATTCTCCCTTCCACTGTTTCATCGATGTCAGAGTCATCACATTCTTGGGTTTGACAATGTGGACCCAAAACTGCCTCATAAACCTTTCAATCAACTCAGTCCACGTGCCAATAGAGCCACTTTCCAGCTATCTGAACCATAATGCTGCTATATTCGCCAAATACAAAGGGAAGCATCGTGCCATGACCTCCTCCGATGCCCCCAGTACTTCCATATGCCTCATGTATCTCGTCAAGTGAACAGTGGGATCCGTTCTCCCGTCATACATTTCCAGCGTTAGTAATTTGAAATCAGGTGGGTTCCTAGTTTGCCTGATTGTAGGAGCAAAGGGACTCATATTCACGTCCTCTAAGTCTCTATTCACTAATCCTCCTCTCATAGCTCGTCTGATCATGTCCGCTAACCTGTCGTTGTCACTAAGCTGTGGTCCTTGTGGGTTGCCTCTGATCTGCCCCACGGGTTCACGAGGGAATTCAGAAATCTGTTCTTTCGAACGAGCATCCATTCCTCTATCAACGCCATGTTGAGTAGTTTTATCTGGGTCCTGCCTGAGGCTGGATCAACATGCTCCGTGGGAATGCCCCCCGGTCTGGGGCTGCTCCGGATGGTCCCGCTCTGTTCTGGGTTCGGATTGTTCGATTCTCTTGACCGCTATCTCTAGCATTTCCTGCCGTAGCGTTCCCTAGATTCTGCATTCTAGTTTATCCAATTTGCTGGAGTAGATTCTACATCATCTCTTCTTGCCTTTTTAGCATTCCCTCCTGCATTGGCCTGATTTGCTCCTAAGGAAGCCTCCTGACTTCCTTCATGCTGACTCCTTTCTGCTCTTGGTCTCCTTGCCGATTGCTTCACCATTGCTTTCCAAATCTAAGTCCTTAAACCTTCAGATCCAAAATCCAAGCTGTAGAATCCCTTAGTTCAGCTCTCAGTGAAAGCACCAAAGTGTTTGCGCCAAAATTGGTCACAAACACCCAAATGCAGATAAAAGCACTCGTTCACAATCATAGATCACAGATAGCAAATATGTAGAGAAAATAAGTGTGAAGAACGCTCAAAATTTAAAAGGAATGCAGTAAAAACACAAGGTTTATAGTGGTTCGGCTATCTCCGGACTACGTCCACTTTGAAGAGTTGCTGCTTTATTAATTTTTGTTCGCTGGTTACAATGAGTTAAGATCGATTACAACAGTACAATTGAAGTGTAGTGATGATTCCGGCAGAGTCTGGACGTCGAAGAGCCTAAAAAGATCCCTTTTTGTAGGTTTTAGGCTGCTATTTATAGGCGTAGGCTGCAAATATCTCGCTCAGATCCCGGGAGACCTCTTCTTGCACGTGAGTGGGCCCATGCGATCGATCCCATGCGATTTGCACACGGCCTGGGATCGATACGAACGAGCTTTGTATTGATCAAAACTTCATCCAATTGAGTCGAGATCGATTGTGAGTGTTGCTGAGGATGTACGCAAGCCCTGTGAAAATTTGGTAGCATTTGGACTTGTGAGTTGTGAGTTACGATCGATGAAAACTTGAGTTTTCTTTAGGCTGTCAAATTCGCATCGATCCCCTTCGTCTCGATCTGTTCGTATTGCTTTTTGGGCATGTGCCTGCAAGTTGATGTGGCGCTAACTCCTCGGATCGATCCACTTTTCATGCCGAGTGACCGAGTCTTCCAAAGGGGTGTACTTTGTTCGTATCGATCCAGTTGAGTCTTGTTCATATCGATCGAGGTTGTTCTGTTCATATCGATAGCTGGTGTTTTTATATCGTTCGTTTAATGTTTTATTCGTATCGATCGTTGATCGATCGATACGAGCTGTGTGAACTCCAATTGATCGATACGAAGTTGAACCAATTTGATCGATACGAAGTAGAACCAGGCCGAGTGGACACGAAGTTGAGTGTACGTAATGGATACGAACAACATATACGTGATGGATGAGAACAACAGATAATGTGATGGATACGAACAGATGGATGCGAAATGATGGAAATGAATAGACGGATGCATGATGGATACGAACAGATGGATGCAAAATGATGGATACGAATAGAAGGATGCGTGTGAGTCGATTTCCTTGGACCGCATCGATCGTATCTTGAGCATATGAACTACGATTGACTTGAAATTTGAAACGTGGTCTTTCCTAGCCTTGTTCATCATTTCAATCGATCCCGTCTTGATTGGTGCTCGGTTAAATTTTGATGATATTGATCACAGCCTTGTTTCCAATCAGTCTCCAATCTTGATATCCATCCTTTCTAGCCAATTTGTTGATATCCCGGCCTTGACCAAAAGGCGGGGTAACTACTATGCTGTCATGCACTTGATTCCATGTGCTTGCTGTATATATATGCATATGGTCTGGTTTGTTTGCCTCCATGCCTTTATGAGTCTGTTCATTTGAACTGTGTTTGCATTGTTGTCATATATGTGAACTTGAAGTTGTACATTTGAGTCTTGTGCCTTATCTCGTTCATCTCTATAGCATATTCACTGAATACTGTTGTCATGTGATTCATTTACTATTGCATTCATGTATGTATATTAGTGCTCTGGTCTATATGCATTAGTGTTCATCCATGCTTCTGTTTTGTGCTGAGCCTTGTAGCCTTGAGCTAGTTTGCATTTGAACTTGACTGTCTTTCTTTGTCAAAATAGCAGCTGTCTCATATGTATATAAGTGCATGCTATATTGAGTTGCATTTATTGCTTCAAACCAGTTTTATATTATAACCGGGCTTGACTTTGGTTATTGCATTCATACTTCATGTTGAGGCCACACTTGCTTTTGTACATTTGTGTCTTTGTATGTACCTGATATAATAGCTCGAATTTGTCTTCGAGTTACAGTGCAATTTTCACTCTTGCAGTTTACATGTGAGTATTGCTTCGAGTTTGAAATGCTTGCAGGCTTGGATATATTTGGGATGAGTTACATTATGGTTTGTTACTGTGCAATGTTTCACTTGAGTCTTCACCTGGTTGTTCTGGTCATTCATATATAAGTCTGGTCGAAGCACTTACTGTTTGAACTTGTACTCGACCATTTGGTGATGTTTTGTAGTGCACTTGAGTTGAATCCAGCTTATAGCTCGGGTTTGACCTTGTGCTCGTGTCGTGACTTTATTTGTATTTCACTTGAGTTAAACCCGGCTTTTGATTGGGTTTGACCTTGTGCTCACCTGTCCCTGCAATTTTATCAAGTGTATATCGGTGTGCACGGCCTTGTTGCATGTACAGTGGTACACTGTGCATGTCGCAAGCTTTTCGTGTATGATGAATTCAAATTTAAATGATGACGAACAACCCAAATAACCGAGGCAAATAATATTTTCAAAAATCACATTTTATTTTATACTGCAAAAATATTTTATTTTCAATTTTACCGTGTCAGTGTGTATTTTGCAGATAATTCAGATGCTGGATTCAATTTGGAATAGAGTTGAAGAATAATACGAGTGAATGAGTGAAATGTAGCGAGGTGCAAATGTAAATGGAAAATTGTGATGTAATCAAAATTGTATTGTAATTGAAATTGTATATATATATATATATATGTATGTATGTATATAGTGAGAGCTCAAATTTATACTATTCAAAATTGTAATAAAATATTTGTTTGAAATTAAATTCTGTGTTATTTATTTTATTCAGCAAATATTTATTTAATTATGTGAAAATAAAATAGTACAATAACAAATACATTTAAATGAATATATATGTTTATTATCATTAAACAAAAATATATACTTGCATATTCAACAATCTCCCCCTTTTGATGATAACAAACATATATTTAAGATTTTGAATTTGTTAAATGCATTTGATCATTCTATTTGCTCTCCCTATTTGAATGCTCTCTCTCTACACAAACTCTCTACACAAAGCTCCCCCTTCATATATGCATGAGAAAAAAATGAAAATATGCAAATGAACTTAGATGCAAATAGAAAATACAAAATAAAACATTTGACCTTTATTTGGCAAAACCTTAACTTTTCTCTCCCCCTTTTGTTACCAGCAAAAGAGTAATAGTGTTAGAAAAATAGAGATAAAGTGATAGACATTAATACAATATTAATTCCCAATCGAGTATAAATATTAAATTTCAATAAAAATAAAAAAAATCATAAACACTCTATTAGATGCATATTCCACTTTAGAGTGATAGAGATGATGTCGGTATACAAAACCATATAGTTGTGTCTATTTGTGGTATATTTATTTCAGGAATTTTAATATCTACTAACCATGCATATCGTTAGGACTTTTAAATGAGATTAGTAGTATTCCAAACTCTTTAAAAAAATGAATTCAAGTATCTTCTAACCACGCATAACCGTGAGGACTTTTAAATGGAATTAGAATCAACTTATCTATTTAATTAATCAATTTTGATATGCGTTCCATACATGCATAACCGTGAGGACTTTTAATTGAGCATGGAAGCACATAATCAAAAATCCAAGTAATTCACCCATGCATAACCGTGAGGACTTTTAAATGAGAGTGAATACTTTGGATGTTTTTATTTGTTAAAAATATAATGAAGTGAAAAACGAATAATTTCCGTTTTGAAATACCACATATTGACATACTATATTGGATTTTGATGAGTGATGGTCGATAGAAATATGATAGAATTAGAGATGGTCATGGAATTTTTACCAAAAAAATTTTCTTATAACTCTTGTTTAAATTTCTAAAGAAATTTACTAATTGTACTGTCTCAAGTTATAATATATGATTAATATCAACACTCATCACTTTTTCAATCACTATTTATCTTTTCGATAATCAGTAGGGAGTCAGATTAGTTAATGTAGTCATTTAAAATCAAATTCAAAAATAATTATAAAATCAAATTTCCTGAAATGACTAATCTGAAATAAGGTCAACAAAACGATTTTCTAGAAGGAGTTTTATAAGAAAAATGTCTGCTAATTGGAAATTAATTGAAATGAAAAATATGCAGATATTTTCTTTGAAAATGTGATGCAGCTAATGAATGTCTCAACATAAATCACGTTCCACTAGTAATTTTTCTATCAATCAGATTACCAGTGTTATCTGCATCTAAATTTCTCTTAGACTCAAGATTATCATTAATTGAAGGTTATAGACCAGACCATGAAGTGTGAAACCAAATATTTTAAAATCATTTTTACAGTTTTTAAATGAAATTCTTTTGAATTTGAATTGAAATCGTTGCAAATGAACAGTGACCATAGTGTCACATTCAGAAGCAATAAGATAAGCAAATATATCCACGTGTATCATGAACTATATGAACTAAGGAACTAATTCAAAGTCTCTAGAAATACTTATAGTATTCTCGGCATAAAAATGTAATTGGCCAACAAATTTGAAAATTCAAAATCAAAATCAACATTCTTTTCTTTAACACAACACTGGCTGAATTAAATTGAGTTATAGTGCAGATTTTCACATTTAATAAATCGTTTAAGATAAATGTACCATTGCCTATTTTACCTTTGTCGATAATTTTTCGTTGTTGCCCATTGTGATTCTGCCACCTTTATACTAGGCTAAGGAACTTTGATTTTTCGCCCGTTGTGTACCTGGAACAGCCATAATCCATATAACACTGATGTTGTTCCTTAGCCTGCCACCACACCTACACGAGAGAATATTTTTGTGAACAATTTGTTTTTATTGGTCCATGGTTGTTAGTGGCAACATATTTTGAAAAATAAGTTTGTGGAGACCCAAAACTATTTATATATGTTACTTTCGGCACCCAGATTTGTTTGACTTTGAGGAATTTTATATTCGTGCCTTTTGGAACCCAAATTGGTATGATTTTCACATTTTTGGGTCTATACCAACAAATATTTTGATTGTGTCCAATTTTTCTATAAATTTTGCACTCAGATTTGACTTGATTAATTTTACTTCTAGTACGTTCAGATTGAGTATACCCAAGTCCTTGTCTATCAATATTGACTGTTTGTTTTCCTATTAGCATATTTAGTGATTTTTCTCCTCTGGAGAATTTTCCTAAGGTCGTTGACAGTTGTTGGACTTGTGTTTTGAGTGATTCATTTTCATTCAATAATTGAGTGCATCTTTTAATAGAATTTTCTCTCCTAGTATTTTCACTTTCTTTCAAAATCAGAATTTCATTTTCAAGCGATTTAATTTTAATTTCTGATTTTTTAATTTCTTCTTCGAATGTTGGACACTTATCACACTTAGGGCTCTTTCTTTGATAGTTTTTAACTAATTGATCAAGCTGTTTATTTGATTCTATCAAAGTATCTCTTTGTGATTCAATTTTAGCATATTTTTCCCTAAGTCGTTCAAAACAGCCATTTACTTCGTGGAAATATATAAGTAATTCTGAGTGAGTAAGTTTTGATACCTCGCTTGGCTCATCATCATCGCTATCAGTTATATCACCTCGAAGGCACGGACCTGCATTTTCACTCTCACTGCTATTACTTTTATTATCATCGTCATTTGTATTCCACGTGGCTGCAAAACTTCTTCTTTTTTATTTCTTTTCTTGGCCTAGTCGATTTTGAGGACAATTGGGCTTGATGTGACCAGGTTTATTGCACTTGTGACAGATGATCTCCCGTTCTTCTGGGTTGTCTAGAACTTTAACTATTCTGCTTTTCAGTTGTTGATTTAGAGCTGGATTTTGGTATCTACGATTCCACCTTTTGAATTTCTTTATTATCAGTGCCAGCTCAGCTGCTCCATCACCATCATCGTCATCTTCACTTTCCGTTGTTCCTTTGAGAGCTATCGATTTCTTTCGAGTATCACCTCCTTCACGCTCTTCCTTGAATTTCATTTCTAGCTCATAAGTGGTGAGATTTCCAATAAGCTCTTCAACTTTGATTTGTTTCAAATCCTTTGATTCTTGAATGGCTGTGAATTTTGCTTCGAAATTCCATGGAAGGACTCTGAGGATTTTTCGGGCTCTTTCCAACTCCGTGTATGATTTTCCAAGAGCTTTTGATTTGTATACGAGATTGGAAAGTCGTCCATACATATCTTTGATATTTTCATCCTTGGCCATTGTGAAGTTCTCGTACTCGCTACTAAGCATGGCAAGGCGAGATTCTTCGACTTGAGATGTTCCTTCGTGAGTCACTTTGAGTGTGTGCCATATTTCCTGCGCAGTTAGACAATGTGAGACACAATTAAATTCAATTTGATCCAATGAATAAATAATAGAATTCATAACTTTAGCAGTAGCATTCCGTAGTTTATTTTCGAGATCTGTCCATTGATCCATTGGTTTATCTATTTCCTGATTATCTACTATTATAGTTGGTGTCCTATATCCCGTCTCAACAATATTCCAAGCATCAATGGTTTTCAAAAAAAATTCATTCTATTTTTCCAGTAAGCATATTCACCATTGAACATTGGTGGTCTAACTATTGACTGGCCCTCAACAAAAGCATTATTAAAAGAAGCCATTTAAAAATTCAAATTTTTAAAACAAAAATTGGTTTTTGAAAAATTAAATTTTTAAAATTAAAAAATTGGCTTTTGTTCCTAACTTTGATACCACTTGTAGGATCGATTTCACCTTAGAGGGAGGGTGAACAGGGTGATACTATAAATTATAAAAATTTATTGCGGAAGTATATAAAATAATCACAACACAGATATAGCAGAATTATAGCAGCACAGATAATAGTAGAATATTAAAAACAGAAAATAGAACACACAGATTTACCCAGCTTCGGCAAAACCCTGCCTACGTGCTGCCCCCAAGGTTTCTACTAGAAATTAAGTAGTCAGACGCTTACACACGTAAACTCATGACACCCGCTATCGACTAACCTAACTCTACGCTCAAAACCCTGCCATAACTCAGCCACCGAGTTACGAATTCTCAAACTACACACCCGTAGTTCGTCCCCTAGTCACACGACTAGTAAATTACAAAAGTTTAAAAGTAAATATAAAGTAAAAACAATTTTACAAACCAAAAACCCTAATATATAAAATAAAGCCCAACAACTATTTATAATAACCGGCCCAAATTAAAAGTAAAAGTAAATCCCCTGTTTCTTTTCTATTATTCGGCCCGGTTCCTTCTTTCGTTTGTGATAATGGCTGTTGTCCCTTCTTCGTTCTGAAATTAGGGCTTTGCTATTTGAAGTCGCTGCTTTGAAATGATGCTTCGATTAAGATCTAAATTGATGGATGCTTTGTTCTACTTCGGCTCCTTCAACTTGTCGAGCGTATATACTTAGTTGAAAATTTTGTAAGTGATATTACTTTTTGATTTCGATTATGCTCAGCTATGATTCGAGTTGTATGATTTATTCTTCTTTGTTGTTACTTGAACTCGAATGATTTTTTTAGGCCGATGATGATTTGAGTTAAATAGGGTTTAATGCCCTAAATTTTCATTCGTCCGATATTTTGCTCAGCCGTTTGATTTAGCTTGAATGTTGGTGATTTATTTAGACTTGTTCAATTCGTATATTATTGTTGCTTGATTATCATGGCTTGTTTGATTCCGACTTGTTCGATTTCTTGGCTACCACGACTTGATTTTATGGCATCTTTGGTTCTGTGAATTTCTGATGACTTCGGCATTGCTTTGATATTGAACTGCAGTTGTCATTGACTTGGTTTGGGTTTGAAACTCAAACTCTGTAGCTTGTTGGAATTTGACTTTGATTGTTTGATCACTGTCCTTATTTTTGTAACTGCAATTCTTTCGATTTTGCTTGCAGTCTTGACTTTGTTACTCCAACCGGTTGCCATTGGTTTCACCGCATATATATATGTTCACCCATATATATATATTCATGTTGTATATTACAGATTTGAGTCTCATTGATGCATTGCATTTGTTTGCTTATTTGTCTGGTCATTCGCTTGTTGTTCATGTTGCTTTTTTAACTGCTATGTTGTCATGCACTTGATTCCATGTGCTTGCTGTATATATATGCATATGGTCTGGTTTGTTTGCCTCCATGCCTTCATGAGTCTGTTCATTTGAACTGTGTTTGCATTGTTGTCATATATGTGAACTTGAAGTTTTACATTTGAGTCTTGTGCCTTATCTGGTTCATCTCTGTAGCATATTCACTGAATATTGTTGTCATGTGATTCATTTACTATTGCATTCATATATGTATATTAGTGCTCTGGTCTATATGCATTAGTGTTCATCCATGCTTCTGTTTTGTGCTGAGCCTTGTAGCCTTGAGCCAGTTTGCATTTGAACTTGACTGTTTTTCTTTGTCAAAATAGCTGCTGTCTCATATGTATATAAGTGCATGCTATATTGAGTTGCATTTATTGCTTCAAACCAGTTTTATATTATAACTGGGCTTGACTTTGGTTATTGCATTCATACTTCATGTTGAGGTTGCACTTGCTTTTGTACATTTGTGTCTTTGTATGTACCTGATATAATAGCTCGAATTTATCTTCGAGTTACACTGCAGTTTTCACTCTTGAAGTTTACATGTGAGTATTGCTTCGAGTTTGAAATGCTTGCAGGCTTGGAGTCTTTGTATATTTGTGATGAGTTGCATTATGGTTTGTTACTGTGCAATGTTTTACTTGAGTCTTCACCTGGTTGTTCTGGTCATTCATATATAAGTCTGGTCGAAGCATTTACTGTTTGAACTTGTACTCGACCATTTGGTGATGTTTTGTAGTGCACTTGAGTTAAATCCAGCTTATAGCTCGGGTTTGAGCTTATGCTCGTGTCGTGACTTTATTTGTATTTCACTTGAGTTGAACCCGGCTTTTTATTGGGTTTGACCTTGTGCTCACATGTCCCTGCAATTTTATCAAGTGTATATCGGTGTGCACGGCCTTGTGGCATGTGTAGTGATACACTATGCATGTCACAAGTTGTTCGTGTATGATGAATTCAAATTTAAATGATGAAGAACAACCCAAATAACTGAAACAAATAATATTTTCAAAAATCACATTTTATTTTACATTGCAAAAATATTTTATTTTCAATTTTACTGCGTTAGTGTGTATTTTGCAGATAACTCAGATGCTGGATTCAATCTGGAATAGAGTTGAAGAATAATACGAGTGAATGAGTGAAATGTAGTGAGGTGCAAATGTAAATGGAAAATTGTGATGTAATCAAAATTGTATTGTAATTGAAATTGTGTGTATATATATATATAAATATAGTGAGAGCTCAAATTTGTACTATTCAAAATTGTAATAAAATATTTGTTTGAATAAAATATTTGTTTGAAATTAAATTCTGTGTTATTTATTTTATTCAGCAAATATTTATTTAATTATGTGAAAATAAAATAGTACAATAACAAATACATTTAAATGAATATATATATGTTTATTATCATCAGACAAAAATCATATACTTGCATATTCAACAACAATTTTGTTGTTTTGAACTCCTTTGAGAGTTCGATATGTTGAGATTTATGCTGTTTTGGTGACATGGCTCATACGCCTTATGATGTTGGTGATTTGGCTTTTACGCCTTATGTTGTTTGGTGATTTGGCTCACAAGCCTTATGTTGTATGTTGATTTGGCTCGTATGCCTTATGTTATTACATGATTTGGCTTATATGCAATATGTTGATTTGAGAACTTGGAGTTCATCTCCATGGTGAGTTATTATCCTCCTTGTGTATCTTATCTTCACCTATCTTGTACTAACTATCTTGTTTAGGCTAGACTGACCCGGATGTTTATATTTTTATATGATGCTCGGGTCAGACCCGGTCATTACAGGTCAGTAGATTGCAGTTTGACCTCTACCTTGCTTTGCTCTGCTGTGATCTTTCCTCTTTATTGCTTAGTATATGTTTTGATGTAGGCCCTTTTTGTTGTAGTACTCTGATGTATATTTGGTTCATAAGAACCAACTTCATGTAGCATGTTATGTTGTACTTCTACCGACTCTGTATATGTATATATATGTGTATGTTCCTATTCTGTGATATGAGGTATTTGATGTTATTATATTTGTTCTGAATACGATCCTTAGCCGCCGTAGTTTTGTGTTAAACCTGAATCAGATATGTCGATCCACTTAAGAAAGAAAGAAAGGGGAAAAAATGGACACTCAATCGACGTATTCGATACTCGTTTAAGACAAGCTCATGGAGGTCGCTCCTAACCAACCCTATTCTCTGCACTAGCAGACAATATTACCTAGTAATGCTCTTTGTTAGTGTGGGTCTCGGGGTGAGGCATCACATTTTTATGCTGGAGCAGTTGCTACAGCATGTTATATATTAAATAGAATTTTAATAAGAACTTTGACTAAGAAAACACCATACGAATTGTTTTATAATAAAAAGCTAAAGTATCATATTTTAAAGTTTTTGGCAGTAAATGCTTTATATTGAATACTAAAGAAAACTTAGATAAATTTGATGCTAAAGTAGATAAAGGTATTTATATTGGATATTCAAATAGAAGTAAAGCTTATAGAGTTTTCGATACTAGAACTAATATTATTAAAGTGACGTTACATGTTTCATTCGCTGAAAATGTTAAAATCAATAATAACAATTGTCATGAAGAAGAAAATGATAATAATGAAATTCCTAATAACGAGACAAATAATGATAATAATAATACCGGAAATATATATCCAAATAAGAGAGCTTAAATATTAAAAGATCATCCTATAGAAAATATCTTAGGAAATATAGAATTA
This sequence comes from Allium fistulosum, assembly GCA_030737815.1. Classification (NCBI taxonomy): domain Eukaryota; kingdom Viridiplantae; phylum Streptophyta; class Magnoliopsida; order Asparagales; family Amaryllidaceae; genus Allium; species Allium fistulosum. Next base: position 944,815,271 of record CM060908.1, read on the forward strand.
GTTCAGAATAAGAAATCAATTAAATAAAATGAGTAATGTAGCATTTATTTCAACTAATGAACATATGAATAAAAAAGAAGCATCATTAGATGATTCATGGATTCTTGCCATGCAAGAAGAACTGAATCAATTCCCTAGAAAGGATGTTTGGGAACTTGTTCCTAGACCAGATGATAAATCCATAATTGGAACAAAATGGGTATATATAAATAAATTAAATGAACAAATGTGAGGTCTTTAGAAATAAAGCTCGCTTAGTAGCTTAAGGATATATTCCAGAAGTAGGGATTGATTTTGATGAAACTTTTGCACCCGTAGCCAGATTAGAAGCAATAAGAATCTTACTTGCCTTTGCAGATCATAACAACTTTAAATTATTTCAAATGGATGTTAAAAGTTCTTTTCTAAATGGTTTTATTAAAGAAGGCGTTTATGTAGAACAATGCCCTCTATTTGAAGATGAATTTTTTTTCAAATCATGTTTACAAATTAAAGAAAGCTCTGTATGGTTTAAAACAAGCTCCTAGAGAAAGGTATGATAGACTTAACTCATATTTATTACAATCTAATTTTGAAATTGGAAAAGTAGATAGTAGACTATTTATTTAAAGAAATAACAATGATATTGAACTAGTACAAATATATGTAGATGATATTACTTTTGGATCAACAAATGAATAACTAAATAAGGAATTTTCTGATATCATGACAAATGAATTTGAAATGAGTCATATGGAAGAACTAACCTTCTTTTTAGGATTACAAATAAGACAATTAAATAATGGAATCTTCCTAAGTCAAGAAAAATATACCAAAGAATTAGTTAATAAATTCGGTATGTCTAATACCAAAGGTAAACCAACTCCTATGGCAACTAATGAAAAATTAAATAAAAAAGATAACTCAAAAGATGTAGATCAAAAACTTTATAGAGGTATGATAGGATCTTTACTCTATATCACTACAAAGATCAGATATAATGCATAGTATTTGTCTCTATGCAAGATATCAATCTCAACCTAAGGAAAGTCATCTTAAATCCGTAAAACGAATATTATGTGAATAATACACTAGACTGTGGACTTTTCTACCCAAAAGAGGATTCCTTTGATTTAATTTCATATAGTAATGCTGATTACGCTGGTTGCAAATCAGACTGAAATTACCAGTGGAACTTGTTACCTTTTAGGACACTCTCTAATTTTTTGGTTTAGCAAAAATCAAAATTTTGCATCTCCATCCAAAACATAAGAAGAATATATTTCAGCAGCATTAGCCTTCTCTCGGGTTATTTACATGTAACAAATATTAAAAGATTTTGGTTCAAATTTTACTAAATCACCAATATACTACGAAAACACTACTGCGATTAATTTATCTAAAAATCCAACTCATTATGCTAAACTAAACATATAGATATACGACATCACTTTCTAAGAGATAATATAAATAAAGGAATAATCTCACTTGAATTTATAAATACTAAAAATCAAATAGTTGATATATTAACAAAACAATTGAATCAAACATCGTTTATTAAGCTAAGAAGAGAGTTAGGAATATGTTTTTTCTTAGAAATATAAAAATAATAACATATAAATTAAAAATTAAAAAGAAAAACAAATCACTAGATATGTCGACATATCTACTTCCTATATGTCGATATGTGCAGTTATTTTTAGATTTCAAATTTCCGTTCTTAATCAAAACTTGAAATGGCTATATATAACCACTTTATTTCGAAAACAAGCCCATTTTACAGTCTTCTTCTTTCTAGAAGTCACAAATAAAAATAAATTAATGGATCCTACTAGTGTCAAACATCTAAGGCATGAATCCGCATCGTTTTCATTGATTCTCCCAATTCGGGCCCTCTCCAAACCTTTGCATTGGCCAAAGTGACCAAGATTGAGAGTGATCTGAAGCATGCTCCCAATATGCTCTTTGGAACGAAAGCCATTCAATTAGAATGATGAAGGAACAAGATAAATAAGGCCGAATTCTGCGAAATCTTCAATAATATCTATTGGATAATCCAACAAATCCAATAATGATTGAAGAGGATGGACCTAATCCTGGAGATTAATAAGGGGAAGAAGAGGAAGAAGAGGAGGAAGAAGAAGATGAAGTTAGATGCGTTGGTGAAGTATGCTTCGATCGAGATGGAAATCTCGTTGAAACAAAAAGGGAATTTCTGTCTTCACTACTCTTTCTGTCCCATCCATAAGTCCCCTATTATCAAGAAAAAACCTTAGGGCTTAGGATTAGTATGCTATAGTTTGATTTGTTAGAATTTGTATTTGATTTCGTGTGTATGTTTGGTTTTATTTGTGTGTTTAGTTTGAATTTGGATTTGATTGTATGGATTGGATTTATTAATAAGATTAGTTTTCTTATTCATTAACATATCACTTTTATATATCATCTAGTGCCTTAGTTAGGAGGAGTTTTAGTTATATTTTTGTTAATGACAAAGCTAGAGAAATATATAAAATATCCAGGCATAGATTAAGGGAGAGTTTTGTAATTATAAACATAGTTGTCATCATAAAAAAGAGGAGATTGTTAGTACCATAAGCATTAGTTTTGATTATATCAACCATACGACATTTTATAAAATATAGATACGAATGTTTTAATCAAATTATATATGGTGTATAGTGTAGGATATTAGACATGTGTTGATTTTGAAGACTGTACAGTATCAAGAGAAGTTTCAAGAGGCTGATATAGAGATTCAAGAGTTAGGGATTGAAGACTCATGAGTTTTGATGATTCAAGTATCAAGGTAAGTTATAGAGTTATAGATTATTTTGTTAAAACCCTGGCAGCGCTTCTTTAATCTTTCTTCTTTCTTCAAAAAAAAGTTTTTAAAATCTATTCTCTGATTTTAAATGATTTTCAAATATCCTAAATTTTAAAAACGATTCTATAAAATCCCTGTTTTCAAAATAGCCTTCAATGAATTTTAACCTTTTTATTATTTATTTACGTGATTATTATATTTTGAGTAATTAAGTTTTTAAGTATTTTATATTTTAATATACTTTTAATCTATTATATTTTGATATAGTTTTAGTTTTATGCTTTATAAATGTTTATACAATTTAAAATTATATTTTGAAATTTATTAATACTTTATTTTAAATATATATTTACTTATACTTTATATATATTATTTTCAAAAGAAATTCATATTTAAATACTTTATATACTAAAATATTTCAAAATAATTTTATAATGTTTTCTTAAGTTTTATTATGATTAAAATGTGTATAAACTATGATTAAATGATTTTGCAAAGTATCAAAATATTTTACAAAACCTAACATCTTCAAAACAATTTTTATTTAGTGGTTTTTCAAAATTACAAAGGATATGTCAACATATCCCCATTATGTATGTCGACATATAGGCCGAAAATTTCAAATTCAAATTTGAATGGAAGTGTTTTTTCATCGTATCTCTTCATGAATGGACATGACTGTTGTTTCTCTATAAATATGGGGTTTTCTCAATAAATATTTTTAACTACTTTCTCATATTTTCTCTCTTCTTGCACTCTTTTGATTTCTAAAAGAAATTCTACTCAAAATCTTCTCAAATTCAACAAGAAACAAATTCAAACTCTATTGGTTTGATTCATTACTATTTCCTCTCTTATCTCTCTCATCTCTCTCACTCAAATCAAGATCAAAGTGCTATTCAGGAGGTTATAGGAACTTTTGTATTCAAGATCAATAAATTGAGTCTGTAAACTCTATCAATTCATACTCTTATACTCTTGGGTGTGCTTGGTGTCCTCGAAATCCAAATGGGTGTGCTTGTGTCCCGTTTAAATCAAGTGGGTGTGCTTGGTGTCCCATTTGAATTCAAGTGGGTGTGCTAGTGTCCTGTCCGAATCCAGTGAGTGTACCAGAGCTCGAAAAATATGGAGGGTGTGTCTCGTAGCCTTGAAATGGAGATTGTATAAACTTTGCTATTTCAAAAGAAATATGTAGAAGAATTGTACTCAACTGGATGTAGGGTAACTTCGAACCAGTATAAAATTTCCTGGCGTGATCTCTCCAACTCTTTACTTTTTACTTTTACTGCATTTACATATGTCTGTGTGTGCATCTGTGATTTTTAATTCTGCATTGTTCAATTATAATCTTAAAATAATTTAAAAAGATTCATAATTAATCAGTTAACACTATTCACCCCCTTGTAGTGTTAAATTAGCCTTAAGATCCATCTTCCACATACTAACCGTGTTCACATAATTTTCTAGCGTTTCCTTGGAGGTGCCCTTAGTGCATCGAGAATGGTCCTCCTGCACAAGGATCAAAGATATCCTTCTGAGTGTCGTACATCTCTAGATAAAATATACCATAAGGTAAGTCATAGCTAGTCAACGCTGGAGATGTTAACCGAATATCGTTAATCCCTGCTAGCAATATAGATGGCATCTCGAGATTTGGAGTTGACATACCCTATTTCGGTTTACTAAACCCTTCATGGCTATGTACTCTATTTTTGGTTTTAGTCATTTACCGATGTCAAGGCTACGTTTGGCATCTCTCACACGAATCTTCATCACTCGAACAGAACACGAATCCCCAAATGGATTCCATCATCTCGAACAAATCACGAATCACTACATGGATTCGAGCATCTCGAAGAGATCTCGAATCTCCACATAAATTCCCACATAAGTCCTCCGTCAAATGCTAACACTGTCCTCTCTCTTGGAATACTCCTCAAGGTAGACAGTCCCACCCGATAACATCGTTCGAAATGTTAACGCTGACCTATCCCTTAGACTTAACCTTAGGATAGACAGTTCAACTCAATAACATTTCACTTCACAACCTCTTTCAAAACACAGATCGCGAATATGGTTTTGAAGTAGTTATGGGTTCGAGTCATCTCATATAAGTGCACTTTCCTTGCTTACTGGACGCTTTAAAACCAATCGATGAATTGTCGGTTAACTAAACTCTGGTTCTTTCAGAAATAGATAGACAGTACATAAGGGTGGAGATAATCTCCTATCCGAATGGATTTCCTTATCATTTGTCCTAGAAGAGCAAGTCAAATTTATTCGTATAGTATAAAATGTCCAAAGATAATTGTACCATATAGCCCTCGTGTTTCTTCTAGATATTTCTTAAGTTATTTTGGTCAATTTCGATAGTCGACTAATTGACTATCAAGTACAATATAGATGATCGTAATGGAAACCGTGTCTCGTATACTTTCAATAAACGAATAAATGGACAAAGCACGATCAAGTCACACAAAGCACGATTAAGTCACATAAGCTACTTCTAATCCCCTTTTTATTTAATTAATACTTTTTATTAATTAAAACCTCTTTTATTAGTAAAACTTCTTATACTAAAAATTCATTTATTAACCACTACTATTCATTTGTACTCTTTCAATACTTCAAAAAGTATTCATATACTTATCTCAATTGGTATAAGTATATTCACAAATCATTAATAAGATTTCTTACTTTTAACCTTTACTTTTTCTTTCTTTTCCTAAAGATTCCATATTAATAATTTCCTTCAAAATATCTATTTTAAGGATTTAATTACTTTCACAAATCCATTCAAAAAGTTTAAGACTAGTGTTACTTAGACGTTGTCATTACAAACCCGAAACCATTTCATTTATGCTTATCTTTAAAACATTCTTTTAAAGATCTATTTACATTCATAAGTATAATAAAAAAGGATTAAAGACGAATGTTATTAACACATGTCACAACAAACCCAAAACCAATTTTATGCTTTTTACTATTTTAACAAACATTCATTTAAAGATCTAAGTTAATATTCGGTCAAGTTCGGTATTTGACTAGTTAACTATCAAGTTCTAAAAATATCGCTTATAGAAATCAAGGTTCATATACTTATCACATTTCTAAACTTCTCAATTTATACTATCCCTCGGTCAACAGTGAAGCCAGGTAAATTAGAGCACCGTTCATATCAAAGTTCTGCCTTGACACTTCATTCTTAACTCTCACAGATATACAAGTCTACTTAGTCGACTTTTAGTGCTAAGTACATGGTTAAATAATTTCCATCGAGTAAGTAAACAACATGATTAACATGTTCTCGACATTCCTAACTTAACTATTCCCTGGTCAAGTGAAGCCGGTAGGTTAGAGCACTATTGCTTCTATCCCTACTCAAACATCAATCTTAACACTCACAAATAGATAAGCCTACTTCGTCGGCTTTTAGTGTTAAGTATAGTTAATTACTTTTCAAACAAGTAATTAAACAAAACACGATTTAGCCACTAAGCAATTCCTAACCCCTTTCTAAATTCTTTGTTTATAATTTAAAACCTTTATAGAAATAAAATGTATTAGTATAGTAATTTATTTATAAAACTAGATATTTAATAAAACGATTTAAAAGATATTATATACATATGATACTTATTCTTTAATAAAATAGTCAACACATTTTATAAAAACTGTATATACTTGAAATAATTTTTAAAATTCTTTAAAATGCTTATAAAGGTTTTAAAACATTCACCTAAAATATTACTTGAAAATAACAAGTTTAACACTTAAAAACTTGGAAAAACCACGTTTCCTTTATATTTAAAAGTAAACCCTCTTCTTTAAAAATTCATAACTAATTCTTAAAAATTAATAAAAATGTCAAATCACTTTTAAAATAATCTAATAAGAGTTAGCAAAGACCAGTAAAAACCAAATACTTAATTTAAAAGTCCTCTTTAAACCTTTAAATTTAAAAAACAAAGGCTAAACGTGGCGGTTTTGCACAAATTGTTGACCACTTTTTGATATGTCATCTAACTTTTTAACATCAAATATTTTTATAACAGCAAGCATACATAATAAATATGGTGAGAAACCCCTAAGGCTCTCTCTATAAAGTTCCATAGAAATTGCCAAACATAAGGTAATTCCTAAAAGCATCTATAGCGACTATCGCTATAAGGGCACTTTATAATCCAAGTCCAATCTAAACCAAATTCCAACTATAACCTATATACTTTGCTTTAAGTCAGTGCTTCAAGTCATACAAGTCTATTCATGTCTGTTCAAGTCAATTAAAGTTCATACATATGGATTACATACACCATTTGCTTTCGAAGCAAGAATCACAACCAATATTATAACATATGTCAATATCAATTCAAACAACATATACACAATCAAACACAAGCACATATACATAATATTTTCATTCAAGGTAGTGAGTAAGCTCACCCAAAATCCATGTTAAAACCAAGCATAAGCACCCAAGAACATCGAACCACTTCCTACCATCACTAAACATCCAAAGCTTCCACCTTCAGTCCATTTTAGGGCTCGGCCTCCTTCCCCCTTCCTTTATTGCTTACATCCTCCCCCAAGTGCCTCGCTTCTTCCTTTCTTCAACTTTGAGATGCTAAACCATGTTTTCATGTTGTGTTAGATCCATTGCCAAAGTTTGGTGGAGATTTGAGTTGATTTACAATGAGTTTGTGAAGAGAGAAGATGCTTGAATACTTTAGTTTTTTCCATAAAACCTTAGGAATAAACTTATGAAATGAAAGAGATATGTTCTAAGGAGTTAACCAAGGTAGAATGACCTCCCTTGCACTTGCTTTATATGGCCAAAACACCCCCATGTTTCTAACCTATGTACAGATTTCTTCTCCTTTCCACTTTTACATCTCTTACTTAACACTTAAGACTTTCCTTAAATGCTCATTTTCCAAAATATCTTCCTTATATTGTCCCCCACCTCATTTTAGTTAACATAAAATAAGTATTTTAATTACTTTTAATGATCTCCTAAGTTTTTTAGCATGTGTAGAAATGTTTTGAACAGTTTCTATTGTATAAAAAGCTGTTTATCCATAAAACGATTTTCAGTCACATTATCGATATTTCTTCAAAGTGTTTATTTTTGTAAACATTTTTCCAAAACAAGGTTTACCACTATTAGTTATTAATTAAAAGGTGGTTAACAAGGTTATTAAATCAATTTAATCACATTAAATCCAAAATTCAAATATTTAAATGATTTAGATATTTAAATACGAAGTGTTCGAAATTCCGGGACATTACAATTTGCTTATGTTTTTGGAAATTAACCATATTCAATCTTTTTTTACCAAACATTTTAAAGAAATTATTTTGATTCAAAAGATATTAATTTGTACCATAATGGTATTTCTGTCAACTGTTAAAGTAATAATTGTGGTTAAATTACATTTCCCTTATGAATCTTTCAGCTTTTAAAGATTTTTATCATTTCAAATTATCATTCACCATTTTAATGTTCTTTGTCTTTTACAATCATTTTAGAAACCAAAGTACTATGTCACAAACCTATATATTGTTATTTTTTTTATCTATTTTATTTGTTACAACACCTCAGCTTACACTAAGTGTTTTAATGATTAGCGAATGTAGACTGGGAATCAAAGTTTATGTTGAACTTATAAAGTTTGGGACATATTATGCATGAGAATATTTTACGTTCCGTAGTTGGGTTTGTTGAGTTTAGACCTAATAGCTTTCTGAGACATTATGAAGATGTGTGTAGGGTACTCTTATGTTGAACCATGTTACTCTCCATGAAAAATGAAGTAAATAAATTTATATGTTGGATAATAAGCAATCGCAATCGAGAACTCAATGAGATTGTTATTGATGTTGACTAGGTGATATTGAATTGGATGAAAGTTCAATGTTCAGAGCAAGAAGCTATTTCATGAATGCAGAGACATTTTATAGGAAGGTATGATTTAAATATCTGCTATATTTCCCTCCCAAAGATTTTAAAACTAGCTCCATCATTTTCATTGTATATCTACTGTAGTACTCAAGAAAATATAACGAGTAAAGCAAAATCACAAGAAAATACACCATAGATTATTTAGAATTTCCTAAATTTTTTAAAGAGAGTTTGCTAATTGTGGAAGAGAACCCATCTGTCATGTATTTAATACGTTTAATTTATGCTCACCGATATTTTTGGAGGTGAAAAAGAAGCTACATGATGGAATTTGACTAATGTGTATACGAGATTTTCAAATATTCAAAAAATATACATTTTACAATGAAATTTAATACGTGTCATCATTCTTTAATTCATTACCTTTACTAACGTACTATTTAAGGAATTGGTAAAGGGACTCCGAAAATACATAAAGGAACATATTTTGGACTCCCATTAACATTTTTGGTATAGCTAAATTTTAAGGGGACTCCTAACCATTAACCTCCACTTATCAGTATTTGGAGTCCCTTTCGCAATGCCCATATTTTATATCTTTAATTTATTATTCAATCGGTCCTTTTTACCTTCCTTACTACTTGATTTTAATCTTATTTCACATATCATTCATTTCCATTGAAATTTGTATTTTCTTTTACCCGTTAATCCGTGCATGCGATGAGCATTTGGTATATTTGCGATTCAAACAATGCATATTTCTAAGTATCCCATTCTCTTAGAGCGATATGAAATAAGAAGGCAAATAATCTTTGAATTCGATTAAGGATATCTAACATAATATCTTAGTTTTCAATTTTGATTAATTAATTTAATTATATTTAATATACATCAAAATTTTAGTAATTTTGATTATATTACTTTGTATCTTTTTGAATTTCTTTTGAATTTCCACAACAATCACATAATTATGTCTTTCTACAGTGCTAAATCTTATTCGAGATTTCATAACAGGAATGAAGAAAATACGAACTCTATATTTTTTTTGATAAATTTACTACCATAGCGGTAAAATTTGGATAAATTCCAAGCAATGATCTAGACAAACAATCAACATCATGGATGAAAAGAATATGGGATCAATCATATAATGTCATGTTTTTATACTAACTTAATGTATTAAAAGTCAAAGGGAGTTATCTTTAACTCACATTGAAAAATAATGGTGAACAATGAAAACTAATGGCTAGCATTCCAATATTTATTTTGAAGACTTTAGTTTTGACCAACTTTTAAAAAAAGATTAGTGAATATGCAACTTTTATTTGTTACTTCTAAATACTAGAAGTTATTTTAATTAAACAGTTAGAAAAGTCTTCTATTTTAGTTTGAAGTTTGTTAATAATATGACATTGCATGCCTTAAGAAATTATATATACAACTTTGCCAAAGAAGAAGTCTTAGGTATCTTTTATGTTATCTTTTAATCAAGTGACTACATAATTATATCCTTTAGGTCCAAAAAGTGACTACAATAATAAATATGATAAATATTTACACCACTGTCATTTGGGAAGGCAATGATAAATGACCATCTCTGGCCATATTCACATCAACATAAAAATATGTACATTAATGTCATTTGAGTAGACAATTATTACAGGACAATGATAAATACTAGCATCTGGCTGTAGTAGAAGCTCATTGTTGGAGTTCGAAAGGCAACTATAAACTCTTTTGCTAACAAATCCCAATATGGAATAAGACTAATGATGTTGTTTAACTTTAGATGCAATTTTTGACTAGATTTTGTCCTTTATCGATTATTTAGTCTTATTTCGCCAAATTGCTTTATCTTAGTTTGTGTAGGAGTATATAACAAGAATAATATTGTAGTCTTCATTAACATATTTATAAACAAAAATCTGTATAAATACGTAGTTTTATACTACATATATTAAATATATGTTCAGATTGTTTCAGATGTTGCACTTCAACACTTTTTGATGTTATTGATTAACTATGGAAAAATTTAAAGTAATACTGATGTAACAAATGTAGATCGTTGTTTTCTCTAAGTTTTTATAAAGTACCCTCGCATTATTTTTCCTTCATACTTATAATATATATATTTTCATATATGTGAAACGAAATATCATGTTGTCTTATATGCAATAAATGTCTATTTACATCAGAAAATGAAAGAAGAATTTTCTTCCTTTCTAATAACTAAAAAGCGAATGCTAATGTAATGACCTGCCTTTATGACCATCGAAAGTCGATACGGAATACATCCACGGTATTCCAACGTTGAACATCCAATTATCGGAAGGGAAAATTATTAGGGTAAAATAAAAAGAAAAAACAAAGAATATGGAAAATAGAATCTCACAGCGGCAACGACCACATATGATATAATAATGACAGTATAAACTGCTTCTCCAAAATACAGAGTATATCAGAGTTAAAAACAAACCTTATCAACTTGACAGTTATAAATTTCTGACCTTACAATTGCTGATAGGTATATATCATGCAATGGGGAATAAAATATAATGATAGGTGAAAATCCAGCTCTACTCCACGAGCTCCATGTCACTAAAGCCAACCCGAGAAAATACTCGGTTTGACCCGAGCATTACAATAAAATAACACCCAGATCTGTCTGGTAAACCAGCGTGAGAAAGCTCAAGTAACGTGATGAACATATAAAAGTTCTGTGACACCATGCCGCTAATGTGGAATAGGTTTTTACCTCACAAGAACAACATCCATAATGAAGAAATGAGAAACAAATCAAAGCAATAATCCAATCAAGAAAGAGTGGAAAAAACAACAGAAACAAATCCATATAAAAAGGGTGGGTACTAGTAAAAACAAATCTCATACTTAATGGATGGGCATAAATAATATCACATTTAAAATCTTTTTTTATAAACTTAATCAATTATCTTTATCAAAACAGTTAATTATCACAAAAACACTTTTATTTAATCAGTAAATTAACTTTAAAAACCTTTATTAAACCAGTTAAATAACTTTGAAACACTAAATTAGTTAATTCACTTTAAAACACTTTTATTAAATTAATTAGTTTACTTTAATCGCTTTTATTTAATTAATTAATTAACTTTAAATATCATTAATTAAAATGGTTTATCTAAATTCAAAAAATCATTCATTAAAATGAATACTTAATCTCAAACATAGAATGATTAATAAATTTTAAATACCATTAATTAAAATAATTAAATTCAAATAATCGTTAATTAAAATGATTAATTAAATTTCAAACATTATTAGATAAAACAATTAATTAAATTCAAACAATCATTAATTAAAATGATTAGTTAAGGTTCAATATCATTAATTAAAATGGTTAATTAAATTCAAATCTCATTAATCAAAAAGATTAATTCATTTTTAAACCTCGTTAGTTAAAATGATTAATTAATTTAAAATATCATTAATCCAAATGATTAATGAATTTTAAACGTCTATTTTTATGAAAATACTAGCTCAAGTTCAGTCCCTACACACGGGTTTGGGGAATGATATTAAATAGATGACGGTATAGTGAAAATCGCTATAACGACACTTAAACAGTTTAAATAGAATATCAAGATTAATTTCAATTAAACATTAATATAAATAGCTTAAGGATGTAAATAAATAATTATTAGTGAGAAACCCCTTAGGATCTCTCTACAAATGTTCCCTGCAAAACGATGGTTACAGATAATATATATAATCATATGGGTTTACAACAATCAAGTTAATATGTCATTCATTTTCCAAAACGAGATTTCAATCAAACAATCAATCAAACAACAATTTAACTAACATCCAAGCAATCAACAATAGTCTATAGCATCGCAGATATTATATAATAAATTTGAAGGTGAGTGTGACGCCCCACCTCTATGCTCATAATAACAAAGAGTATTAAAAGAAATACTGTCTATTATTACGAAGAATAAGGCTGGATAGGAGCGACCATCCGTAATTGGCCTTACACTAATATGGGTTATCTCGGTAGGAGTGGTATATACTTTTTATTTTTCATCTATTATTTATTTACTCCCATCGACATATCCAATTATCAGTATAAAACAAACTACGATAGTTCATAATAGTTTAGGACATTAGATATAATAATAACACAGATAATATAAATGCGGAACACAGATTAACAAAAATCTCATATATATATATATAACCGATGTCAGTTACAATATAGTTGACACGATACATATGATACAACTACAACTGCCGACTCTAGAAGTTATATATACAAGTACATTATCGACTAATATACATGAATACATATCGTTCTATACAATGACACGACTACTACAAAATGACACTGACAACTACAGAAGATGTGAAAAGTCTTCATATCCTGAACAGCAACTCAAAGAAGAAAATCTACAACCTGAAATAACTCGGGTCTGACCCGAGTATTACATTCAAAAGAAAATAATACACGGGTCAGTCTAATTCAAACTCAGTTATTAGTGCATAGGAGCAATAATAATCAAACGTCAATTAGACGACAGTCACAGAAATCTCGTATATCCGACTCCTCGATAAAAGAATCGGAGAACGGCAGATATAGCGCTATACAGTGTTAAACAACATATCAACAATCCAAATCAATTTAAACAATTGAAATGCCAATTTCAAAACAACAATGCTGATTGGCTGCAGTACACGCTAACGTGTACTGCCTCGCCAATACAGAACAACTCAAAGCAATACTAACAAGATCAGAGGCAGCACGTGAAACAAGTTCAACATGTCGCAAAGTAAGGCACAGTGAAATAGCAAACTGAAGGTGAGAGCACCAGGAATATGGCACTACAACACTCAATAGAAAAAGACGCAGATCAGCCTCATTAGAAAATAAGATCACCAGTGAAGCACGATGACCAAATGCAATTGGATACAAAGCATCGATGCAATGTATCAGATTCGAGTAGAAAGGCACAGACTCGAGTGGAAGTGAATTAATTGACACAATTCAATGTCAACAACATGAACTGGACAGTGTACCAAGGATGAGGCAACAGAGGAATAATTAAAACAATGAACCAGCCTGCAAACTGAACCAACAAAGGCCAAAGCTCATGGCAAATGGATCAGGGGTACAACGGTGAAACAGGACGGTACAAGGCTCCAAAAACATCTGACTCGAATACAAAGTAATGCCAACTGTCTCAAAGAATGCTACAAGTCGATGCAAAACTGCAAATACATGAGGGATATGACGATGAAGACTGCAAGTCAAGTGCCAGTGAACCATATATAAGGAATGCAAATTTTTTTGACATACGCAAAAACTACACACTGGACAGCATGTCAAAGAAACAAGTGATACCCCAGAGTACACGTGAACTACATGCCTCGAAGAACAGGCAGTAAAGGAGACAAACACGTGATATACACTTGAGTGCAACAGTGGATAAAGTAAGTGCAGACAAGTCTAATACAATTACACATGACAATGTACAAATGCAGGAGTAACATCTTCACAAAAATGAGGGGTTTTAATATACCGAACTATGCAACAACAGGTAGAAGTCAATTGGTAGATTCAAATGCAACTGACTTGAAAGAATAAGCATATGGAACAACATATATGCAGACAGCAAACTCAACCAGCAAACTCACTTGTACTTCAAAATGATCAAAATGCCTCACAGATCAGACAACAAAAGTCAATGGAGGCTACAATACAACATGAATGCAAACCAGTGTGAATGCAAGCTGCAAAGACCACAGACATGAATGCATCACATAAACAAATGCACAGTGATACTACAAGAGTGAACACAGCTACAACATCAAGTGCAGACTACTAATTCAATTGCAAACTGTTGAATTTCAAGTAATGAATTTGCAGTTGCAAACAGGTACAGAGACAAAGACAATGCACCTGTCAACAGCATAAGGGATGCAACAGCAAAAAGAAACAACTCAGAATTGTTAAAGAACCAAGACATGTCGAAGCAAACAATGCCACAACCTGAAACTGGACAGTGCACTTGTGACAAGGCAACTTAGCAAGGCAACACGAATAACCAAATACAAGGCTATGCCAACAGTGGAACAACAAAGCACAGAGGCCACAAGTACGAATTGAACAACACAAAGAACTAACAAAGGCTTCACACTTCAAAACAACAGAATGATACACACACTGCTGAGATTTACAATGCAAAATCATGTACAGGGCATAGTGCATATCAACCCGGTAGCATGCTCAAAGCAAAATCCAACTCATGTTCAAGTTATACGAATAAAACTCAAACCAGAGACAATAATTCAAATGAAAAAGGATTGTAAGTAAGAAGGCATAGAAGCAAATCAAAATTCAAGCTAATGCCGATGCCAATCGAAAATGCTCAAAACATTTGTAGTTCAATCCCTATACCAAAGTCACCGACACCCAATAAAATAGTTCAAGTGGATAAGGTCAACAACAATCAAGGTCATGGGGGTTACGAACGTCAATAATATCAGCCAACTACCATCGAAACAGTAATACCCAAGAACTACGAACGATCCAAATCGACATAACAACAAAATCGAACACGGTCTAAATCAAAAGTCAGATAACACCAACGAATTAAATTGCAAACCAGGCCGTATTCAGGTAAGGGGTTTTAAAATACTCAGCAGTGCGTTTCACAGAGATAGATGGCCGAAGACCAAATGAATCAATTCGAAGGCCAGGGAATTCAAAACAACAATTTCCAAGGAAAGCGAACAGTTCACAGTCGATGTCGAAACGGAGTCGAACCAAAACAAAATCATATCAGAAATCATCAATTACTTGAATTAGATGTGAGCGATAAATATCACTCACCTTTGCAAATGGAACCGAAGCAGCTGAAACTAGCTTTGTCGAAGAACACACCCAACGATCGCATACTTCAGAGGCGAAGCCGTGGTCTTCGAGGGATCGAGTGGAGACAAAAGAAAACGAACGAAGTTACTCGCCCCTATCTTCGACTTCTTCGATGCCCTCATTTGTAGAGGAACGAAGTTGAGGACGAGGCCGCCATCACTTCTTGTTTGCTAGAAGCCCTAGCTTCGAACAGAGGGAGGAACGAACACGAGAATTTCAAAGCCGCCATCGTTTCTCTTTCGATTTGTTTAGGGTTGAAGTCGAAAATGAATGGGTCGGGTTTCTTTTTCTCATCCATAAGAAGAGGAATGGGTATGTAAGGTTATCACGGCAACAACAAGTGGATAATTAAAGCCCAATAACATTTTACCCATTTTACTTAACATTTTAAAGAATTTTACAGCCAAAAATATTTCAATACGATTAAAACTGCACTTAACAACGATTCAATCGTTATTTTATCGATAAATAAAATTTACAAAATCCCGGGTTGTTACAGACTCCCCTCCTTATAAAAATTGCGTCCACGCAATCATAGGGAATAAATGGATAAAAGGTAACAACCAAAAGAGCATGGCAATGTCGAATGTATAAGCAAAGCAAGTGTCAGCGGGGAAGTATTAGATAAGAAATCGAAAGGTTCGACTGCTTCAAATCAAAAGAATCAACCTCGTGGGAATCAGGGATCAGAATCAGACGACTAACAAAAGCAAGAACAATCGAGTTCCAGTAACTAAAAGAGAAGGAAAAACAGAGCAGAAATCCCATACAGAGCACGAATTGAATGTGAGTAAATCAAATTACTCACCTGAATCGCCAGAGAAAAAGACGAAGCTCAAATCTCAAAAATCGCAAATATTCAATCATCAAAACGATAATTGAATTTTCAAATCGCAAATATTTACTTATCTCAAACGATAATTAGAAGACAAATCAAATATCTGATTATCTCAAACGATAGTCAGAAAACCAATCAAATATCTGATTATCTCAAACGATAGTCAAATTTCTCAAATCAACAAATATTCGATTATCACAAGCGATAATCAAATTTCCAATTCAACAAATATTCAATTATTAAAAGCGATAATTAAATCTCAAACCAGCAAATATTTAATTATCAAAAGCGATAATTAAATCTCATATCAACAAATATTAATTATCTAACAGCGATAATTAAATCTAAAATCAACAAATATTTAATTATCAAAGACGATAATTAAATCTCAAATCAACAAATATCTAATTACCACAAGCGATAATTAGAAACAACAAATATCTGATTATCAAAAACGATAATCAGAACTCATATCAGCAAATATCTAATTATCACAAGCGATAATTAGAAACAACAAATATATGATTATCAAAAACGATAATCAGAACTCATATCAACAAATATCTAATTATCACAAGCGATAATTAGAAACAACAAATATCCGATTATCAAAAACGATAATCAGAACTCATATCAACAAATATCTAATTATCACAAGCGATAATTAGAAACAACAAATATCCGATTATCAAAAACGATAATCAGAACTCATATCAACAAATATCTAATTATCATAAGCGATAATTAGAAACAACAAATATCTGATTATCAAAAACGATAATCAGAACTCATATCAACAAATATCCAATTACCTGCAGATAATTGGAAACAACAAATATCTAGAAATCAATTAAGAAGACTAGAAAATCAACATAAAAGCTTGGATCGATCCCATCAGATGGCGAGTTTTTAATTCGCCGCACGTGCATCTCAGAGTGGCCGAAGCCTACCAAGTACTCAACATAATTTTGGCGCCCATCAGATTGACCCGAAGGTCCGCAGAGTGACCCGAAGGTCCATCATATGACCCGAAGGTCCATCACAGTGGCTCGAAAGCACACGAAAGCATCAAATATTTCAATTAACGAGTCCGGAATTAACCGAAATAGCAAACGCACATGTCCCATACCACGTGTTTTACTAAATCGTTTGATTCTCTTCATCGTTTCCTTGAAAGTGTAAAATTCATCAAAATCATCAAAACAACAGATATTCAATTAACGAGTCCGGAATTAACCGAAATAGTAAAAGTGTGGTTCCATACTCCGCACTTTTGCTAAATCGTTTAAATCTCTTCATCGTTTCCTTGAAAGTGCAAAATTGTGTATTTTGTAAAAATACACTTTACATTCTCAAACGGACAAGTCCGGAATTAAGCGAATCAGTAAAAGAAAGGGGTCATAGTCCTCGATTTTGCTGAAACGTTTAAATCGCTTCCTCATTCTTTTGAAATCGCAAACTGTAAAATTTTTGAAAACAATTTTATTTATTTTGTAAAAATAACAATTCGCATTCTCAACTGAACAAGTCTGGAGTTAAGCGAAACAGTAAAAGAAAGGGGTCATAATCCTCGATTTTGCTGAATCGTTTAAGTCGCTTTCTCATTCTTTTGAAAACGCAAACCGCTAAAATTTTATAAAACAATTTTCATTTTAAAACGATTTTCCAATCACGTGATTAAAGCAACAATATTAGTAACAATTTCGATAAGGAAATTGTACTTCTCAAAATACCGTAAAAACGGTCACAAATCAGTATTGCGGAATAACCGCTTGAAAATCCACTTTTAAAATTTGACGGTTACTGAAGCCAAAGCAACAGTAATTTTAAAACGCCAAAATCACATCAAAACAATTTACATCAAAATGTAATATCAGAGAATTTTCATTCATCAAAATGCCATAAAACACCGTGCTTCAAAATATAGCATTGGTGTAAAATCCCGTTATAAAAATAACGGCAACAAAATACGTTTCATAACCAAGCATCGGTTCAACGTAAAATAAATGCAATAACGTGCAATTCATATTTGCACGCACATTATAATATAAACAAAGAAATCATTCGAATGTATCTTCAATGAAGACAATTCAAAACAACAAAATCTAATCAATAGATGATTAGTACAAAAGAAAGTCAGCAGAAATTTCAACAAAAATCAAAGAACTGCAATTTCTTCGAATCCTCAATTCGGATTCGAAATTCTCAAAGAAACAAAATAATTACAGCTATGTAAACAACCAATGAAATTTATTTCAATTTCTAAATCAAATAGATTATCAGTTGTACCCAGCGAAGACAGTTTCACTGTTTCCGCTGCGCACTCTGATAAACAGTACTCAAATCAATCAAATCATCAGAACACAAATCCACTTTTTATTTTTAAATAATGATATTTAAAAACTTTCATCAAAATTCCAAAACTTTAGTTTTGACTCAAATCACAAATAAAACATCGACCTATAGTTGTAACATATGTTCCATCCAAGTTATGTTTTATATTATGTCTATAAACCCCAAGCTCTGATACCAACTGTGACGCCCCACCTCTATGCTCATAATAACAAAGAGTATTAAAAGAAATACTGTCTATTATTATGAAGAATAAGGCTGGATAGGAGCGACCATCCGTAATTGGCCTTACACTAATATGGGTTATCTCGGTAGGAGTGGTATATACTTTTTATTTTTCATCTATTATTTATTTACTCCCATCGACATATCCAATTATCAGTATAAAACAAACTACGATAGTTCATAATAGTTTAGGACATTAGATATAACAATAACACAGATAATATAAATGCGGAACACAGATTAACAAAAATCTCATATATATATATATAACCGATGTCAGTTACAATATAGTTGACACGATACATATGATACAACTACAACTGCCGACTCTAGAAGTTATATATACAAGTACATTATCGACTAATATACATGAATACATATCGTTCTATACAATGACACGACTACTACAAAATGACACTGACAACTACAGAAGATGTGAAAAGTCTTCATATCCTGAACAGCAACTCAAAGAAGAAAATCTACAACCTGAAATAACTCGGGTCTGACCCGAGTATTACATTCAAAAGAAAATAATACACGGGTCAGTCTAATTCAAACTCAGTTATTAGTGCATAGGAGCAATAATAATCAAACGTCAATTAGACGACAGTCACAGAAATCTCGTATATCCGACTCCTCGATAAAAGAATCGGAGAACGGCAGATATAGCGCTATACAGTGTTAAACAACATATCAACAATCCAAATCAATTTAAACAATTGAAATGCCAATTTCAAAACAACAATGCTGATTGGCTGCAGTACACGCTAACGTGTACTGCCTCGCCAATACAGAACAACTCAAAGCAATACTAACAAGATCAGAGGCAGCACGTGAAACAAGTTCAACATGTCGCAAAGTAAGGCACAGTGAAATAGCAAACTGAAGGTGAGAGCACCAGGAATATGGCACTACAACACTCAATAGAAAAAGACGCAGATCAGCCTCATTAGAAAATAAGATCACCAGTGAAGCACGATGACCAAATGCAATTGGATACAAAGCATCGATGCAATGTATCAGATTCGAGTAGAAAGGCACAGACTCGAGTGGAAGTGAATTAATTGACACAATTCAATGTCAACAACATGAACTGGACAGTGTACCAAGGATGAGGCAACAAAGGAATAATTAAAACAATGAACCAGCCTGCAAACTGAACCAACAAAGGCCAAAGCTCATGGCAAATGGATCAGGGGTACAACGGTGAAACAGGACGGTACAAGGCTCCAAAAACATCTGACTCGAATACAAAGTAATGCCAACTGTCTCAAAGAATGCTACAAGTCGATGCAAAACTGCAAATACATGAGGGATATGACGATGAAGACTGCAAGTCAAGTGCCAGTGAACCATATATAAGGAATGCAAATTTTTTTGACATACGCAAAAACTACACACTGGACAGCATGTCAAAGAAACAAGTGATACCCCAGAGTACACGTGAACTACATGCCTCGAAGAACAGGCAGTAAAGGAGACAAACACGTGATATACACTTGAGTGCAACAGTGGATAAAGTAAGTGCAGACAAGTCTAATACAATTACACATGACAATGTACAAATGCAGGAGTAACATCTTCACAAAAATGAGGGGTTTTAATATACCGAACTATGCAACAACAGGTAGAAGTCAATTGGTAGATTCAAATGCAACTGACTTGAAAGAATAAGCATATGGAACAACATATATGCAGACAGCAAACTCAACCAGCAAACTCACTTGTACTTCAAAATGATCAAAATGCCTCACAGATCAGACAACAAAAGTCAATGGAGGCTACAATACAACATGAATGCAAACCAGTGTGAATGCAAGCTGCAAAGACCACAGACATGAATGCATCACATAAACAAATGCACAGTGATACTACAAGAGTGAACACAGCTACAACATCAAGTGCAGACTACTAATTCAATTGCAAACTGTTGAATTTCAAGTAATGAATTTGCAGTTGCAAACAGGTACAGAGACAAAGACAATGCACCTGTCAACAGCATAAGGGATGCAACAGCAAAAAGAAACAACTCAGAATTGTTAAAGAACCAAGACATGTCGAAGCAAACAATGCCACAACCTGAAACTGGACAGTGCACTTGTGACAAGGCAACTTAGCAAGGCAACACGAATAACCAAATACAAGGCTATGCCAACAGTGGAACAACAAAGCACAGAGGCCACAAGTACGAATTGAACAACACAAAGAACTAACAAAGGCTTCACACTTCAAAACAACAGAATGATACACACACTGCTGAGATTTACAATGCAAAATCATGTACAGGGCATAGTGCATATCAACCCGGTAGCATGCTCAAAGCAAAATCCAACTCATGTTCAAGTTATACGAATAAAACTCAAACCAGAGACAATAATTCAAATGAAAAAGGATTGTAAGTAAGAAGGCATAGAAGCAAATCAAAATTCAAGCTAATGCCGATGCCAATCGAAAATGCTCAAAACATTTGTAGTTCAATACCTATACCAAAGTCACCGACACCCAATAAAATAGTTCAAGTGCATAAGGTCAACAAAAATCAAGGTCATGGGGGTTACGAACGTCAATAATATCAGCCAACTACCATCGAAACAGTAATACCCAAGAACTACGAACGATCCAAATCGACATAACAACAAAATCGAACACGGTCTAAATCAAAAGTCAGATAACACCAACGAATTCAATTGCAAACCAGGCCGTATTCAGGTAAGGGTTTTTAAAATACTCAACAGTGGGTTTCATAGAGATAGATGGCCGAAGACCAAATGAATCAATTCGAAGGCCAGGGAATTCAAAACAACAATTTCCAAGGAAAGCGAACAGTTCACAGTCGATGTCGAAACGGAGTCGAACCAAAACAAAATCATATCAGAAATCATCAATTACTTGAATTAGATGTGAGCGATAAATATCACTCACCTTTGCAAATGGAACCGAAGCAGCTGAAACTAGCTTTGTCGAAGAACACACCCAACGATCGCATACTTCAGAGGCGAAGCCGTGGTCTTCGTGGGATCGAGCGGAGACAAAAGAAAACGAACGAAGTTAGTCGCCCCTATCTTCGACTTCTTCGATGCCCTCATTTGTAGAGGAACGAAGTTGAGGACGAGGACGCCATCACTTCTTGTTTGCTAGAAGCCCTAGCTTCGAACAGAGGGAGGAACGAACACGAGAATTTCAAAGCCGCCATCGTTTCTCTTTCGATTTGTTTAGGGTTGAAGTCGAAAATGAATGGGTCGGGTTTCTTTTTCTCATCCATAAGAAGAGGAATGGGTATGTAAGGTTATCACGGCAACAACAAGTGGATAATTAAAGCCCAATAACATTTTACCCATTTTACTTAACATTTTAAAGAATTTTACAGCCAAAAATATTTCAATACGATTAAAACTGCACTTAACGACGATTCAATCGTTATTTTATCGATAAATAAAATTTACAAAATCCCGGGTTGTTACAGTGAGTTAAAGTCATCGAAAATCCAGTTATCGCTGAAGCGTTCTGGTTCCGTTTAATCGAACAGTGTTCGATTTTAGCTTAAAATTCAACGAGCTCCGATTTCCACGAATCCAATTCCAAAATGTAGATATTGTCAATACGATTCTAACGCGACTGACCGCGTTCAAATTTGAACCTATATGAACAAGATACCAAATTTACAAGTTATTGATTTTTAGAATAAAACTAAACACTTAATTATTTACCTTAATCACAATTTATATACTAAGTAATCAACTTGCTCAATTAGACCTCTCCCCGCCTAACACAGAAACGGCTCCTCCCTATCCCATATTGACCACCCTTTTCTTCCTTCTCGGCCTGCTAAACGACATGCCACTTTCGCTTGTGTTTTCCTCTTCCAAGCTCCACCACCCTAGTACAAACTCATCACCACCGCATCCCTTTAGGAAAACACGTCCAAACCTCTGTTCCTTCGACTAGTCATGGTCGCGACCTCCTATAAGCGACCGCACACCACCGTACTCGCTCCGCCGACTCTCCTTGACACTAGAAACTCAAAACCAACATTGCTATGACCAAACGTCGCCAAAATATATGCCACCTCAAACCCTAGTCTTGCTGACCAAATACGACTATCCCCAAACTCAATCGCAACTCACCAAACCACTCTCGATTCGAAGCCCCCATCTCACAGGAGATTAAAGGCACCCTCTTTGTAATCTTGAGCATTTTATTGAATTTGTTATTGAATTTATAAGAGGAGGATTCTCTTTTTTTCTTCTTGTTTTGATGAAACGACATGAAAGGGTACGGGTAGACAAGAATGTGTGTGCTTGTACCAAATGTTTAGAATTAGGTTTATAATTCAATTTTTCGGCATCTCGCCACACAGACTTTTAGTTTGCATATGGACCCTGAACGACAAAAAAAAACGATCACGCTTAGAACAGCGATGTGACCCCAAAAAATTAATAATATACACTGGTTAATGTATTTTGTAAAATCATAAAAGACCGCCCATATCGACAAATCATCAAACAAATAATTTAAATATTTTTCAAATTAAAAATTATGGAAAAATCAAATAAATTGAAATAAAAATACGTCAATAAAAATCAAGTCGTTATGTTGAAACTAAAATTTCTGATTATTTATTCGAACTGTTTATTTATGTAACTAAATTTACAAATTAAATGCACTGTTATTATTCATAATTATAAAAGGAGATAAATACAACCAATAAATCAAGTAAATATATGTTCAATTAAAAATCAAATATTTTGAATCACTATCCAAACGTTAATTCACAATTCAAATATTTATAACACTCCTTATATTTAAATTCAAGTTTAACCCCTTTAAAACCAATTATTCAATATATAAAATTAATTAAATATTTAAATTCAATGACCCGAATCCTGAGTTGTTACAGCTAATTCAAAATCTTCTTACAAAATGAACCGTGTGTGTAGAACGTGTTTGCACTAGTGTATACTATTATACTTGAAATTATAGTATGAAAAGGGAAGGAACGTATGAAAATATTGTTTATATATCCGTTTTCTAGAAAATTTCTAGAGTTCTATTTCTTTATCCTCATGAAAATATCTTTGCAATACTCCTTCAAGGAGCATGTCAGAAGAAGTAAGCATTGTAACCTCCTCCATTTCAAAACCCATGAACATCGACGATGATGCTGTAGTCATCGCTGGAATTATATTGAAGCAAAAAATCAGGATTAGCTTTTTGTAACAATAAGTAAATTGAGCGGCTAAATAAGTTTTCATTACATAATTTGCCTTTTACAACTTTATTTCCCAGCATTTCCACACAAGGATATATAATAAAATATATATAGAGTAACATGTCTAGTTTATGATGATGTTAACAAGATAACTTGAAAAATTATACATATAGGAGAATACAAAATAAAAATTAAATGAGCATCTCGCTTTGTCTTTGTAGCTTTATTCATCTTTAAAATGGAAACCTATCTAATTCTATAAATGCAGCCTACTTAAATGAGTACATATGGGTTTATGGAGAAAACAAAACAAACACACAAGTCAAACATAAAGTCTGGTGTGAGTAATATTAGTCCCTAAATATACAACCTAGTGAGATGACACCACCAAGTAGAACGGTTTGTCCTTACTAAATACATAATAGAAAAACAAAAAATATAACTAATGTATAGTGTAGTACAATCAAAATTTTAATGTCACATAAATATATGTATCATTCTTGTAGCCATTCACATCATAATACTCAATGTCTTACAAACGTTAATGTAGTGGTTTTACATTATTCGAAATTCGCATTAGAGGTTGCCACATAAGCATTACTTCCTCATTCAAAGTTATTCGTTTTTTTGGTTTTACATTAGAGGCTGCCGCATAGGCCTTGCTTCCTCATTTAGAGTTTTTCATACAAAGTCTAACCAGGGTCATAACTAATCCTCTCAGGAGTTGAGTACTAACACTAGTTACCTACACTTGTTTTGTTCCATATTCCATAAAGCTTAATTTATTTGTCTTTCCTAATCATGTTGTCCTAGTGTCATGATGATGATAACCATATGACAATACTACTAGTGATTTTATTGAGTTACTTCAGATATAATAGTACTAATATGGATGGCGATAGATAGAGGTACAATAGAGGCAAATATATCAAAAGCATGAAAATAAATCAAAGAAAGACATCAATAATGAAGAATAAACATTCATAAACATCTAATGAAGTTAACAAACATACTGAAACATAACAATGTTGAAGGAATACACATAGATGGACAAACAGGCACAAAAGTCGAATATTTTATTTATTGAGTCCTTATCGAGTCTTGTTAGTCTAGATTTGTTAGAATGCCACAAACAACCCACGAATCATTAAAATTTTTGACATAACATTTCAAACATCATAAAATATTTTTAGGATTTTCCTAAGTGTAAAAAAGAGTAAAATAAAATCAAGAAAGAAAAAGCATGAAATATACATTTAAATAGTGTGAACCCGTGCTACGCACACTTCATGTTAATATTAGATGATTGAAAAAATTAATACATTATTTTGATAGTTGAAATAGAGATTGTAGGCGACGTTCGAAAAAAATATTAAATGACATGCAATGAATATGTCGCATTGAAAGTATAGAATGAAATGAATGATGAATAATTATATGTTACGAGACAACCAAATTAAAGCAATAAAATACTTATAATTTGATTTCACTTATAAAAATCCCAAGTTACATTCTTATTCCATGGATTAGATATCAAAACTATAGTTAAATGAATATAGTAAAAAGAAAAACATATGTCTCATAGAGCATCACATCATAGGATTTGTTAAATTTTCATCAAATAATGTGATCTACAACTTCAAGCATTTGCAAAAAACATGCTATCGAATACTAATAATTCTTATCTAGCTTTAATTAGAGCTTTAGTTTTCAGTATTTGTGAGTAAAAGATATCTCCTATAAAAATGTTTTTCTTCGTTAGAGGATAAATGAATTCTATTCTACTATTATCGTTGAGTACGTTAAAGTTATGCATTTGATAATTTTCTTAAGTTAATGCGTTTCATCCTATAATGTATTGTCCTTGTTGAATTTTTTGCAAAAATTCTAGTTTAATTTCGATATTAGACATGATAATTCTCAAACTCAACATAGAAACAATTAGTTTATACATGATTTGATGTAAAGTTCATGTATAATTTAATATGAAATTATCATATAAGAGTTTAGAGAAATAAGAGGAAAAAGACTAATATGTAACTAATTGTTTGAGAAACAAAAAATTCATGACTCTTTATTTACCTGTACCGACCTTACGATCTAAAATAGAAGCTTTGGCTTTTTTCATGATAGTTATAAGAAAATTAAAGAGGTAACATTCAAATTTATATGAAGTATTGTATTTAGATTAGTCTGTTTAACTTCATACCTATAAATTCACCTATATCCTTCTTGAGATATGATCAATAAAGAGATGAGCATTAAATAGAAAATATAGCTCTTCATGGATACACACACGTATATATATGTGTGAGTATGTGTGTGTATATGTATGTATGTATTGAAAGAGATTTAACAAGATCTTAATATGTTTTGCAGTTAGAACACAATCAATCCAGAATCCGTAAATCCAAAATAAAATAGCAAAGAAATTTAAATATTACAGTTCTGAAGTAAAGACATCTTTAGGTAGAAGCATTAATAATAATCTTTAATGGTTTTTCTCAAATCCGATGATGGCGACCCTATTGCATTTTCTTTTTCCTCCTTCCTTTTGTAAACTTATTGGACTTAAAAAAAACATTTCAGAAATGATCCCTTAAATACAATGGGTAGAAGAACATTTTTAATTTTGGAATATCATCAGTCTAAATAGAGAAGGGGTCTTTATATATTCCGAGGCAACCTTTGGGACTGGTATAATTATTAATAGCAATCTAAAATTTTCAATCAAAAATTTAGATGCCTTTTCATTAATTCTTTAAATGAAATATATGCACAATTATAGCATAGTCCACATAATAAATAAGGCTAACATTCTCCCACTTGGCGGTAATGTTATAACATAATAAAGCATACATTCAAAATTGGTCAATATAGTTTCCATTAATCATAAACCTGTCCAGTTAGAAATACCAAACCAAACAAATGTAATAAGAATAATAAATGTCGTTATTTGATCCTCATTAATTATAATATTGGTACTCTTTCAAACAATGGTTATAATCTTCATTCGGTCCTCATAAGTAATTTGCTTAGATTACATAAAATTATGCTCATTATATTAATCAAACTTATAAAACCGAAGTCAATACATAATAAAGACTTAACACATAGCATTATATATATAGTTTGCACCACCAAAATTACAATACATTAACTAAACCCATTCCGACAACATGCTCTTTGTAAAGTGTGGGTGGAAGCGCTTTTATTAGAGAATCAGCTAACATAGCTCTTGTATTAATATGCTTTATCATCATAGTACCATCTTTGACTTTGTCTCTAATAACAAAATATTTGATGTCAAGCCACTTAGATGCACCACTTTATTTGTTATTCTTAGAGAAGAAAACAACAATTTCGTTATCATAAAATAAGGTTAGTGGCCTCATAATACTATCAATTATTTGAAGTCCTGGTATAAAATTCTTTAACTAAACTACTTGACCAGTGGCATGACAACAAGCCATAAATTCTGCTTGCATAGTGAAAGATGTCCTTATAGACTGCTTAGCACTCTTCCATGGAATTGATCCTCCTACAAGCATAAATATGTAACCTGATGTGGATTTCTTACTGTTGACACATCCAAAAAAATTTAAATCGGAATAACCAATAACTTCAAGGTTATTTAACCTCTTGTAAGTAAGCACTAATCTTTCATCCCTTGCAAATGGCGTAAACTTTCTTAGAAGCTTTTCAATGTTCCATTCCTAGATTAGTTCGATATCGGCCAAGCATACCAATTGCAAATGCAATATCAGGACGTGTATAAACTTGAGCATACATAAGATTCCCTACTACCGAAGCATAAGGAATTCGCTTCATTTAAGCATGTTCCATTTCATTTTTAGGACATCGAAACTTGCTAAATTTTTCACTCTTGACAGTAGGAGCAACACAAGGAGAGCAATTTTGCATGTTTTTATCTTTCAAGCATTTTCTCAGTATATGCTTTTTGAGATAAGCCTAAGATCCCACGATATTGATCTTGGTAAATTTCAATTCCTATAAGAAAAGAGGCTTCACCAAGATCCTTCATTTCAAAATTAGTTGATATAAAACATTTGTCTCGTATAACATGTCTAAATCACCACTTGCTAATAAAATATCATCCACATACAAAATTAGAAAGTTAAATTTACTCCCATTAATATTGTGGTATATGCATTGATCTATTATATTTTCTTTAAATCCAAATTCGGTTATAACCTTATCGAACTTTGGATACCACTGTCGTGAAGCTTCTTTTAACCTATATATTGAATGATTTAACCTACATTCCATATGCTCCTTACCTTCTACAACAAATCCTTCAGCTTGTTTCATAAAAAATTCTTCATGCAAGTTACCATTCAGAAATCCAGTTTTCACATCTATTTGATGTGGTTCTAAATCACAATGAGCTACGAGGGCTAAAACAATTCTTAATGAATCTTTCTTTAGACAGGAGAAAATGTATTATCAAAATGTACACCTTCTTGTTGTGCAAACCCTTTAGCGGTTAGTCTGGTCTTAAATCTTTTAATATTACCTTTAGAGTCATTTTTAGTTTTATAGACCCATTTACAGCGTATAGATTTAACCCTGATAGGTAACTCAACAAGATCCCAAACTTCATCAATTTCTATAGATTTTATCTCGTCATTCATGGCTTCTAACTATTTAGATAATTTATCACTCATAATAGCTTGCTTGAATGAGATAGGATCACCTCCATTACTTATATCACATCCTTCCTCATTAAGGTATACGATATGTTCATCAGGTATGGCATATCTTCTCTCTCTTTGTGATATTCGTAAAGGTTCTTACAACAACATAGGAGCTTTATCAACATTAGGAACATCACGAACACGAGTTTCTTCATTAGCCTCTTGAACAAGAGGTATAGAATTTGTAACTTGTCAAATTATCGGAATTGTAACATAAGTCCAATTTTCTTTGAGATTTACTGTTCTATCTACGTTACTCCCACTTACGTTGCCATCTTCAAAAAACATATCATGTCTAGTCTCTACTATTCTAGTGGTATATGATGGGCAATAAAATTTAAAACCTTTGGATCTTTTTGGATAACCAACAAAATAACAAACAATAGTTTTGGAATCAAGTTTCTTTAGTTGTAGATTATAAACTTTTGCTTTAGCAAGACAGCCCTACACACGCAAGTACCCTAATTGTGTTTTTTCTACCAGTCCACAGTTCATAAGGTGTTTTTGGAACAAATTTATTAGAAACCTGATTTGGAATATGTATAGCTATTTTTAAAGCTTTGTCCATAAAAAATCTGGCAATGTGGCATTGTATATCATACTTCGTACCATATCCATTAGTGTATGATTATGTCTTTCAGCAACTCCATTCTTTTCAGGATTTTCCAGTATAGAGTACTAATGAACAATACTCTTTTCTTGAAGAAATAAAGCGATCGGGCCTGGACTTTGACCAAGGTCGGTATGTCTACCATAATATTCATTACCTCTATCTGATCGTACTATTTTAATTTTAAGGTTATGTTGATTCTCAATTTTAGCCTTAAATTTTTTGAATTTATCCAGTGCTTCAAATTTTTCATTAGTCGGATACACATAACCAGAATAAGAATAATCGTCAATGAAAGTAATAAATGATTTATGCCCCTTAATACCCAAAGTAGGAAAAGGACCACATATATCAGTATGAATAATTTCTAATAGTCCCCCAATTTGAGTGGCTCCTTTCTTATTTCCCTTGACAAATTTTCCTTTAACGCATTCTAGCAGTTGTTGAGATTAGAAAATCTAATGCTGGGAGAATTTCATTTCTAATGAGACGTTGCATTCTTTCTCTTGAAATATGACCCAACCAACGATGCTATAATTTGGAAGAATTCCTAACATCACGATTTCTCTTGACCCTACTTCTATAATTAACACCAGTAATATTCATAAATAATAGAGATTTACAAAAGAAAATTTTCAAACATAATTTATATGGATTGTCACATAATAATCTAGAACCAACAAATTTAGAGTTTTGATATAGTTTCAACTCATTATTTCCAAACTGAAACATAAAACCACATGCATCAAGTATAGAAACAAAAATTAAATTCCTAATCACATTAGGTATATAAACTACAT
This sequence comes from Allium fistulosum, assembly GCA_030737815.1. Taxonomy (NCBI): domain Eukaryota; kingdom Viridiplantae; phylum Streptophyta; class Magnoliopsida; order Asparagales; family Amaryllidaceae; genus Allium; species Allium fistulosum. The sequence continues at coordinate 944,845,644 of CM060908.1, forward strand.
CATGTAAATCAAGAATACATCCAGTCTTCAAAACAAACGAAGAGTTCCAACAGCCTCGACTTCAGCCTCTAATTCGTTAGCAACTTTAAGTTTCCTTTCACCCGTTTGGAGCATCCTAATGGAATGGAATCCCTGCAATGAGTTTACAACAGGCATAGAGGCACCAGTTTCAACCCACTAAGTATTTAAGGGAACATCAACTAAAAAGGTTTCACAAATCATGAAATTTAAATAATTACCCTTTTTAGCGAGCCAATCTTTAAACTTCACACGACCTTCCTCATATGTCCACGCTTCTTACAATGATGAGACTTAGGAGCATACACGAATTTTATACGAGATATATTATTCTTGTTAATACCAATAGCTATATTTACTTTATTTTACCTTTCCCATCGTCCTTAATTTTCGGTTTTGGATTTTGAATGGCAATGTGTGCATAGTCAGGTTTCTCAGCCTTAATCTTTTCTTCTTCTTCAACACACATAGCATTTGATTTTCTCATTTTTCACTTTACTTTCTACGTATTATCATTGATCTTGAAGGACCAAATTGTGCAAGAAAGGAAGTCATAAAAAAATGAGCTAAAAAACTTTAGAAATTGCCATACCACTCCGTTTAATTTTGCGGCCATGTCATTCATCATCATGATATGTTCATCTACATCACTTATCCCGTTATACTTTGTAGCGAGCATTTTTAAAATGAGAGTACTTGCATTAGCCTTAGAAGTACTTTTAAATTGCTCTTCAATAGAAGCCAAATACTGTTTTGTAGTGAAAATATTATTCGCATTATCCTTCACAGGAATACCCCCTCTTATAACAGCTGTAATAATACTTTTTATAATCATGAGAGACATGTGGTTTGACCGCTTCCATTGTGAAAAATTAGCTTTTTCATCAGCCGTACTTATCGCTATAATAATAGGTTGTCCGTTCGTAATGCCTGGTCAATATCCAGAACACCGAGACAAATCACAATTTGCTCTTTCCAAGTAGAAAATTAGTTTTGTTCAATGGTATTATCCCAGAGATTTTCGCAAGAACATTATTCAATGCTACATTAGATTCAGAGAAAAATGAAATGCTTACTATTATCAACTATAAATCCACAAATAGTATAACAAATCAAATGTATATAGAAGGACTAATAGTAATTATACTGAAATAAATAATAAAATGCCAAATTATATTTCAATCCTATCATAATAGTTGTTTGCATAAAACTCAATTCATAATACCATTGGGCAGAAACAAATTGATTGTTAAAATAAATAAATTCACTTAATAAATCATAATGACAATTAAAGTTGGTAAAAGCACCATTCATAATCTATTAAATGTAAAAATGTAATTTCATGAAAACTAATTTGTACCACCATTGGGTAGAAATAAACCGAAGCATTAAAATAATAAATTTATTTAATAAATCATAATGGCAATTAAAGATTATTAAATTATTATATGTAAAAACGTAATTTCATGAAAATTAATTTGTATCACCGTTGGGCAGAAACAATCTGAATCATTAAAAAAATTCACTTAATAAGTCATAATGGCAATTAAAGTTGTTAAAATTACCGTTCATAATCCATTAAATGTAAAAACATAATTTCATGAAAATAAATTTGTACCACTATTGGGTAGAAACAAACTGAACCATTAAAACAAATAAATTCACTTAATAAGTCATAATGGCAGTTAAAGTTGGTAAAATTACCCTTTATAATTTATTAAATGTAAAACATTATTGTAACTTTAAATCATAAAATTCATTTGAATAAAGTGGCAGTTACAATTCAAAGTTGAAAGAAATTGACAATAACCAATTATTAAAAAAATGTTATATGGTTTACATTATTTATAAAAAATATACAATAAACCATAGCAAATAATAACAGATTCAAAATTCAACATATATAGACATATCAAAACTCTTGGTCATGATCTAGTTTGGACAAAAATTTCACACAAACTTAGCTGTATTAGATCCAACATATCAAAAGAAAAGTGCCCATGTTATTCATGACATGATGCCTCTTGGTCAAAGGTCTCTAACGTTACATCTCCATGGAAAATATATTGATTAACATATATACACATACATAATAGAGAAAAAATTCTCCTTTTAAATCTTTCGTCCAAAATTACAAGAAAATATTTATACATAAATTAGTTGAATCTGTATTGCTTTTATACGAACCAATGAAAATCAATTTCATAAATTTTTTTGCATAAAATATGAATTTTCGATTGCTAGTTCCGAAGTGAAGACATCTTTAGGTGGAGGCGTTAATACTAATCTTCAATGGTTTTCCTTAAATCTGATGATGGAGACCTTATTGCATTTCCTTTTTCCTCTTTCTTTTCGTAAACTTATTGGACTTACAAAAACGTTTTAGAAATGATCCCTTAAATACAATGGGCAGAAGAACGTTTTTAATTTTGGAATATCATCGGTCCAAATAGAGAATGGGTCTTTATATATTCTGAGGCAACCTTTGGGACTAGTATAATTATTAATAGAAATATGAATATTTACATCAAAAATTCAAATGCCTTTTCGTTAATTTTTTAGATGAAATTTTTGTATAATTATAACATAGTCCACATAGTAAATAAAACTAAAATGCTTAATCATAATGTTTTTTTTATCAGCATTTGTTATTGTTTAAGTAATAGTTTATTTATTCATTTCAAAATTTCCATCTTGTTAGTCTTATAATGAATGTTTGAAAATAAGTTATTTTCATTAATAAAAAATAACCTTTTAAAAAGTAGAATTAATAAGATTCAAATGTAGACCATGCTTATTTATTTAGAATAACAATGATAAAAAATCATATTAATATTTATTTATTTTAATTTTTTCCTTATTTATCAGTTTGAACGCCTTGAAACATCAAAATGAGTATTCATCTTTTGGATAAAGTATCGCTCTTGTTCCAAAAAAATCTTACTACTATAATTAATAATTTTGTAAATATGTTATTTTTATTGGTATTTATAAGTTTAAGACATAGAACTAAAGTATTCTAATATACGCTATAAAAAATATAGTTAATATATTCAAACATGGGACCTTCTTTAGAATAGAGAGAGTAAAAAAAAATAGTAGTTACAAAATAATTAGGTAAAATGAGGTCATTAGGAATCAAACATAAGTTTTTCTTGAAAATAGAGTGAATCAAGGAGAGAGGAGTAATGAGACAATTTTCCATGAAGTTACAACCTATGGGGAATGTGTCAAGTCTAATGCAATATCTTAGAAATAAATTAAAAAAATGAACTTTTCAAAAACCGGTAGATGCTTAATTAAGGTGGTGAAAGGGAACTATGTGTTATTGACTTAAAAGTAAAAAATAATAATAGGAAACATGAGGTAATAGTGACGTGATATAGGAAATTCATCATTTCAAAGTTAACAACGGTAGAAGAAGAAGAATCAGAAGTTGTTAATAAAAAACTATGACGGTTCAATACTTATTTTATAGAGAAAAATGAAGAATTAATTTCTGTTAAGATATTTACATCTAATTTTTTATTTTATATAGAAAAATGAAGAATTAATTTTAGTTAGGATATTTATATTTAATTTTTTATTGCATTTTTAATAAAAAATAAGGATGACAAAAGGAAGATGAATAGAAGTTAAAAAAATAAGAGTGAGATGGAAATAAGAAAAAACGACCAAGAATTTTTTTTATCCATCCATAAACAAATGAATTCATGCACTTGAGTGACCTTTATGTTAACCTTTTTATCTGGAAAAAGTGAAATCCTATTATTTTTTTGAGGATTGAGAAGCTTAGAGTTTTTTTTTAAATCGTTGAATATAGATAAATTAGGCTTGATTTAAGTTATAGATTGTATATCATTATATTAGCTCTTTCAACTTTGTCCTTTTCATGCATAATAGAAATAAATGAAAACTAAAGTTCACAATGCGTGCGCGCGCGCACACAATGAAAACGGATTGAATTAGGAAAAGAGCTTCAAATGGAAATTATTGATCCAAATCTGATATGTATGCAATTTCTTCATTATACAGATTTGTTGTAAATACTAATTATATTTTATGTTATAATTTAATTAGTAATAATATAATTCAAATTACGTCATGATTAATTTTTTAAACTAACTAGTGATTAATTTTTTAAACTAACCAAAAATATGTCTAGTCAATCCAGTGGTTGGGTCTGGATATACAGAATGATTCATTTTATAACTTATAATTTATATAACGACCGTATTTTTGAATTTTCAAATTTGGATATTTAATTTATTTAAATATTCGAATTTGAATTTTTAATATAATAAAATATACGTTTCAAATAGTTGTTCGATTTTTGGTGACGTATTTTTAATTCAATTCATTGGACTTTTCCATAATTTTTAATTTTGAAAATAATTAATTTTCGTTTGACGCATTTTACGGCAAACGTCGGTATTTTTGGAACTTTACAGAATTTAATAATCAATATATTTTATTATTGATTTGTGATCACGTCGCATTATTGTAGGAAATCATATTTTTATTTCTATCGTTCACGGCTTATACGCGAACGGGATATTGGTAGCATTATTCAGGGGGATTTAACTTCGCAAATGTTATTTTGTTACACAAAAAAGTAGGAGCTAAAAACTTAAAAGATTTTAGACCTATTTCTTTGATTAACTGTTCAGTTAAAATCATTTCTAAAGTCCTAGCTAATAGACTTAGTAAAAGAATGAATGATTTAATCGATTGTTCACAATCGACTTTTATTAAAGGGAGAATATCACTGATGGGGTGGCAGTTGTTCAAGAATATATTAATTACTGTTGTAAGAATAACATAACTTGTGCGATTTTAAAACTTGATTTTGCTAAAGCTTTTGATTCAGTAGATTGGGATTTTCTTGTAGATATTTTTCATGCTAGAGGTTTTAGTAATAGATGGATCTATTGGATTTTGACCTTGCTTAGAACTGGAAACTCTAGTATTATGGTTAACGGTATATTAGGTAATAGAATTCAATCTAAGAGAGGTTTAAGGCAAGGGGATCCCTTATCGCCTTTATTATTTAACTTAGCTGCTGATGTTTTTGCTAAAATTATTAAAAGAACAGTGGATAATGGATCTCTTGGACGTGTAGGCAATGAAATTTCGCGTAATGGTTTATCGGTTCTTCAATTTGCTGATGATACCTTACTTTTTTCTTCCCATCTTCCAAGACACATCATTACCCTTAAGTTTATTCTTTACAGTTTTGAACTTTTATCTGGTTTAAGAATAAATTTTGATAAAAGTTTCGTTTTAGTTTTAAATGATTTTGATAAAGTTGAAAACTTAGTTGCTAATACTCTCAATTGCAAAACTATGAGTTTCCTTTTGACTACCTTGGTTTTGTGATTAGACCCACCAAACTCAAACATGACGACTGGATTATTATCATTGATAAAATTAAAAATAAGATTTCTAACTGAAATGGGAGATTTCTTTCTAGAGCAGGTAGACTAGTTTTAATAAATTTGGTTTTATCAGCTATTCCGATTTATTGGATGTCCTTGCATTTATTCCCGGATTGGGTTATTGATAAAATTGATAAGATTAGAAGAGATTTCCTATGGAGTGGAGATAACTCTAGTAATAATATTAAATGTCTTGTTAACTGGGAAACTGTCTGTAAGGCCAAAAAAGAAGGTGGATTAGGTGTTATTAATTTGCGTAATATGAATTTGTCTCTGTTAGGTAAATGGCTTTGGAAGTTCAAAGATATAAATGATAACGCTATTTGCAAAGAGATCATTTCTAAATATTACTATAATGGAAATAGAAATTTATATCAAATTGCTTCTCCAGTCACTCAAAATATATCTATCTTTTGGAAAAGAATTTTAAAATGTAATGAGATATTTAATTTAGGTATAAATACAATTGTTCACTCTGGTAATCGTACTTCGTTTTGGCATGACCGTTGGATTTTGGTCTTGCCTCTAAAGATAGAATTTAAGGATCTCTATGATATTTGTAACTTTAAGTTTGCTTTAATTAATGAAGTTTATTCTCCAGAAAATGATCCTCCTTGGAATTTCAGTTTTAGCAGAATTTTAGTTGATTAACTTTTAGACAACTTTCTTTGCTTTATGCCAGATTAAATCTTTATAATATTGATAATGACAATGATTTTATTAGTTGAGAATGGGATAAAAGTAAGAAATATACTTCTAATTCTTTCTACAGATTCATTAATTTTTCGGGTACAATAAATAACTCTTTTAAATATATGTGGAATTCTAATGCTCTTCCCAAATCCAAAATTCACATGTGGTTAATTCTTCATGGAAAACTTAATACAATCGAATTTTTAAAAAGAAAAAATATTCCTAATGACAATAAATGTTATTTTTGTAATCTGTATCTTGAGGACATTAATCATATATACTATAATTGCATGGATTCTAATTACATTCTAATCAATACTCTTAAAATTTTTAACTTTAATATAACAACTAAAATTTCGGATTGTGAATTTTATTGGAATAATTATAGATTCAAGTTCAATAAGGTTATTAGATTTTTACTAGACACTTTATTCATTATTATTAGTTGGTTTATTTGGTTTGAAAGAAATCAAAGAATTTTCAATAATAATAATTGTCATTTTAACAAATTGATTTTTACAATTTCTACATATTGTTTTAATTGGATCTCTAACCCCAAATATAAATTAGCCAAAAATATCCTTTTCAAAAGGTATCTTAACAAGGTTAATCATAACATTAATTTCTTTAAACACAACAATAATTTTTTTAACATTAATAATAGTATTATTAATTTTTTCTCTAATTTAGATGATGATTTCACTTCTAATCATAACTTACTTATGATTAAAGGTTCATAAGATTGATCCGTCTCATTATTTTTGCTAGTTTCTGTTTGGTTTTGGTTTTTAAGTATTTTTATTTATATTGTTATTGTTCAGTTAGTCTTATTTAGGTTTTTATTTCCTTCCTTATTAATACATATATATGTATATTTATTATATAAATATACATATATATATGTATCATTCTAATTTTTTCTTTAGTCATTTTCCAGTTACAGGTATGGGAGATAGGATATCAGATTCATTTTGGAGGTTTTCTTATCTTCAGATAGCAGGACACCAGATGGTAGATAGGTCAGCAGAGCAGAGTATCTTCATCCAGGAGGCATATTTTTCAGTTTGGTACCCCTTTCTCTTGATCAGAGGCTTCGGTGCGGTTTATTCAGTTGGTTGGAGCTTCCTCATTAGTCTGGGACGTCATCCAGTAGTTTTTGTTTTTTTCCACTAGTTTTTAGGTTCTTCTAACACCTTAATATCGGGCGGTGGCCTTGCCGGAGCTCGATATCGGGGTGTGATGGGTGGTGGCCTTGTCGGAACTCATCTTAGGAGAACCTAAAATTTGTTATTTTTGTATTTGGTTTTTGTTACCTGCCAGACTTGTTGTCAGCACTTTATTTTCGATATATATATATATATATATATATTCGCATGTGTGCTCTCCTCTCTTCGTAGAGGATCACACATTTTTCTCAAAAAAAACATTCAAAATTTAAAAACAGCATAGCACAATCCTTGCATTTGCAGCTGACTTTTGGTTGGTTTGCATTTAAGTAATTGTCCTTGTTTTTTGAGCCATTGTTGCTTAAAATACATGAACATCACACAAGCAAGGGGACAAAAACTTGAACTCATTTCCTATTCTTCTTCTCTGCAAATAATGAATACACAGCACCCCAATCCCATTTCAATTTCATTTATCATTCCCAGGTAACCAAACATGACATCCTTCCTTCAAAATTCGAAATAAAATCCAACACTCCTCTAAAAATCATAAAGCGAATTTCTTTGATCTCGTAATGATGAGATCTTCAAGCCTATTTACGTAAGGTTGAGTGAAATTGTATTTTGGGGATGGCCGCAGTGAGCAGCCGAACTAGGGCATGATTTTTGGGTGAGGTGTAGACAGTGTTTGGTGAAATCAGCAATGAGTTCACGCGCGTCTTTAAGAGGCAAGTTGGTGGAGATACGATGGGGGGTTGCGGTTCATAGTTGGGCGGTGCGTCGTCGGCCATGTCACGAATTGGTTTCCAGGTCGCGGTGGAATTTGGGTTGTTAAAGTTACTTTGGGGTGCACCGTTAGATTCATGGTAGAGCGCGGAGGCAAATGAAGTTAGTCGGAGATGCTCTTGTCGCCTCTGGCAATTTGCATCATGATCGTGAGGAGCAGGTGAGAGGGAGAGGACGGATTCTATTATGGGAAGCCGAAGTGGTTGGCGAGTGTGTCTTTACGAAGGGCACGGGCAGCGTGTTTGCGTTGGCAGTGATCATTCAAAGAATTATTGACCCTAGCGATGTATCGATTGCACAGTGATGTGAGTGTAGGGTGGGTTTCATGTGTGATTTTTATTTTTTTGAGCGAATGTTTAATTTGGAAGAAGTAGTAAAAGACTACTTGGTGTAGTAGCGGGTTTATTTGTTGATGGGCCTTGGGCTGAGTATTGAGTAAGGAATTTAAATAGTTCAATTTAAATTTTAGTTAGTTGATTAAAATTCATTTTAGTAATTAATTCATATTTTACACATACGAGGTCAGATTCAGACATGAATAGTCGCATTTTTCTCGTAGAACCGTTAACTACACTCTAGAATTGGATTGCTTGAGATTGGACTTATGGAATTTCAAGCTAAAATCGAATGTTGTTCGATTTTAGACGGAACCAGTACACTTCGGCTACAACTTAAATTTTGGTGAGTTAAACTCACCTTTTTGATTAATCAGTATGTTATATAATAAATAAAAATTATTTATTATCAACATAGATGTTGTATTTGCTGGTTGTTTGGTTTGGATAAATTATCATTTACAAAAACGAATAATGTATAAAGTGATAAAATAATACCAATAAAAATAATTACGTTGTTTAAATAATAACATAGTTAATTTAAGCATACTGCTTTGGTGTTATATATTTGGTCAAATAAACACCGTCTAATAATAAACGAAAGAGTTTATTTTGAATGACATTTGTTTAGCTGAATAAATCATAGTTCAACTGTTAAATGAATTTGGACATTTATTTAAGTGTCAGTTGATTAATACTGGATAAGTGATGGGTTAACAATTGATTATTAATTACATATATGCCTACTTATGTAAATACCAGTAACTTAACTTGGGAAGTTAGATTCTGTGTAGTTAATACCCTACTATTACCCCACTATAACCCCGCTATATCCCATAGCGGATTTCCACCGCTACGATTTTCCCAAATAACCTTAAATATAGCCTTTCCGCTTTAAGCCCCGCTGTTTCTGCTATATCCCGTTATTCCTGCTATATTTCACTATTCTGCTATATCTTCTTTTAAAGAAATGAACTGAAAAATGTCATTTATACATTATACAAATTTTGAAATTATTTTTTCTAATTGAATATTTTAACATATTTTCAGAAACCAAAATACTCTAATATTCTATTAAATTTAATCATGTTAAATAACTGTTTACATTTATTTACAATATATTTACACATGTTTTTATTTAAAATTAGATATGTATTAATTGTAGTTAAATTAAATGTTAATTTTTCATTTAATTATCGTTTATATATGTAAAAACATTACGTATGAGTTTTACATGCTATTTTAGACTCATCATCTATATCCCCGCTATGACTTTTTGCACCTCCGCGCATTGAGTCCGCTGAGCGCTTTAACTGCACAGGTTAGATTGAAATTGAATGGTAGCTTATATAAGTACCATTGTGGTTGCTAAGCCTTTTTCTGGACTTGGAAAGTTATGGATTTAAAATAACTTCAAATTTTATAATTTGAAGTAAACTGTTTTATTTATTTATTATTTTAACAAAGTGTTTCGTTTAATTTCTATTTTACAAAATGTTTTGTAAAATTATTTCTTTAGTAAAGTTAATTATTATATTTATAATGTTACAAAATTAATTATTTTATTTATGTCGTTTAAAGATAATTAGTTACTTATCAAATTTGTCTAAAGATAATAAATTATTTTATTGCCGATTATTTAAAGCTAGTTAATTATTTTATTAGATTTTGCTTGAAAGTAAATTAATTATATTTTGAAAGTTGTTTAAAGATATTTTATTATATTTATTAATATGTTTTAAAAGTTAATTTTTTATATTATATAAAATGTTTTTAAAGCTTATTATTATATTGTTTAAAAATGTTTAAATTTATCTATTGTGAAAATAAAGTATTTATTTATTATAATGAAATAATAAATTGTTTATAAAAGGATTTCTTTTATAAAAATAATTTATTTAAAGGAGTTTATAAATTTGAAAGAGGTATGAAATTTGAAAAGAAGTTGGGTTTGAATGATTTTAGAAAAGGGATTTATAAATGGTATAACGATTTGAAAGGGAAGTTGTATAAATGGGTTTTTGGATATTTATAAAAGAGTATTTATACAAATAAAACTTAGAAATTTACAAAAAAGCTTTCTAAATAGATTTGGAAATTTATAAAGGAGTTATTTATTAAATAAAGAGATTTTGGAAAGGAATGGTGTTTCGGGTTATTTATACCTCTGTTTCAAATGACATTTGGGTTTGATCATTTTGATATGATTTCGAAATAGAAATCTCTTTAAGTGTTTGGTGAATATACTTATACCATTTTATAAGTATGTAAAATGGGTTTTCAAAGTTTTGAAAGGAATGGTTTGTGAATATACTTATTCCAGTGAGATAAGTATATGAATATTTGGATAAATATTTTGGAAAGGAAATTAATGAAAGATTAATTTTGAGAGGCTTGGTGGTTTTCATGGAAAATGTAATCTCTGTTTGGACTGTTTGTTTATTTGATAGTAAAATAACCGACCATCTAATCTTGGTCTAAATATGTAATCCTTTTTAATTTTGGTGGTACAGAAATATTTCCCTACCTAACACAGAAGAATTTTAACCCTGGAAATATCTAGGAGAAATATAGAGATTATATGGTACAGTTACCATTAGTGGTGCTATACTATCGTATAAACTTTTTTTGTTCTTCTAGGACAAATGATGAGGGGATCCGTCCACATAAATGGATAGGGGTGATTCCCGTTCTTATGATTATTTGATTATTTTTAAAAGAACAGGCATTGAGCATTTCGAAAAATCGGTAATTGGTTTTTGGAACACCCAGTAAGCGAGGAAGTGTACTCTTAAGAGATGACTCGTACCGTAACCACTCCAAAAACCATATACATGTTCTATGGAGGATTTTCGTGATCTATTGAGAATTTGAAATCCATGCGTGATTCCGAGACCTGTTGGAGTGTAGGAATCCATGTATGATTTCGAGATCTGTTTTGGATGTTGGAATCCATGTGTTATTCGGAGACCCGTTAGGGTATGGGAATCCATGTGTGATTCCAAGATCTCTGTGGAGATGTGGGAACCCATGTGTGGTTCGAGACTTGTTGAAGGTATGGGAATCCATGTGTGGTTTCAAGATATGTTCAGTTGGCGATGCGTGAGCTGGAATGCCGGACGTAGCCTCACCAGCGGTAATGACTAAAACCAGGGATAGGATGCATAGTGTAATGGCCCATTTTTCCGTACCCTTTTAATCGAAATTAAACCACACATGTCTAACTCAAATTGCACAAACAAGCAGATCTTTAAGGGTAGAGAAAATAAAGACAGAACAGAATCTCACACGAATGGAATAACATATATTATTTCAACAATAATCTTTACAGTGGAATTTTTTTAAATACAATATCAAAGTCTAACCTAGATTCAGCCTGGACAGTTATAAACTTCTGTCCTTACAAATGCTGACAACAACAAAACAAATGCAATATGTAGCGGATAATAGAATACGTCCATACGATGATGAAGATCTCCAGCTCTTATCTGGAAACACCAACCGTCTTCAACTAAACCTGAAACTACCCGGATCTAACCCGAGTATTAAAAATACCTGGATCAGGCTTGATAACTAGCGTGAGATACTCGAAATTTAAAATGACTATGTTATCAAAACCTTTGAAAAGAAGGATATCTCATAAGACCACGCCCTCACATAAACACATACAGGTTTTACCTTATGATAACCAAAACACTTTTATACCAAAATACACTTGATATTATTTTTAATGACATTCTCTTAAAAACACTTTTCAAATAAACTTATTCAAATAAGGTATCAATATCTGGACTAAGTCTAAGGTAATACATCCGGACTAGGTCAACGGAATATACCGAACGGAATATATGATACCAGAAAGGGTAGCTGAAATGTTTGCAAGTCATTACAGCTATTTTGGGAATACAATCAAAATTGTAAATCTCGTATCAGGATTGGATTTCCAACATGATAGGGAACTAGTGGCCTTTTCTCCGATCCACGCATAACAAACACAGCTCCCACGGTGCCTTAATCGCTTTTCTCAAACTAGTCACTTGGAACTGTACTTGCTATACTACCGCTGATAACCGGTAGTACCCTGCTTTTCTCAAGCTAACCACTTTATCAAAATGGGGCAATAAATGCCTTGAGGGACGTATCCCCCAAAGGGCCCAACGTATTGGACACCACCATACATACTCACTTATTCCGAATTTGTGTCTGTCAGACCACATAGTATCCCATATCATCTTCCGGGATGTGAGGCTAGTAAGGCTACGCTCAATTTCTTTAAAGTCACGTTTTTCATACAAAACCACGCTTTGATCATAGCAGGTTCCACTTTGAATGCCACACTGCCATTCCTTTGATCACTATTTGACTCCCACAAGCATACAACCTCTGAGCTCGTATGTCTCAGAGAAGGGTGTTAAGCTAAGAGAAGTTTCCTTCTCCGCCACCAAGCAAATGTACATTTGTAAATGTCAAACGTTGTGTCCCAGAAATACAATGTCAGACATACGTCCATAAAAGTTCGTTCTGGGACTGAACGAAACCGAAGGCACTTTCCTCGGCCATTTCTAGGCGAGAAGCCCTTGCAATCCGAAAAAAATCTTCACAACGAGGAGACCACTTCTATAAATAACTCTATAATGGGAGCGACCCAGAGCATATCAACAAGCAGTCCTCACGCTATGAAGATCCACAGTCTTCAATAATCATCATCTTCAACATGTCTTCACTTTCGAACGTATACATTGGTTCGAAGTGGTTTTTGGATAAGCATTACCCAAATCCGACCCCGGTTCCTTCGAAACCAATTATCGATAAAAAGATGTTTAGTTCATATGTGGATATCAATCATCAATCAATTACTTCATCTTTTATTTAAATCAAATATCTTTCTTAGATCTATTCTTTTCAAGTTATTCCATTTTCTTTTCAAGAGTATATGGAATCATTAAGCCTCATTTATCAAATCATTTGGTTTATTAAACCTATTTAGATCTTGGAGTAATTCCAAATCATTTTCTCTTTTACTTAGGAAAACATTTCCAAATCATTCATTAAAACTTAATCGAAGATTTCTTTCTTAACTTTTAACTCAGGGAAAATATTCCCTTTTTATAATATCACTTTCCAAAACATCCTTTTAATTTAAAGGATTATTCACTGTCCAAAATCGTGAGTATAATTCCTTTGCCAAATTCATTACTTCTAAATATTTAATTTAAAGGATTATTCACTATCCAAAATCGCGAATATAATTCCTTTAATAAACTTTCATATTTAACTTATCAATTTAAATTGATTTCAGATTTATAAAACAGTGTTTATAAATTCCATTTATATTTTATAAATTTCCATATACAAAATTTCTTTAATATCAAATTCCATTTATATCTCATTTATAATGTCAAAATCCAATTATAAGTTAATTACTTATAAATCTCTTATTTACAAATTCATTCCTTTCAAATTTTATTATTTATAAAATCCATTATAAATTCTTTTCTAAATTTCAATTGCAAATCCATATATAAATTTGATTACAATCCTATTTATAATATTCATAAAACACTTTTATAATTCCATTAATTTTATTTATAAAATATCAATTTTATAAATCTTATATATAGACCATTTATAATAAATTCAAAGAATTTGTTTCTTTTCTTTTATCTTAGAAAATACTTGATTATGATCTTTTAGAGCATCCGGGCTTTCCTTTCGATCTATTCCACCCCTCGCCTGAAATGAGAAAATATAGGCTAGGTAAGTTCAGGGCACTGGTTGCTCCATCCCTAACCGTAGTTAAACACCTTGTTTTATCTTCCCAGATCTCACAGGCGGAACAAATGTACTAGTTGTTTCCACATACTCAGTTGGTTATTACATTCAATATTCTTCACTTTTTGTTTAAGTGGTATAAACAATTTCTTTTAACCGTTTATTCAAACTCTTATTAAAACTTCCAAATCATCTTTAAATTGCTTAATTATTCTTTTAAAATCATTCACAAAAGATTTAGGAAAGAATTGTTAAGTTAAAACTACATTTCAAAAGTTATAGAATTCGCAGCATAAAAGTGCTGCCGAAAGTGCTATATAAGCTTATTTGATTTAAACAACTTTTTAGTATTTGAAAATTCATATTTTCCATTCCAAATCTCTTTTAAACCATTTTAATAGATTTATCAAATTTATTTCATATTTTTAATCATTTAAAAATATCATTTATAAAGAAATCCCCTTTTGGATTTCGAACTGCAAAACCACGATGTTTTTAGAAAATTGTTTTGGACATATTTCAAAATCTACTTAATGAAATCTTGATTTTCTTTCTTCATTGGAAAACTATGAATATGATAGACCGAAAAATTCTTATCTCAAAGAATTCCGAGTTATATTCCACTTTGTACACTCATTTAACTTTTATGGCGCGAAATCGCGAACTACCGTTACGCGACGCACCTAGTTTTAACTTGTTTTTCAATTTCTTTTCAAACTTCTTGAAAACACTTTTTAATGTTTATAAAACATTTCTGAATCATTTTAAACAATATTTTTATATTTCAAACTCATATTCCATTTCAATTCACTTTATAATATCATATTATTATAATATCATTTTCCAATCTTTTTAGATATTTTGAAATCATGAAGAGGCTAAATAATTTCCATACACACATTTGTATGGATTTAAATTCTCATTTAGTTAACTATGGTTAATTTCTAATAATTTCTCTTATCATTCATCAACCAAGTTATCAACCACATCACAAACATATAATCAACCAATTTTGCATCCAAGTTATCAAATATTCAAATAATTTATTCAAGGGTTTTAATGGACATATTAAAATAGTTATAAGGATGATTTAACTTTAAATAAACATTGAGTACCCACCTTTAACCAAATCGTTTAACTTCCTACCAACACTCATTTAATCCAACACTTCACTAAATCCTCTTAACTTCACCAAACCATCACCTAAACAACTCCACCTCACTTTTTAGTGCTCGGCCATCACTTTACTTCCACTTGCTCTCGACCACAAGTCTTTCCTTCTTCCATAGGTTCGGCCTCCTCTTGATCTTCCTCTTCCTCTATCGTTTCTTCACTTCTTAGATGCTAAACCATGTTTTAATGGTATTCTAAGGTCTTTGGCAAAGTTTGATGGTGTTTTAACTTTGTTTGATATGGTTTTGAAAAAGTTAGTAAGGAAATGGAAGAGAAGAAGTCATTAGAGAGTGGAAGAAAAGCTTGAAAAAGGAAGAAGAAGAAGAAGTGAAAAAAGTGAAAAAGTAGATGCTTATTTATAGAAAAAGTTTTGGATTAAAATAATATTTTATAAAAAGACCAAAATACCCTTACTTACTTTTTAAGCAACCTTATTTTTTTTCAACACTTAACATCACATTTCAAATCATTACTTTATGTCATTTTCACTTAAGAATTAAGTAAAGAATATAATAATTATGTTTGGTTTGATTTGATGTTTACCTTTTGCTTTGAAATGACATGTTTGTCTTTTTGTGCTTACTTTTTCTTAATTATATTCTAGAATTTTCTATGTATATTTAATAAAAGTAAACTTGATTACTGAATTAATTAATACTTATACTATTTGAATATATGTTCCTATATAAGAAAATATAGGTGCGACAACGTTGCGACAACTTTTAATCGACAAAACGTTTTACGGTCACATTTTGACGTTTTAGTTAAACTATTTATTTATGTAAACCAAATTAAAAAATAAATTTGTATAATGTTATTTATTTAAAAATATAAACACTCATAAATAAATTAAAATAATTTATTTAACCATCGAAACATACTTTTTTGAAATCAGCATTTTGTCACTTTTGTCGATATAGGCAAATGTTACTATTTTTGTGTATACTTCTCTTTCCAAATCCTATCTAATATTATTTGAATCATATAACCTTACTTATTTTATATTTAAAAATCACTTTAAATAGTATATTTTAATGTGGTCAAATTCTAGGTCGTTACACATAGCTAGAGGTTTAACTAACCCATGAGGGTATAGTCTTCTCCTTCCTAGAGTTACCTATAGTTGTTATGCATGCATGGAGCGATGCATTCGACCTTGAGTGGCCACCTATGTATTTCCTATTATACATCATTAGGGATGTATTGTTGCTTAAGAAGGATATTTCCGATCCTTGTGCAGGAGGACTGTTCTCGAGGTATTGAGGGCCTCTCCGTGGAATCAGACACATTTAACGAACGCGCCTTAATGATTTTTGATTATATACCTATTATTGTTGTGATGTGCACTCACAAGCATCACAGCTACTTAATTACTGATATTTTCACCCTTAGACATTATTATAATATCATTGGGTTTTCTAATACAAATGGTTTGGTTATCGTAAGGAAAAAAACCCATCCGTGTTTATGTGCGATGTGGTCTTACGAGATACCTTTTATTTTGAAAGGTTTTATCACATAAAAATCCATTTGAGGTGTGTTTCTCACGCTGTTTTACCAGACTGATTCGGGTGTTAATTTCTAATAATTCTTGGGTCAGACCGAGCATATTACATATCTAGTTTGGATGCTTTGGAGCTTCAGGAGATGAGCCAAATGCCTTCAAGATGTACTCACGTATCTTTTTATTTTCATTGCATTTTTCTATTGTATTTATCAGCAATTGTAAGGACGGGCTGTTATAGCTGTCACAGCCTATCGAGGCTGATTATTGTTCAGTTGACTCTGCTTGATGTGTGTGTATATTTAAGTCTTCTTTTTGGTAAAGCTCTGTTGTATATTATATATTACTCATCACAATGTGAGATTCTATTCTGTCTTTTCTTTTCTTTTACCCCAACAATCTGTTTTTTCGACACTTGAATGCTTGGCACATGAATACCATGGATGTATTAGTGTCGACTTTTGAGGATCAAAAAGGCGGGTTGTTACATGTTACATGACTTCAATGGTTGAATTAACAAAAAGCTTAAGATAACATCATGGCTCCTAAACCAAATAATACACATTGAATTTTTGGTTATTATACTTTGGATTTTCTTTCATTCTTAATGTTACCATAAATGTTAAAAATGGTACTATTCAATTAACTTTAGATTTTGAAAATTTAGAACAATGAAAAAAAAAAGATGGTGCTTATTCAAAACAGCTACAAAAATAAAAGATTGTATGATTGAGCTTGAATGTTAAATGTAATTTATAAATATTTTATGGAACAAGTAATTCTAATATATATTGGATAAAATGAGGTCAACGGGATTCAAACCTGGGTGCCTGAGATTATTCTAAGATATTGATAGGTTAGCGAGATTTGAACTTGTGACCTTTTTTAGAATATACTCAATCAAGCAGAGAGGATTATTTTAATCCTAAATTTATGAGGAAAAAAGAAAAACTATTGAGCGAGATCTGACTTTTATATTAATAGGATTGAGAAGTTTAGATGTTTTTTAAAATCATGTGAAAATTGATAAATTAGGCTTAATTAAGTCATAGAGCATATATCATTATATTACCTCTTTTAATTTTGTCCTTTTCATACGTAATTGTAAAAAATGAAAACTAAATTTCACGATTTCATACACACACACACACATACACACTGAAAATGGAATGAATCAAGAAAAGAGCTTCAAATGGAAATTATTGATCTAAACTTGATATAGATGCAATTTCTTTATTATTAGGATTTATTGTGAATACTCATTATATTTTATGTTATAATTTACTTACTAATAATAAAATTCAAATTAGGTCATGATTAACTTTTCAAACTAACTACAAATTTGTCTAGTCAATTCAGTGGTTGGGTTTAGATAAACAAAGTGATTCGTTTTATAACTTATATATTACACAACTTCAATGGTTGAATGAACAAAAAGTTTAAGATAACATTATGGCTACACATATAGAATTCTTGGTTGTTATTATACTTTTGATTTTATTTCATTCTTAATGTTATTATAAGTGGTAAAAAAATGGTATTATTTAATAAACTTTAGAATTCGAAAATTTGAACCAATGAAAATTGAAAAAAGATGGTGCTTATTCAAAATAAAAGAGTGTATGATTTGAGCTTGGATTTTAAATGTACTTTATAAAGATTTTTAAATGGACTAAGTAATTCTAAAATATATTAGATAAAATAAGGTCAACCGAATTTATACCTGGGTGCATAAGGTTATTCTAAGATATAAAGTGGTAATAAATGAAAACTAAAGTTCACAATTGAATATATGCATACATACACACAGACTAAAAACAAAGTGAATCAAAGAAAGAGCTTCAAATGGAAATAATTAATCCAAACTAGATATAGATGCAATTTCTTCATTATTATGATTTGTTGTTAATACCGATTATATTTTATGTTATAATTTACTTAGTAATAATAAAATTCAAATTAGGTTACAATTAATTTTTTAAACTACCTACAAATATATCTAGTTAATTAAGTGGTTGGGTTTTGATGAACAAAGTGATTTGTTTTATAACTTATATAACACATGGCTTCAATGGTTGAATTAATAAAAAAACTTAAGATAACATTATGGCTCCCAAACCAAATAATATGCGTATAGAATTCTTGGTTATTATGCATTTTATTTTCTTTCATTCTCAGTGTTATCATAAGTGTTAAAAAAGGTACAATTCTTTTAACTTTAGATTTTGAAAATTTGAGCCAATGAAAATTGAAAAAAATCATGCTTATTCAAAATAGCTACAAAATAAAAGATTGTATTATTTGAGCTTTGATTTTGAATGTAATTTATAAAGATTTTTAAATTAACTAAGTAATTCTAGAATATTTTGGATAAAATGAGAACAACAAGATTTGAACCGGAGTGCATGCTGTTATTTTAAGATATTGAGTGGCTAGAGGGATTTTGAATAGCTACAAAATAAAGATTATATTATTTGAGCTTTGATTTTGAATGTAATTTATAAATATTTTTAAATTAACTAAGTAATCCTAGAATATTTTAAATAAAACAAGGTCAACAGGATTCAAACCGGAGTGCTTGAGGTTATTCTAAGATATTGAGTGGCTAGCGGGATTCGGATTAGTTACCTTTTTAGAACATACTCAATCAATGAGAGAAGAGTATTTTAGTCCTAAAATTATGAGGAAAAATAAAAGTGAGATCCGACTTTTATAAGATATAAGATGGGGAAGGCATGCACACATGTAGTCATATATGAAACACATTGCAGACCTATGTGTTTCATATAGGTTGACATGTATGTCTTCCTTGCTTGTGATTCTTTTCAAAATTCTGAAGTTCCATTTTCCTCTCTTTGATTTGACCTTCATCTTCTTTATTCAAAAGTAACTCTTCATTTTTAAATGGAAGCAACTACTCAAAATCATCATCCGTACATCATATATATAAGAGATTGCTCTCTCCTAGATCAACGAACAATTTCTACTCTGTTATTTCTCTGTATTCTCTTATTTTTGCACTATACATTCACTACTACTCAAACTAGAAGCAAATACTTTCTGATCATTCATTTCCATTTCTATAACATTCAAAACAGTTCTACAACTCTTGTTCATCAATTTGGAGATTTACTATGTTGGTTATAAGAGTTGTACTAAAAAGAAGACATATATGTATAAGAAGATACAGGAAGTCTACAAATACATTTTCATATTTAAGTTGAAGTTCTGTTGTGGAGTCTTTATGCTATTTGTGTGAAGTCCTATTCAAAAGCTTAGGCAGGGTTATTGTAAACTTACTCCTTTGGGTCAAGTGAGGGTTGAGTTAGTGAAATTCCAAAAAGGAGTTTTGAGATTGGATGTAGGGTGGAAGTCTGAATCAATATAATTTTTTTGGTGTAATCATTTTTATTTACTCTTTTATTTTATTTACCGTCGCTTAGGTTGTTTCAACCAGTTAACTTATTCACTTAGATAAACTTTATAACTTAAGTAATTAATTATTTAGTCTTATACATCGATCCGACCTCTCTAGACTTTCATTTGGTATCATAGCTTTGTTTAAAAAATCATAATTCCATTTTTTGAATTTGAATGTGGCCATCAGTAATTTTGTCATGTTTCTAGAAGGCCAATCCATTGCATGACCACCAGTTTTTACTGGATCAAGCCATGCATACTCGTCTACTAGGATGCGAGTATATATAAAATTCAACAGTTTCGCAATATAGAAAGAGTTATAAGAACTTATTACCAATTTTGAGACATGGTACAACACACCAAAAATGATGATTAAAAATAACTCCAAAGCTACAAATATATTATTCTGCGCATTAAGCAGAAACAAATTTAATAGAGTTTGCATTTGTAAATCTTCATATTAAATTGGGCACACATTGCAAGTGACACACGAAGGCACAAATAAGATCAAATGAAGTAAGATTTCAATGTTACAAAATCAATAGAAAAATTTAAAAAGAAACCTAGAGAGTGTATAGTCGATATATGTTCAAGGTTTCAAGGTATTCGGTACGATTTCATATCACACACTGATTTTAATATAGCCTCCAAAATATTAAACTATTTAACCAACGAGTGGGAGAGAAAGGTCCTTACAATTGAAGAGACCAATGATCTCTTTGAGCTCATATTGAAGAGTTAAAAGGAAATTTGGTGTCATATGAGGTCAACTTGTAGGTTAAAAAGGAGATAACTTGGAAGAACAAGTCCATAAATTTTCAAGCCGAAGAAGACCCCGGTTCCAATATGAATGACATAGCATACTTCGTTAGAAATATAAAGAATCGATGAATTCTAGAATGAATTCCAATAGTGATAGTAGTTCATCCACACTAAGGTGCTTTGAACTAATAAAAATGTCACATAAATAAGGAATGTCCATAACTTAATAAGGACAAAAGGGGATTTAAATATCAAAGGGGAAACCCTGAGAAGAAATGGCAGGTATTTCAAGTGACAGAGAAACACTTCGATTCACTATCATCATCGTCTAATAGTGAAAGTGATACCGAGCAAGCAAATGTATGTTTTATGGTTATCGTTAATGAGATACATAATGAATTTTCTTATGAAGGTCTCTTAAAATTAAATTTTGTGTAAAGCAATGAAAAAGAAAACGAAAGAATTGATTACTTTAAATAATAGAATTGAAATAGAAGTACCAACGTTGAAAGATGAGAAAATAATGCTTGAAGAAGAATTACAGAAATCACAATTTATTTTGAAAATTTAAATTCACAATCTCTTGGCAGAATAATGAACTTAAAGTTTATAGAGACTAGAATATTAAATTACCGAAAGAAAATTGTAATTTGACACCTTTACAAGATAAAAATAAGGAATTAAAAGAAAATTTAGAGAAATTATCTAGTAATTTATCACAATTTAAAAAAGGAAAAGAAAATTTATCAAATTTAATAAATATTTCAAACCCTTCGAATAATAAAAATGGATTACGGTTTAAGAAAATCAGAGTTAACAAACCTAGTCCAAAAATATTTGCCTTACTATATACTAAGTTTAAAAAACCAAATAAGAGTCAACCCAAACCGAATAATTGGACTATTAAAATATGGGTATCGAAAGAAAACATAGTTTACTTAGAAATCAGTATATAGATTAAAAAAAATTCAGAGAATTTTAAAAGGTTTTACCAAACCCTACTAGGTATAATTACCTTCAAGTTAACCCCTAAGACCCTAACGTAGAAAGTGGATGACAACAAAAATTTATGCAGGTGCCCTGCTGAAATTGGGCCAGCACGCAGTGGGTTAAATGGATAATTTTTTTCTTCTATTTTGGATCTTATTGGGCCTATAAAATCTAAATTTATCTATGTAACGACCAAGATTTCAATCATTCGGAATTGGGATATTTAATTGATTTTAAATATTCATAAGTTGATTTTATAAGTTGAATAACTTACATTTCAAATATAATGATTTATTTGGATAATTAGATTACTAATTTAATATTTGAAATTGTAGAAATAATTTGATTTTGAATTTTATACGAATGAAAATGATTTATAAAGTTGAATTAAATTCTATTTGAATTAGAATGATGTTTGTAAACTTTTGAAATTGAATTAAAAGTAAATTTATTGAAATAGAAAATTTTAATATTTAATTAACGTGTAAAAATAGTCATTTTTGATACGTTCGAATTTTGAAGAAATCAGTTTCATTGGATCCGAAATGTTATATTATTGTAGGATTTCAAATTTCGTGTCAATCGGACTTACAGTTTGCTCGTGGGAAGCTGAAACACGTAGGAATTTTTTAAGTAATTTTTCATTAAAATAAGTCGACTCGAAAACCTATCTTCCAAATATGATGGAGTTGGCTCTCGATATATATTCATTGCGTTCAGAATTGGGGTAAAACATTATAAACGCCTGGCGGCACGCTTTGATTGGAGTTCGAAAATTTTAGCGATGAATAGTGTCGTGAAATTTTCTATAGAAGGACTTCATTATTTTCTTTTTTCACAAACCCTAGCCCATGAAACCCTAGCCGTCGCCCACGTTTCTATGGCTAGAAAATCATCATCTTTCTCTCTCGATTACTCAAAATACATCAACTTTCACATCTCGCCTTCAACTAGAACATTGTAGAGCACGTCGAGAGCTTTCAATCCAACGGTGGTGATCATTTAATTAGCCGTGTAGAGGCCAGATTTTGGCAGCATATACCCGACGTTCATGCACGATTTTCAAGGTGATGGGGGGCCGAGTTCGAAGTTGTTCAAGGTGAAGGTAGAGCTCGGCTAAGGCTACGAAACGGTGGCCTCCGATCATCTTCAAGCGTCGTGTGGTAGGCGCGAAAATCAAAGGCAAATCGGTGGCTATATGGGTTTCTCGCGTACGAACGAAGAGGGAAGAAAGACAACATGCGGCCTGATGTTGATCCAAGGAATGAACGGCCCTGATTGAAGTAGGTTTTAAAAAAAAAGAAATTGTAAATTATTTATAATTTAATTCATGTAAACTTTAAAATCGTATAACTTTGTCATACGAGGTCGAAATCGGATGAAACAAGTTGTGTTGGGTTCGTATTCGCGAACACTACGTGATGGAGCTAGTTTGGAGTTGATTGGAGCTAGTGAAAATTTGGGTAAAATTAAACGCTCGTTTAATTTTATTCGAAATAAAACGCTGCAACGGCTAGTGAAATCAAAGTAAGTATAATTCACTCTATCTGACTAGCTTATATTTTTATATAGGTGAGAATAAATTTATTTTGTGCTGATTGATGATTGTTTGGATGATATATGTTATATTATATATATGTTGATTGGTTTGGATATATTCCTACTTATTGTAGTAGATGAGACCCTATACGTTCCCGTGTATGAGAGGATGATCTTTTGTACGCGCATCTGCCTTGAAGCGGACATTGTACATATTTTCTTATATGTATATCTGTTGCAGGTGATAGGTTAGAGGGATCCAACTGGATTCCTCACCAGTGTTGATTTTTATTTACAGATATTGTTATATATGCTGTTATCATGTGATATACGATGTTTGGATGTGATGATTAATGTGAATCACCTTATTTAGCATTTTTGCAGCATTAGGCTATATTTTGGAATTTTAAAATATCAAAATGATGATTTCAAATTAAAAAGGTTGTTTAAGTGATTTTTGGAGTTATATGAGTTTTAATAATGATTTGTAAATTATTAAACGAAGAAGTTTATTTAAATGGAATCAAAATATGATTTTTGAAATATGGAGTTAACTATTTGGTAAAATAATTTAAATTGAGAATTTGGATTTATTATAAATGGTTTATGTATAAGATTTATAAAATTGATATTTTATAAATAAAAGTAACGAAATTATAAATAGCGTCTTATAAATATTAGAAATGGAATTGCAATCAAATTTGTATATGGATTTGGAATTGAAATTTAGAAATGAATTTATAATGGATTTTATAAATAATAAGTTATAATAAGAATGAATTTGTAAATAAGAGATTTATAAGTAAATTAACTTATAATTGGATTTTGGCATATAAATGAGATATAAGTGGACTTTGTTAATAAAAGAATTTTATAAATTGAAGTTTTTATAAAATAGAAATGTGAATTATAAACACTGTTTTATAAAGGTGAAATGAACTTATTTTGATAAGTTAAATATGAAAGTTTATTAAACGAATATATTCACGATTTTGGACAGTGGATAATCCTGTAATAAATGTGAAGTAATGAATTTGGTAAAGGGATTTTATTCACGATTTTGGACAGTGAATAATCCTTTAATAAAATGAATGTTTTGAGAAGTGATATTTTAAAATGGAGTTGGAATGGTTTGAAAATAAAGTAAAATGTGAATTCACTTATTATGAAAGTAAGTATATGGAAATGTTTTCCAAATAGTGAAATATTGAAATGGTTTTGGAATTATATCCTTTTAAAGATAATTTTAAGTGAATATTTGGAAAGTGATTTAATTAATAAAAGATTAATTAAAAGGGCATAGTGATTTCTTATGGTGCTAAATATTTGTTTGTTGCTTTGATAGTTAAATAACCGACTATCAAATTTTGCCATTTTTAGTTCCTCGACTTGATGTGGGAACTATTTAGTCGTACACTTAGTACGTAGCCATATGTGTAGGCTTGATTATCATTTGTGTTGAGGATGTTGATTCGTGTAGTGCGGAGTATTACTCCAGTCTATCGAGCTTCCTTCTTGGTCGAAGGATAGCAAGTTGAAAGTTGGAGACGTGATAAGTCTATGAGACTTAGTTTCTATGTGAGGTTGAGAAACGCTTTTGCGTTATTGGTGCGAAGAGACCGGGATCAGACTTATCTGAAAACCACTTCGGACCAACGTATATGCGTTCGATTGTGCAGGTTAGTCGATGATATTGATATTTAGAATTTTCATAGTGAAGGACTGCTTGTTGATCATTTGGGGTTAAAATCCCAATATACATATAGTAGCAGTAGTTTCTTCGTTATGAAATATCCAATGCAAGGACTATTTGCTACTAATCCTAGGGATTTCCCGACAGGATGTGGTAGGAAAGTACCTTCAGTTTGTCCTGTTCCTGGACAACTTGTATGGACGAGTGTCTGACATTGCATTTCTAATGATTACGTACATTGGTTTTTACAAACGTACATCTGTTTAGTGGCGGAGAAGGCAACTTCTCTTAGCTTAACACCATTCCTTGAGACGTACGAGCTCAAGGTTCTTATTTTTTTGAAAGGCAATTAGTAGTCAATGGAAATGGCAAATGTGGCCTTCAAAAGTGAAGTGATATGTGAAAGATAATCATTACCTCAGGCCTCATCAATCGGAAATGACCAAAACAGGGTTAGATGCAGCATGGCTAAGTGGGTCATTCCCAATTAGGATATGATCATCCCCTTCTAGATATATTTCTTTCCGCTATGACGTTCAGGATGTAAATTAATGTCGTTTGTATGCTATGAGGGCCCTCGGAAAGGTCGGTAACGACCGGGGAATGATATATTCGGTACTACCTAGTTATAGAGGTAGGCCGTTCTTGTGTTGGTAGATGTTCCTTTGTGATGTTCCTTGGTACATTCCTCTAGAGATGTACTGCCGGAAGGTAGTCCCTTCACCTGGTCATTTGTATAGAAATCCAAACTCCACTACGAGCTTGCGGTTTTGTTTGTATTGGCGTAATTAATAGCCCCGAAATGCTATATGGGTAACCATTTCGGCCGTGATTAATATTATTTGTATACTAGAAACTAGTATAATATAAGAGAATTTTGATATGAAAGGTTTTGGTTATCGTAAGGTAAAAACATGTCCGTGTTTATGTGTGGGGGTGCCTTACGAGATACTTTTGTTTTGAAAGGAAAAGTTTTGGTAATTTAATGAATTCAGTTGAGTGTGTTTCTCATGCTGGTTTATCAGACTGATCTGGGCGTTCTTCCCTTTCAATGCTCGGGTCAGACCGAGTATATTTATAGGTTCAGATTGGTGCTTTTGGAGCTTCAGCAGGAGAGATGGAAGTCTTCAGTTCGTATTCCCGTATTTGTTTATTTTTCTGCTGCTTTGTTATTTTTATTATCAGCAATTGTAAGGAAAGGTTATTATAACTGTCCAGGCTAATGATTGGTAATTGATTGTTGAACTTTGATTGATGTATGTATATACAGTTTCTATTTTATAAAGATTATTGATATGACATTATATGTTTTCCACTGCAATGTGAGATTCTGTATTGTTCTGTTTACTTCTCTCTTCACTCTATCTTCTCTTCTTTTCTTCTCTCTTCTTTCTTTCTCATGACTTTCCGTCAGTCTGTGCTTTTTGGGTCGGACATGTGTGGTTTATTATCGATTCAAAGGGTACCGGATTTGCTTTATTATGTTCAACATGATAGGGGGTTCTCGCTTTGTGAACAGTGACGAAGCTTAGACTCTTACCCCTGCATGTTCCTATTGTGAAAGGGTTGGTTGATAGTCGAGAGGCTTGCCGTAAAAGCAAATCCGAGGTACCATATGTAGTCACCTCCATGTTGAAAAGCAAGAGTGCCCCCATGTTGAAAAGCAGAAGGGTAGCGGGATGGTTGGAAAGCCTATTGGGGCGGGTTCGAAAAACCCGGTCGTCACACGTGGTATCAGAGCTTAGGCTTAGTATATTCCTAGGCTTTGATGTGTACTCAGTATAGATAGGGTCAGTAGCACCATAGATTTAGTTTGAGTGTATTATATATATGAGCGCGTATTTGTTAGTGATTATAAAATGTTTTATATTATGTTTACTTATCCGTTGAGTTATTTATGGATTCTGGTCAGTATGTGGGACGCCATATTATCGATAGGGAATTCTAAACACTTAAACGAGGCAAGTCGACATAGTATTATTTTTAAATTGGGTAAATGAAATAATTTTACCTCGATTATATTTTATATATAAAGGTATAATTTTTCAGAAATTATTATAGTGTATATAAATTGATTGTTTGAAAATGTAAATATATATAAGTTAATAAAAGCTGTTTGAATAATCTAAATAAAAGCAACAATTGTAAAATAATAAATTATATAAGTAAATGAATTATATAGCACGTAATTATTATTAATATGATATACAATTGTGAAATAATCTTATATATAAGAAGTGAAATTATATAAGTAAAAAAAGAATTTATAAATGTGATTTATATATATATAAATAAAAAAGGTGATTTTAAAAGAATATAAAGCACTGAATTCACTATTGTTGCTGGAAAATAATAAGGGTGATGACTGCAGCATCATCAGTATCATTTTCGAGTTCTGTGTTATTGATTTGCTACCATAGTAAATTGGAAATTGAAGTTTTGTTGTGATAAACAAATTTGAATTTAAAATCCCTATTTGAAATTGATGAATATAAGTAAAATGAGTTTTGGACTTATAATATGAAAATTTAATTTTAGTAAAGTTAAATTAATTAAATTGGATTTGAACTGGATTAAATAAGTTATTGAAACGGAAAAATTAAACTTAAGTGGTAAGTGATTATATAATATGAATTTGGAAGTTTGAATAAATAAGCTGTATAACTTGTAAAATGAGAAAATGTAAGTAAAACCAAATATTAAAATGGTTAAAAAAATTTGTTAAGCAAAACAAAATCTGAATTTGAATAGTGATATGAAATTTGACTTTAGTAAAAGTTAAACAAAATGACATTAGAAATGAAATCTAAGTTAAGTTAAATAAAATGATTTTTGAAAATGAAATGTAACTCAAATAAAGAAAAAGAAATGAGCTAATGAAACGAGTTAAATAAAATAGAATTCGAATTAAATTAGAAGTGAACTTAAGTTGTATAATGAAAGTAAATGTAAGTGAGAATGAAATGAAATATAACTTAAGTGATGTTGAATTTGATATAAAAATGAATTAATAAAGTGAAGTGATGAATATGAATATGAACTTGAGTTATATAATGAAATTCAACTTTAGTTGTAGAATGAATTTGCAATTGAATTAATGAATGAATTGAATTGGACTAATGAGATAAATTAGTAAATAAAATATGGATTGAATGTTAATCAATCGAATGTAAATGAATTGATAGGGAATAATGAATGTAAGTGTTAATTCATTAAAAGCTAATAAAATTAGGAATTGAATAATTGAATGAAAGTCAATTAGATATCAACCAGTTAGAATTAAAAGTGTTTAACCAAATTGAATGTAAACGAAGTAAATATAAATGTTTGAGTGTAAAGTAAAGTAAATAAATTTGGTTATGTTGGTTATGCATTGGTTGTTAGATGGATGTTAGTTGATTGAATAGAAATTCATTAAATGTTAATGAAATTGAAAGCTAAATAATTGAATTCAAATTGGTAGTAATTGAATCTAAATAGAATTGAATTTAATTTGATTTGGAAATGAACTAAAATGAATGTAAATTAGTTAATGTAAACTAATTGAATATGAATGAATAAATGTTAGTAAAATCAAATGTTAATGAATCAAATGTGAATAAATTGAAAACCAATTCAATGAATATTAATGAGAAATGAATGTATGTTGATTTAGTTATGGATTGATTGGATAGATATTGGTTTATTGGATGTTAGGTGGATGATAGTTGTTTGATGGTTGAATTTGTTGCTTTTGATTGCATTTGCTATATTAGCATGTATAGTTGTTATATTAGTATATGTCGTATATTGATATTACTTTCTATATACATATTTCTCATTTATTTGTTGAGTGTTTAGTAGGTGCGGATGGCGTATGATTCGCATTTGGAGCTCGCTTTCGCGCTATATTAGCCGTATATGCTCGCTAATAATATATAAGGTACATATCTCGGATTACATATCGTATATTTATATTTTTCCCTACGGGATACCTCATCCCCGAAGATGAGATGTATATTTGTGATATTTTTCCGAATTGAACCGCGCAAAGGAGGCAATGGCGAATTTTTTGAAAATTTAAGGCGTTAGAAATTTTTTGGGAAAATTGAGAAAGTTTTTGATAACTAAAAATTTGATTTTGAGTTATAATTTGAAATGATATTAGTTGATTTATGGAATGGTATTAGTAGATAACTAAGTATGGATTTGAAAACTTAGAGAAGTTTTATAAGAAGTTTAACGAATGGATTTTCGAAATGTTAAAATGTTTAAATGATTTTGGTAATCAAATTTGAATGAATTGTTTTGAAAAGTTAATGGATTTTGTAGCTTTTTCTAACTTGGTAATTTCGAGGACGAAATTCTTTTAAGTAGAGGAGAATGTAACGACCCAGAATTTCAGTCATTCAGAATTGGGATATTTAATTGATTTTAAATATTCATAAGTTGATTTTATAAGTTGAATAACTTATATTTCAAATATAACGATTTATTTGGATAATTAGATTATTAATTTAATATTTGAAATTGTAGAAATAATTTGATTTTGAATTTTATGTGAATGAAAATGATTTATAAAGTTGAATTAAATTCTATTTGAATTAGAATGATGTTAGTAAACATTTGAAATTGAATTAAAAGTAAATTTATTGAAATTGAAAATTTTAATATTTAATTAACGTATAAAAATAGTCATTTTTGATATAATCTCGGATTTCGATGAAACCAGTTTCATTGGATCCGTAATGTAATATTATTGTAGGATTTCAAATTTTGTGTCAATCGGACTTACGGTTTGCTCGTGGGAAGCTGAAACGCGTAGAAATTTATTTAAGTAATTTTTAATTAAAATAAGTTGATTCGAAAACCTATCTTCCAAATATGATGGAATTGGCTCTCGATATATATTCCACTGCGTTCGGAATAGGGTTAAAACATTATAAACTCCTGGCGGTACGCTTCGATTGGAGTTCGAAAATTTTAGCGATAAATAGTGTCGCGAAATTTTCTGTAAAAGGACTTCATTATTTTCTTTTTTCACAAACCCTAGCCCATGAAATCCTAGCCGCCGCCCACGTTTCTATGGCTAGAAAATCATTATCTTTCTCCCTTGATTACTCAAAATCCATCAACTTTCACGTCTCGCCTTCAACTAGAACATTGTAGAGCACGTCGAGAGCTTTCAATCCAACGTTGGTGATCATTTAATGTGTCGTGTGGAGGTTAGATTTTGGCTGTGTATACCCGACGTTCATGCCTGATTTTCAAGGCAATGGGGGGGGGGGCGGCGAGTTCAATGTCGTTCAAGGTGAAGGTAGAGCTCGGCCGAGGCTTCGAAACGGTGACCTCCGATCATCTTCAAGCGTCGTGTGGTGGGCGCGAAAATCAAAGGCAAATCGGCGGCTATATGGGTTTCTCGCGTAGGAACGAAGAGGGAAGAAAGAAAATGTGCAGCCTGATGTTGATCCAAGGAATGAACGGCCCTGATTGAAGTAGGTTTTAAAAAAAAGAAATTGTAAATTATTTATAATTTAATTCGTGTAAACTTTAAAATTGTATAACTTTGTCATACGAGGTCGAAATCAGACGAAACAAGTTGCTTTGGGTTCGTATTCACGAACACTACGTGATGGAGCTGGTTTGGAGTTGATTGGAGCTAGTGAAAATTTTGGGTAAAATTAAACGCTCTTTAATTTTATTCGAAATAAGACGCTGCAACGGCTAGTGGAACCAAAGTGAGTATAACTTACTCTATCTGACTCGCTTATATTTTTATATAAGTGAGAATAAATTTATTTTGTGCTAATTGATGATTGCTTGGATGATATATGATATATTATATATATATATATTGATTGGTTTGGATATAATCCTGCCTATTGGAGCAGATGAGACCCTATACATTCCCGTGTATGAGCGGATGACCTTTTGTACGCACGTTTGCCTCGAAGCAGACATTGTACATATTTTCTCATATGTATATTTGTTGTAGGTGACAGGTTGGAGGGATCCAACTGGATTCCTCACCAGTGTTTATTTTTATTTATAGATATTGTTATATATGCTGTTATCATGTGATGTACGATGTTTGGATGTGATGATTGATGTGAATCACCTTATTTAGCATTTTTGCAGCATTGGGCCATATTTTGGAATTTTAAAATATTAAAATGATTATTTCAAATTAAAAAGGCTGTTTAAGTGATTTTTGGAGTTATATGAGTTTTAGTAATGATTTGTAAATTATTAAAAGAAGAAGTTTATTTAAATGGAATCAAAATATGATTTTTGAAATATGGAGTTGACTTTTTGGTAAAGTAATTTAAATTGAGAATTTGGATTTATTATAAATGGTTTATGTATAAGATTTTAAATTGATATTTTATAAATAAAAGTAATGAAATTATAAATAGCGTCTTATAAATATTAGAAATGGAATTGCAATCAAATTTGTATATGGATTTGGAATTGAAATTTAGAAATGAATTTATAATGGATTTTATAAATAATAAGTTATAAAAAGAATGAATTTGTAAATAAGAGATTTATAAGTAAATTAACTTATAATTGGATTTTCGCATATAAATGAGATATAAATGGAATTTTTTAATAAAGGAATTTTATAAATTGAAGTTTTTATAAAATAGAAATGTGAATTATAAACACTGTTTTATAAAGGTGAAATCAACTTATTTTGATAAATTAAATATGAAAGTTTATTAAACGAATATATTCACGATTTTGGACAGTGGATAATCCTGTAATAAATGTGTAGAAGTAATGAATTTGGTAAAGGGATTTTATTCATGATTTTGGACAGTGAATAATCCTTTAATAAAATGAATGTTTTGAGAAGTGATATTTTAAAATGGAGTTCGAATGGTTTGAAAATAAAGTAAAATGTGAATTCACTTATTATGAAAGTAAGTGTATGGAAATGTTTTCCAAATAGTGAAATATTGAAATGGTTTTGGAATTATATATTTTAAAGATAATTTGAAGTGAATATTTGGAAAATGATTTAACTAATAAAAGATTAATTAAAAGGGCCTAGTGATTGCTTATGGTACTAAATATTTGTTTGTTGCTTTGATAGTTAAATAACCGACTATCAAATTTGGCCATTTTTAGTTCCTCAACTTGATGTGGGAACTATTTAGTCGTACACTTAGTACGTAGCCATTTGTGTAGGCTTGATTATCGTTTATGTTGAAGATGTTAATTCGTGTAGTGCAGAGTATTACTCCAATCTATCAAGCTTCCTTCTTGGCCGAAGGATAGCAAGTTGAAAGTTGGAGACGTGATAAGTCTATGAGACTTAGTTTCTGTGTGAGGTTGAGAAATGCTTTTGCGTTATTGATGCGAAGAGACCGGGATCAGATTTATCTGAAAACCACTTCGGACCAACGTATATGCGTTAGATTGTGCAGGTTGGTCGATGATATTGACATTTAGGATTTTCATAGTGAAGGACTGCTTGTTCATCATTTGAGGTTAAAATCCCAATGTATATAGTAGTATTAGTAGTAGTCTCTTCATTATGAAATATCCAATGCAAGGACTATTCGCTACTAATCCTAGGGATTTCTCGACAAGATGTGGTAGGAAAGTACCTTCGGTATGTCCTGTTCCTGGACAACTTGTACAGACGAGTGTCTGACATTGCATTTCTAATGATTACATACATTGGTTTTTACAAACGTACATCTGTTTGGTGGCGGAGAAGGCAACTTCTCTTAGCTTAACACCCTTCCTTGAGACGTAGGAGCTCAAGGGTTGTATTTTATTGAAAGACAATTAGTAGTCAACGGAAATGGCAAATGTGGCATTCAAAAGTGATGTGATATGTGAAAGATAATCGTTACCTCAGGCCTCATCAACCGGAAATGACCGAAACAAGGTTAGATGCAGCAAGGCTAAGTGGGTCATTTCCAATTAGGATATGATCATCCCATTCTAGATATATTTCTTTCCGTTATGACGTTCGGGATGTAAATTATTATGGTTTGTATGCTATAAGGGCCCACGGAAAGGTCGGTAACGACCAAGGGATGATATATTCGGTACTACCTAGTTATAGAGGTAAGCCGGTCTTGTGTTGGTAGAGGTTCCTTTGTGATGTTCCTCGGTACATTCCTCTAGAGATGACTTCCTGAAGGTAGTCCCTTCACCTGGTCATCTGTATGGAAATCCAAACTCCACTACGAGCTTGTAGTTTTGTTTGTATTGGCGTAATGAATAGCCCCGAAATGCTATATGGGTAACCATTTCGGCTATGATTAATATTATTTGTATATTAGACACTAGTATAATATAAGATAATTTTGATATGAAAGGTTTTAGTTATCGTAAGGTAAAAACATGTCTGTGTTTATGTGTGGGCGTGTCTTACAAGATACTTTTGTTTTGAAAGGAAAAGTTTTAGTAATTTAATGAATTCAGTTGAGTGTGTTTCTCACGCTGGTTTACCAGACTGATCCAGACATTCTTCCCTTTCAATGCTCGGGTCAGACCGAGTATATTTACAGGTTCAGATTGGTGCTTTTGGAGCTTCAGCAGGAGAGCTGGAAGTCTTCAGTTTGTATTTCTGTATTTGTTTATTTTTTTGTTGCTTTGTTATTTATATTATCAGTAATTGTAAGGACATGTTATTACAACTGTCTAGGCTGATGATTGGTGATTGATTGTTGAACTCTGATTGATGTATGTATATATAGTTTCTGTTTTGTGAAGATTATTGATATGATATTATATGTTTTCCGCTGCAATGTGAGGTTATGTATTGTTTTGTTTGCTTCTCTCTTCTCTCTTTCTTCTCTTCTTTTCTTCTCTCTTCTTTCTTTCTCATGACTTTCCGTCAGTCTGTGCTTTTTAGGTCAGACATGTGTGGTTTATTGTCGATTCAAAGGGTACGGATTTGCGGGTCGTCACAATCTATATTTGATCTAAATTAGTTTTAAATAAAATTTATATTTTATTTAATTTGTAAATAAAGTTCTATTTCGATACTATATTTGTATTATATAATAAGTACATGCGTATCATATACACATATACATGCATGTGCAACAGATACAATGTGCATGGTTTAACATGCCCATATCTAACTGCCGAGATTATACCACAGCAGTCATGCTAGCCCCTCCATATGCATTTGTGCTGTCAAACATACGTACATATATAGTTTAATTTAGAACAAAATTATATTTATAATAGTAAAAATATTTACATATAACATAAATAAAATAGTAATATTTATAAATAGAAATATAAATAATTTAAAATTTAAATTCAAGTTTCAAATTTCAAATCTAGATTTGTATATTAAATATTTTATAATTTCAAATTTAAATTAATAAATTTTATTTTAATAAAATAAATAAATATATATATACTTATGGAAATAAAAAATTGAAAATATTTATACACACACACATATATTATAATTAATGTTTAAAAACCAAATATACAATAATAATAATATATGTTTAAATTGTAAATAAATAAAATTATATATATGTATTCATATATATTTTTAGCTAAAAATATTTAAACTAAATCAAATTTTTTTATTAAAAACTTTATAGCTTTAATTTATATGTTTTTTATTTAAATTATGTTTATACGGAAATAACTGAAAATAAAATATTTTTTTTTCGAATATTAATCTCACAACATATATAGTTTTGTGTATACTAAAAATATATACATACATATATACTATAATTTACGTATTAAATTAAAGTATTATATTTAAATTAGGGACATTGCATTCAAAACATAGATCCTACCAACGGCATATCTTCCACATGCTTGCTCATCCAATCTAAGTTCAGGAATATCCCCCCTTACATTAAAAAGTTGAGATCGATGATCCGTTGGTCGGTGTATTTGGAATATACATTCCCATCCATCTCAGCAGTGGAGGATGTAGACGAGTATTTAGCCTTTCTGATGTTACTTCAATTTCTTTTACTGTTCTCTTCTAATATATATGTATATATGTAAATGTTTTAAGATTATTTTGTAAAGTATCTATTTTCATAGAAAAGTTATTATAAGAATGAACGTTTAATTCAAAGAAAAAAATGGGGTTATCTTTTATTTCAAAGAGATATTGTGTTTAAAAGAAGATAGATATATTTCAGGAATAAATATTGGTGAAACATTTTATATAAATGTTGTAATAAAAGAACAGATTTATAAACGGTATTTAATAAATTTAAGAGAGATTTATAAGCAGTATTTCATAAATAAAGGGATAGGTTTATAAATGATATTTTATAAAAAGGGAAAAATATTATCATTTGATAAATAGGAGAAATAAATCTCAGTTGTGAATTATTTGTAATATATGGAATGAGCGTGTTATAGGAAGTATATGAGAGTTGTAATTTTAATTGGAGTTTGGTTTTTATATTTGGAATTGTTTATGAAAGGAGTTTTGCAATTATATTGATAAATTTATAAAGGAAGTTTTATAAATGAATTTGGAGTTTTTATAAAGAGAGTTTCAAATAAATTTGGGAATTTATAAAATGATTATAAATGATATTTTATAAAGGAGATGTATAAAAGGAGCTTTATTGAGGGGGTTTAGGAAATGAGTTTTATTTATAGAAAAGAGTTTTTATTTCTAGAAAAAGCATTTTTTTTATTGAAAGGAGTTTATATATATAAAGAGTTTTTTTATGCAGAAGAATTTATTAATATAAAAGTGTTTATAAATATGAAGGATATTTATAGAAATGAGTTTTTGTAAATATGGTAAAAAATTTTAAAAGGAATTTATGAAAAGGATTTATAAGATGAATGAGACCCGATTACCATAAACAGTCATTTCAACTTACGGTGGTATGGAAAATATTCTTTCTATACTTGACACCAAATTCTGAAGTATGGAAGCTCGTTCCTATCTTGAGAACTAAGAATATGTATCAAAGCAAGGTTAGTTTTCTGACTTGTCCGATCTCATTGTTAGTCGAGGGATAGTACTGTTTGAAATCGAGAAGTCGTTGTAAGTATATTTGGTTTAATTTCCATACGACATGTTTTGCTTACACCAAAGTGTTTGGGCTTTGTTATTATCAATGTTTTAATTAACATTTGTTTTAACCGGAATTAAGTGGCATTTTGGAGATGAAATCTTTCTTAAGATTTGTGAATATATTGATGCTGTTTAAAATAAGTATATGGGAAATTTTTCTCAAGGCTTGAAAGTGAAATGTTTTGGGAGTATACTTATACAGTTAAGATAAGTATATCAATATTTTTCAAATATTGAAAGGATCAGAGATGATTTGTGATTATATCTTTGTAAAAGTATTTTAATACTAGTATTTACAAAGTGGTTTTTATTAATGAAAGGATTAATTAGAGAGGCTTAGTGGTTGCTTTGTGCGTAACCGTGCTTGGTTAAATCTCTGGTTAAATTATTTGTTTATTTGATATTAAATACTCGACTAGAAAATGTTGGTCAGTTTTTAAAACTATCGTTGTTGGTTCGGAGAGATCGGGATCAGTTATACTATCCAAAAACCACTTCGAATCGGCATAAACGTTCGAATTGGAGATATCTTAAAGATGATCGAAGACGGAGTTCTTTAAAGTGCAAGGGCTACTTGCTACTAATGCTCATGGTGATTCTAACATGGATGCGGTAGAAGTAGTGCATTTACTTTGTTCATATCCTGAACAACTATAAAACGTAGCCTCAAGCCTCACCAACCAAAAATGACTAAAATAGTGGATATGCCGCAAGGCTATGTGGTCACACCCATTAGGGTATTGTCATCACCCTTTCTGGATTATTATTTATGAATTTGGTTGTGCATGAGAGCTCTCAGGAAAGGTTGCAAAACAACCGGGGTGATGAAATATTTGGTACTATCCAGTAAGTGGCAGGCCGGTCTTGCCATGCAGGGTGTCCATGCCAGGCCCTCAGTATATTTTATCTAGAGGTGTACTATGATAAGTAGTACCCCAGTAGCCTTGTCATTGATGGAATCCACTCTTCTATAAGTGCCGTATAGACTTAGTTGTGCCCAACTATGTTGTAATGTAAGATGCAAGCAATCCAGCTATATTCGTAATTTACTTTGAACCCTATACGTTATTATAATATCATTGGATTTTCTATAAAATATTTAGGTTATCGTAAGCTAAAAACCGTCCGTGTTTATGTGCGGCGTGGTCTTACGAGATACCTTTTTTTTTCAAAGGTTTTCATAACATTAAAATCCATATAAGATGTTTTCTCACGCCGGTTTACTAGACTGATCCGGACGTTATTTTCTTATAATGCTTGGGTCAGACCGAGCATAATTTCAGATTCAATTATGGATACTTTAGAGCTTCAGAAGATGAGCCGGATGCCTCCAAGACGTATTCACCTATATTTTTATTTCCGCTGCATTGGGTTGTTTATATTTATCAGTATTTGTGAGGGCAAGTTGTTATAACTGTCCAGGCTGATGATAGATTAGCATACTCTGATTTGATTTGTGTATATAATGTTTTCTATGTAAAGATCTGTTGTATATTATATATTACTCGTCATGATGTGAGATTTTTTTCTGTCTATTCTTTCTTTTTTTCCCAACAATCCATCTTTCCGGCACTTGGATTCTCAACATATTAATACCGTGGATGTATTACTGTCGATGTTTGAGGGTCAAAATGACGGGTCTTTACATTATTTACTCTCCAACTCTGTTTTCTATGATTTCCCCTACTAGCATTCTTTCACTTTTGGCTCTAACAATCATATCCATTCCTAGTCTACTAACCAAGCAGCCACCTTAGAGCCACGGGTCGAACCATGATGAGGTTGTCATGCCATATACGATTCTTCCTAAGGACTTAGCTGTAACAAATACTTCATGGTGCCTGGATAGTCATTCCTGTTTACTAATTCCCAAAATGAATTGTTTCAAATGTGTTTGTCTTGAATCATTTCAGCCCATATCCCTTCTTTGTTGACTACTTCCAGACTAATTTAATTCCCGTTGTCATGTTCAGTTTTTCCAATCTTCTACGACCCAATCTCCCTTTGCGTTTTCTCTTACATACAACATCCTAAGGAATTTTGTCTGTCCTCCCATTCCATGAAAAGCTTAGACAAGCATGTTTGATTTTATTAACGTAGCTATGGGTAGTCTTAAACATTGCATCCAATCCAATAGTTGACTATATGGTAAATTATAGATTTGATTACATCTAGTCTACCTACAACGTTTAACAATTTAGATTCCTAGCCTTCAGTTTTTTGTTTGATTTTCTCTACTAAGAAAACACAGTCTTTATTTTTTAGATTTTCACTTGGGAGTGGAGTTCCTAAATACTTTATTGGAAGTTGTCCTTTTCTTATGTTTAAATTTTTCTCAATTTCCTCTTTTTGCCTTACACCTTCCCTGAAGAATATACTTATTTTTCACAATTCATTTTTTGTCCAATGCAGTTTGCCATACTTTTGGACATTTCTTTTATAGCTTCGGCTCCATTTGTATTTGCTTTTGCAAATATTAGTATGTCAGCAGCAGATATAATACGGGTCAATTTAAAATACTCAATTAGTAAGGTGAAAAGCAGTGGGGACAATAGGTGCCCTTGTCTTAAACCGTTTGTACTCCCAAAATACCTATAAGCCCATCCTTGATTGATTATTGAAAATCTTGGTGTGTTTATGAGTTCCTCAATAAGTTTAATCCACTTGTTTGAGAACTTCATGCAGTGCATCATATGCAATACAAATTGCCTGTCCACTAAATCACATGCTTTACGTAAGTCAATTTTAATGCCCGTATTATTGTTTTCTTTCCTTCCCAAACCTCTCAAAACATCATAAGCATACAATGTGCCATCTCCAATACTCCTATTTGGAATATATGCACATTAATTACCTAAAATTAATGAGTCCAAGAGCATTCTCAACCTGCTACATAACACTTTTGACATGATTTTGTAAATCATAATATAGCACGCGATGGGTCTAAACTGTTGTGTTGATGTCGCATTCCTACTTTTGGGCACAAATGAACAAAAGTGCGCTAGATTTATTTTAAGATTTTACCTTGCTGGAATGTGTTATTGATCGATTCCTGCAATATATTCTTAATGTTGTCCCAATGCCCTTTATAAAATTTCGAGTTAAATCCATCCGGCCCAGGTGCGGCATCATCAGTCACATTGAACGCTGCATCTTTGATTCCACATAGGTTTATTTTGTCATTTAGGAAATGCCTTCCATAGTCTGAAACGATATTCTTACAAATCATGTTTGGAAGTGCTTTATGCTTCGATTGGTTGAATGGTTCACCATAATATTCCACTACTTTATTCGTAATTTCTTCCTGATCAGTACATAATTCTCCATTTATAGATATTTCATTCCCTCGATCTCTCATACGTCTCCTGTTGGACATCTTTGCATAAAAGAACGCTGTAGCTTCATCGCTTAAGAGCAGCTAGTCACAATTAGCTTTTTGTTCGCTCTTTCTAATCTTCTCTTGACCTAATGTAAATTTATCTTGACTTGATCATTATTCCCCTTTTCTAGCTATTCCTTGAGTTTTTCACACTTAATTCAGATCTTTTCAACTTCTTTTCAAGTATTATTCTTGTCTTTAGACCAGCTTTGCAAATTCAATATAATTTCCTTCATCTTCCGGATAAACTGATATAGAGGCCTGCCTACTACTTCTAATTACCATCCTTGATTGAAATTGTCCATGATTTTCAAATAAAATGGCCGGTTGTTCCTGTATTTAAATGGTTTAATAGTATCCACATCTTGTTCCATAAGCGAGACCAAAATTGGAGAATGGCCACTCACACCTAATGATAAATATTTTGCTACTGTACCATTAGAAACCTGCAGACATTGGATGCTAACAAACACTCTATCAATTCTAAAAAAAAAAATCTCTATTCCTGACCACCATGAGAAGTTTAAGCCATTGATATTGAACTCAGTTATGCCCAATCTATTCACCCATAAGTCCATTTCTTGAAGTTTATTGAATGACGCTAGATTTCCTCCTCACTTCTCATTAGCAAGTCTAATGAAATTGAAATCCCTAAGAATCAATCATGATATGTAAACACTAAATGCATCTTTTTTCAGATTTCCCAAAGCTAGCTCTTAGCACTTTGGGGTTTTGCCCATAAACAAACGGAACGTTACACTTTGCATCCCTATGTTTGACATGTCTAACGGGATATGTTGATCACTCATACTTATCACATTATAAATCCAAATCTCCACATTTAACAGGATAAAGATCTGACACTTATAATAGTAGATACATTACTTATTATTTCCCATTTGCTACAAAATCTCCTTTGAGTTTCTATTATCTCATGGCAATACAGTTTATTGTCTAAAACACCAAAACAACTCAATCTGAATTTATTAGTAATTATACAAACCTTGTTCGTTTCATTGGGCTTATGGAAGCCCTCAATTTCAACATGCTTTTGACATTACTTATTTCTTATACAACTGTGCAATAACTGCCTTGTTTGGCACCTTGATTCTCCTCTTGAGTTGATTTATCTTTTTCTAACCATTCTCGGTTCGTCACAACCAATTGTTCCTTTTTGATTGACATGTGCTTTTTATGTTGATGGTAAGGTTCTTAGGCTCGTAAATACTATGTTCCATTTTAAGATGTGAGATAGGCTTTATGCATCATTTTTTTCTAGATCAATTGAACTATCTGGCATCCCCATTTCCCCCTCAGTGTGTTTATCTAGTTGCATGTCTGAAACCTGCATTGAATTGACATTATTATCAACAGATATGTCTTTATTGGCCAAAACAGAATCAGCATTTAAAGGAGGGTTGGGAAAGTCCTTTGAATTATTAATGTCCGATGATGAACGTCGGCATTTAAGAATCATGACAGAGGCTGTAGGTGATTTTTCTCCTAGTTGTTCTTATTCCATGGCTCCATCATAGGTTGCGATTGTGTAACATGTGTCAGCACGGTTGGTAGACTAATTGCCCCCTCCAAATGCCTATTTTAGGATGAACTTCCATTACACTCCTTTCTCCTCAACATCACCGACTCTCTTTCCCTAACCTTTTCCTCTAATGCCACTTACCCTTCTTCATCTCGCATTTATCTTTGCTATTGACCTCCTTATTTAACAAAATTGCTTCCCTTGTGATGCAGCGCGAGATAATGATTAAACGACTTACCTTAAGTCGCGGCCGCTTTCCTAAATCGCGAAGCCCAGTAAGTCGCTCCAGCCCTAAGTCGCGAACGACCAGAGCAGAGTTCCCTGAATCGCGAATTCCTCCAGTAGGTCGCGAAGCTAACTTAGGTCATAGGTCGCTCCTCCTCCTTAAGTCGCGAGCATCTTCGCTCCAGCTAAGTCGCGAGCGACATTCCTTAAGTCGCGGCGAGCTTAGGTCGCTCCTCCTCCTTATGTCGCGAACGACCTTCCAGTTAGGTCGCGAAGCTTAGGTCGCTCCTCCTCCGCCTTAAGTCGCAACGAACCATAGGTCGCTCCAGATCTTTAAGTCGCGAAGCTACTGAAGTTCCTTATGTCGCGAACGACATTCAACTTAGGTCGCTAAAGCTTAGGTCGCTGAATTACTTATGTCGTTATTTCTTAAGTCGCATTGTTTTTGTAAGTCGTTTGTACTGTTTGTGATGTAATTTTTCTTAAGTCGTGTGAAGTGTTGTAATGTGTGTTGAGTTGTAATTTCCTATAAATAGGAGTGTATGGTCATTTGTAAAAGGAGTTGAATATTGAATAAAAATTGGTTTGTGCTTTGTGCCACCATTAAAATTGGAAGTTGAGTGTTATCTCCTTTCTCCATCTTCGGATATTCGAGTGCGCTCGAATCAACGAACTTGAAGCCGATTAACAGAATCTCGTGCGCGAGATCAACGTCGAAGAATCGTAGATCTTCTAACGCGGTATCGTGCGCGATCAACGTGTTGAAGATAGCTAGAATCCGGTATCTCGAGAGATCAACGGATTTGGGCACTTGGGTATCTTCAATTCATCGATTCATTTTGTTTCATCAATTCATTTTCCGCGAATTCATCAATTCGTGAGTTGTGTGATCCTGTAGGCTGCGTCACCTTGCTAGTTTTAGCTGATTAATGGCTTCGTCTATCTCATTTAATGTTTTATTAACTCCTACTGGACTTGTTTTGTAGCTAGTCTCTTAAGTCATACCCACTTGCATCTATTCTTTCTCTGTTATTTTATCTGTTTCTTATGCTACTAATGCCTCCTCTGAAGACGGGTCTCTCTCTACATTTCCCTAATTGAATTCCATCTTCTTCTCTCCCCTCTCTCGATCATTTCTTGAGCTCATTCTTACGGTATTTTATTTTATTGAACCCTCACATATTACTTCCCCAGCCTC
The DNA here is from genome assembly GCA_030737815.1 of Allium fistulosum. Taxonomy (NCBI): domain Eukaryota; kingdom Viridiplantae; phylum Streptophyta; class Magnoliopsida; order Asparagales; family Amaryllidaceae; genus Allium; species Allium fistulosum. The sequence goes on from CM060908.1 coordinate 944,888,304, forward strand.
GTTAGATGTCTCATCCTTCCTCTACCAAGCATTTTCCTTACTTTTCTCTTCACAGTTCCCTTTAGCTCCCTTCTGATATCTCTTTCGACTTTCAAATTCTTCTCTTCTTTGTTTGTACTTTTGGGTTTCCTTATCATACTCATCAGGCACTGGTTTTGGATATGTCCAAAACACAAACATTATCACAACATGGAAGTGGGTTTTCATAGACTACTTGTTCAAATAAGAAACCATTCTCATCCATAGCTTCAATGATATTTGGAAATCCCATTTCTATTCTTAACTCCATAAGGATTATGGTGAAAGATATTCTTGTTTTGTTCTTTGTTGCTACATCCATTTTGATTAGAATTCCAATTATGCTAACTAATGCGCTAATTACTTTAGGCCCTCATAACCTGAAGCTCAAACTTGGCAATCCAATCCATATTAGAATTGTAGTTAGAAGCGGTTTCGATGTGTACACATTATCAGTGATATTATCTTCATGATAATTAATTTTTTATCAAAAAACCATGGGCTAGCATCAGTAACTTTTTAATAGTCTAATTCACTTTTAATTCTTATTACCAAAAAACCATTCTCCTTAGTCTGGACTTTAGATTTTCTTTCTGTTCTCCACACTCTCTTAGCAATTGCTTCAAACATTTTAAATAAGGTTTATCACCTACTATATATAGCAAAATGCAGTTTTTCTACCCTTCTTCTGCCTTCGTGATAGCTTCTCTCAACAGCACTCCTCTTCTTTTACCATTCTCCACAATTGGTTCAACAAATTCTTACTCCATTGACTTACTACTTGATATTACAACTAACCTGACTACTTTATAGTATGACATTCTTAGCATCTTTGACAATAGCGAATTTTATCCGATTTGCCTTACTTCCACTACCAGCTGTCTAGACCCGCCTAGCTCTATCTCATAAATCACCTTTACTTCTTTTGTTCAACCAAGCACCTTCCACAACCCCACTATTCCTTAGTTTTTCCCTTTCCTTCTCGCTACCTCTACCCATCCATCCCCATCTGCCTCGCCTTTCTCCATATGAAATTCGGTGTTAATTGAAAGAAGAACTGATTTTAAAGAGGAAAATCAGAAAAGGAAAGGAGAAACTCAGAATTGTTTATGGTGGCTACAAGACGCCTTTAGGGTTTTCGGAATTTCAAGGAAAACCTTTCGACATTTTTGTCACACTTAGAAAAAGTTAACTAAAGTACTACAATTTCTTTAGTTGATTTGAACTATATGGTTGCCTTTATATATGCTGATTATTTGATTATAATATATGTAAATAATGAAGTGAATATGCTTTTATATTGTTTTGTTTAGTCCCACATCGTAGGATAAGTTCAATCCTTAGCTCTGAAGCCTTTATATAAATGAGGCTATGTAATGTAAATATATGACCAATCTCTGAGGAATGAATAATATTTCTTCTTCCTCTTTCTCTAATTGCTTCTACTCTTATTTCTTTATAACATATTCTTATTTGTTTATAACATGTTATCAGCACGATCTCTAAAAAAAATCTACAACTGTGATAATCTATGAAATCAGATCTATTCTTTTTCAGATTATTCTTTTTCAGATCTAATTATAGATCTCAAAACGGTAAGTCATTTTTCTGATCTGATTGATCTAATCTTTCAAATCATATTTTTTTAGATTTCATTCCATTCTAGACTTACTTCTTAAGATCTGAATCTATTGTCTTATCTTTTAGATTTTATTATATTAATCTTATAATTTTAGATCTCATATAGATCTAAACTTTGAGATCTCATTCTTATTTTGTTAGTTATTATATTTCAGATCTCATTCTACTACAGGTCTATTTTTTTCTGATCTTATTATATTGTAAGTCTCAATATCATGCTTATTTTATGTTTTTAAGTTCATTTATTTTGGAAAGCAAGTTTGAACTTGACAACATTTGATATTGTTGATTCAAGCAAATTTATTGAATTTGATTGTATTTAGTTTGGACATGGATTTGAGAAATCAAACATGGTTGGTAAACGGAGTTTTCATTTTGAAAACCTTTTGACTTGATTTAGATTTGAATGAAGGCTTTGAAAATTATTTTGATATATGATTTATATTTCCAAAAGAAATATTTTATTATTTCTTAGAGAAACAAATATAAAGATAATACGTATCTAGAAGATCGTATTAAATTTAGATCTAATATTGATTTTGATTTAGCACATCTGAAGTGAATCGAAACATTAATAAAAGCTTACATGATAAGCTTAATATCTTCCAATATTTCCTTTAAAAAAAGGAAAAGGAAATAAGAATTGAGAACCTGTAGTTTCTACAATGATAAAAGGTTGAGTTTCCATAAATCAGTGAATTACAAGTTTCCTCAAAATAAAGAACAAGAAGTTCTAACTAAAAAAAAGAGGATCATAAAATTTAATCGTCAAACGAAAATAGGTTTTGACAACAACATGAAGTTGTGCAAAGAAATTATTTTAATAGAAGTTGTATAACTCAAAGTCCAAGACCTGAAGTCTAGAATTATGAAAAGACTTTCTAATAAAGTTTACAAGTTCGAATTCTTATCAGTATTTTTTTTAATTTGTTAAAATGTACAAGCTTCCAAATAAAAGGAGAAGTTTACACAAAATTTGAGAACCTGAAGTTCATAACAAATTAATGAACTTGATGTTCATGAATTAGAAGCCCGAAGCTCTATTGAAATTATGTAAAATGATAAGGTTGTACTTCTTGAAGAAGTTAAAGGAAATTAATAAATCATCATATGAGATAATGATGCTGCATTTAAGAGATTACAAAAATCTCCAAATGAGTTATACCTTACCTTATATCTTCACATTTATATTATATTAACCAAATATCCTGAAGATATTATGTTATATGATATTTCAAACATCACCGGATTGAAAAGTAACTATTAATTTAGTCTTGGAAAGGGACGTTTATTATTTGGTATGAATAGATAATTCATATGCCATACTATTTATATACACGGATATGTGTGTGTGTATATTAATCTCTTGAAGAGATGTTTTATCGATTTATTTATATTTATATTGCAAAATCCAACATCCCAGAAGAGATGTTATAGGAATTTTATTTTTGTTACACTGCAATTCATTAAAAAGAAACACTATATTCCCTGAAGGAATATCATATAAAAGTTTCGAAGTAATAACAATAATTTATCCAAAAAAAAGGGAATTGTATACTAATATTACACTCCAGAAGTAGTGGTTTTATCTTCGCATCTTACTTTCATTTGCTGCATCTAATTTTGTTACTGTATTTAAAGTTTGATATGTCATTTCAAAGATAGTTACAACAAAAATCTCCAGTAGGGATGTTTTATGTTATTGTAAAGGTAGTAATTATGTAATTTCTACAAAAGAAATATTGTACATTGATATGGCATTCCAATAGTGCATATATATCTCTAGAAGAGATAAATTCACTCTAGAAGTGGTGATAATAAAATATCCCTAAAAGAGACTAATAAATTAGAAAATGATAGCATATCTCTAGAAGAGATTTGTTTATATATTTGGTAATTTTTTTATTAAACCAAATAAATGCATAGAAATTTGATTATGAAGGATCCTAATTTAGTTTGGATTAGATCCTAAAAGTTTGAGAGCTATGTAACGTGTATCATATATTTCATTATAATTATATCAAACCTCCCAAATAGGTAAGAAATTAAATTATCTCTAGAATATATTGTTCTATGTTCATATTGAAAGAGTACGTGTAGTACTAAGGATCGTGTAATATGGTATATTAATGCGGAAACTGGTAATAACAGTAAAGTAAAAATTAAAGTAAGCACGCCAGGAATTTTTATACTGGTTTGAACTTCCCGTTCTACGTCCAGTCCCAGAATACCCTCTGGATTTAAACTAAACCCCTCACTTAACCCGGAGGAATAGGTATACGACACCTGAGCAGCCGAACAGGAATTTTTCCGCCTCAACAACCGAAGAGGACTTCAACTTAATACAAAATGTTTGTTGACGAATGTGTTCTAAATAACACTGATTGTCTTTTGATAGTACAACTTTCCTATAATCAAATCCTCAAGAATATGTATGTGTGTGAAGATTTAGAAGGAAGATAATCACGTAGAATCGAAGTATATGAATAAATTCAAGGATTCTAGTGATATTGAATAAGAGTGAATGCTTTTATTTGCAGAAATGAAAAGAGATTAGATTTCAGAAATATAAACAAGAATCGGTGATTGTAGAAGTGAATTGAATATGTTTATATAGTTGTAGAAGAGTTGTAATCTTTCATGAATAGTTTTAGTCAACAGTAGTGTCCATACCTCTTGAAATAGAGGACATTACTCTTCATGAAAAGATCGCGTCTCTTCAGAAAACTAGCCGTTTTTCTCTGGTCGGTCGACCGGAAAAACTGGCCGGTCAGCTGAGTTGAAAAACGTATACAAAACAGAAAGTCACTGTGCATATGATACAGGGTCGGTCGACCGAGGATCCTGGTCGGTCGGCCGACCTGGTGTTATATGCACAGTGAACATATTTTTTGATATAAAATGTTTTGTGTGCGTGTGTGATTATTTGAGGAATGATTTTAACATTGTTCTAAGACTCAAATAAAATAAAATATCCATACTAATCTCTGAATTGTAAGATTATCTTCTTTGTAGTGCACGGTATGCACTTATTCTCTTTTTGTCGCTTTCATATAGCATTCTCGTCGTATGATCTCTGAAGCTTGTGTCATGAATCAAAACTCATGAATCAACATTCTCCCCCTTTTTGATTGATGACAATACTTATGTGACGAAGTAATATTGACATATATATTATAGTTCTCCCCCTGAATATATGGCGACTTTTCTGCAAAAATTCGTTAATTTGCATACATTTCTCCCCCTTTGTCATCGACAAAAAGGAATACTTATAACAGATTGAAGTAATGCAAAAAAAACATTTTAAATTTACATGGTACATTCTTTGAGCTTAATTAGAAATAATTTAAAGATGTTTGCTTAGAACATAACATAACAATTAATTAAGAAACAAAATAAACTATAAGAGATTCTTGAAAGTTAAAATAAATTTAAAAAATACTACAATTACTCCTCATCATCGTCGGTATCCCACTGTTCTGGATGAAGATTTTCATCGAGAGGAGCCGGTTCCTTACCCCGTCTGTGAGTGGTAGGTGCGGGAGTTGCCGATGTGCTGGAACTTGTGTTCTCGGATGTAGACCAAGAGAAATTTGGTACGGGTCTTTTTCCAGGAGCAACAAATGAAGCACCGGCTTCAGAAGAGCATGATAAGGCATCCCATAAATTTACAAAGAAGCCTTTGATCTTTTTGAAACGGCCATCAATTTTTCGAAGGCGAGAATCCAAAGCTAGTTGATTTTGGGCTAAAATATCTATGGCAGCCGCTGTGCTAGTACCGGGAGGTGGTCTTTGGATAGAGGTTTGACGAGTTAAACGTTCTGTGGAATGAGTGGAGGGTTGAGGAGTAGAATAGCTACGACGTAGTTGTTCTCGTGGAATGGTACGCCATTGCTGAAAGGTTGTAATGGGGGCTAGGGTTCAAATCTGCTGTGGAAGAGTAAAGTGAAGAGGTGAGATAAAAAGGTGAAGGGTTGGGTTAAAATATGAAGGTAATTTTAGCAGAATAACACGTTCGGTCGACTGAAGGACCTGGGTCGGTCGACCGAGTTTAGGTTTAGAACAGTGCTGAAACTTTCGGGAAAAGCTTCGGTCGACTGGTGCAGGGAATTCGGTTGACTGAGTTTAAAAAATATTCTACTGTTATTCGGGAAATACGTTCGGCTGACCGAGTCAGGTATTTCGGTCGACCGATTTGGAAGAAATCTGTTTTTAAAAACTTCTCGGGACAGCTTCAGTTGACCGGTTCAGGCATTTCGGTCGACCGAAAGCATGTCATGTTGTTGTTGTTTTTTTTTAAATAAGAATTATAGAAATATAATCATATTATTACATCATATTTATTTATACAGCTTATATAAAAAAATAACATATATATACTAAAATATAGCCATGATGAATTAGCATCGACGTTCCCATGAATTTGGAGATGGAACGTTTTCTACCGGTGACCATATTGGAGCTATTGGAGATTGAACATGGTTAGAGGGAGATGGAGTTCTGTAAGAAGGTTCAGCAACATCATCCTTCTTAGATGAACAAAATTTCATGGCAATCTTTTCAAGGAAGCTTAAACGTCTTGCCGCGACTTTCTGTTCGTAATAAAGTTCCCTTTGCATATTCATCTGTTGTTGTTGGTAGTGATGAATTTCATCAATCTTTTGTTTGGTTGATGGAGTTACTACCATTTCCTTTTTCCCTTTCTTTTTATCAGGTGTATAACCTGTATGAGAGTCTTCCCAAGGTTTCCACCTGTGTCGGGGATCATTATCTGGAGAGGGAAATTCTAAAACACGATTTGGCATTGGAAATGTAGGATAAGGGACCACCTTCGGGGATACGATCAGAATAGTCGTCGTCCGGGGAAGTATAAGAGAGATGAGAATTTTCAGAATTGTAGACATCATTGTTAGAAGACATTTTTGTTTTAAGTTTTTGTTTTGTATTTGATGTTCTATTCAATAAACATATGTATGTATATATATAACCATATTTTCTAAAAAAATAGTGGTCTAAAATCAAATTTTAGTTTTAATCACAGAATTCTTTAAACAAAAACTGTTTACAAATGAATGACATACAATGCTTTAGAGTTAAAAAAAAATAGTATATTCTGAAATTAAGTTTCAATGATGTAAATTAGAAACAGAGGTGGAACAAGAAACACCCATAGCCCAAGTGGCTATACTACAACATCTAACATACAAGTCAGAAGTCATGAGTTCGAGTACCGCTTTGGTCAGAAAAATAATTTTATATTTTTCATCATTTTATATATATATATATTTTTATTTTTTTTATTCATAAGTCTTTAAACGACATTATACCTAAATCTCGTCTTAGTTTTATAAAAGAAATTTCATTTAGTGGTTTAGTAAAAATGTCAGCTATTTGATTTTCAGTATTGATAAATTCTAGATTTATTAATCCTTTTTCCAAACAATCACGAAGAAAATGATGACGAATATCTATGTGTTTTGTTCGGGAATGATTGACCGGATTTTTTGAAAGGTTTATTGCACTGGTATTATCACAATAAATTATTGATTTTTCAAGATGACAATTAAAATCTTGTAATGTCTGTTGCATATATACGACTTGTGCACATGCCAAAGCAGCAGATATATATTCTGCTTCACATGTTGATAAAGAAACACAATTTTGTTTCTTACTAAACCAAGAGACTAAGGAACGTCCAATGAAGTGACACGTTCCGCTCGTACTTTTTCGATCCGTCCGACTTCCTCCAAAATCAGCATCACTGTAGGAAACTAATTCAAAAGGACATTCTTTCGGATAAAATAGTCCGAAATCTTTGGTTTTAGTTAGATAACGAATAATGCGTTTAACTGATTGATCACTAGGTCTAGGAACGAGTTCCCAAACTTCGTTTCGTTCGAATTGATTTAATTCTTCTTGCATGGCAAGTATCCAGTAGTCATCAGTTGAAGCTTCTTTTATATTCTTAGGTTCTATGTTAGAAAGAAAAGCAACATGACCAGCTTGATTTAATTGATGTCTGGTTTTAACATTCGTATTAACTTCTCCAATTATATTTTGCACAGGATGATCTTTTAAAATTCTAGGTGGAGATTTTATTAAATTAGAAGCTACATTTGTATTGGTTTCATGAATATCAAGATTTTCATTTGTACTAATATTCTCATTCTGAGTAGATTCATCATCAGAATCAATAGTAACACTCGGATTTATATTTTTAAAATTTTCGGTGAAAGAAACATGTAAACTTTCTTCAATAATTTGAGTTCGTTTATTATAAATTCGATAGGCCTTGCTTCGTTCCGAATATCCAACAAATATACCTTCATCGGATTTTGGATCGAATTTGCCTAGTTGATCTTTAGTATTTAAAATAAAACATTTGGAACCAAAAACTTTTAGATATGAAATATTTGGTTTTCTTCCATTTAGAAGTTCATATGGTGTATTTTTAGTTAATGGTCGAATAGAAACGCGATTCAGTACGTAACAAGCAGTAGCTACAGCTTCTGCCCAAAATTGTTTCGATAAAGTTGTTCCACTTAGTAAAGTTCTTGCACATTCTTGTAACGTTCTAATTTTCCTTTCTACAACTCCATTTTGTTGTGGTGTTCTAGGAAAAGAGAAATTATGGTTAATACCTTTTTTGTTACAAAATTGTTCAAAAACTTCATTTTCAAATTCGCCTCCATGATCACTTCTTATATTTTTAATTTTCAAAGTTTTAATATTTTGAATTCTTTTAACAAAAACTTTAAAATTATCAAAAGTATCACTTTTATTTTTCAAAAAGAAAATCCAAGTATATCTAGAGAAATCATCTACAATAACAAAAACATATCTATTATGATTAATAGATTGCACTTGAGTTGGGCCAAAAAGATCCATGTGTAAAAGTTCAAGTGGTTGTTCTGTAGATATTACTTTCTTTGATTTAAAAGAAGATTTTGTTAATTTTCCTAATTTACATGCATCACAAAATATGTTAGTTTTGAATTTTATATCGGGTAACCCTTTAACTAATTTATTTTTAGCAAGTTTGTTGATGGTATTAAAATTTATGTGACAAAATCTTTTGTGCCAAAGGCAAGAATCATTCTCTTTAGCTACTAGACACAAATTTGAATCATTATTAACATTCATATTTAGGATATAAATATTTTTATCTCTATTTCCTTCGAAAATAATGTTGTGATTTTTATCAAAAATGTTACATTTATTTTCTGAAAAAGTTATATTAAAACCTTTGTCGCATAGTTGACTAATACTTAATAAATTATGTTTTAAATTTTTAACTAATAAAACATCAGTAATGAGAGGTAAATTAGATGTACCGTTGCTATTGACATTGCCTTTGCCGATGATATACCCTTTTGAGTTATCTCCAAAGGTGACTGCTCCTCCATTTGAGTATATAATGTTTGATAACACTTCTTTGTTTCCAGTCATGTGTTTTGAGCAACCGCTATCTAAAATCCATTTTCCTCTCTTTTTATGTGGTACCTGCAAAAAATTATAAAAAGTTGGTACCCAATCTTTTTAGGGTCCTAAGAGTTAGATCTTAGGAAGCCAAACCCATACGGGTTCAGAATTCCCTTTATAAACATAATTCTTGTTATTATGAACAGTTTCCATAAAACTTTTGATATGTTTATTCCTTATCAATATATTATTGGTTTTTGGAATCCATATCTTAATAGTTTTAGTATTTGAATAAACTGTTTTCCTAATATCTTTCTTAATTTTATTATTAATTTTACTTTTAGCATAATTATTTTGTTTCTTAAATCCTAGTCCAGATTTATTGTTGGAAGTTTGAGAGTTTTCTAGTATACTAGAAAGATTTTCTCTTCCTTTATTGAAATTAGAAACATTTTTAGAAATATCATCAAATTTTATTTTAAGACTAGATTTTTCTAACTCTAAATCCTTAATTTTAGATATTAAATCATTATTTTCAAAAAGTAAAACATCATTTTTATTTTTCTGAATTTCTAGTTCCTCAGATATTGACGTAATTTGAGAAGATAAGTTAGAATTCGATTGTTGAGAGATTTCAAGTTCTTCTTCCAATATTACCTTCTCATCTTTTAACATATCTACTTCTAAAACAGTTCTATCTAACTTTCTTTGCAACTCCTTATTTTTCTTTTTAAGTTGTTTTGTTAAATTTACTAATTCAGAATTTATTTCAATTAAATCTTCAAAAGTAAAATCACTTACATCGTCTGACGAAGCCATGAAGCATACATTTGCTTGTTCATTATCACTTTCACTCTCTGATGAGGATGATGAGTCAGTGTTGTCCCAAGTGACTGAAAAAGCTTTTCGTTTGTTTTTGTCCTTCTTGAAATTATTCTTTTTGCGATCTGGACAATCTTTCTTCATGTGTCCTTTCTTGTGACATTCATAACATTCCATTGTTGAAGATGATGGTTTGCTGCTATTAGAATTGTTGTTGGAATTATTTTTGTTTCCCTTGAATTTGTTTCTGTTGAATTTCAAAAACTTTTTGAAATTTTTAGCGATCATTGCCATATCTTCATTATCTGAGTCGGAATCATCTTTTTCTGCTTGGAATGCTACATTTTTCTTTTCTTGTGCTCCATTTCGTTTTGCCTGCAAATTTACTTCGTAGGACATTAAATTACCTATCAATTCTTCTGGTTTTAATGTTGACAAATCAGTTGCTTCTTCAATAGCTAGGACTTTTCGTTCCCATTCGTCTGTTAAAGAATTCAAGATTTTTGTAACAACATCAAAATCAGTAAACTTTTGTTCTAGAGACAATAGAGCATGATAAATATCCTGAAATCTAGAGTACATGTCATTTATAGATTCATTTGGCCTCATTTTAAAGTTTTCAAATTGATGTTTCAGCATAGAAATTTTGCTCAATTTAACTTTGTTCGTTCCTTCATGTGAAACTTTAAGAGTTCTCCAAATTTCATAGCCGGAAGTACACATACTAACTCTATTGAATTCATTTCTATCTAATGCACAAAATAAAATATTCATAGCCTTAGCATTTGATGTAGCATCTAGTTTTTGTGTGTTACTCCAAGTCGAGTATTCTCCAGTAGGAATTGTGTATTCCCTTTGTATAATATTCCAGATATCAAACCCACTTGATTGCATATAGATTCTCATTCTAGTTGACCAATAATTATAATTTATACCATTGAAAAGTGGAGGTCGTGAAGTCGATTGACCTTCTGTGAAACTAGAATTAGTGTGAGTGTTAACATCATTAATTTGTGTGGTTGCCATATTACTAAAAATAAGTAAATATAAAATAACTTTGTGATGGTTATAAGATGACCTTGCTCCGATACCAAATGAAAGAGTACGTGTAGTACTAAGGATCGTGTAATATGGTATATTAATGCGGAAACTGGTAATAACAGTAAAGTAAAAATTAAAGTAAGCACACTAGGAATTTTTATACTGGTTCGAACTTCCCGTTCTACGTCCAGTCCCAGAATACCCTCTGGATTTAAACTAAACCCCTCACTTAACCCGGAGGAATAGGTATACGACACCTGAGCAGCCGAACAGGAATTTTTCCGCCTCAACAACCGAAGAGGACTTTAACTTAATACAAAATGTTTGTTGACGAATGTGTTCTAAATAACACTGATTGTCTTTTGATAGTACAACTTTCCTATAATCAAATCCTCAAGAATATGTATGTGTGTGAAGATTTAGAAGGAAGATAATCACGTAGAATCGAAGTATATGAATAAATTCAAGGATTCTAGTGATATTGAATAAGAGTGAATGCTTTTATTTGCAGAAATGAAAAGAGATTAGATTTCAGAAATATAAACAAGAATCGGTGATTGTAGAAGTGAATTGAATATGTTTATATAGTTGTAGAAGAGTTGTAATCTTTCATGAATAGTTTTAGTCAACAGTAGTGTCCATACCTCTTGAAATAGAGGACATTACTCTTCATGAAAAGATTGCGTCTCTTCAGAAAACTAGCCGTTTTTCTCTGGTCGGTCGACCGGAAAAACTGGCCGGTCAGCTGAGTTGAAAAACGTATACAAAACAGAAAGTCACTGTGCATATGATACAGGGTCGGTCGACCGAGGATCCTGGTCGGTCGGCCGACCTGGTGTTATATGCACAGTGAACATATTTTTTGATATAAAATGTTTTGTGTGCGTGTGTGATTATTTGAGGAATGATTTTAACATTGTTCTAAGACTCAAATAAAATAAAATATCCATACTAATCTCTGAATTGTAAGATTATCTTCTTTGTAGTGCACGGTATGCACTTATTCTCTTTTTGTCGCTTTCATATAGCATTCTCGTCGTATGATCTCTGAAGCTTGTGTCATGAATCAAAACTCATGAATCAACACATATGTCTAATTATATCATAAAGGTCATGTTCCTAGTTATTATTTCATAAGAAATATTACACGCATAATCATTTCTTGAAGAAATATCTTTAAATATTCTCCTAAAGAGATAGTCTATATTTCATATCATAATTTTCATGCAAGCTATACATACGGTCTTGAGGAGATCTGTATCTGTAACATTCCAGTATCCAAAAGATAATCTTATTATTATTTTTGCTATAATTTTTTTTTGCAAAACTCTCAAAAGAGATGTGTAGAAACGTCTATATGCAATTATAAATTATTCTTTGATAAGTAATCATAATTAATGTTCAAAATTGATATTTGAGATATAATTGAGGAATAAAACTTAACAACTTGAAGTTGTGTGTATATTTTGTTCGAACCAGAAGTTCGATATGGTTCAAAACCAAATGTTTTGAACATTATCATGCGGTTTTGACGGATTCACATTGACATTGATTTATAAATAGAAATTAATAGTTTGGACCCTTGTAATAGTTTGTTTTAAAAAATAACTAATTCAAATGAGAAAGAATATGAAAATTTATAATATATGTGTAATACGTAGACGCACGAATACATCCATATATGTAAATATTCAGCCAACAACCTGAAGTTTGTTATAAGCTCATTTTATAGATCATGCGTAGATATTATTTAGTGATTTAAAATTCAATCAACATAAATGTTGAATGACCTGAAGTCATGTATGTATTCAAATGATCTACACAGTAAGTAAATTCCTCTAATTGGCTAGATCAATGAATGAGAACAAACTCTAATAAGAAATATCAATTGAATGCATTTTATCAACTGATAAAAGAATTATCCTCCAATTATTAATATATATGATGTATTTGCTAGTAGCAATATGATAATGGATCAAAATGAGAATCCAAAGATAATTATTATTTAATGTGATAATGTTTGTCAACATTGAGGGGAGGATAAAAAGGGATACAAGTTCATTTTGATTATCAAGATTAAATATTTTTTAACATATACAATGATGCAAATATTAAGTAATTTTTGATAATATCCCTAGTAAACTTTCTCCAATATAGATTTAAATCCCTGAAGGATCAAAATGTGTAAACCACATCTGAAATGTGGTTCAAAAGTCAGTTCAAAATATTTTTGGAGTAAGTAATAAAGATGCCAAATAAAGGAGGTGAGTGTTCTTGAAGAAACACTTAAGGGTGCTCTGAAAGAGATACATGACATGATTGTCAAATAACCCTAGAAGTGGTTTAGGTACCTAAAATATGATAAATAAAGAGATCTCAATAAATCATATTGTTTATAAATGGATCAAAGATCCTGTATTAGAGAAAAACATGATTGGCCATCATGAAATTCTCCTAAATAAGAAATGTGGACATGTAGTCCACAAAATAAAATTAGAAACATGTATATAAAGTGGCAAAAGCACACTAGAAATATTAAAGCACATGTAGTATCAACAACATGTTAAGTGCCACAGGCATGTTGTTTTTAGAGATAATTGAATTGATTGAAGAAGTGAAAGTGTTTGAAACACGTAAAATACCCTGAAGGTATAAATATTGTTTAAATCATAATAAACAATGAAACTACACAAATTCTTGAAGAATATAAATAACTTTGATGGTTATAAAGAAGGTAAAGAACAAGGAGCGTAGATTACAACTTCTTATAAGTATTGTTGTAATGAAAATCTTGATATAATTCATGATGAGTAGATTACTTCCTATTTTTAAGTATTATTGTAATGAAACTCTTAATATCCATTGAAGTGGTAGTTGCGATATGCAAATACTTATTAAAGCATACAAATTCCTGAAGAATATATATAACTTTTATAGTTATAAAGAATGCGAAAGACATGAAGTGTAGATTACAACCTTCTTCTAAGTATTGTTGTAATGAAAATCTTGATATACTTCAAGATGAGTAGATTACTTCGTGCTTTTTAGTAATGTTGTTGTGAAATTTTTAATACTCATGAAAGATGTATAGTTGCAATACGCTAAACTGATTTGAAGCACAAAAATGAAAGCACATGAAGTGTTTTTCATAAAAGTAGCATACAAAATGCATAAAATGCAAATTATGTTTGCAAGAAACAATCTTTGAAAATTTGATTGTATCGAATGAAACTATTAATAAATTGTATTATTAATGAGATTCATATTTATGGATCCAGAAGTATCTATAACCAATTTGAGTTATCGAAAGACGAATATGAATTCAGAGGAAAATTTTTAAATCAGGGGGAGCATCGATAAGTATTTTATAATGCACTCTTTTTCCTTGACTAAGATTATTCCTACTGGGTTTTTATTAGTAAGGTTTTAATGAGGCATTATCTTGATCCAGAAGTATCAACTCCCCAGTAACATTTGAAAATAAGTTATAATGTACTCTTTTTCCTTGTTTAAGATTTTTCCCACTAAGGTTTTGCTTACTAAGGTTTTAACGAGGCATTATCTTGATCTAGAAGGATCAAACGTCTTTTCAAGAAATAACATCTCAAATATGTTATTTAAGTTAAATTGTATTTTTATCCTTGACTAAGATTTTTCCTATAGGGATTTTTCTTAGTAAGGTTTTTAACGAGGCATTAGTTTGATCCAGAAGTATCAAGCTTCATTTGAAGAAATAAGAAAATAAAATATGTCATTGTACTCTTTTTCCTTCACTAAGATTTTTCCCATTGGGTTTTTCTTAGTAATGTTTTAATGAGGCATTATTTTGATCCCGAAGTATCAAACTCTTTAAAAGGAATATCATTGTATGATATCTACGATTTCAAGTTGCACTCTTTTCCTCGTTCAAGGTTTTTCCCACTGGGTTTTCCTAACGGATGTTTTTAATGAGGCAACAAACAATATCTATATCGACTGAATGGATAAATGCAAGCAAGATAATAATGAGGGGGAGCAATCACATACACGTTTCAAAAGGGACAATTTCAAGTTATCAGAGCATTCAAGATTTTGAAGACGCATATTCAAGGGGGAGTGTTATAATATATGTAAATAATTAAGTGAATATGCTTTTATATTTTTTTGTTTAGTCCCACATCGTATGATAAGTTCAATCCTTAGCTCTGAAGCCTTTACATAAAGGAGGCTATGTAATGTAAATATATGACCAATCTCTGAGGAATGAATAATATTTCTTCTGCCTCTTTCTCTAATTGCTTCTGCTCTTATTTTTACATATATTATAACACTCCCCCTTGAATATGCGTCTTCAAAATCTTGAATGCTCTGATAACTTGAAATTGTCTCTTTTGAAACGTGCATGTGATTGCTCCCCCTCATTATTATCTTTCTTGCATTTATCCATTCAGTCGATATAGATATTGTCTGTTGCCTCATTAAAAACCTCCGTTAGGAAAACCCAGTGGGAAAAACCTTGAACGAGGAAAAGAGTGCAACTTGAAATCGTAGATATCATACGATGATATTCCTTTTAAAGAGTTTGATACTTTGGGATCAAAATAATGCCTCATTAAAACCTTACTAAGAAAAACCCAATGGGAAAAATCTTAGTGAAGGAAAAAGAGTACAATGACATATTTTATTTTCTTATTTCTTCAAATGAAGCTTGATACTTCTGGATCAAACTAATGCCTCGTTAAACACCTTACTAAGAAAAACCCTATGGGAAAAATCTTAGTCAAGGATAAAAATACAATTTAACTTAAATAACATATTTGAGATGTTATTTCTTGAAAAGACGTTTGATCCTTCTAGATCAAGACAATGCCTCGTTAAAATCTTAGTAAACAAAACCCAGTGGGAAAAATCTTAAACAAGGAAAAAGAGTACATTATAACTTATTTTCAAATGTTACTGGGGAGTTGATACTTCTGGATCAAGATAATGCCTCATTAAAACATTACTAATAAAAACCCAGTGGGAAAAATCTTAGTTAAGGAAATAGAGTGCATTATAAAATACTTATCGATGCTCCCCCTGATTTAAAAATTTTCCTCTGAATTCATATTCGTCTTTCGATAACTCAAATTGGTTATAAATACTTCTGGATCCATAATTATGAATCTCATTAATAATACAATTTATTAATAGTTTCATTCGATACAATCAAATTTTTGAAGATAATTTCTTGCAAATATAATTTGCATTTTATGCATTTTGTATGCTACTTTTATGAAAAACACTTCATGTGCTTTCATTTTTGTGCTTCAAATCAGTTTTGCGTATTGCAACTATACATCTTTCATGAGTATTAAAAATTTCACAACAACATTACTAAAAAGCAAGAAGTAATCTACTCATCTTTAAGTATATCAAGATTTTCATTACAACAATACTTAGAAGAAGGTTGTAATCTACACTTCATGTCTTTTGCATTCTTTATAACTATAAAAGTTATATATATTCTTCAGGAATTTGTATGCTTTAATAAGTATTTGCATATCGCAACTACCACTTCAATGGATATTAAGAGTTTCATTACAATAATACTTAAAAATAGGAAGTAATCTACTCATCATGAATCATATCAAGATTTTCATTACGACAATACTTATAAGAAGTTGTAATCTACGCTCCTTGTTCTTTACCTTCTTTATAACCATCAAAGTTATTTATATTCTTCAAGAATTTGTGTAGTTTCATTGTTTATTATGATTTAAACAATATTTATACCTTCAGGGTATTTTAAGTGTTTCAAACACTTTCACTTCTTCAATCAATTCAATTATCTCTAAAAACGACATGCCTATGGCACTTAACATGTTGTTGATACTACATGTGCTTTAATAATTTTAGTGTGCTTTTGCCACTTTATATACATGTTTCTAATTTTATTTTGTGGACTACATGTCCACATTTCTTATTTAGGAGAATTTCATGATGGCCAATCATGTTTTTCTCTAATCTAGGATCTTTAATCCATTTATAAACAATATGATTTATTGAGATCTCTTTATTTATCATATTTTAGGTACCTAAACCACTTCTAGGGTTATTTGACAATCATGTCATGGATCTCTTCCGGAGCATCCTTAAGTGTTTCTTCAAGAACACTCACCTCCTTTATTTGGCATCTTTATTACTTACTCCAAAAATATTTTGAACTGACTTTTGAACCACATTTCAGATGTGGTTTATACATTTTGATACTTCAGGGATTCAAATCTATACTGGAGAAAGTCTATTAGGGATATTATTGATAATTTATTAAAGTTACTTAATATTTTGCATCATTGTATATTTTAACAAATATTTAATACTGATGATCAAAATGAGCTTGTATCCCTTTATCTCCCCCCTCAATGTTGACAAACATTGTCACAATAAATAATAATCATCTTTGGATTCTCATTTTGATCCTTTATGATATTGCTACTAGCAAATACACCATACATATTAATAATAGGAGGATAATTCTTTTATCAGTTGATAAAATGCATTCAATTGATATTTCTTATTAGAGTTTGTTCTCATTCATTGATCTAGCCAATTGGAGGAATTTACTTATTGTGTAGATCATTTGAATACATACATGACTTCATGTCATTCAACATTCATGTTGATTGAATTTTAAATCACTAAATAATATCTATGCATAATCTATAAGATGAGCTTATAACAAACTTCAGGTTGTTAGCTCAATATCTGCATATATGGATATATACGTGCGTCCACGTATTACATATATATTATAGATTTGCACATTCTTTCTCATTTGAATTAGTGATTTTTAGAACAAACTATTACAAGGATCCAAACTATTAATTTCTATTTATAAATCAATGTTAATGTGAATCCGTCAAAACCGCATGATAATGTTCAAAACATTTGGTTTGGAACCATATCGAACTTCTGGTTCGAACAAAATATACACACAACTTCAAGTTGTTAAGTTTTATTCCTGAATTATATCTCAAATATCAGTTTTGAACATTAATTATGATTACTTATCAAAGAATAATTTATAATTGCGTATAGACATTTCTACACATCTCTTTTGAGAATCTGCAAAAAAAAATACAGTAAAAATAATAATATGAGTATCTTCTGGATACTTGGAATGTTACAAATACAGATCTCCACAAGACCGTATGTATAGCTTGCATGAAAATTATGATATGAAATATAGACTATCTCTTCTGGAGAATATTTAAAGATATTTCTTCAAGAAATGATTATGCGTGCAATATTTCTTATGAAATAATAACTAGGAACATGACCTTTATGATATAATTAGACATATGAACATAGAATAATATATTGTAGAGATAATTTAATTTCTTACCTATTTGGGAGGTTTGGTATAATTATAATGAAATATATGATACACGCTGCATAGCTTTCAAACTTTTAGGATATAATCTAAACTAAATTAGGATCCTTCATAATCAAATTTCTATGCATTTATTTGGTTTAATAAAATTACCAAATATATAAACAAATCTCTTCTAGAGACATGTTATCATTTCCTAATTTATTAGTCACTTTTAGGGATATTTTATTATCACCACTTCTGGAGTGAATTTATCTCTTCTAGAGATATATATGCACTATTGGAATGCCATATCAATGTACAATATTTCTTTTGTAGAAATTACATAATTACTACCTTTACAATAACATAAAACATCCATACTGGAGATTTTTGTTGTAACTATGTTCGAAATGACATATCAAACTTTAAATACAGTAACAAAATTATATGAAGCAAATGAAAGTAAGACACTACTTCCGGAGTGTAATATTAGTATACAATTCCCATTTTTTTAGGGATAAATTATTGTTATTACTTCGAAACTTTTATATGATATTCCTTCAGGGAATATAGTGTTTCTTTTTAATGAATTGCAGTGTAACAAAAATAAAATTCCTATAACACCTATTCTGGGATGTTGGATTTTGCAATATAAATATAAATAAATCTCTAAAACATCTCTTCAAGAGATTAATATATACACACACATATCCGTGTATATAAATAGTATGGCATATGAATTATCTATTCATACCAAATAATAAACATCCCTTTCCAAGACTAAATTAATAGTTACTTTTCAATCCGGTGATGTTTGAAATATCATATAACATAATATCTTCAGGATATTTGGTTAATATAATGTAAATTTGAAGATATAAGGTTAGGTATAACTCATTTGGAGATTTTTGTAATCTCTTGAATGCAGCATCATTATCTCATATGATGATTTATTAACTTCCTTTAACTTCTTCAAGAAGCACAACCTTATCATTTTACATAATTTCAATAGAGCTTCGGGGTTCTAATTCATGAACTTCAAGTTCATTAATTTGTTATGAACTTCAGGTTCTCAAATTTTGTGTAAACTTCTCTTTTTTTTTGGAAGCTTGTACATTTTGACAAATTAAAAAAATACTGATAAGAATTTGAACTTGTAAACTTTATCAGAAAGTCTTTTCATAATTCAAGACTTCAGGTCTTGGACTTTGAGTTATACAACTTCTATTAAAATAGTTTCTTCGCACAACTTCAGGTTGTTGTTAAAACCTATTTCTGTTTGACGATTAAATTTTCTGATCCTTTTTTTAGTTAGAACTTCTGGTTAATTCTTTATTTTGAGGAAACTTTTCATTCACTGATTTATGGAAACTCAACCTTTTATCATTGTAGAAACTGCAGGTTCTCAATTCTTATTTCCTTTTCCTTTTTTTAAGGAAATATTGGAAGATATTAAGCTTATCATGTAAGATTTTATTAATGTTTCCATTCACTTTAGATGTGCTAAATCAAAATCAATATTAGATCTAAACTTAATACGATCTTCTAGATATGTATTATCTTTATATCTGTTTCTCTAAGAAACAATATAATATTTCTGCTGGAAATATAAATCATATATCAAAATAATTTTCAAAGCCTTCATTCAAATCTAAATCAAATCAAAAGGTTTTCAAAATGAAAACTCCATTTACAAACCATGTTTGATTTCTCAAATTCATGTCCAAACTAAATACAATCAAATTCAATAAATTTGCTTGAATCAACAATATCAAAATTTTGTCAAGTTCAAACTTGAATTCCAAAATAAATGAACTCAAAACATAAAAATAAGTATGATATTGAGATCTACAATATAATAAGATCAGAAAAATAGCAAAAAATAAAAAATTAGATCTGAAATATAATAACTAACAAAATGAGAATGAGATCTCAAAGTTTAGATCTATATAAGATCTAAAATTATAAGACCAATATAATAAAATCTAAAAGATAAAACAATAGATTTAGATCTGAAGAAGTGGATCTAGAATGGAGTGAGATAAAAAAAATGATTTGAAAGATTAGATCAATCAGATTAGAAAAATGACTTACCGTTTTGAGATCTATAATTGGATCTGAAAAAAAATAAATCTGATTTCATTGATTATCACAATTGTAGATCTATAAAAAAATTGGTAGAGATCGTGCTGATAACGTGTTGTAAACAAATAAGAATATGTTGTAAAGAAATAAGAGCAGAAGCAATTAGAGAAAGAGGCAGAAGAAATATTATTCATTCTTCATAGATTGGTAATCTATTTACATTACATAGCCTCTTTTATATAAAGGCTTCAGAGCTAAGGATTGAACTTATCCTACGATGTGGGACTAAACAAAACAATATAAAAGCATATTCACTTCATTATTTACATATATTATAACATTACTGGGGAGTTGATACTTCTGGATCAAGATAATGCCTCGTTAAAATCTTAATAATAAAAACCCTGTAGGAAAAATCTTAGTTAAGGAAAAAGAGTGCATTATAAAATACTTATGGATGCTCCCCTTGATTAAAAATTTTCCTCTGAATTCATATTTGTCTTTCGATAACTCAAATTGGTTATAGATAGTTCTGGATCCATAAATATGAATCTCATTAATAATACAATTTATTAATAGTTTCATTCGATACAATCAAATTTTCTAAGATTCTTTCTTCCAAATATAATTTGCATTTTATGCATTTTGTATGCTACTTTTATGAAAAACACTTCATGTGCTTTCATTTTTGTGCTTCAAATCAGTTTTGCATATTGCAACTATACATCTTTCATGAATATTAAAAATTTCATTACAACATTACTAAAAAGCAGGAAGTAATCTACTCATCTTGAAGTGTATCAAGATTTTCATTACAATAATGCTTAGAAGAAGGTTGTAATCTACACTTCATGTCTTTTGCATTCTTTATAACTACAAAAGTTATATATATTCTTTAGGAATTTGTATACTTTAATAAGTATTTGCATATCGCAACTACCACTTCAATGGATATTAAGAGTTTCATTACAACAATACTTAAAAATAGGAAGTAATCTACTCATCATGAATTATATCAAGATTTTCATTACAACAATACTTAAAAGAAGTTGGAATCTACGCTCCTTGTTTTTTTTACCTTCTTTATAACCACCAAAGTTATTTATATTCTTCAGGAATTTGTATGCTTTCATTGTTTATTATGATTTAAACAATATTTATACCTTCAGGGTATTTTAAGTGTTTCAAACACTTTCACTACTTCAATCAATTCAATTATCTCTAAAAATAACATGCCCATGGCACATAACATGATGTTGATACTATATATGCTTTAATAGTTTTAGTGTGCTTTTGCCACTTTATATACATGTTTCTAATTTTATTTTGTGGACTACATGTCCACATTTCTTATTTAGGAGAATATCATGATGGCCAATCATGTTTTTCCCTAATTCAGGATCTTTAATCCATTTATAAACATAAGCGCTTTATTATTTATAAATTTATAATCAATGATTATTTATAGTCAGTTCTAGATATGATTTATTGAGATCTCTTTATTTTTCATATTTTAGGTACCTAAACCACTTCTAGGGTTATTTGACAATCATGTCATGGATCTCTTTCAGAGCACCCTTAAGTGTTTCTTCAAGAACACCCTCCTCCTTTATTTGGCATCTTTATTACTTACTCCAAAAATATTTTGAACTGACTTTTGAACCACATTTCAGATGTGGTTTACACATTTTGATCCTTCAGGGATTCAAATCTATATTAGAGAAATTCTACTAGGGATATTATTGATAATTTATTCAAGTTACTTAATATTTTGCATCATTGTATATTTTAACAAATATTTAACATTGATGATCAAAATGAGCTTGTATCCCTTTATCCTCCCCCTCAATGTTGACAAACATTGTCACATTAAATAATAATCATCTTTGGATTCTCCTTTTGATCCATTATGATATTGCTACTAGCAAATACACCGTACCTATTAATAACAGGAGGATAATTCTTTTATCAGTTGATAAAATGCATTCAATTGATATTTCTTATTAGAGTTTGTTCTCATTGTGTAGATCATTTGAATACATACATGACTTCAGGTCATTCAACATTTATGTTGATTGAATTTTAAATCACTAAATAATATCTATGCATAATCTATAAGATGAGCTTATAACAAACTTCAGGTTGTTAGCTGAATATTTATATATATGGATGTATACGTGCGTCCACGTATTACACATATATTATAAATTTTCATATTCTTTCTCATTTGAATTAGTGATTTTTTTAGAACAAACTATTACAAGGATCCAAACTATTAATTTCTATTTATAAATCAATGTCAATGTGAATCCGTCAAAACCGCATGATAATGTTCAAAACATTTGGTTTGGAACCATATCGAACTTCTGGTTCAAACAAAATATACACACAACTTCAAGTTGTTAAGTTTTATTCCTCAATTATATCTCAAATATCAGTTTTGAACATTAATTATGATTATTTATCAAAGAATAAATTATAATTGCATATAGACATTTCTACACGTCTCTTTTGAGAGTTCTTCAAAAAAAATACAGCAAAAATAATAATAAGAGTATCTTCTAGATACTTGGAATGTTACAGATACAGATCTCCACAAGACCGTGTGTATAGCTTGCATGAAAATTATGATATGAAATATAGACTATCTCTTCTGGAGCATATTTAAAGATATTTCTTCAAGAAATGATTGTGCGTGTAATATTTCTTATGAAATAATAACTGGGAACATGGCCTTTATGATATAATTAGACATATGAACATAGAACAATATATTCTAGAGATAATTTAATTTCTTACCTATTTGGGAGGTTTGATATAACTATAATGAAATATATGATACACGTTGCATAGCTTTCAAACTTTTAGGATCTAATCCAAACTAAATTAGGATCCTTCATAATCAAATTTCTATGCATTTATTTGGTTTAATAAAATTACCAAATATATAAACAAACCTCTTCTGGATATATGTTATCATTTCCTAATTTATTACTCTCTTTTAGGAATATTTTATTATCACCACTTCTGGAGTGAATTTATATCTTCTAGAGATATATATGCACTATTGGAATGCCATATCAATGTACAATTTTTCTTTTGTAGAAATTACATAATTACTACCTTTACAATAACATAAAACATCCCTACTGGAGATTTTTGTTGTAACTATCTTTGAAATGACATATCAAACTTTAAATACAGTAACAAAATTAGATGCAGCAAATGAAAGTAAGATGCGAAGATAAAACCACTACTTCTGGAGTGTAATATTAGTATACAATTCCCCCTTTTTTTAGGGATAAATTATTGTTATTACTTCGAAACTTTTATATGATATTCCTTCGGGGAATATAGTGTTTCTTTTTAATGAATTGCAGTGTAACAAAAATAAAATTCCTATAACATCTCTTCTGGGATGTTGGATTTTGCAATATAAATATAAATAAATCTCTAAAACATCTCTTCAAGAGATTAATATACACACACACATATCCGTGTATATAAATAGTATGGCATATGAATTATCTATTCATACCAAATAATAAACGTCCCTTTCCAAGACTAAATTAATAGTTACTTTTCAATCCGGTGATGTTTGAAATATCATATAACATAATATCTTCAGGATATTTGGTTAATATAATATAAATGTGAAGGTATAAGGTAAGGTATAACTCATTTGGAGATTTTTGTAATCTCTTAAATGCAGCATCATTATCTCATATAATGATTTATTAATTTCCTTTAACTTCTTCAAGAAGTACAACCTTATCATTTTACATAATTTCAATAGAGCTTCGGGCTTCTAATTCATGAACATCAAGTTCATTAATTTGTTATGAACTTCAGGTTCTCAAATTTTGTGTAAACTTCTCCTTTTATTTGGAAGCTTGTACATTTTGACAAATTAAAAAAAATACTGATAAGAATTCGAACTTGTAAACTTTATTAGAAAGTCTTTTCATAATTCTAGACTTCAGGTCTTGGACTTTGAGTTATACAACTTCTATTAAAATAATTTCTTTGCACAACTTCATGTTGTTGTCAAAACCTATTTTCGTTTGACGATTAAATTTTATGATCCTCTTTTTTTTAGTTAGAACTTCTTGTTCTTTATTTTGAGGAAACTTGTAATTCACTGATTTATGGAAACTCAACCTTTTATCATTGTAGAAACTACAGGTTCTCAATTCTTATTTCCTTTTCCTTTTTTTTAAAGGAAATATTGGAAGATATTAAGCTTACCATGTAAGCTTTTATTAATGTTTCGATTCACTTCAGATGTGCTAAATCAAAATCAATATTAGATCTAAATTTAATACGATCTTCTAGATACGTATTATCTTTATATTTGTTTCTCTAAGAAATAATAAAATATTTCTTTTGGAAATATAAATCATATATCAAAATAATTTTCAAAGCCTTCATTCAAATCTAAATCAAGTCAAAAGGTTTTCAAAATGAAAACTCCGTTTACCAACCATGTTTGATTTCTCAAATCCATGTCCAAACTAACTCTTATAATTGCTGATGTTTATATGCTCACTTTATCTGTTGAAAATATACCCTTAAATATAATCGTGATCTGAGCCCAATAATTATAATAAAGGATATAGAGTGCGTACGTCGAGATAAACTCTGAGATGACTAGAGTTGCATCAAACGAGATATTGTGAAATAGCACCAAGATTGGTGAGTTATGACGAAAATTAAGAAAATGAAACTTGAAATATTTAATACCAGAAAGGCTAACGTCCATTTAAACTTGACATTGGAGCATGCATCATTCAAGTTCAAAAAAATCAATGCATGTTCGCCATTTTCCATTCGGCTTTTTAACCAACATTAGATTAGCGATCCAGCTTGCGTAATGGGACTCCTTGATAAAGCCATTTGCTTGTAAAGTCTTTACTTCCTCGTTTAGAGTCGCCAACCGATTTGGGCCCATACTCCTTTTCTTCTACTTTACTGGCGACAATCTTGAATTGATGTTTAATGCATGGCATGCAATGTTAGGAGAGCTCCCGCACATGTTGGCGTGGAAAACATAAACACATATTGGTTTAGCCTTAAGAAACTCACTAGTTGTGCTTTTAGACCTCGCTCCAGTCGCGATCCAATTTTCATTAATTTAGTTAGATTGTGTTTATCAAACCCCACAAACTCCATTTCCTCTACAAGCCCCGCTGCTACCCACTCTTCTCCATCTCTCGGGTCCTGATCATTGAAAGGATTGCTGGTGGACTTAAGTAGGGTCGCTTTCTTTGATTGTTATGCATTCTAGTTTTTTATGTATAGATAATCTCTGCAATTTTCCTTTCTTTATATGTCTATTCTCACATAGCTATGCTACATAACACTCCCGAGCAACATCTTGACCCCCTTCGACAACCCTAACCCCATTAACTATAGAAATTTCATTTTTGAGAACCAATGGGGTAAGACTGGGTGGAAGTCTGATAAAGCTGGCTGTCCTTGGAAAGCATTGTACGTTGAGAAACTGTTAGCACCAAAATTGGTCACTAACCTCGTTCAGAAAGATTGTGTGGAGATATAAGTGATGAAAGCAAATTAAACAGAGAAGACAATCCTAATTCAAGTGCAGAAAGTAAGAACACCAAATTTATAGTGGTTCGGCGTAATTGCCTACGTCCACTTTGCTCAACTTTATTGATTTCCTTTATGATTGATTACAAATACAATTCGTGAATCAAATGCTTGAATGAAGTTGTTTAAGTAGAGAAGATGAGTCTTGAAAATGGCAGAGTCTCCCCGTATTTTCTCTCCAAAAAAGGATCCCTTTCATTGTGACCCTGCCCCCCTATTTATAGGCAAATATGGGCTGGACTTCCCAAATGGGCTGGATAGCCGAACGGTCAAGCCTCAGTACAGTGGTCGCTGCATGCCGATCCTGGTATGCCGAACGCTCTGATGCCGAGCAGTCCTTCCCATGCCGAACGATGCTTTCCATGCCGAACGGTCCTTGTGAAGTTGTGCATACTGAATGCCTTCTGAATGCCGAGCGCTCTGATTGCTAAGTTATCCTATCGCCGAGTTCTACTGATGTCGAGTACCTTGCGATGCCGAGTACTCCTGTTGCCGAGTACTACGCCGAGTACCTCTGGGTTCCGAGTGCCAGGGGACGCCGAGCGCTCTTGCAGCCGAGTGCCAGTTGATGCCGGACACCACTTGACGCCGAGTACCTTGGGATGCCGAGTACTCCTGATGCCGAACACCACTTGACGCTGAGTACCTTGCGATGTCGAGTACTCTTGATGCCGAGTACCACTTGACGCTGAGTACTTTGGGATGCCGAGTACTCTTGATGCCGAGTTCCACTTGACGCTGAGTACTTTGGGATGCCGAGTACTCTTGATGCCGAGTTCCACTTGACGCTGAGCACTATGGATGCCGAACGCTATGGATGCCGAACGCTAGCGCCGAGCATTGGTTGTCGCCGAACACTTACTGACGCCGAGCACTACGGATGCCGAACGCTATGGATGCCGACTCCCACTGGATGCCGCGCGCTTCGCCGAGTCCTCCTGGATGCCGAACAGTCCTTCATGCCGAGTAGTGGCCAATGCCGAGCACTCAGTTTCCTGGTCAAATCTCCAGGAAACACTTGCCCCCCAAAGTGTATCGCGTGGCCGAACGTGGTACGCTTTGAACCGTGCAACCTTTTCGTCACGTCTTAAACCCTTGGCTAACCTCGAACGGAGACGCCCCCTTTGTGGGATCGATGTGTGCCGGACGTGTTCCAAATGCCGAACGAGACATGCGCGTTCGAACGGTGCTTCAGTGCCGAACCGTTATGCGCCAAGGCCGAACGCTATGACCTTGACCGGTTATACCGGTCATGGCCTTTTCGACTTCTACCTCCCTCTATATAACCAGGCGCCCTTCCACCATTTTCCCTTTACGCTTTCTCTTCTATTATTCCCAGAGATTTGCAATTCTTGCCACTCTATCAGATATAAAGTCTAGTTGATCCTTCCTCAACCTCGATCGTCGAACTAGGTATCATTTCCTCCACGATTACATTACTTCAACTTTAGGTTCATCACATGGGATTGTACAATGTGTGGCTAGTAGAAGTGGTTCGCACGTTCGGAGTCGCCGAACAGTGCATGGTAGTTAGACCTAGCTCCTTTGCGCTGATCAAGATTGGAAGAAAAAGGGAGATAGGGCGTCGAACGGCGTAACCTTCGCCGGGCGATCTTGTCTCTGTCGTTCATCGTGAATGGAGAAAGAGCAGGGCGGAGTTATGATCAAGGGCGGAGCACTGCCTTAGCCGAACGAACTAAGGCCGAACACTACCCTTATGCCGAATAGACATATATGCCGAGTAGCATCTAGACCGAACGACATAATTACCGAACAACTGTCATGCCGAACAGCTACATACCTGCCGAACAATATAACTGCCGAACATTATATTTGCCGAACATCAAAAATGCCGAACAATATAAATACCTAGGCCGAACAATATACGTGCCGAACATTATATTTGCCGAACATCAAAAATGCCGAACAATATAAATACCTAGGCCGAACAATATACGTGCCGAACTATACTTAGGATGAACAATACAATTGTCGCACAATAATTCAAGCCGAACAACATTCAAATGCCGAACACTTGACAATGACTTAACCGAACCAAGATACATGCCGAACTCTTCTCAGGACGAACAATGTAACTGCCGAACGACATTTAAATGCCGAACGATATAAATGTCAAATTAGACTTAAGCCGGATACTTCATAAATTACATGTTTTCTGAATCTTGAACTGTAATCACCTCAAGGCAAGCTTTTTGAGACGGTCAGCGATGACGGTCTTCGAAGGCGATGATTCGAAGCTAATTATTATATCTTTAAAACCTTTAGATTCTTATTGTCTGTACACAACTGCTTGCACTAGTTTACACACCACGTGGGGGGAAAACTCGTGTTGCTAATTCTAACGCTCAACGTTTTTCAAGTATAGCTTTCTCAAGCATTTAGCCAGGTTCATTATTTATTCGGGATGTCAGGAAAATCTAGTTCTGCCACCATATCTGACAGGCCTGGGCCGTCAACAAAGCAAGGAGCCGCAGATGCTTCCAACCCGTCAATCTCTCCCGCTCATAATCTGGCGCCCGATGCTATGGAGTCAACCATCTTACTGGACAATCCGGTCGATTCTCAAGCCTCGAGGATCAATGAGGCCGCTCTGCGACGGATATGTTCCATTCACGGAATTCCCTTTACTGACGTGTTAGTTCCTTCGAGACACGACCGTCCTCATTTTCCCCCAGTCGGGTACACGGCCTGCAACAAGTTCATGTGCTGGATGGGCAGCGTGCCTCCGTTTAACCTATTTCTCCGGGATGTGCTGCAATATATAGACATCGCTCCGTCGCAGCTGCACCCGAATGGTCATGCGTTCCTATATGGGACTTATTTACTCTTCATGGCTGTCTTCTCCAGACCTCCAACCCCCGGTGATATTCGATACATTTATATGTTCAAGAGACGGAAAGATAGCCCTTCCTTCATTTTCCTCGAGCCGTATCACAAGTGCCAGATCTTGACAGGGGCCTGCAGCAAGTTCGCCCTGTACAAACAGGAATGGTTCTATGTGCGATGCCCGTCTGGTTTTGCTAGGAGATGGGTTGAAGGCAGTAAGTCTCTCTGCTGAACCGTTATTCGTACCTAATGGGAGTCATGTTTTTCCTAACTCTTCATTTCATCATTTCAGGTATTAACCCGCGTCCGGAAGGCCGAGGATATTCTGACGCTGTCGACGCGATTAGAGCTCTTCCGGCCGAGAATCGAGATATTCGAGCTATCATTTCAAATGAATCGCTGTCGGGGTTCGGCTTGCTAGCTCCTGACCGTCGGGTCAGCCTTCCAGAAGGTGTTACCATTCCCAAACCTCCATCTGGTAAAGGGAAAAAACTTGCCGGCCCGTCGTCGCGTCGCGCTCCCGACGCGCACGAAGAAGGCGAGCGTAGAGAGGATGATGCACCCGACACTCAGGGCGAGAACGTGGGTCCTGCTTGGAATTCGGCAATCGAAGTTCAGGATATTGAGACGTCATCCTCCCCTTCGAAGGGAAAGAAAAAGCTGAAATATACGGTTCAGAAAGAGAAAGTTGGCGACACCTCAAAATCTACGCCTATCCCTCCCGAGAAAGAGGCTTCTTCGCAGCATCTGGAGAGTTCTCTGAGGGGTCTCTCGAACCTCTCTATTCCCGAAGACATACTTAATTACGGGTTCGATGATCCTGAAGCTCTCAAATTCTCCTCGCCCGCTAGAGGCAATGTAGGAGTTCAACTCCCGGCTCACAGAGACAATACTCCGATTAGCAAAGATAAACGAACGGGTCCGTCGGGGGGAACACTTAGGACACACACGCACATGCGCATTCCATAACATACTTCAAGTCTTTTTAATTCGTGAATTTTCCTTAATTCGTTGTTATCTTCCTTCTTTGCAGGTGATATGGGCCGCTCCCACGGACTTGATCGCCTTCAGGGGTCTTCAATATTTCATCACTCCAGACGGGATTCCGGTTCAGGCAGGCGCCGGGACCGAGGTGATTATGAAGATAGGGACAATCGTCCGCGCGAGTCGTCTCACCGCAAGAAAGCGCACTATAAATCTTCTCAGTCCCGTGATCTTCCTCCTACTGCTGAGCCGGATAAAGAGAAGTCTTTGCAGAAGGGTTATCAGTCTGATGCTGCTCGAGAACAGCATTCCAGTTCATCGAGTACGAGGCAAGTTCGAGAGCCGCGTAAAAGAACGGAATTCTCTAAGCCTCCTCCTCCTGCTCCTGCCGTGGACCCGACTGTTGCAGAAAAGATGGTCGACCTTAAGGCCAAGTTTCCGAAGATTTGTTTTGACGGTTTGAAATTCCTCCCGGCCATTCATCACATTCCTGGGCACGTGAAGCAAAGTGCGATTGCCGGCAACAATGACGTCTATGTTCAACATGACGCATTCGTGCACTTGGTGGAGAAGATCTCAGAAGTATCTGTTGAGCGTCAACACGAGATTGACCGTCTGAATCTGGAGGCTGACAGCGATAAGAAAATCATCAAACTCCAAGACGAAGAACTCGCCTCTTATAAGTTAAAGCTAGAAGCCGCTGAACAAGGCGCAAAAGATACTGCCGAGGCAGTTACTCGCTTAGAGGTGGCTCACAAAAAGGAGCTTGACGAAGCAGTTCAGCGCAGCGGCGCCCTTGCCCTAGAAAAAGACTCTGTCCAAAAAGAAAGGGACGCGCTCGCTACTCAAGTCAAAGAGCTGAAAGAACAACTCTCCAAGGAGAAAGAAGACAAAATAGCCGCTCAGGAAGAATCACAGCGGTATTGCGATGAGATTGTTGCTACCCGGCTCCTAAAGGCAAAGCTCGACGGTGAACTTGCCGGGGTCGAGAAAATGAAGGATGAGGCCCGTGAGGAGGGTAAAAGAATGGCTGAGGAGGAGCTTGATTCTCGCCTTGAGGCGGCCGCAGAGACTGGCAGGGAAGAGGTCAAAAGTATGTTTGACCCGTTGATCGCCGAGTACGGAGCCCGCGTCCTTATGCACCGCGACCTAACATTCTTGGGCGACGGCTACCATGAATCCCTGGCTGAGGCATGGGAGACTCTGATAAAGATCAAGAAAGTCGAATCAGGATCCGAAGAAATCGACGAGGATGCACTGGTGAAGGAGTTCCTGAGGGGGAATGAGCCATCGGATTTATCCGTAGCATTGGCTCTCTATGGCAAAGGCTCTTCCCCTTCGAAAGAGAAGAATAACGAGGCTGGCCCGTCAGAGGCCGACACTACTACTCCTCACATTGCCGCTCCTTATGCTGCTCAATCGGCTGGTCGGTCGACGTTTGATCCATTCGAGCAACATGCCAGTTATGATCCCGAAGATCCCGGGCTTGGCGTTCATGTGCTGTCACCTATCCTGGAGGGCGAAACCCCGCGCGCCACCGACAGTCAACCTGATCCTGGTAGGAGATTCTTCTTTCTCTAGAAATCGAAGTGATCCCGTCATTTTTTAGCAGTGGTTATTCGTTCTAATGCCCACTTCTTATATTTCTCACAGGTTGTTCTGACACTGAGCTAACTCCGAGGAGCGATGACGCCAAGGAGGAAGCGGGGAAAACAAGCGACGTTGCTCACGCAGGGGTAACTCCCGGCCCAGACGCTCAAGTGATCGGGGCGCTTGACGATGACAAACTTGATACCTCGTCTCCTGCCGAAGGAAGCGACGAAGTTAAAATCACTGGCGCCTCTGAACATACTTCAGAGATGAGCATGAAGGATCGTCTTGCCGACGAGGAGAAGAGAAAGGTCAAAGTCAAAGTTGAATCTGAAGTCCTGGAACTTACTGACCCGCGGAATAGACCTTTGAAAATCATTCTCCCGGGCAGGTCCAAACCATTAGATGTTCCGTCTCCTACTCCTGACTCCGTCTCTCTAGCAAGCAAAAAGTCCAAGAAGAAACGTGAGGGAGAGGAGTCGTCGGAAACACCGAAGGCAGACAAGAAGAAGAAGTCGAAGAAATGATCGATGCACTTGTTCAACAAGTTTTTGCTTAAGTTTGTAACAGTTTCTACCTTTCATAACTTGTAGTTTGTATAGGCCCGAATTTTGTAGGAGTGATCTTGTATCCCTATTTTGGACTTATCGAATAAAATTTTAGTTTCTTCTTGTTTGAATGATTCTCTTGCCTTTATTTGGTTTGCTGACACTGTGCTCCGGGGACTTGGAGACTTGAGACTGTTCATACTCTAGCCCACGCTCTGGGGACTTAGAGTACTCCGCTCCGCACTCTGGGGACTCGGAGATTGGAAATTGTTTATACTCTAGTCCGCGCTCTAGGGACTTAGAGTACTCCGCTCCGCGCTCTGGGGACTCGGAGATTGGAAATCGTTTATACTCTAGTCCGCGCTCTGGGGACTTAGAGTACTCCGCTCCGCACTCTGGGGACTCGGAGATTGGAAATCGTTTATACTCTAGTCCGCGCTCTGGGGACTTAGAGTACTCCGCTCCGCACTCTGGGGACTCGGAGATTGGAAATCGTTTATACTCTAGTCCGCGCTCTGGGGACTTAGAGTACTCCGCTCCACGCTCTGGGGACTCGGAGATTGGAAATCGTTTATACTCTAGTCCGCGCTCTGGGGACTTAGAGTACTCCGCTCCGCACTCTGGGGACTCGGAGATTGGAAATCGTTTATACTCTAGTCCGCGCTCTGGGGACTTAGAGTACTCCGCTCCGCGCTCTGGGGACTCGGAGATTGGAAATCGTTTATACTCTAGTCCGCGCTCTAGGGACTTAGAGTACTCCGCTCCGCACTCTGGGGACTCGGAGATTGGAAATCGTTTATACTCTAGTCCGCGCTCTGGGGACTTAGAGTACTCCGCTCCGCGCTCTGGGGACTCGGAGATTGGAAATCGTTTATACTCTAGTCCGCGCTCTGGGGACTTAGAGTACTCCGCTCCGCACTCTGGGGACTCGGAGATTGGAAATCGTTTATACTCTAGTCCGTGCTCTGGGGACTTAGAGTACTCCGCTCCGCACTCTGGGGATTCGGAGATTGGAAATCGTTCGTATGAGTCTGTACGCCGCAGAGAATAATGTAATTTATCATTCAATTAAGAGATACAGAAACTTCATAGAAAATGTGGCTTCAAGCCTTTATTAATGAAAATCAACTAAATTGCTCGATTACAACTTCAAAAGGAAACTAAGTCATTATTGAAAGGAAACATGCAGAAAACAATAGTGCCTATAACAAGAAAGGGAAACATGCTAAATGTAATAGTGCCGCAAATGTTCACTGTTCCATGCTCGGGGGAGTGTCGCGCCATCAACGGTCGCTAGCTTGAATGTTCCTTCTCCAAGCTTCCGTTCAATGGCGTATGGACCTTCCCAGCTGGGATTCATGCGTGATGGCACTGGGAAGACTCGTTTCAGAACGAGATCACCCACATCGAAGATTCTTGGGCAGACTCTGCCATCGTAGTAGCGCTTGACTCGATGTCTGTGCGCCGCCGCCCTTAACTCAGCTTCTTCACGCTTTTCGTCGATGCAGTCCAGTGATTCCAGCAAGAGGTTTTGGTTCGTCTTGGGGTCATAGTATGTCACTCGGTGCGATGGAACCTCAAGTTCCACGGGTATTACGGCTTCAGAGCCGTATGCCAAGGCGAACGGAGTGTGGCCGGTCGCGGACTTGTGGGTAGTTCTATATGCCCATAATGCTGTCGGGAGTTCATCTACCCACTTGCCTCCAACCTTCTCCAGACGCTTCTTTAGTATGGACTTGATTATTTTGTTAACGGCCTCGACTTGTCCGTTAGCTTTTGGGTGTGCAACGGCAGCGAACTTTTTCTCGATGCTGTACTTTAAACAGAATTCTTTGAACTCTCTACTTTCGAATTGCGTTCCGTTGTCTGTAATGATGGTGCGTGGAAGGCCAAAGCGGCATATAATGTTTCGTACAACGAAGTTAATGACTTTCTTAGAGGTGATAGTGGCCAAAGGTTCTGCCTCAGCCCATTTCGTGAAATAGTCGACTGCAACTATCGCGTATTTCGCACCACCTTTGGATAGAGGCAAAGAGCCGATTATGTCGATTCCCCAGATCGCGAATGGCCAAGGGCTGATCATTTGTGTGAGTTCCGTCGACGGAGCCCTCGGGATTTTTGCATATCTTTGACACTTGTCGCATTTTCTTGCGTAGTCCGCGGCATCCCGGTTTACGGTGGGCCAGTAATACCCATAGCGGAGGATCTTCTTTGCTAGCGTTTGCCCCCCAGTATGGTCGCCGCATTCCCCTTCGTGGACTTCCCTCAAGACTCGCTTTGTTTCATCATGAGCGATGCATCGTAACAATGGGACTAAGAATCCTTTCCGGTACATGGATCCATCCTGCATGACGTACCGCGCAGCCTTTCGAAGGACCTGTCGTCTTTCGCTTCTTCTTTCTGGTAAAGCCCCGGTTGTCAGGTACAGTTTGAATGGGGTTATCCACGAGTCCTTCTCGATCTCTGTTTCCAACACAAGATCGATTTTCATCTCGTCTGCACTCGGGGCATGCAAGACTTACACGGGATACAATCCCATTTGTTGAACATCGTCGGTACTCGCGAACTTAGCCAACAAGTCGGCTTCTTTGTTTTGTTCTCGCGGGATATGTGAAATGTCATAACGCTCAAGATTTGATAGTAGTTCCTGGACCTGAATGAGGTACGGAGCAAGCTTTCGTCCTTTTGCTTGGTAGTCTCCTCGTACTTGGTAAACCACTAACTGCGAGTCACAAAAGATTTCGATTGATTTGATTCCGAGTTCTTTGATAAGCTTCAAGCCAGCGATCAATGCTTCATATTCAGCTTCGTTGTTCATAGCCGGAAAATCGAGCTTCAGGGCATAACAGATTGATCGGTTTTCCGGAGTTATAAGAACTACGCCCGCGCCGGAGCAACGGTCGTTTGATGCACCGTCAGTGTATAATTTCCATCGAATGGGGGGAATGATGTCGTGATCGTCCGGTTTGATGGGTATGGTAAATTCAGCGATGAAGTCTGCTAACGCTTGCCCTCGGATAGCTCTCCGTGGTAAGTACGCGATATCGAATTGGCTCAACTCGATGTTCCATTTTAGCAATCTTCCAGAAGTTTCCGGTCGTTGAAGTACCTGCCTCAGGGGTTGATCGGTATAAACGCCGATTGAATGTGCTTGAAAGTACGGGCGTAGCTTGCGTGATGCAATCACCAAGCAATAAGCCAATTTCTCAATTTTAGGGTAATTCTTCTCTGCCCCCGTTAAACGCTTGCTAACATAATATACCGGCTTCTGGACTCGATCCTCCTCACGGACCAAAGCTGCGCTTATCGCATGAGGGGATATAGCCAAGTAAACGTACAGCATCTCATGGTCAACTGGTTTAGATAGCATTGGTGGGCTCTCCAGATGCCTTACCAAGTTCTGGAAAGCTTCCTCGCAGCTAGACGTCCATTCAAAATTCCTCTTTCCTTTCTTTATTATGTCGAAGAATGGGATGCACTTGTCAGTTGCCTTGGATATAAATCGACTTAGCGCAGCCACTTTTCCGTTCAAGCTCTGTACCTGCTTTATAGTCCTGGGCGCTTGTACATCTCGAATGGCTTGGATCTTTTCTGGGTTGGCTTCGATTCCCCTAGCGTTGACGATGAATCCTAAAAACTTCCCTGTTGCAACGCCGAAAGAACACTTCAGCGGGTTGATCTTCATTCCATAGGACCTGAGTATGTTAAACATTTCAGCTAAGTCTTGAATGTGGTCGTTTGACTGTCGTGACTTCACGAGCATGTCATCCACATAGACTTCCATGGTTTTGCCCAACTGGTCCTTGAACATTCGATTCACCAGACGTTGGTAAGTTGCTCCAGCATTCTTTAATCCAAAGGGCATCACTACATAGCAATACAGCCCGACATTTGCAACGAAGCTGGTGTGTTCTTGGTCCGGAATATGCATTGGGATTTGGTTGTATCCCGAGTACGCATCCATGAATGACAATAATTCGTGTCCTGCTGTGGAATCGACCAACTGATCGATCCTAGGCAACGGGAAACTGTCCTTAGGGCATGCTTTGTTCAAGTCGGAATAATCTATGCAAGTCCTCCATTTCCCATTTGCCTTCTTTACTAGCACGGGGTTGGAGACCCACTCCGGGTAGAGGGCGTCGCGGACGAACCCATTTGCTTTGAGTTTGTCCACCTCCTCTCCAAGAGCGGCGGATCTCTCTGGATCCATTCCTCTCCTCTTTTGCTTGACTGGGACGTATTTCGGGTCTACGTTCAACATATGACTTGTGATGGCGGGAGAAATCCCACACATATCAGAATGTGTCCAGGCAAAAACATCAAGGTTTGCCCGGAGGAAGTCGCTAAGGTCTTCTGTCATTGCGGGGCCTAACTGTGATCCGATCTTCAGTATTCGCGAAGGGTCGTCACGGCTAACTGAAATGTCAATTGTTAATTCAGCCGGTGCCGCCTTCTCTTCCCTGGGTTTCTCATCGTCGTCTCTCGGATCTATATCTCCGTAGATCCGAGAACTATGCCCGAGCCAGGGCTCGGGCACTACTTGTCAATTATTCGTATTGGGGATGCGGACGGGATTGTCCGCAACCTTTCCTTTCTCCCTCCGGTGGGCTTCTCGGAGCTCGGCCACATAACAAGAACGACCAGCTGCTTGGTCACCGTGAACAATGCCTACTCCTTTGTCAGTCGGAAACTTCAAAGTCAAGCACCACGGGGCTAGTGCCGCCCTAAATTCAGCCAGGGCCGGCCGGCCCAAGAAAACATTATACGGAGAGTCCACATCCAAAACTACAAAGGGTAGAATTCGTACCCTCCGACGTTCGCCTTGTCCCAGTTCAACTGGTAACTCGACATATCCTACTGCATCAGTCGCAGCGCCGTTAAAGCCGTGGATACGAGCTTTGGATGGTTTCAAGTCTTTTGTCTCTAGCTTCATCTGATCATAGGCCTTCTTGAAGATGATGTTGACTGAACTTCCACAGTCAATCAAAATTCTTTTTACATATGCTGGTCCGATTGTTGCAGATATGACCATGGGATCGATGGTCGGAGCCTCCACCTGATCAGCGTCTCTGTTTCTGAACACAATATCGTCTGTCATCACGCGCTGCTGCTTAGCAGGGGCCCCGTCCTCTACGTTCGAACAGCACTCAAAATCTGCATGCTTCAAGGAGCTCGCATATCGTTCCATCTCTTGCCAGTTCTTATCTGCAGGATGAGGTCCGCCGATAATCGTATTTATAACCAGTCTTCCAACAGTCCGGGCAGGTTCCTCTGGATGACGTGGAACCGGTGCACGACCTGGGTCGGACGTTCCCTGTCCTCCTTCCTGTGGGTCCTTTACAAATTCTTGCAACTTCTTTTGTCTAATCAATTTCTCGATAGCGTCATGCAGGTGTCTGCATTCTTCCGTGTTGTGTCCATAGGTTTCATGGAAGCGGCAATATTTCCCAGTCCGCTTCTGTTCTTCAGTTGATTCCTTCGGACGTGGTTTTCTGTATTGGAAAGTATTGCATGTGGATAGGTAAATGTTCTCAAGTGGGGCGTTTAGCGGAGTGTATTCGCTGTAGCTTGGAATTCTCGACTTCCACTTTCCCGCTTCTTTCCTCTTTCCTTGACTTCTTCCTCCGGACTCTTTGGGCTGCACAGGCTTATTCTGGACGTTGACTTGGACCTTTCCTGAATTGTCTCTAGATTGCTTCACAGCAACGTTGCTCTTAATTGACTCTTGGGCAGGTCCCGGTGCCTTGTCTCGTCGTACCCACCTAGCTTCCTCTCTTCTTATGAACTGGTGCGCCTTGGAGTAGAAACGCTCTAGCGTAGTCGGAGGTTTTCCTGCCAGCCAATCTCCGAATTCAGAATCCGGATCTACACCTCTCATCACAGCCATTAGAATTGCATGGTCGTTGGGATTACTGACTTCAGTTGCCGCAACGTGGAATCTTTGTAAGTACTCCTTCAGCGACTCTCCGGGATTTTGGATCACACTTGACAGAGACATCACGTCCTTCGGGCGTGTAGTGTGTATCCTGAATTGCTCAATAAACTTCTTTGCCAACTCCTCGAAATTTGATACGGATCGCGGAGGAAGTCGGGTGAACCACATAGTAGCGATCCCAGATAGAGTAATCGGAAAGCACCTACACTTGGTGGCATCATTTGCTCTGGCTGAATCCATCATCCATTCATACCTCATTACATGTTGTCTGGGGTCAGTCTTTCCTTCGTATGCAGGAATGGTTGGCATGCTAAACTTCTTGGGGTAGGACGCTTGCAGCACAACATCCGTGAACGGAGTATGACTTCTTGACACTCCCCAATCGTCATTTGATAAGCCCTGATTTTCTTTCATCAGTTGCCTGATCATGGCTGTCAGATCGGGTGTCTGTATGGAAGCTGGGAGGTTGGAGTCAGTTCTACGTGCCTGTCCATGCTGATGCCTCCTTTCCTGGCGATCTGCCAATCGTGCGTCATGAGGTTCAACATTGTTAACATCTTGATGATCTGGAGCTCCCTCCTCCATCTGTACTCCGGTTCGGAAGTTTCCAGTTCTGGCTTGGTCGCGGTTTCCTGCTGTTCGAGCAGCAGCATCTGCCCTTGCAGCTTCGGTCTTACGGCGTCTGCGCCTGGGTGGCTCATCAGAAGAAGTTGAGCTGTCAGAAGAGGAATAAGCAGCTGGATTGCCCCCAGCATTCTGTTGCTGCTGTTGAGTGAGTTGTGCCATCAGGTTGGCATTAGTTTGCATTTGTTCCCCCAGTTGTCTCCTGCTTTCCCTAAGTTCTCTCATCAAGTCGTTGAACTCCACTCTGGTGACAACTGGAGTCTGTTCTTGAGCGGCAATCCCTGCACTCGGGATCGCTGGTTGATTGCTAGGTCCTGCTTGTTGCACGCTAGCAGTCTCTCGGGCATCCGCATTAAGAGAAGCTGACCTGGTACGTGGCCTTGCCATTGTAGAGTTGTTGGTATGAACTCTGAGTAGGATCAGCGGATGTTCTATCAGTAAGTCGGATCTTCTTTGGGGGATTTTCTCAATCCAGTAGCTTCAAAGCAGATCCTTGAGGTCTGAGAATTCAATTCTCAGTGAAAGCACCAAAGTGTTAGCACCAAAATTGGTCACTAACCTCGTTCAGAAAGATTGTGTGGAGATATAAGTGATGAAAGCAAATTAAACAGAGAAGACAATCCTAATTCAAGTGCAGAAAGTAAGAACACCAAATTTATAGTGGTTCGGCGTAATTGCCTACGTCCACTTTGCTCAACTTTATTGATTTCCTTTATGATTGATTACAAATACAATTCGTGAATCAAATGCTTGAATGAAGTTGTTTAAGTAGAGAAGATGAGTCTTGAAAATGGCAGAGTCTCCCCGTATTTTCTCTCCAAAAAAGGATCCCTTTCATTGTGACCCTGCCCCCCTATTTATAGGCAAATATGGGCTGGACTTCCCAAATGGGCTGGATAGCCGAACGGTCAAGCCTCAGTACAGTGGTCGCTGCATGCCGATCCTGGTATGCCGAACGCTCTGATGCCGAGCAGTCCTTCCCATGCCGAACGATGCTTTCCATGCCGAACGGTCCTTGTGAAGTTGTGCATACTGAATGCCTTCTGAATGCCGAGCGCTCTGATTGCCAAGTTATCCTATCGCCGAGTTCTACTGATGTCGAGTACCTTGCGATGCCGAGTACTCCTGTTGCCGAGTACTACGCCGAGTACCTCTGGGTTCCGAGTGCCAGGGGACGCCGAGCGCTCTTGCAGCCGAGTGCCAGTTGATGCCGGACACCACTTGACGCCGAGTACCTTGGGATGCCGAGTACTCCTGATGCCGAACACCACTTGACGCTGAGTACCTTGCGATGCCGAGTACTCTTGATGCCGAGTACCACTTGACGCTGAGTACTTTGGGATGCCGAGTACTCTTGATGCCGAGTTCCACTTGACGCTGAGCACTACGGATGCCGAACGCTATGGATGCCGAACGCTAGCGCCGAGCATTGGTTGTCGCCGAACACTTACTGACGCCGAGCACTACGGATGCCGAACGCTATGGATGCCGACTCCCACTGGATGCCGCGCGCTTCGCCGAGTCCTCCTGGATGCCGAACAGTCCTTCATGCCGAGTAGTGGCCAATGCCGAGCACTCAGTTGCCTGGTCAAATCTCCAGGAAACAGAAACCGTCCACCAAAACAAAATTATGCTTTCATAAGATTGATTAGGGACAGTCCCCAAGCTTGACAAGTTATTCCAACTTTCCCAGGGGCATTTTCCTTTTACGGTGAACCATTGCATTTTCTTATTGCTTAGAGTAACATATTTCATATATAGTCCCATTATATCCAAAGCGTCCTTGAATAAAATATCATCTGAGCTTCCACTATCAATCAATACTCTTTGAACTCTACTGAGCCAAGCATGGTTGAGATATCCATAGGGTCGGTGGGTGGATATTTCTTTCTTTACAAGTCCTTATCACTAAACGTTATTTTAGCTTATTCTCGATGGGGGACTTAGCATTGTTCTCCTTGCCTATGGAATACACAAATCCTTCATCATTCTATAAATATTTGGCATACATTTCCATTTTGGCCCAACTCCTTTCTGTTATGTTCCCCTAGTAATAGTATTGATAATTAACCTCTAATTGTTAACGCTTATGGAAGAAATCTTGTAGGGTGGTTGACTTTTCCTTTGTCAGTCTCCTAGTAGACTTCGTTCCATGATGCAATCCACTACATAAGGCCATCAAAGCTTTACTTTCATCCATGTTTTGGACTTCGACCATTGCGGCATTAAATCGAGTTAGGTATTGCCACATTTCATATTAGATAACAAATAACATGCATCCGAAATTGACTAATGAACTTCTCCTTTAATGTTACCAATGAAAGAATCGAACCTAGGGATAGATGATAAAACCAAACAATGGCTAAGTATATCATGAGCAGAGGAAAGCAGTTGCATAAAACCTCCTCTGTAGCTCTGCTCAATTGTAAATGCTGAGTATATCATTGCAGATGCACTACATGGTCGGTTAATCCTTTATATGCGTCCATAGTGGGCATCCTAAAATCTTTGGGGTTTCAAGCGGTCTCTATTTCCAAGTAAAAGGAACTACCAACCTCGGCTCTTATACCTCACTCCACTTGTTCACATCAAACACATCTCTAATGATCCATGCCTGTATCCTTAAGATCAGGTGATTGTCGATGGTAACTTGTCCCTTCCCTTCAAGGAGGATGGTCTCTTTCATTCTTTTAATGACGACTTGAATTTAGGTCCCGGCATGATCTCTACTCCTAGACCGATCCCGATGATAGGTCCTTCCTCTACTGGCAGCTACTTCAATAAGGGCAGGAGGACGTCAGTGAGAGCGAGAAGTGTTAGCTACAGCTGGCCCTCATTCGGCACTTCCTTTGTACGATTTAGTACCAAACCATTCCTCGGACCCAACATCAGGCTGAACTCATACTTTTTCCACTCCTCAACATTTTCTCCTTGGTCCTTTGATTTTCTTGAACATATTCACCTTCGAAATGTGACCTTCTTCATCTTCTAGATCCCCAAGACTGGGACCTTCCTCGTGTTTCAACATTGTGACCATCCATTTGCACCAGCCCCAAGCATGCTATATGTTGGTCTGTGATAGCTTGCTTTTGGACAGTGAAACATTCATTGAGCTCTGTCATAACTCTGGCTGGGTTGCCTTTGGTAATAACATCTACTAGCACTAGGGTGTTTTTTAAATCATCGTCCTGATTGGCAGTCTTTTGATTAGGCACACTAATGTTCCATGCCTTCGGATACCAACTTTATTCTTTATTCTTGGAGGGATGCTGATAATTAGTTTTTGGTGAAAGCATAAAAAAAATTTGCTAAAAAAATGGGCTAAATCCTCCAAGTCATTTGTTGTAGAATTGTGCGTATAGAGTGTAAAACACAACGGTTATACTTATATTTTGTAGAGAGCAGATCGTAGATACATGAAGCAAATAATAAATTGTAGTAAAGTAAAGAACACCAAAATTTATA
Source organism: Allium fistulosum (assembly GCA_030737815.1). Taxonomy (NCBI): domain Eukaryota; kingdom Viridiplantae; phylum Streptophyta; class Magnoliopsida; order Asparagales; family Amaryllidaceae; genus Allium; species Allium fistulosum. The sequence continues at coordinate 944,930,272 of CM060908.1, forward strand.
GTGGTTTGGCCAAAATATGCCTACATCCACTATCCGTTTTCCTTACTTTTCTTATAAATTGGTAGTACAATTCTTAGGATACAATAAAATGATCTAATGCTTAATAGCAAGTAAGATATAGCTCCAAAAATTTCTATTCAACGATGTCTATTCGGTAGGCTTGTTACACTCTTTTATTGTACACCATTACTCTTTCAAGCTTGGGTAATTATAGGTGTGAAGATATATAGGGGGCAAGGTCGGTTACCACTCCAAAATAGATAGTTTCCTTATTTAACATGTTCGGTCCGGTCATAGTTGCTTGGCAGTTCTCGGTTTGGTATGGGACTACCGGAAAAAAATTCTAATCGGTAGAGGATTACCGAAGAAAAATTTCTATTCGGTAGAGGATTCCTTGGCTCTTCTCGTTCTATCTTTTAACTTTCTTGCCTTCTTGTTTTAGAATTTTAGTCAAACAATGATGCTTCAACCATGGACTTTCCAGCCATTATTGTACACCTTAATGTCCTTTTGTATTCACTGTGATGTGGGTGAAAACGGCCACAAAATCACTCATAAAATACATTGTATGGCTACAATCAAATCATCTTTAATCAACTCCAATTGATGTTTATAAAATTTAGAGCCAATGTTGATAAACAAATCTAAATTTACCCTAATCAATTCATGAGAAAACAAATAATAAATAACTAAAGATTAGCGAAAGTGTACCGGAGTCCATTGAATCGATTGTACAAAGGTTATGATCTTCCAAGAAAACAGTTTCTCTTTTGTTTTTTAGTTTCTCTCTGATGGGAAGAAGAGAAAAAAGTGATGTTCTATTTCTTGGGACCACAGCCGTTTATATTAACTAATAATAATCAGTTGTTGGATATTCACAATTTGACCCCACAATTGATATTCACAATTTGACCCCTCATCAAATTGTGAATATGACTTATGGTTTCTGCACATTTATTTCATGACATTAGTACCCTATATTAATTATAATAGCGTCATACAATAATACACTTATGCCCATAATAGGATTTTAATCCAACAATCTCCCACTTGGGCAACATATGTTTTCTTATAAATGTACAACTTTATGAGCTCAAAATTTGCTATTAAATAAAGGTATTATTTAACAATCTTGTCCATCAACCATATCTATATAGGATCAAAGTGGTTTCGCCATATTAATCATGATTAAACCCATCAATGATCACATACATATATACAGTCAAATGACATAGATCAATCATGGATGCGCAGCATGAAAATTACATGCAATGTGAACCAAACATGTCTATTTTCTACCAGTCCTTCTTAAACTTAAGTGAGGTCAGAATCAAAATAATAAAATAGAGTGAATGAACTGAATACTTCACTTCTGATCAGAAAACAACAAATACATAAATGTCTTAAAACAAATATAAAGAAAATAAAATACAAACTCCTACTAAACCATAATATCCTCAAATAATATAACACCCATATGAGCAGTGTGCTCATGAAAAACTTTGGGTGCCTTTTGTGAGCGGATCTGCTGTCATGAAGTTTGTCCTAATGTGCTTTATGGATATTTGTCCACTCTGCACTCTCTCTTTCACAACAAGGAATTTTATGTCAATATGCTTTGACTTAGTTGAGCTCCTGTTGTTATTGGAATACAACACTGCTGACTTATTATCACAATATAACTTCAATGATCTTTCTACATTTTCCAAAATGCGCAGTCCAGATACAAAGTTTTGTAGCCATATTCCTTAGTCTGATGCCTCATAACATGCTACAAATTCTGCTTCCATAGTGGAAGAAGTTACAAGTGTCTATTTAACACTTTTCCAGGATATAGCTCCACCAGCTAACAGATAAATATAGCATGATGTAGACTTTATGCTATCTTGGCACCCATCAAAATCAGAATCAGAATACCCTACGACCTCCAAATGATCTGTTCTTCTATAACTGAGCATATAATCTTTTGTTCTCTTAAGATACCTCATAACCCACTTAGCTGCTTTCCAATGGTCTATACCAGGGTTGCTTAAGTATCTGCCTAACATCCCAACAATGTACACAATATCCGAATGCGTACATACTTGAGCATACAATAAACTCCCAATAGCTGAAGCATAGGGAATCTTTTGCATTTCCTAAATTTGAAGGTTACTTTTAGGGCACTGACTAAGACTGAATTTATCTCTTTTAGCAACAGGGGTATCTCCCAGTCTACAATCTTGCATGCCAAATCTTTTGAGTACTTTATCAATATAGCTCTTTTGTGATAATCCAAGAATACATCGAGAAAGATCTTGAAGTATCTGAATACCTAATACAAAAGAGGCATCCCCAAGATCTTTCATTTCAAAATGTTTAGACAGAAATCTCTTGGTTTCGTGCAATAAGCCTATATTGTTAGTGGCAAGCAGTATGTCATCGACATACAGAACCAGGAATATATGTTTACTCCCATTGAACTTGTGATACACACAATCATCAACAACATTTATTGCAAAACCAAATGATATGATAACTTGATGAAACTTGTAGTAGCATTGACGAGAAGCTTGCTTAAGTCCATAGATGGGTTTCGTCAGTTTGCAAACCATATTCTTTGGATCTCCCAACACAAAGTTTTCTGGTTGTACCATATAAATTGTCTTATCAATGTCACCATTGAGAAACACTGTCTTAACATCCATCTGATGTAACTCAAGGTCAAGATGAGCAACAAGTGTCATAATTGTCCTAAAAGAGTCTTTCGACAAAACTGGAGAGAAAGTATCTATAAAATTGATGCCTTCTTTCTGAGTATAGCCTTTTGCTAAAGGCGTGCCTTATACCTCTCCACATTACCATTTGCATCCCTCTTGGTTTTAAATATCCATTTACAACCAATTGGTTTTGCACCTTCCGGTAATGGGACAAGTTCCCAAACTTTATTGTCTTGCATGGACTTATACTCCTCATTCATGGCATCCATCCAATTTTGAGAGTTAGAACTTTTCATGGCATGATGAAAGTTGATTGGGTCATCTTCCATCACTTCATTGTCATTCTTATGTTCTTGGAGAAATACAATATAATCATCTGAAATAGAACTTCTCCTTTCTCTCATGGACCTCCTTAATGGCATGAGTTCTTGAGGTTGTTGAGTTTGTTCTTCTGGAACAATTGTTTCATTTTGAATAAGGGGTTGTACAAAATTATCTTGTTGAGGTTCCAGATTCACTTCTTGATCAATGATAGGTGTAGGAATATGAACATTATCAAAAGTGATAGTAGAAACTGGGTTTGAATCTAACTCCTCCTCAAAAGTGATGTCTTTAACTTCATTTCTCCCCCCAAACTCAACATCCTTAAAAAATATTGCAGTTCCTATCTCAAAAATATTCCTAACTACGGGATCATAAAACTTATAGCCACTAGAACGCTCAGAATAACCAATAAAGTAGTTGCTCACTGTTTTGGAGTCAAATTTATTTTCATGTGGTCTATATGGCCTTGCCTCAACTGGATATCCCCAAATGTGAAAGTGCTTTAGACTAGGCTTTCGACCTGTCCAAAGTTCATAAGGTGTTTTGCAGCCGCTTTAGTTGGTACTATATTGAGAATGTAAGCTGCTCTCTTTAATGCTTCTCCCCAGAGAGACTCTGGTAAGGTGGAATGAGCAATCATACTCCTTACCATATCCTTAAGAGTCCTATTTCATCTTTCAGCAACATTCATGCTGGGTGATCCTGGCATGGTGTACTGTGGGATAATACTGTATTCCTCTAGGAATTTAACGTACGGTCCTAGACGTTGTTCACCTGAACCATCATATCGACCGTACTACTCACCACCATAATTAGATCTGACATTTTTAATCCTTTTGTTGAGTTGATTCTCAACTTCAACTTTATAAGCTTTGAACACATCCAGCGATTGTGACTTTTCATGAATGAGATATAGGTAGCCATTACATGAGTAATTGTCTATGAATGATATGAAATATTGTTGACCATTCCAAGATGCTGTAGGGAATGCCCATAAAAATCTGTATGAATTAATTCTAAGACGTCCGAAGATCTATTGGCACCTAATCTTTTAGTTTTGGTATGTTTTCCCTTGATGCAATCCACACAAACATCAAAGTTTGTGAAGTCAAGAGATTCTAAAATGCCATTAGACACTAAGCGCTCAACTCTACCTTTTGAGACATGACCTAAGCGCTTATGCCATAAGGATGCTGATTTTCCTTATTTAATTTATGTTTAGTACCGCGTGATTCCACATGCAAGGTTTCATTATAGGATGCAACTGTTTCCAGTAAATAAAGATTGTCATAAGCATTTAAATAACAAGTTCCTACAACATTCGAATTCAAAGACAAAGTAAATTAATTGTTTCAAAATGAACAATAATATCCAAATTTGTCCAACACAGAAACAGAAACTAAATTCCGTCTAAATAATGATACAACAAAAGTGTCTTTCAAATCCAAATAAAAACCAGTTCCTAATAACAACCTAAAATGCCCAATTGCTTCAACTTTTATTGATTGTCCATCACCCACAAAGATGTGTCTTTCACCATCACTTGGCTTTTGGCAGCTCAGGCAACCCTGCAAACACTTATGTGAGTAGTAGCACCAGAATCTATCCACCGAGTGTTCCTAGGTACTAAAGATAAATTAACATCAAAGCAGACCAAGTAAAAAACATACCGTTTTTTGCACCCCATGCATGATATTTGGTACATTCCTTCTTCACATGTCCAGCCTTGTGACAAAAAAAACAACCCTCTATTTCCTTTTGTTTTTTCTTTTGAGTTGGATCCTTAGCAGCTTCATTCTTAAATTTCCTTTTCTTGCCTTTATCCTTAGAGGTGCTTGCCAAATGATCACTTTCAGTTTTCTCTTGCTTCAGTCTTTCTTCCTCCTGAACACAAAATGAAATGAGCTCATTAAGAGTCCACTTTTCCTTTTGACAATTGTAACTGACCTTGAATTGACTGAATTGTGGAGGAAGAGAGATAAGCACCAAATGCACTAGCAAGTCATCCGAAAGTTCAAGCTTTAGTGCCTTCAGCTTTGAAGCAAGGTGAGACATTTCCATAATGTACTCCCTTATGTTTTCCTTGCCCTTGAACTTCATGGAAATAAGTTTCTTTAAAAGTGTACTTGTTTCTGCCTTATCGCTTTTTTGCAAAGTGTTTCTGTATTTCAGCAAGGAAAGTTGTGGCATCGGTGATCTCCTCGTATACCGCGCTCCTAAAAGCCTCAGATATGTCGCGCTTGATGATCATAAGACTCATTTGATTTGAACGGTCCCACTTCTCAAAAATCCTCCTTTCCTTGGAGGAACTAGCATCCGTAAGAGAAGCAGGCCGATCCATCCTTAATGCAAGGTCAAGATCCATGCAGCCAAGAATAATGAAAATGTACTCCTTCCAGTCCTTAAAGTTATTACCATAAAGGACCAGTATTGAATTAAGGTAAGCAGATACAGTAGCAACAACTGAAAAGAGAACATAACAATTATATAAATAACGCGCTCATATAAGAATCCATATAAAATAATAAATTCAAATAATGGTTAATCTCATCTCAAGATACCAAACACATCATCAATATCAAGTCTTTGGACAGTAATATTAACTGTAAACGGTACTCTTGTTGCAGCGATCAAACATTGACAATAAATTATGTCAAACAATATGCAATCTTTGGACTAACATATTGCTCACATAAAATACCTTATAATTGTCACACATTTATTGGCACAAGTATGCATGAAATTCGGCCAAATACCAATTCAACTTTGATTTCGTTAATAAATGCATGAATTACATACACACAATTATTTTGATATTTTAATTAAATTAATCTACACAAAAGTGATCACTTTGGTGATATTTTGTTTCAATTAATCTATTTAAAATATTAGATATCCTTAAGAAAATCTAAAACCAAATTTGAATATAAATTGTTTTTTAAACAAATTATCAGAAACAACTGTAGTAATACTTAAAAAATATTATGCTCAAACATGTTTATTCACAGTCTCATCTCCTATGCTGGTTCATCCTTGTAGCTTTAGTTTGCATTCTTCAACTTGACTTTAATTGATAAGAAGAAAATTGACTACCTACTTATTTTACTATATTTTATAGGTTACAAAAAATTACATGTTTCCAAATGTTTGACGGTTGTTAGAACTTAGAACCTAAAACAATCTTTACCCATTGAACATCAGTAGATTGTTGTGCCCCTTTGTTCACACTTTTTTAAGAAGTGTTAGCATAACTGTTGCAAAATTAGAAAACAAAAGTTGGGTAACCTTAATGTGTAAATGCATTGTGGTGTATATCAAGGATCTTGTCTACTATCTAGTTATGCATAATTGGCACGTACATTCAGAGGACTCTTATTTTAGAGGTAAGTGGGCTAAATCTTGAAAAAGAAATTCTATTTATTGGAATGTGAATTTGACAGTATTCTCTCCTTGGAAAAATAAAAATCATAATTCATTATAGAACATTGTCAAAAGAAATTGTATTTCAATGCATAACTGATTCTGTTGGCATGTATCACGTCTCTTCATTCATAACTGGTTTTATTTGAATTTTCCAATTAACTGTGAAACCGAGAAAAGTTTACAAAGAACAACTATAGCTAAGAAGATCATAACAGTACTACAGTAAATCCTCAAGAATCAATTTAGGGTTGCTCGGATACCACATGTTGATAAACAAATCTAAATTTAGCCCTAATCAATTCATGAGAAAACAAACAATAAATAACCAAAGATTAGCAGAAACTTACTGGAGTCCATTGAATCGATTATACAATGGTTATGATCTTCCAAGAAAATAGTTTCTCTTTTGTTTTTTTAATTTCTTTGATGGGAAGAAGAGAAAAAAGAGACGTTTTATTTCTTGGGGACCACAACCGTTTATATTAAGTGATAATAATCGGTTGTTGGATATTTGCAATTTGACCCCTTATCAAATTGTAAATATGACTTATGGTTTCTGCACATTTATTCCATGACATTAATACCTTATACTAATTATAATAGCATCATACAATAATACATATATGCCCATAATATGATTTTAATCCAACAAAACACATTCGGACGTGGACTGTTATCATCTTCAACTTGAAAATAGGCTTGTTTCACTTCCTGAATTGATTTTGGCTCTTCAATTTTTTTGCAACATTATCTGCCAATACTTTTTTACATGTTATGTTAGGAAAATAATTCAAAATTTGATTGGAATGGTATGAATTTGAAAAATGAAGAATGGAATTTAGTGATAGAAGGATTTTATCAGTGATGCAATTTCCATCATTGCCCAATAGCTGCTTAATGTTGTTTTTTCTTTTGTTTGTTGACAAATATGAATATAAGAACTCCGAGCACTGGTCCCCTTCTTGTAGCCAATTTATATTTTTTTCTGACTTTCCATGGTCTAGCTATGCTTGATTATTTCAAGTGAAAAGGAATCTGTTTATATTCTTGAATTGTTTTTCCATCAGTGGGATGTTCAAGCAATTTTAAGTACAACAATTTCTCTCTCTCATAGCTTCAAACATGTCTTTCAGACTTGTTCTTCCTTTTGTTCCATTTCTTAAGTGCTCTCTTCTCATTTTGCAGCTTTGCAAAAATATAAACGAAGGATTTCCAGAAATATGACATTGTTGGACATTTTATCTAATACTATTATAACCAATCGTTTGTATCCAGGCACTATTAATTCCACATGAGGTATTTTTTTCATTGGAGGTGTTTTCCATTAGTTTGATAATCATAGGACAGTGATTGCTTGTTAAGTGACCAAAGCAGTCACACCCGCTACACTTACCGAGTTTCCATTCATATGTTACATCTTGCCACATTAAGTTAATGGTCTTCATCTTAGATTAGAATTTAGTTAGGAATATAAAATTTGACTTGATTTCTATCAACACTCTTGCATAAGATATTCTTATCATTCCTTGTGTTATTTAATCCATCTTAATTAAAGTACCAATTATAGATGTTATTTTACCCATGTTGACGGCAAAAATGGCCATGAACACCCAAGTAATGTGAAAGCACCACCAATCCAATAATAATACCAATCGGAGAATAATATAAGTTTACAGATCATATATTGAGTGCATAAAAGTAAATGAACACATGAATTTTATAGTGGTTCAGTAAACTCCGACCTAAGTCCACTTCAATAATCTTATCATTTATACTTTAAGATTACAAGTATAGTTGTTCTTGCCTTAGAAAATTAATGTAGGAAGAGAAAAGTGTAATGAAGAATAGCCAGCCAAAAGACCCCTCAATGAAAGCCAAGCATGCTGTATTTATAGGAGAAGACATGCAAATATCTTATTCAAAATTTGGATCTAGAATCTCCAAGCCAAGACGACCCAACCCACAAAAATCCAGACCGTTCACACCCCTGTAGAGGGGTCGGCCCCGACCCCTCCTCCATGCCACATGGCGGCGTGCGACCCCTCATGTGGGTCCCTTATGTTGCCTGCTTCTTATTTCCAAAGTTGATCCCGAGTTGATGCGTTATTTGTTGAGTTATTGAGTGATCATCGTTGAGTTGTGCTGCCAATCTGAGCAATACATAGCCATATTAATCTGATCTGATTCCTTGCCTAGGGGAAGTATTCCAATCCGATCCCTTGCCTAGGGGAAGTGTCAATTTCATACTTAGCCAATTCTAGAGTGTTATTCATTTGAATCCGCTCGACCATTGTCCATAGCCTTGTTTATAACTAATCTCCGAGCCTGATAATCATCTCTCCATCCTTCCTTCCTTGATGATCACGAAATCTGTTTGGTCAAATCCATGATATACTGCCTTGGCAAAAAGACAGTATAACATTTTCCCTTTAAAACAAGCCTTGTGTTAGGAAGGCATGTTTTGAATCACCATAAGTCCGAAGTTCAAAATGCATTGAAAGCCATATTTTCCAATCCGGAATCTGATCCATTGCCAAGCCAAATTGTCATAAGTTGTTCCATATCCACCCGGGAATTTGTTAATGAAACCCACGACTGCTCCGAGTCAATAGCCAATTTCAAATCCATCCCATATCCGTAACCAAGTCCATGTCTCTCCAAAGCTGATAACCAAGTCCATGATCTCATCATATCGTTTGCCAAATCCAAAGCCTCAATCTCTCTAGATCGTTAACCAATTCCAAGGTCTCGCCGGACCAATAGCCTAGTTCGTAGTCTCTCCAGACCGATCATAGCCTTTCCGAGCACTTGCTGGACCCCATCTTATCACTCTTCGATGAAGGGGAAACAACGACAAGTAAGCCGATCATGTCGCTCTCCGACGAAGTGGCATCACTTCTTGCACTCCGGTTCAGTGTCCCTAAACATGACGCGATGTCAGGGCCTACCTAGGCCGATCATGGTCTCTCCGTACCCTTGCTATCAGTCGCCCTTCGGCAAAAGGGAGAACGTCGACCAATAAGTATGAATCATGGCCTCTCCATGCCGACCACGGTCTCTCTGGACCACATTCACTCTCCGATTAGAAGGGTACAATGATAAGTAGGTTGATCCTGTCACTCTCTAGCGAAGCGACATACTTCTTGCTTCTCCGGTCCCATCTCTTCGGTCGGGAAATAATGCGTTTTTGGGGTATCCTTCTCCGGCCATGATCCCCAGTCAAGGTCTTAATCCATGTCCGAGTCCATCCCGTTACTCTCCGACGAAGGGGATTGTACCTTGCAGTCATTGCCCCATCGCTTCGGTCGGAACAACATGATTGTTACGTATTATATTAAACTGGATTTAAGCATTCCAAAGTCCATTTGCCAAATTATAAATTAAGAGTTCGTACAACCAGAAAACTAGCAAACCAAGAACAAGAAAAACCAAATTTCATAAATCTGAACACTACGGTTTACATCATCTCAGTGCATGCCTAGGGACCGATCGCGATCCCGTACATGTGTAAGTGACTTAGCCATTTTATTGCGGAGTTTATTACTTATTCCATGCCATCCCGATTAAGAGATGACGAGCTAGCACCTCGATCCAAGGCCATTCCCATTTGAGGCGGACGGTGGATGCTCCTGTTCCACAGCCGCATCTCAACTCCTCACGTATTATTGTAGCTGATCATTCCTTACGTGTTCCTCAACTATATCCTTCAAGTGCCTGTAGTCGTTTGTATTATGCACATCTAGCTCATGAAATAAGAAGTATTTTCTTGATGCCTGCTCCCATTCGGAGGGTTCCCTCCTTGTCGGCTATTGATATAAAAGGCCTCCTCAAGTATCCAGATAATTCCTTTCCAGAGATTCGGCCAAATCCGAATAAGAAGAGAAATTTGGTTCTCTCCTTTGCTGCTTCGATCCATTGAAGCCATCATGCGCTTTTCTTTTTTCCTTTGTCCTTGTCCGAACCTTCTCTAGACGATCCTCCATCTCTAACTGCGTTAACCTCTTCTTTGTCGACCTTAGCATCTTCCTGCCGCATGAACTTCTCTTCCTCATGATAAAACTCCCCGAGGTCCCTAGAAGGATCCCGTTCCAATGACACCTTGAAATCCATGTTGTCAACTATTCCTGATACTGCTGCCATCAAAACCATCGATGGATCACGCCGATCCATCGAAGTAACCATCGCATTAAACCTCGTTAAGAAATTCCAAAGGGACTCTTTTGTCCTTTGATTCAGCGTTGTCAACATCATCACGCTCTTGGGTCTCGTGATGTAGACCCAAAATTGCCTCATGAATTTATCTACCAACTTTGTCCAAGTGCTAATAGAACCTTTCTTCAATTGCCGAAACCAAAGTGTAGCAATATCCACCAAGTATAAAGGGAAACATCCCTCTGATGCCCCAGCACTTCCATTTGCCTCATATACCTCATCAGATGAACAGTAGGATCTGTTTTCCATCATATGCCCCTAGTGTAGATAATTTAAAATCCGGTGGATTTCTAACACTCCTAATATTAGGAGTGCATGAACTCCTATTCACATCCTTTAGATCATTATTTACTAATCCTCCTCTCATAGCCGGCTTGATCATCTCTGCAAACTTGTCACGGCCATCCAAAGGTAGCCTCCAATCATCATTTCCAACCTACCCCTTGACTTCGCGAGGTAACCCCAGAACGTACTCCTCCGGACGAGCATCCAAATTATGATTTGCACCAAACTCCACAGAATTGACCGCAGGCCCACCAGCATTCGGACCGACTAGGCCCGGGGTGCATGCTCTCGAGCTCTTGGGGATCGGTGCCGACCCTTTTGGAGGGACCGGTGCCAATCCCTCCCTATTGGTCGGGGATTACCCACTACTGCTCCACTCCATTCTCCTGTATATTTGCTCCATTTCCATAATCCCGGTTCTGATTTTCCATAGCTCCTGCTACTCCAACTCCTTGATCCAAATCTCTATTAGCTCCAAATCCTTGGTTTTGCACTCCAGCAGCTCCTATTGCTCCAGCATATCCAACCTGGCCGAGGAAATTCCTCGTCATCTCCTCTTGCCTCTTCATCATCCGTTCCTGCATAGCGTTCACCTTTGTTTCCATCTCCTCCCTAGAGATGTAGGTAGAGGTCTGATTAGCTCCAACTCCTGAGGATGCCTCCTGACTTCCTCTATGGTGATTCCTTTCTACTAGCGCTATCTTTGAAGATTGCCTAATCATTGTTCCAGATCTAAGCTCCAATTTTTTTCCAAATCAGCGGGTGCAAGTATTCTCAGTGGAAGCACCAAAATATTAACGACAAAAATAGCCACCAACACCCAAGTAATGTGAAAGCACCACGAATCCAATAACAATACCAATCAGAGAATAATATAGTTCATAATCATAGATTCAGTGCAGAAAAGTAAATGAACACGCGAATTTTATAGTTGGTTCGACAAACTCTGGCCTACATCCACCCCAATAATCTTACTATTTATAATGTAAGATTACAAGTACAGTTGTTCTTGCCTTAGAAAATTAACGAAGGATGAGAAAAGTGTAAAGAAGAATAGCCAGCCAAAAGATCCCTCAATGAATGCCTATGTGGGCCCCCTATGTTGCCTGCTTCTTATTTTCAAAGTTGATTCCCGAGTTAGTGCGTTATTCGTCGAGTTATTAAGCGATCATCATTGAGTTATGCTGCCAATCCGAGAGATTCATAGCCATATCAATCCAATCCCTTGCCTAGGGGAAGTATTCCAATTCGATCCCTTACCTAGGGGAAGTGTCAATTCCATACTTAACTAATTCCAGAGTGTCGTTCATTCGAATCCACTCGATCATCATCCATAGTCTTGTTTATAAATGATCTCCCAACCTGATAATCATCTCTCTAGGCTTCCTCCCTTGATGATCACGAAATCTATTTGGCCAAATCCATGATATACTACCTTGACCAAAAGGAGGTATAACAACCAATCACCTTGTCAGTCTGATAATCAATATCTAATCTTGGGAAGCGAACCCAGATTAGAATTGGTTGTCGAGCTCTTTTGACATTTCATGCTTGGACTTTATTTCTCATCATGATTAGTTTTTTTATCATAGAATTATGGACCATTTGGTAGAACTTTATCAAAATCATTTTGCTTCTCAAATTTTACTATATAGAACCCATTATCCTTTGAGATGATATGAAATTCTTCTTCTGGTGGCCACACTCGATTAATATATGATTTGAAATAGGGATGACAGGGTTTAAGACCCACGACATATAAAACAATTGAATTATTCCACTTTTTTCTACCACCATATACCAATTGTACAGTCGTTTTTGTGCATTTTAGATTTTTAAATTCAGAGGGTTAAAAGAACTTTTGTGGAGAATAATCGTGATCCCATTTTATGTAATTATGTCACATCAGGCCTTTGGGTTTGCTTGTTTATAACAAACTAACCATGCGATAACTGAAGTTTCTTAAAGAACCCATTATTCTAGTAGCTAGATCTGGAAATTCATTAAAGTTATTAAGGTTGAAAGCTCGGTCATTGATTCGCCTGCTTTGGAGATCAGTACTCTGTTGATTTTTGAAAACCATGGTGGCTTCGTGCTTATTCTTAAATTCTATGTGTGCTTTTAGTTCTAGCCTCTGGATGCGTAAGGATTTGACCGTCTCAAATCCTTCTTCTGATTGATCTAGAAGGTTTCTCGAAAACATGTCAACATCAAGCGGTGAGGAAGATTCAAGATTACATCAAAATCGTGATGAAGATGGAAAATACATTAACGAAAGAGTGTATCATTGTATGATCAGGTCGCTACTTTAATTAACTGCTAGCCAGCCGAATACAATGATAAGCGTATACTTATGCACTAGATTTTAAGCCAATCCTAAGAAGTCATAGTTAAGAGCCGTAAAAAGAATATTACGATACTTAACTAGAACTAAGGGTCATGGCTTTAAACCCAAAATGTTTTCCTTTTGATTTAGTATCCTATAACAATGCTGATTTTGGAGGCTGCAAGATGGAAAGAAAAAATAAGCGATATATGTCATTTTATTGGGTGGTCCTTAGTCTTCTGGTTTAGCAAGAAACAAAATTGGGTATCTTTATCAACTTATGAAGCAGAATATATTTCAACAACATTAGCTTGTGCACTAGTAATGTATATGCAATAAATACTTAAAGATTTTGAAGTAATATTAATAAATCTCTTATATATTATGATAGCACGAGTGCGATTAGGTTATCCAAAAATCCAGTCAATCACCCTAGAACAAAACACATTGACATTATACACCATTTTCTATGTGACCATATACCAAAAGAGAATATCATCTTTGACTTTTTTAACATGGAGAATCAAATTGCAGATATTTTTACTAAACCACTATATGAAGCAGCATATAATAAATTAAGATGAGAACTACGAATTTGTGCTCTAAATAACTTAAGCTAAAATAATCATTTGTCTTAATAAAAAAAAGATATTACAAAAAGAGAGAATATTTTAGCTAAGTATATGTGTATATTTCCCATATTTTTGACTTTTTTGTTGATGACAAAAAAGAAGAAAAATGTGAAAACACTCAAGCACGTCAACATGGGGAGTATATAGATACAAGGTGAGTAATAATTCAAGGGATTTTTTATTATATAAGTCATTTGGTTGTCATCATCAAATAGAGGGATAATGTTAGGAACAAAATTCTAGTGTTTTGATGATAATAACCATATGATAATGTTACTGATGATATTCTTGAGCTATTTCAGGTACAATAGCATTGGTATAGAAGCCAAGACGACCCAACCCACAAAAATCCAGACCGTTCACACCCCTGTAGAGGGGTCGGCCCCGACCCCTCCTCCATGCCACATGGCGGCGTGCGACCCCTCATGTGGATCCCTTATGTTGCCTGCTTCTTATTTCCAAAGTTGATCCCCGAGTTGATGCGTTATTTGTTGAGTTATTGAGTGATCATCGTTGAGTTGTGATGCCAATCTGAGCAATACATAGCCATATTAATCCGATCCGATTCCTTGCCTAGGGGAAGTATTCCGATCCAATCCCTTGCCTAGGGGAAGTGTCAATTTCATACTTAGCCAATTCTAGAGTGTTATTCATTTGAATCCGCTCGACCATTGTCCATAGCCTTGTTTATAACTAACCTCCGAGCCTGATAATCATCTCTCCATCCTTCCTTCCTTGATGATCACGAAATCTGTTTGGTCAAATCCATGATATACTGCCTTGGCAAAAAGACAGTATAACATTTTCCCTTTAAAACAAGTCTTGTGTTAGGAAGGCATGTTTTGAATCACCATAAGTCCGAAGTTCAAAATGCATTGAAAGACGTATTTTCCAATCCGGAATCTGATCCATTGCCAAGCCAAATTTTCATAAGTTGTTCCATATCCACCCAGGAATTTATTAATGAAACCCACGACTGCTCCGAGTCGATAGCCAATTTCAAATCCATCCCATATCCGTAACCAAGTCCATGTCTCTCCAAAGCTGATAACCAAGTCCATGATCTCATCATATCGTTTGCCAAATCCAAAGCCTCAATCTCTCTAGATCGTTAACCAATTCCAAGGTCTCGCCGGACCAATAGCCTAGTTCGTAGTCTCTCCAGACCGATCATAGCCTTTCCGAGCTCTTGCTGGACCCCATCTTATCACTCTTTGATGAAGGGGAAACAACGACAAGTAAGCCGATCATGTCGCTCTTCGACGAAGTGGCATCACTTCTTGCACTCCGGTTCAGTGTCCCTAAACATGACGCGATGTCAGGGCCTACCTAGGCCGATCATGGTCTCTCCGTACCCTTGCTATCAGTCGCCCTTTAGCAAAAGGGAGAACGTCGACCAATAAGTATGAATCATGGCCTCTCCATGCTGACCACGGTCTCTTTGGACCACATTCACTCTCCGATTAGAAGGGTACAATGATAAGTAGGCTGATCCTGTCACTCTCTAGCGAAGCGACATACTTCTTGCTTCTTCGGTCCCATCTCTTCGGTCGGGAAATAGCGCGTTTTTTGGGGTATCCTTCTCCGGCTATGATCCCCAGTCAAGGTCTTAATCCATGTCCGAGTCCATCCCGTTACTCTCCGACGAAGGGGATTGTACCTTGCAGTTATTGCCCCATCGCTTCGGTCGGGACAACGTGATTGTTATGTATTATATTAAACTGGATTTAAGCATTCCAAAGTCCATTTTCCAAATTATAAATTAAGAGTTCGTACAACCAGAAAACTAGCAAACCAAGAACAAGAAAAACCAAATTTCATAAATCTGAACACTACGGTTTACATCATCTCAGTGCATGCCGAGGAACCGATCTCGATCCCGTACATGTGTAAGTGACTTAGCCATTTTATTGTGGAGTTTATTACTTATTCCATGCCATCCCGATTAAGAGATGACGAGCTAGCACCTCGATCCAAGGCCATTCCCATTTGAGGCGGACGGTGGATGCTCCTGTTCCACAGCCGCATCTCAACTCCTCACGTATTATTGTAGCTGATCATTCCTTACGTGTTCCTCAACTATATCCTCTAAGTGCCTGTAGTCGTTTGTATTATGCACATCTAGCTCATGGAATAAGGAGTATTTTCTTGATGCCTGCTCCCATTCGGAGGGTTCCCTCCTTGTCGGCTTTTGATATAAAAGGCCTCCTCGAGTATCCAGATAATTCCTTTCCAGAGATTCATCCAAATCCGAATAAGAAGAGAATTTTGGTTCTCTCCTTTGCTGCTTCGATCCATTGAAGCCATCATGCTCTTTTATTTTTTCCTTTGTCCTTGTCCGAACCTTCTCTAGACGATCCTCCATCTCTAACTGCGTTAACCTCTTCTTTGTCGACCTTAGCATCTTCCTTCCGCATGAACCTCTCTTCCTCATGATAAAACTCCTCGAGGTCCCTAGAAGGATCCCGTTCCAATGACACCTTGAAATCCATGTTGTCAACTATTCCTGATACTGCTGCCATTAAAACCATCGATGGATCACGTCGATCCATCGAAGTAACCATCGCATTAAACCTCGTTAAGAAATTCCAAAGGGACTCTTTTGTCCTTTGATTCAGTGTTGTCAACATCATCACGCTCTTGGGTCTCGTGATGTAGACCCAAAATTGCCTCATGAATTTATCTACCAACTTTGTCCAAGTGCTAATAGAACCTTTCTCCAATTGCCGAAACCAAAGTGTAGCAATATCCACCAAGTATAAAGGGAAACATCCCTCCGATGCCCCAGCACTTCCATTTGCCTCATATACCTCATCAGATGAACAGTAGGATCTGTTTTCCATCATATGCCCCTAGTGTAGGTAATTTAAAATCCGGTGGATTCCTAACACTCCTAATATTAGGAGTGCATGAACTCCTATTCACATCCTTTAGATCATTATTTACTAATCCTCCTCTCATAGCCGGCTTGATCATCTCTGCAAACTTGTCACGACCATCCAAAGGTAGCCTCCAATCATCATTTCCAACCTACCCCTTGACTTCGCGAGGTAACCCCAGAACGTACTCCTCCGGACGAGCATCCAAATTATGATTTGCACCAAACTCCACAGAATTGACCGTAGGCCCACCAGCATTCGGACCGACTAGGCCCGGGGTGCATGCTCTCGAGCTCTTGGGGATCGGTGCCGACCCTTTTGGAGGGACCGGTGCCAATCCCTCCCTATTGGTCGGGGACTACCCACTACTGCTCCACTCCATTCTCCTATATATTTGCTCCATTTCCATAATCCCGGTTCTGATTTTCCATAGCTCCTGCTACTCCAACTCCTTGATCCAAATATCTATTAGCTCCAAATCCTTGGTTTTGCACTCCAGCAGCTCCTACTGCTCCAGCCTATCCAACTTGGCCGAGGAAATTCCTCATCATCTCCTCTTGCCTCTTCATCATCCGTTCCTGCATAGCGTTCACCTTTGTTTCCATCTCCTCCCTAGAGATGTAGGTAGAGGTCTAATTAGCTCCAACTCCTGAGGATGCCTCCTGACTTCCTCTATGGTGATTCCTTTCTACTAGCGCTCTCTTTGAAGATTGCCTAATCATTGTTCCAGATCTAAGCTCCAATTTTTTTCCAAATCAGCGGGTGCAAGTATTCTCAGTGGAAGCACCAAAATATTAACGACAAAAATAGCCACCAACACCCAAGTAATGTGAAAGCACCACGAATCCAATAACAATACCAATCAGAGAATAATATAGTTCATAGATCATTGATTCAGTGCAGAAAAGTAAATGAACACGCGAATTTTACAGTTGGTTCGACAAACTCTGGCCTACATCCACCCCAATAATCTTACTATTTATAATGTAAGATTACAAGTACAGTTGTTCTTGCCTTAGAAAATTAACGAAGGATGAGAAAAGTGTAAAGAAGAATAGCCAGCCAAAAGATCCCTCAATGCATGCCTATGTGGGCCCCCTATGTTGCCTGCTTCTTATTTTCAAAGTTGATTCCCGAGTTAATGCGTTATTCGTCGAGTTATTAAGCGATCATCATTGAGTTATGCTGCCAATCCGAGAGATTCATAGCCATATCAATCCAATCCAATCCCTTGCCTAGGGGAAGTATTCCAATTCAATCCCTTACCTAAGGGAAGTGTCAATTCCATACTTAACTAATTCCAGAGTGTCGTTCATTCGAATCCACTCGATCATCATCCATAGTCTTGTTTATAAATGATCTCCCAGCCTGATAATCATCTCTCTAGGCTTCCTCCCTTGATGATCACGAAATCTATTTGGCCAAATCCATGATATACTACCTTGACCAAAAGGAGGTATAACAACCAATCACCTTGTCAGTCCGATAATCAATATCTAATCTTGGGAAGCGAACCCAGATTAGAATTGGTTGTCGAGCTCTTTTGACATTTCATGCTTGGACATTATTTCTCATCATGATTAGTTTTTTTATCATAGAATTATGGACCATTTGGTAGAACTTTATCAAAATCATTTTGCTTCTCAAATTTTACTATATAGAACCCATTATCCTTTGAGATGATATGAAATTCTTCTTCTGGTGGCCAGACTCGATTAATATATGATTTGAAATAGGGATGACAGGGTTTAAGACCCACGACATATAAAACAATTGAATTATTCCACTTTTTTCTACCACCATATACCAATTGTACAGTCGTTTTTGTGCATTTTAGATTTTTAAATTCAGAGGGTTAAAAGAACTTTTGTGGAGAATAATCGTGATCCCATTTTATGTAATTATGTCACATCAGGCCTTTGGGTTTGCTTGTTTATAACAAACTAACCATGCGATAACTGAAGTTTCTTAAAGAACCCATTATTCCAGTAGCTAGATCTGGAAATTCATTAAAGTTATTAAGGCTGAAAGCTCGGTCATTGATTCGCCTGCTTTGGAGATCAGAGTATACTCTGTTGATTTTTGAAAACCATGGTGGCTTCGTGCTTATTCTTAAATTCTATGTGTGCTTTTAGTTCTAGCCTCTGGATGCGTAAGGATTTGACCGTCTCAAATCCTTCTTCTGATTGATCTAGAAGGTTTCTCGAAAACATGTCAACATCAAGCAGTGAGGAAGATTCAAAGGTCGGGGGAGAAGAACTAGTAGCCACCGCCGTAGATGCCATTAGAAAACTCTACAAATGAAAAAACACCATATTATTGTTCGTATATAGAATTTTTTTATATTATGAATAAAGAATTTAAAATATCTCAGGTGGGAGAATTTAACTATTTTCCAGGTTTAAAAGTTAATCTAAAAACACAATAAAGGTTTAGTTAAACGATTTGGCGTGGAAAATATGACTAATAAACCAACTCGAATAAGCACAAGATTACATCAAAATCGTGATGAAGATGGAAAATACATTAACGAACGAGTGTATCATTGTATGATCGGGTCGCTACTTTAATTAACTGCTAGCCAGCCGAATACAATGATAAGCGTATACTTATGCACTAGATTTTAAGCCAATCCTAAGAAGTCATAGTTAAGAGCCGTAAAAAGAATATTACGATACTTAACTAGAACTAAGGGTCATGGCCTTTAAACCCAAAATGTGTTCCTTTTGATTTAGTATCCTATAACAATGCTGATTTTGGAGGCTGCAAGATGGAAAGAAAAAAAAAGCGATATATGTCATTTTATTGGGTGGTCCTTAGTCTTCTGGTTTAGCAAGAAACAAAATTGGGTATCTTTATCAACTTATGAAGCAGAATATATTTCAACAACATTAGCTTGTGCACTAGTAATGTATATGCAATAAATACTTAAAGATTTTGAAGTAATATTAATAAATCTCTTATATATTATGATAGCATGGGTGCGATTAGGTTGTTCAAAAATCCAGTCAATCACCCTAGAACAAAACACATTGACATTATACACCATTTTCTACGTGACCATATACCAAAAGAGAATATCATCTTTGACTTTTTTAACATGGAGAATCAAATTGCAGATATTTTTACTAAACCACTATGTGAAGCAGCATATAATAAACTAAGATGAGAACTACGAATTTGTGCTCTAAATAACTTAAGCTAAAATAATCATTTGTCTTAATAAAAAAATATATTACAAAAAGAGAGAATATTTTAGCTAAGTATATGTGTATATTTCCCATATTTTTGACTTTTTTGTTGATGACAAAAAAGAAGAAAAATGTGAAAACACTCAAGCACGTCAACATGGGGAGTATATAGATACAGGGTGAGTAATAATTCAGGGGATTTTTTATTATATAAGTCATTCGGTTGTCATCATCAAAAAGAGGGATAATTTTAGGAACAAATTTCTAGTGTTTTGATGATAATAACCATATGATAATGTTACCGATGATATTCTTGAGCTATTTCAGGTACAATAGCATTGGTATAGAAGACGAGTTACAATGGTGATCGATAAAAGTCCAATAAGGAAAATAAATTGAAAATATCAAAATAAATCAAATTGGGATATCTACAATAGAGAAAAATATTCAAAAATATCTTATAGAGTTAATAAATCTACTAGAATACAACAACATGAAAGAAATATTCGAAGATGGACAAATTGATACAAAAGTTGAATATTTATCGAGTTTTGTTAGTCTAAATTTGTTAAAATCCCATAAATGATCTCTGAATCACTACAAATTTTGATATAACATTCCTAACATCATAAGATAGTTTTTAGAATATTTTAGGATTTATCCAATTGTCCGAAAGAGTTAATAAAAATAGAGAAGGAAAAAGTATGAAATATACATTTTAAAAGGGGAAGAATACACATATGAAACACACAAGTCGACCTTTGTAAGCTACATGCCGACCTATATGTTTCATACAGGTTGACATGTATATCTTTCCTAGACATGAATTTTTTTTCGAAATTATGAAGAACTATCTACGTCTCTTCATTTTAATCTTCTTCCTCTTCATTCTGAAGTCACTCCACTTCATTTTTAAATAGAAGAACAACTCAAAAGAATTCTTGCATTATCTATATAAGGGATTGCCCTCTCCCAGATCAACGAACAATTTCTAGTATTTTATTTCTCTCCATTCTCCAAAATTTTCTTTGTACATACACTATTGTTTGAAGTTTCCAAAGCAATCATTTTCTGATCATTTATTTCCATATCTACAATACTCAAAACACTTCTATAATTCATGTTCGTTCAATTCAGAGATTTACTGTATGGGTTATAGATGTATGTACTTAAAAGAAGATATCTATATAGAAAAATACAAAAAGTCTACAAATATATTTCCATATTGAAGTCAAATTCATGTTGCGGAGTCATGAAGCATTTATATGAAGACATGTTCAGTAGCTTAGGCAGGGTCATTGTAAACTTGTTCTTTTGGATCAAGTGAGGGTTGAGTTAGTGAAATTACAAAAAGGAGTTCTGGCACTGGACGTATGACAGGAGTCCAGACTAATATAATAACTTCAGCGTGATAATTTTTATTTACTTATTTATTTTACTTACCATTGCTTAGTTAGTTCAACAAGTTAAATTATTTACCTAGATAATTTTTATAACTTAAGTAGTTAATTAGTTGTCCATATACATCGATCCAACCCCCTAGACTTTCACGTGTACCTTATTGCATGATTTCATTACAATTCACGTTACATCTCCTTGCTTAGATCTCCTTGATCTCCAATATGAGATTCTAATCATTCGAGAATTATTTCCCATCAATATTTGGTGCACATAATACCTTCATAACATCTGTGTATTATACACCATTATTAGACTCTTATATTTAGGTCACGCAAGATCTTCAATTTTTTTGATAAATCCTTTTATGTACTACTTCAAATATATTATATATTTTTCACTATTTCTAACTCATACTCAAGCTTTATCGATTTCCTTCTTTGTAAAAGCTATTACATTTTAACTTGTCAACATAGAATTTTATATCTTTACATTTTAGGTCCCCAAAAAGCTAAAGTCCAAAGTTATTGAAACTTGTCTCAAAACGCTACCAAAACAATGCTTATAATGCTAACAGAAATACATTCAACGGTTAATGAATATATGTCTTATTAACGATACCAGAAGTATACATTTAGCCTAACGGAAACATAACATTTAGCTAAAAAATGTAGAGCATTTAGCTAATGAAAGTAGGTTTAGGGCTAACGAAAACATATCATTTAAAGCTAACGAAATCATGTACTTCAAGCTAATGGAATATGCATTGTAATTAATAAAACACATCAGACGTTAATAGAAGTATGCCCTATAAGTTACTGAAATTATAGCTTCATGAGCTAATGAAAACATATACTATGCCTAACAGAGGTATGATTTCAAAAGTATAAATTTTGATAACAAAGACACGTCATTTCATTCAGTCAAAAGCATACTAATGGAAATGTGCTCCTTTTTGGACTGACAGAAACAGGCATAACAAAAACTTATACCTCTGGCTAATGAAAATATGCACTCTTAGCTAATGAAAACATGCTCCTTTTGTGCTAATTGATACATAACTATATGATAATGGAAATATGCTTCTCTTGTGCTGTCTAAAACATGCATGGCAAAATCGTAATTAAATTGAAAACTATTTTATTACTTAACAAAGCAATATCCTTTTGACTAAACTTGCCACTTGTCTAATTTACATTTACTCGATACTTTCTTTCACTGATTTCTATAGCATATTTTAGAGAATCATTTAATATTTTAATTACTTAATTAAACATTAAATTAATTAAGTAATTTTAACTATTTTCTCTCATTTCACTTCACTTTAATAATTCATATTAATTCAAAAACACATGGGAAAAATCAAGAAAAATCCCAAAAAGCAAGTTCAACAATATTTATCATGATAGAGTAAAAGGCATGCCCTAGGGGTATTTATGTACCTTATTATATAATTCAACTCTTGTATAAAAATCTTATTGGAGTAAATTATGCTTTCTTTTCTATTGTATGCGTCGTTATATTGTGATATAAGTAATGATCTGAATACATTAAATATGTAAAAATAGAAAATCCTTAGGAAAAGTATTAAATCAATTGCAGCTACGAATATGTTCATAACCATGAGTTTTGAACCGAACATTTACAATACTTATCCTTAAATTGTTTCAACTTCAGATATATCGAGAAAAGGATATCAATACATCCATTGAGACTAGTGTATGTAATGCTGTCTATAAGATGGATGGTGAAATGTTCATGGCCGTTGGGGACACCAAGGGATTATGTACCTACGATTGTTCGGAACAATCATAGAATGGCTCAACGAGAGTCTTTTATAGGTAAATATAACTAAGTCAAAATAGAAAATCTTTTATAATGATATGCAGTAGTATTTGGATGTTTTCACAAAATTTAGGCAAACACCCCATCTAATATAAAACAAAAATTAAAATGATAAGAATAAAAAACACAAATTTTAAAGTGATTCGACTCGAATCTTAAGCCTACGTCTACTATCAATCTTATCATCGATTACTTTTGCAATTACAATCGGATTACAATAACCCTATTATTCAAACCATTCAGGTATGAATTGGGCAGAGCATCTATGAAAAATCAGTAAGAAAATCAGAAGCTTCATTCCTAGTTGCATTAAGCTTGGTATTTGTAACGACCCAGAATTTCTGTCAATTAAAATTCGTATATTTAATTGATTTTAAATATTAACAAGTAGAATTAATAAGCCGAATAATTTATTTTTCGAATAACTGGGTTTAATTGGGTAATTAAATCGATAATTTAATAGTTGAAATTCCATAAATAATTGAAATCTGGATTAAATGTGATTAAAAATGATTTATAAAGTTATATTAAATCATATTGAAGTTATAGTAATGATATAGAACTTTTAAAATCGAATTTAAAGTTAATCTGTGAAAATTGAACATTTTAATATTTAATCGACTAGTGAAATTAGCCATTTTTCGAACAGTCTCAAAATTGGACGAAACTAGTTCCATTGGATCCGTAATAGTTTGTTATTATCGGATTTCAATTTTCGTAGCAATCGGAGTTGTCGTTTGACCGGGGCAGCTCGAAACACATCGAAATTGTTTTAATTTTAATTTAGCGAGTTAAAAATAGTCATTTTTCAAACAGTCTCGGATTTCGACGAAACCAGTTTCATAGGATCCGTAATGTGGAATTATTGTATGGTTACAAATTTCGTATCAATTGGATTTACCGTTTGTCCGAGGCAAGCCAAAACGCCTAGAAATTTGCTTAATCGGTTTAATTTAAAATCGATCATTTATTGCCGTAACTCGCACATATGATCGAATTAGCTTCCGAAACCTATTCCATTCTGTCCGGAACGTGGGGTAAACCCTAGAAACGCCGGTCACCGCGCGAGATTTGGAGTTCGTAAAATCGAGTGAATAGTGATTTTCGGTAGATTTTCTATAAAAGGACTTCACTCTCTTCATTTGCAAACCCTCTTCCTTCTAAAGCTTCAGCCAGACCTAATTTTCAATGGCCACCATCATTCGAAACTTCTCCCCTTAATCACTCTCAATCCGTAGACAATTAGCAAGAACCTCCAACTAACAAATTGAAGAGCACGAAGAGAGCTTTCAATCCATACGGGGATGATGAAAAATGGAGCACCACGGCATCGTCAAAATGGGCGCATTCACCATCAGCTCGTGCACGCATCTCGAGGTAGAATGGAGGCTGAGCTCAGGGAGGTTGAAGGCGTGGGTAGCTCTCACGTAGGCGGAGGGAATGGCGCTCGCCGATCGTCTTCTCGTCGCCGGAGGTGGTCGCAATAAATCGAAGTAGGGTGGCGGCTTTGGGCTTCATAACTCATGGCTTTGAACGTAAATGGGAAGATGAAGGGGACGGCCAGATCTGGAGGAAGCAAGATTGTGCGGCCTGGATTGAATCTAGGGTTAGAAAAGAATTAAAAATGTAAATTAATTTATATTTAAATTCGTGTAACTTTAAACAGTGGTAACTTCTTCATACGAGGTCCGTTTCGGACGAAACTTTTTGCGTTGGAATCGTATCGACGAGCTCTTCGCGATGGAGCTGGATTGGAATCAATTGGAGTCAGTGAAAATTTCGGGTAAAATTAAACGCGTGTTTAATTTTATTCGAAATAAAACGCTACAACTATTATCGGAAATTCACGGTGAGAACTTCTCACTCAATCGAAATAGTTCGATGTAAATTTTAAATAGTTAGATTTAAAATTGTTGATTGTATGCCTGGATGATAAATTATTATATGTTGTTGATTGAAATAGACATTATACGCCGTTATTAAGCGGAGGTTATTTATTAAAAACATATACCACGAATATTTCACCGTAAAGTGAAATTGGTATTATTTATGTACTTGGAGTTGATTTTCCCACATTATATAGTGGATGAGACCCTATTGCGCCGTATAATAGCGGATAATATTTATGAATCCTATATACCGCGATATTCCGTACTGGAATGGAATTGGTATTGTGCTAACATCTGTGGATGCAGGGGAAACAGGTTGGAGGGATCCGACTGGATTCTTCACCGTATAGATTTATTTACAGATATTGTTGTATATTCTGTTATCATATGATGATATATGATGTTTGGATGCAGTGATTGATTTTTTTTGTGTTGTTGCATCATCGGATCCATTTTTGAAGTTTAAAAATAACGATTTTGATTTTAAAGGGATTTTAAAAGTGATTTTTTTGAGATTATACGTTTTATTAAAATTTTGAATTGATTCATCTTAAATAAATAAACGTTAAAATTTTAAAGTTATAAAATTTATGATTTTTGTGAAATATAACCAAAGTGTGATTTTTGAAATAAATAGTTGATTGATTTATAAATGGTTTAAATTGGGATTTTTGAATAATTATAAACGATTTATATAAAAGATTTTTAAAAATTGATATTTATAAATTAAAATATTGGAATTATAAAATGAGTTTTTTATAAGTGTTAAAAGGAAGTATAAATGGATTTCATAAGTGAATGAAATTAATAGATTTATAATGTGAAGTTATAAAATGAATAGATGTGGTAAAATAAAAGATTTATAAGTAATTTACATATAAATTAGATTTTGGTACTTAAATGGGATATAAATAGAATTTGCTAATAGAATGATTTTTTTAAGTTGAAATTGTTATAAAATATAAATGTGATTTATAAACGTTGTTTATAAATCTGAAATCACTTATTTTGATAAGTGAATTATAGAAGTTAATTAAAGGAATTATATCCACGATTTTAGACAATGGATAATCTTTTAATAAATGTGTAGAAATATTGAATTGGGTAAATAAAATATATTCACGATTTTGGACAGTGAATATATTATTAAATAAAATGGATATGTTTTGGAGAAGTGATATTACGAAATGAAGTAATTGTTTTAAAAGATGTTTTAAAACGTGTTATGTATCGAAAACATAGATTTCAACATTCATTGTTGAAATAGACGTTTTCGAGAAATAAGGAAATGGTGGACTATAACACTGTTGTTATAGTAAATGATTTTCGAAAGGAAATGTTTTATATAGTATTGGGATTTATATTTATATATCTATCTTAATTTCAAATCCCTATACTAGTGATTTTGGGTCGTCGTAACGATGTTTTACGCAACATTCGTTTTGAATCAAATAAATTTGTTTAAGAGAACGTTTTCCTTAAAGAATGAAATATATACTTAATTGTGATTTAAGTATATTGGATATTTTCAAAATGTTGAAAACAAATGGATTTGTGAATTACTTATTATTAAATAAGTATGGAAATGTTTTTTTCAATATGAAGTGAAATGTTTTTGAGATTTTATCTTTTAAAGATAAATTGAAAGTGATTTGAAATTTGGTTTCAAATGGTTGAAGTGTGGAAATTATATATCTTGTAAAGATATTTTTGGAAAATAAATAATTTGGAAAAATTATTTGGAATCTGATGATGCTGTGCAGACCTATTGATAGTTAAATAACCGACTATCAAAAATTACCTTGAATGGGTATTTGTTGTGATTTGCTTGAATTTGAATGCTACACTTATTTTTGAATAAGCGCTTGCTATTCGGGTTAGCCGGGAAAGGACCTTTGGGTCGTATAACCCATTCCAAATATGTGATACGTCGTAATGGATTGCATTTGATGACCGGTGTTGAAGACCAGATATTTTTGAAAACGGAAGGATTACCGTCGAATGACTCTGCATCGGCTGATCTCCGATATAGAGATTTTATCTCCCTTTGTGACGGGAAGTCCGGACGTGATTAGAAATTATCCGGATTGCAAGGGCTTCTTTGGAAGTGCCTTCGGTTCTGTTCGATCCCGGAACAGACTTGTATGGATTGTGTGTCTGATGTTACAAATTGAGATATAAAGCTGGTTTCTATCAAATACATTTCTGTTGGTGGCAGAGAATTTATTCTCTTAGCTTAACACCCTTCTCCGAGACGTACGAGCTCAGAGGTTATGTAGTTGATGGTTATTAGTGATATACTCCCAATTTGGTAACGTGGCATGCTGAGTGTTGCTGTGTAATGATCATTGTTTGATCATTTGTGATATGATCATTTGTTTGATCATTTACCTTTGTGATCATTACTTTGATCATTTGTTGACCCAAAGCATGGCTTTGTACCAAAGCGTGGCTTTGTGGACGAGACTTCGTCGGACCTCACACCTCGGAAATGGTCAAAACAGGAAAGATGCAGCAAGGTTATTTTGGGGATCGCGCCCCCTTGAGGGTATGTCATTTCCTTCTGGATAGAGGTTGTATCATGGTATAGAGCCCAGATATTTAACCTATGTTGTTGCTGCAAATTTATTTCTTTGTGGTTGTTGGAATCGAGGATCCTCGGATAAAGGTCGTTACGACCGGGGGATGGCATATTCGTGTCAGTAGTTACCCAGCTAGGGGTAACCCAGCCTTGTGTTGGCAGAGATCTAACCGTAATGTTAGGTTATTTCTCAAGGTCGTCTTTCCAGAGGCGTACCTATGTGGCAATGGGAAGTTCCTTGGCCTGACCATTTGTTGGAAATCCAAAGAAACAATACGAGCCCTGTACGGTTTTAGTTGTAGAACCTGCCATTTAACATGGCAGTTATAGCAGGCATAATATAATGGTACCTATGCTGGATAAGATTTATATTGTACTTTCGAAATGTCTTTCTCACTATGCACTAATAATAATATCAAAAATGATTTGTTTTGCATAGTAAGCATCTTTGACTATCATAAGGAGAAATCTCCTCCAAATTCTGCGTTTGCATTGTGTGTGTGGCGGGAGGCCTTATGGTAGTCTCATTTTCCAAAAGCATTGCGAATTGACTTTAAAATTATCCCATCGTTTGTTTTAAAGATAAATAACTGTTTTTAGTTCTCACACCAGTCCCATGAATGACCTGGAGTTTATTGTTTCCTTCCTAAACTCTGGGTGCCCACCAATTTCCACACGGGCAGTCTAGAGTCAGGTTATCAGGTCATTCTAGATTCGGGATGCTGTGGAGCTCAGTGGCGAGCTGGATGATGAGGCGTAGTATTTGTATCTGATATTATTATTCCAGTGTATTATGTATGAGGACAAGTTTATATAACTGTCCAGTATTGTGTTTTATTATTGTTGTAAACTCTGATGATGATGTAATGTATAAAATGATATAGTTCTTTGTTTAAAGATTATTCATTTATCTATTATAAGTTGTTCCGCTGCGAATGTGAGATTCTGATATTGTTTTTGTTTCTGTGTTTTCTGTTGTTTCTTCTTTCTTTTTCTTCTGTTTTCTTCTACCTCTTCTTTTTCTTCATAACAATTTGGTTTTCCGGCATTCGATTGCTCGGCAGTTGATACAGTGGACGTATTAATGTCGATTTTCGAGCGATGAAAAATCGCGTTCGTTACATTTGGTATCGGAGCATATGGTTAAGCGACAACCCTGCTCTGTTGGGTGTTACTCATTAGAGATAGAGTCAGTAGTACTCTAGAATGAGTTTGAGTGTAATAATAGATACGAGCGCGTATTTGTTAGTGAATATAAAATTGTTTTATATTGTGATGATTGGTTTGTTGAGTGGTATATGGATTCTGGTCAATACGAGTAATTAACGTTGTTGATAGGGATCTCTAACCACTTATTCAGAACAATTCGGCACGATATTGTTTTAAATTGGGTAAATAAACTAATTTTACCTTGATTATATTTTGTATATAAAGAAATAATTTTTTGGAAATTATTAAAGTGTATATAATTGATTGTTTGGTTGTTGAAAATGTAAGAATATATATAAGTTAATAAAAGTTATTTGAATAAGTTAAATAAAACAACAATTGTGAAAGAGTAAATTGTATAAGCAAATGAATTATAATGTATGAAGTTATAATTAAAATGATTTACAATGGCAAAATAATCTTATATATAAGAAGTGAAATTTTATAAGTAAAAGATTTGTAAATGTGATTTATAATCTAAAATAAAATTCCAGAGAAGTGTTTTGAAAGGATTTGATATTGTGGAAAATTGTTTTGGAGAGATGAAAGCTCTAAACCCTTTTCGGTCGCTGGAAAATAATTCCGATGATGATCGCGGCATCATTGGTGTTCATTTTCGGGTTTCCAAAAGAGGAATTGCTGCCAGATTATTTTAAATGAGAGTTGGTTGGAAAAATTGGATTTTGTTTTAGAAATTCAAAAGATAATTTGAATTAATTTCAAAAATGGTTTTTGAAAGGTTGAAAAGACTCTGGAATCCTATTTAAAATATTTATGGGAATGATAAACGAGTTGATAACTTATAAAATTTAAATTCTGGTATAATAAATTTAACTTAAAGGATAGAGTTAAATTAAAGTAAGTATAAGTGAATCAATTAAATCCAAGTTGTAATTGTTGAATATAAGTAATCAAGTTTTGAACTTATAATATGAGATAATAAATTTGACTTTGGTAAAAGTTAAATAGAATTTGAATCTGAATTGGATTTATAAGTGGAAACTTAAGTTAATTTGAACAAATGAAATTTGAAATGGAAAATAACTTAAGTGATGTTGAACGAAGTTGATTTTGATATCAAAGTAAATTAATAAAGTGAATTTATTAAATGAATGTGAACTTGAGTTATATAAAGGAAATTCAACTTTAATTGTAAAATGAATTAGCAATTGGATTAATGAATGAATTGAATGTTAATCAATCTAATGTAAATAATTAATATGAAATAATGAATATAAGTGTTAATTCATTAAAAGCTAATTGAATAAGTGAATGAAAAATCAATAGAATATCAAACCAATTGGAAATTAAAAGTGTTGAACCAAATTGAATGTAAATTAAATAATTTGGTTATGTTGGTTATGATTTGATTGTTATATGGTTGTTAATTGATTGGATGAAATTCATTAAGTGTTAATGAAGTTGAATTAATAAAATTGGAAGCTAAAGTGATTGAATTCAAATTGATAATATGTAAATTTGAATAGAAATTGAATTTGATTCAAATTGAAAGTGAACAAATGTGAATTAGTGAAAGTAACTAATTAAATAAATGAATGTTGATAAAATCCAATGTAAATGAATCAAATATGATTTAAAATTGAAAACCAATCCAATGAATATTAATGAGAAATGAATGTATATTGATTTGGATAGACATTGATTTGTTGGATGATAGTTGTTTGATGGTTGCATTTGTTGTTTTGACGCATTGTTATAATTGGCATATGTAGTCGTTATGTTGGCATATGTTGTATATTGATATTATTTTCTATATACATGTTCTCATTTGTTTGATTGAGTGTTTAGTAGGTGCGGATGGCGTTTGCTTCGCATTTGGAGCTAGCTTTCGCGCTATATTAGCCGTATACGCTCGCAAATAATAAATAAGGTACATATCTCGGATTAAATATCATACTTTTACACTTTTTTCCCTACGGGATGTCTCATCACTTGATGAGATGTATATTTGTGATATATATACATTGTCATTTTTTTTCGGATCGAGCCGCGCAAAGGAGGCTATGGCGAATTTTTTCAAAAATTTAAGGCGTTAGAATATTTTTGAGAAAATTGGAAAATTTGAAAACTTTGGAAACTTATTAAAAGTTTTTGTAAGAAGTTTAACTATTGGATTTTGGAAAAGTTAAACACTTAAGGGATTTGTAAATCAAATTCGAACGGTTTGTTTTGAAATGTTAATGGATTTTGTGAATTTTTCTTACTTGGTAATTTCGAGGACGAAATTCTTTTAAGGGGGGAAGTTTGTAACGACCCAGAATTTCTGTCAATTAAAATTCGTATATTTAATTGATTTTAAATATTAACAAGTAGAATTAATAAGTCGAATAATTTATTTTTCGAATAACTGGATTTAATTGGGTAATTAAATCGATAATTTAATAGTTGAAATTCCAGAAATAATTGAAATCTGGATTAAATGTGATTAAAAATGATTTATAAAGTTATATTAAATCATATTGAAGTTATAGTAATGTTATAGAACTTTTAAAATCGAATTTAAAGTTAATCTGTGAAAATTGAATATTTTAATATTTAATCAACTAGTGAAATTAGCCATTTTTCGAACAGTCTCAAAATTGGACGAAACTAGTTCCATTGGATCCGTAATAGTTTGTTATTATCGGATTTCAATTTTCGTAGCAATCGGAGTTGTCGTTTGACCGGGGCAGCTCGAAACGCATCGAAATTGTTTTAATTTTAATTTGGCGAGTTAAAAATAGTCATTTTTCAAACAGTCTCGGATTTTGATGAAACCAGTTTCATCGGATCCATAATGTGGAATTATTGTATGGTTTCAAATTTTGTGTCAATTGGATTTACCGTTTGTCCGGGGCAAGCCAATACGCCTAGAAATTTGCTTAATCGGTTTAATTTAAAATCGATCGTTTATTGCAGTAACTCGCACATATGATCGAATTAGCTTCCGAAACCTATTCCACTGTGTCCGGAACGTGGTGTAAACCCTAGAAACATCGGTCACCGCGTGAGATTTGGAGTTCGGAAAATCGAGTGAATAGTGATTTTCGGTAGATTTTCTATAAAAGGACTTCACTCTCTTCATTTGCAAACCCTCTTCCTTCTAAAGCTTCAGCCGGACCTAATTTTCAATGGCCACCATCATTCGAAACTTCTCCCCTCAATCACTCGCAATTCGTAGACAATTAGCAAGAACCTCCAACTAACAAATTGAAGAGCACGAAGAGAGCTTTCAATCCATACGGGGATGATGAAAAATGGAGCACCACGGCATCGTCAAAATGGGCGCGTTCACCATCAGCTCGTGCACGCATCTCGAGGTAGAATGGAGGCTGAGCTCAGGGAGGTTGAAGGCGTGGGTAGCTCTCACGTAGGCGGAGGGAATGGCGCTCGCCGATCGTCTTCTCGTCGCCGGAGGTGGTCGCAATAAATCGAAGTAGGGTGGCGGCTTTGGGCTTCATAACTCATGGCTTTGAACGTAAATGGGAAGATGAAGGGGACGGCCAGATCTGGAGGAAGCAAGATTGTGCAGCCTGGATTGAATCTAGGGTTAGAAAAGAATTAAAAATGTAAATTAATTTATATTTAAATTCGTGTAACTTTAAACAGTGGTAACTTCTTCATACGAGGTCCGTTTCGGACGAAACTTTTTGCGTTGGAATCGTATCGACGAGCTCTTCGCGATGGAGCTGGATTGGAATCAATTGGAGTCAGTGAAAATTTCGGGTAAAATTAAACGCGTGTTTAATTTTATTCGAAATAAAACGCTACAACTATTATCGGAAATTCACGGTGAGAACTTCTCACTCAATCGAAATAGTTCGATGTAAATTTTAAATAGTTAGATTTAAAATTGTTGATTGTATGCCTGGATGATAAATTATTATATGTTGTTGATTGAAATAGACATTATACGCCATTATTAAGCGGAGGTTATTTATTAAAAACATATACCGCGAATATTTCACCGTAAAGTGAAATTGGTATTATTTATGTACTTGTAGTTGATTTTCCCACATTATATAGTGGATGAGACCCTATTGCGCCGTATAATAGCGGATAATATTTATGAATCCTATATACCGCGATATTCCGTACTGGAACGGAATTGGTATTGTGCTAACATCTGTGGATGCAGGGGAAACAGGTTGGAGGGATCCAACTGGATTCCTCAGCGTATAGATTTATTTACAGATATTGTTGTATATTCTGTTATCATATGATGATATATGATGTTTGGATGCCGTGATTGATTTTTTTTGTGCTTTTGCATCATCAGATCCATTTTTGAAGTTTAAAAATAACGATTTTGATTTTAAAGGGATTTTAAAAGTGATTTTTTTGAGATTATACGTTTTATTAAAATTTTGAATTGATTCATCTTAAATAAATAAACGTTAAAATTTTAAAGTTATAAAATTTATGATTTTTGTGAAATATAACCAAAGTGTGATTTTTGAAATAAATAGTTGATTGATTTATAAATGGTTTAAATTGGGATTTTTGAATAATTATAAACGATTTATATAAAAGATTTTTAAAAATTGATATTTATAAATTAAAATATTGGAATTATAAAATGAGTTTTTATAAGTGTTAAAAGGAAGTATAAATGGATTTCATAAGTGAATGAAATTAATAGATTTATAATGTGAAGTTATAAAATGAATAGATGTGGTAAAATAAAAGATTTATAAGTAATTTACATATAAATTAGATTTTGGTACTTAAATGGGATATAAATAGAATTTGCTAATAGAATGATTTTTTTAAGTTGAAATTGTTATAAAATATAAATGTGATTTATAA
Organism: Allium fistulosum; assembly: GCA_030737815.1. NCBI lineage: Eukaryota > Viridiplantae > Streptophyta > Magnoliopsida > Asparagales > Amaryllidaceae > Allium > Allium fistulosum. The sequence goes on from CM060908.1 coordinate 944,963,974, forward strand.
ACGTTGTTTATAAATCTGAAATCACTTATTTTGATAAGTGAATTATAGAAGTTAATTAAAGGAATTATATCCACGATTTTAGACAATGGATAATCTTTTAATAAATGTGTAGAAATATTGAATTGGGTAAATAAAGTATATTCACGATTTTGGACAGTGAATATATTATTAAATAAAATGGATATGTTTTGGAGAAGTGATATTACGAAATGAAGTAATTGTTTTAAAAGATGTTTTAAAACGTGTTAAGTATCGAAAACATAGATTTCAACATTCATTGTTGAAATAGACGTTTTCGAGAAATAAGGAAATGGTGGACTATAACACTGTTGTTATAGTAAATGATTTTCGAAAGGAAATGTTTTATATAGTATTGGGATTTATATTTATATATCTATCTTAATTTCAAATCCCTATACTAGTGATTTTGGGTCGTCGTAACGATGTTTTACGCAACATTCGTTTTGAATCAAATAAATGTGTTTAAGAGAACGTTTTCCTTAAAGAATGAAATATATACTTAATTGTGATTTAAGTATATTGGATATTTTCAAAATGTTGAAAACAAATGGATTTGTGAATTACTTATTATTAAATAAGTATGGAAATGTTTTTTTCAATATGAAGTGAAATGATTTTGAGATTTTATCTTTTAAAGATAAATTGAAAGTGATTTGAAATTTGGTTTCAAATGGTTGAAGTGTGGAAATTATATATCTTGTAAAGATATTTTTGGAAAATAAATAATTTGGAAAAATTATTTGGAATCTGATGATGCTGTGCAGACCTATTGATAGTTAAATAGCCGACTATCAAAAATTACCTTGAATGGGTATTTGTTGTGATTTGCTTGAATTTGAATGCTACACTTATTTTTGAATAAGCGCTCGCTATTCGGGTTAGCCGGGAAAGGACCTTTGGGTCGTATAACCCATTCCAAATATGTGATACGTCGTAATGGATTGCATTTGATGACCGGTGTTGAAGACCAGATATTTTTGAAAACGGAAGGATTACCGTCGAATGACTCTGCATCGGCTGATCTCCGATATAGAGATTTTATCACCCTTTGTGACGGGAAGTCCGGACGTGATTAGAAATTATCCGGATTGCAAGGGCTTCTTTGGAAGTGCCTTCGGTTCTGTTCGATCCTGGAACAGACTTGTATGGATTGTGTGTCTGATGTTACAAATTGAGATATAAAGCTGGTTTCTATCAAATACATTTCTGTTGGTGGCGGAGAATTTATTCTCTTAGCTTAACACCCTTCTCCGAGACGTACGAGCTCAGAGGTTATGTAGTTGATGGTTATTAGTGATATACTCCCAATTTGGTAACGTGGCATGCTGAGTGTTGATGTGTAATGATCATTGTTTGATCATTTGTGATATGATCATTTGTTTGATCATTTATCTTTGTGATCATTACTTTGATCATTTGTTGACCCAAAGCATGGCTTTGTACCAAAGCGTGGCTTTGTGGACGAGACTTTGTCGGACCTCACACCCCGGAAATGGTCAAAACAGGAAAGATGCAGCAAGGTTATTTTGGGGATCGCGCCCCCTTGAGGGTATGTCATTTCCTTCTGGATAGAGGTTGTATCATGGTATGGAGCCTAGATATTTAACCTATGTTGTTGCTGCAAATTTATTTCTTTGTGGTTGTTGGAATCGAGGATCCTTGGATAAAGGTCGTTACGACCAGGGGATGGCATATTCGTGTCAGTAGTTACCCAGCTAGGGGTAACCCGGCCTTGTGTTGGCAGAGATCTAACCGTAATGTTAGGTTTTTTCTCGGGGTCGTCTTTCCAGAGGCGTACCTACGTGGCAATGAGAAGTTCCTTGGCCTGACCATTTGTTGGAAATCCAAAGAAACAATACGAGCCCTGTACGGTTTTAGTTGTAGAACCTGCCATTTAACATGGCAGTTATAGCAGGCATAATATAATGGTACCTATGCTGGATAAGATTTATATTGTACTTTCGAAATATCTTTCTCACTATGCACTAATAATAATATCAAAAATGATTTGTTTTGCGTAGTAAGCATCTTTGACTATCATAAGGAGAAATCTCCTCCAAATTCTGCGTTTGCATTGTGTGTGTGGCGGGAGGCCTTATGGTAGTCTCATTTTCCAAAAGCATTGCGAATTGACTTTAAAATTATCCTGTCGTTTGTTTTAAAGATAAATAACTGTTTTTAGTTCTCACACCAGTCCCATGACTGACCTGGGTTTATTGTTTCCTTCCTAAACTCTGGGTGCCCACCAATTTCCACACGGGCAGTCTAGAGTCAGGTTATCAGGTCATTCTGGATTCGGGATGCTGTGGAGCTCAGTGGCGAGCTGGATGACGGGGCATAGTATTTGTATCTGATATTATTATTCCGCTGTGTATTCTGTATGTGGACAAGTTTATATAACTGTCCAGTATTGTGTTGTATTGTTGTTGTAAACTCTGATGATGATGTAATGTATAAACTGATATAGTTCTTTGTTTAAAGATTATTCATTTATCTATTATAAGTTGTTCCGCTGCGAATGTGAGATTCTGATATTGTTTCTGGTTCTGTGTTTTTTGTTGTTTCTTCTTTCTTTTTCTTCTATTTTCTTCTACCTCTTCTTTTTCTCCATAACAATTCGGTTTTCCGGCATTCGATTGCTCGGCAGTTGATACAGTGGACGTATTAATGTCGATTTTCGAGCGACGAAAAATCGCATTCGTTACAGTATTAATACAAAATCAACCACCAAAATCGCTGAAGTTGTGTAACGACCCGTAAATTTCAACCGTTTTAATAACGTAATTAGTTGAAATTTTAAACGATAAAATTTTGAAATATAAATTTGATATTTGGAATGCGTTTGGTTAAACATAGCAACTGGTAAATTTTCGTCCGAAAATATGAAAGGTTATTTCGCGCGTAAATTCACTTCAATTTAATCAGTTAAAAAGCGTTGAAAATAAAATGTTTCCGAAACCTAAATATTTTTACATAGGAAAATTCTAAACCATCTTCTGAGCAAGATGTCAGTTTGTCGTTTTTCCAAATTCGGACATCTTTGGCTCCGTCGATCTTATTTCTCAGTGTTTTTCTTGCATTTTCCGCTATTAGAAAATTCGAATTTTTATAATTCAATCGTACCACTGATATCCATATACTATTTTGATCGTTTCACCGTGCTGATCGCAACGGTATATTCAAATATTTGTTTTGGTGTCCGTTGCACAACCGGAAACGTGAAACGGTTCATCGTACGGTATCGTTGTTTTGTCTTTCAAACCCTTTAAATTCTTTGCCCATTCATTTACCACCGTGCATACGAATAGATATCAGCTTTTGTTTTTCCAAGAATCCAGCTGTTAGTTTTATTATTTCAAAATATTTATTACTGGTACCAACGTATACCAGTTTGTCCATTCATTTTTCTGGTTCGTTGTTTTCTCTACCCTCTGGCATTCGTTCCAAAGAAACAATATATGTGCGGCTCATCTCCTTCCTACTCTCTGAAAACGTGGCAGGGCAATATCTCCCCACCTCTCAGCAAAAAAAACCCTGACCCATCGTGCTCCACTCCCACTCACGCAAATCTGTCATCCCCTCCCTCTCCAGTCAGTCGCGCAACCCACTCTGGCCGAGCACCCAACCCCTTCCATCGCCTAACTGTCCGATAACCTCCACACGCCGACCTCCCTGCAATGTTCCCCATCGGCCTCTTCTCCCTCACTCACCGCAAACCGAGGCACACCTCAGCCTCATCAACCCTGCTTCTTCCCATCGCACCACCTTGAAGCCGAAGGTGCAGCCACCTACTCTCCCCTGATAGCCGCCTCGAGTCGCCACTTTCATTCCATCTCAGATCCACTACACCCACTTCTCTTCGCGCCATGAATCCGCCCTGACTAGCCAGTCTCGGCCTCCTTCCAATGCTCGCCGAAGCTTCCCCTTTGCTTTGTGTGAAACGGTATATAATATTTTGTGTTAAGCTTTGTTTTATATTATCTATTGCTTAATTATGATTTACAAAGTATATTATATTTTGAACTTTCTGAACTTACTTTTATTAAAATGAATACATGTTTTAAATTACCATCGATTATAACTGTGATGATTTGCGTTTGTTATATTTTGAATAGGCTTATACAATATACAGTTTATATTAATTGTTTTGAAATAGATTTCGCAGCACATATGACTATTTGGTCTGTCATGTGTTAGTTTATAGACATTGTGTAAAGTTTATAAAGTGTGGCCTGTGACTTGCTATAGCTGAGACTAGCTCACCTACTACAAGTCTATATTTTATGTTAGGCTAAGTTTATTTTATGAGTCTAGTCTTATATATATAATATGTAAATATATATGTTAATGTATGTAAGTATATCGATTTTTGGAAAAGCTTTATATACTATTTTAAGCATACAATATTACAGCTTTATATACGTATAATATAGTGATAGTTTTATGTTTAAGTATTCATACGCGCCTAAGAGTTTGAGTTTTATTTCAAAAGTTGATATGTATGTGCTCGTCTTGGTTATTATACACGGTAAGGTACTTTATACTATATCTTTAGAGCACGTATATTATAAAAGTATTATTATATATTATATTATGATGTTGATTGATCACTTTATCCATTGTTTGAGCCGTCATTTTTCATGTTATATATAGTATATACACTATACTGGTTGTCTATGTATATGAACTGTTAGTTAAAAATAATAAGTCTATTATGTAAGTTGAGTACATATATGAACATGCATTTATTTGAATTATAATATGTATGTACAGTTGATTTAATATATATAAGTATAACCTGCCGGTTTATTTATAGGTTGGATATAAAATACATATTTTCCTAAAGTGCATAAGGCTGTCATGTCCTATATATATGTAGATATATGTGTATATTTAAAGTTTACATATTTGGGTATCAAGCTACGTTTTAAAAGAAATTGCTTTTGAAGTATGTATATATATTTGGTTTTATTGTTTGATTTAAACAACAATTTTTGAAATATATATATATTAGAATGTGTTGAATTGAGAAGATGATTTTATAGTATATATAGTTATATATATATATATATATTCACCTATACCATTTATCACCATCGATCCAATTCTGATTTGATTTCGTCTATTCCTTGTTATCAGCTTTGATCATCGAATCCGTGCTTGGATTCGTAACTCAATTTCAGTATCTGTATCTGTGTGCGTATCCGTGTCATCTCCTGTTCTCTCTAGCCTCGAAAGGTGAGCACTCACTCACGATTAACGTTCTTTTATTTATTAAATTTGATTTCAATTGAAACGACAATTGAAATATGCTACTGTTTGATATTTACACTGTTATTACCTATATCAGTTCACCTGTGACATCTGACATCATTATCTGTTATATATGCAATGATAATCCAGTTTGGTTGTTAAATGACTGATTGTTTGATGTTTATATTGGACGTTAAATTGTTAATGATGTAAGTGATAAATAATTTGAAATTGAAATTGACGTAGGATAGTTAGATTTGATATATGTGTTAAATTTGATTAAATGACATTTGTATAATATGACCCCTTTAACTGTTAAATTTTTGACACGTAGGATTTGTTTAATTACACTTTGAACCACTGAATGTATGTTGTTAAATTGATGATATTAAAATTGAAATCGAATGACAAGTGAAAACCATAATGTAATAATCTTTAATCTACATGAAATGATAGTGTAGATTCTAGAGATAATTATATTAATTCGTACAAATAACAATGCAAATTAATACGGTTATTTCGGGATTATTTGAATTGATTATTGGATTGTTATTGATTGATGTTATTGCTTGTTTATTTACTTTGACACCATCCCAGCTATCACACTGCAAGTTCCCTTTGTTATGCTTTGATTTTTGAATTGAATTGGAATCGGGTTGAAATGATAAATACCCAAAAATTGAACTTTGACCTAGGATAGAAAATTAAATATAAAACCCGATTGGTCAATAATTTGATTTAAAAATAAAATGAAGATTTTATTTGAATAAATAATATGGTTTTGAAATGAAGTTGAAAATTTGAATTTTAATGAAAGGAAAATGTTAATATTTAATAATCTGAAACAAAAGATTAACAATGTAATCAATGAAAGAATGTTGTTTAATTTGAGAAATGATTGAATTAAGTTTGAAATGATTTAATAATTAAGTTTGAAATTATAATTAAGTTTGAAATTATAATTAAGTTTGAAATTATTAACTTTGAAATTATTTAATAATTAAGTTTTGAATTATTTAAAAATTAAATAAGATTGAATTATTTAATGATCAAATTGAATTGGATTCTTTAATAAGAAAAATTGAACTTTGAATAAGTGAATTTTACTTCGTAATAACTGAATTTGAGTTTCTTTATTAATTAAGTTTTGGAAAATTATTTAAGGAAGTAAATAAGTGAAATGGAATTTCTTTAACAAGAAATGAAAATGTGATATTTTGGAATTAATGTAAGACTTGTAATTGAAAGAATTGATTTGACGAATTTAGTTTAATTCAAAATTGTAAGTTTTGATTTAATAAAGTTGAACTTAAGAATTGATTTAATGAATTGGAAATTTAATAGAAATTGTTTTGAATGATAAAGTAACTTAACGAATATTGAATGAAATCGATAAATGAGTTTAAATTGATTTGAATGTTAAATTAAATTGATTTAAATGTTTTTGAAATGAAACTTATTTACGAACTTGAATCAATATTTGAATTGTTTTAAAGGAAATTGAAATTGAATTATAAGATCTTGAAATGGTAATTTGAATGTTTTGAAACGTAAATTATTGGAAATTGGTTTTGAAAGACAAATGAAATGTTGATTTACGAATTGAAATTGAAATTGAATTTGATTTGGTTTGGAAATATATAAGCGACCAATCGGTGTAATACTTACGAAAGTTATTAAAGAGACCGGGATCGGTAATGGATATACTCTCTATCTGAATCGAAACCACTTTAATAACTATACGCGGAGTGATGATCCAGAATGAAGTGGTTGGATTGATGTACGTGATGACTGAAGAAAGAGAACGATGATGGATAGCCTTGACACTTGTGTCAAATTGGAAATGACTAAAACAGGAGCTGTGCCGGGCCAATGGAGGATAAGCTACCTCAAGTGGACACACTTCTTCGAACTACTTATACTTGTTGTCGATTGGTGCACCCTTGATTTTGGGAGTGTTGTTTCACGGTGTTGCGGGCGCTGCGGCGTTGCGTTCTCACCAGTCCGGATCAGGCGAACGGTAGTATCACTACCTTGGGTATTGCCTCATGTGCCTTGTCATACTTGTATTCCATTTATGCGCGACCACTACGATTTTGATTTGTACCTTTAGTATATGGATTGCCCTTTGGTGACTTCCGGTTTTGGGGAAACTACGGTCTTGTATATGCTTTTGGGAATAAAAATGTGTTAAGGGTGGAATGGGCCATGACTTAACGCTATTTTGATATCTTTTTATATTACTGATAGACATTATCTACTTATCGTACATTACTACATAGTAGATAGTTTAACGGATCCTTAAAGGATGGTTATTCCAAACATCCTTTGAGTTACTTGTATTTCAATTGCTATTTCACTTGAGTTGGATTTATTAATATAAGAATGTTAATCCTGACTCGAGTGTTTTGTATTTTGCTTTACGCTCGGGTCAGACTGAGTGTACCAGTATTCGAGACTCACCTTTGGAGTTGGAGCTTTACTTGAAGATCCAGCCATCTATTCTGCTTTCAGTATTCGATGATTCCAGTGATGTATTCTGATTTGTATCTGATGTATCGTATTACTCTTCTGTTGTAAACTCTGATGTATTTTATATATATTCATATAGTAGCTTCATGAACTACTATCTCTTTTATTTCCGCTGCATTTATTACTCTGTGTCTGTGATCTGTGATTATTTATTTACTGTATATGTTCAGTTTTGCCAAATTTAAATTAACAACGCGGTATTTTGAGCAATTCAATTTCGGCATGAGTGTCTACCTATACACTTATAATGGATGCGAATGGTCCAAAATGGCGGGTCGTTACAAGTTGGTTTGAATAAGTTAATGCCTTCAGATCCAAAGTTTTACATGGAGAATCGCTTGGAACACAAATTCCCGTATGCAAAATGGTTTGGTACAGAGTCAAATTTTTAGTATAGAGAATCGTTCAGAGCACGAATTCCCATAGCCAAAATGGTTTGGTACCGACCCATCCATATGGATTAGGACCAATCCATTTCCTTGTCTTTTTTTACTATTAAGCCAGAGTTTTAGCCCTATCTCAAAATGTTTTGATGTAAATAAAATTCAATAAAATACCAAATATATTTTTAAGCAAAATAATATATATCCAAAATGCCCAAAAGCCTAAAATGTCCAAGGTCCAAGTCATTTTTTTTCATATGCAAATAATATAAAATTTAAGTACATATGCAATATTCATTATCCAATGGTCAATTTGCAAAAAATACAGGTCATCTCCTTTTTTTAATTCAAAGAACAAGGAGGAAATCAATATGCAAATTCTGATTTCTAAAGGTAATTATGTTCAAAAGTTCAAGTCTTCTTCTTCTTCAGCCATTAAAATAGAGCTCTCAATAGAGCTTAGAAATATCAAGTCCAAAGTAATGACTCATGCTAAGGAGAAAGAGGAGAGGAGCGCCTTCTTAGGTAGGGGTTGATCTCTATTTATAGAGGTTGGTGAGTGGTATGTCTTTCTTGGATTGGTTGATTGAAGTTGACGTGGATTGGCGACTTAGCAGGATGGATGCTCTCGAAGGTGCCACTTGTCATCATCTCCATCCTAGTAGTTCATACAGATCGTTATATTGGCCATAATATCAATAAAGGTGGCGTGGTTATATAGTAATGCTTTAAAGCTTTATTACATTGAATTCCCTTCATATTAATATACTACTTCTTCATATGGGCTATTGTTAGAATTTTACCATTATGTGATGGCTTGTAATCTTTTCAACATGCAATAGCACAACTTGAAATGGTTTATAACTCCCACTTGCAATGGATTATAGCATCAATATATGATAGCTCTATTTCCAAATATGTGATCATTCATTTGCCTTAACCTTAAATAGCATGAATAATCAATTCACAATATCTTAGATAATCAACACATGATGGCTTGAACAATCAACTCATGATGGCTTGATAGTTTGAGTAATCAACTCACAATATCTTGAGTAATCAAGTCTCAATAGCTTGGATAATTAATGCACGATGGCTCTTATCAATACATGATGACTTCATAATACTGTCCCACAATAGCCTCAAGAACCGCTACATGATAGTTTTCTTATGTCATCCATGTAATAACTTCCTTATTTCATTCCTCAAGGACTTCAAAATTCTCCCCATGGTGACTTTGATGCTTCATTTCATGATGGTTTCATAATATCACCTCATGATAGCTTCGATAGAAGTCACATGATAGCATCCATAGTCATATCATGATGGCATCTATTTTTCACTTTCAAAGTCATTACATGATGGCTTTATTAAGTCAACACACAGTGACTCTTAAATGATATCTTAGATGGATTTTGGTACCAATACCTGATAGCTTCCTTTTAATTTTCACTCCCTTGATAGCCTTTTCCATTGCCAATCTGTTTTAGGAATTACTGGGTGTAACACTTAACCCCCATCGGAATTTTTCTTATACTTTAGCTTAAGTAAAATTATGCTCTTGCATTATTTCTTCTCCTCCCAAGTTGGCATTCTTTGTTATTATATTCCTTATCATCGATTACTTTTGTTGCTTCATCTTACGATATATTTTTTCATTAACACCATGACTTTCCATTAAAAAAGTTTTCCAAAATATATAAAGTTTTATAATCCTCTGAAAATATTTTTATTTGCAATGATTGTTCTCATTGAAATTATACTTTGTGGTTTCCCATAACTTACACGAAGATATCCATAGTGTAACGGAACGCCTTTTTAGACAGTTTAAATCGGCAATTAGACACACATGTCAACTCAAACCATTCAAAAGGGAGGATTGTTAATGGGGTAAATAAGAAAAGAAGAGAAAAGGAAGAAGAAACAACCACAGAATCTCGCAGCGGAAAGATAAAATATAATAATCAAATAAACAGTTCATGAAGCTGTTTAACATACTTTTGATTATCATTTATACATTATTTATCAGAGTTATACATAAACAACAGAACAAATAAAATAATGCAGCAGATAGCATGATGCAAGGATAATAATAGTACTAGTATACCAAATCTTCGTCTTCGTCCTCCAGACTAGATCTTCAATAAGCTGAAAAAAACTCAGGACTGACCCGAGCGTAATGAAAAGACAAAACACTCGAGTCAGGACTAAAATATCCTTATGTAAGTTAAACCAATCGTAAATAAATATGGGTGTAACGGCATTAGAGATGTTTATGGGGTTTGACATCTCCTATCCAATGTCGACGTGCGTGCAATAACTCAAGAGTGTTACGGGATTTTCCATCTCTTAAGGATCTGTTAAACTATCTACTATGTAGTACAATACGCTATTTATAATATGTCTATAGTAAAGTAAACTATTAAAATAGCGTTAAGGCGTTACCCATATCACCCTTAACACATTTTATATATTCCCATAGTCTATACAATACCGTAACTCCCCCCGTAAACTAGAGGGCTATCAGAGGGCACTTCATAGGTATGGTACAAAACAAACTCGTAGAAGGCGCTCTAGGGCATGTGAACACGGCACACGAGGAAATGCCAGGGTAGATATACCGTTTGCGGATCCGGACTGGTGGTGACGCATAGCAGCTACTACCGCGCACCTCGAAACACACTCCCAACAATCGAGGGGTGGACACCAAAACAATCACAAAAGCAATAGAATGGTATCGAAGAAATGTGTCCGGTCGGAGGAATGACCTCACTTGGCTCGGCGTGGCTCCTGATTTTAGTCACATCTAAGCTGACTCACGGGAGTCAGGGTCACGTCATACCATATAGAATCGTCGCCAAACCATCCTACTTCAATTCTGGAATCTCCACCACGTACATAGTTGTTAAAGTGGTTTTCGGTATCGATAGAGAGTATGCCCATATCTGATCCCGGTCTCTTTAACAACCAAACGCTTATTACACACCGATGGTTCTTTTACATTTTCAAAATCAATTTATAATTGATACCAAAATATCATATTCACTTCAAAAATCAAATCCATTTCGAAGTCATCATATCTACTCAAAATATACGATTCTTTTTCAAAAAAAATCATTTTCGCCTCAATATCACATTTTGATTTCAAAATCGTTTTGAATTTCATTTTAAATAGTTTTAGATAGTTTAAAATAGTTTAAATAATTAAAATGGTTAAAGTACTCTAAAATATTTAAAATAGATTTAAAAATAGTTTTAAATTGAGTTAATATAGTTAAATAGATTTACAATAGATTAAATATAATTAAATAGGTTAAATAGCTTTGAAATGGACTAAATAGATTTAAAATAAATTAAAATAGGTTAATTAGTTTAAAATAAATTAAATTGGGTTAAGTAGATTTAAAATAGATTTAAATAAGTTAACATGTTCAAAATAAGTTAAAATAATTTAATATAGTTAATATAGGTTAAAATAGTTTAGTATAAAATAGTTTAAATATTTAAAATGGTTTATATAGCAGGATAGTTTGGGAAAACCAAAATGAAATAGTTTCAAAGTCAACTATTTTAATTCCAATTTACCAATCTAAATAAAATTCAAATTTACATTCAGTCGATTCAAATCTCAATTTCAATTCAAATCAATTTCGATTTCAAATTAATTCAATTCCATCCCCAAATCCAATTTCATCAATTTCGATTTCAATTTATAATGATTTCGAGCTCGATTTTCCAAATATCAATTCAAACATTTAAAACAAATTATTCCTTAATATTCAGTTAAAAATCCAAATCTTCAATATAATTCAATGCCAAGCTCAATTTCAAAATGTTGTCTTTATCTCACTTACTTAAAAATATTCAAAGTCCGAATAAAAGTTAAATCCTTTAAAATCAAATAAATTTACGAAATTCAATCATATCACAATTTTAATTTCAAAGTCTCAACTTCAATTATTTAACAATTTGTTTAACCAAAATTTATTTCAACATCTCGTCCTCAAATTCGCGATAAATTCAATCTCTATAAAATTGATTTTTAAAATCCTTTAAATCAAACCATTTAAAGTAATTCCAAATCAAAGATTTTAAAAATTATTTAATTTAACCAATCCGGTGCCCATATATAATTTTCTACCCTATGGCCAAGTGATCAGTTATTTCAATTAAATTTCAGGGATGAATAATATATCATTTAAATCAAATCACAGTGTCATATGTATGGATGATAGGATATATATAAAAAATTAAACATCCAATCATTCAAATATCAACCAATAACATCCATCAAAATAAATCATCCAACAAACAATACAATTCACGAAAATTTCATAGTTATCAATATTAGATAATTTAATTTCAATTAAATTCTAATTTCAATTTGACAGTCAATTCTCATTTTCAACATTTAATTCGATGACAATCTAGATGACGATTAAATTTATCAAACAACAACCAATAAAAATCATATCACTTCATAATGTCAAATTCAACCAGCATCAAGATATTTTAGTACGTTGTGAGCGTTATAAAACACTCACCTTGAGTTTACGATTTTAAATCAAATCGAACGACGTTCGATTTAATCTAAAATTTTAACGAGCTCCAAACACTCCCGGATCTATACTGCAGCGTATATCTCGTCTCTGCGATTCCGGCGTCGCCAGTTTCGTCCGATTCTGATAACGTATGAAGGAGTTATGGATTTTCAAAGATTGAATATAAATTTATATAATTAAATTACAAATTCTTCTTTATTATTACCCTGGAAAGATCGTGGCCGTCGATTTGAAGAAGCAGATCTAGGCCGCTCGATGCCTTCTTCTTCCGTTCGTTCGCCCCAGGGTTTTCAAGAACCCATAGTCGTCGTCCCTCTTCAATTAACGCCGCCACCTTGTTGAGTTTGACGATGATCTTATGCCGCCACGAGAAAGCTCGTCTCGAGCTCCCTCCCCACCATACGAATGGTCGAGCTCGGCTATCCCTAGACCTCGATAGACGTACACGAATGGGCCATGAACGGAGACGATTCTCCCTCTATCTGCCTCGCCAAACTCCATCTCGACCGTTGGATACGAAGAACTCAACACGCTCTGCAATCTTCCAGTTTGAAGTTTTTGATGAAAATGAGAGGATGGGAAGGAAATCGAGGAAGAAGACGAGCCACTATCGGCCATTGAAAGATAAGAAACAGCGGCACTAAGATATAACTAGGGTTTCACTGCGTAAATGCGTATATATACGCATATAACGAATTATTTTAATTTTATTTTCAAATTTAACAAGATTTTTCGAATGAACTCCAAATTAGACGTGCCGACAAGCGTTCGTAATGTTTTACCCACATTCCGAACACAATGGAACATGTTTCAAGGCCTCATTCGATCGTCTGTACGAGTTATGGAATTAAACGATCGATTTTAAATTAAACCGATTAAATGAATTTCTAAACGTTTTCAGCTGCCACGGTCAAATGGCTACTCCGATTGCTACGAAATTTGAAATCCGATAATAATAAACTATTACGGATCCAATGGAATAGGTTTCGTCGAATTCCGAGACTGTGCCCCGGAAGGCTATTTTTACTCGTCGATTATGATATAAAATTGTCAATTTCAAGTTATTCACTTAAAAATCCAATTTTAAATGTTAACAAATTTATTGTTGTTTAAATAAAATTTTATATCAATTTCCGATATCATTTCAATCATAGTTAAATTATTCAAATAATTGTAATATTAAATTTAAACAATTTTGATTATTCAATAATTCACTATCTTTGAAATATTTGAAAATGAACTTATAAGATTAAATCTTTAAAACGAATTTTAAATTATAGAACTATTTCCATTATACAGCTATTCAATTCCCATTATTCAATTTATTCAATTAATCTCCAATATTAAATTTAAACAATTTAATTGTTCAATACTCAACAAATTCAATATTACATTTTAATTGAATTTTAGCTATCACTCAATTACCTTATTCACATCCAGTGCATCCAACATTTGTTATTCAACTTCAGTTATTGATTATAAACCCAGTTAATATATAAAATTTCATTTTAATTGCAACTGGTTTCCAAATTCAATTCGACTGACTGAATAAACAGGTAACTTATAATAATTATCACCATTTACTTTTAAATCACACTTATAAGTTTATTATTTACAAACAAGTGACACAATTTCCTATATAATACCAATTTGATTCCATTACCATTTACTATATATTATTTCATTAGTTAACCCAATATTTACATTTGTTTTTCTTATATTTCCTTTATAACCAAGTTATAACATTTGAGTCATTTCAATTGATTGGAATTTCATTCAATTCATTAATAATTAACTTAGATAAATATTATTGCAATTCATTCTAGTTACTATTATCATAAATAAATTACAAAATTTTAATTCTTCCAACATTAAACCATGAAATTTTATTAAATTAACTATTTTAATTATCGAAAATTTACGGGTCGTTACACTCTCCCCCACTCAAAACTTTTCGTCCCCGAAAAAGAAAAAAGAAGGGAAAAGGAACTAAGTAAAGAATTCAACATTTGATATACTTTATTCAAAATTATCAATTTATAAAACAATGAAATTTTATTTATAAAGTCGTTACTACACTTCCACTACGCTACTCCAATCGGCTTATGAAATTTACAAATTTGTTATCCAAACAAGTTATAAAATTTTTAAAACTTGAAAATTTTCTAACACCCGGATTTTCGAAAATTTTTGGCAGAGTCTCCTTTGCGCAGCTCGATCGGTACAACTACAAAAACGCCTCTACGGGCCCCAAACCAACAAAAGAAAACAAAAGCCAAGTGGCTCCATCATAAAACCATCAAATCAAATGACAAATAAACACGTACCTTTTGTCGGGCCATCCAAATTTCTTGATTTTTAAACACCTGCATCTTAATTACCAATGGTATCCAATCATATAATTTAAAATCGTTTTATAATTTGCATTTTCATTTTTTTCAATATTAGCTTTTCTTAAACCTGTAAGAAGTACATATATCATCCGTACGCAGTATCATACCTGATCGCTCACTCGATCACAAAATTTCACTTCCAAACTAGTATTGTTCATACGACTCTCTAGTGCGGACCTAAATTCGGTTCCTTGATCGGAAACCGTTATTCTCCTTGCATAGCCATATACTATGATAGAGAATTCCGGAATCAAATCAAAAATCCATATCCAGGATTTGCCGTCGAGAATCGAAGGAAAAATCCTAACTTGAATCGATATAAATTATCTCAAAATTTTGTGCTCGAATTCGGATCAAATTGTTATGCGAATAAAATAATATACGTACACCGTACGTATTACCTTCTAATAGATTCCTATACAATTTGCCTAAATTATTTACCTGCCTTCATTTCATTTACAATTAATTATTCACAATCCATTATTCATATCCCTTACTTACTTGAATATCCATTTTAAACATTCTATATAATTTAATTAAATTCAATTTCATTCTTCAATCGATTCTTAGCTATACCACATTCCTTTGTTTACATTTACTTCAATTTCATAACTTCAGTTAATAACAAATTTATTTGTGGAACATTTTATTAATCATCACTTTAGTTTATTAATCATCCTATAAAAGTCATATATACGAAGTTAGACTTTATCTCAGTTTATAATTATCTCGAAAGTCATAATTCAATTCCACAATTTCTTTGCAAATTTATATTAAATTTTATAACCAGTTTACAAAGATATTATTTGATTCATTTGTCTGATTTCTTATGTTCACTTACTTATTCCATTTAGCCATTCATCATTTCACATTATACTTAAGTATATAACATTTTTATCATAATCAAATTTCCATTTATATACATTTTAATTACTTTTAAGTTTTGCTTACTTGTATATTTCAATTACTTTTAGGTTTTGCTTAGTTGTATAATATCCCATTACATATCCAAATCCTCCTTTTAACTTTCTAACATTTGGTAAGTCATATTATATGTTATTAGAATGCAATTTGATACAATACAAATTTATAGGATTCATTTTACTTAATTAGAATGTTCACAATTTTAACTTGTTTAAATTTTCTTTACTTTTCAATTTGAAGAGTTACAACTTCAGCCCTAACGTTTTTCAAAACATTAAGTTTAGAATTCTTAATCCTCTTATTTATAAGTTCTGGTTATTCACATTTCATTCAATTAATTTGAAAAATTATTAATCAACGGAACTTAAAAATTTAAATACCCGGTTCATTCAAATCATTTGAAATAAATATATATACACTTATATCTTTTATATATATCAAATCATACCTTTTGAGTTTAAACCAAAATGCATTTTTCAAAACAGTTTCGAAGCAAAGCAAAGCTTCGCAGAAGTCTCCTCCACTTTGAGACTCGAAAATGAACGTCGATGATGCTGCGCAGTCATCACCGAAATTATTTTCCAACGACATAAGAGAGGAGTACTGAATTTATTCCTTCTTAAAAATCCTTTCAAAATATTTCCCATAAATATTTTTCAACTCATATCACTATACATTTCTCTTCAAATCTTTGGAAACCATTTCAAAATCCCCAGGTCTTAAATTCAATATTTCTCAATTTAAATCTATCTTGATTTATAAGTCACATTAATAAATTTTCCTCACAAAATTTTACTTTCTTAAAGCATTCCATAAATTGTTTTATCATTATTTATTTTGTAATTACCCTTATTTATTAAAATACAACATCCAATTAATGATAACAATCAATATTATCATTCCTAACAACCAAACAAACTGGATGAATCATAATAATTTCTGAAAATTATTTCTTTATATACAAAATATAATTAGGGCAAAATTATTTCATTTACCCAATTTCAAAAGAATACTATGTCGAATTATTCTGTTCAAGTGTTTAGAGATCCCTATCAATGACGTTAATTACTCGTATTGACCAGAATCCATAAGCCACTCAACAAATCAACCAACACAGTATAAAACAATTTTATATCACTAACAAATACGCTCTCTCAAACATATACACTCAGCGACTCAGCATAGGGTATTACTACCCTATTTATAAAGAGTCAGACCCCACAAAGCTAAGGTTATCGCTAAACCAAAGCTCTGATACCAACTGTAACGGGACGCCTTTTTGGACAGTTTAAATCGACAATCAAACACACATGTCAACTCAAACCATTCAAAAGGGAGGATTGTTAATGGGGTAAATAAGAAAAGAAGAGAAAAGGAAGAAGAAACAACCACAGAATCTCGCAGTGGAAAGATAAAATATAATAATCAAATAAACAGTTCATGAAGCTGTTTAATATACTTTTGATTATCATTTATACATTATTTTTCAGAGTTATACATAAACAACAGAACAAATAAAATAATGCATCCGACAGCATGATACAAGGATAATTATAGTACTAGTATACCAAATCTTCGTCTTTGTTTTCCAGACTAGATCTTCAATAAGCTGGAAAAAACTCAGGATTGACCCGAGCGTAATGAAAAGACAAAACACTCGAGTCAAGACTAAAATACCCTTATGTAAGTTAAATCAATCGTAAATAAATATGGGTGTAACGGCATCAGAGATGTTTAAGGGGTTTGACATCTCCTATCCAGTGTCGACGTGCGTGCAATAACTCAAGAGATGTTACGGGATTTTCCATCTCTTAAGGAACCGTTAAACTATCTACTATATAGTACAATAAACTATTTATAATATGTCTATAGTAAAGTAAACTATTAAAATAGCGTTAAGGCGTTACCCATATTCCCTTTAACACATTTTATATATTCCCATAGTCTATACAGTACCGTAACTCCCCCCGTAAACTGGAGGGCTATCAGAGGGCACTCCATAGGTATGGTACAAAACAAACTCGTAGAAGGCGCTCTAGGGCATGTGAACACGGCACACGAGGAAATGCCAGGGTAGATATACCGTTTGCGGATCCAGACTGGTGGTGACGCATAGCAGCTACTACCGCCCACCTCGGAACACACTCCCAACAATCGAGGGGTGGCCACCAAAACAATCACAAAAGCAATAGAATGGTATCGAAGAAATGTGTCCGATCGGAGGAATGACCTCACTTGGCCCGGCGTGGCTCCTGATTTTAGTCACATCTAAGCTGACTCACGGGATTCAGGGTCACGTCATACCATATAGAATCATCGCCAAACCATCCTACTTCATTTCTGGAATCTCCACCACGTACATAGTTGTTAAAGTGGTTTTCGGTATCGATAGAGAGTATGCCCATATCCGATCCCGGTCTCTTTAACAACCAAACACTTATTACACACCGATGGTTCTTTTACATTTTCAAAATCAATTTATAATTGATACCAAAATATCATATTCGCTTCAAAAATCAAATCCATTTCGAAGTCATCATATCTACTCAAAATATACGATTCTTTTTCAAAAAAAAATCATTTTCGCCTCAATATCACATTTTGATTTCAAAATCGTTTCGAATTTCATTTTAAATAGTTTTAGATAGTTTAAATAATTAAAATGGTTAAAGTACTCTAAAATATTTAAAATAGATTTAAAAATAGTTTTAAATTGAGTTAATATAGTTAAATAGATTTACAATAGATTAAATATAATTAAATAGGTTAAATAGCTTTGAAATAGACTAAATAGATTTAAAATAAATTAAAATAGGTTAATTAGTTTAAAATAAATTAAATTGGGTTAAGTAGATTTAAAATAGATTAAAATAAGTTAACATATTTAAAATAAGTTAAAATAATTTAATATAGTTAATATAGGTTAAAATAGTTTAGTATAAAATAGTTTAAGTATTTAAAATGGTTTATATAGCAGGATAGTTTGGGAAAACCAAAATGAAATAGTTTCAAAGTCAACCATTTTAATTCCAACTTACCAATCTGAATCAAATTCAAATTTCCATTCAGTCGATTCAAATCTCAATTTCGATTTCAAATTAATTCAATTCCATCCCCAAATCCAATTTCATCAATTTCGATTTCAATTTATAATGATTTTGAGCTCGATTTTCCAAATATCAATTCAAACATTTAAAACAAATTATTCCTTAATATTCAGTTAAAAATCCAAATCTTCAATATAATTCAATGCCAAGCTCAATTTCAAAATGTTGTCTTTATCTCACTTACTTAAAAATATTCAAAGTCCGAATAAAAGTTAAATCCTTTAAAATCAAATAAATTTATGAAATTCAATCATATCACAATTTTAATTTCAAAGTCTCAACTTCAATTATTTAACAATTTGTTTAACCAAAATTTATTTCAACATCTCATCCTCAAATTCGCGATAAATTCAATTTCTATAAAATTGATTTTAAATTCCTTTAAATCAAACCATTTAAAGTAATTCCAAATCAAAGATTTTAAAAATTATTTAATTTAACCAATCTGGTGCCCATATATAATTTTCTACCTTATGGCCAAGTGATCAGTTATTTCAATTAAATTTCAGGGATGAATAATATATCCTTTAAATCAAATCACAGTGTCATATGTATGGATGATAGGATATATATAAACAATTAAACATCCAATCATTCAAATATCAACCAATAGCATCCATCAAAATAAATCATCCAACAAACAATACAATTCACGGAAATTTCATAGTTATCAATATTAGATAATTTAATTTCAATTAAATTCTAATTTCAATTTGACAGTCAATTCTCATTTTCAATATTTAATTCGATGACAATCTAGATGACGATTAAATTTATCAAACAACAACCAATAAAAATCATATCACTTCTGTAACGACCCAGAATTTTTGATAATTAAAATTCGAATATTTAATTGATTTTAAATATTAATAAATGAATTTAATAAGTCGAATAATTTATTTAAAGGATATTGGATTTAATTTGACAATTAAATCGATAAATTAAATAGTGAGATTCCAGAGATGATTGAAAATCGAGTTTAAAATGATTGAAAATGATTTTTAAAATTTTATTTAATCATACTAGAGTTGTAGAAAGGTTATAGAACTTTTAAAACTGAATTTAGAGTTAATCTGTGAAAATTGAATATTTTAATATTTAAATATCGACTGAATAATAGCCAATTTTTCGAACAGTCTTAGAATTGAACGAAACCAGTTCCATTGGATCCGTAATAGTTAGTTATTATCGGATTTCAATTTTCGTATCAATCGGAGTTGTCGTTTGACCGTGGCAGCTCGAAACGCATCGATATCATTTTAATTTTAAATCGTCGAGTTAAAAATAGTCATTTTTCAAAAGATCTCGGATTTCGACGAAACCAGTTTCATCGGATCCGTAATGTGATTTTATTGCATGGTTTCAAATTTCGTAATTTTTGGATTTACCATTTGTCCGGTACAAATTAAAACGCCTCGAAATCGATTTAAATCGGTTTAATTTAATTTGATCGTTTATTGCCATATCTCACACATACGATCGAATTAGCTTCCGAAACCTGTTCCATTGCGTTCGGAACGCAGGGTAAACCCCAGAAACGCTAGTCACCGCGCGTAAATCGGAGTTTGGAAAACCGGGATGAATAGTGTTCGATATTCTCTATAAATACACCCACTTTTATCACAAAATTAGAAAAAAAAAGAGAAACCCTAATTCTCTAAGCAGCCGCCACTTATTCGATTAATGGCCAGAAACTTCTATCACTTCCCCTCCAATTTCATCCAATCCATCAATTATTTCCAGAAATCTCCAACTAGAGATTTGTAGAGGGCCTTGAGATCTCGTGAGCCAACGGTGGTGATTGCAAAATTCGCGATGTAGAGCAAGTTAGAGGCACACGACTGTCACCGGTTTGCACTCGTTTTGCCGAGCCTAGGGACGACCGAGTTCGTCGTGATTCCAGCTGGGGGTAGCTCTCGTCAATGGCGTTCGAATGGGGGTGGTTTGATGGGGTCTGGAGGTCGGTAGGTGGTCGCGTCATTAGGGTTTGGAGGCGGCAAAGATGGGTTGATGTCGCGTGTTTTAACTGGAAGGGGGAAGGAAGAACGTGCGCGCGTGACCTGGGAAGAAGATGGAGGCAAAACATGCGGCCTTGATTTCTTGACCTGGAATGAACGGTGATGATAGATTTAAGTTATAAATTTAAAATAAAATTAAAAAGAAAATTGTATATTAAATCATGTGATATTAAAAATGTTGTAACTTTTTGCTGCGTGATCAGAAAATTATGAAACAAGATGCATTGGAATCGTATCGTCGAATACTTCGAGATGGAACTGGATTGGAAGCGATCGGGGTCAGTGAAAATTTTGAGTGAAATTAAACGTCCGTTTAATTTCATTCGAAATAAACGCTATAAATTGCTATCGGAAAAGCTAAGGTGAGATCTTCTCACTCAAATGAAAGTGAATTTTCTTTTACAGTTATTGATTGATTGACTGACTGCTTGGATGTGATATTAGATATAGTAGGATATATATCTATATATAGCAATATATACATATTGGCATATGTATATATTGGATTGATTGATTTCCCGCCTCGTATAGCGGATGAGACCCTATTGCGCCGTTAGTAAGCGGATTATTTTTATAAAACCCATATACCGCGATAATTCCGTACTGAAGCGGAATTGGTATTGTGCTAACGTCTTTGGATGCAGGGAAACAGGTTGGAGGGATCCAACTGGATTCCTCACCAGTAGTTATTTATTTACAGATATTGATGTATATTATGTTATCATGTGTTGATATATGATGTTGTTGTTGTGATGGACTAATTGATGCGTTGCATCATCGGATTCAGTTTTGAAGTTTTAAAATATACATCTTTTACTTTAAAAAGGGTTTTTAAAGTGATTTTTGAAAGTAGACGTTTTATTGAATTTTTGAATTGGTTCATTTCAAATAAATAAACGTCTAAAATTTTAAAGTTATAAAAGTTAAGATTTTTGTGAAATAAAATCAAAGTGTGATTTTTGAAATAAAAGTTAAGAAATTTATGAAATGGTTTAAATTGGGATTTCTAGTATTATAAACGGTTTATTTAAAAGATGTACAAAATTGGATATTTATGAATTTGAAATATTGGGAGTATAAGACAAGTTTCTATAAGGGTTAAAATGAAGTGTAAATGGGATTTCATAAGTTAATGAAATCTGAAAGTTTTAAATTTTGTGAAGTTTAAAAGAACGATTTCTTTTAAAATAAATGAATTATAAGTTATATTAACTTATAAATTGAATGGGTCATTAAAGAAGATGTATAAATCGAAGTTGTTATAAAATGGAAATAGAATTTATAAACGTTGTTTTTATAAATTCGAAAATAAATCAAATTTGATTGATTTTAAATATAGAGATTATTTAGGGAATTTTATTCACGATTTTGGACAGTGGATAATTCTTGAAATAAATATGTAAAAAGGGATTGAAACTTGGTTATTGAAGTATATTCACGATTTTGGACAGTGAATATATTATTGAAAAAAAATAGTTATGTTTGGGAAAGCGATATTATAAATGAAGTTAATTGTTTTAAAAGATGTTTTAAAACGTGTGAACTATCGAAGTCATAGATTTCAACATTTATTGTTGAAATAGACGTTTTCGAGAAATAAGGAAATGGTGGACTATAACACTGTTGTTATAGTAAATGATTTCCGAAAGGAAATGTTTTTATATAGTATTGGGATTTATATATCTATCTAAATCCGAATCCCTATACTAGTGATTTTGAGTCGTCGTAACGATGTTTTACGTAACATTCGTTTTGACTCAAATAAATGTTGTCAAAGTAAATGATTTCCTTAAAGAATGAAATGTATACTTAATTTTGATTTAAGTATAACGAATGTTTTCAAATGTTGAATATAAATAGATTTGTGAATTACTTATTATTAAATAAGTATGGAAATGCTTTTCCAAAATGAAATGAAACGTTTTTGAGATTTTATCTTCTTAAAGATAAACTGAAATTGAATATTTGAAATCGATTTGAGAATCGTATATCAGTAGATATTTGAAATATAAATGCACTATGGAATTTATAAAAGAAAGGGAAACTGTTTAGAAAAATAAACGTTGATTTATTTTTGAAGTGTGGAAATTTTATATCTAGTAAAAATATTTTGGAAGATGAAATAATTTGGAAAATTATTTGGAATCTGATGATGTTGCGCATCTTTATTGATAGTTAAATAACCGACTATCAATAATTACCTTGAATGGTATTTGTTGTGAATTGGATGAATTTGAATGCCACACTTATTTTTAAATAAACGCTCACTATTCGGGTTAGCCGGGAAAGGACCATGGGGTCGTATAACCCATTCCGAATATGTGATACGTCGTTATGAATTGCATTCGAAGACCGGTGTGCATAGATAAAGGTGCAACATAGTGTACAAAATCAAATAATCGAGCCTCAAACTGCAACAATATTTTGGAGGCAGAACAAAATAGCCCAAGCAGTACACAAAGGCAACAAAATGGCCTCGACCCAAAATATCACTGCAAATCAAACACTCAAATACAAACTGGACAACAACCACAAAGACCACATCTGAAAGCAGTGCAACTACATGTGCAATGTATCGACAAGGTCAAGCTACAAGTGAAGGCATGCACACAACAAATCAAGACTGAACCAACATGAATGCATCAAGCAAGTACATGAGCTAGCAAAGACTACAGCTACATGAAAATGTCCAGTGAATCATCTACATGAATGGTCAAACTACAGCAGCATCAAGGGAAAACAACTACTAAATGTACACTGGATTCAAAATCAACTCGAAGCGACTGACCACAAACAACAGGCAACAGACTTAAAAGTATGTAGAAATCAGGTATCAACATATCAATGTCAAGGCCATGGTCAACAACCAGTTCAAACAAGTTCAAAATTCAAAACTAGGATACATAGGCAACTGTCTACATGAGTTAGTGCAGCATGCAAATGAGACTGGCCAAGGCCACTGACTCAATAGTGTATACATCAAAGACCCGAGCATGTACAAGTAAACTAAACAGGTTCAAATGATTTAAGTGAAGATGCAGTGAGGTCTGTACATGGATAAACAACATGAAGTACTGAAATTACAAATAGCAGTATAACTGGAACCAAACTCAAGATTTCAGAATGCAGTGGCCATACACATGTATACATACAAAAATGTGTGTATACAAATGATCAGCCATCCAAGTGCAGACAAAAATGAAGTCAGTGCCAATATGAAGATAAATGAATGCACAGTGACATCAAGTGTCAACTAGACTGAAATGAAGATCTAAACAATGTTCAGAAAAAAGATTTCAAAACCTGACCATTGCAATGTATACAGATGACAATGAGGCAACTATAATGCAACATGCTACTGCTACAAATACCAAACAGAGGCAACATCAAGTAGTGCAAGCATATGAAATGGCAACTCAAGTAATGGATGCAGACAACATCAAGTAGTGCAGCAGGTACAAAGGCAAATCAGGCACATACATGAACCAGAGCAATCAGACTCTGCATGGTCAAAATGCAACAGAAATGAAACTGCAGAATGGAAGTGAAAGCAAACAAGATGGCAACATTAAATGAACCAAAGGAAGTCCAGGTAAAATGCAACAACTCAACCCGAATGTTCTCAATTTCAACATGATAGAAAAAGACGTAGAGCAACTTTAAATAAGAATAATGTCACCAACAAGATACAGTGATCAAATACAAATTTATCAGATCAGTGGTGCTCAACCCAAATCAAGATACAATGATCAAGTGGAAAGACACATGCAACTCCTACATGAATGAAAAAAGGCAGAACTACAAACGGAGACTGCAATGTTGTTTATGAAATCGATAATCAGTGAAACCAACATTTTAAATTCATATATGCTCGAGAAAATCCATTTACTTCCGACTGCAAACCAAAAGGATCAACAATGACAAGACTTAAACATGTATATATGCAGACAGGCTTCTAAATGAATACAAGAGCATGTACACAATGAATGCCATGACTACAGAGGGTCAAGTGCAAATCGATGCTACTATTTACTAAAGAAAATTCATATTTAGCTCCAACAAAATGTGTTCAATTGCACTTCAATTTAAAGCAATAAATTAAAACATAGATTGATAGAGGATGCTGGCAATTATTGGCAAAACAATAGATCATCAATAATCACTTATCACTAGATTCAACTAACATTTTAAATCAGTACTAGAGATGAGTTTTACTCACTTGCAAAACTTGATGAACAGAGATGCATACATGCTTATTCACAGACATATAGATACAACAGGTTTTATACTTTTTCAAATTATTTTAAAGTAGTGCAATGCAGACTATGATATCAAACTTCGAACGGAAACAACTGGACAAGACAAAACAATATCAAGTGATGCAACATCACAAAAATCAAAGCTTCCGGTCATTACAAAGTATCAAAATTTGAACGAGACAGATGAAATAAACGACGAAATCAAATTAGACTCAAAGCACAATACTTAGTTGAACTAGATGTGAGGGGCGAAAACCACTCACATTTTATCGAAGAGGTCGCGGGCGAGAAGAGGAGTACGAAGCCCTAAGGAGCAGCTACGAACGAGCGCAAGGCCGGAGTTCAGATTTGTCAGGGGGTCGAGATCGCCGAAGCCCTAATTCGTCCAGTCGCCATTTTCGTTCGTTTCTTCGTTTTTCTGGTTTTTGAAAATGAATGGGAAGGGAGGAGGGGTCTCTCGTGTTTTATCAGAGAAAAGGGGAAAAGAAATCGTGATTCTCGGCATTGCTTAAGGCATGATTTAAGGAGTAGCTGAAAATGGAGGAAAACGAAGCCGCCATTATTTTTCTTCGTTCGTTTTATGTTAGGGTTTCGAATGAGAATGAAAGGGGATCGGGTATAGGGTTTTAAACGAGACAAAGGGTATGGGCTGGTATGGGTTGGGTATGGTATAGGGTATGGTTTTTATTTTATTTTCTTTTTAAATCAAATTTTGTTTTTGTTTAATTTTGTTGTTAAAATCTAAACTATATATATATATATTCATTCGTACAAATAAAAATTTAAATAAAAGAATTTCAATTGATTTACAATTTCCAAATTCAAACAGAAATTAACAATCAATATTAAATCGTTAATTTACGAAGATTTTATCGTTATAAAAATTTCAACAATAAATAGCAAATACCTGTCAACTTTAATCGTTTATTGATGATTAAAATTTTTGGCAAAACCCCAGTTGTTATAGAAATTCAAATTGAATTCAATTAAATTTTATACGTGTTTATACGCCGTATGTTCATAAAACAATTCCGATAAATACGAAAATTGAAATCCGGTAATAATTCAATATTACGGACCCAATGAAACTGGTTTCGTCAAATTCCGAGACTGTGCCTCGGAAGGCTATTTTTAAATTCAACTTAAACGATAATATTTCAAAACGGAACAAATCGCTTTCAAATTCAATTCTGAAGCTTCTATTACCTTCAGTAATATCAATATGAATTTTCTAAGCCTTTAAATTATTTTTAACCGGCTTAAAATTGAAGATTCAACTTTATTCAACTTTCAATAGATTAAATTCAAAATTTAATCGCTAATTCATTCTGATAATTTGAAATTCAAGCCAAATCATCATTCAAATATTTAAAATTAATTAAATATTTTCAATTTAAATTGTTCAAAATTCAGGGTCGTTACAAACTCCCCTCCTTAAAACTTTTCGTCCACGAAAAGGAAAAGTTGTTAAAAATTTCATCGATATTTATACTCTAGTCAATTTTTACTAAACTTAAAACTTATTACAAATAAATGAATATAGGATTCATTTCATTTGTTTAATCTCACTAGTTTTGTTTATCTTCTCTTTTGTTCATTGATTTTCAAAAATCAAAACCCAAAAGTCTTTTACTAACATTTTTAATTTACAACACTCAGATTCAAACTTAAAATTCCTCACGTTAGAGATTTATATAATATATCTCTTCCAAAGCTGTGGACTTTCAAAACATTACAAAGATCCTCTTCCTTAGTTCATTAGGTAGGAATTTTGTAATTTTAATTTCAAATCATTGATTTGCTATTTACAGTTTGAAAATACTTGCTAACTCGAAATTTAGCAAGTCCATTTTCGTTCTCACAGACATTAGGCATACGCTGGCCAGGCGCAGGTCTAAAAATCTCCAAGTACTAAATATACTTGCTTCAATTCCCAGTGAAAATACTTTTAAAAATTCTTTTAAAAATGGATATGGAAAGCACGTTCCCCCATGGATTACAGTTCCACCCAGCGCTTACGCTACTATCCCAGTAGAGTCGCTTGTGGCTGTAGATTTCTCATCTCTTAAATTTCGCCATGGTTGTCGCCATAGATTGCAGTACACACGGCGGTTACGCTACTATCCCAGTAGAATCGCTCGTGTCTGTAGGCATCACGCCCCTCAAATTTCGCCTGGCATTAGATTGCAGTTTACCCGGCGGTTACGCCACTATCCCAGTGGAATCGCTTGTAACTGTGGGCATCTCGCCCCTCAAATTACGCTAATCATCAATCAATCTAATCTCATCGCGATGATCTATCGCGAAGGATTTCCGATTCAAATAGTCACTCTGACTAAATGTAAATTCTACGTAGCTACGAATTTCAAATGGACACTCTTCACGAGTTCCAATACCTTCTCTAATAATAAATGGAAGGTATTTTTCCACATCCTCAGTTTAGAAAACATAATATCATATATGTAGTACTTTCATTTCACATTTCGTACATATAACATCTATGTAAACATACATAAGATTTCCATAACAATGTCTTTCTAAACTAACGGTTTCAAATTTACCGCATTCACATATATATATAAGTTCTAAAAACTTACATATTCCATATTCATAACAAAATAAAGGATTTCAAAATTTTCCTCTAAGTCGATTTGGAAATTTAAGGTTATCTCAAACCTAATTCATATTCATAATTCCATTTATTATCGACTTTCACATTCGATTTGAATTACACATCACATCGTCAATTCTCAACACAGAATTGATGTCTATCGATATATAACCTCTGAGCTCGTACGTCTCAGAGAAGGGTGTTAAGCTAAGAGAATAAATTCTCCGCCGCCAACAGATATATATTTAATAGAGATTAATTGCTATGTCATCAATTCACAATGTTAGACATACAATCCAAATCATCATCTGAAATTCAAAGCTCAACTTATATTGTCTTTGATGTCGAAGTTAAACTCAATTTTAACTTAACGATTCAATCTTTTTGAAAAATTTCAAATTGAACAAATTGTTCAAATTCTCATTTAACTTTTCAACTTCGACTTCAAAAATGAATTTCAAATCATTTATTCCTTACGGAATATATTCACAACATTTCATATTTGGAAAAACATTTCCATACTTATTTAAAAATAAGTAATTCACAAATCCAATTTATTTTCAACATTTGAAAATATTCGATATACTTTAATCAAAATTAAGTATATATTTCATCTTTAAGGAAATCATTCTCTTTCACACATTTATTTGAGTTAAAACGAATGTTACGTAAAACATCGTTACGACAACTCAAAATTACTAGTATAGGGATTCGAAATTTAGATAGATGTATAAACCCCAATATTATACAAAACATTTCCTTTCGAAAATCATTTACTATAACAACAGTGTTATAGTCCATCATTTCCTTATATTCGAAAACGTCTATTTCAACAATGAATGTTGAAATCTATGGTTTCGATATTCAATGCTTTGAAAATATCTTTTTAAAACAATTACTTCGTTTTAAAATATCACTTTCCCAAACATGTCCATTTTATTCAATAATATATTCACTGTCCAAAATCGTGAATATACTTCATTTAACAAGCTATAAGAATTTACTCATCAAAATAAGTCATTTCCAGATTTATAAACAACGTTATAAATTCCATTGCTATTTATAAAGACTTCAATTTATAAAAATTTCTTTATTAACCCATCCTTTATAACTCAGTTTTATATCAGAATTTTAATTTATAAGTAAATTACTTATAAATTCTTTTATCTTACAACTCCGATTCATTTAATAACTTCACAATTTAAATTCTGTAATTTTTCTTCATTCACTTATGAAATCCATTTATATTTCACTTTCAACACTTGTACAAAATTCGTTTTATAATTCCAATATAATATCAATCTTTTCAAATCTTCCATTTAAACCGTTTATAATGATTCAAAAATTCCAATTTAAACTATTATATGAATTTATCACTTTTCCATTTCCAAGATAATCACTAGTTCTTTAGTAAACCATTCATCGACTTGGTTTTCAATCTAACCGCATTTGATTCATTCACATTGGATTTTACTAACATTCATTCATATCCAATTAGTTCACATTCACTAATTTATATTCAAGTTAGTTTGCTTCAATTCAAATCAAATTTGGTTCTATTTAGATTTCTTACCTTTCAATTTGAATTCAATTTACATAGCTTTCAAATTCCATTAATACAGTTTCATTAACACTTAATGAATTTCTATACGATCAACTGGCAACCAATGCACATTTAACCAAATTTATTTACTTTGCTTATATTCAATTTGGTTCAACACACTTAATTTCAATTGGTTTATATTCTAATTCAGATTGAATTCTTATACTCACCATATTCACAAATTCACTTTTACAATTAAAGTTGAATTTCCTTTATATAACTCAATTTCATATTCATTCTTCACTTTATCAATTCATTTTGATATCAAATTCAATTTGATTCAATATTACTTAAGCCATGTTTCATTTTATCTTCACTTTATTATTTTCACTATACAGCTTAAGTTCGCCTCAAATTTATTTGAAATTCTATTTTATTTAACTTTTCTAAAGTCAAATTCATATCACATTCAAAATTCAGATTTTGTTTCACTCAACAAAACTGTTCAACATTTTATAAGTTAAACAACTTATTAATTTAAACTTTCCGATTCATATTATATAATCACTTATCTTTCAAGTTTTAAATTTCCATCTCAATACTTTATCAAATCCAGTTCAATTTATTTAACTTCCTTTAGTTAAATTTCAATTCCATTCATTTATTAATACTAATTCAATTCAATTTAACTTTTCTTAAGTTAAAAATCTTTATTTCATATTAAATTTTATTTATCAAAACAAAACTTCTTTAGATTTGAAAAACATTTTCTTTAAAGTGTTTCTAGTAACTATTCATATTAAACGCCATAAACTAAGCTTTGTGTAAACCAAAGCTCTGATACCACCTGTTAAGGAAAATTTTGAAAGTTTAAATTTGAATTTAAATTTGAATTGTTAAGGAAAACAATGATGTTAGAAAATTATGAAAATGTTTAGAAATTTAGTTGAATGATAACGAATCTTTAGTAGAAGATTTGTTTTGAAAATTAGATAAAACTATTGATTGTGAAAAATGATAGACGAGTTAAGGACCACTTTTCCTAACTTGTAATTTCGAGGACGAAATTCTTTTAAGGGGGGAAGTCTGTAACGACCCAGAATTTTGATAATTAAAATTCGATTATTTAATTGATTTTAAATATTAATAAATGAATTTAATAAGTCGAATAATTTATTTAAAGGATATTGGATTTAATTTGGTCAATTGAATCGATAATTTAATAGTGAAATTCCAGAAATAATTGAAAATTGAGTTTAATATGATTGAAAATGATTTGGAAAATTTTATTTGATCATACTGGGGTTATAGAAATATTTTTGAACTTTCAAAATTGAATTTGGAGTTAATCTGTGAAAATTGAATATTTTAATATTTAATTATCGACTGTAAAAATAGCCAATTTTCGAACAGTCTCGGATTTCGACGAAACCAGTTTCATCGGATCCGTAATGTGATATTATTGTAAGATTTCAAATTTCGTAATTTTTGGATTTACCATTTGTCCGGTACAAATTAAAACGCCTCGAAATCGATTTAAATCGGTTTAATTTAAATTGATCGTTTATTGTCATATCTCACACATACGATCGAATTAGCTTCCAAAACCTGTTCCATTGCGTCCGGAACGCGGGGTAAACCCCAGAAACTTCAGTCACTGCGCATAAAACGGAGTTCGGAAAAGTCGGATAAATAGTGTCGTTCAAATCTCTATAAATACCCCCATTTATCACAAAATTAAAATAAATAAAAAAAGACAAAACCCTAATAACTTTCTTCAGCCGGCCGCCACTCTCGAATTCAAAGGCCATAAATGCTCGATTCTTTCGTCCCTTTTTTCTTCAAACCCACTAACCAATTCAAGAAATTATTAACTAGAAGATCGTAGAGCTTTGTGAGACCTTCGTATCCATACGGCTGTGATGGTATGTAGGCAAGTGGATCGTTGGGAATTTGTGTTCGAAGTCGAGCTATTCGCTCGTGTCGTTCGTCGAGAAGGATGAACCGAGCTTGATTCTCCTCTAACCGATGGTAGGCGTGGTGATGGGCTACGCGATGGAGGTTGTTGATCGTCGTCTGGTGGCTCATAGGTGGTGCGGCGTGAAACCCTAGTAGGCGACGTGGTTGGGTTTGTTTTCGTGAACGAAAACTGGAGAGGGAGGAAGAAGATAGGGGACAGCCACGATTCTATCAAGCAAGATCCAACGGCTCTGAAGGTTTTAGGGTTAGAAAATAAATATAAAATAAAAAAATTGATTTGTATTTAAATTTGTAAAAACTTTAAAATTGCATATCTTGTTCATACGTGATCAGAAATTGACGAAACAAGCGACGTTGGCTTCGTATCGACGAGCTCTTCGCGATGCAACTGGATTGGAATCATTTGGAGCTAGTTTGAATTTCGGGTAAAATTAAACGCGCGTTTAATTTTATTCGAAATAAACGCTGGAACGGAATTTAAAATCAAGGTGAGATCTTCTCACTCAAGAATTGAAAAGTGGAATTTTCAGTTATTGATTTGATTGCTATTGGATGTGATATTAGATATAGTAGGATATATATCTATATATAGCAATATATACATATTGGCATATGTATATATTGGATTGATTGATTTCCCGCCTCGTATAGCGGATGAGACCCTATTGCGCCGTTAGTAAGCAGATATTTTTATAAAACCCATATACCGCGATAATTCCGTACTGGAGCGGAATTGGTATTGTGCTAACATCTTTGGATGCAGGGAAACAGGTTGGAGGGATCCAACTGGATTCCTCAACTGTATTTACTTATTTACAGATATTGATATATATTCTGTTATCATATTGATATATGATATTGACTGTTGTGATGGACTAATTGGTGTTGTTGCGTCATCGGATTCAGTTTTGAAATGTAAAAATAACGACTTTTACTTTAAAAGGGTTTTTAAAGTGATTTTTGAAAATATACGTTTTATGGAATTTTTGAATCGATTTATAAACGTAAAATTTTAAAGTTATAAAAGTTATAATTTTTAGTGAAATATAACCGAAGTGTCGTTTTTGAAATAAAAGTCGATTTATTTATAAAATGGTCTAAATAGAGATTTTTGAATTTATTATGAAAGCTCTATATATAAGATTTATAAAATTTGATTTTTATAAATCAAAGTGATGAAATTATAAAGGAGTTCTAAAGACGTTTTAAATGATGTTAAAATGGGTTTTATAAAGGACAGAATAAATGATTTGTGAAGTCCTAAAAGAACGATTTTTGTAAATAAACGAATTATAAGTGTTTAACTTATAGAATGGACTTTTGGTAGAAAATTGAGTTATAAATTGAATTGGATAATAAAAGGAATTTATAAGTTGAAGTAGTTATAAAATATAAAATTGTGATTTATAAACGTTGTTTATGAATCCGAAATCACTTATTTTGATAAGTGAATTGTAGAAGTTAATTAAAGGAATTATATCCACAATTTTGGACAGTGGATAAACTTTTAAATAAAATGTGTAGAAATGTTGAATTTGGATAGTGAAGTATATTCACGATTTTGGACAGTGAATATATTGTTAAGTAAAATGGATATGTTCTGGAGAAGTGATATTATGAAATGAAGTAATTGTTTTAAAAGATGTTTTAAAAGGTATTATGAATCGAAAGCATAGATTTCAACGTTTTATTGTTGAAATAGACGTTTTCGAAAAATAAGGAAATGGTGGACTATAACACTGTTGTTGTAGTAAATGATTTCCGAAAGGAAATGTTTTATATAGTATTGGGATTTATATATATCTATCTTAAAATCCGAATCCCTATACTAGTGATTTTGAGTTGTCGTAACGATGTTTTACGTAACATTCGTTTTGACTCAAATAAAGGTGTTAAAAGAATGATTTCCTTAAAGAATGAATTTATACTTAATTTTGATTTAAGTATAACGAATATTTTCAAATGTTGAAAATAAATGATTTGTGAATTACTTATTTTTAAATGAGTATGGAATTGCTTTTCCAATATGAAACGAAGGGTTTGAAACTTTATCTTTTAAAGATAAATTGAAAAGTGAATATTTGAAAATTGTTTTCAAATGGTTAAGTGTGGAAATTTTATATCTAGTAAAAGATATTTTGGAAGATGAAATAATTTGGAAAATTATTTGGAATCTGATGATGTTGCGCATCTTTATTGATAGTTAAATAACCGACTATCAATAATTACCTTGAATGGTATTTGTTGTGAATTGGATGAATTTGAATGCCACACTTATTTTTAAATAAACGCTCACTATTCGGGTTAGCCGGGAAAGGACCATGGGGTCGTATAACCCATTCCGAATATGTGATACGTCGTTATGAATTGCATTCGAAGACCGGTGTTGAAGACCGGATAATTTTGAAAACGGAAGGATTGCCGTCGAGTTACTCTACATCGGTTGATCTCCGGTTTAGAGGTTTTATCACCCTTAGTGACGGGAAGTCCGGACGTGATTAGAAATTTATCCGGATGTGCAAGGGCTTCGTGAGAAGTGCCTTCGGTTCTGTTCGATCCCGGAACAGACTTGTATGGATTGTGTGTCTGACGTTACAATTTGAGATATAAAGCTGATTTCTTTCAAATACATTTCTGTTGGTGGTGGAGAATTTATTCTCTTAGCTTAACACCCTTCTCTGAGACGTACGAGCTCAGAGGTTATGTAGTTGAAATTTATCAGCGATATACTCCCAATTTGGTAACGTGGCATACTGAGTGTTGCTGTGAAATGATCAGTGTTTGATCATTTGCGATATGATCATTTGTTTGATCTTATATCTTTGTGATCATAGGTTGATCATTTTGTTTGACCCGAAGCAGGGCTTTGTAGAAAGCGTAGCTTTGTGGACGAGACTTCATCGAGCCTCACACCCCGGAAATGGTCGAAACAGGAAGGATGCAGCAAGGTTTTAGGGAGTAGCGCCCCTTAGTGTATGTCATTCCTTCTGGATAAAGGTGGTATCATGGTATGGAGCCCAGATACTTAACCTCTGTGGTTACTGCATTATTTTTACTATGTGGTTTGTTGCGAATCGGGGATCCTCGGGAAGATCGGTGACGATCGGGGGATGGCATACGCGTGTCAGTAGTTACCTATTTTTGCAGAGGTAACCCGGCCTTGTGTTGGCAGAGATCCGGTTAGGTTCTCGGGTCGTCTATTCCAGGGACGTACCCATCGTGGAAAAGGAAGTTCCTTAGCCTGACCATTTGTTGGAAATCCAAAGAAACAATACGAGCCTTTACGATTTCAATTGTATAACCTGTCTCCTCAGGAGGCAGCTATAGCAGGCATAATATAATGGTACCTATGCTGGCTAAGATTTATATTCTACTTTCGAAATGGTTTTTCTACACTATGCACTAATAATAATATCAAAAATGATTTGATTTTGCGTAGTAAGCATCTTTGACTAACATAAGAAGAAATCTCCTCCAAGTCTGCGTTTGCATTGTGTGTGTGGTGGGAGGTCTTATGGTAGTTTCATTTTCCAAAAGCATTGCGAATTTGACATTAAAGTTCTCCTGTTCTTTGTTTTAAAGATAAATAACTGTTTTACGATCTCACACCAGTCACCATGACTGACTCGGAGTTTATTGTTTCCCTTCTAAACTCTGGGTGTCCACCAATTTCCACACGGGCAGCCTAGAGTTGTGTTATCAGGATATTCTGGAGCTTTGGAAGCAAGCTGGAGGACGAGACGTAGTATTTGTATCTGATATTATTTATTCCGCTGTGTATTCTGTATGAGGACAAGTTATATAACTGTCCATTGTTGTATATTGACTCTGATGATTGATGTATGTATAAAATGATATAGTTCTTTGTTTTAAAGATTATTCATTTATCTATTATATATTGTTCCGCTGCGAATGTGAGATTCTGGTATTGTTTTCTATTCTGATGTTGTTCTGTTGTTGTTCTTCTCTATTTTCTTCTTCTCTTCTTCTTTCTTCTTCCTTCTTCTTCTGTTTTCTTGTTCTTCTTTCTTTCTCTTCTTTCTTTTCTTCTTCTTCTTTTTCTTAAAACCCTCACTATTGGAGTTTCCGGCACTCGATTTCTCGGCAGTCGATAAAGTGAGTATCGATGTCGAATTTTCGAAAGTCGAAAATTTCGGTACGTGACAGCGTGGTATCAGAGCATATGGTTAAGCGACAACCCTGCTCTGTTGGGTGTTACTCATTAGAGATAGAGTCAGTAGTACTCTAGAATGAGTTGAGTGTAATAATAGATATGAGTGCGTATTTGTTAGTGAATATAAAATTGTTTTATATTGTGATGATTGGTTTGTTGGGTGGTATATGGATTCTGGTCGGTATTGTCCGTACAACTCTATCGATAGGGATCTCTAAACACTCGAATAGAACAATTCGGCACAGTATTGTTTTGAATAGGATAAATGAGATAATTTTCCCAAAACTATTTTTGTATATAAAAGAAATGATTTTCTATGAATTACTATAATATATGGTTGCATGGTTGTTAGAAGTGATAATATTAAACTATTATCATTGAAATTAAATGAGAAATTGGAATTATAAACTCCAAAGTTAAGAAATAAAATTCACATACAAATGAAATTTGAGAATGTAAATTATAAATGTGAATTGTAATTTAAAACGGAATTCCAGAGGAGTTTTTGGAAAGGTTTTGAAAAGAATTTGAAAATTTTGGAGATTTGGAAAGTTTAAAATCTTTTTGGTTTGAAAATGATTTTTCAAAGGATTTGATATTGTGGAAAATTGTTTTAGAGAGTTGAAAGCTCAAACTCTTTTCGGTCGCTGGAAAATAATTCCGATGATGATCGCGACATCACCGGTGTCCATTTTCGGGTTTCCAAAAGAGGAATTGCTGCCAAATTGTTTTAAATGGAAGTTGTTTAGAAATTTGGGTTTTGTTTAGAAAATTCAAAGGATAATTTGAACTGTTTTCAAAAATGGTTTTTGAAATGTTGGTAAACTCTGGAATACTATGTAGAAATATTTATAAAATATTATGAAGTTGATAGCTTGTAAAGTTTAAAGTTTAAATAAAAATCCATTTAACGAATGAAATTTTAAATATGAATTGGAAGCATAAGGAAACGAATTCATATATGAATAAAATGGTAAATATGAATTGTAAATGTGATTTATAAATGAAAATGGAATTCCAGATAGATATTGGAAAATTTAAAATTCATTAATGAAATGAATTTGTAATATGAATATATAAGTGGTTATATAAATCGAAATGAAAATAAGTTGATAACTTATAGAATATTTGAAATCTGATTGAAATGAAAGTTCAAATTGAAATAAAAGAATTTGTGAACAAATAAATAAATTTGCAATGGCAAATGCGAGAAAATAAAATTGAATGTTAAAATTCATTTCGAATTTGTAGGCAATAAATTGAATTGAATAATTATAAATGAAGATAAAATTGGAATTGAAACTGAATGTTGAAAACAAATTTGAATAAAATGAATAGGAATCTGTGATGAATTAGTAAATGAAACTAATTTAAAATGATGCAGTTGTGAATGAAAGATAATTGATAAAATTCAATATTCAGAAGTTAAATAGAATCCAAATAAAGTTGGAATTGTGAATTAAATTCAAATGATTGAAATGTGAAATTGAACGAAACTGAATGATGTAACTTCGATAGTGAATTTAAAAATGATATAAGAAGTAAGTATCGAAATTTTGTAATAGAATTTGCAAAATGGTTTGAATATATGTAACTAGATATTATGGCTAGTAGAACATACAGGTGTTATAAAAGGAATTGGAATTGAATTGCTCGACAAAAGGTAAGTATTTGAATTATAATATGAGATTTGATGATTTCTTGTCTAGCCGCTTGGCTTTTTCTTTTTCTTTTTGAAATCTGAGAGTCCGTAGGGACG
Source organism: Allium fistulosum (assembly GCA_030737815.1). Taxonomy (NCBI): domain Eukaryota; kingdom Viridiplantae; phylum Streptophyta; class Magnoliopsida; order Asparagales; family Amaryllidaceae; genus Allium; species Allium fistulosum. The sequence continues at coordinate 945,001,493 of CM060908.1, forward strand.
TTTTGTAGTCGTACCGTATTAGCCGCGCAAAGGAAACGTTGGCGAAATTTTTCGAAAATTTCGGGTGTTAGAAAATATTTGAGAAAATTTTGAAAGTTTAAATTTGAATTTAAATTTGAATTGTTAAGGAAAACAATGATGTTAGAAAATTATGAAAATGTTTAGAAATTTAGTTGAATGATAACGAATCTTTAGTAGAAGATTTGTTTTGAAAATTAGATAAAACTATTGATTGTGAAAAATGATAGACGAGTTAAGGACCACTTTTCCTAACTTGTAATTTCGAGGACGAAATTCTTTTAAGGGGGGAAGTCTGTAACGACCCAGAATTTTGATAATTAAAATTCGAATATTTAATTGATTTTAAATATTAATAAATGAATTTAATAAGTCGAATAATTTATTTAAAGGATATTGGATTTAATTTGGTCAATTCAATCGATAATTTAATAGTGAAATTCCAGAAATAATTGAAAATTGAGTTTAATATGATTGAAAATGATTTGGAAAATTTTATTTGATCATACTGGGGTTATAGAAATATTTTTGAACTTTCAAAATTGAATTTGGAGTTAATCTGTGAAAATTAAATATTTTAATATTTAATTATCGACTGTAAAAATAGCCAATTTTCGAACAGTCTCGGATTTCGACGAAACCAGTTTCATCGGATCCGTAATGTGATATTATTGTAAGATTTCAAATTTCATAATTTTTGGATTTACCATTTGTCCGGTACAAATTAAAACGCCTCGAAATCGATTTAAATCGGTTTAATTTAAATTGATCGTTTATTGTCATATCTCACACATACGATCGAATTAGCTTCCAAAACCTATTCCATTGCGTCCGGAACGCGGGGTAAACCCCAGAAACGCCAGTCACTGCGCGTAAAACGGAGTTCGGAAAAGTCGGATAAATAGTGTCGTTCAAATCTCTATAAATACCCCCATTTATCACAAAATTAAAATAAATAAAAAAAGACAAAACCCTAATAACTTTCTTCAGCCGGCCGCCACTCTCGAATTCAAAGGCCATAAATGCTCGATTCTTTCGTCCCTTTTTTCTTCAAACCCACTAACCAATTCAAGAAATTATTAACTAGAAGATCGTAGAGCTTTGTGAGACCTTCGTATCCATACGGCTGTGATGGTATGTAGGCAAGTGGATCGTTGGGAATTTGTGTTCGAAGTCGAGCTATTCGCTCGCGTCGTTCGTCGAGAAGGATGAACCGAGCTTGATGCTCCTCTGACCGATGGTAGGCGTGGTGATGGGCTACGCGATGGAGGTTGTTGATCGTCGTCTGGTGGCTCATAGGTGGTGCGGCGTGAAACCCTAGTAGGCGACGTGGTTGGGTTTGTTTTCGTGAACCAAAACTGGAGAGGGAGGAAGAAGATAGGGGACGGCCACGATTCTATCAAGCAAGATCCAACGGCTCTGAAGGTTTTAGGGTTAGAAAATAAATATAAAATAAAAAAATTGATTTGTATTTAAATTTGTATAAACTTTAAAATTGCATATCTTGTTCATACGTGATCAGAAATTGACGAAACAAGCGACGTTGGCTTCGTATCGACGAGCTCTTCGCGATGCAACTGGATTGGAATCGTTTGGAGCTAGTTTGAATTTCGGGTAAAATTAAACGCGCGTTTAATTTTATTCGAAATAAACGCTGGAACGGAATTTAAAATCAAGGTGAGATCTTCTCACTCAAGAATTGAAAAGTGGAATTTTCAGTTATTGATTTGATTGCTATTGGATGTGATATTAGATATAGTAGGATATATATCTATATATAGCAATATATACATATTGGCATATGTATATATTGGATTGATTGATTTCCCGCCTCGTATAGCGGATGATACCCTATTGCGCCGTTAGTAAGCGGATATTTTTATAAAACCCATATACCGCGATAATTCCGTACTGGAGCGGAATTGGTATTGTGCTAACATCTTTGGATGCAGGGAAACAGGTTGGAGGGATCCAACTGGATTCCTCAACTGTATTTACTTATTTACAGATATTGATATATATTCTGTTATCATATTGATATATGATATTGACTGTTGTGATGGACTAATTGGTGTTGTTGCATCATCGGATTCAGTTTTGAAATGTAAAAATAACGACTTTTACTTTAAAAGTGTTTTTAAAGTGATTTTTGAAAATATACGTTTTATGGAATATTTGAATCGATTTATAAACATAAAATTTTAAAGTTATAAAAGTTATAATTTTTAGTGAAATATAACCGAAGTGTCGTTTTTGAAATAAAAGTCGATTTATTTATAAAATGGTCTAAATAGAGATTTTTGAATTTATTATGAAAGCTCTATATATAAGATTTATAAAATTTTATTTTTATAAATCAAAGTGATGAAATTATAAAGGAGTTCTAAAGACGTTTTAAATGATGTTAAAATGGGTTTTATAAAGGACAGAATAAATGATTTGTGAAGTCCTAAAAGAACGATTTTTGTAAATAAACGAATTATAAGTGTTTAACTTATAGAATGGACTTTTGGTAGAAAATTGAGTTATAAATTGAATTGGATAATAAAAGGAATTTATAAGTTGAAGTAGTTATAAAATATAAAATTGTGATTTATAAACGTTGTTTATGAATCCAAAATCACTTATTTTGATAAGTGAATTGTAGAAGTTAATTAAAGGAATTATATCCACGATTTTGGACAGTGGATAAACTTTTAAATAAAATGTGTAGAAATGTTGAATTTGGATAGTGAAGTATATTCACGATTTTGGACAGTGAATATATTGTTAAGTAAAATGGATATGTTCTGGAGAAGTGATATTATGAAATGAAGTAATTGTTTTAAAAGATGTTTTAAAATGTATTATGAATCGAAAGCATAGATTTCAACGTTTTATTGTTGAAATAGACGTTTTCGAAAAATAAGGAAATGGTGGACTATAACACTGTTGTTATAGTAAATGATTTCCGAAAGGAAATGTTTTATATAGTATTGGGATTTATATATATCTATCTTAAAATCCGAATCCCTATACTAGTGATTTTGAGTTGTCGTAACGATGTTTTACGTAACATTCTTTTTGACTCAAATAAAGGTGTTAAAAGAATGATTTCCTTAAAGAATGAATTTATACTTAATTTTGATTTAAGTATAACGAATATTTTCAAATGTTGAAAATAAATGATTTGTGAATTACTTATTTTTAAATGAGTATGGAATTGCTTTTCCAATATGAAACGAAGGGTTTGAAACTTTATCTTTTAAAGATAAATTGAAAAGTGAATATTTGAAAATTGTTTTCAAATGGTTAAGTGTGGAAATTTTATATCTAGTAAAAGATATTTTTGAAGATGAAATAATTTGGAAAATTATTTGGAATCTGATGATGTTGCGCATCTTTATTGATAGTTAAATAACCGACTATCAATAATTACCTTGAATGGTATTTGTTGTGAATTGGATGAATTTGAATGCCACACTTATTTTTAAATAAACGCTCACTATTCGGGTTAGCCGGGAAAGGACCATGGGGTCGTATAACCTATTCCGAATATGTGATACGTCGTTATGAATTGCATTCGAAGACCGGTGTTGAAGACCGGATAATTTTGAAAACGGAAGGATTACCGTCGAGTTACTCTACATCGACTGATCTCCGGTTTAGAGGTTTTATCACCCTTAGTGACGGGAAGTCCGGACGTGATTAGAAATTTATCCGGATGTGCAAGGGATTCATGAGAAGTGCCTTCGGTTCTATTCGACCCCGGAACAGACTTGTATGGATTGTGTGTCTGACGTTACAATTTGAGATATAAAGCTGATTTCTTTCAAATACATTTCTGTTGGTGGCGGAGAATTTATTCTCTTAGCTTAACACCCTTCTCTGAGACGTACGAGCTCAGAGGTTATGTAGTTGAAATTTATCAGCGATATACTCCCAATTTGGTAACGTGGCATACTGAGTGTTGCTGTGAAATGATCAGTGTTTGATCATTTGCGATATGATCATTTGTTTGATCTTATATCTTTGTGATCATAGGTTGATCATTTTGTTTGACCCGAAGCAGGGCTTTGTAGAAAGCGTAGCTTTGTGGACGAGACTTCATCGAGCCTCACACCCCGGAAATGGTCGAAACAGGAAGGATGCAGCAAGGATTTAGGGAGTAGCGCCCCTTAGTGTATGTCATTCCTTCTGGATAAAGGTGGTATCATGGTATGGAGCCCAGATACTTAACCTCTGTGGTTACTGCATTATTTTTACTATGTGGTTTGTTGCGAATCGGGGATCCTCGGGAAGATCGGTGACGATCGGGGGATGGCATACGCGTGTCAGTAGTTACCTATTTTTGCAGAGGTAACCCGGCCTTGTGTTGGCAGAGATCCGGTTAGGTTCTCGGGTCGTCTATTCCAGGGACGTACCCATCGTGGAAAAGGAAGTTCCTTAGCCTGACCGTTTGTTGGAAATCCAAAGAAACAATACGAGCCTTTACGATTTCAATTGTATAACCTGTCTCCTCAGGAGGCAGCTATAGCAGGCATAATATAATGGTACCTATGCTGGCTAAGATTTATATTCTACTTTCGAAATGGTTTTTCTACACTATGAACTAATAATAATATCAAAAATGATTTGATTTTGCGTAGTAAGCATCTTTGACTAACATAAGAAGAAATCTCCTCCAAGTCTGCGTTTGCATTGTGTGTGTGGTGGGAGGTCTTATGGTAGTTTCATTTTCCAAAAGCATTGCGAATTTGACATTAAAGTTCTCCTGTTCTTTGTTTTAAAGATAAATAACTGTTTTACGATCTCACACCAGTCACCATGACTGACTCGGAGTTTATTGTTTCCCTTCTAACCTCTGGGTGCCCACCAATTTCCACACGGGCAGCCTAGAGTTGTGTTATCAGGATATTCTGGAGCTTTGGAAGCAAGCTGGAGGACGAGACGTAGTATTTGTATCTGATATTATTTATTCCGCTGTGTATTCTGTATGAGGACAAGTTATATAACTGTCCATTGTTGTATATTGACTCTGATGATTGATGTATGTATAAAATGATATAGTTCTTTGTTTTAAAGATTATTCATTTATCTATTATATATTGTTCCGCTGCGAATGTGAGATTCTGGTATTGTTTTCTGTTCTGATGTTGTTCTGTTGTTGTTCTTCTCTATTTTCTTCTTCTCTTCTTCTTTCTTCTTCCTACTTCTTCTGTTTTCTTGTTCTTCTTTCTTTCTCTTCTTTCTTTTCTTCTTCTTCTTTTTCTTAAAACCCTCACTATTGGAGTTTCCGGCACTCGATTTCTCGGCAGTCGATAAAGTGAGTATCGATGTCGAATTTTCGAAAGTCGAAAATTTCGGTACGTGACAGCGTAAGTCTGTAACGACCCAGAATTTTGATAATTAAAATTCGAATATTTAATTGATTTTAAATATTAATAAATGAATTTAATAAGTCGAATAATTTATTTAAAGGATATTGGATTTAATTTGGTCAATTGAATCGATAATTTAATAGTGAAATTCCAGAAATAATTGAAAATTGAGTTTAATATGATTGAAAATGATTTGGAAAATTTTATTTGATCATACTGGGGTTATAGAAATATTTTTGAACTTTCAAAATTGAATTTGGAGTTAATCTGTGAAAATTGAATATTTTAATATTTAATTATCGACTGTAAAAATAGCCAATTTTCGAATAGTCTCGGATTTCGACGAAACCAGTTTCGTCGGATCCGTAATGTGATATTATTGTAAGATTTCAAATTTCGTAATTTTTGGATTTACCATTTGTCCGGTACAAATTAAAACGCCTCGAAATCGATTTAAATCGGTTTAATTTAAATTGATCGTTTATTGTCCTATCTCACACATACGATCGAATTAGCTTCTGAAACCTATTACATTGCGTCTGGAACGCGGGGTAAACCCCAGAAACGCCAGTCTCTGCGCGTAAAACGGAGTTCGGAAAAGTCGGATAAATAGTGTCGTTCAAATCTCTATAAATACCCCCATTTATCACAAAATTAGAATAAATAAAAAAAGACAAAACCCTAATAACTTTCTTCAGCCGGCCGCCACTCTCGAATTCAAAGGCCATAAATGCTCGATTCTTTCGTCCCTTTTTTCTTCAAACCCACTAACCAATTCAAGAAATTATTAACTAGAAGATCGTAGAGCTTTGTGAGACCTTCGTAACCATACGGCTGTGATGGTATGTAGGCAAGTGGATCGTTGGGAATTTGTGTTCGAAGTCGAGCTATTCGCTCACGTCGTTCGTCGAGAAGGATGAACCGAGCTTGATGCTCCTCTGACCGATGGTAGGCGTGGTGATGGGCTACGCGATGGAGGTTGTTGATCGTCGTCTGGTGGCTCATAGGTGGTGCGGCGTGAAACCCTAGTAGGCAACGTGGTTGGGTTTGTTTTCGTGAACCAAAACTGGAGAGGGAGGAAGAAGATAGGGGACGGCCACGATTCTATCAAGCAAGATCCAACGGCTTTGAAGGTTTTAGGGTTAGAAAATAAATATAAAATAAAAAAAATTGATTTGTATTTAAATTTGTATAAACTTTAAAATTGCATATCTTGTTCATACGTGATCAGAAATTGACGAAACAAGCGACGTTGGCTTCGTATCGATGAGCTCTTCGCGATGCAACTGGATTGGAATCGTTTGGAGCTAGTTTGAATTTCGGGTAAAATTAAACGCGCGTTTAATTTTATTCGAAATAAACGCTGTCACGTACCGAAATTTTCGACTTTCGAAAATTCGACATCGATACTCACTTTATCGACTGCCGAGAAATCGAGTGCCGGAAACTCCAATAGTAAGGGTTTTAAGAAAAAGAAGAAGAAGAAAAGAAAGAAGAGAAAGAAAGAAGAACAAGAAAACAGAAGAAGAAGGAAGAAGAAAGAAGAAGAGAAGAAGAAAATAGAGAAGAACAACAACAGAACAACATCAGAACAGAAAACAATACCAGAATCTCACATTCGCAGCGGAACAATATATAATAGATAAATGAATAATCTTTAAAACAAAGAACTATATCATTTTATACATACATCAATCATCAGAGTCAATATACAACAATGGACAGTTATATAACTTGTCCTCATACAGAATACACAGCGGAATAAATAATATCAGATACAAATACTACGTCTCGTCCTCCAGCTTGCTTCCAAAGCTCCAGAATATCCTGATAACACAACTCTAGGCTGCCCGTGTGGAAATTGGTGGGCACCCAGAGTTTAGAAGGGAAACAATAAACTCCGAGTCAGTCATGGTGACTGGTGTGAGATCGTAAAACAGTTATTTATCTTTAAAACAAAGAACAGGAGAATTTTAATGTCAAATTCGCAATGCCTTTCGGAAAATGAAACTACCATAAGACCTCCCACTACACACACAATGCAAACGCAGACTTGGAGGAGATTTCTTCTTATGTTAGTCAAAGATGCTTACTACGCAAAATCAAATCATTTTTGATATTATTATTAGTGCATAGTGTAGAAAAACCATTTCGAAAGTAGAATATAAATCTTAGCCAGCATAGGTACCATTATATTATGCCTGCTATAGCTGCCTCCTGAGGAGACAGGTTATACAATTGAAATCGTAAAGGCTCGTATTGTTTCTTTGGATTTCCAACAAATGGTCAGGCTAAGGAACTTCCTTTTCCACGATGGGTACGTCCCTGGAATAGACGACCCGAGAACCTAACCGGATCTCTGCCAACACAAGGCCGGGTTACCTCTGCAAAAATAGGTAACTACTGACACGCGTATGTCATCCCCCGATCGTAACCGATCTTCCCGAGGATCCTCGATTTCCAATAAACCACATAGATAATAATGCAGCAACCACATAGGTTAAGTATCTGGGCTCCATACCATGATACCACCTCTATCCAGAAGGAATGACATACACTAAGGGGCGCTACTCCCTAAAACCTTGCTGCATCCTTCCTGTTTCGACCATTTCCGGGGTGTGAGGCTCGATGAAGTCTCGTCCACAAAGCTACGCTTTCTACAAAGCCCTGCTTCGGGTCAAACAAATGATCAACCTATGATCACAAAGATATAAGATCAAACAAATGATCATATCACAAATGATCAAACACTGATCATTTCACAGCAACACTCAGTATGCCACGTTACCAAATTGGGAGTATATCGCTGATAAATTTCAACTACATAACCTCTGGGCTCGTACGTCTCAGAGAAGGGTGTTAAGCTAAGAGAATAAATTCTCCCCCACCAACAGAAATGTATTTGAAAGAAATCAGCTTTATATCTCAATTTGTAACGTCAGACATACAATCCATATAAGTCTGTTCCGGGATCGAACAGAACCGAAGGCACTTCTCACAAAGCCCTTGCATATCCGGATAAATTTCTAATCACGTCCGGACTTCCCGTCACTAAGGGTGATAAAACCTCTAAACCGGAGATCAGCCGATGTAGAGTAACTCGACGGTAATCCTTCCGTTTCCAAAAATATCCGGTCTTCAACACCGGTCTTCGAATGCAATTCATAACGACGTATCACATATTCGGAATGGGTTATACGACCCCATGGTCCTTTCCCGGCTAACCCGAATAGTGAGCGTTTATTTAAAAATAAGTGTGGCATTCAAATTCATCCAATTCACAACAAATACCTATATAAAGGTAATTATTGATAGTCGGTTTTTTTACTATCAATAAAGATGCGCAACATCATCAGATTCCAAATAATTTTCCCAAATTATTTCATCTTCCAAAATATCTTTTCTAGATATATAAACTTTTCCACACTTAACCGTTTGAAAACAAATTCAAATCAATTGCCACATTTCAATTTATCTTTAAAGATAAAATTTCAAAACAGTTCGTTTCATATTGGAAAAGCATTTCCATACTTATTTTATAATAAGTAATTCACAAATCTATTTATTTTCAACATTTGAAAATATTCGATATACTTAAATCAAATTAAGTATATATTCATTCTTTAAGGAAATCATTCTCTTTCATAAATTTTATTTGAGTCAAAACGAATGTTACGTAAAACATCGTTACGACAACTCAAAATCACTAGTATAGGGATTCGAAATTTAGATAGATATATAAATCCCAATACTATATAAAACATTTCCTTTTGGAAATCATTTACTATAACAACAGTGTTATAGTCCACCATTTCCTTCTTCCTCGAAAACGTCTATTTCAACCATAAATGTTGAAATCTATGATTTCGATTCATAATACATTTTAAAACATTGTTAAATCGTTTTCATCTTATTCCAGTAACAATTTCCCAAAACAGATCCATTTTACTTAATAATATATTCACTGTCCAAAATCGTGAATATACTTCACTAACCAAATTTTCAATCTTTTCTACACATTTATATTTCAAGAATTATCCACTATCCAAAATCGTGGATAAAATTCCCTTAATAATTTCTATATTAAATTCATCAAATTTGATTGATTTCGAATTTATAAAACAACGTTTATAAATTCACCTTTATATTTTCTAACAACTTCAATTTATAAAATTCTCCTTTTATTAACTTCTAAAATTACTTATCAAAATAAGTGATTTCGGATTTATAAACAACGTTTATAAATCACATTTATACTTCATAACAATTTCAACTTATAAAATCATTTTATTAGCAAATTCTGTTCAAATCTCATCTAAGTGCAAAAATCTAATTTATAAGCAAATTCCTTATAAATCTTCTATCCTACAACTTCTATACAATTTATACTTCACAATTTTTAAATCTATAAATCTCGTTCACATATGATTTTTATTATCACTTCATTTTTAACACTTATAAAAAAACTCGTTTTAAAATTCCAATGTCTTAATTTATAAAATGTCAACTTTATAAACCTTTTAAGTAAACCGTTTATAATATTTTAAAAATCTCCATTTTATAAATCAATCAACTATTAATTCCAAAAATCACTTTTCGACTATATTTCACAAAGATCTTAACTTTTATAACTTTAAGATTTGAACGTTTATTTATTTAAAATAAATCACTTCAAAAATTTAATAAAACGTATAATTTCAAAGATCACTTTAAAAATCCTTTTAAATTAAAAGTCGTTATTTTTGAAACTTGAATCCGATGATGCAACAGCACCAATTAGTCAATCACAACATCAAACATCATATATCAACATATGATAACAGAATATACATCAATATCTGTAAATAAATAAATACTGGTGAGGAATCCAGTTGGATCCCTCCAACCTATTTCCCTGCATCCACAGATGTTAGCACAATACCAATTCCGCTCCAGTACGGAATTATCGCGGTATATGGGTTTTATAAAAATATCCGCTTACTAACGGCGCAATAGGGTCTCATCCGCTATACGAGGCGGGAAATCAATCAATCCAATATATACATATGCCAATATGTATATATTGCTATATATATATAGATATATCCTACTATATCTAATATCACATCCAAACAGTCAATCATCAATCAATAACTGTAAAAGAAAATCCACTTTCATTTGAGTGAGAAGATCTCACCGTGATTTTCTGATAGCAATTTGTAGCGTTTATTTCGAATGAAATTAAACGGACGTTTAATTTCACTCAAAATTTTCACTGACTCCGATCGCCTACAATCCAGTTCCATCGCGAAGTATTCGACGATACGATTCCAACGCATTCTGTTTCGTCAAATTCTGATCACGCAGCAAAAAGATATGCTATTACAAAGATTACACAATTTAAATTATAATTAATTTCACAATTTAGATTAAATTTAAAACCCTAATCATCATCTACCGTTAGATTTCCATCATGCAATCACGGCCGCATCTTCCTTTCGTTCTTCTTCTTCCAGGTGAGAAAACGCACGCATGTAAAATGTTTTTTTCCAAATATGAAATGTTGTGAATATATTCCGTAAGGAATAAATGATTTGAAATTCATTTTTGAAGTCGAAGTTGAAAAGTTAAATGAGAATTTGAACAATTGGTTCAATTTAAAAATTTTCAAAAAGTTTGAATCGTTAAGTTAAAATTGAGTTTAACTTCGACATTAAAGACAATATAAGTTGAGCTTTGAATTTCAGATGATGATTTGGATTGTATGTCTAACATTGTGAATTGATGACATAGCAATTGATCTCTATTAAATATATATCTGCTGGTGGCGGAGAATTTATTCTCTTAGCTTAACACCCTTCTCTGAGACGTACGAGCTCAGAGGTTATATATCGGTAGAGAAAATTTTAGGTGTTCGCTCAACCAAATAAATTAAAAATCTGGGGTCGTTACAAACTTCCCCCCTTAAAAGAATTTCGTCCTCAAAATTCGCAGGCACGAAAACAACAGAGATAGATAGATTTGATCTCTTATAACTCCTCAAACTTACGATATAAATTCCAAATTCAAGTCGGAATATCTCAGAATACATACCAATTTTGTCCCTCTTCGGACTTTGGTGTTCAAAAGAAATTACAATAGAATTTCAAAATTGGATTTCAAACGATTTCGTTTTATTGATTTAATTCAATTTTAGCTTCATATTCTATTAATCAATTTAACTCAATTTAAAATTTCCAATTTCAAATTCATTAAGGTTTAAATCAAAAAGCTGATAAGAAACCGATGAAAATACTAAGTAAGAATTTTCTACAACGATTCGTAGAGCCATCTTCATACCGAAACTTCTTCTTGTAACTGATACGAAGAAATCAAAAGAATTTGGAAACGAATCAAAGAAGATTGATAAGAAGGTTATTTCCACTGTTACAGGGTATTGACCATTTATAGTCGTATTTTCCTGTCCCCTATCTCGTCCTCTTCTTGCACTCATACTCACTATCAGTGGATAGCAAGAGAATTTACTGAGACGTTCAGACGGATATCTGAGAATTACTCATTCTAGAGTTTACTTCACTCTATCTCTAATGAGTTACTTAACGTGTTATACTCCTGAGCTAAAGTTAAACCCTTAGCTCTGATACCAAATGTAACGGCTGCGAATTTTGCTCGCCCGAAAATCGACATCCATACTTTACATCGTAATCGAATGCCGTAGATTCGACCGTTCAAATCCGAGTCGCCGGAGCTTATAACAACAGTTAAGTAAATAACACAGCGGAATAAAAGAATAATACATTGATATACAATATCTAATACAACATCTGATACAACAGAGTGATACAATGAATATCAATATACATCAGAGATATGATACAAGAAATAGCAGCGTAAAAGAAAATGATAACATCAGCAGCGGATAATCTCCATCTCCAAAGCATCAATCCAAATATAGCTCGAACTCCCAATAACGATACACCAAGATGAGCAAGTGCAGTCCGATCCAAAGACTGAACTAGCTCCAGAAAATCTACTGAACCTGACTATCTGAAAAACCCAACTCTAGACTGCTCGTGTAGAAAATTATGAGCACCCAGAGTTTAGGAAATGAACAATAAACTCCGAGTCAGTCGTGGGACTGGTGTGAGCAACAAAAACAGTTTATCTTTAAACAACACAAAAGAATTTAAACATTGAAAACCGCAATGCTTTTGGAAAATGAAACTACCATAAGACCTCCCACCACACACACAATGCAAACGCAGACTTGGAGGAGATTTCTTCTTATGTTAGTCAAAGATGCTTACTACGCAAAATCAAATCATTTTTGATATTATTATTAGTGCATAGTGCAGAAAACATTTCGAAAGTAGAATATAAATCTTAGCCAGCATAGGTACCATTATATTATGCCTGCTATAGCTGCCTCCTGAGGAGATAGGTTCTACAATTTGCAATCGTAAAGGGCTCGTATTGTTTCTTTGGATTTCCAACAAATGGTCAGGCCAAGGAACTTCCCATTGCCACATGGAAACGCCTCTGGAATGACGTCCCGAGAACCTAACCGGATCTCTGCCAACACAAGACCGGGTTACCTCTGCAAAAATAGGTAAGTACTGACACGCGTATGCCATCCCCCGATCGTAACCGATCTTCCCAAGGATCCTCGATTCCAACAACCACATATGAATAATAATGCAGTAACCACATAGGTTAAGTATCTGGGCTCCATACCATGATACCACCTCTATCCAGAAAGAAATGACATACACTAAGGGGCGCTACTCCCTAGAACCTTGCTGCATCCTTCCTGTTTTGACCATTTCCGGGGTGTGAGGTTCGACGAAGTCTCGTCCACAAAGCTACGCTTTGTCACAAAGCCATGCTTCGGGTCAAACAAATGATCAAAGAAATGATCACAAAGATATAAGATCAAATAAATGATCATATCACAAATGATCAAACAATGATCATTTCACAGCAACACTCAGCATGTCACATTACCAAATTGGGATATATCGCTGATAAATTTCAATTACATAACCTCTGAGCTCGTACGTCTCAGAGAAGGGTGTTAAGCTAAGAGAATAAATTCTCCGCCACCAACAGATATGTATTTGAAAGAAATCGGCTTTATATCTCAAAGTGTAATGTCAGACATGTATCCATACAAGTCTGTTCCGGGTTCGAACAGAACCGAAGGCACTTCTTACGAAGCCCTTGCAATTCCAGGTATTCACAATCCCGTCCGGACTTCCCATCACAAAAGGTGATAAAATCTCTATATCGGGGCCAGACGATGCAGAGACATTCGACGAGTTGTCCTTTCGTTTTCGAAAATATCCGGTCTTCACCACCGGTCTTCAAATGCTATCCATATACGACGTATCATTATTCGGAATGAGTTATATGACACAAATGTCTTTTCCCGGCTAACTCGAATAACGAGCGCAATTATTAGAAATCATATGGATACTGGGGTCTCAGTTAAATCACAGCTTAAACTTTTCATTTGAATGGTTAAAACAAATTACCATTTTCAAATCTTTTAAATAAAAAGATTCAATTCACAAAGTTAACCCCATTCACAAAGATCCATTCACAGGTTTCAAAACAATTTCCGTTTCAATTAGATTAACTCGTTAAATCTTTAAAACAAAGATTCAACTTATAGCTTTCAAAACAATTTCATTTCGAATGATTTAAACAAATCATCATTTTAAATCTGTTAAAATTAAACAGATTCAATTCATAGCTTTCAAAAAGAATTCATTCATAGCCTTTCAAAACATTTCAATTTCATTTTAAATCTGAAACCTTTCAACACAAATTGGAAGTTCACTTCTCATATGAAAGCTGTTATTATTTGAAAACAAATAGTTTTCGTTTAAGAAAAATCCAATTTTATTTTCACGAGTTAAAACCCTTGAATTATATTCATATTCCAAAATCAATACTTTTAAAATAGTTTAACCCTTATATAACGGGTATAACATCTTTAAATCCCTAGTTTCAAATTATAGGATTCAATTTCAAACTTGCATTCAAATTTAAATCAAATTATTTAAATTTCAAAACTTAATCAAGTTATTCAAAATAACTTTTATCTTTGAAATTCCATTTCAAAAGCTTTTCACATTTAAATCCAAATTTCTAATTTCAAAATCAATTGAAATAAAAATTTCAATTTCAAAAACATCAAATTTAAATTATCTGTGACTTAACCGATTTCCACGTGAAATCCATATTTGTGTGTGTAACTGTGTGGTCAAGGGGTTTTACACACAATAGTGCAACATCAATCATCACAGATATATCGATAAGCGGTAAAATCGATAACGCTTATCTTCATTATAGATTCATAGATAAAATAAATTTATCAGTCACAAAGATTCACTATTACAATTCGATGTGGGTTTCGGATAACCAACTGGAATCCGACTCCCTGTCGCATCGAAATTCAAATGTCGTTTTACGGGTCAAGGGTTTCATATTCATATAACAATATACCACAGAAACAAAAATCACAGATCACGACATAAATCAAGACGTATCACAAAGCATCATACATCAGGGATATCAGCAATTCAATCATTCAGTCAATCTAATTATCCATAAGTAAAATCAGTTAATTTGTCTGATTAATTCAAATCAAATTAATTTCTTATGAATTGCTAATCTTGGTTAATTACAAATCATTTGATTAATTAACTTTAATCATAATTTAATATCCAATTAATAAACCTTGATTTACAAATTTATCATTCCTTACTTAATTAATTAATTTAACTCTTAATCAATTAATCCAAATCATAAATTAATTACGTCAATAAAATTATCCGTTTGAATTAACTTAATAATTAATGAATTACAAATCATCGTTATATCTTAATTAACTTAAGTTAAAACTCATTCTTAGTGATGGTTAAATTACCATTCACAATTTTTTTTTTGGAAACATTGATTTTTGAATTTACTCTTAATTCCAATCTAAATCCCCAGATTCAAAATGAGTACCAATTTATCTCTAATAAAGTTTAAACTGATTTCCAAACCCTTCAAAATTTACATGTTAAAATAATATTTTGTTATAAAGGAAATTTAAAGAGTGAGAGTCAAATTTTCTTTAAGTTCACATATTTAAGTGTGCTTTAACTATTTAAACTTGTTTAAACATTTAAATTTTAAAACTTTATTTATTCCTAACTAGGCTTCAAACTAAACCTGAATTTATTATTAAAGCTTTTGATTAAAATAATTAAAAGTTGAATAAAGTCTTAACTTAACTGTTAAACATTTCTAAGTTTATAGTGTTTAAACAAATTTTCCTAAACATCTTTATAAAATGCTGCAGTTGGAATCATACCCGAGAATCTCCTCGTTCAACTTCGAGTAACACATCGCGTTAAACACCCTATTCCCCGAGACGTTCATTGGTAACATCCTCTTCCTCTTATCTCTTTTGTTTTTATTTCCAGGGAGTTTTAAGTTTTTAAACTAAGTTAAAATTTTAAAGCATCAGAGTAAAAATCAAAAATTAATTTAAATTATCAAATTAAATTAAATTAAATTCTTTTAAGGGGGGAAGTTTGTAACGACCCAGATCTTAATTTAATTTAAATTAATAATTTATTGAATTTTTAAGTTAAATTGGTGATTAAATAAATGGTTTTAAAAATAAATATAGAGTTAAATAATAATAGAATGTCTTTACAAATGAATTCTTATTTTTAAATAGAAATTGTCTTTTCAAATTACTTATAAATATATATATATAAATATGTGTGTTGAAAGAAGCTACAGTTTGAAATAGTAATAAGTAAATTTAATATTTGATAATTAAGGTTAAAATAAAAGAGGAATAAAAAAATAAGACAATAAAACAAAAGAAGTAACATACAATAATTCAAACAAGTTAAGCAAACAAAGGCAAAGTCAGTATAAAAAGATGCAAGCAAGAAATTTGTTATGGGCATATAAAAAGAGAAAAAAATGAAAAAAATAAATGAAAATAAAATAATAAAAGTATATATCCCTAAGTAACAAAGCAATGTGATTAAAAACAAACAAACAAACAAAGGAAGACAAGAATGTAAGCTGTAAACAAAGTATATAAATAAACAAAGTATAAAAACAAAACATCTCTAAAGTACATACAATATCTATCAGCCGAAGTATTGCAAAAGTAAGAACATAAGAAGCAACAAATTTTCTTCAACCTGTATAGCCGAAGTCAACAAGTGTATATTCAAACATGAAGTAAACAAATGTCTTTATAAAATAAGATAAGTAGAAACATAAAGTACATAATGTAAAAATATAATATGAAACATAAAGGACTCTAGCAATTAATGCTATATCTTCTCAGCCGAGATCTTGTTGATAAAACAAAGAGAAAAAAATTATATCTCTGCTTTGTATTGTACTAAAAAAATTTTATCACTTTGTACAAATACACCTCAACCTGTACAAAATATCACCTGTAAACTTCTTCCCTATATATCAACTCAAACCTCAACAAGCTTCATAAAAAATGTAGATTTGAAACAAAAGAAAGAAATGGAAAATAGGAGTAAACAAAACTCAAAACTAAAACAAAAAGCTTTCAACTGGAACAGCAATGCAATCAACTAAATTCAACAAAACAATCAAAGCAAAGATCAATTTTCAAAAGCAGAGCCTGTTCTCTGTCTTTCAAACTGAGGTGAGCAACCTTCTCTTTAAAGCCTAATTTTGTTGATACATTGTGATGCTATGATGAATGTTTGATTTTGTGTGATGATGGAATATCTGAATGAATACAAATAGGCATGCATATATGTAGATATGGATGAGTGCATGTCTGGGTACAAAGCAAATAGCTCTGTTCCTAGTTAGTATGTTTTCAAACCTGTTTTCAAAAAATTCAAGTCTCTACCTCTGATCCTTGTTTGATCTCAGAATTCAAACAAAAGTTGTTTGTTTGGACATATATTTAATTGAAAAAAATGAATTCAAGCAAAATAAACTAAAGATTCTCTGAGAAATTTGAAAATACAGTTAGAATTCAAATCCTGTAGAAATTCGAATGTTATAAAACTTTGTTTCAATTATACTATCTGGAAGCTTATCAAAAATTATGATTTTTGAAAGTAAATTCATAATTTTTAGTTCAGTATGCTGAGAGCATTTGCGAGTTGAACAAAAATTGCATTTTTCCCATTTTCTAACAATCGAATCAATTTAAAATGTTGAAGTTTGGTTTGAAGTAAGTATGAACATCATGGATCTCAAGAAAATTATCAGATAATTTTTCCATCGTATACATTGTTGGGTCGAATTCATAATAGGGTTTGGTTTCGAGTTTTGGCCATGTTTAGAAACGAGGCGCGTTCTTCTAATATATGTGATCGAGTTGCTCGAAACTCTGGTGGGTGGTTGCTTAGAGGGTTATCGAGGTATGGATGGAGTTTGAGGGTCTCCGGTGGTCGGTGTAGCAGTGGCGAGGAGGTAATGTCGATCGAGGTGAGCTTCAGGTTCGAGCAAAAATGCTTATTTTCGAGTGGGAATTCTTGCGGTCAAGCTGAAATGGGATTTCGAGTTTGTGAAGGATGTACGACTTGCCGATGAGGTTGGTGATCGCCGGAGGTGGGTCGTGACGCCGTGCACGTGTACAGCGTGGAAGTGGTTGGTGACAGTGTTGTGGTGGTCTTCCGTCTCGAGTCGTGCTCG
This sequence comes from Allium fistulosum, assembly GCA_030737815.1. Classification (NCBI taxonomy): domain Eukaryota; kingdom Viridiplantae; phylum Streptophyta; class Magnoliopsida; order Asparagales; family Amaryllidaceae; genus Allium; species Allium fistulosum. Next base: position 945,019,561 of record CM060908.1, read on the forward strand.
AGGAGATGAGGGATTGGCTTCGAGTTCTTTCGATTTTGTGCGCGTATGGGTACCTGATGCTTTAAAATTTTAACTTAGTTTAAAAACTTAAAACTCCCTGGAAATAAAAACAAAAGAGGGAAGAGGAAGAGGATGTTACCAATGAACGTCTCGGGGAATAGGGTGTTTAACGCGATGTGTTACTCGAAGTTGAACGAGGAGATTCTCGGGTATGATTCCAACTGCAGCATTTTATAAAGATGTTTAGGAAAATTTGTTTAAACACTATAAACTTAGAAATGTTTAACAGTTAAGTTAAGACTTTATTCAACTTTTAATTATTTTAATCAAAAGCTTTAATAATAAATTCAGGTTTAGTTTGAAGCCTAGTTAGGAATAAATAAAGTTTTAAAATTTAAATGTTTAAACAAGTTTAAATAGTTAAAGCACACTTAAATATGTGAACTTAAAGAAAATTTGACTCTCACTCTTTAAATTTCCTTTATAACAAAATATTATTTTAACATGTAAATTTTGAAGGGTTTGGAAATCAGTTTAAACTTTATTAGAGATAAATTGGTACTCATTTTGAATCTGGGGATTTAGATTGGAATTAAGAGTAAATTCAAAAATCAATGTTTCCAAAAAAAAAATTGTGAATGGTAATTTAACCATCACTAAGAATGAGTTTTAACTTAAGTTAATTAAGATATAACGATGATTTGTAATTCATTAATTATTAAGTTAATTCAAACGGATAATTTTATTGACGTAATTAATTTATGATTTGGATTAATTGATTAAGAGTTAAATTAATTAATTAAGTAAGGAATGATAAATTTGTAAATCAAGGTTTATTAATTGGATATTAAATTATGATTAAAGTTAATTAATCAAATGATTTGTAATTAACCAAGATTAGCAATTCATAAGAAATTAATTTGATTTGAATTAATCAGACAAATTAACTGATTTTACTTATGGATAATTAGATTGACTGAATGATTGAATTGCTGATATCCCTGATGTATGATGCTTTGTGATACGTCTTGATTTATGTCGTGATCTGTGATTTTTGTTTCTGTGGTATATTGTTATATGAATATGAAACCCTTGACCCGTAAAACGACATTTGAATTTCGATGCGACAGGGAGTCGGATTCCAGTTGGTTATCCGAAACCCACATCGAATTGTAATAGTGAATCTTTGTGACTGATAAATTTATTTTATCTATGAATCTATAATGAAGATAAGCGTTATCGATTTTACCGCTTATCGATATATCTGTGATGATTGATGTTGCACTATTGTGTGTAAAACCCCTTGACCACACAGTTACACACACAAATATGGATTTCACGTGGAAATCGGTTAAGTCACAGATAATTTAAATTTGATGTTTTTGAAATTGAAATTTTTATTTCAATTGATTTTGAAATTAGAAATTTGGATTTAAATGTGAAAAGCTTTTGAAATGGAATTTCAAAGATAAAAGTTATTTTGAATAACTTGATTAAGTTTTGAAATTTAAATAATTTGATTTAAATTTGAATGCAAGTTTGAAATTGAATCCTATAATTTGAAACTAGGGATTTAAAGATGTTATACCCGTTATATAAGGGTTAAACTATTTTAAAAGTATTGATTTTGGAATATGAATATAATTCAAGGGTTTTAACTCGTGAAAATAAAATTGGATTTTTCTTAAACGAAAACTATTTGTTTTCAAATAATAACAGCTTTCATATGAGAAGTGAACTTCCAATTTGTGTTGAAAGGTTTCAGATTTAAAATGAAATTGAAATGTTTTGAAAGGCTATGAATGAATTCTTTTTGAAAGCTATGAATTGAATCTGTTTAATTTTAACAGATTTAAAATGATGATTTGTTTAAATCATTCGAAATGAAATTGTTTTGAAAGCTATAAGTTGAATCTTTGTTTTAAAGATTTAACGAGTTAATCTAATTGAAACGGAAATTGTTTTGAAACCTGTGAATGGATCTTTGTGAATGGGGTTAACTTTGTGAATTGAATCTTTTTATTTAAAAGATTTGAAAATGGTAATTTGTTTTAACCATTCAAATGAAAAGTTTAAGCTGTGATTTAACTGAGACCCCAGTATCCATATGATTTCTAATAATTGCGCTCGTTATTCGAGTTAGCCGGGAAAAGACATTTGTGTCATATAACTCATTCCGAATAATGATACGTCGTATATGGATAGCATTTGAAGACCGGTGGTGAAGACCGGATATTTTCGAAAACGAAAGGACAACTCGTCGAATGTCTCTGCATCGTCTGGCCCCGATATAGAGATTTTATCACCTTTTGTGATGGGAAGTCCGGACGGGATTGTGAATACCTGGAATTGCAAGGGCTTCGTAAGAAGTGCCTTCGGTTCTGTTCGAACCCGGAACAGACTTGTATGGATACATGTCTGACATTACACTTTGAGATATAAAGCCGATTTCTTTCAAATACATATCTGTTGGTGGCGGAGAATTTATTCTCTTAGCTTAACACCCTTCTCTGAGACGTACGAGCTCAGAGGTTATGTAATTGAAATTTATCAGCGATATATCCCAATTTGGTAATGTGACATGCTGAGTGTTGCTGTGAAATGATCATTGTTTGATCATTTGTGATATGATCATTTATTTGATCTTATATCTTTGTGATCATTTCTTTGATCATTTGTTTGACCCGAAGCATGGCTTTGTGACAAAGCGTAGCTTTGTGGACGAGACTTCGTCGAACCTCACACCCCGGAAATGGTCAAAACAGGAAGGATGCAGCAAGGTTCTAGGGAGTAGCGCCCCTTAGTGTATGTCATTTCTTTCTGGATAGAGGTGGTATCATGGTATGGAGCCCAGATACTTAACCTATGTGGTTACTGCATTATTATTCATATGTGGTTGTTGGAATCGAGGATCCTCGGGAAGATCGGTTACGATCGGGGGATGGCATACGCGTGTCAGTACTTACCTATTTTTGCAGAGGTAACCCGGTCTTGTGTTGGCAGAGATCCGGTTAGGTTCTCGGGACGTCATTCCAGAGGCGTTTCCATGTGGCAATGGGAAGTTCCTTGGCCTGACCATTTGTTGGAAATCCAAAGAAACAATACGAGCCCTTTACGATTGCAAATTGTAGAACCTGTCTCCTCAGGAGGCAGCTATAGCAGGCATAATATAATGGTACCTATGCTGGCTAAGATTTATATTCTACTTTCGAAATGTTTTCTGCACTATGCACTAATAATAATATCAAAAATGATTTGATTTTGCGTAGTAAGCATCTTTGACTAACATAAGAAGAAATCTCCTCCAAGTCTGCGTTTGCATTGTGTGTGTGGTGGGAGGTCTTATGGTAGTTTCATTTTCCAAAAGCATTGCGGTTTTCAATGTTTAAATTCTTTTGTGTTGTTTAAAGATAAACTGTTTTTGTTGCTCACACCAGTCCCACGACTGACTCGGAGTTTATTGTTCATTTCCTAAACTCTGGGTGCTCATAATTTTCTACACGAGCAGTCTAGAGTTGGGTTTTTCAGATAGTCAGGTTCAGTAGATTTTCTGGAGCTAGTTCAGTCTTTGGATCGGACTGCACTTGCTCATCTTGTTGTATCGTTATTGGGAGTTCGAGCTATATCTGGATTGATGCTTTGGAGATGGAGATTATCCGCTGCTGATGTTATCATTTTCTTTTACGCTGCTATTTCTTGTATCATATCTCTGATGTATATTGATATTCATTGTATCACTCTGTTGTATCAGATGTTGTATTAGATATTGTATATCAATGTATTATTCTTTTATTCCGCTGTGTTATTTACTTAACTGTTGTTATAAGCTCCGGCGACTCGGATTTGAACGGTCGAATCTACGGCATTCGAGTACGATGTAAAGTATGGATGTCGATTTTCGAGCGGGCAAAATTCGCAGCCGTTGCATTATAACACTATTTCTGTTCTAACATTAAACCCAAAAAGAAAGTAGATTAAAAAGAAATGATTTTTCTCTTTTTGAATTAAAACCCTGGTTTCTTAAAATCTTAGAACAGAAAAATACACAGCAATAACCTGTACACAATACTTCTAGTTCCTATCATGTTCAAAGGATTCATATACATGTTCCTACATACTTATTCACAAACATAGGTTACTCACATGTTTTGTGAAAAAAACAGAGCCTGCTTTTAAAATTCATTTCATAGTGAAGTTACTCACATGTAAATAAGAAGAGTTGCTCACCTTGGTTTCAAAAGAAGAACAGAGGACAGAAAAGCATTTTGTTTGTGCCTAGCTGCCTGTAGCTTTGAATTTTAAAAACTGAGAAGTTGTTTGCTTTAAATCTTCCTTTATATCATCTTGCTTGACTCTCTGGTTTTGATGAATTCATATTGTTTTGTTTGCTTCAGTTTTACTTTAGATTTCTTTTCCAGTCTAAAGATCTTTTTTTCTTTTTTTTTCTCTGGTTTTGTTTGATGATGACATTACTTAGTTTTCTTTTACTCAGTTTTCCTTAGCCAAGAATAAACGAATTTGAAATGGAGTTGATATATATAAAAGTAAAATTGATTATTTGTTTATACAAAGCAGGTACAAGTGTTCATATTTTATCAGATATTTTTATTTGCTTATGGGGGCTGATCTGCTGCATGCATCTATATTGTATGCTAAGATGTCTTTGCATTAATTAAGTTGTACAAAGTGATATAAATGCTTGTACCTTATTTTACTTGCTTTACCTTCATTTCGGCTGAGATGTGTTGGAGGATATTGATGTTTTCTCTACTTGAATATATACTTACTTCTTGTTTCGGCTGAGAAATTTTGTTATGCCTTATTATTTTTGTTACATAAAGATTAAGTCTTGTTTATTTGGGTGGCTGAGAATCTTATTATGGTATCTTGTTAACCTTTGTATTTTATTTGCCTAGCTTGCTTTATATTTACTTAGTTGTTATACTTATATGATTTTGTTTGTTTTCTTTTTAACTTTGTCTTTATACATAGATTTGTTTACTTTGTTTTTATAATCCTATCACTTTATAATGTAAATAAGTTTCTATTTTATACTATAAAATTTATCCTATATATTTTCGATTCTATTTATAACTTAATATATATTGTTATCATTTATTATTATTATTATTAAATCGTTTAGATTTAGATTTAAACTCGAATTCAATATACATATATATATTAACTTCAAATTTTCTCATATATGTTCAAACACATATATATTTTAATTTCAAATGATTTATACAGAATATATATGGATTCGGGGAAACTCGCATCACTTAATCAATTTATTTCACAGTTTTACTCAAAAATTAATTTAAATTATCAAATCAAATTAAATTAAAATTTAGGGTCGTTACAAACTTCCCCCCTTAAAAAGTAAAAGTAAAATTTGGTGGCGAACGGGAGACTCTTACCCCTACATGTCCCTGAGAGGGATGGGTTGGTTAGGCGGAGGCCGTGACAGTCGAGAGGCTGGCCGTAAAAGTAAATGCGAGGTGCCAGTGTAAGCCACGGTGGGGCTGGGATGGTTGCAAAGCCTACCGGTGCCCACTGTCTCGGATCGTCACATTTGGTTTCAGAGCTAAGGTTGAATTAGAGATAGAGTGAAGTAAACTCTAGAATGAGTAATTCTCAGATATCCGTCTGAACGTCTCAGTAAATTCTCTTACTATCCACTGATAGTGAGTATGAGTGCAAGAAGAAGACGAGATAGGGGACAAGGGAATACGACTATAAATGGTCAATACCCTGCAACAGTGGAAACAATCTTTTTCTTCTCAATTTTCTTTGATTCGTTTCCAAATTCTTTTGATTGCTTCGTGATAGCTCCAGAAAGAAGTTTCGGTATGATGATGGCCCTACAAATCGTTGTAGAAAATCCTTACTTAGTATTTCATCGGTTTCTTATCAGCTTTTTGATTTAAACCTTAATGAATTTGAAATTAGAAATTTTAAAATTGAGGTAAATTGATTAATAGAATATGAAGCTAAATTTGAATTGTATCGATAAAACGATATCGTTTAAAACCAAATTTTGAAATTCTATTGTAATTTCTTGTGGATACCAAAGTCCGAAGAGGGACGAATTGGTATGTATTCTGAGATATTCCGACTTGAATTTGGAATTCATATCGTAAGTTAAGGAATTATAGGAGATCGAATCTATCTATCTCTGTTGTTTTCGTGCCTGCGAATTTCGAGGACGAAATTCTTTTAAGGGGGGAAGTTTGTAACGACCCCAGATTTTTAATTTATTTAAATTAATAATTAAATAAATTTTTGAATAAAAATAGTGAAATAAAATGATTAAGTGATGCGAGTTTCCCCGAATCCATATATATTCTGTATAAATCATTTGAAATTAAAAATATATATGTATACACGATATATGAGAAAATTTGAAGTTAATATATATGTATATTGAATTCGAGTTTATAAATAAATATAAGACAATAAATACGAAGATAATAATACATTCAATAGTATTGCAAAGCAATGTGACCAAAGCAAAGATATGTGTATTCATGTACAAAAAAAAATAAGATAAGTAGACTTAGAAAACAAATACAAAGCTCAAATACAAAAGCTTGTAAATTAGAATCAAGCAAGATAATAATAATATTATACATAAGCATGAACAAAAGAGAAGATAAGGCTGTAGCTTATCAAACAAGGAAATGTTAATATCTTCAGCCGAAAAGAAAGCATATGATAAGTATAAAGGTACATATGTGAAATGACCCTCCTATTTCTACTCTAATTCCATAAGGATTTATTTTTTAAGGTAAAGAGGATATATATATATATATATCATCCATTGCAATTATAATTCTCAGGGTCAATATCTTTCTCCAATAAAACAAATATATCCAGGATCACAATAATCAACCAATATAAATATATCAGTACATTCACAAAGATAAGCACATACATGTGAGGATGTATATGCCTCTCTTGTTTGAATCAGAGTTCTGGAAAACAAGAGGATATTGGATTGCTGATTTTTTTTTTGACCAAACAATCCACTGGAAACTTATACTTTAGTCTGTTTATCCTAACTAAGAAGTGATCAAGTAATAATCAGTGGAAAGCAAGCTTTTAATATAGATGTTTGTGTTAAAGTCTGAATAGTAACAAATTCAGGTTAAAAGAAAGCGGGTCATAAGAGAACACAAGCAACATCTAGGCGTAATGGAAACGCGCCTAACTTATACACGAGAGGTCACGAGTTCGAGTACTATGCTGGTTGGTTCAAACACAATTTTTGTTCTTTTTTTTTCCTTTTTCATTTTTCTCCTGTACAGTTTGGAACCTGTTATCTACCTATATCTGCACATATATACTTTATTTTTGCCTATATTCTATCATACAAAACAATAATTCTTGCTTTATTATTTTTGAAACCCATTCCTACAACCTGGAAGGCTTCATGATTGATGTAAATTAAGGGTCTGTTGCTTGGGTTTTGTAAATGATAGAAGTGTTTATCATTATTCAGGTTTGAATTTCTTCTCACAAAATCTGTCTGGAATTAAGAATGCATTTGGTTAGAATCTGAGTGAAATTCAGATTCTTATCACAAATACAAAGGAAAAGGTGTGGTAATATTTGCACTAAACATGTTTATGTGCATTTATATCTGCAACTATTTGGATCTGGCTTACAATTCCCTTATTACAAATCCTTTCTTTAAAAAAAATAGGACATGAGACATTTGTATGAAACAAGTTTAATTATGGGAACCTTGCAGCCATATAAAACATTCAACCTATGCCTATTTTCTTTTGTATACATATGCCATGGTAGAAAATAAAACCATTTAATTTTCTGAGAATCAACTATCCAGATTTTACAAAACTTAAATCCTTTCCAAAGACTCAAGATTGACTAATACATTTATAAAATGTAATCATTCAATTTTAACATGGTGTTCTTGCTAAATCCACTTACAAGATTTGATTAAAATTCTTTTTAAACATAACAGATATTTAACTTGGTTCATAGATTCCAGATACAAGTCAATCTCTTAACAAAATACCTAACAAAATATCCATCCAATATTCAACACTTAATACAAGTAGCAATTTAAATTGTCAATACATGCAGATTCCAACATTTAGGCTCTTATCTAACTAAGTTTAGCATGCTATATCTTCTTCTCAAAGCTTTGCTCCTACTCCTACTTAGTTGCTGCAATCCCTGAAAAAGCATTTGAAACTGCCTCATTTTAAATGAGACACCCCAGATGCCATTAGCACACTAGGGTCAGACACATGTCTGGTATGAGAAAGCTCACAAAAATAATTAGTTAATTAGGTTAAAGTCAAGTTAAGTACATATACAAAAAGTTCGGCCCTTTGGAATCAGGCAAATCCTTGTGTGCATGCTCTGTGTCATTGTGCATGTGCACACTTTAATTTTCTTTCCAGAGACTTCATATATAAATATGGCACATACATTCAAGCATACAATTCAATCATAGTCAAACAATCATTCATACCAAACGGGAAAATAACCAATATGAGTTAAATCATTTATTCAATTCTCATATTTCAAATCTGGGAAAAACTCTAGTTTTCTCATCATCTCAAGTATTATTCCCTTGGTATATTTATCTATCCTTGGTCTCATCTGCAATATTTATGAATCAATGGACACACTGTAATGAACTAATTCACTCCATTACACAAAGATCTCAGGACTTAAACAAGCCATGTGTCAACTTGTGTTACTCAAGCACACAAGTCATTCCTGCAGTGTTCTTGACCCCAATTTCCTAATCAGGTTTAAGTTAATAATAACTCTTTTGATTTTTCATGACAAAACCATTCAGTGATTCATTTCATTAGCTAAAAACATCCATAACATGGCATCTCATATTATTCATGACCATACAGAGGCAAACAAGCAAACAACCATTGGTGATTACAAAATAAGGTTCTGTATATATGTATATTCATCCTGGTATTTAAAAGGAGTTTAGGCAACTAACATTGGCTTATGGTTTCTGGGAGAGTTTTTCTTTTGCAAACATTTGTGCTTGAGTTAAACTCAGGATGACCTGGTTTCACTGAATCACAAAATTTTGTTTGCTATGCATTTTATTGAATCAGGAGCATCAGCACATAGGCAACCCTATTGCACCCCTAATTCCTTTCTATTTCAAGCCTCAACACTTATACATGAGTATATTGCAGCTCAACATTATTTACATCTTTCTGGGTTGAGCCAAAACCAATACTACTTGCCTATTCTCAACATTTTATTTTCTGGGTATTTGTTTATATCCCTAAACATTAACATATCAGAGATCTGAGTGTATAAAACAGATATGTATACTAACAACACATAAAACTTTGTTATAATAAAACAAGTGATCAACCAAAGAGAATCCAAACATTTTCAGATTTAAATTCACAGATAAGCATTCATATATGAAAATACTCTTTTAAGAAAAATACTTATAACTGGCTGCCTACATTAGGACTTATTGCCTTAGATTTTTGAGTGAGTTTTCTCACCTAGCTCTCTTCTTTGTTTCCTTAATTAATTGATGAGCTTCTGCCCTTAGCCTCAAGCTCTCTTCCTTCCCTTGTCTTATGATTTCTATGGTGTTGTTTTTTTTTCAAAATTCTTTTCTGAGGAGGAGAGGAGGCTGCTGCATATACATGTATATATATACAGGGTCTCTCTTAGGGTTTTGGGTATTGGCTAAGTCCATTTTTGCCCACCAGAAAAATCATGTTATCTGCATTTTAAACCCAAAGTTTTACTCTTCCCGGCTTAATTTGGGTGAAGAGAAAAGTGGTTACACATTTTTTCAGAAATTTGCTTTTCAGAAAATACTTTTCCCCTTGTCTACAATCATGCTAAAAATGTGACTTGATTTTGTTATTTATTAAATACTCTTTTCTAATTCTGCCTATACCAAGCACTTCCCTGTTTTATCTTATTTTTTTCTATTTTTAGCTTTCATGCAAATGGTATGTACTTCCTTCATTTATTTATAAGAGGATTATTCCTTTTTATATCTTCATTCTTTTTATTTCTGCTTATATTAAAATATGTCTGTATATTTTATTTCACTAGTTTAAACTCTAGTATTTTATTAACACATATATATTTATATAAGTCTTACTGAAATAATTAGTACACCCACCTATATATTCATACATCATTCTATACTGACACACACATGCACATGTACACTCAAAAATATTCAGTAGCATTCATATATATACATTTACTCATGCATACTACTTTTAAGAATTTAATCTACATATATATATATATATATATATATATATATTTCCATACACATCAATATGTATGTATTCTTGGAGTTCAGGGTTTTAGCTTATATCCATGTGCATTTCCTGTGCACACATGTACACACACTGATACACTATCAAGCTACATCAATTCCTCCTTCAAAATTTATTTAAAAATTATTTTAAATTTATTTATATTTTCCAGAATAAATTCCTAAAATCTTGGGTCATTACATACACCCCTCCTTTTAGAAATTGTGTCCCACAATTTTCCTAAGCTTAAAATTAATTTTAAACTTAATTCAGAGAACAAATATATTCTCTACCAAATAGATTCTTAGTTCTATACTAACTAAAAATATATTCATCCAAAATAAAGAAAACAATCAAAAATCAGAATTACCTTAATCTGAAAATAGCTTAGGATAATTCATCCTAACTTTGTCTTCTAATTCCCATGTGCAATCACTAGGATCAAGACTCCACTGTACCTTCACAAGTTTCAGAGATTTATTCCTCAACTTCTTCACATCTTTTGCCAAAATTCCCACTGGATCCTTTTCATAAATCAAATTAGGATTTATCTGCACTTGGGTTGGGGTTTCAAGAATTTCTGCCTTGTCATGGACCCATCTTCTCAATTGTGATACATGAAAAACATCATGTATACCTTGCATGTTTTCTGGTAATTCCAACTTATATGCCAAGGGACCAATTCTCTCCAGAATTTTGTATGGTCCAATATATCTTGGGGTTAATTTGCCTTGTTTTCCAAACCTCAGCACATTTTTCATGGGTGAGATTTTGATGAAAACAAAATTTCCCACCTCATATTCTACCTGCCTCCTTCTCATGTCTGCAAATTTCTTTTGCCTATCTTGAGCTGCTGTCATTCTTCTTCTTACCAACTCAATTTTCTCCTTGGTTTCTTGTATGTACTCAGGTCCTAAAATAGACCTTTCTCCTGCTTCTACCCAGCAAACAGGTGACAAACAGGGTTTACCATATAAGGCTTCAAATGGAGCCATTCCTATGGTGCTTTGGTAGCTGTTGTTGTATGTAAATTCAACTAGATGAAGATAATCTTCCCAGTTGCCCCCAAAATCCAGTATACATGCCCTCAACATGTCCTCCAAAATTTTGTTTACCACCTCAGTCTGCCCATCTGATTGAGGATGGTAGGCAGTACTTAAACATAGTTCACTTCCCATTGCTTCTTGAAAGCTTCTCCAGAATTTTGAAGTGAAGATGGTATCCCTATCACTCACAATGGTTTTGGGAATGCCATGTAACTTTACCACTTCTTTTATAAAAATTTGAGCTAGTTTTGGTGCTGTTCTTTCTGACTTGACTGGGATGAAGTGTGCTACCTTGGTTAGCCTATCAACTATCACCCATATACTTGTATTACCTCTCTTAGATCTAGGCAGTCCATCTATGAAGTCCATAGATATGTCTTCCCACTTCCACTGTGGTACACTAAGAGGTTGCATCAACCCTGATGGTCTTTGAGTTTCAGCCTTGACTTGTTGGCAAGTCATACATTTGGCAATGTACTTAGCTATATCAGATTTCATCCCCTTCCACCAGAAGTCTCTTTTCAAATTTTGATACATTTTTGTGTTACCTGGGTGTATGGAGTATTTACTTCTGTGATATTCATTCAATATCTCCTTCTTCAATTCTATGTCCTCTGGTACACACATCCTATTTTGGTATCTCATATAGCCATCTTTATCAATGTGGTGATTCATTACCTCTTCCCCTCTTGAGAGGAGCATTCTCTTCTCTAATAAGTGAGCATCTTGTTCTTGCATTTTTCCTACCTTCAGAATTAAATCTGGTTGAAGTGTCATTAAGCTTAACTTCCCTTTATCTTCTTGTGCACCATGCATCTGCTCATTAATGTGCACACAACCATTCTCCCCAATTTCTAACTCAGTTAGCAAAAATAAGTTTTTAAATTCTTCTATCATCATCATAGCCAATTTAGCATGCTGTCTACTTAGAGCATCTGCAACTTTGTTTGCTTTACCTGGTGTATAAAGTATGTCAAAGTCATAGGCAGCTAAGAACTCCACCCATCTATGTTGCCTCATGTTCAAATCTTTTTGTGAAAACAAATATTTTAGAGACTTGTGGTCAGTGTAAAGTTCAAACTTAGTGCCTAACAAATAATGTCTCCAAAGCTTTAAAGCATATATCACAGCTGCTAATTCGAGATCATGTGTGGCATACCTTACTTCATGGGGTTTAAGTTGTCTGGATGCATATGCAATGACTTGGCCTTGTTGCATCAACACTGCACCCAAGCCAAATCCACTAGCATCAGTGTATACCACTAATTCTTCATTTCCATGTGGTACCTTTAGAATTGGAGCATTCACCAATGCCTCCTTCAACTGTTCAAAAGACTTTTCACATTTTTCTGACCAAACAAAAGCTTGGTTCTTCCTGGTTAGGTTAGTGAGTGGTGTAGAAATTTTTGAAAAATCTTTTATAAACCTCCTATAATACCCTGCCATCCCCATAAATGACCTCACTTCACTCACAGTGCTTGGCCTCTTCCATGCTTGAATAGCCACTACTTTATTGGGGTTCACAGAAATTCCTTTGGCAGATATAACATGGCCAAGAAAATGTACTTCCTCTTTCCAAAACACACATTTTGAAAATTTTGCCTTTAAATCTTTTTCCCTTAATCTAGACAAAACTAGGTGCAAATGATGCTTATGTTCTTCCACTGTCTTGGAATAAATCAAAATGTCATCTATAAAAATAAGCACAAACTTGTCTAAACAATCTCTAAAGGTTCTGTTCATTAAATCTACAAAGTAAGATGGTGCATTGGTCAAGCCAAATGGCATAACCAAAAATTCATACAACCCATACCTAGTGTTAAAGGCAGTGTACTTGATGCTTGATTCTTCCACCTTCATTTGATGAAAACCAGATGCTAAGTCTAGTCTAGAAAATACTTTTGCCCCTGCTAATTGATCAAAAAGATCATCTATTCTTGGCAATGGGTATTTATTTTTAATAGTTACTTTGTTTAATTCTCTATAATCTATGCAGAGTCTTAAGGAGCCATCTTGCTTCTTAACAAATACCACTGGTGCTCCCCAGCAAGAATTACTTGGTCTTATAAAACCCTTTTCTTCCAATTCTTCTAACTGTTTCTTTAATTCTTTTAGTTCATTTGGCCCCATTCTAGTTGGCTTTTTAATCACTGGGCTTGCTCCTGGAACTAGATTGATCTGGAATTCTACTGGTCTATGGTGTGGAATACCCTTGACCTCACCAAACACATCCAAATATTCATTGACTATGGGAATTTCTTCAATGGTTAGTTCACTGAAATCTTTTTCTGAGTCAACTAAATGATATAGTTTTCCTTCCTTAGCTACCTCACATAAAACTGTGATTCTCTGGCCTCTAGAATTTTGCAATGATATGGTGGATGAGTCTAAATTAATTATGGCTTTAAATTGCCTTAACCAGTCTACCCCCAATATAACACCTATATTTGGGTAATTCAAAACATATAAATTGGAAATAAAAATATTTCCTCCTATGTTTAATTCCACATCCACACAAATCATATTTAAAACACTAGAACTCCCCAATGGACTGTGTATATGCAATGGGGTTTCAACCAATATGCAATTCAGTTTTAGCATTTTAACCAATTCATAAGAAATTAAAGAGTGAGTTGCCCCAGTATCATATACTACTGTTATGGGTATGGTACAAATAAGTAATGTACCTTCCACTTGGCTATGGTTTACAGTGTTACTCTCCACTGTGGCTTTGCCTTTTCCTTCCAAATTTGCCAATTTGCCTTGCTGTTTATACTCAGGACAATTCCTCTTCATATGCCCCTCTTTCCCACATAGATAGCATTTGAAAGCTCCTCCTTTCAATTCTGGACATCTTGGTTTGATATGCCCTTCCTTTCCACACTGATGGCACACAATTTTCTTCTTGTTTTCCTTAGCTTTGACATCTCCAGTGCTTTTGTTACTAGCCTCTTCTTTCTTCTTATCATAAGGGTGATACCTCCCCTTACCTTTTTTGATATTATTGCTCTTAAAATTTCTGAACTTCTCCCTTTCCTTGTCATGCTGCTCCAACCTCAAAGCTAAGTCTATCACATGGTCAAAAGTCTTGTCTGCATAGGGTAACATGGCTCTGCTAAGTCCTGGGTTCAGACCTTTTATGTACCTATCATTTTTAGATGCCTCATCTGCCACAAGCATTGCTCCATATGTGGAAAGCCCCTCAAACTTTTGAGTGTATTCTGTGACAGTCATGGTTCCTTGTCTAAGTCTAATGAATTCTTCTAGCAAGGTAGTCTTTGCTGATGCTGGTACAAACCTTGCTTCCAACATCTCCTTGAATTGATTCCAAGTGATTTCATTCTCATTCCTTCCTGCAATGATTACTTCCCACCAGCCTAAAGCTACTCCTTTTAGCTGTCTTGAAGCCACTTGCCTCTTTCTTTGATCATCAAGTTGCATGTCATTGAAAATTCTTTCCAATGTTCTCAACCATGTTTGAATTTCCATGATATTCTCTGTCCCTTCAAAGCTTTTGCCTCCTAAATGAGTATATGTCTTAAGTAATTTTGAGAGTTCTTCATAGGGATTTTCTTGCCTTTGTCCTGCCCCATCCCTAAATGCTCTCACCAAGTCTTGCAAATTGACCATTGGTGGTGCATGGGAAGATCCTGCTCCCTGATTTGGTGGTCTCCCAACCATAGTTTGCTAATAATAATTTACATAGCTGGTTAGTTTGATTGGTAATTTGGTTGTTTCAGTGGTTTTTTTTTCACACTGAACACATTGTTATATATATATATATTTAGTTCCTTTAAATTTTATTTCTATCTAAGAACTTGATCCTTACTTCTACTATGTTGAATAACATAGCTCTGATACCAACTGAAATGACCCTCCTATTTCTACTCTAATTCCATAAGGATTTTTTTTTAAGGTAAAGAGGATATATATATATATATATATATATATATATATATATATATCATCCATTGCAATTATAATTCTCAGGGTCAATATCTTTCTCCAATAAAACAAATATATCCAGGATCACAATAATCAACCAATATAAATATATCAGTACATTCACAAAGATAAGCACATACATGTGAGGATGTATATGCCTCTCTTGTTTGAATCAGAGTTCTGGAAAACAAGAGGATATTGGATTGCTGAATTTTTTTTTTGACCAAACAATCCACTGGAAACATATACTTTAGTCTGTTTATCCTAACTAAGAAGTGATCAAGTAATAATCAGTGGAAAGCAAGCTTTTAATATAGATGTTTGTGTTAAAGTCTGAATAGTAACAAATTCAGGTTAAAAGAAAGCGGGTCATAAGAGAACACAAGCAACATCTAGGCGTAATGGAAACGCGCCTAACTTATACATGAGAGGTCACGAGTTCGAGTACTATGCTGGTTGGTTCAAACACAATTTTTGTTCTTTTTTTTTTCCTTTTTCATTTTTCTCCTGTACAGTTTGGAACCTGTTATCTACCTATATCTGCACATATATACTTTATTTTTGCCTATATTCTATCATACAAAACAATAATTCTTGCTTTATTATTTTTGAAACCCATTCCTACAACCTGGAAGGCTTCATGATTGATGTAAATTAAGGGTCTGTTGCTTGGGTTTTGTAAATGATAGAAGTGTTTATCATTATTCAGGTTTGAATTTCTTCTCACAAAATCTGTCTGGAATTAAGAATGCATTTGGTTAGAATCTGAGTGAAATTCAGATTCTTATCACAAATACAAAGGAAAAGGTGTGGTAATATTTGCACTAAACATGTTTATGTGCATTTATATCTGCAACTATTTGGATCTGGCTTACAATTCCCTTATTACAAATCCTTTCTTTAAAAAAAATAGGACATGAGACATTTGTATGAAACAAGTTTAATTATGGGAACCTTGCAGCCATATAAAACATTCAACCTATGCCTATTTTCTTTTGTATACATATGCCATGGTAGAAAATAAAACCATTTAATTTTCTGAGAATCAACTATCCAGATTTTACAAAACTTAAATCCTTTCCAAAGACTCAAGATTGACTAATACATTTATAAAATGTAATCATTCAATTTTAACATGGTGTTCTTGCTAAATCCACTTACAAGATTTGTTTAAAATTCTTTTTAAACATAACAGATATTTAACTTGGTTCATAGATTCCAGATACAAGTCAATCTCTTAACAAAATACCTAACAAAATATCCATCCAATATTCAACACTTAATACAAGTAGCAATTTAAATTGTCAATACATGCAGATTCCAACATTTAGGCTCTTATCTAACTAAGTTTAGCATGCTATATCTTCTTCTCAAAGCTTTGCTCCTACTCCTACTTAGTTGCTGCAATCCCTGAAAAAGCATTTGAAACTGCCTCATTTTAAATGAGACACCCCAGATGCCATTAGCACACTAGGGTCAGACACATGTCTGGTATGAGAAAGCTCACAAAAATAATTAGTTAATTAGGTTAAAGTCAAGTTAAGTACATATACAAAAAGTTCGGCCCTTTGGAATCAGGCAAATCCTTGTGTGCATGCTCTGTGTCATTGTGCATGTGCACACTTTAATTTTCTTTCCAGAGACTTCATATATAAATATGGCACATACATTCAAGCATACAATTCAATCATAGTCAAACAATCATTCATACCAAACGGGAAAATAACCAATATGAGTTAAATCATTTATTCAATTCTCATATTTCAAATCTGGGAAAAACTCTAGTTTTCTCATCATCTCAAGTATTATTCCCTTGGTATATTTATCTATCCTTGGTCTCATCTGCAATATTTATGAATCAATGGACACACTGTAATGAACTAATTCACTCCATTACACAAAGATCTCAGGACTTAAACAAGCCATGTGTCAACTTGTGTTACTCAAGCACACAAGTCATTCCTGCAGTGTTCTTGACCCCAATTTCCTAATCAGGTTTAAGTTAATAATAACTCTTTTGATTTTTCATGACAAAACCATTCAGTGATTCATTTCATTAGCTAAAAACATCCATAACATGGCATCTCATATTATTCATGACCATACAGAGGCAAACAAGCAAACAACCATTGGTGATTACAAAATAAGGTTCTGTATATATGTATATTCATCCTGGTATTTAAAAGGAGTTTAGGCAACTAACATTGGCTTATGGTTTCTGGGAGAGTTTTTCTTTTGCAAACATTTGTGCTTGAGTTAAACTCAGGATGACCTGGTTTCACTGAATCACAAAATTTTGTTTGCTATGCATTTTATTGAATCAGGAGCATCAGCACATAGGCAACCCTATTGCACCCCTAATTCCTTTCTATTTCAAGCCTCAGCACTTATACATGAGTATATTGCAGCTCAACATTATTTACATCTTTCTGGGTTGAGCCAAAACCAATACTACTTGCCTATTCTCAACATTTTATTTTCTGGGTATTTGTTTATATCCCTAAACATTAACATATCAGAGATCTGAGTGTATAAAACAGATATGTATACTAACAACACATAAAACTTTGTTATAATAAAACAAGTGATCAACCAAAGAGAATCCAAACATTTTCAGATTTAAATTCACAGATAAGCATTCATATATGAAAATACTCTTTTAAGAAAAATACTTATAACTGGCTGCCTACATTTGGACTTATTGCCTTAGATTTTTGAGTGAGTTTTCTCACCTATCTCTCTTCTTTGTTTCCTTAATTAATTGATGAGCTTCTGCCCTTAGCCTCAAGCTCTCTTCCTTCCCTTGTCTTATGATTTCTATGGTGTTGTTTTTTTTTCAAAATTCTTTTCTGAGGAGGAGAGGAGGCTGCTGCATATACATGTATATATATACAGGGTCTCTCTTAGGGTTTTGGGTATTGGCTAAGTCCATTTTTGCCCACCAGAAAAATCATGTTATCTGCATTTTAAACCCAAAGTTTTACCCTTCCCGGCTTAATTTGGGTGAAGAGAAAAGTGGTTACACATTTTTTCAGAAATTTGCTTTTCAGAAAATACTTTTCCCCTTGTCTACAATCATGCTAAAAATGTGACTTGATTTTGTTATTTATTAAATACTCTTTTCTAATTCTGCCTATACCAAGCACTTCCCTGTTTTATCTTATTTTTTTCTATTTTTAGCTTTCATGCAAATGGTATGTACTTCCTTCATTTATTTATAAGAGGATTATTCCTTTTTATATCTTCATTCTTTTTATTTCTGCTTATATTAAAATATGTCTGTATATTTTATTTCACTAGTTTAAACTCTAGTATTTTATTAACACATATATATTTATATAAGTCTTACTGAAATAATTAGTACACCCACCTATATATTCATACATCATTCTATACTGACACACACATGCACATGTACACTCAAAAATATTCAGTAGCATTCATATATATACATTTACTCATGCATACTACTTTTAAGAATTTAATCTACATATATATATATATATATATATTTCCATACACATCAATATGTATGTATTCTTGGAGTTCAGGGTTTTAGCTTATATCCATGTGCATTTCCTGTGCACACATGTACACACACTGATACACTATCAAGCTACATCAATTCCTCCTTCAAAATTTATTTAAAAATTATTTTAAATTTATTTATATTTTCCAGAATAAATTCCTAAAATCTTGGGTCATTACAATATGCATTAAAGGGTTGCATCTCTAACTACATACAACATCTCATATATTATGCAGCCGAAGTCAATACAAAGAAAAAGTATATAAATAAACATGATTGTACAAAGCATTAAATACAAGTATCTTTAGCCCCCAGAATGTTTTCATATCAGCCGAAATGAAAGAAGAAAATTTTATAAATATGGTACACTTAATAAATGCAAATCTCTTAGCCACCGAAAACAGCATACCGGCCTCCACAAAGAAAAATATCACTGCTACAAATTTGTACAAACAAATATGATAACCTTGTACAAATTTTAATGCCTGTACACCTCTTTTCTTTCATATATACATCCATATTCATTCCATTCGTTCACTACACAGCAAACCAGAAAAAGTATATTGCAAGCATTTTTTTTTACGAACTCAAACATCAATTAATCAATAAACAAAAAAGTAAGAAGATTTACAGATGAATTCAAAGCCTGTTCAAAATAAAGAGAAGCCCTGTTCTTCTCTGCTTCAACTTCTGGTGAGTAACATATGTTTTTTTTAGGCTTGAATCTGTTGCATAGATTTGTCTGTGAATAAGTATGTTCCTATATGTATATGGATCCTTCGAATATGATGGGAACTGGAAGTATCTTGTACAGGTTATTGCTATATATGTTTTCTGTTCTAAGATTTTAAGATACCAGGGTTTTGACTCAAAAAGAAAAATCAATTCTTCTTAATCTACTTGCTTTTTGGGTTTAACGTTAAAACGGAAATGGTTTGTTATAACAAATACTCAAGAAAAAAAATATATTCCAGTCAAAATAACCTGTTAATAGCTCTGGAAACCAAGATGGCTGAACCAATTTTTTAAATAAGTCAAATTTCAAACTTCGTAATTCATGGATTCAAGTATGTAAACTGAATTCATACACTAAAACATGATTTTTAAAGTTAAAATCATAATTTTTAGATGGGGGGTTTAAGAGCAGTTCGAAGATGAACGAAAAGTGGGTTTCGTTCGATTTTAGGCAGCTGGAGGAGTTTTGTTCATGGTGATGGTCGAACCTACGGTGGTGGTAGGAAAAATGATAGGAGGTGACATGGTCCACTGTGGCGACGATGGCGAGTCGATCAAATTCCTAAACCTAGTTTTGGCCACTGTTTTAGTTTTGATTCGTTCTTCCCCTACAATTGATCGAGCGACGCGTGGGCTTGGGAAATGAAGGCTGGGTGGATGACGAACCATCTGCCGGAGTTAGTGGTCTTCAGGTGGTCGAGGCGGTGAGTTCGAGGGCGAGATTGGTGACTGGGTTAGTTGAAGTGTTTCAGTTCTCTTTCGAATCTATGGTCAAATTTTGAACCGCGAATAAATTATTGTATCTGGGTCCATTTTATCGCTCGCGTATGATCGAGAGATCATCGGCGACGATCACGTCGATCGTTGGTGGCCGGAAGTGTTTGGGTAGGTGCACCGTGCACATTCGCGTGCACTGGGAAATGGAGTTTTGAGGAAGACGATATCGCCTCGGGTTAAATCTCGAGAAAAGCAGGGATTCGACTCGAAGCAGGAAATGGAAGGGTGGAACCCGAAGTTGAGCTCGGGGAAAATGCGTTTTGGCTCGGGTAAGTGGGAAGTTCAACTCGAAGGAACTTGGGGAGGATTCGGGTAGATTACAGGCTACAGGATTAAAAATCTGAGAGTATTAGATTTAAATCTGGGTTCATATTTAAATTCGAATCTTAGTTTTAAAATAAAGGGAGATTTTAAATGGTTTTGAATAGTTAAATGATAAAGTGGATTTGTAAATTTATTTAAATTTAAAATGAAAAGTTAAGAAAATTTGGGAAGGAAATTGTTTTGAATGTTTGATAATAACAATATAAATCATTAATAAGAATAAATTTTTATCTATAATTAGAATTTAATGGTTTGTAATTCATTAAATTAATAGGATAAATAAATTAGGATGGTTATTTAATTTAATTAATTAATGATATGGATGATTAAATTTGTAATTATGAATGTTAACAAAATTAATTAAATATGGTTTAAGTTAATTATTTAGGAATATATATAAATTGAAATTTAGGGATCATTAATTGGATAAAGGTTAGATGTTAATTTATGAAGTAATGTTAATTAATCAAGTAATTAAAGGTTAATTAATTAAAGCAATTAATTTAAAGATAATTAATCAAAGATTAATTAATTAATGTAGGTGGTTGGGGATGATCACTTATTGAAATTTTATAAATTAAGTGGTAATTAATTAATTAAGGGTAAAATTATTAATTTAAGTTAATAAATTAAATGGTGAGTTAAATAATTAAAGATTAATTATTTAATAATTAAAGGTTGATGAATTTTAAGTAAAGGTTAATTAATTAATTATTAATGGTTAATTAATAAACGATTAAAGAATAATTTATCAAAATGGTTTGTAAATTATTAATAATTAATTAACCAGGGTTAGTAATTTATTCATAAGTAATAAATCAGATTTAAATTAATCAGATAAATTCATTGATCTTACTTATGAATGTTTGGATTCTGTTGAATGACTTGATTGTTTGATATCCCTGATTGTGATGCTTTGTGATACATCTTGATTTATGTCATGATCTGTGATTTCTATTTCTGTGATATATTACTATGTGAATATGAAACCCTTTGCCCGTAAAACGGCATTTGAATTTCGATGCGACAGGGAGTCGGATTCCAGTTGGTTATCCGAAACCCACATCGAATTGTAATAGTGAATCTTTGTGACTGATAAATTTATTTTTTCTATGAATCTGTGAATGAAGATAAGCGTTATCGATTATACCGCTTATCGATATATCTATGATGATTGATGTTGCACTATTGTGTGTTAAACCCCTGGACCACACTTTTACACACACAAATATGGATTTCACGTGGAAATCGGTTAAGTCATAGATAATTTAAATTTGATGTTTTTGAAATTGAAATTTTAATTTCAATTGATTTTGAAAATTAGAAATTTGGGTTTAAAGTGAAAAGCTTTTGAAATGGGATTTCAAAGATAAAAGTTATTTTGAATAACTTGATTGAGTTTTGAAAATTTAAATAATTTGATTTAAATTTGAATTCAAATTGTTTTAATTTAAAGTTTTAAAAGTTTGGCTTGAATAATGATCTGCATGATTGAATACATGAGTAAATCTGTAGGTCTGTATGTATTCAAGTATTTGAAGTTAAGTAATTCACTTTAAAAATAGTTAATTACAGAGATGATTTTAATTACTCAACAATTCCAATACCCTGTGAGTAAACCTATAGACCTTGATCTGCTTCATCTCTGATCCATATGATTGAAATCATGATATGAAATATGTTGTGTGAATGTAAAATATTATTGTTTGTTTGAATGCCTGAGTGTATATTTTTGGATATATGAGGATAGGCTTTGTTCTTAGTGCAGTCTGATTTGACACTTGATGTCACTGTGCATTGTTGTTGCATATTTGTAGTAGGGTCTGCAGTTTTATGTATGTCTGGTCTGCTTTGCTTGATTCACTGAATGTGCATTGCACTGCCTTCATGTTTTGTTTTGAGTTGGTGTTGAAGTTGCACTGCAGTTCAATTTTCTGGTCAGTTTCTCTGTCTTGATTATGGCTTCATATATGCATTGTGTATGTATATATGTGACTGTCTGCATTTTTCGTGAGTCTTCTTGCATCGAGCTCTGTCCACTGTTCTTCGAGACATTTGGTTCATGCGTTCACATACATCTGTGATCATATATGTAGTTGTTGCACTTCACTGTCGCATGCATTCTGTACCAGGATGTTAACCATGAACTTGCCTCCGTACATTCATGTAGTCTGCATTTCAATGGTATTGTGGTACCTTGTAGTTTGCATGGTTCGCATATTTTTGTCATCACATTTTGTCAGGCATGTTTAGTGGAACCTTTCTTTAGTCAAATCATTCGTATTACCTTGAGACTTTGTAGTGGATAATTCGTATTTCCATTCTTGGTTATCATCTTCATATATATATATGCATTCCTGGGCTCTGTCTTTAATCTGTTTATTCGATATTGAACTAGTTTATGTAATTCCATGACATTGGCATTGGTCTTGACTTTAGTCTTGTCATTTAATTGAATCATACATGCTTGCATCCATGTAGATATTATGCATTTAGTTCCAGTGTAGACTTTAATCATGGTAGTTTGGATCCTTTTGTTGCATGCACTGTCCATTCATATGTGGATTGATGTGAGCATGTTGTTGCTGGCTCATTGTTACACTGTTTCCAGATGTGGTCTTTGATCTCTGTTGTATGCACTATTGATATTTGTTTTGCCTCTGACTTGTTGCATTGATATTCATTTGTTCATGCTGCATATATCACTCTGCATTTCATATGCATCTCCCTTGCATTCCATTGATTCTGTTAGCATGCACCTTTATACCTTTGACCTGCAGCTTGAAATTTTATATAGGATGGCTGTTGTGCACTTGATTTAGTTGTACACTTACTGTGCACATTTCATATCATGCCCTGATATTGTGCAGCCCACTCGACACTGTGTTGCTTTGACTGTTCATTGGCCTAGTGTTGAACCTATTTTGGGTTTGACCTTGTTTTTATTTCTGTGCTTTTTGGTTGGTGCACATGAGTTGGCGAGGCAGTGCACGCGTGCGTGCACTGCAGCCACCCAGAATTGACAGTTTTGAATTGATATTTCTTTTGTGTCGTGATGCATTGATCTTTTATGCTGTATTGGCGAGGCCGTACACGCGTGCGTGTACGGCAGCCAATCGAGTTTTTGATGGTTTTAAAGTGACAATTTCAATTGTTTTAAATTGATTTAGTCGAGTTGATAAATTGTTTATTTATCTCTGTTGATGATTTAAATCTGCTGATTTATTGTTTAACACTGTTTAGTGTTAAAATTTTCGTTATCCGATTTCTTTGTTAAAAGGGTCGGATAGACGGGAATTATTGTGACTGTCGTCTATTTAAAGTATTATTGCCTCTATGCACTAATAAACTGGTTTGAATTAGACTGACCTGTGTATTATTTTCTTTTGAATATAATACTCGGGTCAGACCGAGTATTTTTACAGCTTGAAGATTTTCGAGCAGCGAAGTTAGAGAGAGAGTAAAGAATCATTTATTTCGAGAAAATTGTATTTTAAGATATTCCGCTGTATCAGTATTAAATTGTATAAACTCTGATGTAAAAAAAAAAGATTTCTAGAAATGAAATAAAGATTCATTTGTTTTAATTCAGTGTTATTATTCTGTGTTTCTGTGGCTGATTCTGTTTAAACCTTATAAACTAAATAACAATTCGTCTTTTTGAACGTTTCTAGTTGGTTTAATCACCGACTGGAGGCGATCAGAAGGGGGAATGTTACAGAGTGGCGACAACCCTGCTTTGTTGGGTGTTACTCATTAGAGATAGAGTCAGTAGTACTCTAGAATGAGTTGAGTGTAATAATAGATACGAGCGCGTATTTGTTAGTGAATATAAAATTGTTTTATATTGTGATGATTGGTTTGTTGAGTGGTATATGGATTCTGGTCGGTATTGTCCGTACAACTCTATCGATAGGGATCTCTAAACACTTATATAGAACAATTCGGCACAATATTGTTTTAAATAGGGTAAATGAAATAATTTTGCCCAAAACTATTTTTGTATAGATAAGAAATGTTTTTCTATAAAGTACTATAGTATATGGTTGCATGGATGTTAGGAAGTAATAATAGTGAATTATCATCACTAAAATTGAATAAGAAATTGAAATCATAACTCCAAAGTTAAGAGATAAATCCATGTACAAATGAAATTAAAGAATGTAAATTATAAAAGTGATTTGTAATTTAAAACGAAATTCCAGAGAAGTTTTGGAAATGTTTTAAAAAGAATTTGAAAATTTTGGAGATTTGGAAAGTTTAATTCCTTTTTGATTTGAAAATGGATTTCAAGGGTTTTGAAAAATGTTTTGACGGAATGAAAAGCTCTAAACTCTTTTCGGTCGCTGGAAAATAACTTCGATGATGACCGCGGCATCATTGGTGTTCATTTTCGGGTTTCCAGAAGAGGAATTGCAGCCAAATTGTTTAAATGGAAGTTGTTTTGAGAATTTGGATTTTGTTTTAGAAAATTCAAAGGATAATTCGAATTGTTTTCAAAATGGCTTTGAAATGTTGGTAAACTCTGGAATGCTATATAAAAATATTTATGAAATATTATGAAGTTGATAACTTGTAAAGTTTAAAGTTTAAAGTTTAAATAAAAATCCATTTAAAAAATGAAATCTATAAATGTGAATTGAAAGTATAAGGAAATAAATTCATATATGAATAAAAATTATGAATATGAATTGTAAATATGATTTACAAATGAAAATAGAATTCAAAAAGGATAATTGAAAATAGAATTCATAATGGAATGTGAAATGTAAAATTGAATAGATATAACTTCAACAGTGAAGTAAAAATGATATAAGCAGTTTATATTGAAAATTTTGTAATAGAATTTGCAAAATGGTTTGAATATATGTAACTAGATATTATGGCTAGTAGGATATACATGTGTATAAAGGAATTGGAATTTTTAATTTTGAAGATAATTTGAATTGCTCGACAAAAGGTAAGTATTTGAATTTTTATATGAGTTTTTGTTGATTTCTTGTCTAGCCGCTTGGCTTTTTCTTTTTCTTTTTGAAATCTGAGAGTCCGTAGGGACGTTTTGTAGTCGTGCCGTATTAGCCGCGCAAAGGAGACGCTGGCGAAATTTTTCGAAAATTTCGGGTGTTAGAAAATATTTGAAAAATTTTTGAAAGTTTAAATTTGAATTTGAATTTGAATTTGAATTTTGAAGTGAACAATGTTGTTTGAAGATTATGAAAATGTTTAGAAATCTAGTTGAATTAATAACGAATCTTTAGTAGAAGATTTGTTTTGAAAATTAGATAAAACTATTGATTGTGAAAAATGATAGACGAGTTAAGGACCACTTTTCCTAACTTGTAATTTCGAGGACGAAATTCTTTTAAGGGGGGAAGTCTGTAACGACCCAGAATTTTTGATAATTAAAATTCGAATATTTAATTGATTTTAAATATTAATAAATGAATTTAATAAGTCGAATAATTTATTTAAAGGATATTGGATTTAATTTGACAATTAAATCGATAAATTAAATAGTGAGATTCCAGAGATGATTGAAAATCGAGTTTAAAATGATTGAAAATGATTTGTAAAATTTTATTTAATCATACTAGAGTTGTAGAAAGGTTATAGAACTTTTAAAACTGAATTTAGAGTTAATCTGTGAAAATTGAATATTTTAATATTTAAATATCGACTGAATAATAGCCAATTTTTCGAACAGTCTTAGAATTGAACGAAACCAGTTCCATTGGATCCGTAATAGTTAGTTATTATCGGATTTCAATTTTCGTATCAATCGGAGTTGTCGTTTGACCGTGGCAGCTCGAAACGCATCGATATCATTTTAATTTTAAATCATCGAGTTAAAAATAGTCATTTTTCAAAAGATCTCGGATTTCGACGAAACCAGTTTCATCGGATCCGTAATGTGATTTTATTGCATGGTTTCAAATTTCGTAATTTTTGGATTTACCATTTGTCCGGTACAAATTAAAACGCCTCGAAATCGATTTAAATCGGTTTAATTTAATTTGATCGTTTATTGCCATATCTCACACATACGATCGAATTAGCTTCCGAAACCTGTTCCATTGCGTTCGGAACGCAGGGTAAACCCCAGATACGCTAGTCACCGCGCGTAAATCGGAGTTTGGAAAACTGGGATGAATAGTGTTCGATATTCTCTATAAATACACCCACTTTTATCACAAAATTAGAAGAAAAAAAAAGAGAAACCCTAATTCTCTAAGCAGCCGCCACTTATTCGATTAAGGGCCAGAAACTTCTATCGCTTCCCCTCCAATTTCATCCAATCCATCAATTATTTCCAGAAATCTCCAACTAGAGATTTGTAGAGGGCCTTGAGATCTCGTGAGCCAACGGTGGTGATTGCAAAATTCGCGATGTAGAGCAAGTTAGAGGCACACGACTGTCACCGGTTTGCACTCGTTTTGCCGAGCCTAGGGACGACCGAGTTCGTCGTGATTCCAGCTGGGGGTAGCTCTCATCAATGGCGTTCGAATGGGGGTGGTTTGATGGGGTCTGGAGGTCGGTAGGTGGTCGCGTCATTAGGGTTTGGAGGCGGCAAAGATGGGTTAATGTCGCGTGTTTTAACTGGAAGGGGGAAGGAAGAACGTGCGCGCGTGACCTGGGAAGAAGATGGAGGCAAAACATGCGGCCTTGATTTCTTGACCTGGAATGAACGGTGATGATAGATTTAAGTTATAAATTTAAAATAAAATTAAAAAGAAAATTGTATATTAAATCATGTGATATTAAAAATGTTGTAACTTTTTGCTGCGTGATCAGAAAATTATGAAACAAGATGCATTGGAATCGTATCGTCGAATACTTCGAGATGGAACTAGATTGGAAGCGATTGGGGTCAGTGAAAATTTTGAGTGAAATTAAACGTCCGTTTAATTTCATTCGAAATAAACGCTATAAATTGCTATCGGAAAAGCTAAGGTGAGATCTTCTCACTCAAATGAAAGTGAATTTTCTTTTACAGTTATTGATTGATTGACTGACTGCTTGGATGTGATATTAGATATAGTAGGATATATATATCTATATATAGCAATATATACATATTGGCATATGTATATATTGGATTGATTGATTTCCCGCCTCGTATAGCGGATGAGACCCTATTGCGCCGTTAGTAAGCGGATTATTTTTATAAAACCCATATACCGCGATAATTCCGTACTGGAGCGGAATTGGTATTGTGCTAACGTCTTTGGATGCAGGGAAATAGGTTGGAGGGATCCAACTGGATTCCTCACCAGTAGTTATTTATTTACAGATATTGATGTATATTCTGTTATCATGTGTTGATATATGATGTTGTTGTTGTGATGGACTAATTGATGCGTTGCATCATCGGATTCAGTTTTGAAGTTTTAAAATATACATCTTTTACTTTAAAAAGGGTTTTTAAAGTGATTTTTGAAAGTAGACGTTTTATTGAATTTTTGAATTGGTTCATTTCAAATAAATAAACGTCTAAAATTTTAAAGTTATAAAAGTTAAGATTTTTGTGAAATAAAATCAAAGTGTGATTTTTGAAATAAAAGTTAAGAAATTTATGAAATGGTTTAAATTGGGATTTCTAGTATTATAAACGGTTTATTTAAAAGATGTACAAAATTGGATATTTATGAATTTGAAATATTGGGAGTATAAGACAAGTTTCTATAAGGGTTAAAATGAAGTGTAAATGGGATTTCATAAGTTAATGAAATCTGAAAGTTTTAAATTTTGTGAAGTTTAAAAGAACGATTTCTTTTAAAATAAATGAATTATAAGTTATATTAACTTATAAATTGAATGGGTCATTAAAGAAGATGTATAAATCGAAGTTGTTATAAAATGGAAATAGAATTTATAAACGTTGTTTTTATAAATTCAAAAATAAATCAAATTTGATTGATTTTAAATATAGAGATTATTTAGGGAATTTTATTCATGATTTTGGACAGTGGATAATTCTTGAAATAAATATGTAAAAAGGGATTGAAACTTGGTTATTGAAGTATATTCACGATTTTGGACAGTGAATATATTATTGAAAAAAATAGTTATGTTTGGGAAAGCGATATTATAAATGAAGTTAATTGTTTTAAAACGTGTGAACTATCGAAGTCATAGATTTCAACATTTATTGTTGAAATAGACGTTTTCGAGAAATAAGGAAATGGTGGACTATAACACTGTTGTTATAATAAATGATTTCCGAAAGGAAATGTTTTTATATAGTATTGGGATTTATATATCTATCTAAATCCGAATCCCTATACTAGTGATTTTGAGTCGTCGTAACGATGTTTTACGTAACATTCGTTTTGACTCAAATAAATGTTGTCAAAGTAAATGATTTCCTTAAAGAATGAAATGTATACTTAATTTTGATTTAAGTATAACGAATGTTTTCAAATGTTGAATATAAATAGATTTGTGAATTACTTATTATTAAATAAGTATGGAAATGCTTTTCCAAAATGAAATGAAACGTTTTTGAGATTTTATCTTCTTAAAGATAAACTGAAATTGAATATTTGAAATCGATTTGAGAATCGTATATCAGTAGATATTTGAAATATAAATTCACTATGGAATTTATAAAAGAAAGGGAAACTGTTTAGAAAAATAAACGTTGATTTATTTTTGAAGTGTGGAAATTTTATATCTAGTAAAAGATATTTTGGAAGATGAAATAATTTGGAAAATTATTTGGAATCTGATGATGTTGCGCATCTTTATTGATAGTTAAATAACCGACTATCAATAATTACCTTGAATGGTATTTTTTGTGAATTGGATGAATTTAATGCCACACTTATTTTTAAATAAACGCTCACTATTCGGGTTAGCCGGGAAAGGACCATGGGGTCGTATAACCCATTCCGAATATGTGATACGTCGTTATGAATTGCATTCGAAGACCGGTGTTGAAGACCGGATATTTTTGAAAACGGAAGGATTACCGTCGAGTTACTCTACATCGGCTGATCTCCGGTTTAGAGGTTTTATCACCCTTAGTGACGGGAAGTCCGGACGTGATTAGAAATTTATCCGGATATGCAAGGGCTTCGTGAGAAGTGCCTTCGGTTCTGTTCGATCCCGGAACAGACTTGTATGGATTGTGTGTCTGACGTTACAATTTGAGATATAAAGCTGATTTCTTTCAAATACATTTCTGTTGGTGGCGGAGAATTTATTCTCTTAGCTTAACACCCTTCTCTGAGACGTACGAGCTCAGAGGTTATGTAGTTGAAATTTATCAGCGATATACTCCCAATTTGGTAACGTGGCATACTGAGTGTTGCTGTGAAATGATCAGTGTTTGATCATTTGCGATATGATCATTTGTTTGATCTTATATCTTTGTGATCATAGGTTGATCATTTTGTTTGACCCGAAGCATGGCTTTGTAGAAAGCGTAGCTTTGTGGATGAGACTTCGTCGAGCCTCACACCCCGGAAATGGTCAAAACAGGAAGAATGCGGTAAGGTTCTAGGGAGTAGCGCCCCTTAGTGTATGTCATTCCTTCTGGATAAAGGTGGTATCATGGTATGGAGCCCAGATACTTAACCTCTGTGGTTGCTGCAAATTTATTACTTTATGGTTGTTGCGAATCGGGGATCCTCGGGAAGATCGGTGACGATCGGGGGATGGCATACGCGTGTCAGTAGTTACCTATTTTTGCAGAGGTAACCCGGCCTTGTGTTGGCAGAGATCCGGTTAGGTTCTCGGGTCGTCTATTCCAGGGACGTACCCATCGTGGATAGGAAGTTCCTTAGCCTGACCATTTGTTGGAAATCCAAACTCCAATACGAACTTTGTACAGTATTAGTTGTAGAACCTGCCATTTACGTACGGTGGTCACCACTGTTTAGATGGTAGCTATAGTAGGCATACGATACTGGTCGTATGTTGGCTAAGATTAATATTATACTTTCGAAATGATTTCTACACCATGCACTAATAATAATATCAAAATGATTTGATTTTGCGTAGTAAGCATCTTTGACTATCATAAGAAGAAATCTCCTCCAATTCTGCGTTTGCATTGTGTGTGTGGCGGGAGGTCTTATGGTAGTTTCATTTTCCAAAAGCATTTCGAATTGACTTTAAAAATTATTTTGTTGTTATAAAGAATAACTGTTTTACGATCTCACACCAGTCACCATGACTGACTCGGAGTTTATTGTTTCCCTTCTAAACTCTGGGTGCCCACAAATTTTCCACACGGGCAGTCTAGAGTTATGTTATCAGGATATCTTGGAGCTTTGGAGATAAGCTGGATGACGAGACGTAGTATTTGTATCTGATATTATTTATTCCGCTGTGTATTCTGTATGAGGACAAGTTTATATAACTGTCCATTGTTGTTTATTGACTCTGATTGATGTATGTATAAAATGATATAGTTCTTTGTTTAAAGATTATTCATTTATCTATTATATATTGTTCCGCTGCGATATGTGAGATTCTGATATTGTTTCTGTTCTGATGTTGTTCTGTTCTTCCCTTCTTTCTTCTTCTTTTCTTCTTCTCTTTTTCTTCTATCTTTTCTTCTATTTCTTTTTCTTAAAACCCCTCACTATTGGAGTTTCCGGCATTCGATTGCTCGGCAGTCGATAAAGGGAGTATTGATGTCGAATTTTCGAAAGTCGAAAATTCCCGTACGTGACAACTTCATAATGTCAAATTCAACCAGCATCAAGATATTCTAGTACGTTGTGAGCGTTATAAAACACTCACCTTGAGTTTACGATTTTAAATCAAATCGAACGACGTTCGATTTAATCTAAAATTTTAACAAGCTCCAAACACTTCCGGATCTATACTGCAGCGTAGATCTCGTCTCTGCGATTCCGGCGTTGCCAGTTTCGTCCGATTCTGATAAAGTATGAAGGAGTTATGCATTTTCAAAGATTGAATATAAATTTATATAATTAAATTACAAATTCTTCTTTATTATTACCCTGGAAAGATCGTGGTCATTGATTCGAAGAAGCAGATCCAGGCCGCTCGATGCCTTCTTCTTCCGTTCGTTCGCCCCAGGGTTTTCAAGAACCCATAGCCGCCGTCCCTCTTCAATTAACGCCGCCACCTCGTTGAGTTTGACGATGATCTTATGCCGCCACGAGAAAGCTCGTCTCGAGCTCCCTCCCCACCATACGAATGGTCGAGCTCGGCTATCCCTGGACCTCGATAGACGCGCACGAATGGGCCATGAACGGAGACGATTCTCCCTCTATTTGCCTCGCCAAACTCCATCTCGACCGTTGGATACGAAGAACTCAACACGCTCTGCAATCTTCCAGTTTGAAGTTTTTGATGAAAATGAGAGGATGGGAAGGAAATCGAGGAAGAAGACGAGCCACTATCGGCCATTGAAAGATAAGAAACGGCAGCTCTAAGATATAACTAGGGTTTCACTGCGTAAATGCGTATATATACGCGTATAACGAATTATTTTAATATTATTTTCAAATTTAACAAGATTTTTCGAACGAACTCCAAATTAGACGTGCCGACAAGCATTCGTAATGTTTTACCCACATTCCGAACACAATGGAACATGTTTCAAGGCCTCATTCGATCGTCTGTACGAGTTATGGAATTAAACGATCGATTTTAAATTAAACCGATTAAATGAATTTCTAAACGTTTTCAGCTGCCACGGTCAAATGGCAACTCCGATTGCTACGAAATTTGAAATCTGATAATAATAAACTATTACGGATCCAATGGAACAGGTTTCGTCGAATTCCAAGACGGTGCCCCGGAAGGCTATTTTTACTCGTCGATTATGATATAAAATTGTCAATTTCAAGTTATTCACTTAAAAATCCAATTTTAAATGTTAACAAATTCATTGTTGTTTAAATAAAATTTTATATCAATTTCCGATATCATTTCAATCATAGTTAATTCAGAATTTAATTATTCAAATAATTGTAATATTAAATTTAAACAATTTTGATTATTCAATAATTCACTATCTTTGAAATATTTGAAAATGAACTTATAAGATTAAATCTTTAAAACGAATTTAAATTATAGAACTATTTCCATTATACAGCTATTCAATTCCCATTATTCAATTTATTCAATTAATTTCCAATATTGAATTTAAACAATTTAATTGTTCAATACTCAACAAATTCAATATTACATTTTAATTGAATTTTAGCTATCACTCAATTACCTTATTCACATCCAGTGCATCCAACATTTGTTATTCAACTTCAGTTATTGATTATAAACCCAGTTAATATATAAAATTTCATTTCAATTGCAATTGGTTTCCAAATTCAATTTGACTGACTGAATAAACAGGTAACTTATAATTATCACCATTTACTTTTAAATCACACTTATAAGTTTATTATTTACAAACAAGTGACACAATTTCCTATATAATACCAATTTGATTCCATTACAATTTACTATATATTATTTCATTAGTTAACCCAATATTTACATTTGCTTTTCTTATATTTCCTTTATAACCAAGTTATAACATTTGAGTCATTTCAATTGATTGGAATTTCATTCAATTCATTAATAATTAACTTAGATAAATATTGTTGCAATTCATTCTATTTACTATTATCATAAATAAATTACAAATTTTTAATTCTTCCAACATTAAACCATGAAATCTTATTAAATTAACTATTCTAATTATCGAAAATTTACGGGTCGTTACACATAGTATTATTACTTTATTTCGAAACCATTTTATGTAAAGAGCATACACACACACACACCTACTAAAATGTGATTTTTGAAAAAAATAATTTTTTGACAATAAGGAAATCTTCTTTAAATCTCCAAAGAGTAATTTTTACCAAAAAAATTGTTGTTACCACAAGATAGGAATTCCCGTAGTTTTGACAGAATGCATTTTCCCCTTTTCCTATTCTGAATTTGGTTGTTCATTGAATTAAGAGTTTAGTCGATTTTTGTTCTTCGGATGGTTATTTTCATAGACCTTGTTTGATCATCAGAATTTCCATTAGTCATCTTCAATAAATGAGTGCTTTGACTAGGCATGGCGGCGGGATCGAAGCCTTAATTGACGATCACTTTTTGGATGTTTGCTTTGGCCAAGCCTAATGGTGGGACCAAAGGCTTCTCGTCCATCTCCTTTGGATGGGTGCTTTGGTCAGGCCCGGCGGTAGGATCAAGGCTTAATTAACCATCACACTTTGGATGGTTGCTTTGGCTAGGCCTTACGATAGGTCCAAAGGCTTCTCATCCATCTCCCTTGGACGGGTGTTTTGACCAGGCCCGATGTTAACAAATACGTGAAATCTACAAAATTTGTGAAACTATAAACTACTAATATCCATCGCAAATGTGTCATGTAAGTCCTATTACTGAATTGAAATCCTTCTTCTGCTATAAGCTAAGAATATATGTTGATAATTTAAATTAAAAATTTGCGATTTATTAATCGAGAATTTGAGAATCGTTCTAGGTAGAGGCAAGGATGTGAAGCTATGGAATTTTGGATTTTCTTATCATATGCAAATAATAAAGCATGGAAAATCATTCTTCAAATTATTGAAGTAAATAATGAAGTAGGGTAATCTCTATCTGTTACTTCTGAATATAGATTTGAGTTCTTTATAATTTTGGGTTATAAATTTTGTTATCAAAGGAAAAATCATGGTAGTCTAGTCCTTGCTACCAAATATGGAATCCTATTTAATTATGGTGCTTGAATTCAGGCTTTTCCTATGTTAGATGATCTTCTTTATTATATGAACCTCTGGCTTTCTTATTCTCAAGCAACGATGGATTTCTTTATTATATGGACCTCTAGCTTTCTTATTCTTAAGCGGTGATGGATTTTTTTATTATATGGACATTGTATTTTCTTATTCTCAATATTTGGATGATGAAACTCTTATCATTGAAAAATGCCCCATGATAGGTGCCACTTACTATTGATAGAGGATGGTCGAAGCTAATTTTTAGTAGTAGCCTTTGATTTTTTAATGCAACGATGATGGAGAATTTGAGCTCTGACCTGGGCATTGTTTTCAGGTGAGAACCCTAATTAGTTCCCATTTTTCATGATAACCACATCTGATAGGGAGTTGTCGAAGATTAATGTGCCGAATCGTGATGAGTCTCTCTATTTGGTATTGATTTTTCCATTACCTCATCGGTTGTGGGTTACGAGAAATTAAGGTAGTCGGAAACTTCATCGTGGATGAACTTTTGCTTTTTTATACATTATTCACGTTCTCTATGCTATTGCGAATTGAAACCGTAACATCTCGAAAATCTAACATAAATGTAATAGGAAAATTAAATATAAATAAAACAAGGACTAGAAAGAAAATTTTCCCAAATGTTCGAATTTGGCTATGAAACTTGCACCATTGAGTTCATAGCGATCTTCAAGATGATTTTCATATATAACACTTCAAAATCAGAGTTAATACGGTGAAGTTACGGGTGTTGGGAGAATTGAAAATAGAATAAGAAAGAAAAAAAATAAAAAATAACACGGTGATCGTTCGACCTAAGAGGGTTGAAGGTCGACCATTAGCAATCGACCGAGAAGGACAAGCAGTCGACTGTAGCCTATTTAAAATTGAGAGTAATCATCTACTGTGTGATGTGTTTGAATTGTTGCAGTCACTTACTTCATTGCTAAGAATCAGATGAGCATGCGTGATCTATGAGAAGATTCTCCAACCTAAATCCAACGGCCTAAACAAATTGCTAAACCCTATAAATTCAAGCCTAATCTAACCTTGTGATGACCTCCCTATACTACCGGCACCAGTAGAATATAAATAGTGTGCTATCTATGCCTGGTCGATAACGATCATCAAGGTTTAAATAAACCAATATAGCATATAACCTATCATGTATCTCACACCGCATGGGAAAAAAATATCACATATATAACAGAAGAGACAATAATAACAATGTGAACAGACCATCGTCATCAGAGTATAATATCCACAGAGTTATACATCAATAGTAGAGTTTATACAACGAAAACAAACTCAACCACCGTCTCAAATACAAATGGTAAGCAGTCACTACTAAGTGTGTTGCACAGCGGAATAAGCATAGACTGTATATATGTATATAATACGAGATAGCTCCAACCAGCTCATCCTTCGAACAGCTATTGCATCACCTGGACCTATTATCTAGTCTACTCATTTAAGATTACTCAAGATAATAAGAGGCAAAGCATAAAATCTTGGGTCAGACAACAGTC
Organism: Allium fistulosum; assembly: GCA_030737815.1. NCBI lineage: Eukaryota > Viridiplantae > Streptophyta > Magnoliopsida > Asparagales > Amaryllidaceae > Allium > Allium fistulosum. The sequence goes on from CM060908.1 coordinate 945,055,477, forward strand.
TGGTGTGAGCGGTAAATGAGTCTCAAAATACTAAACAGGTAAGTATGGTAAGGAACAAGAGTACATGAACCATACCTGACATGTCCCTGCAACCGAAGAGTTAGCATACAACATTATAATATCCTACTCTACAATATCATAAAGATATTTCACAAACCAAATAAAGGGTATCAGTCTTCCAGGTATTCCTATCTCCAATACCTAGTTTCCCTGATACCTACGAGTGATAGCCTACTAAAGAGAGCAACCATAGCATCCATCAAACAATCCTAACTATTGCACCATATGCTCTGAATCTATGATAACTCATATGACCCCTAAGCCAGGAACTAATTAACATCCCAGTTCTCTGTTGTACTCTCGTATCTCGTAGCCCATAGCTGGATATGTGTCTTACAGCCCGAAGCTGGACACTAGACCCAATGCTATAGGTCTAGGGTATGCAGGTCCTTTCATTGGCCCATGTGCATCGCCACTTACAATACCCCTGCTTCGAGTACAACTGAAAAATCTTTGAGTCATCAATGATTCCCTAGCACATACATCCGAGCTCATCTTTGCTCCATTTGGATATCGAGCCCTTCATGCTCAATCCAGTGTCCATTATTCATAAGGAACTCTTCCACATTCCCTTATCGCACGTCCCACCCTCTTTGTGAGCCGCCATTTTCGGATCCGACTCCCAACACGAGCCAACGTCCAAAAACCATAGATTTTCATCATGTTTTTATATCATTATCCAACCTGATACAAACGAGCCTACACCTCCAGCATGATCTATAGGACCTCTACTTCAGCTTTCATAAGTTTCATCCTATTTGGAACTAAGCCTAGAACTCGGTACCGACCTCTTCACTTAGCCAATATATGGTTAAATTTTCATCCACTCCTTCATTGCTTCTAGTACTCTATGCCTAGATGCTTTGGCCCCAACTTCACTACCCAAATCAAGTCGTCATACAATAAGTCCTCTCCTAAAAGCACCCTACTTCATATTCTAGAAACAAGTCATCATAGCCTCCAACACTTAGCCAGTCACCTTAGGCAACCTCTACTAGTAACACTCTTGCTTCCCCAAAAACCGCTGACTTATTGGACCAACCTACAGAACTCGATACTGACCTCTCATGTCAGTGCTGACTTCTATGCTTAGACAATCTAGATATGCAACTTGAACCCCAAGCTCCTCTCATATTCCAGGCTTCCCCTCCAAGTTTTGTCCAATTCCGACCATCTTTGCCTTCGATTTTCTCAATTCTCTGACCTAACTTTCTATGAAATCACAACACTAACAAACAACATCAAATCATATCATCCAACATAGAATAACAAGAAATATCATCCAATCAAACATGCAATCCATCAAAATAAGACAAACAAGTCAATTTCTAACATAGATCTACATATAGCATGAATATATGAGCATAAGCGAGGGTGATTTCTAATCATTCTAGATTACATACATAGTTTAACATGTAGTTAAAGTTAAAAAATGTTTTATGGTCAAAAATCAATTTAAAACATGTTAAATCCTATAATTCTACTATATAAACATGCATAGTATAGTAAGAAGGCATAAACCACTCACCAATTTCCAATTCAACCAATATGAATATAGATCCAATCTGGAAACCAATGGAATGCACTTCAAATCAAAGCAAATCAATGATCTCTATTTTTTAGTTGATGATCTAATCTCTAATCCGCAATCTAGTTTGATTTCGAGAGCAATTTGAGTGATTTTGGATGAAATTAAGATGGATCTAGGACTAACTGGGGTTTAGACCTGATTTAGAATAAGAGGGAAAAGTTTTAACTTGACTCTTCGGCCCTCTATTTATAGTATTATCTAATTAGACTAATGGACTCGCTAATGGGTTTAACTAATTACACACTAATCCTAGCCAACATTTTTAAAATTTTAAAACAGGCATAACTTTATAAATGTAAGTCCATTTTTCTATCATGACAACTCCATGGAATGGGAAACCATCATCTTGAAGCAATGTAACTAGTTTGAGACCCTAATTCAACTCTTATCAAAAGTTATAACCCAAACAAGATTTTCAGGTTCAAAATGGCCATATAGAAATTCGGAAAAAATCATAGCTGTGTAAAATGTCCCTAAGATTCATATCCAAAAATTATAGAATTATACGACCTCATACGAATAAAATAAAAATATTTTACGATCCTTAAATACGTAAAATATATGTCGTTACATTTTCCCCACTTTAGGAATTTCGCCCCCAAAATCCCAAACAACCAAAGTATAAGCAACCATGGTCATCCTACATGCCTACCAATCATTAGCAACCATCACACATCTCAAACAAGCAACCATGTAATCAATAGTATAGGTGACCTATCCCAGCATGTAGACTACTAACCTGCCAAATATAACATACAATGGTGAAAGTAGATACGATAATCAGTGGATCTTACCATTCAAAGAGCTCCAAACATGTAGTCTCATGCTCTCCTCCATCCCCCACATATAATAGTCATGACTTCCACTCTATAGTACCTTCACTAGCTTCACCGTCTTTCTCCTAAGCTGTTTCGTATCGTATGCAACAATGCGAAGCGGCTACTAGGTATAGAAACTTGTGGTTCTACCTCAACATCTTCTAGCTGATCCAGTGTAATCTTCACGCCTGAGTCGTGCACAAACTCCATAGGTAAGAGACACGAAAAACATTGTGCATGCCCGCTATCTTCTCAGGTAAGTCGACCCTATATGCTAGCTTCCTGATTCTCTTGACCATCGGAAAAGGACCTATGAATCTCGATGCCAATTTCCCCTTTATACCGAATCAAACTACATTCTTTAGAGGAGAAACCTTTAAAAGTACCATATCTCCAACAAAAAACTCTAAATCTCTTCTTCTCTTATCAGCGTGGAATTTCTGTCAATTTTGAGCAACTTTCATTCTTTGTCGAATGAGCTCATTCTTCTCCGAAGTCTCTAATAATATATGGCCCAATTATCAGTTTCTCACCCGCTTTCCACTAATATGAAGCGTTACATGGTCATCCATACAATGCTTCATACAGAGCCATAGCAATACTCGACTGGTAACTATTGTTTTATGCAAACTCCACCAAATGCAAATGATCATTCCATGATCCATAATAGTCTATGACGCATGCTCGTAAGAGATCTTCCAGTATACGATTTACTCATTCAGTCTGCCCATCCGTTTGCGAGTGGTAAGCTATATTAAGACGTAGCTCCGTCCCTAACGCCTCTTGTAAGCTCTTTTAAAACCCACTAGTGAACAACGGGTCTCGGTCGCTCACAATGCTCTTCGGCACATCGTGAATCATACTATCCACTTTACTTGCAACTCTGCCAGCTTGCATGCTGTCCTACTTAACTTGACAGGTATAAACCTTGCACTCTTGGTCAACCGATCAACTATGACCCAAATGCCATCGTACCCTGGTTGAGTCCTCGGCAATCCATCAATAAAATCTATCGATGCTTATTTCCATTTCCATTCAGGAGTCTCTAATGGTTGCAACAATCCACTAGATTACTTCTGCTCTACCTTTACCAACTGGCAGTTTATACACTTCGAGATGAATGCCCCGACATACCTCTTCATACCCTCAAAATAATAGGTTCGCTTCATATCTCGGTACATCTTGTTACCACTGGGATGAATGGTCAATCTGGAATGATGACACTCTCTTAGCACTTCATCTCACAATCCATCAACATCTCGAACAAATAACCTTCCATTCTTACCAAGCCAACCTTCTCGATCAAGTTTGTATTGCATCATATCTTTAGATTCTACTCCTTCTATCTTTTCTATTATCTCCGCTAGCCTAGCATCTCGCTTCTGACTAGTACCAATCCTTTCGATTAGAGTAGGTATAATCGAAAAACTTGCCAATATTTTAGGTTCAAGCTCGTGGTGAGGCCTGAAATCAAATCCAATAATATACTCTTTCTGCTTCCATTCCAAAAACATTGCTCCCAAAACCGCATGTCTTCTACTCAATGCAACGATGGCTACATTCCTTTTTCTTGGAGTGTAGGAAATACTGAAATCATAAGAGGCCAAAAACTCCAACCACTGTTGATGTATCCTTCTGAGAGACAAGGCACTTCAAGGATTTGTGGTCCGTAAATAGCTCAAACCTTTCTTTCAACAAATAGTGCCTCCACATCTTCAAAGCAAAAACAATTGCCACCAATTCCAAATCATGAGTTGGGTAATTCCTTTCGTGCGGCTTTAGCTGTCGACTCGCATAAGCGACAATCCTCCCCTTTTGCATCAACATCGCACCCAATCCAATACCACATGCATCATTGTATTGTAACATCCCCCGTTTGGAGGCCAAAAACTAACGGCTACGGATGCTGAAGTCGTCCATAATTATTAATTCTCGACGACCAAACGCGGTATGTTAGATACATTGATATAACAGAAACACATGGATATGAAAAAAATTTAAAATCACAAAACAAATTTCTCATTCCACATCAAATCACATTTCAAATTCATTACATAATCCCAATTCGTAAAACATGCTCAGAGAAATATAATTATTACAAAATACGCTAAGAGCGGCATATGAAGATGCCCCCTTGGTTGATCAGAGTCTAAATATTGGCAAATAAACCACTTTTCCATTACATCCAAGACACAACAGAATCAAACAGAAAGAACTCCTACTATTTAGCTTGCTTCTTGCACGTCTTTGGATGCTTATTCGTCAAAAGGAGAACCTGAAAACCTTAACTCTCAAACTACTCAAAATTAATTGAGCACCCGAGAGTTTAAGGGAAAACATAAACTTCGAGTTAGACAAAAAGTCTAGTATGAATAATAACCTACCATCTCGAACAACATAAATATCTAGTGAGACCATGCCGGTTAGTGGAACATGTTTTCCCCTCACTGGTATCTTAACTCAATTTATAATAACCATAAACTGTGCACCTGCATCCACAATGGTTAAGACATAACATAATAAAACGTATCATGATGATATGCAAACATGCAATATGTTCTAGATTTCCCATCCCCATTCATCTGACTATCTGTCTTAAGTTATAGTTTCTAGGGTCACTATTAACCTATTAGTTTTCAAGGGCAAACTAATAACCTGTTCCAAGCTTACGGACTATATGTCCAGTTGCATAGTTTTCATGGAATCACTAAGCACCTATTGGTATCTACCAATAACATCATCCAATTATAGTTTTTATGGGCTCACTATGAACCTATTAGGTTCTCTAATAACTTCTCTCATATCATAGTTTTCATGGGCTAATATGAACCTATTAATCTCTGTCAACAACTTATTTCAGACATAGTTTTCATGGGATCACTAAGAACCTATTTGCCCCTGCCAATAACAATTTCTATACATAATTTTCATGGGCTTACTATGAGCCTATCTAGACCAACAATTCTTTGACCAGTCTTTGGGCATCCTATATTCTGGTCTACCTAACCTCCTGGATGCAATTCTACTCACACAGGAGTTAACTCAATGTATATTCACTACTGGGTCAACCTAGCTGGTTATTCTACCTTTAACACCCTAAAAATGCAGTTATACGTTAATTGGAAAATGAATATGTTTACAGAAGAAGCATACATGATAACTGATCATAACATAATAATATAAACATCTATGGTTTAGTTTCCTTGTAATCATTTTTCAAATGAAACATGGTTAATACCCTTAACCCACTATCTTTAGCAAGGAAAACTTCTTTAAAAATTCCAAAGTTAAATGCCATTTCAAAACTCTTTCATATTGCCATGGGATTTATCTTCAAAAATGAGATTGGGTTTCTTGTTTGAAAACTAAGACTTTCGACTATATCCTTCATTCAATACTTAAAACCTTAGGCCTTCACTTTGGATATCATTACAAACATACCTTTCGAAAGTATTCAAACCTTCCTTTCAAAACACTCAAGAATATATCTTTCGAAACACTCAAAACATACCTTTCCAAAGCATTAAAACCTTCCTTTATAAACCATTAAAGATATACCTTTCGAAACACTTAAAGCTTATCTTTCGGAGGCACTTAGTTCAAGTAAAATTAATGGAAGCATAGCTTCGAAACCATTTGAAAGTATCTCTTTTGAAATCATTGGGTTTAACAATAAATATAACTTCTCAGTCAAAGAAAACAAAAGCGTAAGTAACACTTTCGAAAGCATTGATCTTCAAATAAAAGAATTTGGGGAAGAGGATAGTTACAAAACCTTTTTCGAAACCATTGCATCCATAACTCTTATTAAAAGTGTCTCAAACAACCCGTTCGAAAGCATTGAGAAGGCGGCTTCAAATTATACAAGGGCGAAAGCTTCCCTATCGAAAGCATTGATTTAAAGTTATAAAGAAGGTGGCCTTTAACTAATTCGAAAGGCTTGAATGAAGCAGCTAGGTTTCGAATAGGTTCAGAAGCAGCTACCCTTTCAAAATCTCCTTTTTAAAACAAACAAGCGGCAACTCATTGGAAAGCTTCTTTTAAAATAAAGTAAGCGGCCTTTGAACAAAGGTAAGTTGATTGGTTCGAAAGCTTCACCCCTTTGAAAGCATCTTTTAAAAACAAAGGCAAGTAATGTATTTGAAAGCTTATAAGAATGACATCTACCCCTTTAAAAGCTTGCCTTCGACACAGTCCCTTCCGCCTTTCTCCAATCCACAAGTATCAATGGCTTGATACCATGTGTATTGGTTTTAAATGGGTTTTGTTCGCAGAAGTATGGTGACGAAAGCTAGTTGATGGAAGTGGCGAAGTGGTAAATCAAAACAAAACTTATTTTATGCCTTTAAAAGAAATTCCTTTTTATCTAACTTATCCAATTTGTCAAAATATGATTGGTTGCCAAATTCTTTATCAAAATCCTTTTCTAAAAAGGCTGCCGAATTCAATAATTTATAATTGAAATTATTTTATCAAATAAGTCATTCCCTTCAACAAAACATTTAAACATTTAAGTCCTTTAACTTAAATAATTTGATAACTATATTAAAACACTTAGGAAAACTCCCCAAAAATCACCATAATTCAATTTTAATATGTTTTCCGACATATGTAAATTTCAGACCCGAAATCATCATATAATTGCCTTAGATAATTTAAACCCAAATTGTCTATTTCTTTCATTCAAAAATTCATAATAAATTATCCATGGCTTGGAGTATTATGAGAATTTAAATCCGTCTCCAAAAAATGTTTTACATATCATGTTCAACCATTATGGCATTCAAAATCAATTTACACAATTTTTAACCTTAAAATCGAGATATATCATTTCACAAAAATCCTTGTTTAAATCAAAACATGGCATATAATCAAAGCATATCATCATTCATCCATCTAAATGGTTTTAAGTCTTAAACTCGAAATTAAAATGTTTAAAAAGACATATATGGGATGGTTTAGATTATTATTCACCTTGTTTGGATAAGGAACTTGAGATTTTTCTTGCTTTAATCTTCTTAGCTTGAATCTTAGCTTCTAATTGATTTTAAGCTATTCTTCCCCTAGGGTAATGGCCGGCCTCGATCTCCTTAGTTTATGTTTTTGTTTTTGTAAGAATGAAATGGTTGTAAGGGTTTTAGGGGTTTTGGGGTTCTGCTATTCCCCATATCACCCTTGCCTTATTTTTCTTAAGTATTTAACTTATGAACCATTCTTATAAATTCATTTAGTTAAGGCATAACCTTAATTGGTTTTCAAATCTCAATTCCCTTATCACCCTAATCTCTACATTATTCTATTTAATTTATCCAATTAAATTTCCTAAATTATGTTATTTAAAATTAGGGGTGTTATAGGCTCCCCACCTTAAAGAATTTCATCCTCGAAATTCAGCAAGGACTAAATACTAATCATAACAATCATCTGTAACATCTCCTAACTACCATACTAGCCTATCTGACTAGCGAACAATCTATATAAAGCAAATATAGAACATATTCTTACAACAGGGTAGGATAAGTATCTCTAATCTTGTCTTTTGTCTCCCAAGTACAGTCTTTCTCGTTGTCGCTCCATTGGACTTTCACCAACTTGATAGTCTTATTTCTTAACTCTTTCTTATCTCTTGCTACAACCCGAACTGGTTGCCTAACAAAGGTCAAATTCGGTTCTACTATTAAGTCTTCCAATGAAGACGGAGGAATAGTAGTCTCTGGATCATACACATACTTATGAAGATAAGACACATAAAACACATTATGGACACCTGCCAAACTGCTCGGCAACTCTACTCTATATGCGAGCTTTTCGATTCTCTCTATAACTGGGAACGGTCCCACGTATCTCGGTGTCAGTTTCTCTGACTTCCTGAATTGTACCACACCCTTCATCCGTGACACTTTAATGAAAACACTATCTCCAACTGAGAACTCTAGATCCATACGCCTCTTATCTGCGTAACTCTTTTGTCTAGACTGAGCTTCCTTCATCCTACCTTGGATCAACTCAACCTTCTTTGTTGCCTCTCTTACCAGATCTGGTCCTAAGACTAATCTATCTAGAGTTTCCAACCAACATGTTGGTGACTTGCATGGCCTTCCATACAAAGCTTCTAAAGGCGCCATTTTTATACTAGTCTGATAACTGTTATTATAGGAAAACTCAACTAAGTGTAGGTGATTTTCCCAAGGTCTACTAAAGTCTAGCACACAAGCTCTTAACCAATCCTCAAGTACCTTGTTGAATCTTTCTGTCTGCCCATCTGTCTGAGGGTGATAAGCAGTACTCATCTTGAGCTTGGTACCTAACACATCCTGTAGACTCTTCCAGAACTTGATAGTAAACAAAGTATCTCTATCACTTACTATACCACTAGGAATTCCATGTATTCTAACTATGTTTTTCATAAACAATTTAGCTAAAATAGGTGTCGTCCTGGTTGACTTAATTGGAATGAGATGGGCACTCTTGTCAACCTGTCCGCTATGACCCATATACTTTCATTTCCTCAATTCAACCTTAGCAACCCGTTTATAAAATCCATGGATATAGAATCTCATTTTCAAACTGGTATTTCCAAAGGTTAAAGCAACCCACTCGGCTTCTGATGTTCAGCCTTCACTTGTTGACAGCTCACACACTGCCTTATCCACAAGCAACATCTTTCTTCATACCTTCCCAGTAGAAGCTCCTCTTCATGTCTTGATACATCTTGGTTCTCCCAGGATGAATCATAATTAGGATCGATGACATTCCCTAAGGGCTTCTCTCCTTAAGTCCCCAACATTCGGAGCACACAACCATCCCTTCTTTCTCAACCATCCCTTCTGGTCCAGATTAAAATCTTATAGATCATTAATCTCTGATCCAACCTCAAGCCTTTTAATCTCCTCGGCTAACTATGGATCCTCTTTCTACTTAGAAGCAATCCTATCGATCGGTACTGGTCGAACTTCCAAGTAGGATAACATGGTAGTGCTCTGACTAGAACTAGTAGTCGATCTTAACTGCACACTACAAGTAGTCAAAGCCTCTAGGTCCTTCCACTCTGCTAACATAGCTAACACTGCATTCTGATGTTTCCTGCTAAGAGCAGCTGCTACTTTATTTCCTTTTCCAGGTGTATACTCTATACCAAAATCATAAGCTGCTAAAAACTCCAGCCACCTCTGCTCCTCATATTCAACTCCTTTCGAGAGAATAAATACCTTAAGGACTTATGATCTATGTATAACTCAAATCTTTCCCCTAAAAGATAATGTCTCCATACTTTCAGTGCGAAGATCACTGCTTCCAACTCTAGATCATGAGTAGGATATCTCACTTCATGCGGTCTAAGCTGTCATGAAGCATAGGCAATAACTTTACCTTCCTGCATCAACACAGCCCCTAATTCAGTTCCACATGCATCGGTATACACTACTAATCCTTGATTCCAGTCTGGTACTACTAATACAGGCGTGTTAGTCAATAAATACTTTAACTTGGGGAATGCTTCTTCACATTTGTCAGACCAAATAAACTTCACATCCTTCCTGTTTAGCTTAGTCAAAGGCGCTGCTATTTGCAAGAAATCATTAATGAATCTTCGGTAATAGTTGGCATGTCCAAGAAAACTTCTAATCTCAGTCACCATCTCTAGTCTCTTCCAGTTGTTAATAGCCTCGATCTTATCCGGATCAACTGACAAACCCTTCTTCATAACCACGTGACCAAGAAACTTAAATTTTTTATTCTGAAAATAACACTTTGAAAACTTCGCTTTCAGCTGATGCTGCCTCAGCGTCTCAAGCACTACTCTAAGATGAACTTCATGCTCTCTTTCGTTCTTAGAGTATATTAAAATGTCATCTATGAATACAAATACGAACCTATCTAAATGTTCTCGGAAAACTTGGTTCATCAAATCCACGAAGAAAGCTGGCGCATTTATTAACCCGAATGACATTACTAACCACTCGTACGAACCATACCCAGTCCGAAATGTCATCAATGGAATACTGTCCACTCCACTCTTAGCTAATGGAAATCTATCGCCAAATCCAATTAGGAAAATACTCTGCCTCCACTCAACTGATCAAATAAATCATCAATTCTTGGTAAAGGATACCTATTCTTGATCGTCTTCTCATTCAACTTACGATAGTCGATACACATCCTTAACGACCCATCTGGTTTCTTCATGAACACCGCGGCTGCTGCCCAAGGCGAACTTCTTGGTCTAATAAAACTATTTCTTTATAATCCACTAACTGCACCTTCAATTTCTTTATCTCGGTAGGTGTCATCCTGCTAGGTAGTCTACTTATAGGTTCTGCTCCTGACACAAGATCTATTCGAAACTCAACAGCTCATTTCAGTGGTAGTCCTGTGACTGGCTCAAAAACATCTGCAAACTCTCTTGCCACCAAAACCTGATTCAACTCTTCTTCTACTTCCATTGCATTCAGGATAGCACAAGCACTTGGGTCTAACTTCTCTACCTAGTATATAATTCAGTTATGTTATTGGCATGTTTCAGCGATATTTCCCTATCTTGGCAAAATATCCTAGCATTGTAATTATCTAACAAATTTATACCGAAAATGATCTCGAAGCCTATGAAATCAAAAACATACAAAATGCATGAAAACTTATGACCTAAAAATTCAAGTTCTAACTGGTCACATCTCATCCCTAGAGTTGCATACCCTCCTATCAGATTCGCAAGCCTTAAGGAAGTAACAAGGTATAAGGGTTCTAGACATAACATATCCACCAAACATTGAGATATAAATGAATGCGACGCACCAGTATTAAATAGTACCCTAACTAGTATACTATGAATCAAAAGCGTACCTTCCATCTTAGTTTTTCCCTTCCCAGCGGCAGTTGGTACAGAAGAAGATGGTTTGATAAAAACCTTTCCCTTGTCCGCTCTGACTGGTTTGGAAACTGATTCTTGTAGTGTCCAATCTGGTCACAGTTAAAGCACTTCACTCCTTTTTTATCTGCAATCTTCTTCCCTTTTCCAATTCGACATTCATGAGCATAATGTCCTTTCTTGTCGCACTTGTAGTAGACTACATCGGCCTTTCCTTTCTTGGCAGCTCCTTCTTTTTGAGATCCTTTCCTCTTAAAGAATTTCCTCTTGTTGCCCCGAGAATCTTGGGTTCAACCTGCTTCTCCTTCCCATAAGTAGAAAGAATCTCTTCATTTCGGATTGCCATCTCCGCTAAAACTGTACTTGGATCACGGAGATGTGGCATAGTCGCCCTGGCAATCTCGGGTCTTAACCCTCGAATGTACTTCTCATTCTTTTAAATGATGGCGTCAACGGTAGCATATCCGTATCTGGACAACTCATCAAACTTCCTAGCATACTCAATCACTGACATTTCACCTTGCACTAAGTCCATGAACTTTCTCAACAATACTGACTTGGCAAATTTAGATAAGAACCTTTCTTCAAATCTCCTTCGAAATTCTACCTAAGTCAACTCTTCCTCGAAAACTCCAGCAGTAACACTATTCCACCAATAAAGTGCTACTTCCTGCAACTGTCTAGAAGCAAGTCTCCTCTTCTGCTCATCGTCCAATCCTAAGTCAACAAAAATCCTTTCACAAAGCAAAAGCCAATTCTCTACTTCTATAGCATCCCCTGTTCCCAAAAATGACTTCCCACCAAGACTGGTATAATCCCTACTCAGCTTAGCATAGTTATTGCCAACTAGGCCACGGGATTAGCTCCTCCAACTTTCACGGCATTTCCTTTAGCTATACCTGCAGCTGCTCAAGCTTGCATTAGATTGACAAAGAACTGATACATAATCCCCATATCTACTGGTGGGGTTCCAGCACCTACGGTGGCACTTGTATTTGGATTAGCATTTGTCTGTCGACCCGGATTTCTCCCTGTATTAGGTCGAGCATTTCCATTGGTTGGGGTGCTTCTTCCACCTAGATTTCCTCTTCTGTTTCCTGCCTCCATATCTTCCTTTCTCGTAAATCTACACATGAGCCTTAGTAAGATATATAAGAAAGGTCTAAGGGAGAGAGGGGAGTACGTGCTTATATATATATACCTAACAAATACAAGTACGTTACTATAGCATTAACCCAATCTGTGGTCTCATTTTCAGATTCATTGGATTAGGTTTTGAAAATCTTTTAGGTTTAAATTTCTTTTAAATTTACATAAACCTATGCTCTGATACCAACTTATACATCCCCCATTCGAAGGCCCAAAACTAACTGCTACGGATGCAATAGTCATCCATAGTTATTAATTCTCAATGACCAATTGCGATAATGTTAAATACATTGATATAACATAAACATATGGATATGAAAAAAAATTAAAATCATAAAACAAATTTCTCATTCCACTTCAAATCACATTTCAAATTCATTACATAATACCAATTTGTAAACCACACTCAGAGAAATATAATTATTACAAAATGCGCCAAGAGAGGCATATGAAGATGCCCCCTTGGTTGATCAGAGTCTAAATATAGGCAAATAAACCATTTTGCCATTGCATCCAAAACACAGCATAATCAAGCAGAAAGAACTCCTACTAGCTAGCTTGCCTCTTGCACGTCTCCAAAATCTTATTCATTTAAAGGAGAACCTGAAAACCTTAACTCTCAAACTACTCAAGATTAATTGAGCACCCGAGAGTTTAAGGGGAAGACATAAACTTCAAGTCAGACAAAAAGTCTAGTATGAATAATAACCTACCATCTCGAACCACATAGATATTTAGTGAGATCACGCCGCTTAGCAGAATGGATTTTCCCCTCATTAGTATCTTAACTCAATTTATAATAACCATATACTATGCACCTGCATCCACAATGATTAAGATGCAACATAATAAAATGTATCATGATGATATGCAAACATGCAATATGTTCTAGATTTCCCATCCCCATTCATCTGACTATCCATCTCAAGTTATAGTTTCTAGTCACTATTAACCCATTAGTTTTCATGGGCTAACTAATAACCCGTTCCAAGCTTACGAACAATCTATCCGGTTTCACAATTTTCATGGGATCACTAAGAACCTATGTGTATCTACCAATAACATCATCCAGTTATAGTTTTCATGGGCCCATTGTGAACCTATTAGGTTCTCCAATAACTTCTCTCATGTCATAGTTTTCATGGGCTGACTATGAACCTATTGATCTCTGACAATAACTTATTCCGTACATAGTTTTCATGGGATCACTAAGAACCTTTTGGCCCCTGCCAATAACAATTTCTATACATAGTTTTCATGGGCTTACTATGAACCTGTCTAAACAAATAATTCTTTGATCAGTCTTTGAGCATCCTACATTCTAGTCTACCTGACCTCCTGGATGCAATTCTACTCACACAGGAGTTAACTCAATGTATATTCACTACTGGGTTAACCTAGCTGGTTATTCTGCCTTAAACACCCTAAAAATACAATTATGGGTTAATTAGAAAGTGAATATGTTTACAGAAGAAGCATATGATAACTGATCATAACATAATAATATAAACATCTATGGTTTAGTTTCCCTTGTAATCATTTTTCAAATGAAACATGGTTAATACCGTTAATCCACTATCTTTAGCAAGGAAAGCTTCTTCAAAAATTCCAAAGTTAAATGCCATTTCAAAACTCTTTCATATTTCCATGGATTTATCTTTAAAAATGAGACTGGGTTTCTTGTTCGAAAACTAAGGCTTTCGACTATATCCTTTGTATCATTACTTAAAACCTTAGGGCTTCACTTTCGATATCATTAAAAACATACCTTTCAAAAGTATTCAAACCTTCCTTTCAAAACACCCAAAAATATACCTTTCGAAACACTCAAAACATTCCTTTCAAAAGCATTGAAACCTTCCTTTAGAAACCATTAAAGATATACCTTTCGAAACACTTAAAGCTTACTTTAGAAGGCACTTAGTTCAAGTAAAATTAATGGAAGCATAGCTTCGAAACCATTTGAAAGTATCTCTTTTGAAATCATTGGATTTAACATTAAATATAACTTCTGGGTCTAAGAAAACAAAAGCATAAGTAACCCTTTCGAAAGCATTGATCTTCAAATAAATTAATTTGGGAAAGAGGATAGTTACGAAACCCCTTTTGAAATCATTGCCTTCATAACTCTTATTAAAAGTGGCTCAAACAACCCTTTCGAAAGCATTGAGAAGGCGGCTTCAAATTATACAAGGGCGAAAGCTTCCCTTTCGAAAGCATTGATTTAAAGTTATAAAGAAGGTGACCTTTAACTAATTCGAAAGGCTTGAATGTGACAGCTAGGTTTCGAATAGGTTCAAAAGCAGCTACCCTTTCAAAATATCCTTTTTAAAACAAACAAGCGGCAACTCATTGGAAAGCTTCTTTTAAAATAAAGTAAGCGGCCTTTGAACAAAGGTAAGTTGATTGATTCGAAAGCTTCACCCCTTTGAAAGCATCTTTTAAAAACAAAGGCAAGTAATGTATTTGAAAGCTTATAAGAATGACTTCTACCCCTTTAAAAGCTTACCTTCGACACAGTCCCTTCCGCCTTTCTCCAATCCACAAGTATCAATGGCTTGATACCATGTGTATTGGCTTTAAATGGGTTTTGTTAGCAGAAGTATGGTGACGAAAGCTAGTTGATGGAAGTGGCGAAGTGGTAAATCAAAACAAAACTTATTTTATGCCTTTAAAAGAAATTCCTTTTTATCTAACTTATCCAATTTGTCAAAATATGATTGGTTGCCAAATTCTTTATCAAAATCCTTTTCTAAAAAGGCTGCCGAATTCAATAATTTATAATTGAAATTATTTTATCAAATAAGTCATTCCCTTCAACAAAACATTTAAGTCCTTTAACTTAAATAATTTGTTAACTATATTAAAACACTTAGGAAAACTCCCCAAAAATCACCATAATTCAATTTTAATATGTTTTCCAACATATGTAAATTTCAGACCCGAAATCATCATATAATTGCCTTAGATAATTTAAATCCAAATTGTCTATTTCTTCCATTCAAAAATTCATAATAAATTATCCATAGCTTGAAGTATCAAGAGAATTTAAATCCGTCTCCAAAAAAATGTTTTACATATCATGTTCAACCATTATGGCATTCGAAATCAATTTACACAATTTTTAACCTTAAAATCGAGATATATCATTACACAAAAATCCTTGTTTAAATCAAAACATGGCATATAATCAAAGCATATCATCATTCATCCATCTAAATGGTTTATGTCTTTACCCAAAATTAAAATGTTCGAAAAGACATATATGGAATGGTTTAGATTATTATTCACCTTGTTTGGATATGGAACTTGAGATTTGTTCTCGTTTTAATCTTCCTAGCTTGAATATTAGCTTCTAACTGATTTTAAGCTCTTCTTCCCATAGGGTAATGGTCGGCCTTGATCTCCTTAGTTTATTTTTTTGTTTTTGTAAGAATGAAATGGGAATGGAATGGTTGTAAGGGCTTTAGGGGTTTTGTGGTTCGGCTATTCCCCATGTTACCCTTGCCTTATTTTTCTTAAGTATTTAACTTATGAACCATTTTTATAAATTCATTTAGTTAAGGCATGACCCTAATTGGTTTTCAAATCTCAGTTCCCTTATCACCCTAATCTGTACATTATTCTATTTAATTTATCTATTAAATCTCCTAAATGATGTTATTTAAAATTTGGGGTGTTACATATATACTGTCAACTCTTCATTTCTAGTTGGAATAGTCAACATTGGTGCACTCATCAACCTCTCAGACCCACAAATGCATGCTCACACTTTGCATCCCATACAAAAGTCTGATTCTTCTTCGTCAAATCGGTCAAGGGTGTTACTATCTTCGAGAAGTCCTTTCTAAAGCGCTATAGTATCCCACCAATCCCAAAAAAATTCTCACATCCGTAGCATTCTTAGGCTGATTCCAATCTTAGACTGCTGCCACCTTTGCAGGATCCACTGATATACCCTGTCCCGAAACGACGTGACCCAAGAATATTACTTCCTTTCTCCAGAAGTGAAACTTAAAGAACTTTGCCCTTACCTTGTGCTTTCTCAATATCTCTAGCACAATCCTCAAGTGCGTCTTGTGCTCCTCTTTAGTTTTGGAGTAGATCAGAATATCATCCATGAACCCAAGCATGAACTTATTCAACTCGTCTTTGAAAACCCAATCATTAGATTTACAAAGTATGTCGGAGCATTGGTTAACCCGAATGGCATCACCAACCACTCATAGAAACCCGATGACATACGAAATGCAGTAATAGGCACACTCTCCTTCGCTACTCTCAACTAGTGAAATCCCATCGCCAAATCCATTTGGTAGAATATCTTCGCACTATGTAGCTGGTCAAACAAGTCACAAATGCGTAGGAGTGGATACTTGTTCTTCTTCGTTACTTTATTGATCTCATGATAATCCACGCACAACCTCAAAGTGCCATCCGCCTTCGTTGTGAATACTACAGGTGCGCCCCCACTTAGATATACTCCTTCTAATGAGCCTTTTCCCCAATAGGCCATTTACTTGCATCATATTCCTTCTAACTCTGGATGCCACACGCCTCAAAGGCATAACTATCGGTATGGGTTCCTTCACCAAGTACATTCGAAACTCGATCTCTCTATGCGGCGGTAATCCAGTCACTTCCTCGAAAACATCTGAATACTCTCTAGTGATAGACAAAGATGACAATCCCTTATGTGGAACCTCAAGCGAATATTGAAGCTAACCATCACCCAATCCTCTAATAGGCAGTTAATCACTACCATTCACTCATCCGCATCTCCGATTGTTACCAGCAGCTTCTCGCAATCCACTATGGCCTCATACTTCCTAAGCCAGTCCATACCCAAGATAATCCTAAACCCAAAAAAGTTCAAAACAAAACAATCACAAACCAAGGAACATCCATGACTCGATAAAACTAGGCCATGACGAACCATGCAAAGATTAGTAGAGCCTCCAACAGGTTCATCGTGATTAGGGGTCGGTCTACTATCACAGGTTCCAATCCCAGTCTATCTATTAGGTCACTATAGATGTATGAATGAGAAGCACTAGTATTAGATAAAACTAGAACATGAACATCACCAATAGAAAGCATACCTTGAATGATAACTCCCTTTCCCTTTTCCTTTTCCTTCCCCAAGGGAGCACTCGATGAAGTCGGGATTGCGTCCAAATAATATGCATTCACCACATGCATATCCTTCATCGATTCTGGATAACTCTTCTTCAAATGCCTAGGCTTGTCATAGTTATAGCATTTCCTCTTCTCACTTGTCTTGCAATCTTTAATCAAATGACCTTTTTCATTGCATCCAAAGCAAGTAGGTTCCTATTTACTCTTCTTCTTACCACCCTTTCCCTCGGACTGCTTTCCTTTTCTGTTCCACTTGCCTTCACCGCCTTTCTACAGCTTCGGCTCTTCTTTCTCAGTAAAAACAACAATATCTGTCTTAGCCTTAAGGTACAAGCTCTCATGGAAAAGCGCCTTCTCTACAAGCTTCTCCAATGGCTCATCTATATGGTCCACTAACTTTTTCCCCAAGTTGTTATCCAAACCAATGATGAATTTCTCATTCTTTCTCAATGGAGTATCGATGAACAACATCATATTCTTAGAGAAAACATCAAATTATGCCACTTATTCAGAAACTATCATCTCCTTCTGCTTGAGATCGGCAAATTTTCCAAATAGAACCGACTAGCAGTCGGAATAAACTTCTCATCGAAACTTGCCTTAAACTGATCCTAGCTAAACTGATCCTCTAGAGTAACAATAGTAATAGCATTCCACCAATTCATGGCTCGACCCTGAAGCTGTCTCGAAGCCAATTTTCTCTTCATAGCATCTTCCACCTCCATATCACCGAAGATGTGCTAACAAATGTCCAACCAATCTTTCACTTCTATGGCTAACTCCGTCCCATGGAACGGCTTTCCTTCAAGGGTGGAGTAGTCTGTGCTCAGCTTGGCGAAATCAGCACTAGGCGCTTGCACTGGAGCACCTCAACTTATCACCACTTCAGGAGCATTTCTCGTTATATTAGCCATTGTAGTATTGAACATGGCTTGGACATCTGGCATAACAGCTCCAAATCTCATTCCTTCCTTTACTTCTGAAGTAGAATTCCTCATAGCCTTCCTTGTATGTCAGCTCATTCTTATCCATAACAAGAATGATTAGTCTCATAAGGAAAACTATGTCTATAGTGCTTATATGCATGCAGCTTATATTATATATTATATCACGATATAGTTTTTAAAACCCAACTTATAACAAGTACACACTCTCTCGTATATATATACACTCTCGATCCAGTCTAAGGCGATAACACCTTCCCTATCTCTACTAGATCATGGTATTAACTCCAGTTAACCATGTAACCAAAGCTCTGATACTAAATGCGACGACTACCCTATACTACAAATACTAATATAATATAAATAGTGCGCTATCTATGCCCGACCAATATAGGATGATCATCAAGGTTGAAATAAACCAATATAGCATATAACCTATCATATATCTCACAGCGCATGGACAAAATATAATATCACATATACAACAGAAGAGACAGTAATAATAATGTGAACAGACCATCATCATCATAGTATGATATCCACAGAGTTATACATCAATAGTAGAGTTTATACAATGGAAGCAAACTCAACAAGTGTCTCAAATAAAAATGGTAAGCAGTCACTACTATGGCTTCCCAGTGCTGCACAACGGATTAAGCACCGACTCCATATATGTATATAATACGAGGTAGCTCCATCTAAGTCGTCCTTCGAACAGCTGTGGAGTCACATAGACTTGTTATCTTGTATACACATTTAAGTGTACCCAATATAATAAGAGGAAAGCATAAAACCTTAGGTCAAACAATAGTCTGGTGTGAGCGGTAAATGAGTCTTAAAATAGTAAACAGGTAAATATGGTAAGGAACAAGAGTACACAAACCATACACGATCCATCCTTGCAACCAAAGAGTTAGCATACAACACTATAATATGCTACTCTTGTTGGTGGGCCAGTCCACAATGGAAGAAAATGGTGAGTTTCAAAAATTTTACCATTTTGGATCATTAATGGGCCTATGAAGTCTAAAAACATTTAGATCTTATCAAAATTTTCTTTTAAATAAAATAAATATTTTATTTTATTTGGTAATTAAGGGATATTTAAATTCAATTTAAATAAATATGTAATATGATGAATGTATCAAATACATTCATGTATTTGAATGATAAGGACAACATATGACCAGCACATAAAAGTATGTAAACAAACATGTAAAGGTTAGAGAAAGAAACCTTTTATTTCTTTCTCTTAACAGAAATAATTTATTAGGGAAAGATGGACCATAAAAGTAAAGAGGGAAACCTTTCATTTCTCTCTCTCTTTAATTGGGTTAAGTGGAAAAATAATGACATTTACTACAAAATTAATACACGCCTTTGTTGTCTGAATTTTATTTTGAAACATGCAAGTGATAGTAAAATGTGTATATATGTATGTATGTGTGTGTGTGTAATTTCAATTTACACTAATGCATAATATTTTGAAAAATAGTTTACTAAGAGACAGAAGTGAACTTACACTAACAAAAGGGTTGGTTAAGGAATCAAGGTAGATACTTATGAAAGGAAAGACGAAGCATTTTCCTCCTTCCTTTACTCATTTAATCAATGTCAATTCAAATTAGTAATTAAACTCTAATATATATATATATATATTATAATAATAATAATAAATTTTGACAATTATCATAATTTGAAATCTAGAATTAACAAATGTAATCAAGCTTCAATTAGAAAGAATTTTAAGATTAAAATTATGATTATACATAAAGTAAATTTTTAAACCTTGAATTAAACAACACATTCACACATATATGTAATTAATTGCATGCTAGTTTCAAATTTAAAATAACAAACTAATATATGAAGTTTTTGATTTAATATGTGTTAAAATTCGAAGCTAACAAATTTACATAAAAGTCTGATTATGTTTTTTTAACAAAATAATATAATAATAGAAAAAAAATCAACACAAATCATATAAAATCATATTCAATTCTTAGATGATTTAAAATAGACAACATATGTAATTTATATAGTTGAAACAAAATAAGTAATATAAATAAGTGGTTTCAAACAGGAATAAGGAGGATTACTTAGGCACATATAAATTTACAATAAAATTTTAGATCTGAACTATAAGAACAACATGAACAACAAATTAAATGAGATGTAATATTTCATAACTTGAATGCTAAGAATATGGACATGCAATCAAAATTGGAATAGCACAAAATAGATGTAAATCAATAGATATTATAAAATATATTATTAAAGAAGATGTGATAAAAAGGGAATTCATATAACTTCTACAAATCATGTCATCAAATGACATAAAATTCCCACAAATCATGTCATCAATTGACATAAAATTTCCATTAATCATTCCATGCAATTATCTTTAAATTACATCAATATCGTATATCAACGCGCGCAAATATAACGTCTATAAATGCATAAAAATAATTACACACAACTTCCAAACATCAAATAAATAATAAGTAATAATTCTTAAATATAATTAATTTAATCAATTTATAACATTTTATAAATTAATTAAATCATGTGGTTTTTCAGAGAATTCATATTTACGGTTGTGCAACTCAAAGGTGTAAACTCAGTCACCGATTATTACCGAACTATTCGAACATTAACGTTCACACGTCACTTAGCAGGTGGTGTGATATTTTAGATGAATTTATTGCTTATACATCTTTTGGTAAAATCCAGTTTTACATATTATAAGCGGTACCCGATAGTGTAATTATTTACAATAATTTTCTTCATCAAAACTATATCACATGAGGACTTATGGAATTTGGTAATGACCAAAATTCCAATATCGTCCACATTCAACTTTATAGTCCAAACACAAAATCCTTGGTTCAATAATAACAATTATTATTAACCGAACTACTCTGGCCAAAGACTTTGACTTTGAGTTGACTTTAATTGACCGTAGTACTAAACTCATACAACTGAGGAGACGAATCCTCTCTGGAATAATGTTTCACTTCTAATGCTTCCACTCGACCCAACTATAGTCGTTCGATGGACGACGTGCTATGATTTATCTATAATCAAAGCGGAGCTTCCATATTGTAGGTCAAAAGTATTCTCAAGTCAAGAGAACTATGTAAATTAGTCACATCGATATTCTCTGCTTGACCTTAGTTATATTAACCAACAGAAAACTATCGAATGAGTCATTCCATAGTTATCCGATAACTATCAACACGTAACACCTTGTTGCCTCCAGCAGTCATGAGTAATACACTGCCCAACTTTTAGAGAGCGTTACGTACTTTAGTCTCAACGAATGTATCAATATCCAGTCTCGATATATTTTGACTAGGAATATCTAAAATGGTATATTTATTTTCATTGTGATAAATTACTCACGACTACAACACTTTGTAACTACTATCACAAAACATACCATTTATGGATTTTTTATTAAATATACTTTTAATTAAATTAAATAATTAATATAACACATTATATCAAGTATATAATAGAAATAAAACACCTTATATTTTCTGAACAAGATTGGTTGTCTAGTTATTATATGTAAAAAATTATATAATTGCCCTTAAGTTATACCCCTAACTCTATCAATCTCCCACTTGCACTTGGGGTTAATTATGGAATCTTATTCCAACTTCTCTAATCAGTTTCCTCAAAACCAATTGGGTCATCCCTTAGTGAACGGATATGCTATTATGTTTCAATTATCTATTCTGTCAATCAACTCTCTCCGACGGTGATAATATGTTTTATCATATGGAACAATTCGGAGTAGTCACTCGACTTCAAGTGAGCTTTAAGTTCCGTTAAGAACTATTTCACGACATTGTTATCATGTAACAATGTTATGGGATTCTCAAAATTTGGAATCACCCTCAACTCAGTTATAAATTTGTGCATTTATAAATTAGTATACATTGATTTTATTATGGCACTATTCAAGGCGATGTATATAGCCTTTTTCATTGAATCAACCACAATTTTCATTTGGAACATTTCCAACTTGAAGATTCTTAGCTTGAATTTATTATTGACATATTATACTCAATATCACTTATGAAGTTTGAGTCCGAACACTCCTTCATAAGGAATTTGTTGTTTCTATAAACAATTCTCTAGTATTTCATAAATACATGAGAAAACCTCAAGCGACCATTTAGTGATATCAATTTGGATTTGATTTGCTTCATGTATCAAATACATAAATAAATCATGATTGTTTGTACCAAAATTGGGCACAACACTCTTCGAAAGTTTTTGAAGAGATAAAGTGAAGAAATTCAATGTAAAAAGAGGATTATCTAACAAAAACTCCAAATTTCAGAAATGAGAATAATCTAAATGCACAGAGACACAAGGATTTAGAGTGGTTCGGCGTATCGCCTACGTCCACTATGAAGTTGATAGCTTTATTGATCTTTCTTTGAAGATTACAAGTGAATTCAATGAATTACAGCATATAATTATGATTTTGCAGCAGTAATTTTGGTTATTAGCAGCAACAATGGAGTTTAGATCTGGATCCGGTAGAGTCTGGGCGTTGGAAAGCTCAAGGAAGAAGAAGCCCCTTTTCCGTATGCCCTGGGGCTCTATTTATAGGTGTAGGAGGCTGGTATTTCGTTCAGATCTCGGGAGACCCTCTCTGGCACGTGACCAGGCCCGCGCGCCCAAGCCCGTGAAGTTTCGGCCCGATCCGTGATCGATACGAACGGATTTCGTATCGATCAAGATTGCGTCCGATGGAGTCGAAATTTGGCATGGACATTATTTATATTGTACATAAGCTTCTGTGAAAATTTCATAGCATTTGGACTTGTAGATCATGAGATATGATCGATGCAAGTTGGAGTTTTTCCATCCGCGATCGATACGAACGAATTTCGACTCGGTCAAGACTTGCTCCAATCGAGCCGAAATTTGGCAGGAACATTCTTCATGTTGTACTTAAGCTGCTGTGAAAATTTCATAGCATTTGGACTTGTAGATCTCGAGATATGATCGATGCAAGTTGGAGTTTTTCCATCCGCAATCGATACGAACGAATTTCGACTCGGTCAAGACTTGCTCCAATCGAGTCGAAATTTGGCAGGAATATTCTTCATGTTGTACTTAAGCTGCTGTGAAAATTTCATATCATTTGGACTTGTAGATCATGAGATATGATCGATGAAAGTTGGAGTTTTTCCATCCGCGATCGATACGAACGAATTTCGACTCGGTCAAGACTTGCTCCAATCAAGCCAAAATTTGGCAGGAACATTCTTCATGTTGTACTTAAGCTGTTGTGAAAATTTCATAGTATTTGGACTTGTAGATCTCAAGATATGATCGATGCAAGTTGGAGTTTTTCCATCCGCGATTGATACGAACGAATTTCGACACGGTCAAGACTTGCTCCAATCGAGTCAAAATTTGGCAGGAACATTCTTCATGTTGTACTTAAGCTGTTGTGAAAATGTCATAGCATTTGGACTTGTAGATCATGAGATATGATCGATGCAAGTTGGAGTTTTTCCATCCGCGATCGATACGAACGAATTTCGACTCGGTCAAGACTTGCTCCAATCGAGTCAAAATTTGGCAGGAACATTCTTCATGTTGTACTTAAGCTGCTGTGAAAATTTCATAGCATTTGGACTTGTAGATCTCGAGTTATGATCGATGCAAGTTTGGATTTCTAAACCGTGATCGATCAATATCTTGAGCATACGAACTCCGATTGACTTGAAATTTGGAACGTTTGCTCTCATAGCTTTGCTTGTCATGTCATATCAATTTTAGCTCGATCCGGGCTCGAAAAAAAATTCGTCGACATCCATAGTGAGCCTGCGTACAACCGATCTCCAGGATGAACTGCCCTTGGTTTTTAGTCAAGTTCTTGGTGTCACGGCCTTGCCAAAAGGCGGGATAACAATGATATCTAGATAACATAACATGTGTGATATTTCCTATTGCCAATATATAAGGAATCCTTCTTACATATTCCACATTTTAATAAGGTGTCCTCACATATCGTTTAGGTCATTTCCAATTTCTTTTATACCTTCTATAAAAGACATTATTTACAAATCCAACGTCGAGTATTAAAACAACTAAAATTGATTTTAACACAAGTACATCATTAAAAATCAATAGTGTGTTGTTTACTTATGATTTAGAAATATCAATGTACCTTTTAACTTTCTTTCTTATGAGCACACACTTCCTTTACACTTTGATTGACAGTTAAACTATTTGATATTTCTATCAATTATTTGTTCAATTTTGATGCTTATAAAATGATACTTTCATCATTTCATGGATCATTTCCAAAAACCCACATACTCAATATCTCACCCATTGACTTCGAGACTCTTTGGTTGTTTATGTAAAAACAATCTAGTCTAAATTTATATTTAGAAATTTATATTTCAACATATATACACACCAAAATCCAAATGTATATAAGGCGATAATTTTGTAAGTAAATATGAATTAACTTGAGTACATTGAATAGCGAATCTATTATGCTAATTTCAACAGTCAAAATTTTCGAGGTTATTCTTATCAACATTGCCCATTAAGTTCCAACTACATTAGTCTCTTAAAGATACAATCACGATCGATGGATCACATCCCTTCAGCTACGATTACCAAAATCATATTTTGATAATGTATTTGGAATCCTTTTTGATTTTCTCATCATACCAAATCATAGAGTCAATACTCTTAATGGTTTAATTAAACAACTGACGATTATATATTTTCAACATTGATAAGAAACTCGTAGTTTTTCTTCACTATGCAAGAATACTTGTTAGACACTCTAATGCAATGTGTTCATTTGGGTTAGTTAATTTCATTTCATCTCATGTAATCATTTTTTTTTGCGGAGATTCATACAAGATCCCTTACGAATAATTATTATGTGCAGACTTTCAATTCGCATAATCTGCTAGGGTTTCTTATAAACGCTTATCTTGTATGATAATAATTATTATGTGCAGACTTTCAATTCGCATAATCTGCTATGGTTTCTTATAAACGCTTATCTTGTATGATATTGTAAACTATTATTTAGATGAAATAATATTAACCTTGTGTACAACTCTTAAGTATATGATCTTATATAAAGAAATTAACTCAACTTCACTCATCATTAACTATGCTTTGTCCAAAAAAGTTCGATTATTCCTTATCGATACATCATTATGTATCACATGGAGGTGTGACTTTTGAGATTAAATCTGTATTCAATTTTAGGTACATTCCAAACTCTTTCCAATATACTCATTCGATCAAATCGAATCATTTTATTTTATTGCACGTTATTTTATCTACTTTTGATTTATACTTTATGATCTTATCATAGTCATACCATATATGTATCAAATACACATGTCCATGCTGGTGATAAATTATCGATGAATATAACCAAGTATGTGGAACCGATTTGATATTAATAGACTTGAGATTGCATACATCAATATGTATCAATCCGAAGAGTTCATCAACTCTTACGATGCTCCCACTAAATGACTGCATAGCCCTTAATTGTTTGAGATATAATTAGCCAACATCATATTATTCATAATCATATACTAAAAATTATTTCTCAAAACTACGACTTAGTCTATAATTCCAAAATAATTGTAAATAATTTTAGATACTTCTTTATTTTCAATGCATCACCTTTATTGTGAAAACAAGTACCACATTATTGTTTTTTTTCATATGACGATTCATAATATTCACATTAAACTATAATTACATTTATTTTTCGGTCTATATCAAAAATAGTCATTATTTCATAAATAACGTTCGGTATATTTTACGAAAAAGGTTTTTGTAATTTGGTGCAATCAATAAGTGCTACATGGCATGCCCCCACTGTTTCTGTTATTACTATAATAGCATACTAGTTTAGAGGTCCATCATTCACTCAATATAGATTATTTATTTCATATACTGCGACTAGTTTAGAGTGGAGAGTTTTTTGGTCAAATATCTTGAACTCAAAGAAATCAATATCATAGAAAACAATTTTCTATATGAAAATACATCTCGAAATAGAAATTGTATTACTTATTCCAACATTAAGTATAAATCATTATTCTCACAATTCTCGTTTTTGATGTTTCTTTATGAAGCAGAAGTGACTATTTACTTTCTTCATCCCAACTATACCTTAAATCACATTTACTCTTATAAATTTGTTTTCGTTTCTAAATGGATGAACCATTAAAAATAAAACCCTTACTACAATATCATAATGAACTCTTTACAAAAGCACATTTGATTATCCTTAACATTTAAAGACATCAAATGTGTTTTACATTACGTAAACCGATTAACTGAAATTTCAACATTCAAGTTCTTAGATTTATAGTGCAGTTTTGACCTTATGTTACATTTAACACAATATGATCTTGTATGTAATCAATCAAATTGAATACTCGATCTCATAATACTGTTCATTGGCTTATTTCAAATAAACTAATTTCATTGAAGTATCATACATTACAAATTGTGACTGTTCCCTATATAACACTCATATGCGAAGTATATGGATCAAATATCCATAGTTTTGTATTGCTTTTAGAGTTCGAAACTCATAGAATGCAATAAAGGATCTTGACTATATAAACACATGAGTAACCATATTACGAACATATTAAGTAGTTGAAAAATTAGGCACTTGCATGGGTATAGAAAACATTGACATGCAATAGGCATTTAATAGTGAGTATTTGTTATATTTCCATTTGTCAATTTTCAGTTCAGCTCATTTGTATATATTAATTGATAAATGTTTTATCAATCATATTAAATGCACAAATTTATCATTGTATATAATTATAACAATATTCAACATATGTTCTTACAATATTAGAAATGTTAAATGTTACAATTTCATTTTTCTAATAAGGCTCCCACTAGTCTTTTATGTTTCTCCAAACCCTAAGATGAAAGATCGAAGTCTTTCGACTTCACTAGTGGGTGTTAGGACTCATCTGTCTTTGTATACTGACCTTGAGTTTGCTCAACAAATCATAGCCCTACAAATGATGTATAACTCCTTATTAGTTTTATTACATACAAGTCTTAACCCATGTTTCCTTGTCCTAATCTCATTTTGACCTTGAGTTTTCCCAACAAATTGAAAGAGATTATTCACTCGTACCTACCATATCGCAATAGCCTAAGTATAGTATATGTACCTTGAGTTTGCTTAACAAATATATATAGTTATCTTACCTTGTATGTTTATCCCTAGCTTAAGTTTTCTCAACAACTAAGGAGTATACAAGTAATTTATTAATATATATAGACACACACATAAGGTAGAGGACATCATTATATTAAAGATTCATAATTATACACATAATGTATTTGTATGGAGACATCACATGAAAACAGAGGCAACAACAAAGTTGGACCTAGACTACAAGACCACATGACACTACAGCTTACAACTTGAACTTGAACATATACAGAATGCCCAAGAAACTGCAGACAACAAAACATACTCATGAAACCACAACTACACCAGACTTCAACATGAAGTGGACTCAAGGCAGATGGATTTAGTGCACAAATGTATACATGAAGCCAGCAACACAAGTTCATCATAAAGCAAGTCTAACAAGGCCACTCAACATAACAGTTCCACATATAAAATCAGAAGCTCAAAGGCAAGTGTAGACTCAAATGAACACAATGAAGACAAGAAGGCAACTCAGGCATGAACAGACTTGAAGCAACTGAACACACACACATATATATATATGTAGTGGAAACCAGACTCAACCAACAAACAGCAAGCAATTTTACAAGTGTTCAAAAATGAAGCAGTTACTTGAGTCACGATACAACTATAGATGCAAGCAAGCAATCAAAACAATGTCATGGTTCAAAAGAGAATGTAACAGCAGTTAACAAAAATTCATAGTGCCAACATTGTTGAATATGCTAGTATATGATTTTTGTTTGATGATAATAAACATATATATATATATATTCATTTAAATGTATTTGTTATTATACTATATTATTTTTCACATAATTAAATAAATAGTTGTTGAATAAAATAAATAACACAGAATTTAAATTCAAACAAATATTTTATTCAAACAAATAGTTTATTACAATTTTGAATAGTACAAATTTGAGCTCTCACTATATATATACACACAATTTTAGTTACATTACAATTCCATTTACATCACAAATTTCAATTTACAATTTTGACCTCACTACATATCACTCAAACACTCGTATTTTTATCTTCAACTTTGTTACAGCTTGAATCCAGCATCTGAGGTGTTTGCAAAATAAACATTAACGCAGTAAAATTGAAAAAGAAATATTTTTACTGTGTAAAATAAAATGTGTGTTTTTGAAAATGTTATTTGCCTCAGTTATATGGGTTGTTCGTCATCATATTCTTTTGAACCCATTCATACACGAACAACTTGTGACATGCACAGTGTATCACTATACATGCCACAAGGCCATGCACACCGATATACACTTGATAAAATTGCAGAGACAAGTGAGCAGAAGGTCAAACCCGAGCCGAGGCTGGATTCAACTTAAGTGCATAGAGTCTTGACCAAATCAACCAAAAAAACCAGACAGTTTGTATGCAACGGCAAATACATAACAACCAGAATTCGACTGCAACTCTGAAAACCTATGAAACAGAAGACATAGCAAAGTGTCATATGTATGCACATATGCATATAAGTACAAACTTATATCGGTTCAGAGTGGTGCAGTTCGAACAAGGAACAAAACAGCAAAATCACATCTACAACAAGTACCAGACCTTAACTGACCAGACCAAACTACAAGCAACTCAACAAACTTAAGTGAACATGCAACAAAAATGAAGTACACAGCATACATGGATGCATGTGTGAACATATATATATATGTATATATATATATATGTGTGTATATATATATATATGTATATATATATGTATATATATATGTGTGTGTGTGTGTAGTGAAAACCAAGTGAAGATTGAATCGGTGATCAAGTGAAACTATGAACACACACACATCGAACCATTTCAACTCAACTCAACTAGATCAGAGCATGACCAGTCAACTGGAACAAAATACAAAGGAACACAAAGAACTGCAACTCAACATGAAATATGCAAGGACATGAGAACAAGATCAAACCACACAAGCATTCAATCAGAGACCAGATCAAGTGCAACAGCAAGTTCACGTACATACAACTCTGCATAAATGGAAAAGCCTTAACATACATATATACATGCATGTATACATGTATATACACAGTGACAAACTAATGCAACAGAGATATATGCATACACATGATACTAAAGGGATGAAGAAGTCAACATGTATGTAATAGAGTGGAATGCAAGACTACACAAAGGAGCACTTGAAGCTCACATGAAATGCAACAGACTCAAAGCAATATGAAGACCAGACTACAAAATGTTCAAGTGCAACATGTAACCAGACATCATCATCATCAATGGACCAAAGTACAAAGCAGTTCAACATGAATGAACCTAGACTGGTCAGGGCACCAAGTTCACACAACCAGACTAAAAATAAAAAACAAGTTTACCAATAGTTCAACATGCTCAAATGTACAAAGTGGTGAATGCAACACTTCAACCAAGACACAGTGCAGGCAAGCATACATATATACATGCGCAAACACACATGTATACATATATATATACATACATATATATATGCAGTGACAACAAGGGCTGCAACAAGACTCAAGTGAAACCAAGTGGATAGGCATAAAAATCATACACATATATACATACATATATGTATGTATATACATGCTTATATGGTTACAGTAATCACAATTGCTAGTCACAGTAACGTTGCAGTGAATTTCAAAATGAACAAGTAAGAGCAGAAAAGAATTCAACTTGCAGAAGTAACACGAATCGAACAAGTCAAGGAGCAGTCAAACAATTTAGAAAATTCAAAATGCCAAAGAATCAAAGCCATGGTGACCATGGTAATAGCAACAATATTTCTCAAGTACAATGAACAAGTCAAGGCCGAAATAAACGAAGCAAATTCAAAATCATAGAGCAATGCGTATGGATGAATGAGTCAGAATAAATCACAAGCATTCAAGTAATAATCGTATGCCCGAGCAAATTCATGTGAAGAATTCAAACTGATATTATATGAATGTAAACTAAGGGATTCGATCGCTATAAAACCCAAAAATCATCATCGGCAAAATAGGCGATTTGAGTTAAAGCAAATCACAGAGCCAAGTCTCATATTAAATCCCAAATCAATAACTCGAATCAAGTCGAGTATAAGCAAATTGGAAAAGCAAAATCACATACCACTTTTATCATTCGAGCTCAATGCATTGGAGCAGCCGTATGCAAATCAAAGCCACGAGTTGACTGATGAAGCAAACTGAAGAAAGATCATCATTCAATCAAACAATTTGAATCGGCGGCCTCAAATTTCCAGAACCCTAGATTTTTGAAAAGGAACGAAGGAACGAAAGAGATCAGCCAAAGTTTTAACTCGGAATAAATAAAATAAAAAGGATTTTTTTGGGCCGGCTCGATTTTATTTTGGGCTAATATTTTATCTAGGTTTTGTGTTTTTGTTTTATTTGTATTTTTCTTTTAAAAATTTGTGTAAATTCTAGTCGTGTGACTAAGGACGAACTACGGTGGTGTAGTTCGAGAATTCGCAACTCAGTGGCTGAGTTATGGCAGGGTTTTGAGCGTAGAGTTAGGTTAGTCG
The DNA here is from genome assembly GCA_030737815.1 of Allium fistulosum. Classification (NCBI taxonomy): domain Eukaryota; kingdom Viridiplantae; phylum Streptophyta; class Magnoliopsida; order Asparagales; family Amaryllidaceae; genus Allium; species Allium fistulosum. Next base: position 945,086,839 of record CM060908.1, read on the forward strand.
ATAGCGGGTGTCGCAAGGTTACGTGTGTAAGCGTCTGACTACTTAATTTCTAGTAGAAACCTTAGGGGCAGCACGTAGGCAGGTTTTTGCCGAAGCTGGGTAAATCTGTGTTGTTTTATTTCTGCTTTTATATTATTCTGCTATTATCCGTGCTGCAATTATTTTATATATTTCCGCATTAATTTTTATTATTATTAGTATCACCCTGTTCACCAGCCCACTAGGGTGAAATCGATCCTACAAGTGGTATCAGAGCTAGGAACAAAAACCAATTTTTGTTTTAAAAATTTGATTTTTAAATGGCTTCTTTTAATAATGCTTTTGCTGAGGGACAGTCCATAGTTAGACCACCCATGTTCAATGGTGAATATGCTTACTGGAAAATAGAATGAATTTTTTTCTGAAAACCATTGATGCTTGGAATATTATTGAGACAGGATATAGGACACCAACTATAATGGTAGATAATCAGAAAATTGAAAAACCTATGGATCAATGGACAGATCTTGAAAATAAACTAAAGAATGCTAATGCTAAAGCTATGAATTCCATTATATGTTCATTGGATCAAATTGAATTTAATCGTGTCTCACATTGTCTAACTGCGCAGGAAATTTGGCACACACTTGAAGTGACTCACGAAGGAACTTTCCAAGTCAAAGAATCTCGCCTTGCCATGCTTAGTAGCGAATACGAAAACTTCACAATGGCAAAGGATGAAAGTGTCAAAGAAATGTATGGATGACTTTCTAATCTAGTATACAAATCAAAATCACTTGGAAAGCCGTACACATAGCTAGAAATAGTTCAAAAATCCTCAGAATTCTTCCATGGAATTTTGAAGCAAAAGTGACTGCTATTCAAGAATCAAAAGATCTGAAACAAATTAAAGTCGAAGAACTTATTGAAAATCTCACCACTTATGAGCTAGAAATGAAATTCAAGGAAGAACGTGAAGGAGGTGATACTCGAAAGAAATCAATAGCTCTCAAAGGAACAATAGAAAGTGATGATGATGATGATGGAGCAGCTGAATTGGCACTGTTAATAAAGAGATTCAAAAGGTGGAACCAAAAATACGGAAATCCAGCTCTAAATGAAAAATTGAAAAGCAGAATAGTCAAAGTACTAGACAACTCAGAAGAGCAGGAGATCATATGTCATAAGTGCAACAAGCCCGATCATATCAAGCCCAATTGTCCTCAGAACCGACTCGGCCAAGGAAAGAAATCGAAAAGGAGAAGTTTTGCAGCCACTTGGAATAAAATTGATGATGATAATAAAAGCACTAGTAGTGAGAGTGAAAAAGTAGATCTGTGTCTTCGAGGTGATACAACTGATAACGATGATGACGAGCCAAGCGAGGTATCAAAACTCACTCACTCAGAATTACTTATATATTTTCACGAAGTAAATGGCTGCTTTGAACGACTTAGGGAGAAGTACGCTAAAATAGAACCACAAAGAGATAGTTTGATAGAACTAAATAAACAGCTTGATCAATTGGTTAAAAACTATCAAAATAAGAGCCCTAAGTGTGAGAAGTGTCCATCATTTGAAGAAGAGATTAAAAAATCAGAAATTAAAATTAAATCACTTGAAAATGAAATTTTGATTTTGAAAGAAAGTGAAAACACTAGGAGAGAAAATTCTATTAAAAAGTGCACTTTGTTATTGAATGAAAATGAATCTCTCAAAACACAAGTCCAACAATTGTCTACAACTTTAGGGAAATTCTCCAAAGGAGAAAATCACTAAATATGTTATTAAGGAAACAAACTGTTAATCCTATTAGACAAGGACTTGGATATACTCAATCTGAACGTGCTAGAAGCGAAATTAGTCAAGTCAATTCCAAGTGCACGATTTGTGGAAAAATTGGACACAATCACGATAATTGCTGGTATAGACCCAAACACGTGAAAACCATACAATTTGAGTTCCAAAAGGCACGAATATAAAATCCCTTAAAGTCAAACAAATCTGGGTGCCGAAAGGAACAAATATAGATTGTTTTGGGTCTACACAAACATATTTTTCAAAATCTTTTGCCACTAACAATCATGGACCTATAAAAAAAAATCAGGTCACAAAAATCTTTCCACGTGTAGGTGTAGTGGCAGGCTAAGGAACAATAAGAGTGGTACCTGGATTCTGGCTGTTCCAGGCACACGACGGGCGACAAATCTAAGTTTCTTAGCCTAGTACATAGGTGGCAGAATCACAATGGGCAACAACGAAAAATTATCGGCAAAGGTAAAATAGGTAACGATACATTTATCTTGAATGATATATTATATGTTGAAAACCTGCACCATAATCTGATTTAAATCAGCCAGTTATATGATAATGAAATAAATGTTGATTTTGATTCTTAAATGTTGAATAATCATCTTTTCATCCTTGAACTAGTTCATATAGATTTGTATGGACTAATGACGGTGTTTATTGGTTGATGATTATTCTAGATACACGTGGATATATTTGACCTGGCATTATGTTCTGTGGTTGTTTATGTGCACATTTTCAATCAAATCCTTAAGGAATCACATTTTAAAAGCTGTAAAAGGATTAGAAGGTATTCGTTGCACACTCCATGGTTTAGTTTATGATATTTATCTAATGATAACTTTGAGTTAAAGGGGAATTCAGATGCAGATTACACTGGTAGCCAAGTTGATAGAAAATTACTAATGGAAAGTGTTTTATGTCGAGACATCCATTAGTTGCATCACATTTCCAAATAAAATATCTGCATAATTTTCATTTTCATTGATTTTAAATTGGCAGACATTTTTTATATAAAACCTCTTCCAGAAAATAGTTTTTGTTGACTTCGTTTCAGATTAGGCATTTTAGAAAATTTGATTTTATATTTATTTTTGGATATGACCTTAGATGACTACATTAACTAATCTGACTCCCTACTGATTATCGAAAAGATAAATAGTGATTGAAAAAGTGATGAGTGTTGATATTAACCATATATTATGACTTGAGACAGGATATTTAGTAAATTTCTTTAAAAATTTAAACAAGAGTTATAATAACTTTTGTTGGTAAAAATTCCATGACCATCTCTATTTCTATTATATTTCTAACGACCATCACTCACTAGAATCAAATATGGTATGTCAAAATGTGGTATTTTAAATAAGAAATTATTCATTTTTATTGTTTTATTTTTTTAATAAAAACATCCAAAGTATTCACACTCATTTAAAAGTTTTCACGGTTATGCATGGGTGAATTACTTGGAATATTCGTTTATGTGCTTTCATGCTCATTTAAAAGTCCTCACGGTTATGCATGTACAGAACACATATCAAAATTGGTTATTAAATAGACGAGTTGATTCTGATCCCATTTAAAAGTCCTCACGGTTATGCATGGTTAGAAGATGCTTGAAATTCATTTTATTTATATAAAAATTGGGAATACTACTAATCTCATCCAAAAGTCCTAACGGTTATGCATGGTTATTAGATATTCAAATTCCTGATATAAATATACCACACAACTATATGGTTTTATATACCAACATCACCCCTATCATTCTAAAGTAGAATATGCGCCCAACAGAGTATTTATGATTTTTTGTTTGATTTTTTGTAGAAATTTAATATTTATACTCTATTGGGTATTAATGGTGTATTAATGTCTATCACTTTATCTCTATTTTTCTAACACTATTACTCTTTTGCTGATAACAAAAGAGGGAGAGAAAAGTTAATATTTTGGCAAATAAAGTTCAAATATCTTATTTTTTATTTGCATATTCCCATCTAGGTTCGTTTGCATATTTTTATTGATTTTCATGCATATATGAAGGGGGAGCTTTTGTTATAGAGAGGGGCATTCAAATAGGGGGAGCAAAATGGAATTCATCAAGACCAAATACATTTAATAAATTCAAAATCTTAATATATGTTTATTATCATCAAAAGGGGGAGATTATTGAATATGCTAGTATATGATTTTTGTTTAATGATAATAAACATATATATATATATATTCATTTAAATGTATTTGTTATTGTACTATTTTATTCTTCACATAATTAAATAAATAGTTGTTGATTAAAATGAATAACATAGAATTTAAACTCAAACAAATATTTTATTCAAACAAATATTTTATTCAAACAAATATTTTATTATAATTTTGAATAGTACAAGTTTGAGCTCTCACTACATATATACACAATTTTAGTTACATTACAATTCCGATTACATCACGAATTTCAATTTACATTTTTGACCTCGCTACATATCACTCAAACACTCGTATTTTTATCTTCAACTTTGTTACAGCTTGAATCCAGCATCTGAGGTTTCTACAAAATAAACATTAACGCAGTAAAATTGAAAAATAAATATTTTTGCAGTGTAAAATAAAACGTGTGTTTTTGAAAATGTTATTTGCCTCAGTTATTTGGGTTGTTCGTCATCATATTCTTTTGAATCCATTCATACACGAACAACTTATGACATGCACAGTGTATCACTGTACATGCCACAAGGCCGTGCACACCGATATACACGTGATAAAATTGCAGGGATAGGTGAGCACAAGGTCAAACCCGAGCCGAGGCTGGATTCAACTCAAGTGCATAGAGTCTCGACCAAATCAACCAAAAAAAACCAGACAGTTTGTATGTAACAGCAAATACATAACAACCAGAATTTGACTGCAACTCTGAAAACCAATGAAACAGAAGACATAGCAAAGTGTCATATGTATGCACATATGCATATAAGTACAAACTTATACCAGTTCAGAGTGGTGCAGTTCGAACAAGGAACAAAATAGCAAAATTACATCTACAACAAGTACCAGACCTTAACCGACCAGACCAAACTACAAGCAACTCAACAAACTTAAGTGAACATGCAACAAAAATGAAGTACACAGCATACATGGATGCATGTGTAAACATATATATATATATATGTGTGTGTGTGTGTGTGTGTGTAGTGACAACCAGGTGAAGATTGAATCGGTGATCAAGTGAAACTATGAACACACACACATCGAAGCATTTCAGCTCAACTAAACTAGATCAGAGCATGACCAGTCAACTGGAACAAAATACAAAGGAACACAAAGAACTGCAACTCAACATGAAATATGCAAGGACATGAGAACAAGATCAAACCACACAAGCATTCAATTAGAGACCAGATCAAGTGCAACAGCAAGTTCACGTACATACAACTCTGCATAAATAGAAAAGCCTCAACATACATATATACATGCATGTATACATGTATATACACAGTGACAAACTAATGCAACAGAGATATATGCATACACATGATACCAGAGGGATGAAGAAGTCAACATGTATGCAACAGAGTGGAATGCAAGACTACACAAAGGAGCACTTGAAGCTCACATGAAATGCAACGGACTCAAAGCAATATGAAGACCAGACTACAAAATGTTCAAGTGCAACATGTTACCAGACATCATCATCATCATCAATGGACCAAAGTAGAGAGCAGTTCAACATGAATGAACCCAGACTAGTCAGGGCACCAAGTTCACACAACCAGACTCAAAATAAAAAACAAGTTTACCAACAGTTCAACATGCTAAAATGTACAAAGTGGCGAATGCAACACTTCAACCAAGACACAGTCCAGGCAAGCATACATATATACATGCGCAAACACACATGTACACACACACATATATATATAAGCAGTGACAACAAGGGCTGCAACAAGACTCAAGTGAAACCAAGTGCAACATCAACACAAAACAACACAGCAACAAGCTCAAGTGAAACCAAGTGGATAGGCATAAAAATCATACACATATATACATACATATATGTATGTATATACATACTTATATGATTACAGTAATCACAGTTGCTAGTCACAGTAACGTTGCAGTGCAAAATGAACAAGTAAGAGCAGAAAAGAATTTAACTTGCAGAAGTAACACGAATCGAACAAGTCAAAGAGTAGTAAAAAATTTTAGAAAATTCAAAATGCCAAAGAATCAAAGCCGTGGTGACCAAGGTAATAGCAACAATATTTTGCAAGTCAAGGCCAAAATAAACGAAGCAAATTCAAAATCATGGAGCAACGCGTATGGATGAACGAGTCAGAATAAATCACAAGCATTCAAGTAATAATTGTATGGCCGAGCAAATTCATGTGAAGAATTCAAATCGATATTATACGAACGTAAACTAAGGGATTCGATCCCTATAAAACCCAAAAATCATCATCGGCAAAATAGGTGATTCGAGTTAAAGCAAATCACAGAGCCAACTCTCATATTAAATCCCAAATCAATTACTCGAATCAAGTCGAGTTTAAGCAAATTGGAAAAGCAAAATCACATACCACTTTTATCATTCGAGCTCGATGCATTAGAGCAGCCGTATGCAAATCAAAGCCACGAGTTGATTGACGAAGCAAACTGAAGAAAGATCATCATTCAATCAAGCAGTTTGAATCGGCGGCCTCAAATTTCTAGAACCCTAGATTTTTGAAAGGAACGAAGGAACGAAAGAGATCGACCAAAGTTTTAACTCAGAAGAAATAAAATAAAAAGGATTTTTTTTTGGGCCGGCTCAATTTTATTTTGGGCTAATATTTTATCTAGGGTTTTGTATTTTTGTTTTATTTGTATTTTTATTTTAAAATTTTGTGTAAATTCTAGTCGTGTGACTAGGGACAAACTACGGTGGTGTAGTTTGAGAATTCGCAACTCAGTGGCTGAGTTGTGGCAGGGTTTTGAGCATAGAGTTAGGTTAGTCGATAACAGGTGTCGCAAGTTTACGTGTGTAAGCGTTTGACTATTTAATTTTTAGTAGAAACCTTGGGGGCAGCATGTAGGCAGGTTTTTGCCGAAGCTGGGTAAATCCGTGTTGTTATATTTTTGCTTTTATTATTCTGCTATTATCTGTGCTACAATTATTTTATATATTTCCATATTAATTTTTATTATTATTAGTATCACCTTATTCACCCCCCTCTAGGGTGAAATCGATCCTACAGAAGATTCATAATCTTCATTATATTATGTTGATTAATATCGACTTATGGAATAATGTATTTCTTATGAAATACCCTCATGGTTCCAGTGTCAGACACATTAGAAATCACGGTATATGTACACTTACATACGTATTTATTCCTTATGTCTATTTGGGTTTCTTTAATGTTCCACCTTTAGTTTATACATTCATATCATAAAAGTTTTATTGTTATACAAATTTTGTATTTCATATTACTTATATAGTAGTCTTACGTATAATGTTTTATTAATTAAATATTATTTAATTAATTTTAAGTAATTAACTCTATAATTAATTTTATATTAGTATCCCAATACAACTTTTATATTGGACATATCTACTATAACCTTTATAGTGTATACTTATGAGGACCCGATTCTTCGACTCCCAAAAATCGATAGTAATACATCCTCGGTATTCACGTGTCATAAATCCAAGTGCCGGAGAAGCGGATTCTCAAGGGTAAGAAAGAAAAATAAAGACAGAATAGAATCTCACATATGTTTTTTTTTCAAAAAAAACTCAACCCAGAGCCCAGATGAAATCGAAGGGATAGGAGGAGCCCCCTCCTGCATGGTCCGACCACATACAGGAAGGAGGTAAGCCAGCCCAGCACAGTGGTTTGATGCCCTCAACCCGGTTAATAGGTAATTCGAGGACCCACCTCCGCGCCTTGAATGGGAGTAAGGCAGACGGAGATCGAACCTGCGACCCTGTTACCGGGAAGCAAGTATCTTACCACTGCGCCACTACTTGCGGACGAGAATCTCACATATGTTATTTCAATAAAAACTTTAAAGTGGAAATTAAAATACATTTTCAGAGTTAAAAACATGGACAGTTATAAATTTCTATCCTTACAAATGTGGAATACTATAGTATAAGAGTGTGGTGGAAATAGACAAAAATCTTCAGTAAAATCTTCTGATTCGATGCTTCGAGCTCCCTCCAGCTTTCTTCTAAACTAAACCTGGCTACTAGGCTGCCCGGGAAAATTAGGGCACCCAGAGTTTAAGGAAAAGGAAAATAAACTCTGGGTCAGTCATGGGACTGGTGTGAGAACTCAAAATACACGTTTTGAAAATAAAAAGGTATCTCATAAGACCACGCCGCACATAAACACAGAACGGGTTTTTCCCTTATGACAACCAAAACATTCTTACGTAAAAATACTTGATATTATTTTTAATGACATATCTTTGAAAACATTTGCAAGTAAACTTATCAATCTTAGCCGAAATTGTTACCATTATTAAATTCCAGCATACTAGGCTCTACAAACAAAATGGCAGGCAGTTATTGGAGAATGGATTTCCATACAAATGACCAGGTGAAGGGACTACCTTCCGGTAGTACATCTCTAAAGGAATGTATCGAGGCCCAACTGATAGTCCTTTACAAACACAAGGCCGGCCTACCTCTTCCTAGATAGTACCGAATATGTCATCACCCCGGTCGTTACTGACCTATCCGAGGGCCCTCATAGCATACATCCACATTAATTTAAAACCCGAATGTCATAGCGGGAATAAATATATCTAGAAGGGGGTGATTATACCCTAATGGTTGCGAACCACATAGCCTTGCTACATCTACCTATTTCGTTCATTTGTGGGTGCGAGGCTTGAGGTAATGATTACACATAGCACATCATCTTCCTTTGAATGCCACACTGACATTCCATCGATCCCTATTGACTTCCACAAACATACAACCTCCAAGCTCGTACGTCTCAGAGAAGGGTATTAAGCTAAGAGAAGTTGCCTTCTCCACCACCATACAGATGTATGTTTATAAAAGTCAACGATGAAATCTTAAGAATACAGTGTCAGACATCCATCCATAAAAGTTCGTTCTAGGATTGAACGAAACTGAACGCACCCTCCTACCACATCCTGTCGGGAATTAACCCTAGGATTAGTAGCGAGAAGTCCTTGTAAACCAAAGAGTTTCATAAATGAAGGGACCACTGCTACTTTAGTATTTGGGAGCTAACCAGAATTATCAACAAGCAGTCCTTTCAGCCCGAAAATCCTCGGTCTTCATTCTTCATTTTCTTTATCAGGTCTTCATTTTTTGAACACGTACATCGGTTCGAAGTGGTTTTTGGATAGGAATTACCCTAGATCCGACCCCGATTCCTTCGAACCAATCATCGATAAAAAGAGGTTCTATGAATAGGGAATTATTCTTTAATTGATTAAGTTCTTTTTATCAAAATCTCTTTTAAAGATATATATTTCTAAGACATTCTTTTCGGTATATACGGATTCGTTAAACCTCTCTTATCAAATCCTTTGATTACTTAAAACAAATGATTTCAAACGGGAATAAAAGGGACAACTTAGGCACATATAAATTCAGTAAAATTTCAGATTTAAACTATAAGAACAATATGAACAACAAATTAAATGAGATGTACTATTTCACAATTTGAATGCTAAGAATATGGATATGCAATCAAAAATGAAATAACATAAAATGGATACAAATCAACTGATATTATAAACATATATTACTAAAGAAGATGTGATAAAAAGTGAACTAAATCATAAACAATATTAACAATAATTAACATAAATAAACAAAGGATGAAAAACATGTGCTGATCTGAGTTGAATCAGATAATAAATAAGTTATAATTGAGATAAAAAGGGTTTTGATTCACATGTTTAAAATTAATCTATTAAGCATGCAATGAACCACTCATATCCAAACATATGAAGGATAAAATATATAAATAAATAAATTAGAGGACCACCTTAGGATGTTGCCTAGAAATCACACCTTGAATGATGATATGTCCTCAGATCTTCAAGATCCACATCCTATCCTTGCAAGAGATGGATGAACCACTTTTTTTTATTTGATGTTTTTATTTGGAATTGAAAGATTTTGAAATTTGATTTTTTGTTTTATTTTTCTGCCATAAAAGTTTGGAGGAGAGAAATAAAAATAATGAATGAGAAAGAATGAATTTTCCATACATAATGAATTGGAGAATATGTTTTATTTGAAAGAATGAAACATTTCTCATTCTTTAATTAAAATTTCCCTAATTAACTCCCTTGATTGTTTCTCTCTCTCCAATCCTTTCTTTTCATGTAATATGTCATTGAATGACATAAAATTTCCACAAATCATTTCATCAAATGACATGAAATTTCCATAAATAATTTCATGCAATTATCTTTAAATTACATCGACACCGTATATCAATGCGCATAAATATGACTTTTATAAATGCATTAAAATAATATTACAAACAACTTCCAAACATCAAATAAATAATAATTAATATTTTTAAAATGTCAATTAATATAATCAATTTAAAACAATTTATAAATTAATTAAATCATATGGTTTTTTAGAGAATTTTCCATTACGGTTGTGCGACTCAAAGGTGTAAATTCAGTCAGCGATTAATATTGAATTATTCGAATATTGACGTTCACACGTCACTTAGCAAGTGATGTGACATTTTGGTTGAATTTATCGCTTACACATCTTTTGGTAAAATTCAATTTTACTTATTATAAGCGGTACCCGATAGTGACGATTATTTACACAAATTCTCTTTGTTTAAACTATATCACAATAGGACTTATGGAATTTGGTAATGGTCAAAATTCCAATATCATCTACATTCAACTTACAGTCCAAACACACAAGTCCTTGGTTCAATAATAATAATAATAAACCAAACTGCTCTGGCCAGAGACTTTGACTTTGAGTTGACTTCAGTTGTCTATAATACTAACCTCATATAATTGAGGAGATGAATCCTCCCTTGAATAATGATTCACCTCCAATGCTTTAACTCGACCCAACTATAGTCATTCAATGGAGCCATGCCATGATTTAACTATAATCAAAGCGGGTCTTTCATGTTGAAGATTAATAGTATTCTTAAGTCAAGAGAACTGTGTAAATTAGTCACATTGACATTCTCTGCTTGACCTTAGTTATATTGACCAACAGAAACTATTGAGTGAGTCATTCCATAGTTATTCAATAACTATAAGTACGCAACCCTTGGTGCCCCCAACAACCATGAGTAATATATTGACTAACATTTGGAGAGCATTACATAATCTAGTCTCAACGGATGTATCAATATCCAATCTCGATACATCTTGACTAGGAATATTTAAAATGGTATATTTATTTTCATTGTAATAAATTACTCACGATTACAACACTTTGTAACTGCTATCCAAAACATACCATTTATGGATTTTCTATTAAATATACTTTTAATTCAATTAATTAATTAATTAATACGATACATTATATCAAGTATATAAAAGAAATAAAGCACCTTTTATTTTTTGAACAAGATTGGTTATCAAGTTAGACATATGTAACAAATTACATGATTTCCCCTAGGGCATACCCCTAACTCTATCAACTCTACAATATCATAAAGATATATCACAAACCAAATAAAGGATATCAGTCTTCTAGGTATTCCTATCTCCAATACCTACTTCCTCTGATACCTACGAGTGATAGCCTACGAAAGAGAGCAACCAAAGCAACCATAGCATCCATTAAACAATCCTAACTATCACTCCATGTGCTCTAAATATATGATAACTCGTATGACCCCCAAGCCAGGGACTAATGGAAATCCCATTCTCTGTTGTACTCTCGTATCTTGCAGCCCATAGCTGGGTACGTGTCTCGCAGCCCAGAGCTGGACACTAGACCCAAAGCTACAGGTTCAGGATATATAAGTCCCTTCATTGACCCATGGACGTCTTTACTTATAATACCCTGCTTCGAGTACAATTGAAAACTCTCCGAGTCATCAACGATTTCTTAGCATATACACCCGATCCCAACTTTCCTCCACTTGGATACCAAGCCCTTCATACTCAATCATGTTTCCATCATTCATGAGGAACCCTTCCACATTCTCTGACCGCATAGCCCACCCCCTTTGCGAGCCACCATCTTTAGACTCCCAACATGAGCCAGCATTTGAAGACCATAGCTTTTCATCATGTTGTTATATCGTCATCCAATAAGATACGAATGAGCCAACACCTCTAGCATGACCTACAGGATCTCTACTTCACCTTTCAAAAGTTCCATCCCATTTGGACCTATGCCTAGAACTCGGCACCGACCTCTCCACTTAGCCAATCTATGGCTAAGTTTTCTTCCACTCCTTCCTTGCTACTAGTACTCCATGCCTAGATGCTTTAACCCTGACTTCACTATCAAAATCAAGTCATCATAGAATTAGTCCTCTCCTCAAAACACCCTACTTCATACTCTAGAAACAAGTCATCATAGCCTCCAACACTTAGCCAATCATTAATCCATCATCTTAGGAAATCTCTACTAGAAACAATCTTGCTTTCCAAAAAACTGCCGACTTGTTCAACCAATCCACAGAACTCAGTACCGACCTCTCATGTCGGTGAAGACTTCTTTTCTTAGACAATCCAGATCTACAACTTGAACCCCAAGCTCCTCTCGTACTCCAGAGCTTCTCCTATAAGTTTAGTCCATTTCCGATCATCTCTTTTTTCGATTTGCTCAATTCTCCAACCTAACTTTCTACGCAATCAAACACTAGCAAACAACATCAAATCATATCATCCAACATAGAGTAACAAGTAATATCATCCAATCAAACATGTAATCCATTAAAATAAGTCAAACAAGTCAATTTGTAACGTAGATCCACATATAACACGAATATGTGAGCATAAGCGGGGGTGATTTCTAATCAATCTAGATCATATACATAGTTTAACATGTAATTAAAGTTAGAAAAGGTTTTATGGACAAAAATCGATTGAAAACATGTTAAATCCTATAATTCTACCATATAAACATGCATAGTATAGTGCAAAGGCATAAACCACTCACCAATTACCAAATTCAACCAATATGAATGTAGATCAATCCGAACAGCAATGGAATGCACTTCAAATCAAGAAAATCAATGATCTCTATCTTCTAGTTGATGATCTAATCTCTAATCCACAATCTAGTTTGATTTAGAGAACACTTTGGATGATTTTGGATGAAATTAGGATGGATCTAGTGCTAATTAGGGTTTAGACCTGATTTAGAATGAGAGGGAAAAGTTTTAACTTGACTCTTCAGTCCTCTATTTATAGTATTCTCTAATTAAACTAATAGGCTCATTATTGTGCGTAACTAATTACACATTAATCCCGGCCAACGGCTTAAAAAACTTAAATCGTGCATAACTTTCTTATGTTAATTCAATTTTTCAACTATGACCACTCCATGAAATGGGAAATCATCATCCTAAAGCAATGGAACTGGTTTGAGACCCTAATTCACCTTCTATCAAAAGTTATAGCCCAAACTATATTTTCAAGGTCAAAATGGTTACATAAAAATTTGAGAAAAATCATAGATGTGTAAAATGTCCCCAAAAGTCATATCCCAAAATTCTAGAATCATACAATCTCATACGTATAAAATAAAAATATTTTACGATCCTTCGAAACGTAAAATACGGGTCATTACAAACCTTAAATTCACACAACCGTTTAATGTAACAAAACTCTAACAGAATCCTACCTCTCCTTTAACCCTAAAATTCCAAAAAAATCAAAATAAAAGAAAGTAAGAAATTGGATCTGTAGATAGCAAGTGGAGCTAGTATTCGGAGGGGCGATTCTCAAGCAAAACAAATAGGAAGAGCTTAAGCTTGAGGTGAGTTGGAACAATTTTGATTAGATGATTATTAAAGTAAGGTTTAGACTGTTCTAATTGATTTAGGATCTTAGTAACTTATAATTTAAATTGCAGAACCCTAATTTGAAACTTATAATCTAAGGTAGAATTGAAATCATTGTAAATGGTTAAATCTGACAGTGATGCTAGTACACCCTTTTCGTTAATTTAACTTTAAAACCATAAAATCAGTAAACCCTAAATCCGTAAACTTTAAATTAAAATTTACATTGAAACCGAAAGCATGGACTGGTCGAATTAGTAATTAAGGTTCACTGGAAACTGCTAATGACACAAATTAACATTTTTTTACGATCGACGGTTAAAACTAAATGAACCCAGAAATTAACCTATGATCGATCGACCCCTAATCCCCAACGTTCGACCGGATAGGATTAGTGGTTGACAGGTTAACGCATAATGTGGCAACCTGCACCCCGTGGGCTCGGATTTTTTGCTTAATCAAAAATCCAAGTCCACTAAAGTACGGATCATTTTTGGTATCCTGCAAATAAACAAATGAATGCATATCAGAGCACTAACGATATAACTCATAGCGGAAGAACAAATATAATAAGTTATATAGTTACTGACTAAGATTTGACATGTCCAAGGTCTAGTGTCCTTATCAGTATCGAGCATGGAAGGGAACCTGCCTTGATCCAGTACATGTCCTCCAAAGATATCGTGTGGGTTGTAATGAAGAGGGGGTTAGAACAACATTCTGGTGATTGGTAAATTATACACCTTATACATAACACTAGTTCATGCCAATTGTCTTCTATCTCATCTTATTTCTTTTAATATTTAATTTCTCGTCTTGACTCCACATACGCGTACGATACGTCCCATCTAACCATAGTAGATTATAGCTATGTACATATATATAAATATATAAGTACCACAGTCCCATATTGGACCTAGATAACATCCCTACTAGTATCCCTAAATCAGTACCTTGTCAGGATCCATCACCCTCGCCGTATCACATTCTCGTTGCCATGCATACCAAGGAACTTCCGTTAGTGCCTAATAACGGCTTTACAATAATTTAGTTGTACTCTATGTTTCATTTTGGGGATTTTCTTGTCTACTTCCTGGTTTGTATACTCAGCTCAACGTACTATAAGTATGGTGGACTTAGCGCCACTGACTATGAACTCAGCTTCACGAATTACCCCCATGCACGTTTTCAAAGACCTCTCTAATAGGGTTAACAAGCCTTGCCTCCTAACAAACAAACCAGTAAAAAACATAGCGATGCATAACCTAACGTGATCCGTACACTAGTAGGTAGTGAAGTTCATTATGCGTGACCCCTGTCTTTCCCGTTAACCGCTAAGGACCGATGAAATTCTCGACCTATGTGCAGCTCCTACTCCTTAATTTTGTACCAACACGTACTGACATAGTGTCATTCTTCACTCATCATCCTGTTCATATCGCCTATTGCAATCAAGGCAATACCTCCTTTCCTATTTTTGAGCCGAACTCCTCTTACTATTGGGATATTCCTTTATCTATACGCAAGCGTATACTCTCCATAGGTCCTATGGTTGGAAAGTATAATGTATACACAAGTGCTGGTAGTCCCTTGCGGTGGGCAAACTTCTATTGTGTAACACTGCCGACCTTGGATTCCAACATATACTAATGACTAATGTCATTTTATTCATAATGTCGTTTATTAACTTTAATAGTTCATACTCACCGTAAACACATACTTGAGGCTACGTGTGTGTATGTGTGTGTGTATCGTTTATCTTTACGTAATTATGCGTTTATATCTTACTTCCTTTAGGATTATTTACTACTTTTTTTAAAAGATTTATAATGTCTTTTTCTAATCCTTTACCATTTTCCCATTTTCTATTTCTATTCCCTTTTTACCCTTTAATTTGATCTTTCTTACTCTTACACTTCTTTTTATTTATTTCCCATCTTTATTGGTATCTCATATCTTTTCCTTTAGAATGTTCTTGTCACAATTGTATCTCTTTATTTAACACTTAGGCAGTTTTTGAAATGCATTGGAATTACGTCTCTATCATAGAAATGTTAACACTGTAAATTTCTATATCTTATCAAAGCGGAAGACTAGTATTGCATTTGGAATGACAAGGAATTATCTTTTCGTAGTTATTGAAGTAGACAGTACAAAATATGGTAAATATCCCTATTTTATACATCTCTTCCTTTTTAGGTGTATTCCTTGTCATTTCAAATGACGCACTTCTATTTATTTTAAATGTGATAATATATAGAAATTCACATTGCAATATCTTATATTCCAACGAATTAAAACACCGCTTAAACCCCTAAAATCTTATTGTGATTTTGTTATTTTACATTCTTATATTCCAACATCCATTTAAATAACAATCTGGAATTATTACATCAATTACAAGTTCACGGTCTACTATTTTTCAGTGACAAATTTAGGGACTGCTAGTATCCCATTCATTTTTTGGATTTGCATTCATATAACATATATATAGATCAAGTTAACAATTAAATAATTATAGGATATTTAGGCAGGATTTATTATTTCATTACATTTGCATAGATTTAGCCTACAACTCAAATTTACATTTTAGGCATACAAGTATAGATCTACAACAATATAAATCTAACATTATACAAAAGTATATAATATTCCCACACACCTTTTTAGCATTCCAAATCCGGATATAATCCATATCATTCCAGTTTGACTCCCTTATTCTCCCTATTTGGATATACACCGCAAGCATATACAAATCTATTAGAAATCTAGATTAGAAAATAGATTTGGATTTGATTTGTATTTAAGATCCGGATTTACAGTTTACCTCCGCTTTGATGATTTGATTTGACCACATTCCTCTCCTTTATCATCCTCTACAATTCTCCAATTGTCTATATGTATAAACTAGAATTTATTTAAAAAAAATAGAATTTTGTGGAGAAGAGAAAATGGTAGAGCTTCTACGTTCATTAGGAAATATGAGTTTGGGAGTGAGGGTCTAGGCTTATATTTATAGGGTTTTTAAACCAATGCAAGCAATATGATTAAACTATTTCAAATTTGGGTCATTCAGGCCAAAGTTTACCGTCGAATTAACATGGGAAATAGTCGACTATTTGTGACCTTGTTGACCACTAGCGGTTGACCTAGGGACAACTTGGGTTGATCGTTGTTTGTTTTAACAGTGATTTATTTAGTGCCCTGGTTTGTTAAATTTTCTTCTTTGTTTAACCAGTTGCGTTCACTTATTGCCTACTTTACATATCTTATGAGATTTGATTTAGTGTTAACATTTCTTAACATCTAAGGTTCCATTAACATTTACTTTATTTTTTATTACCATGATTACATATATAATTATTTTCGATTCAAAAACTTTTAACGTTAATAACTTTTTCGTTTGAACTCCTTATCAAAGGACTCCAGGTCGTTACAGTGTTAGATAAATGTTGTTTACCCAACTTGGGGGTCGATCGTTCGATAAAGGGCGATTCTTATCGCAAATGACACTCATAGGAGGTTCAATGGTGGATGCACAACACTTGTGAAGATGCTTGATGGAGTGTGGTCCAACATAATGAGAATACTAGTATGCATGATTTCTAACATGATGTGATACTGTTTTATGGAGAATCCCGGTGCATGCAATAAGAGGCCAATACTACGATTAAAATGTGGATATAGATGTATATGATGAGACACTTTGATGAGTCGGCATTTGGTGTTCCCCCTCGACGTGTAGTTGGGATTACATATAGTAGTCAGGGGAAAATCGTTTCCCCAATAGCCTAGGGGCCGTGATATTAGTGGAGAGTAGTCTTCACACTAGCATTATGCAGTGATATAGGTGAAATTTTATTTCCATAGTATCCCAGGGGCAGTGTTTCCTTATAAGGTAACTCTAGTAGTGGTGGTCGATTGGTAGTTATGAGGATCGATACATAGCTTGATCCTTATAGTAACCTATAAAAGTTGTAGTGTAGGTATGTATTGAACAAGAACCCTTAGGTAATGGACCTTAGGAGTTCATGGATACTTGTAGCACACTCCATGTCATTTAGAATAGTACTAGAGCTAATTACACATGATCATCACACATCAAACTAATACTCTTTCACTAGAGTTTTTTCTGACCCACTCCTTTTCCTTCTTTTTTCCACCGCAGGTGGAAAGGGCATCAGGTGATTGGCCTTTTCTTGATACTTGGAGAGTCGAGATTATCTTAGAGACTGCTTTTTATCATATTTGCTCTCCATATAATTATCTATCTTATTAGTACATTTTATCTCTTTTATCAGACTTGGAGTAATATTTTCTGTGTACTCCGTATTGGACCACAAACTGATTTTCTAAGACTGTGATTTGCCTATTTTCTAAGATGGACATTTTTCTGTGTTATATGTTTTATTCCTTCCATTGTGAGTTCTAAAAGCCTGATATATCTTAGTTTATATTTGCATATATTAGTCTCAATAATGTTATAAAACCCTCAACAATCCGTATTTCTCGGCACGACACAAGTCTGAAAGTCACCCTATGCTTTGGATCGGTGTGTCGGGAGGTGCGGATTGTCATCGTTGGTATCATGACATAGGTTCAAGGTTCCTTATGGATTTAGTACTATATTGAGAGAACATATTTGAATTTTTTTTTGAAAAAAATTGTTTTTTCAAAAGGTTTTCTAAAAGTTTTCAAAAATGAGTTTTAAAAATATATATGTATATAAATAAAGTTTTCCAAAAAGCTTTTCAAAAGATTTTATACATAATGTAATCTCTCTTTTTCGTGCCCATGCTACCATTGATTAATTCTCATGTTGTCTATCTTATTCATGCATATACTATCTATGAAAAGTTGCTAATAAAATTCTTAAAATTCACAAATAGAAGATGAATTATATCGTAGGTTTAGGCTTTGATGATGCAGCAGAGGTCCTAGGTGCGAATATCTTGATATGGTTCCGTCAGTACCTACAGGTGAAGGGACATGCCGAACTAAATCCCACTTGAGAGCCCATAGAAAGAGCGACATGTGCGGTTTCTACCCGTCCACCAACTACTCTAGGCTTTGGTAAGCTATGCAAATATTTTTCTATTCTCGGAGGAAAGCCATATATGGGAGTAGAGTCTTACGTGGATTCAAGGACATGGATCTGCGCTTCTAAGAGAATCTTTGGCCTGATGGGTTTGACTGATTAGATGAGGAGGCAGTTAGCTACATGGCAATTGTAGGGTAAGGTATTGAGTTGGTGGGAGGTTGTTGAGTCTGAGACCTATAGAGGAGATATTTCTTGGAAGGAGTTCCATAGGATATTTGTGGTGAAGTTCATGTCTAAGGTAGAGGAAGGCATTTAGCTATAGAAGTTTATCCACTTAAAGCAAAAGAATCTATCAGTGAAAGAATACGTTAATCAATTCATTGAGCTTGCTAAATTCGGGATAGGACCAAATGATACCTCACATAAGAAGGTTTTAAAGTTTTCTAAAGGGATGAACTAGCCTCTCCAAAGTTTAGCTTTGAGTCACATTCCTTTAGGTGCTATGTACGAGGTTCTAGCAGAGATGGCCTTGCTAAACACCGTCTCCATGAAGGAAGCTAAGGAAGAAGAACCTAAGAAGGCTGCAAAGAAGGGGCAGCAGAAAAATCAGAAGAAGGGAGGATTTGGACCCAAAGGAAAGATACAAAAGAAGGATGTGCACCGTAAGAAGTGTGGCAGGAGAGGGCACATCTTGAAGGAATGTAGGACAGATATTTCGTAAGACAAATGTTATAGCTGCGATCAGTTTGGCCATGTGAAGCAAGCTTGCACAACATCACGGAGAGCTTCTACTCAGGTGGTTCTGGCTTACTCACTAGAAGCAATCCCTAGCTCAAGTGCGTAGCTAGTGGTGGACAAAGGAAAGAAAATGGTGATCAAATGCGTGTTGCCTTTTTTGATTTATCTATTCACACTTTATTTGATACTGTGGGCTTCACATTTTTTCATTTCTAGTAGACTGGTTGATGATTTGCACTTACACACTAGTATAGTCATGGACCCTATAGTTCTGTCAAGCCCTATAGGAGTATTGGCCTATTTGTCTACATAAGGGTTTGAAGTTGCTTGTTTTAGGGGTCAAGTTTGATTGTGATGCCTTCGTATTAAGATTCTCTAGGTTTAGGTTGATATTACGCATGGATTGGATGACTATGTATGAGGCTATTTTATACTTTGATAGAAAGGTCTTTAGATTGAGCACGTATAGTGGACATAGCTTGGAGGTTTATTATGACCTTCGAGGATCAGTTATGCTGAGCTACTTATATTTTTTAGACCTATCACATGGTGTGTTAGATACGGTTCGTGTAGTTATAGATTTCCTAGACATTTTTGCTAATGTTACCAGTCTCCCACCCTAGAGAGAGATCAAGTTTAGAATTTACCTTATTGAGAATGTCAGACCCGTCGCCTTACTATTAAGGCATATGACTCCAAATGAGAGACACGAGTCAAACAAGTAGAATTATTAATAGTTAAAGAAAGGTTTTATTAGAAGGAGCATTTTTGAGTGGGGAGTACCAGTCATCTTTGCCACCAAGGCAGATAGTTCTCTGAGACTCTATATTGATTATAGGAAGCTGAATAAACTAACAAAGAAGAATCGTTATCCACTGTCCTGCATGGACGATCTCTCTGATTAGTTGGTTGGAGCTAAGGTATTCTCATAGCTTGACTTAGCTACCGGATTCCACTAGTTATGTGTAGCCGAGGATAGTATCCGAAAGATAGCATTTCGAACACCCGATAGATTATATGAGTGGTTAGTCAACCCTTCGGACTAACCAATACACCCGCCTACTTTATTGATTTGATGAGTCGAGTATTTAGGGGGTTGCTAAACAAATTCTTCATGGTATTTGTGGATGATGTTCTAGACTATTCAAGGAGAAAGGAGGAGCACATGTTGCATTTAGAAGAAGTGCTTAGCACACTTCGTGCACATAAGTTGAAGGTAAAATTTTCAAAGTGCCACTTTTGAAGAAAGGAGGTATGCTTTTTAGGATACATTAGAAAGTGGATTGGCAGTTGATCCTAGTAAGGTGGCAGCAGTTCCTTATTGGCATGTGTCGAAGAGTGCCATAGAGTGAGAAGTTTTCTTGGTTTGGTGGGCTACTATCGGAAGTTCATTAAGGGCTCGCAAAGATCTATTCCCTTTTAACCTGTCTTACCAAGAAAAATCCAGATTTCTCGTAGGATGAAAAATGTGAAGAAGCTTTTATCAAATTGAAGGAGGCGTTGATGAGTGCATCGGTTTTGGTATTACCCGATGGGACAAAGCAATTTGCAGTTTATAACGATGCATGTGGTATTTGGTTGGTGCGGTCTTAATGCAAGAAGGAAGGGCGGTGAGTTAAGCGAGTAGGCATTTGAAGACCCACGAGAGAAACTACCCTACCCATGATCTTAAGTTGGCAGCCATTGTCTTTATGCTCAAGTCATAAAGGCATTACCTTTTAGAAGAGTGGTTTGAGCTATATACGGAACACAAGTCCCTGAAGTTTTTTTTTCTCCCAAAAGGATTTGAATTTAAGGTAACAAAGGTGGATGGAGTTCTTGGCATCGTATAACTTTGATATCTCATATACCCTGGGCAAGGGTAATGTAGTGGTTGACGCTTTGAGCAGATAATGTGCAGTTTGAGTTCTGAGTTATTGGAGTGTAGGCATTTGGAGTACATTTCCACTTTTGATTTCCGACCATCATCAGAATTACTCTATGATTTCTACCAACTTTAGATGTGCAGCCTACATTGATGGAGCATATTTTTTCTTGGCCAAAGGAGCAGAAGGAGATAGTAGATGTTATTGAGAGGATTGGAAGAGCAGAGTCGTCAGGCCATTTGAGGCATTATGACATTGACTCGAAAGGATGGCTACGGAGGGATGGTAGAATATATGTTCCTCGTAGTATGAATTCGGTAGATGTGGTACTAGCTAAGTCTTGCACTCTAGAATGACCATTTATTCCAGTGGTGATAAGGTGTATTACGACATGAAGAGTGTCTTCTGTTGGCCCGGTATAAAGAAGCAAGTGGCAGAGTACATAGCTAGATGTACGACTTACCAGATAGTAAAGGCGGAGTAGAAAAGGCCGAAAGGATTATTGCAGCCGTTAGATATTCCTCAGTAGAAGTGCGAAAGCATTTCTATAGATTTCGTGGAAGGTTTATCGAGGACCATGAGAGGGAATGAGAGCATTTGAGTTAAAGTTGATCGATTGACCAAGTGCGCTTATTTCTTACCAGTAAGGAGTACGAGGACGGTGACATCATTGACGACTCTATACGTGAGAGAGGTCATTAGGTTACATGGAGGTCCTATTAGTATAGTTAGAGACTGAGATTCGCTTTTCACAAGTGAGTTCTGGAGGAGTCTACAAAAGGCTTTAGGAACCAAGTTGAGTTTGAGCACCGCATAACATCCGCGGACGGATGGACAGATGGAGAGAGTGAATCAGGTATTGGAGGACTTATTACAGATGTGCATTTTGGACTTTGGAAGTTCTTGGGAGGATCACTTACCATTGGAGTTTACCTACAATAGTATTTATCAGGTTAGTATTGGGATGGCATCATTCAAGGCATTATATGGTAGACCCAGTAGACATAGTTGTGTTGGTGGGATATTGCGGATATGATTATTCTTAAGTCGGATATGGTAAGGGAGACATCGAAGGATCCATAGGAGAATGAAGATCGCTCAGGATAGGTAGAAATCTTATGCCGACATGAGACATACAGAGTTAGAGTTCATAGTGGGCGACATGGTATTTGTGAAGGTTTCATCCCTTAGGCATGTTATGAGGTTTGGTAGGACGGAAGCTAGCATCGAGATTTATAAGGGCCTTTTTCGATAGCTGCTAAAGCATGGAAGTTGGCATATAGAGTAGAGCACCCAGAAAAGTTAGAGGGGGTACATGATGTTTTCCATGTGCCACACTTGTAAAAGTGCTTGCACGATACAACTATCGTAGTTGAGCCGAGCTAACTAGGGGAGGTGGAGGTTGAGAGGGAGTCACTTGTACATCCTGCATCTACTCCTATTCTTGAGGATGACACAAAGCGACTCCGCAATAAGGAGATTAGACTTGTTAAACTACAATGGGAAGATGATCCAGCGGAGAGTACATGGGACGCTAAAGAGAAGATCCATGCTACCCATCCACAGCTCTTTTCTAGTACATTTCTAATTTAATTCATAAGTAAACGTTTACTTAGGTGTAGGACCTAGTTGGTATACCCATTAGGTAGAGACCAATGGATGGTAGGAATAGTTGTAAACATGTCAATAGGACATGTTATGCATGATGGATGCTAGTGGATGTATTTGGATGTGCTGTTTGGATTACTTGTTATACACGTTTAGGATCGTATATCCTTTAGGTAGTACAAACACACATTCACATTTAGTAGCACATTATCTCTTGGCTATGTTACGCTAGTGGATGTTATGCATATGAATGTTGCATAGGAGTTGTATGACTGTGCATACATATAAAATTGCAAGTATATTAACTTAGGATGTTGCATACATTTAGATGCATGACATGAGCATTTGCATGGCAGGAGGTCGACTGGATTAGTAGACCACCTACTTTTTGCAATACTATTGATTTATGTGCATTTCACGTTGCATATATATGTAAATAATGCATTAGAAAATTTCTAAGGACAATATTTTCCCATGGACGATGGATAAGTAGATGGTTGTAGCTACTAGTTGTTATGTGTATAGATTACATTTTTCCATCCTTTAAGATTTCGCGGACGAAATCCTTTTAGGGGGGAGAATGTAACACCCCGAAAATTTAATAAGAAAATTAAATATAAATAAAACAAGGACTAAAAATATAATTTTCATAGACGTCCGAATTTGACTGTGAAACTTGCACCATTACATTTGTAGAGATTTTCTAGACGATTTTCATATATAACACTTCAAATCGGAGTTAATACGGAGACGTTATGGGCGTTAGAAGAACTGAAAATAGAATAAGAAGGAAAAATATTTACACAAATTAACACGATGACTGGTCGACCTAAGAGGGTCGAAGGTCGATTTATAGCCGTCAACCGAGAAGGTTAAGCAGTCGAACGTAGTCTGTTTAAAGTCGAGAGTAATTATATACCTTGTGACATGTTCGAATGGTCATGATCACTTACTTCATCGCCAAGTATCAGATGAGCGTGCTGATCTGTGAGAGGGTTCTCCAACCTAAATCCAATGGCCTAAACAAATTGTTAAACCCTATAAATTCAATCCTAATCTAACCTAAAATTCACATAACCATTTACTATAACAAAACTCTATCAAATTCCGACCTCTCCACTAACCTTAAAATTCTTCAAAAATCAAAATAAAAGAAAGCAAGCAATTGGATGTAGGCATAGCAAGCAGAGTGAGCACTCGGAGGGGCGATTCTCAAGCAAAGAAAATAGGAAGACCTTAGGCTTGAGGTGAGTGGGAACAATTTTGATTAGATGATTATTACAGTTAGGTTTAAACTATTCTAATTGATTTGGGATGTTAGTAAATTATAATTTGAATTGTAGAACCCTAATTAGAAACCTATAATCTAAGGCAGAATTGAAATCATTGTAAATGATTAAATTTGATAGTGATGCAAGTACACCCTTTTTGTTAATTTAATCGTAAAAACCTAAACTCGGTAAACCCTACATCTGTAAACTCTAAATTGAAATTGACATTGAAACCGAAAGCATGGACTGGTCAAGTTGGTAACTAGGGTTAATTGGAAACTGCTAATAACACGAATTAAATAAAAATTTACAATCGATGGTTAAAATTAAATGAACCATAAAATTTAACCTACGATCGGTCGACCCCTGATCCCTAACGGTCGGCGGGGTCGACCGGTTAGGATAAGTGGTTGACCGTTAATTTGTAGACGGTAGAATTTAACCTCCAGCCTAAGGCCCAGGTTAGAAATATAAATTATATAAAAATTATATAAAAGTTAATCGCTTGTTTGAGCCTACTTTGGGGCTAAATGTGTATGTTAGAGATAGTAGGGCAACAAGTTCCCTATCAGAGGACGTTAGGTCGTTGCGGTGTTGGATAAATGTTGTTTTCCCAATTTGGGGATAAATCATTCAATAAGGGGTGATTATTACTGCAAATGACACTCACAAAAGGTTCCATAATGGACATGCAGCATTGACGAGAATGCCTAATGGACCGTGGTCGGCATAACGGGAATCCTAGTATGCATGATTCCTAACACGACGTGATACAGTTTTGATGTAGGATTCTAGCATGTGCAATAAGAGACCAACATTATGATCGAGAGGTGGATATAGATGAAGATGATGAGACACTTCAGCAAGTTAGCATAGGGTGTTCCCTCTCGATGCATAGTTGGGATTACGTGTAGTAGTCGGGTGAAAATCGATTCCCCAGTAACCTAGGGGCGGTGATATTAATGGAGAGTAGTCTTCACAATAGCATGATGCAGTGATAGAGGTGGAAATTTATTCCCATAGTAGCCTTGGGGTAGTGTTTCCTTATTAGGTAGCTCTTGTAGTGGTGGCCGATTGTTAGTTATAAGGATCGATACATAGCTTGATCCTTGGAGTAACCTGTATAAGTTGTAGTGTAGGTATGTATTGAACAAGAACCCTTAGGTAATGGACCTTAGGAATTCATGGACACTTGTAGTACACCCTATGTCATCTAGAGTAGTATTAAAGTTAACTGTATGTGATCATCACATATTAAACTTGTACTCATTCATCAGACTTTTTCTGACCCACTCATTTTCCTTCTTTTTCCCTACCATAGGTGGACATGGCAGCAGGTGATTGACCCATTCTTGATACTTGGAGAGTCGAGCTCATCTTTGAAGACTATTTTTTTTATATTTTTTCTCCATGTATTTCTTTATCATACCAGTCCATTTGATCTCTTTTATCAGACTTGGAGTGATATTTTCTATGTACTCTGTATTGGACCACATACTGATTTTCTGAGGCTGTGATATGGAAATTTTTTGATATGAACATTTTTTTGTGTTATATGTTTTATTCCTTAATCTGTGAGTTCTGAAAGCCTAATATATGTTAGTTTATATTTTCTTACATTAGTCTAGGTAATGTTATAAAAACCCCGACGATCTGTATTTCTCGGTGCAACATGAGTCCAAAAGTCACCCTAGGCTTTAGATCGATGTGTCGAATGGTGCAGGTTGTCACAGAAACCAATGGAGATTGGGTTATCGAAGGTCAATGGCAAGCTCTTGTAGATGGAAGATCGATGTCAGCAAATCTTCACAAGTTAAATATGGGTTATTCAAGGATGAAGGATTTTTCGAGCATTAAAAAAGCTATCATGCATTAAACGAGCTTTAGTGAGTTGGAGGAGCGATCGTGAGGCGATGGGGTCATCATGGGTTGATTGGGTTGTCCTGAGATGATGGAGTGGGGGTTGTCCTGAGATGATGGAGTGGGAGTTGTCATGTGATGATGAAGGTGGAGTATGGTCATCATGAATTGATGAATGGAAGAAAAGAGTTATTGTGAGAAGATTGGGTTGTCATGAGATGAATGGAGGGTAAGAGTTATCTTGAGTAGACTAGGTAACCGTGAGATGATGGAGTAGGAGTTGTCATGTTCATGAACTGATGAATGGACGGTAAGAGTTATCGTGAGTTGAAGGAAAAAAATTAACACATGATAACTCTCTCTGGACTTAAAATTCAAAGACTTCAAACATTCATCTCTTTCAAAATTAACAAATTCGAAAAAAAAATTCGACCATCATGCTCACAAAAATGTTCTCTGTTACACAAAATTTTGGATAAACAAAAACTTCCTGGAAAAGCTCCCAAAGTTGGTCCATCCGTTGGATCCTCGCTCAGCTAGCAGGTTACCCCTGACAATAGGCGACCAATACGTCGTCTTCAGCGGCCAACCGTGCCTATTCCGCATTCGAAGACACCACGAATGGAAGCTCAACACTCAGCCATCATCACATCATTCAGGATCCCGAGAGAAAGGCGGGTCTCGAAGCACAACTACCTGATTCAGCACAGCCCCCTGCCATATCCTCTCTAGAAGTTCCTGTACCACTCCTCTGATGTCATTCTCGCATATTAGGATGACCGCCTCCTCAGAGTCTCCTCCTCTTCTATATGGAACGGTCAAACAAAGCCCTCAGGTGACCTTCCTTCCTCAACAAAGCATCAAGCACTCCCAACATTCTGACATTCCTTTGGAGCCGGTCAACCAATCTCTCCCTAAGGCATAAGCCCAAGGTTGCGCCTCTAGGCCTTCCTTGGCATCTTTTTCCTTAGCAACCAAAGCTGCCCATGGCCTCTTCGAAACCTGCCCAATTTGGTCCTTCATCCCAATCCATGTACCAAGTACCACACCTTCCGTGCAATGTCATTCCTTAGCGGCCTTCCTCCCCCTAAGGCCCGAGTCCGCCCTCGGCATGATCCTAGTATTAGAAGTAGCTCTGCTCTCATGTGACCGTCCGTCGACCACGCTCTCCAAACGGTTGCAATTGGGCTCTACATGTCCGCCCTCCGCTGGACGCTTGGGTGGTTCAGAGCCAAAACCGGACTGGCTATCCCGTGTGGCCCAACTACTCCTACACAGGGATCCGCCTGACTGCGATGGACCGACCGTCTTATGCCTTTAGCAGTCTTAAACTAACCAGCTAGGACCGCCAGCTTAACCCGAAATAGCTTACCGCGAAGCACCCTAACCATTCCCGGTCCAACTGCTTTGAAGTACACGCCATCAGAGAAAAGTATTGTTCCTCTGCCAACAGTACTCCACGCGCAGCCCTTTCCTCTCCTCCCACTTTCTAATAGCCAATCAAAATGCTTGCATCCCTACCTGCTAAAGCCTGCCGCCTTTCCTACATTAGCCATAGACCATTCTTTCCAACTGATAAGCAATCCGAGCCCTGGGCTCAAATCTTCTTTCCAATTGATTCCCATCCTACGACCCCTCCAATCCACGAGCCAGAGCCTTTCTTGCACTCTTGCTCTACAATCTCGACCATCCATTTACAGCCCATACCTTCTATATAAATCCAATGCCATACCATATGGTAGGAAGACGAGAAAGTGGGAGGACGAGAAAAAAGACAAAAGGGATGGAGAGAATGATTTCTCCAAACCATCTCCCTCACCAACTCTGTCCTCTTCCAAAGCCTCTCTAATGGAGGCTTCGCTCGACTTCCGTTAGATAGAGCCTCCATCAAGCTTTACCACTCAACCCACCATGCTCTACCCACCAAGCTCTACCACTATCATCGTCTCCAACATCAAGCTTATCACTCCAGCCAACGGCCCTCCTTCTAGCGCTACCTTCCGACTACTGCCAGTAACCCCTCCTTCAAGAGCTCTTTCGTCTCTGAGACTCCTCCTCAAGGGACAGCTCTCCCGGTGGGTCTTACCTCAGGTCTCCTTCCCGCAAGACCCTTAGACTAGGATATTATACTCTTGTAATATTTAGCCAGTCTCCTTTATTATTCTCTTGTAACAGTCTGTAAATTTGAAGAGGTCGATATAGTCAAGGAACATCATAGTGGACGTAGGCCGCACTAGGCTGAACCATTATATATCGTTGTGTGTTTACTTTCTGTACTTAGTTCTCCTTAGGATCATCCTCGGCCTTCTCCAACCATAGGCAAGTCTCAATGTCCGCTCCAGCCTGCCATACTCCCAACCACGGGCTAGCATCTCCGTCCGCTCCTGCCCATTTTAATCCACATTCCCCCCAAGCAATGACCTAACAGCAAAGGGCCCATCCGACCACCCTCTGCCTGGGGGTGGTTGACCTACAACCAATCTTGTAACTCAAACGGGTTTGCACCCTCCACCAACGGTGAGCTTTCCCTCCGAGGTCAACTCGTCCAAAAAGTAAGCCTAACGTCGGTGTGGCGGTATCCTCGTCGGCGCGATCGCATTCTGAGCTTCGACCAGGTTTTCCATACTCATGACGGAAAATCGGGTCAACATTCTGGCACCTACTGTGGGGCTCAATCCCATAACTGTAAGGTTGAAAGCCTCACAACAGCGACCTCGTTCCACACCACCCGACATCCTAGCTTTAGTCACAAAAGTATCCTGGTCCTCTTCCTCCCTCCAACCAAGATAAAGGAATTCGGGTTCTAGAAGAGAGAGGAATTCATATTTCTGTTCTACAATCCCGTGTTCTCATGGGAAAAGCGGCCACGGTCTTGTGTTCCCCTGAGATGTATTCCCATCCACATCCTTCAGCCCTTCTACATCCTCACAGTGCACTCCAAGGACCTTCAAGTACTACACTGGTCGACAGAATGCCCCCCACCCCCCCCCCCCCCACCCCCCACCCCCTGCTCCCTTTCCTTCTCCCATGTAGTACCGAAAGGTGACCCAAAGGTAGTACCACTCGACCTGAATGACGGGGCATGGAGTCTGAAGCTGAGGAGCATCTTCCCTGCACCACTGGCAGCAGCCTCGAATTCTAACCCTTGGCCTTCTTCCGAGACCATTGGTAGCAGATTCGAGCATCGAAGGGAAGCCCTGGAAAATCCCTTGGGTTTGCAGGCATCTCCTCTTCGGTCCCACGCGACACACCCCAAGAGTGGAATGGCGAGCAACAGATTATTTGCCCCCTCTAACGTGCTACCATGGCCTCCCTCCAAAGCTGGTCTACACGCCCTATGCAACCCACAACATTCTAGCATCCACAATCGCACATCCTACTTCAGTCAGAACTAGAGTCCTGAAGCAGAGTCACCTCTTCTGCCATTTCTTCCGAACAACTCGGGCAGCACTAACATTCTAGCACCCCCTCCCCCCGTCAACGTCCTCCTCTGGACCTGGGGGCATCCACCGCCGCGTAGGAGAGTCCGATGAAAGCAAGCCACGGCACATCCGAGGTCTCATGAAGATCCCCCGAGATTATGGAATGTATCCAATCACGACCATCCTATTCACCCGGAATAGTAAGCGGGCCATAGCACTCAAGTTTGGCCTGGGTTCGACTCGGGCTCAGGATCATATCTTCATTCAATCGGGGTGTGTCCCCATTGCAAACCCCGTAGGCAGCCACATGCTTCAACTTACGCCAAGAAGCTTCAAACAGTGAGGCGCCCGCAACGCACGTTCTGACTGCTACTCGGCATTCGCTTGGATCCAACACGATATGGATCCCCCAAATAGGTCTTCCTCCAACACTCCTGCAGCCATCTCCATCTGTGCTCTCCTCCGTCGAATCTCTAAATGTTGTAGCATGAGGGCACCCAAACCCACCTGGAGAAACTAGAGACTTTAGTGGACTGCATTGTTCACTCAAAACAAATTGAGCAATGCCCCAACCACTCCGGGCCGGGCAAGGGATGTCCTCTTGGTGTCTACCCCCAATCTGCAGTTAGCAAGAAGGCGGACACACTAGTTAGCCTCTCAATCAGCAAGCCCACAACTCAGTGGCATTCCGCCTTCAAAATCCAGAAAACTGCAAAAAAAAGCCTCTCGAGTCTGCCCTTCTAGTTCCCAATCGCTTAATTCGTCAGCAAGCCACGATCATCATTCCTCATCATCCTAGGATCAAGCCAGAAGCAGCCCGCGTCGCCTCCAGCAACCATCTCCCAATTATGGTCGGATAGCACCGTCTTTTGCATGAGCTCTTATCAAAGCCTCTTCTAGGGATGACCCTCTTGGTGGGTCTTCCATCAGAACTGGATCAACCCGAAGCATTCAAGTCCGCCTTTGCAAGAAAGGACAGACTTCAAGGGCAAAATGTTACCCAAATTTTTTGGTAAACAAAAGCTTCCCAGAGGAGCTCCCAAAGTCGGTCCGTCCGTTGGATCCTCCCTTAGCTAGTTGGTTACCCCCGACAGTGAGTGACCAATCCTTCGTCCTCAACGGCCTACCGTGCCTACTCCTCATCCAAAGACACTATGGATGGAAGCTCAGTCCTCAACCATCACTATCTCCTTCAAGATACCGAAAGAACAGCGGGTCCTGAAGCACGTCTGCCCAATTCAGCACGGCCCTCTACCGCACCCTCTCTAGAAGTTCACGCGCGCGGCTCCTCTAGTGCCGTTCCTACATACCAGGCAACTGCATCCTCAAACGTCTCCTTCTCTTCCATGTGTAACGGTTGGGCGAAGCCCTCAGTCGACCCGCCTTCCTCAACAAGGCATCGAGCGCTCCCAACATTGTGATGATCCTCTAAAGCCGGTCAACCATTGTCTCCCCAAGGCATAAGCCCAAGGTTGCATCCATGGGCCTTCCTTGGCATCCTTTCCCTTAGCAGCCAGAGCCACCCTCGGCCTCTTTGGCATCCGTCTGATCCGGTCCTTCATCCCAATCCATGCGCGAAGTACCACACCTTCCGTGCAATGCCATTTCTTAGCGGTCTTCCTCCCCTAAGGCCTGGGTCTGCCCTCGGAACGATCCTAGTATCAGAAGTAGCTCTGCTCTCACATGACCGTCTTTCGACTTCGCTCTCCACACGGCTGCAAACCAGGCCTTGCATATCTGCCCTCCACCAGACGCCTGGGTTGTTTAGAGCTGACACCGAAGTAGCTATCTCGTGTGGCCCAACTACTCCTACATAGGGATTTGCCTGACCGCAGTGGACCGACCGTCTTATGCCCTTAGCAATCCTAAACTAAACAGCTAGGACCATCTGCTTAACCCAAAACAGCTTATCGCGAAGCACCATAACTATTCCCAGTCCAACTGCTCCGAAGTACACGCCATCAGAGAAGAGTATTGTTCCTCTACCAACGGTACTCCACATGCAGCCCTTTCCTCTCTCTCACTTTCTAATAACCAATTAGAATGCCTACACTCCACCTACTAAAGCCTACCACCTTTTCTAGGTCGGCCATAGACCTTTCTTTCTACCTGGTAAGCAATCCGCCGTGGGCTCGAATATACTTTTCAACTGGCTCCTATCCTACAACCCTTCCAATCCACGGCCCAAAACCTTTCCTGCACTATTGCTCTACAATCTCGACCATCCATTCACACCTTACACCCTCTATATAAACCTAATTTCATACCATATGACAGGAAGATGAGAAAGAGGGATGATGAGAAAAAAGGTGAAAGAGATGGAGAGAACGATTTCTCCAACCCATCTCCTTACCAACGCTATCCTCCTCCAAAGCCTCTCTAGTGCGGCTTCACCCGACTTCCGTTAGAGAGAGCCTCCATCAAACTCTACCACTCAACCCACCATGCTCTACCCACCAAGCTCTACCACCATCATCGCCTTTAACAACAAGCTTATCACTCCAACTAGCAGCCCTCCTTCTAGCGCCTACCTTTCGACAGCTGCCAGCAACCCCTCCTTCAAGATATCTTCCATCTCTAACACTCCTCCTCAAAGGACGACCCTCCCAGAGGTCTCCTCCCCGCGGGACCCTTAGACTAGGATATTATACTCTTGTATATTTAGCCTAGTCTCCTTTATTATTCTCTTGTAACGGTCTGTAAATTGTAAGAGGTCGATGTTTGCAACTAAATCGGTCACAAACACCCAAGAATAGTTTTTGTAGAGAAGTAAGTGAAGAAAACCAAAATTAAATTGAGTAAATGAATTAACAAGTAACAGAGAATCAACTATAATCAGAGACACAGAAATTTATAGTGGTTCGGCGTTGTATGCCTACGTCCACTTTGAAGATTATCTTTTATTAATCACTTATAAACCTGATTACAACAGTAGAAAATAGCAAGTGCTTGATTACAATGGAGTCTACAATAATAAGCAGCGTAAAGATCCTCAGAATGACCCATCAAGCCTGTATTTATAGATGAAGACGACCATGTATCTCTCTGAAATCTCGGCTGAAGGACCTTCTAATCTACATGGGCCCATTAGAGGGACCACTGGGCCCAACTCCCAAAGAGGAGGGATCAGTACCGATCCTTTATTTGATCGAATTTTGTGGAGTGATCCCTATGGTGGCTTCCTTATGCAAAAACATGTTTAACCTCCAATTTTCATGTCATTTGGATCATTTGAACTCGAGTTGTTGCTTGATCTCTGATTCAACATAACTTGAATACTGCTTTCTGCCGATCCCTCCCAAGGAATGTGTACTGATCCCTCCAATTTTGTCCTTTTTATATGCGATCCTTAGAGTAGGTTCCCTATGATCCTCGTATCTTGCTCCTCCAATTTCATATGCTTTGAACTTGTAGATCTCGAGATATTGATTGTTTTATGCAAAAATGCTCTTGTACTTTAATGTATGTCGATCCCCTTCTATTGGAGCCAAACTATGTTGATCCCTCCTTGCATTGAACCAAATCCCATACTTTGAACATTCTACGTTGCACATCTATCAATTCCATTCAATCCCAACTTCATATTACCATCTATACTTGACTTTTGGGCCCACAATCATCACTCTGGATTCGTCGGCCTTAACGGCCGTCGAAGCTAACTCGTGCAATTAGTTCAATATAGCCGGACTAGAATTCCAAATAACACTTGCCCCCCAAAGTACATCTTGTAATGAACATGGCGTGCTTTGAATCGTCAAGAAGAGGTCAATCTAGCTTCCTGAATGGTTTCCATTCCCTTATCAAATTGTTTTCTCAATTTTTTGAATTTCTCATTGATCGTCATGACGCTTGGTCGATTTCCCTTTGTATAAATCCAGGGCTATTTTTCGTCAATTGATATATAAATCCGGTTCCACGAGAATAATAAGCTTTTACTACCTAGTCCAACCTCAAACTTAGTGGTTTTAGGTTTTATTTCAATTTCTGTTGACTTTAACAATTGACTTTTGGGTCATACACGTGCATTCTAATATACACGTTTTTGTTGTTGGCTCCTATACGTGTTCGTACACTCACGGGTCGTCGCCAATTTTCATGGTATTTTGTATGTACATGCTTTTAATAATTTCTACACCTATATTTATTTGTGTATATACCTATAACCGATCTCTATCATTCATCATTTTTTTATCTTTTTTTTAAGTGTTTGCGGGGATCGGCATACGTTATGTCGATCCCTCCCTTCCTTTTCTTATATCTACAGGGATCGGCATACCTCTTGCCGATCCCTCTCTGTCTTTATATGCCAATGCATCTACCCATGGAGTTTGGCATATGCGTAGCCAATCCCTCCTATTAATGGCTTGTGTTCACAGGGATCGGTATATTGATAGTCGATCCCTTTTTTTCTTACTTACAACTATGGGCCGAACTCTCCTTTCTTTACACCATGCCGACCCCTTCTTCCCTTATATAAGCCATCACTTTACCTTTCTCACTTCATTTGTCCAACTTTCCTAATTTCTAACTTTACACCAAACCCTCTTCCTCCACTTGCAAAACCGAACCCTCCAATCCTCAGCTCGAAATCCATTTGCAATCTTTCCTATCCTACGAACTTTTCCTCTCTCCCCTTTCACTTCATACATCCTCAAACACTCGACCACATTCTAACTCAAATACTCATATAAGTAAAGCCTTCTTGCTTTTATATTTTGGCTATATGATGAAATAAGGGATTTCGGAGTTTGGCACAATGATGGAACAACAGTTGAATTTATTTGGGAGAGATGAAACGTTGGATATGGAGGGGTAAAGGAGGAGGAATTAAGAAAAAGATAGAGTGGAGGAGAGGTCGGTGTTGGAGGTTTGGATCTATACCGACCCTTTGGCATAGAGGCTTGATGTTAGAGGGTAAAGTAAAGGGATCGGTAGGATTAGGGATCAGTAATCTTTAGTGTGATAGAGGAATCAGTGGGATTTGTAGAAGTGAATGGATCGGTATGATTATGTTATGGAGAGGGATCGATAGAAACGAATCGGGATAGGGATCGGTATAAAGGCTTTGGCATATAAGGATTGGCAGACATACTTTCTGAATTCAAAACTTAATCCAAACTGACTTGTTTGGACAATTACTACCAATTTATCTAAACAAACTTAAATATATGATGACAATGAAAAACAAAACTTGCATGTTCACCATCGAACTTGAGATTCGAACAATCAAATCCTTGGAACTTTCAACATGAACTTAAACGTAGCATATGGACTTGAAAGACAGATTTCGCACTTTGATATGCCAATAGTTGATCCCAAAGCTTTAACAACTGATTGACCTCCTTGGTAGTTGAGACGGTCAGCGATGATGGTCACTCTGGTCAGAATCCAAAGTCTCGTTAGTTAACTTCATTTCTTATTTAAAGTATTTATCTCTGTTATACACAACACTACACCGCACTAGTTCACACTTAGCACGGAGGGAACAGTTAATTTTTTCTAATCTCGATTGTATACTGAGTATAGTTAATATGGAGTTTAGACGCATAGAATGTTTACCTACAATGTCCTCTGAACCGGCTTTGCAACATAGCGATCCTGAAGAAAGATCGAGATCCGCGACTATATCTGGTAGGCTTTTGCCTAGTCAACAAGTCGAACAAACGGAAGTTTCTATCCCATCGATCAACCTTTTTTTAGATGTTTCGGTCCTCTTGGTGGAGGATATAAGTCATGCTCCCGATGCAGCAGAAGGTGCCATTCTCTTAGATAACCCGATAGATTCTCAAGCCACCTGAATTGGTGAGGCTGCCCATCGTAGTCTATGTTCCCTACATGGAATTCCATTCGTAGACGTCCTGGTTCCTTTGATAAACGACAGGCCTCACTTTCCCTCA
Source organism: Allium fistulosum (assembly GCA_030737815.1). Taxonomy (NCBI): domain Eukaryota; kingdom Viridiplantae; phylum Streptophyta; class Magnoliopsida; order Asparagales; family Amaryllidaceae; genus Allium; species Allium fistulosum. Next base: position 945,122,313 of record CM060908.1, read on the forward strand.
GAGGGGTACACAGTAAGCAACAAATTTATGTGTTGGGCCGGATGCGTACCGCCCTTCAATTCGTTTATTCGGGAGATGTTAGGTTATCTTGGAATAGATACCACTCAACTTCACCCGAACAGCTACGCCTTCCTACATAGAACTTTTCTACTATTCATGAGCATTCTGTTTCGCCCACCAACTCCCGAGGATATAATATTCATTTACAACTTAAAATGACGATTAGGAAGTTCTTCCTACTTCTTCCTTGTGCTTTCACCTAACTGCCAAGTCTTAACAGGTGCTTGGAATAAACTTTCTCTTTTCAAACACGAGTGGTTCTATGTTCGGTGTCCGCCGAGCTTTGCAAGGTGATGGCTGGAAGGACGTAAGTGTTGCCTTCACTTCATTCTTAGGTCCGTCAATCCAAGTCATACTTTGAATCCATTAAAATCTTGAATTTCTACAGGTGTCCGCCCACGTCCTGAGGGCATTAATTTTTCAAGAGCGATCTTCGCTATTCGCGCTACCCCTATTGAAGATAGGGACATCAAACTTCTCATAACCGATTAGTTATTATCTCTATTCAGGCTGGTGGAAGAGGGTCATAGCATTGGGCTCCCCAGAAATGCATCATTACCGAGAAACATCGCAGAGCAAGAAAGGGATGTCAACAATCCTGTTGTGCCCCCAGTCAAGGGGACTCGAGATGACATTGAAGAAGGCAAGATTAGGGATGCCCAGGCCATTGAACCTGACGATGCTGATGCAGGCCCAAACAAGGTGCATGTAGTCGAACCACCACAAGGCGTGCGATCCCAAACGCCAACCAAAAGAAGGAAGAAGCTGACATATAAACTTCGTAGAAGAAAAAATGCTGCAGATCCAGAATTTGTCATTACTTCTATTGATAAAGGATCATCTTCCCAACACTTTGAAAGTTCACTGAAAGGATTTTCAAATCTCCAGATTCTCGATGACGTTATGGCTTATGACTTTCCAAACATCAATATCGAGGGGCTCAATTCTCCTACTAGGAGTGGTGAAGGCATTCTTCCTACCAACAGAGGAGAGAGAACACCCATAAGCAAGGCTATATCTACTGGTCTGTCGGGGGGAACACTAGGTCATTCACAACAACGTGCACTTCACTACACCCTCTTCATCGATCCTTTGCATAATAGTTACTTACATGTGCTCATTTGGTCTTTGCAGGTGCAATGAATCAGTCTTGGGCTTTTGATTGCCTAAGAGGCTCTTCGATGCATTATGGATTTAGCCACAGCTCAGAATCTAGCAGGCGAAGGGAAAAAGACGACGGATGGGAAAAAAGCTATCATTCAAGGGAATCTTCTTCTCCCAAGCGTAAGTCCCAGTCTCAGTCATCTCTCCAGGGAGACTAGCCCAATCTTCTTGTTTATAGCAAAGACCAGCCTTCCTTCTGCGGCCCTCAAATTGCCACATCACATGAGCAGCACTCTAGTTCTTCTAGCTCTAGGCAATCTCGCGACCATAGATTGAGCAAGCATCTAATTGCCACTTCTGATCCATCCTTGCCGACCACTGCTCCTAACACTTCTATGGCAGAGAAATTGGCTGAACTTAAGACCACTTTCCCGAAAACCTGTTTCGGCAGGCTTAAATTCCTTCCCACAATTCATATAATCCCAGGGCACACCAAAGCAAGCTCCCTCGCATGTGTTAATAATGTTTTCGTGCAACATGAGTCGTTCCAACACTTAGTAGAAAAAATCTCCGAAGTGTCAATTGAGCGACAATATGAAATAGATCATCTCAAGCTAGAGGCGATCTATGATAAAGACATAATCAAGCACCAAGATAATGAGCTATCAGAATTGACAACAAAACTTGCTGAGGCAGAAAAGAGTGCCAAGGAAACGTCAGAGGTAGTGAGTCATTTGGAAGCTTTCCATAAGAAAGAACTCGATGATGCCCTCAATCGCAGCGGGGCACTCGCTCTGGAAAAGGATTCCTTGCAAAAGGAGAAAGATATCTTGGCCTGCTACATTGAGGAGCTTGAAGAGCTTCTCAAGAAAGAAAGGGAATAGAAGATTGAGGCTCGGGAAGAATAACTAAGGTACTATGAAGAGGCTATTGAAGCTAGCAGCCTGAAAATAAAACTTGACGAGCAATTTGCCAAAATAGAAGCCCTTAAAGAGGAGGCACATGAGGAGGGTCGCAAGGAGATAATGGAATAAATTGAAACCCGAGTAGAGGATGCTAAAAAGTCTGGTCGGAATGAAATTAAGGACATGTTTGATCACTGATCATCGAATACAACGCCAAAGTCCTCATCCACCGTGACTTGAGTTTTCTTGGCGAAAGTTATCTTGAGTCACTTGATGAAGCCAGGGAGTACACCATTGAGATGAAAAAGAGGGAGTTGGGCAAAGCTAAGTTAGATGAAGAGAAATTGGTGCAGGAGGTCCTACGTGGAAAGGAACCCCTAGACTTTGCTGCAGCGAGACTCTGATATTTTGACATTTTAGCGCCTTCCGATAAAGGGAAAGATAATGCTGAATTCTTGGAAGCTGATCCTAGGGGCCCCTCTTATTTTCAAGTCATCGGAGCACTCGACGATGATAAGGCTGAAGATCCGCTGCCGATGGATGAATCTGATGATGTTATGATTATGGGCACCTCCGAACGCACTTGTAGCAACCCCTACTTTGAGGCCAGGAGCTAAGCGCTACAAATGTTGCAGTCATCTATAGTATTAACTTCCGGTGATAAAATATGGTAGTTAATGGTATCCATAATATCACAAGCACATGAATATGAAATAAAATTAACACATATTTCAAAATCAACCTTTCTGATTACATTTCAAGTCAATATTTCATATTCAGATACATAATCCCAAAACGATTTCTAGGTTTTGATCAAATATAATTATTACAGATTATGCCAAGAGCGACATATGAAGATGACCCCTTGGATGATCAAAGTACTAGATAGACATATCAGTTATAAATATATCACAGTGTAAATAAGACTAAATAACTCCTACATAACTATCTTTGTCTCATATACGTCCATGGAAGCTTATTCATCCAACCTACAAAACCTGAAAAACCTTAACTCTCGACCTACTCAAATTAAATTTGAGCACTCGAGAGTTTAAGGGGAAAACATAAACTTTGAGTCAGACATAAAGCCTCATGTGAATAATACTATTACATCTTGATTTATTGATATTAAGTGAGACCACACCGCTTAGCGGATCCCCTCACTAATATCCTTTTAAAAGCATATCTTTTGCAAATCAAAATCATGCAATCAAACTGATTATAATAGCAATAGCAATAACATATATGCATATAAATCAGGTAATCAATGGATTATCTATCCAACGTTATAGTTTTATCTAGCAAACTATTAACCATTGGTTGACTCGGGCCTACCAGACATAATAAATAATCCAACTTCTGTTAGACGCAATACTGGACGGTCTGTCGTTAACTTACTTCTCCTAGGGTCAACTGATCCTAATGGTTTTGCAGGCTCACCAATAACCTATCTTTTCTCTGTATATTCCTTTCTGTGTGTAACATAATTTTAGTCTTACCTATGACAATTCCCTACACACTATAATTTTAGACTTATTCTAGCTAGGGGCTAATAGCTAAAGTAAGGGTGCGACCCTATACCACTCCCAACTGGTCTTTGAATATCCGAGTCATAAACTTAAGGTTAACTACCCCATCCACTTTTCCTTGAAAACATTTCTTTCAAATTGATTTAAACCTTTTTTTAAATCGTACTTAAACAAGGAAAATATATCCTTTTCTTTACTCAAAATACATTTGCCATGATATATGCTTTACACAAAACAATGTTGATGAAAACCTAAATCAATAGGGTTATCTATCCCTTTAAAACAAGTTAAAGCCCTTTTTAAGTTAGAAAACATTAGGCTTTAAAGCCAAGACATCACCTTCGAAACCCTTGTTTTAAAACCTTAAAACATACCTTTCGAAATTATTGAAAACAACTCTTTCGAAAGCATAACTTAAAACCTTAGACATCCTTTTTCTAAACCATTTAAAATTACCTTTCGAAAGCATAAGAACTTTCCTTTCGAAGCACTTAAAACATATCCTTTGAAACACTTTTAATATACCTTTTGTGTAACGGCCTGCTATTTCGAACCATTCGAATCGACAATCATCCACACATATCAGACTTGAATTGCTCAAAACAACAAATTGTTAATTTATATTTGGAAAATCTTAGCATATACAGTAAATAAATCAATCACAGAATCACAGACACAAAAAAATACAACAATAAGCAGCGGAATAGATAAATAGTAGTTCATGAAGCCACTATATAAACATTAGAGTCTAAAGCAAATACAACAGAAATCTCAAATACATAGATGTCTCATACACATAAGCAAATGAGAAGTCTGAACATAGACAACTGAAAATAATTGAAATAACTGCAAAGTTGAATAGATAGAGATGGATCTCCAAGCAAAGCTCCGAGCTCCAAAGGTGAGTCTCAAATGCCGTGACACTCAGCCTGACCCGAGCATAAAGCAAAACACAAAACACTCGAGTCAGGATTAACATTCTTATGCCAGTAAATCAACTCAAGTGAAATGCAATATAAGTTAAAGTACATTTGGGATTCTCATCCTTTAAGGATCCGTTAAACTATCTATATACATAGTACAATACGCTACATATAATGTCTACAGTAAAGTAAAATATTAAAATAGCGTTAAGGCGTTACCCATATCCCCTTTAACACATTTTTATATAAATGTCGTAGTCTATACAGTACTGTAAACTCCACCAAACCGATGGGCTATCAGGGAGCACTCCATAAGTACGACACAAACCAAACTCGTAAAAGGCATGATAAGGCATGTGACAAGGCATGCGAGGCAATGCTAGGGTAGGATTTTACCGTTTGCACTCCCGGACTGGTGGTAACGCATAGTAGCTACTACCGCCCACCTCGAGACACACTCCCAAATCAAAGGTGCACCCAATCAAATCACAAAGTAATAAAATGGTATCGAAGAAATGTGCCCGATAGGGGGTGCGACCACACTTGGTCCGGTATAGCTCCTGTTTTAGCCACATCAAGCTGACTGGTGGGAGTTAGGGCTACGTTCATACCTCATATAGACGTTGCCAAACCATCCTACTTCGTACTGGAATCTCCACCACATTCACGGTTGTTAAAGTGGTTTTCGGTATTGGCAGAGGGTATGACAATATCTGATCCCGGTCTCTTTAACAACCAAACGCTTATTTCACACCATGGTCATTTTCATTTCAAACAGTTTATACTTCATATCCAAAATATCATATTCATTTCAAAATCATATCACTTTCAAAATCATATACACTTTCGAAATCATATTCACTTTAAATTATAATTCACTTCCAAAATCATAACCACAAAAAAGGTTAAACCATCATATCAAAGTATTCGCATTTAAATCCATTAAATCTAAATCATAACAGTTCCAATTTAAACAGTTTAAATATTGAACATAGTTTATATATATTGAAATAGTTATAAATTAAAAATAGTTTATATATTTAAAAATAAGTTATAGATTAAAATAGTTTATATATTAAAATAGTTTACATATTAAAAATAGGTTATAGATTAAAATAGTTTATATATTAAAATAGTTTATATATTAAAAATAGTTTTTTCCAATTTCGCAAATCAATTCAAATCAACTTTAACTCCAAAATTCAAGTTAAATCAATTTCAGTTTAACAATTTCCATTAAAAAGGTTAAAGGTTCAATTCATATTCTTATTAAAATCATTTAATTTATACCGATTTCAAATCCAGGTTTTGAACCACCGATTTAAACCACTTCAAATTCAATAGGTTTCAAAGTTTAAGTATTCAAACAATTTACAATAACTCAATTTGATAAATTTCACTTGTCTTTCAAAATTGAACTTTAATTTTATTTAAATTTGAAAACATTCACTTATTCATTTTAATAACATTTAAATAAAATCTCAAATTACAAATTTTAAATTAATATTAAATATTCAATTTCAATTTTATTTAAATTTGAAAATATTCATTTAACCACATTTAGTCAAAATCAAGTTATCAAGTTTAAAAAAAATCGTAACTTTAAAGTCTTAAAATTAATAAGTTTTCAAATCAATTTTATTTAAATTCAATTCTTAAATAATTAAATTTCAAATTAACTTTAATTCATCTTCCCAACCTTTATTTATTAAAGTTAATACAAAAATCCATTTAAAATATTAAAATAAATTTAAATAAATACTTTAAAACATATTATAAATACATATAAAATTATTACAAAATCTATTTTAAAATATAACATATATTTAAATAAATATTTTAAACATATTATATATATATATTAGTTAAATTAAATTTTATTATATTAAATTTTATTATTAAATCTATTTAAATCTTATTATATATTTAAAAAAAAACAAAATATAAGTAGAATCTTAAAATTTTACATTTTTAAAACTTAACTTATAATTTTAAAATTTACAAAACATATAATTTTAAAAATCTAAATTTTACACATATATAAAAATAAAATATCTTTATATTATATTGAAAATCAATATTTATTAAAGCCTATATATTTCCTTTCAAAACTTTGGAAATCATTTTTTCAGAAATAGACCAACGGTGTTCGTATATAATTTTCTATCCTATGTTCAAGTGATATGGATATTTATCATTTCAATCTGCAATAATTTATTATTTACGGGTATATATCATTTCAACCCGCAATCCCAAAATTTCAAAAATCAATAAATCACTTGGGTTTATCATTTAAACTCATAATGATTTTCCTTAATCTATAATATCATTCAGGTATGTATCATTTCAACCCATAGGGAATTTGTAACGACCCACTATTTTGGACCATTAAAATCGACAATAAAACCACACATGTCGGATTTGAATAATTCAAAACAATAGATTGTAAATAAATTTGGAGCAAATAAAACCAATCACATAATCACGGACACAGAATATTAGAATAACTCGCAACAGAAAAATAAAATATATAGTAGTTCATGAAGCTACTACAATACATAGTCTCAAAACAGATACAAAATACCATAGTCTGAAAAACAGATACAACAGAAGTCTGAATACATAAGTTTGCAAATACATAAACAAAGCTAAATATGAAATAACTGAAATAGAAATAGACAACTAGATAGACAGATAAACTCCAGCAAATCTCTACCTCCAGAAGATGAATCCAAAGCTATGATAATCAGGCTGACCCGAGCGTAAAGCAAAACACAAAACACTCGAGTCAAGACATACATACTTATAACATGTAAATCAACTCAAGTGAACTGTAATAGAAATGCATTAATAACTTAAAGGATGCTTGGGATCGCCCATCCTTTAAAGATCCGTTAAACTATCTACTATGTAGTAAGATACACTATTATAATAACGTCTAAAGTAAAGTAAACTATCAAAATAGCGTCAAGGCTTTACATTTTCCACCTTAACACATTTTTATATTCCCATAATCTATACAGTACCATAATCTCCACCGTAATGGGCGTCATCAGAGGGCAATCCATAGGTATGGTACAAAACAAATTCGTAGTAAAGCATGCTATGGTAGGTGACACGGCACAACTAGGCAATGCCAGGGTAGATATACCAATTACACTTCCGGGCCGGTGGTAATGCAGAGCCTCAGCAATCGCCCACCTCGAGCCACACACCCGAATTAAGGGGTGCACCCAATCAATCACAAAGTAATAGAATGGTATACGATGGAATGTGTCCGATAAGAGGAGCTACCTCATTAGCCCGTCGATTGCTCCTATTTTAGCCACCTTATGCCAACTCATGGGAGTTGGGTCCACGTTTATACCTAAAAATAGAATTATCGCCACCATCCTACTTCATTCTGGAATCTCCACCGCGTACACAGTTGTTAAAGTGGTTTTCGGTATCGACAGAGAGTATGTCCATATCGGATCCCGGTCTCTTTAACAACCAATCATTATTATAACCCATGGTTATAAATTTCAAAATGGTTTATATTTCAAATCAAAACATATTCATTTTAAACCATTTAAATTCAATGTCAATATCTTTCAAAAATAATATTCATTTCCAAAGTTGTAGCATTTCTAAGTTCATTCATTCAATTATAACAATTTCAAAAACATTGTAATTTTAGCATTCGTAGCACTTTGAAAATGTGATAATACATATATTAGCATTTCAAAAATATCATCTTATAGAAACAGCAGCACTTAGAAAACGTTACTGTACATATAGTAGTAATTCGAAAATATTATCTTTATAGAAACAGCAGCACTTAGAAAAAGTTACTGCAGATATAGTGGTGTTTTGGAAAAACAGGACATTATTAGAAATGGTAGCACTTGTAAAACACTACCTTAAAACCACAGCATTTCGGAAATGCTGCCAATACAAATATGAGATTTACTATAACATTTCAAAAACATTATAATTTCAGTTTTTCTCCATTTTTACTTATAAAACTTATCTCACTTTTCAAAAATATTTATTTGGATATCATTTAACTTATGATTTAATTAAATAAAATTTTATAAATAAAGTATCCAAATTTAACCATAATTCATTTATTAAGTCAAAAATACTTTAAATTGCTTAACTTTTAAATTTAACAAATAACTAGATACTTTATTTACTTTTAAAAATATCCATTTCATAAATAAAATATTTTATTACTAATTTAAGCCAAAAATTCCATTTCAAATCAAATTTTCAATTATTAAGTTAAATCAAAATTTAAATTTACATTTTAAATCATTTATTAACTCATACATATTTTAACTTATAGAAAAATCACTATAAATTTATTCAAATCATTTAAATCCAATTTAAGTTAAAATCTCATATATTTTAAATTCCAAATACTTAAAAATTTCAGAAAATATTTATATTTAAAAATTAACCACGGGTCTGTATAATATTTTCTAACCTAGGTCAAGTGAATACGGATATATATCATTTCAATCCAAAATATAAATCCCGGGTTTGATCATTTCAAACCCACAATCCCAAACCAAATAAAAATCGCTCGAGCCTATCATTTCAGCTCATAACGACTTTTCCCTATTCTAAAGTCCGTTCGGGTATGTATCATTTCAACCCATAGTGAGGAAACTTGCAGTGCGAAAAACAGAAATAAAATAAACAGTAAAGCATAACATATCATATCAGGTGATGAAATAGGTATATAATCAGGTTATAACATCAAATATCATATACTAGCATATATGAAACTACTATCAATATGGCATATCACTAATACAATCCACAAGACATTGTTTCACAATTTTATAAGTACGAAGTTGAGAGTGATAACGCACCTTCTAAAGCTAGAGATGACAATTCAAGACACACAACCAAACTCCGAAAAAAGCACGACAAAGCACGAATCAAATTCTAGGACATTTAGCACCCAAATCCAAATCTTGTAAATAATAAAATAAACATACATAAGAAAATATTCAACACAAAAGAATATAAATTTAACAATGTAAAATATGAACAAAATGGAACAAAGTGGCTTAACCAAAACAAGTGGGTTCAGCCACTACACAAATAAGCTTGACCACATGATAAGTGGGCTCGGCCACCATGGTTTAAAGGCACCTATGCTCGGCCATGGTCAGTAAAAAGGCACGGCTATAGGGTAGATGAAGGGATGGCATAGCAAAAGTCAAGTGGAAGGCAAAGTGGCAAAGGGAAAATGAAGGGTCAAGTGCACAAGTGGTTCGACCTAGGCTAACATGGTTCGGCCACTAGGAGTTTGGGTTCGGCCCTATGTTCTATGGGTCAAGGCACATCTGAAATGAGGGCTTTGCCAAGGGGATGGTCACGGCCAAAGGGATGGAAAAGGAAGAGGCACCATTCACATTAAAAGAAAAGGACACTTAAGCTCTTTGAATTTCCAAGCCCATTTGTCAAGCCCAAAACAAAACAAGCTCAATCTCAAACAAAAATCAAAGTCCAAACCAAAATAAAAATAGAAATAAACATAGAAAAATATAGACAATAAAATACTGAAAATAATTGCATGTAAAACGCTGAATTTTATCAGATTTAAAAAGTATAAAACAGAATTTAACAAAACGAAAAGCAGAACGAATATCGGAATCAAATTTAGCTTAAAAGAAAAAGATTGGAAATTTAAAATTCATATTTAAAATTTCAACTGAAAATCAAAGTTTGACTAAAGTTGACCAAAAATATAAAATTTCTAGAAAATCATTATTTTGCTATATTTGGAAAAATAAATTGTAACCAAAATCCAAAAATACATTGGAAAATTCCAATGTTTCAAGTTTTAAATGATTTGAAATCAAAGTTTCAAATAAATTCAATTAAAATATTTGTTAAAATTTATGGGTTGTTACACTCTCCCCCACTCAAAGCTTTTCGTCCTCGAAAAGGAACGAAACACAGAAAACAAAGAAAGAGAGAATAAGATAGAACAACGAATAGTACCTGAAACAAACAATTCCGGATTCGTAGCATGCATGCTCTCCTCCGTCTCCCAGGTACAATCCCGATCATCAGTACTCCACTGCACTTTGACCAGGTTGACAGATTTCCTTCTCAGCTGGTACATACCTCTATCGACAATACGAAGTGGCTTCCTCTCGACAGTCATATTAGGCTCAATATCCAAACTCTCGAGAGCAGAAGGCTGGACAATAAGGGATGTATCATAAAGATACCGACGAAGATGCGAAACATGGAATACATTATGCACTCCAAAAAACTTCTCAGGCAAATCCAAACGATAAGCTAAAGAGCCAATCCTCTCCAAGATGTGGAAAGGACCAATGAACCTAGGAGCAAGCTTCCCTCTACGACCAAAACGAATCACATTCCTTAAGGGAGAGACCTTAGGGAAAACCAGATCACCAACAGAAAACTCCAAACTCCTTCTACACCTACCAGCGTACTTCTTCTGCCTATCCTAAGCACTCCTCATCTTCCTCTTAATCTCCTAACTCTCTCAGAAGCCTCCAGAATCATATCAGGACCAAGAACCAAACGATTACCGGATTCAATCTAGCAAGATGGAGATCTACAAGGTCGTCCGTAAAGAGCAGCAAATGGAGACATTGCAATACTAGCCTGAATTCAAAAGATGAAATGAGATAGATAAAGGATTAAGACAAGATTAAAATAGAAAATTTGAGATTATACCTGATAACTGTTGTTATAGGTGAATTCGACAAGATGAAGATGATCTTCCCAGATCCTCCATAATCAAGAACACAAGCAGGAAGAAGATCCTCTAGAATCTGATTCACTCTTTCCGTTTGATCGTCGGTCTGCGGATGTTAAGCAGTGCTCAGATTCATATGAGTACCCAAAGATTCCAGAAAAGCTTTCCAAAACTGACTGGTAAAGATGGGATCACGATCACAAACAATACTGACAGGAACACCATGGAGACGAACAATCTCCGTCAAATAAATCTCTGCCAAACTGAAAGCAGAACGGGTATACTTGATCGGAATGAAATGAGCTGACTTGGTTAATCAATCCACAATAACCCAAATACTCTCATTACCCCTCCTAGTCCTCGGTAATCCATCAATAAAATCCATAGAAACTTGTTCCCATTTTCAATTGGGAACCTCAAGGGGCTGCAACAAACCAGGGGTCTTCTGATGATCGGCCTTGACTTGCTGACAAGTCGCACATCTACTAACAAAAATGGAGATATCATGCCTCATACCTCTCCACCAATACAACTTCTTCATATCCTGATACATCTTCGTCACACCCGGATTAATAGAGAGTCTGGATCGATGATTTCCCGAAGTAACTCCTGTCTCAATCCATCAACATTCGGGACACAAATCCGATTATTAATCCTCAAAATCCCTCTATCATCGATTTGAGCTCCACTACCATCAAGACTACTACCACCAACCCTACTATGAACATTCTCCTTAATAAGCCTAAGCATTCGATCCTCATCCTGCTTAGCCATGATACGATCAAAAAGAGGAGAAGAAACAACAAGCTGACACAACATCGCCTTCTTCCGACTCAAAGCATCGGCGACAACATTAGCTTTCCCAGGGGTATAGTTGATGTCGAGGTCATAAGAAGCAAGGAACTCTAGTCACCTAACTTGTCTCTGATTCAAATCCTTCTGGGTGAAAATATACCTCAAAGACTGATGATCCGTAAAAATCTCAAACTTAGTCCCCAAAAGATGATGCCTCCAAAGCTTCAAAGCAAAAACCACAGCAAGCAATTCCAAATCATGAGCAGCATAATTGGCTTCATGGGTCTTCAACTGATGACTGGCATAAGCAATGACCTTCCCATCCTGCATCAGAACAGCTCCCAAACCTTCATAACTAGCATCAGTATATACCGTTAATCCCTCATTTCCATTTGGAACGGTAAGAACTGGTGCGGAAGTAAGCTTGCACTTTAACTCATTGAATGCAGCTTCACACTTATCATTCCATATATACTTAGCATTCTTATAAGTCAAAGCAGTGAGAGGTGTAGCAATCCGAGCAAAATTCTCAATGAATCTCCGATAATAACCGGCAAGGCCCAAAAAGCTACGGATATCAGATGGAGTCCTAGGAGTTTCCCAATCCTGAAATAGAATAGGGAAAAATAAGAACTACAAAGAAAGATAGAATAATTGGGTTATAAAAGATAGATGAGAAAAGGTAGACTTACATTGATCACAGTGATCTTGACTGGATCAATAGAAACTCCATTATTAGAAACAATATGTCCAAGGAATCAGACTTCATCCTTCCAGAAATTGCATTTCGAAACTTTAGCTTTCAACTGATGACTCCTAAGAGTCCCCAGAACAAAGCTCAAATGAGATTCATGCTCTTCCTCAGTCTTAGAAAAGACCAGAATATCATCGACAAAGACCAAACAAACTTATTAAGAACATCACGAAAAACACAATTCATCAAATCAACAAAGAAAGCTGGGGCATTAGTCAAACCAAAAGGCATAACTAACCATTCATAGAAACCACTCTCAGTACGGAAAGCAGTCTTGGGAATACTTTCCTTAGCAACTCTGAGCTGGTGGAAACCTGTGGCAAGATCAAGCTGAGAGAAAACAGTAGCTCCATAAAGCTGATCGAACATATCATTGATACGAGGTATAGGATATCTGTTCCTCATAGTGAGCTTGTTCATCTCTCTATAATCAACACACATCCTCAAAGAACCATCGAACTTAGTGACGAAAACCACAACTGCTCCCCATTCGGAATGACTAGGTCTGATCAGACCCTTGGAGAACAAGTCCTCAATTTGTTTCCTTAACTCAACCTTCTCATGAGGTGCCATTCTTCTGGGAGGAAGAACTACAGGTCGATCTCCAGGAATAAGATCAATATGGAAATCAATTTCCCGCTTATGAGGTAAAGAAGAGACTTCACCAAATACATCGGGATAGAGCTTAACCATAGGGGTTGAATCAAGATCACCAGGAGAAGAATCCAAAGAGAAAATAAAACTGCCAGCAAAATCCTAAGGCATACAACACCGAATCACCAAAGGACCATCCTTATCACCAACAAGAGAAACAGTTCGGGTTTTACAAAAGATAACAGCTTCATGCCTCTTCATCCAATCACCCCCAAGCAATATATCAAAAGCATCAAAACCTAGAACATAGAAATCACCAGAAAATAGATAACCAGAATAGAAGATTTTCACCCTTCTACAAATCCTACTAAGGTTTGCGGGACCCCCAATAGGATTAGTAACACACAGAGGTACAGATGCAAACTCAGGAGAAAGGAGATGCTCAAACTTATCACAAAGATCCACAGAAATAAAACTATGCGAAGCTCCAGTATCAAATAAAACACGAACAGGAAAATTAAACAGAGAAAAAGTGCCCTGAAGAGTACCTTGGGAATCACTAGGAGCAGGTGGAGCAGGAGTGGAAGAAGTCATGGCAAAGACTCCAGATGTCTTGCCCTTTCGGATACAAAGGACAATCCTTCTTGAAATGACCAGGCTGTAGACAGACATGACAGAGGTTGTTCCTGGTATCCTGAGGTGGAGGAACAGCAGCACCAACTGAAGTAGGGAAACTGTTGGCATAGTGTCCCTTCTGATCACACTTGAAGCAAGTGATGGAAGATAGGTCAATAGGATGCTTCCGAGGAGTAGATCCTAAACCAGGATTCTTCAGCCAATTCTACTTCTGCTGATGGAAATTAGGCTTCCTCTTCTTAGAGTTGCCAGAACTAGGCTGAGATGGAGAAGCACGAGGAACAGAAGTTTCCTTAGAAGTGGGATTCTCATATCTAATGGCCATGTCCATCAACTCCGTGAAGGTACCATGAACATGAGACGATCATAATACTCTAGGCGAGCTCCGGCTATAAATTTCTCATTCTTCTGAAGAGAGGTGTCAATAATGCCAGGACCAAACTTGGAAAGTTCATTGAACTTCCGCTCATACTCAAAAAATGACATGCTCCCTTGCTTAAGATCCATAAACTCCCTATATAGCTGGGACTTCCTGGCTTCGGGCATCCACTTTGCCACAAAAGCCTCCCTGGAAAAAGATAGATAAGCTTAAGAAAGATTCCAAAGAGAGAAAACTGAACAGAACATAAGACATCATAAGAAGATACCTAAACTGCTCCCAAGAAATATCTACCTCCACAGTCTGAGCTGTGACGGACTCCCACCAATCCTAGGCTGCCTCTTGCAACTGCCAAGCTGCCAACTGACGCTTCTGAGCCTCAGTAATCTCCAAACCGGTGATGATCCTATCTAGACTCCTCAACCACTGCTGAGCCTCTATGATGCTTTCAGATCCAGTAAACTTGGTACCACCAAGCTGAGTGAATTCCTTACAAAGAGCAGTGAACCTGATGGGTGCAACAGGCTCAGGAACTGGGGCAATACCACGACTCCTACCTCTGGCATTCCTACAATTCATCTTGGAAAAATCAAGAATTAATTTTAGGACAAAGGGAAAACAGAAAGACAAAGATAAGATTCAACTAGAATGGAAATCCTAATCAAAGAATTCAAATAAACAAGGTGGATTCGAAAGGAATGAAGTTAAGAAAATGAGATTTTAAAACAAGAAATTTTTTATATCCAAAATAATCTTTTAAAATCCTTTAAAATCATTTGAAAATCATTTATACTTAAAAATATGTTCTCTCACAAAGAAATGATTCTAAGATTGATTTCACTCATTCTAGGGTATTTCTACCCAATCTCTAATGAGTTTTTGCTCCAGAGGCTAAGGTTTGCCTAAAACCAAAGCTCTGATACCAAATGTAACGACCCACTATTTTGGACCATTCAAATCGACAATAAAACCACACATGTCGGACTTGAATAATTCAAAACAATAGATTGTAAATAAATTTGGAGCAAATAAAACCAATTACAGAATCACAGACATAAAATATCAGAATAACTCGTAGCGGAAAAATAACATACATAGTAGTTCATGAAGCTACTATAATACATAGTCTCAAAACAGATACAAAATACCATAGTCTGAAAAACAGATACAACAGAAGTCTGAATACATAAGTTTGCAAATACATAAACAAAGCTGAATAGGAAATAACTGAAATAGAAATAGACAACTAGATAGACAGATAAACTCCAGCAAATCTCTAGCTCTAGAAGATGAATCCAAAGCTGTGATACTCAGGCTGACCCGAGAGTAAAGCAAAACACAAAACACTCGAGTCAGGACATACATACTTATAACATGTAAATCAACTCAAGTGAACTGTAATAGAAATGCATCAATAACTTAAAGGATGCTTGGGATCGCCCATCCTTTAAGGATCCGTTAAACTATCTACTATGTAGTAAGATACGCTATTATAATAATGTCTAAAGTAAAGTAAACTATCAAAATAGCATTAAGGCTTTACATTTTCCACCATAACACATTTTTATATTCCCATAGTCTATACACTACCGTAATCTCCCCCGTAATGGGCGTCGTCAGAGGGCACTCCATAGGTATGGTACAAAACAAACTCGTAGTAAAGCACGCTATGGTAGGTGACACAGCACAACTAGGCAATGCCAGGGTAGATATACCAATTACACTTTCGAGCCGGTGGTAACGCAGAGCCACATCAATCGCCCACCTCGAGCCATACTCCCGAATCAAGGGGTGCACCCAATCAATCACAAAGTAATAGAATGGTATACGATGGAATGTGTCCGATAAGAGGAGCTACCTCATTAGCCCGTCGATTGCTCCTATTTTAGCCACCTTATGCCAACTCATGGGAGTTGGGTCCACGTTTATACCTCAAAATAGAATCGTCGCCACCATCCTACTTCATTCTGGAATCTCCACCGCATACACAGTAGTTAAAGTGGTTTTCGGTATCGACAGAGAGTATGTCCATATCTGATCCCGGTCTCTTTAACAACCAATCGTTATTATAACTCGTGGTTATAAATTTCAAAACGGTTTATATTTTAAATCAAAACATATTCATTTTAAACCATTTAAATTCAATGTCAATATCTTTCAAAAATAATATTCATCTCCAAAGTTGTAGCATTTCTAAATTCATTCATTCAATTATAACAATTTCAAAAACATTGTAATTTTAGCATTCCTAGCACTTTCAAAATGTGATAATACATATATTAGCATTTCGAAAATATCATCTTATAGAAACAGCAACACTTAGAAAACGTTACTGTATATATAGTAGTATTTCGAAAATATTATCTTTACAGAAACAGCAGCGCTTAGAAAACGTTACTGCAGATATACTGGTGTTTTGGAAAAACAGAATATTGTTAGAAATGGTAGCACTTGTAAAACACTACCTTAAAACCACAGCATTTTGGAAATGCTGCCAATACAAATCTGAGATTTACTATAACATTTCAAAAACATTATAATTTCAGTTTTTCCCCATTTTTACTTATAAAACTTATCTCACTTTTCAAAAATATTTATTTGGATATCATTTAACTTATGATTTAATTAAATAAAATTTTATAAATAAAGTATCCAAATTTAAACATAATTCATTTATTAAGTCAAAAATACATTTAAATTGCTTAACTTTTAAATTTAACAAATAACTAGATACTTTATTTACTTTTAAAAATATCCATTTCATAAATAAAATATTTTATTACTAATTTAGGACAAAATTTCCATTTCAAATCAAAATTTCAATTATTAAGTTAAATCAAAATTTAAATTTACATTTTAAATCATTTATTAAATCATACAATTTTTAACCTATAGAAAAATCACTATAAATTTATTTAAATCATTTAAATCCAATTTAAGTTAAAATCTCATATATTTTAAATTCCAAATACTTAAAAATTTCAGAAAATATTTATATTTAAAAATTGACCATGGGTCTGTATAGTATTTTCTAACCTAGGTCAAGTGAATACAGATATATATCATTTCAATCCGAAATATAAATCCCGGGTTTGATCATTTCAAACCCATAATCCCCAGCCAAATAAAAATCACTCGAGCCTATCATTTCAGCTCATAACGACTTTTCCCTATTCTAAAGTCCGTTCGGGTATGTATCATTTCAACCCATAGTGAGGGAACTTGCAGTGTGAGAAGCAGAAATAAAATAAACAGTAAAGCATAACATATCATATCAGGTGATGAAACAGGTATATAATCAGGTTATAACATCAAATATCATATCACTGGCGTATATGAAACTACTATCAATATGGCATATCACTAATACAATTCAAAAGACATTGTTTCACAATTTTATAAGTACGAAGTCGAGAGTGATATCTCACCTTCTAAAGCTAGAGATGACAATTCAAGACACACAACCAAACTCCGAAAAAAGCACGACAAAGCACGAATCAAATTCGAGGGAATGTAGCACCCAAATCCAAATCTTGTAAACAATAAAATAAACATACATAAGAAAATATTCAACACAAAAGAATATAAATTTAACAATGTAAAATATGAACAAAATGGAACAAAGTGGCTTAACCAACACAAGTGGGTTCGGCCACTACACAAATAGGCTTGACCACATGATAAGTGGGCTCGGCCACCATGGTTTAAAGGCACCTATGCTCGGCCATGGTCAATAAAAAGGCACGGCTATGGGGTAGATGAAGGGATGGCATAGCAAAATTCAAGTGGAAGGCAAAGAAGCAAAGGGAAAATGAAGGGTCAAGTGCACAAGTGGTTCCGCCTAGGCTAACATGGTTCGGCCACTAGGAGTTTGGGTTCGACCCTATGTTCTATGGGTCAAGGCACATCTGAAATGAGGGCTTTGGCAAGGGGATGGTCACGGCCAAAGGGATGGAAAAGGAAGTGGCACCATTCACATTAAAAGAAAAAGAAACTTATGTCTCTTGGAATTTCCAAGCCCATTTGTCTAGCCCAAAACAAAACAAGCTCAAACTCAAACAAAAATCAAAGTCCAAACCAAAATAAAAATAGAAATAAACATAGAAAAATATAGACAATAAAATACTGAAAATAATTACGTGTAAAACGTTGAATTTTATCAGATTTAAAAAGTATAAAACAGAATTTAACAAAACAAAAAGCAGAACGAATATCGGAATCAAATTCAGCTTAAAAGAAAAAGATTGGAAATTTAAAATTCAAATTTAGAATTTCAACTGAAAGTCAAAGTTTGACTAAAGTTGACCAAAAATATAAAATTTCCAGAAAATCATTATTTCACTATATTTGGAAAAATAAATTATAACCAAAATCCAAAAATACATTGGAAAATTCCAATGTTTCAAGTTTTAAATGATTTGAAATCAAAGTTTCAACTAAATTCAATTAAAATATTTGTTAAAATTACAGAATTCCTAACTATCAGAGAACTTGTAGAGTGAGAATAATAAAATAATAATATAAAATAACATAGCATATCATGGCAAATATAATCATAATTAACCATTTAATAAAAATATACTCAACAGGTCATGGTGTCACATGTCAATTAACATAGGTTAACAAATTTAAATATTAACATATCATATTCGACAATTAAATAACTAACAATTAAAATTTAACAACATATTTCAATCGTCATTTCTTGTGAATAAAAATTTACTAAACATAAGAATGTTAATCGTAAGTGATCGCTCACCTTTCGAGGCTAGAGAAAACAATGATGGCGAAGATGGTGATACAGACACGCACACGGTTACAGACACTCGACAACAACACTCGGAAACTGTTGCGACAAGTTCGACAACGGCAAGCAAAGCACGATGGACTTGAATCGATGAAAACAATATATATATAAATTTTTTAAAAATCTTAAATTTACTCACATATTTAAAATAAAATATTTATATTATATTATTAAAATCAATATTCAATTTAAAACACATATTTAAAATAAATCTTCATATTTTATTTAAAAAAACAATATTTGAAAATCAATATTGATTAAAATATGTATATTTCTTTTCAAAATATTTTAAACAAATATTTAAACATAATATATATATTATGTTATTACAATAAAAATCTATTTTAAAATATATACTTTAAACATATTATATATAACCCCTTTTTTATAAAATAAGAAGAGAAAGCTAAGAGTTGGTGGCAGTGGAATACTAGGCTGAGGCGAAAGCAAGGCGTAATGTGGTGAGGCTTGTCGGATTTATGATGGATGGCTGACAGTGTGACAGTGGCGGATGCGGGAACGAAGATGGCTCGGGTTTGGTCGCGAGCACTGCTGGAGGGCTATGCGCTGGAAAAATGGCGGTGGCTGGAGCACTACTGGAGGGAAGGCCGTGTGAGGGGTTTTGGTGGCCACTTTCTCGGTTGTGGGGCGCTAACGTGGAGATGAGGGGCGGTGCAGTGGGATTCAGGCAGAGGAAGGAGATAGGTGGAAGAGGCAAGGCGGCTCGGAGGTGTGGCTTCACGGCAATAGGGGCGGAGGGTGCTTGGTGATGGGGTGACGAGGCCGAGCAGTTCGGTTGTGGTGTAGACTCGTGGGTTGCTAAGCTTCGGGTGATGGATCTCTGGTCGGAGGAGATGGAATGGGATGGGGAAAAAGTATGAGTGACGTGCGACCAGATGATAGGTTGGAGGGGAAGAGCAAGGCGAAGATCATGGTGGTGATGGGTGTGATGCAAAGGCGAGGCCATGGAGTCTTCATGCGTGGGCGGAAGGGACGTGAGCAAAGCTTTCAGAAATATATAAACAACTTATATATTTTAGTCATATATTATTTCTTCTTTTCAAAAGCAATGAATACGATCAGGGTTTTGAAGAAAATGAGTAAGCTATGCTTCAGAATATATATAAATTGACATTTTTTTATGATGAAGAAGACAGAACGAAGAAAGGAAGAAAGGAGGGGAAAAGATGGAGAGATATGAACGAACCAAACAAATGAAAATGAGCCAGCAAATAAATTGAATATAGAAGGAATAACAAAAGCAAGGACCTGAATTCAGTAAATAATAAAAGCAAATGGCATTTTGTTTCTCACGGTGGATAATTGAATAGACACTGGAAACCAAAAGACTCCAAAATTGGGTACCGATACGGCTAACCGTTTCGCGGATTTCGCCGCGTACTGGACACCGAAATGCACAAATGATTATAGTTTGGAGATCAGCACAACGAGGAAAATAGAATGGTACATAGGTATCAGCGATATGACCAAGCTATCAAAACTCGATTTTTCGCTGTTGAAAATGCTGCTAAAACGCCGAAAATAAGATAAATGGAGCTAGAGCAGTCCAATTTTGACGAAACGAAATATGACGACTCAATCAGAAAATGATTTACATTTTTATTATATAAAAATATTCAGATTTCAAAAATATTTTATTTTCATCAAATTTTAACTGATTTTAAATTTTAAAATTGAAATTGCATAACAGAACAAACTTTTATATTTACCAATGAAAATCTGCCATTTGCTATGTTTAAATAGACGCATACCAAATATCAAATTTTCATAGCTAAATTTTATCGTTTAATTTCATGAATAAATTAGTTAATTACGTTAATTAAAATCGTTAAAGATTACGGATCGTTACATTTTGAAAGCATTGGGTTCAAGTAAAGGTTTGTGTAAACATTGCTTCGAAACTATTTAAAATTGAAACCATTGGGTTTAACTTTAATATAACTAAGGGCCATAAAGAACTAGGGAGAAATCATTACTTTGAAAAACATTTATCCCTTGTAAAAGAAAGATGATAGTTTCAAAACCCACCCTTTCGAAACCATTACCTCCGAAACCATTTTAAAAACAGCTACAAGGCCCTTTTGAAAGCATTGAGAAGGCGGTTTTAAAGTACAAAGGCGAAAGCACCCTTTCAAAACCATTGTTTTAAGGCTATAAAGGAAAGCGGCCTTAACTAGTTCGAAAGGTAAGAATGCGGCAGCATGGGTTTCGAATAGGTTCAAAGCGGCTATC
Source organism: Allium fistulosum (assembly GCA_030737815.1). Taxonomy (NCBI): domain Eukaryota; kingdom Viridiplantae; phylum Streptophyta; class Magnoliopsida; order Asparagales; family Amaryllidaceae; genus Allium; species Allium fistulosum. The sequence continues at coordinate 945,143,788 of CM060908.1, forward strand.
CTTTCGAAAGCTTCTGTTAAAACAAAAGGGCAGTAACTATTTTGAAAGCTCTTTTCTAAAACAAAGGCAAGTTGATTAAGTCGAAAGCTAATATAGTTGGCTTCAACCCCTTCGAAAGCATCATTATAAACAGAAATAGTTCAAAGTTAATGAGAATAGCTTCTACCTCTTCGAAAGTAAGGTTTCGACGCTGGTCATTCCGCCTTTCTCCAATTCACTATGTATCAATTGTTTGATACCATGTGCATTGGTTTCGAATGGTTAAAGGAGGTATGGTGTAATGACCATAATTTTGACTAACATTATTTAGAACATTTAATTAGATAAATTAAATGAAAAAATGTAAATGATTAAGGGATTGAGATTTGAATAATATAAGGTAGCCGTGCCTAATCAATCAACGAACTAAAGAGAATTAAAATAAAGTAAGTAAAGGTAATAAGATAAGGGAAAAATAGGAATAGGTTATATTCTTATACCTTAAATACTTAATCCAACTTCATTTACAATATTCAAAAACTAAAACTAAACCAAGAAGCTTGGCCGGCGGCCATTAGGAGAAAACAAGGGGAAGATAAGCAAGAATTAAAGAAGGAAACTTAATCAAATCAACTCTAGAGCAAATCTCAAACTTCTTAACAACAAACTAAGGTGAATAATAGATTACATCTCATCTTTTATTGTGTTCGGTTTCTAGATTAGATCCGAATATATTTTGCAAAGTAAAATGCCATGTTTTGATTATTAAATGGATATATATATACATATACATATATATATATATATGCATGTTGATGATTTGTGTTGCTTCATATAGATTATATGACAAAATTTGATTTGAAAAACCTACCAAATGACATCCAAATGACTTGCGTTTTTGGTATAAGGTCAGAAATTTTATTTTAGAGATGGGTTTCAAGTTTCATAATTTTCTGAGATTTTGTGGATTTATTATGAATTTTCTAGTTAAGAAAATAGTAAAATTGGGTTTAAATTAATTTCGGCTATTATATGTTAACTTTGGGTCCAAAATTTAAATATGTTAGAAAACATATTAAAAGTGATTTATGCAAATTTTTTGGAGAATTTTCCTAAGTATTTTGTTAAAGATATAAATTATTTAAGGTATGGGACTTAAATGTTTTATATGTTTATAAAAGGAGAAGGGGCAATTTGCTAAATGTTTTAAATTAATTACTGAATTCAACAGCACTTTTAGAAATGATTTTGAAAAAGAATTGGCAACCAATTATAAGTTGACAAATAAGGCAAGTTAGTTAGAAAGATATTACTCTAAAAAGTTAAAAATCAGTTTTGTAAAGTATTGTTGCTTCGCCACTTTCGATAGCCACCTTTCGATCCCATACTACCGCCTCCAACCTAGTCGAAACCAATACACATGGTATCAATGTCTTGGTACGTAGTGGATTGGAGATAGGCGGAAGGTATAGCTTCGAAACATGCTTTCGAAGGGGTTATATTAGCTTTTGACTTAGCCCAATTGCTTTTTTTTATACAAGAAGGCTTTCGAATGGGTTGCCGCCTTTTTTACTTTAAAACAAGCTTTTGAAAGGATTCGAAACCTAGCTGTCGCATTCTACCTTTCGACCTAGTTAATTCCGCTTTTCTTATTGCCTTTAAACAATGGTTTCGAAAGGGTGCTTTTGCTTTTACTTTGATCCACTTCTCCATGCTTTCGACAGCGTTGGTTTCGAAACCATCCACTATTTTTTACTTAGGAATAATGCTTTCGAAAGCTATGCTTTCGCCCTAGTTCTTTTAAGACCCTTGCTCTTTTGAAAGTTAAACCCAAAGGTTTTGAAAGGAATGGTTTTAAATGGTTTTGAAGCTTGGTTCCACAAACTTTTACTTGAACCCAGTGCTTTCGAAAGGTTTGTTTTAAGTAAAGGACTATAATGCTTTCGAAAGATATATAATGAAGGTTTCGAAGGGGGGATACCCCAATGTTTTCGAAAGGTTTACTTGAGTCTTTAAATGGAAGGTTTCCAATGCTTTTGAAAGGAAAGTTTAAAGAGTTTTGAAAAGAGGATGTCCAAGGTTTATAAAGCTTTCGAAGGGATACCTTCAATGATTTCGAAAGGTTTATTTTAAAGGTTTCAAAAGGTATGTTTTGGCCTTTCGGCCTAGTGTTTCAAGGTAAATTGGTTAACTTATTTTGAAAGGGGTACTTTCAATGGATTCATAAGGGACTGTTTAAAGTTTTTAAACAAGGGTTTCGAAGGTTTTCATCAACATTGTTTTGTGTAAAGCATATATCATGGCAAAGATATTTGAGTAAAGCAAAAAGTATGTTTTCCTTGTTTAAGCATGATTTAAAGGGTTAAATCAATTTGAAAGAAATGTTTTCAAGGAAAATTTTATGGGGTAGTTAACCCTAAGTAAATGACTCAGATGTTAGTATACCAGATGGGAGTGGTATAGGGTTGCGCCCTATACTTTAGCTAATAAGCCCTTAGCTAATATAAGTCCAAAATTTCAGTGTGTAGGGCTCTGTCATAGGTAAGACTAAAATGAGGTTACACACAATATATAGAGGGAAGATAGGTTACTGGTGAGCCCGAAAAACCATTAGGTTCAGTTGACCCTAGAAGAAGATAGTTAAGGGCAGTCAGCCCAAAAGTGTGTCCAACAGAAGTTAGATAATTGAGTATGTCTGGTAGACCCGACTCAGCCAATGGTTAATAGTTAGCCAAAAAAACTATATTTTGGGGACAAATAGTCCATTGATTACCTGATTTATGTGTATATATGATATTGCTATTGATGCTTTAATCAGTTTGATTGCAAAATTCTGATTTGCAAAAGATATGTTTTTAAAAGGATATTAGTGAGGGGAAACCTATTCCACTAAGCGGCGTGGTCTCACTTAATATCAGTAAACCGAGATGTAATAGTATTATTCACACCAGGCTTTATGTCTGACTCGAAGTTTATGTTTTCCACTTAAACTCTCGGGTACTCAAAATTAATTTGAGTAGATTGAGAGTTAAGATTTTACAGGTTTAGTTAGTGGATGAATAAAGCTTCGAGAGACGAGCAGGAGGCAAAGTTAACTATTTAGGAGTTTTAGTTTTTATTTCCGCTGTTATGTATTAAGACTGATATGTCTATTGAGTATTCTGATCATCCAAGGGGCATCTTCATATGTCGCTCTTTGGCGTAATTTGAAATAATTATATTTGATCGCAACTTGGGAATCGTTTGGGATTGTGTATCTGAATATGAAATACTGATTTGAAATGTAATCAGAAAAGTTGTTTTTAAATCTGTGTTGATTTTATTTCATATTCATGTGTTTCTAATATTACGGACACCATTAACATTACCATATTTTGTCACCGGAAGTTAACACTGTAGATGACTGCAGCATCTGGAGCGCTTAGCTTCGGGCCTCAAGATAGGGGATGTTACATATAGTGTCGAAAGCAACAGATGGAAGTAGCGAAGTAGTAAATCCAAGCAAAACTGATTTTAGCTATTAAAAGAAATTTCTTTTTACCAAACTTGCCTTATTTGTCAAAATGTAATTGGTTGCCTTTTCTTTATCAAAATCCTTTTCTAAAGTGCAGCCGAATTCAGAATTTATCAATCAAACATTTTAACAAATAAGCCCTCCTCTTTAACAAAACATATAAAACATTTAAGTCCCCTAGCTTAAATAATTTTATAATCATAGTAAAATACTTGGGAAATTTCCCCAAAAATCACCATAATTAATTTTTAATATGTTTTCTAACATATTTAAATTTCAGACCTGAAATCAATATACAATTACCTTATATAATTTAAACCCAATTTAACTATTTTCTTTTATAGAAAATTCATAATAATTCCACAATAACTTAGAAAATTTTGAAACTCAAAACCCACTTCTAAAATAATGTTTTCAACCATATATAAAAAACGCAAGTCATTTGGATGTCATTTAATAGGCTTTTCTAATTTAAACTTATCATAAAATCTTCATGGGACAATATAAATCATCAACAAGCATGTATATCTGTATAAACAAACATAACATGGCATATTATTTGCAAAATAACTCAGATCAAACCTTATAACCAAAATCATTATAAAAAATGAGATGTTAATCGAATTATTCACCGTAGTTTGGTGTTAAGAAGGTTGAGATTTGCTCTTTGCTTAATTTCTGCAAGCTTTCTACTTGATTCCTAGCTTATCTTCTTTTGATTCCTCTTAATGGTGACCGGCCGAGCACTTTGGGGGTTTTAGTTTTGTTTTTAATTGTTGAAATGAATAAGAAATGAAGGAAAGAAGAGTTTATGGTATAAGAATAAAGACTATTCCTGTTTTGCCCTTATCATATTCCTCCTACATACTTATCCTCAATTCTCTTTTGCTTACATATATTCATTAAGACACGACCCCTTATTAATTTACAAATCTCAATCCCTTAATCATCCACATTATTTTACTTAATTTATCTAACTAAATGTCCTAGATAATGTTAGTCAAAATTAGGGTCATTACAGACTCCCCTCCTTAAAGAATTTCGTCCTCAAAATTACGATAAGGTACTCGTAACAATCAATCATAATGGTAAAACATACCATCAAACAAGTTTGGATAAGTACCTCTAATCCTGCTCTCAGTTTCCCAAGTACGGTCTCTCTCATCGTTACTCCACTAGGCTTTGACTAATCTGACTATCTTGTTCCTTAGCCTCTTCTCATCTCTTACGACTATACGAACTCATTTTCTAACTATGGTCATATACGGTTCCACTGCTAGATCATCTAACACAGTCGGTGTAATAGTAGTTTCTGGATCTTGAATACGCTTTCTTAGATGAGAAATATAAAAAACATTATGGACTCCTGCCAAACTATTTGGTAACTCTACTCTATACGCGAGTTTCCCAATCCTTTCTATAATAGAAATGGTTCAACAAATCTCGGTGTCGATTTTCCTAGTTTCTCAAATCTGATTACACCTTTCATCGGTGATGCCTTAATGAAAACATGATCTCCAACTAAGAATTCTAAGTCTTTCCATTTCCTATCAGCATAACTCTTCTGCCTAGACTGGGCTTCCTTCATTCTAGCTTGAATTAACTTAATCTTCTCTGCAGCTTCTCTAATCAAATCCGGACCAAGAACTAACCTATCCCCGGTCTCTAATCAACAAATGGGAGATTTGCATGGCCTTCCATATAAATTTTCAAACGGCGCCATCCCTATACTAGTTTGATAACTGTTGTTATACGAAAACTCGACTAAGTGTAGGTGGTCTTTCCATGATCCTCCAAAGTCTAGCACACAAGCTCTTAACAAATCCTCTAAGACTTTGTTAACTCTTTCCATTTACCCATTTGTCTACGGATGGTAAGCGGTGTTCATCCTGAGCTTAGTACCTAAAGTCTCCTGTAACTCTTCCAGAACTAGCTAGTAAATAAAAATCTTTGTCACTTACTATACTATTAGGAATTCCATGCAGTCTAACTATATTCTTCATGAATAACTTAGCTAAAACATGTGCCATCATAGTTGACTTAACTGAAATAAAATGGGCACTCTTGGTCAATCTGTCCGCTATAACCCAGATACTTTCATTTCCTCTATTCAACCTCGGCAACCCATCTATAAAATCCATTGAGATAAAATCTCATTTCCAAACTAGAACATCTAAAGGCTGAAGTAACCTACAGGGTTTCTGATATTCAGCTTTTACCCATTGACAGTACCAACACTGCCTTACCCATAACCCTACATCTCTCTTCATACCTTCCCAGAAGAAACCCCTTTTCATACCTTGATACATCTTAGTTCCTCCCGGATGAATATTGAACTTTAAACGATGGCATTCTTCAAGAACTTCCTTCCTAATGTTTCCCACATTCGAAATACACGGTCTTCCTTTCTTCCTCAACCACCCATTTTGGTCAAGACTGAAATGTTTCAAGTCATCGCTATCTGTTCCATTCCTTAGTTTTCTGATCCATTCAGCTAATAATGGATCCTCCCCTTGCTTAGAAGCAATCCTTTCAATCATCACCGATCGAACTTCTAAACATGACAACTTAGCAGTTTCTTTACTAGAACTAGCCTCGGCTCTCCACTGTATCCTACATGTAGTCAATGCTTCTAAATCTTTCCACTCAACTATCATTGCTAATATTGCATTTTGATATTTCCTGCTAAGTGCATCTGCAACCTTATTGCCTTTCCCCGGTGTGTACTCTGTACCAAATTCATAAACGGCCAAGAACTCCAGCCACCTCTACTGTCTCATATTCAACTCCTTCTGAGCGAATAAATACCTCAATGACTTATGGTCCGTATATAACTTAAATCTTTCTCCCAAAAGGTAATGTCTCCACACCTTCAATGCAAAAGTTACTGTGGCTAATTCTAAATCATGAATTGGATATCTAACTTCATGTGGTTCGAGCTGTCGTGAAGCATAGGCAATCACTTTACCTCTTTACATCAACATAGCTCCTAACCCTGTTCCACATGCATCTATATATTTACCACCAAGTCCTGATTCCCTTCTGTAACAACTAACACAAGTGCATTCGTCAATAGATACTTCAGTTTATGGAATGCTTCCTCACACTTATCAGTCAAGACAAACTTCACATCTTTCCGAGTTAGCTTAGTCATTGGTGGTGCTATTCGGAAAAAATCCTTAATGAATCTCTGATAATAACCAACTAATCCAAGGAAACTCTTTATCTCAGTCACTGTCTCGGGTCTCTTCCAATTATTCACCGCCTCGATCTTATCTGGATCTACGGACAACCCTTTCTCTGAGACTATATGACCAAGAAACTTTACTTCCTTCTTCCAGAAATGACACTTCAAAAATTTCGCCTTCGGTTGATGCTGCCTCAATGTCTCAACCACCACTCTAATATGAACTTCATGCTCTCTTTCATCTTTAGAGTATATCAAAATGTCATATATATACACTAACACGAATATATCCAGATGCTCCCAGAAGATTCTATTCATCAAGTCCACGAAGAATGCTAGCGCATTAGTTAGTCCGAATGGCATCACTAACCATTCGTACGATCCATATCTTGTCCTAAATGCCATCAAAGGAATACTATCCTCTGCTACTCTAAGCTGATGGAATCCTGTTGCCAAATCCAACTGGTAAAATACTTTGGCTCCACTCAAATGGTCGAAAAAATCATCAATTCTAGATATCGATTCTTTATCGTCTTCTCATTCAACTTACGATAATCGATACACAACCTTAACGATCCGTTCGGTTTCTTTGCAAACACTACAGCTACTCCCAGGGTGAACTGCTTGGTTTGATAAAGTTCTTACTTTCCAAATCCACCAACTGCACCTTTAGCTCCTTCATCTCAGTAGGTGTCATTCTACTTGGTGGTCTACTCATAGGTTCAGTTCCTGGTACTAAATCTATTTAAAACTCAATAGCTCGTTTCAGAGGTAGTCCTGCTACGGGCTCAAAGACGTCTGCAAATTCTCTAACAATGAAGATTCAATTCAACTCGTCTTTTGCCTCCATAACCCCCAATAAGGCATTAACCTCAAAACTAGGAATTTTTACAGAGTATATAATCCGATCACTACAACTAGGGTGTCTAAGTGATATTTTCCTATCATGGAAAAATATCCTAGCGTCGTATTTACTTAACTAATCCATACCCAAAATAATTTCGAACCCCATAAAATCCAATACATGCAAACTGCAAGCAAATATATGACCTAACAATTCAAATTCTAAGTGCTCACATCTCATCCCAAGAGTCGCATACCCTCCTATCGGATTCGCAACCCTTAAGGAAGTAACTAGGTATGAGGGTTCTAGATTAAGCTTATCTACCAAACAATGAGATATAAAAGAATGTGATGCACGAGTATCAAATAGAACTCTAACTAATGCACCATAAATCAAAAGCATACCGCCCAACACATCTTTTCCTTTCTCCTCAGCTGTTGGTCTTGAGGTAGCTAGTTCCAATGCAACATCTTGCCATTTCCATTCTTAGCTAGTTCCTTGCACTGGTTCTTATAATGTCCAACTTGATCATAGTTGAAGCATCTCACTTCATTCTTGTCCGCGACCTTCTTCCCTTTACCTGTCCAACACTCTTGAGCATAGTGTCCTTTCTTATCGCACTTATAGCAAACTACATTGGCCTTCCTTTTCTTAGCTACTTCTCCTTTCTGAGCATCTTCCTTATGGAAAAACTTTCTCTTCTGATTCTGCCCATTTTCGGTTTCCCTGCTTTTGTTACCATTAAGAAAAGCAAGCATCTCCTCCTGTCTCAAGGCCATCTCAACAACTGCATTATACGGATCTCTGATATATGGCAAAGTTGTTGTAGCAAACTCGGGTTTCAATCCGCGGATGAACTTCTCATTTCTTTTGATTACCGTATCAACCGTAGCATACCCATATCTCGATAACTCCTCAAATCTGGTAGCATACTCAAGCACTGTCATGTCTCCCTGCTCTAACTCAATGAACTTCCTGCGTAGAGTTGACTTAGCAATCTCTCATATGAACCTTTCCTCAAACCTCCTTTTGAATTCCGCCCAAGTCATGGTTTCTTCTTTAACTCCCACGATAACATTGTTCCACCAGTACAGTGATGCTCCTTGCAATTGTCTAGAAGCAAGCCTCCTCTTCTGCTCATCATTAAGCCCCAAATCAGCAAAGATCCTTTCACAATGAAGCAACCAATTCTCTACTTCTATTGCGTCCTCAGTCCCAATAAACGGTTTTCCTCCCAGCCTAGCGTAGTCTCCACTCAATATTGCATAGTTATTGACCATCGGAGCTTCCTTATTTCCTCCAGCTAAACCCGTAGCAACCCTATCCTACATCATGTTAACGAAGAACTGATACATAGCTCCCGTATCAGCTTGTGGCGCTCCAGCACTCACATTAGCAGCTTGTGCCCGATCAGGATTCCTTCTAGTATTTGGTCTGGCATTCCAATTGGTTGTGGTGCTTCCTCCACCAATATTGACTCTTCCACTCCTAGAATCCATATCTTTCATCCTTAAAATTTGCATTCGATCCTTTGTAAGATACAGAAGAATAGCTTAAGAAAGATGGGAGAATAGAGATAAAGCGTATACTTATATATATAACAAATACAAGTACGTTACTATAACTTTATCCCATACCCCAGTCTTTTCTTTAATTCCATAGGATTATGTTTTCAAAATCATTTTAAGTTTAAATTTTCTTTTAAGTTTTCATAAATCTATGCTTTGATACCAAGTTGTAGCATCTCATACTTGAGCCCGAAGCTAAGTGCTACAGATGTTGCAGTCATCTACATTATTAACTTCTGGTGGTAAAATACGGTAATGCTAATGATATTTATAATATTAGAAGCACATGAATTTGAAATAAAATTAACGTAGATTCCAAATCAACCTTTTTGATTACATTTCAAGTCAATATTTCATATTCAGATACATAATCTCAAAAGAATTCCCAGGTTTTGATCCAAGAGCGACATTTGAAGATGCCCCCTTGGATGATCAAAGTACTAAATAGACATATCAGTCATAAATACATCACAGCAGAAATAAGACTAAATAACTCCTACATAACTATCTTTGCCTCCTACACGTCCTCGGAAGCTTATTCGTCCAACCTACTAAACCTGAAAAACCTTAACTCTCAACCTACTCAAATTAAATTTTGAGCACCCGAGAGTTTAAAGGGAAAACATAAACTTCGAGTCAGACATAAAGCCTGGTGTGCATAACACTATAACACTTCGATTTACTAATATTAAGTGAGACCATGCCGCTTAGCGGGATGGATTTCCCCTCACCAATATCCTTTTAAAAGCATACACTACACCACAAAAGGCTTTTAACAGCGTTTGATAAACGCTGTAATACGATACAACAGCGTTAGTTCAAACGCTGTATAACGACATGCTGTTGTATATACAGAACTTACAACAGCTTTTTGATAAACGCTGTTGAAACATCACTTTGACAGCGTTTCGTACAAGCTGTCAATAATGTTTTTACAGCGTTTTCAAACATGCTGTATTATGTTTCTACAGCGTTAATAATTTAGTTGTCGAAGATGTTTTAATTCTACTTTAACTGTTTACAACAGCTTTTAATAAACGCTGTTATTGAATCATCAACTATTACGACAGCATGTACTAAACGCTGTTATTGACTATTTAAAGATAATCACAGCACGAATTGAACGCTGTTGTTTCTTCATTGACAGCATTAATCAGACGATGTCTTCTATTTATATAACATCTTTAATATTCCACTCTATTTTTGAATATTCCACAACTATATTTTGAGTATATTCAAGCAACTAGTATATATAACATGTTCTAATAACTAATAATTAGTTACATAAACTAGTTAAGACAATATTAATAAACAAAAGACATCCATAAACCAAGTTTCAATAATATCCATAAACAAAAATAACAAAGTAAACCAAGTTGCCACAAATTCTGTTAAACAAAGACACGTTATATGTTAAACAAAAATATAATATCAATACAGTAAGTCCGCACCAAATGCCAACAACAAAACGTGCATCTAAAAAGTTTCATATGCTTGCTACTTGCTACGGAAGAAGAATGTGTCATCCCCATCTTTAATTACCTGCAATGAAGAAATTTGAAGTTTCATATGCTAAAATGCTTAACTGCGCCAAAAAATCACTATATGGTATGTTAAGCCGAAACCTAGCCAATATACACATTAGTAGGTTAGCTCAGTTAACGAAGCTAAACTGCTCTACAGTAACATAGTTATATTTCACGATCTAGTTGATCACCTAAATACTAAGTGAAGAAGCAGTCCTTCTTAATATAAAATCTACGCATGACCAAGATCAAACCAAATGCACAAAGACAAGTCAAAACGGAGGAACTGCACTATATTTACAAACTAAACTACACACATGCATCGGCAACTCCAAAGGAAGAAACCACTTCAATATGCAAATCTGCATAGCTATAATTTTATCGAAGCCTTGACTAAGTAGTACTGCTCCAAAGGAAGAAATCACGTTACATTGTTTACATACTTTTTCAGTTCATTGTTGCATTCTCATTTCCGTGTCCTGTCTTTGTTGCATTTCAAAACATCTTTGTTCTAAAAAACAATTCATTGTTCTGTTATTTTCTTTTCTATTTGTCCATTGTCTACTGTACTTTTCATTTGTGCACTCTCTCTTTTCATCTCTGTGTTATTGTCTGCATCTCTAATCATTTGTATTTTAAAAAAAATTGCAATGCGTATTTCAATTTGCTACACTATTACAACTCCAACTCAAAATGAGACTATGCAGCCACTTCGAAATTAGACTGCACCGACATGTGGAAATTGGATCACAACTCACAGATCCAGTCTGAACTGGACTAACAAAACGGTTTTAGACCGCGTCGCCATTTCTTAATAAAATAAGGCCCAAACATTCCTAGCAAGAAACATAGCTCTAACCCCTTGAGCTGCGTATGTTACCAAAGTAAACACAAAACCAACAAATTCATCAATTCTAGACATACATTTAAAATTTAATTTATTCTGCCTAAATCCAAATCTTCCTGCCAAAAGCAAACTTTCCTACCTAGAGCAATGTCACTAATCCACACATGCTTAAAGAAGATAGCAAATGAATAACACATTTCAATATCTAATGGAGGAGGAAGAGCGTGGATCGTTTGCTACTTGCTACCAGTAATAAATTGACATTTGTTTCCACTCAAATTTCTTGTGTTTCGTTCAGGTTCAAGTCTCATGTATGCTAACTGAAACTGGACTAGATAGGTATGTCATATGTGTGGTTAAACATGTTAATTACTTGAATTCATTTAACTAGATTAAACTTTAACATTACAAGTTTAATCATATGAAAATGAACATAAAATAGGAAGAAACCTGAAAGACCTTATATTTAAGTATAACCGTAAAAATTATAAATTAGTTCAATCCTCGCTCCTTGTGGTAACTAAACCAAGTTCAAAAACATTGTAGAAATTATAACTGATATGCAATTCAATTTAAAACGATAATAGAAAATTGGGAGAAGCTTATGGATAACTGTACGAATTAAATAAATCGAGCGTAGAATATAAATAATGGAGAGAATTCTAGAGACATTATGGAATTAGTAGAACTAATAAGATGAGTGACAATAGTTTTATTGTCTGAGAACAATATTATTGGAACTATAACAGATATATTTTCTTGCTTCTAATTTTAATATATTTGTTATTATAATTAGTTGCATTAGTAATATCAGTATAATACTATATTATTTGTATTTGGTTTTTATTTTCTTGCATGCGCCTTGCCCCACCCCTTTCCCAACAGTTAGTTTAAGATATGCAGGGAATAATGTGTGATCAGACTACATGATACTTGTTTGATTTAATGAAATTAAATGTTGATGATCTTGTTTCAGTTAATGTTTTCATGATATTGTTATTTCCAGTTATATCCATCTTTTTTCTTTTAGTTGCATGTACAATATGTGTTTATGGGTTTGATCAATTTTTGATTAACATAAATACCAAAAATAATGTTTATTGATCATTTATCTAGCTAAAAGGTTTGAAGGGAAAGAAAAAAGGTTAATTTTAGAAACGGTTTTCACTTATATTAGCCCTTTAATATAGGAAGATAAGCTTATACTTTATAGTATAAAACCTAAAAACAATTAATTATAATGATAAAATTATAGAGATGGGAGAAGAAAAATTTTAAAATCACCATTTTAAGTTTCAAATTATACAGCGCCTCTTTCTTTAAAAATAATTAAACAAGTTTACTGAAAATAAACCGTTCTTTAGATGTGTATTCTGGTAGGTCTAATTGGTTGAAACTGCATTTGCGTAACCAAGAAAATATTTATTAGTATATACCAATTACTTGTTTAAACCCACTAATAGTTGTGCAAAGTTAAACTTGTATAGAATAAGAAAATTGAACACAGGATAGGAAATAATACTAAGTATGAGCCGAAGGCGGATGATCTGATGTGCCATAAGCTTTATGGATTTGAAACCTTTGAGATCCAGATATTCCTTGAAGTGCACTAAAACCTTCCAAAGGAACCTGCATATATGATGATATTGCATTTTTTTTAATAGTCCTTGAATCGGTGTTCTCTAATTTATAATATGATCTAATATGTGACATTATACGATCACTAATATAGGAATTTACCTTAGAAGTTCCAGTGACAAATTGAAGGAAACGAGCCTTATCTTCTTTGCTAAAACCTTGAATAACTTCCCAGAACCATTGTATGACAAGAGATGCATTGCTGTAACCCGAATACTCCGTATTTGCTCTCAAGTCATCCACTGTGTTGACATTAGCATATTGTATCAATGATACATTCTGAGATATAAAGAATAATTTGCTTCATAGTTGAGAACATTGAAAGTAGGATAGTTTTTTTTCTACTTACAGTCAATATCTGGAAGACCGCTGATCAATAATTCCAACTCTTTGTCATTAAAGATAGATATAAGATCCCGGGAAATCAATTCATTAAATCATTCCATAAATGCATTAATTTGTGGTCTAATAGCAGTCGTTAGTCGATGCTCTACAACACGATCTACGTATTCATGCTTATTCTCTTCTGTGACCATGATATTACGACCACCAGGAATGAGCTCACAGTCGGTTACCTGCACAAAAGTTCAGCACAGTTTAAGCTTAACTATAGTCTAGGGACAAACAAACTACTGAAAACCTAGCATAGTTTTCCATATAATTTCCAAGTAAAAATGAAACACCTATATGCATGTAACACCAGAAAAAAATATTTTCAACTATCTCTGCTCAAAGACGTACCTCTGCTCTTTCGTATAATATAAGTTTTTCCTCATCTGCATCCATGCTAAAAGTGAGATCCAAAACATCACTGATGTCGTTATGCAATTAGCAAAATATAACAGATTAGACATTTGCTGGATAAAGATTCAGTATCCTAAAGAGGATCCAAAATCCCAAAATTATCGAAGAATTTAGCAAAAAACATACCTCAAGCATCCACTTTAGATTTTTATAATAATCAGGATCAATGGCCTCAATGTCATGATAAGTAACCTTGACCCCAAGAATGTGCTTATAGAATGATTGAGTAAAATGCACATCAAGTAACTGGCCATCAAAAAGTGCCTTGCCAACCTAAAGAATATGCAAATAATGTCAAACAAGAACAAAATATAATTCAAGGTCAAAGAAAATTGTAATAAAGAGAGGACCACTCACAACTCTCCCAACAAACTTGAAATATGACAAGTGTTCTGTCTGATAAACCGAGTTTGGATTTGGTTGAAATGTTGATTCATTGCCCACCGTAGTAAACAGCAAAGCACCCTTATCAAATATAACACGGGATAACATTTGATACCATTCTCTAGTAAGACCCCAGCATCAATGCCTTCTTCTCCTTGGAAATGTACAGTAAGCCTACCCTTAAGTTCTTCAGGCGACCTCATCCTAAGTTGATTGTATGAATCTTCTAAAATATACGATCTCCTCACAGAAATTCTAACTGGACTATGATGATGGTCATGTTGATGCTTAATCTTCGATCGAAAATGAGCACGTTTATTATCAAAATCAATGATGCGAGGCACTTTAAGCATGAGAGAGAATGACTTTTCAATTAACCCAGGGTTCTGTCGAATAAAAGCATTTAACAACTTTCTATGCTTTTTTGAAAACTTAATAAAAGCAGCATTCTTTTCATCAACTTTTATTACAGTGTCTGATGTTGACACAGTGCCATGCTCTTGAGGTGATTCTGATGGTTCAGGACACAGCTTCTCATAAGTCACAAAGAAAGATTCAATGTATGGTAAAATATTCTGAGTTCCAGCTGGAAGTGGTGGCATTGCAGTGGATGAAGGATCCTCGGATGTGGCAGGCAAATCTGATGTGGAGTTGGATGAATTTTCTATTTTGCTTATTGAATTACTCAATTCGACCCACAGTGTTTCTAATGATGCATTAATTTCTGATACCAAAGAAAGAGCATCAGTGTAATCTTTCTCAGGAAGCAACTGTGGATCTTTCTTCTTGTGTAATATTGAAACAAGTGAGCTTAAAGCCTGTAGAACTCGCAAGATTGAAGTGCCGTTGGTAGATGATGAGGTGAGAAGTGCCTTTTCAGCATCCTCGTATAACTGCAACT
This sequence comes from Allium fistulosum, assembly GCA_030737815.1. NCBI lineage: Eukaryota > Viridiplantae > Streptophyta > Magnoliopsida > Asparagales > Amaryllidaceae > Allium > Allium fistulosum. The sequence continues at coordinate 945,158,980 of CM060908.1, forward strand.
CATGCCTCGCAGATACCGTTAGATTGCGCACTGAATTAGCTAGTTCTGTGATGAATAGATGACAATAGGTTGGAGCAACAACCACCAACTTCTTTAGTACCTCAGCAACAAGAACATATGTGTTATCTGACAGTCTATTACATTTTGTCCCATAATCATATTACATTTTGTCCTATAATCATATTACAGGCTGATGACCTATGATGTAATCTTTATAACTCTAAGACATAAAAACTGGTTGGCATAAGTTAGCATGCGAAGAGAAAGTTGTTCTCGTGATAACTACCATGATATCATCATCGACCTTTCATCATATATATCGCATGCATAAAAAGTTTGGATTCAATAATTGACAAAACAACAAAATCCGTTATTAAAAGAATTATGAATATGCTCTAAGCGGAACAAGCCCTGATTATTATTTTTGTCACTTCACGTTACTTAACATGTGAGCATATGTCTTGCTAATCTGGACTTTGCTCCCGACATAAATAGTTTAGTCAAATAAATCAAGTGGGTTTCCTATGACTGATCAGACGTTTCTTTGTCTCTAGCCTAAATATGAAGCTACCATATAATAAAGTAGTTAAACCCCACACACAAATTAAACCAAGCTATTACAGTCAGCATAATGAAATCCATTAGAAACACAATAAAGTTTTCCAACAGTCGCTAAACCCCAAAGGATGAACAATGTAACAAGAACATTCTCAATTTTAGGAAACAAATAAAAAGGACTGCAAAATAAAAAAAATGAAACCCTAGTTTTCAAATCGACGATTAGTTGAAACACGTACCTGAGATGAGCAGCTAGCAGTGACGTTTCAGATTCGAAATCGAAAGAGAGGTGAAGGAAGATGCATGAACGATGAGGGCAGTGACGAAGGGAAACTTCAGTGATTGGAAGAGAGACTTAATTTGCTCTGGGTTGTGAAGGCGGTAACGAAATGAAAGGGCGATAGAATTAATCGGGGAAAGTGGGAAAAAGTAGGCGGCATATGATAATTAGGTTTTCCTCAGCGTTTGGGACGTAAACATTTTCCCTCCAGAAATTCTATGACCGCATTTTAAGGAGAAACGCTGATAATGGATGCTGTTGATAGTATGTTTTCTTGTAGTGATATCTTTTACAAATCAAAATCCTGCAATCAAACTGATTATAATAGCAATAGCAATAGCAATAGCATATATGCATATAAATTAGGTAATCAATGGACTATCTATCTAACATTATAGTTTTATCTGGCTAACTATTAACCATTGGCTGACTCAGGCCTACCAGACATAATAAATAATCAAACTTCTATTAGACGCAATACTGGACTGTCTGTCCTTAACTCACTTCTCCTAGGATCAACCGATCCTAATGGTTTTGCGGGCTCACAAATAACCTATCTTTTCTATGTATATTCCTTTCCCTGTGTAACATCATTTTAGTCTTACCTATGACAAAACCCTACACACTGTAATTTTGGACTTATTTTAACTAGGGGCTAATAGATAAAGTATAGGACGCGACCCCATACCAGTCTCATCTGGTCTTCTAATATCCGATTCATAAACTTACGGTTAACTACCCCATCCACTTTTCCTTGAAAACATTTTTTCAAACTGATTTAAACCCTTTTTTAAATCATACTTAAATAAAGAAAATATTCCCTTTGCTTTACTCAAAACACCTTTTCCATTATATACGCTTTACACAAAACAATTTTGATGAAAATCAAAATCAATAGGGCTTTCGAAACAATGCTTTACACAAAACAAAGTCGAAACCATTTAAAATTAGCCCTTTCGAAACCATTGGATTTAACTTTTAATATAACTAAAGGTCATAAAGAAAATATATCAATAGGGGAAAACTCGTTCCGCTAAGAAGCGTGGTCTCACTAGATATCTAAATGGTTTGAGATGGTAGATTATTATTCATACCAGGCTTTATGTCTGACTCGAAGTTTTTGTTTTCCCCTTAAACTCTCGGGTACTCAATTGATTTTGAGTAGTTTGAGAGTTGAGGTTTTCAGGTACCTCTTTAGACGAACAAGCTTCCGGAGATGTGTAGGAGGCAAGCTAACTATCTAGAGTTCTCTTTTATTTTGATTCCGCTGTGTTGCTATTGTAAAGGCAAAGTTGTTAAATTGCCTATATATACTCTGATCATCCAAGGGGCATCTTCATATGTTGCTCTTGGCGTATGTTGTAATAAGTATATTTTCTCTGAACGTGGTTAACGATTGTGGGAGTATGTAATGAATTTGAAATGTTTTGAAATGGAATATGGAATTTGTTTGATGTTTTAAATTTTTTCCATATTCATATGTTTCTGTGTATCAATGTAGCTAACATTGCCGTATTTAGTCGCCGAGGATTAATAACTATGGATGACTGCAGCATCCGTAGCAGTTAGTTTTGGGCCTCCAAGTAGGGGGATGTTACACCTTACCTTTCTCTTTGCGCTGAGCATCATTCAACTTAGCTATATAACAGGTACGTCCAGTCGCCTAATCACCGCGAACAACTCCAACACCATTATCTGTCAGAAACTTCAAAGTCAAACACCTTGGGGCAAGGGCTTCTCGGAATTCGTCTAGGGCCGGCGACCTAGAAAAACGTGTAAGGAGAGTCAATATCCAAAACAACAAACAGCAAGACTCGCATTCTCCTACGGTTACCTTCTCCCAACTCTACAGGTAATTCCACATAACCAACGGCCTCAGATGCAACACCGTTAAAACCGTGTATGCGGGCTTTAGACAGCTTTAAGTCCTTAGCTTCCATTTTCATCTGACCATAAGCTTTTTTGAAAATTATATTTATTGAACTTCCACAATTAATCAATATCCTTCTCACTAAAGCGGGGCTGATCATGGCTGAACTGACCATTGGGTCGATCGTCGGAGCTTCCACCTTATCCACATCTCTGTTTCTAAACGTGATATCATATGTCATTGTACATTGTTGTTTTGCTGGAGCTCCATTTTATGTATTCGAATAATATTCAAAATCCACATTCCCAATTGCGCTAGCATAGCGCTCCATCTCTTGCCTACTCTTATATGCTGGGTGCGGTCCTTCGAATATCGTATTTATCACCAATCTTCCACCAACTTTTGCAGGCTCCTCAGCCCACACTACACCAAACAACCCATTTTGTAACACTTTTCCGCTTTCAATTTACAACACTAATAACCGTTACAAATTTCTAACAGATATATCCGTTACAACCGTTTACAACGGTTATTACGTTAGCAAATATGGTAATTTTGTAAATAATTAAAAGCAGTATGGATATGATCGTAAATTTATCTTCTTTCTCACGGTAACTTTTCATTTCTCTCTCTCGCGTACTTCTCTTTCGTTCGTACCGGGTTTCATCTGTCACCGCCTCCACTGTCTGCCACTGCCTTCGCCGTCTGCCACCGCCTCCTCCCTTTGTCCTATCAAATCGACGAAGATGAAGGAAGATCGGGGTTGCGAACTACAAATCTAGGGTTTCGCCTCAACCATGGCAGAATTGAAGTCTCGTCTTGTAGAAGCTGAAGATGATTTGAAAATAGTGAAAGCGGCACATATAATTGCATTAGCTGAATCTGAGAGGCGAGTGGCATCTACCTATTTATAATTATATTGCGATGCATTTTATCTTGTTTGGGTTTGCAATGTTTTCTTCAACCCGGCATTGATATCTTCATTCTAGTTAAGCTCGTATTATTTATAATGCCATGAAATCAGGTTTAATTTTTTCTTTACATATGTACTGTTATGACAGTTATCTTACTTAAGACTATTATTTGGCTTACCATGCGTTTTGGACATCTTTTGAGTACATTGGAAATCAGCTTTCAAATGATCAGTTCCTAACCTATGATCATTAAGTGTAACTAATTTACATGAGTTTATGGTCATAATATGTTATTCAAAAGCATGCTCTTTTACTTTATTAGGTCGTGTAGAAGATGTTAGACCAACCTATTAATATGCTGACCCCTTGCCAATATAACTAATTTGACATTAAAATGCGACGTGTAATATGCAGACTGTATTCTGGTGAATAAATAACTACGTCCATTCATGTTAAATTGTAATTTCATCACATTTATTAGTGAAAATATGGTACACAGGCATGTGTTCTAATGTTACTATTTGTATTGTATTCCCAGCTGAATTTTCACAAGTTTTCAAGTTTATTTAAGAGATTTAGGCAATGGGTATAGAATTGCAGCTCAACTTCTACTGACTTCAGGTGATTTTTAATAAAGGTTTGAACATAATTGTCATGACAGTAACGTGTATAATTGAATTTATTAACATTGAGCATGCTGGCTTTTCTGATAATGTAAAGAAATAATATATCTGTGCAGGAATAGATAAGAAATTTATCCTTACCGCAGTGAATAAGATGCATTAGATGTAGCAAAAACACATATTGAGCATCACATAGCGGACTCTGGAATCGGAATTATGGGAAAATATACCTTTACTTTTATCTATATTCCCCTTAGTTGAACTAGAAGTATCGGCTCCAATTGTTGCAATAGGGAACTCACATTTTGCATTGTCTTGGACTGCACGTTTTCCCAGGTGCATACTCTTGTGTGTTTGGTCATTAGCACCAACTACGTTAGTATTCACTGCAGAAAAGGGTCTGTGTGCATTTGTTGTCCTTGAATTTGTTAGAAGGTCATTAACTTCCATACAACCAAGTATATCAGTTTCTACCTGTGAGTTATCACCTTGTTTGGTCTTGACAGCTAAGTCCACACATTAGTTTTCATTCAATTTCGCCTATTGTATTTGATTATTCTCTTCATTCATGCATTGTCGTTCCCCTGTTTCCCCAAATAAGTCCTCATGCATAGCTGTATCTCCATGCGTGTTACCTCTTAACTTAGCCTATTTTTCATTATCAATCATTCCAGTCAAGCCAACCGAGCCTACTGCTGCATCTCTTTGCTCTGCAGTGTCACCTGAGTCCCCCTTCCCCTGCTCAGAAATCTTGTCAACTTGAACACACATTTCAGACATGCACACTTGCTCACTTGACTTCATGGCCACAACCGGGGACGTACGTAGAAATTTGATACTGTGGGGATGTAAAATAAATTTTTGATTTTCAAGCACATATTTAATGTTAGAAAACCTATTATTTAAAGAGATAGTTGCAAGAATTTGATGTGTGTGTGTTCACATGTAGAATTATCATATAGCACTTTTTCTTCTAAAATATTGATGATAGAAATTACTTGGTTAATATTACTTCTCAACATGATCCTCTATGAGAAAAATGTTGGAAAACCATAAAGCATGCATTCATTAATTTGCCTTCTAACCGGATTATGTAATCAAATTTTAATTATGTTAACTCAAAAACATACATACATACATATATATATACATACATACATACATACATTATATATATATATATCAGTTTCTCGGTTTTGTATAGTAACTCTATTTTTACTATGCTCTATAATAATATAACTTCACTTTTTTATGAGTAAATGGAATTCAAACAATCAAATTGAAACTTTAAATAAATACAACAACTTTTGGAAAAAGCAGTTTAATCACATATGGTTATAATTAGTGTTTCGTTTTTGTTAGAATATTAGTCTTGTAGTTAATTTCTTCGGTAGTCTACTTATACCACGTTGGATATACTCTTTGGTAAGATATTTGCTTTTACTAGAGTTTTATTTATATTTTGATTTTTAACCTTTACTGTACCATATATAATGTTAATTATAATTGTTGCTAATTCTAGGTCCTTTATTTTTTTGCACTAGTAAACTTTTAATTTATTTACACAATTGCCTATTTTGTAATTTTTCCATTTGGTTGATTTTTGTTAATCGTAACATGTAATTTGATTAATTTCAATCCGTTTTCATTTTCATTTATGTAAAAATAAAAAACTTACTTATGTTGTTGTTTGATTATCATAAAAATATATATAGAAATTTTTTGATGTTGGAATTCTTATTCTAATTAGTAGATTAGATTCTCTGTTACGTGTAAGTTGAAATAGACATGAATTAAACCATGTACTTTAAAATTCTTTAATTTAAGCAAAAACTGTAAGTTGGAACAAAAATCAATTATGCTACATTGTCATAGTCATCTCAATTTCAAAAATATACAAGAATATGAATAATGTTTGCTATCTTTAGATAATGTACCATCAGTAGTTGGTTAGGCACTATTTTTGTTGATTCATTATTTCAGGTACTTAGGCATTAAATCTCAGATGCATTCATTTTTCATGAATTTATAACTTATATTGGATTCAAATTAAATATAACTTCATTAGCACATACATGCTTCAGTGAATAACTCAGATTAGTTAAACATGCATCCTTGCATTGCCTTGTTTATGTGTGTTTTCCTTGGTTATTCCGGTACTAAACTTGGTTTTCATACATTCAGACTTTCAGGCATTAAGTTATAGTTGCTTGCGCTTAGATTTATTGATGAACAATTTTACATATCCTTGCTTCTCCGAGCAGCGTATCTCTTATCCGTGAATGGGGTAGGAGATACGCTGCTGTATGGTTCATTTAGAACTAGTGCTAATGCAGACAAGCAAAAGATGAAAGGAAATCAGTTACATTTACTACATTTTAATTTAGTAATCTGCAATATTTATTTTGATTGATCATTTTTGTATGATTTTCCTTAAGATAGGATTTATAGTAGTTTATCCATATGTGATTGCATAATGAATCATTTGATTTTTAAATTAATAAGTTGATTTTTGTAGTCAATTTTAAATTGACATTTACATTTTCTTGTTTTGATCAAAAGAATGGTTATTATATATTTTTTATTAGGATTTGTATAGATAGCATATCTCTCACATTTAGCATTTTTACACCTTTTCAATTATATTTATAAAGTTTTTAGCTTTTTTAACACCATTGCCTGTATATTTGTAAAGTTTTCAATTATATTCAATAGTTTTATTAACATGACTACATTTATCTTTCAGTGCAAGCTTCAATTCAAGGTGTGGATTGAATGTCCTACATGCATGCTTTATGTACTATATTCATATGCAATAGTTTTCTTTTATATGTACTATATTTTGGTTTGTTAGAAGCACTGTTAAGTAAAATATAGGAAAGGTAGAAGGTAGAATTGGATTAAAGGATTACTATATGGTATGATTGGTTAGAGAATGATCATAGAATCCTAAATAGCTTTGTTTGAAGTTATCACTGCTGTTTTTTAATCTATGTACGGTCATTCTTTTCTCTGCTTTTTAATACAATAAGGTGAAACTGCACCATATATATAATATATAAAATTGTGCAATTTTCTTTTCTTTTTGACAATTGAAGGTTGTGACGGTGCATGAGCGAGTTCTTGGCATGTGTATGTGTGAAGAGTTGTGTGTATATTTTTATATGTGCGTATCATGCGTGTTCCCCTATCTGCCTAGTAATATTACTAGTTTGTGCCCTTGCTGTCTCATACTTTGTGATGCCTTGTTTTATATCCCCAACGACCTGCTTTTACTTTAAACTGGTTGGGATTTTGCATTACCAATGCATGTTCTGGTGGATGACCCTCTTGTAAAATGAAACCGTTCAAGGTTCAACTTTACAAAGATTTTGCAACCAATGTACCTTAGTATAAAATGACAATAAGGGACTTATATAGGATCAATGTTTGCAATTGTTTTCTACTTTAGTAAACTTAATGAGAAATGCGAAAATACGAAATATTTAGAAGTCTATTCATCATCAATATTGTCCTATATCTTTTTTAATTTTGAGTCATTTTTCCTTTCACCTTTATACTCAGATTTAGCTAGTATCATGTTTAATTATTGAGAAAGAAATACATATGCATGGTTTTAATGTAAAAGGAAGTTTTGTGAATGATCTTGGACATCATGCAGGTTACTTAAAACTCTTGCATTTTTATGATGCAAGGTGAGATTTCTTTTGTTTGAATCTTAGTAATTAATATAAATATAAATATATATATATATATATATATATGTATATATATATTATTTGATTCTAAACGTTTCTTAATTAATTTTCAATTCATTATGTAAAAAGAAAAACGACTACACAGTGCAGTAATTAGCTTCTGAAATAGTTACACCTTTTTAATTTCTTTACAGTGACGTTATCCATCCATTTCTGTCTAGTAAATATCCATCACAAACAAAGTATATTTTCACTCATTCTCAAACGGATTTTAACTACTGCTTCCATCATAAACTGGTAAAGTAAATCATTGGTATGCATATAATTTACTTGTTTCTGTGTATTTTCATAATGGAATCATTGCAAGAGTCGCATGCTGTTGATTGTTGTTACTGCAGTTTACTCATTTAGGTAAGCTGCTCTTTTAGTTCATCCATTTTTATTTTTTAAAACATTTTAATTTTTTAAATGGCAATGAAAGTAAAATCAATTATGTTTATTAGCGAACAATGATAATAATGACTATTTGTAGTAAAAGGATGAACTAAAAGTTTATTGTAATTTTAACAATGTTTATTGTCGCATCAAGAACTTGCTCAGTCAAAGAAATAGTAGGCAATGCAAATGAAGAACAAAAAAAGGAAGCAGACAGCAATGGAAGCTCTGCGGGTTTCTCCAGATCATTCAAGTTTCAACTGAAATAGCCGTTTAAAGAACTTCTGATGGAGTTTGCAGTAAAAGGAGCTGACTACAAAGAATTCTTCAGCCAGAAGGTCAAAGTTGGAGATGCGACTACTTTGCAAATGAAAGATTAGTAAGTATCTACTAATTAGTTATGCTGGGAATAAAAGTTTTGCAAGTGAAGGCTGTTTGTAGATTTATTTGCACTATAGTGACTTAAAGCTTATGCTCTCCTCTTATATTAAAGACCAGAGGTTGGAGCTTATGCTGGTGCAATTGAAATTAAAGACCAAATCTAAATAAGATTATATTAAGAACAATTCCCGTTTGGACAATGAAGTTACAAGACTAGCATAAGGGGCTTACAAATATAGTAGGTCCCAGCTCATTGTTTCACTATATAATTTCTTGACTAGAAGTTTATCTGATGTTGCATATATCCCAAGCACAGTGCACACTGTCTTTTATTAATATTAGTATGCAAATTAACTCGGCTGCATTTAATTATTTAATTCATTTTCTTTCTGTAAACAATGCACTTTCTCTTTATTCATGTTGTGCATCTTTTGTTGTTGTATAGGTGAAGGCTTCACTATTTGCTGTTGGCTGTCTTTGTAGATTATCTGAAGATTTTATCCTTAAAACTACTGCTAAGTATTCCAGATGTTAAGAGAATGAATCACGAGGTACGTTTTTTTTAGAAAAAAAATTGAAAAGGAAAAAAGAAAACAGAGAAAGTAGAGGCTACAATGATTTTGAATTAAAAGATTCACATGAGAATGGTTAAATCTGAAAAAGTTGAACGCTAATTTAGAAATCTGAAAAAGTTGAACACTAATTTAGAAATCTGAAAAAGTTGAACACTAATTTAGTTTAACTCATTACTCCGTTGTATATAGTAGAACAGGGGAAGTATATTACCATATCATGGTATGTATACATTCAAGTGATTCTGTTATGTTCTGAATAAATGTTTTCCTTTTCGGTGATTAAAAAGATAGTAAGCATGTGCATTAAAGGACCGTTAACTTGTCCAACTGCACGTCAGTTAGCGGTTGGAAAGAGACTAATCACCCTCATCATATGCTACATGTTTACTTTTCCTAACTTGCACTCGCTTACGACAAATATTTCATACCGAATGCCAACTCATTAGCACACCAAACCACGTGAATCCCACATTTAAATTCTTCTTCTTGTTTCCTGATCCTAATTCATGATTTAGGTCCTACATGGATGAATTATGAATATAATCCTTTTCATGCATATTCTTGAATGAAATCATGAATCATGGGCCGCACATGATATCCTTCCAGCCTTTCTTTTGTATGATATTTTTAATTCAAGCACTCCTTTTAAGCCCATATAGCTTTAGCATTTAAATTACATTGTTGTTGATTCTTATACTGTTAGACATATGCTCTCAATTATTCGTTTTGTCAATCGGGTCCATAAAACAAATATATATGTTCAAATCAAGCAATGGTCCACAGAATGTTTAGCTACGAGTATAATAATAGAATAACTCAGTTACAACAAAAAATAATGCAACATTCTTCATTTCATTCCATGATACATAATAACAAGGGGAAATTAATTTAAAGGACAAAAATTTGTATATTTTTAGCCTCAAGGACATGATCTCAATATTTTACCCACAAGGACAAACATTCTCCTAAATTTTTTTCATAAGGACAAACATTCTTTCAAAATTATTCATAAGGACAAACATTTTTCCAAAACTGCTACCGAACTAAAAACTGATACCTAAAAACTGCTACCGATAACTACAAACTGATACCTAAAAACTTAAAAACTGATACCTAAAAAAGGTCTGTCCTTGAGGCTAAAATACTGAGAAATTTTGTCCTTGACAACAATTTCCTGTAATTAACAATACATACAAACCCATATAATCATATAAATATACTACATAATATTGTACACTAATTCTCATCTTATGAAATGCCACAAGCATTAGGATTTTCATCACTGAAAAACTGAGGAGGAGGAGGCGGTCTTTCAACTGTATAAACCGGCATGCCCCATGGCACAGTTGTATTCCTCCGCCCATAGTAATTATAATAATCTCCTTGTCCACCTCCAATCATATTATAATTGTTATAGTTACTATGATTATAATTGACATAACCACTAGGATTATTCCAATACATCATCCTCCTTATCATGTCTTGATCGGGACCGTAATATATCATGTTTGCTTGATTCAATTCCCCTTCTTTTTTAACTTCTTCTTCCTCTTTTTTCTCTGCATTTTCTTCCTTTTTTTCTTCCTCCTTCTCCTCTGACTTTTCTTCATCCTTTTTCTCTTCAGGTGGTTTATCGCCCTCTTCTTTTTTCTTGCCTTCCTCCATTTTCTCTTCTTCTGGCGCTGGTGGAGGTGGTGGTGGAATGATTTTTGCGAGTTTTCCAATTCGTATATATATAATCAACTAGTTTTTCACCGGTCATTGTGCGGGTCACCATTACTTAGCCACTATTTAACTCTGTCTCTACAGTTTGCACTCCTGAATAATTAATCAATCATTTTAATTGTTAATTATTCGTATCCAAATAGACTGGACATGAAAAACATATGTATATATCTCCCAACGCATACTACAAGTTAATCAAAAAGATTCAATGAATGATGTTCATGTTGTGCATCTTCTTTCTTCATGTTGTGCATCTTTCGTTGTTGTATAGGCGAAGGCTTCACTATTTGCTGCTGGCTGTCTTTGTAGATTATCTGAAGATTTTGCACGCATCACTTTAGAGCTTTTGGTTGGTATTGTGTCTTTGCCACAAACTTCTGATGATGTGAAGTTAGAAGCTATCTATGTTTTCTCCAAGATGCGGTGCTCCTCATATGTTGCACATAGAGCATATAAGGTATTCATATCTATGGATTTCATCTTTTTCAAATGACCACTGGCTTTATAATTCAATGATTTTTATCTTTTGTTATTTATGTTACTTGCAATTTGGACTAGTAACTAGAGATTTGAGAGGTATCTAAGTCTCATCTTCAATTCAAGGTGTATATCTTGATATTGTAAATGTTGTTGTTCAATACTGTATTTATTTGGATTGCAAGTTTTTTCCGAGAACAACGAGTACACTGAGTTGCAAATCAAGTCAACCAGTAGAGAAATTCCTAAAACCCTCTTATTACTGATTAATATCAAAGATCTATGATTATGTATCATCTAATTGCTGCAGGCTGGTAAAACCTTGATTGCAAGTTTAAAACAAGATGATTTGAAAATTAAGTTGGTGTCATCACTCTCAAAATTGGCCCATCATTCTCTGGTATTAATTCCCAAGCAGGTACCATTTCTAATATTTGCATACATTCTATTATTATATTAGTAATTTTCTACAGTGTGTGTGTGTGTGCGTTTCATGTTATGGGTCTTATAACCTTTATTTGTCCACCACTTTATTCTTTCCAGAGAAGCTAAGCATTTCACTGAAATTCGAGTTTTGCATAGAGATGTACGATCAAGTTTCACTATAAACTGTAGCTTTTATCCATCCAGTGAATTACTCGCTACGTAAAAATGTTCTACATATGATCTGTATTTGTAGGTACGCATTGTTATTGAGGGTGTAGATAAATTCAACAATCTGGTAGGATCAATAGTGTACGATGGTGATACAACAAAAGACTGGGCCTGGAGCTAGTGAAAAATGTATGATTCTTACATCTTTAATTGAAACTAATATGTAATTAGGTTAAATAATGCTGTGGCATAAAAAAAATATATGAGAGTAAGTACACTGTTTTATACCACACAGGGTTTAGCTAAGTATGTTCAGTGGAGTGCTGAAACTATGGAAGATGATGCTAAAAAGAAGCTGAAAGCCGCTAAACTTGAGGCAAAAAAGGACCGCCATAAAATGTGGGTTAACCATGTACCAGAAGAACCTTTTGCTCATGAAGCAAAGGAATTCTCGCTCAAACGTCTTATTGGCCAACAAGTATCTGTTTTCAGTGGTACTTTGTCGCTTTAATATTATACTTAAATTTGTGTATAAACTAAAGGTCACTAATTATGTTGTATTGTACTTTGATATTTTGATATTTGAACACATAGGCGAATGGTTGTATGATGAATTTTGATGTTTGTTGACATTTAATTTTCTTCAGGAAATGAATTGTTATATTTTGCTATATATATTTCAGGAAATGAAATTGTTATTGTTGTTATATACCCTTCAGAAAATGAATTGTGATATGATGCTGTAATTTGATTGGTATATGCTTTAGAAAATTAGTCACGGTTGTAAGTGTTACAGGTTTTTATTTTATAACAGTTATAAGTGTTAGAATTTTTTTTACTTGCGACGTTAACAAGCGTGACCATTATTACATTGCTAACGGGTATAACCGTTGAAAATAAGGAATTTCCCAATCGTTATAACCGTTGCAAATATGGAATTTCCCAACGGTTATAACCGTTGCAAATATGGAATTTTCCAACGGTTATAACCGTTACAAAATATGTAAAAAAAATTATAACGTACCTGCTACCAACGGTTATAACAGTTGGGAATTTGATTACCAACGGTTATAACCGTTACGAAATGACAATTCTGGTGTTGTGCCAGCACGGTACTTGTCCTCGGTTGGGGTCGGATGTCCCATGTCCACCATCCTACGGGGTTTTTACAAATTGTTGCAATTTCCTTTCTTGAATTAGCTTTTCAATAGTGGCCTGGAGATGCCTGCATTCATTTGTGCCATGTCCATAGCATTCGTGGAACTAACAATATTTTCTGATTTGTTTCTGCTTCTCAGTTGATTCTTTTAGAGGTGGCTTCCTATATTGCATGGTATTGCAAGTAGACAAATAGATATTCTCCAAGGACATATTCAACGGTGTGTAAGTATCGAACATCGGAATCCTAGGCTTCCCGCTTCCAGGATCCCTCTTTCGTTCTCGGCCCCTATCTCTGCTTTTCTTTTGCTAATTAGGCTTGTTTTGGAAATTCACTTGAACTTTTCCGAGCTATCATTAGACTGCTTTACTACGATGTTACTTTGTACTCCCTCTTCGCTTGGTCCCGTAACATTCTTTTTCCTAGAGGACCTGGCTTCTGCCTTTCTCAAATACTGAGCCGCCTTTGCGTAAAAGTGTTCCAACATTACGAGTGGCTTGCTAGCTAACTAATCACCGAAATCATATTCTGGATCTATCCCTCTCATCACAGCCATCAATATCGCATGGACATTTGGATTACTGATTTCCAGAACAGCTGTATGAAAGCTCTCCAAACAATCTTTCAATGATTCTCCTGGAGCCTGAATCACGCTGGATAAGGACATCACATCTTTGGGACGTGTTGCGTGCATCTGGAATTGCTCCACACACTTTGTTGCCAAATCATTGAATCTAGAAATTGATCGGAGGGGTAATCTTGTGAACCACATCGTTGCTATTTCAGAGAGAGTTATGTGACAGCATCTACACTTGGTTGCATCATCCGCTCGCGTAGAATCCATCAGCCATTCGTATTTCATGATATGCTGCCTGGGGTCAGTTTTTCCCTTGTAGGCGGGCATTGCTGGCATGTTGAACCTCCTTGGATACTCCACATGTAGAACATTATCAGTGAACGCGGTATGGCTTCTCGAGATTCCCCAGTCATCTTTAGTCAAGCCCTGGCTCTCTTCACTAACTGTCTGACCATTGTCGATAAGTCCGGCGTTTAGATGGTTGGTGCCAAGTGGTGGTCGCACTCCACCTCGTGTGAATGGTCCGGTCGATGTCTTTGGGCTGTTTCACGCCTTCTTAGTTCACCATCTTCCAGATATGTACCTTGTAAATTCACTCATCATCATTCCGGGGAAGAGCTTTGTCAACATTTAATTGAACTCCAGCATCCAAACCAACTGAAGCAACTCCAACTTGATTACCATGAGGCATGGGTGAATTCCCCCTTTTGGTGGAGGGATCAATACCGATCCCTATGGAGGGATCGGCACTGATCGATCATGGCAGACCACGATGGTCTGCCAGTTGATGCCCCAAAGTTTCTATGCGATATTCGTCTGTTCTGCGATGCCTATGCCTATGATACTCATATGATGAGCTAGAACTCTCCAATGCCGAGTAAGGAGTGGGGTCTCTCCTAGCTTTCCCCCACTGCTGCTGATTGAGTTGGTTCATTAAGTTGATATTGGTCTGAATTTGTTGATTTAATTGTCGATTATTAAATTACAAAATTCAGCTCTTGTAATAGAATTAGTGGATGCTAGTATTCTCATTTCCTTCCACGTTCTGAGAAGTAGATCTAGTATTTCTCACCATTATTAATAGCTTTTCTTAGATTTTTACAAATATGAGTAGTATGAGCAACTTCTTGAAGATAACTGTCGATCTCCTTTGGGGGATTTATCCAATCCAGTTGCAACAAAGGGATCCTAATAAACTAAGAATCAAGTTTCTTGGTGAAAGCACCAAAATGTTTGCAACTAAATTTGTCACAAATACCCAAGAATAGTTTTTGTAGAGAAGTAAGTGAAGAAAAACAAATTAAACTGAGTAAATGAATTAACAAGTAACAGAGAATACTCTATAATCAGAGACGCGGAAATTTATAGTGGTTCGGCGTTGTATGCCTACATCCACTTTGAAGATTATCCTTTATTAATCACTTATAAATCCGATTACAGTAGTAGAAAATAACAAGTGTTTGATTATCATGGATTCTAGAGTAACAAGCAGTGTAAAGATCCTCAAAATGACCCATCAGGCCAGTATTTATAGATGAAGACCACCATGTATCTCTCTGAAATCTAGCTGAAGTACCTTCTAATCTATATGGGCCCACTAGAAGGATCGCTGGGCCAAATTCCCAAAGAGGAGGGATCGATACCGATCCCTTCTTTGGTCGAATTTTAGGGAGCGATCACTATGGGGACTTCCTTATGCAAAAACATGTTTAGCCACCAATTTTCATGTCAATTGGATCATTTGAACTCAAGTTATTGCTTTATCTCTGGTTCAACATGACTTGAATACTGCCTTCTGTCGATCCCTCCCAAGGGATGTATACCGATCCCTCCAATTTTGTGCTTTTGATGTGCAATCCCTAGGGTAGGTTCCCTAGGGTCCTCATATCTTGCTCCTCAAATTTCATATGCTTTGAACTTGTAGATCCCGAGATATTGATTGTTTTCTGCAAGAATGCTCTTGTACTTTGATGTATGCCGATCCTTCCTGTTGGAGCCAAACCATGTCGATCCCTCCTATGCATTGAACCATATCTCATACTTTGAACATTCTACGTTGTGCATCTATCAATTCCATTCAATCACGACTTCATAGTACCATCTATACTCGACTTCTGGGCCTCACAATCATCACTCTTGAATCGTCGGCCTTAACAGCCGTCGTAGCTAACTCATGCAATCAGTTCAATATAGCCGGGCTAGAATGCCGAATAACAGTTGATATAGTAAAGGAACATCACCGTGGACGTAGGTCGCACTGGGCCGAACCACTATATATCATAATGTATTTACTTTCTGTATTTAATTCTCTTTAGGATCATCCTCGGCCATCTTCAGCCACAGGCAAGTCTCCCTGTCCACTCCAGCCAGCCATACTCCCAACCACGGGCCAGCATCTTCGTCCGCTCCTGCCCATCTCAATCCACATTCCTCCCAAGCAACAACCCAATAGCAAAGGGCCAATCTGAATGCCCTCTGCTTGGGGGTGGTTGGCCCATAACCAACCTTGTGGCTCAAACGAGTTCGCACCCTCCACCAACGACGAGCTTTCCCTCTAGAGTCAATTCGTCCAAAAAGTAAGCCTGGCATCAGCACAGTGGTATTCTCATTGGTGGGATCGCATTCTGAGGTTCGACTAGGTTTTCCATACTCGTGATGAAAAATCGGGTCAACATTCTCCATTTTTCAAAATCATTCTAAATTTATTTTTGAAAATTCTAAAATCAAGGGCATTATGGTCATTTTTTGAAATCAAAGGTCTCTGAGTTCAACTCCCAATGAAAGCACCACTTGTATTCCTCTATCACTTAGCATATGTCTTCAATCTTCTAGAAATGGGCCCACCCAAGAACCGATATGGTTTAGTACCGACCTATTTGATTTTTCCTATACTTAATCATTTCTATTGTGTTCTCCATTCTTGGTATCTTGCCCTTCTTGATCCATTTTTTAATCACCCAATAGACCAAATCCATCGAGATATTGCTTGGTTCAAATGCAGGATAACACTTGCCCCCTAAAGTGTGCAATTGTGACAACAATGCATGCTTTGGATCAAGGCAAGCAACCAAATTCGAGTTTACATATATGTTTCTATCATGTGAACTACTTTTACAAAGCATTGCAACCTTCTTGATAATACTGGCATAATGCTTTAAATGGTCACTGATCACCTCTATTCATCGGATATAAAGATAGAAGTCTCTAATCCAAAATCTCCAGTCATAACCAATCCATTTGAAGGCGCTTATATAAAAGTAGTACTTAGTTATTTCTCCAATTTCGCTTTCCACTTCCACACTCTTTTTTCCTTCGTCTTCTATTGAGCTCCTGTGACCTTATCTTCCCCATGACCTTGTCAATGTTGCCACAACTTCCACATCCAAATTCATCAAGTTTCAGCTAACATCCAATGTCAATCCATCTTAACTAGTGTCGTCGATCTGTTTGAGTTCCATGCTAAACTCTATCAAATTTTGATGCCACCTCAATTTAAGATCACAATCTTGATTGCTTAGGTGGGCGCCACCGCTATGTCTTCTCACAACATCGTATCATCATTGTGTAAGGTCGAGTAATATACCCTAGAGAGGGTGAATACGGTTTTTAAAATTGTTCCACACAGCTACAGATAAAATATAAAATAGAGTACTCAAACGTAAATGTAGAAAATAAAGAACATAAGATAATACCCAATTCGACCTAATGCGTAATGTTGCTTCTAAAGCTATTACTAGAGTTAAATATTCAAACAGTTACAAATAGTAAAATCGTAGACACGGCTAACAAATATTTTAATTCTACGTCTAATACTCTGTCTGAACTCAATCTTTTAAAATCAGAACCCCTAATCTACTACACGTAGCTCTGTTTGAGATCACGTACGTTGTTCTCCTTTTTAGCTTTAGTGCTGTCCCCCTTTTGTTTTCTCCTCAAACAAGAAAATCCACTCCCAAATCATCACTCCAATTTTTCTTTCTGTCGCCATGCTCAATTTAGAATCAATTGCATAAATCAAGTTGGCCAACCATAAATTGTCACCGCTTGAAGATCGAAGGCCGTGCCTGGGAATAAAGATCTGTGCCGCCGCTGTTCGAATCTCGAAGTGCCATGATCTAAAGTTGTTGTATTTACCCAAAACTTGTCGATGTTGCTTGAAATCATGGCTATGATCTGGTGGTTGCTGGTGTCGAGGAGATTTCCGATGCTGGAGGTGCTAGCGTGTTTGACTGTTGTTCATTGTTGTTCCGGATGTATCGAGCTTGATGAACTAGGGTTGACTGTAAGATGATGAAGTTTCGATATTTGTTAAAGTGATGCTGATGATGTACTAGAAATATCGATGTCAAACTCTGCTTTGATCCGATGATATTTGAACGGAGTTGTCATTGATAAACTACTGTTGTAATTCTAGTCGTGCACTCTGTACTTGAAACTTCGATCGGTTTTAAACCTGAGCTTGTGGTTGATAGATATAATCACCTTTCAGTTTGTAACATTTATGATGCTTGTGTTTTGATTTTGGCGATAGGAGGATGGTGAAAACTTTGCTGTGAAAATAGATCAGTACTTGATAAGCAAAGATTGATAGATGTTGCTTGATGCTCAGAGATTATACGAAGATATTGTAACTTGATGGGCTGTGGATGAGATATTGAAATGATCGGATATTGACAGTCAATGGGAATTTGAAGAAAAATGTTCCTTTTTTGTTTGTATCCGATGTCTTTCTTTTGAAGTAATGTGTGGGTTTATATAGGCTAATGGAGAGGATGCATACGTATGGAAAAATATATATATAAGAGGATACACGGAGAAAGATATGATTTGTGTAAGAATTTGTTTTCCTTTATAGAAGATAAAAATCAATATAGTGGGAAACAAAATCTGATGTTTCCTCCAAAGTATTTGCTTGATTGTGCATTTATCTCTCTGCTTATGATTGTATATAGATATATTTTCTTTTGCTTCCGATGAAACTTCTTCATAACAAGTATTTTATAAAAAAAAATTTAATATACAACTCTAGACAAAAATGTTAAATAAAACAAATGTTTATTATCATTAAAAAGAAATCGTCGATTGCACTATTCCCCAATCTATCTTTTTAATGATAATAAACATATGTTAAGATTTACAGATAAAACATTGGTATGTTTATCGAATATGAAAGTGATGTGTGAAACTTGATGAGTTTGACTTAAGCTCCCCCTATATAGATGCCCCCCTATTCAGGTGTTCTACACAAATTTTCATTTTCTAGCATGCTCCAAATACGTGAAATGATAAGAGGTTAAATCAGAGAAGAAGACAAATAAAATGATTAAAAATAAGTTACATCGTAGAGGGGAAGTGAGAACACATCTTAGATGTTATCAAATCAAATGCTACCACCAAATCTTAACCTGTCTCCCCCTCCTGTTTTCAATCAACAAATTCAAAGAGAAAACAAATAGTTATAACTCAAGAGTAAAAATATCAAGATTATATATTTCCAGCTTGACATTTGACATTAATTATAGCACTCATTATTGATCAAAAACATACCCCAAATGGATAATTGATGGTAATTTTTTTTTAAAAATGTTAATTCTATGACATATGGTTCAACCAATAATAATTTTGGCAGTTTTGTTTTGTTTTTCAATGAAGTATTCATATGAGGATAGTTTTATCCCTAATTCATTATAAAGGAGATCAATATACTTATACCCAAACATTGTCGTGAGGTATATTAGAGGAGGAAAAATAAGCAATACTTGATGGGTTAATATACACTGATGCTAAAGAATTTTCAACTAAGGTCGGATACCCTCAGGTAATGTAACACTACGTCCATACCGCATCCACAGGCCTTTAACCATTAAATTTTATATTTTTGTAAAATATTTGTTATGTGATTTACTTTTCATATGGAGTATGTACATGACTTGTCCTCGATACCAACTATTTTCCAATTAAATTTTACTACATTCTGATTAATGTTAATCTTACCCATACATATATAGAATTGGAAAAAACATGGATCGAAGGAATGTGATTGTTAAAAAATGGTGTGGGATATGTAATAATACAAAATAGAATGCCAATAACTCATGCGTAACTTAGACTATGATATATAATACTAGTATTCTTCTCAAGAGCACAACAGTTCATTTTCCAACAACTATGTAATCATTACTCAAAGATTTGATAAGCATAAATAGATTCAACTCCGTCATAGCCATATTTTTCAAAAGCAAATAATTTGAGATAAGCAAAGAGTATTTTTTTCATATCTTTGATGTTTAACAATTAGAAAAGGTTAGAAAGGTTAAAAACAAATAAAAAATCTAATCCTAATTTTTTTTATTTAGAATGAAAACCAAATCCTAAAAGAAACTGAAAGAGAGAAAAAAACTGAAAAAAAATAGAAAATAAAAATAAAAAACTAAACAAACACTCAAATAGAAATCATACTAAGCTATAACCATGATCCCCAAATCTGGACGTAATCGTGAAAATCTATCTTCTGGAAGAAGTTTTACAAAGATATCAGCAAGTTGTAAATTGGTAGAGATGAATTCAATGCGGATGTCCTCTTTTGAAATATGATCTCGAATGAAATGATGTCTTACGTCTATCTGTTTAGCATGTGAGAGGTGAATAGAATTGTTTGATGGGTCAATTGCACTTTTACCATCGCGTTTTAAGGGAACACATTGAAGTATTAGACCAAAATCTAATAAGGTTTGTCTCATCCATAGAATCCGAGCACAACTGCCTAAAGTAATATGTTTTGCTTCAGCAGTAGACAATGGAACATAGTTTTGTTTTCAACTTGACCATGAAACTAATGAATGACCTAACATGAAACATGTTCCACTAGTACTTTTTCTATCGACAAGACAACCCTCAGCACCAGAATAACCGATTAAATCAAAATTATCACAAGAGGGATACCAAAATCCAACTTTTTGTGTGTGCAAGTGATATCTCAAAATTTGTTTTATGTCTTTTAAATGAGATTTTTGGGTTTCCTTGAAAATGTGCACAAAGACAGACATAAAACATGATATCGAGTCTAGAAGTAGTAAGACAGAGAAGAGATCCAGTTATACCCCGATATTTTTTCTAATTAATTGCGTTTTCTTTTTCGTCTTTGTCATGCTTAGTTGAAGGGCTCATGGGAGTTTTAAGTAGCTTTGCGTTCTCAATGCCAAATATTTTTAATAATTCCTTTATGTATTTGTTTTGAGAGATGAAAATTTCTTTATCGATTTGTGTTTGAATCAAAAATGGCACAAACACCAGAAGATTATGTAGTAGATTAAATAAAGAAAAGTAAATGAAAACGGGAAAATAAGCAAGACACAATCATTTATGGTGGTTCGGCAAAGCAAGGCCTACGTCCACTTTGAAGTTTTATTGTTTATTTCTGATTTGGAGACAGAAGTTCTTGGAGGTCGGTACAACTCCAACACTCAGAATTTCAGAGTTACAAGAATGTAAGTAAAAATAGAACTAGAGCCTAAAGATCCTCAAAAATGAGCCCTACCCCCCATTTATGGAGTTAGGGGGCCTAAAATCTCTTCTAAAATATCTCCAGACCGTTGTGCACAAATTTGAGCAATTCTCCCAAAATAATATGTGCCACCTCAAGTAAAGCTAGGAGTCAGTACTGATCCCTAAGTGGGAGTCGGTAACGATCCCCAAGATGTCCATATTTGGCATCTTCAATCCCTCACCTTGAATCTTGTAATTAGCTTCTTGATTCCATAGTCATTTGTACTTGTTTTACCTTGTTTCGAAGCCTAAATGATGGAGTTAAAAGAGAACAAAGTTGTAACTTCAAGTGTCCGTGGAGTTCGATGGAGAGATGCATTGAATCAACAAAACAACTTTAGAAATAGGATTTCGACACCGAGATAAGCATGTAAGCAAAAGATAGGGTCTATTCAAGTTGTATTTGTGAGTCGGTACCGATCCCCAGCGGGAGTCGGTACTGATCCCCAACTTAGGGAATCCCATTACCTTATTGTCTTTAATGTCCAGATTCTGCCCGATCAAAAGGCATGATAACACTTGCCCCCCAAAGTACGTCTCATTTCCAACGTGATCTACTTTGAATCGAGACAAGCTCAGATTTCCGTGAAGGATTCCACTCTATGCTTTGAATGGTCGTTATTTTTTCATGAATCGATTCCGTGAATTGCCATATCCATAATGATCTATTGTGATGTTCTGCTAACATCCAGGACTATAAATATGGAACGTGATCCCGTGGTCTGCTATTTCGAGTCCGATGATTTTAGACTAATTCCATCTATGAGTTCCCCAGGTATAAGTCTAACTTTCCTACAACTTTAGCCATCAATTATCGGGTATATACACATGGCTCATCACACGTGCATAGGCTCTCACATACATACACATAAACCATACATATGCTTGTACATGTTTGTTTGTTGTTTTTTCTGAAAATTTTGGGACTCGGTACCGATCCCCAATTTAGGAGTCGATATCGACTCCTCACTTGGAGAAATTTCTCCAAGTTTCTCCTTGCTTTGAGGGTTTGGGGTTGTGGTATTGTAAAATCCATTTTCCTTCACTTCATCTCCTAACTTTACTTCTACCCTCGAGTTGAAACCTTCCCTCTCTACCATTAAAACTTTCAAATTCAAATGTGCCTTCATCCTTGGATGAACCAAGGATTGCCGCCACCCATCTTTGCCATTGCCTGACATCACCCACGTCTTCGCTCATCGCTTAGATCAGATCTGCCTTCTCCATCCTGAACCCCAGCTCGAGATCTCGCTTTCATTCGTCCCTAACCTTAACTCCACGTCGAACGAAGTTAGGTAGGATGATGGTAACTAGTTGCATGTGAATGGACATGGAGTTAGGCATGGACATTGAATAAACTTGCGGTTGTGGTTCTCGAGGTCAGTAGGGATGAAGGAGAAAGGTGGGATTTGCCTAATTGTGGGAGTCTCAGGGATCGGTACCGATCCCTATACTTAGGCAAATTTTTGCCTACTCTAAGCTTTGCAACCGAACTTTGCCTTGGAGTTTCACGCTGAATTTCCTCTTTCTTCTCGAACATTTCTGAAGCACAACTGGTAACATTAAGCTAGTTGGGATGGTCAGCAATGATAGTCACATCGAGCAACATCTAGACTTTAAAATGAACTGCTAAAATAAATAGTTAAATAATAACCGAAATCTGAACTGCACCACACTACACCATATTGCACTAGAATCCACTTTAGCATAGGGCACAGTTTATATTTTAATCTTCTAATTTTAAATATCTATCGAGCTTTTTAGAGAAATGGACCAAAGACGTTTCAAATGTTTGGCTAGGTACTTCACCTTCAAAATATATCAAATCCGATGCAGAATCAAGCTCAACTACAACTTCTCAGGCGCAGTAAACTCCTATCCAATAAGAGCAACATCCAGAAATTCCATGTGTTGCTCAACAAAATCTAGAGTACTCCAAAGTAGAGCAACAAATTCCAAAAATCTGGTTGAACCTGTAGATGGGCCTCAAATAGATGCAGCACCCGATACTCTTGAGGATACTATAATACTGGATAATCCGGTCGATTCTGTTCCCTCTAAAATTGATGAAGGATCTCTTCGAAGGATATACAGTAAGCATGTTATTTGTAACATCCCCTATTTTGAGGTCCGAAGCTAACCGCCATAGATGTTGTAGTCATCTATAGTATTAACTTCCGGTGAAAAAATATGGTAATGTTAATGGAATCCATAATATCAGAAGCACATGAATATGAATTAAAATCAACACAGATTTCAAAATAGTTTTTTTGATTATATTTCAAATTAATATTTCATATTCAATTAGATAACCCCAAAACGATTCCCAGGTTCAGATAAATATAATTATTACAAAATACACCAAGAGTAAGGTATGAAGATTCCCCCTTGGATGATCAGAGTAATAAATAGACATATCAATCAATAAATACATCACAACGGAAACAATAATGGATAGACTTCTAAATAGCCAATCCTTGCCTTCTGCACGTCTTCGAAAGCTTTATTTGTCACCTATTAAAACCTGAAATACCTTAAATCTTAATCTACTCAAATTAAATTTTAAGCACCCTAGAGTTTAAGGGGAAAACATAAACTTCGAGTCAGACATAAAACTTGGTGTGAATAACTCTATTAAATCTCGGTTTACTGATATTAAGTGAGACCACGTAGCTTAGCGGAATGGGTTTTCCCTCACTAAGATCCTTTTAAAAGCATATCTTTTGCAAATCAAAATCTTGCTATCAAACTGATTATAACAACAATAGCATTAACATATATGCATATAAATCAGGTAATCAATGGACTATCTATCCGAACATTATAGTTTTATCAGGCTGACTATTAACCACTGGCTGACTCGGGCTTACCAGACATAATAAATATTCTAACTTCTGTAAGACACAATACTAGACGATCTTTCCTTAACTTACATCTCCTAGGGTCAACTGATCCTAATGGTTTTACGGGCTCACCAATAACCTATCTCTACTCTCTGTATTCCTTTCTCTGTGTAACATCATTTTAGTCTTATCTGTGACAAAGCCCTACACATTAGAATTTTGGGCTTATATTAGTTAGGGGCTACTGCTAAAGTATAGTGCACGACCCCACACCAGTCCCATCCGGTCTTCTAATATCCGAGTCTTTCTTTTAACAAATGTCTAGGCTGGCCACCCTATTCAAATTTCATTTCCTTGAAAACAATCTTTACAAATGATTTAACCCTTGAAATCGTATCTTTTTAAAACAAGGAAATCATACTCTTTGCTTTACTCAAAATACTTATGCCATGATATATGCTTTATACAAAACAATGTTGATGAAAACCTAAAATCAATGGGGTTTTCTGTCCCTTTAAAATAAGTTAAAGCCTTTTTTAACTTAGGAAACATTAGGTTATAAAGCAAAACAATACCTTCAAAAACATTGTTGAAAACCTTAAACAACCTCTTTCGAAATCATTGAAAGAATCCCTTTCGAAATCATTGAGTTCAACACTTAATAAAACTATAGGTCAAAGGGAACAGGGGCGAAAGCATCACTTTCGAAAGTATTGGTCTCAAGTAAAAGAATTAGGGAAGAGGGTAGCTTCAAAACTATCCTTTCGAAATTATTGCCTCCGAAACTATTAGTAAAAGCAGCTAAGCCAATCCTTTCTATAACATTAGGGAAGGCGGCTTCAATATAGCAGAAGGTACGAAGATGAATGTCTCCCTTTTCCCATGCATTATTTAAAGGTTGTTAAAAGTGGTCTCTAACTAAGGCAAAAGGTATTAATGCGGCAGCTAACATAATGAAGAAGGGATATATGCGGGAGCATACCCCTCCGCAACCATTATTTTAAACAAGGCGTAACCATAACATCGAAAGCATTGGAAAAAGGCAGCTTTCTCCCTTCCGTAAGCATGCCTTCGCCATCCAATTCCTTCCGTCCAAATTCAATACACCACATACCAAGACTCTTGTTATCGTGTGTATAGGTTTTGACGGTATCAAAAGGGTAAAACCGGTTGTATCGTGGCGGAAGCAGTCATATGGAAGTGGCGAAAGTGTAAATTAGTGCAAAATTGATTGTATCCTTTCTAAAGTAACTCTTTTCCATCTAACTTTCATTATTTGTCAAAACGTGATTGGTTGACAATTGCTTTACCAATTTCTTTATGAAATTTACTGCCGTAAATCAGAATTTTAAACATTAAACAATTTTATATTTTAACCCATTTTAATTAAGTAAATAAGTCCTTTTTACTCAAAATAATTTATTCGACTCTCCTAAAATCATAGGAAAAATATACAAAAATCAAATTAAATCAATTTAATCATTTCCTTCCTCATATCCAACTTTTTTTGACCAAAATCTATTTTAGCCATTTAAAATATTTTAAACCAAATTGGTCATTTTCTAAACATAGAAAATTTACCATAAATCCATATTAACTTGGAAAATTATAAAACTTGAAACTCACTTCTAAAATAATGATTCGCATTTCATATCAAAATCTCAAGTCAATTGGATGTCATATGAATGGTTTTCTAACTCAAACATAACACAATAAATCATATTTAAACCATAAATCGTCAACATAACATATAATCATTTTTAAACACTAAACATGGAATATACTTGCAAAAAAACGAGTTTACCTTTAAACCAAAATCATTCATCAAAAATAGAGATGTAAACTAATTATTCACCTTAATTTGGATTAAGGAGTTGAGACTTGAATTAAGATTGATTTTCTAAGCTTTTCCCTTTAATCTCTTAGCTTTAATCTCTTGTTTTCCTCCTTGTAATGGCCGGCCGAACTTAGTATTGTTTTTGTTTAGTTTGTGAATGTAGAATGTAGAATGAATGAGAAAGTGGAGAGAATGGAAGCGTTTAGGGTATAGGAATAAAGATGCTTCCTATTTTACCCTTATCATAACTTTCCTTCTAACCTATGTCAAATTCCCTTCATTAATATATTGATTAAGGCAAAGCTCAAGTTAAATTATCAAATCTCAATTCCTCTAACGCTTTACATTATTTTATTTGTCTAATTAAATGTCTAAATAATGTCAGCCAAAATTAGGGTAGTTACAGAATTCCATTTGACGATGTTCTGGCACCGTCTCGCGATTAGTGAGCTCTTGATCCTCCAGAAGGGTATATAGCTTACAACAGATATATGTGTCTGGTGGGTTGTGTCCTGCCATTTAATCAATTCGTCGATCAAGTCTTGAACTTTATGAGACTGGCTCTCACATAGTTGCATCCAAACAGCTACGCTTTTCTTCTTAATACTTACCTAGTTTCTCTGAGCATTTGAATCGAGTGCTTAGCGATAAAGAAATCTAATACATTTATAGATTTAAAAGCTACAATGAAAAAAAATCTCTTATTTACTTAGAGCCGATGAGGGGTTGCAGAATCGTTTTTGGGGCTTGGAATAAGCTGAATTATCTCAAGGCTGAGTGGTTCTATGTACGATGTCCACCCGATTCGCTCGTAAATGGATCTGGAAGTAAGTTTTGTTTCAAACACCATCCATGTATTTGCCTTATGTCTGCTTGCTTAATTTATCTTTCACTGTTGTACAGATGTTTCGGTAAGACCCAATGACAAATCACTTTCGGGTACCATTAATACTCTTATGGCAGTCCCAACCTAGGATAGGTATATAATAAATCTATTGACAAACGAGAATCTTCTCGCTCATGGCTTATTGGAGGAAGGCCGCAGTACCGGCATAGTTCCAGTTGTCGATATTGAGGATGATGATTATGATAGCAATCCGCCTATATAAGGCGAATCGATCCTGATTTGCCCCCAACCCCAAGTCCTGGGGCCGGAGCCGCAAGAAACATGGAACTAGAGCACGAAGGCTTCGAGGAAGGCGAAATTATTGGAGAAGGTGGTGAGGCCATCCAAAGTAACATTGAAGTGGGCCATGGATCCCAGACCGAACAGCCCAGAGACGACCCACCGGCTGCTCCCAAAAAGAAATTGATTGTGAGAATTTTGAAGATGTAGACTTCCACTCAGTCTCCACCAGTCACAAGTCCAGAGAAGACTCCGTCTATTCCTTCAATAGGCACGTTCGTCGGTCTAGGGCCTATCCCTATGGAGTTTGGCTCTTTTGACGTTGGTAACGTCAGCATCTATGACATTGTTTCTCCAATCCGCTTTGAGAAGGACATCATTCCAACCGGTGCAGGAGAGCTTACTCCCATGAGTAAAGCTCCAGTACATGGTCCGTCGAGGGGACACTAGGACACACACACATGCACTATACGACACTCGCATTTAGTTTGTGTCCTCGCCCGTTTGATTTAACTCATCCCTGTTTTCTTTACAGGTTCGATGGATAAGAGAAAGCATTCATTTTGATCCCTGGAAGAGAAAGCGTATCATGTTCAATGCCCCCGGTCAAGCTCATGCCTTCAAGGGAGTGGTCGAGACTATGATTCAAGCTATCACTCCAACCGCGACAGAGACGACCGGGATAGGAGTAGTTATGATAGGGACAGTTCTTCTCATGACTCTACTTCTAAGCACCGACCTAGATCCAGATCACCTCCTTCTAGAGGCCCAGATAGGTAGCCTAACTGCCTTGATGATATTCCACCGGCTGGCTCTTCTCGAGCCGCACCACCTACCTCTATCCCTTTATAATCCATGACATTATCCATCTCAAATCAGTCTTCTGAGAACAAAAATCATAAGTGTGGCTCCGATACTTTTCATTAGAGGCCATGCGAAGGAAGCACTGTTGCTCTGGCCATTACGAAGGAGCAACAGGTAGACATTACGAGGTGGATGGCCAAGCTTAAGAATGAATTTCCTAACATTAGCTTTGTTGGAGTTATGTTCTCTCCAAACTTAAAGGGAGTACCTGCTGAAGTCCAAGAGAGGACCATCGACTACGTGATCGATGTCCATAATCAATACAACGAATGGGCGAAGCTGGCTGAAAAGATTTCAAAAGTCTCAAGAGACAGGCTATAAGAGATAGAGAACTAGAAAATCATTAAGGCCGAGAACAATAGAATCATATCCACTCTTGACATTGAGCTTGAGAATTCAAGAAAATATCAAACCGAAGTGGAGAAGAAGGATGAGGAGTCCATTAAAGCATTTGAAGCAGAGAGATCCAGGCATTTGAATGAGATTGAGCAAGCGCATCATCAGAACCATGAGCTTGTAATGAGAAGGGATGCTGCCAAGAGGAACACATCTGAATTGAAAACCAAGCTCGAGCATGAGACCAAGGAAAAATATAAAGCGTAGAAAATTGCTCAGGATGCATGCGACGAGTTAGTCGTCATCAGGATAAAGAGGGATTATGCGCTTGAAAAGGTCAGGAACGTTGATGCTTTCATCAAGAGAGAAGTTGAAGCTGCAGTAAAACAAACTGAGGAGCAGGTATAAGAGCAGATGATGAAGAAGTTTGAGTCATTGATCACTCGGTACAACGCCAATGTGCTCAAATTTCAGAATCTGGAGTGGTTTAAGGAAGATTACCCTTTGATGTTTGTCCGTGCCTGGGAACGGGTTATTGAGGAAGAGAAATAATTTCTTAATAGTGATAATTTTGATATATAGCAGTTGGAAATGGAGATTTTGAAGGGAGATGAGTATAAAATCCTTCATGACAACCAGCATCTTATTCATCTAGAACTTGATGCAACTGCTTAAGAAGAATTAGGTGAAGGTTCCGGCTCTGCGCATCATGATGCTACAGCTCGCCAAACTCCCAGGACTCAAGCTACTCCTAGTTCTACCATTAATTCCTCTACCGATGCTGGTTACGACCCAGAGAAGCCACAACTCTAGAAATCCATTGCTCTCCCTATATTCCTAAGGGAACTCCTAGCAGCGCTCCAGCTTACACGGAAGTTCAAACTGAAGAAGGTATCTCATTAACTTCTCATGTTTTCCATAGAGTTGACGTGTCATCGGTCCACATAACTAACCTCCTTCCTTGTATTTCTTTAGCTACAGGGTAGCCTGCAATTGCTTCACATCCACTCGAGGATTCTCAACCGAGGCCACAAATATCGACGATGGAGCTTGTAACCGTCATGATTTGGAAAACGATTCCTAGCATCCCGATTTAGGAGACCTCGAGCCTTGACGAGCGCATGATAGATGCTTTGTTTGAGAAAGGAAACGATGAGAATCAGGGGACTCAAGTTGATGCGGATGTTATTATTAATAGGGTCTCCCAGTCCCTGTCAGGTCCCTATATGCATAAGCTTGAGCAAAATCTTGGGGTAGATATCCTCCTTGCTAGTCAAATCAAGCAGGAGAAAATAGAAGTTTTCCCTCCTCCGTTATCGATTGCTTTGCTCGGGCAAACCATTTTCATTCCAGTTTACATTCCTCCACCTAGGGTTGCTCGAAGTATGTCAATAGTATTCTTACAAAGCACTCCAGCCTCTATTTCTCCACCCGGGAGTGGACAGAGTGTGCCTGCTAGATCTACACAAAGCACTCCCCCAATGGCTAAGGCGGTAGAGGTGAAAAGAGGCAATGAGAAATCTCGAGTGAAGCCTCTCCGAGTTCTAAGAAGAAAAGGAAGTCAAAGAAGAAATAGTTGTTAGTTTGTTTTTCCGTATACAAACTTGTTTTGTTTATTGGCAGGCCTTGTACGGGTTTGGCCCCCATTACTATTTTTCGCTTTTGGTGTGAACAACTTGTACTTAGCTTTCATGGTTTGACGTCAATAATAAGGACTTTTTGTTTTGTAAAAACCTTTGCTTAAATTTGTTTAAGTACTTAAGAAATACGCTTTTCATTCAATGTACTTGCGATTCATTTCTTTTAGTGGTCATTTTTGAAACAAGTCCTTAGTCCATTTTATAATTTGCCAACCTTGCACTGCTCCAGTGAATATTAAGCAACCCTTAGGGTAAACCACTTAAAACAGTGGCTTGAATATCCGTTTCCAGGATAACAAGTCCCAACCGCACCAAACTCCGGGTGCGGGTTTAAGTTAACTACTTAAAATTGTAGTCTGCAAATCCTCATCTAGGATGTTAGCATTCGATCATGCCAACTCTGAGCATTGACCGAGGGCTTACAACTTGGATCCCACCTTACTTCGAGCATGGACCCTCTGTTCTGCTTACTTCGGGAAAGATGTTAAGGATCATACATACTTGTCACACCTATTTCCATTTATACTTCTACCCACAGTCCGGGGACAAGAGTTGAGTGAGTGATCGGTCGTATCACGCTCTTTTTCATTTGTACTCCGACACTCCATCCGAGGGTAAGAGTTTGCATACAGACGATTGTGTCATGTTCGGTTCTAAATTTATGCTCTTGCCCCCAATCCGAAGGCAAGAGTCAGTTTGCAGATGAAAGACATTTTCATTCAGCTAAAGTTTATACTCCGGCTCCTTCTCTGGTAAGGAGAGTTATGGTATGGAGGCTCGTATCGCATCCGATTTGAGTTTATACTCCTGCCCTTAATCCAGAGGCAAGATTTGGGATGCATACAGCCATATCATGTCTGGTTTATGTTTATACTCTAGCTCCTATTCCGGGAGTGAGAGTTAGGATGCGGACAGTTATGTCATGTCTAACTTATGCTTATACTCCTGCCCTTAATCCGGAGGCAAGAGTTAACTGATGTCAGTCTCCGGACATCAAAAAGGGACTTCACATGCCCGATCATGAGCTGTAGAAGTTTGGCCGGTACCTAATTCTAGGTACCCACGCACATGCATTAATCATGTGCGGATTTATTTGAGTTGATAAAGTCATAACTCTTAAGAAATAGAGAGACATAATTTTGGCTTGAAAAGCCGTTTTATTTTATTAAAGACGGAAAGTGACAAAATTCTGACTTATTACACGGTTCTAGCCAATTATTTACAAATTTATTCTCTAAGTGAAATAGCATCGTAGATGCTCGCTATTCCATGCCTTTGGAAGTGAGATCCCGTCCATAGTTGCCAGCTTAAAAGTGCCATCTCCAAGCTTTTCCTCTATTACATGAGGACCTTCCCAAATCGGGCTCAACTTCTTAGGGCCAGGGAAGGTTCGTTTGAGGACCAAATCGCCGACTTCAAAGGTTCGACCCCTAACCTAAACTTTGGTGTTATAATATGTGGGACTTGGTGTTTGTGCGTCGCTGATCTCAACTCAGCTTTGGTGCACTTCTCATCGATCATATCAAGAAACTCCAGAAGGAGTTGCTCGTTCGTCCGTGGATCATAATAGATAACCTGATGAGAGGGTACTTTGAATTCGATCGGGATCATAGCCTCCAATCCGTAGGCCAAGGCAAACAAAGAACGGTTTGTCGCTGACTTGTGGTTGGTTTGATAAGCCCAGAGTGTTAACGCGAGTTCGACTAACTTGCCTTTGGTCTTCTGCAATCGTTTCTTCAGAATGGACTTGATAATCTTGTTCACAGCTTCAACTTGTCCATTCGCTTGAGGATGTGCTACCGCTGTAAATCTCTTCTCTATGCGGTGTCGGCGGTAAATATCCTAAAACTATGTACTGTCAAATTTGGTCCCATTATCGGTAACGATCGCTTGCGGAACGCCAAAATGACAGATGATATTCTGAACAACAAAGTTGATTGCTTTCTCCGTGGTAATCTTATCAAAGGCTCCGCCTTAGTCCATTTAGTAAGGTAATCAACTGCCACGATGACGTACTTCGTGCCACTTTTAGATATCGGCAATACACCAATGATATCAATACCCCAAACTATAAACGGCCAAGGACCGATAATCTTCGTCAATGGGGCCCTTGGAATTTTAGCAAATCTCTGGCGCTTGTCACATCTTCGGGTGTAATCAGCTGCGTCTTGATTGACAATCGGCTAGAAATACCCTAACGAAGGATCTTTTTTACTAGGATCTACCCCCCAATGTTGTCACCACAGGCCTCTTCATGAACTTCTCTTAGAACTCGTTTAGAATCGTCGTGAGTGACACACCGTAACATATGGATAAAGAAACCCTTACTATACAGTATTCCTTTTTGCATAACATATCTTGGAGCTTGTCGAAAGATTTTCTGTCGTTCACTCCTTCTCTCTAGAAGGATTTCTCTTTGCAAGTAATCCCGAGTCGAAGTCATTCATGACTCTCGTTCAGGCTCAGTTTCCAAGGTCCAATCGACATCCATCTAGTCGATGCTTGGAGCTGAAAATATTTCCACTGGAACCAGGCCCATGAGTTGCGCATCTTCGGAACTAGCCAACTTTGCAAGCAATTCAGCCTTTTCATTTTCCTCTCTGGGAATATGAGTAATCGTGTAATATTCAAAGTCGCCAAGCAGTTCAAGAACCCGGTTTAGATAGGGAGATAGCCTTGCTCCTTTTGCCTAACAATCTTTTCGAACTAGGCATACCACCATTTGGGTGTCATGGAAAATGTGTAAAGTCTTTATTCTGAGCTCCCTGGCGAACCCGAGTCTTGCAACTAAGGCCTCGTATTCAACTTCGTTGTTCGTTGATGGAAAATCGAGTTTCGAGGCGTAGCTGATTGGGTGTTCTTCGGGAGTGACAATCATGACTCCAACACTAGAACTTCAATCGTTAAATTCACCATCTGTGTACATCTTCCATCTAACTTCTTTTTCTCCATTTCTCTCCTAAGGATCATCTCGTACAGTGAATTCAACTATGTAATCAGCCAAAGCCTGACCCTGGATTGCTCTCCGAGGGTGACAGGTGATATCGTACTGGCTCAATTCAATGTTTCATTTTAACAGCCTTCCAGAAGTCTTAGGTCGTTGCAAGACTTGTCGTAAAGGCTGGTCGGTAAGGACACTAATCGGATGAGACTGGAAATAGAGGTGGAGCTTTCTCGAAGTGATCAACAGATAGTATGCGAGCTTTTTTAATTACGGGTAGTTTCTTTCTACTCCTGTTAACCGCTTATTAATGTATTAGACCAGTCACTGGGTACGAGATTCCTCACGTACAAGTGCGGCGCTCAGAGCAGCACCGACACTGCCAGATATAAAAACAAATCCTCATCATCCACCGGTTTTGAGAGAATGGGAGGTCTCTCCAAGTGATCTGTCGGGGTCTGTAATGCGTCTTTGCAGTCTTGATTCCACTCGAAATTTCTCTTTCCCTTCTTGACCACCTCGAAGAAAGGGATGCATTTTTCAGTTACTTTGGAGATAAATCGACTCAGTGTGATGACCTTCCCGTTTAAGCTTTGGACCTCTATGATTGTCTTTAGGGTTTCGATCTCTCTCAAAGCCTTGATTTTTTTCTAGATTGGCTTCAATTCCACAAGAGTTGATGATGAAACCTAAGTATTTCCCTAACGTAA
Organism: Allium fistulosum; assembly: GCA_030737815.1. NCBI lineage: Eukaryota > Viridiplantae > Streptophyta > Magnoliopsida > Asparagales > Amaryllidaceae > Allium > Allium fistulosum. The sequence continues at coordinate 945,192,688 of CM060908.1, forward strand.
TACCGAATGAGAATTTCGAGGGATGAGCTTCATTCCGTATTGTCAGAGAACACCAAACATTTCTGCTAGGTCATCAATGTGGTTTCTTGAACATTGTGACTTCACGGGCATGTCGTTGACATAACCCTCCATCGATCGTCCAATTTGGTCTTTAAACATCTGATTCACGAGTCTTAGGTAAGTCGCTCCTACATTCTTTAGTCCAAAGGGCATGACTAGATAGCAATAGAGTCTGAGGTCGGTGATGAAACTAGTGTTCTCTTGATCTGGGACGTGCATCGGGATTTGATTGTATTCGGAATACGCATCCATGAATGAAAGTAACTCATGTCCAGCAGTTGAGTCCACCAACTGATCTATTCTTGAAAGTGGGAAGCTGTTCTTCGAGCATTCTTTTTTCAAGTCTGAATAATCAATGCAAGTCCTCCACTTCCCATTTGCTTTCTTCACCAAAATAGGGTTTGATACCCAATCCGGGTATAAGGCATCATGAATGAAGCCGTTATCTTTTAGCTTATCCACTTCTTCTTTGAGCGCAGCGGATCTCTCCGGACCCAGGCTGCGGCATTTATGTTTTACAGTAACGCATTTAGGATTTATGTTTAATGCATGGCTCACTATCCCGGGCGAGATCCTATACATATTTGAGTGCATTCAGGCAAACACATCTAGGTTTTCTTGGAGAAAACAAACCGACTCCCTCATCACACCAGTACCGAGATGAGATCCAACCTTCAAGACTTTACTTAGGTCATCCCTACTGACTGGAACAACGATTGTCAGCTCGGTAGGGCTGCTCGTCCGCCCTTCGGCACTTTTCGTCGATCCATGTCATCATAGAGCTATCTAATTTGGCCGAGCCAGGGCTTATGCAGTAGCTGCTATGTATCCAAATCCTTTATGTAGAGGACCCCCTCTAAACTCTTTCCTTTCTCCTTATTCCTGGCTTCCTTTAGTTTGGCGACATATCACTCATGGCCAACCACTTGATCTCTATGCACGATCCCCACTCCATTGTCAGTAGGGAATTTCATAGTTAAGCCCCAAGGAGCGATAGCCGCTCTAAATTCGGCTAGGGCCGGTCGTCTTTAGTAGTTATCCCATTGAACCCCTGTATATAAGATCTACACGGCTTCAAATCTCTCTCCTCCAACTTCATTTAATCGTAATCTTTTTAAATAGAATATTTACTAAACTCCTATAGTCAACAAGCACCTTTCGTATAACAACAGGACCAATCACGGCTGAGATCATGAGTGGGTCAATTATCGAAGCCTTCACTTTGTCAGCATCCCTGTTTTGGAAAACAATATCATCTGTCATAGTTTGAGCTCCATCCTCGACAGCATAGCAACTTTCATGCTCAGCATTCTTCAAAACTCTAATGTATCTATCCATTCCCTCAAAGCTCTTATTGGTAGGATGAGGCCCACCGATGATTATGTTTATCACTAATTGTTTTTCCAACCGCCTGAATGCATCAGCACCAGGATTAGCTTGCCTCCACTGGGAAGAAAACCTAGAGGCACTAGAATTTCATTACCCGCTGTCTGTGAAGCTTTCACATATTGTAACAAACGTCCTACATCTATGGTGCAGAATGGTAGTCAAATGAAAGAAAAAGAAATAAGATGAAGAAATAGAAGAGAAAAGAATGAAAAAGAAGAAAAAGGAAGCATCAAATAACCAAATTACCTGTCGCATATCTCACATCGCAACAGAGTAAATATAATAATCAACGTAGGAATAAAACAATAGAGATTGTAATAACAATGTGAAATAATCATCTAATATAAGATCTATAAAGTTATACAACACCATAGTAGAGTTTATACAAGGGGAAAGTAAACTCAACTGGTACATTATCTCATAATAGTAAATCAACACTATCAAGGCTCCATAGTGTCACACATCGGAAATATAATAACAAATGCACATATAAGTATAGATAACTGTCACCTCCTGTCGGTCCACCTGTAGAACTCCATAATCATCCACCAGCTCTCAATCTACTCATTTAAGAGTACCCGAGATAATAAGAGGCAAAGTATAAAACTTTGGGTCAAACAACAGTTTGGTGTAAGCGATATCAAATCTCAAAATACTATAAAACTCTATAATATACAGAACAAAGGGTATATAAACCATACCTGACCTATCCCTGCAACGACAGAGTCAGCATATAAAATAAGTAATATGCTACTCTATAACATCGTAAAAAGGGTATACCATACTCAGTATCTGTAAAGATGCCTAAGTATCTCTACCTATAGTCAACCACAAATTTAGCATATAAATAAGTAATATGCTACACTATAACATCGTAAAAAGGGTATACCATACTCAGTATCTGTCAAGATGCCTAGGTATCTCTACCTATAGTCCCTACTCCATACTAAGTAAACTTCAAGTATCTAGGTATCTCCATCCATACCTACTCTACACTAAGTCATGTTAGGGTATCTAGGTATCCCCACCACAATACCCACCTAGTGTGACATCCCTAGGGTGACAAGTGACTAGTGAGCAACCATAACAAATATAGCATCCATCAAACAATACTAGCTGTCACCCAATGTGCCAGATATATGATGACTCATATGACCCTCTCCAACTGTTAAGGACTAGTGGAAATCCCGGTTATCTGTTGTGTTCCCTTGTGCTTTCAGGTCCAAAACCCCGTACGGTTGTCTCCTACAGTACCGTCGTACCATTTGACAATAGATCCCCTCGGGGCGGTCCAGGGTACATGACCATCGTTACCAGTCCTCGGGTATCACCCGCATATAGTACCCTACTCCAAGCATATCAGAACACACTCCGCATCATCAACAATCCCTAGGCACAAACATATTCATCGAGCCCTACTCACTCGATACAGATTCGAATCTACTAGCTCACTACAGTTTTTAGGCACAAGCTCTAACACTCAACCCAGTCCACTATCCGCAGCCTCACTCCAATCCGAGCTGCTATCCTTAATCCTGCTCTCCGACTAAGCTCTCGATTGAAGAACCATACTATCATACCATCCAAATCCCGAGGTCCACCATGATCCATACAGTTCTGATACTATCATCCCAGAGCCTACTCTATACATCATCGAGTCACTATCCGCGGTATAAGACTACTAGGTCGAAGCACCACATCCCTGTCTCACCATCAAAATCACCAGGTGGAAGCACCACATCATTGCCTCACTATGAATATCACTCATCATAAGGTAATAACATCCAATCCCTAAACCGGTCTCATGAACAAACCATCACGTCGCGCGCCATGATATCTCATCAACGTCCAAGCCACATATCGACCAAATCGACAACAGTGATGGACATTCACCACTCTACTATGGTCAATACCATCCACCTTGGTCTTATACTTAACCGAACGGTTAAGTACATACCAAACGGAAACGTCCGGCATCCACTCTAAAATCCAGATCCATCGGCATATATCCCACACTATCTTCTACAGCTCATTTCATTCATTAGATTTCCACATGTGCGGAACTCCAACGTACAAGATGCTACCTAAAATCAAATCACTGCTAATCGGTGTTTTCAACTAAAATAGCCAAATAACAAACAAGCCAAACAATCAAACATACATCCAAACAACCACACATCCATCCAAAACAACATACATACAACATAAACAATCCATCTATATCAATTAATGTAGGAAAATAACATCAATAATAGATCTAATCAAATAATTCACTAACTATGGCATGACGATGGAAAATACGCAATATTCTTTGTAAATCATTTTAAAATAACTATATATTCTTTTATAAAAATACAGCTGCTATATAGTAATTATAATAATAATAATATCACGTCTAAAAACCAGATATTATTCCCGAACGTCAATATAACACTAAATAATCAAATATAGTAAAGTGAGAGACAATATCACTCATCACTCATCTCCATAAAATCTATCCAAATCAGTGCCAAAATGTAGATCTTGCTATCATGAGCGCAATGCAAGAAACTGCATCCAAAATGGACCGCGTATGCAAAAGTTATGGCTAATATAAGAATCGAGTTTATTTAAATAATAAATTCACTAATTACAAACACTAATTACTCGATTAACTCTCTAATCCTTCTTCCCCAATCACATTTCCAGGCCATGCACGTTTGTTCATCTCAGCCCATAGCCGCCCACTTCGAACCTTGATTTCTTCCTCCTTTCTAAACGAATCGACGAATGGATTTCGCCACAACGCTCCACTACATAATCTCTTCAATCTGCACACCAAGATAGCCAACTCGATCGACCTAAGCAATGCCTGACCTGATGTTGCAGCTCCATATCATGCACGAACGCATTTTGATAAGCTCCATGGGATCCAATGAGATTTTGCAGGCAAGTGCCATTCGTGAAGAGAAAGCCAGTGGCAATATCCATTTTCCCTATCGTCGACCCTAGCTCCGGCCATCTCAAATCCTAGATTGGCCTAGAGGAGGTCATCGTCGCCAATCGCTATCGATCGAAATTCCGGCGTGGTCATCATGGGAATCTCATCCATACGAACTCATCGGATCTAGTTTCATGATCATTAGTGGAGCGGATCTTGAGATATTAATTTTTGAATGTGGATTTAAGAAGTAGCCATGATTTTCTAATCTCAGAAATGCTACAGTAAGGGGAAAATGATATATGGAGGGAGAAATTTGATTTTGGGATTTATGTAATATTATATTATTCCATTTATTTAGTTCTCAAATAAATAGCTGCACGTTTTGAGTTTGTACGATCACACGACGCGTCTGATCGTCACGAATATCGTCTACGTACGTCACCTCATTTTTCTAGATACAACGGCACTAACCGCGTCTCCATCTGAGACTGCACCCCAGAAGGCTAATTTTTCATATTTTGAGACCGTTTTGGCCATCAGATCGTCTGATCTCCAAATATAGAGATCTTTACATTCATTTAAATCCGCAACGTCAATTTGAACTCAATGAAAGTGGTCTCGAGTATTGATTCGGTCGTATGCTAAAAATCACATTTTCGGGCCATTTAATTAACAATTAAATATTTAAATAAACTATTTAAATATCCGATCGTTAAAAAATATGGGTCGTTACATTCTTCCCTCGTTAAAAAAATTCGTCCCCGAAATCACAAAGCAAAGAAAACGTCTCCTAACACATCGGCCCTTAAAAATCTATCAGATTCTGGAAAATTTCGGCAGAACCTTCTTTGTACGACTAGGTCTAAAAAACTCTACTACAACAACGATATGTATACAACTCATATCTTTAACTATACTAGATCATCAATAGTAATCATCAAACAAGAATGCTATACCAAATAATAACTATCCCACATGCCTAACAACCATACAAACATAAACTATTATCTCAAATGCTAACAATCAAATCAAACATGCATACATAAGATCTAACATCTAAAATAACATCCATGCCTATCCTAGCATGCAAAATACTAAACCATCTAGTATAACCATCCAATATGATATTTATAATGAAAGTTGACAATGAAAACAAAAATCTCACCATCCAAAAAGCTTCGGACAAACGGTCCTCATGCTCCCCATAGTCTACCTTACCCTATCGCCTTCACTTTAATTCCATTGAACCCTACTACTCCTGTGACCTCCTCCTAACCTGATTCGTATCACATCTACCTGCACAAATAGGCTTAGGAGGTATCCAAGTCTATGGTTCAATCTCGATATCATCCAATCCATTTGGTGCCAAATTCCAAATGCCTCTTGTAAGTTCTCCTAAAACCCACTATCAAACAACGGGATTCAGCCACTTACAATGCTCCCGGCACACAATGGAATCCCCCTATCCATCCCATATAAACCTCATCAAACATAGATGCCATTCTACGGGACTTAAGGAATACTAATCTAGCATTATTCGTCAACCAATCGACTATGACTCAAATGTTATATGCTATCATACTATCCTTAGTCATCGACAATCCCTCGATGCATTCTATAAATATATATTCCCACTACTCGAGAACAAACATCTCTCATCCCCACGGAACCAACAACCACGGTCTGGTCCGCACTGCATCACCTCTACAGACACTACTTACTCTTTTAATTTAGCTACGATCTCCACTAGTCTAGTTTAACGCCTCTGACTAGTTCCAATCAGCTAAATCAAAGTAGGTCTGATGGTCAAATTAGCCATCACACCCGGCCATAAATCATCAAGTTTTGGAGTCGTGTCTAGTGATAAGCTCGAGCAATGCCCACTCTAGGAATATCGCTCCCAAACTAGTACTTCTCCTACTCGAATACCAACCACCACATTTCCCTTCAAACGTCTAGGAAATGTCAAAACCATAGGAGGCTAAGAACTCCAACCATTGCTACAGGCAAAGGTTGAGATCCCCTCAGAGAAGAGATACTACAATGACATGGAATCACTAAACAGCACGAACTCCTCTCCTAACAGATAGTGCCTTGATATATTATCTCCAAAGCGAACTCTATCGCCTCCAACTCCGAACCAAGAGTTGGATATTACCTCTCGACATCACTACCATACCTAGTTAAGTACCACAGGCAAGTGCGTACTATCGTCTCTTTATTCCTGCTTGAAATGAGTACCACCAATCCACTCATCAACCTCTCAGTCAGACTCACTAACGCGTGTCTACACCTCACGTCTCAAACAAAAGTCTAATCCTCTCCCACACAATAGGTCAACAATACTGCTATCTTGAGTCTATCCAAATTCCGGACTACCGTAACTAAAGGATCTACAACGATTTCCTACTCTGAAATAATGTGACCCAAGCATCTCACTCCCCTCCTCTAATCATGTCATGTGCTCATCTTCCGTCCATGGGAAGATGAAAGTATCATCAACGAACATAAGCACAACCTACTCAAGTGACCACTCAAGTCACGGTCCATGAGATCCACAGCATATGCTGACACATTGGTTAGCCCGAATGTCCTAACCAACCTAAAATCAAGGTATGTGTGAAACACTATAATCGGCACACTCACCCAAATTACTCTCAGTTGGTGCAACCTCACCATAGGGTCCAACTAAGAGAACATCCTCATGCTATGGAGCTGATCGAACAAGTCATCAACAAATGGGAGTACGAACATGTTCGTTATCTTATCCAACTCACAACAACCAACAAACAACTCCAAAGAGACATTCGTCCTACCGACGAAGACAATAGGTGCATCCTACCCAAAATATACTCCCGTGGATGAACCATCACCTAAACAGATAATTCGCTTGCACCTCTAATCTCCTAAGCTCTTTAGACACCCTTTGCCTTAAAGGCATATCTACTGGTCTAACTCCTCTGACCAGATCGATACGTAACTCTATCTCTATATGTTGGTAATCCGGTCACCTCCTCAAGTATGTCCAGACACTCTCAAACTACATGCATAGATGACATCCTATCATGTAGAATATCGAGCAAATATATAAGGCTCCTTTACTGGCAGCTAATCACTACCATTTGCTCCTCCACAATCCCGATCGTCATCAACGGCCTCTCTTAGTCCACCACTATTCCATATCCCCTTCAGCCAGTCAATTCTTAAACTATAATACCAACCCAACTAAACCCCAAACAATCAATGCCTAACAAACAAATAACCATGACTCGATAGGGCAAGGTCTTGACAAACCATGTATAGGCTGGTTGAGCCCCTAACTAGGTCTGACACGATCAAAGATCGGTAATTATCTCAAGTCTTATCCAATTATCTAACCATTAGATCTAGATATAAAGGAATACGAAACGTTGACGTCAAATAAAACACTTATGGAACCACCATATGTGGAAAGCATATCTCAAACGGCGACGCCATTTCCCTTCTCTTTCATCGATGGAGCAATCGACGAAACCAGAACGACTATCAATATGTACGCTTCCCGATCTACCCCTACACAACTGGTAAGGGATAACTCTTCAATACTGAGTACTTCTCGATCATCCTCTTGCCCTCATCAATGTGACAAATCAATTGACTTCCAACATGATATCTCTACCCAATGATAAACTTCAATCCTTTTTGTGTGGAGTATCAACGGGAATAAATGGTACCTTGATATCATATCTAATCCGACCACATACTCCAACACAAACATATCGCCGCAAATCAAGTCGGCGAACTCTCTAACCATCCCCAAGTTTAGAAAAGTCGAGACAAATCTTCTTCAAAGAGAACTATGTACTAGTCATAAGGAAATCGGTCCTAGGGAATCAGAGCTACAGAAACACTCCACTAGTTCATCGTCCATCCTTGGAGTCATCCAGAGGCTAACTTCTACCCCATGTATCATCTAACTCCAAGTCATCGAAGATCCTTCTACAAGCAACCAACCAAACTTGCCTCATAATAGCCGACTCCGTTTCAAGGAATGGCCTGCCTCCTAAACTCTAATGGTCTATGTATAGCTCGGTAAAGTCGACTCTAGCCAATTGCACTTGAGCACCATAACCATCCAGACCAAAATGGGCATCCAGGAAATGAACTACACTAACTCTACGAACATATCCTATCAATCAGGGATAGTGGACTTGATTCTTTCCAATACTCAACTCTAAAGATAGAGTCAATAGCTGTTTTTCTTACACGCCGGATCATTCCTATCCTATAACAAGAATGATCCGTCTCTCATAAAGAAAACTGCATTAATAGTGCTCATGTGTGCACCCAACTCATATACTATATATACTAATATATAGTTTTGAAAACCAAAATATATAACAAATACGAACTCTCTCATATATACACACTCTCTAGATCCAGTCTAAGGTGACAACTCCTACCCTCTCTTTACCGGATCGCGGTATCAACTAAGGTTAATCGGGTAACCTTTGCTCTGATACAAAATGTAACGATCGTCCTGCACCTACATTGCAGAATGGTAGTCAAAGGAAAGTAAAAGAAATAAGATGAATAAATAGAAAAGAATGGAAAAGAAAAAAGGAAGCATCAAATAACCAAATTACATGTCGCATATCACACATCGTATCGGAGTAAATATAATAATCAACACATGTATAAAATAATAGAGATTGTAATAACAGTGTGAAATAATCATCTGAATATAAGATCCACAAAGTTATACAACACCATAGTAGAGTTTATATAACAGGAAAGTAAAATCAACCGGTACACTATCTCATAATAGTAAATCAACACTGTCAAGGCTTCACAGTATCACACAACGAAAATATAATAACAAATGCACATATAAGTATAGATAACCATCACCTCCTGTCAGTCCACCTGTAGAACTCCATAATCATCCGTTTTCTCTCAATTTACTAATTTAAGAGTGCCCGAGGTAATATGAAGCAAAGCATAAAACCTCGGGCCAGACAACAGTCTGGTATAAGCAATATCAAATCTCAAAATACTATAAAACTCGATAATATATGGAACAGAGGATATATAAACCATACCTGACCTGTTCCTGTAACAATAGAGTCAGCATATAAACATAAGTAATATGTGACTCTATAACATCGTAAAAAGGGTATACCATACTCAGTATCTGTCAAGGTGCCTAATTATCTCTACCTATAGCCCCTATTCCATACTAAGTAAACTTCAGGTATCTAGGTATCTCCATCCATACCTACTCCACACTAAGTCAAGTCAGGGTATCTAGGTATCCCTGCCACAATACCTACCTAGTGTGACATCCCTAGGGTGACAGTGACTAGTGAGCAACCATAACGAACACAACATCCATCAAACAATACTATCACCCAATGTGCTAGATATATGATGACTCATATGACCCTCTACAATTGTCAAGGACCAGTGGAAATCCCGGTTCTCTATTGTGTTCCCTCATGCTTTCAAGTCCGAAACCCCGCAAGATTGTCTCCTACAGTACCTCTGTATCGTTTGACACTAGACCCCCTTGGGGCAGTCTAAGGTACACGACCATTGCTACCAGCCATCTGGTATCACTCACATGTAGCACCCCTTCTCTAAGCACAACAGAAAACACTCCAAGTCATCAAAGATCCCTAGGCACAAACACATCCATCGAGCTCTACTCACTCGATACGAGTTAGAACCCTACTGGCTCATTACAATTTCTGGGCATGAGCCCTAATACTCAACCAGTCCACTATCCACAACCTCACTCCAATTCGAGCTGCCATTCTCAATCCTGCTCTCCGCCTGAGCTCTCGATCAAAGAACCCTACTATCATGCCATCCGAAGCCAGACATCCAACATGATCCATACAGTCCTGAGACTATCATCCCAGAGCCTACTCCATACATCATCAAGTCACTATCCGCAGTATCAATCTATCAGGTCAAAGCACCACATCTCTGCCTTACCATCAAAATCACCAGGTCGAAGCACCAAATCAATGCCTCACCATCAATATCACTCGTCGTAGGGAAATACCATCCAATCTCTAAACCGATCGCACGAACAAACTATCACGTCGCGCACCATAATATCTCATCAACGTCCAAGCCACATATCGGCCAAATCGCCAATCGACAACAATGATGGAGATTGACTACTCTCTTCTACAACTCATGTCGACACGTATCCCAAACCCTCTTCTACAACTCATCTCAGTTATTAGATTTCTATGTGTATGGAAATCCAATGTACAAGATACTACCTAAAATCAAATCACCGCTAATCGCCATTTTCAATCAAAACAGGAAAATAACAAACAAGCCAAACAACCAAACATACATCCAAACATCTATACATCCAAACAACCATATATCCATCCAAAACAACATACATACAACATAAACAGTCCATCCATATCAATTAATGTGGAAAGTAACATCAATAATAGATCTAATCTAATAATTCACTAACTATGGCACGATAATGGAAAAAACGCGATATTCTTTATAAATCATTTTAAAATAATTATATATTCTTTTATAAAAATATAGTTGCTGTATAATTATAATAATATCACGTTTAAAAACAAATAATCATTCCCGAATGTCAATATAACATTAAATAATCAACCATAGTAAAGTGAGAGATAATATCACTCACCTCTATAAAATTTGTCTAAACTAGCACCAAAATGTAGATCTCGCCATCACAAGCACAACGCAAGAAACCGCATCCAAAATGGGCTTGTATGCAAAAGTTATGGCCAATATAAGAATCAAGATTATTTAAATAATAAATTCACTAATCACAACAACTAATTACACGGTTAACTCTCTAATCCTTCTTCACCAATCGCGTTACCTGACTATGCACGTTTGTTCATCTCAACCGATAGCCGCCTACTTCAAGCCTTGATTTCTCCCTCTTTTCTCGATGAATCAACGAATGGATTTTGCCAAAATGCTCCACTACGTAATCACTTCGATCTGCACACAAAGATAGCTAACTCTATCGACCTAAGCAATGTCTGACCTGATGTTGCACCTCCATATCATGCACGAAAGCGTTTTGATATGCACTATCGGATCCGACGCGATTTTGCAGGTAAGTGCCAATCGTGAAGAGAAATCCAATGGAGATATCCATTTCGATTATCATCGATTGTAGCTCCGGCCATCTCAAACCCAAGATCGACCAAGAAGAGGTCATCGTCACCAATCGCCATTGATCGAAATTCAACCACGGTCATCGCGAAGATCTTGTCCATATGAACTCATAGTATCTGGTTTCGTGATTTTTAGTGGAGCGGACCTTGAGATATTAATTTTTGAATGTGGATTCGAGAAGTAGCCATGATTTTCTAATCTCAGAAATGCTGCAATAAGGGGAAAATGATATTTGCAGGGAGAAGTTTGATTTTGGGATATACATAATATTATATTATTCCATTTATTTAATTCTCAAATAAATAGCTGCACGTTTTGAGTCTGTACGATCACACGACGCATCCGATCGTCATGAAACTCGCATGCGTACATCACCTTGTTTTTCTAGATCCAATGGCACTAACCATGTCTCCATCTAAGACTGTGCCCTGGAAGGCTAATTTCATGACCGTTATGGCCATCGGATTATCCAATCTCCAAATATAGCGATCCTTATACTCATTTAAATCCGCAACGTCAATCTGAACTCAACGGAAGTGGTCTCGAGTCCTGATTCGGTCGTATACAAAAAATCACATTTTCGGGCCTTCGTTTAATTAACGATTAAATATTTAAATAAACCATGTAAATATCCGATCGTTAAAAAATACAGGTCATTTCACATATTGTTGCAATTTCTATTTCCTTATTAATTCTTCGATCATGTCACGCAAGTGCCTGCACTCATTAGTATTATGACCGTGAGTCTCATGGAATATGCAGAACTTGCCCGACTTCCTCTCCTTCTTAGTTGACACCCTAGGAGCCGATTTCCTATATGGTTCGGTATTCTGAGTAGCCAGATAGATGTTATTTATCGAGTTGTTCAATTCAGTGTAATTGTCATACTTTGGACCTCTGAAATGACTCTTGTTATCTGGATTTCCCTTCTTTGCCCCATCATTATTTTGTTTTCCTCCTTTGTTCTGATTACCAACTTTCACATCAACATTTCTAGTTCTTCATCCAGATTTCTTTACAGCAATATTACCCTGAATCGGATCATTTGAACTTCCAACATCAATTCTCCATGGACGTTTACGCATGTCTTTCCGACTTAAATACTTTCTATCTTTCTTATAGAAAGCTTCCATTGTCAACGGTTGCTTCCTTTCTATCCAATCCCTAAAATTCGAGTTAGGATGAACTCCTCTACAAACCACCATCAACACCATATCTTCTTTTTGATCCGTTACAGCCATGTGGAACAGATTTAAATAGTCCCACAATGATTCACCTTCAGCTTGATATATGTTAGACAATGACATCACGTGTTTCGAACATGAGGTGTGAAAATGGAATTACTCCATGAATTTCCATAACAATTCAGTAAAAGATGATATGGACCTCGGCGGAAGTCGAGTGAACCACATTGTACCTACCACTTCTAAGAAAATTTGGATACAGCGGCACTTTACAACATTCGAAGCCTTGGCTGATCCATGTGCCATTCATATCTTAATAAGTGTTGCCTAGGATCCGTCGTTCCTCCATACAACGACATCATTGGCATGTTGAATCTTCGAGGGTATCGCATGTGAAAGATGCCCTCTATGAACGGGTTTTGACTAGCATAGGTTCCCTAATCATCATTAATTATGGATCTATTTTCACTAAGAAAGCTCCTAACCATATCCTCCAAATAGTATGACTCAACAGGTTTGACTGAGTGGCGGTGATCGGTTCCTGCCTCAAGTGTTCGGCCCGATGAACGCTCTCGGGAAGGCGCTCGATACATAGGCTCCCCAAACTCCAAGGGACCCATTCGTCCAACATTCCCCCTATTTGATTCCCATGACCTGCATCATCAGTAATATTATGATTTTCCAGATTCAGACCTTCAACGACACGTCCACGGACGACATCCACGCCACCTTCTAGAGGATGGGCTCTGGGCCCACCATTTTGGGGATTGGTACCGATCCCTGAATTCGAGCCTGGGGCTCGTCCTCTTCCTTGTGCAGATGTTCCGACAGCATATTGAGCTTTCTTCCGCCTTCCTTCCCTTCGTCTTTGCTTGGATGAAGTAGAACTCTCTAATTTTTAGCTAGAATCCCTTCTTCTCCATCTGTGGCTATTTTGGGTCAACTCATTCAGTAGCCTCAAGTTATGTTGCATCGTGTTGTTTATCTTCTATTGGCTAGCTTGGAATTTGTCTTCCATCTGCTTCATCATCCTATCCATCTCCACTCTGGTCACAATGTCAAGTGGAGTCTAGACCTCGGGTTGAGTTAGTTGGACAACTAAATCTTCTTGCCGAGGATTCTGATTCTCGATTTCTGTAGTAACTCTGGAATTGGTAGAATGATCTCTTCTTGATGGTGCCATCGCAAAAATATTTTTGTAGACCTTTGCAAATCTGAGTTGTTGAATTCAAAGATAAAGAAATTGGATTTATCCCTTGAATATAGGAAATCTAATAGTAGACGGTGGATCCAAATGGCCTGAAAATATGTCCTTCTCAGTGAAAGCACCAAAATGTTTGAACCAAAAATGGCTCAAACACCCAGAATATTACGTATTAGAGACTAAATAAAGAAAAGTAAATGAAAACGAGGAAATATACAAGACACAATCATTTATAGTGGTTCGAAAAAGCAAGGCCTATGTCCACTTTGAAGTTTTATTGCTTATTTATGATTTGGTGGCAGAAGTTCTTGGGGGTTGGTACAATTCCAACACTCAAAACTTCAAAGTTACAAGAATGTAGGTAAAAATGGAACAAGAGCCCAGAGATCCTTAGAAATGAGCCCTAACCCTTATTTATAGAGGTAGAGGACATAAAATCTCATCTAAAATATCTCCTGACCATTGTGCACGAATTTGAGCGATTCTCTCAAAATAATAGATGCCATCTCAACAGAAGCTGGGAGTCGGTACCGATCCCTAACTGGGAGTCGGTACCGATCCCCAAGATGTCAATGTTTGGCCTCTTCAATCCCTCACCTCAAATCATCTTGTAGTTAGCTTCTTGATTCCATAGTCATTTGTACTTGTTTTAGCTTGTTTCTGAGTCCAAATGATGGAGTTGAAAGAGAACAAAGTTGTAACTTCAAGTGTCCTTGGAGTTCGATGGAGAGATGCATTGAATCAACAAACCAACTTTGGAATAGGCTATCGGCACTGAGATAAGCATGTAGGAAAAAGGTGGGGTCTACCCACATTGTATTTAGGAGTCTGTACTGATCCCCAACTTGGGGGATCCCATTACCTTGTTGTCTTTGATGGTTCTTAGTTTTGACTTTGTGGCTCTGTCTGTGCTTTGTTTCTGGACACCTGGGCTATCTCTTTGGGCTTTTTGCTTTGATAACTCCAAGTTCTATCTATCCAGTTTGTCTGGATTCTTCCTGGTCAAAAGGCAGGATAACACTTTGCTTGACTTGAAATCCTAGAAAATACTTCAACTTGCATGCCAAGCTCATTTCAAACTTATCCTGCCTTCACACAACTTTTCATTAGTAGCACCATAAATGATGTCATTAACATAAATTTGTACAATCAAAAAATCATCATGCTCATGTATTAGAAACAAAGTAGTGTCAATACTTCTTTTCTTAAATCTGTTTTCGAGAAGATATGCACTGAGTCGCTCATGCCAAGCCCTAAAGGCTCGTTTGAGACCATATAATGTTTTTTCTAGTTTGTATATGTGATTTGGAAATTCATGATTTTCAAAAGCAGAGGCTTGTTCAACATAAACATTTTCTTTCAAATAACCATTTAGAAAGACACTTTTTACATCAATTTGCTTAAGTTTAAAATCTTTAATACATGCAAAAGCTAGCAAAATTCTAATAGCTTCTAACCTAGCAAGTATGGAAAATGTTTTATCAAAGTCAATGTCTTTTATTTGATAATTTGTAATCAATCTAGCTTTGTTTCTAATTACATTCCCAGATTCATCAAGTTTGTTTTCAAACACTCATTTAGTTACTAAAACTGGATAGTCATTTAGTCTAGGTACTAATTTCCATACATTATTTCTCACAAATTGGTTAAGTTCATATTGTGTGGCAATTATCCCACATTTATCAGTAAATGCAACGTTAGTATTTTTTGATTCATTTTCAGAAATAAAACCACTATGAATACACAAAGCACAAAGATTTCTTTTGAACAAAGAGCGTGTTCGTGTACCTGCCACTGTATTACATATAACCAATTCTGGTGGATAACTTGCTTTGAACTTCAAATTCTCAATTTCCAAACTTGATTTTGAAGGATCGATAGTGCACAAATCACATTTGTTGTTTTCTTCACCACATCTCTCATTTGCACCATCGTCTCCAACATCACTTCTTTCATTTTATGTGGTTGCATCGACTTTTGATTGATCAAACTTCACATTGATTGATTCCACAATTTTTTTTAAGCGCTTGTTGAAGATTCTATAAACTTTGCTCCTTGATGAGTATCCCATAAAAATCCCTTCATTAGTTTTGGACTCAAACTTCCCTAGATGATCACTTGTATTAAGAATAAAACATAAATACCCGAATACCCTGAAATATGCAATGTTAGGTTTCCTATTGAACCATAGTTCAAAAGAAGTTTTATTAAGTATCATCTAATCATTACTTTATTCATTACATGGTATGAAGTTTAGCTGCCTCTGCCCAAAATGAGAAAGGAAGACTATATTTATTTAAAATGGATCTAGCCAATTCTTGCAATGTATGATTCTTCCTTTCAACTATCCCATTTGGTTGAGGTGTTCGTGGTGCGGAGAATTCATGTTTAAAACCATTTTCTTCACGTAAAATTTCAAAATCTCCATTTTCAAGTTCTCCACCATGATCACTTCTTATTGTTATTATTGAAACACCTTTTCATTTTGAACAAGTCTTACAAACTTTGAAAAATAATAGAAAGTTTCAGACTTTTTGGCTAGAAATAAACCTAAGTAAATCTAGAGTAACCATCAATCCACACATAACAATACTTCTTACCACTTAAGCTAGCAACATCGTTTGGATCAAACAAATCTATATGAATCAATTCAAGAACTCTAGAGGTACATAGTGTATTTGGCATGAAAAGATGTTCTATTAAATTTACCATTTGTACAAGCTTTGCACACTTTATTGTTCTTAAATTTCTAATGTGGCAATCCTCTGGCCAACTCTTTTCTCTCAAGCTTCTCCAATAGTCCCATGCTAGCATGTCCCAAGCTTCTATGCCATAAGGTGGCTTCCTCACTTTAGCCACTAAGCACCTAGATAGGGTTAAGTCATCAAATGACAGAGTGTAGACATTCCCTTTTCAATGACATGTAAACACAACCTCACTCAAAGACTTGTCAATGATCTTACATATATCAACGTCAAAGGTTATGCTCATTCCTGTATCATAGAGTTGGTTGATAGAGATGAGATTATGATGTAAATTTCCAACATAAAGAACATCAGTTAAAAAGATGGTATTGTTACCAACTTTACCTTTTCCAATAATATTACATTTACTATTGTCGCCCATAGTTACTCTCTCGCCTCTATAATCTTGTACACTATGGAACTTTATTTATCGTCCATCATATGTCTAGATAAAATTTCCGTTTATTTGCTGAATATAAAGATTAACAGAAAATACCATAGCTATAGTTAGCATCAAAACACTTGAGAAATCCCACGTACGTCGAATATTTTTCGTTGCTATAAGAATAAGCAGAAGTCCAAATCCTATTAACATAGTAACAAGAAATGAAAGAAAAGATATCCAAGTCCAATTACCATTCTTGTTGTTCCTTGGCCAGCTAACATACCTATGCATAGGAAGAAAAAGATGACCGAGAGAACTTCATGGGTCTATCAACATTTGCAATAGAAGAGTTTCGTAATCCAAATGTACCAAAAGAGCCTTTAGGAACCCAAATTTGTCTAACATGTTTGTATTTATTCCTATACCAACATCCATCGAAGCTATGTCCAATTTTACCACAACCTATACATTTGGAAATACACTTCTACTATGGGCATTATCAATCTTATTTTCCCTATTGTGTTGTGACTTACAAAAACCAAGTCGTTTTCTATTGTTTGTGTACAGTTGATTAACCAAAAGCATATTCAATGACTGTCACCTCTAAATTTTTTATTAACGGTTGATTTAAGGGTATGAACTTTGGATTTAAGTGATGTGTTTCCTTCGACAAGCATGATACATCTGTTAACAAAAATTTCTCTCTTTGCGTTATCATTTTTTCTTTAAAACAAAAATATCATTTTTAAGAGTTTCAAGGTTTGTCTTGCATTTATCCAACTCCCTTTTTGAAGGCCGACAACTTTCACACTCAAGATTTTCTGTTTCTTTAATTTTTTCAAGTTTAGTTTCTAACTTATCATTTATGCGAAGTAGCTCAGCCTTTTCAGATTTCAATTTTTTATTCTTAAGATTAAAACAATCAATCTTTCCAGTAAATTCATAACACATCAAAAGTAAATCTTAATAAGTATAGTTTGATACCTCGCTTGAGTCGTCAACACTATCATCAAGAGTTAAATGTCGCATTAAACATAGATTTACTTCGACTCCGTCATTATCAGTGCATTCTTCTCCTTCTTCATCGTCCCAAGTTGCAGCAAAAGCCCTTCTTTAATTTTTCTTTCCATTCTCATTTTGAATTAGTGAACAGTTGGATTGGATATGACCTGTCTTTCTACATCTATAGCACAAGATTTCTTTGTCTAAGTTCTTAAATGACCTTAACTTGTTCCCTTTCTTTTTGGTTGAAGATTTGAAGTTTCTTTTGGACCATTTCTTAAGATCGTTCAGCAATATTGCTTGCTCAGTGGTAGGATTATTTTCATCATCATTGCCAAGAGTGCCGCCGAGTGCAATTGATTTCTTTTTGGAGTCTGAATTATCACTATCTTCCCTAGCTTTGAATTCCATTTCATAGGTCATAATATTTCCAATCAGTTCCTCCCTGCTTTATTCGTTTAAATTTTTGGATTCTTTTATAGTTGTCACCTTGGCCCTAAAATTCTTTGGAAAAATTCTTAGAATTTTCCAAACCAGCTTAACTTCATTGTGCACCTTGCTATAAGCTCTGGAATTATATACCAACACTGAGTCCGTAACTCTTTTAAGCTTTCATCTTTTAGCATTGCAAAATTTTCATACTCACTGCTAAGTAGAGCAAGACATGACTCCTTGACTTAAGATGTACCTTTATGTGTAACCTCCAAAGTGTGCTAAATTTCCTACGTAGTCAAACAATGAGAAATTCGATTAAATTCAATTTAATCAAGAGAACAAATAAGGTCATTCGTAGCTTCGGCATCTAATGAAAGCAGTTTCTTATCATCTACATCTTATTTGTCTTTGGGCTTTGTACTCCGTCTCTACTATATCCCAAACATCATAGTCAATAGCGATCAAATATATTTTCATCCTAGTCTTCTAGTTAGCATAATCAGTTCCATTGAACATAGGTGGCCTAGCTATTGACCGACCCTCAGAAAAAGCATTATTTGAACTAGAAATATCTTTAGAGTAAACCTAGCACTTAGGCTTGAAATCATGGCCGTGATCTGATTGTTGCTGGCATCGAGGAGATTTTCGATGCTGGAGGTGCTAGCATGTTTGATTGGTGTTCCTTGTTGTTCTAGATATATCAAGCATGAAGAACTAGTGTTGACTTTTAGATGATGATGTGCCAGTAATTATCAAGGTGATGCTGATGGTGTACTAGAAATACCGATGTCAAACTCTACCTGAATCCATGATATTTAACAAAGTTGATCGTTAATGCACTACAGTTGTAATTCTAGTCGTGCACACTATGTTTGAAACTTTGGTTGGTTTTAGACATGAGCTTGTGGTTAATAGAAAATCACCTTTCTGGTTGTAACTTTTCTGATGCTTGTATTTTGATTTTGGTGATACGAGGATGATGAAAACTTTGTTGTGAAATAGGTTAGTACTTGATAAGCAAAGTTTGATTGATGTTGCTGGATGCTCAAAGATAGTACGGTGATATTGTAACTTGATGGTTGTGGATGAGATATTGAAATGATCGGATATTGAGAGTCAATAGGAATTCGAAGAAAAAATGTTCTTTTTTTGTTTGTATCAGATGTATTTCTTTTGATGCAATGTGTGGGTTTATTTAGACTAATGGAGATGATGTATATGTATGGAAAAATATATGTAACATCCCCTATCTTGAGGCCCGAAGCTAAGTGCTACAGATGCTGCAGTCATCCATGGTATTAACTTCCGGTGACAAAATACGGTAATGTTAATGGTATCCATAATATCATAAGCACATGAATTTGAAATAAAATCAACACAGATAAAATCAATTTTCCGATTACATTTCAAATCAATATTTCATATTCAGATACATAATCCAATAATTGATTCCCAGGTTTTGATCAAATATAATTATTACAAATTACGCCAAGAGCGACATATGAAGATGCCCCCTTGGATGATTAGAGTACTCAATAGACATAGTAGTCTTAATACATCATGGCGAAAATAAAAATAACAACTCCTAAATAGCTAACATTGCCTCCTACACGTCTTCGGAAGCTTTATTCGTCCACCTACTAAAACCTGTAAAAACCCGACTCTAATTTTGAGCAACCGAGAGTTTAAGGGGGAAAACATAAACTTTGAGTCAGATATAAAGCCTGGTGTGAATTATATTATTACATCTCGGATTACCGATAATAAGTGAGACCACGCCACTTAGTGAAACGTGTTTTCTCGCACTAATATCCCTTTAAAAAACTTTTTGCAAATCAGAATCCTGCAATCAAACTTATTAAAACAATAATAGCAATATCATATATGATCATAAATCAGGTAATAAATGGACTATCTGTCCTAACAATATAGTTTTGTTTGGCTAACTACTAACCATTGGATGACTTGGGCCTACTAGACAAAATAAATAAACTAACATCTGTTAGACAAACTTCTAGACGGTCTGTCCTTAACTTACTTCTCCCAGGGTCACCTGATCCTAATGGTATTTCGGGCTAACCAATAACCTATCCTTCTTCTCTGTATATATTCCTTTCTATATGTAACATCATTTAAGTCTTACCTATGACTAAGCCCCACACATTAGAATTTTGGACTAAATTAGCTATGGGCTATAGTTAATGTATAAGGCGCGATCCTATACCAGTCCTATCTGGTATTCGAATATCCGAGTCATTTACTTAGGGTTAACTACCCATAAAAATTTTCTTGAAAACCTTTCAAATTGATTTAACCCTTTAAATCATACTCAAACAAGGAAAATATACTTTTTCTTTACTCAAATCTCTTTGCCATGGTATATGCTTTACACAAAACATTCTTGATGAAAACATTCAAAACCCTTGTTTAGAATCTTTAAACAATCTCTTTTGAAACCTTTGAAAGTGCCCCTTTCAAAACTATTGAAAGTATCCCTTTCGAAACAAATTAACTACTTTACTTTGTAACAATAGACCGAAAGGCCAAGACATACCTTTCGAAACCATTTACAATAGACCTTTCGAAAACATTGAAAGTGTCCTGTAACATCCCGTATATTTGGACCATTTAAATTGACAATAATCCACACTTGTCAACTTAAATAATACAAAACACAGAACATTATGGGATTATAAGTACATAAATGTAAATGAGAATCAATACAACATCACAGACACAGAACAGTCACAGAATAATGCAGCGGAAAATACATCGTCATAATAGTAGTTCATGAAGCTACTACAGAGAATACAACAATGTCTCAACATAAAGCGACTGAAAAGAGATACAAGATGTCCAATACATAAGTACATCAAATACTGAAAATAAAATGATAAAGATAAAAGCTAAGCCTTCAGCATCTTCGACCAACCTTAACCAGCAACGGAGTAGCTTCAGACTGACCCGAGCATATGCAAAAGAAACACTCGAGTCAGGACTCAAAATCTTATACAGGATAATCAAGTGCATATAATAAAGTCCATAACTCAAAGGTGAATATAAACATCATTAAGGGATCGATAAACTACCTAAAGAATACGCTAAATAGATAATGTCTAATCCATAAAGTAAGATATCAAAATAGGGTTAAGCAGGGCCCATACACCTCTTAACCTGTTTATTCCCAAAAGCATATACAAGACCGTAGTTTCCCCAAAACCGGAAGTCACCAGAGGGCAATCCATATACTAAAGGTACAAATCAAAATCGTAGTGGTCTCGAATAGGATAATCAGTATGACAAGGTACATGAGGCGATACCAACTAGGATACTAGTAGTTGCGTGATCCGGACTGATGTTGGGCATAGCAGCTACTATCCCAACACCGCGAAACAACACTCCCAAATCAAGGGGTGCACCCAAATCGAATCACAAAAGTAATAGATAAGGTATCGAAGAAGTGTGTCCGCTAGAGGTAGCGAACCTCAATGGCCCGGCGCGGCTCCTGTTTTAGTCATGTCAGGGGTCATCCAAAATCGTTCTCTTTCTTCAGTCAACGCGTTCATCAAAACCATCCACTTCATTCTGGATCAACACTTCGCGTATATTAGTTATTAAAGTGGTTTTCGGTATCGACAGAGAGTATGTCCATAATCCGATCCCGGACTCTTTAATAACTACGTATTAATTACCCAACAGTCAACTTTTTATTAAAGTTAAAACAAATCAAATTCAAAGCTCAAGTTGCAAATTTGACTTCCAAATTTGATATTTCAAAATTCGATTCGTTTTAATTACAAAACATATTCCGAAAAGAAATTCTAGTTCAAGCCCTTTAGTTATCAAAGTTTAAGTATTCATGTTAAATCAACATTTCACTTATTAAATCAACTCAAATTTACGGATTACATGAAATAGTCAATCTTAGTTCAACTAATTAAATCAAGTTTATTCTTTAAATCCGTATTTACATTCCTAGGTTCATTACTATATCAATTTCATTTACTACATTTACTTCTTAAATCTCATTTCGATTAACTTTATCAAACACTTTGTTTAAATAAATAAATTTACAAATCCGTTTCAATTCATTACATTAATTCGTTCTCATTTTTTCAATTAAATTCATTTCTTTATTCCAACAAATCTAACTTATTTAATTCGATAAAATCCATTTTATTTATTTCAAAACAAATTCATTTATTAAATTCAATAAAATCATTTTATTTATTTCAAAACAAATTCATTTATTAAATTCAATAAAATCATTTTATTTATTTCAACAAATTTATTTATTCAATTTAATTCAATAAAATTATTTTTTTTTTCAACAAATTTATTTATATTTACGTTACCAAATTTCAATACAATTTCTAAATTCATTCCATAATTCCAAATAAGTCTCAATTTCAAAAACGTTCTTTGTTGACCGTTCGGTTTCTTATTTTTAATTATCTATCCTAGGCCAATTCATTCAATTGGGTATTTATCATTTCAACCCAATTCTATTTAAATTCAAAATCAAAACATACAAAGGGAACTTGCAGTGTGATAGCTGGGATGGTGTCAAAGTAAATAAACAAGCAATAGCATCCATTTGCAACAATTCAACAATTTCAAATAATCCCGAAATAATCGTATTAATTCGCGTTTGTTATTTTCGCCAATTAATATAATTATTTCTAGAATCTACACTATCATTTCATGTAGATTAAAGATTATAACACTTCGGTTTCAATTATCGTTCAATTTCAATTACAACTGTTAATTCAATACGTTCAATAGTCCAAAGTGACATCTATCAATTCTACGTGTCAAGCAACTTAAAGGGTAAATTTAATTATTCAATATCCATAATATAAGAGGGCAAGTTTAACAAATGTCATTCGGGTTTTTATATCTATTCTATATCAAATTCAGTTTCAATTTATTATTCATTACAATAACAACAATTTTAATATCACATAGCAAATTGGCGTCATAACTATTTAACATACTAACTTCAATTCAATTTTTTTAACATCAATCAATTTAACGTTCAAATTACATTCATAACATCCAACATCTAATTATCCTAGTATAATAGATTTTTGAGTCGTGAATAGAAATTATTCACCTTGCGTGGTAAGAAGTTGACGACGAAGCACGTAGACGATAGATAAGAGGCACGAACAAACACAACACCAACGAACAACAAACTGCAAGCGAATAATAATTCAATTACAATTTGTTCAATACAGATATATATATAGATTGTACATATATATTCATACCGATCAAAGAAGCAGGGTATGATGACAAAATAGATGAGGCCTAGTCTCGAGATTCCGGATCAGCAGCTGGAAATTCAGACATCGTTGAATATTAATAACTAGCAAAAATCTACCCAACGCTATACGTAAAATACTATTTCCGGACAAGGCGAGAACCAACGTTCGACGAACTACGTGGTGGCCAGCTGGGTAGTGGGTTCGGCAGTGAGCTGTGGGTGGTTCGGTGGGTGGTGGCGAACGGGGCAGAGGGGCTCAGCTGGGTCAGGCTGCTGGGGTTGTGGGGTCTGGCGGCGGGCTGGGTGGCACGGGGCTGGGTGCGCGTCTGGGCCAGGTGGCGTGGAGGGTGGTTGGTAGCAGGCGGAGTGGTGGTCGTGGGTTGCTGGGTGGCTGTAGCAGGCGGGGGTGGCTGGTAGGGTGCTGGGTGGCGGGTCTGCAGGCGGTTGGGAGGGACGGGGTGATGGGCAGGCGGGCCAGGAAGTCTGGGCGGAACTGGTGGGGACGGAGGAGGCGGGGTGGGGTCAGGGTGCTGGTAGGGTAGGGGAGGCGGGGTGAAGGCAGGCGGAGGCAGGGCCTGGGTGGGCGAAGGCAGGCGGGCCAGGAGGTTGAGGTTGGCGTGGGTATTGGGTAGGCGGAGGGACCGGGGTAAGGTCTGGTGGGTTCGGGTGGTTGCTGACGCTGCATGGGGCAGTGGGGCAGGGACGGGTCGGGCTGGTGGGGCTGGGAGGTAGGCGGGTGACAGGGCTGGGCTGGTTTGGAGGTTGCGGCTGTGTGGGCGACGAGGTGGAAGGTGGGGTAGGCAGGCGGATGGGGTTGGTGGGAGGCAGTGGGAGGAAGGCTGCTGTAGGAGGCTTGAACGAAAAGAAAAGAAGAGGGAAAAATGTATAGAAGAGGAGAGAAGGTAGAGGCATACGTACCAGAGAAGCCAAAATGCAAACGAGTGAATGAAGGGAACCAGTATGAAATGAATATTATAACAAAACCCAAGATTCTCCAATTTATTTCTTTGCTAACTGAATGGCTGTTGGTTTTCCGAGGCAACTGAATAGACAAAGGCTGTTAGGATGCTGAACGTTGGAGAGAATGGGTACCGTTTTATGCTGCGTAACGGACCCGTTTGTAATCTGTTAAACAATTATAATTCGTAGCGCCGAACTCCGATTGATACAAATAAATATACCATTTTGATCAGCGCGACGAGGCGAATGCAATGGTATAAAGATATCAGTGATACGATTAATTTATAAAATTTGCATTTACGCCGCTTAAATTGTACGTTTTGCAAAATAAGATAAACGGAGTAGGCGATGACAGTTTTAGACGAAACGAATCATAAAATCTTGATCAGAATAATTTTTACAAGCGGACTGTGTAAAAATATTTGGATTTGGAAGATAAATTTTTCGCAGCTTATATGGACTGATATACAGTAAAACGCGAACGGACTTTACTGTAATATTTTTCAACGAAACATTTTCTATGTCCATATCAAACTAGACGTATGTCCCAAATAAAGTTTGGATGTAAATTTAGATCGTTTAAATTTCAAAATTTTTTTTATTGAAACGATGAATTTAAAATTTAAAATTGGGTTGAAATCTAGGGTCGTTACAATCTCCCCCACTCAAAACTTTTCGTCCTCGAAAAGGAACGAGACGAGTGAAGTAGAAATGAAATAAGTAGGAAAGTCAAGATTGGTTTCGAGAAATTTGAATAATACCTGAAATTAATAGTTCGGGGTTTGAATCCCGGATACTATCCTCTGTTTCCCAAGTGCAGTCTCGGTCATCGAGACTCAACTGGACTTTGACTAGGTTAACGGACTTTCTTCTGAGCTGCCTAGTGCTTCTATCGACTATACGAAGTGGTCTCCTTTCGATAGTCAAATCTGGCTGAATATCCACCTCTTCTAACTGAGCAGTAGGAATAGTCATAGATGGATCGTGCATGACTTTCCGAAGATGTGAAACATGGAAAACGTTATGCACGCCCTCAAATTTTTCTGGTAAGGCAACTCTATAAGCAAGTGTACCAATCCTCTCGGTGATAGTGAATGGTCCAACAAATCTAGGAGCAAGCTTCCCTCTACGACCAAATCGAATAACATTCTTCAAAGGTGATACTTTCAGAAATACCACATCCCCAACCTGGAATTCCAAATCTCTTCTACGCCTATCTGCATAGCTCTTCTGTCTATCCTGTGCGGTCTTCATCTTCCTTCTGACTTCATTAACCTTCTCGGATGCTTCCATAATCATATCCGGGCCAAGAATTAATCGATCACCAGGTTCGATCCAACAAGCTGGCGATTTGCATGGCCGTCCATATAAAGCTTCGAACGGTGCCATACCAATGCTTGCCTGGTTTTTAAAGGATAATTAATTCAAATTCAAATATACTTATTCAAATTTGAAATTCAAATTCTTTACCTGGTAACTATTATTATAAGTGAATTCAACCAAGTGAAGATGGTCTTCCCAGGATCCACCAAAGTCGATAATACAGGCTCGGAGAAGATCTTCCAAAATCTGGTTCACCCTCTCAGTTTGACCATCTGTCTGAGGATGATAAGCTGTACTCAGATTCAGTTTGGTGCCCAAAGTATCCTGGAATGCTTTCCAGAATTTACTGGTGAAAATAGGATCTCGATCGCACACAATACTAGATGGTACACCATGAAGTTTAACAACTTCCCTCATGTATATTTCGGCCAAACTTGAAGCTGTTCGAGTGGTCTTGACTGGAATAAAGTGAGCGGACTTTGTCAGTCTGTCAACAATCACCCATATGCTTTCGTTACCCTTTTTAGTCTTTGGTAGCCCATCAATAAAATCCATAGAAATTTGCTCCCATTTCCAACCTGGAATCTCTAGCGGTTGGAGCAATCCTGCTGTCTTTCTGTGATCTGCTTTAACTTGTTGGCAAGTGGTGCACCTGCTAACATAGATAGAAATATCGCGCTTCATTCCACTCCACCAATATAGTTTCTTCATGTTCTGGTACATTTTGGTAGCACCGGGATGAAATGAAAGCGAAGACTTATGATTTTCTCGCAACACTTCCTGTCTAAGACCATCGACATTAGGAACACAAATACGATTGTCGATCCTCAAGACTCCATCACTATCAACCTGTGCACCCACTTTGTTGTCGGCATTACTTACTCTGCCCATAACTAATTCCTTCATACGGTAGAGCAAAGTGTCTTCATATTGCTTAGCTTTGATGCGATCCATAAGAGATGGAGAGATACTAAGCTGGAATAACATGCCTTCGATAAGATTGCAACAAGACAATGCTTTGCTGCGGCTCAAAGCATCTGCTACAACATTTGCTTTTCCCGGTGTATAAGTGATGTCGAGGTCATATGCAGCTAAGAATTCAAGCCATCGGACTTGCCTCTGGTTCAAATCCTTCTGAGAAAAGATATACCTCAAGGACTTATGATCAGTGAATAGTTCAAACTTTGTTCCCAAAAGATGATGCCTCCAAAGTTTCAAAGCAAATACAACAGCAAGAAGCTCAAGATCATGAGTGGCATAGTTCAATTCATGGGTCTTCAACTGACGACCAGCATAAGCAATAACCTTTCCATTTTGCATAAGAACAGCGCCTAAACCTTCTCGGCAAGCATCTGTATAAACAGTCAATCCTTCACTTCCATCGATGACTGCAAGAACTGGGGCTGAAGTTAACTTACTCTTCAACTCATTGAAAGCTGATTCGCACTTCTCACTCCAAATAAACTTAACATCCTTCCGAGTTAAAGCAGTAAGTGGGGCAGAAATCCGGGCAAAGTGCTCAATAAATCTGCGATAATATCCGGCTAAACCCAAGAAACTACGAATATCCGTAGGAGTTTTAGGAGTCTCCCAATCCTGTAGAAAAATTTCAAATTAGAAGTGATAATAGGAATTGAATAGAAATAGCGAATAGGGTGGAACTTACATTGATTACGGCGATCTTAGCTGGATCGACCGAAATTCCATTTTCAGAAACTATGTGGCCCAGGAATCTCACTTCATCACGCCAGAAGTGGCATTTAGAGAATTTGGCCTTAAGTTGATGATTTCGGAGAGTTTCCAGAACATAAGCAAGGTGTGTCTCATGCTCCTTCTTGTCTTTGGAGAAGACGAGAATATCATCAATGAAAACAAGAACAAACTTGTTAAGCACCTCACGGAAAACTCGATTCATCAAGTCAACGAAATAAGCAGGTGCGTTGGTCAAACCGAATGGCATAACCAACCATTCATAGAATCCATTCTCAGTACGGAAAGCTGTCTTATGGATACTATCTTCAGCAACTCTGAGTTGGTGGAACCCAGTGGCTAGATCAAGCTGTGAGAAAACTTTAGCACCATGAAGCTGGTCGAATAAATCGTTGATGCGGGGCATCGGATAACGATTCTTGAGAGTGCGTTTGTTCAGTTCCCGGTAATCAACACACATGCGAAGAGATCCATCTGATTTTGTGACAAATACAACTGCGGCGCCCCATTCAGAGCAACTTCTTCTAATCAAACCTTTAGCAAATAGATCATCAATTTGGGTTTTTAGTTCAGCTTTTTCTTTAGGAGCCATCCTTCGGTGTGGGAGAACTACGGGCGTAGCTCCAGGAATAAGATCAATACGGAAATCGATTTCCCGTTTGGGCGGTAGAGATTTAACCTCTCCAAATACATCGGGAAATTTCTGAACAATAGGGGTAGTACTAAGATCATCCGGATGAGCATCAAGAGAGAATATGAAGCTTCCGGCATATTTCTGAGGTGATTTGCATTCAATGACAAGCGGTAGGCCCTTGTCATTGACTAGAGAAACAGAACGAGCTTTGCAAGAAATAACAGCATCGAATTTTCTTAACCAATCAGCACCTAACAAGATGTCAAATGCTGCGAAGCCAAGTACATAAAAATCCCAAGTGAATCGATATCTTCCATATAAGAGCACGACCTCTTTACAAATTCTACTGAGGTTGGCAAGTCCTCCAATAGGGTTGGAGACGCATAGGGAAGTAGTAGCAAGAGTAGGTTCTAATTTGAGCTTATTACAGAGATCAATAGATATGAAGCTATGAGAAGCACCAGTATCGAATAATACCCTAATAGGTAAATCATGTAAAGAAAAAGTACTACGCAAGGTACCTTGGTCATCCTGAGCAGGTGGTGGAGGTGGTGTAGGAGTGGTGATAGCAAATACTCCAGATGGTGTGCCACGCTTATACATTGGGCATTCTTTCTTGAAATGACCCGGCTGGAGGCAGACATAGCATAAATCTTTCCTAGTCGTAGAAGGTGGTGGAATAGCAGCTCCGGTAGATGGACAGCTATTGGCATAATGGCCCTTCTTATCGCACTTGAAGCATGTGATATTAGCAAGATCGATAGGGCTTTTCTAAGCATATCCCAATCCTGTAGTCTTCTGCCAAGCTTTCTTTTGTTGATCAAAGTTCATCTTCCTCTTCCCGGGCTGGCTAGAAGAGGGCTGAGTAGGGGCAGCCTTGGCAGTGGATCCCTTAGGCTTCGACTCATATCTAAGAGCAAAATCAATAAGCTCTGTGAAAGTGGAGCGAATGTGTCCGGTAAGCAAGTCATAATATTCTGGTCTAGCTCCCAAAATGAATTTCTCGTTCTTCAAAAGCGGTGTGTCAATCAAACCCGGTCCAAACTTGGAGAGTTCATTAAATTTCCTCTCATACTCAGAAATAGTCATACTGTCTTGCTTAAGATCCATGAAAGCTCTATAAAGTTGGGTTTTCCCAGCAGTTGGCATCCATTGTGCCGAGAAGGTATCCCTAATCAAAGATAAACAAGATGAATAACATTCCAAAGATGGAAGGAAGAATTTAAACCACTAGAATCCAAACCATTCATACCTAAACTGGGCCCAAGTGACGGTGTCCTCCTCGATACGAGAAGTAACGGATTCCCACCAATCTTGTGCGGCATCTTGGAGTTGCCAAGCAGCAAGCTGACGCTTCTGAGCATCAGTAATTTCCAATCCAGAAAATATCTTCTCCAAACTCTTAAGCCATTGCTGAGCCTCTATGATGTTCTCGGATCCAGAAAATTTAGTACCTCCCAGTTGCGAATACTCCTTGCTAAGAGTAGTGAATTTGACAGGAGCTGGAGCGGCAGGTGCAGCCTGGGCAGGACCATTGCCTCTTCCACCTCTAACATTTCTTCTGGTACTCATCCTGAAATACCAAAAGAGATTTAGAACCAAAGATAAGATAATAGAATGCTAAGAAAACTAATCAACGAATCAAAGGAGCTTGAATTTTTGAAAGGATTTGGATATTGAATCGATTCTCCTCATTCTAGAGTATTGCTACTCTATCTCTAATGAGTTTCTTTATAATCCCGAACTAAGGTTTTTTAGGAAAACCAGAGCTCTGATACCAACTGTAACATCCCGTATATTTGGACCATTTAAATTGACAATAATCCACACTTGTCAACTTAAATAATACAAAACACAGAACATTATGGGATTATAAGTACATAAATGTAAATGAGAATCAATACAACATCACAGACACAGAACAGTCACAGAATAATGCAGCGGAAAATACATCGTCATAATAGTAGTTCATGAAGCTACTACAGAGAATACAACAATGTCTCAACATAAAGCGACTGAAAAGAGATACAAGATGTCCAATACATAAGTACATCAAATACTGAAAATAAAATGATAAAGATAAAAGCTAAGCCTTCAGCATCTTCGACCAACCTTAACCAGCAACGGAGTAGCTTCAGACTGACCCGAGCATTTGCAAAAGAAACACTCGAGTCAGGACTCAAAATCTTATACAGGATAATCAAGTGCATATAATAAAGTCCATAACTCAAAGGTGAATATAAACATCATTAAGGGATCGATAAACTACCTAAAGAATACGCTAAATAGATAATGTCTAATCCATAAAGTAAGATATCAAAATAGGGTTAAGCAGGGCCCATACACCTCTTAACCTGTTTATTCCCAAAAGCATATACAAGACCGTAGTTTCCCCAAAACCGGAAGTCACCAGAGGGCAATCCATATACTAAAGGTACAAATCAAAATCGTAGTGGTCTCGAATAGGATAATCAGTATGACAAGGTACATGAGGCGATACCAACTAGGATACTAGTAGTTGCGTGATCCGGACTGATGTTGGGCATAGCAGCTACTATCCCAACACCGCGAAACAACACTCCCAATTCAAGGGGTGCACCCAAATCGAATCACAAAAGTAATAGATAAGGTATCGAAGAAGTGTGCCCGCTAGAGGTAGCGAACCTCAATGGCCCGGCGCGGCTCCTGTTTTAGTCATGTCAGGGGTCATCCAAAATCGTTCTCTTTCTTCAGTCAACGCGTTCATCAAAACCATCCACTTCATTCTGGATCAACACTTCGCGTATATTAGTTATTAAAGTGGTTTTCGGTATCGACAGAGAGTATGTCCATAATCCGATCCCGGACTCTTTAATAACTACGTATTAATTACCCAACAGTCAACTTTTTATTAAAGTTAAAACAAATCAAATTCAAAGGTCAAGTTGCAAATTTGACTTCCAAATTTGATATTTCAAAATTCGATTCGTTTTAATTACAAAACATATTCCGAAAAGAAATTCTAGTTCAAGCCCTTTAGTTATCAAAGTTTAAGTATTCATGTTAAATCAACATTTCACTTATTAAATCAACTCAAATTTACGGATTACATGAAATAGTCAATCTTAGTTCAACTAATTAAATCAAGTTTATTCTTTAAATCCGTATTTACATTCCTAGGTTCATTACTATATCAATTTCATTTACTACATTTACTTCTTAAATCTCATTTCGATTAACTTTATCAAACACTTTGTTTAAATAAATAAATTTACAAATCCGTTTCAATTCATTACATTAATTCGTTCTCATTTTTTCAATTAAATTCATTTCTTTATTCCAACAAATCTAACTTATTTAATTCGATAAAATCCATTTTATTTATTTCAAAACAAATTCATTTATTAAATTCAATAAAATCATTTTATTTATTTCAAAACAAATTCATTTATTAAATTCAATAAAATCATTTTATTTATTTCAACAAATTTATTTATTCAATTTAATTCAATAAAATTATTATTTTTTTCAACAAATTTATTTATATTTACGTTACCAAATTTCAATACAATTTCTAAATTCATTCCATAATTCCAAATAAGTCTCAATTTCAAAAACGTTCTTTGTTGACCGTTCGGTTTCTTATTTTTAATTATCTATCCTAGGCCAATTCATTCAATTGGGTATTTATCATTTCAACCCAATTCTATTTAAATTCAAAATCAAAACATACAAAGGGAACTTGCAGTGTGATAGCTGGGATGGTGTCAAAGTAAATAAACAAGCAATAGCATCCATTTGCAACAATTCAACAATTTCAAATAATCCCGAAATAATCGTATTAATTCGCGTTTGTTATTTTCGCCAATTAATATAATTATTTCTAGAATCTACACTATCATTTCATGTAGATTAAAGATTATAACACTTCGGTTTCAATTATCGTTCAATTTCAATTACAACTGTTAATTCAATACGTTCAATAGTCCAAAGTGACATCTATCAATTCTACGTGTCAAGCAACTTAAAGGGTAAATTTAATTATTCAATATCCATAATATAAGAGGTCAAGTTTAACAAATTCTATATCAAATTATTTCGGGATTATTTATATCTATTCTATATCAAATTCAGTTTCAATTTATTATTCATTACAATAACAACAATTTTAATATCACATAGCAAATTGGCGTCATAACTATTTAACATACTAACTTCAATTCAATTTTTTTAACATCAATCAATTTAACGTTCAAATTACATTCATAACATCCAACATCTAATTATCCTAGTATAATAGATTTTTGAGTCGTGAATAGAAATTATTCACCTTGCGTGGTAAGAAGTTGACGACGAAGCACGTAGACGATAGATAAGAGGCACGAACAAACACAACACCAACGAACAACAAACTGCAAGCGAATAATAATTCAATTACAATTTGTTCAATACAGATATATATATAGATTGTACATATATATTCATACCGATCAAAGAAGCAGGGTATGATGACAAAATAGATGAGGCCTAGTCTCGAGATTCCGGATCAGCAGCTGGAAATTCAGACATCGTTGAATATTAATAACTAGCAAAAATCTACCCAACGCTATACGTAAAATACTATTTCCGGACAAGGCGAGAACCAACGTTCGACGAACTACGTGGTGGCCAGCTGGGTAGTGGGTTCGGCAGTGAGCTGTGGGTGGTTCGGTGGGTGGTGGCGAACGGGGCAGAGGGGCTCAGGTGGGTCAGGCTGCTGGGGTTGTGGGGTCTGGCGGCGGGCTGGGTGGCACGGGGCTGGGTGCGCGTCTGGGCCAGGTGGCGTGGAGGGTGGTTGGTAGCAGGCGGAGTGGTGGTCGTGGGTTGCTGGGTGGCTGTAGCAGGCGGGGGTGGCTGGTAGGGTGCTGGGTGGCGGGTCTGCAGGCGGTTGTGAGGGACGGGGTGATGGGCAGGCGGGCCAGGAAGTCTGGGCGGAACTGGTGGGGACGGAGGAGGCGGGGTGGGGTCAGGGTGCTGGTAGGGTAGGGGAGGCGGGGTGAAGGCAGGCGGAGGCAGGGCCTGGGTGGGCGAAGGCAGGCGGGCCAGGAGGTTGAGGTTGGCGTGGGTATTGGGTAGGCGGAGGGACCGGGGTAAGGTCTGGTGGGTTCGGGTGGTTGCTGACGCTGCATGGGGCAGTGGGGCAGGGACGGGTCGGGCTGGTGGGGCTGGGAGGTAGGCGGGTGACAGGGCTGGGCTGGTTTGGAGGTTGCGGCTGTGTGGGCGACGAGGTGGAAGGTGGGGTAGGCAGGCGGATGGGGTTGGTGGGAGGCAGTGGGAGGAAGGCTGCTGTAGGAGGCTTGAACGAAAAGAAAAGAAGAGGGAAAAATGTATAGAAGAGGAGAGAAGGTAGAGGCATACGTACCAGAGAAGCCAAAATGCAAACGAGTGAATGAAGGGAACCAGTATGAAATGAATATTATAACAAAACCCAAGAGTCTCCAATTTATTTCTTTGCTAACTGAATGGCTGTTGGTTTTCCGAGGCAACTGAATAGACAAAGGCTGTTAGGATGCTGAACGTTGGAGAGAATGGGTACCGTTTTATGCTGCGTAACGGACCCGTTTGTAATCTGTTAAACAATTATAATTCGTAGCGCCGAACTCCGATTGATACAAATAAATATACCATTTTGATCAGCGCGACGAGGCGAATGCAATGGTATAAAGATATCAGTGATACGATTAATTTATAAAATTTGCATTTACGCCGCTTAAATTGTACGTTTTGCAAAATAAGATAAACGGAGTAGGCGATGACAGTTTTAGACGAAACGAATCATAAAATCTTGATCAGAATAATTTTTACAAGCGGACTGTGTAAAAATATTTGGATTTGGAAGATAAATTTTTCGCAGCTTATATGGACTGATATACAGTAAAACGCGAACGGACTTTACTGTAATATTTTTCAACGAAACATTTTCTATGTCCATATCAAACTAGACGTATGTCCCAAATAAAGTTTGGATGTAAATTTAGATCGTTTAAATTTCAAATTTTTTTTTATTGAAACGATGAATTTAAAATTTAAAATTGGGTTGAAATCTAGGGTCGTTACATGTCCCTTTTGAAAGCTTTATAAAACCTTAGATATCCTCCGTTCAAAACACTTCTATTTGCCTTTCGAAAACATTGGAAACCTTCCATTCAAACACTAAAGGTAAACCTTTCGAAAATATTGGGGAATCTCTCCTTCGAAGCCTTCATTAGATACCTTTCGAAAGTATTAAAATCCTTTACTTAAAACAAACCTTTCAAAAGAATTGGGTTCAAGTAAAAATATGTGGAACATAGTTTCGAAACCTTTAAAACCATTCCTTTCGAAACCTTTGGGTTTAGCTTTCAAAATATTAAAAGGGTCTTTAAAGAATTGGGATGAAAGCAACTCTTTTGAAAGCATTTTCCTAAATAAAAGAAGTTAATGGTGTCGAAACCAACCCCTTCGAAAGCATTGGAGAAGTGGCTTTAGGGTTTAGAACAAAAGAACCCTTTCATAAGGCATTGCTTCGAAAGGTAGAATGCGGCAGCAGGGATTTCGACCCCTTCGAAAGCTTCTTTTTAAAACAAAGGCGGCAACCTCTTTCGAAAGCTCTTTTCTTTAAAACAATTGACCAAGTCGAAAGCCATCTCATTCGAAAGCCTCATTACAACCAAAATAGTTCTAAGTTTTCAGAAGCTACTTCAACCCCTTTGAAAGCCCTGTTTCGACTCCATGCCTTTCGCCCAACTCCAATCCACTACGTACCGAAGTTGATACCATGCGTATTGGTTTTGACTTAGATGGAGGCGGCAGTATGAGGTCGAAAGGTGCTGCTATAAGTGGCGAAGCAGATAAACCTTATAAAAATGATATTTTTCAACCTTATAAAGTAATTTCTTTCTAACTAACTTGCTTTGTTTGTCAACATATGATTGGTTGTCAATACTTTTTAAAATATTTTCTAAAAGTGCTACCGAATTTCAGAGATTAACAATTTAATACATTTACAAATTGCCCCTTCTCCTTTTATAAACATATAAAACATTTAAGTCCCATACCTTAAATAATTTTATATACTTATTAAAACACTTAGGAAAATTCTCCAAAAATTCTCATAAATCACTTTTAATAGTCATCTAACATATATAAATTTCAGACCCAAAGCTAACGTATAATAGCCGTAATTAATTTAAACCTAATTTAACTATTTTCTTCACTAGAAAATTCATAATAAATCCACAATAATTCAGAAAATTATGAAACTTGAAACCCATCTCCAAAACAATATTTCTGTCCTTATATTAAAATCGTAAGGCATTTGGATGTCATTTGATAGGATTTTCAAATCAAAACTTATCATAAAATCTATATGAACAAACAAAATTCATCAATAAGCATATATATCTGTTTAACATTCAAAACATGGCATAATAATTTTCAAAACATACTCGGATCTGATCTAGAACCAAAAACAAGAAATATGAGATGTAATTTATTATTCACCTTAGCTTGTTGTTAAGGAGTTGAGATTTGCTCTTGAATTAAATTGATTAAGCTTCTTCCTCTTGATTTTAGCTTATCTTCTTCTTGCTTTCTCCTAATGGTGGCCGGCCTCTCTTGAATTTAGTTTTGTTTGTGAACATGGAAATGAAAGTGGCATGAGGGTTTAGGGTATAAGAATATAACCTATTCCTATTTTTCCCTTATCTATTACCCTTACTTATTTCATTTTAATTCCCTTTTATGTTCATTAGTTAATTAGGCACGATTACCCTCTAATATTCAAATCTCAATTCCCTTAACTATTTACATTATTTCATTTAATTTACCTAAATGTCCTAAATAATGTTAATCAAAATTAGGGTCGTTACAGACTCCCCTTCTTAAAGACTTTCGTCCTCGAAATTACGATATGGTACTCATCAAAATCAATCATAAACGTAAAACATACCATGAAACAAGTCAGGATAAGTATCTCTAATCCGGTTCTCGGTTTCCCAAGTACAGTCTCTCTCGTCGTCACTCCACTGGACTTTGACTAATCCGACTATCTTGTTCCTTAGCCTCTTCTCATCCCTCGCGACTATACGAACTGTTTTCTAACTACAGCCAAATTCGGTTCCACTACTAAGTCATCTAATACATTCGGTGCTATAATACTCTCTGGATTTTGAATATACTTCCTTAGATGAGAAGTATGAAAAACATCATGGACTCCTGCCAAACTGTTCGGTAACTCCACTCTATATGCGAGTTTCCTAATCCTTTCAACAACTGGAAACGGTCCAACGAATCTCGGTGTCAATTTCTCTGATTTCCCAAATCTGATTACACCTTTCATCGGTGATATCTTGATGAAAACATGATCTCCAACTGAGAACTCTAAGCCTTTCGGTCTTCTATCAGCATAGCTCTTATGCCTAGATTGAGCTTCCTTCATTCTGACACGAATGAACTCAATCTTTTCTGTAGCTTCTCTAACCAAATCCGGACCAAGAACTAACCTATCCCCGGTCTCTAACCAACAAATGGGAAATTTGCAAGGCCTTCGATACAAAGCTTCAAATGGTGCCATCCTTATACTAGCCTGATAACTGTTGTTATATGAAAACTCGTCTATGTGTACATGGTCTTCCCATGATCCTCCAAAATCTAGCACACAAGCTCATCAAATCTTTTAAGATTTTGTTAACTCTTTCTGTTTGCCTATCTGTCTGCGGATGGTAAGCGGTAGTCATCTTGAGCTTGGTACCCAAAGTCTCTTGTAGACTCTTCCAGAACTCGCTAGTGAATAAGGAATCTCTATCACTTACTATATAACTAGGAATTCCACGCATTCTAACTATATTCTTCATAAACAACTTAGCTAAAACAAGTGCCGTCCTGGTTGACTTAACTGGAATGAAATGGGCCCTCTTTCTCAACCTGTCCACTATAACCTATATACTTTCATTACCTCTAGTTGACCTTGGCAATCCGTCTATAAAATCCATTGAGATAGAATCCTATTTCCATATTGGAATATCTAAAGGCTGAAGTAACCCACTTGGTTTCTGATGTTCGGCTTTTACCTGTTGGCAGTTCAAACACTATTTCACCCACATACCTACATCTCTCTTCATACCTTCCCAGAAGAAACTTCTTTTCATATCCTGATACATCTTAGTTTCTCCCGGATAAATAGAGAACTTCGAACAATGCCATTCTTTAAGAACTTCCTTCCTAATGTTTTCCACATTTAGAACACATAGTCTTCCTTTCTTCCTTAACCATCCATTTTGGTCAAAACTGAAATCTTTCAAGTCATCGCTCTATGTTTCATCCCTTAACTTTCTGATCCGTTCAACTAATAATGGATCCTCCTTCTGCTTAGAAGCAATCTTTTCGATCATCACTGGTCGAACTTCTATACATGACAACATTACAGTTTCCTTACTAGATTTAGCTTCAGATCTCCACTGTATCCTACATATAGTCAATGCTTCTAAATCTTTCCACTCAGGTATCATTGCCAACACTGCATTCTGATGTTTTCTGCTAAGTGCATCCACAACCTTGTTGCCTTTTCCTAGTGTGTACTCAATACCAAAGTCATACGCGGCTAAAAATTCTAACCACCTCTGCTGTCTCATATTCAACTCCTTCTGAGATAATAAATACTTCGGCGACTTATGATCCGTATACAATTTGAATCTCTCTCCCATAAGGTAATGTCTCCACACCTTTAATGCAAAAATTACCGTAGCTAATTCCAAATCATGCTTCGATATCTAACCTCATGCGGTCTAAGCTGTCGAGATGCATATGCAATCACTTTACCCCTCTGCATTAACACAACTCCTAATCCTGTTCCACATGCATTTGTATACACTACTAAATCCTGATTGCCTTCTGTAACAACTAACACAGGTGCATTAGTCAATAAGTGTTTCAATCCCTGGAA
Organism: Allium fistulosum; assembly: GCA_030737815.1. Lineage (NCBI taxonomy): Eukaryota > Viridiplantae > Streptophyta > Magnoliopsida > Asparagales > Amaryllidaceae > Allium > Allium fistulosum. The sequence continues at coordinate 945,231,029 of CM060908.1, forward strand.
TGCTTCCTCACACTTATCGGTCCAAATGAACTTCACATCCTTTCGCGTTAGCTTGGTCATGGATGCCGCTATTTGTGAAAAATCCTTTATGAATCTCCGATAATACTTAGCTAGTCCAAGAAAACTCTTTATTTTAGTCAATTTCTCGGGTGTCTTCCAATTATTCACTGCCTCGATCTTAGCCGGATCTACAGACAACTCTTTCTCTTAGACTATATGATCGAGAAACTTCACTTTCTCCTTCCAGAAATGACACTTTGAAAATTTCGCCTTCAGTTGATGCTGCCTCAATGTCTCAAGCACCACTCTAAGATGAACTTCATGTTGTCTTTCATCTTTAGAGTATATCAAAATATCATCTATGAAAACCAGTACGAATCTATTCAAGTGCTCTCGGAAACTCAATTCATCAAATCTACAAAGAATGCTGGCAAATTAGTTAATCCGAATGACATTACTAACCATTCGTACAATCCATATCTAGTTCTAAACGACGTCAAAGTAATACTTTCCTCTGCTACTCTAAGCTGATGGAACCCTGTTGCTAAATCCAATTGGTAATTAGAACGATATAGATAAATCCCAAATGAACACGGATATGTAATAACTCTGAATCAAATCAGAATGATGATGCTGTAAATCCCGAATGAACACAGGATGGTGTTGATATGTGATGTAATGACTTCAAATGAAATCGAAATTGTGATGATGTATAGACAACATTTAGGCAGAATCTAGAGTCTTAGGCTATGACAGGTTTGGAACAATCCATAATTGGCAAGAAAATCCAGAGGAACTGGACGATTCACTAAGATTGAAGTAGCTAGAGGCTTAACTACCAAAGATCGACGTCACATTAGTTCTTGAACAAAGCACACCATCCATCCGCAAGGCATGCTTTGGGGGGCAAGTGTTATCCTGCCTGTTGACCAGGCAGTATACGGACGAACCCGACGAGCTAAACTTCAAAGTCATCAAGGCAAGACGCCTGGAGAGATGACCATGAAGCCCAAAAAGCCAATATACAACCAAGACCACAACACAAATACAAATCCCCTACAAAAATTCAAGGACCCAAAGCCCTATAGTATCGAGTCGGTAACGACCCATCCCGAAAGGTCGGTACCGACCCATAAAAGCTTCACCATAGGGGCCCATCTTCTGCCCATGGTCCCTCCTTGATGCTAGAACCCTATTCTATTGTTGTTTTGTTGATTCCATGTAACTCTTTATCTATCTCCATGAACTCCTGAATCAACAACTTTGTTCTTCTATAACTCCATCATTTGGACTCCAAGACAAGCTATTATTGATGCAAACAACTATGGAATCATGAAGCTAACCATAAGACAAGCTGAAGTGAAGAGTTCAAAGTGACTAGACTGACCATCTTAAGGGTCGATACCGACCCCTACACTTGGAGTCATACCGACCCGTAGTTGTTTGATGAGGTGGCAACCTATTTTCATGGAGAACTAGTCCATAGCAAGAACAATGGCCTAGAGATCTTTTGTGCAAGATTTTTAGGCCCCTTACCTCTATAAATAGAGGAGTAAGGATCATTTTCAGGATCTTTTGGCTCTAGTACTACTTTGTCCTATATTTTTGTTATTTTGAAAATCTAAGTGTTGGAGTTTTACCGATCCTTAAGACCTTCTACCCCCAAGTCAAAAGATAAGCAGTAAAATCATTAAGTGGACATAAGCCGGAGTATGCCGAACAACTATAAATCTCTGTATGTTTATTTCTTACTTGTTTAATTTGTTTTTTCACTTCTTATTCTCTTCTGCTTTTGATTGGATGTTTGTGCAATTTTTGGTTCAAACAGATAGAATCGTGAAAATCTATCTTCTAAAAGAGGTTTGGTAAAAATATCAGCAAGTTGTAAATAGGTAGAGATGAATTCAATGTAGATGTCCTCTTTTGAAATATGATCTCCAATAAAATGATGCCTTATGTCTATATGTTTAGTACGTGAGCGGCGAACAGGATTGTTTGACGGGTCAATTGCACTTTTCCTACCAAGTTTTAAGGAAACACGTTGAAATATTAAGCCAAAATTTAATAAGGTTTGTCTCATCTATAGAATCTGAACACAACTGCCTAAAGTAATATGTTCTGCTTCAGCAGTAGATAATGCAACATATTTTTGTTTTTAATTTGACCATGAAACTAATGAATGACCTAACATGAAACATGTTCTACTAGTGCTTTTTCTATCCACAAGACAACCCACATACTCATTAGCAGAATAACCAATTAAACCAAAATTATCACAAGAGGGATACCACAATCCAAATTTTTGTGTGTGCAAGAGATATCTCAAAATTCATTTTGTGGCTTCTAAATGAGATTCTTTTGAGTTTGCTTGAAACCATGCACAAAGACAGATATAAAACATGATATCGGGTCTAGAAGCAGTAAGATAGATAAAAGAGCCAATTATACCTTGATATTTTTTCCAATCAACTGTGATTCCTTTTTCGTCTTTGTCAAGCTTGGTTGAATGGCTCATGGGAGTTCTAAGTGGCTTTACGTTCTCAACACCAATCTTTTCAACGACCCTTCACGTATTAGTTGGGAGATGCAAATCCCTTATCGCTTTGCTTGACTTGAAATCCTAGTAAATATTTCAACTCGCTTACCAAGCTCATTTCAAACTTATCTTGTATGATTTTTTCAAACTTTTCACACAATTTTCCATTAGTTACACCGTAAATGATGTCATCAACATAAATTTGTACAATCGAAAAATCATCATGCTCATGTTATAGAAACAAAGTAGTGTCAGCACTTCCCTTCTTAAATCCGTTTTTCAAAAAATATGCACTGAGACACTCATACCAAGCCATAGGAGCTTGTTTGAGACCATATAATGCTCTTTCCAGTTTGTACACGTGATTTGGAAAATCATGACTTTCAAAACCAGGGAGTTTTTCTACGCAAACATTTTATTTAAAATAACCATTTAAAAAGACACTTTTTGTATCCATTTTCTTAAGTTTGAAACCTTTAAAACATGCAAAAGCTGGAAAAATTCTAATGGCCTCAAACCTAGCAGTTGGGGTAAATGTTTCATCAAAATCAATTCCTTCTATCTGATTATATACCTTTGCAACCAATCTAGCTCTGTTTCTATTTACTTTCCTAAATTCATCAGTTTTGTTTTGAACACCTATTTAGTTCCAATAATTTGATAGTCATTTGGTTTAGGAACTAATTTCCAAATATTATTTTCCACAAATTGGTTCAGTTCATCTTGCATGTCAATTGTCCAACATTCATCACTAAGTGCAGCATCAATATTTTTTGGTTCGATTTTAGAAATAAAACTACTATGAATACACAAAGCACAAAGATTTCTATTCAATGAGGAGCATGTTTGTATACCTACCATTGGATTACCTATAACCAATTCCGGTGGATGACTTGCTTTGAACTTCATATTCTCAATTTCTAAACTTGATTTTGAAGGATCGATTGTGCATGGATCAACTTTGTTGTTGTCTTCACCACATCTCTCATTTGCACCATCATCACTTTTTCCTTTTCTATAGTTGCAACGACATTTGGCTCGTCAAACTTCACATTAATTGATTCCACAATTGTTTTTAAGCCCTTATTGAAGTTTCTATAAGCTTTGCTCATTGATGAGCATCCATAAAAATCCTTCATCCGTTTTGAACTCAAACTTCCCTAGATGATCACCTGTATTAAGAATAAAACACGGACACGCAAATACCCTGAAATATGCATTGTTAGGTTTCCCATTGAGCCATAATTCATAAGATGTTTTATTAAGTATTGGTCTGATCATTACTTTATTCATTACATGGCATGAAGTATTAACTACATCTGCCCAAAATGACAAAGGAAAACTATAATCATTTAACATTGATCTAGCCAATTTTTGTAATGTATGATTCTTCCTTTCGACTACCCCATTTTAATGTGGTGTTTGAGGTGCGGATAATTCATGTTTAAAACCATTTTTTTCACAGAAATTTTCAAAATCCCAATTTTTAAATTCTCCAATATGATCACTTCATATAGTTATTATTGAAACACCATTTTCATTTTGAACAACTTTTACAAATTTTACAAAAAATCAAAAGTTTCAGACTTTTTGGCTAGAAAATAAACCTAATAAATCTAGAGTAATCATCAACCAGCACATAACAATACTTCTTCAACTTCAGCTAGAAACATCGTTAGGACCAAAAAAATCGATATGAATAAATTCAAGAACTGCAAAGGTACTCACAGTGGTTTTGGCACTAAAAGACAATCTATTAAATTTACCATTTGTATAAGCTTTGCACACTTTATTGTTCTTGAATTTCTGATGTGAAAATCCTCTGAACAACTCTATTCTCTCAAGCTTCTCCAATAGTCCCATGCTAGCATGTCCCGACATTCTATGCCACAAGGTGGCTTCCTCATCTTTAGCCACTAAGCACCTAGATAGGGTTAGATCTTCAAATGAAAGAGTGTAGACATTCCCTTTTCTCTGACATGTAAACACAACCTCACTTGATGACTTGTCAGTGATCTCACACATATCAACATCAAAAGTTATGCTCATACCTTTTTCATAGAGTTGGTTGATAGAGATGTGATTACGATGTAAATTTTCAACATAAAGAACATCAGTTAAAAAGAAGGTATTATTGCCTACTTTACCTTTCACAACAATCTTACATATATCATTGTTGCCCATAGTAACACTCCCACCTCTATATTGTTTTAGCCTAAAGAATTTTGATTTATCGCTCATCGCATATCTAGAACAGCCTGAGTCCAAGTACCATTCTTGTTGTTCTTAGCCCACTAACATACCTACACGTAGAAAATGATCTAAAAAACTTCACAAGTCTACCAGCATTTGCAACAGAAAATTTTAGTAATCTAAATGTACCAGGAGAGCCTTTAGGAAACCAAATTTGTTTAACATGTTTGCATTTATTCCTATACCAACATCTATCGAAGGCATGTCCAATTTTACCACAAATTGTACATTTTAGAAATACACTTCCACCGTAGGCATTGTCAATCCTATTTTCCCTATTGTGTTGTGATTTACCAAATCCAAATCCTTTTCTATTGTTTACAACAGTTGATTTTTCAAAAGCATATTCAAAGACTGTTCACCTCTAGAAAATTTATTAATGGTTGATTCAAGTGATTGAACTTTGGATTTATGTTAATTGTTTTCTTCCACAAGCATGGTGCATCAGTTAATAAAATTTTCTCCTTTTGTGCCTTTATTTTTCTTTAAGCTTCTTTAATTTTTTTCAATTTTAGTTTCTAACCTATAATTAATGCGATGTAGGTTAGCTTGTAAAAATTTAAACTTTTTATTCTTAAGATTAAGACTATCAATCGTTCCAGTAAGTTCATGACATATTAAATTATATCTTGATAAGTATAGTTTGATACCTCGCTTGAGTCATCATCACTATCATCACGATTTGAAATGTCCTGTCAAACACAAATTTGCTTCAACTTCATCACTATCAGTGCACTCTTCTCCTTCTTTATGGCCCCATGTTGCAGCAAACACCCTTCTTTTCTTTATCTTTCCTTTCTCCTTTTGAATCAATGGACAGTTGGTTTAGATTTGACATGTCTTTCTATATCTATAGCACATGATTTCTTCATTCGAATTGTTTGAGTTCTTAAATGACCTTGACTTGGTCCCTTTCTTTTTGGATACAGATTTGAAGTTTCTTTTGGACCATTTTTTAAGACCGTTCATCTACATTGCTAGCTCAGTTATAGGATTATTTTCATCATCGTTGTCAAGAGTGCCGATGAGCATAATTGATTTCTTTTTGGGGTCTGAATTGTCATGGTCTTCCCTAGCTTTGAGTCCCATTTCATAGGTCATAATATTTCCAATCAATTCCTCCATGCTTTTTTTGTTTAGATCTTTGGATTCTTGTATAGTTGTCACCTTTACCTGAAAATTCTTTGGAAGAATTCTTAGTATTTTCTGAACCAGCTCAACTTCAGCGTACATCTTGCTCAATGCTTTGGAATTATATACAAACACTGAAAACGTCCGTACATTTCTTTTTTGCTTTCATCTTTTAGCATCGCAACAGTTTCATATTCATTGTTAAGCAGCGCAAGACGTGATTCCTTGACTTGTGATGTACTTTCATGTGTAACCTTCAAAGTATGCCAAATTTTCCTACATAAACAGATAATGAGAAATTCGATTAAATTCATTTTTATCAAGAGCACAAATAAAGGCATTAATAGTTTGACATCTAATGAGAACAATCTCATATTAGCTGCATCCTATTTGTCTTTGGGCTTAGGGAATTCATATCATTAATTGTCATTGTGGGCAGAGTATACCCCATCTCTACTATATTCCAAACATCATAGTCAATAGAGATCAATATATTTTTGCCCTATCCTTCTAGTAAACATAATCAGTTCCATTGAACATGGGTGGCCTAGCTATTAACTGACCTTCAGAAAAAGCATTATTTGGACAAGACATTTCTCTAGAGTAAACCTAGTACCTAGGCTCTGATACCACTTGTAGGATTGAGTAATATACCCCAGAGGGCAGAGGGTGAATAGATTATTTTGAATGATTTTGCATAGTTACGACATAAAATAGAGTATTGAAATGTAAATGTAGAAAATAAAGAACACAAGATATACCTAATTACGGCCTAATGCATATCATTGCTCTCAAAGTTATTACTAGAGTTAAATATTCAATTTCTTACAAACAGTAAACTCATATACACTGCTAACAAATATTCATAAACATGCACAGTCGTGTACATATCGCGTAACATACGCGACATATCCATAAACATGCACACTCCTGTACGTGTATCCGTAACATGTAAACTCATATCATAAATTATCAAAACAAAATAAATAACACACCTTCAATTCCTTGCCAAGGTCAAGTATTCTCCCTTCATATGCCCCATCTGGTTGTAATTATAGCACTTGATCTTCGATACATTGATCCCGCACTCCTTCACATCTTGTCCTCTTATATTACACCTTTCACATTGAACATCTTGCTTCTTAGCTTTACCACTCTGATTTCCACCTTCCTTACATTTTCCTAAACAGGTGTCCTTCTTAAACTATCTTGTTGAAACTCCCATGGGAACAATGTTCAATAATGCAACTTCCTCAAAACTCTCAAATGTCGCTCCCATAAGAATCCGACTAAGTGTTAATTCCCTAAATGGAGAATTCAATCCTCGGTGCATTGTCCATTACCTCAAATGAAAACCTTCCCACCTCTTAAAATTATTTACATACTCCTTCACAATCATTTCTCCCTAACGAAGTTTGATAAACCTTCTGAGTATTAGTTCTTATTCAACTCTTGATATAAACTTACCTCCAATCTTTTCTTAACGTCAGCCCATGTAACAACTCGTAAAATAAATAATGATTAATTAATAAAGCTCAAAAATTAATTTAAGCAAACATTAGAATTTGGCTATGAAACTTGCACTATTGTGTTCATAGCGATTTTCAAAGCAACATTCATATTTGGAGTTTTGCGATTGAATTTCAAACGAAGAAGTTATCAGGGTTTGATGTTTTTGGAACAAAAATAATTAAAAGAGACAAAAGGAAATAAATAATATTAATCATGTACACCCACCAGTTGAAGTGTAGCGGCTAGGGTTGAACCCTGGCCGAAGGCTCAGATTTTATTATTTTAAATCTAACGGTTACAATTGATTCGAGTGTAAATAAGTACAGGCCTATGCCATACTTTTTTTCTCATATTTTCTGATCATAGCAGTGGGGCTCTGCCATTTTCCATTCTTCATTAGTTCTATTAACTATAAAATATTATATTATATATATATACACACAATCGAAGAAGGGCAGAAAATATAAGAGAAAAGGAGAAGGAGCGAATCGATACTACGAAAAGGGTAAATTTCATAATTATAAATCTACATTCCCCTTAACCCCAAATCTCTTCTCACATCTGTAATTCTAATAGTATGTATATATCTCGTTATACATATTCTTTTAGATTAAAATGGGAATGGAGTCAAATTAAACAGATCTATTCGGATTAGGAGATGTGGAAAGCTTGAAAGGTGAGTGGGAAATTATATGATTTACTTATAATATTGAAATTTATTGCCTATATAAGATCTAATGAGTTTTTAGCTTAAAATGAACGTATAGGAATATCGCCTAAATATTCTATAAGATAGGTAATTGGAATAGGCACAATATTTACACCCAAATCTGAAAGTTTGAAAATTAGTCTCTAAATATGTTAGAGTGGAATGTTGATAGGATTGTAAGATTTATCCAAGATTTATGATAATTGGGTGCAATTTGTTAATATTCATTTAGGTTGCCCTAATTTGACTTGGAATGTGAATTTTTATGCTTTAATTTGTTAGGAGCATTGTGGGTATAATTTAATTGTATCTGTTTCCATGTAATTTCCATAAATTATCTAATTCCACAAATGTATAAAAAGTGCGTCGTTTGAAATAATAAAGAATATAACATGCATGAAAGAGAATTGTAAAGTACAGATGTTCTTCCACATAGTTGGCATCACTATTCAATAAAATAAAAGAGATAATTCTTTGTAATTTCAAACGAAGCAAAGGTCTCACTTTTGGTTAATTTATGGAAAGTTATAGCGGTAATCCTTTTTGGAAGGATAGGTCTGATAAATTAAAATATGGAAAGGAATGTTCTGGTTTAGGAACAAATAGTTAGAAATAGGAATACACACACTATAACTGCACCTACCGACATGCATACATACATACATATATACATAGCAACGATTGAAGCTCTATGAGATCGACGTATGATTACAGCTCGTGTGTCGCTTCTGCTTACAGACTCTCACTTCAATTGAGAAAGAGAAGATATTGAGATGGGGAATTGAATTAGGAGATTCTGGATAGTTCTCAATGATATTTTGCGAGCTGTTGTGTTTATATTTGTGTAAATTGGGCTGGGCTGGTTCGTTCGATGGCCGATAGAAGGTGTTTTGCTATTATTTATTGCAAGCGGCAGTTGAATGTTTATTCTCTTTTTATTTAGTTTGTTTTTGGTGTAATTTTGTAGAGTTCTATCAAAAAATTGGATGTCGCACTCTTTTTCCTTACCATAATGGTGAGGTTTTTTAAGGAGGCGAATCCTATTTCTGTATGGTTCTATTTGTGGATTAATAAAGAACCTTTCCTTTAAAAAAAATACATATACACATACATACATACACACACAGAGATATATATATATATATATACACATACATACATACATACACACACAGAGATATATATACATACATACATACATACACACACACACATATATATATATATGTATGTACACCATAATATACGTCGATATTCACATTGGTTATGATTAGGACGTCGTTATAAATAGCATAGTAAATTATAGGACTAAGATGCATCGATGGTAAAGTTATCGTAACTTCAAAGATAATAGAGCAATAAATGTGGAGCTAACAGGGAGTTACAGGAATTAAATATGGACATATATATGTTAACAGAAGTTTTCCCTTCACCTAGAGGTTACCGGTAGTTGTGTGTACTTACTACTGATGTGGAACATCTCCAACCATAGGACCCATGGGAAAGGGATATGTGATTGTGCATACCAACGGTTCACCTCGGATTTGAAGTATTAAATGAGTTAGTTCCTAATAGGGGAATGGGATCTACTTTAATTCTAACAAGAGGTATTAAGTAAATAGAATGGGCATTTTCCTTGACTTACATTAGGTTAGTCTAAACGAGATTTCGGTAATGGATGGTTGGCGGGTTATGTCAGTATTGTCATTATACCGGTATTTAGTAGTAGGGCTGGCATATAGGCTATGACCACCAGCAGTCCCAAACGATCATTAGCAAAGACTTGGGTTATGCCCTGACAGATTTTGCTCCTACTTGTGTAGAATCCGTATGAGATACGCATAGACCTTAAAATTTAGTTAGTTAATTGTTTGTTTGTCAAAGCTAGGCTAGTGAACCCTTAGACGAGTCTTTGAAATATGTTAGTAATACGATAACTAAATTATAAAGTCGTATCTAGGGGTCATCAGTCTCTATAGCTAAAACTGTTTGACTAGCGATTACATTACCAAGGGCCTGCTTCGGGGTTGAGGTATTAAATGGTCATTGGGTCTGCCTCCACCCTATTTAAAGAAGTACAAAGCAGTCGGGATTTTTGGGTAGTACAACACTTATATATAAATATATATATATATATATATATATATATATTTATATATATTTATGTATATAGTTATACCTTGGAGGAGGTTAGGTATATCATGCGCGCAGATGGAATTGCCATGAATAATGGACATAACTCTTAAATAGAGATCAATCGGCATAAATTAATGTTATGGATAAAGTATATAACTTTTTAGTCACCAGAATGTTGTTTTGACCTCCTCCTCATTATAACCCACTAGATAGATTAAGAGGGACAGGCGACTGGTGCAAGATGGGAACTACAAATAGTGAAGTCTTCTCATTCATGCTTGGCGTTGGCAAAGTTATCATATACCGAAGGAATAATATTGATTACAAGGTAATAACCTTGGTTAGCATATATGTTCTATTATATTTTCTATTCCACTTTGAGTTTATGTAGATAGCTCTCTGATATACTTATTTTTATTACATATTACCAAAACCAACGATCCGTACCATAATGAACTTGGGTTTCGATTTAGTCGAAATTCAAACCCATTAAGGTGTGGGTTGTTACATTTGGTCAGAGCTTAGGTTAGTCGATCATGTGAACTAGGATAAACTGAGAGAACGTATTTGTATTTTTTTCTATAACAAGATATATTATACACCAAATTCTACGAGTTCCAACTACAGAAGTAGTTACGACCATATTCTGAAAGGATGGACGAGGAAACTATAAGTTGGAACAATGAATAGATTTAAATTCATACACTTACCTCGATTACCCCATGGAGTATAGGCTATACTGAAGGGCATTGACCAAGAAGAGCATGAGCGTGACATATAGTAAGATTCCTAAGGCTAAATGGTACTTGACTCCTTTGTTCGGCATGGTTGTCCTACGATTATGGATTTTGCTGGATTGCTGGTTAAAGACGTATATTTCCTCAAAATAGATGGGAAGTAAGGACCTATATATTGCAAGCATTAGGAAGTAAGATATGAAGAAGGATTGAGAAAGTTCCCATAAGAAGGTGTGCACTAATCACCATAGAAAGGTAGCCGTATTTTTAGTGTATACTCTTAATAAGAAAAGGTTAAGAGTAAGTGGAAAAGAATGAAAGTCCAAAAGAAAGGATGAATAAGAGTCCATTTCTAACTCTAACCCCATGTGAAAGAATTTGGCAAAATGTTTTTGAAAATTCCTTGAAATGTTTTGAATTGTTTTTCAAAGGATTTATTGGGAAGTTGATGTTTTGAAAAAGCAAGAAAGTTTGGAAATTCTAAAGGACTATTTAGAGATATATAGTAAAGTTTAAAATTGATTGGGTCGAAATTTTTTGATTTGAAGGTCTTTCGAAAAGGTTATTCGTTTTTGAAATGAATGCAAAGAAAGCATATGTTTGGCTCGATGATTTATTCTATTTTTGTAAATTTGGAAGTTCCTTTTTAAAATTATTTCTAAGGTTGGATAAATGGAAATGGCACTTGATTGAAATGGGGTAAAGAGAATAGAAGACTAAGAACGTCTGATAATGAAGATAGGAGGAATGTTCCCATATAAGAAAAATACAGAGAAAAGCAACCGAAATAGATTTATACAAATATTTTTTCATATTAATGAAAGAAAGCTCAATGGCTAAAGCAAGTGGCGAACACACTACATTGAGACTGTTAACCCAAAAATGGATCAACATCCTGGATCGAATGTGAAACCACCAGTGCAGATAATCAGTAGCACAAATATCAGATAAACAACAAATAAAAAGAAGAAGTAAGAAAAGAGACACATAATTTTTATAGTTGTTCGACTGACTCTGGCCTACGTCCACTTTATTATGATTATACTAGTTGAATCTCTCTATATATCAACTAGTTAGTCCTTAGGTCTAAGTTACAATGAGTTAGAATAACTAACAAGTACAAGGGTTGGCTGGAGAATCACAGTAACCCCATTGATGACAGTAGTGAGAGAGAAGAAAGTTGAAGAAGTGAAGGAATTCTAGTAGAGTAATGACAACTCTCTCTCCGGAAAAGATCCATCTCTAATTTCAGGTATGTGAGTATTTATAGGGGAATTCAATGAGTATTCGACCAGAAGTCCAAGTGTAGAAGAGTCCAATTGTTATGCCAAGTCATCACCAAAAATCTCAAATCAATCTGAATCATTTCTATGGTTCGCTAGCTATCCATATGGGATGGATTGCTAGCGATCCATCAACTTAGCATATTTTCCTACCAGAAGCTTTTACCCAGCACTAGGAAGAAGTCCAGAAAAACTCAAGGCGATCCGAGCTAACATAATAGATCACTAGCGATCCATGGGTGATGGTTTGCTAGCGATCCATGCTCTTAAACTATACTTGAGTCTACCCTTTTGGGTTGCCTTTCCTTCATCTGTTTGAATGCCTTGTCCAAATATTAAGTCGTTTGGAGTTTGTTTGATCATCTATCTTCATAGGTCATTTGGTCCAGAAGAATTATCCATAATACGCTCAAACCTTAATGAAATTAGACGAAACTTTGCAGGTACACTCTAGAGGGTGTTCGGGACCTACCCTAAAATTTTTAGGTTATGGGGCCCAATCTACATGGATCTCTAGCGATCCATCTAGTTAGGTCGCTAGCGATCCATTTAGCCTTATCCTATCAAGCCTATTTCTGGTGAGTACCTTATTTTATGTCTTCTAAGCGTTCTCCCAAAATTCCAAGTCAATTCGACTCTGTTTGATTTCTCTAAGTCCGTTTTAAGTTAGCTGCTTTGGTCAAAAAGCGAGTAAACATTTGCCCCCCAAAGTACGCCTTTTGAATGAAAGATGTACTTTGCTTAAGAACAAGTTCCTATCCTCGATTGTTGATAGTTTAGCTTAGCTACTTCAGCCTTAGTGAAATATCCAGTTTCTTGGGATTCTCTTGTCAATCACAAGTCGTTCCAAACCTGTTACAGCCTAAGACTCTAGACTTTGCCTAAGTGTAATCTATACATCACAATCATTTCGATTTCATTCAGAGTTATTACATCACATATCTATAATTAAATCACATGTTTCCAATTACATCACATATCTCCAATTACATCACATATCTCTAATTGTCCCACGTTCACTCGAAATTTACATCATTATCATTTTGCTTCTCATTCAGAGTTATCACATCACATATCAAAATCACATTATATATCAAAATCACATTATATATCAGAATCACATCATATATCGAAATCATCCTATGTTCATCCATGATTTCTCAGTTTTATTCTATTTATAAGGCATTTAAGTCCTTTTATTAAATCAAATTTGTTTTAAGGCTCGTTCTCTCCTGATCTTTTAAGTTTAATGTGTGATCTCTCTGGATCGTTTAATGTTTAGTTTGATGCGTAATATCTCCAGATCGTTTAATGTTCTATGTTAAGGGGTCAATCTCTTCGGATTGTTTGTTTGTTAAGTTAAGGGGATTAAGTAAGCCCATCCGCTCACTCTCTGGTGAGGGGACTTACTTCTTACACTCTGGTCCCATCTCTCTGGTTGGGACCCTAAGGCGATCAATATCGTACAAGTCCATCCACTTGTTCTCTGGCAATGGAACTTGCACCCTACACTCCGGTCCCATGGCGGGACTTTAAGGCGATCAATATCAGTCATCACAATCAATGTGGATTTTTAAAAATTCAAATATTCAAATCAAAACAAATAAGCAGAAATCAAACAAATAGAATCAAAGCAAGCATAAATCCTAAATGTTCATCCTGGAGACCCGACTCAAAGCGTGCCTAGAGACCAATCTTGGTCATGTATACATGTAAGCGGTCCGAAGTTATTATTGTCCTAAATAGTCATCTTAGGCATCCAAATTAGAGCATGAAAAGGGACCATTTGGGATCCCGTACATGTGTAAGCAGCCTAAGGTTATTATTGTCCTAAATAGTCATCTCAGGCATCCGACTGAAAGCGTGCCTAGGGACCGTTCGGGATCCCGTACAGGTGTAAGCGGCCTGAGGTTATTAAAGGCAGAAAAAGCAGAAGGCGGAGAGTAAGGGACGAACCTGCCCCATGTTCCAACTGTGGGATTCTGGTTTCGGCTCATGCGGTCATGTATTCCTGCTCGGATTTGCTAGTCTAGCACCAACATCACTCGTTCCAAGCGTTAAAGCTCATCATAGATCCAAATCTATCGTGCCCCAAAGTTGTATAGCATTATTTCAGTTTGTTTTGCTCTAACTCCAAATGCTCCAGCATTGGGTCCTATTGTTGATTCCAGTGTTGCCCTCAAGTATCGGTTGTTCTAGACGTGGAGGCAGTATTCCAGCCTGTTCCAATCCAGCTCCAGCAACTCTTGTTGTTATTTCTCAGAGTTTGATTCATATTTCCTATAGATCTAGCTATCCCTTGCTGCTCCATCCTATGAAAGAAGCTTTCCATCATCTCTTATTACCTAGACAAGATCCCATCTTGCATCTCCTTCATTGCCCTTTCCATTTCTTCCCAAATCACATAGATGGGTTGATGAGAAATTAAGGACAACTCCTGGCTGCCCCAGGCTTCGGTTGACTTGCTACAGCTCTAGATCTAGTATTAGGCCCTACTCATCTTCTCTAAATCTTAGATTCAAACTTCAATTCTTCAAATCTTGTTCAAGGTTTTCAGTGAAAGCACCAAAATGTTAACCCAAAAAATGGATCAATACCCTGGATTGAGTGTGAAAGCACCAGTGTAGATAATTAGCAGCACAAATCTCAGATAAACAAAAAATAAAAAGCAGAAGTTAGAAAAGAGACACATAATTTTTATAGTGGTTTGGCTGACTCTGGCCTACGTCCACTTTAATTAATCTTTATTATGATTATACTAGTTGAATCTCTCTGGATATCAACTAGTTAGTCCTTAGATCTAAGTTAAAATGAGTTAGAATAATTCATAAGTACAAGGGTTGACTGGAGAATCAGAGTAACCCCCTTGATGACTGTTGTGATGGAGAAGAAAGTTGAAGAAGTGAAGGAATTTCAGTAGAGTAATGGCAGCTCTCTCTCCGAAAAAGATCCATCTCTAGTTGTAAGTAGGTGAGTATTTATAGGGGAATTCAACGAGTATTGGGCCAGA
Organism: Allium fistulosum; assembly: GCA_030737815.1. Lineage (NCBI taxonomy): Eukaryota > Viridiplantae > Streptophyta > Magnoliopsida > Asparagales > Amaryllidaceae > Allium > Allium fistulosum. The sequence goes on from CM060908.1 coordinate 945,246,336, forward strand.
AGTCCAAGTGCAGAAGAGTCTAGTGGTTATGCCAAGTCATCATCGAAGATCTCAAATCCATCTGAATCATTTCTACGGATCGCTAGCGATCCATCCCCTTAGCATATTTTTCTACCAAAAGCCTTTACTCAGCACTAGGAAGAAGTATAGAAAAACTAAAGGCAACCCAAGTTAACATGATGGATCACTAGCGATCCATGCCCTTAAACTATATTAGAGTCTACCTTTTGGGTTGCCTTATCTTCATCTATTTGACCGCCTTGTCCAAATATCAAGTTGTTTGGAGTTTGTTTGATTTGTCTTCATGTGCTATTTGGTACAGAAGAATCATCTATAACACGCTCAAATCTTATTAAAATCAGACAAAACTGTGTAGGTACACTCAAGAGGGTGTTTGGGACCTACACTAAAAATTTCAGGTTGTGGGGTCAAATCTACATGGATTGCTAGAGATCCATCTAGTTAGGTCGCTAGCGATCCATTTAGCCTTATCTAATCAAGCCCATTTTGGTGAGTGCCTTCTTTTATGTCTTCTAAGTGTTCTCCTAAAATTTCTAGTCAATTCAACTCTGTATGAGTTCTCTAAGTCTGTTTTAAGTTAGCTGCTTTGGTCAAAAAGCGGGCAAACAAAGACAATGGGGAAATAATAAAAGTGGAAAAGAACCATGTAAGTAGAAGCCATTTAGGTAGGAGAAATAAAAATATCAGCGATGCTAGAAAATTTGGATAGGAAAACGTTAGGAATTTATATTAGAATAGTGTTACCAATCTAGTTAGGAGCGATGTAGGAAGTTAGAGGCAATGGGTAGGGAAAATGTATAAATTCCCTAAATATATGCAGTAATTGCACATATTTTTTAGAAGTCTTCCTCATGTGCTATTAGAATCTCTGCTAAGGTTGAAAATGGAAATAGAATGAGTAGTAAGAAAATAATAGAATGGAAGTTTTCCTTTTCTACACCAGTTCTCATTGTTTAAAGTTGTAGGATACGTTTTTGAAAAGTGATTTGGTATGACAATTGAGTTTTTAAATGAAAAAAAGTTCTAATTTAAAAATTGTACTTTAAAAGAAGTAGATCTCTATTGTAGAAAGTCTTTAAATATGGAAAGTATGTTAGAATGGAAAATTTTTCATGACTCCTTTTGGAAACCAAGCAATTTTTGAATTTAATAAAAGGGTTTCTAAGTTTGTATTTTCAAGGATGAAAGTTTTGGGTGAAGTAATTCTTTCTAACGAAGTTTGTATTTTTATAAAGAGTGATAAAACCAAACCAATTTTTATAAGGAATGTTTGATTATAGATGTGTGAAAGCCACAAGGAGAACCCTTAAAGGAATAGGGAATGGTATCAAAGCATAATTTTGCGAGTCCTAGGGTATACTTGCATGAAAGATGAAGGATAAAGTAAGTAAATTCCAAAGTTTGTGAATACTATCAAGAGATTATTATTGAAAGAAAATAGTAGTAAGATTGGAGAGGAAAGTAATAAGATGACATACACACATAAGGATGTAGGTTGACCCAAGTTTAAAGAAGGCAAGATAAGTGGTAGGAAAGTTAATCCACCAAGTCAATTTTCCATTTCCAATGAGTATTCTAAGCATGCATAATGTATATTTCTTACCAATTGTAATGTGGGAATGCGTAACTTATTCCATAATTGGGTGTAATGATTGAAGTAATGGATGGCCTTATTTATTGGGAGTCAATGAGGTTAGCTAAGACATGTGGATTATAGTAGAATAACATACTAGAAATGACCATCTTAATGGAAGAAGAGGTGAAAGGGCCACAACATCATCTAGAGTAGTTGATGATGAATGGCATCTTCCAATAATTGTTTCTTTTAGGTTATTTGGGTTGTGATCGCTAGTCGTCTCCCTTCAAATATTGGAAAAAGCATTCGATATGATATGAGATATGTTCCTATTTTATTACTATGTGGATTTTTTAGATGAGCTTTGACCGCCATATATATATTAGGAAATGGAGTAAACAAGGAAATCTCGTAAGGACACCTAACTAACGATGAAATATATGGTAAGGCTAGAAGTTTACAAAATAGAAAATTAAATTAGCAACTAAAGGTAGTGTAACGACCTGCAAATTTATCACTTTGATAAATTATATTTATTTTTAAATATTCAAATATAAGCTTTTTAAACATAGATTATGTTGTCTTGAATAATAAATAATGATGGTAATCTTATTTTGAACAAGTATTTACAAAAATATAATACTTTGGAAAAATATCGATAAAATGACCGTAAACCGTTTTATCAAAAAACAGCTCTATAATTATCATAATTTGCGCACAGATTTGGATACATACACTTATTTATCCATTTCAGCAAGAATATGAAATAAAATTATTTATTTTATTTTTGGGAATAAAAAGTATTTATGACATCATCAATAATGGCATCATACTTAATAATTGATTTATGAAATTAAATTGAGATTTAATGATTTAATAATTATTATAATTATTCAAATATTTTTAAAAAAGGATGATAATTCATTTTAATTAGTTATGAAGTGATAATAAATCATTTATAATAGCATTATAAAGATAGATACTTGATTTGAAAATACAAGAAAATTCATATAGCTTTATCGGTATAACAACACTTTTTGTAAAACAATTATTTAATATTAATTTGTATGGTTTTAAAATTCAAAAGATATCATTTTAACTAGTTAAAAATGATAAGAAATTAGTTTTCAAATTTTTTTTGCATTTGTTTGTAGATTAATTTATAAGTGAATGGGAATCGACTTTCCGATTTTCAATGGTTTAACGAACGGAAGTTATTCAAAGTTGTTACAACTTGGTTTTATCACCTAAACACATATCTAACATACACATACACATCCTAACATATACATGAACACACATATATACATACAAATATACTTACCATGTACATTAGAATTTACATATAGTAAATATTATAAATATCTAAGATATTTTCTACCCTAAAAAGCAAACATCAACTCACTTACACACCATCATCATCACACACGCGGAAGCACAAGGGGGTGGCCTTACCATGTGTTTGGAAGGGATGGAGGGGGTGTAGGCAAGGGGCAAAAGTGTAATTATACATTTAGATATTTATTTTCAAAATTTTCCTATAAATACCCACCATTCTCTTCATATTTTACATACTATTCTACTTCATCTTCTTCCTCATTCTCAAGCTTTTCTATGGCTTCCTACCTTAAGGAAATTATGAAGAAAAATATTGCAAAAAGAAATTAAATTTATATAGTATATATACATAAGCAATCCGCTTCAAAACCAAGGCAAATCACCTCATTTCCTCACTCAAACCCCACGGCCACCACCTCCTACCACCAAGGTCGAGCACTTCGCCTCTTTCTAAGCTAGGCCGATCCTATTCATAGGCCCAAGGCTCGATTCCGTAGGCTTTGATTCGATAAGCTATAGCGAATTTTCGAGAAGTTAGAAACCAATGAAGGTGAGAAACTATATATATATACATATGATGTGATATGATTGCTATGGATGTTACTATGCTTTGATCATCAAGTTTAATTGTTTTAATATAGTTGTGTAATTGTGTAAACAACTCACGTTAAATACACATCGATATTACACAAGGAAATCACTTTTCGAATCAAGTTGTAAAAGTGATATGGAATCATTAAACCCCATTGAAATGATTTAAAATGGTTTATAAATGCTTTGTAAACACTAAAACCAAATTTGGTTAAGTTTGGACAAGTTATGAAAATTGAGTCAAAAATAGGCGCATCGTGTAACGGCAGTTCGCGATTTCGTGTCGTAGAAAGTTAAATCCATTTATACGATAGATTCAGAGTCGGAATTCTATGTAATAAGAATTTTTCGAACTCTTATACTCATAGTTATCAAACAAAAGAAAAGGAACGAGACTTCGTTTAGTAGACTTTGAAATATGAGCAAAACAAGTTTTCAAAATAGTCGTGGTTTGGCAATTCGGAAACCAAAGCGACAAATTCTTTGAAATTAATATTTTCATTTTTTAAAAATATTGAATAAATTTTATAAATATTTAAAAATGTTTAACAAGAGATTTGAGTTATAAAAATGATTTTCTAAATGGTAAAAAAGTTGTTTTGATCATATAAGCCTTAAAAGCACCATTCGCAGCACTTTTTGCAGCACTTTTGATAACTTTCGAAATATGGTTTTAAACCTAAGTATTCTCTCCCGAATATTATCTAGATGTTTTCAAATAAATAATTAAGTATTTTAATGATGATTTAAAGGTTTTATAATTTATTTTCAAAAGTTTTAAAAAATGATTTAAAGAAATGCTGTTATAATCAAGTGATTCAATATTGGCTCTACAAGCCGATGAGTAGAGTGGATTTTTTTATTCGTGAGATCCGGATGGGAGGTGGTTAAACAAAGGAGATGTTTAGGAGCAACCAGTGCCCTGGCTCATCTATCCTCTTTCCTGGGCGGGGAATAGATAAGGTCGAAATGTCGGAAACAAGGCAAGTATAAAAGATTTAATTTTTTAACACAACTTGGATCGTATAGATATAATCATCTTATACTTGGTATTAAATTCCAAGGAGGGATCCTATACTATCCATGTGATTTTAAAAGGTGATTTCATCGCTATTCGATGAATAGTAAAGGTTGAATACGGAAGTTGATGTTGAGTATAATTAGTATAATTCCTATCGACCCTTTTTAAGTTAACAATGTTTTCAAATATAAATTGTGAAAATGATTTGATATTTCCAAAGTTAAAGAGAGGTTTAATGATTCCGTATATACTGAAAAGAAAAGTTTTAAAGAGATTTATCTCCAGAAGATATTTTTGATTAAGAGAAAAGTAATAAATCAAATGAAAAGCACCTATTTACTTAACATCTTTTTATCAATGATTGGTTCAATGAAACCGGGGTCGGATTTGAGCGATTCTTATCCAAAACCCACTTCGAACCAATTTATGACTTCGAAAGTGAAGACATGTTAAAGACAATGAAGTTGAAGGCGGGGATCTTCATAACGGAAGAACTGCTTGTTGATAATTTCAGAGTAGCTCCCGAGATAAATAAATAGCAGCGTTCCTTCATTCTGGGACCTTCGTATGCAAGGACCACTCGCTACTGATCCTAAGGGGTAATGCACGAAAGGATGTGGTAGGAGAATGCCTTTGGTTTTTCCTATTCCTGGAAAACTTGTCTGGATGAATGTCTGACATTGCATTTCCAAAATCACAGTGCATTGATCTATACAAACGTACATCTGTTTGGTGGTGTAGGAGGTAACCCTCTTATACTTAACACCCTTCTCTAAGAAGTAGAGCTCAGAGGTTTTACTTTTGTGGAAATCAATAGTGTGTTTTTGGAAATGGCAATGTGACATTTTAAGTGAAAATGTTCTAAGAGAGGTAAACGTTATCTCAAGCCTCACACCCGAGGAATTATGAAATAGGGGTTGCTTTAAGGCAATGTGGATTGCAACCATTAGGGTATGATATCAACTTTCTAGATCTATTTTGCGCCCACTATGGCGTCGGGCACAAAAATATACGGCGTATGGTATGAGAACTCTCAGATAGGTCAAAAACGACCAGGGTGATATCATATTCGATACTATCCGCCACCAGATGGGTTCGCTGGTAGGCCAGTCTTGATTCATAGAGGTTTCGAAGATGTCAATCCTTGGTGCATCCCTCTAGAGTTGTACTGTACGTGAGGTAGTCCTTTACCTCTGATGTGCACGTAAATGTGCATATTTTTACCACCATAGTTAATCTATTTAAATTAAATAAATGATCATATCGGGTATTTTAACTTGTTTAAACCAAAATTCAAATAATTCCAAATTGTCACATATTCGTCTTCATTGGAGGGCAAAATAGACATTTTTGTGCATAAATTAACTTGAGAAAATTTAATTATAAATTTCCATACTATTTTGTAGGAATTTTATTTCAATTACAATTGGTTTGATGAAGAAGATATGCATGCACAAATAGAGCGCAAAGGAATGAAGATGGAAATAATTCAAAGTGAAGATCATGGAGGACCCCACCCACTTACCTTGATTTTCAAATTAGGAGCTAAGCACATGATAAAAGGACATTAAAGCTTCATGTACATTTAAGTGGGGGATTAGTGGATGTTAATGATTACTTGGCCACTACACTACCTCAAGGGAAATTTGGGCATTCCCCAAAAATATGAATTAGGGTTTAACACTTGTATAAATACCCCATATCTTCATGTAACCCTCCTCTCCCTTAGTCTCTCTTTAGTTTAGTTTAGGCTCACAAACAAACAAGCTCTTCTCTTTCTCTTTTCATGGTTACTTAGCCATTTTTATCTTCATGTAATTTTTATTTTTATGCAATTTAATACATGATATTCTCCTTTTTTTGTTTATTTCCTTTCATGTTGTAGTGTAGATCTCTTTTATTTTATGCAATTAGAATAGTTTTCCTTACATTTTGCTCACCTGTTTCCTCTTGTTAGTTTCATGTTGCTTTCTACATTTGTTCATATGATAACAAATATGAGAGGCTAATCCCTACAATTTAGGGGTAATGAAGCTCTCTAGTATGTAGATGCAACATTTTGATGTTTATGCTCTCTTTTTGTGCTTAATATGAAGTGGTTTAACTTGTTGTTTTTGATGTGAATTTAATAGCCTATATTGTTGACAACAAATAGGCTATGCTTAAACAATCACAAATAATGATTACCTCTTCATCTACATATGATGATGGTAATGAAGTGATTGTTGAAATTAAAATTTGATGGCCTATATTTCTAAATAATAGTTAATAGGCCATGCTTAAAATAGATTTTGCTTTCAACTTTGTTGTCATATTTCATAAGAGATAAATGTGTATTAGTGGTTGTGTTATAGTTTGATGGTTTATATTGTGCTAATTAATAGCACAAATATACCATACTTATGATAAACACATCAATTAATTACACTAATGACAAGAAAAGAGAGATCATAACTTCATTTCGTTGATTTATGTGATCTAGAGAGTGGAAATTGCCTCTAAATTGCCTTCACACTCCCGTATTTTTATCAATTTTCTTTTGCTAGTTTTCTACAGTTTTAGCTAATCACATTTTCAACTTTGGTTAATTTGATTGAATAGAATTTTAAAATCATCAATTCCCTGCGGATCGACCCGTACTCGCTACGTACTTCAATAGTACGCCGTGCACTTGCGGTTATTTTTATTTCGAAATTCGTTCGACGGTTTTCTAAACCGATAGAATTTCCGTCAACGAACAAGTTTTTGGCACCGTTGCCGGGGAATTTGTTTTAATTTTGATTTTATATTCTTCGAATTATTTTCGTTTGATTTTTATGTGTTTGCATTTAAAAAAAATATTGTGTTTGTTGTTTGATTTTTGTTTGCATTCTTGTTTGTGTGTTATTGTTTGCATTTTTATTTTTCTTTCTCTAATCATTTCCATTTCCAGTGCATTTGGCACTGTGTGTGCATTCTCTGTGGTGACACATTTTCAAGATAATTGTGGTGATTTTTTTTTACATTTCAACTATATACATTGTTGAATACATTGAATTGCCCATACAATTTACATTTCAACAACCTTGTCATATACAACATTTGTCACTAGTTCATCTCTGTTACAAATCATATTCATCCACTATCAGAACAAACTTCAACTTCCAGTTCAATATAAACATTCATTGTCTTGTAGTACTACTCACACTATCAACTGCCTGTCAGACCATCACCACCCACAATCTGCAGAACAGTCATCGTGCCTGCAACTTCATACTCCATTCCTTACCTCCACTTCTCTGTGCAACAGTCTTCTCACCCTTCACCATCCATTCATCTACAGTCCACATCCCGGCCTTCGAGCAATTGCAGCAACCACTTCCAAATACAGTTCCCGCCTATTCCTTCTTTGACCATTGTGCAGTCACATCACTGCTCATTCTCATCTCAACGATACAAGCAGCTGTCACTTAAACACTTCACTGAAATCACTGTTTCGATCTTCCAACATCGCTCCAACAAGCACTGCTCAAAACACAGTTCAATCACCGAACATCCCCGTGCACATCCTAAAACAACACTTCAAACTGCTACTTCTCCTCCACCAGAAACTACTAGCAAACCACAGTCGTCGTTATACCAAACTACTTCCTCCCCCTGCATACATACCCTACACTGACCTACCACCAATCAACTACAACTTCAACTACAGACAACCCCCAAACAGCCACTGACAACAGAACAGACATCACGCAACTCGAACTACAACACATCTCACTGTTCAGATTACCCTATCTGCCCATCTGCCTATTGCTCTGTCACATACAATCACTCCAATTCACCATCCCATACATCAACTTACTTCGTCAAAACTATCATTACATAACTGTTTGCAACTTTCACTCTATAACAAAAGAACATACCACAGTTCATACATCATCAGAGACCACAATCATCCCGGGCAGTCCTCCTCCTTCACCACATTTCACCATTACAGCAATACAACACTATTTTATAACCATTACTCCCCCATCATCAACAAACCCAATACCACCTCTACGTTAAACCCAAAATCAGATCCTCTACATCAACTACCCTCCCCGCTTGCTAGATACATAACATCAAATATCACATCTTCCAATAGTCGTCGAACCCAATACCCTGCTTCGTCAACATCCTTTACCAAATCGCCGACCAAACTCCTCAACTCACGACATCTACGAATAACTACACCGCCTCCAACAGCGAACTACACCAAACCCCATCGCCTTTGCATCGTTGAACCACACGACCTTCATCGAACTCGCAACTTCAACACCAGTAATCACCAGCCCCTCAATCCCAAACACTCGAAAACCCAATACGATCCTCCACAAGTAATCGGCGCCTCAATTCGAACAATCAAAATCGAACCCCAAACTCGCGATCCTCCCCAGACCTCTCCTCCCACTTCAAACGTCGCAAACCCTTAATCACCATCACCAATCGACGCTTTTCTCTCTGTGACCATCGCATGTCAGTTAATTTGAAAATAAAGTTGGACAAGTTTCCGACCATCGTGAATTTTTGAAATTGAGAAAGCCAGGGGTTTTTAAAATTTTGTGGGTTTGAAGTTGAAATTGACTATGGAATTTTGTTTGGATGCAGAATTATTTAGTGTGTTGTGTTGCGTGGGCTTTCTTCTTGTTTTGGGCTGTGAATGTGTAAGGACTTGTTTTTTATTTGCGTGAGGTATATTTTTTGTTAATTTTTTTTTGTGAGTTTTGAGTGTTAAGTGGCTTCTTAAAAAAAAACAAGCAAGTTTTCATTTGTTTTGGTTTTAGTTGTTACTTTAAATTCTATTTCGTTTTCATTTGCTTTAGTTTTTTTTCCTCTTTTATTTATATATATTAAAAAAACTTGTATATATATCGTTTTTATTTATCAAGTTGCAAAAGCAGAGACTCAAAAGAAGAACCGCTTGCCAAAACAAACTACTCTGCTTGCTAACAATTTTTTTTAATTTGTTGAAAAAAAAAGGTGGGGTTGTTGTGAATTTGTTTGGGTTTAGTTTGTTCTATTTTTTTCATTTGTTTTAGTCTTTCTTTGATATAAAAAAATTGTATATATTTTGTTTTTATTTCAGGTTGCCAAAGCAGAATTGCAGAAGGAGCAGAAATGCCTCCTAAAATAAATTGCTTGATTTGCTGATCTTGCCAAAAATAACAACTGCTTGCTTGTTTATAATTTCATTTGTCTTGCATTGTATATATCTATTGTTTTTGTTTGTCTTGCATTGTTGTTTACTTGCATTTGAAAAAAAATCAGAAAACCAAAAACAAAAACAAAAATCATTTGTAGTTGCATTGTTAATACATGTTTAATTTCTGCTTTGCATTTCATCCTAGAATTTTGATTAGTAATAACGGTTAGACATAGATAACACTTAATTGTATATTGACAAGTTGTCTTCTTTGAACAATTTACTTTCTTGGTGTCTAGGCTATGGCAGAGTAATAACCATTTATAAATATTATGGTGATTCGTAAATATTATAGTGGTTGTTCCTCTGAAGGTACTTAAACCTTCGGCTGCATTGCTACGGTGATTCGTGGTGCACCGATAAATCCTGTCCGTTACCTGGCTGAGAACTATCTTGTTTATTTAAGACAATGTGTGATTATACAATTTTGGGTTAACATAGAATAAATCATTTGTAATTAACCCTTGCATTCATTTAGTTGCATTGGTTCATGCATATTTTAAAACAAAAAAAAAATTAAAATCCAAAACTAAATTTTTTTTAAATATTCCTTTTCCTTTTCAATTTTTAAATCCTTTTTCTTTGAAATTTCAAAAATCCAAAAATTTATAAAACCTTTTCAAAAAAAAAATTTGAAAAGTCAAAAACAAAACAAAAATCAATTTTCCATTTTGAAAAATAAATTCTATTTGTAAATATTTTTCCTTTATAAAAAAAATCCCAAAAACACTCTTGAAAATGTCCGAGTTTCCCCACTCATTTGAATTTTACAATAGTTGTGAAAATCAATATAGTCCATATGATTTCACTCCAAATTCGTATGGATATTTTAATGACAACTATTCTTTAAACAATTCGAATTTTGAACAACAAAGTTTTCAAAACGATGACCAACCCTCGAATCTCGAAAATAGCATTTCATCTCTACTTGATATCTCTACACAACAAAATCAAATGATAAATGATTTGTGTAATTCATATTTGTGTAATAACTTAAGTCAAGGATTTCAAAATTTGAATTCAATTCAAAATTCAAACGATCTCGATTATAACCCATGCCAATTCAATTTCGAACTCCAAAATGAATTTCAAACTCAAAATGAAAATGGAAACAACTTTTCAAACGAATTTGGCAATAGGAATAATTTTAACCACGTTACGATTGAAAATCTTTGTTCTCAACAATTTCAAAGTGAAAATCCTTATGCTAATAACTATAAATTGGATTTTGTTGAGCAAATGAACGAAATTTACGATGATCACACGGATTCGTTGTTTGAAACATATATAAAACAACGTGAGAAACAAAATCAAATCCCAATGTGTGACGAGTCAAACGATAATCCATCTTTTACCCAAATCACTGATTTTCAAATAACAACTTTTGAAATTTAAAATAACGATCTTAATGAAGTTGTTGAGAACACGGTAATTGAGTTGGATTTCAATTCTTTCGAGGGTGTGGAACCAAATTTGAAAGTCGATCTTCCTTTTCTCGATTTCAAAATTTTGAATACGACAACTTTGGATTTTGAACTTAATATATGCGATGAAGTTGTTGATAATCAAACAAAGGAAGACGAATTCAATGAACACAATTTCTTTGGACTTTTCGAAAACGAGTTGTCGAATTCTGAAGGGGAAGATTTACATCACCATTTTGATTTTGAAATCGATAGTTTTGAAGAAGTTTTCAATGATAAGTTTGAACTTCAACTTGGTGATAATAAATTTAAATTTCAATCAATTATTCTACCAACCCCGAAAATCATCGAAAATAAAACAACTCGTAAGATTTTTAATAAAATGACATTTGTTTTCCCAAATCAACATTCAACTTTGAAATCATTTATGGTTTGGTTTTTCGAGGTTAAGCTGTGTCTTGTATACTTAACGAGATAAATGAATCGATCTTTGGAAGACCGTTTCATTTACTTCTTGACGATATACTTTCTGAACTCTTGTAAATAATAATCTTTTCGTTTTCATGTAAATATAGGTCATCTTTTTATTTATTTTTATTTTTCTCCTTCCACTTGGGTTGACTGTGGGGACACAGTCAAAATCAAGTGTGGGGGGAGACTCATCATCATTTTCGATTTTTCATGGTTTATTTATTTTTATTTTCTTTCCAAAATAAAAAAAAATCTCAAAAAAAACAAATTAAAAAAAAACATTTTGATTTATTTTTAAAGAAACACTATAGGATAAATATATGGTTTTGGCTTATTAAATTGAAATTTTTGAAATTTAACTTGTCTTAACAAAAATAAAAATGAAGTTTGATTACAAATAACAATGGTTTAACTAGTATATAGGAAGATTCATACGTGTTAATTATGAAATACATACTAATTAAAAATCATTGTTTTAAAGTGGTTAATTTAAAGTAAAGGATATAACATTTTTTTTGTCTTCTAAGTTAAATGGTGCTAAGATGATTTTGCAAAACTCTCTCTTTGAAAGAAAAAAAAATACAAAAAGAAAAAATACAAAAAAAATATTTCGTGTATATATGTATATGTTTTTTAATAAACACCTAGAGTCATGTGTTCACACTCGTGTGTTCACTCGCCATGCTCTGTACCCTTCTCACGTAAGCCCGAAAGGCAGTGCACGATCGGTATATCTGGCCTCAGTTTATCCGAGTTAGGTTAAACTAAGTTAGGTGTGTATATAAAAATTATTTTACGAATAACGCCTACAGTCAATAAGTGTTCACACTTGTGTATTCACTCGCCACGCTCTGTACCCTTCTCACGTAAGCCCGAAAGGCAGTGCACGATCGGTATATATGGCCTCAGTTTATCTGAGTTAGGCATATGTAAATATTGTTAATATCAATAAAATTTTCAAAAAAAAATGGAGAGTGTAAGCAAATGAAATCCAAGCACTATTTTAACTTATTTGATTTGACTTGTTATTGAAAAGAAATGAAAATACCACTTTGATAAACTTTGATAATCAACTAAGGATCCATTTCATAGTTACACTTTGTTATCAACCGAAACAACGAGTTAAACTATAGTATATTTGTTATGATAACTTAATTTTTGTTGTAAATTTTGACGAGTAAATGACTTAAATTTCAAGATAATGACCAAAGCCTATATTTAACTTATCTGTGTCTACTTAAAAGTAAATCCTTCATTGTAAATATTTTCAAAAACTCGCATTCATCTCTCTGTAAATAAATCTTGCATTTTGTAAATATTTTCATTCTTCATTTGGATTTTGTGGGTAGTATCCGCTGAAAACCCTCACGAGACAACAATCGTCCTACTGGGGACACCCAGAGGTTTAACGGCTTGTTGCATACGCTCAATGCAATCGTGCTCCCTACGAAAACGGATTTATCTTAGTTTTCCTTTATTCGAGGATGAATAAAAAGATAAGTGTGGGGGTATTTGATGTGCACGTAAATGTGCATATTTTTACCACCATATTTAATCTATTTAAATTAAATAAATGATCATATCGGGTATTTTAACTTGTTTAAACCAAAATTCAAATAATTCCAAACTGTCACATATTCATCTTCATCGAAGGGCAAAATAGACATTTTTTTGCATAAATTAACTTGAGAAAATTTAATTATAAATTTCCATACTATTTTGTAGGAATTTGATTTCAATTACAATTGGTTTGATGAAGAAGATATGCATGCACAAATAGAACACAAAGGAATGAAGATGGAAATAATTCAAAGTGAAGATCATGGAGGACCCCACCCACTTACCTTGATTTTCAAATTAGGAGCTAAGCACATGATAAAAAGACATTGAAGCTTCATGTACATTTAAGTGGGGGATTAGTGGATGTTAATGATTACTTGGCCACCACACTACCTCAAGGGCAATTTAGGCATTCCCAAAAAATATGAATTAGGGTTTAACACTTGTATAAATACCCCATATCTTCATGTAACCCTCCTCTCCCTTAGTCTCTCTTTAGTTTAGTTTAGGCTCACAAATAAACAAGCTCTTCTCTTTCTCTTTTCATGGCTACTTAGCCATTTTTATCTTCATGTAATTTTTATTTTTATGCAATTTAATACATGATATTCTCCTTTTCTTGTTTATTTCCTTTCATGTTGTAGTGTTGACCTCTTTTATTTTATGCAATTAGAATAGTTTTCCTTACATTTTGCTCACTTTTTCCTCTTGTTAGTTTCATGTTGCTTTCTACATTTGTTCATATGATAACAAATATGAGAGGCTAATCCCTACAATTTAGGGGTAATGAAGCTCTCTAGTATGTAGATGCAACATTTTGATGTTTATGCTCTCTTTTTGTGCTTAATATGAAGTGGTTTAACTTGTTGTTTTTGATGTGAATTTGATAGCCTATATTGTTGACAATAAATAGGCTATGCTTAAACAATCACAAATAATGATTACCTCTTCATCTACATATGATGATGGTAATGAAGTGATTGTTGAAATTAAAATTTGATGGCCTATATTTCTAAACAATAGTTAATAGGCCATGCTTAAAATAGATTTTTCTTTCAACTTTGTTGTCATATTTCATAAGAGATAAATGTGTATTAATGGTTGTGTTATAGTTTGATGGTTTATATTGTGCTAATTAATAGCACAAATATACCATACTTATGATAAGCACATCAACTAATTACACTAATGACAAGAAAAGAGAGATCATAACTTCATTTTGTTGATTTATGTGATCTAGAGAGTGGAAATTGCCTCTAAATTGCCTTCACACTCTCATATTTTTATCAATTTTCTTTTGCTAGTTTTCTACATTTTTAGCTAATCACATTTTCAACTTTGGTTAATTTGATTGAATATAATTTTAAAATCATCAGTTCCCTACGGATCGACCCGTACTCGCCACGTGCTTCAATAGTACGTCGTGCGCTTGCGGTTATTTTTATTTCGAAATTCGTTCGACGGTTTTCTAAACCGATAGAATTTCCGTCAACGAACAACCTCGCTATTCATTTGGAAATCCATTCTCCAATAAGTGTCTTCAGTTTAATTATAGAGCCTAGTATGCTGGAATTTAATACCGTAACAATTTCGGCTAAGATACTTAAAAAAGTGTTTTCAATTGAATGTCATTAAAAATAATATTACCAAATTTTGCGTAGTAAAGATTTTGGTTATCACAAGGTAAAAATCCGTTCTATGTTTATGTGCGGCGTGGTCTTATGAGATACCTTTTGTTTCCAAATACTCATATTTTGAGTTTCTCACACCAGTCCCATGATCGACCCAGAGTTTATTTTCTTTCCCTTAAACTAAGGGTGCCCTATTTTTTCAGGTAGCCTAGTAGTCAGGTTTAGTTTGGAGCATTTTGGAAGAACTTGAAGCATGGAGTTAGAATATTCTTCTGGTATCTATTCCACCACACTCATGTACTATTGTATTTTGCATTTGTAAGGACAAATATTTATAATTTTCCATGTAAATGTTAAGTTAATCTCTGATAAATGTATTTAAAATTTTCTGCTATAAAGATTATATGTTGAAATAATATATGTTATTCCATTCGTGTAAGATTCTGTTCTATCTTTATTTTCTTTTTACCTTTAACGGTAGGGTTTTCTAGTATTTGAATTTGCGCATGTGAATACCGAGGATGTATTAGTGTCTATTTTCGAGGATCAAAAGGCTCGCTCATCACGGGTAGAGAATGCTTAATCCCAAAAAATCTATAATTTTGGAAAAAATAACTTTTAGAAAGCTGAGACATGGAAGGGTTGTTGCGAAATCATGGGTCACTATCCTTATGCCTTAAAGGCTAAAATTTATAAATATGCTTGTGTGTTTGTTGTTTTAAAGTAAAAGGAAAGGTTTTCTAAATCTAGGGTTAACTACACGATGTTAGGGTCAATCATGTGCATTAACTCATTGGTTGAGTCCCGATTACGTTAAGATGTAGCCTGATTTGTTTTAAGGATAGAGAGACAAATATTTTGAAAAGTTGTGTTCAAATATTTTTGAAAGATTGTGTTCAAATACTTTTGAAAAGTTGTTTTTAAATGCTTTTGAAAAACTATGTTTTAATGCTTCTGAAGATCTAATTTTCAAACCATTTTGCAAGTTTGATTAGAAGGAGTAAAAAAAAACTTTTATGGAAAACAAGAGAATTTTTTATTTACAACGGCCACATGCTTAGCACAAGGAGGGTCGATGTGTTAGTGAGTATGAATTTTACAGTTCGGCTAGGGCGATAGTATACGAAACATAAGGAGTAACAAGGGAAAAAGCTATTTTAACTTTGGACTTTCAATTTCCAAACCTTTTTAATAACGAACAAAAACTTATGTGTAGAATAATTCCATTTTAATATCCAAAAATAAACCACCTTATGAAAATTGTATTTGGAAAAGTTAAAAAAGATTTAGGAGCAAAAGGGAAGGTTCTAAGGCACAACGGAATAGGTATCCAAAAGAAGGGTGGAAATGTAAAATTTTCTATATAAATTTCTTTTATGGCATAGGAGTATAGATTTAGGAAATCTGAATTTTCAAAATTTTGGATGTTAGAAATTGTGTGTTAGGTATTGGATGGTAGGGATTGAATGCAAAATTGGTTAACCATACTCCTACCCGTAGAAATGTGGAAATTGTTGTGTGAAAACAAGGATTTTTTTTGCAAACTTACATACATATAGTACTGCCGGTATATATAGATTATTTTTATCATGTTTTCAATTTTTTTAAAGAATGCATTTATATAGGAGGTGCCGATTTAGAATTATTCAGCATGCATATCATATATGTGTAATACACCGTGCACTTGTAAATGTTTGGCTGCAAAATTGGTTGTACACTAATTCGTTGGATAGTTTAGAATGGTTGCGCGCTATGTAACATTATTCAACTCTTGAGGAATTTCGGGGATGAAGTTCTTTTAAGGAGTGAGAATTTAACGCCCTGTAAAATAAACAATAATTAATAAATAATTAACAAGCTCAAAAATGGAATTTGAGCAAATTTAGGAATTTGGCCATGAAACTTGCACCATAGTGCTCTTGGTGATTTTCTGAACAACCTTCATATTTGGAGTTCTACAATTGGAGTTCAAACGAAGAACTTATCAACGTTTGAGTTTTTTCAAACGAAAATAATTAAAAAGGAACAAAAAGAAATAACTAATATTAATCGCATGGATTATGACAACCCACACCTCCCGACACGTTTAAATAGCTGTCGAGCCGAGAAGTGCGGATCATCGAGGTTTTTAGAACTATAACATCTCAGAGACTATGACAAACAGATATAATCTGAGAACGTATCACATCAGAAAGATAAACAAACTATCCAAAACGTATCACAGTGGAAGAAATAAGACATAAATATCATAGAAAATACCAATCTCACAAAATATAAGATCACCGTCTCAGGAAAAAAAGTATCAGTATGAAATCCAAATCAGAGTACATAGCAAAATATATCCCTCGTAGTCTGATGTAGGAAAATAACTGTAAAGGCCCGAAAATCCACCCAGTTCAAAC
This sequence comes from Allium fistulosum, assembly GCA_030737815.1. Classification (NCBI taxonomy): domain Eukaryota; kingdom Viridiplantae; phylum Streptophyta; class Magnoliopsida; order Asparagales; family Amaryllidaceae; genus Allium; species Allium fistulosum. The sequence continues at coordinate 945,263,592 of CM060908.1, forward strand.
TAACAATAAACCACACATGTTCAGCCCAAACTGAATGGAAAACCGGATCTTTATGGGAAAGAAAGAAAGATGAGAGAAGAAGAGAGAAGACGAGAAAAGAAAGAAGAAAGACAAAAATAGAAGAAACTAAAACAATTACAGAATCTCACAATCGTAGCGGAAAAACATATAATATCATATCAATGATCTTTACAAAACATAAACTTTAATATAATATACATACATGCATCAGAGTACATCAATCAATCACTAATCATCAGCCTGGACAGTTAAAATAACATATCCTCACAAATGTTGATAATTCAAACAACAATACAGCGGAAAATAAACATATATGTGGTATACGACCCGAAGACTTCCAGCTCGTCCACTGAAGCTCCAAAGCATCCAAATCTGAATATGTAAATATACTCGGTTTGACCCGAGCATTGAAAGGGAAGAACGCCCGAATCAGTATGGTAAACCAGCGTGAGAAAACACATTTCAACTGAATTTATTTTAAAGTTATAAAAGCGTTCTTTTATAAAAACAAAGGTATTTCGTGACACACGCCCACACATAAACACTGACGGGTTTTTACCTTACGATAACCAAAACATTTCACATCAAATCATATTGTATTATACTAGTGTCTAGTATACAAATAATAATTAAAATAGCCGAAATTGTTACCATTATTAAATTCCAGCATACTAGGATCTACAAACAAAATGGCAGGCACGTATTGGAGATTGGATTCCATACAAATGACAAGGTAAGGAACTACCTTCCGTATAGTACATCTCTAGAAATATGTACATAGGGTCCAGATATTGAACGCCTAAACCAACACAGAACCGGCCTACCCCTTCCATCTGGACAGTACCGAATATGACATCACCTCGGTCGTTCCCGGCCTATCCGTGGCCACAACATACAACACTCTAATATATAGGGTAATCTAGAAAGGTGATGACCATATCCTTATGGGTGATACCCACAAAGGACTGCCGCTTCTACCCTGTTTCTGTCATTTCCAAGTGATGAGGCATAAGGTCACGATTACCTTTCATATAACACATTCCACTTTGAATGCCACATTGCCATTCCTTCGATCACTATTGACTTCCAAAAACATACAATCTTCGAGCTCGTACGTCTCAAAGAAGGGAGTTACGCTAATAGAAGTTGTCTTCTCCTCCACCAAACAGATGTATGTTTGTAAAAGTCAACGATGTAATCTCAGAAATGCAATGTCAGACATTCATCCATACAAGTTGTCCCAGAACAGGACAAACCGAAGGCACTCTCTACCACATCCTATTGGGAATTACCCCTAGAATTAGTAGCGAGAAGTCCTTGCATATCGTAGATTTTCATAACGAAGCACTACTGCCACCATAAATATATGATTTGGTAAATTTCACCTCAAGAGGCTAGTGGCAAGTAGCCCTGCATCATGAAGATCTCCGTCTTCAAAATCATAATCATAAACCCGCACTTACGAACGCATACATTGGTCCGAAGTGGTTCTCCGATAAATCCGACCTCAGTCACTTCGAACCAACAACGATAAAAAGGCCAATTATTTGATAGTCGGTTATTTAACTATCAAAGCAAACAAACAAATCTAGCACCATAAGCAATCAATGGGCCATTTAATTAATCTTTTTGAATTAAATAAATTTCCAAATATTTGCTTCAAATTATCTTTAAAAAGATATATCCTCAAAACCATTTCAATCTTTCTATATTGGAAACCATTTCCATATACTTATATCAACAATATAAGCATTCACAAATCACTTCACTTCATCACTTAGAAAATATTTTCATATACTTATATCAACGGCATAAGCATATTCACAAATCACTTCATCTTATCACTTAGAAAATAATTTCATATACTTATATTAAAAGTATAAGCATATTCACAAATCATTTTAGGAAAGCTTTATATTTTTCAAAACACGCTTTATTGGGTCAAAACGAATGTTGCATAAAACACCGTTACGACAACCTAAAAACATTAGTATAGGGATTCGATAAATAAATATATAGATAAATAAATCTCATATACTATATAAAACATTTACTTTCGGAAATCATTTACTATAACAACAGTGTTATAGTCCAAGCCTTCCTTACTTCTCGAAAAACGTGTATTACAACAATAAATGTTTAAATCTATATTTTCCGATATATATCATATTTTAAAACATTTCTCAAAACCATTAAATCCATTACTTTCAAACCTTTACTTCCAAAAGATAAATTACCTTTTAAAACCAACAACTTCATCAAAATATCACTTTCAAACATTTCTTTGAATAAAAACCCATATTTAAACTTCAGCATAAATCACTTCCATATTTATAAAACTATTTTTATAAATATTCTTTCGTTTTTATAAAACTTCTATTTTACAAAAATCCTTTATTTACAAAATTTTATTTATAAATCCATTCTTTTATAAAACTAATTTTACCATCAAAATCCATTTCGAAGCCATTTCTTTATAAATCAAACTCATTTATAAAAATCCATTTTTAAAACAACTTCAAGTGCATTTATAAAACATATATAAATTCCCATTTTAAATCCACTTCTTTATTTATAAATAATATCACCTTTATAAATCTTTTATATAAATCTATTAAAAAAATCTATTTTCAAAGCATTTCACAAAACCATACTTTTAAAACATCAAAAATCATAAATTTTTATTTAAAAACACATTCCTTTCTTTTTAAAATAAATCAGAAATCATTAAAACATATTTACTTCCAAAATCACTTCGAAAACCTTTTCAATTCAAAATCATCAATTTCAATATTTCCAAAATATCGAAAACAAGGCCCAGTGCTATCATAGCACTAAATAAGTCAAATCACATCAAAAACATCATCATGGCATCCATAACATCATATATCATCATATATATGAAAATAAATCAATAGTGGTGAGGAATCCTATTGGATCCCTCCAACCTGTCCCCCTGCATCAAATACTACATATATTTATAAAAATAAAATCAACCGCTTCGAGGCGGGATTGGTATATAAAGGGTCATCCGCTCATACACGGGAACGCATAATGTCTCATCTGCTCCAATAGGCGGGAATATATCCAAACCAACTAATATATCTATAACATATCATATATCATCCAAACAAGCATCAATCATCATAATAAATTTATTCTCACTTATATAAAAATATAAGCGAGCCAGAGAGTTGTGTTTACTCACTTTTTTTGCATACGTCGTTGCAGCGTTTATTTCGATTAAAAACGAACAGGTGTTCGAATTTAACCAAAATTCCTACTTGCTTCAAATCAGTCCAATCCAACTCCATTGTGTAGTATTCGCGAATACGAATCCAAGCCACTTGTTTCGTTCGAATCCGATCTCGTATGACAAAGATATGAATTTTAGAAATTTCACGAATTTAATTTTATAAAATAATTTACTCTTTCTTTTTTTATATTGATTTTAAAACCAACCTAAAATCTGGGCTGTTCGTGCTTCTTCTTCATCGTGACATCCTCCTGCTCTAGACAACCCAACGTGCGAACTTTCCTCGATCACCAACGTTTCCACGATCATCCGTACCCCGATCAAACAATACCACGGAGAAGCTCGAACCCCGCTTTACCCACGCCTCCAACTCCGACAGCTCAGGCCCCCAAAATCATGCGCGATTCCCCCTTAAACGCCATACGAACGCAGCCCGATTTTGGCAAATCCGTGCCAATTCGACATAAATCCACCATTGGATGTGTTGAGCTCAAGAAGCTGTTCATTTTTCATGTTAAACTCGAAGCCTGAAGGTAGATGGATTGGGAGATAATGGAGGAGAAATATTGGAGAATTCTGGCCATTAAACAAAAATGACGGCTAGGGTTTCCTCTCTAGGGTTTGGCAGAGGAAAATAGTTTAGGGTCCTTATATACACATTTTTACGACACTATTCACGCGCCAAAATTCCGAACTCTAAACAAAGCGTGCCGCCTGGCGTTCTATATGTTGTACCCATATTCCGAACACAATGGAACAAGTATCAGGAGCCAATTCCAAAGTATACAGAAGATAAGTTTTTAAAATCGAATTATTTAAATTGAATTTCTTTAAATTCTTCCTATGCGTTTACTACTTGCATGATCAAATAATAAGTCCGATCGACACGAAATTTGGAATCCTACAATAATATGCTATTGCGGATCCAATGAAATTGGTTTCGTCCAATTCTGAGACGGTGTCCCGAATGGCTATTTTTACACGTCTAATTAAATATTAAAATTTCCAATTTCTACTTTTTAACTTTTAATTCAACTTTAAAAGTTTACTAACTTTATTCTAACTCAAATAGAATTTAAATCAACTTCCTAATTCATTTTCATTCTTATTAAATTCCAGATTCAATTATTTAATTGATTTAACATATAAATTTTACTTTTCAACATTTAAATCAATTAAATATTCTAAATTCGAACGATTGGAAAACTAGGTCGTTACATACTTCCCCCCTTAAAAGAATTTCGTTCCCGAAATTACTAAGTAGGAAAGATGCTACAACTCCATTAAATTTCAAAACAATTTAGTAGAAATAGATTACCAAATTCTCTTAAGTGTTTAACTTTCCCAAAATCAATTAGTTACAACTTTCATAAAAACTTTTCTAAGTCTTCAAATTCATTCTTAGCTGTTAACTAATATCATTCCAAAAATCAACTAACATCATTCAAAAACCAACACATCTCATTTCAAGTTATAACTCAAAAATCAAACTTTTGTTATAAAAAATTTTCAAAATTTCCCAAAAATTTTCTAACGCCTTAAATTTCAAATTTTTTTTGCTAGCCTCTCTTATGTGCGGTTCGATCGTAGTAAAATCCACAACATATATATATATATATCGCAAATATACATCTCACCTTCGAGGATGAGGCATTCCGTAGGAAAAAAGTGTAAAAGTACGATATGTAATCCGAGATATGTACTTTATATATTATTAGCGAGCATATATAAGCAATATAGCACGAAAGCGAGATCCAAATGCGAATCAAACGCCATCCGCACCTACTAAACACTCAACAACCAAATGAGAAACATGTATATAGCATATAATATCAATATATAAAATACTATACAATAATCATATGAAAATGAAACACATGCAACATAAGCAATCATCAAACAACTAACATCCAACAAACCAATTCATTCGTTTACTATTTAGTTTTCATCCAACTAATTCACATTCAAGTTAACTAACAATCATTTTATTACATTCATTCTCATTTTACTTTCATTTGATTCTCATCAAATTAGTTTGCATTCATTCATTCATTCATATTTAATTAGTTGACATTCTACTAATTTACATTCATCCCAATTCATTTATTAACATTCATTTGTTAACATACATTTTCTTTTAATTTATTAACATTCAGTTAAACTTTGTTAACTTTACTTCCAATTCATGTTTAACAACATTTCATTATTCACTTAGTATAATTCTTTTAATACTAATAACACATAACAACTACTTTATTTCGTTACTAAATTTTCTTACACAGTTTATACAACACTTATGTTTATTTTCACTTTCTTACTTAAGTTTATGTAACGACCCACTATTTTGGACCATTCAAATCGACAATAAATCCACACATGCCGGACTTGAATAATTCAAAACAATAAATTGTAAATAAAATTTGGCAAAACTCAGAATATACAGTAAATAAATCACAGATCACAAACACAGAGTAATATAACAATGCAGCGGAAGCAAGAAATAGTAGTTCATGAAGCTACTATATATATATAGAGTTAACAAGATACAACAGGAGTGACAAGAAACAACAAAAGTCTCAATATGATAATCAAGTATAAATCAGAATACATCACTGGATAACTAAAAGCGAAATAGATAGCTGGATCTCCAAGGAAAGCTCCAACTCCAAAGGTGAGTCTCGAATGCTGTATCACTCAGTCTGACCCGAGCGTAAAGAAAAACACAAAACACTCGAGTCAGGACATACATACTTATACAATGTAAAACAACTCAAGTGAACTGTAATATAAAGGTATAAGTAACTTAAAGGATGCTTGGGACCGCCCATCCTCTAAGGATCCGTTAAACTGTTTACTATGTAGTAATATTCGCTATTATAATAGTGCCTAATAGTAAAATAAACTTACTTTTAAATAGAGTTAAGGCTTTACATTTTCCACCTTAACACATAATAGTGCTAATAGTCTATGCAGTACCTACATACCTCGAGAGGCTACGAGAAGAAACTCCATAGGTACAACACAAATAGAAACTCGTAGTAAAGCTCGGTATGGTAGGTGACACGGCACAACTAGGAAATGCCAGGGTAGATATACCAATTATGCACACGGGCTGGTGGAAACGCATAGCAGCCACTACCGCCTACCTCGGAACACACTCCCAAATCAAAAATTGAAGGGTGGCCACCAAATCAATCACAAGGTAATAAAATAGTATCGAAGAAATGCGTCCAATCAGAGGTGCTACCTCATTGGCCCGATGATCGCTTCTGTTTTAGCCATCTTAAGCCAACTCACGGGAGTTGGGTCCACATTCATACCTCAATAGGAATCGTCGCCACCATCCTACTTCATTCTAGAATCTCCATCGCGTACACGGTTGTCAAAGTGGTTTTCGGTATCGACAGAGAGTATGCCCATATCCGATCCCGGTCTCTTTGCCAACCAATCGTTATTATAACCCATGGATATTTATTTCAAAAGCCTTTACTTTAAAACCCAAAATATCATATCCATTTCAAAACTAGTTTATACTTCAAAACCAAAATATCATTTGAATAAACCCAAATTTCCAATCACTGGATATTTCTTTCAATTTATTTAAACTTGAAATATTCCTTTTTAAATCATCTTAAACCAAACCCACTTTATAAATCCATATTCTTAAATCTTAAATTGCAAATCAATATATTCAAAACAATTTTTAATTAAATACTATTTCAAATAAATTCATTTCCAAAAGTCATAATACTTCCAAAGTTATAACAATTTCGACATCAAAACACTTTGAAACCATAAGGCCCCGTTTTTTTTCATTTTTAGTTTTTGGTTTTTAGTTTTTAAAGTCCATTTTCAGTTTTTCATTTTGAGCGTTTTAATATTTTGGAAAATGTATTTGGTTCTACAGTTTTGAAAAATAGTTTTTAAATTAAAAATCAAAAATGCTATTCCAAAACAAAAATGCCAATTTCAAATTTGGTTAGAATTTGACCATTAAATATAGAAACAAAAGTAAATAATAAATGAGGCTAACAAAAAAAATCATGAAACGGGAAATCATAAATTAACAAGGATAACAAAATAATAATGACTACTAGTATGGGAACCATATCAAACTAAGACTAACTTATGTCATGCTACAAATTAATCATATCTCAACCAAAATCATTACAAAATAGATATATAAATCTTCAAAACATTCATTCAAAATATCTTTACGAAGATGTATATTCAAAACTCTTCCAATATATTCAATATTTGAAAACGATTTCAAATACTTAAATCCATAACGGGATATTTCAATCCATATAAACACTTAGAAATATATTTTTTCCAATTCCATTTATAATTCAACACTTTAGAAAATATTTCTATAACAATAATCTCTTAGTAAAAATATTTCAAACCCTTCCAGTTCAATACTTAGGAAAATATTTATAAGTATAATTTTTTTCAAATCATTTTATTTCAAATACTTAGGAAATATTCCATTTATTTCATACTTCTCAAATTCTTTATAATTTATTCGTAAATCCCTTGACTCACTTATAACGAATTCTATAAGTTCCTGAATCCATTAATTAATTTCCTTTAAAATTTCAAAAATCAATCACACTTGTCTATAATTCCAACTACCCAATTTTAAATTCTTTTCGAAGTTTATGTATTTAAACACTTCGAAAATTTCCTTAAGTTTCCAAAATTCCATTATAAGATTTTCTCTTATCAAATCGCATCCGTTAAATTAAACCCCGTTTACAAATCTCGAGAGGGTTTATAAATAAATTTCAATCATTTCAAAACTATATATCTATATATATATTAAGTATTTTTAAAGAATAATAACTTATTTTTAAAACATGTTTAAGTCATTATTTAAAATATTAAAACACTTTAAATAAACATTGATAATTCATTTCCTATTTCATTTTTAAATAAACTAATTGATTTACAAAGCTTATTGTAAAAGTGGGAACTCATTTCAATAAATATTAAATATTTGAATAATCTTGTTTCCGAAATATTTCAATACTAAAAGCTTAGATTTACATAGTTTAATAAATAAAAATTTCCTTTTTAAAACAAAACTTAACTTCTCGATAAAAAAATATTTTTAAAATTCCAATAACAAATTTCAATTTATAAATTCTTCTTGATTCATAACACATCGATTTCATTTCGATTTCCTAACCATTCTCACATTTCAAAAATAGAATCCACTATTTTTCCCAAACCTGATTTCCATATCCCTATATTTATTCACACTGTGTATTTATATTTCTAATTTATCAACTGATATTATCTTCCCTTATTTATAAACATCGTTTATAAATTTTTAAACCCCTTTTGAGTATCACTTGTTTATAAAAATATTCTAATTTAAAAATCTCATTATATAAATCCATTTCTTCATAAATCCAATATATTTTCAAATCTATTTTTAATATCGATTTCAACTTCTTTTCCATAAATCAGAAATATCACTTAAAAATCCACTATTAAAAATCCTTTATATAATTTATTTTTAAATCACTAATTAAAACATTTTACGAATAGTTAAGTACAACTCCAAATCAAATTATTGTTTTATCCAAATCAATTTCCTTTAAAATAATCCAAATTCGATATAAATAATTTTATATTCAAAATCTCCTTTTAATTCCTTCAAATTCAAAAATAATACTTTATGGTATTTAAAATTTCCAAAATTTAGGTCAGTGCTACTATAACATCCAATAATCAAATCACACAACAATCCATAACAGATTTATTTAATCACATTATATATCATTATATATGAAAAAAAAATCAATATATTTGAGGAATCCAGTTAAATCCCTCCAACCTATTTTCCCTGCGTCCACAGATGTTATATAACATAAAATACCAATCCCACTTCGAGGTGGGATATCGCGGTAATATTGGGTCATTCGCTATTATGCAGGGCGCATAGTGTCTCATCCGCTCCAATGGCGGAAAATATATCCAACTACTAATATATATACTAATATATATGATATAACATTCAACTGAGAATAATATATCAATTCATCCAATCATCCAATAAATAATTTTAACTATTTTAAATTAATACCAACAATCCAAATAAGTGAGATTTACTCACCTTGATTTTCAATTTACCAAACAATCAAATTTTAAATTAAATCGAAGACGTTCGATTTAACTTAAAATTCCTGCTATCCCAAATCAATCTGAATTAGTTCCAAATTGTAGATTCCGCAGCTACGAATCAAACGCGACTTGTCACGTTTGATTTGGACCTCAAACGAACGAGTTATGAATTTTGTAACCATTCGAATTTATATTATTTAAATTAAGCAATCATTAACTAAGCAAATCATTAAATTACCTCAAGCTCATCATTACCCTGCTAATTACTCCCTAACCCTTATTCAAAATCACGTACGCTCTCCAGGTCGAGCTCCTTCGATCGTCTGCCGCTTGTCGTCCCCCACGCCAACATCCGCCCTTGTCAATTTCGCACGCGCCACCACCCACTTGCGATCGCGTCATCGGCCGCACGCCCATACTCACGCCAACCACGCCCAAAGTCGTGCCATGCGCTCCTCTACTGTGCCTTGCCGAATCCTAACCATCGTTCGAGCCTCCCACTTCCAAGCGCGGCGCCACCGCCCCTTAGGGCGCGCCTTCCAGATGAAGTCGCGACTCGATCGCGCGCGATTGATCATTTTTTATTCGATTTCGTGTGCTGTATTTAAAAATGGGAAATGAAGAAACAAAAATCACAATTTTAAACGTAGATGAGGGCGGCATGTTCAGGAAGGTAGGGTGGCGTCAGGGCCGGTTTTAGGGGTAGGCGAGCTAGGCAATTGAATAGGGCAACCCCCCATGGAGGGGGCAACAATTGGGGAAGATGAAGTAGAAATGATAAAAGAGTATTTGAAATTATGAAGTTGTTAAACATTTTGTAATTGAAGTACTTCGTAGTAAATTGGTTGAGGAAGCTCACCAAGTATATTCTTGGTAGGTCAAGTGTTCGATTCCCATCTGGTATTACTATTTTTGACAGCAAGGGAAAAAAATATTTTTTGCCTAGGGCAACCCCAAGCATGGAGCCGGCCCTGGGTGGCGTGAACAGATTAGGGTAGGTCGGCCAATGTTGACTTTGATTTGATTTTATATATATTTAAAATATCTTGTTTTGCATAACTCGAAATCCCGAACCCCTGTTTAGGCGTGCCGCCGGGCGTTCCTAATGTTATACCGCTATTCCGAACCTAAAGGAATGAGTTTCGGGACCTAATTCGATTGTATGTGGAAGATAGCTTTTTAAATTGACTACTTAAATTAAATTCAATTAAATTATTTCTAGGCGTTTTTAGATCGCACGACCTAACGGTGAATCCAAACACTACAAAATAAGAAATCCAAAAATAATACATTTTTACGGATTTAATGGAACTACTTTTATCGAATTTCGAGACTGTGTCCCGGATCGCTATTTTAACGCGTCGACTAAATTGACGATTTCAAAAATTGGCGAAAACACTATAAATTCCAGTTTTAAAAACCTACTAACTCAATTCTAATTCAAATAGAATTTATATCCACATTAGAAATCATTTCGATTCATATTCAACTCATTTTCAATTATTCACTATTTCTGTATTACGATAAATCGCTATATTTGAAATTTTAAATTCATTCTAAAATTTCAACCAAAATCTTCATATTCAAAACCAATTTATATTCTAAATTCAATATTTAAAACCATTTAAATATTTAAAATCAAACGACGGAAAATCTGGGTCGTTACATTGGACAAATGATCCAAAATGTTGTGTATACTTTAATAGTTACCATTTTGGAGCATTTCACAGGTAGAGTGTCCAATAATATTGAAAATATTCGAACATTATTGCAGAATTTGAGATGTAAAACATTAACAGTTTTCAAACGATATAAAAATACATTTCTAAATAGAGTAATAGAATTACCATAGCTCCCATTGGAAATCAAAATTTATTGATGGACACTCTTCCTTATTTGCGGAAAGGGTAAGAAAATCTTTAAGAAAAGATATAATAAATATTCCTTATGAAAGTTATTATACGGGAAACTTATTGGAACATGTATTCAAGAAGGTTTATCATTATGCAATGAAATAAAACTAAATCAACAAATTAAACGTCAAAATTTGATAGAAAAAAATCAATTGGGACCATTTTGTAGCCAATTTGGAATGGATATTCCAGCCATTAAAACATATCATAGAAAGGAAAATAAATCTTGCGAATTTTTTCAGAAAAAGAAATTTTACTCTCATAAAAAATTAGAGCAAAGAGCTCAAAGAAAAGATTAAATAAAAAGAAAAATAAAATTATCCGATGTTATAAATGTGGAAAAGTTGGTCATTATGCTAATAGATGTAAATTAAAATTAAAATTAATAATTTACAAATGAAAATGAATTAAAAGAAACATTATCAAAACTTTTATTAAATTCCAACTTTGAAAATAATTCATAAATGGAATATGAAAATGATTCAGAATATTCAAACACTTCTGAAAAGCTTAAAGTTCTAGATGATGAATCATCAGAATTTGATAAATGTTGTGAACCTTGTAGTAGGGGAAAACCTTGTATAAATCTAATAATAAGTAGTGAAGATGAGAAAGATGATTTTTATAAAATACTTTCACAATTTCAAGATTTAAACGTTAATGTTTTAGCTAATAATAATATTATAGAATTTTAAAATTAGTCAAAGACCCAGAACTAAGATCTAAAATGATAGATCAAATGGAAGACATTCCAGAAACAAGCAAAAATAATGATACATCTACTGAAACATTTCAAAATATTGGTAGCTCTCAAAATCTATATTCCATGAATGAAGTTCACAAGCTTCTAAAAGAAAGACAAAAAATTGAATACCTTACTTTTATCAAAGATCTTCATAATGAAATTCAAAATCTTAAAAAGAAAATTCAAACCATAAAAAATGCAAATAGAAATCTTGATTATAGACTTTCTTTTCTAGAACCGTCCAAACAAATTATCCCTATTGAAAATAATCAAACGAATTGTTCTCAAATAAAATCTCCAGAACAAGAAGGATTTCTTTCAAAATTAGATATTTCCATATCTCTAAAATGGCTTATCAAAATAACCCTTTTGATTGATAATCATTTTAAAAAGGAATTAACTGCACTTGTAGATAGTGGTGCAGAAATGAACGTAATTCAAGAAGGAATAATTCCAACCAGATATTTTCATAAAACCACTAATTCATTAAGTCATGTAGGTGGAGAAAAACTAATATTAAGTTTAAATTACCACATGCTTATATGTGTAAAAATAAAACTTGCATTCCTTCAAGTTTTTTATTAGAAAAAATTATCACCAACCAGGTTATACTTGGAACACCATTTATAGATAAAATTTATCTGATAACTAATATTGATAAAAATGGGATTACAGGTATTTATGAAATAAACCTATTACTTTGCAATTTATAACTAAACCTTTTACAAAGGTTTTACATGTAATAAAAGATCTTTTAATACAAAAGACTTTTCATCTAAATTTCCTAAAGCAAGAAATAAATTCTCTTAATATAGAGGAAAAACTCCAAAATCCTAAATTACAAGAAAAAATTAAAATGAATTATAACAAATTTTCTATAGAAATTTGTAATGATCATCCAAATGCTTTTTCGGATAGAAAGAAACACATTGTTAGTCTTCCGTATGAAGTAGATTTTGATGAAAAGAAAATTCCTACTAAAGCAAGACCATGTCAAATAAACTCTGAATATTTAGAGTTATGTAAAATAGAGATTGAAACATCATTACAAAAAGGTTTAATAAAACCATTACAGTCACCTTGGTCATGCACCGCATTCTATGTATATAAACATAGTGAATAAGAAAGAGGTGTGCCTAGATTAGTAATAAATTACAAACCCTAAATGAAGTTCTAATTAGCATCCAATTCCTAATAAAAAAAGGACCTTCTTGATAGACTATATGATTCTATCATATTTTCTAAATTTTATTTAAAATCTGGTTACTAGCAGATCTAGATTTCAAAATCTGACCAATATAAAACCACTTTTAATGTTCCACTTGGACATTATGAATGGACAGTAATGCCTATTGGCTTAAAAAATGCTCCTTCAGAATTTCAAAAAATAATGAATGACATTTTTATTTCATATAGTGAATTCATTATAGTTTATATTGATGATATTCTAGTATTTTCTAAAGATATCGAAATACATTTTAAACATTTAGATATTTTTAGAAAAATTATTATTCAAAATGGTTTGGTAATACCAAGAACAAAAATATCTTTATTTCAAACAAATGTAAGATTTTTAGGTCATAATATTGAAAAAGGAAAAATAATTCCTATAAACAAAAGTATAGAATTTGCTTCAAAATTTCCAAATGTGATAGCAGATAAAAACACAATTGCAAAGACTTTTAGGCAGTTTAAATTATATATCTTTTTATTATGTCAATCTAGCTACAGATGCTGTTATTTTATATGATAGATTAATAAAGAATCCAGGTCCATGTACAGAACAACATACTCAAGCTGTTAAAATAATAAAAGAAAAGGTAAAAAAAATTCCTTGTTAATGCTTTCAAATCCAAATTGGAAAAACATAATTGAAACAGATGCCTCAAACATAGGATTTAGAGGAATTTTAAAACAAATTTGCCCAAAGACTAAACAAGAATATCTTGTTAGATTTCACTTAGGAAAATGGAATAATAGTCAGAAAAGTTATGCAACTATAGTCAAAGAAATTCTTGATATAGTCAAATGTGTTTTAAAATTTCAAGATGATTTATATTATCAAAAGTTAATTAAAAAACTGATTGTAAATCTGCAAAATATATATTTACCTTGTTTCTTTCTGTCAAACTGGCTACAAAATTATTCCAATTGATTTCTTTCTGTCAAATTTTGACATTTACTTTGTTGATTTAGTTTTATCCCATTGTATAATGATAAACCTTCTTGAATATATGTTCCAATAAGTTTACCGTAAGTATAACTTTCATAAGGAATATTTATTTTTTCTTTTCTTAAAGATTTTCTTACCCTTTCAGAAAATAAAGAAGGGAATCCATCGATAAATTTTAATATCCAATGGGAGCTCTTACTCTCTGGTAATTCCATTACTCTATTTAAAAATGTATTTTTATACCATCCGAAATCTGTTAATGTTTTACATCTCAAATTCTGCAATAATGTTCTAATATTTTCAATAGTATTGGATACTCTACTAGTGAAATGCTCCAAAACGGTAACTATTAAAGTATACACGGCATTTTGGACCATTTGTCTATCCTCTTGTTTTACTATGTTATAAATTTCACGTTTGTTTTCTGGAGAAAGATAATTGTCCCACTAATCTTTAAGTTGACCGGTAAAACCAGCTATTATCATTTTTGCAATAGTAACATCATTATTGCCACTGATTTTGCAAATAGTGTTATACATTAGCATACGACGAGCCAAATTATAAATTAGTTTCTCAGTAAATGCGTCAATATTGCATTCATAAATACTTTCCCATTGTAGCTATTGTTACTAATATATTTTGGCTCTTCAGGTAAAGTATCCATTGAAGAAGGTCTTTTGTAATAGAATAACTTCTGAAACGGCTTATATGTGTATTTTTCAAGTTTATTAATTTCATCTTGAACTGTTTTGTTATTATTATTTTCCTGAGAAAATTCTTCTTCAAGGGTATTTAACAATAAATTATCCATTCTTTCTTTTAAGAATTTTTCTAAATCAATTTCTATTTTTAATTTGAAAACCTTTTCAAATTCTGATTCCGTTCTTAACTTAAATCCTGTAATTTCGAGAGGCGGCTGAAGGTTTGAAGTTGCAATCACTTCACTCATTTCTTCAGTTGTAATTGAAACAGTATGTTTTATATTACTAATAACATAACATATTTTTTTCCTATTTTGTTATGTAAAGAAGTAATTTGTTCACCAATAATAGTCAAATAGAGATTTGTATAATTTTGTTATTCAAATATTTGATTTATCTGTCTTATAGTAATTTGTAATGTATCATTTTATAGAATTTTAGAAAAAGCATCAAAATTTAAATATTTTCCATTCTTTTCTATTTGAAAAGATGCTTGAGGAGGGTATGTTGATTTCAAAATATTTTCATTTGAAAGTTTATAATCTCTTTCTAATACAGAAATATATTGTTCGATATAATTTGTTGTAACCAAGGAACAAAAGGAAACATTATATTTTTTTTAGATGTAAATTTATAAAATTCATTCTGAAAATATTTTTATTCTTCTTTTGAAAAACTTTTAGAAAAACATTTTCTAAATGTTCCCATTTTGGAAGATTGAATTCAAATTTAATTCTTTGTCTGGCCTTAGAGGCAGGACTAAAATCTATTTTGGTTGTACAATCCATTAAGTAGAAAAATTCATTTCTAAATGGGTTATATCCACTTCTTGATTATTGTAAATACCCTTTACAATATTATTTTTGTTTACATATAATTTTTCAATGGGAGTATCTTTTAAAGATTCACCATCAGATGACCTTTTTTTTTCATTTTATCTTATTTGGGAGGTTGACATTCTTGATGGTGATTCAACAATATAATCAAAAGGTGAAATATGAGAGTGAAAAGACTTTGTTCTAGATAAATATGATTTGCTAGAACTAGGCCTAGAGGGATATGGTTTGCTAGAACTAGGCATAGATAAATATGAGAGTGAAAAGTGTTTAAAATGCATTTCAATATCTTTAGAAAATACTAGAATATCATCAATATAAACTATAATAAGTTCACTATATGAAATAAATATGTCATTCATTAATTTTTGAAATTCTGAAGGAGCATTTTTTAAGCCAAAAGGCATTACTGTCCATTCATAATGTCTAATTGGAACATTAAAAGTGGTTTTATATTGGTCAGATTTTGAAATCTGGATCTGCTAGTAACCAGATTTTAAATCAAATTTAGAAAATATGGTAAAATCACATAGTCTATCACGAAGGTCTTTTTTATCAGGATTTGGATGTTTAGTTAGAACTTTATTTAGAGATTTATAATTTATTACTAATCTAGCCACAGCTCTTTCTTGTTCACTATTTTTATTGACATAGACTGCGGTGCATGGCCAAGGTGACTTTGATCATTTTATTAAATCTTTTTGTAATAATATTTCAATATCTTTTTTACATAATTCTAAATATTCGGAGTTCATTTGACATGGTCTTACTTTAGTATGAATTTTCTTTTCATCAAAATCTTCTTCATATAGAAGACATAATGTGTTTCTTTCTATCCCATAAATCATTTGTATAATCATTACAAATTTCCATAGAAATTTGTTATATATCATTTTAATTTTTTCTTGTAATTTAGGATTTTAGAGTTTTTCCTCTATATTAAGAGAATTTATTT
This sequence comes from Allium fistulosum, assembly GCA_030737815.1. Lineage (NCBI taxonomy): Eukaryota > Viridiplantae > Streptophyta > Magnoliopsida > Asparagales > Amaryllidaceae > Allium > Allium fistulosum. The sequence continues at coordinate 945,280,324 of CM060908.1, forward strand.
CTTGTTTTAGGAAATTTAGATGAAAAGTCTTTTGTATTAAAAGATCTTTTATTTCATGTAAAACCTTTGTAAAAGGTTTAGTTATAAATTGAAAAGTAATAGGTTTATTTTCATAAATACTTGTAATTCCATTTTTATCAATATTAATTTATCTATAAATGGAGTACAACCTGGTTGGTGATATTTTTAAGTAATAAAAAACTTGTCGGCATACAAGTTTTATTTTTACATATATAAGCATGTGGTAATTTAAACTTAATATTTAGTTTTTCTCTACCTGCATGACTTAATGAATTAGTGGTTCTATGAAAATATCTAGTTAGAATATTCCTTCTTGAATCGCGTTTATATCTGCATCACTATCTACAATTGCAGTTAATTCATTTTTAAAATGATTATCAATTAAAAGGGTTATTTTGATAAACCATTTTTGAGATATGACAATATCTAATTTTGAAAGAAATCCTTCTTGTTCTGGAGATTTTATTTGAGATCAATTCATTTGATTATTTTCAATAGGGATAATTTATTTTGACCATTCTAGAAAAGAAAGTCTATACTCAAGATTTCTACTTTTATTTTTTATGGTTTGAATTTGCTTTTTAAGGTTTTGAATTTCGTTATTAAGATCTTGGATAGTAGTAGGATATTCAATTTTTTGTCTTTCTTTTAGAAGTTTATGAACTTCATTCATGGAGTATGGATTTTGAGAACTGCCAATATTTTGAAATGTTTCAGTAAATGTATCATTATTTTTGCTTGTTTCTGAAATGTCTTCCATTTGATCTATCATTTTAGGTCATAGTTCTGGGTCTTTGATTAATTTTAAAAATTCTATAATATTATTATTGGGTAAAACATTAACGTTTAAACCTTGAAATTGTGAAAGTATTTTATAAAAATCATCTTTCTCATCTTCACTACTTATTATTGGATTTAGACAAGGTTTTCCCCTACTACAAGGTTCATAACATTTATAAATTTCGATGATTCATCATCTAGAACTTTAAGCTTTTCAAAAGTGTTTGAATATTCTGAATCATTTTCAGATTCCATTTCTGAATTACCTTCAGAGCTGGAATTTAATAAAAGTTTTGATAATGTTTCTTTTAATTCATTATCTGTTTGTAAATTATTAATTTTCTTTTTTAATTTACATCTATTAGCATAACGACAAACTTTTCAACATTTATAATGATGGATAATTTTATTTTTCTTTTTATTTATTTCTTCTCTTCTTTGAGCTCTTTGCTTTGATTTTTTATGAGAGTAAAATTTCTTTTTCTTTTTCTGAAAATATTCTCTAGATTTAATTTTCTTTCTATGAGATTTTTTAATGGCTGGAACATCCATTCCAAATTAGCTACAAAATTGTCCCAATTGATTTTTTCTGTCAAATTTTGACATTTAATTTGTTGCTCATTGCATAATGATAAACCTTCTTAAATACATGTTCCAATAAGCTTACCGTAAGTATAACTTTCATAAGGAATATTTATTTTATCTTTTCTTAAAGATTTTCTTACCCTTTCTGCAAATAAGGAAGGGAGTCCATCAATAAATTTTGATTTCAAATTGGAGTTATTACTCTCTGGTAATTCCATTACTCTATTTAAAAATGTATCTTTATACCATTTGAAATTTGTTAATGTTTTACATCTCAAATTCTACAATAATGTTTGAATATTTTCAATATTATTGGACACTCTACCAGTGAAATACTCCAAAATGGTAGCTATTAAAGTATACACAGCATTTAGGACCATTTGTCCATCTTCTTGTTTTATTGTGTTGTAAATTTTACTTTAGTTTGCAGGAGAAAGATAATTATCCCATCAACCTTTAAGTTGACTAGTAAAACTAGCAACTATCATTTTTGCAACAGTAACATCATTATTGCCATTGTTTTTGCAAATAGTGCTATACATTATCATACGAGGAGCCAAATTATAAATTTATTTCTCAATAAATGCGTCAATATTTCATTCATAAATACTTTTCCCATTTTAGCTATTGTTATTAATATATTCTGGCTCTTCAGGTAAAGTATCCATGGGAGAAGGTCTTGTGTAATAGAATAATTTCTGAGACGGCTTATATGCTTATTTTTCAAGTTTATTAATTTCATCTTGAACTGTTTAGTTATTATTATTAATAGTAGAAAATATTTTTTCTGTTTTGTTATGTAAAGAAGTAATTTGTTCATCAACAATAGTCAAATAGAGATTTGTATAATTTTGTTGTTCAAATATTTGATTTATCTATCTTACAATAATTTATAATGTATCATTTTCTAAAATTTTAGAAAAAGCATTAAATTTAAATATTTTCCGTTCTTTTCTATTTAAAAAGATGCTTGAGGAGGTAGGTTGACTTCAAAATATTTCCATTTGAAAGTTTATAATCTCTTTCTAATATAGTAATATATTATTCAATATAATTTGCTGTAAACCAAGGAACAAAATGAAACATTATATTTTTTCGGATGTAAATTTATAATTCATTTTGAAAATCATTTTATTCTTCTTTTGAAATACTTTCAAAAAACCATTTTCTAAATGGTTCCCATTTTGGAAGATTGAATTCAAATTTAATTCTCTGATTATTGTAAATACCCTTTACAATATTATTTTTGTTTACATATAATTTTTTGACGGGAGTATCTTTTAAATATTCATATGACCTTTTTTTATTTTCTCTTGTTTGAGAGGTTGACATTCTTGATGGAGATTCAAAAATATAATCAAAAGGTGAAATATGAGAGTGAAAAGATTTTATTCTAGATAAGTATGATTTGCTAGAACTAGGCCTAGAGGGATTATTATTCATTTGTATTCGGTATTAATAATTAGTACTAAATAACTAATAATTAAAAGTTAATAATTAACATTTAATAATTAATATTAAAAATATAGTAATTAGTAATTCATAATTAGTATTAATAATTAATAATTAATAAAATGTACATAATAATTAACATTTAATAATTAATATTCAGTTGTAACTAGGAAGTAACAAGTAATAATTAATAATTAATAAATAAGAACTGATATTTAATAATTATTAATTAGTAATTAATAATTAATAATTACTGTTAATTAATTAATAATCAATAATTAAGACTAATATTTAGTAATTAAGAATTAAGAATCAAAAAATAATATTTATTCTTTAGTATTTAATACTAAATAATTATATTTAATATTTTAAAAAGTTTGAAATTTTCTAAAATAAATTTATAAATATTTAAGCATTGTAAGTTGTATATGATACAAAGTACTACTTTCGCTCCAGTATGCCTCTAGATATCTTCATTTGTAACTTTCTTCTGTGTTATTTTCAGCTTTTATTTTGGCACCATGTAAATTTTTTGTCACCAAGTCCTCTTTCTCCCTCCTCCGCTTGGTTAACCCGATCTATTTGTTTCTACCTATCATCCATTTCGTCACTTTCCTCCACTTCCTCAACCTCTTCTACGCTTTCTTCTCTCCACCACATCTGGTTTGCTTTCTTCTCTCCATCACATCTGGCTTTTAGATCTGATAGTAAATAATGTCTACCACTCTCTTCATCTCTACATAACAAATCTCCACCATATCCTCTACCACTTTCTTCAATTCTTTTCTATGAGGATTCGTCTTTGATTTTGAGTTTCGATTTCGAGTTTGAAGGGTCGCGATCCTCCAACACCACCTCCCTTGACACCGTCGAGTTTCGATTTCGATTTCGTCTTTGATTTTGAATTGTCTAAATATGAAAAAGACAATAATCACATGGTGGGGCCAATGTGATCTACACGATCCTCTATCACCACTTCGAACACCCTCCATGCCTACCACCCTCTGTTCGCGGCCGTCCGCACCATTGATGCAGTAAATGATCTCGCGAATGGGTAGTAGCAGCTTACTCGATGTTTGAGATGGTAGTTGCGATGTGAGAGATTGTGAGTGGATCCACTATTCTGCCTGAAGATTTGTTGTTCTGGTTTGGTTTCATTCATGATCGGGTGTTTTTTTGTTGTTGTTTTCTCACGAATGATAACTATTTGTGTGTGTGTGTATATGTGCTTATATATATAACACACGTAGAAGAAGACAGAAGAGTAAAAGAAAACTTTGATAAACTTCTATTGCTTTCTGGACACTGAAATTTGTACAAGCCATTGCTCTTTATATAGAGTTATTAACCAACTGTTACCGCTAGAAAATAGGATCACTAACTATACTAACTCCATTAGAATATGATAATTCCTATAGACTAGGACAACCATATTAATTCATAAATATATTTTCTAACAACGAATGCATGAGATGTTGTAAAATTATGAATTTTATTCGTATACCACATATTTATGTAATTTTCATTCTCTTTTCAGATATGCCTTCCCTCCTTCCAGATCTCCCAAAATCTGGTAACAACAAAGTTGTATTGGAACCATAGTTGTTTCCTGATAGAAAAGCAATCCATGTGAAATATGAACCAGTTAAAGTTCTGGAAGAAACATGTAAAGATGCCAAAAGAACGACTATTGGATTGGCTGCAGCTGCTATAGTGATTTCAATGTGTGGCTGTGATTCTCCTGCATTTGCTAAGTCTCTAAGAGCTATCCCCAACCGAGTGTCGGTCGTGCTCTTCTAGGTGCCAAAGCAACCCTGGGGTTGTGGCCTTAGCTGGCTTTCTTTTAGTAGGCTAAGGCTCTATTTCCTTAGCAGACTAAATTAAAGCCTGCAAAGGAGAAGCACAATTATGCTTCTTTTTTTGCAAAGTAGGGGTGGGTTTCGGTTGAATGAGTTTGAATTGACGCGTGGCAACACACACGGTTGGAAATGTCCTAACCGTGGCTTTTCTGGTATCTAGAGCACCAGAGGTAATATAGTTTATGTTATTATGAGTAGAGAAGTGACTTTGTTTCGTAAGGTTTAAAAATATAAAGTTAAACAGTAAATATAGTTTAGAAAACATTGGTTAAAGCTTGGGATTTGATTCGTGAAACTTTTGTTGACCTACTTTCAACCATCAAGGTAACACGGATATAATTTTTTGAAATATTACTATGTTCTTTAAATGTTTATTCTTCTATGTAATTGTAAATATTATTTAGAAAAATGCTTTTGAAATTATTTTTATGTAGATTGGGATTTAAAGCTGCAAGAAACAATGTTGGAAATATTTCCTTTGAAGACAGCAGATGCAGCATATAACAAGGTCAGCGGAATGCTTGCAACACTCGGTGATCCATTTACCAGACTCATTAGTCCAAAGGTTAAATCTTTAAACTTGGTCATCAATATCATCTTTTTCTTCTTCCTTTTCTTTTCTTTTTTAAACAAGCCCCACAATAATCCGATTCTCTTTTTTGAATTCTTCAAATTTGATTTCTCTTCATCGCATTTACGCTAGTACTTAATGCTTATTTACTTATCAAATACTAGGAATATCAAGGTAATGGTTGTTAGTTGGTTAGTGAAATGTTCATAAATGTAGATGTAGATCCAAAAACTGCACACTTGGTTAGTGAAATTCTTTTTATATTTATATATATTATTTTCAGGAAAATAGGCTCAAGGAAAAACATAGCTAGGTTTTTGGAATGAAGGAAGCGGCTATTGGTTTTATGTCTGAAGAACGCGGAGTTTATAATTTGGACTGAAGGAAAATCATTACAAAAAAATTAAATCGTGTCGTCTTCTTCAATCTCGTTCTCAAATCACAATAACAACTGGTGTCATCACAAGAACAGGCGGCGGTGGCGCAAGCACAGGTTACGACAGCGCAGGTGAAGGTCAAGCTCATTCAAGCGAAGGCGGTGGAATGTAGGTGGTAGCGACAACTTTGAAGACATCCAGTGACTTGGGTGACGACTTCGATGGCGATTGTAACATTGGTGACAACTTCGATGGTCGAGTTCAGATGAGCGGCGGTGGAATGGAGGTGAATGTTGGTGGTGGTGCTGAAGGTAACGATGACGATTACCTGTGTTGAAATGAATTGATAAAAAAATGCTATATGAACTTATCATTATAATTCTCTACGTGTAATGCATAATTGAATGTAATATTCTGTTGTTTTAGTTTATGCATTTGTAATAGCATAATTGAATGTTCCTAAATTTCAACAGGCCGGGGTAAGTTTCCATTTTAGAATTTGCACAAGGTATGATTTTGATTAGATAACATTGCTCATATGTTTCACAAGATAATAAAATTTGCATAAAAGATGACGCATCAGTTTTTTGTTTACTTCTTTATTGAGTTGGTGACTTACTTTATTTTGAACATTGCAGATATCATAACTAAAATGCTACCACTTTGATAAAATGCTAGTGTACTTGTTAAATAAAATGCTATATTAAACTATCATTTTTCATATTCTAAACATGCTAGTGGACTTTGTTATTAAAATGCTACATTAAACTATTTTTTTCATATCATAAACATGGTAGCGGACTTCTTAATTAAAATGCTATATTAAACTATAATTTTGCATTATAAACATGCTAGTAGACTTTGTAACTAAAATGCTATATTAAAATATTGTTTTGAATATTTTAAACATGATATGAATTTCATAACTAAAATGCTACATTAAACTATTTTAACGGTCATTCGCCACATTCAATACGTTCTAATGCACTATAAAAATACAAATGTTATTTTTAACTATCATTTGACACAATCGATACATTGTAATGCACTTTAAAAATATAAATGATATTTTTATCTATCATTCGGCACATTCCATTCAATCTGATACATTGTAATGCACTTTAAAAATATAAATGATAGATTGGTTCCATATGTACCCGATTAGGCTTGGCATCCGGTTAGCTTTTGCATCCATATGTACTGGATTAGGCTTGACAATCTTTTAGCTTTTGCATCCATACGTACCCGATTAGGTTTGATATTCGGTTAGCTTTTACATCCATACATACCTGATTATGCTTGGCATCCTGTTAGTTTTTGTATCCATACATACCCGATTAAGCTTGACATCCGGTTAGCTTTTGCACACGATGGTACGCTCGGTTAAACAATATATCTAGGGCATAGATTGGTTCCATATGTACCCGATTAAGCTTGGCATTCAGTTAGTTTTTGCATCCATATATACCCGATTAGGCCTGGCATTCGGTTAGCTTTTGCATCCATATGTACCCGATTAGGCCTGACATCCGGTTAGCTTTTACATTCGATGGCACGCTCGGTTAGACAATTATCTCGGATATATATTGTTTCCATTTGTACCTGATTAAGCTTGCCATTCGGTTAGCTTTTGCATGCATTCGTACCCGATTAGGCTTGGCATTTGGTTAGCTTTTGCATGCATATGTACCCAATTAGGCCTAGCATCCGGTTAGCTTTTGCATTCGATGGTACACTTGGTTAAACAATATATCTCGGGTATAGATTGGTTACATATGTACCCAATTAGGCTTGGCATCTGGTTAGCTTTTGTATCCATACATACCCGATTAGGCTTGGCATCCGGCTAGCTTTTACATACATACGTACCCGATTGGGCTTGGCATCCGGTTAGCTTTTGCATTCGATGGTACACTCGGTTAAACAATAGGGACAGTTTGGCACAGGTCCCTAATAAGTTTCAAAATACACAAAAACCCCAATAAAAAAAGTTTGTAAATTAGGTCCCTAGAATTAAGTTACCGAATAATAGCATACATTTATGCAATTATTCAGTGAATAATTGCAGACATTTATGCAATTATATCAAAAAATTGCAGACATTTCCATAATTATTCGCTGAAAAATTGCGGAAATTTTCGCAATTATTTACCGAAAAAATTGCGGAAATTTCCGCAATTATTTACCGAAAAAATTGCATAAATTTATGCAACTTTTGGATATAATTGCATAAATGTCTGCAATTATTCAGTGAATAATTGCATAACTATATGCAATTACTTAGTAACTTAATTCTAGGGACGTAATTTACATACTTTTTTTACTGGAGTTTTTGTATATTTTAAAACTTATTAGGGACCTGAGCCTAATATTCACTAAACAATATATCTTGGTTAATGCTATTTTAACTATCATTTGGCATATTCGATTAATTCTAGTGTATTTTAAAAGTAAAAATGTTATTTTTAACTATCATTCGGCACACTCGATTCATTCTAATGTATTTTAAAAATAAAATTGCTTTTTTTTATTATCATTCAGTTATTTGGTACATTCCATTCATTCTAATATGAATGGTAAAAACACAAATGATGTTTTTAACTATTATTCGGCGTATTTCATTCAATCTGATGCATTTTAAAAATACAAATGCTATTTTTAACTATAATTCGGCACATTCCATTCAATGTGATGCACTTTAAAAATACAAATGCTATTTTTAACTATCATTCGACACATTCCATTCATTCTAATGCACTTTAAAATACAACTGCTATTTTTAACTATCATTCAGCACATTTTATTCATTCTAATGCACTTCAAAAATACAAATGCTATTTTCAACTATCATTCGGTACATTTCATTCATTCTAATGCACAATAAATTACAAATGCTATTTTCAACTACCATTTGACACATTTAATTCATTCTAATGCACAATAAATTACAAATGCTATTTTTAAAAAATATTCGGCACATTCGATTCATTGTAGTGCACTGTCAAATTACAAATGTTATTTTAGCTATCATTTAGCATATTTGATACATTCTACAGTACTTTAAAAATACAATTTCTACTTTTAAATATCATTCGGCACATCCAATTCATTGTAATTCACTTTAAAAATACAAATGTTATTTTAACTATCATTCATCACATTCGATTCATTCTAATGTATTTTAAAAATAGAAATACTATTTTAGCTCTCATTTTGATACATTTGATTTATTCTAATGTATTTTAAAAATAAAAATGCTATTTTTAACTATCATTCAGTTATTTTGCATATTCCATTCATTCTAATGCATTTCAAAAATAACAATGGTATTTTTAAGTATCATTCGGCGTATTTCATTCATTTTAATTTTAACTATCATTCGGCACATTCCATTCAATCTAATGCATTTCAAAATACAAATGCTATTTTTAACTATCATTCGGCACATTCCATTCAATCTAATGCATTTCAAAATACAAATGCTATTTTTAACTATCATTCGGCACATTCCATTCAATCTAATGCATTTCAAAATACAAATGCTATTTTTAACTATCATTCGGCATATTCCATTCATTCTAATGCACTTTAAAAATACAAATGCTATTTTTAACTCTCATTTTGGTGAGATTCAGGGTGATAACGATTACAGGAAACGTTGGACGGTGGCTTGGATGACGGCGGCTTCAGATGAGATTGCTTGGGCGGTGGAGTGAGAACGGCAAGGGAGGTGAGGTCTAGGTTCCGATGGGATCCATGATGTCAACGGAAAAGAGAGGGGCATGGACTGCGGCGGCTTGGACAACAGCGACGGCTTGGACGACGACGGCGGCTTAGATGACGGCGGTGGCTTGGAAAATGGTGGCTTTAGACGACAATTACTTGGGCGGCAACGGCTAGGGCAAGCAGTGGCTAAAGGTAGATGATGGTTGCGGAGGAAAAAGTCGAAGTCAGGAAATTGAAAAAACAGGCTATCGTCCTTTTGCCTAAATTTGAAAAGTTGGGTCCTAGATTTAAAAATTAGTTTAAAGTTTTTCCTTTAAACTAATTACCTCTATTATTTTTATTACAGTTACTAGTAATACTTAAATTTTGTACAAGGATGCATATTATTCATGATACTAATTTAGACTTATACACTCCAAGATTGAATAAAAATGTATGATTTTGTTGTGGATACTATGGCATTGAATATCATGATTTTGAGATACAGTGTAACATTGGTTTCAGTTTTGCAAGCAGATATAATTTAGACTTAATACACTCCAAGGTTGAATATCAGGACTCGATTTATACACAGTAATATTTTACTAATAATCACAGTTTTGCGAGCAGATGGTTTTGAGATCATAATTCTAGGTATATTGTGGTTTTATGAAGTGTTGTAGGTTTTCTTGAAAAAGATAGTGGGTATAATTCAGTTTGTATCATTGAATTCACATGTGGTTCTGTTCTATTTGAATGCTCAAGTTAGTAGAATTTGACTAATATTGTTATTTGTTACAGAATATCAGGGAGGATCCACATATATATAGCAACATATGATTTCACATATAAAGGCAAAGCAATTGAAGATTGATTTATTGTAGGGAAAAAGACATCGCCTATGACTAACATATACATTTTGTAGCAGTATATTTTGAAGTTGAATGTGTTTTGAAATTGTATATTACGATGTTATTATATATTTAACTTTGTGAAATTTGATAAAACTGTATGTATGTGAATGATTTTGGTTCTTATTAGTAAAATATTGGTTTCAGTTGCAAAATGAAGTTAAATCTATAGGAGCATGTTACAATAATTCATATTTTTTTTATTTTATATATTTTTTAACAACGAGCAAAAAAAGTTGTAAAAGACGTATTACAATAGGTAAAACTAGTTGCAAAAAACCTATCACGGTTGACAAAAATAGTTATAAAAGTCTTTATTACAACGCTACTCCACAACGGTCTTAAATAGTTGTAAGATGCTTCGATCATATTACAACTTCGCATATTAAGACTGATGGCTACTAGTTGTAATAGGTCTATTACAACTGGTATTGTCAACTGCGAAATGGGTATTTTGTTGTAGCGTAAACATCACAGAATTGTTTTAGCACGGTCGTAGTTAATTGATCATAACCAGAACACTATAACTCCAAATTTTGAAATCCTCAAAGTTCTACGAACACATAGATAACGTTATTACTTTCAGGTTTTGAGTTTTGCTGATTCATTTCATATAACCTTGAAAAACAGTAACTAGTCAACATATTGCTTGAAAAGTGTTTCTGAGCTATTTAAAATGCTGTGGTGTTTTGGACATAACTTTGGATTTGTTTATCATTTTGACTTGAAATCGATTTTATTTATTAGAAATTTTGAAAATATTAAACTTTAATGTTCTGTACTAAATCAAATTTTGGACTTAATATTTTCAAATAGTGGTTTTCAAGTAGGCTGATTTTTCAAAAAACACTAGTCGATGTTTGGAAAATAAGAATAATGTTCTATTGTACATATGATTGTGATATTTTTGTGTATGATACTATGTTTTACACTTTGATTGATGATTGACAAATCATATGTTCAGGAGTTTCAATTATCGTGCTTCTATTTGACATAGGTGATTTTGCCGAGAAATTCGTATATGGAACCAATTCGATTGACATTGTGGAGTATGCAGTATACTTGTTTGATGAAGTTTTTTTCATGCTTGCCATTGATGATGAGACTTTAAGAGGAAGAGTGTAAAAAAATTTCCGAGGTTCCATTTTACGCCCCACCGGCATATAGAGAGTACACGTGGTATTATTGTTCGCCATGGGAAACCTAGATAACAAGTGGTAGCTTGATAGGGTAATATGTCCTTTCTTGTCAAAACATCTGGTACGACTTTTAATTTTTGTGATTTCTCCGGTCTGGTATTTTTAGTATCTCATTGTCTCACAGATTGATTGATTTTTCACACATTTTATTTCATGCACGTGTGGAGAACTCGTATTTTTGTTTATGTTTGATTTTAATTTGAAAAATCCAAAAATATGTTTTTACCTCTTTTGTTTTTTTTTCGAAATCGAAAAACCCAAAAATATGTTTTTGTTTTCTTAGAATTTTTTTGCACTCCATGTATTTATTCATGAAGTGAATATTTTGAAACAAGATATTTTGGATAAATCTTTAACATGAGTTTTCAATGAGAAGTTTCCTTTGATGGAAGAGTCTTGACTAGAGAAATATTTGACCTAAAAATGTTGAAATTTCTTGAGATGGTGTTTTTTATAAATGCTTGACGTGACTTTTTGGAAATGAGTTTGTGAAATATGTTTTCTTTGAAACTCCGATTTTGTGATGAAATCATTTGAGATGAGTCTTTGGTGTTTTTATTTTGATATATTAATGTGTATATCCTTAGACCATGTGCTGCTCTTTATACATATAGCTATAAAGCAGTTCATTACATATATTCTAAATTATAATATAAAGTTGAATTTTTTTTGAAATATTTACAAAGAATTTACTTTTTAAATCATATCACGATCGATTGAACATTCTTATGTGTTCTTCAAAAGTATTGATATTAATTACATAGATGATTAAGAATATTGCATTTTGTTATTGATTAAATATTGACATTATTATATTTTTTTAATAATCAAGAATACTTTAAAATTATGTTTTTAACGATTTCATATCCCACATTATCTCTGATTCTACTATTTGACACTCATATTCTATCGACTTATATTTTTCGGTTTTATGCTTGTACTGGCTAAAATGAAATAAATCGAAATGTGTAAAGATTGCTTGGGTTAAAAGTGAGTATAGAGGACTAGTCAGGCACATGCTCCATATGAAAAGTAAAACACATAATATATTGTAAATTTTAAATTTAAATGGCTAAAGGGTTATGCATGAAAAATGGATGCAGTATGAAAGTAGAGTTATATCACCTAAGGGTATCCGGTCTGTGCTAAAAATTCTTTAATGCTGGAATATATATACATATCAAACAATGTGTGACGCCCCACCTCTATACCCACGCTAGCCGAGGACACCACGGGGTAATGCCGTCAACTAGCGCGGAGGATAAGGCTGTTGAGGAGCGACCATCCGTGTAATTGCTTTGTGCGAGCACCGATATGTCAGACAAAATATAACTTTCATTTCATCTCAAGAGGAAATCCGACATACCGATACAAACTCAAAGCTACTATACAGTGGCTATATGGACCTCGGAAACAAATATAGAAATAAACATAACACAAATCAGTCACAGACAATTCATATCACAAAGGCGGAATAAGATATGAATATTACACCTAAAAGTGTATATCAGAGTAGTGGTCAAATAAGATCCACAATAACACAAAAGAATAGATACAAGTGCTAGACAAAAGATTAGTTATACAACATGGAGTCTACATCTCAAATGTGTACAACCAAAAACTACTAAACTAAAGTAGTTAGCCAAAAGTCAGATGATGGTTCCAGATAGGAAGTCAAGAGGAAGCACCTGTAAAATCTCAGTCTGACCCGAGTATTATTTAAGAAGAAAATAATAAACGGATCAGTCTAGCTATAAATATCAGATAAAGTGATATAGAATAAGAGATATGACAAAAACGTATCATAACCATAATACCATACTGTGATAAGTACGTAATTGAAAATCAACAAGAGATTAATCAATACCACAAGAATCTTCTCAAAGATTAAAAATAATGTCATATTCTTTATTTAATTCACCAAGCCACAATAATGACATACATATTAATGCCAATTGTAAAAGTTGGTGAAACATTAAATCCAGAAATCAACACACGAAATCCAGAACAAATCTCAGAATTCAACACACGAAATCCAGAAATCACTAAAAGGGGGAAGTCCGAGCACACGAACGAGAAGCTATCCATATAATTTTCCGAACACACGGATGGCCCGAAGGCAAGTCCGAACACACGGACGAGAAGCTATCCATTTAATTTTCCGAACACACGGATGGCCCGAAGGCAAGTCCGAACACACGGACGAGAAGCTATCTAAATCACAAGAATGATCGTCATGATCATAAGGAAGTGTCAATTACACTAAGCCAGTAAATATATGAGTTTAGCTTCATGTCCCATAACCACTAGCTTAACTTAAATATTTACGAACAAACTATAGATCTCCACTAGGAAATTGTCACAAGAGTTTCAATCGAACAAGTCCAAAAATTAACCGACGAAGTAAACGCAAGCGTTTCATACCACTTGTTTTGCTAAGCCGTTTAATTAGATTTTCTCATACGAATGAGGTAAAAGTTTGTATATACTAATAGATTGGAAAACGGTTTTAAGAAACGAGCTTTGATATTGAAAATAGAGTTGAAATCGTTTTGATGAAGAAGTTTTGATATTTAATACTAGTATAGAAAACCTTTATATTTTGAAGTGACAAATCATAGAAGTGATTGTAGAAACAATCAATCATAAAAATTCACATTCGAAGACGTGAATAAAATCCAAAGAAATCGATACCGAATCCATCAAAATGGATATTTCCAAAAATCCCAAAGAAAAGAAGTCATCAAAGTCGGTAATAAATGATAACAACAAAAGGGAAACAACACGAATCGATTAAAGTTGGAAATTCAAACATATAGGCAATATAGGAAAAATTGGCAAATAGGAGCAGGTCGGTCAACCGGACCCTGAGGTTGGTTGACCGGACCAGAGGCAGAAGTGCTCGGGTAGCAGGTCGGTCGACCGGACCCTGAGGTCGATCGGCCGAAGCCTGTGACCTGCACTCCCCAAAACAGAGGCAGTGAAATGCTAGAGTAGCAGGTCGGTCAACCGGACCCTGAGGTCGGTCGACCGGAGCCTGTTTCCAGCACTCCCATGCCAATCAAATGAATGCCAATCCCTTCCGAAATGCAATCGGTCGAGCATCGGCACTAAGGGTTTACGCCCATCGACTATCCGGCCATATAATCTCTTCGATTCATCACCAAAAACATGATCAGAACATCAAAGTTAGGATTTTCAAAGAATTGAACTCAAAACACTAAAAATTGGATATTCACCAAATCAATCCAAACCAAAAGCATTTGCACAAGAATAAGTGTTAGGAATTCATACCTAACAATTGAAGATAAATATAGTTTAAGATGTGAGATAAAAATCTCACCTTTTTACAAAGACAATGAAGAAGGAGCTTGAAGACAAGGGAAGAACAACCACTCTTCAATCTCAACACAAGAAGCTTGAATCCAAGCTTTTAAAAGAAGAACATTCCCAAAGTTAGGTTTAGGAATTTCTGAAATTGAAAGGAGGATGGGTTGGAGAAGATGAAGAGAAGGCTTACCAAAGCTTCTTCTTTGAGTTTGGAGCTAGAACTTGGATTAGCAATGGAACTAGGGCATAGGAATTTCCATTTCCAATCTTTTCCTCCATTATTCTCTTGAGCTTGAGAGAGTTAGGAAATGAGGAAAGAATGAAGAGAAGTGGAGAGGGGTTGGGTTGATATAACCAGAATTGGGCAAGTGGGCTGAACCAAACCCAAAGTCCAAAGTGAAAAAGTAGCAAAATTCTACTAACTCCAAACATATCGAAGCTCATACTCAAAAAGGTCGCAAACGGCATTTCGAACTCAATGGAAGTGGTCTCGAGTCCCAATTCGACCGTATGCAAAAAGTAGATTTTCGGACTATAATCCAACGAACGATGTTATATTTAAATAAAATATTTAAATATAAAATCGATAAATATACGGGTTGTTACAGACTCCCCTCCTTAAAGAAATTGCATCCTCGCAATACTTAAGAAGAAAATAAATAGTAACAACCATAGAAGCATATCAATATAAAAGAAAATTTGAAATAAGAAGTTCACCATAAAGAGCACGAAAGAGTAAACCCGGATGAGTTCGCTCAATGAATTCTCTAGATTTCCCAAGAGCAATCCTTGGGATTTGAGAACCATAGAACTTTCACAAGAAGAACATCTTTATTTCGAAGGCGCTCAACCTCCGAAGCAATGATGCGAATAAAATGTTGCTCAAAAGTCAAATAGGCGAAACTTCAATTTCCACAATAACTTCGGGCTCAAGAATAAAATTGGAATCCCTAAGGCATTTCCGTAGTTGGAAGACGTGGGAAAACGTCATGGATAGCAGAAAATTGAGCCGGTGCAACGGCGTAGTACAATAACGGTACGCCAGAGAAACGAGAA
Source organism: Allium fistulosum (assembly GCA_030737815.1). Lineage (NCBI taxonomy): Eukaryota > Viridiplantae > Streptophyta > Magnoliopsida > Asparagales > Amaryllidaceae > Allium > Allium fistulosum. The sequence continues at coordinate 945,296,170 of CM060908.1, forward strand.
ACTCGAATAATTTGGAACAACGGCATAGTACAATAACGGTACACCAGATGAACCAAAGCTCAAATAATTCAGAACATCGACGTAGTGCAAACGGTACGTCAAATGAACCGAACACCATAAAAGAAAATCGGACGCTAGTCCATAAAAGAAATGAGATAAAGCTCAATAAAACGAAGTATATCAAAACGTCCGATGGACTTGATAAAAAGATAATTCCATTCAGACATCATCAAAGAATCAACCACTTGTTGTTTACAACAAAGTGCATTGGCAACACGGATCCTCTTTTCGGGAATATACAAAGAATATCAAGATCATAAGATGCAAGGAACTCGATCCAATATGAAGTTCCTTATGAGAAAATAAATATTCCAAAGATTTATGATCAGGGTAGAGAACAAATTTCTCACCCAAAATAATGATTCCAAATTTTTAAAAGCGAAATCGATAGCCACGAGCACTAGATCATGAGTGGCATATCTAGTCTCAATAGGCATTAATGATTTAAAAGCAAAAGAAAGAGAACGACATCCAAACCAATACGATTAGCATTGGTACAAAAGATAAAGTCTTGGTTCCCATCGGGAATCACAAGAATAGAAGTATCGAAAAAGAATTCTTTCAAATAATCTTCTTTCCCAAAAAGCTAAAACTTTCAAAATCACAATTATCTTTATGTGAAAATCTTTCTAGAAAAATTTGCATTTTACAAGTCAATATATCGTATCTGATTGTCTCATCAAAGCATTTAGGAGATTTCTATCGACAACGTTGATCAAGCGCATCGACCAGAATTCTTAATGCACTCAATGGGCAATACAATCACAAAATCATCTTCAAGATAATAAACATGTTTCTTAAAAACTTTTAAGAATATTCTTTGTTTGCTTAAAGAACAAAAAATCCAATTGTACTTATAAATAAATCTTATGAAAAAGATTTGCAAAATTTTAAATTGCTATTTTCACCCAAAATCAATGAATACAAGAACGGTCTCATCAAAATATTCATAGAATACTCGATTTACAAAATGGATGAAATAAACTGGATAAATTGAATGACATAACAAGTCATTCATAAGAATCATAACGAGTGCGGAATGCGGTAAGTGGATGCTAACTTCCGCAACTCGTAGCTAAAGAAAACCGATGGTAAGGTCGAGCTAAAAAGACCTTATCACCACTCAAGATATTGCTTAGGTGATAATCCTAAGACAAGCTAAAAAATACCGGAAATTCTCAAACTACATGAATGAGAGAAATAACGCTTTCCTCATCATGAGGGCTTAAAGAATAAAATGATGCCATCAAATTGGAATCGAAATCACAAAGGAAAAATAGAAATCTGCTTAATAGATTGAAAATGTCAAAGATGAATAGTCCACTCGAGACATAGGATATGGCTATATAAAAATTAAGTCAATCCTTACAAAAATCAATTCCGAAGCCTAAGTAAAAAAACGGCCCAGAAAGAAAAATCACATAAAATAATTTCGACATCAATAAAAAGCAAATTGAGTGTTGCGGATCCACCAACCGGATTCGCAATTCTCAAGAAAGTCATCAAGCCCAAAATGTTTTTAAAGAAAAAGAATCACAAGTTCTTTTGATATAAAAATGATGAGATGAAACCCATATAAAAAAGAACTCGAATAAGACAATCACAAAATAAATGTCATCAAGGATAGAATGGATACCTTGACCAAGAGAAGTGTCACTAGGGGAAATAGGATAGAACAGTACGAAGACACGAATTAAATCCTAAGGCACAATTCCTAAGAAAGACTTAGGACATAATCCTTGCTAGATTATTCTACATTGTTCCGAAGTTTGGCTCTGATACCAAGCTGTGACGCCCCACCTCTATACCCACGCTAGCCAAGGACACCACGGGGTAATGCCGTCAACTAGCGCGGAGGATAAGGCTGTTGAGGAGCGACCATCTGTGTAATTGCTTTGTACGAGCACCGATATGTCAGACAAAATATAACTTTCATTTCATCTCAAGAGGAAATCCGACATACCGATACAAACTCAAAGCTACTATACAGTGGCTATATGGACCTCGGAAACAAATATAGAAATAAACATAACACAAATCAGTCACAGACAATTCATATCACAAAGGCGGAATAAGATATGAATATTACACCTAAAAGTGTATATCAGAGTAGTGGTCAAATAAGATCCACAATAACACAAAAGAATAGATACAAGTGCTAGACAAAAGATTAGTTATACAACATGGAGTCTACATCTCAAATGTGTACAACCAAAAACTACTAAACTAAAGTAGTTAGCCAAAAGTCAGATGATGGTTCCAGATAGGAAGTCAAGAGGAAGCACCTGTAAAATCTCAGTCTGACCCGAGTATTATTTAAGAAGAAAATAATAAACGGATCAGTCTAGCTATAAATATCAGATAAAGTGATATAGAATAAGAGATATGACAAAAACGTATCATAACCATAATACCATACTGTGATAAGTACGTAATTGAAAATCAACAAGAGATTAATCAATACCACAAGAATCTTCTCAAAGATTAAAAAGAATGTCATATTCTTTATTTAATTCACCAAGCCACAATAATGACATACATATTAATGCCAATTGTAAAAGTTGGTGAAACATTAAATCCAAAAATCAACACACGAAATCCAGAACAAATCTCAGAATTCAACACACGAAATCCAAAAATCACTAAAAGGGGGAAGTCCGAGCACACGGACGAGAAGCTATCCATATAATTTTCCGAACACACGGATGGCCCGAAGGCAAGTCCGAACACACGGACGAGAAGCTATCTCATGGAAGCTATCCATCTAATTTTCCGAACACACGGATGGCCCGAAGGCAAGTCCGAACACACGGACGAGAAGCTATCTAAATCACAAGAATGATCGTCATGATCATAAGGAAGTGTCAATTACACTAAGCCAGTAAATATATGAGTTTAGCTTCATGTCCCATAACCACTAGCTTAACTTAAATATTTACGAACAAACTATAGATCTCCACTAGGAAATTGTCACAAGAGTTTCAATCGAACAAGTTCATAAATTAACCGACGAAGTAAACGCAAGCGTTTCATACCACTTGTTTTGCTAAGCCGTTTAATTAGATTTTCTCATACGAATGAGGTAAAGGTTTGTATATACTAATAGATTGGAAAACGGTTTTAAGAAACGAGCTTTGATATTGAAAATAGAGTTGAAATCGTTTTGATGAAGAAGTTTTGATATTTAATACTAGTATAGAAAACCTTTATATTTTGAAGTGACAAATCATAGAAGTGATTGTAGAAACAATCAATCATAAAAATTCAAATTCGAAGACGTGAATAAAATCCAAAGAAATCGATACCGAATCCATCAAAATGGATATTCCCAAAAATCCCGAAGAAAAGAAGTCATCAAAGTCGGTAATAAATGATAACAACAAAAGGGAAACAACGCGAATCGATTAAAGTTGGAAATTCAAGCATATAGGCAATATAGGAAAAATTGGCAAATAGGAGCAGGTCAGTCAACCGGACCGTGAGGTCGGTTGACCGGACCAGAGGCAGAAGTGCTCGGGTAGCAGGTCGGTCGACCGGACCCTGAGGTCGGTCAGCCGAAGCATGTGACCTGCACTCCCCAAAACAGAGGCAGGGAAATGCTAGAGTAGCAGGTCAGTCAACCGGACCCTGAGTCAGTCGACCGGAGCCTGTTTCCAGCACTCCCATGCCAATCAAATGAATGCCAATCCATTCCGAAATGCAATCGGTCGAGCATCGGCACTAGGGGTTTACGCCCATCGACTACCCAGCCATATAAGCTCTTCGATTCATCACCAAAAACATGATCAAAACATCAAAGTTAGGATTTTCAAAGAATTGAACTCAAAACACTAAAAATTGGATATTCACCAAATCAATCCAAACCAAAAGCATTTGCACAAGAATAAGTGTTAGGAATTCATACCTAACAATCGAAGATAAATATAGTTTAAGATGTGAGATAAAAATCTCACCTTTTTACAAAGACAATGAAGAAGGAGCTTGAAGACAAGGGAAGAACAACCACTCTTCAATCTCAACACAAGAAGCTTGAATCCAAGCTTTTAAAAGAAGAACATTCCCAAAGTTAGGTTTAGGAATTTCTGAAATTGAAAGAAGGATGGGTTGGAGAAGATGAAGAGAAGGCTTACCAAAGCTTCTTCTTTGAGTTTGGAGCTAGAACTTGGATTAGCAATGGAACTAGGGCTTAGGAATTTCCATTTCCAATCTTTTCCCTCATTATTCTCTTGAGCTTGAGAGAGTTAGGAAATGAGGAAAGAATGAAGAGAAGTGGAGAGGGGTTGGGTTGATATAACCAGAATTGGGCAAGTGGGCTGAACCAAACCCAAAGTCCAAAGTGAAAAAGTAGCAAAATTCTACAAACTCCAAACATATCGAAGCTCATACTCAAAAAGGTCGCAAACGGAATTTCGAACTCAATGTAAGTGGTCTCGAGTCCCAATTCGACCGTATGCAAAAAGTAGCTTTTCGGACTATAATCCGACGAACGATGTTATATTTAAATAAAATATTTAAATATAAAATCGATAAATATGCGGGTTGTTACACAATGCTTCTCCCTAATTTAATAGTCCTAATGGCAAAGCATGGATGCAAGTATCTTGATCTCATTTACAATGAGTTGGGGGAAAACCGTCCTCACATAAATACTTCACTTGGATTATTATTTGGATTGTGGCTAGAACGATTGAGTTTATTATCATTTGAATCTCACTATATATAACTATAATTATTTTTGTCGCTCTCTTTCACTCATTGGATATGACTTTTATTAATATAGTTGCTATGGTTTTTGGTTGACTTTGATAGAGTTAGGTAAATGCCATATAGGCAATTATGTAATTTGTTACATATATCTAGCTCAATAACCAATCTTGTTTGAAATCAACGGTATTTTCTTTCTCTTATATACTTGATATAATGTGGTCATTTTAATTAATTAATTTAATTAAAATATATTTAAGAGAAAATTCATAAATGGTATGTATTGTGATAGTAGTTACAAACTGTTGTGACCGTGAGTAATTTATCACAATAAAAATAAATATACTATTTTAAATGTTTCCACTCAAGATGCATCGAGATTGGATATCGATGGATTCATTGAGACTATAGTACGTAACGTTCTCCAAAGGATGGGTAGTGTATTACTCATGGCTGCTTGGGTAACCTTGAGGTTACATACTGATAGTTATTGGATAACTATGGAACGACTCACTCGATAGATTTCTGTTGGTTAATATAATTAAGGTCAAACAAAAAACATTGATGTAACTGATTTACACAGTTCTCTCGACTTGAGAATATTATGGATCTTCAATATGAAAGCTCCGCTTTGATTATAGTCAAATCATGGCATGGCATTCCATCAAGTGACTATAGTTAGGTCGAGTGAAAGTATTGAAAGTGAAGCACTATTCGATGGAGGATTCGTCTCCTTGGTTATATGGGGTTAGTGTCCCGGTCAACTCAAGTCAACTTAAAATCAAAGTCTCTGGCCAGAGCATTTTGGTTAATAATAATTGTTATTATTGAATCAAGGACTTTGTGTTTGGACTATAGAGTTTAATATGGATAATACTAGAATTTTGACCATCACCAAATTCCATAAGTTCAAAGTGATATAGTTTTAACGAAGAGAATTGGTGTAAATAAATGTTACAACTGGGTAATGCTTAATAAAGTGGAATTGGATTTTATCAAAACTAAGTAAGCGATAAATTTGGCCAAAATATCACACCACTTGCTAAATGATGTGTGAACGTTAACATTCAAATTGTTCGATGTTAATCGCTGACCGAATTTACACGCATGAGTCACACAACCGAAATGATGAATTCTCTTTAGACCAAACGATTTAATTAGTTTATAATTGTTATAAATTAATTAATATTTATGAAATATTAATTCTAAAATTTGAATATAATTTGGGAAATAAATATTGTTGTATGTATTTATAATAGTTATAAATATATCGATGGATATGAGATATCTATAAAGAAATTAAATTAGATTTAATTAAATATATTTATTTGGGCTTAAATGGGCTATTAGCCCATGATGTTAGAAGCAAAATTCGGCAGCAACTATGTGATATAGGGGGCGGCCAAAATAGAGTATTAGGGCATGTGATGGATGGCTAAGATCTAGTGAGAAAAGGTAAGTAATGTGATCTGATTGAACCACTATAAAAGGAATCATGACCCTAACTTTCTATAGACTTTTTTAGCTGGCTCCTCCCTTCATATCATGGCCAAACCATACCTCTCTACACCCTATCAAATCTCAAATCAAATCGATTCAAATCAACAGCTATTCGATAGCAAAGGGTCTGTGATTCAAAGACTAGCAATATGACAAATCGAGAAGTTTCCAAGAGGAAGGGAACTCATCATTACAAGGTGTACTTAAGGGCATTAGTTTAGGTAAGTATTTAGTTTTGTATATGATGCATATTCTCTGTATAACTCTATATTGTTCATATATATACATATATATATAGACACACACACTTTGTTATTATTGAATCGTTAGTTAGGTGAGATTCCTACAGGTATTGTTGTCGTCATGTATATTGATTGGTTATGTGTATATGTTTATCAAATAAAAAACAACTTTTTTATCAAGGATCTGATATACACAGCTAATACCATTATATTTTAATTATTATTATTTGTTAATTAATATATGTTAGTTCCCGAGATGATGGTTTTGATGACAACAACCTTAGGACTTATTATAAAATATAAATACTAATATCTTTGTCTAGATATATATGTATATGCAGGATATATATATATACATATATATGCAAGTACTGTGAATGAAGACTATACAGTATAGAGATTCAAGACTACCGAATTCAAGATTGAAGAAATCAAGACTGAAGACTCATAAGTATCAAGAGTTCAAGATATTAAGATAAGTAATAGAGTCTAGATTTATGTTTAAACTTCATAATAGCACTAAAATCTTTATTCGGATTTTAATTGTGGAATGGAATGGAATGTACCTTCTCACTTTAATAGTGGGATGGAACCCACGACCTATTTAGTGGGATGGAAGTCACGACTTTCTCTAGTGGAATGGAATTCACAAAAATTTCAAAATGATTTATTTTTAAGAATTTTTTTTCAAAACTATCCTTTTAAAAGCTATCTCTCTAGGTTTAAATATTTTAGTCTTAACTATTTTTTAATTTCAAAATCATTTTTTGTTTTTAAACTATCTCCTGGTTTTAATGGTTTTAACTTTAATCTCAAAATATTTATATTGAGCTTTTATTACTTTTATATTATAGATTATATATTTAAGATTACTTTCTAAAACTCTTTTATAAGTTTAAACTATATTCAAAATGGTTTACAAAGTTTAGAAATTGTTTTGACAAGTTTTAGAATAGAAATCATTTTAAAGCAAAATCTACTTTCAAAATTAACATAGGCATGTCGACATCCCTCATCCCCCCATGTCGACATGGTGACCGTAGAATTTAAAATTCAAATTTTTAAAAGAAGTGTTTATTCGTTATAACCTTTCACGAATGGACATGACCGTTGTTCTCCTATAAATACCAGTTGTTTTCAACGAATTTTAAGTTAGCTTTTCTTCATTTCTTCACTCCTTCTCCACTCAAATATTCTCTTATATTTCAAATGCTTTAACAAAATTCTGCCAAAATTCTAATTGAATCAAACTCGATCATCTCTAGTTTGATTCTCTGTCACTCTCTCTCAAAGATCTCGGTGCTATTCAGAGTTATAGGATCATTTGTAATCAAAGATCGAAAGATCGAAGTGTATCGAGTCTCTCTCTATCAAAGTATGATTGGAAAGGGTGTGATTGTGGCCCGTAAATCAATTGGGTGTGATTGTAGCCGTAAATCAATTAGGGGATCTTGTAGCCTGGTTAAATTAAAAGAGTTTGCCCTGGACTAGGAGACAGGAGGGTGTATCTCGTGGCCTTGAAATCGAGGTTGTAATATCAGCATTATATTTGAAAAGAAATCTGCACAAGAAATTGTATGGGACTGGATGTAGGGTAACTTCGAACCAGTATAAAATTCTGGTATGTTCTTTCCTTTACTCTTTTATTTACTATTTGCATTTGTGTCTGATTATGTGATTGTTTCCGTGTTTGTGAATTGCATCTGTTTGGATTTAATTTGAAAAGATTTCAAAAAGATTCATAAAATCAATTAAACACTATTCACCCCCTAGTGTTAATTTTGCCTTAAGATCTGTAATCTGCATTTCCTACAATATATACCTAGATTAATATATTAACTAAATTATTTATATGACTTGTATTAAACCATATAACTATATTGAATGAATAATTGATCTAATAATTTTCATATGTATATCTATATTAAATATGACTTTTAGTAACTAAAAATAAATTTCTGGAAACTATTTAATACATTTTAATATTATTTAACCTTTGCACAAATTTACACATTCGTATAAAATAAATTAGTTTCAAAAATTCAATTTTAAATTTTCTTAAATTAATTTGTTATTATATATGCTCTCGGTCAAAAAATCAGAATATTCAAACCATTTTTATAATTTTAAAGGATTATATAAAATTCGACCGAAAATCATTTAATTAATAAAATATTATATTGACTTGGAAAATTCTGAAAAAATTTCACAACCAATATAATACTATTCTTAATTTTTAAAAGTTTAAAATTTGAAATATCTATTATATAAATATACTTCCTATTATTTACTTATTGTTAATTAACTAATTAATTCATAACACACACACACACACACATATATATATATTAATATAATTAAATTATATATATATTTGGATTTGTTGTGTATATGATCAGGAATGTTTTATAAAATAATAATTATTATCATTATTATTACTATTTTAATTTTATAATTTATAAACTATTCTAACTCATATTTACATTTTAATTATTATATTTATATTTATTTATACATATTATACATACATACATATATATATATATAATTATGTTACTTTAATTCATATAAAAGTTTAATGTTTAATATGTGTGTGTGTGTGTGTTTAATGTTTAATGCTATAATATTTTATGTATGTATATATATATATATATGATAATTTCATAGTATAAATATATATAATTTTCACTTGGATATATATATATATATAATAACTATAAATATATACACATATTTAGACAACAGACAATACATATAGGATGAGCTAACGTGTCCGTTACGATGTAAATCACAATATCTATATACGAACATGTTATACCCTTCACAGAATATCATGTTACACATGCATACACTTATGAATATGTATATTTATATGAATTGAAAATAAATTAAATAAATTTCAATCAACAATTTATAAATTTAAATGAAATATATGATTTTATTTAAATTAAATTTAGAAATGTTCTAAATAAATTAGACTCTATAGGTCCAAAGATCCTATAGGTTTAAATTTTTCGAAATTCATCCATAATTTCCGCTGCGGGCTGGCCCAGCTCCAACAATGGTATAAGAGCCCAGTAGCCTATACGATCTAATTATTCATGTTAGGGTTAACTAATTAAACTCACAGCCCAGTTAATAGGGTGTCTAAGAAAGGTGGTGTCTAAGATTGGGTTTGGGTAATTAAGTACTTTGTCCTACCTAGCTACCGGCCTGACCCGAAAAGATATGTGAACCTAAAAGGTTGCCCCTTATACAAGAGGCTTAATTTAAATTGAGCCTTGGGCTAATTTCAAAATTGTTTTAAAATTTAAAATAAAAGTTTTAAAGTTAAAATAAAAAAATATTATAAATGTTATAATATAAATTTTCAAAATTGTTTGAAAATTAAAATATAATATTTTAAATTTAAAATAAGATATAAATATATTATAATAGTTATAATATAATAAAAAATTTAAAATATTTTGACAAAATATATATTAATTTCGAAGTTTTAAAATTTTATCAATTGGATCAATAAAATAAATTAACTAAATAAGTTAATTAAGAATATATATATATATATGCATGTATTGTATATCATGATATATGTTATGATATTTTAAAATGTTTAAAATAACATAAGTATACATGTATGCATATGCATTGAATTTTGAAATTAATACAATTTCATTATAATTGATTAAATAAATAAATTAAAGTTAATTAATTATATAAATGAATTAAAGGTTAATCAATTAATTAAATGAATATACATATATATATATAAGATATATATGTAATATTATAAAGGTTATAGTATGTAATAAATATTTAATATAAATGTTATATTAAAATAATATAAAATTAATTACAATGTTAATTAATTAAAAATTAATTAAATAAGATTTAATAAATATAATATTTACATAAGACTATTATGTAAGTGGTATGAAATATAAAAGTTGTAACGACCCGTAAAATTTTCAATAATTTAATTTGTTAGGTTAATAAGTTTTAGGTGATTTAATATAGAAAAAAAAACTTTATCTATTAATAATTGAACAATGGTAATTAGAACTAATTAGTAACAATTGAAATGAAATCCCAATGATGAAATAATGTAAATTAGTTATAATTTTGAATGTAAGAAACAAGTATGAATGTTGAATCATTAATGAAATAATATGTGAAATAGAAATTGAAGTAAATTAGTGTTAATTGAGTAATTGTAACATTTGGTTTGTAAATAATAATGGATTCATTAATGTGGATTAAAGTAATAGTAACGGGTGTGAGTTACTATTTAATTGGACTATTAACTTAGTTATAACAGTTATATTTGAGTATAAATTTAAATATAAGTAAATAAGGGTAAGTGGTGTATAAACAAAAAAAATTTGTATAATTGATAGTAATTGAATGAATTCAATATTAGGTAAGTAATTGTGATAATTAGTTGAATATATGAAAAACTTAGGTGTAAATTAAAGGGTAGTGATAACAGCTATTATAAGTTGCCTATTTAGTCTATAAAATAATTAGAAAATCTTTAATGTCATTAATGAGAATTTATGTAGTAACGGGAGGTGTGAATGTATAAAATAAATAGAAACGTAAATTTATTATAAAGTAATAAATTGGTAAAAGGAATGGAACTAAGGTAAATTAATTAATTGGTTTTAAATCTTAATTGATGTACAATTGACAAGATTTCACATTTAGAAATGTAACATTTATACAAATTTAAGAAATATATATATATATATATATGTTTCTTTTTCCCATACCTCCTGCTTTTCCGTTTCTTAATATTCATTTCCACTTTCTTGCCATCCATCTCCTTATTTTTATTTTTTTCTATTGTGTTGTATAAACTTTATTATTACTTATTGAAGGTTTCTTTTGTATATATCTTTTATTTAATGGCTAAGAAACAAATCAATTAGACTTATGATTACCTTGTTTTAATTTGGCATAGGTTACAATTGCTTTATTGCTTGTCTTTATTTGCCTATCTATTTATTTCTTTCCTTAGCCGTGAATTCCTCTTATCAATTCACATGAAAGGAAGAGTATCTCATCTTATTTTCCATTTGTTTCTTTTTATTAAATAGGTAACAAGTCCCTTCAAATCTCTAGTCGTTTAAAACATTTAATTACTTGCCGTTTTCTTTCCACTTGATTAGCCGTTTCTTTTTTTTCTTCCATCTTTAGCCGTGTATTTCTTTTGATAACTCACGCACAAACAATTCTCAAAACTCCTCATTATCATTTGCGTGAAGAAAAATATATGTTCAAGCTCTAAAGTCATGGCTTCTCTTCTTTTTCCATTTCTTTTCTCTTTTCTTTTCCTCTTTCTTTGTTTTGCTTCAAAGCCAGGCTCGGCCTCTTGCCTCTAGCACACCTCTAACCATCATGGTCGAGCCCTCATGAAGATGGTCAAGCCTATTAGTGATGTAGCCAAGCCCAGTGATTGATTTAAGCAAAGGTTATGTCACTTTGATTCATTCTTTTCCATTGTTTTAATCTATAAATCTTTGTGTTGAATTATATTCTTATAATTGTTGTATTTGGTTGTATACAAGTTTGGATCTGACTCTTCATTCACTCAAAAATATCATCGTGCCTTGTCGTGTTTTTCGGAGTTGAGTTGTGTATCTTGAATTGTTATCTTCAGCTTTAAAAAGGTGAGTTTTATCACTCTAGACATATGTACTTATATTATTGTGAAATGATGACAAGTGAATCTGTATAAATTGATATGTTATTCATATATGCCTGTGATATATAATATGATGATAAATGCTATTTTATACCTGTTACATCATCTGTTATTATTTTATATGTTTTACTGTTCATTTTAATTACTGTATCTCACACTACAAGTTCCCTATCACTATGGGTTGAAATGATACATACCCGAACGGACATTAGAATAAGGAAAAATCATTATGGGCTGAAATGATAGGCTTGAGTGATTTTATCGTAATTTATTTGACTTGGGATTGCGGGTTTGAAATGATAGAACCCGGATTTTTCTTTTTAAATTACGGATTGAAATGATACATATCTGTATCACTTGACCTAGGTTAGAAAATATTATACAGGCCCATGGTTATATTTTTAAATAATATTTTCCTAAAAATTATTGAATGTTTTGAATGTTTGTACCAAAATTGGGCACAACACTCTTCGGAAGTTTTTTGAAGAGATAAAGTGAAGAAATTAAATGGAAAAAGAGGATTATCTAACAAAAACTCCAAATTTCAGATATGAAAATAATTAAAATGCAAGGAGACACAAGAATTTAGAGTGGTTCGGCGTATCGCCTACATCCACTATGAAGTTGTTTGCTTTATTGAACTTTCTTTGAAGATTACAGGTGAATTCAGTAAGTTACAGCAGATGATTATGATTTGCAGCAGTAAATTTTGTTATTGGCAGCAGCAAGGGAGTTTAGATCTGGATCTGGCAGAGTCCGGGCGTTGGAGAGCTCAAAGAAGAAGAAAAACCCCTTTTATGTTGGCTTTGGGGGTCTATTTATAGGTGTAGGAGCCTGATATTTCGCTCAGATCTTGGGAGGCTTCTTCTGGCACGTGACCAGGCCCGCACGCCCAAGCCCGTGAAGTTTCGGTCCGATCCATGATCGATACGAATGGATTTCGTATCAATCAAGGTCGTGTCCGATGGAGTTGAAATTTGGCGTGGACATTCATTAGCATGCACGTAGTCTTCTGTGAAAATTTCGTAGCATTTGGACTTGTAGATTAGGAGATATGATCGATACGAAATGGGATTCTGGTTGGCTGTTTCGTGCGACTCCCTCATTTTGAGTCGCTCTCGTTCGAATCGTTGTTCGACTCGGTCATGTTCGAATCGCTGTTTGACTCGGTCTTGTTCGAATCGTTGTTCGACTCGGTCTTGTTTGAATTGCTAAAAGTGCTCCACCTATATCGATTCGAATAAAGGCTTTGTTATGGATACGACGTGGTCACTGCACGATCGATTCGAACAGTGCACAGCTAATGGAGTCGAACTAGGTGGATTCGAAGTAGGCATTAGACGATCGATTCGAACTGCTGCTTCATGATGGGTGCAGATCGATACGAAGTGGCCTCTGTCTGATCGAGTCGAAGTGAGCTTCCTTGAGGGATACGAACTGAACGATTCGAACTGAGCGATTCGAACAGTGGTTGGCTTTTATCCAAATTTGTATTGATCGTAACCTGAACATACGAACTCGGATTGACTTGAAATTTGGGACGTTGGCTCTCATAGCTTCGCTTGTCGTGTTATATCAATTTAAGCTCGATCCGGACTCGGACAAAATTCGTCGATATCCATAGGAACCTGCGTATAACCGATCTCTAGGACGGATCGTCACTGGTTACTAGTCAATTCCTTGGTGTCACGGCCTTGCCAAAAGGTGGGATAACATTTGCCCCCAAAGTACGTCTTGTGGAAACATGATGTGCTTTGAAATGCTGCAATCTTTGTTCTGAATTAGTTATCGTCTTTTCGATGAAAGCTGTAACCTTCGACTGATTTTCTTGATAATGTAAACTGTTGACTGTCAATTGCTGCATCCGGTATTGTGGCAACTGATTGTTGTACGCTAGTGATTAGTCGTTTGTTGTTGTAATCATTATCCAACGAGTTTCCAATCCCTGTAAATCTGGAGTATTGAATATTAGTCCGACATATATGCATATATGTTAATCTGACTCTCGCTGACGTTCACGAGTCGTTGTCAGTTCATCTTATATTGGATTCCGTATCGATCCTCTCCTGAACCGACGTGAAATTCGTTGTAACAATGCTCGATGGTTGTTTTTGAATGTTCCTTCGTAACGATCCTCTCCTGAATCGATGTGAAGGATTGAAATATTGTTTTCGCATTGGCACCCATTGCATTGATGGATACGAAATGAGAAGCCCGCATTGATGAATATGCGCTTGGATGGATACGAAATGATCATTTGCATCTATGGCTACGGACCTTGGTGGGCCCCAATGCAGTTGTCTTCGTTTTCGAATCGGTGTGGACCATAAAAATGGATACGAAATCCGCCTTCGCATCGATGAATATTGGCCTCTGGATGCCGTGGCTTGATGGATTCGAACTGACTGTTCGTATCGATGCTCTGGGGAAGGAGTTGGAAATGATCGATACGAACAAGGATTTCGTATTGATGGACGCGGGGTCCGATGGATACGAAGCGCTTGTTCGACTCGACCTTGTGCTGACACTTCGTGGCTAGTTGAACTTACTGGGAGGCGAATCGTTTTTTACCTTTGTGCTCGAGTCCATATAAATACTCTATACTTAGCCATTTTTTCACTTTTCACTTTCTACTGTTGTGCCTTGCTTTCGTATCGCTTTTGAGAAAGGAAAACTGCTCGAACTCGAATCGAACCAAAACCTTTAATTCCTTCAACCATTTATCGAAATCAGGTAAACAATTGAACAAAATCCATCCTAAAACGACGAGACCCAAATTCGCACGCTATTCCATTCGAATCCATCTCCAAATGTTGCCTCGGGGAAGTAGATAATGTGCGAGGTCGAGGAAGGGTAAAATGGAGTTCGAATCGGTCTGGGGAAGAAGGAGTGTGGAGGAGGATGGCTTGAGGCTCTTTTCGTGTCGATCTGCAATGATTATTACGTGGGCTTGTCTTGTACGATCGATACGAAACTTTATCTCCAAAATCTGATGCCTGAGCAAGGCCAGTGATCGAGTCGACGTTCTTGGCTTCAGATCGATTCGAAGAATACTCCCTCGATCGATACGAAATGTATCGAGTGAATTTGATCGAGTTGAAGTCCTTAGCTTCAGACCGATTCGAAGAATACCCCTCCGATCGATATGAAATGTATCGAGTGAATTTGACCGAGTCGAAGTCTATGGCTTCGGACCGATTCGAAAAGTACTTCTTCGTATCGATGCGAAATACATCGAGCGAACATGATCGATATGAAGCTGGTGCTCCCCTGGCCTTGATCGATTCGAAATTAGATACTGACGACCGATTCGAAGCGAATTCCCGATGACTGATATGAACCCGGACCTTGATGGACACACAACCTTGAATAACTAATAACATGATTTCCGATGAGTTTCATTCTTGAATATCCGGACTTAAATATTACCCTACATATTTAACTGCCTATCGAAGCTCGTCGATGGAATTGTGACTTAACATAACTTTAACAAACTCTGACTCGGATCGATCGCTAATAACTGGATGGCACGGTTGTGACGGTCAGCGATGACGGTCGCTCCGACTGAATTTTGAAGTCTTATCGTTTTCACGCTTTCTCCAATTCTGTAGAACTTTTCAAGTGATATAGAGTGCTGCACTTCACAACACACTCACACACATTACACTGGGGGATGCACGAGCGTTATTGTCTGTTTAACAATGATTTTTCATAAGCT
Organism: Allium fistulosum; assembly: GCA_030737815.1. Lineage (NCBI taxonomy): Eukaryota > Viridiplantae > Streptophyta > Magnoliopsida > Asparagales > Amaryllidaceae > Allium > Allium fistulosum. The sequence goes on from CM060908.1 coordinate 945,312,101, forward strand.
AGTTAGTCATGGAACCCTCAAGTTCACAGCAGCAGGAACTCCCAAGTTCAATTCCTCCAACCATCGAGATACCGGTTATTGAAGCCGAAGTTATAAACCCAGCTCCGGACGAGCGTCCAGGTGCCCGGTTCATTTGTCGTCCGTAAGATTCTGTGCCGTCCGGTATCTCCGAAGATATGTTGGGACGGATTTGTTTAAGGCATGACTTGTCGCTTGACGACGTGTTATTACCTGGGCCGAATGACAAGCCACATGATCCCCCAGAGGGGTTTACTGCTTTCAACCGTCACGCTTGTACAGCGGGGACACTCCCTCCTTTCAATCAATATATAAGGGAGATGTTATCATTTCTTGGAATAGCTCCATCCCAGCTACACCCCAACGGGTACGCTTTGCTGAATAGCACCTTCATTCTGTTTATGGAGATTCTCTTTCGACCGCCAAAGCCGATCGAGATCAGATATCTATTTAACGTTAAGAGTCATGGGGACAGCCCTTCTTTCACCTTCTTGGAAGCGGTCAGGAACTTCCACATTGTAATGGGCTCTTGGGGAAGGCTAAGTTACTTCAAGACTGAATGGTTCTACGTTCGGTGCCCCCCTGGATTCGCTAGGCGGTGGTTGGATAGACGTAAGTGTTGCAATCTTCCTCTTGAATTATCGAGATAATTATGACCGACCTCAAAACTGACATATTTCTCTTCTTTTATAGCTGCAATCTCTCAACCTGACGGTGCATACTTTAGAGAGCTAGTCCGGATCCTCCAAGCAGCTCCGGGCGAAGAGAGGCGTATCGACTTGGTTCTGACTGACAGAAACTTGAGGACTGTCGGGCAAATTGAACGGAGACAAAGTATACGACTAGAAGGGACACTTAGAGTGGTCTCGAAGAAACGGGTGAAGCGCAAAGCGCCCGGAGTCGTAATAGCCGAAGAAGTTGATCCGGAGAGAACGCCTACAGATACCGAGCTCCATGCTGGGCCTTCTTCCGATGTCCAGGATTCAGGAGGAAAGAGAAAATGCAAGGCTGTTGCTCACAAACGTTCTAAATCCGAGAGATTAAAATCCGTAGTTGTGTCCTTGCCCGCCCCGGGGATTAGGATTTCGGAGGCTCCTAGCCCGCAAGTAGAGAATCCTTTTGAAGAGCTTGCTGATATTCCGATTCCGGATTATGTGTCGTCTCAACACGACGCCGGGATGGAGGAGCTTGATAATGCTCTTGAACTGAGTGGGTCGCTTGCTACGAGTGCGGCCGACATTTCCGGTTGGTCGGGGGGTTGCACATGCATACACTTCACTGCACTACATGATTCACAACTGTAAATCGTCCAACTTAAGAAGTCACTAACTCTTCCTTCGTTTCTCATTTTCAGGTACGATGTCCGGAAGAGGGTCAATGCTTGGGAATCTTCGCTCGGCCCGAAAGACTTCTTCTTATTATGATTCCCGCAGGAGGGACTCGGATAGAGACCGCGATCGCGAGTACTCTAATCAAGATAGATATGGGCGTGACAGGGACAGAGAGTACATACATCGGTCTAGATCACGCTTTCCTCCTCTTAGACTCCCATCTCCACCTCCCGTTCTTGTTCCACATCCACCAGAGCCTCCTCGTCATAGGCAAACTTCTCATACTTCTAGATCCGAGACTCATCTTCAGAGAGTTGAGACCACCGCCTCCATAATTGCAGAGCAGGTCCCCACTGAGCCCACAGGAGATGGGGCCATTAAATTGGCTCAAATGAGGAAGGATTTTTCGAATATTTGCTTCGATGACTATGTCTTCCCACCACACTTAAAAAGAATTCCATCTGGGTTGGAAAGCACGATGCATGATTACGTTCATGACATCTACACCCAGTACAGAGAGTGGGTAAAGGCTGTAGAGAAGGCTTCCAAGGTGGCCTTTGAGCGAACCAAAGCGCTTGAGAAAATGGAGACCGATCTCGCTCAAAGGGACCGAATCATTCAAGTGCTCACTGCTGAGGCCGAGTCTTCTCGTAAATCCGAAATTGAGGCCACCAAAAAAGCTGACGAAGCGAATGTGGTCATGGAGAGGTTGAGGCAGACACATGTTGCCTTGGTGGAGGAGATGGGCCATCGGAATACTACAGTTACTGCCGAGCGGGATGCGGCGGTCAAGGAACTTAACGAGCTCAAGGCTAAATTTTCCGATATGGCCAAGGAAAGGGATGATGCAAACAACGCAGCCCAGGAGGCGTGCGAACAAACTGTTCTGCTTAGGGGTGAGTTGGATGCAGCTGTGGCTAAAGTCCACAAGGTGGAGACTGAGGTCGAGGAGAAAGTGAAGTCGGCCGAGTCCAGGCTAGAGGTTGATATCGAAGACCTTCTCGTTGTTTACAACGCTAATGTGCTGAGGCATAGGGGGTCTAGCCTAGCTCGATGATTATCCGGTGCATCTGTACAATGCCTGGGGCCGACTAGTTGAAGAAGAGAAGGAGGCACATCCTGGCGAGTCTGTAGATGAATTTGAACTTGAGAATCTCATTCTGACTGAAGATGAAAGGAAGATTCTCCACGAGTCAGTGATTCTGCATGAGAAGGGGAGACTCTGCGCCCAGCACTTCGAAATAGGAGAGGGTTCAGGGGTTGAACATCATGAGGAGAGTCTTGAAATTCTAGTGTCAACCCAGCCCGAATCCTCGTCTGCGGTCGATCCCCAAGATGTTCTCGCTTATAATCCGGATCAGCCGCAGATGTCTTCGGCTAGCGCAAATGACTGAAGCCATTCTGCCGCCGACGAGTCAAACTAATGAAGGTATTCTGAACATTCCACATATCTGCCTTAGGTCGGAATCTTTATCTGAATTAAATTCTGACAGTTCTCTTATTCTTTGTCCAGTGATCGATGCTGCACATGTCGGGCCTCCTGTTATTCAAGAACTGCATCAGACACAGGAGACTATCGTTACCGAAGCGATCACCATAGCCACAACTGCCCCACTTGACGATATGCAGGGAAGCACGATTGTGTTTGATGAGCAGTTGATGGAGGAACTATTTCGTCGTCATGGCGATCCTTTAGCTGACTTGCCATTTGTCATGGGTGGAGGCGCTCCTGCTACAAGTTCTTCAATGCCGACTACTAATGCCCCCAGTGGGGCTCGAGCAGTTACTGAAGAGGAGATGTTCGCCCAAATCGACGCTGAAATGGCAGCAGCGGCTCATGGTGGCAGTTCTGGAGGTGGGATGGCAGCACCGCGACCAGCTCCGCTTAAATGATATCTCCCAGTGGCACCATTTTCATCACTAGCATGCCCATTCCACCTTCTGTACTTGATCCTGTTCCTCCGACTCCGCTCGCAGGAAGCATCCCTATTCACTCGAGCTCGGAGGAGGATGTCGATATTATGCCATCGCCTGGAGACCGACCACCAAAAGGCAAAGGCTCGAAGAGGAAGGATAGTGGCGGTTTCAGTGGGCCTGCACCGAAAAGGAAGCTGCGGAAGAAGAAAGATTAGACATACTTTCTTGGTGTAATTCTGACTTTCATTTTGTTGGCCGTGTATAGATGCGGGTTCGGCCCCTGCTAGTAGGAATTTTTGGGACAAACTTGTATACGAACTCCTTTTATAAACAATAGAAATGAAACTTCTCTTTTTTGGCTTCTTTTCTGTCATTGTGTATTCGCCTAAGTGTTTCAATGTCTGAAGTGTACTTGTGAAGTTTCAGCTCTTGAATCACGTTTGTTTTTGTTCGCCAAGTTCGGAAACTGTGGACATGGCTTGCTACCGGGAAGCGAGTTGAATTTTGACATCGCATCGCTTCAGTCAATGGTTGATGCTTAAGTCATGCCCTCCAGTCTCGGGGATGAGTCGTGGGACATCAGTCAGCAATTGATTCTCGCTTATAACATGTTGAGTCTAGTGCCACTGACTGAATGTTTGAGACAAGCGGAGATTGAGCGGTTTATTCATGCGTGTCCGATTATCGATGGTCATCTCCGCACTCCGGGGATCCACATTTGTTTACTGGCGGTTGGGCACACCAGCTTAAGTTTAAATCATACGTCCGCGCTCTAGGGACTTGGAATCAACCTTTGTACTCCGACTCACACTCTAGGAATCCAGAGTTGTTGTTTATACTCCAACTCGCACTCTGGGAGTTCGGAGTTGTTGTTTATACTCCGTTTCGCACTTTGGGAATTCAGAGTTGATGTTTATACTCCGACTCGCACTCTGGGAGTTCGGAGCTGATGTTTATACTCCGTTTCGCACTCTGGGAATTCGGAGTTGATGTTTATACTCTGACTCGCACTCTGGGAGTTCGGAGTTGTTGTTTATACTACGTTTCGCACTTTGGGAATTCGAAGTTGATGTTTATACTCCGACTCGCACTCTGGGAGTTCGGAGTTGTTGTTTATACTCCGTTTCGCACTCTGGGAATTCGGAGTTGATGTTTATACTCCGACTCGCACTCTGGGAGTTCGGAGTTGTTGTTTATACTCCGTTTTGCACTCTGGGAATTCGGAGTTGATGTTTATACTCTGACTCGCACTTGGGAGTTCGGAGTTGATGTTTATACTCCGACTCGCACTCTGAGAGTTCGAAGTTGATGTTTATACTCCGACTCGCACTCTGGGAGTTCGGAGTTGTATCAGGATCATGGATGGTCGGATCACATCCACCCTGAGTTAACAAGTGAGGTCGTTGGATGGACGGTCCACCCTCCTCAAACTTGGTTCGGATATGGACGAAGTCGTTAGGCGGACGGATCCACCCTCTTTGTAGACATGTTTTTATACTCCAGTTCGCACTCTGGAAACCGGGAGTTAAGTGAAGGATTGTCCTGTATCAATCCGTTTTTGACTTTGATGTGATGGCTTGTCCCCGAGCTCGGGTTTCGCTTAGCGAGTGACCGGTTGCATCACAGTCACTCTCTATTTGAATAAAATCCATCGTATGGTGAAACTTAGCTCTCCGTGCATAGTGATGATCATATGAAGCATTTCAAGTAAATCATAGCTCTGGCTCGAAGAGATTGCATTTTATTGCTGAAATAAGAAAGTATGGCAAAGTTAGTTGCCTTATTACAAGTTCTAATTTCGAAATGTAGAAACAAATTGCGAAATGGAGAATAAACTAAATGGATAAACATAGCCTATTATGTGTAGTAGCGGTGAAGACTCTCGCTATTCCAGGCTTTTGGCAAAGTAAGACCGTCAACGGTCGATAATTTAAATGTGCCATCTCCAAGCCTTCGTTCAATAACATACGGTCCTTCCCATGTTGGCTTCATATGCGAAGGAACCAGATAAATTCTTTTTAGGACGAGATCGCCTAGTTCAAAGGTTCGCGGGCGGACCTTGGTGTTGTACAATCGGGCGACTCGACTTCGATGCGCGGCTGCCCTCAAATCAGCCTCTTCATGCTTCTCATCTAGTAGATCGAGAGATTCAGCAAGCAATATAGCATTTGTCTTTGGATCATAGTATGTCACACGATGAGAAGGTACTTCTAGCTCAACTGGGATAACAGCTTCTGAACCATAGGAGAGAGAGAGAATGGAGTGTGACCGATCGCGGTCTTGTGGGTTGTTCGGTAAGCCTATAAAGCCATAGGAAGTTCATCGACCCACTTGCCCCCGACCTTTTCCAGTCGTTTCTTCAGAATGGACTTTATAACTTTATTAACTGCTTCGACCTGTCTGTTCGCCTGAGGATGTGCAACTGCAGAGAATTTCTTTTGGATGCGAAATCGTTTACAGAAATCTTCAAATTCAGCATTGTCGAATTGGATTCCGTTGTCCGTAAAAATGGTGTGTGGAAGACCGAATCGACAGATGATGTTGCGGACTACAAAGTTGATTACTTTCTTCGTCGTTATGGTAGCAAGAGCTTCAGCTTCAGGCCACTTTTTAAAGTAATCAACTGCGACGATGGCGTATTTCGCACCACCTTTTGCCAGAGGTAGAGCACCAATGATGTCGATGCCCCACATTGCAAACGGCCATGGGCTGACCATTTGCGTTATCTCGGTGGGAGGAGCTCTAGGAATTCGGGCATATTTCTGGCACCTATCACATTTCTTTGCATATTCTGATGCATCGCGATTCACGGTCGGCCAGTAATATTCGTATCGAAGTATTTTCTTTGCAAGTGCTTGCCCCCGGTGTGATCGCCATATTCTCCCTCGTGTACATCGTGCATTACTCGTTTAATTTCATCGTGAGCGATACACCGGAGCAGAGGAACAGAGTATCCTCTTCTGTACATGATACCATTTTGGATGGTGAACCGTGAGGCCTTCCGAAGGACTTGTCTCTTTTCACTTCTACGCTCTGGCGGGGTTCCGTGCTCAATGTAATTTCTGAGTGGAGTCATCCATGAATCTTTTTCGGGGATGGTTTCACATACCCAGTCTATTTCTGCCCGGTCAATGCTTGGAGAAGATAACATCTCTACGGGAACGAGTCCCATTTGCTAAGCTTCACCTGTGCTGGCTAACTTCGCCAATGAATCGGCTTTTTGGTTGCGTTCTCGAGGTATACAATAAATGGCATAATAATCAAACCGATTCAGTACTTCCTGAACTCGAGCTAAGTAAGCAGCCAGCCTTCGATCTCTCGCTTGATATTCTCCCCACACTTGACACACAACTAACTGTGAATCACAATAAATTTCCATAGCGATAATTCTCAAATCTCTAGCAAGTTTTAAACCAGTTAAGAGGGCTTCATATTCAGCTTCATTATTGGTCGCATGAAAATCGAACTTCAAAGCATAACAGATAGATCGACCTTCGAGAGTCTCAAGTACAACACCAGCGCTTGAACACCGGTCGTTTGATGCACCGTCGGTATAAATCTTCCAGACGTGTTCGGGAGATTCACTGGTTTCGGGCAAGTCCTTTGGAATGGTAAATTCAGCTATGAAATCGGCTAGGACTTGTCCTTGAATGGCTCGTCTTAGAGTGTAAGTAATGTCAAACTGGCTCAGTTCGATGTTCCACTTGAGTAACCTACCAGACGTTTCAGGCCGCGAAAGGACCTGTCGTAACAGCTGGTCGGTGTAAACAATAATGGGATGTGCCTGGAAATATGGTCGGAGTTTTCTTGACGCAATAACGAGGCAATAAGCCAACTTATCTAATTTCGGATAATTCCTTTCAGCCCCAGTCAATCGCTTGCTGACGTAGTATACCAGCTTTTGTATCCTGTCTTCTTCTCGAATTAAGGCAGCGCTGATAGCGTTTTCTGATATCGCCAAATATACGTACAACTTCTCATGGTCAATGGGCTTTGACAGGATAGGTGGTGTCGATAGATGCTGAACTAGTGCTTGGAAAACACCCTCACACTCCGTGGTCCATTCAAAGTTTCGTTTCCCTTTTCGGATTAGATCGAAGAAGGGAATGCATTTGTCTGTGGACTTCGAAATGAACCTGCTCAGTGCCGCTACTTTCCCATTAAGACTCTAGACTTGCTTTATAGTCTTCGGGGTTTCAACATTTCTGATTGCCCAAATCATTTCAGGATTAGCTTCGATTCCCCGAGCGTTGACGATAAACCCAAGGAATTTTCCGGATGCAACTCCAAAATGACATTTCAATGGATTGAGCTTCATTCTGTATTCTCGAAGTATGTTGAACATAGTTTCCAGGTCTTTAACATGATCGGTGGAGAGTCGTGACTTCACAAGCATGTCGTCTACATATACTTCCATTGTTTTCCTGATTTGATTGGCAAACATCAGATTGACCAATCGTTGATAAGTAGCCCCGGCATTCTTGAGTCCGAATGGCATAACTTTGTAATAGTAAAGTCCCAGATTGGTTATGAAGCTGGTATGTTCTTGATCGGGTAAATGCATCGGTATCTAATTATAGCCGGAATACGCGTCCATGAAGGATAAGAGTTCATGCCCAACTGTCGAATCTACTAGCTGATCAATTCTGGGAAGTGGGAAACTGTCTTTGGGACAAGCTTTATTCAGATCGGAATAGTCGACACATGTTCTCCACTTTCCGTTCGGCTTTCGAACGAGCACGGGATTCGACACCCATTCAGGATATAGCGCATCTCGAATGAACCCGTTCGCTTTAAGCTTTTCTACTTCTTCTTTAAGGGCGGCAGATCTCTCTGGATCCATACCACGCCTTTTCTGCTTGATCGAGACATGCCGCGGGTCAATATTTAGAGTGTGGCTCGCGATGTCCGGCGAGATCCCACACATGTCGGAATGCGTCCAGGCAAATACATCAAGGTTCGCCCGCAGAAATTCAACCAATTCCTCTTGAGTTTGCTGGCTTAACTGAGACCCAATCTTTATCATTTTTGAATCATCGTCATCGTCAATTGGGACATCAATCGTCAGTTCGGCTGAGGATGCTTGACTTTCTCTAGATTCTTCTTCGTCTTCGGTTTCTCTTGGGTCAAGATCCCTTAGGAATTGGCTGGGGTGCCCGGGCCTAGGCCCGGGCGTTAATTGTCAATTATCAGCAAAGCGGACGCAGAGAGATTCCTCTACGCCCTTTCCTTTCTCCTTTCGCTGCGCCTCCCGCAGCTCCGCAACATAACAGGCTCTCGCTGCAGCCTGATCTCCCTGAATGATTCCCACTCCATGATCAGTGGGAAACTTTAAAGTAAAACACCATGGGGCGATGGCTGCCCTGAATTCGGCGAGGGTCGGTCGGCCCAAGAAAGCATTATAAGGGGAGTCTATGTCCAAAACAATGAACTGTAACATCCGTACTCTCTGATGTTCTCCAACTCCCAACTCTACTGGTAGTTTCACCATTCCAGTGGGTATAGTAGCACTTCCGTTGAAACCATGGATTCGGGATTGACATGGTTTCAAGTCCGTGGCTTCCATTCTCATTTGATCATAGGCTCGCTTAAACAAAATATTCACAGAGCTTCCACTATCAACTAAGATCCTCTTCATCCAAGCGGGACCTACTTTAGCTGAGATGACCAGTGGATCGATAGTGGGGGCTTCGACTTTATCAGCGTCCCTGTTCCTGAACACGATGTCGTCTATCATCGTCTTCTGTTGCTTGGCCGGAGCCCCTTCATCAAAACTACTATAACACTCGAAGTCTGCATGCCTGATAGAGCTGGCATACGACTCCATTTCCTTCCAGCTCCGATCTGCTGGATGAGGACCACCACTTATTGTAATAATAACCAACCTCCCGCCAGTTCGAGCGCGTTCCTCTTGCCTTTCTTGGTTTGGCGCACGATTTTGATTTGATGGGCCCGCACCACCAGACTGCGGCGCCCGCACATACTGATCCAACTTCCGTTCAGTATCAGTTTTTCAATGAGGTCTTGTAAGTGACGACACTCATTGGTGTTGTGGCCATAACTCTCATGGAATCTACAAAATTTTCCTGTTTGGATTTGTCTTTCCGTTGGTGGCTTCGAAACAGGTTTCTTGTATTGCATGGTATTGCAGGTCTGCAAATACACATTTTCCAATGACGTGTTCAATGGAGTGTAATTATCGTACATGGAAGCTCTACGTCGTGGACCACGATTCTGATCGCGTTTTTTGCTTTGATTTCCATTGTCCCTTTGCTGATTCTGTTTATTTTGTACGTTCAACTGAACTTTTCCTGAACTTTCTCCGGACTGTTTAACTGCGATGTTACTTTGGATTCCTTCGATGGTGGGCCCTGCATCATCCTGCTTCCTAGACTATTTCGCATCCTCCCTTCTCAAGAATTGGGCTGCCTTGGAATAGAAACGGTCCAATGACGCAGGTGGCTTCCCAGCTAACCAATTTACGAACTCGGAATCAGCATCGATTCCCTTAGTCAATGCCATCAGGATAGAGTTATCATTGGGATTGCTTATCTCTACACATGCAGCATGGAATCGCTCCAAGTAATGTCTAAGTGTTTCTCCGGGAGCTTGTCTAACACTAGACAGAGTGTTAATGTCTTTAGGCTCGCCACGTGCATACAGAATTGTTCAACAAACTTGGTGGCCATCTGATCAAAACTAGAAATGGATCGTGGTGGCAAACGAGTAAACCACATGGTTGCAATGCCCCCCAGGGAAATGGGGAAACTACGGCATTTTACCGCATCATCAGCTCTCACAGCATTCATCAACCATTCGTACTTCAGGATGTGTTGATTGGGATCAGAACTCCCTTCGTAGACTGACAAAGTTGGCATCCTGAAGCGCCGAGGTGGTTCAGCATATAATATGTCATCGGTGAAAGGGGTATGACTCCGACAGATTCCCCAGTCGTCATTAGAGAGACCCTGACTTTCACGGATCATTTGGAGGATCATCGTTGGTATATCAGGCATTCGGATATTAGGAGAATGATGTGCCAAGGTGTGGTCGGGTTCCACAGCGCGAGTCTGGACCGAACGCGATCGACAGTCCGTGCCTCGCCTCCTTGGTTCATCATTCTCAGGGACATAAGGCTCTAGAGTATGCTCTCGCTGGCTTTGTTGAGGATCAGTTCGGTTTCCAGCATCAACTCCTTGTTCAGTAGTGGTGGTGGTAGCAATGTTGCCTGTGACATGATAAGGAGCAGCACCTCCTCGGGATGAAGGTCATGTATGATGACTAGCGGATGGTCCAGTTCTAGGTTGCCCAAGATTTGAAGCAGGTTGGTGTCATATGGCTTGGGTGTAGCTTACATCCAGCCGTGGGCGTGTGGATCTGTGATGACCATCAGATGAGGCTGAACTCTCTGTGGAAGAATAAGAACCTTGGTCTCTTCTGGATCTTCTTCGCCTTTGGCGATTTAGCTGATTGGACAACTCTGTGTTGGCACGCAGTTGCTCAGTAAGTTATTGTCGACTCTGGGTCAATTCCTAAAGCAACATCTAGAATTCTTATCTAGTGACCGGGCCTGATGGATCTGAAGGTCTGGCAGCATCTTGGTTGGATGGAGGCAATTGCACGGGATTCTGCCTGTCCCGTCCTCCCTGATCAGCAGCTGTAGAGGTAGTCTGTGTACTTACCATGGTGAATTGATGAAAGTCCTTTCCTAGATCTGATGCAAATCTGAATAGAATGGAAGGGCTTCAAAGTTCTAGATCTGGATCTTCTTCTTGGATTTATGCAATCCGATATAGATAGGAGATCCAAAGAGCAGGAGAAAAATTGGGTTTTTTCTCAGTGAAAGCACCAAAGTGTTTGTACCAAAATTGGGCACAACACTCTTCGGAAGTTTTTTGAAGAGATAAAGTGAAGAAATTAAATGGAAAAAGAGGATTATCTAACAAAAACTCCAAATTTCAGATATGAAAATAATTAAAATGCAAGGAGACACAAGAATTTAGAGTGGTTCGGCGTATCGCCTACATCCACTATGAAGTTGTTCGCTTTATTGAACTTTCTTTGAAGATTACAGGTGAATTCAGTAATTTACAGCAGATGATTATGATTTGCAGCAGTAAATTTCGTTATTGGCAGCAACAAGGGAGTTTAGATCTGGATCTGGCAGAGTCCGGGCGTTGGAGAGATCAAAGAAGAAGAAGAACCCCTTTTCTGTTGGCTTTGGGGGTCTATTTATAGGTGTAAAAGCCTGATATTTTGCTCAGATCTCGGGAGGCTTCTTCTGGCACGTGACTAGGCCCGCGCGCCCAAACTCGTGAAGTTTCGGTCCGATCCGTGATCGATACGAATGGATTTCGTATCGATCAAGGTCGCGTCCGATAGAGTCGAAATTTGGCGTGGACATTCTTTAGCATGCACGTAGTTTTCTGTGAAAATTTCATAGCATTTGGACTTGTAGATTAGGAGATATGATCGATACGAAATGGGATTCTCGGTTGGCTGTTTCGTGCGACTCCCTCATTTCGACTCGCTCTCGTTCGAATCGTTGTTCGACTCGGTCTTGTTCGAATCGCTGTTCGACTCGGTCTTGTTTGAATTGTTGTTCGACTCGGTCTTGTTCGAATCACTGAAAGTGCTCCACCTATATGGATTCGAATAAAGGCTTTGTGATGGATACAACGTGGTCACTGCACGATCGATTCGAACAGTGCACAGCTGATGGAGTCGAACTAGGTGGATTCGAAGTATGCATTAGACGATCGATTCGAACTGCTGCTTCTTGATGGGTGCAGATCGATATGAAGTGGCCTCTGGCTGATCGAGTCGAAGTGAGCTTCCTTGAGGGATACGAACTGAACGATTCGAATTGAGCAATTCGAACAGTGGTTGGCTTTCATCCAAATTTGTATCGATCGTAACCTAAACATACGAACTCGGATTGACTTGAAATTTGGGACGTTAGCTCTCATAGCTTCGCTTGTCGTGTTATATCAATTTAAGCTCGATCTGGACTCGGACAAAATTCGCTGATATCCATAGTGAACCTGCGTATAACCGATCTCTAGGACGTACCGTCATTGGTTACTAGTCAATTCCTTGGTGTCACGGCCTTGCCAAAAGGCGGGATAACATTGAATATTTTGAATATATGAAATTTGAGCTAAAATATTTGATTTAAATGACTTAAATATAAGAAGATGTTGGTTTTCTATAAGTTAAGACTTTATAAGTCAATAAGTGGCTTTAATGGAAATTTTAAAGATGTGTTTGTTTTAAATTGAATTTAAAGACATTTATTGATGATAAATAACTTAATAATATAATTGGACTTAATATGGAATTTTAAATCTAACCTAGTAATTGTTATGAATTTTACTTTATGAAACAGACATGTTTTGTGTAATAAATAATGTATTTTGAACTGATAAAATGGAATACAGTTTTTAATTGGACAATTTGTAATAAAATGTATTTAACTAGAAAATCATAATTAATTGATGTCAAAATGAATAGATCTAAAAGAAAAGGATTTGATTGTTAAATTAACCATGATAAAATATTCTTTTGTGAAATGTTATGTTTTGTAAAATAAATAGTTATGATTTTTAAATGGAAGAATGTAACTTTAATTATGACTTAACTTGGAAATTGGAAATTTGGTTTTAAATGAAAACTTTTAAGCTAAGTAAATAAAGGGAAATTAAAATTTTACTTGGGAAATGGGTATTTTAAAATAAAGTATTAAGTTAATTGTTAAAGTAAAAGTTGAGAAATAATTTACTTTTGACTTAATGAATGAATTATTGTTTAAATTGGATATTTACTTATTAAGTGTTTATTTTATTGAATCATAAGTTAAGATATCCGAATGAATATTTTTGAAGCGAAAAATATGATTTTTATAAGTTAAAATGACCAAATTTTAAGTTTTATTGTTTCTGAAATTTTTTAAAATAAAGCTGGAATTAATATTGGTAGCACTTCAGAAATGTTGTGGTCTTAAGACAACATTTGTTAAGTGCTGTCATTTCTGGAAATAGACTAAGTTCTGAAATAACAAAGAGCTACTACAGCACTTTGTAAGTGTTGTTGCTGTTGAAAGTAAACTGTTTTGAAATAATAACTAAATATCTACTGTAGCACTTGGTAAGTGTTGCTGTTTCGTAAACTGAACTGTTTTGAAATTCTAATACCTACTGTAGCACTTTATAAGTGCTGCTGTTTCTGAATTTGACAATGTTTTGAAATATTACTAATATATCTACTGTAGCACTTTATAAGTGCTGTTGTTAGCTGAAAATACAATGTTTTGGAAATTTTATAATTTAATGAATGAAAGTAGAAATGCTACAACTTTGAAATGAATATTATTTGACAATGAATTTCAATGGTTTAAATGAATATTATTTTAAGGGTGTTATGATTTTCCAAGTATTATGATTTTCAAAGAATAACATTTCTAAATTGTTATGATTTCAAAATATTATGGTTTCAAAGTGTTGGGTTTTAGAGTTGTTATAACTTTGAAAAGTACTATGGTTTTGAAAAATGAAATTGTGTGAAATTGTATTTAATTAAGAAGTGTCTTAAAATATATTAACTTGGAACTTATTGAAATTGAAGATTTAAGAATGTGATTTTATAAAGTGGTTTGGTTTAAGATGATTTAAAGGAATACTTAAAGTTTAATAAATTTAAGGAAGTATTCAGTGATTTGGAAATTTGGGTTTTATTTAAATGATATATTGATTTGGCTTTTAAAATGAAATAATATAGTATTTAGTTTTGAAATGGATATGATTTTTGGATTTTAAAGTAAAGGATTTTGAAATAAATATCCATGGGTTATAATAACGATTGGTTGGCAAAGAGACCGGGATCGGATATGGGCATACTCTCTGTCGATACCGAAAACCACTTTGACCACCGTGCACACGGTGGAGATTCCAGAATGAAGTAGGATGGTGGCGACGATCCTATTGAGGTATGAACGTGTACCTGACTCCCGTGAGTTGGCATAAGGTGGCTAAAACAGGAGCGATTCTCGGGCCAATGAGGTAGCACCTCTAATCGGACGCATTTCTTCGATACTATTCTATTACTTTGTGATTTATTTGGTGGCCACCCTTCGATTTTTGATTTGGGAGTGTGTTCCGAGGTGGGCGGTAGTGGCTGCTATGCGTTTCCACCAGCCCGGATGCGTAATTGGTATATCTACCCTGGCATTGCCTTGTTGTGCCGTGTCACCTACCATATCGAGCTTTACTACGAGTTTGGATTTGTGCCGTAGCCTGTGGAGTATTGAGGATAGCTCCCGATCTGGGGGTATGCTAATACTGGATAGACTACTAGGACTATTATGTGTTAAGGTGGAAAATGTAAAGCCTTAACGCTATTTAAAAGTAAGATTATTTTATTATAGACATTATTATAATAGCGAATATTACTACATAGTAGATAGTTTAACGGATCCTTAAAGAATGGGCGATCCCAAGCATTCTTTAAGTTACTTGTACTTTTCTATTACAGTTCACTTGAGTTGGTTTACATTGTATAAGTATGTATGTCCTGACTCGAGTGTTTTGTGTTTTGCTTTACGCTCGGGTCAGACTGAGTGATACAATATTTGAGACTCACCTTTGGAGTTGGAGCTTTTCTTAGAGATCCAGCTATCTATTTCGCTCTCAGTTATCAGTTGATTCCAGTGATGTATTCTGATTTATACTTGATTATCATATTGAGACTTCTGTTGTATCTTGTTAACTCTAATGTATATATATATAGTAGCTTCATGAACTACTATTTCTTTGCTTCCGCTGCATTATTATATTACTCTGTGTCTGTGATCTGTGATTTATTTACTGTATATTCTGAGTTTTGCCAAATTTTATTTACAATCTATTGTTTTGAATTATTCAAGTCCGGCATGTGTGGATTTATTGTCGATTTGAATGGTCCAAAATAGTGGGTCGTTACAAAAGTTATATAATAATGAAACTTATATAATATGAATGTATAAACTAAACGTGGAACATTAAAGAAACCTTAAAAGACTTAACGAATAAATACATACGTATTATACGTATGCCATGATTTCAGATGTGTCTGATGCTTGAATCACGAGGGCATTTCATAAGAAATACATTGTTTCATAAGTCGATACACTCAATATAATATATTGAAGATTATGAATCTTCAATATAATGTTGTCCTCTACCATATATATTAATAAATTACTTGCATACTCTTTA
Source organism: Allium fistulosum (assembly GCA_030737815.1). Taxonomy (NCBI): domain Eukaryota; kingdom Viridiplantae; phylum Streptophyta; class Magnoliopsida; order Asparagales; family Amaryllidaceae; genus Allium; species Allium fistulosum. The sequence continues at coordinate 945,327,618 of CM060908.1, forward strand.
GTTGTTGAGTAGACTCAAGCTAGGATGTTATGTGTAGTATATATTAATATATTGAATAGATGAGGTAAGGTAACTATATGTATTTGTTGATCAGACTCAAGGTACATATACTATACTTAGGCCATCATGATATGGTAGATACGAGTGAATAATTTCACGTTGATTTGTTGAGCAGACTCAAGGTTGATGCAGAATTAGGACAATGTACCAATGGGTTTGGAGTTGTATGTGATAAAAATGATAAGGAGTTATCCATCGTTCGTGGAGTTATGATTTGTTGAGCAGATTCAAGATCAGAATCCCAAGACAAACGAGTCCTAACACCCACTAGTGAAGTCGAAAGACTTCTATGTTTCGCTTTGGGTTTGGTGAAACATAAATTACGAGTGAGAGCCTTATTATAAAAATGAAATGATAACATTTATCCATTATAATATTGCAAGAATATATGCTATATAATGTTATAATAATCTACATTGATAAATTTATGCATTTAAGACAATGATAAAATGTTTATTAAGTAAAATATATAAATGAACTAAATTGAAGTTGACATAAAGAAATATGGCATATACTTGCTATTAAATGCTTATTGCATGTTAATGTTTCAACACCCATGCAAGCTTTTATTTTTATAGCTACTAAATATGTTCGTAATTTGGTTCCTTATATGTTTATTTGCTCAAGGACGTGTATTACATTCTATAAGTTTCGAAACTCTTAATGCAATACAAGACTATGGATATTTGATTCATATACTATCGTATATAAGTGTTAAATAGAGAACGGTTATAGTTCGTAATGTATGAAATTTGTTACATATATCTAACTCAATAACCAATCTTGTTTGAAATCAAGATAATTTTTTTCTATTGTATACTTAATATAATGTGGTTATATTAATTGATTAATTTAACTAAAAATATATTTAATAGAAAATCCATAAACGATATGTTTTGTGATAGTAGTTACAAATTGTTCTAATCGTGAGTAATTTATCACAATAAAAATAAGTATACCATTTTAAATGTTTCTAGTCAAGATTCATCGAGAATAGATTGATGTATCCGTTGAGACTAGAGTACGTAACGCTCTTCAAATAATGGGCAGTGTATTACTCATGACTGCTCGGGGAACCTAGATGTTACGTAATGATAATTATTGGATAATTATAGAACAACTCACTCAATAGTTTTCTATTGGTTAATATAACTAAGGTTAAACAGAAATTATCGATGTGACGGATTTACACAATTCTCTCAACTTAAGAATACCGTGGATCTTCAATATGAAAGCTCCGCTTTGATTATAGTCAAATCATGTCATGGCGTTCCATCAAGTGACTATAGTTGGGTCAAATGGAAGTATCAGAAGTTGAGCACTATTTAAGAGAGCATTTGTCTCCTCGGTTATATGGGGTTAGTGTCACGGTCAACTCAAGTTAACTCAAAGTCAAAGTCTTTGGCCAGAGCTTTTCGGTTAATTATTATTATTATTATCATTGAACCAAGGACTGTGTGTTTGAACTATAGAGTTGAATATGGATAATATTGGAATTTTGACCATTATCAAATTTCATAAGTCCGAAGTGATATAGTTTTGACGAAGAGAATTGATGTAAATAATGTCACAATTGGGTAACGCTTAATAAAGTGAAATTGAATTTTATCGAAACTAAGTAAACGATAAATTTGGCGAAAATATCATAGCACTTGCTGAGTGTCATGTGTACGTTAACATTTGAATAGTTCGATATTAATCGCTGACCGAATTTACACCCACGAGTCACACAACCAAAATGATGAATTCTCTTTAGACTAAACAATTAAATTAGTTTACAATTATTATAAACTAACTAAATAAATTAATATTTATGAAATATAATTATAAATTATGAATATGATTTAAGGAATAAATATTGTTGTATATATTTATAATAGTTATAAATATATCAATTGACATGAGATATCGATAAAGAAATTAAATTATATTTAATTAAATATATTCATTTGGGCACAAATGGGCTATTAGACCATGATGTTAGTGCGAGTCGGCGGAATAGGAATCTTAAGGCTAAATTAACACTAGAGGGTGGGTGAATAGTGTTTAATAAATTATATGAATATTTTTCAAATTCTTTAAGATTATACTTGGAATGATGTAATTAACAATCATAGAAACAATCACAGGATCAAAGTATAGATAAAAGTAAATGCAGTAAAAGTAAAAAGAAAAGAACATACTAGGATTTTATACTGGTTCGAAGTTACCTACATCTAGTCTCAAACAATTCCTTGTACGGATTTCTTTTCAACTAGTAAATGCAAATACAATCTCGATTTCAAGGCTACAAGGCACACCCTCCAGAATTTCGACCTCTGGAGAGTCACTTGATTTTCGAGATATAAGCACACCCACTAGATTTACGAGCTACTAAGCACACCCAATTGATTTTAATAGGCTACAATCACACCTACTTGAATTTCAAGGATGCCAAGCACACCATAAAATATAAGAGTATGATTTGATAGAGATTACAGACTCAGATCTTTGATCTTGGTTATAATTGATCCTATAACTCTTGAATAGCACTTTGATTTTGAGAAAGATGAGAGAAATCAGAGAGTAGATGAAGGAGAATCAAATTAGTAATAATTGAATTTGATTCTGGTTGAATTTCGATAGAGTTTTGGTAAAAATTGATTTATAAATCAAGTGAGTGAAAAGAGGAGAGAAGAATAAGAAAGTAGTTGATGAAAATTCATTTGGAAGTCTGGTATATATAGAGAAACAACGATCATGTCCATTTGCAAAGAGATACGACGAAAAGACACTTCCATTCAAATTTGAATTTTAAATTTTATGGCCACTATGTCGACATACATGGATAGGGTATGTCGACATATCCCTTTGTATTTTGAAAAACACTTTAAAAATATTATTTTGAACCGTTGCTTTGTAAAATAATTTGATACTTTATAGAATCATTTAAATATAGTTTATACAATTTTGATCAAAATATAACTGAATAGAACTTTATAAAATAATTTTGAAAGATTTAATAAGAATATTCAATAATACATATAAAAATCAATATAATTATAACTCATTAAAATATAAACAAAAATTGACTATATATATATAAACCTATAAACATTAAAATGATATCTTTATTGAAAATTATTTTGGGAAATATTTTGAAAAGATTATTTAAAAATAGAATATTTGAAAAGCAATTTAAAAATAAAATTAGAGAAGACGAGAGAGATTAGGAAAGTGCTATCAAGGTTTTAACATAAATTCTATGACTCTATAACTTATCTGTAATATCTTGAAATCTTGAACTCTTCAATATTCATGAGTCTTCATTCTCGAACTCTTGAAACTCTATATCAGCCACTTGAACCTACTCTTGATACTTTATAGCCTTTTAATCAACACTTGTCTAATATCCTACACTATATACTTGAAATGACGCTCTCTTTTACACCTGAATTTGTAAGGATTTTTTTTTACATAGAGATATATATATATAATATAGATTTTCATATATATATATGTTTCTGAAGCCTAGAGTCATTTTTTTTTCTTTTTATCTAAACGACTTATCCAGGATCAAAATCTTTACCAATATAAATATATTAGTGCATTCACAAAGACATGCACATACATGTGAAGATGTATATGCCTCTCTTGTTTGAATCAGAGTTCTGGAAAACAAGAGGATAATTTGATTGATTAAGTTTAATCAATCCACACATAGTTCAGTTCAATATATACAATAAAATTCCATCCATATATGTATCAATATATATATTTTAAACTCCTGATTCCTTGCTAAATTCTCTATGGAGTATAAATCCTAGAAACCAGATAATTATGTTATGATTATCTATAAATTAATGGTGTGGTGCTTGTGCTCTGGAAAATGATATAAGTTCCTATCATTATCTATGTTTGATTTTCTTATAAAATCTGTTTAGAGTACTAACTCTTTTCTGGAATATTTTTAAGGGAGATATCATATTTCAAAGGCTTGATTCTTTGATGCCAGTATGCTAAACTAAATGAAATGCAAACTTAAGTGGGTTTCCTGTAACCATGGGTATCCATAACATGGTTCGACCAGGCTCTTTGTTCTGGTGTAACCCATAGGGTCTTAAAAATGCATTTTGATCAAAACCTGAGTGAAATGGAATTCAGATTCATATTAACAATACAAAGGTAACAGGTGTGTTAATATCTGTACAAAACATGTTTAAATGTTCATGTATATGCAACTATTATGGACCTTGCTTTCAACTCCTATATTACAGATTCTTCCTTTATTTAAAACTAAGGTATAAAACATTTGTGTAAAAACAAGTTGAATTATGGAAACATTACAGACACATGAATACATTCTCCCTATGCTTATTATCTCTTGTATGCATATGTCATGGTAGAAAAATAAAACCATTTGATTTTCTGAGATTCAACTATCCAGATTTCCCAAAACTTAACCCTTTTCAAAGACTCAAGATTGACTAATACATTTATAAAATGTAACCACCCTATTTATCATAGTGTTCTTGCTCAATTCACTTACAAGATTTAGATTAACTTCTTCAACATATCATATAATATCTAGATTTATAGATTCCAGTTACAAGTCAATTTCTTAGCAAATACTTAGCAAAATATCCATCCAATATTCAATACTCAATACAAGTAGCAATTTAAATTATCAATACATGCATATTTCATCATTTAGGCTCTTATCTAACTAAGTTTAGCATGCTATAATCTTCTTCTCAAAGCCTTGCTCCCACTCATACTTAGTTGCTGCAGTCCCTGAAAATGCATTTGAAGCTGCCCCATAATAAATGAGACACCCCATATGCCATTAGCACACTAGGGTGAGACACATGTCTGGTATGAGAAAATCCACTAAAACAATTTGTAAATCAAGTTAAAGTTAAAACATGGATATATGTATATAACTCTGCCTTTAGAAAACAAGTAATTCATGTGTGCATGTTCTGTGTCAGTGTGCAGGTGCACACTTAGGTCTACCTTTCCAGAAACCTCAAGAAGATATGGTACATTCATACATTTATATAATTCAATCATAAATCAAATAAACATCCATACAAAACAGGGAAATCACCAAAATGAATTAAATCATTTATTCACTATTCAGATTTCATTCCAGGAAGACTCTAGTTCCTCTTTATATCAATTTCTCCTACATTGATATATTTATCTACCTTGGTCTCATCTGCAATTAATTGAATCAATGGACACACTGTAATGGACTAATTCACTCCATTACACAAAGATCTCAGGACTTAAACAAGCCATGTGTCAACTTGTATTACTCAAGAAAACAAGTCATTCATGCAGTGTTCTTGACCCCCATTTCCTAATCAGGTTTAAGTTAATAATAACTCTTTTGATTTTTTTTCATGACTAAACCATTCAGTGATTCATTTCACTAACATAAACATCCATGTCATGGCATCTCATATTATTCATAACCAAACAGAGACAAATAGGCAAGCGAACATTGGTGTCTATTTAAATAAGCTTCTGCATGTATATATATATATATTCTGGTATTTTAAAAGGGGTATAGGCAACTAACATTGGCTTATGGCTTTAGAGAGAGTTTTTTTTCCTTTTGCAAACATCTGTGCTTGAGTTAAACTCAGAATGACCAAGTTTCACTGAATCACAAAATTTGTTTGCTATATGTATGAGCATTTATATATTTTCATTGAATCAGGAGCATCAGCACATAGGCAACCCTATTGCACCCCTAATTCCTTTTTGTCTCAAGCCTCAGCACTTATACATGAGTATATTGCAGCTCAACATGTTTACATTTTTCTGGGTTGAGCCAAAACCAATACTACTTGCCTATATTCAACATTTTATTTTCTGGGTATTTACTTATGTTTCTAAACATTAACATATCAGAGAGATCTGGGTTTATAAAACATATATATATATATATACTAATAATACTTAAAACTTTCATATAATAAAACAAGTAGAACAACCAAAAAGAATCAAAACATTTTCAGCTCTAAAATCACAGATAGACAATCACATATGAAAATACATTTTCATGAAAGTTAACTTATAACTGGCTGCCTACATTAGGACTTATTGCCTTAGATTTTGAGTGAGTTTTCTCACCTAGCTCTCTTTCACTTCTTAGTTGATTGGTAAGCTTCTGCTTTCAAACCCTTTTCTTCACTTGATTTATATTTAGGTGATATATATATTTTCTCAAGAGTTATCCGGGAAGAAGAGAAGGTTCCCCATATCACTGCCTATTTATGCAGGGTTTTTTCTTAGGGTTTAAGGCACTAGCTAAAGAAATTTTTTCCCATCAGAAATCATGCCATTTGTATTTAGTTTTTAAACCCAAAATCTTACCCTCCCCGGCTTGAGTTTGTGGAAAGAAAATTGGTTATATTCTTTTGGTTATTTTCAGAAAATTTTCTTTTCCAGAAAATACTTTTCCTCTTGTCTACTATCATGCTAAAAGTGTGACTTGATTTTATTATTTATCAAATATTCTTCCTAATTCTGCCTATACAAAACATTTCTCTTTTTTATCTTATTTTTCTATTTTTAGCTTTCATTTAAATAGCATGTACTTCCTTTATTTATTTATAAGAGGATTACTCCTTTTTATATCTTCATTCTTTTTCTTTCTGCCTATAATTTAAAATATGTTTGTATATTTTATCTTGCTGATTTAAACTCTAGTATTTTATTAACATATATATATATATAAGTCTTACTGAAATAATTAGTACACCCATATATATATATTTATACATTATTTTGTACTGACACACATGTACATGTACACTCAAAAATACTCAGTAGCATCCATATATACATATATATATATATTTATTTATTTATGCATATAGCTTTTAAGGATTTAATCTATATATATATATAATATTTCCATACACATCAACATGAGTTCATTCTTAGCATTCAGGAATTAAGCTTTAGTTCATGTGTATTTCCTGTGCACATTTGTACACACATACAGATACACCATATCAAGCTATATCAATTCCCCTTTAAAATTGGTTTAAAAATTATTTTAAACTTATTTATATTTTTTTTCAAAATAAATTCCTAAAATCTTGGGTCATTACATACAACCTACCTTTTAGAAATTGTGTCCCACAATTTTCCTAAGCTTAAATAAATTTTAAACTTAATTCAGAGAACAAATACATTCTCAACCAAATAGATTTTTAGTTCTATCATAATAACTAAAAATATATGCATCTAAAAAGGAAAACAAATTAAAAATCAGAATTACCTTTAATATGAAAATAGCTTAGGATAATTCATCCTAACTTTGTCTTCTAATTCCCATGTGCAATCACTAGGATCAAGACTCCACTGTACCTTCATAAGTTTCAGAGATTTATTCCTCAACTTCTTCACATCTTTTGCCAAAATTCCCACTGGATCCTTTTCATAAATCAAATTAGGATTTATTTGCACTTGGGTTGGGGTCTCAAGAATTTCTGCCTTATCATGGACCCATCTTCTCAATTGTGATACATGAAAAACATCATGCATCCCTTGCATGTTTTCTGGTAATTCCAACTTGTATGCTAAGGAACCAATTCTTTCTAGAATTTTGTATGGCCCAATATATCTTGGGGTTAACTTGCCTTGTTTCCCAAACCTCAGTACATTTTTCATAGGTGATATTTTGATGAAAAAAAAATTTCCTACTTCATATTCCACCTGCTTCCTTTTCATGTTTGCAAATTTCTTTTGCCTATCTTGAGCTGCTGCCATTCTTCTCCTTACCAACTCAATTTTCTATTTAGTTTCTTGTATGTACTTAGGCCCTAAAATAGCTCTTTCCCCTGCTTCTACCCAACATACAGGTGACAAACATGGCTTGCCATTTAAGGCTTCAAATGGAGCCATTCCTATGGTGCTTTGATAGCTGTTATTGTATGTAAATTCAGCTAAATGGAGATAGTCTTCCCAGTTACCTCCAAAATCCAGTGCACATGCCCTTAACAAGTCCTCTAAAACCTTGTTCACCACCTCAGTCTGCCCATCTGATTGTGGATGGTAGGCAGTGCTTAAGCACAATTCACTTCCCATGGCTTCTTGAAAACTTCTCCAGAATCTTGAGGTGAAGATGGTATCCCTATCACTCACAATAGTTTTGGGAATGCCATGCAATCTTACCACTTCTTTCACAAATACTTGTGCTAACTTTGGTGCATTCCTCTCTGATTTGACTGGGATGAAATGTGCCACTTTAGTTAGCCTATCAACTATCACCCATATGCTTGTGTTTCCTCTTTTAGATCTAGGCAGTCCATCTATGAAATCCATAGATATATCTTCCCATTTCTATTGGGGTATGGTAAGAGGTTGCAACAACCCTGATGGCTTTTGTGTTTCAACCTTGACTTGTTGGCAAGTCATACATTTTGCAATATATTTGGCTACATCTGATTTCATTCCCTTCCACCAGAAATCTCTTTTTAAATTTTGATACATCTTTGTACTGCCTGGGTGTATGGAGTATTTACTTCTATGATATTCATTCAATATTTCCTCCTTCAACTCCATGTTTTCTGGCACACATATTCTATTCTGGTTTCTTAAATAACCATTTTTGTCAATATGGTAATTGTCACCTATTCCCCTTTTGATATGAGAATTTTCTTCTCAACTATAATAGGGTCTTGGTCTTGCATTTTATTTACCTTCAAAATTAATTTAGATTGAAGTGTCATCAAGCTCAACTTCCCTCTATTTTCCTGTGCACCATGCACATGTACATCTATGTGCACACAGTCATTCTCCCCAATTTCTAACTCAGCAAGCAAGGACAAGTCCTTAAATTCTTCTATCATCATCATAGCTAATTTTGCATGATGTCTACTTAGAGCATCAACAACTTTGTTTGCTTTACCTGGTGTATAGAGTATGTCCAAGTCATAAGCAGCTAAGAAATCCACCCATCTATGTTGCCTCATGTTTAAATCTTTTTGTGAAAATAAATACTTTAAAGACTTGTGGTCAGTGTAAAGTTCAAACTTAGTTCCTAACAAATAATGTCTCCAAAGTTTCAAAGCATAGATCACAGCTGCTAATTCAAGATCATGTGTGGCATACCTTACTTCATGGGGTTTGAGTTGTCTGGATGCATATGCAATGACTTGGCCTTGTTGCATCAACACTGCACCCAAGCCAAACCCACTAGCATCAGTATATACAACTAATTCTTCATTTCCCTGGGGTACTTTCAAGATCGGAGCATTCACCAAAGCCTCCTTCAACTGTTCAAAAGACTTCTCACACTTCTTTGACCAAACAAAAGCTTGGTTCTTCCTGGTTAGGTTAGTAAGTGGTGTAGAGATTTTTGAAAAATCTTTTATAAATCTTTTATAGTATCCTACCATCCCCATAAATGATCTCACTTCACTCACTGTGATAGGCCTCTTCCATGCTTGAATAGCCACTACTTTATTGGGGTTTATAGAAATTCCTTCGGCAGAAATGACATGGCCAAGGAAATGTACTTCCTCTTTCCAAAATGCACATTTTGAAAAAATTTCCTTTAAGTCTTTTTCCCTTAATCTAGACAAAATCAGGTGCAAATGATTTTTATGTTCTTCCACTATTTTGGAATAAATTAAAATGTCATCTATAAAAATCAGCACAAACTTGTCTAAATAATCTCTAAAAGTTCTATTCATCAAATCCACAAAGTATGATGGTGCATTAGTCAAACCAAATGGCATAACCAGAAATTCATACAACCCATACCTAGTGTTAAAGGCAGTGTACTTAACACTTGACTCCTCCACCTTCATTTGATGAAAACCAGATGCTAAATCTAGTCTAGAGAACACTCTTGCCCCAGCTAATTGATCAAAAAGATCATCTATTCTTGGCAATGGGTATTTATTTTTAATAGTTACTTTGTTCAATTCCCTATAATCTATACAAAGTCTTAAGGAACCATCTTGTTTCTTAACAAATACCACTGGTGCTCCCCAGCAAGAATTACTTGGTCTTATAAAACCCTTTTCTTCCTATTCCTCTAACTGTTTCTTTAATTCTTTTAGTTCATTTGGCCCCATTCTAGTTGGCTTTTTAATCACTGGACTTGCTCCTGGAACTAAATGAATTTGGAATTCTACTGATCTATGGTGTGGAACACCCTTAACCTCCCCAAACACATCCAAGTATTTATTGACTATGGGAATTTCTTCAATAGTAAGTTCACTGGAATATTTTTCCAAGTCAATTAAATGATATAATTTCCTTTCTTTAGCCACTTCACATAAAATTATGATTCTCTGGCCCCTAAGATTTTGCAATGATATGGTGGATGATTCTAAGTTAATTATGGCTTTAAATTGCCTTAACCAGTCTACCCCCAATATAACACCTATATTTGGGTAGTTTAAAACATATAAATTGGAAATGAAATTGTTTCCACCTATGTTTAATTCCATATCCACACAAATCATATTTAAAACACTAGAACTCCCCAGTGGACTTTGTATATGCAATGGGGTTTCAACCAATATGCAATTCAATTTTAGCATTTTAACTAGTTCATAAGAAATCAAAGAGTGAGTTGCCCCAGTATCATATACTACTGCTATGGGTATGGTACAAATAAGTAATGTACCTTCCACTTGGCTATGGTTTTCGGCATTAATCTCCACTATGGATTTGCCTTTGCCTTCTAAATTTGCCAATTTTCCTTGCTGTTTATACTCAGGACAATTCCTCTTCATATGCCCCTCTTTCCCACATAGATAGCACTTGAAAGCTCCTTCTTTCAATTCTGGGCACCTTGGCTTGATATGTCCTTCCTTTCCACATTGATGACACACAATTTTCTTCTTGGTTTCCTTAGCTTTGACATCTCCAGTGCCTTTATTACTGGCCTCTTCTTTCTTCTTATCATAAGGGTGATATCTCCCCTTACCCTTCTTAGTGTTATTATTTTTAAAATTTCTGAACTTTTCCCTCTCCTTGTCATGCTGCTCTAACCTCAAAGCCAAGTCTATTACTTGATCAAATGTCCTATCAGCATAAGGTAACATGGCTCTGCTAAGTCCTGGGTTCAAACCTTTAATGTATCTATCATTCTTGGATGCTTCATCTGCCACTAGCATTGCTCCATATGTGGAAAGCCCCTCAAACTTTTGAGTGTATTCAGTGACACTCAAAGTTCCTTGCCTGAGTCTAATAAATTCTTCTAGTAAGGTAGTCTTAGCTGATGCTGGTACAAATCTTGCTTCCAACATCTCCTTGAATTGATTCCAAGTGATTTCATTCTCATTTCTCCCTGTAATGATTACTTCCCACCAGCTTAAAGCTGCTCCTTTCAGCTGTCTTGAAGCCACTTGCCTCTTCTTTTGATCATCAAGCTGCATGTCATTGAAAATCCTATCCTATGTTCTCAACCATGCTTGAATTTCCATAATACTTTCTGTCCCTTCAAAGATTTTGCCTCCTAAATGAGTATAAGTCTTGAGTAATTTGGAGAGCTCTTCATGGGGATTTTCTTGCCTTTGTCCAGCCCCATCCCTAAATGCTCTCACCAAATCTTGCAGATTGACCATTTGTGGTGCATTGGAGGATCCTGCTCCCTGATTTGGTGGTCTTCCTACCATAGTTTGCTAATGATAATTTACATAGCTGGTTAGTTTTTTTTTAACTCAAACTTGATCATCCAGTGATCAATCCCTACAAATTATTTTACTTATACTTTGTTTCTTAATTTTTTAATTTCATAGAAGGATTTGATTTTAATTTTCAACTATGTTTTAGTAACATAGCTCTGATACCAAATGAAATGACCCTCTCTTTTATACCTGAATTTGTAAGGATTTTTTTTTACATAGAGATATATATATATATAGATTTTCATATATATATGTTCTAAAGCCTAGAGTCTTTTTTTTTTCTTTTTATCTAAACAACTTATCCAGGATCAAAATCCTTACCAATATAAATATATCAGTGCATTCACAAAGACATGCACATACATGTGAAGATGTATATGCCTCTCTTGTTTGAATCAGAGTTCTGGAAAACAAGAGGATAATTTGATTGATTAAGTTTAATCAATCCACACATAGTTCAGTTCAATATATACAATAAAATTCCATCCATATATGTATCAATATATATATATATATATATTAAACTCCTGATTCCTTGCTAAATTCTCTATGGAGTATAAATCCTAGAAACCAGATAATTGTGTTATGATTATCTATAAATTAATGGTGTGGTGCTTGTGCTCTGGAAAATGATATAAGTTCCTATCATTATCTATGTTTGATTTTCTTATAAAATCTGTTTAGAGTACTAACTCTTTTCTAGAATATTTTTAAGGGAGATATCATATTTCAAAGGCTTGATTCTTTGATGCCAGTATGCTAAACTAAATGAAATGCAAACTTAAGTGGGTTTCCTGTAACCATGGGTATCCATAACATGGTTCGACCAGGCTCTTTGTTCTGGTGTAACCCATAGGGTCTTAAAAATGCATTTTGATCAAAACCTGAGTGAAATGGAATTCAGATTCATATTAACAATACAAAGGTAACAGGTGTGTTAATATCTGTACAAAACATGTTTAAATGTTCATGTATATGCAACTATTATGGACCTTGCTTTCAACTCCTATATTACAGATTCTTCCTTTATTTAAAACTAAGGTATAAAACATTTGTGTAAAAACAAGTTGAATTATGGAAACATTACAGACACATGAATACATTCTCCCTATGCTTATTATCTCTTGTATGCATATGTCATGGTAGAAAAATAAAACCATTTGATTTTCTGAGATTCAACTATCCAGATTTCCCAAAACTTAACCCTTTTCAAAGACTCAAGATTGACTAATACATTTATAAAATGTAACCACCCTATTTATCATAGTGTTCTTGCTCAATTCACTTACAAGATTTAGATTAACTTCTTCAACATATCATATAATATCTAGATTTATAGATTCCAGTTACAAGTCAATTTCTTAGCAAATACTTAGCAAAATATCCATCCAATATTCAATACTCAATACAAGTAGCAATTTAAATTATCAATACATGCATATTTCATCATTTAGGCTCTTATCTAACTAAGTTTAGCATGCTATAATCTTCTTCTCAAAGCCTTGCTCCCACTCATACTTAGTTGCTGCAGTCCCTGAAAATGCATTTGAAGCTGCCCCATAATAAATGAGACACCCCATATGCCATTAGCACACTAGGGTGAGACACATGTCTGGTATGAGAAAATCCACTAAAACAATTTGTAAATCAAGTTAAAGTTAAAACATGGATATATGTATATAACTCTGCCTTTAGAAAACAAGTAATTCATGTGTGCATGTTCTGTGTCAGTGTGCAGGTGCACACTTAGGTCTACCTTTCCAGAAACCTCAAGAAGATATGGTACATTCATACATTTATATAATTCAATCATAAATCAAATAAACATCCATACAAAACAGGGAAATCACCAAAATGAATTAAATCATTTATTCACTATTCAGATTTCATTCCAGGAAGACTCTAGTTCCTCTTTATATCAATTTCTCCTACATTGATATATTTATCTATCTTGGTATCATCTGTAATTAATTGAATCAATGGACACACTGTAATGGACTAATTCACTCCATTACACAAAGATCTCAGGACTTAAACAAGCCATGTGTCAACTTGTATTACTCAAGAAAACAAGTCATTCCTGCAGTGTTCTTGACCCCCATTTCCTAATCAGGTTTAAGTTAATAATAACTCTTTTGATTTTTTTTTCATGACTAAACCATTCAGTGATTCATTTCACTAACATAAACATCCATGTCATGGCATCTCATATTATTCATAACCAAACAGAGACAAATAGGCAAGCAAACATTGGTGTCTATTTAAATAAGCTTCTGCATGTATATATATTCTGGTATTTTAAAAGGGGTATAGGCAACTAACATTGGCTTATGGCTTTAGAGAGAGTTTTTTTCCTTTTGCAAACATCTGGCTTGAGTTAAACTCAGAATGACCAAGTTTCACTGAATCACAAAATTTGTTTGCTATATGTATGAACATTTATATATTTTCATTGAATCAAGAGCATCAGCACATAGGCAACCCTATTGCACCCCTAATTCCTTTTTGCCTCAAGCCTCAGCACTTATACATGAGTATATTGCAGCTCAACATGTTTACATTTTCTTGGGTTAAGCCAAAACCAATACTACTTGCCTATATTCAACATTTTATTTTTTGGGTATTTACTTATGTTTCTAAACATTAACATATCAGAGAGATCTGGGTTTATAAAACATATATATATACTAATAATACTTAAAACTTTCATATAATAAAACAAGTAGAACAACCAAAAAGAATCAAAACATTTTCAGCTCTAAAATCACAGATAGACAATCACATATGAAAATACATTTTCAAGAAAGTTAACTTATAGCTGGCTGCCTACATTAGGACTTATTGCCTTAGATTTTGAGTGAGTTTTCTCACCTAGCTCTCTTTCACTTCCTAGTTGATTGGTAAGCTTCTGCCTTCAAACCCTTTTCTTCACTTGATTTATGTTTAGGTGATATATATTTTTTCTCAAGAGTTATCCGGGAAGAAGAGAAGGCTCCCCATATCACTGCCTATTTATGCAGGGTTTTTTCTTAGGGTTTAAGGCACTAGCTAAAGACATTTTTGCCCATCGGAAATCATGCCATTTGCATTTAGTTTTTAAACCCAAAATCTTACCTCCGCGGCTTGAGTTTGTGGAAAGAAAAGTGGTTATATTCTTTTGGTTATTTTCAGAAATTTTTCTTTTCCAGAAAATACTTTTCCTCTTGTCTACTATCATGCTAAAAGTGTGACTTGATTTTATTATTTATCAAATATTCTTCCTAATTCTGCCTATACAAAACATTTCTCTATTTTATCTTATTTTTCTATTTTTAGCTTTCATTTAAATAGCATGTACTTCCTTTATTTATTTATAAGAGGATTACTCCTTTTTATATCTTCATTCTTTTTCTTTCTGCCTATAATTTAAAATATGTTTGTATATTTTATCTTGCTGATTTAAACTCTAGTATTTTATTAACATATATATATATATATATAAGTCTTACTGAAATAATTAGTACACCCATATATATATTTATACATTATTTTGTACTGACACACATGCACATGTACACTCAAAAATACTCAGTAACATCCATATATATATATATTTATTTATGCATATAGCTTTTAAGGATTTAATCTATATATATATATATATAATATTTCCATACACATCAACATGAGTTCATTCTTAGCATTCAGGAATTAAGCTTTAGTTCATGTGTATTTCCTGTGCACATTTGTACACACATACAGATACACCATATCAAGCTATATCAATTCCCCTTTAAAATTGGTTTAAAAATTATTTTAAACTTATTTATATATTTTTTCAAAATAAATTCCTAAAATCTTGGGTCATTACAATACTATATATATCTTGATAAAATATTAGTATCTATATTTTATATAATGTCCTTTAGTTGTTATCATCAAAACCAATTCCTAAGGTACTAACAGTTAGAGGCAAATTTCTGCAGCAACTATCCGATATAGGGGCGGCCAAAATAGAGTATTATGCTAATGTGATGGATGGATAAGATCTGGTGAGAAAAGGTAAGTAGCGTGACCTACTTTTCTCTCCGATTCAACCACTATAAAACGAATCATAACCCTAACTTTCTATAGACTTTTTTTAGTTGTCTCCTATATTCATATCATGGTCGAACCATACCTCTCTACACCCCACTAAATTTCAAATCAAATTGATTCAAATCAACAACTTTCCAATAGCAAAGGGTCTGCGATTCAAAGACTAGCAATCTGACGAATCAGGAAGTTTCTAAGAGGAAGGGAACACTCATCATTACAAGGTGTACTTAAGGGCATTAGTTTAGGTAAGTATTTAGTTTTACATATGATGTATATTCTCTACATAACTCTATATTGTTCATATATGTGTGTGTGCGCGCGCACACCCACTCACTGTTATTATTGAATTATTAGTTAGGTGAGATTCCTATAGGTATTATTGTTGGCGCATATATTGATTGGTTATGTGCATATATTTATCAAATAAAAAAAATTATTTTAATCGAGGATCTGATACACACAGCTAATATTATTATATTTGAATTATTTATCTTTATTAATTAATATATACATAGATTAATATATTAACTGATTTATTTATATGATCTAATACAACCATATAAAGTATATTGCATAAATAATTGATCTAATTATTTTCAAATGTATATTTATACTAATTATGATTTTTAGTAACTGAAAATATATTTTTGGAAATTATTTAATATATTTTAATATTTTTAATCTTTGCACGAATTAATAAATTCATATAAAATCAATTATATTTTGAAAATTCAATTTTAAATTTTCTAAAATCAATTTGTTATCATATATGCTCTTGATCAAAAAATCAGAATATTCAAACCACTTTTATTTTTTTAAAGAATCATTTAAATTTCGATCAAAAAGCATTTAATTAATAAAAAATATTATTTTGACTTGGAAAATTCTGTAAAAATTTCGCAGCCTATATAATATTATTCCTAATTTTCTAAAAGTACTGTTAAATTTGAAATATCTATTATATAAATATTTTCTATTATTTACTTATTGTTAATTAACTAATTAATTCATATTATTTATGTATATATAAATTTTTACAATAAAATTATATTTATATTCGAATATGCTATATATATATATATATATATATGATCAGGAATGTTTTATAAAATAATAATAACTATTATTATTATTATTTTAATTTTATAATTTATAAACTATTCTAACTCATATTTACATTCTAATTATTATATTTATTATTATATATACATATTATATGTATATATAATTATGTTACGTTAATACATATGTATGTAAATAATTAAAAAAATTTAATTAAAATCATATCTTATATATGTACGTATTATATATATAATTATTAATACTATAATATTTTACGTACATATATATATATGATATATTTTCATAATATAAATATACATAATTTTCCCTTGGATATATATATATACACACACACACACACTTTAACACACACACACACACACATATATATATATATATAATAACTATAAATAAATACACATATTTAGACAATATACATTACATATAGGATGAATTAACGTATCCGTTGCGATGTAAATCACAACATCTATATACGGGCATGTTATACCCTTCACGGAATATCATGTTACACATGCACACACATATACATATGTATATTTATATATAAGTTGAAAATAAATAAAATAATTTCTATCAACAATTTATGAATTTAAATGAAATATATGATTTTATTCAAATTAAATTTAAAAATGTTCTAAATAAATTAGACTTCATAGGCCCAAAAAAGATCCTATAGGATAAATTTTTTGAAATTCACTCATAACTTTCGCTGCGGCTGGCCCCATTCCAATGAACTTTTCACTAAATAATTAATTTTCATATTTGATAGAAGTTCATCGTTCACTGCCATTTTTTTCACTATATTAATTTGATATTTATACTTTTGATGAAAATAAAATGGGGAGGGAGCGGTTAAGATTTAGTGTTATTGTAAATTCATTGTTAATATTTTAAAAAATATTATTGGTTTAATATTTTATTCTCGAACACATGTGTCACATGTGTAGGGTGAGCATATCAATAAGAGGAACATGTTATACATATCAAGACATCATGTTATGATTTAGATTTTCTAATATCAAGTACACACTCAACACGTATTACACTTTCCAAATCTTAACATGTTGTTTCTTAGCATAAAAAGGGAGAATGTGAAGTATAAGTCTGGTATGATGATAATAAATATATTTTTATATTTGATTTTTCTTTCAAAATGTGTTACGATTAAAAAAAATCATTAAATCACTTTTTGTTTTCAATTGACCTGTTTCAACGTATCACATATCAAGCACTTCTATTTTTTATCTGTAAAAATAATATATGTTTGTTATTATCAAAAAAAATTATGAGATATTGCAATTGGTTTATGTTTGATATTAATAAACATATAATGTATTTAATGTGTTTTGTTTAGGGTAGTGCATTTATAGGATAAAGGAGTTGCTTTGTATGTTTGATATTAATAAACATATAATGTATTTAATATATTTATGTTTGATACTATTATCAAATTGACTTGCCTCAGTTATATTATTCTCTCTAGATATCAAATCCAATATTTCCATGCAAAAGAACTGATCAAAATTTTGAAACAATGTAACTTCAATTAAATACTCAAGCAACAAATATCAAAATGGAGAACCTTTCAAAGGACAACAATATCTCAAGAGAGATCAAGTACTATATATGTTATCCCGCTTTTTGGTCAAAGCCAGGTTATCAACAAATTGATGATTATCAGGATCGGAGATCGATCAAAAACCAAGCTATGATCGATACCGCCAAAGTTGGACCGAGCTCCAACCGAGATGAGATCGATAAGAAATGATACACAAGGCCCGGTGAGGCTACACTTCGAATTTTAGGTTAAACGGAGTTCATACGCTCAAGTTATGGATGAATCGATATTCATGGGAAACCAGTTCGTATCAATACTTTCGTATCAATCGAGATGGACATGGCTGTTTACTTCGGATCGATACATTCATATCGATACAGACGTATCGATTGGATGGATATGGAAGACAAATAGGGAACTCGGTGATGTACAACTCAACATTATACTCAGGATGGATACGAAGCAATGGTTACGGAAGCTTGGAAGTGTATTTCGTATCGATCACTTATCGATCGATACGAAAGACGCATACGGAGGAAGCTATGCTGGATGGGTACGAAGTATCGAGCAGCACATCTCAAACCCAGAAGGGATTGTAAAGACCCGCAAATCCGTCTTCCGAAAACTCGACACCGATACGTCCACTGTACCAAATTATCGAATAATCGAATGGCGGAAACGCGAAACTTTAGGGTTAAAAGAAGAGGTAGAAGAAAAGATAGAAGGAAAAGAGAGAACAGAAACAGAATCAGAAACAATTATCAGAATCTCACATTTCGCAGCGGAATAATATACAATAGATAAATCAATAATCTTTAAAACAAAAGACTATATCAGTTTATACATACATCAATCATCAGAGTTTACAACAATGGACAGTTATATAAACTTGTCCTCATACAGAATACACAGCGGAATAAATAACAAGTACGATAGTACGCTTCGCCATCCAGCTCATCTCCAAAGCTCCAGAATATCCAGAATATCCTGATAACATAACTCTAGGCTGCCCGTGTGGAAAATTATGGGCACCCAGAGTTTAGAAAGGGAACAATAAACTCCAGGTCAGTCATGGTGACTGGTGTGAGATCGTAAAACAGTTATTTTCGCAAAGAAAATAAAACAACTTCGCAATGCTTTTGGAAAATGAAACTACCATAAGGCCTCCCACCACACACACAATGCAAACGCAGAATTGGAGGAGATTTCTCCTTATGATAGTCAAAAATGCTTACTACGCAAAATCAATTTATATTATTATTAATGTCTAGTGTGGAAAACATTTCGAAAATATAATATCAATCTTAGCCAACATACAACTATTGTTGTATGTCTACTATAGCTACTACGTTCAATAGCAGGTTACCGCCACATTCCATAGCAGGTAATACACTTAAAAAAACCGTACTGGGTTCGTATTGTTTCTTTGGATTTCCAACAAATGATCAGGCTAAGGAACTTCCTTATACCAAAATAGAAACGCCTCTGGAAAGACGCCCCGGATCCTAACCGGATCTCCGCAAACAAAAGGCCGACGCTACCTCACGCTCTAACCGAGCTGTAACTAGGTAACTAACACACGAGCTATGCCATCCCCCGGTCGTTACCAACCTTTATCCGAGGATCCTCAATCGAAAGCGACAGTCACAAAGTATAATCAACATAGGTAAAATATCTGGGCTCCATACCATGATATCACCTTTTATCCAGAAGGAAATGGCATACCCTAGGGGCGCTACCCCTACAAACCTTTGCCGCACATTCCTGTTTCGACCATTACTGGGTTGTGAGGCTCGACGAAGTCTCGTCCACAAAGCTACGCTTTTTCACAAAGCCACGCTTTTTCACAAAGCCAGGCTTCTTCACAAAGCAACGCTTTGATTCACAATTGATCAACAGCACTTCGTGTGCCACATTACCAAATTGGGAATGTATCACTAGTAACCATCAACTACATAACCTCTGAGCTCGTACGTCTCAGAGAAGGGTGTTAAGCTAAGAGAATAAATTCTTCGCCACCAACAGAAATGTATTTGATAGAAACCAGCTTTACATCTCAAAGTGCAACGTCAGACACACATCCATACAAATCCGTTCCTGGATCGAACGGAACCGAAGGCACTTCCAAAGAAGCCCTTGCAATCCGGATATTCACTAATCACGTCCGGACTTCCCATCACAAAAAGAGTGATATAAATCTCTATACCGGAGCAACTCGGTGCAGAGACATTCGACAGGTTGTCCTTTCATTTTCACAAATATCCGGTCTTCACACCGGTCTTCAAATGCGATCCATTCGCGACGTATCACTATTCGGAATGGGTTATATGACACAAAGGTCCTCTCCCGGCTTAACCGAATAATGGGCGTTTGTTTTAAAAACAAATCAAGTGTCATTTCAAAGGCAAATATTGATAGTCGGTTATTTAACTATCAATAACATTCACAACAAGCATCCAATTTAAATAATTTTTCCCAAATTATTAAATTTCAAATCTTTTCACAAGATATACATATTTCCACACTTCACATTTGAAAATCCATTTCAAATCGTATTTCACACTTCACATTTGAAAATTCAATTTCAAATCACATTTCATACTTCACGTTTGAAAATCAATTTCAAATCATATTATGGTCCATTTAAACCAATTTGATAAATCCTTATCGATTTATTTCAAATTTACATTTCAAATTTGTAAATTTATTTCCACACTTCATCACTTTGAAATTCCGATTTCAAATCATATTTTCCATACTTCTAAAAATAAATCAATATTTATTTTTAAAACAAATTTCCCTTTCCTTTACCAATTCTATTCGAAATTTACATTCCCAAAAATCCACTTTTACACGATTTTCAAATCATTTTCCAAATATTCATTTTCAACCCCAAATCAACTTTAAAAATTGATTTCTCCATTTTATTTCAAATCCCAAATCGAATTTCAAATTGATTTCTGAATTTACTTCAACACCGAATCACATTTCAAATTGATTCTAACTTTTAATCCCAATTACCAAATCATTTTACAAATCGATTCCCAAATTTATTTTCAACACAAAAATCAATTTTTCATTCAACATTAAATAAGTTTTCATATGGATTCCTCAAAGATTTATTTTAAATACCCAATCAATTATCACTTTGATTTTCAAACAAATTTATCTCCTTCAAAATAAATTCTTTTATTTTCCCAAACCATCAAAAATTCAATTTTAATTTCAGAAATCCAATTTCATTTATTTCTGGTATCCAACGATACCAAAACACATTCGGCTAAATTATAGCTCTCAACAAATTCAATCACAGATATAATCATACACAGATTATAAATAATCAATTAAACAACATATGAAATCAATTCAAATGTTTTGAGGAATCCTGTTGGATCCCTCCAACCTGTTTCCCTGCATCCACAGATGTTAGCACAATACCAATTCCACTTCGAGGTGGAATATCGCGGTATATGGGTTTTATAAAAATATCATCCGCTTACTAACGGCGCAATAGGGTCTCATCCGCTATACGAGGCGGGAAATCAATCAATCCAATATATACATATGCCAATATGTATATATTGCTATATATATATATATATATATCCTACTATATCTAATATCACATCCAAACAGCAATCAAACAATAACTGAAAATTTCCACTTTTCAATTTGAGTGAGAAGATCTCACCTTGATTTCAATTCTGTTCCAGCTTTTTATTTCGAATAAAATTAAACGTGCGTTTAATTTTACCCGAAATTTTCACTGACTCCAATCGCTTCCAATCCAGTTTCATAGCGTAGTGCTCGACAAAACGATTGCAATGCAATTTGTTTCGTGCGTTTTTGACCTCGTAGCAAAAAGTTATAGCAGTTTAAACATCGTACAATTTTAATATAAAGTTTATTTACATTTTCTTTTTATATTTCCCAACCTATATTCCTGGCCGTTGATTTCATTTCCAAGCAATCCAGGCCGCGTGCCTTTCTTCTTCGTTACCCAGTTCAATTCACGCATACAAACCCATCATCCCGCGGCAATCCCCGATCACCGCTCCTCCCCTAAGCCACCGGAGCTTGATCCAATGACGCTGCGACACGCGCCACACCCCAAGCCACCACCGGCCGTGGCCCCTTGAAGCTCGGCATCACAAATCATGAGAAAAACCCGATTGAATGCGTGACGTTCAAACGCAATTTGACGTCGATTGGCTATGAGTTTTCCCATCATAACCGTTGAAGATCTTCGTCTCTTTGCCCTCTACAACTCTCGTTTAGAAAGTTTTGCGAATAGATTGATGGAATTGAAGAAAATTGGAGGAGAAGGATCGAACAATATTGGCCATTGAAATGTTGTAAGTGGCGGCCGAGAGAAAGGATTAGGGTTTGCTGAAGAAACGTGTATTTATAAACAATTATAATTATTATTTTAATATTAGATCCACTTCTAAACTATTTTCTCAAACGATCTCCAAATCTGACATGCCGCCTGGCGTTCGTAAGGTTTACCCCACATTCCGAACACAATGGAACGTGTTTCAGGAGCTAATTCAATCATTTGTGCGAGTTACAGAAATAAACAGTCAAATTTAAATTAAACCGATTTAAACCGATTTCAATGCGTTTCGAGCTGCCACGGTCAAACGGCAACTCCGATTGCTACGAAAATTGAAATCCGATAATAACAAACTATTACGGATCCAATGGAACTAGTTTCGTCCAATTCTGAGACTATCCCAAAAATGGCTAATTTCTCTAGTCGATTAAATATTAAAATATTCAATTTTCACAATTCAACTTTAAATTCAATTTTAAAAGTTCTATAACATCACTATAACTTCAATATGATTTAATATTACTTTATAAATCATTTTTTTAATCCCATTAAATCCAAAATTCAATTATTTCTGGAATTTCACTATTTAATTTATCGATTTAATTTTCCAATTAAATCCAGATATTTGAATTTTTAATTAATATAACTTCTGGGTCGTTACAAACTTCCCCCCTTAAAAGAATTTCGTCCTCGAAATTACCAAGTAAGAAAATTCACAAAATCCATTAACTTTTCAAAACAAACCGTTCAAATTTGATTCCCAAATCTCTTAAGTGTTTAACTTTTCCAAAATCCATAGTTAAACTTCTTACAATAACTTTACTAAGTTTTAAATCATAACCTAGTTTTCAAAATTTTCAAATTTCTCAAAAATATTCTAACGCCTTAAATTTTCAGAAAATTTCGCCAGCGTCTCCTTTGCGCGGCTCGATCCGAAAAAAAATGACAGTGTATATATATCACAAATATACATCCCATCAAGTGATGAGGCATCCCGTAGGGAAAAAAGTGTAAAAGTACAATATTTAATCCGAGATATGTACCTTATTATATTTTTAGCGAGCGTATACGGCTAATATAGCGCGAAAGCGAGCTCCAAATGCGAAGCAACGCCATCCGCACCTACTAAACACTCAACAAACCATATGAGAACATGTAGATATGAAAATATAGTCAATATACATCATATAGCAACATAACTACATATGTCAATATAGCAAATGCAACAAAACAACAAATGCAACCATCATCCAATAAACATTCAACAACTTTATAACCAAATCAATATAGATTCACTTCTTATTAACATTCATTGAATTGGTTTTCAATTTTAAATCATATTCGATTCATTTACATTGGATTTAATCAACATTCTCTTTCAATTCAATTAGTTTACATTAACTAATTCACATTCGTTCACTTCCAATTTGAATTTAATCACATAGCTTTCCAATTTGCTAATTCAATTTCATTAATACTTAATGAATTTATACACAATCAACTAACAATCAAATAACAACCAATGTATATTCAACACAACCAAAATATAAATTTTACATTCGATTTGGTTCAACACTTTTAAATTACATTGACTTCCATTCAATTTATTTAATTTCTCAACTTCATTAGCTTTTAATGAATTAACACTTATATTCATTATTTCATATCAATACTTTACATTAGATTGATTAACATCCAATCCATTTATTTATTCAATTGCTAATTCATTTTAACAAATACAATTGAATTTCATTTATACAACTCAAGTTCACACTCATTTAATAAATTCACTTTATTAATTTACTTTGATATCAAAATCAACTTCGTTCAACATTACTTAAGTTATATTCCAATTAAACAACATTTGTTTAATTTAACTTAAGTTTCCACTTATAAATCCAAATTCAAATTTTAATCCTATTTAACTTTTACCAAGGTCAAATTTCTTCACTTATTCAAAATTCATATTAAATCCAGATTTCATATTCCACAATCTCAACTTAGATTTAATTGATTCACTTATACTTACTTTAATTTAACTTCATCCTTTAAGTTAAATTTATTCTATCAGAATTCAAATTGTATAAGTTATAAACTCATTTATCATTCCCATAAATATTTAAATAGGATTCCAGAGTCTTTTCAATCTTCAAAACCATTTTTGAAATCAATTCAAATTATCTTTTGAATTCGCAAAACAAAATCCAAAATTTTCCAATCAACTTTTATTTAAAATATTCTGGCAGCAATTCCTCTTTTGGAAACCCGAAAATGAATTCTAATGATGTGGCCATCATCATCAGGATTATTTTCCAGCGACCTGAAAAGAGTTTAGAGCTTTTCATTCCTTCAAAATACTTTTCAAACCTTTGAAATTCATTTTCAAATCAAAAAGAAATTTAAACTTTACAAATCTCCAAAATTTACAAATTCTTTTCAAAACATTTCCAAAAACTTCTCTAGAATCCCGTTTTAAATTACAATTCATTATAATTTACATTCTTTAAATTTCATTTGCATGTGAATTTATTTCTTAACTTTGGAGTTACGATTTCAATTTCTTATTCAATTTCAATGATAATAATTTACTATGATTACTTCCAATCATCCATGCAACCATATACTATAGTACTTTATAGAAAAACATTTATTTTCTATACAAAAATAGTTTTGGGCAAAATTATCTCATTTACCCTATTTAAAACAATACTGTGCCGAATTGTTCTATACAAGTGTTTAGAGATCCCTATCGATAGAGTTGTACGGACAATACCGACCAGAATCCATATACCACTCAACAAACCAATCATCACAATATAAAACAATTTTATATTCACTAACAAATACGCACTCGTATCTATTATTACACTCAACTCATTCTAGAGTACTACTGACTCTATCTCTAATGAGTAACACCCAACAGAGTAGGGTTGTCGCTTAACCATATGCTCTGATACCACTTGTAAAGACCCGCAAATCCGTCTTCCGAAAACTCGACACCGATACGTCCACTGTACCAAATTATCGAATAATCGAATGGCGGAAACGCGAAACTTTAGGGTTAAAAGAAGAGGTAGAAGAAAAGATAGAAGGAAAAGAGAGAACAGAAACAGAATCAGAAACAATTATCAGAATCTCACATTTCGCAGCGGAATAATATACAATAGATAAATCAATAATCTTTAAAACAAAATACTATATCAGTTTATACATACATCAATCATCAGAGTTTACAACAATGGACAGTTATATAAACTTGTCCTCATACAGAATACATAGCGGAATAAATAACAAGTACGATAGTACGCTTCGCCATCCAGCTCATCTCCAAAGCTCCAGAATATCCAGAATATCCTGATAACATAACTCTAGGCTGCCCGTGTGGAAAATTATGGGCACCCAGAGTTTAGAAAGGGAACAATAAACTCCAGGTCAGTCATGGTGACTGGTGTGAGATCGTAAAACAGTTATTTTCGCAAAGAAAATAAAACAACTTCGCAATGCTTTTGGAAAATGAAACTACCATAAGGCCTCCCACCACACACACAATGCAAACGCAGAATTGGAGGAGATTTCTCCTTATGATAGTCAAAAATGCTTACTACGCAAAATCAATTTATATTATTATTAATGTCTAGTGCGGAAAACATTTCGAAAATATAATATCAATCTTAGCCAACATACAACTATTGTTGTATGTCTACTATAGCTACTACGTTCAATAGCAGGTTACCGCCACATTCCATAGCAGGTAATACACTTAAAAAAAACCGTACTGGGTTCGTATTGTTTCTTTGGATTTCCAACAAATGATCAGGCTAAGGAACTTCCTTATACCAAAATAGAAACGCCTCTGGAAAGACGCCCCGGATCCTAACCGGATCTCCGCAAACAAAAGGCCGACGCTACCTCACGCTCTAACCGAGCTGTAACTAGGTAACTAACACACGAGCTATGCCATCCCCCGGTCGTTACCAACCTTTATCCGAGGATCCTCAATTGAAAGCGACAGTCACAAAGTATAATCAACATAGGTAAAATATCTGGGCTCCATACCATGATATCACCTTTTATCCAGAAGGAAATGGCATACCCTAGGGGCGCTACCCCTACAAACCTTTGCCGCACATTCCTGTTTCGACCATTACCGGGTTGTGAGGCTCGACGAAGTCTCGTCCATAAAGCTACGCTTTTTCACAAAGCCACGCTTTTTCACAAAGCCACGCTTCTTCACAAAGCAACGCTTTGATTCACAATTGATCAACAGCACTTCGTGTGCCACATTACCAAATTGGGAATGTATCACTAGTAACCATCAACTACATAACCTCTGAGCTCGTACGTCTCAGAGAAGGGTGTTAAGCTAAGAGAATAAATTCTCCGCCACCAACAGAAATGTATTTGATAGAAACCAGCTTTACATCTCAAAGTGCAACGTCAGACACACATCCATACAAGTCCGTTCCGGGATCGAACGGAACCGAAAGCACTTCCAAAGAAGCCCTTGCAATCCGGATATTCACTAATCACGTCCGGACTTCCCATCACAAAAAGAGTGATATAAATCTCTATACCGGAGCAACTCGGTGCAGAGACATTCGACAGGTTGTCCTTTCATTTTCACAAATATCCGGTCTTCACACCGGTCTTCAAATGCGATCCATTCGCGACGTATCACTATTCGGAATGGGTTATATGACACAAAGGTCCTCTCCCGGCTTAACCGAATAATGGGCGTTTGTTTTAAAAACAAATCAAGTGTCATTTCAAAGGCAAATATTGATAGTCGGTTATTTAACTATCAATAACATTCACAACAAGCATCCAATTTAAATAATTTTTCCCAAATTATTAAATTTCAAATCTTTTCACAAGATATACATATTTCCACACTTCACATTTGAAAATCCATTTCAAATCGTATTTCACACTTCACATTTGAAAATTCAATTTCAAATCACATTTCATACTTCACGTTTGAAAATCAATTTCAAATCATATTATGGTCCATTTAAACCAATTTGATAAATCCTTATCGATTTATTTCAAATTTACATTTCAAATTTGTAAATTTATTTCCACACTTCATCACTTTGAAATTCCGATTTCAAATCATATTTTCCATACTTCTAAAAATAAATCAATATTTATTTTTAAAACAAATTTCCCTTTCCTTTACCAATTCTATTCGAAATTTACATTCCCAAAAATCCACTTTTACACGATTTTCAAATCATTTTCCAAATATTCATTTTCAACCCCAAATCAACTTTAAAAATTGATTTCTCCATTTTATTTCAAATCCCAAATCGAATTTCAAATTGATTTCTGAATTTACTTCAACACCGAATCACAATTCAAATTGATTCTAACTTTTAATCCCAATTACCAAATCATTTTACAAATCGATTCCCAAATTTATTTTCAACACAAAAATCAATTTTTCATTCAACATTAAATAAGTTTTCATATGGATTCCTCAAAGATTTATTTTAAATACCCAATCAATTATCACTTTGATTTTCAAACAAATTTATCTCCTTCAAAATAAATTCTTTTATTTTCCCAAACCATCAAAAATTCAATTTTAATTTCAGAAATCCAATTTCATTTATTTCTGGTATCCAACGATACCAAAACACATTCGGCTAAATTATAGCTCTCAACAAATTCAATCACAGATATAATCATACACAGATTATAAATAATCAATTAAACAACATATGAAATCAATTCAAATGTTTTGAGGAATCCTGTTGGATCCCTCCAACCTGTTTCCCTGCATCCACAGATGTTAGCACAATACCAATTCCACTTCGAGGTGGAATATCGCGGTATATGGGTTTTATAAAAATATCATCCGCTTACTAACGGCGCAATAGGGTCTCATCCGCTATACGAGGCGGGAAATCAATCAATCCAATATATACATATGCCAATATGTATATATTGCTATATATATATCCTACTATATCTAATATCACATCCAAACAGCAATCAAACAATAACTGAAAATTTCCACTTTTCAATTTGAGTGAGAAGATCTCACCTTGATTTCAATTCTGTTCCAGCTTTTTATTTCGAATAAAATTAAACGTGCGTTTAATTTTACCCGAAATTTTCACTGACTCCAATCGCTTCCAATCCAGTTTCATAGCGTAGTGCTCGACAAAACGATTGCAACGCAATTTGTTTCGTGTGTTTTTGACCTCGTAGCAAAAAGTTATAGCAGTTTAAACATCGTACAATTTTAATATAAAATTTATTTACATTTTCTTTTTATATTTCCCAACCTATTTTCCTGGCCGTTGATTTCATTTCCAAGCAATCCAGGCCGCGTGCCTTTCTTCTTCGTTACCCAGTTCAATTCACGCATACAAACCCATCATCCCGCGGCAATCCCCGATCACCGCTCCTCCCCTAAGCCACCGGAGCTTGATCCAATGACGCTGCGACACGCGCCACACCCCAAGCCACCACCGGCCGTGGCCCCTTGAAGCTCGGCATCACAAATCATGAGAAAAACCCGATTGAATGCGTGACGTTCAAACGCAATTTGACGTCGATTGGCTATGAGTTTTCCCATCATAACCGTTGAAGATCTTCGTCTCTTTGCCCTCTACAACTCTCGTTTAGAAAGTTTTGCGAATAGATTGATGGAATTGAAGAAAATTGGAGGAGAAGGATCGAACAATATTGGCCATTGAAATGTTGTAAGTGGCGGCCGAGAGAAAGGATTAGGGTTTGCTGAAGAAACGTGTATTTATAAACAATTATAATTATTATTTTAATATTAGATCCACTTCTAAACTATTTTCTCAAACGATCTCCAAATCTGACGTGCCGCCTGGCGTTCGTAAGGTTTACCCCACATTCCGAATACAATGGAACGTGTTTCAGGAGCTAATTCAATCATTTGTGCGAGTTACAGAAATAAACAGTCAAATTTAAATTAAACCGATTTAAACCGATTTCAATGCGTTTCGAGCTGCCACGGTCAAACGGCAACTCCGATTGCTACGAAAATTGAAATCCGATAATAACAAACTATTACGGATCCAATGGAACTAGTTTCGTCCAATTCTGAGACTATCCCAAAAATGGCTAATTTCTCTAGTCGATTAAATATTAAAATATTCAATTTTCACAATTCAACTTTAAATTCAATTTTAAAAGTTCTATAACATCACTATAACTTCAATATGATTTAATATTACTTTATAAATCATTTTTTTTAATCCCATTAAATCCAAAATTCAATTATTTCTGGAATTTCACTATTTAATTTATCGATTTAATTTTCCAATTAAATCCAGATATTTGAATTTTTAATTAATATAACTTCTGGGTCGTTACAGAGCAATTGCACTAAGAACCGTATTTCGTATCGATCATGTTCGTATCGATCGATACGAAAGAAGCGATCAAGATGGAGCGTAAAGCATGGATCACAGCAAGACTCGGGGTTATCCGATGGATACGAGATGATGGATACGAAATCATCAGCCTACACTTGCAAACTCGATCTTGGATCGATCATATCTCACAATCTACAACTCCAAATGCAATGAGATTTTCACAGCAAGTTGCACAACACATAGGGAACATCCATGATCGATCACAGCTCGATTGGAACAGTTTATCACTATGGATCGATCCAAAATGACTCCAGATCGATCATGTGGGCCCATATGAACTTGAGAAAGAGTATTTCGAGATTCAAGGACTTGAGAAGGAGTATTCCGATATTCAAGACAGATATTTCCAGTTCCACACCTATAAATAGCACCTCCATTGCAACTAAAATGGGGTCTTTTCTTTCGGCTCCTCTTTATTTTCTTCTCTTTGGCTAGACTCTGCCATTTTTGGCTATTGATATTTAAAGGATCGTAATTGTAATCACAGTATAAAGAAAATAAAAGGATCAATTCAAAGTGGACGTAGGCCGAAGTTAGCCGAACCACTATAATTCTCTTGTGTTCTTTACTTGCTCTTATTTTTCATTTAGTATTTCTTCATTTTTACTCTCTACATTATCTGGATCTATGATCTGTGACTGGATATTGAGGATTTATATGTAAACACTGGTGCTTTCATTACATTCGGGGTTTATGACCATTTTTGACGCAAACAATATCTATTCAAGTACTATATCTATGTCAAAGGAAAATCATATTTCAAAGGGAAACTAAATCATGCGACTAAAAAAAAGATTTCTTTTGGAATCATTCAAACAAAGAGAGAATATTAAGCATATTTTTAGAAATAAAAGTTTATATAAAGTATAAGTTATATTCTTCTTTGATGTTATCGGATATTAATACAAAGTACTTAGAGCAATTTTTCAAAACACCATATATCATCTCCTTCACCAAACAAATTGATCATCATCCCATGCATCTCTGAATATTCATCACGGATTCAGGAAAACACCAATTTTATCATGCTACTGCAACAAGCAATCAATCACACAAACTTCATCATCTCCGGTCTCCATACACAACAATGTTACATTCAAACACCATATTGGCAACATCAAATCCATAACAAAACCAGTCTTGATCCAATATTACTAACAGCAGCAAGAATCACATCAGACACGACATAGCAGTTAGAATAACACTTACAGCACAACCAGATCACATTCAGGCAATAATCTCACAGCCTTGCAAAGCAACAAAAAAAATTCAAACATCGATGCAGCCAACAAATCGCCATCAGAAAGTGTGAGTTCCTCTATTGATATTAGCAAGCATCTGATTTTCTACGAGATTCATCAACAACACAGCAATACAAGTTCGTACACCAAACAGTTCCAAATCGACATCGCAAGGGATTTCAGCCTAGGGTTAAGTTACGATCTCAGACGCAACTCTTAAGTGGGCTCTAGGCTCCAGCTTGACGTTCAACTTCATCAACAACCACCGGATATCTCGAAACAGCAGCGAAGCCAATCGGCGATGATCCAAGGCACACAGATTTCGACATAGAAATTCATCAATGGCAGCTATTTAGCATCGCAGATATGAGTATATGTAAGGACCTGGTTAATCAGCGGTGATATTTGGTGATAATGGTGTGTATGTGATGATGATTGTGAGGAAAAGAAGGTACAAGAGCAAGCAGGGAAGGTCAGGTGATCAGGGAAGGTTAGGTGATCAGGGAATGAGTTGTAAGGAAGGGATGAGAAGTAGACATGTTCAGGTAGATATGAGGAGATGAGAGCAAGAAAACAAGAAAGAAGAAAACCATAGAGAATTAAGAAATGACACGTAAAGGAAGAAGAAATACACAAGGCTTTAAAGAAAGAAAGGTGGTGAAATAAGAATTAACGGCAAATAAGAGAAAAACTGATTTATTAATTTGCAACTCATCATACTCTTACATGCATACTGCCTTCATACATATATATGACTAATTACAACGGCTCTAAACTAACCCCTAACAAATCCTAATCCAAACTATAGTCAAGCTAAACACATTTATACAGCAAAGCAACCATATATCAGCCTGCATATATCATGCACACAACTTCCCAAGACTTCATCAGGCACTAACACTTCCAACATCCATTGTTGGACCACCACTTGCCTCTGACCATTTTCCAGTGCCAGCTTCCGATCACCTTTGACGAACTTTAACCTGAGCTTTGTTTTATTTTGCATTTACTGTTTTTAATGGCTGCTTCTAGATGTTGGGCATAACATTCCCCTCCCCTTCAAAACTACCTTGCCCTCAAGGTTGAGTCGAAGCTTTTCCAGCTATTCCAGTCAATGTGCTACCACCCGGGTCGAATATGAATATCTTCTTTTCACTATAATGCTTGCCTAGGCATACAAAATAGTTGAAAGTTTTTAACCAAATAACGCTCTCATCAATATTTCTAGGCTCTTTTGTTTTGTCACCATTCAGAGAAGAATCTTCATGCAAACATTCTTTATATATTTCTACTGCAGACTTTATTTTTGTACAACTCCCTTTACATTTAATAATAGACAGGTGCTCACATGTGTTGCTTCCTAATAATGAGATTTTACCAAAGTGGACATTCTCTATTTCTATACCATCATTCTTTTTAGTCCATCTTTTCCTGTCAGAACCATAAACCATGATTGACTGTTTCCCTAAAATCACATGGGCTTCACTATCATTTGCTATATCAGGCTTCTCCCAAGAACGATCACTTTTCGAAAGAGACATTGCAACTGAAGTTTCTCTTACTTTTTCTACTGATTCATGTAAAATGTGATTGGTAGGACCTTTCTCTTTTTCTATAACATGCTCATTTGTGGGTTGCTTTTGTGCTTGAATATAATTGGAAGGGATTGACAACTTGCATTTCAATTTATAACCTGCATTCCAATGCTGAATTGCTTTGTAGAAAATCATCCATTGATCATAGTATTGAACATTATGAGAATATCTATAAAACCATTGCAAAGCTTCTTTTTTAAGACGAAAAGAACAAATGTGAACCCATTCTTCAACATCAATATCGCGGTATTTGAAAAACAGCTCAGCCTACGTTAACCAATCAATCTCGCTGTCTTCTCCTGAGAATGTGGGAAAATCTATCTTGATGGTAAGGCTGGCTGTGTCTCTGGAATGATTTGCAGGAAAATCAGAGTTTCTTGAAGGGGAATGGTGATCAAGATTGGTGGTTTTTGGTTCTGGTTCTTGATATTTGTTGATGTCGGTTCTTGATATTTCTTCATGATGGGTCTGGTTCTTTATTTCTTTCAATTCAGAGAAAATTTTTGATAACATTTCTTGTATTTCTTTCATTTTCTCATTGAATTCTTGGTTTTCAGCGTTTGCAATTTTAAAGGAGGATGAAGCCTCTTTGTTAACATCAGAACTTGCTCTCAACCAAGGATCGGCTAGGTGAGGGTCTGAATCTTGCTCACTGTGTGGCTCTGATACCAATATGTAAGGACCTGGTTAATCAGCGGTGATATTTGGTGATAATGGTGTGTATGTGATGATGATTGTGAGGAAAAGAAGGTACAAGAGCAAGCAGGGAAGGTCAGGTGATCAGGGAAGGTCAGGTGATCAGGGAATGAGTTGTAAGGAAGGGATGAGAAGTAGACATGTTCAGGTAGATAGGAGGAGATGAGAGCAAGAAAACAAGAAAGAAGAAGACCGTAGAGAATTAAGAAATGACACGTAAAGGAAGAAGAAATACACAAGGCTTTAGAGAAAGAAAGGTGGTGAAATAAGAATTAACAGCAAATAAAAGAAAATCTGATTTATTAATTTGCAACTCATCATACCCTTACATGCATACTGCCTTCATACATATATATGACTAATTACAACGGCTCTAAACTAACCCCTAACAAATCCTAACCCAAACTATAGTCAAGCTAAACACATTTATACAGCAAAGCAACCATATATCAGCCTGCATATATCATGCACACAACTTCCCAAGACTTCATCAGGCACTAACACTTCCAAAATCCATTGTTGGACCACCACTTGCCTCCGACCATCTTCCAGTGCCAGCTTCCGATCACCTTTGACGAACTTTAACCTGAGCTTTGTTTTATTTTGCATTTACTATTTTTAATGGCTGCGTCTAGATGTTGGGCATAACAGTATTCCAGGCAGAGTTACCACAAGTATTTCTTGACATCCAAGTGGTCAACATTGACTTCAACCGAGGCTTGGCGTCGGATCTAGATTCAAGCGAGGCAGTAAATTCAAGCAAAAGAGCAGTCAACGACGATGCAAATCTCTAACAGCAAGAAAGGAAGCACGCGGCAATTCAATTCTCGAGGCAGCATTTTGATTCTCGAGGCAGCATTAGTAAGACATCTTTTTTGTTTTGGAGAAGAAAAATATTATTTATTTAGAGAAGTAGACGTGAACTGATTTTTAAAGAGGAAGCAACTGGATTTGGATCTAACGTGAGAAGAGATGACCGGTCGAGGAAAGAAAAATAACAGGGGAAAAATTAAATTTATTCTTTTGCAATTTAGCCCACAACTTTTATTTATTTGTATAAACAATAAGGCGCAATTTGTTTTGTTTTGTATTTTAAGGAAAATATTCTATAGGACAAATTTAGAGGTTTTTTAAGTACAAAGTACAGCCCATCAAAAAAATTTCTTCAAGGAAAAAAGCGTTGAATTCTAAGTTCGAGCTCTAAGCTGTGCTCTTTCTTCTTCTTCTTTTGTATGACCTTAAAAGATTAACCCCTCGTATAATTTTCAACTCCAAAACTCTCTCTTTTTCACAATACTCTAACCGTGAATACGAGACATCCTCTTCGAAACCCAAATAATCACACTTCAATTCTTAGAGTAAGAAGAGATTTTTATGATGTGGTGACGAATGAACGAATCGTCGGCCACTCGATTCGATACTTCATCAATTTGGGTTCCATTTGGAAGAGAAGAAGAAGAAATTATGGAAATTTTATTAACTTTTCTGGACTTTGAAATAAAAAAAGTATTTGTTTGGGGAAGAGACAGAGTTGAGTTTGAGAATTTGAGAGCTGTATTCATTTCTGTAGGGATCAGTTTTTAAGTATTATTTTTGTTTTTCTTAGTATCATTTTTCACAATAATGCAGTGTGAAAGTTTTTTAATGTTTTATTTGTTTGAGTACATAAAAAAATGAAGTTGTTACAGAGTAAATATGGTGATATGCACCAAATAATCAATGAGCTGAGTTAGTGCTTTTAGTATAAAACAGTTAATGAAGTCTGTTTGAGTATCAGGTTTATTGCTAATTTGAGGATCAGTTTTTAGGTATCGGTTTTACATACTGTAGGTATCATTTCTGGATTTTATTTTTTTTGCGATTGTTGCTGTATAAAGAAAATTATTGTATTAGAATAAAATGACAATCTGAAGCTAATATTTTTTACTGATATTTTTTAATGCGGCGGTGACAATATTCTTCTTGTTTTATTTGTATTCGATGATAATATTTTCACCACTTGATTGTCCCTTGATTGTTCTTTTTATGATTCGAAGAATGAAATTTGTTGTTATCGGTCTCAACTTACTCCTTTATCTATTGAGATTTCTTACGTGATTGAGAATAAAGTTATCGTGGTTGATACTTTGTAGTATCAATTATTGTGAAAAGGTAATATTTTGTAGTATTGCATTTGTGGCATTGGTGTGTATTAGATTATTGTTTAGTATCAGTTTTTAGATATCAAAATTTAAACATGTTTTACTTTATAGTATCAAAATTTAGTCATCAGTTTTTTGATATTAGTTTTTAAGTATTAGTTTTCAGGTAATAGTTTTTAAGTATCAGTTTTAAGTTAATACTCGATTAGATTTTGTTTTAATGTTTTATATATTTGCAGGTTTTTCCCTTTAGCTATGGGTATAGTTTATCTAGAAAATGTGGATAATTGGAAATGATTTTGAATCATTTAAAACAAATGCTTCAAGAAGATTTGGTTTTTATTTGGATCGCTATCAAGGTTTGATTTTAGGTGTTCATGAAATTTTTCCTTCATCCTTTCATAGTTATTACTATCTTCATATAGAACAAATGCCTCGAGAAAATGTTGAGTATTGTTTAACTGTGGATGCTTATCGTTCTTCTTATGCTAATGCTATTAATCCTATTCTTATCGAGTCTATTGTTGATGCAAGTGTTGAAGATGTTATCAAGCCACCAAAGGAGAAACGTGGTGCTGGTTGACCTTCAATAAAACGGAAATGAGGATTTGCATATTTTGAGAATAAGAAAAATAGATGTGATGTATGCAAGCAATTTGGTCACAATATGCGTAATTGTCATGCTTCTAAAAGGATATAATTTGTTTTTCATATTTTTATGAATTTGTTAAGACTTATACTTTGTTGTATGACTATTTTGGTAATTTTATGTAATTGAACCTGGTTATATAAGTACATTGGTTTAACATATTTTTAATTTGTCATTGATTTTCTATTTGTAATTAAACTTGATTATATAATATCATTTGTAATTTCATTTACAGTATCCATTTTGTAGTATAAGCAGTACCGGTTTTATTATTTATTTATTTATAGGTTATATAGTAACATTTATAGTTTCATTTTAAGTATCAGTTTTATAGTATAACTAATATCTGTTTTATTATTTATTTGTTTGTAGGTTATGTTGGTAAGTTCATTCAATATTAGTTGTTTAGTATCAGTTTTTGATATTATTAGTATTAGTTTCAAGCATGTAAAAATGTAGTATCACTTTTTGCATGCTACTAGTATCGGTTTCAGGTATTATAAAATATAATATCAGTTTTTGCATGCTATTAGTATCAGTTTCAGGTATAACGGAACATGATATCAGTTTTTCATTGTATTGGTATCAGTAATAGTTTCAGGCATGACAAAAAATAGTATCAGTTCAGGCACACTGTAGTATCAATTTTAGGTATAAATTAATATAAAATACAGTGATAACATAACATCACGTGTAAGAAAAGTTAAAGAAAGTTAATTTTTACAACATCAAAAATAAGATCGTAGTTTTTACAACAAACTGACATAGTTTCGACAAGCGTTTATATCTATGTTAAAACAAAGTTAAATTCAATTAGTTCTAACACAACATCTCAAATGTATGTTAGTTGAACTGAACATCACAATAATTTTTACAACAAATCCACTTCTTTATATTTTCTTCTTCTTCTAGGGTTGACATGAACTTGGCTAAGTTCCAGCAGTGATCATTGTCCGTCAATATGTCATGCACAATTCTTGCTCTTGTTTGCAGCATTTGTTCAGGTTTTATTTTGATCGGTATTTGACTTCTGTTCAATGATATGATGAATATCATGACATATATGCCGCAGTCAACCCTGTTTAAAGCAAAATATATTGTTAGTATCAGTTTGCATCACTTATAGTATCAGGTATGTAACAAATATATAACATTGTATTTAAGAGATAATGATGCAAACATATCATATGCTTTGAAATAAAATAATAGTTTTAGTATCAATGTTAGGTATCATTTTTGCATATACTTTGGTATCGGTTTTGATATAAATCACAGTCAAAATAATTTATAAAATAAATAGGCATCAACTCCAAAAAAATAAATACTAGATATCAGTTTTGCATTATTTTAGTATCACTTTTGTCATACATAACAGTCAAATGAATGATTAAAGTTACAGAGTATCAACTTATATCAAACAGAAACTAGGTATCGTTTTTGCAAATATATTGGTATCATTTTTGTTATAAATAACAGAAAAAATAATTTATAAAGGAAGTAAGCATCAACTCCAAAAAAAATAGCCACTAGGTATCAGTTTTGCATTATTTTGGTATCACTTTTGTTATGCATGACAGTCAAATAAATAATTAAAATTACAGTGCACCAACTTTTATCAAACAGAAACTAGGTATCAGTTTTGCATATTTATAAGTATCAATTTTGTTATAAATAACAATCAAAATAATTTATAAAATAACCAAACATGAATTCCAATCAAACAGCTACGAGGTATTGGTTTTGCACTATTTTGGTATAACTTTTATCGTACATGACGGTCCACTAAATAATTAAATTTACCGAGCATCAACTTATATCAAACAAGAAACTATGTATCATTTTTGCATATATATAGGTATCGGTTTTTTTATAAATAACAGTCAAAATAATTTATAAAATAACCAAACATGAATTCCAATCAAACAGCTACTAGGTACCGGTTTTGCACTATTTTGGTATAACTTTTGTCATACATGATGGTAAACTAAATAATTAAATTTACTGAGCATCAACTTATATCACACAAAAACAAGTTGTCATTTTGGCATATATATATATATATATATATATATTAGTTTGTTATAAATAACAGTCAAAATAATATATAAAATAACCAAACATGAATTCCAATCAAAGGCTACTAGGTATTTAATTTTGTTATTATTTTGATTTGTAGTAGTATTGTTAAGTAAAAAAATAAATTTATGTACCCGTCCATTTTGTCATTTGCGATTTTGCATCAAAGCTGCCTTGAATATTGTGTCAAGTTTGTTTGGAAACAACTTTTGGAACAATAATTTTTAGACTAGCAAGTTATTGATGCTTTGAAATGGACACAACGATTTATTGTGTGGCAACTCAATTGCTGGACTGACCGTGTGATGCGTTAAATAATATTGTAGATTGCAGATTAATTAAAGGTTGATGTCATTCAACCAATCTTTCACATTCTTCAGTTGCAACACCATTCCATTGACTTCTTTGGATCTTCTTCTGGATACATTATCTGCATCCAAGGCCGGCCCCATAAATTTCAAGAACCGTTTCTCCACTTCTTTCTTCAACTTACGTGCCAGCTTAGCCTACTCACAGGCCCCACCTCCTCTCTCCCACTGATAAGACGACGACGATGATGTCGTCGGTGTGGTCCGTTGCTTAATGTTCTTAAAGCAGTTAGAGTGGGTTGATTTAGAATTATTAGTAAGAGCAAATATGGGGGCATCGACCCATAATGTGGCATGTTCAGATTGGGAAGATGACTCAAGTGGAGTGCAGTCAGGTTTTATTAGGGTGAAAGTATCATACAGTTTGAGAAATTTCTTCGCTGTTGGATGAGGGTTTGGTTCTGATGTAGTGGAATTCAGTTCTTTATACGTGCTGCATCAATGAAATAGTCACAGTTGCATGAAGAAGCTCGCTATTGGATTTTTGTTTTCTCGGATCTTAATCGGAGCTTAGGATCAGTGGTGAAGGAGAAATTCGTGATGGAGAATAGGTACGGTCTACGTAAGATGGATTTGAGAAAGAGAATGGGACTTCTGATTGATGCTATAAAAATTGAATGATGGGAAGCGCGTTTGAACGATGAGCTTTGCACCTGTCCCTATAGCAAAAAAAATAGACTTGTGTCCTTATTCTTAAATTATAAGGAAAAAATTTTCTTTAAAATATTTTCCACTTGTATTTTTAAAAAAACTTTAAACTCTAGATTCATCTAGGATTGAGGTACGATTTGTTGTTTAAACATAGATTAATATATTTAGTTTTGCACAAAGTGCATGTTTATAGGTGGTGTAAGCGTTCGAATATATAATTCCAGTAGTAACTTTTGGGGAAGCATTAGGCAGTAACGAGTTAGTGGCTAAAACTGGGTATATGTTTCTACATTATTTATGTGTTTACCTACGAATTATTTTAAATACCAAATTCCCCACCCCTCTAAGGTATACTACATGATCATAACAAGAGACGTGATGATACAATAGAGATGTGCATTTGTTTATTAGCTATCTATTATTTTATTTTATTTATTCCTAGGCATTATGTTGTCAGAATTCTTCAATCTGACAAAGAGATAATGGTTGCAATCTGCAAAGTAAGAGAGAATCTTCAAGGCACGACGCTCTCCTTAAAATGTTATTTGCCATCACCACTCGTTTTAACAAACGAATGGGTGCTGTGAGTTAAGGCAAATCGTCTCCCAAGATACAATGGAGCCGAGACGATTAATCTCTTCAACTAACTACAATAGCACTATCGAAATCGATTCAAACCATCGTCTGAATTGACTGCAGTGACAAGAACATTGAGTTAGTGATTTGTAGTGTCACAAACCAAAAATAATATAAACTGAAAGAAGAAAGGAGAAGGAAAAGAGATTCAAAAATAATGAAAAAGTTAGTAATTGGAAAACTTTTCAAACGTTCCTATTTATTGTTGCGAAGAAGTGTTTTCATTTTGAGAAGTTGCATCTCCTGCCAAACGACGCGTCCTTTCGTTAATCGATTTTCCATCTCCCATCACATCTCATTTTCCATCATTTTCCTTAGTAACATTCACATCTCCTATTATTTTCCTTAGTAACATTCACATCTGAAAGGAAGTGCGGATTAAGGATCTTAAGGCTAATTTAACACTAGAGGGGGGATGAATAGTGTTTAATGGATTCTAAGACTTATATGGACTAAATTAAAATTATGACACAACTAAATAAAAAGCAGTAAAAGGAAAGAACACACCGGATTTTATACTGGTTCGGAGTTACCCTACATCCAGTCCTGTACCAAAGCAGAACACCTCATACAGATTTTTATTATACCAAAGTCGAGATTACAATCCTCAGTTTCTAAAGGCCTTGAGGTACCCTCCTGTCTCACGAGTCCGGGGCAAACTCTCTTGATTTACGGGCCACAAGAATACCCAATTGATTTCCAAGCACAACCACACCTTATAGAGAGACTCGATAAACTTTTGATTACAAATTGATCCTATAACTCTGAATAGCACTTTGATCTTCGAGAGAGGGCAGAAAATCAAACAAGAATGAGATTCTAATTTGGTTCACTTGAGAATCCGGCAGAATTTCGGCACGATCTTAAAAATATGAAAATTTTAGAATATGAATTTGTAGAGAAGAAGGAGTGAAGAAAATAAGAAAATAGTTAGTTAAAAAATTCGTTTGTGAAGGCTATTTATAGATCAGTAACGGTCATAACCATTCGTGAAGAGATTTAAAAAAATAGACACTTCTTTTGAAAATTGAAACTTTTGAATTTAACGGCCACCATGTCGACATGGGGTATCCCATGATGTCGACATCCCTTATTTAAAAACAATGTAAAATTTGTTTTGAAAATGGTATTGAAAGGAAAACAAGATGAAATGATTCTGGAGTAAAGTAAACTAATTTTCCTATGTTTTAAAATAAAGAAGAGTAGAAAAATATATTTTTAGAATGCATATATAAATTTGATTTTAAATCTTAAGTATATATATATTATAAAAGAATATTTAAAAATCAGAAGATAGTTTTTAAAAAACAAACGAAGTTTAAAACAAGAGTTTATTTTTAAACAAAAACAAAGAATATTTTAAGGCTAAAACATCTTTTTTTTTATAATCATTTGAAAAGATAATTTTTAAGGCTAAAACATTTTGAAAAGCAGTTTTGAAAATCATTTTGAAAAACCATTTTGAAGTAATTTTGCAAGCTTCTTCCTGCAGAATATCTCATCACATCAGGACTCGAGAACTTGTACAAAACCAGGATGTTCGTGGGTTTGTAAGCCACTTGTCGTAGGTTTGTAAGCTACTTGTCGTGGGTTTGTAAGCCACTAAGAAGGTAGAAATGGGTTCCATCCCAAATGAAATATGGAATGAAGATTTCCATGCTATTATGAAGTTTTAACAATAAACTAGACACGTATCTCGAAATCTTGATCTTGATACTCATGAGTCTTCAAACTTGATTTCTTCATTCTTGATCTTTATACTGTACAGTCTTCAATAATCAGTACATGCCTTATATATATCCTGCATAATAACATTCATATGCATCTAGACAATAGCGTTAGTATATAAGTTATAATAAAATAAGTTACAAAGGTTGTTGTCATCAAAACCACTATCTCCAGTTCCTAACACATCTCCCATCATTTTCCTTTATTCAAAATTGAATTCTGGGTTTGTTACTCGATTTAGATCTGGCCCATTTTTAAACTGAGTTTAAAAAACTGAGTTGGTATGTGTATTGTTATGATATGTGAATAAGCAATATTTTTAATTTAATTTTAATTGAATTCATAATTTATTTTTGTTTAATAATGATTGATCTGGAATTCAAAATAAATGCTGATTAAATTTTTTTATTTCTAAATTAAATTACAATCATTTTTATGTTTGCATCCTGTTAAGATTTTAGTTTGAGAAAGAAAGTATTGACGTAAATGAAAGTTTTATTAAATTTGTAACTGATATATCTTGTACAGATTACAACTTGGCTACTTATAATACACAGTCGCATTCTTTCTATATTAATCACTATAATACCCTATGATGTGATATATTGACTTGGTCTATTCATTTGCTATATGACTTGGTCTACATTGCTTGGCTCAATTCATTTCATTCGTTACTTCTGATATCTCCCCTCAATTAGATTTAGGGTTTACATCCCCTTTTCACAGCCTCTAGTTTCCTCAATCATTAGCTCATTCTTTAATCTTGAGAAATTCTTGCTTAACAATGGTTTCATGAGAATGTCCGCCTTCTGGTAGGTAGAAGGTACATGATTTATATGAAGTTTGCCCTTTAGTACTTGTTCTCGAATGAAGTAGTGGTCAATCTCTGTATGCTTTGTTCTAGAGTGTAGTATTGGATTTGCTGTAAGTGATACAGTACTTAAATTGTCGCACCATATAGTTGATTTACCTTTCGGTTGAAACCCTATCTCACTTAATAGCGATTCTATCCACATAATTTCTGTTCTTGTACTGGTCATGCTTCTATACTCAGCCTTTGTGCTAGAACGCGAGATGGTGATTTTCTTCTTTGAACACCATGAGACGGGATTTTCCCCCAGATAGATACAGTACTCAGAGTCGATCTTCAGTTATCTGGGTCAGTAGCCCAGTCTGCATCGGTGTAGGCTTGTATGTTTAATGTCTTGCATGATTTCAGCAATAAGCCTTGATTTAATGTTCCCTTTAGATATCGTAGAATTCGCTTCACTGCTTTCCAGTGTTCATTCAGTGGTTTTTGCATAAATTGATATACTTTGTTCACACTATATGCAATCTTTGGTCTTGTAGTTGTTGTATACTGTAGAGCACCAACTATGCTTCTATATTCCTTCTCATTAGTTATGGCTTCACCCTTATTTTTTTAATAATTGTAGATTACTTATCATTGGAGCTGGTAGAGAATTTGCCTTATCCATTTTTGCTTTTACAAGTATCTCTGAAACATATCTTCTTTCGCATAGAATTAAATCTGACTTTGAGTTTCTGATTACTTATATACCTAAGAAGTATCAGAGATTACCTAAATCTTTAATGGAAAACTCCTGGTTTAGATTCTGAATAGTCTTGTTGATCTCACTTTCATCGCTACATGTGATTATAAAGCCATCCACATATTCCAATTTGTATGTCACTGCACATCCATTGTGCTTAACATATAGTGAGTTGTCTAATTTTATAGCTGTATACTTTAATTTTATCAATGTCGCCTTTACTTTATCATATCATACTCTGGGTGTCTGTTTGTGTCCATAAATTGCCTTGTTTAGTCTGCATACTAGATTAGTACTTTCACCCTGTTCATAGCCATGTGGTTGCTCCATGTATACATCTTATTGTAATTCTCCATTTAAGAAAGCATTATTTACATACAGTTGCTTTATTTTCCATCCATTATGCAAGGCTAGGGTAAGGATTATCTGAATTGTTGAGGGTTTAACTACTGGAGAGAATGTCTCTACGAAGTCAAAACCATATTGCTGAGTGTACCCTTGGGCCATTAATCTGGCCTTGTATCTTCCAATGCTACCATTTGAATTTCTTTTCAGTTTGTATGTCCATTTGAATCCAACTAAGTTTTTATGCTTTGGTAGAGGAACAAGACTCCAAGTCTTGTTTTTCATAAGTGCATTGTGCTCTTCATCCATGGTATGTTTCCATTCACTGCATTTCGTGGCTTGCTCATATGTGATTAGTTCTTCAAAATGTTTAGCTGTAGTGTAAA
The DNA here is from genome assembly GCA_030737815.1 of Allium fistulosum. Classification (NCBI taxonomy): domain Eukaryota; kingdom Viridiplantae; phylum Streptophyta; class Magnoliopsida; order Asparagales; family Amaryllidaceae; genus Allium; species Allium fistulosum. The sequence continues at coordinate 945,371,863 of CM060908.1, forward strand.
CTTTGGGTTTGAATATGCCACTTTTTGCCCTGGTTATTATATGATGTTGAATCCTTGCAAGTCCTGGTTCAGGATTTGAGTTAGTGCTAAAAGGAGCTTCAGTCCTGGATGATTGGGATTCTTGTATTCCATGATCTACATCCTGCATCTGATGTTGTTCATTTTAAGGAATATGTTCTAAAGTATCATGACTTGACCTTGAACAAGATACGGTGTGTTGTGAGCCAGCCTTGTCTTGTGCCTCTTTATTAAGCTTTTCATCATGATTGCCTTGATAAACTGGTATTGCAAGGATTGATGTCTTTGCATTATATATTTTTTGAGATAGTTTTGATAACAGTACATACAAAAGGAAAAATGTTCTCATTAAACACAACATGTCTTGATATTATTATCTTACCTTTGCTGGTTAGATATTTGTATCCTTTCTGATTGTTGGCATAGCCCAGGAATGTGCATGGAGATGATTTGAACTCTAGCTTATGAGTATTATAGGGTCTAAGGTAGGGAAAGAATAAGCATCCAAATGTCTTTAGACTTGAGTAGTCTGGTTTAATGTTGAGCAGGACTTCTGTTAGACTCCTATTCTTCAGAACCTTTGTTGGCAATTTATTGATCAAGTAGACTGAGGTGTTGAAGGCATCTGGCCAGAACTTTAATGGCAAGGATGCTTGGGCAAGTAGTGTGAGTCCTGATTCCAATATGTGTCTGTGCTTTCTCTCCACCAATCCATTCTATTCAGAGGTGTGAGAGCAGATAATCATATGTATTATTCCTCTCTTTTGACAATATTCCTTGACTGGTTTGAATTCTATGCCTCCATCAGTTTGTAGTATCTTTAGCTAACAATTGATTTGTTTTTCTACTTGTGTAACAATTTGTATCACTGTATTATATGTTTTTGACTTTGCTCTGAGAAAATATATATTCAAGTAAATCTTGAGTATGCATAAACAAAAGAGATATAATAGTTAAAACCATAATCAGAATTAACTGGTGATGGTCCCCATAGGTCAACTGCCACCAGTTCTAATGGTTTGTTATATTTAGTAAGTGAGTCAGAGAAGGCTAATTTATGACTTTTGCCCATTTGACAATAAGTACATATATAAGGGAAAGACAGTCTTTCAAAACTAATATTGTTACCAATCAATACTTGTTTTACAACACTAGGATGTCCTAATTTATAATGCCACGGGTCAAACACAGTTTTATTATTTTGATTCACACTTGACTCTACAACATTGCACAATTTCTTTTGCTTTGCTGAATTTCTGGGTTTGATCAAGTTGAACCTGTAAAGTCCTTTGTCTATTCTACCCTGTAATAATATTTCATTATTCAGTATATCCCTAACAACATAGAATTGACAGTGAAACTCAAAATACACATTATTGTCATTAGCAAACTATGAGACACTCATAAGATTCTTTTTTATTTGTGGAACTCTCAGCAAGTTATTAATATAAAGTTATCCTTTTCCTATTACGCTAGCATGACCAATATGTGTAATTTGCATAGACTCGCCATTGCCTACACAAATTGATTGCGTACCTTTGTATTCTTTGTTTCAAACATTTAGGTTTTGAAGACTATGGGTGATGTGGTTGGTGGCACCAGAATTGGGGGTACCAACAGTCATCCCACTACAAGAAGAACATTAAATAGCGATGTGTCATACCGACGGCCGCCGACGGTTCCGTCAAGGTATTTTCGACGGCTTCCGACAGTAACTCATTTCCATGGCATTTTAGTAAAAAATATAAAATAGCCATCGAAAGCTGTTGGAAGCCGTCGATAATACGAACCGTCAACGATCGTCGGAAACCGTCGGATATCATGATTATACTTCTGCTCCAACCGAGAGCAAATTTCATTTTGCTCCTTCCCCAATTTCCATCCAAAACCCTAGCTCCTCCATAATCTTCGTCACCAATCAACCCACACACCTCCCTGACCATCACGAAGTTCATCATTCTCCACTCTCTACAACCCTGGGCCATTCATCTCCACTTAGGTTTTTTCCCTAAACCTAATTAATTTTGATTTGCTAAATTAAGGTTGATTTATTATTCTAGTTGTTTATAATACCACATTGATTGTTTATTATACCACATTGAATGCTAAGTACAGTTATTATCATTTAAATCCAAAAATTAATGTATAATTTAGCATATGTGTATATGCGATAATTAATTAGTGTATATGACTAGCTTGGGTTAATTAGTGTAGATGCACATAATTTAGCATATGCATTTTCTAAAATGTCGAAAATAATAATTTATTTACATAAATGTTTATTACTTTAGACCCTTAATTATATATAAAACCTAGTTTGCTACAATGTGTGGCATGTGATAAACTAGTGTATACTGTAGTTTAATTTTTTTAAATATAATATTATATTCATAATTCGTTAAATTTGAAACATAAAAGATTTTAGAAAAAATAAAAATTATATAACATATTATGTAATTAATAAAATATTAAAATATAAACAAATTATTGTACAAATTCTAATATGTTATATAATAGATAAAAAATTAAAATGTATAATGGTAATATATGAACAAATTGGTGCATAACATGCTTTATTTTATTAAATCCCTTAGGGGTTTTTGACCTCGTCTGACAAGTATTGTATATGATTGTTATATGAATATTCATTTCTGTCATAGAACGGATATCAATATTCATCAGATACAATATTTGTCGGATTTGTCTCTGTATTAGATAAGTTACAAACACAATAAAGTAATTACATTTCGTAAATCATTTCATTTAAAAGACTTACAAAATTTGGACATCACTTCCTCTCTGTTCCCTTTGTACACGCATTTGTGTACAATACAGAGACCAAAGAGGAAATGTTGTCAAAATTTTGTTGAATCGTTTATAATGAAGTGATTAACGAAATGTAATTACTACCATGTTTGTAATGGAAAGTATGATGACCGACCATCAAGGTAGAAAACAATAAACTAAAAATTTCATATTATATTCATAATTTATGCTAATCCATAAAATGTATAAATGATAATTAATAAATGAATTATGGTTAAAGGAACATTTTAAAAGAATTGAAAAAGAAAACTAAAAAGAAAAATATATTATATAATTAATAAAACATTAAAATGCATAAATGAATTGAAAAATAAAATGTCAATCCATAAATTGATTGAAGCATTTGATACCGGATATGGTTAAACTTCATTTGCGCCAATACGGTTTTGTGCTGAATTATTTGGCGTGGGATCTTCTTGGAGAACTTGTAGAATCTAATCATGTATAGTCAGAAGAGGAGGTTGGTAATGAAATTGTTATGACGAGTCCCATAGAAGATATGGTTGTTGATGCAGCTTGATCAATGTTCCCTACTGTTGAAGTTGATGATGATGATGTTAATATCGAAGAAGAACCAAATATTGGAGCAAAGAAAATATATGATTTATTGGATGCCGCTAAGAAACCCCTTTGGGATGGCTGTATAAGCGGCACCCAATTATCAGTAACTACAGAATACATTGCGATGAAATCAAAATATAACTTCCCAAAGGCTGGATTTACAGCTATTGTACAAGCTGCAAAACGGCGTATACCACCCGATAATTTAATATGCAAAAATCATTATGAAGTGAAAAAACTAATGTTTTCTTTTGGTTTGCCGTATCAAAAAAAGATACATGCCTAAATTGTTGTATGTTATTTTGGAAAGAAGACATCGATCCTAAGAAGTATAGAATATGTAACGAGGAAAGATACAAACCAAGAACAAAGAAGAGAAAGGAAGTTCCATACAAGCATATGTATTACTTACCTATCACTTCTAGACTTCAAAAGCTATATGCATCTTCTGTAACAGCGCACCATATGAGATGGAATAGTGTGAGAACACAGAAAGAAGGTATGTTAACACACCAAGTTGATAGAGAAGCATGAAAGCATTTTGATAAAACATATCCCCTTTTTTGTAGCAGAGAGCCATAATGATAGACTTGATTTATGTACGGATGGATTTTCACCATTATCTCAATTTGGTTCTTAATATTCATCTTGGCCTATTGTCGTTACACCTTACAATTTACCTCTGTCGATGTGTATGAAAACTCAATATATGTTTCTCATCGTTGTCATCCTTGGCCCTGATGATTCGACACAAGGAATCGATGTTTATTTACAACCATCGATTGAAGAGTTGAAAACATTATGGCATGAAGGAGTTGAAACATACGACATTTCAAAAAGAAATTCGTATGTTCGCTTCTTTGTTATGGACTATTAGCAATTTTCCTGCGTATGCAATGCTTTCGGGTTGGAATACAACCGGTCGTCTAGCTTGTCCTTATTGCATGGAAGAAACACAAGCATTTTTTCTTACCGTATATAAAGAGAATTTCGTGATTTGATTGTCATCGGTATTTTCTCCATATTAATCATCTTTTTAGAAATGACAGAAAAACTTTACAACTAACAGAAAAGAGACTAAGCAACCACCAACGATTTGGTCTAGCGAAGAAATATATGAACTTGTAAAGGATTATCCAAATATATATGAACTTGGAGTATAAATTGAAATTCTAGGTAAATCGCTGATTCATAATTGGTGCAAACAAAATATATTTTGGGAGTTGCCTTATTGGAAAAATCTCCTACTTCGTCATATTATTGATGTGATGCACAACAAGAAAAACATATTTGATACTGTGTTTAATACAATTTTGAATGATAAGGGGAAGACTAAGGATGATTTGAAATTAAGACATAATATAAAAGAATTATGTAAGTGTCCTGAACTTCATATGAAGCCCGATGACAGTAAAAAACCTAAAGCATGCTATGAGTTGGACAATAACCAAGTTAAAGTTCTATTAAAATGGATGGAAGGATTAAAATTTCCTGATGGAATTTCTTCTAATTAGATGTGTCGACTATAATAATGGTAAACTGAGTGGGATGAAAATCATGATTGTCACGTAATGATGGAAAATTTATTACCAGTAGCTTTCAAAGAACTGTTGCCCGTAAAAGTTTGGACTGTTATAACGGAACTTAGTTTGTTTTATAAAAAGCTTTGGTTCGACTGCGTTAAAAGTTGAACGTCTACGTAAAATTGAGGTAGAAATCTCTATACTGCTCTGCAAATTAGAGAAAATATTTCCTCCAAGTTTCTTTAATGTAATGGAGCATTTACCTGTTCATCTTCCATCTGAAGCACGTCTTCGAGGTCCTATGCAGTATGGATGGATGTATTCATTTCAGAGTATTGATATTGAGTATGTTAAATATTAGATTAATTACATATTTAAGTAAATTTTAATTTGAAATAATTTTTAATAGGTACTTAAATCATCTAAAGAAAAAAGTTAGACAAAAAGCACGAGTTGAAGGTTCGATTTGCAAATAATATATCGAAGAAGATGCTTCATTTGTTTTCTCTCATTATTTAAGTGACTATGTGAACTTATCATTTGAAAGTTTTATGCGTAATGATGAAAGCGTTGGACAAGATTCTTCTCAAGCAATGTTATCTATTTTTAGATAATATGTCCAAACTGCTAGAAAATGTATGGAAGTATAGTTAGATGATAGAGATTACCATGTAGCACACACATATATATTCTTCTTAATAGTGTTGAAGCTGCACCATTTGTTAGGTAATATTAAATAATAAGTCTGGATATATTTATTTTAATAATAAACGTGTACATTATAATGCAATATACTATCTATATCTGCAGTGTTTACGAATCACAATCCAAGCAGCGATCTCAGTAAAGAATTCTTGGTTTTTGAACTATGTTTATGATCCAAGAAATTATGTGGTCAACGAAGGATTGAAACATCTTGCGATGGGACCAAAAAGAAGAGTCAAGACATATCCAGTATTCTTCGTCAATGGATATAAATTCAACACCAAAAAATATGGTGCTAAAAAATTAAGTTACAATACCGGTGTGTTTGTTAAAGGTAGTGATGATCCAGATGATCGTATAAATGATTTTTATGACGTTTTAACTCAGATTTTGCACTTGACATATATCACAAGACCCGCGGAGAAAGTTTTTTTGTAGATGCAACTGGTTCAGCAATGTTTTATGTTTTGGAATCATCGTATACGAAAAATATAATCTTATTAAAATAAAGCATACCCCGCATTATTATAAGTACGATCCTTTTGTACTAGCCAAACAAGCCCTACAAGTTTATTATGCTCCTGATCCATCTCTAATAAGAGATAAAGCAGATTGGTTAGAAGTTTTTAAAATGAAGGCAAGATTTATGTTTGATGGAAAAAACACTCCAGACCAACAAGCTTATCAGGAAAATGTCGACGAAAATAGCGAAATAATAATAACCGACGATCATACTGATTTTGGGCCTCTAAACGATGAATCAAATGTTTTAGTGAAACAATACAAGACTACGGAGGAAAACAATTTAGAGTACATGACTGAATCTGAATCAGTAAACAACGAGAATTGATTAATAATGTACATTTTGATAGAAGGTAATTTATGTGATTATTGATGTTACATTTTTCTCATAAAAAATGATATGTATTGTTATAATTAAATGACATGTTAAGTCATAGTAAAATGATATGTCTGTGATAAGTATTATGTCTTTTTCGATGTCGAAGTTCTTCCCATTTAGGTTCCCTCTCTTCTTCTCGAAGAGGGACCGCCTCGGTAGGTTATGGCAGCAACCCATCAGAGCAGCCACAGCTTCCCATGGTGTTGTTATGCCCCAAAACGGATGGGTCATAAGTATTAATTTTATTTCAGCATTATAAATATTTTGTGTATGATATATTAAAGGTCTGTATCATATTTAACACATGGGATTTGAGTTGGAGCCTTAAGAGCTTATTCTTCATATTTCAAAGCAAGCTTACATGAGCAGGATGACCGCTTGCTGGCCTAAGTGGGATAAGATCCCAGCCCCCGTCTTAGAGAGTATCTGGCAGGACTTCCTCGTAAGTGTAAATTTATATATCATTATATATTATCACTTTACAATTTGCTGACTAAGTATAAATTTATAACTTATATTTTTCCAGCGTGCAGGGGTCAGCAGAGTTGTAGGAAGATGGCACCCTAATTTGCCAGACCTATTGGATGCAAAAAATGAGGAAGAACAACCGAGACACAATGTCAGACATAAAAAAACAGAGAAGAAGCCTAATTGGATGAGCGCCAGTGTGATGCTTGATGGAATATCGATGAAGCAAAGGTAAGTTTACCATATATCACTTTAATTTGTTCCGTATATAATACATACTTTACAGTTGGAAAATATAATGTTCAATTTAAATTTGTAGGCAGAGTTAGAGAAGAACTCTGCTAATAGAAAAAGAACCCAGTCACACATCACGGTGGTTCCAAGTCATTCCAACGTTATCGCCAAGAGCTGATAAATTTATTATTGAGATTATAAACAGTTAGTACATCGTATAATTTTGTATACACAATAATAATACAAAATAATTATTTCAAAAAAGAGAGTGCATGGGTCATATCTCCTACATGGACGTATTTGCCCATGCTCATGCCACCGAGCATCAAAATGAAGATGGCACACTCTCGTACACATAAGCATGTGATAAATCAACCAAAGCTCGTGTAAGCATATTTTAAGTTATAAGTTATTAATGATCAGTTTAATTAATTATTTATAAAGAATTAAAATAATGTAGAGTAAATTTCAATTGTATTTTTATTTTGCATTGCAGGAAAAATTTATGCTACAACGAGCACGGGTGTTGGAGGGAACAGGACGGGATCGGTTGACCACTGATGAAGAGGACACTATTTTTGAAGCTGTCATGGATCCGATATCGCGGAATAGGCATTATGGCTATGACAACTAAGAGGTAATGAAAAATATTTCTACTCACCTTACGTATTTATTAATCATATTTAGCCTAGTACAAGTCATAACATATTTAGCCTAGTGCAAGTCTTTTGTTTGGATATCGTTAAGTTAAAAGAAAATAATTTCTATAACAATAAATAAGTTAACAATTAATTAAGTTTATAACAATAAATAAGTTAACAAAAACTAAGTTTACAAAAAGTAACTAACTTTTACAAAAGCTAACTATGTGAAGCAAGTTTGATTAAAATTAAATTAATTTTTAAACATTAGCTATGTTTTACAAAAATTAACTAAATTTATAAAAAGTAACCTAATTTATAAAAATTAACTAATTTTTATAAAAGTTAAGTAGTTTTATAACAATTAAATAAGTTTATAGCAATAAATAAGTTCATAATAAATAATTAAGTTTTTAAAGAAACAACTTAGTTTGTAAAAATAATTAAGTTATTTATTGTTAAAGGGAGACTAAGTTTTACAAAGAAATTAACTAAGTTGATAAAATTAACTATGTTTACAAAAAGTAGCTAACTTTTACAAAACCTAACTATGTTAAGCAAGTTTGATTAAAATTAAATAAATTTATAAACATTAACTATGTTTTAAAAAATTAACTAAATTTATAAAAAGTAACCTAACTTATAAAAACTAACTAATTTTTATAAAAGTTAAGTAGTTTTATAACAATTAAATAAGTTAATAAAAAACAATTAAGTTTTTAAAGAAATAACTTAGTTTATAAAAGCAACTAAGTTAATAAATTTGGTTTTTAAAGAAATGACTTAGTTTATGACAATAATTTAGATTATAACAATATATCACATTGTTACAGCGGTTGCTAAGCCCACATTTTTTGCTAGCCAATGGACACAAATCTCTTATTAGATCATGTGTTGCAGGCTAGGAGCTCGTAGGAGGCATACAAAAAAGCCTAGGAGAAGAGATGAAGGAGTTGAAAACCATGATTGCAGAGCTGCAGGAGCGAGACCGTCTACGCACTGCGGAGATGGAGCAGTTGGACTAGCGCTTGGCTGAGTATATGCAGCAGTATGGGGCGTTTCCTTCGTCGGGTGGTTCTGGAGGCGATGATGAGTCTTGATAGATACGATTTTTTGCATTTCTGTTTGGACATTATGCACTTGGAGATGGCGAGGATAATATATTTTGGTTAGTTTGATCCATTTTGAGAAGATGTTGGATGATTTGTTGGTTTGTGTTGACATGATTGATACAGTTTGAGATGTTGGAGGTTGATTTTGTGAATGTTGTTGGATTGTTTTGTTATATGGTGTATTGTTTGAGTTTGTTTTGTTATAAATATTGATGTTTTATATGTGATTTGAGCTTATATTTATATGATTTATATGTGCGAAATTGAGCTGCGATATATATTGATATGTATGTATTGTATGAGGATGAAAGACAGCAGAAACAAAAAAAACATCCCAGATTTGCGACGGCAATCGACGGTTCCCGACGGCTTATAGGTCATGATCATTATCCAACGATTATCCACGGCTCTCGACGGTGTATTGGGAAAGACTATTTGACGGCGCCTAACGGCTTCCGACGGCAAATGTGTAACGGTTTTCGACGACTTTCGACAACAGTCCAAACGAACAACGGCTGGACACGTGTGCATGGCGGCCGTCGGGAAACCGTCGGCAATAGTTTTTGAGAGCCGTCGCCAAGTCTTCGTCAAAGCCGTCAGAAAGAACTGATGTAGTTCCGACTGCATTTCCGACGACTACTGACGGTCGCCGACAGTTTTCAACCATCGGAAATGGCCCTCTTTCTTGTAGTGTCCATTATGACTTCAGGCTTTGCATTCTCACAGAGGTTCAGGTTATGATTCTTTGTATCATTTGTTGAGTTTCTTGATTCGGTTAGATTTTCATTTGGATAGTTGCTTCTTTGTTTGCTTGCACTTTGTTGTGGTATGAAATTGCTATCAAACCTAAAGTAACACTTCACTACAAAATGCCCCATTCTTTCACAGATTTGACATTTTGGTCTGTTACTGTTATTACTCCACATGTCTCTGCCTCTTGACCTAAAAGATCTACCTCCCATCTAATATTTTTAATTATTTGAGCCAATCCTATTATTGAAATTTCTCTCCTAGTTCTTATTCTTAAGATTTGCTGCAAAATATACTGAGAAGTCCGAATCCAATTGCTTCCTTTGTTCAATTTTTCCTTCAAGAAAGAGTAGAGTTGAATGTACATATTGCATTGTGGGTAGTGTGTCTCTTAAGGATATAACTGCAACCACAGACTCGTATTCTTCATTAAGACTATTCAAGATAGTCAGGACTTGTTCAATTTCTAATATTTTTTGGCCTGCTGCCTCTAGTAGAGGCAGCATACATAATGTCTTTATCTTGATTAAGTATTCCTTTATTTGACATGTTTTCTTTCTTTGAATTTTGCAACTGCCTTTCGTAATGCATGACTTGTTAAAAGAGAAAAATGAGAAGAATTATATATTTAGAGGAAGATAGACAATTTTTATAACTTGCTTTGTTTCTTGCCTACAACTTTCACAACAAAATGACCACATATATATAGTGGTTTACAACCCTTACAAACGGACATAATCTTTTTGAATAGACATCCCTTCACTTCAATAGACATGACTTTTACTTAATAGACACGACTCTTTATTTCAATAGACATGACTTTTCAGTGAATGGACACGACTCTTTTAGTGAACGGACACGACTCTTTAGTGAACGGACACGACTCTTTAATTTTGGTTTACACCAACAATGCCTCCCCTTAACCAAAATTCCTTCAAACACCTAATGCAGCAACAATTCTTGAGAAAGCAGTCCCTCCAAGCGGCTTTGTGAAGATATCAGCAATTTGTTCTTCACTTCGACAATACTCAAGACTCACTTCTTCTTCATGAACGAGTTCTCGTAGGAAATGGAAACGTAGACGAATATACTTTATTCTTCCATGCAAAATAGGATCCTTTGAAACAGAGATAGTAGAACTATTGTCGCAATAAATGATCGTAGGATCTTTTTGCTTGAAGCTTAGATTTTCAAGAATTCCTCTTAGCCACAAAGTTTGACATCCTGCTAGAGATGTTGCGATGTACTCCGCTTCGGTGGTAGAAAGTGCAACAACTGGTTGTTTTTTCGAACACCAAGAAATAATTCCACTTCCAAGGTTAAATGCATAACCCGAAGTACTCCTTGAATCATCGATGCTTCCACCTAGATCACTGTCCGTATATCCAACAAGCTTCACAGGTACACGAGCTTCATAGAAGATGCCATAGTCAATAGTTCCTTTGATGTATCGTAAAATTCTTTTTGCAGCTTCCCAATGGTTTGAGAAAGGCTTCTCCATGAATCTGCTAATCAAGCTTACTGCATACATGATGTCAGGTCTTGTAGCAGTGAGATACATCAAATTTCCAACTAGGCTTCGAAAAATAGTTGGATCCACAAACTTTCCTTCACCATTTTTGCACAATTTCAAACCTGCAACAGAAGGAGTTGAAACTGGATTTGCTTTCATCATATTGAACTTCTCCAACACTTGAGCAGCATATTTTTCTTGCGAGATAAAAATCCCATATTTTGATTGCTGAACACCTATCCCTAGAAAATGATGTAATTCTTCCAAATCCGTCATCTCGAACTCCTTCATCATTGAATTTTTGAATTCAGATAACATCTCCATATTATTGCCAGTAAAAATCAGATCATCCACGTATAAACTCACGATCATGAAACCTCCTTTTGAATGCTTCTTCATGTAAAGAGTGTGTTCAAAAGGATACCTTTCAAAGCCATTCTTCAAGAGGAAATTATTGATACGATCATACCATGCACGGGGGGATTGCTTCAGTCCGTATAAAGCTTTCTGTAGCTTATACACCTTTTCCTCTTCGCCCCTCTTCACAAAACCAGGAGGTTGTTGAATATAAATTTCATCTTGAAGAAAACCATTCAAGAAAGCCGATTTCACATCCATTTGCAGCAGCTTCCAGCCATTTTGGGCAGCAAGAGAAATCAACAATCGAATTGTATCAAGTTGAGAGACAGGAGCGAATACCTCATTGAAATCTTCCCCTTCCTTTTGCTTATACCCCTTCGCGACCAAACGTGCTTTGTACTTGTTGATGGAGCCATCAAGATTTGTTTTGGTTTTAAACACCCATTTCACACCAATGGCTGATTTGTGTGAAGGCAAAGTGGTAAGCTCCCACGTACCATTTTTCTCAATAGACTTGATTTCATCCTTCATTGCAGTCACCCATTTTTCTTCCTTTGATGCTTCTTCATAAGTGATTGGATCTTCTCCCGCAAAAAATGCAAAATATACATGATCCGTAGTGTCAACTTCTTCGGTTGCATCATAGATTTCTCTCAAGGATCGCGTCTTTATTTCTACCGTTGGTGGTGAATTTTGCTCCTGCTCAGCCCCATTATTTTTAGGCTGTTGTTCTTCAATACCAACATCAACATCAACACCTTGTTCCAAAGAAGTTTTCTCTTCAAGATTTAGAGTTTGCCATCCAGGTAATTCTGTAAAATCTGAAAAATTATAACAGCCATTTTCATCAAAGCGAACATCTCTACTGATAATCATCTTCTTCGTCTTCCGATTGTAAAGCTTGTAAGCTTTAGTCCTTTGGCTATAACCGATGAAAATGCCTTTTTCAGATTTGTCGTCGAGCTTTGATCTTAAAGTATTAGGAATATGAGAGTATGCAAGACAACCAAAAGTTTTTAAATGAGCAACATTTGGTTTCTTGCCATACCAGACTTCATTTGGAGTGGAAGCATTTAAGTTCTTCGTTGGTGATCGGTTGATTAAGTAAACGGCACAAGAGACTGCTTCAGCCCAAAAACACGCAGGCAAGTTCTTCTTCTTCAACATGCATCTGACCATATTCATTATTGTTCGATTTTTGCGCTCTGCAACTCCGTTTTGTTGAGGTGAGTGCCTAGCAGTTAACTCATGGCGGATTCCATGATTTTGGCAGAATTCTTCAAACTGAGAGGACATGTATTCTCCTCCACGGTCACTCCTTAGATTTTTTATTTGATGACCTGAATGCTTTTCAACTTGAATTTTGAACTCTTTGAAGCAAGAGAAGGCCTCTGATTTTTCTTTGACACAGTAAACCCAAATTTTTCTTGTGTAATCATCAACAAATAACAAGAAGTATCTGCTGCCTCCAAGCGATGACACTTGCATTGGTCCACAGAGGTCGGTGTGAACAAGCTCGAGAGGTGATTGAGAAATCCACTTCGATTTGGATGGGAACGATTCACGATGTTGTTTTCCCAATTGGCATTCCTCGCATACTTCGTTTGTCACTTCAAGTTTAGGCAGCCCTTGGAGAATTTCTTTGGTAGACATCTCCTTCAAACTCCGAAAGTTTAAATGCCCAAACCTCTCATGCCATAACTTGGAAAATTCATCATTAGAAGCAGCAATCATGCACGTACTGCTTACGATGTCAAGTTTGATCGGAAATAATTTGTTAGATCCCATCACAATATTTGCCACTTGTTGGTCGTTCTTCTTCATGCTGCATTGATCTTCAACGAATCGAAAATCAAATCCTTTCTTCAGCAAGTGACCGACGCTAAGAAGATTGCTGCGTATGCCTGGTACATAAAGAACCTCCGACATTTTTTCAACTTTTCCAGCCTTGGTTTTGAAAGAAATTTCACCAACACCTTGAATTTTGTATGATTTTGCATCTCCAATAGTAACCTGACCATCATCAGTTTCCACAAGACTCGAAAATAGAATTTTATTTCCAGTCACATGCCTACTTGCACCACTATCCAAGTACCATACGTTTTCAACATTTCCATCCGAAGCGATCAACAAAGATTCAGATTTTTCTGCTTCATTATGCATAAAACCAGCAACTGGCTTCTTTTCAGGATGTTTCTCCCAACAATCATTTGCTTTATGACCCGGCTTGTGACAGAAATTGCATTCAAAATATGGTTTTTTGCCTTTGTATTTGCCTCGCGCTTTGTTATTTTGGAATGATGGTTTCTCCTCCTTCAATTCTTCACGTTTTCCACTATTCCTGCTGTTACTTTTGCCATGGGATGGGCCTTGACCTTTTGTGGATGTAAATTGAGATTATAAGGCTTGATCTTGAGAAGAATTTGTTTGTTTACTTCTCATCAAGATTCTAGCCTCATGAGCTTCCAGCCTTCCTTGCAAGCCTTCAAGAGAAAGTGAAGCAATATCATTTGATTCCTCAATTGCAACTACAATATGATCGAACTTGATTGGTAGGCTCCGTAGAATTTTTTCGACGGCTCTTTGGGTCTCCACGACTTCTCCGTTTGAAGCCATCTGATTTATGATGGAAGTGAGACGAGTAAAATACTCTGAGATTTTCTCACTATCCTTCATTTCGAGCTTTTCGAATTCAGCTCGTAGCGACTGCAGACGAACCTTTTTTACTTGATCCTGGCCAGAATACGTTGTATTCAATATTCTCCAAGCCTCCTTAGCATTTGTAACTTTTGAAATTCTCTCATAAACTTGAATTTCAAGTGTTTGATAGATTTGGAAGAGAGCCTTCCGATCTTTCTGTTTTTTGCTTTTCAGAAGATCTCTTTGAGCAACTGTGAGTTGCGTCTCATCTTCCGACGCACCAACACATTCTTCAACAACTGTCCACAAGTCTTGAGATTCAAGACAGAGCCTCATTAGATTGCTTCAATAATCAAACTGTTCACCAGGAACAAGGAAGACAAGGTTGTTTGACACTTTTCAACCAAGCTTTGATACCAATTTGTTAAAAGAGAAAAAAGATAAGAATTATATATTTAGAGGAAGATAGACAATTTTTATATATAACTTGCTTTGTTTCTTGCCTACAACTTTCACAACAAAATGACCACACATATATAGTGGTTTACAACACTTACAAACGGACATAACCTTTTTGAATAGACATCCCTTCACTTCAATAGACATGACTTTTACTTAATAGACACGACTCTTTATTTCAATAGACACAACTTTTCAGTGAATGGACACGATTCTTTTAGTGAACGGACACGACTCTTTAGTGAACGGACACGACTCTTTAATTTTGGTTTACACCAACGTGACTTTGGCTGCTGACTGAGAACTGAAAATTTGTTTAATTGTTGACCATATTTCATGAGAGGTCTTGCACCTATCTGTGGTAGAAGATTGACAGTTATGGAAGACAATAACCAGACACTTAATACACTGTCTTGCCTTCTATACTTAGTGAATTCTTGGTTACTAACTATTTTGCCTTCATTATCAATGATGAACTTCTCTGGAATTTTTGCAGTCCCAAGAATGAATTCTTCTAACCCATATCTCCTTATAGCAGTCTCTACTTGAAACTTCCATAGCAAGAAGTTGGTTTCATCCAACTGGATGTTGATACGTTGGCTTTGGGGATTGATAAGCTCTTTGACTGGGTCCTTTGATGGGTTCAGTTGTGTGGTATTGGATATTGTTTGTGGTGGAGAGGAGTTCGAAGAATGGTCTTCATCTTCTGTAGCCATTGATTAAGAGAAGACAAAAAATCTGATTAAGTGATGAGTATGGAACAAAAGAAAAATCTGATTATCAGTGATGGTGCAATCGAGAGGAAAAATGATGATAGTAGTTCTGATCTGCTTTCTGACGAGGTACTGTCTAATATTGATCAAGAACCGGGTCCGTGAAGGTGTAAGCAGGATTATAGGGGAAAACAATCTTCTCCAATGATGAGATTATCTCTGAGGAGAAATAAGTGCAGCCAACTCCAAGTAATAACACTTTTCTGATGGAGTTCAGGCAGGCACGATCAAGGCTGATGTTGCCGTTAGGCAGCAGCTCCGATGCCAGGTTAAGATTTTAGTTTGAGAGAGAAAGTATTGATGTAAATGAAAGTTTTATTAAATTTGTAACTGATATATCTTGTACAGATTACAACTTGGCTATTTATAATACATAGCCGCTTTATTTCTACATTAATTAGTTAATTACTATAATAGCCTCTGCTGAGATATATTGACTTGGTCCATTTATTTGCTATATGACTCGGTCTACATTGCTTGGCTCGATTCATTTCATCCATTACTTTTGATACCTTGATCTTCAATGTGTGATGATTGACCTTAATTATAATGATGGAAAGAGACACTTTCGAATTCTAAGAAATGGAGCATTCAGATAGTTCCATTCATCAATGAATACAGTTATTTAAGGGCTAACCAATACAAGGATTATGTTCAAACTTAGTGAACAAGATCTGGTTATGGTATGTTGATAGAAGATGGTTTTCAGGAGTTTGGACCATCGATCCTTGAATGAGAACTCTGAAATCTTGACGTACAGTTATCAAGTAATATATTATATTTAATTGTGTTTTTAGAAATTGTACCAAGTCGCTTGTTTTTTTGGGAAACACAACATTGCTAAATATCATAGAACATGCAAAAACGGCAAACTAAAAGGTAACCAATCAATTATTATCTTTCTTCACAATGGAAAAAGAAGAAAAAGAATAATTAGTTCTACAGTTGATAGTATAAGCATCAGACTGAATCCACCATGTACAAAACGAACCCCGTAGCTAGGTCAGTCAAGGCGTTTGAGAAGGTAATTGACCTCCACAACTTTAGTTAGAGGAATAACCCAATCCCTGTACAGCTGAAATACTACTGATGGATCAACTTTATACATCGTCTGATTATCATCAGTCACACTGCTACCATTATTAGAGTCTAAAGTTACGTCTTGCCCGAATATCATTGCTTTCCTTTCAACTCTTCTTTGCACCATTTCTTCCACACTCTCCGTCGTTACCAATTTTTCTAGAGTTTCCGTATCCTATATTGCAATAATTAATTACTAGTAAAAAGACAAAAATTATAGTCTTAGGAAGAAGATTCAATTGACGTGAATTTGAGAGACTAAAACCTTAGCGCGAATAGCAGGAATATAGTCATTTGGAGCTGATTGGAACTTTACTTCAGCAACAAACCTACCCAGATGAATTCTCCTTGCTAATAACTGTTCCAATTTTACATTTACTGTTAGTATAACATTTACGCTTTGGATCGACATATATTGTGTATATAGCAAGTTGATGTAAATTATACCTGTAAACATAGAAGATCTGATGATGATGTCAAAGCGTAGTTACCATCATCGCCGTTGGTAGTTATCGAAGGTAGTAATTGGTTAAAATACATGTCCCATATCTCCTTGCTTGCATTTATAGATGCAGCTGCAGGGTATAGGAACTGCAGTTTAAGAAGAAGATGAAAATATAGTCAAGTTATCGATGGTTTATATGATTTATATACATGCGAATTGCAGTTAAAATGAACGAAGGAAGATCAAAGATACCTGTGAAAAGTTAAATGGAGGTACTAGTGATGAAGGCAAGTACTGTGGGTAGAAAGGCAATTCCTCGGGATTCTGATACCTTCCAGCCTAAAGGAAAATTTGATTTAATTTTGGTATTGTGCCATATAATATAAGATAATTTGTATAACTATACGTTAAGCAATGGAATGTGCATGATATCTTCAAGTTTAGTCAAGGAATTTTAAGTGCATAAGGGATGAGAACGAAGTCTAATGTTATTTTTATGAACTTGCACTTATCTTTGCATTTATAAGTGTTGGAGCATTTACAAACAATAAAAATACTATTGTCAACCAGCTCTATATACTTATATATATATATATAATAATAATAATAATAAAAAGTTTCCAGAATTAATTAGACTTGTTAGTTGTTTGATGTTTCACTTGTCGTTGAACTTTTCAAAGGCCGACTAAACAGTAACGTAGGCGTTAAATATGCAACCGTCCCTGTCGGCTTTCCTGTATTTTCCTTTTCCTTGCAAGGAGGAATACAGCAAAACCCCAAACGCTTACAAGAGAAACAATTTAAACAAAAATCGATATCCAATCAATTTCAATTGTTATAACTTCAAACCTGATTTGAATATAGCTGGTATTTTCACATTGAGAAAGAAAATTCAAAGGTTATAATTTTAGTAGGACAAATTCAATCAATGAAAAAGAGGGAAGAAAAGGTCTAACCTTGGCCTGAACTGCTTCTGATTGCCTGACGAATATCTCAACAATGGAAAGACGACCGCCATAGCCTATGTAAGAATTACTGTACGCAGGAGCGTTGTATGGGAATTTAGCTCTCTCGATTAGGCTAAACACGATGGAATCTTCTTGCCTTATCAGAGAATCTCGTAAAGAATCAAGAGTGATATTTGCATTGTTTGATTGATCGGATAGCAAAACTCTACAATTACAAAATGAAGAAAATAGGAGAGAGACAAAGTATAGCTGAAAAAGAACATATACGTTGAAAGAAGCCATTAGAGAAGTTGTACATAGCAAATGAATATGAAGAACATATATATAGCAAAGGGTGCATTTGACTTTACATGGTTGGCGATACGAGGTTTGAGGGATATCTATGTAAAGATTTTAAAACGTGGGAATATTTATTACTTGCTATGTATCTTAATTTATCTTATTAGTAATGCTGCCTTTCAATTGGACTACATTTGGAGCATTAGCTTTGGATAAAAAGAGACAGTGAATCTGACTATGTTTCCAATTTGAATGAAACGCATATGTGACAAAAGCAGACCAATTCATCTAATGTGCCGCCGGTGCTATACGAAATCCAACCATATTTATTCTGAGTATCATTATACAAATAATGAATGGCTTTGATTTGCTGGACAAATCAGGATACACAATTTGAAGACACAAATTGAACCCTGACAACATCAACCGTTTTTATTCAGACAACTTTTTTTATAGACCTGAAAAAAACTTATTTCAATTAAGTCTCGTTTAAAACTTATTAAACAAAACATATCTTTTTCCATAATATCAGCATTTTATTTTATTAGTACTTGCGCAATTTTAAAATACGTTCGTACAACTTTAAATATGTGCTTGAACACTTTGAAACTGAAACTGTGCAAGTACAACATTTTTTTAAAGTAAAAAACTTTGTGCTTGTGCAAATAAAGTTTCTACGCTGATGAAAACCAGATCCATTTTTGTAATAAGTTTGCAACGAAATCCAAAATTGACGTGGGTTTTCTTTTTTTTCCTCGATCCTATAAATAAAATTTATCTTTTTTATTCGGTTTATGGGATATATTGATAACCTAAGTCTCATTGAAAATTAAAAATCACAAATTAATTTTAAACACTCGGGCTTGAAGTACATTTCCATAGTTTTAAACATAATATGGAAAACATCAAAATAGTTAATGGCAAGTAGTACAGTGTATAGCATAAATATGTAATTGGATGTTATACAATTGTCACGTACTACCGATCTATTGTTCTATTAAATATAGTAACTCGAAGAATTTAAGTATTCTCATTGATTGTAAGAAATCTCTCATCTTTCCTTAATTATCTCTTGATAGTTTGTGTTTAAGTCCCCTTAGTTTACCATATTTACAATCATTTGCAATATTCTATTATTATTTTTCATTATTTTTTTTCATTCAAATATCAACATTTTATAACATCTACAACAAAGTCATCGAATATATTCTAGTAATTTGCATTCAAATCTGTAAATTTAACTAAACTAAATAAATTTAAATATAAATTATCTAAAAAAATTCGGTAAACTACTCTAATTATTTTGTCTAACAAATTCTACGAAGATGATAATTTCAGTTCATGTATCAAAATTTAGCTTAATAAAATGATTAAATTAAAATTTCATTCAAATATAAAAATATGCAAATGACATAATTAAAATCAAATGCACAAACAATAATAATTTACTTTATAATTTATTTATCATACACAACGCATCCCTAGCACACTAGTTATGAAGGATTTTTATAAAGGATCAAAAAAAATTAAAACAAAGAAATGCGATAATAGACAAAAATTAAAAGAGTAAAGTGAGATTCATCCGGTTTCAACGTATTTGATCCTTTTTTCTCACATAACTTACCCACAAAGATTTAGACCTAACAATATTCTAGATTATGAATTCTTAACTGGTGATTTCGAAATGATGTGCAAAGTAGCACATATGGTTCTATTACGTCGGTGGGTTAGACAAGTCTTAAATGCGTTGTGGATTTCTTTTCATACATTTGCAAGACGGCGCTCTAGCCGAAAATTAAAGTTCAAAATGCATGTACCTTAAAACCAAAGGCCAATATTAAACGGAATGCGTTTATCCTAAGAACATTATTCTTGCAAAAAATGACAAGAAATACTTCAGGTCAAATAGAAATTTCTTTTTTTGCAATTGATAAAGCGAAAGAATCATAAATAGTAACATTGTTGAAAAACTTAAATGTAAAAGATGACATCGAGAATATATGCTTTCAACTAATTAAAGATTTGGTAGATTTGATCGTTGGTGCGTCAAATATGAGTTGTATGCATGTATGTCAAACCTTTGACCGAAAGCCATTTTGAAAAATGTCTACCCATTGACATTGCATAGAGTTGACTTTTAAAGTTTAAAATATGAGTAAATGTAAGTCTAAAGAGAACATTACAGTAGTTATATGATAACTTAAGCATGGCGCATGCCGCAATACAAGTTCACTTTCACACAAAGAAGATAATCCAACCAGCAGGAATTGGAACGAACATTTAGGTGCGTTTGTTTCACTTAAGATTGGGGCCACACGAAAGGGGGAATGGAATGCGTTCTTGTGTGTTACGAAGGAGCGTTTGAAAAAGAATTTCAATTATTTTGTTACAAATAATTATTTTTGTCATTGTTCCATTTTATTTTAATTATTTTTAATTAAAGAGAATTAAGAAAAATGACAAACTTTGAAAAAAAATTAAACTGAAGGAAATGAATTTGCAAACATTTCTACCATTATTGCAAACCAGCATTGTGGTGCAATTTTTGCAGTCAAATCTTCAAATATCGAAAATAAATGCATAAAACACTGCAAAAATATTGTTGACATTTACGGTGAAGCATCTAATTATACAAATAAAAATGCAAAAAAATTTCAGCAAATATTTTCTCATCTATATGCAGATATGTTGATTATTTCTAATTATATTCAATTTTATTGAAAAATTGCAGACATATATGCAATTATTATGAATAGTTGCATACATCTTTGCAATTACTATAAACAATTGCATTTTTAAATGCAATTCACTTATGAAGTTATGAATTGCATCATTTTTAAATGCATGTCTAATATGCATCTTAAAATTTGCATCATTTAATTGCAAATTTTAACAGATATGAAATATGCAGTTAAAACATACAATTAAGTGATGCAAATTTTAAGCGCATTTCATTTACACAGTTAAAAAGTCATAAGATTTTTATTATACTTGCAGACATATATGCAATTATTATGAATAGTTGCATACATGTTTGCAATTATTTATGTACAATTGCATTTTTAACTACATTTCACTTATGCAGTTATAAATTACACCATTTTTAACTGTATATATGTTATGCAGTGAAAAATAGCACCTGTTAAATGCAATTTTTAACTGCATACAACGTATGCAGTTAAAACATACACTTGAATCATACAAATTTTGAAGTGCATTTCACTTGTGTAGTTAAAAATTTATAAAATTCTTACCATACTTGCATACATATCTAATATCAGGGTAATGAATTCTATTATTTTTAACTGCATATATCGTATGCAGTTAAAAATTGCAGCTGTTAAATGTATTTTTTAACTGCATACTTGATATGCAGTTAATGAATACAGTTGTTAAATGCAAATTTTAACTGCATTTTACATATGCAGTTAAAAACTAAAAAGATCAACTGCATTTTACATATGCAAATTTTAACTGCATTTTACATACGCATTTATCAACAAACATAAAATTCTACAATAATTCTCAATAACTGCTGAAAAATGCACATTTATTTAGATAACTAAAGATTTTAATAAATACAGCCACGAACGCAATTACTTACAATAATTGCAGCATAGTCTGCAGTTATTTTACTTAATTGTATGCAACTCTGCATTTACATATAAGATTAAAAA
This sequence comes from Allium fistulosum, assembly GCA_030737815.1. Classification (NCBI taxonomy): domain Eukaryota; kingdom Viridiplantae; phylum Streptophyta; class Magnoliopsida; order Asparagales; family Amaryllidaceae; genus Allium; species Allium fistulosum. Next base: position 945,393,796 of record CM060908.1, read on the forward strand.
TAAAATTTCTTTTAACAAAAAACATCATATTATTCAAATTACTTAATATAACTTATACTTGCTATGCATAATTATACAAAAAAAATTGCTAAATTATCAAAAAATTGCAAAAACAATAATACAAAGTCGATTGAAAATTAAATCAAACGTTTACCTACAAGATGATGAAGCCATAATGAATCGCAAAAAAAATCAAACAATAGATCGAATTAAATCTGATTTCTCTACGAAGATTCCAAATCTTGATCGTCTATAAAATCACACGAGAATAGTCGACATGAAATAAACGAGGGTAATTAGAGAAACAAAATATTGTAAAAAAAAAGGGACCGGATTTACAAGTTTAAAACGGAAGAAGTTTTGAACTATTAAATTTGATTTTAGGAACGTGAGCCTAATTTTCACTTAAACAAATTTATATTATTTATAACGCTGAAAAAATGCAATAATAAAAAAACAATTTTTATTACATACTAGTAGTTCGAAATACAAATACAATACAATATTACACAACTGTCCTAAATCTTGCTACTAAATACAAACAAGTAATCTATGGTCCTCGAGCTCGTTCATCAGTGAATGGACAGCTACAACTATGTAGTCTGATTCACTTTTGCATAGAATGTATGTGATTTCCCATTCGAAAAATGAGTTAGTCTCGTATTGCACAGTCATACATCTACCAAATGTCTCTATCATCTCTCCCCCACGTGACAAAGTTTCACTCGGCTGACATCTATGAAAGAAAGTAACATCTAAACTATGCAGATGTAAAAGAGCTTCTAGAATTGCAAACTTGCAGGAGGGAGTTTCAATACAGTCTTCAAATATCACATTCATCTCGCTGAATTTCGAAAACGAGCAAATCTCATCATTCATCATCTCCTTCGACGGTATCCTCTCCACATTCGAGAACTCATCTTCAATCTGCAACAACCGGTTCCATTGGATCCAATCACACTTGAGGTTATCAAACTTGTTTTTTTACCTGGCCGGCACTTTAATTGACATCCGTCTGTGCAGGAAAGGGTTTGGTGATTTCATGTACCAATAAACAACCTGACCTTTTCAAGATCCGATGCGTGCGTAGCAAATGTCAATAAAGACACGTTTGTTCATTCATCCAGTCTACGATGTGCCGAGTACAAGAACTGAAAAATATATGGATTGACGTTCTGAAAAGAAAATCAAAACAATTCAAGAAAAATAGAGAATATAGACATTGATATGAAAAACACAAATAAAAAATCATTTACCTCAAAACCTAAGGTAAATTTTACAAAAGTAGTTGAATTTTCAAATTGGGAGCATGGTGATTTGATGAAGATGATAAAGGAAAAGGAATATAACAAGAAAGAGCCGACCATTACAAGTAGACTAGCGTCCAAAGCGTCGGACCCAACAATTCAACTAAACGGTGTTTTGTCGTGGACTCCCATTTAATGCATCAGACAAGACATGAACCTGAACAGATCAAAAAAGTCTGCGAACACTACCTTAAGCTAAAGTTCAAAATCAAATACACTAATAAACATTTGACCAAGTACTTTTCTCAATAAAATCAAACAAGAAACACCGAAATATTTTCAAAAATCATAAAACCAACATAGTATTTCCAAACAAACAAATGATCCAAAGGCCATGAAATATTAATAAGACAACCAATTATGAAATAAATATATTACAGTTCCATAAAAGATACAAGTTTGATAAGCAAATTGCAGTCATGTACTTGCTTAAATAAACCTGCAGATACCTGTCAACCAACCTGAGATATCTAATACTTCCATGACTAGAATAGCAAACTTAAACAGAATAGTTCTGACATTAAAAAAGAAGAAAAGGACACTGGTGCACACATGGATTCAATATGGGAAATGAAAATAATAAGATACAAGGGGCTTATTTGGGTCCAATATCTTTGATAGCACATATCTGCTCTTCACCCATGGCAGACATCACAGTCACCACTAAATCCTTTCCCTCAGCAAAACCTTCTTTGAGCTGTAAATGTATATGAATAGTATTTCAATGAATCTTCTGTGTGTGTTTATGTAGAGAGTGAGGAGCATTCAATGGCACCCCTATTTTGCAGCACCCTCTAGCCCTTGATTTCCATCACATTCCTATTTAAATCATACTATTATTGGAATGTATTATGGAAATCAGAGGGCTATAGGTATGCTGCAAAATAGATGTCATTGAATGCTCCTCATATATGTATATGTGTGCGTATAACTAGGGGAAAACAGTTTGACGTGTCATGAAGTTTTGATGGATTATTAGATGCTAGAATGAATAATAATTTGTTAAAAGTATGGGAAGGATAAATCCCAAGAAACAATTTTGGCTGTGGACTCATATGGTAACCGTTACCGATACAAGAAACATTACCGTACCGATATTATTGATAAGTCAGAAATGACCACCGATACTTTACTGTTACTACTGGTAAAATGTTCATTGGTATACCGATAAACTGGTAAACATTTTGACTTATTACATTAAAATCTTGTTACTAATTCTAACTTCATTGATGTATACATAAACATTTTGACTTATTTTAGTTGACATAGAAAATTTCCTTAGTTCATAACAAGTTATTCACAACAATATGAAATAATAATTTTGTTAATCTTAAACTTTGAAATTAATAAAGCAATACTACAAGCATCTACTTAATATATGATAAACTTTCAAAAGTTTATAGTTATAATTAATTAAAATACTGAAAAAAACAAAAACTAATATGACTGGTAAATTTATCGTTACCATTGGTTTTGACATTTTTTTACCGCTACATTTACCGTTATTAATGGTAAATTTACCGTTATCGTACCGATTGCATGATATACTAATGTAGCTTGACATTGATTACCAACTAGCTGGTATTGGTATGGTAACGATAAATTTGCAATTACCATAACAGCCCTAGGTAAAGCCATGACATCAAGCAAATATGTCAACCAAGAAGTATAGAACTGAGTATAATAATTTCACAAGACATCAAATGAAAGTCTGAAAAACAATTTTGGTAGTGGACTGGTATAATAGAAATATGATATCAAACAAGTATGTTAACCAAGAGGTAGTAACGTTCAACTCAGTAAAGACCTGATGTAATAATGACGTAACATTGCCGTGTTCAGCATCAGGCATAACTCTACAATCATGTGTATTTCTTGGATATCATAAGGATTCAATAACAAATATCAATTTATACCCTACTTGTGATATTTATTTGAAAGTAAAATTAAGTCCCAAGACAATATTTTGCACAATGAGTTCCGGTTGTCCCATTAAAGTCATGTGCAGAAATAAGGGCTTCATTGATACTGAATTTGCAGTCTAAAGGAAAGGAAGTTAACCTGAGTAAGAAGTGTATCATCAGTGGGAAGCTTCAGGTCATCTTTTGTGTTTCCATTCTCAGTCAGAAGACTCACCTACATGAAAATTCACATAATATGTTTGATTGCAACTGAACGAATATAAGACCAGTTTAGAGTTCAGACTTGGGTGACTTACAAAGCCATCTTCAGAAATATCTATGAGTTGATAGTCAGTGCGATTAACATGAGGCACCTGCATACATTTAATCCAAAATATTAATCTTCCTACTCAAGCTAGCCATTAATTACCAGAATATATTATAACTAGTATTGTGCACATACCACCGCGTTATGAATATGATCACTATCAGTAACACATGTGATCATAGTTTGCAGGATGACTTATTTTAGTTTTCTAAAAATAGAAGATTAAGCATAGTTAGGCATTTATTTGTTTTGTTATAATGTTGGTTAAATATGTTTATAAACTTTTCACCTTTTCCATTTGAGTTAATAAAATTTGTTGATGGTAGATTTTCCAATAAACTTGTCTCACTTTCTACAGATGAAGTGTTTAGATTACAAATGCTATGACAAGTATTTATACAATCTTAACATTTGCACCATCCTTTGCACATATTTTAAAAAGCCTTACTAAACAAGAAATGTTACTACAGTAGTATTACAAAATATATCATGTTAATTGAGATAGTTTCTATAAATAGTGAAAAATAATACTTTGATTGAACTACTAGCATATATTTACTATGTCTCCAATAATGCAATATAAAAATAAGTGTCTTATTTTGTCAAGAGTGTCGTCTAAAAAATGTATAAAAAACTGAAACTTTAATTCACAAAGAATTGTTTTATTTAAAGAAGAACTCTACTTGGGAACAAACTTCCAAAAATATTTTTTGTTACATTGTGTGGTAACTAACATGCTAACAAACAACCTGTGTGCATAGCACAAGTATAATATGAAACAACTCTCATCCGTATATTATGTCATAATATGGGATATATATATATGTATATATATATATATGTATGTATATATATATATATGTGTATGTATATATATATATATATGTATATATATATATATGTATAAAACACATTAAACCATAGTTAACATATCACAATCAATTAAACAAGACTAATATATTTTATTTATTTATTGCTAAAGGATATCTAACAAAGATTTTTTTTATTGTTTTGCCAAAGTTAGGCTAAACACTACGCTATAAGCATGAAAAAAGCAAAATTTACAGATTTTGTTGTAAGTCAATACCACAAAGAAAGAAATGGTCATGTGGAGATTATATGGGATCCATGTAGATCTCACTTATTCTCTCTTTGTAAAATTCCAATGAGTGTAGCATTTCTTTATGAGCATAGAATATACAAAATTAATTTGAAAGCCGAAATCCAAAATAATATAAGATACTACTCATAAACATCTTCGATATTTGGTCTATGTTCATCTAATTTGCTTAATGAGTGAATATAAAGAAAATAGTATGTTAACTTATTATATAAATTGAATAATTCATTCATATGTAGCAATTTGTCGAAAATAAAATTATTAATGTTCTAAAATTTATCTAAAATGAAAGTCATTCCATTATAAATAATGTTTATTGTAAAAAGAACAAATATACGAGTTAAATAGAACGCAAGACCACGAGTTAAATAGAACGCAAGACCAATCACTTAATTATAGTATTAATCATTTGTTTACAAGTTCAATTCCCAGTTATAAAGCATAGAGCTAATTGTGTCAATCTTATGTGATAAAAAATGACAAGATTTGATATTCCATTATATTTTGCTTTGCACGTGTGGTTTTGTTACAGTTATTTTCTGTGTTGTTCTAACAAGTTTATTTTGTATTGCATTTTGTTTTTGTTTAATTCTTACATTAACTTGTTCATATCGAACCATAGAAGTTTGTAATTTAATTCTTACACTAACTTGTTCAGATACAAATGTATTTAAATGATAAGAATTTATCATATTATTCATATAATCATAGGAATAGATGTGTACAAACATATGAATAGATATATTCAAACATCAATATTAGTTCACTCCTACATGATCAATGTTATGTTAAAAGATTAAAAAATAAAGTATACATTTATTTTGAGAATAATATGTAAAAAAGATTAATTTTCCCATATCAGTTACTGCATTTGTTTATCCCCAAGAGAAGAAATTCAGTATTAAAAAAATTGTATAATTGGATCATCAAAATAATAAAAATAAAATTCAAAGAAAAATGACAAAAAAAACACGCCTTCTTTGTGAGACTTGTCATGTGCATCCTTTGGAGCACCATCTCATGGGTACCGCGTCATAGGCGCAAAAGATGCAATCGCCCTGCCACACCATGGAGCACTTCTATAAAGTTGATATGTACACACTATTATACGCACTTCATACATATATGAATTAGTTTATGGTTCTATTCAACATTGTTTTTCTTTTGAGTCGAAACAACCTGTGTTATCGTTTGGCTACCATCACTTTATCACATATAGATAGATTGTAAAGGTGGTGTTTTGTTGGATATACAGCTACAATAAAGTAAAATTATGAACATGTTAATTACTACACTCAGATAGAAGATTATAAAAACTGTTAATGTTATCCTTTCCAAGGGAGAGTACAATTCATAATATTGATAGAAGATTTTTGAATTTCTAGACTGTTATAATGGATTTGTTACAAAAGAGAAAACTCTTTCCAGGTTGATCAAACTTTGTAGAAATTTTCTATCTTTCATGGACATGACTCAAATATTTTGTTTATTTATTTCTTTTGATCTAGTAAAATACTAGAAAATGTTTGTGGGATGAAATTGAGAAAAAAAATCATTATATTGTATAAATAAATAATAAGATGAAAAATATACATCACAGTTATGGGAGGATGGCACAATATCTTCAAGCTTCTTTGAATTGAAGATATCAATAGCTACAAAATGACATTTAGCATGACCATGCTTGCCTGTTTTTGAAGTTGAAACCTCAACAACCTGCAATTGAGAAGTGGTCATACATATAATACTGCACAACTAGTATAGTAATAAGGAGAAGATGCAGCAGTATAAAAAAGATATCAACCATACCATTCACCTGACAACATTTGGTCCAAAATTGTCAGTAATCATCGAGAATCCAAACAGCGTTGATTATAATCTATAATAGGTCGTTTTCACAAAGGTTTGAGGTTTCGACCGAAACGACAAAATTACAGTCATTCTATTTCGGTTTCAACCAAAACGACAAAATTACAGTCATTCTATTTCGGTTTCAACTTTCAACAAGGACAGAAACCAAACCAAACCAAATTTCCGATTCAATTAGAAAAACCTATTGAAATACAAATTTTGTAGAAGAAAAAACAAAACAAAAAGAATTAATTTGAGTTTCAAATATGGGAATATTCAAAATCTGAAATTTTAACTTCAGAAACATGCAACATCACAAAATATATACGAATAGTGCAAATAAAAAATGTTGACAACGAAATAATGAATAAATATTTGTTGTTATAAATATTTATAATTAATAAGCATTGTTCATTTATATCTTATTTTTCAAAAAATAAATAAAGATAAATTATACATCTTGTTTTAACAGATACACGTGCAATTATATGAAAAATAATTAATAAAATCCGAAATTGAAACTCAAACAAAAATTCCCGAAAATTACAGATTAGATCAAAATTACAAAAAACGTAAACCAAGAACTCGAACCTCAATTTTCACTACATGAAAAAACCATTAAATTAGAATATCTAAAATATACTAAATATGCACGTAGCATTTCGATTATAATATGTGTGAAACATTTTAATTAGAATATGCATATAAATTTTATTTCTGACAAATTTGTAATAGAGGAGAGTATATAAGATGTAAATGAAGAAATACAGTTTCTGTAACAGTTTTGATGAAAGAAAACACATATTTAGTGATGAATGTGGAAAAAGGTCAGAAGAAATCAAGTGTGATCCTTTTCTTTCATTTGTAGAAAAATTAAGATTAAAGTTTATAATCTAGCATCATGTGTGTTGATGAAATAATAATTAAAAGATATGTTAAATGTGCAGGAAAAATGAGTCGGTATAACATATTATGCTCCAACAGTCTTTCTAATTGAAGTTATTGGCATGAATGAATCAACTGTACAAAAACATAAATTAGTTGATAACATAATGTGTGATCTATAATTACAAAGATAATTTCTAAATCCATCAGCACAAGAACCATTTGTCAACGGAGAACGCACTAACAACAAGGTCAGCCATCCGCCCCACATAAACGAAAGAATTCATCAAATTTAAGCAAGATTTTCTTTTTATTTTAATAGAAAAAATCAAAAAACTATTATGCTAAACAAGCATACTATCTCACAGTACAATGAACTGATCTATACGCACATCATCACCGAAGATGGCTTTCTGAGTTTTTTTTTTTGGTAAAAGCATATACACAATTAAATTAAATGCAAGTAGAATTTTTTTTTTAATTAAAAATGGTAGGAGGAAGCAATTTATCATGCACGTGGTCATTTGCACCACACAAAAACATTATTCTAGGAAGCTAGAATTTATTCTCTCTGGGTTTTGTTCCCAGAAAGAATAAAAAAACATGGTTGGGAAGGTCATGGTAGCAAAAGCCGCACTAAGTTACTACTTAATACTATCCACATAAACTTTCATTGCTTAATGGATGAACAAAATGTATTTTTTAAAAGATTATTATAAAACGTGTGCTTAACTATGGCAGCATTTGTTAAGTTAAAATACCATGTCAAACTACTTAGCTTAACCCAGTCCCTTCCCAATACTTTTAATCCAAAAATTAATTATGCTGACATTGTAGATCAAACCCCAACAATTTTGTATCTTGATGTTCCTTCAGATCTCTAAATAGGACTTCAAAAATAAACAGAACCTTATAGAAACAAATGTCCAATAAAAACCGTAAATATATTAAGATTTTACTTTGCTGTAAATATAAAATCTGTGGAACACCCCTATATCATACCAGCTTATTTTTCATAGAGGTTGGTTTATTATTCATAGTAAAAACAATATAACAGTCCCTCAAATGGTTATTGATGATGCTAACACGATAATGGTATAATGGATTGTTTACTATATACCCCCTTTAAAATATTATTTTAATTTAATTATGCAGTATAAAGAGATCTGACGCATGGAAAGGTACCCCTGATAAGACATAATATTAAGTGATTGCAACCAAAATCAAAGAATCAAAGAATGATTTCAGAACCTTATTTAGTTATATTGGCGTTGAAAATAACCATCTGATCTAGGCGGCTAAATCTCACCATCGGACTATCCAAACCTAAGGTCGTTCCCCCAATCCTAGCAAAAACTAAAGTTAGGATTCAGATCCTTGTAATAAATCATGTAAAATATATGTTTTATGTCAAGCACGACTTATACCTCCTATACAGATAGTCCCAATCTAGAAAGTTTCCATCTCGAAACCGTATCATAATTGATACAAAATTCACCCAGTCGTCAAAATAACACCCAAACAAACAAAGAATAATAGGAAGAAAAAAATATCAAACCTTGCAAGGGCGACCCTTGATAACGATGTAACCATTTTTTCGAATGGTTCCAGCTTGCTGAGGGTAAGTCTTTGATGCGCCTGCATCTGCTTGCGAATCAAAGTGATGTTCTTCGTCAGACATCTCCTCCACCTATGAGCAAACTTTTTTTAATAATAACAAGAAATGGCACGCTAAATCCAGAGCACACTTGTATTTCTAGGGTTTGGATTTAGGAAAGGGACGAAGAATGTGCACCGTTGGATCTGCAAATGTGGAAGATCTGCAGATGAAGAGGAGAGTGCGGTGCACAATTCTAAACTGGTTGGTCATATCTATTACCATCCCACTTTCTTCCTTTCACATCCCATTCCGTTTCAAAAAATTATCACATCTTTTTTTTTCGCCCCTCAATTCATACGAAAATGCTTTTATTTTTCAAAAACCACATTCGGCTATGACGTGGTTGTTTCATGAATCTCGCTCGATCCAAACTAAGGTATTATACAAACCTCGTTCAATCGTAACTAGGTTATCATACGAACCTAATTCGGTCATAGCGAGATTAGTACGCAAACCTCGTTTGGACCGAGCTAGGATTTTACACGAACCTCACTCTATTATAGCTCGTTTTCATGACTGTTTCTCTTGAACGTGATCTGTTGTGGTTTGAAAATAGGGGCAATTTTAGAATTTAAAGTAGCGAGATGTGAAAGAAGAAAAACGGAGTGCAAATAGAACTAGCCAAACTGCTTTTACTTTTAAAAGAAATTTAGAAGGGCACTATTATCAACGCTCCACCTTTGGAGGTCTTTTTTTCAATTCACTTTGAGAGTACTAATAAAAATAGTTTCCTCGTGCAATTATGTTGTAAATTGACCAATGTACCCTTATATTTTTTTACCCCAATTGCTTTAATCTCCACTGCTCTTCTTTTTTGATATGTAATCCATATCAACAATCAATGTAGAAATCAAACTCATCTATAGATGAAATTCCAAACGAGAAAGAAACAAGATCAATTATTACCCAAGAAAGCATACATAACATAGATTTTATTCAACAAAATAATCAAGAATTTTTTTTCCTAGGGTTTTAAATGTAGGTAACGTGTTCGTTGTGACGCCCCACCTCTATACTCACATTAGCCAAGGACACTACGAAGTAATGCAGTCGACTAGCATGAAGAATAAGGCTGTTGAGGAGCGACCATCTGTGTAATTGCTTTGTGCGAGTACCGATATGTCAGATAATATAACTTACATTTAATTTCAAGAGGAAATCTGACATCTCAAATACAAACTCAAAGCTACCACACAGTGGCTATGAGGCCTTCAGAAACAAATATAGAAATAATTATAACACAAATCAGTCACAGATATTTATATCACAAAGGCGGAAACAGATATGAATATAATACATAAAAGTGTACATCAAAATAGTGGTCATACAAGATCCACTACATAACAAAAGAATAGGTACAAGTGCTAGCAAAAGAATATGTATACATCAAAGAGTCTCTATCTCAAATGTATACTAACAAAAACTACTATGCTAAAGTAGTTAGCCAAAAGTCGGGTAACAAACCCTGATAAGAAGTCAAGCAGAAGCACCTGAAATACCTCGGTCTGACTCGAGTATTATTTAAGAATAAAATAATAAACAGATCAGTCTAGCTATAAATATTAGATAAAATGAGATAGGATAAGAGATATCACAAAAACGTATGATAACAAAAATGCCAAACTGTGTCAAGTATACATCAAATAACAACAAAAATCATACAATATCCCAAATCATCTCAAACACCCAAAAAGAATCGCATTCTTTAAATTATTCACCAAAAACACAAATAATTGATATAGAGCTCATCGATACCTATCATCAAAATTGGTGAAACACAAATTCTAGAAATCATCAACTAGAAATCCAGAAATCACAAAGGGGGAGGCCTATCACAAACGGGAGCATGAAAACTCACCGACACGTGCATCACAAACGGGTCGCTATCCCATGGTCGCTAACCATAGAGCCGGTGCAACAACGCAGTACAATAACGGTACGTCCAATGAACCGAAACTCAAATAATTCGGAACAACGATGCAGTACAATAACGGTACGTCCAATGAACCGAAACCCAAATAATTTAGACCAATGATGCAGTACAATAACGGTACATCCAATGAACCGAAACCCAAATAATTCGGAACGACGACGCAGTACAATAACGGTACGTCTAATGAACCGAAAAGCCGGGACATCGGTGTAGTACAATAACGGTACATCCGATGAACCGAAAACCATATAAGAACATGGGTCGCTAGCCCATAAAAGAAATGAGACGAAGCTCAATAAAACGAGGTACAGTCCCCCACGTGGACAAAGAGATATCGCACATTGCTAGTCTAAACCATAAAACGATCATCATTGATCAATAAGAAGTGTCAATTACACTAAGCTAGTAAATAAATGAGTTTAGCTTCATATCCCATAACCACTGGCTTAACTTAAATATTTACGAACAGATTGTAGATTTCCACTCGAAAATTGTCATAAGAGTTCAATTGAACAAGTCCAAAAATTAACCGACGAAGTAAACACAAGCGTTTCATACCATTTATTTTGCTAAGTCGTTTAATTGGATTTCTCGAACGAATGAGGTAAAGGTTTGTATATACTAATAGATTGGAAAACGGTTTTAAAAGTGAGATTTGCATTGAAATTAAATGTTGAAATCGTTTTGATGAAAAAGTTTTAGTATTTACTACTAGTATAGAAACCTTTATATTTTAAAGTGACAAACCACATAAAAGATTGTAAAAACAATCTATCACCAATAAGTCACATATGAAGACGTGAATTAAATCCAAAGAAATCGATACCAAATCCATCAAAATGGATATTCCCAAAAATCCAAAGAAAGAAGTCATTAAAGTCGATAATAAGTGAAAACAACTAACCGGATCAACAAAAATCGATTAAAATTGGAAATCCACTCAAAAATAGCAAAAATAGGCAAAATGAACAGTTATAGACGTCTGGAGGTCAATCCAAATGTCTAGGGTCAATCCAGACGTCTGGATTTAGGTTTTGGAAATTCAGAAACCATCAGATGTCTGAAAGGTGGCATCAGACGTCTAACAAGGTGTTTCAGACATCTGAAAGGTTGTTTCAGACGTCTGATTCTGTTTTCTGCAATTTTTATTTTCTACCGTATATTCTTTTCTCCAGAAGGCCTATCCAGAGGTCTGGAATTGATATCCAAACGTCTGAACACCTGGTATGGGCAACAATTTGCCTAGGCCATGATGGCCAAAACGATTCGGGAGCAATCGAGCGAGCAACGACGACTAGAGATTTACGCCAAGCGACAACCCAGCCTTATAGGCTCTTCGACACACCCCAAATATCATGTCCAAGCATCCATAGTAGGATTTTCATAAAATTGGACTTCAAAACCAAAAATTGGAAAATTCACCAAATCAATTCAAATCAAAAGCAAATGAATATGCATAAATGTTAGGAATTCATACCTAACAACAATGATAGCTATAGACGTAGATGTGAGTTAAAGAACTCACCTTTAAACCCAAAAACAATGAATGAGAAGCTTTTAAAACAAGGCAAGAACAATTCCTCTTCAACACACCTCTAGAATCTTCAATATATTATCAAAGGTGAAGTTTTTCCTAAGTTAGGGTTAGGAATTTCTGAGAATTGAAGAGAGATTGAGATGGAGAAGAAGAAGAGGATGCTTATCTTAGCTTCTTTTTGATTTTGGAGCAAGAACTTGAGTTTCCAAATCAAACTAGGGTTTGGAATTTCTATTTCCTTTTCTCTTCCCCCATTTTTACTTAAGCTTGAATGTATTAGGAAAATGAGAATGAAATGGGAAGAGGGGCTGAGTTAGGGTATTAAGATGGGTTAGTGGGCTGAAACCCAAACCCAAAGCCCAAGTCGAAAAATAGCAAATTCTACTCAACTCCAAACATATCGATGTTTATACTCAAAAAAATTGTAAACGTCATTTTGGACTCAATGGAAGTGGTCTCGAGTTCCAATTCGACCATTTACAAAAAGTAACATTTTGGACTTTAATCCGATTAACGATGCTATATTTAAATAAAACATTTAAATATACAATCGTAAAATATGCAGGTTGTTACAGACTCCCCTCCTTAAAGAAATTACATCCTCGCAATAATTAAGAGGAAAATAAAGAGTAACAACCATAAAAGCATATCGACACAAAAGAAGAAATTTTGAAATGAGAAGTTCACCATAAAGAGCACGAAAGAGTAAGTCCAGATGTGTTTGGTCGATGAATTCTCAAGATTCCCAAGAGCAATTCTTAGGATTTGAGGACCATTGAACTTTCACAAGAAGAACATCTTTATTTCGAAGGCGTTTAACCTCCGAAGTAATGATACGAATAGAATGTTGCTCATAAGTCAAATTTGGTGAAACTTCAATTTCTTCAATTACACCGGGCTCATGAATAGAATCAGAATCCCTAAGGTATTTCCGTAGTTGAGAGACGTGGGAAACGTCACGAATAGTAGAAAATTAAGCCGGTAATAAAAAGGCGATAAGCCACGGAACCAATACATTCGTTGATGGGAAATGGACCAACATATCGAGGTGCTAACTTTCCCGATCAACTGAAACGCACAACACCTATCATAGGCGAAACACAAACGAACACCAATAAAGTTTGGACCTAAACCAGCTTCTCACCAGCTTCAAGCCAACACGAAGGAAATCGGTATGGCCTTCCGTAGAGTGCCACGAAAGGTGTCATACCAATACTAGATTGGAAGCCATTATTATAGGAAAACTCAACAAGAGAAATATAATCTTCCCAACTTCCACCAAAATCAAGAACACATGCACAAAGAAGATCTTCAAGAGTTTTATTCACACGCTCGGTTGGTCCATCGGATTGAGGACGATAAGCGGTGCTAAATTAAGCTTTGTTCCCAAAGCTTTTGAAGACCTTACCAAAATCCACTAGTAAAATAATGGATCACGATTGCTAACAATAGAAGTAGGAACTCCATGCAATTTAACAATTTCTTTAACATAGAGTTTGCCAAAAGAGGTATGGTCCAAAAGAGAAGGATGAGCCTCAAGGCTACACATAACAAGAGATGAACATAAATTGGATTAACGATCTCGAATCTTACAAGTGGACAAAGTCTCGAGATCACTCCATTCGGATATCATCATGAAAACAACCGCTTGTTGCTTACGACTAAGGGCATCGGCAACATGATTTCCCCTTTCGGAAGTATAAAGAATAACAAGATCATAAGATGCAAGGAACTCGAGCCAACGTTGTTGACGCAAATTAAGTTCCTTTTGTGAAAGTAAATACTTCAAAGATTTATGATCGGTGCAGAGAACAAATTTCTCTCCCAAAAGATAATAACGCCAAATTCTAAGGGCGAAAACAATAACCGCGAGCACCAGATCATGAATGGCATATCTAGTCTCAACAAGCTTTAATTGTCACGAAGCATATGTGATACCCTATAGAAGAGAATGATACCCCAAACCAATACGACTAGCATCGGTACAAACAATAAAGTCTTGGTTCCCTTCGGGAATCACAAGAATAAAAGCATCGGAAAAGAGTTCTTATCCTCTTTTCCAAAAAGCTAAGACATTCAAAATTACCATTAACTTTATGTAATCATCTTTTTAGAAAAATTTACTTTTTACAAGTCAATTTATTGTGTCTGATTGTCTCACCATAGCGTTTTGGAGATTCCTATCGATAACATTGATCAAGCGCATCGACCAGAATTCTTAAAGCACTCAATGGGCAAAACAACACCAAATCATCTTCTATATGATAAACAAGTCTCTTAAAAATTTTACAAATATTCTTTGCTCGTTTTAAGAACAAAATCCAATCATACTTATAAACATCTTATCAAAAATATTTGCAAATTTTAAATTGTTGTTTTCATCCATAATCAATAAATACAAGGATAAACTCATCGAGATATTCGTAGAATACTCAATTCATAAGATGGATGAAATAAGGTAGAAGGTTCGTCAAACCGAATGACATAACGAACCACTCACAAGAATCATAACGAGTGCGGAATGCGGTAAGTGGGATGCTATCCTCCGCAACTCGTAGCTGATGAAAACCGATGGCAAGGTCGAGCTGAAAAGACCTTAGCACCACTCAAAAGATTGCTTAGGTGGTAATCCTAAGACAAGCTCAAATATATCGGAAAATTCACAAACTACTTGAATGAGAGAAATAATACTTTGCTCATCAAGTGGGTTTAAAGAATAAAATGATGTCACCGAATTTGGAAATCAAAATCATTAAAAACAATAGAAATCTGCTTAACAGATCGAGAATGTCGAAGATGAATAGTCCTCTCAGGACATAGGATATGGGCTTTATAATGATTAAGCAAATCCTTTTCCAAAAATCAATTCCGAAGCCTAAGTAGCACATAACATGCAAATCGGCTCGGAAGAATAATCACACAAAATAATCTTGACATTTTTCACAAAGTAAATTGAGGGTTGCGGATCCACCAACCGGATTCGCAATTCTCAGTAAAGTCATCGAGTTCATAATATTTAAAGAGAAAGAATCATCAAGTTCTTTAGATATAAAATAATGAACCTGTATCAACGAATAGGATAATCACAAAACAAATTAATGTCATCAAGGACAGAAGGAGAATTACCTTGACCAAGAGAAGTGTCACTAGAGGCTTGAACAAGATTTAGCTTTCCCTCTCTCCTACTTTGAAGTTTGGGACATGAAGCTAAAAGATGACCCAAACCTTTGCAGTAGTGACAAGAAAATGGTTTTGGGCACTCATTTGCATAGTGGTCCGTAGAACCACAATTGTAGCATCGTCCATGATTAGAGGTAGGAGTTTTTGCTACCGAAATTGCCTGCTTCCCTTTTTTGTTGGGATTAGGACTTTTGAACTTAATATGCCTCTTCTTGTTGATGTTGAAGTTTTGTTTGGCATCCACAACTTCAACATCACTTTCTTTATCAGCCTCTTCTAGTCGAAGAGTGATATCCACAAGTTGATCGAAAGGAACTACTAGTTTCAGAGGTAAAACCTTTTCGGGGTTCTTACTCAAAGCACAGATAAACTTTTGATTCTTTACAAGATCCAAAAGCTGTTGGGCAGACATGAATACGCCATCCAGAGAAGGACTACTGGATTGACCAGCGCTTGGACTACCAGATCTAACCATTTCTCTTCTTTAAGAAAGAAAAAAAGAAGACGAAAAAGGTTATTCTCAAAATGAATATCAAACAAACTTGATTGATAAAACAAGGCATCGTAAAAAGAAATAGGATAGAACGGTACGACGACTCGAATTAAATCATATGGCACGATTCCTAAGAAAGACTTAGGACAATGATCCTTGCTAGATTATTCTACATTGTTCCGAATTTTTGCTCTGATACCAAGCTGTGACGCCCCACCTCTATACTCACACTAGCCAAGGACAATATGGAGTAATGCCGTCGACTAGCACGAAGAATAAGGCTGTTGAGGAGCGACCATCTGTGTAATTGCTTTGTGCAAGTACCGATATGTCAGATAATATAACTTACATTTCATTTCAAGAGGAAATCCGACATATCAAATACAAACTCAAAGCTACCATACAGTGGCTATGAGGCCTTCAGAAACAAATATAGAAATAAACATAACACAAATCAGTCACAGATATTCATATCACAAAGGCGGAAACAGATATGAATATAACACATAAAAGTGTACATCAAAATAGTGGTCATACAAGATCCACTACATAACAAAAGAATAGGTACAAGTGCTAGCAAAAGAATATGTATAAATCAAGGAGTCTCTATCTCAAATGTATACTAACAAAAACTACCATGCTAAAGCAGTTAGCCAAAAGTCAGGTGACGAACCCTGATAAGAAGTCAAGCAGAAGCACCTGAAATACCTCGGTCTGACATGAGTATTATTTAAGAAGAAAATAATAAACGGATCAGTCTAGCTATAAATATCAGATAAAATGAGATAGGATAAGAGATATCACAAAAACGTATGATAACAAAAATGCCAAACTGTGTCAAGTATACATCAAATAAAAACAAAAATCATACAATATCCCAAATCATCTCAAACACCCAAAAAGAATCGCATTCTTTAAATTATTCACCAAAAACACAAATAATTGATAGAGCTCATCAATACCTATCATCAAAATTGGTGAAACACAAATTCTGGAAATCATCAACTAGAAATCCAGAAATCACAAAGGGGGGAGGCCTATCACAAACGGGAGCATGAAAACTCACCGACACGTGCATCACAAACGGGTCACTATCCCATGGTCGCTAACCATAGAGTCGGTGCAACAACGCAGTACAATAACGGTACGTCCAATGAACCGAAACTCAAATAATTCGGAACAACGACGCAGTACAATAACGGTACGTCCAATGAACTGAAAAGCCAGGACATCGATGTAGTACAATAACAGTACATCCGATGAACCGAAAACCATATAAGAACATGGGTCGCTAGCCCATAAAAGAAATGAGACGAAGCTCAATAAAACGAGGTACAGTCCTCCACGTGGACAAAGAGACATCGCACATTGCTAGTCTAAACCATAAAATAATCATCATTGATCAATAAGAAGTGTCAATTACACTAAGTTAGTAAATAAATGAGTTTAGCTTCATGTCCCATAACCAATGGCTTAACTTAAATATTTACGAACAGATTGTAGATTTCCACTCGAAAATTATCATAAGAGTTCAATCGAACAAGTCCAAGAATTAACCGATGAAGTAAACGCAAGCGTTTCATACCACTTGTTTTGCTAAGTCGTTTAATTGGATTTCTCGAACGAATGAGGTAAAGGTTTGTATATACTAATAGATTGGAAAATGGTTTTAAAAGCGAGATTTGTATTGAAAGTAAATGTTGAAATCGTTTTGATGAAAGAGTTTTAGTATTTACTACTAGTATAGAAACCTTTGTATTTTAAAGTGACAAACCACAGAAAATATTGTAAAAACAATCTATCACCAAAAAGTCACATACGAAGACGTGAATTAAATCCAAAGAAATCGATACCAAATCCATCAAAATGGATATTCCCAAAAATCTAAAGAAAGAAGTCATCAAAGTCGATAATAAGTGATAACAACTAACCGGATCAACAAAAATCGATTAAAATTGGAAATCCACTCAAAAATAGCAAAAATAGGCAAAATGAACAGTTTCAGACGTCTGGGGGTCAATCCAGACGTCTGGATTTAGGTTCTGGAAATTCATAAACCATCCAGACGTCTGAAAGATGGCTTCAGACGTCTGACAGGGTGTTTCAGATGTCTGAAAGGTGGCATCAGACGTCTGACAAGGTGTTTCAGACATCTGAAAGGTTGTTTTAGACGTCTGATTCTGTTTTCTGCAATTTTTATTTTCTACCGTATATTCTTTTCTCCAGAAGGCCTATCCAGAGGTCTGGAATTGATATCCAGACGTCTGAACACCTGGTATGGGCAACAATTTGCCTAGGCCATGATGGCCAAAACGATTCGGGAGCGATCGAGCGAGCAACGACGACTAGGGATTTACACCTAGCGACAACCCAACCTTATAGGCTCTTCGATACACCCCAAATATCATGTCCAAGCATCCATAGTATGATTTTCATAAAATTGGACTTCAAAACCAAAAATTGGAAAATTCACTAAATCAATTCAAATCAAAAGCAAATGAATATGCACAAATGTTAGGAATTCATACCTAACAACAATGATAGCTATAGACGTAGATGTAGTTAAAGAACTCACCTTTAAACCCAAAAACAATGAATGAGAAGCTTTTAAAACAAGGCAAGAACAATTCCTCTTCAACACACCTCTAGAATCTTCAATATATTATCAAAGGTGAAGTTTTTCCTAAGTTAGGGTTAGGAATTTCTGAGAATTGAAGAGAGATTGAGATGGAGAAGAAGAAGAGGATGCTTATCTTAGCTTCTCTTTGATTTTGGAGCAAGAACTTGAGTTTCCAAATCAAACTAGGGTTTGGAATTTCTATTTCCTTTTCTCTTCCCCCATTTTTACTTAAGCTTGAATGTATTAGGAAAATGAGAATGAAATGGGAAGAGGGGCTGAGTTAGGGTATTAAGATGGGTTAGTGGGCTGAAACCCAAACCCAAAGCCCAAGTAGAAAAATAGCAAATTCTACTCAACTCCAAACATATCGATGTTTATACTCAAAAAAGTTGTAAATGTCATTTTGGACCCAATGGAAGTGGTTTCAAGTCCCAATTCGACCGTTTACGAAAAGTAACATTTCGGACTTTAATCCAATTAACGATGCTATATGTAAATAAAACATTTAAATATACAATCGTAAAATATGCGGGTTGTTACATTAGTCGACAAGGAAAAACCAAAAGGGAGTCGATATTCGAAATGAACTTCAAAAGGGGAACGTTGGAATACACGTTTTAACATGACAGGAGAATGTCATATTGATTATTTACTTCAGCAGCATTATGTCAAATTTTAGGTTTTACTTCAACCAACCATTCCAAATTATATACAATTATTTTTAATTAAAATTTAGTTTGAATTCACTGTTTCCTTAGATATCCGATAATGAATGTGAGAAAAAAAACAAATGAAGGGGAAAATTGCAATGAATTTGAAAACGATGAGGTCAACGACGGCCAAAATGCGGAAGTTGACATTTGCCTTCGGATTACCCTGATTTAACTTCTCATTTCAATACTGATATGGTATGATCAATCCTTTCAATCTTGTATGCATCATTGATTTGTTTTGAATTAGGTTGATATATGGTGCAGGTTTTTAAGTCAAAGAAAAACGTTTAAGATTGGTGCATGGATCGCGGACTCAATGTAAATTATATTGTTGTGACAAAGAACAAAATGACAAACTTACAAGCTAATGTAAAAGGATCGTTGATGGTTCTTGTATGTGAAAGAAGCGAGGAGTATATTGATAGTAGGATAAAGAGTTATGTTTCAAAAACCCAACAAAAATAGAGAAGAACGGAAAGTAGAAAATGTGATTGTCCATTTGCGTTAAGTGCACATTGTACAAATGATAGAACATGGATGCTGAATGTGAAGAATGGATGTCACAATCACATGCTTTCTAATGTACTGACAAGACATTCATATATGGCGAGGCTGAAAGATCATGAAGTTAAGACCATTGAAATGATGACCAATAGTGGAGCTAGGTCTTGCAATGTTTTAACCGCTATTAAAATTTATAACTCAAAGAACTAGTCAACCATAAGAAATGTTTATAATGCAAAACCGAAACTTAAACTATAAAATACGGAAGATGGATCGGTTATGCAGTAGTTTATGAAATTGACTTGTAGTCGTTAATAGTCCGTGCAACATAGACTTGATGATACAACCAATCAAGTTTTTGATCTATTCTTTAACCGTCCTATATATGTTGTTCTTGCGCATTGTTTTCATTAAATATTGTTCTTAGATTGCACGTTCAAAACAAATTTTTATAAGTTACCATGTTTTTATATCGTATCGCAAATATCCCCGGGGGCATCCTTTATCGTTGCGCTTGCTTTTATAAGTCGGCAAACCATGGAATCATACATATGGGCTCTTGAATGTGTTAGAAATTAGTATAGAGATAAAGAAATTCCAGGTGTTATTATAACGGATGATGAAATTGCTCTTATAAATGTAGTAGCAAGTGTATTTCCAAAGACACGTCATATACTTTGTGAGTGGCATATTTCAAAGAATGTTCAAGCGCCTTACTAACCAAATTTTATCAAAAACAAACAAATTTTGATTGGCGATAAAGAGATAGTGTTAGAGGATGAAGAATGGAAAAAGGAATACGAACTTTTTTTGGGATGGTAGGATTAATGTAATTAACTCTTTGTCAGAAGAAGAGTACCATTGGAACTTAAACTCATTTCGTGATAGCTTGTGAAACAAAAAAAAATCAATCACGTATGTCATAAAAAATTGGTTAAGTAAATACAGGGAGATGTTTGTTTTGATTTGGACCGGCAAAATAAAACACCATGATAATGTGTCAACTAGCATAGTTGAAAGTGCACACCACCATTTGAAAATGCATTTTGATTCAGTTGTAGGTAGCTTTGTGCAATATTGGACGAATGTACATCTTTGTGTGGAGAATGAATTAGTTGGAATTGAACATGCTTTCGAGAGATTACTTCTAGGAGAATGCATCGATTCCGGAATGAACCTATGTTTAATGAAATTTTGGGATTTGTATATCACAAAGCTTTAGATTTGCTATTAAATAAGTTAAGTAGCATTTCAAACGTCGGATTGAGTCTCGAGACTTACGGTTGTGTTTTATGGTAAGTAAATGGACTACCTTGCGCACATATACTTGTAGACTTTAGACATTCATACAGTTTCATTCCTCTTGGTGCTATAGACTCTTTTTGAAAGCAATTATCTTGCACTAAATCGTTCAACTCTTGGTTTCCTTGACTTGATTGAAATCTAAGCTCTGAAAAGTAGATATGATGAAGCTCCCGATAATGTGAGAGTTGTAATGCGAAGTGATTTGAAAGTGATAGCATTCACTTAAGCAACCAATATTTTAGAACCCCCCGTGGCAACTATTAAGAAAGGAAGACCTTCAATAAAAGATAAGTCGACGAAACAGAACCATTCTTGTATTGAACATGTTGAAGCACCGTTGTCTTGTGACTCAACTCACTCCAATTCGTTCGTATAGAACGAGAAGTACGAAGAATTAGAGACTTGGGAGACAAAGGACGGGATTAGAGACACCTATCCTGATCTGCTTTGAGGGTATGTTTATATTAGATTTATATAGATAGTTACTAGTCAAATAGGCTAGTATGGTTGTTAGGAGTTGTTACAGATGATTGTTACGTTTAGAATTTAGTCCTTGCTGAATTTCAAGGACGAAATTCTTTAAGGGGGGAGCATGTAACATCCCTAATTTTTGATACATTATTTAGGAAATTTAATTAGATAAATTAAATAGAATAATGATGATAAGTGGATTGAGATTTGGATAAAACATATGGGGGCGTGCTTAATAATAATATAAATGGGCTTAATTTGGTTTGTAAGCTAATTAATGTACACATAGGCATGTTAGTAAATAGCCGCACCTCCTCATACACACGGCTATACACTTTTGTAACTGCCCATTCACGTTTCACTTCTCATTTTTACAAACGCAAATCAAAAACCTAAATTAGTGTCGGCCATTAACAAGGAAGAAAAGAGGAAGAATTCAATCTAAAGCAAAGATCAAAGTTAGGAAAGATCAATCAACAACAAATCTCAAATTCTTTATTATATCTAAGGTGAATAATAATTCATTCCATCTCTATTTTATTTTTATAATTATATGTTTTCGGATTTAAGATTAAATTCGTTTTATGATGTTTTGGATGATGATATGCTTGAGTTATCATATGTCTGATTTAAACCAATTCATTTATATATGAAATTGCACGGTTTTAGGGCAAAACCGATTGTTATTTAATTTAGAATGCCATGGAAAAATCATATGTTAGGTAAAACATGGTTTTAGAGATGGGTTTAAATTTTCATAATTTTCCAAGCTATGGAGAATTTACTATGAATTTCTAAGGAAAATATGCTATATTTGGGTTTAAAATTTATTTTGATTATTTCAAGAAGAAATTGGGTCTGAAATTTTAATATGTTAGATAACATGATGAAATTGAATTTCTATGATTTTTGGGGATTTTTCCTAATTGATTTGCTATAGACAATAAATTATTTTAAAAGGACTTATTTGCAATATTGATTTTGCTTAATGGAAGGGCTTAAATGTTAATTTTCCTTTGATTAAGATCTGATAAAAGCGGTAGTTATTTTGTAAAGTATTTGAAAATTTTATGGCAACTAATCAGTTGTGTACAAATGGGCAGGTTAGTTACAAAGCATTTACTAAACATAGCATTAATTCAGCCTTTTAAATAAAAAGTTGGTTCCGCCTCTTTTGGAAGTGGCCTTCGACTCCATGCTTTCGCCTTGACTCGGTCGAAACAAACCCTGCCGAAACCCACCTAGTCAAAACCCACCTAGTCAAAACCAATACATAAGGTATAACTTAGATGATACGTAGTGGATTAGAGGAAAGGCGGAAGCTATGGTGTAGAAAGCAATGCTTCCGGTGGGGTCGAAACCTTAGTTCTGTTTTCAAATGTTAACTGCCTGTTTTGTTTTACTTAAAGAATTTGACGTAGTCGAAACCTATGTTTTCGAAAGGAGTTTATAAATAGCTTTCGAAGAAGGTTGTCGTATTATGTTTAAAGTATTAGCCTTCGAATAGGCCCCTTTTGTTTTTGAATGAGTGCTTTCGAAAGTAATGGTTTCGACCAAGTCGAAACCCAACCGCCATATCCCCTTCCGAATGTATTGAAGCCATCAATACTTTTGAAGGGTTATCTCAGTTTTAACCTAAGCCAAGCCACTTCCTAAATGCTTTCGAAAGGGGTTGAGGGTTCCGAAGGCATTGGGGACGAAAGGGGGTTTCGACGCTACCCTTCGAAGTTTTAACTTAAAGGTTTTGAGCTTACGAATAGGTAGTTCCGACACCTTCTGCTTTTCTATAAGGGGTTTTGAAAGATGTACTTTCGTATATAATCATTTTGACCCAAAGGATGTTTTTAAGAAGTAAAATCCAATGTTTTCGAAAGGGGTACTTTCATTAGTTTCGAAGCTATTTTTCTAAAGATTATTAAGTAAGGCTTTGATACATTCGAGAGCTATATACTTAGAGTTTTGAAAAGAGGTTTTCTATGCTTCGAAGGAGGTCATTTAGTGGTTTCGAAAGTGATGTTTTAAGGTTTCAAAACAAACAACCCATTCTCTTTTTAAAAGGAAATACCATGACATAAATAAAGATTTTTGAGAGTATTACTTCTTCATATATTTGTTCACATTGTAATTAACCCATAACCGTACTTTGGGGAAGGGCAGAATAACCAGCTAGGTTGGCCCAACAGCGAATATAACTTATGAAATGATAAAATATTAATTATAGATATTGGCAGGGGCCAATAGATTCACAGTAAGCCCATGAAAACTGTGTAAAGGGAAAGATATTGGCAGGGGCCAATAGGTTCATAGTCAACTCATAAAAACTATGATTTGATATTGGCAGGGACCAATAGGTTTATAGTTAGCCTATGAAAACTATATCCGGATTAAGATATTGACAGTTGGTCAATAGGTTCCTAGTTAGCCCATGAATACTAGGATAATAGAAATGATATTGGAGTTACCGATAGGTTCTTAGTGATTCCATGAAAACTATGAAATTGGACAGATAGTCCATAAACATTTAACAGGTTAATAGTAATCCTATAAACTATAATTGTGACAGATAGTCAAAATGAATGGGGATGGGTAATCCAGATTTGATTTACTTGTTTTGCATATCATCATAATGTTTTGAAATACTATGTTTTAACCATTGTGGATGCAGGAGCACAATATATGGTTTTATAAATGTTTTAGGATACTAGTGAGGGGAAAACCCGTTCCACTAAGCGGCGTGGTTTGATTAGATATCTAAATGTGAGATGGTAGATTATTATTCATACCAAGCCTTATGTCTGACTCAAAGTTTTTGTTTTCCCCTTAAACTCTCAGGTACTCAATTGATTTTGAGCAATTGAGGTTTAGGGTTTTCAGGTGTTCTTTATTTTACGAATAAAGCTTCCGGTGATGTGCAGGAGGCATGCTAGCTACTTTGAGTTCTTTTATTTCTATTGTGTTTAGTTGTAAAGGAAAACTTGTTGCCCTATTATATACTCTGATCATCTAAGGGGGCATCTTCATATGTCGCTCTTGGCGTATTTTGTAATAAGTATATTTTGTTTGAACGTGGTCTGCGCTCTGGGATTATGTAATTAATTTAAAATATTTTGAAATGGAATGTGGACTTTGTTTGTTGTTTTAAAATTTTCAATATTCATGTGTTTCTGTGTATCAATTTATCTAACATTACCGTATTTGATCGCCGAGGATTAATAACTATGGATGACTGCAGCATCCGTAGCTGTGAGTTTTGGGCCTCCAAGTAGGGGGAGGTTACAAAAGCGTGTGAGAACAATGAAGTTGATGAGTATAATTTGGTGCAAATGCCCAAAGTTATGAGACCCTATATAATTGGTTTAGAAGACATGCCTAGTGATGGTAATTGTGACTGTTGGGTTGTGGTTAATCAATTTGATTTTTCATTCACTCATGCTTGAAGTAAAGTCATGCAACTGGCAATTTGACGTACGTATTTTCTTGTACTTTGAGCCAAGTTATAGAATAACCAACTCAAACATGTAGTGCTCAAAGAGTAAGTGTGCACTTCAACCAATACACGTGGGCATTGCAAAAAATGTACTGAGACTTTTTTTCTAAATTTATCGCCACAAATTAACACACCAATGGTGTACAGTAAGTATGCAATTACACATTGCCTTTTTCAGTCTATATTATCAAAATCTTGAGAACTAGAAAATGTATTTAACCACTCCAAACAAACATTTTTATCATCCCCCAATAGCTCGCTAGCCATTTCTTTTTTAATGTCAAAACACTTATCCAACAACTCGTACACATCTTGATCGCTTATTCCCCTAAAACCTCCAAGTGTCCCTGTAACTGATTTTCCGTCAACGGGAAGACCCGTGATATTAAATGCTTTATCAATAGTAATTATCATCTCGCTAAACGGAATATAAAAAGGTGTTAGTTTCCGGATTGAATCTTTCAATAAATGTTTTAATCAAAGCCTTGTCAACCTTGTATTGTGCATTCTTTATTATATTCTCGAACCCCTATTCAGCTACTGCATCTTTAACAAAATTGTATTCTTTACTTAAATCTGATCGTTTATGAGTCCCAACATAGCTATGAAGCTTAACAATTCTAGCTTCATCCCTAGATGCCTACATTAAAAATGTGATATTCAAAATGTGCACTTACATTATTTAAGATTCTATACGATAAAACAATATGATAAACTTACCAAAGAGTTCCATATGCTAAAAGTAATATGATCTTTATAAGCAAAGAGTAAGGATGGCTGAACTTCACTTTGGTAGATTGACTTGATGATTGTATCATCAACTTCTTGCCTTTGTCTTTTCTCTTCAATGCTTCAATCTCTATATTAGTCTCTTCTTCAATTTCTTGGATGGCTCATCTTTGTTTGCAATCTCTTCCTCTTGATCTGACCCCCTGCATTTCCCTCAACAAAGTTCTTCTATCAACTACCTTCCTCCTCACGTGCACTATTACTATTTTCACTGTTATCACTTCCATCGTGTTCAACACTCTCGTCACTGTTATTACTAATCTCTTGCGATTCAAAGCGGTTAGAGGGATACGAGTGGTTGAAGATGAACTTGATGCTTTTTTGTTGCAATAAGAAAATGAATTCATTTATGTACCTAGAAGAATGCAAAATGAACCAAGACAGATGAAGATAATTATACAAAACCAAATTCATCAATATGTTAATGATTTATATTAAAAAACGACATACCACAACGGAAGTAAAATACAAAACACGATGTCATATTACCAAACTAAATTCATTATCTTGATAGCAAATTGTTGAACTAAAATAATTTTCATGACATCCTTACATCGAACTAAAATAAAAGTTTCGATTTTTTATCGCCGATTTAAGTTTTAATGAGTAAATTTAAAAAATTAACTTCATATGTCTTAATCCGAACTACCAACCATCAAACTATCAACCATCGAATGACAAAACACATCGATTTGCATACAGCAAAACCTAAAATTTATTGCTATGGTAAAAAAACGCACCTTGCCATGACTTTGTCGAAAATATTTGCATCTGGAAGTGTAGAGCGTAAGGGGCTTTTAGTTTTCACCATGTTTGAAGCTAAGAGATGAAGAATGATGAAAAATGGTAAATCGAGGTAAAATGAAATGATGGGCATAATAGGGAAAGTTGAAAAAAATTATACAGTGTTTGTACCCCTCATAGTAATTTCATTTGTAGTGGAGTGAAAATAAAAAATGACCCCCCGACATGTTCAAAAATGGAGTGTCAGTAAAAATACTCTTTTAGATTTATAAAGCAAACATTTAAAAGAATTACTTTCCAAAATAATCTATAGTCTAGTAAAAACAGTTTTCTCGGATATCTTTTCAAATAATGTCAGATATAAATTAAAAGTTGTTTATTTTGTTTTGTTGTTTTTTCATTACTTTTATAAAACAAAGAAGGTGCCTTTTGGTAGCTATGCGAAAAGGCAAACAACAACCAAGGTTAGGGAAATGTGGTTAGTTCAAAAATTGCTTAAACAACCTATCGAGTTAGTGTAGAGCTAATGAATTTGGGATGTAATCGTTAACTGTTTTATATGTGTGAATTTAAACATGTAGAAATGATTAAGAGTTCAACCTATTGCATATAACATATACTATAACGAACAAAATAACATTAAAAAAAGGAGTGTGCACAAATTTTTTAATGGTTTGACTACGTCTAAATCCACTTTATATGACTTTTATTGTGTTGATTTCAGGATTTACAAAGGATTTTATGGATATATGCTCGAAACTACAAGAGAAAATAAATAAAAAATGACAAAGTGTGGCCCTCAAGAAGAAAAACCGAACCCTGCTTGCTGATGCTCCCCTTGTATTTACACTTATAGATGAACGCATCCAATTGTTGAAATTGCTCAAAATATCTCCCTATAATCGTTGGAGAATAACCCGGTCAAGATCCTATAATTTAGGATGAAGAACATGCAATTGAGTATTGATTCGTAGTCATGTTCATATAGATTGGCACCGATCGAAGATATTTTTACTATAATCCTTGTTATGCTTTGTACTAGTCTACGTGAATGATGACTTATTCCTTCCTTCGAGCCCATACTTTGACTCTACGAATAAAACAAGCAATGTCAATCGGTATAGTAGATTGGGACTGATCCATATATGGATTACTACTGGTGATCTCAGTACTTATTTTGTTTTATTCCTTTCTCTTGTTAATTTCACTTTTTCAATCTTTGTACTTGATCCTTTATAAATTCCTCACTCACTTATTCATCCTTCCGAAGTAATGCCATTGAATCTTCGAATGTGAAAAATCACCGGTAACATTTGATAGAGTTAGGGGTATACCCTATAGGTGATTATGTAACTTTTTACACATTTCTAACTTTATGACCAATCTTATTCATAATAAAGGTGTTTGATTTTTACTATATCCTTTGTTATATAGTGATATAATTAATCAAGTAACTAATTTAAAATATATAATAAGAAAATCCTAAATTGAAACGTTTTGTGATTGTAGTTGCAAATAGTTGCAATCATGAGTAATTAATCACAATATAAAATAACATTTTATTTTAAATATTACTTGGTTAATATGTTTTGAGAAAAATATAGATACATCTATTAAGAGCAGAGTTACGAAACGCTCTCCAAATGTTTGGCATTTTATTATTCATGGTTGTTGTGGGCACCAAGAGGTTACATACCGATAGTTATTGGATAATTTATATGACTCACTCGAGAGTTTCCTATTGGTTAATAATAACCGATGTCAAGCAAGAAATCTCGAAGTAACGATATTACATAGTTCTCTCGACTTGAGAATATCGTTGAACTTCAATGTGGATACTCCACTTTGATTGTAGTTAAATTATAACAACCCACAGCCTAGTGGATTCAAATTTTCGTTACATCGAAAACCCAAGTCTACCAAGGTACAAATCTTTGGTTTGGTATTCAACAAATAAACAAATATATTCATATCAAAGCACTATCAATATAACTCACAATGGAATAGTAAAGTGTAATAAATCATATAGTTACCGACCAAGATTAGCACTTCTAATGTCAGATGTCCTTGTCAGTGCCGATCATGTCTAAGAAAACTCATCCTTCTACTAATCCTGCCTTGCACCAGTACATGTACCTCTAAAGCTATCCTATGGGTTATAATGAGGAGGGGTCAGAATAATGTTTTGATGACTGATGAATTATATATTTTACACATAACACTAGTTTATGCAGATTTACTTCCATTACATGTTATGTCTTTTAATTTTACATAGTCATCTCAACTCCGCGTACGCGTACGATAAGCCCCATTTACCAGAAGTGGACCATAACTATATATATAAGCACCACAGTCCCCCTTTGGACCAAGATACTATCCCAACTAGTATCCATAACCTGGCCCACGTCAGGGTCCATCATTAATGTAATATCACGTCCGTATGGAACTATCGCGTATTATGACTACCAGTACAACTACACACTGGAGAGGGGAACTTAAAATGTCGACTCGCTAGTGTGTCTTATCGTCTTCATCTGTGTCTACCTCTCAATGGTAGTTTACGCCTCGTCATGGGTCTCGTAGTGCCTAATATGACATCACAATAGCTTAGTTGTATTCTATCTTACTTTGGGTATTTACTATTTGTTTGATTCCTATTGATTATTGAGGACTTAACTCCTCAACATACCTCATTCATTTGTGAAATAATTTTTTTACGGGTTAACTAGCCTTGCCCTAACAAACAAACTAGCAAACAACTATGGCGGTACATTACCTAACGAGACCTACCTTAGTAGGAGGCATAGTCCATTAGGTGTAACCCTATCTTTTCCATTGACCGTGAATGACCGATTACGCACTCAACTATATACAACTCCTACTCCTGATTGGTACCAACACATACTGACATAGCATCAAGCCGCTCACTATCCTATTTAGATTACCTAATGCAATCAAGGCAATAGCCTCCCCTTAATTCATTGAAGCAGACTCTACTAAGTGTGTTTCTTCACCTATACGCAAGTGTGTATACTCCATGGGTCCTATAGTTGGATATGTCCCACATCAGTATAATGTACAAACAACTGCCGTTGGCCACTTGCGGTGGGCATACTTCTATTTTGTAACACTACTGACCTCGTATTCCAACCCATTCTAATGGCTATGTCATTCTTATCTATTTAAGTTATTTACTAACTTTTAATAATTCATACCCGTCATAAACACATACTTTAGGCTATATATATAAATTTATATATATCTTCATTCATTCTTGTTTAATTATTATGCCTTACCGTTTACTGTTAACAATATTTCTCCATTTCTTGTGTGTTTGTATCTTATTTAGTTTAAGGTTATTTGCCGCTTTCTTTTATCACTATTTAACTTCCTATTTCTGTTTTTGTTTCTATTCCTTTTTTTCCTTAATTCCCTACTTTGTTTTAGAGGACTATCTATATACTTTTTTATTTTAAATTATGACTTGTCTATCTTTTTATTTTTTATATCTCACTTGCGTTTTACTTGTACTGCGCATAGTCTTTTCCTATACTGTTTTTATCACATTCATCATTCTTTTAATTTATCCTTAGGGATTTCTGTATTTTAATGCCTTGGAATTACATTTTTCCAATGGAATGGTTAACATTGTAAATTTCTATATCTTATCCAAAAAGAGGATTTGTGTTACGTTCCGAATTACAAGAAATTATCTTTTCATAGTTATTGAAATAGACAGTACAAAATACGGTAAATATCCTTATTTTATACATCTCTTTCTTTTTAGGTGTATTCCTTGTTACTTCAACCGCTACACTTTTATTTATAAATTTGAAACTTGATAATGTATAAAAATTCACATTGCAATATGCTATATAATCCAATGAATTAAAATACTATTTAAATCTCTACGTTTTACTGTGATAACTCAATTTACCATTTTATTTGCACAAGTCGTATTAAATTAAGAAATCTGGACTATCACATATTCTATAAATTTCAGAGCTAAATCAGGGACTATTAATACCCAATATTTTATAGATACATGCAATATACAATTTTAGATTATCAACAACATAATAAGTTGGTAGGGTTTATAGTTTTATTTCACGTATTTAATTTTTAGCATACAACTCCAGTCTACATTTCAGGCATACAAGAATAGATTTAGAACGATATAAATCTAATATTATATAAAAAATATATAATTTCTCACTCATCTTTTTAGCTTTCTAAATCTCCAGATTTAATCCTGTTATTTCAGTTTGACTCCCTTTTCTCCATATTTGGATTTATACACCGCAAGCGTACATAGATTTATCAGAGATCTAGATTAGAAAAGAGATTTGGAATTCGATTTATATTTTAGATTCGGAATTACAATTTAGCTTGGCTTTGACGATTTAATTTGAACCTATTCTTCTTCCCATTCATCTTCTACAATTCTCCAATTGTATATACATATAATTTATAACTATTTCTAAGAATTTAGGATTTGGAGGAGAAGATAAAATGGCAAAGCTCCGGTGTGGCTTCGAAAATATAAGTTTAGATGTGAGGGTCTAGATCTATATTTATGGAGGTTCAAATCAATGCCATCCACTGGATTAAACTGTATTAAATATGGGCTGTGTGGCTAATTTTTTATTGTCGTTTTTTAACTAGGCACCAGTAGACCGCCCTATGCCCACGGCCGACCACTACCGATCGACCTGGGTGTATCCTTGGTCGACCCATGCTTGTTTTAAACGTAATTAATTACCGTGCTGTGATTTTGTTTAATTTTCTTATTTGTTTAATCGATTGTGTTCATTTTTTTTTTGGCAAGGCCGACGGTTTTATAGTGGACCGACCACTTTTATTACGTAAGTAATAAAGTTGAAGTACAGGAGTAAGGCAGAGATACCTTAGCTACGAAATACAAATCTAATACAGGACAGGAGTATGACAGATGCGTCACAACTACTAAAATAAATCAGCTAATCCTCCTCCGCAGAGGAAGAATTTCCCACACTCTCATCATCCTTGGAAGAAATCAAAGGTCCACCGTCAAGAAGTCCAATAAAGGGACGAAATAGAACTGCAAGGGACGGATCATAACAGTCACTGCTAGAAGAGTAAACAAAAGATCTTTCCCAGGTAGAATCAGCAAGAAGCTCTGCGTTCGTCAGAGCATACGTTCCATCCATGTCGAGAACCAAAGTATCACCAGAAATGGAATAAAAAAGGCATCGAAGATCCAATAAATCATCAGATATGTATCTAAAATATGAGTTATCCACTGGGTTGTACCTCATATCAGTACGACAATCAACCCAAGAGTGCTCATTCTTAGCCCAAACAATATGAGACGGATAGAGAACTGGAACCACAGGGGGAACCGGAGGAACAACACCATGGTCAGGGGATACAGCACCATGATTAGGGGAAACAGGAGGCTCTAAGGATGGGAGAGGATCAGAGTGTGCTACATTCAGAGAGGCCTTGGGAACCCATTTCCTAAGTGGAGGACGAGGCAGAGGAATTCTAGGAGCAGCATCAGGAACAACAGAGCGCACGCAATCAGCTTCGTTATGTCCAAAGGAATGACATGAGGAACAAATATCAGGGACCCAACCATAACGAACACGAACATTGGCCACATGACCAACAGCTAGCTGAACAGGAATAGTGGTGGGAAGAGGCTTGTCAGGAGTAATCTCAATCAAGGCTTTGGCAAAAACAAGCTTGTCACGCGCAACCGTATTAGAGTCAAAGCATTTCAATTTTCCTATATTGCACGCAAGCCAATTCAAGCCAAGCAACGGCTGCAAAGCAGAAGGAATTTGGGAGAAATAAACCCAAACAGGGACCGAAAAAACTTGCTCGCGTACACTTGCTATCGTTGGCGACCAGGGGGTAAGAATAAAAGGCTGACCGTCAAAGAAGGAAGGTTCAGACTCTAGAACACGTCTACGTTCCTCAGGGGAGGAGAACAGAAGGTAGTACAAGGAATCAACCAACTTAACTCTAAGACCACCATGCAGTCTCCAGGCTCTACGACATACAGCAGCCACATCACGAAGACGATGAATAGGGTCCAAAAAAAATCCAACAACGTATTCGGACCAAAATTCAATTCCGGCTTGCATTACACAGGGGGGAGGTATCATAATTCCATTTTCCTCAACGATATCGAAATCAACTGGTTCATAAATTCCCGCGTTACGTGGTTTGGAAGAAAATAGGGAAGTCCAAGGCCTGGGAACAGAAGGAATAGGGACAGCAGTGCGAGGAGCAGCATGACAACACTCAGCATCAGAAGTTGAGGCAACCGGAATGGTGCAAAGAGAATCAGCACACAAGACACTACCAGGAGATAAATCATTGTTCACAGGAACAACAACAGCATTGGCAAGTGGACGCGCATTGCCACAGGCAGAACCAACAATGGGACAGGCAAGGGGAGACCCAGAACAAACAATGTCTGATGGCATGATATCAAACAAAGGGACGGACGTGCTATTTATTTTACAGATAGTTCCAGATCCTACTGCTGCATTAACACAAACACTAGATGTGCTACTTACTGGGATAATATTTTTAGCCTTGGCAAAGACATCCCCTGCCAAACTGCAAAATTCACTGACGGCAACAGAAGAGCCCGATGCAAGTTCATCCAAGGCGTTACAGTTTGCATCATCAGAACTAACATTGGTTCTGGACAAAGTAAGGAAGTTCTGCTTACCAGAGAAAGTTTGCGCTGGAGACACATCAGACGAAGCTTTAATATGTCCAGAGCTAACATCAGGTTCAGTCATATTCGACATACTTGCACTTAGAGGGGGGAAATCTCGGGACGAGAGAAGGTCAGGATGAACGACAGCATCGCCCGCTAAGCCACGGAACCGACGGCCAGATCGCGTTGATGAGGGAGGAGAAGGGAACATGAAAAGGGACGAGCGAACAGCGAGAGCGCCACGGAATCAAGAAAGCGATGGAAGGATTCGCGATGGAAGGATCGCGTCGATTGTGTTCATTTGTTTCCCACATACATATCTTCTGAGATTTTATTTTAATGTTAACAATGCTTAACGTCTAATCTTCCTTAACTTTATTAATTAAGTTTAATTCATTTCTATTACCATAATTACATATATGATTATTTCCGATTCGAAAACTTCAAACGTTAATAATTTTTTCATTTGAACTCCGATCGAAAAACTTTATATATGAAAATTGATCAGAAAATCGCCACGTATCCAATTGTGCAAGTTGCATAGCCAAATTCTAATATTTGTGAAAATTTTATTTTTGATATTACTAATTATTAATCAATTTATTTTTAATTAATTTTTGCAAAATTATAGGGTGTTGCATTCTCCATCTCTTTAAAAGAATTTCGTCCTCGAAATTCCTCCAAGACCGAATAATGTAACATAACATACAACCATTCTAAACTAACAAATCAAATTGTGTGTAATCAATTTTACAACCAATTGTGTACAAGTGCATGGTGTGTCGCAATATATATGATATGTATGCATAATGATTCTAATCGACGCCTCTTATATGACTGCAGTACTTTAAAACAATTTGGAAAATATGGTGCAAACAACTTAAGTATATTGGCGGTTCTGTATGTATGCAAATTTTGAAAATCAAAAACTTTGTTTTATATTGAAATTTCCTTGCATTTCCACAAATGGAAATATAGTTCAATAAATTTTTCATCCAGTTCCTACCATCGAAAATCTCAACACACCGTCGCTAACATCCAAGTTTTAGAAAAATCCAGTTTTCTAAACCTATATTTTTATGTCAGAAAAGAGTCTAGATGGAAAATTCCATATTTCTAACCTTTTTTTATGTGCCCTTTTTACACTGTACCTTACAACCTTCTCATTTGTCACTAATTCTCTTTCAACTTCTCCAAGCACAATCCGTATAAGTAAGTTTTATTTTAAATCTTTAAAATTTTAAAATAGAATTATTTTAAAACCAGTTTAGTTCACCTACCGACGAGGTATGGAGGAAGTAACTCCATAGCTAAAACAACTTTTTCCCTTGTTTCTAGCCGTATTTTATTTTACCGTCACTTCTGCTGCACGGTAAAATCTATATTGGTTAACATATTTACTCATGTCACGTATGTGGCATTTTGAAAATAGAAAATTTCTTCTTTTCTGCCCAAATTTTTTTTATATTCTTTTTTTAAATATCAATAAAAATTTACTTCTTCAAAAAATTTCAAAAACTTTTACCAAAGATATGCTACTTTTCCAAAAGTATACATATATATTTTTTTCAAAAAAAATTATTCCACATCTCATGAAATTGGGGTTTAGTCAACAGTATGATATCTATAATGGACTTCATCTATTTAAGCGGTAAGTTTTAAATTTCAAAACATTTCCTTTTATTTATATTAGCAACCAACACACAAGTTCATTCGTAAATTTTAGCTTTCAAGGTACAGGGACAGTGGCTCGTGGCTTCACAACAGCTTTTCCCCTGTCCTTTGCTTGCTAAAATTTACTTCCTAAAATTTTCTACATTTTGGAATTTAAATCTAGTTTCTTTTACTTCACTAGCCAATTAAAGAAATTTCCTTCATTTATTTTATACTTTCGGTTTTTACTATTTTCTTTTCTCCTGCATTAGTTAAGTGTCTTTCTCGAAATTTCCCTGTCTTATTGTTTTCCCAATAGTATCGTGGTCTACATAGAAAAAAAATTAAAAATGAATATTTCCATAAACATTGTTCGCGCTTTTACATAACAAAAATAACTAATGCTTACAAATCAACAAAAAGAAAAACAACTAATGGAAGGAAATACAACAACTGCTATCTATGGACCTTCCTTACATATTATCATTCTCTAAACCACATACCTTAACTTTCATTTATGGCTTCTGATAAATAAGATCCATTCGTTACTTCGATTACCATACCCAATTATGGAATAAACTATGCATGTTTTGAATAACTCACTGATAACTGGCTTGGGTGGAATAACTCTTCCGCCTTCTATCTTGTCTTTTTAACTCTTAGTATAACAATATCTTCAATGTGTGTTTGCCATCTCATTACCCTCTATTGCTATCTTCTCTTAATTTCAATCTCTTGATAGTATTCTCAAATCTTAGTATTTACTTTCTTTGCTCTTGATCTTTCCTACGAACATACCCTAGAACTCATAGAAGTGTACTTCTTATGACTTGCACACTTATCTAACAAAACATTCCTAGGTTCTCAACAATATTATTTACCCTCTATGGTATTTCTTATTGCTTTTCTAAGAGTAGTCCTCGTTATCTTCTTCACAGCCTTATCTTTTACCCCGTCTTACCTAGGCAGTCATTTGTCTACTCCATATTTAAAATTTTGGTTTAGTCTTCGCAAAAAATTTCTTCAAAAATTAAAACTTAAAAATTTTAAAGTATTTAATCCCAAAACTTTTATCTTTAAAAGCATAACTTAGAAACTTTTTAGCAAATTCAAAAATACTTAGTGTCTTAACTTTTAAAACTATAGTTAAATTTTGTAGAAGCTCTTTTCCTTTTAAAGACCTTTTTCAATCTTTACTCCTTAAAAATTGGGATTTTTAACTCAAACTATTTATTAAGTTTTTTTTATTCTAAAAACTCAATTGTTACATGATAACATTTCTTTTCAAAAATGCACTTTACAGCATTTCTAAACATCCTTTATAATTTTTAAACAATAAAAACTAGAGTAGACAAGAACAGCTCTCACTCTATCATTTTCCTATCACTCATATTATCTCCACTTCCAATCCTTTATGGAGCCTCCAATATCATGTGAGGGGGACTTTTAAAAGATACTTGCAATAAATGCGCATAACAATGGAAAATATCCATTTTCCTTTGTTTTGCCTTTTATTTCCTATAGTGCTTCTAATTAGATTTCTAGTATTATTGTGAATATAATCTCATAACGTTATTTCTAGTTACTAACATTATTTTATATAAATTCCTAATACATTTTTTATTTATATTTTATAACGCTATTACTATTCAACCCTTCCTCTACCTAAAAGGCCCTAATTCTAATTGCCTACTGTCTTTTTAGTTGAACCATTACAATGCATTCACCTACTGCTTTATTTCAGGTTCTAATCTTCTTTCCCATTCTTTTACCCCATTTCAAACTTGTATCACTTCTCATTGTCCTCTTCTAAAAAGAATTTTCCAACTAAAATTTTTTTTATCTTAGAAAAATCAACGAGCTACATACGCTATACTATTTTTTTAAAAAGAATTATCCTTTCTATTAAAACCCACTTACTGTTATTCTCATTCCAACAAATTTTAGATTTTCTACTAAAACTTTTTATTTAATATAACATAATTATTATTTTTGAAAATTTAATATTTACTTATTTTTCAAAAATAGGGTTTTTCTACCATAAAATAATTCCTTTGAAAATCATTTCAAATTTTAAATTAAATTCTTTTATATGGGGTCAGATTCAAAGTGGGGTTTTATTTGTCCCTTCTTTCAGACTTTTTTTCAACTTGTTGACTTATCTTCTTTCATATACTAAAACTCCGGCTATTATCTTGAGTGATTACTTCACACCTTCCTTCGAGAACTCAATTGCTTCCAGATATCTATAACATATGGACACTTACTTTCCCCTTATCTGGACCTTCCGTACATCATCAATCAACATCATACGAGGATGTACAATCATTGGGCTATCGAGGACCCAACAACGGGGTCACGTACTATCCAGCTTCAGGGACCTTCCATATGCTACACTCACGCTCTTCTTAAGTCAGCGCCTTTCCATACGACCTATTTCCCATGAGGTAATCGAGGGAGGAGTATATCTTCAACTTTTTCCATTATTCCAACATATAATCAACTTATTCATCTTTCAGTGTATGGTTGCCGCTACTCTATAGTCGGATTTATAGGATTTGGCGTACAACATATTTATATTTATAGGTAAAATACAAATACGTTCTCTCATCATTTCCTATTTTTTTCAAGATCGACTAACCTAAGCTTTAATATCAAATGCAACAACCCGCACCCCAACGGATCCGAATTTTTGCTAAATCGAAAACCCAAGTCCACCAAGATACAGCTCGTTGGTTTGGTATCCTGCAAACAAACAAATAAATGCTTATCAAAGCAATATCGATATAACTCACGGTGGAATAGAGAAGTATAATAAATCATATAATTACTGATCAAGATTGATAATTCCAATATCCGGTGTACATGTCAGTGTCGATCATGCCTAAGGAAACCCGTCCTTCTACTTTTCCTACCTTGCACCAGTACCTATACCTCTAAAGCTATCATGTGGGTTATAATGAGGAGGGGGTCAAAACAACGTTATGGTGACTGGTGAATTATACAATTTACACTAGTTTATGCTGATTGTTTTCCATTACATGCTATGTCTTTTATTTTTACTTAGTCGTCTCGACTCCAGTATGCATACGGTACGCCCCATCTACCCGAAGTAAACCATAAATACATACATATATATAATTACCACAACCCCCCTTTGGACCAAGATACTATCCCCGCTAGTATCCATAATCTGGCACCACGTCAGGGTCCACAATCAATGCAATATCATATCCATATGAAACTACATCTCGTATTACGACTACCCTACAACTATGTATTAGGGAGGGGAACCCGAAATGTCAACTTGTCGGTGTGTCTCATCATCTTCATCCGTACCCACCTTTTAATAGTAGTTTACACCTCATTGTGCGTCTCGTAATGCCTAATACAATGTCACAATAGCTTAACCATATTCCATCTTGCCTTGGGGATTTACTACTTGTCTGTTTTCTATTGATTGTAGAGGACTCGGCTCCTCGGAATACCCCATTCATTTTTGAAAGAACTCTTTTATGGGTTAACTAGTCTTGCCGTAATAAATAAACCAGTAAACAACTATAGAGGTGTATTACCTAATGGGACCTACCATAGTAGGAGGCGTAGTTCGTTGGGTGTAACCATGTCTTTTCCATTGAATGTGCAAGATTGATGATGCATTCAACCTATGTACACTCCCACTCCTGATTTGGTTCCAACACATACTGACATAGCATCGAGTCACTCACTATCCTATTTAGATTGCCTAACGCAATCAAGGGAATACCCTCCCTTTAATTCATTGAAGCGGACTCTACCGAGTGTGTTCCTTCACCTATATGCAAGTGTATATACTCCATGGGTCCTATAGTTGGATATGTCTCACATCAGTAATAATGTATACACAACCGCTGGTGGCCCTTTGTAGTGGGCATACTTCTA
Source organism: Allium fistulosum (assembly GCA_030737815.1). NCBI lineage: Eukaryota > Viridiplantae > Streptophyta > Magnoliopsida > Asparagales > Amaryllidaceae > Allium > Allium fistulosum. Next base: position 945,432,916 of record CM060908.1, read on the forward strand.
TTGTGTAACACTATTGAACTCGCATTCAAACCTATTCTAATGACTATGTCATTCTTATCTATTTAAGTTATTTACCAACTTTTAATAATTCATGTCCTTATAAATGCATACTTGAGGCTACATATACATATAAGTTTATATATGTCTTCATTCATTCTTGTTTAATTATTGTACCTCTATTATTTACTATTAATAATATTTCTTTATTTCTTGTGTGTTTGCATCTTACTTAGTTTAAGGTCATTTCTTGCTTTCTTTTCTCACTATTTAACTTCCTATTTCTGTTTCTATTCCCTTTTTTCCTTTAATTCCCTACTTTGTTTTAGAGGACTATCTATACCCTTTTTATTTTAAATTATGACTTATCTAACTTTTCATTTCTTTTATCTCACTTGCATTTTACTTATATTGTGCATATTCTTTTCCTAGACTGTTTTTATCACATTTATCGTTCTTTTAATTTATCCTTAGGGATTTCTGTATTTTAATGCATTGAAATTACAGTTTTCCAATGGAATGGTTAACATCGTAAATTTCTATATCTTATCCAAAAAGGGGATTTGTGTTACGTTTGGAATTATAAGGAATTATCCTTTCATAGTTACTGAAATAGACAGTACAAAATACGGTAAATATCCCTATTTATACATCTCTTTCTTTTTAGGTATATTCCTTGCTATTTTAACCGCTACACTTTTATTTATAAATCTAAAACTTAATGATGTATAGAAATTCATATTGCAACATGCTATATAATCCAATAAATTAAAATACTACTTAAATCTCTACGTTTTACTGTGATAATTCAAGTTATCATTTTATTTGCACAAGTCATATTAAATTCAGAAATATGGAACTATCACATATTCTAAAATTCAAAGACTAAATTCAGGTTCTATTAATACCTAATATTTTCCAGATACGTGCAATATACAATTTCATATTATCAATAACAGAATATGTAGGTAGGGTTTATAATTTTATTTCATATATATAATTTTTAGCCTACAACTTCAATTTACATTTTTAGCATGCAGGAATAGATTTACAACGATATAAATCTAATATTATATAAAATTATTATAATTTTCCACTCACCTTTTAGCTTTTCAAATATCCAGATCTAATCCTTATGATTTCAGTTTGACTTCCTTTTCCCCTTATTTGGATTTATACACTGCATGCGCGCACAGATTTATTAGAGATCTAGATCAGAAAAGAGATTTGGAATTTAATTTATATTTTAGACTCGGATTTACAGATTACCTTTGCTTTGGCGATTTGATTTAAACCTATTCTTCTTCCCATCCATCTTCTACAATTCTCCAATTGTATACACATATAATTTATAACTATTCCTAGAAATTTAGGATTTGGAGGATAAAAGAAAATGGCAGAGCTCCAGTGTCAGTTCGAAAATATAAGTTTAGAAGTGAGGGACTAGGTCCATATTTATAGCGGTTCAAACCAATGCCAGCCAATAGACCAAACTGTATTAAATCCAGGTCGTTTAGCCAATTTTTATTGTTGTTTTTTAACCAGGCACCAATCGATCGCCCAATGCCCATGGTCGGATGCTATCGGTCGACCTGGGTGTATCCTTGGTCAAATTGTGCTTGTTTTAAATGTAATTAATTACCGTGCTATGATTTTGTTTAATTTTCTTACTTATTTAACTGATTGCATTCATTTGTTTCCCACTTTACACATCTTCTGAGATTTGATTTTAATGTTAATATTTCTAAACGTTTAAGCTTCCATTAACATTATCAATTAACATTTAATTCATTTTTATTACCATAATTACATATACAATTATTTCCGATTCGAAAACTTCAAACATTAATAACTTTTACGTTTGAACTCCCACTTGAAAACTTTATGTATAAAAATTGATCAGAAAATCAACACAAACCCAATGATGCAAGTTTCGTAGTCAGAATTTGAGTTTGTGAAAATTTATTTTTCGACGTACTAATTAATAATTAATTATTGTAAAATTATGGGGTGTTTCATAAATCATGGCATGAAGTCCATCAAATAACCATTGTTGGCTCTGATTTGAAGCAATGGAAGTGAAATAATATTCAACAGAGAATTTGTCTTTTCAGTTATATGAGATTAGTATCACTATCAACTGTAGTCAACTCAAAGTCAAAGTCTCTGTCTTATATGGTTAATAATAAATGTTATTATTGAACCAAGGACTTTGTTTAAGGACCAACCAGGTTGAATGTGGATGATATTGGGATTTTAACCAAAACCAAAATTTGCAAGTCCTAAAGTGATATAGTATTGATGAAGATAATTTGTTTAAATAATCGTTGCTAAAAGTGCCACTTAAACCGTAAATTGTATTCTTACTAAAAAATGTATAAGTGATATCGACCAAGCTATCACATCATTAGCTAAGGTAATGTGTGAACATTAATATTTAAATTGTTCAATATTGATCGCTAGCTGAATTTACACCTGCGAGTCGCACAACCGCATTCATAGATTCTCCAAAATACCGCATGATGTAATTAACTGTAAATTGTTATAAATTAATTAAATTAATTAATGTTTATGAAATATTAATTATTTATTTATTTGATGTATTGGGTTCCTTTAGTATTTTCTGAATGTCATTAGTAATTAACCGAGTGCGTATATAAAAGTTAAATATTTGCTGATCGATATACACAATCGATATGCATTTAAATTTACTTAAATATAATTAATTGTGAAATATTTTAGGAGCATTTAAAAACCCAAGAAGGATTTGTTGTGGCCGACCATAGAAGAAGCTAAAGAAATTTCAAATTCCAAAATCGGATATGGAATATGAAAGGAAGAGTTAACAAGTTAATGGAGGAAATTTATTACTTAATTCCCTTTATAAATACCTTACTTAACTCCTTGTCTCCTCTTTGAATCACTCTCCCTTAAAATCCAAGCCTCCATCTTCATTTTCCCACTTTCATGGATGAAATTTCAAAGAAAAATAAATAAATGAAGTTATTTTAATGGCATCCAATTAAATCAATCTAATAAAAAGTGGTTTTCCAAGTCGTTGCAAAGCTAGAAGCTAGGATATCAGATCTAGGAGCAATTCTATCAATCAAGGCGCATTCAAAAGGGCAACATCAAGTAGGTAAAATCTATTATATTATATATATTCATTATGATGTTACGAACCTAGTAATTTAATTTATTTGATGAATTTGTATACGCATTTTTTATCCACTTTTAATTTATATATGTAGATTCGAAAATTTTATGAGTTTGTTGATTGGGACTGGTTTGAAATTAATAGTGTTGATTTCAATTGTTAATTCTTAATGTTGATTTATATTGAATTTGGTGTTCATTTAGATCAAGATCCAAAAGTAAATTTATTTTGTGTGTAGTTAAATATCAATGGTATTTCCATTGATTCATATTAGTCTTTCCATTTCAAAAATACGTACTATAACAACTCTACCGCTATATCAATATTATTAAAGAACATCATAAATAATGCCGTCTAATAACGTGGAGGATAAGGCTTATTAAGGGCGACCGAATATGAATATATCTTTAAACTAACATTGGCACGTCATACTTACTGTTTTACTTAATATCTGGAATAAAAATTTAATGTGTATAGTCTCAGTCTAAAGTAATAAACATGCTGGTTTGTCAAAAATCAGAACAGTATATCATATAAAACAATAGTCACAGATCATAACGGAATAATATACATCATATACAAATACATACTATGAGTCCACAAAATATAATATTAGACCTACATAATATACATCCAGTATAAGACACTATCTCAAAATATAAATCCCATATACATACACATAATCCTACATGAGATAAACAAAAAAGTAAAATATACTTTATCCTCATGCTAGCACACTCACCCAAAAGTCTACACATCCTGTAACCTGAAAAAGTCTTGGCCTGACCCAAGTATTACATTATAAATGAAACAAACTATCTCTAAATAAAAGGGTGAAAACAAGATATAACACAAGGATATATGACAGTATAAATAAATATTAACAAGTCACTGAAATAATTTAACTCAAAATCCATCTCAGGATATAGGAATATTTAAATCACGAAACACAAAATAAATCACAAAGCCTCGGAATCCATCTCAAGACACAAGAGTATTTAAATCTTGAAACACAAAATAATCACAAATCCCAGAATTCTAGAACAAATAATAATATCTTAAAATCCAAGAAAACCTAATAGATACCGATCATAATGATCGTCCATACCAATTGCGGTGATTGTCCATATCGTGAAAAACAAAATCCTAATCCATACTGATATGGTACCAAAGATCGTCCATATGGTGGAAACAAAATCTCAACCAATCTCAAGGATCATAGAAAACAAAATCTGAACGATCTGAAGGACCATGGAAAACAAATCGCTACAGATCTAAAGGATCATGGAAAACCAAATCCTAATCGATCTCAAGGATCGTGGGAAACAAAATCTCAACCGATCTCAAGGATAATGGAAAAACCATGAGTTACCTCTTGAGGATCGATCGGCCTGAAATCCAAACACCAAAAGAGAATACACTCTAAAGTGTCAAATACTATCACTTCAGTAATCACAAGAACTTAACCAGAACGTCCCATACCACTTGGTGGAATTCAAGTATTTACTAGAGCTAGTAAGTTTCAATTATTACGGATATCACTAAAAACCTAAACTATATATCTCTTAAGGATCTATCGACCTACACAAACGTTGAACACCAAAAGAGAATACAACTCAAAAGTGTTAAATATATTCCCAAAGGCAATTATAAGGATTTAACCAAAGCATCCCATACTACCCGGTGAAATTCAAGTATTTGCTAATGGGTCGGTAAATTCCACTCAAACATTTTATTCAATGAATTACACCACATTCGATGAAGCGTTATTTGAGAGCATTTAAACCAATCAGTAACACTAAGTCGATTATTAGTATTCCCCATATTACAGAATTAAGGCTCTTAAAATTTTATCTCAATATTTACTCCAAATCCTTAAATGATAATGAACTACCAAACCTAAGAATCAAACTCGGAGAATCAGAAGACAAATAGGAAAACCATAAAAGTCAATATGAGTTTCTAGTTTTGAAAGCAAGTAATATAATTCTATCTTATAGAAAATGATTTCTAAATACTTTATACACATAAATACTTACTTTCAACTTCTCGTTCTTAAAATCCGTAAACTCATTTTTGCCAACTATACACACCCCCCACTAGATGAATAACCCATAAATCTAATTTTTACATCAAAACCAATTTATATATCTTGTTTGTACCAAAAATGGGCACAACACTCTTCGGGAGTTGTTTGAAGAGATAAAATGAAGATTATAAATGTAAAACAGAGATTATCTAACAAAAACTCCAACAAACAGGAATGTAAATTGCACAGACAAGCAGTTTAGAGTGGTTCGGCGTATAGCCTACGTCCACTATGAAGTTTTGATGATTTTATTGATTCTCTTTCAATGATTACAAGCGTTTTCAGCAATTAACAGCGGATTACAGTTTTGAATTCGAAATTGACAGCAAAAGTATGATGCAAATCTCAATCCGGCAGAGTCTGGGCGCTTCAGAGAAAAAAGATCATTTTTCCGTTGATTCTGGGGCTCTATTTATAGGCGTAGGAGGCTTGGATTTCGCTCAAACTCCGGGAGACTTGGCCTGACACGTGAGGGGACCCATTCGACCACTTCCAGAGAGTTTCAAGCCAATCTGTGATCGATACGAAATCATTTCGTATCGATCAAGATTACTTCCAATTGAGCTCAAAATTGGTGGAGATGTTCCTTGTTATGTGTGCAACCTTCAGTTAAAATTTCATCGTGTTTGGATCAGTGGATTGAGAGATATCGTCGATACGAGACGATGTTCTTCGCTAGGCTGTCTGGTTCGAATCCATCTCTCTGAGCTAGGGGCTTCGAATCGATGGGGTCACGCGCCCCTGTGAAGACGTGGAACACACACTTCGCCTCGATCCGGTTTCTACTCCGAGTTGACCGCGTCGACTCCATATACCTCGGCACATTCGCAACGAGGGATGACGTGGTGCGCGCGCGTTTCGCCTCGATCCGGTTTACGCGCCGTATGGACTATTTCGACTCCACATATTTTGCCTTGTTTTACTTCGATGGAAGACACGTCTTTCTGGTCAGTTGACTCGTTGGATACGAACAAGTCATTGGGCATGGATTCGAAGTAAGGTCCTCTGATGGATACGACGAGCACTGGTCTGATGGATACGAAGCAAGCACTGAGTGATGGATACGAAGTAGACGTTGAATGATGGATACGAAGCAGACGTTGGCTGATGGATACGAAGCAGGCACTGGCTGATATGTGATCGATGGATGCGAAATCATCCATAGCGATGGATACGAAATCTGGGCCGGGCTGACTGATACGAATTCCATTGAGTCGAATTCGATGGATTCGAAGCATGCTTAACTTCGATCGATACGAACTGATGCTTCCTGATGGATACGAAAAGATTCTCTCCCCCTTTGCCTTGCATTCATCATAACTCGAGCATATGAACTCGGATCGATCTGAGACTTGGAGCGTTGGTTTGCTTTATTTTCCCGATCATGCCTCATCGATTGGGACTTGATCCGGACTCGGTCAAAATTCAACGATATCCACGAAAAACGACATTTGGAATCCAACTCCTTGGTGTCCTGGCCTTGCCAAAAGACGGTATAACATTTGCCCCCCAAAGTACGTCTTGTGAAAACATGACGTGCTTTGAAAAGCTGTAGGTCTTCTTTGAATAACTTTGAAAGTCGTACCCCTTAGCCATTCTCTTGTATCGGTCCTCTCACGAATCGATGCTCAAAGTCGAAAAGTCTTCCTTCGTATCGATGTGGGATGACCTGATGGATACGAAAATGATCATTCGTATCGATGGTCACAAATCGCGGTGAATTCTGATTTGAATTGGTGATATCTGGTGGATACGAAATGGATGTTCGTATCAATAGATACTGATGGATACGAAAGTGACGCTCGTATCAACAGGTCTGCTCTGTTTCGAATCGATGGCTCATAATTTGGATGTTTCGAAACGATGGTGTCTGGTGAACATTTCGCCTCGATGAATGCACAGCTTGATGGATTCGAAGAGAGCGTTTGCATCGACCCATCGTATTCATGTGGCCTCCCTGTGCGCTTCGAACCGATAAAGTCTGGTGGGTTCGAAACGAGCCTTCGTTTCGATGTGCCGTCTGATTGGTTGCGACCGGTCAGATTGACTGGGAGTCGAATCGACTCGGTTCCGTCCTAGGCTCCATATAAATACCTGGGACTTCGTCATTTCTCACTTTTTTACCTTTTACTTTTACTGTTGCTCTCCATTCCCTCTTTTACTTTCGTATCGATAAACTGAGAGACAAGTGTTCGTTTTCGAGTCGAAACAAACCTTCGTTTCTTTGTTTCAAAATCGCTGAAATCAGGTAATGAATGGATAGAGTCATGCTAATAACGTCGAATCACGAGTTTGCGCATTCATCTTTCCTGCTTTTTCGTCCAGTCTTCACGAATTTTCAGATCTGGATGAGAGAAAACGATATTGGGGAATGACTCGTGGCCATGGAGCTGAGATCCCTTGTGGAAGAAGAAGATATGGAGGAAATCACCCTATCTTCGTCTCGTGTCGATCTGAAATTGGAATATTCAAATCGATCCAGTCAGCATACGTTCGTATCGGTGGGGAGATGAGAGCGGCAATTGTTGCGGAGCCATTGTTTTCAGATCGATGCGAAATTGGCGAATTCGATCGGTTCGAATTGATCTGCCTCCGATCGACACGACTCGTATCGATTCGAACCTGATTGATACGAAGCGCTCTCACCCCTGCCTGACCGATACGAATGTATCGAGTCGAACTCGATCGATACGAAGTACCTTCATTCTAGTGCGATCGACACGAACACATCTTTCATTCTGAGACGATCGATACGAATGTATCGATTCGAACACAGCCGGGTTGCGATGCATGATCTTCATAACTCGATACGAAATGAAATGCAACGATCGATTCCAACCTAAATTTGGACGGACTTAAAGAAACTTTTAATATCCAACTGCTTGACTCCGACGAGCTTCTGCCTTGCACAATAGAACTTTGTCACAGAACTGCATATTTGATTGACTTTCGGAGCTCGTCGATGGAACTGCCATTTAACAGAAAAGTACAACGAACTCTTTAATCTTGAATCGATCGTTATCATCTGGATGGCGCAGTCATGACGGTCAGCGATGACGGTCATGTTTGTCTGACTTCCAGAATCTCGTCGCTTGCACATTTTCTTTAACTCTGCAGAATTTGCTCATGTCACGCACAACACTTGCACTACACGACACATTCATGCACTTTACACTGGGGAATGCACGGGCTTTTTGTCACCTAATGATGGTTTCTCGTGAGTTAGCTAGTGATGGAACCGTCAAGTTCGCAGCAGCAAGAAACTCAGAACCCTACCCTTCCTAGAATTGAGATTCCGGTCATCGAGACCGAAGCTATTGGCCCAGCTCCGGACGAGTTGCCCGATGCGTCCTTCATTAACAGTCCGCCTGATTCCGTCCCATCCAATATTTCTGAAGACATGCTAGGGAGAATATGCTTAAGGCATGGTCTGTCTTTGGATGAGGTATTATTGCCCGGACCGGATGATAGGCCACATAATCCCCCGGAGGGGTATACTGCTTTCAACCGGCATGCGTGCGCAGCCGGCACACTTCCTCCATTCAACGACTATATAAGAGAAGTGTTGGCTTATCTGGACATCGCTCCGTCTCAATTGCATCCAAACGGATATGCCTCACTCAACAGCTTGTTCATTGTATTCATGGAGTACCTCCATCGCCCTCCCCGTATGACCGACATAAGATATCTGTTTAATTTCAAGAGTCGGACTGACAGCCCATCTTTTACGTTCCTGGAGTCTGTAAGGAACTGCCAAGTTGTCGCGGGGTCGTGGACTAGGCTAAGCTATTTTAAGTCGGAGTGGTTCTATGTCCGATGTCCTCCGGGGTTTGCCAGAAGATGGCTGTTCAGACGTGAGCTTTGCCTTTTCTTTTTCAATTAATTGACAGGGCAATTTTCGGAGTGAAATTAAACTTACGTCTTCTTCTCTTTTTCTCTCAGCTATCATCCAGCGGCCTGAGGGCGGCTATTATAAAGAAATAGTTCGGGTCCTCCAAGAGATTCCTAGCGAAGAAAGGAATATTGAACTGTTATTGACAGATCGGAATCTCAGAGTCCTTGGGCTGATCGGTCGGAGGTAGAGCATAAGACTCGACGGTGCATTAAAGACCGTCTCCAGGAAAAAGGTCAAGCAGATGAAGCCCAGGGTCGTGATAATCGAGGAACCCGATTCCGAGAAAACTCATACTGACGAGGAACCGTTGGCTGGACCTGCTAATGCAACCCCGGAGTCCGATGCAAAGAGGAAAGGCAAAGCAGTGGCCTCGAAACATCCTAAGTCTGGGAGGCGGAAGTCTGTGGTTTTGCACCGTCCTTCGCCAGGAGTTAAGATTACGGAGGCGTCCTCCCCGCAAGCTGGAGATCAATTCGAAGGGCCTGCTGACCCTCCAGTCCCTGACATCGAGCCGGAGCAACACGATGTTGGGTCGGGTGGACTGCGACACACCATCGATGTTAGCGAGTCTGAGCTTGCCAATGCGACTGACACTTCTGGTTGGTCCGGGGGGTTACACATTCACACACTCCTCACGGCACAACACACTTTTCTAACCATAAACAACACATCGCAAACGGTTACTGATTCTTTGTGGTTTTCTTTTCAGGTACGATGTCCGGGAAAGGTTCCGTGCTTGGTAGTTTGCGTAAGCGCCGTTATCACGAGCCACGCAGGAGAGAGGGCGAGAGGGATTATGACACGGGACACTCTGGTCAGGAGAAGTCTGACAGAGATAGGGGATATGTTCGCCGGTCCCGATCTCGCTCTCCTCCCCCCAGGACCTCTGCACCTCCTACGGTCGCAGTCACTCGTCCTCCCGAAACTTCACGGCCTAGGCCGCCTTCTCAAGCTTTGAGGTCCGATCCTCCGCGCAGGACCGAAATAGCCACCTCTTCGGCTACTGTGCCGGTCCCGACCGAAGCGTCTAGCGAAGGAGCGCTTAAATTGGCACAGATGAGGAAGGAATTTCTTGACATCTGTTTTGATGGATATGTCTTCCCCCCGCACCTGAAGAGAATCCCGCCAACCGCGGAAACCACTATCCACGATTATGTTGCGGACATCTTTTTCCAGTATAGGGAGTGGGGACGGGCCGCGAGGAAGGCATCTAAAGTGGCATTTGAGCGGGGCGTCACCATCGAGAAACTCGAGAAGGAGCTGGGTCGCAACGACCAAATCATAAAAGCGCTCAACTCAGAGGCTGAGTCTTCTCGTAAGTCTGAAATGGAGGCTTTAAAGAAAGTTGATGAAGTGACCGCTGCCATGGCCAGGATGAAGCAAGAACATTACACCGCCATCGATGACATGGGTCACAGGAACACTTCTATTACTGCCGAGAGGGATGCCGTTCTCAAGGAGCTTAATGAGCTGAAGTCAAAGTTCTCAGAGATGGCTAAGGAAAAAGACGCAGCTAATGTCTCTGCGCAGGAGGCCTGTGATCAGGCGGTGACGCTTCGTAAGGAGAAGGAAGTGGCTATACATCAAGCCCGTGAGGCTGAGGCTGGGGTTGATGAGAAAGTACGGCAGGCGGAGGCCAGGATCGAGGCCGAGGTGGAGGAGCTACTCGTCACTTATAACGCCAATGTGCTACGGCACCGAGACTTGACATGGCTTGACGATTACCCCACACATCTCTATAACGCCTGGAACCTACTGGTTGATGAGGAGAGATCTGGGCACCCTGATGAAACCCCTGATGAGTTCGAGCTGGAGAACCGCATCCTTAATGATGACGAAAAGAAGGTTCTTCATGACTCTATGATTTCCCATGACAAGGTGAGGCTTGGTGCCCAGATCTAGGAAGTCGGAGAGAGCTCTGGTGCTGAACACCATGTTATGAGTTATGAGATAGTCGTGTCATCTCAGTCTGAGCCAACTTCGATAATCTACTCCCATCCTATCCCAGCGTATGACCCAGATCAACCGCATTTATCTCCTATTAAGGAACATCCTTCTGAAGTAGTTCAGACGACCTCGAGCCAAACCGAGGAAGGTACTTTGAACTAACTTCCAGTATATTTGGATTGAAGAACCCGTGTTGAAATGTTGCTAATGACATGTCTTTTCCTTTGATCAGTGACAGGAGTTGCACCAGCCGCGCCTCTTACCACCCAAGTATTAGGTCAAGCGCCAGGGCACGGCGGGAAGCGGCAATGTTAGCCGAGATCAATGCCGAGATGGCGGCTGCGGCGCACGGCGGTGAAGTAGATGGCGGAGCGGCAGCACAGTGCCCCATTCCTCTTATGACTGTGTCTCCTGGGGGCACACTTACTGATACTGATGTACCAGCCCCTCCTCCGGCTGCGGAGTCTGTTCCTCCCACTCCTCCCGCGGGAAGCATCCCTATAGAGTCCAGCTCAGACGAGGACGTTGACATTATGCCTTCACCCGAAGGGAGCTTGCCTAGGGAGAAAGGCTCCAAGCGAAAGGGTACTGGCGGCTCCAGTAGTTCCTCGAAGAAGAAGAAGCTGAGGAAGCAGAAGGATTAGACATCCTTTTCATAGGCAGTTAGGGACTTTTGTTATTTTTTCTGTCTTTTCCCTTTTGTAGGCCGTGTTTAGATGCGGGTTCGGCCCCTGCTAGTAGGAACATTTTGGGAAAGAACTCATGTATGAAGCATTGTTTTTGAGTTTAGTTGGAATAAAATTTTGTCTTTTAGCTTCAGCTTGCGTTCCTTCCTATGCTTGAATATTGCAGTGTTCGGACCTTGGTCCAGTGTATTTGCATTTTCTGATTGCTTCAAGAATAGCTCATTTTACTTGTTAAGTATGGAACTTTCGGACTCGAGTTGTGATAGGGGATCGCATCAGAGCTGAGCATCGTATAGTTTCGGGCAATGACTAACATTTGCTTCTGCCCCCAGTTTCGGGGTCAAGTTGTGATGATCAGCTTGTGATGGCACCAAGCGGGGACCGAGTGGTCGAACTACGCTTGTTCTCTTATGAATCGTTCCATCCACACTCCGGGGATGTGCGTCATCTCGTAAGCGGTTGTTCGCACTCTGGGAACATGGAGTTGACCGTTTATACTCCGCTTCGTACTCTGGGAATGCGGAGTTGAATGTTTATACTCCGCTTCGCACTCCGGGAATGCGGAGTTGAATGTTTATACTTCGCTTCGCACTCTGGGAATACGGAGTCGAACGTTTATACTCCATTTCGCACTCTGGGAATATGGAGTTGAGTGTTTATACTCCGCTTCGCACTCTGGGAATACGGAGTTGAATGTTTATACTCCATTTCGCACTCTGGGAATATGGAGTTAGATGTTTTATACTCCGCTTCGCACTCTGGGAATACGGAGTCGAATGTTTATACTCCGCTTCGCACTCCGGGAATGCGGAGTTAAGTGTTTATACTCCGCTTCGCACTCTGGGAATGCGGAGTTAAGTGTTTATACTCCGCTTCGCACTCTGGGAATACGGGGTTGAATGTTTATACTCCACTTCGCACTCTGGGAATGTGGAGTTAAGTGTTTATACTCCGCTTCGCACTCTGGGAATACGGAGTTGGATGTTTATACTCCATTTCGCACTCCAGGAATATGGAGTTAAATGTTTATACTCCATTTCGCACTCCGGGAACATGGAGTTAAGTGTTTATACTCCGCTTCGCACTCTGGGAATACGGAGTCGAATGTTTATACTCCGCTTCGCACTCTGGGAATACGGAGTTGGATGTTTATACTCCATTTCGCACTCCGGGAATATGGAGTTAAGTGTTTATACTCCGCTTCGCACTCTGGGAATACGGAGTTGGATGTTTATACTCCATTTCGCACTTCGGGAATATGGAGTTAATTGTAGGATTGTCGTGTGTCAATCCTATTAATATCGGTGTCATGGCTTGTCCCCGAGCTCGGGTTTCACCTAGTGAGTGGCCGGTCGTATCACAGCCACTCTCCATTTGAATAAGTCCCATTGCGTGATGGGATTTAGCTCTTCGTGCATCGTGATGTTGTATATCGTACATAATGAATCACAGCTCTGGCTCGAAGAAGTGGCATTTTATTGCTGAAATAAGAAAATGCGGCAAAGTCAGTTGCCTTATTACAAAATTCAAATTTCGAAATGCAGAAACAAATTGCTAAATAGAATGAAACAAATAAAGCCTGCCATATGTAGTAGCGGCGGAGACTTTCGCTGTTCCAAGCCCTCGGTAAATCGAGACCGTCAACAGTCGACAGCTTGAATGTACCATCTCCGAGCTTTCGTGTAATTACATACGGCCCTCCCCAGTTCGGTTTCATGTGTGAAGGAACTGGGTAGATTCTCTTGAGCACGAGGTCGCCGAGTTCAAAGGTTCGAGGGCGAACTCTGGTGTTGTACAATCGGGCGGCCTGGCTTCGATGTGCGGCTGCTCTCAAATCAGCCTCTTCCCGTTTTTCATCCAATAGATCTAAAGACTCGGCTAGGAGTATAGCGTTTGTTTTTGGATCATAATAAGTCACGCGATGAGAGAGCACTTCTGTCTCGACCGGAATAACGGCCTCTGAGCCATAAGATAGGGAAAACGGAGTGTGTCCGGTCGCGGTTTTGTGGGTCGTTCGATAGGCCCATAACGCCATAGGAAGTTCATCGACCCACTTGCCCCCAGCCTTCTCTAATCGTTTCTTCAGGATCGATTTTATAACTTTGTTGACAGCTTCAACCTGTCCATTTGCTTGGGGGTGTGCGACAGCCGAGAACTTTTTGCGGATATGAAACCGTTGACAGAAATTCTTGAATTCCGCACTCTCGAATTGGGCTCCGTTATCAGTGATGATAGTATGCGGGAGTCCAAATCGACAGATGATGTTGCGAACCACGAAATTTATCACTTTCTTTGTCGTAATGGTGGCTAGGGCTTCGGCCTCAGCCCATTTTGTGAAGTAATCAACGGCGACGATGGCGTATTTTGCACCGCCTTTAGCTAAAGGTAGGGCGCCGATGATGTCAATGCCCCACATTGCGAATGGCCAGGGACTGACCATTTGGGTTATTTCAGTTGGCGGAGCTCTCGGAATTCAGGCATGTATCTGGCATTTATCGCACTTCCGGGCATAGTTTGCCGCATCTCGGTTCACTGTCGGCCAGTAGTACCCATATCGAAGTATCTTCTTAGCGAGAGCTTGCCCGCCGGTATGATCGCCGCACTCTCCTTCGTGCACCTCATGTAGCACTCGTTTGATTTCCTCGTGGGCGATACATCTCAGGAGAGGGACGGAATAACCTCTCCTGTACATGACTCCGTTTTGGATGACGAACCGCGAAGCTTTTCGCTGAATTTGCCTCTTCTCATTTCTAGGTTCAGGCAACACACCATTCTCAATGTAATTCCGATACGGAGTCATCCAAGATTCTCTACTAGGAGCGGTTTCAAATACAGAGTTCATTTCTATCCGATCGATGCTCGGAGTGGCCAAAGTTTCAACGGGGACAAGTCCCATTTGTTGCGCTTCGCCTGTGCTGGCTAACTTTGCCAGTGAATCGGCTTTCTGATTGCGTTCCCGAGGCACATAATAGATGGCATAATAATCAAACTGGTTTAGGATTTCCTGAACTCGTGCCAAGTAAGCGGCCAGTCTTCGGTCTCTTGCCTGGTATTCTCCTCGCACCTGGCATACCACTAACTGCGAATCGCAATAAATTTCTACAGCGATAATTCTCAAATCTCTGGCAAGCCTTAGGCCGGTTAGGAGGGCTTCATATTCGGCTTCATTATTAGTTGCACGAAAGTCGAATTTAAGAGCATAACATATGGACCGGCCCTCGGGAGTCTCAAGTACAACTCCAGCGCCCGAACACCGATCATTTGACGCGCCATCAGTATACAGCTTCCAGATGTATTCGGGAGATTCACTGGTTTCGGGTAAGTCTTCCGGAACGGTGAATTCGGCTATGAAATCAGCCAGGACTTGTCCTTGAATGGCCCTCCGCGGAGCGTATGCGATATCAAATTGGCTTAGCTCAATGTTCCACTTGAGTAACCTACCGGACGTCTCAGGCCGCGTAAGGACCTGTCGTAACGGCTGGTCGGTGTACACAGTAAGCGGATGAGCTTGGAAGTAAGGACGGAGCTTCCTTGAGGCAATGACCAAACAATAAGCCAGTTTCTCCAGTCTCGGATAATTTCTTTCAGCTCCTGTTAGTCGCTTACTAACATAGTAGACCGGGTTTTGCACTTTGTCTTCTTCCCGGACTAGAGCAGCACTGATCGCATGTTCTGATACTGCCAGGTAGAGATATAGCTGCTCGTGGTCAACCGGTTTTGACAAGATCGGAGGTGTGGAGAGATGCTGAACTAATGATCGGAACACGCCTTCACACTCCGTGGTCCATTCAAAGTTTCGTTTGCCCTTCCGAATCAGGTCGAAGAAAGGAATGCATTTGTCGGTGGACTTTGAAATGAACCTGCTCAATGCTGCGACCTTCCCGTTAAGACTCTGGACTTGCTTTATAGTTTTAGGGGTTTGCAAATTTCTAATAGCCCAGATCTTCTCAGGATTCGCCTCTATTCCTCGAGCGTTGACAATGAACCCAAGGAATTTTCCGGACGCAACGCCAAAGTGACATTTGAGTGGGTTGAGCTTCATTCCGTACTCCCGGAGGATGCTGAACATTGAATTTAAATCTCTGACGTGATCGTTGGAGAATCGGGACTTCACCAGCATGTCATCCACGTAAACCTCCATGGTCTTCCCAATCTGATCAGCGAACATTCGGTTGACCAAGCGTTGGTATGTTGCTCCAGCGTTCTTTAGACCAAACGGCATGACTTTGTAACAATAGAGTCCCAGGTCGGTCACGAAGCTGGTATGTTCCTGATCAGGTAAATGCATGGGTATCTGATTGTAGCCGGAATAAGCGTCCATAAAGGATAGTAGTTCATGTCCGGCCGTCGAATCGACGAGCTGATCGATTTGTGGAAGTGGGAAGCTATCTTTTGGACAGGCCTTGTTTAGGTCAGAGTAATCAACACAGGTCCTCCACTTCCCGTTTGGTTTCCGAACTAGTACAGGGTTGGACACCCATTCTGGATACAGGGCATCTCGAATGAACCCATTCGATTGTAGTTTATCAACTTCCTCCTTAAGGGCGGCAGATCTCTCTGGATCCATACTGCGCCTTTTTTGTTTCACTGGGACATGTCGCGGATCTATATTCAGGGAGTGACTTGCAATGCTCGGCGAGATCCCGCACATGTCAGAGTGTGTCCAGGCGAAGACGTCGAGATTCGCCCGAAGAAATTCGACCAACTCCTGCTGTGTCTGCTTGTTTAGTTGGGACCCAACTTTTAGCATCTTTGAATCATCATCCTCACTGATTGGGACGTCCACAGTCAGTTCGGCTGGAGAGGCTTGACTCTCCGTTGATTCGTCTTTATCCTCGTTGTCCCTGGGGTCCAGGTCTTTCAGGAATTGGTCGTGGTGCCCGGGCCGAGGCCCAGGCATCAATTGTCAATTATCGATAGAACGGACGCAGAGAGATTCCTCTACGCCCTTCCCCTTCTCTTTACGTTGCGCCCCGCGCAGCTCAGCAACATAACAGGCCCTTCCCGAGGCCTGATCTCCTTGAACAACTCCAACTCCATGATCAGTGGGAAATTTCAGAGTCAGACACCATGGGGCGATTACCGCCCTGAACTCGGCTAAAGCTGGTCGACCCAGAAACGCATTGTATGGCGAATCTATTTCCAGCACAACAAATTGTAACATGCGGACCCTCCGGCGTTCTCCAACGCCTAACTCGACTGGGAGTTCAGTTATTCCGATGGGTATCGTGGCACTTCCGTTGAATCCATGGATTCTGGATAAACAGGGTTTCAAATCCTTTGTCTCCATCTTCATTAGATCGTAAGCCCGTTTGAGCAAGATGTTTACAGAGCTCCCACTGTCAATCAGGATCCTCTTCATCCAAGCAGGACCTACCTGGGCAGATATGACTAGTGGGTCGATAGTAGGGGCTTCGACTTTATCGGCGTCTCGGCTCCTGAACACGATATCATCGGACATTATCTTTTGTTGCTTTGCCGGGGTCCCATCCTCGCAATTACTATAACACTCGAAGTCCGCATGCCTGATAGAACTGGCATACGACTCCATTTCCCCCCAGCTTCTGTCTGCCGGATGGGGGCCACCACTTATTGTGTTGATAACTAATCTCTCGCCCGCACGAGCGGGTTCATCCTCTCTTTCCTGATTTTGTGAACGATTTTGATTCGAGGGGCCCGCTCCGCCAGGCTGCGGCGCCCGTACAAACTGATCTAGCTTCCTCTCTCTAATCAGCTTTTCGATGAGGTCCTGTAAGTGCCGACACTCATTGGTATTATGTCCATAGCTCTCATGGAACCTACAGAATTTCCCTGTCTGAATCTGTCTCTCCGATGAGGGCTTCGGAGCAGGCTTTTTATACTGTACAGTGTTGCAAGTCTGTAAGTATACGTTCTCCAATGACGTGTTTAGCGGTGTATAACTGTCAAACATCTGAGCTCTACGCCGTGGACCTCGGTTTTCGTCCCTCTTCTTATTCTGGCCATTGTTTCCTCTCTGCTGGGTTTGCTTGTTTTGTATATTCAGCTGAACTTTCCCGGAACTCTCGCCGGACTGTTTAACTGCCACATTGCTCTGTATTCCCTCAATGCTGGGCCTCGCATCGTCCTGTTTCCTAGACTGTTTTGCATCCTCCTGCCGCAGGAATTGAGCGGCCTTGGAGTAAAAACGGTCCAACAACGCGGGCGGTTTCCCAGCTAGCCAGTTTCCGAATTCAGAATCAGGATCAATCCCCTTGGTCAGAGCCATTAAGATTGAATTATCGTTGGGATTGGTGATCTCGACGCATGCTGCGTGGAACCTCTCCAGGTAACGCCTGAGTGTCTCTCCAGGGGCTTGGGTGACGCTGGACAAGGTGTTGACATCTTTTGGCCTAGCAACATGCATCCGGAATTGTTCCACAAACCTCTTGGCCAATTGATCGAACGAAGAAATTGATCTAGGTGGTAGGCGGGTAAACCACATTGTCGCGATTCCTCCCAGAGAGATGGGGAAACTCCGACACTTCACTGCGTCGTCGGCCCTCGCAGCGCTCATCGACCATTCATACTTCAGAATATGCTGGTTGGGGTCACTATTCCCTTCATACATCGGGAGAGTCGGCATTCTGAATCGCCTAGGGGGTTCGGCATGTAACACTTCGTCTGTGAAAGGGGTATGACTACGGGAAATCCCCCAGTCATCATTAGTGAGCCCCTGACTCTCGCGGATCATTTGACGTATCATGGTTGATATATCCGAAACAGGCGGATTCGGAGCGTGATGAGCTAAGGCGTGGTCGGGTTCCACGGCGCGAGTAGGGATCGGGCGTTGTCGACGACCCGTATCTCGCCTCCTTGGCTCAACGTCTTCTGGGACATAAGGTTCAGGAGTATGTCCTCGCTGTTGATTGATCGGCTTAGATTGATTTCGGGTATCGACCCTTGTCTCTGCTGCGACGGTTGTGGCGCGGTTATCGGTGGTGTACTGTGGGGCAGTACCTCCTCGTGTTGAGGGACCGGTTTGGAAACTGGTCGACGGTCCTACCCTCAGTTGCCCAACAGTTAAGGCAGGCTGATATTCAGCAGCTTGAGCGCGACTCCCCTCTAGTCGAGGACGGGTAGTTTGGCGGTGGTAATCAGATGAAGCTGAGCTTTCGGTAGATGCTCTGGAGACATCATCTCTCCTGGACCTTCTGTGCCCCCGGCGGTTTAGCTGGTTGGTCAGCTCGATATTGGCGCGTAACTGTTCTGCCAACTGTTGACGGCTTTGGGTCAGCTCCTGGAGCAATACTTGGAACTCCTGTCGGGTGACTAGCCCCGTTGAGTCTGAATGAGTGACATTGTCTTGATTGGAAGAAGGCGGCTGTGCGGGATTTTGCCTGTCTCTGCCTTCTTGCTCTGCAGCGGTGGCGCCAGTTCTTGTGCTGACCATTGTCGGTGGTTGAGTCCTTTCCTAGATTTTGAGCAAATCTGAATAGAATGGAAGGATTCCGGACTGGATATCTGGATCTTCCTCTTGGATTTGTGCAATCCGGTATCGACGGCAGATCCAACGAGCAGGAGAAAAAGCTGGTTCTCTCAGTGAAAGCACCAAAGTGTTTGTACCAAAAATGGGCACAACACTCTTCGGGAGTTGTTTGAAGAGATAAAATGAAGATTATAAATGTAAAACAGAGATTATCTAACAAAAACTCCAACAAACAGGAATGTAAATTGCACAGACAAGCAGTTTAGAGTGGTTCGGCGTATAGCCTACGTCCACTATGAAGTTTTGATGATTTTATTGATTCTCTTTCAATGATTACAAGCGTTTTCAGCAATGAACAGCGGATTACAGTTTTGAATTCGAAATTGACAGCAAAAGTATGATGTAAATCTCAATCCGGCAGAGTCTGGGCGCTTCAGAGAAAAAGATCCTTTTTCCGTTGATTCTGGGGCTCTATTTATAGGCGTAGGAGGCTTGGATTTCGCTCAAACTCCGGGAGACTTGGCCTGACACGTGAGGGGACCCATTCGACCACTTCCAGAGAGTTTCAAGCCAATCTGTGATCGATACGAAATCATTTCGTATCGATCAAGATTACTTCCAATTGAGCTCAAAATTGGTGGAGATGTTCCTTGTTATGTGTGCAACCTTCAGTTAAAATTTCATCGTGTTTGGATCAGTGGATTGAGAGATATCGTCGATACGAGACGATGTTCTTCGCTAGGCTGTCTGGTTCGAATCCATCTCTCTGAGCTAGGGGCTTCGAATCGATGGGGTCACGCGCCCCTGTGAAGACGTGGAACGCACACTTCGCCTCGATCCGGTTTCTACTCCGAGTTGACTGCGTCGACTCCATATACCTCGGCACATTCGCAACGAGGGATGACGTGGTGCGCGCGCATTTCGCCTCGATCCGGTTTACGCGCCGTATGGACTATTTCGACTCCACATATTTTGCCTTGTTTTACTTCGATGGAAGACACGTCTTTCTGGTCAGTTGACTCGTTGGATACGAACAAGTCATTGGGCATGGATTCTAAGTAAGGTCCTCTGATGGATACGACGAGCACTGGTCTGATGGATACGAAGCAAGCACTGAGTGATGGATACGAAGTAGACGTTGAATGATGGATACGAAGCAGATGTTGGCTGATGGATACGAAGCAGGCACTGGCTGATATGTGATCGATGGATGCGAAATCATCCATAGCGATGGATACGAAATCTGGGCCGGGCTGACTGATACGAATTCCATTGAGTCGAATTCGATGGATTCGAAGCATGCTTAACTTCGATTGATACGAACTGATGCTTCCTGATGGATACGAAAAGATTCTCTCCCCCTTTGCCTTGCATCCATCATAACTCGAGCATATGAACTCGGATCGATCTGAGACTTGGAGCGTTGGTTTGCTTTATTTTCCCGATCATGCCTCATCGATTGGGACTTGATCCGGACTCGGTCAAAATTCAACGATATCCACGAAAAACGACATTTGGAATCCAACTCCTTGGTGTCCTGGCCTTGCCAAAAGGCGGGATAACATATCTATATTTGTTTCAAAATCCCATAAAAATATATAGTTTACAAACCATATTCCAAAACCCACATATATAAGAAACCATTTATTTTTGAAACCGTAAATACTCATATTCCAAAACATCGAAATTCAGTTGAGTAATCAACGAGAAAACAAGAGCAAAAGGAGGGTTTACTGGCATGACCTGAAATACTCCCAGGTCAGCAACAAAATGTGAAGTTTCGATACTTTACATCCTAAAATTTTGCAAAGCTCAAAATATGAAAGTTGTAGATAAAAGTGTAAGCTTTCCAACAAGTAAAAGGTAACTAAAATTGGACTTCGGTCCAAAATTTATGGTCAAAATGATTTTCAGTTTTAAATTCCTTAATCCTGTTGTTTATTCTCGGGACAACAACCTCAAAATTTTGCAAAAACACAAAACACGAAAGTTGTAGATAAAAGTCTAAGATTTCAAATAGGAAAATGATCATCAAATTTGGACGTATGGTTCAAAAGCTATGGCTGAAACAATTCTCAAGTTCAAATTACTTAATTCCTGTTTCGTTCTCAAGGCAGCGAAACAAAACACCATTTTCTACCATTAGAATCTCAGAATTGTACAAAACTCAAAACATAAAACATGTAGATCAAAGTCTAAGATTTCTAACAAATCAAAAATTATCAAATTCCGACAAGAATGATATGGCCAAATTACTATTGGTGATTGGTTTAGGTTCAACTAGCAGTAAATTACCAAAACCAAAACTTGCACTCTCAAACAACCAAGTACTCAAATCAATCATTTTGAAACAAAATAATAACCATACCTACAATTCGACTACATACAATCCTATTAGAGATAGTTGGTGATATCATGCACCACTTTTCCTCAATTCAGCAGCAAATACAACACAACAGTTCCAATTTCTCAAAACAGTAAACCCTAGCAATTACATCAACCCAAATAGATAACAACAAAGACTACACATTGTAAAACAAAAATTAAATAGTCTAAAAGCTAGAATAGGTTACAAAATCATTACCTTGATTTTTTTTGGATTTTCTAACAATTTATTCCCATTTCAAATTTGCACTTAGATTTGAAGAGGAAACTTGATTTCCTTTTGTTTTCTGTTTTCTGTTTTCTGAACTTAGAAAATGCATGTATAGGTAATAGAATATAAGAAGTAAAAATTCTCTTTTGATTTCTCTAAAGTGGGCTTTGGATCTAAATTACTAAATCTAATTATTCCCTTTTTTATTAAATTAACAACTTAGTTTTATGCAATAAAATGTTAAGTGTTTTAAACACTACTATAGTCCATCATTAATAAAATAATTTCTCAAGAGGATTTAAATACATAATAACTTATTTTCTAAGGGAAATCTATAAATCATAAATTCACTTTAAAAAAAACAAAAGATTCAAATCAACAAAATATTTTCTTTTCAATTTAAATTCTAAATTCTAAAATTTCAATGCTTTGCGAGTACTAATATTTCTCAAGTTCACAATGATTTAGATTTAGTCATTCTAAAACAAAATTATCCTTTATAAAAGAATAAAAATTCCAAACTAATGATTTAAATTCTCTAATTTAAATCATTATTTATTTTATTTAATCAATTCAAAAATCCGGGTTATTACAGACTTCCTCCCTTAAAGAAATTGTGTCCTCGCAATTTCAATTTAGAGAAAATTCTATAGTATATTTTCAAAAATCCATCTTTAGATTCCCTCTTCATTCTTTAAATTCAACCAAACATCACAAGAATAAAAACATTATTTTAACTTAATAGTTCAATTTATAAAAATTAATATATCATATTTCCTTATTTTCTAATTTGAAAACAAGTTTACATAAATATTTTACATTCTTAGAAATAAGACACCACCTTTTTATAGTCTAAAATACTAAATAATTATGGGGTTTAAAAGATATTCATCTTATTTATATCTCTTGGAATAAGAATATGAAATAATTTAAAGATTTCCCCTTATTCCAAATATTTTAACTTCAAATTTCCAAATCTCAATTATTACTCCAAATAATTCTTTTCAAAATTTACATTTTTCCAAAGAATATTATAGCTTCTTATGGTAATTACTTATACCTCATCTTATTTATATATAATTTATCCCTTAGATTCCAAATCATCGAAATATAAGATTCCAATTTCTTTTCTAATCAATTTCTTATTTTGAACTTCCCAAATTTATTTACACAATTATTTACATCTTTTTATTTTAACTTCTTATAAATTAAGGCTCAAATATATAAAAATTAACATCCATTTAAAGTATAAAATGATATATACAACAAACCAAAAATATCACACACTATTCTTCTTAGCATATAAAATTTTTTTTTAAACATACACAATTTAAATATATCAAATAATATTATGATGTTGCCTTGCCATCTAGTTATAGTGAATCGCTTTGTCAAATGGCTGCGATGTTGACTATGAAATTAACATTGCCTCGCCACTAATCTCTGCTATTGCTAATGTTCGGTGGCTGCACACATCATCTAAATCAATACATATAATGTATCATTATAGTTTCATTATAATTTTCTAAGCCACCAAATTTTTTTTAACACATAGATAAATTTTCCTTCTAAATTTATTTTTGAAAATATCTTTTCACAAATAATAATATTCAATTCCAAATCATTTACTTAATATTATTATCAGGACCCCAATTAACATCTACTTTCCAAATAACCATATATCTCACAATATTTCCTTTTAAAATATTATTTATGTTTGCGCCAAAAATGGTCACAAACACCCAATTGTCGATGAAAACACCAGTTCACAATCACATATCACAAAAATAAGCAGATAAAAAGAAGAAAAGATAAAAGAGACACGAAATTTTTATAGTGGTTCGACGAAATCTATGGCCTACATCCACTTTATATTTATTTATCACTTGTAGTTTCATATTACAAGAGATTTTGAGGAGGAGAGGAGAAGTCACATTTTCTGTTTCAGTCCCCTTTTCTTTTGCAATGTTAGGTGTATTTATAGCTGTAAGCCTTGACCTAGTGATGGTGTAGAATTGTAGTGACGCTGACAAGGTTGATATTAATTGCACCATAATCTTCTTATTTAAGGTAAGGATGAAGGGAATTAAGGAATATTTGATATGGAAATGGTTGTCATTAATTAGTAATAAATAAGCAGGTTATCATGGTATTTATTGGGCATTAAATCCGGCTTTGATGGGTAATGAATTGGTATTTATGGTGGAGATATGGCTGGTTTTTATTAATTATTTGAGGTAATAAATGCAAGGAAATCTGGAAGTAAATCTTTAATTTCTTCTTTAAGGATGATGACTAATTTGTTGGATAACAATTTATATCCAAGATACTTATTTTTAAAATTTATCGCATTTGTATATACATATATGCATACCTTTTCACAAAATATCTTTTCTCTTCTAAAATCTATTACATATGCATATAAATATATTTTCCAAAACATTTATCCCATTTTAAAATAATATTTAACTCACTTAAAACTTTATTTTCTCATTAAATATTATTTTCAACATATTCACAATTATTTATAATACTTTAAATAATATAACTCAAAATACTGTGTCCAATTGTCTCGTCCTAGTGTTTAGGAATCCCTATCGAGACTGCGGCATCCTATGTCTCAACCAGAATTCATAAAGCACCCAATGGGCAATTTAACACAGAATAAATTTTCAAAAATTCCTTTATCAATCCCTATATTTTTGTTCAAATGAAAATCTATTAATAAAAATTCAATAATGCAACCATTCATCCATGCATACATCATCCAATCAAACATATATATAAACAACTAATTATTCTCCTTATGCTTAGTATAAATAGTCTAGCAGTTTCTGCTGTGCAACTTTGGTCACTAGCGAATCAAGATACCACTACACAACACTAAACTTCTAAAATCATTTTATAATAGTAATTTGTAAACTGATTCAAAAATTTCATAAATATGAACCGATGATTATTCCTATAATCATTTTATATTCCTATCCCTATATGGATAATTAATATAACTATCTACAACACACCCTATGGGACAGGACTCTAAGTCATATAGGTCTCAGATCTGTGATATTATATTCTATAATATTCTAACTCAACTCTGATACCAAGCTGTTATAACCCCAGCGCTATACTCATACTATTAAAGAACATTATAAATAATGCTATCTAATAACACAGAGAATATGACTTGTTAAGGATGACCAAATATGAATATATCTTTAAACCAACACTGACACATCATACTTACTGTTAATATTCGGAATAAAAATTTGACATGTATAGTATCAGTCTAAAGTAAAAAACACGCTGGTTTCTCAAATCAGAACAGTATATCACATAAAACAATAGTCACAGATCACGGTGAAATAATATACATCATATATAAATACACACCGCGAGTCTACAAAATATAATACTAGACCCACATATTATACATCCAGTATAAGACACTATCTCAATATACACATCCCATATACATACACAAAATCCCACATGAGATAAATAGAAAAGTCAAAAATAGTTTATCCTCATGCTAGCATACTCATCCAAAATTCTACATGTCCTGTAACCTTAAAAAGTCTCGGCCTGATCCGAGTATTACATAAAATAATAAACAGATCAGACTATCTCTAAATAAAAGGGTGAGAATAAGATATAACACAAGGATATATGACATTATAAATAAATATAGATGTCATAGATACAAACAAGTTAATGGAATAATTTAACTCGGAATCCATCTCCGGACATAGGAATATTTAAATCAAGAAACGCAGAATAAATCATAAAGCCTCAGAATCCATCTCAAGACATAGGAATATTTAAATCTCGAAATAAAGAATAATCATAAAACCTAGAATTCCAGAATAAATAATAATATCTTAAAATCCAAGAAAACCTAATCCATACCGATCACAATGATCATCCATACCAATCACAATGATTTTCCATACCATGAAAAACAAAATTCTAATCCATACCGATCTAGTTCCAAAGATCGTCCATATCATGGAAATGAAATCTCAACCAATCCCAAGGATCGTGGAAAAAAATCTCAATAGATCTCAAGGATTATGGAAAACCAAATCTCAATTGATCTCAAGGATCATAGAAAACAAAATCTCAGCCAATCAATAACACTAAGTTAATTATTAGCATTCCTCGTATTGTAGAATTAAGGCTCTAGAAATTTTATCTCAAGATTTACTCTAAATCCTTAACTCCAAAAGAGAATGCAACTCTAAAGTGTTTAATACATTCCCAAAGGAAATCACAAGGATTTAACCAAAGCATCCCATACTCCTAGTGAAATTCAAGTATTTGCTAATGGGTTAGTAAATTCCACTCAAACATTATATTCGATGAGTTATACCATATTCGTCGAAGCGTTATTTGAGAGCATTTAAACCAATCAATAACACTAAGTTAATTATTAGCATTCCTCATATTGTAGAATTAAGGCTCTATAAATTTTATCTCAAGATTTACTCTAAATCCTTAAATGAAAATGGACTACCAAATCCAAGAATCAAACTCAGAGAATCAGAAGCCAAATAGGAAAACCGCAAATGTCAATACGAGTTTCTAGTTGTTTGCACTAAAAGTTGGCACAAACACCCAATATATTATATATAGAGAAATAAACGAAGAAATCAAAATTAAAACAGAGGAAACAAGCAGAAAACAAGTAGAAAGCAATGAAAAACAGATTTATAGTGGTTCAATGTTGAATGCCTATGTCCACTTTGATGAAATAACTTTATTAATCACTTGAATTTTTAGGCACAAGAGGGATCAGATCGGAATCCACGAATAGAATTGAGTACAAAGAAAACAATAGCGTAAAGATCCCTCAAATGAACCATGAACACTGTTTTTATAGGGGTAGACGACCGAATATATTCCTGAAAATTCGCCAGCAGAATCTCTATATGTAGACTAGGTCATCAGAAAACTTCGAGGCCCAATTCCCCATGTAGAGAAATCGGCCCCGGTTGGTCAAGATGCCTACGTGACATGCTGCGATCGATATGATGGGTCCCACTCCATGTTGGCTTCATGTTTCCATAGTTGCTTTCATGTTCTTAGAGATATCGATCGATTTTCGTTGAGTTGAAATGCCGATTCAAGTTGTTCATAGCCATAGTGATCCGATCCGATCCCCTACCTAGGGGAAACACTAATCCATACTTAGAATGTTCAATAGAGTTCATCCCTTGGTTTCGCTTGATCGTTACTTCATATTGTTGCCTATATTTGATCTCTGGACTCTGTGATCACCTCTTTGAACTGCTTTCCATGTCCATCATCAAATCTAACTTATCTAGTCAGTTCAGATATAGCTAGGTCAAAAGGCCAGATAACACTTCCCATCAAAGTACGTCTTGTTTAGAACATGACATGCTTTGAATTGAAGCAAGTTAGAATCATCTTAAAGGATTCCATTTAGTTTCCCGAACAGTCGTTACCCTTTCAATTAATTGTCTTTCCAAAGAGCCGCATCTCTCTCTGTTCATTGTGACACTTGGTCGATATTTGTCAATTTAAATCCGAGAGATAATCCTCGGTCTTTGTCTATGCTCGGTTCCATTAAGCTTGTTGGTTAAGCTAGTAGGCCCTGGCTATCTACAGTGACTTCTTTTCCAAGAAATCCAAGTAACAATTCAATTCTTGTCAATTCAAGAAATTGAATGTTGGATAGGTACACATGCACATTCATGTACATGTTTGTTGTTGGCTCCCAAGCGCACTCATTCGCTCATGGGTCGTTGCCAATATCATGTAGTTGAAATATATTTGCATTGTTATATTCTTCATTGTTCATTTACATTTCTTTTTATTTACTTTTTTCTTCAAATTGGGGTTCTACCAATCCCTTAAGTGGGGCATCGATACCGATCCCTTTGTTGATTTAGACTCGGTCAGTTCGGACTGCAAGAGAGATGGGTCACTTCTCATATATAAGCTAATAGCTTTTTCACCTCACTTCTCCATTTATCTAATCAAACCGATCCCTTATTTAGTCTCTGCCATTGTCGAGCTCGAGTTTCATCACCACGAATCACAATCTCCATCAATTCGAACTCCCATCCTCCTTGAACCAATTGCCATCGCCTTCAATCAATTCGCTACCTCCATCAATCCAATTCCAACAACCAACTTCAATATCCTCAGCTTGAATTGAACCCGACCCTTCATCCATTCCTTGTCGTGACTCTTTTAACCATAATTACAAAGGTGGGTATCGACTTTGTTATATGTGATCAGAGTAATAAGTGATGAGACAACTTGGGTTTATTCATGTTTATGGAAATGAAGGAGTGGATCAGTGTTGTTGGAATAGAGGGATCGATGCAGATCCGCTATTAACACATAGTATATGAAGTAGAGTGATGAGGATGTGGGATCGGTCGATGTGGGATCGACTCATGGGATCATATAGAAACATGTTGGAGATGAAGTGAAGTAGTGAAGTCTAGGCGATCGGTGATGGTGGGATCAGTTGCTTGATATGGTCAGAGGAAAGGAAGTCGAATGATGGAATTTCAGGATCGGTTGTGATTTGAGAGGAGGGATCAGTTAGAGGCTTAAGGAGTTCGAAACGGTATAAGGCAATACTGCCTAGGTGAAGGATTGGGTACTATCCCTCTACCTAGGGGGACTTGGTTGTTTTTCTGCTTGAGTGAAGACTTGGACTTGAACTTGATTATACACATAAAAGTTTGCCTTAAGCCTGAACTTGAACTAGAGAATTGCATATGACCTCAAACTCAAATAATTGAACTTTGGAACAAATGCATATGACTTAGAACTTGAATGTTTGGACTTTGTATTTGAACTTATATGACTTGAATCATTGGAACCCAATGTCGTACACTTTTGAATATGACTCGCCCGTTCGCATGAACTTGTTCATGACGACCATACTCCCGTATGCCGATAACTGGCCCTGACGCTTATATGAAATCTACAACCATCGACGTGAAAGCTGGTTAGGATGGTAAACGATGACGGTTACTCCAGTCGAATCCTAGAGTCTCATCACAAACGTCATTTTAATTATGAATCGTTTATCACTGCATCACACAACAATGCACTAGTTTACACTTAACATAGGGGGAACAGGTTAATTTTTCTAATGATTAATATCCGTTGAGTTTGATAGCTATGGGTTCCAGATGCTTGAAGCGTTTAACTACTATGGGTACTAAACAAACTACTTCTCATGATAATTCCGACGCTGAATCAAGTTCTACAACAATATCCACTTGAAACTCTCCAATAGTCTAGAAGTTCACAACAGGTGCAAGAAATTCTTCAAACTTAGAAGTAGAGATCGAGCCAGCTCCTAAGACTCTAGAAGATGACATATTTTTAAATGATCCGCAGGATTCAGTGGCTTCAAAGGTCAATGAGGTCTCTCTCTACAGGCTGTGCATTAAACACAAGATTCCATACGAGGATGTGCGAGTCCCTTTCCAATGATAGGGCTCACTTGCCCTGGAGGGGTATACTGCATGCAACAAGTTTATTTGCTAGGCTGGTTGTGTTTCGCATTTCAATCCATTCATTCAGAAAATGTTGCATTATTTAGGATTGGCGCCGGTTCAGCTGCATCCGAATAGCTACGCCTTTCTGCACTACATGTATATGATATTCCTCGAGTTCTTATATCGTGAGCCGACTCCAGAAGACATCAGATTCATTTATAATCTCAAATGGTGAAAGGGAAGTCTCCCGTACACTTTCCTCGAGTCAGTCACTAACTGCCAGGTCGTAACCGGTGCTTGGAACAAACCGAGTGCTTTTAAGAATGAGTGGTTCTATGTGCGCAGCCTATCTAGGTTTGCAGGATGTGGTTGGAAGGACGTAAGTGTCACTTTAAACTTAACTTTAAGTGACTTTATTCAAGTCTTATCCTGAACTTAGCAGTTTTTCATGTTTATTATATAGGAGCGAACAATGTTTTTGTTTTCTCTACAAATGATGTGGGAATGAGTATATTCAACTTCGGAGATTTGATTTTTCTCTAATAAATATTTTTACAACTCCTCTATTTTTTAATATATCCCCGCTTTATCCTCAATATAGTCTTTTGCTTTTCCATGGCTCTACTGCCATAAAACCATTAAGTACTTTAACTACACAAGAGAGGATAAAGAGGTGGACTTATCAAGTGGGTTGCATGATGGGCCGGTGGAGAAGTGGCATGTCAATGAATTTTTAAGTGAAGAAATGGCCTTAAAAATATCTTGTTTATAAGAGAATAACTCCTGGGCTGAAGCTTATGAGTAATGGGCTTGAGTGCAAATTGAGGAGGAAAGTGTGCCTAAGACTATTTGTCTGCCATTAAGAGTAGGGTTGTATGTACAAGTTTAGGTTGAGTAATAATGTTGGGCTGAGGTGGGAAAAAGAGTATTAGTAATCACTGAAGCCATTAGAGTTTGATTGGGCCAAAACTTGGCTTGTGTATTGGACTTGTTAGACCTGAGACAAACCTAAATGTTGTTGGAGCATTACATTTTGTAGATTCATTATAGAAACAACTTTGGGCGACCATGCATCATTATGACTAGCGTATAGGCAGTATTTGGAGTAATGATGGAGGTTGTCATTGAGTTAGAAGGTACGCCTAAAGCTTGATCTTATTGAATGGCCTTAGTTACCCTGAGCTTGTCATTGATGTGTGAAGCAATAGCTTTCGAATTGGTAAGAGTTCCATTTGTTGTGGCATTGATTTAGTTATCGTTAGTTGTGTCTTGATTCTCTTGTGTGTAATGAGTGTGGGTGTGTTAAGAAGATGTTGCTTTAAAGTTATGATTAACAAAGAGACGGTAAGTTTTCATACTCAATGTATTACGAATACTTGATTTCTCTTCTTGCTTAACAAAGAGATGGGGTGGAAGTGGTGATGCAAGATCAACTTCCATGTAAGCACACACAAAACTAAGGTGGTTAAGGTTAAATTTTTCCTCATTAGCTTTGAGAGGTCAATCTATTTGTTTGTACAAGTCTTCAAGAGCATCTTTATTATACAGGTGTGCCAGCAAATAGGTAAATGAGACTTTGTGCGGTTAAAGCGCTTAGTGGTTCCATAGTGGTGGAGATGCAAAAAGTTATAGTGGGATAGAGCAAAGATATAGCGGGAAATAACGAAGGTGCAAAAAGTTTTATTAGATGTAAAATCAAATATTTAAAGTTAATTTATTTTCATTCACACATCATTTGTGTAGGAAAAGAAAATATTTTCTAACCTTATATAATAAAACCGAAGAATATCATGATTTCTACAGACTAGATTTAGTGACTACAATATGTTTCTAACTTATATTGAGCACTTATGCCTTAAAATTAGGTCTTTACTCTAACTTTGTTGATTAGGTTTAAAAGAGAATTAGTAAAATCAATCTTTGTATATTAATGTTACCAAAGTGGGTGCTAAACAGCCTTGATTTAGCGGGTGTACTGGAAAATAGCGTGGCTTAAAACAGATACACTGTTTAATAGCACTAAATTGGAATAGTGTAGCGGTTGAAGAGCGCTAGCGTTATAGCGGAGATTTTACAGGGCTTTAACTGCATAGACCCAAACATGATATAATGAAGTATCAAGTTGCATATGAAAGCCAACATACCACCTAAACAATTTCATTTGTGCATTCATAATTGTTAGATTTTCTCAAAGCCAAATTCTAAGAAATTCTTCCTCTCTATAGATTTGTATTAAGATATTTTTTTTATCGATGACCCCAATCTTAATTTGATCAACAAGAGAGAATTTGGAAAATTATTTATGAATGTCATCCAATGGAGGTCTACTACTAAGGAACCTACCAATCAAAGTGTATTTAAACGGTTTAGTGAATCGGTTTATTTGCTCCTTGGAAAAGAAGATAACCGACTTGACCTTGCACAAAATCTTCTGCTTACTGATTTTGCGAGTTTTAGCCATAAGATGATGTTGTGAAAACTCTTCCATTTAACCCTTGATTGCTACAAAAAATATGAATTAACATGACCAGCTTTGGTAAGTTTGGACTGGTGTTGAGTTAGGGGGGGTAGTCAATTTCTTTTTGGTTGGTAATAGGGAACATGCCAAGAGGAAGTGGTGGTTGCGGGGAGAAGGTTGGTGACATAGCCAGAGGTGTAGGCAAGTATAAATTTGAAATAAATCTAGGATTAAACAAAGAGGGATATAGCTAAGGGTGGAAGAGGGAGAGAGATGGGGGTTGGTGCGACAAGGATGATGATGTAGAGGGGACCGCTGATACTGTCAGGGATGGACGTGATTGGAGAGTACAAAATCACATGTTATCATTAGGAAGCAGTCAAAACATAGCTTCCATTAAT
Source organism: Allium fistulosum (assembly GCA_030737815.1). Lineage (NCBI taxonomy): Eukaryota > Viridiplantae > Streptophyta > Magnoliopsida > Asparagales > Amaryllidaceae > Allium > Allium fistulosum. Next base: position 945,465,079 of record CM060908.1, read on the forward strand.
CTTTTAGTAGTGATATATATGTGTGTGTAAGAGTGAGAGAGCATGTGCAATGCATACATGTATGAGAAATGGTGCAGAGGAGGAGGATCCATATTAAACTTTTTGTATTTCTGATTTGTGTCTAATTCAAAATTGAGCATCTATGATCTTCGGAATTTTGAGCATTTATTTTTACATATGTGATATATATCATCAACAAGATTTTTGGCATAGATAATGTAAAGGAATCGAGTCGGTTGGCAATGGGTAAAATAAGAGGATTTCAATTTTTTTCCATATTTAGATCTTTATTAGGTCTATGAAGTCTAAATAGGATATTAGATATGATCAAATTACTTTAAAATCCAGTTTTATTTTAATCAATCAATGAATTCAGTTATTTGGTATTTTGTATATTATATGAGTATATAATAGTTTACTCATTTGTGTGTATAGTGCATATGCAACATATCATATAGTGTGCTTAGTTAATGTATATGTATACAAATGTTGGGATTTACATCTATAACAGATACATTCGCCATCCATATATGCATCCGTTGTCTCAAACCTTTTATTCAAATATGTACACATTTAATTATATATGTTAAGATGCAAAACCGAATGCTCGGGTTGTTTTTAAAAGAAGGAGATCAAGCAACAAACTCTCCATAATTTACTCCTTCCTTTATTATCGTTTACTTGACCCAGATCTAGTAATTCAAATGCCTCTTTGACTATTTAAAATAAATATATTTATGTATATGTATACATAAAGGTTTTAACCAAAAGTTTTTTAATTGTTAAATTCAAAACATTAGATTTGAAATTTAATATTAGTAAAATTCAAACACTTTTATTTTGGAAGTAATTAGTCTGTTGCTAAGGGCACCACATTTCTTAATACCATTGCTAAAAAGTACTATAAATTTTTACACTACACTCTTTTTAATACCAGACTTTTTAAGGGGCTACCAAAGACATCATTTTCGACTCTTTATTGCATGACGAATAACTGCCGATCAACACCATTTTTCACAATGATCAACCATCGAACAATAGTAGTTCGGTGGTTGATGGCAGTGGAAAATGATGTTGGTCGGCGGTTATTCACCGTGCAAAACGACTTTACGCAGTGGTTGATTGCCATATGAAATAACTTTGATATTAGAAAGCACATAATTTTATTGCATTTATTTATTTTTATATGGTATTAGAAAGAGGAAAACTGGATGCCCTTAGCAGTACACTTAATTTATATGACAAACTTTCTTAATTCACTCCTTTATTCATTACCATTTATTAGATCCAAATCTAAAATTCAGATGGCTGTAATTACAGCTTTATATATATATATATATATAAACATACATGCATTTAGTAAAGTAACCTTTTTTATGACGAATGATTTTGAGACATTAAATTCAAAACATTTAAATCATAACCACCATTTATTAGACTATATAAAACCTTTAATTATATATGTTAAGTTTCAATTCAACCATAGATATGGAATTAACCATTTTGTAAAATACATATTGAATTAACACTTGAAATTCAAACTAAAATAATGATTTTATAAAACCTTTAATTGTATATATATGTTAAGTTTCAATTCAACCATAGATATAGATTTAACCATTTTGTAAAATAACATATTGAATTTTATACTTGAAATTCAAACTAAAATAATGATTTTGAGATATTGAAATATATTTAATAACTTATAAATAAATAAATAAAACACACACACTCATATATGGCAAGGATCGGCTACACTCATTTTTGCTATATCTCAAAACTCCATTGATTTCAGCCACATGTTCATATTTAACAATTATAGTTTCTTTCTCTTGTCATTCATTATATTATTTAAATTGGGACATATGGTTGAAATTTGAGGGGATAGCAAAAATGAGGTGCAGTCAAACCTAGACCCTATCTTTACAACTAATAATAAGAATTCCATTAACTAATTTGCACGGTGTCTTTTTGGAATACCGAAAATACCCTTATTAGACCCAACCTCCGCCATCGTCCCTCCACCCCCAACCTTTCTCAAACCCTACATCGAATCCACGCTACTCGAAGATCCTCCTTCATCCAGATCAACTGAAAACATCGCCATCATCATCCTCTCTACTCAATACACACGGCAATGCCTCCTTCTACAGTGCTCCATTTATCCACTGTTGAATCCACGCTATCCCTGCAACTAAAAAACCCTACAACGATTACCAATTAACTCCAGCTAGCAATTACCGACGATTACGCTTAACCCTTATTGAACAGATGTCCATCGGACTTCGACCACAGGTGCTTTTTCATTGATTTCCTTTAACTCCAACGGATTGGCAATGACAAATTCAGGCATATTCCTTCCTCTGTTACCCTTCGTAGCAGCAACAATGATTGGCAACTAACGACGGTTGTCGACTTGCGGATCTAGCGACGACTACGCTCAACCCTCACCATGTTATCACCCATTAGACGTTGATCAAAGGTAATTTTTCGTTGATTTTCATTAATCTGAATGGATTTTACGTACTGTTTGTTCGACTTGAATTCATTGTTAGTTCTTACTCTATTCTCTGACGGTTTTGGCATTTTTTTTATTTTGCTTCAGTTTTTCTTCATCAGTACCTGAGGTTGCTTCGTTCATCAATTTATATGTGTCTTTTTTCAAATGAGCTGATACAGATATCATAGTGTCTTAGACAATACTACAACCCGAATCACGTTGAGGTATTCATATTGATTTTAATTTAGTATCAACTGTCACTATATTTGTGCATAATATATGTTGTTTTAATGCCAATTTTGTCTTCTCACCATTCCTAATAAGTCATGAGAGATTTAGTGGCAATTTGATTGAGGCTGTTGAAAATACGATTTCAATTTGTTTTTTACCACTGTGTATAGTGTACCAGCATTATTTACTACTTACACTTCTACAAACATTATGATTGATCTACTACCCTTTAATATTTATCTGTTTCCACTCAATATTTACAATGAAGTTGTATTTAGAAGAGGATAAAAACCAAGATTTAGTAAAATTGTTTTGTTATAGATTTTGTAACCTGTTTTTTACCCCTACTTTAGCTAGATGTAATATCAAGCCACTTAAGGTCTGATGATTATAAATTCTTAATTTGATGGAGATATTTCTAAGTGGGGCATAACATTGCTTAAGTACATAAATATTTGGACTTAATTTTCTATACGTGTAGTCTATATTCTTCTAATTCCTGACCATTATCTACTTCAGTTTAAGATTTTAATTTAGGGAAACTCCATTTCGAAAACTACATGGTTAAAGCACTTACATCAAAATTGTGGATATTTTGTACATTAAGGTGAAATAAGAAGTCCGATGAATTCTAGACTTTAGTCGATTCACATTTATCATGCAAACTGATTCTTTATTTTTACTGTAGGTGTTGTTGTGTATCATTCTTTAAGTATATTTAATAGTCCTAGCTAATTTTTTCCTATATTAAATTTCAATCCTTACTTTTTTATATTTTTATTTAGTTATTATTAAATTTTAAAGAAAACTAAAGAGCCTTGCACAGTTCATATTGGACCTAATATTAATTTACTTCCAGTACTAAGTATAATGGTAAACAAGTTATCAATACTATTTAAGATTTAGAATTGAATTACTTTGTTTATCTACATACAATTCACTCTTATCATGGCTAATTTAAACTACATCATCGAGGTTATTTTCGTCAGTTTAAACTTGCTTAGTACGCATTGCTGTCAGTGGTGATTAATTCTCCATTTGCATCTGGTGCCACCGATTCTCTTTATTCATTTTAATAAACGATCTACCTTATTGTAGATTTTTTTACTCTTATTTTCATTTGACAGTTCTGTATGATTTCTGTACGATTTGGAAATTTATAAACTCTAATTTGATCTACTTTTCATTTCAGTGGATATAAGTTAGACCAAACCGGAGGACATTGGGGATATTTTGCATTCAAATTTATCAAATTATTTTCTCTCTTTATCTTCATAAAGGTATGCTATTTCCATTCATTTTTATCGAATTCTTAACTTTGTAATCAAACAATTGTTCATTGTTTTCTAATTCAATAAGACCTAAATTTTACTATACGCTGCCTTTTGTAAATAATTATTGTATTGTTCGGTTAATTTTGGTTAACAAAAAATAATTAAAAAAGCTCAGAATGATTTTCCAAAGGTTTAGTTTTGTTTCCATTCCCTGAATTTGTTAGTTTAATATATAATTTGTAAATTATTTCTGAAGAAATTTAGAGGTCAAGCAAGTTATCGCAGAAGCAATTTAGAAATGCTATAAATCTAGATGTGTGTTTAAAACAAGAATTAACTCAACTTATTATGGTTTGTTTATCCAACTGTTATAGTTTAGGATCATTCAAAAAGAGCTTCAGGAGTTAAGTTTGTTAATCGACTTTATAACACTGATTGTTAACGTTTAACCAAGTTTTAGTCAGAAGAATAATTTTCATAGATTATATATTTCCATTTGAGGTAAATACATTAAAAAAGCACGGCGAGCGTACTTTTTTATCACCATTTAGAATGCGCGGACGTTTTTTCTTCATGTTTGTGCTTCAGTTGTCCACTTATTTGGTTACTATAGTATTTTTTTTTCTTATTATTGTAGTTCAAAGTTCTGTGTTTGTGGTTACATCAGAAATCTATGCAAAAATGACGTCCTTTATAGTTTACATAATGAACAAGAAAATGTTGAATATATACACAATAGAATATCGATTTTAAGATGCCCTATTACAGAATAAACAATGTTGGATTTATTACTGTCATATGCATGAATATATTTGTATATTTAATGTATCGTTGTCAAAATTAACAAAAATGTATATTTTAACTTGCATGCTTGGAGCTCATGGACATGATGTATGTTTACAAAGAAGAAGCTTATATATGGTTTTGTATATATTATGCTACACAGGTCCTTTCTTTGTATTGTTACATATTATCTTATTTACATATGCCATATGATTATGCACGTAAGTTTACTTTCCAAAATATAAGAGTATGGCCATAATGTTGAATTTGGATGATTCAAATATCTGTTAAAGAGGAAAGAAATTGATTAATTGATTCAATCAAATCAATTAATTTAGTTGGTATATGGAAGGATATTTTGAAGGAAATCAATTAATTAGTCAATTTGTTATATGAAGAAAGAAATTGCTGATGGAGATTCAATCAAGGAAAATTATGGAAACCAATCACCATTATCCATTTACGTAGAAATTAAATCATGGATATTTGGAAAGGTTTCAAAACATAATCTAAAAATTATTTTTTCTTAATCCCTAAGTAACTCCTTCATTGAGTCTATTTAAATAAAGGAATTATATCTTCATATGAACAAGCAAGTGTAGTATCCACCATAATTCTTTCTTCTCTTGTACTCTTTTCTTTAGTGAAATAAAAAGTTGTTGGGTCTCCGTGGACGTAGGATATTCATATCCGAACCACGTTAAATCTTCTGTCTCTTATTTCTGTTATTTTTCTGTGAGACTGCATAATTTTTTTTAACTGTCATTGGTATCTAAATAGGCAATACTAGGTCTTGATTTGAAATCGCTTCCGCAGCGCACCGTGGTGTTGAATTGTTATCAATCCTTAATTTTTTCACTAAAGTTTGGTATCAGAGCTAGTGTTATTGTTCCTGTTTGGATATTAATGGCTACTTCTAGTAAGTCTGTTGGTAGATCTGGTGTCAATTATGGAGTAATACGTTTTGACGGAAAAGGAGATTTTGGTACTTGGAAGATAAAGATGGAGGCTGTATTGAAGAAGGAGAAGACTTTTAAGATAATTTCTGCGCCTGAGAAGCTGAAAGAGTTAGATAGTGAAACTTTAGAAGAGATGGAAGATGAAGCCCTAACTACCATCCAGCTAAGTCTTTTAGATGAGGTTCTTAGAGAATTTTCTCAAAAGAAAACAGCAAAGGAATTATAGGATGCATTATCTGATGCATATCAGGACAAGTCTCTCACTAACAGAATAATTCTGCAACAACAACTCTATTCGTACAAAATGAAGCCTGGAGCTGATCTCATAGGGCATGTGGATGCCCTAACCACCTTAGTAATGAATTTGAAGGCAGCGGAAGTTGAAATTACAGATGAGGCTCAAGCAGTAATCCTTTTATGTTCCTTGCCTAAGGAGTACACTGCTTTTGTTAATTCTATGATTTATGGTCGTAGTAAAATTAGCCTATCTGATGTTAAAGCCGGACTTCATAATGAAGTGTTGAGGGATAGATTAGCAAGCACTAGTTTAGACAGTGATACGAAGGGCTTATTTGTTCAGAGAGGAAGAAGCCAAAGCAAGTCAAAATATGGTGAAGGTCGAAATAAATCAAGGTCTCAGTCTAAGGGGCCTAATAAATTGACTTGCAATTATTGTAAAAGGCTAGGGCACTTTGTAGCAACTTGTCTCAAGCTTGAAGGTAGAAGAAGAGACCAAAGCAAGCTTCAGCATCTACCGCTGAGAAGTCAGATACAGAGAGTGATACCGATGTGTTTACAGCTTCTGGCTCTTCTGGGAAGAGCAACCTATGGCTGATTGATTCTGGCGCATCCTATCATATGACACCTGATAGGAACTGTTTCTCCACTTACCGTGAGATTGATGGAGGAGAAGTTCTGATGGGCAATGATGCTTCTTGTCGTATGATTGGTGTTGGTAGTGTGAAGGTTAGAATGTTTGTCGGTGTTATTCGTACTATTATAGATGTTAGACATGTACCTGATTTGAGAAGAAGTTTGATATCTATTGGGGCTCTGAGTAGGCTTGGTTTGAAGATTGTAGTTGAAGGAGAGAAGATGAAAATATCAAAGGGTTCTATGATAGTTATGAAAGGAGTAAGGGCAGGAAATCTTTATCTTTTGAAGGGCACTACTGTAGTTGGCGAATCAGCATCTGTTACTTCTGTTGATTCAGACTCTTCCAGATTATGGCATTTACAGATGGGTCACATTGGTGAGCGCAGCATGGATGAGTTGAGAAAGCGAGGTTTGATTGATGGTGTTCATCATTCGAAGCTTGGCTTTTGTGAAGAGTGTGTTCTTGGGAAGCAGACGAAGATTTCTTTTGGTACTGGAGAGCATAAGGCAAAGGCTGTCTTAGAGTATGTTCACACAGATGTTTGGGTACCTTCTCCTTGCCCCTCCTTAGGTGGAGCCAGGTATTTCGTTTCATTTATAGATGATTTCTCTTGTAAAGTTTGGGTATATTTTCTACAGTCAAAGAGTGAAACTTTTGACAGGTTTCGAAAGTGGAAATCTACAGTTGAGAAGAAGTCAGGAAAGAAATTGAAAGTTCTCCGTTCAGATAATGGTGGTGAATTTATATCACAGGAATTCATCGATTATTGTGAGTTTGAAGGTATCAAGAGGCATTACACCACACCTGGCGACCCTCAGTCCAATGGAGTTGCTGAAAGAATGAATCGGACATTATTGGAGAGAACTCGTTGCCTCAGATTGACTGTAAAGTTGAAAAATGGATTTTGGGCAGAAGCTTTATCTATGGCGGCTTTCCTCATCAACCGCACACCTTCTACCGCCATAGACATGAAGATCCCAGAAGAAGTATGGAAAGGAGATCCTATTAGCTATTCATTTCTCAAAGTGTTTGGTTGTCCAGCTTACGTACATGAGAGCAGAGGGAAGCTGGAACCTAGAGCTCGCAAGTGTATCTTTCTAGGTTATAGAAGAGGAGTGAAGGGATATAGATTGTGGTGTCCTATTAGCAGGAAGATTGTTACCAGCAGGCATGTGACTTTTGATGAGAAGGCTATGTTGAAGGTGGAGCCTTCCTCATCAGATGACAATGAGAGGACGAATGAAGAATACCAAACACAAAGTAAGTCATCTACTGTTCCTTTTCATAGAAGTTCTGAAGGTGTTTCCGATGACACCGAGGTTGATGAGGAAAGTACAGAGATTAGTACAGAGGATCAGACTCAAGGTGGAGCTAGTTCAGATATCAGACCTGTTAGACATAAGAAGAAGCCTAATTGGCTTAACGATTTTGTTGGATTGAACATCGAAGACATTGACTTCGATGACATGGCAACATATGCTTTGAATGTTGTCCATGACGAACCCAAAGATTATAGAGACGCTATTGCTTCAGTTGACAGTTCCAGTTGGTTAGTTGCTATGGAAGAGGAGATTGAATCTTTGCAGAAAAATCATACTTGGGATTTGGTGCCTCTTCCCACCAACAAGAGAGCTATTGGTTGTAAGTGGATCTATAGAGTAAAAGACGACGGCGATGGAAATTTCAGATATAAAGCAAGGTTAGTAGCAAAGGGGTATGTTCAGAAAAAGGGAGTTGAGTATCATGACATTTTTGCTCCATTTGTTAGGCATACCTCCATTCGCATTCTATTGGCATTAGTGGCTCATTATGATATGGAGTTGGAGCAACTAGATGTCAAAACCGCATTCTTGCATGGTGATCTGGATGAAGAAATTTATTTACAGCAACCGGAGGGGTTCATTGATAGTAGCAGGCCTGACTATGTTTGTAAACTTAACAAATCTCTATATGGACTAAAACAGTCACCTAGACTATGGTATAAGAGATTCGATAAGTTTATGCTTTCACAAGGATATTCTAGAAGCTTCAAAGACCAGTGTGTTTATTTCAAGAGATGTGATAATGATTTAATATATCTGTTGTTATATGTTGATGATATGTTAATTGCATCTCGGAGTATGGTAAGAATTATGGAGTTGAAAACTGAACTTAGCAAGGAGTTTGATATGAAGGATTTGGGAAAATCATAAAGAATATTGGGTATGGAGATTTGTAGAGTAGAAAGCGGAGAGAGTTAAGGCTCACTCAAACGCAGTACATCGAGAAAGTCCTCGCTCGATTTGGAATGGAGAAAGCCAAACCGGTTGGCACTCCATTAGGCTCTCATTTTAAGTTGTCAAAAGACTTATCTCCCTCATCGGAAGAAGACAAGAGGTATATGGCCGATATACCTTATTCTAGTGCTGTTGGTAGTCTTATGTATGCGATGGTGTGCACAAGACCAGATTTGGCCCATGCAGTGGGTGTTGTGAGTCGATATATGTCTAACCCAGGCAAAGAGCATTGGCAAGCTGTGAAATGGATTCTTAGATATCTTCGAGGCACTTCTTTGGTGGGCTTGTTATATGGTGGAGTGGATGGTGACATCTTTCTTAAAGGATACTGTGATTCTGATTATGCTGGGGATAGAGATGCTAGGAAGTCAGTGTCGGGCTATGTTTTTACACTTGGCATAGGCTCGATTTCATGGAGATCAAAGCTGCAGTCTATCGTAGCTTTATCGACTACCGAAGCAGAGTTGATATCGATTGTGGAAGCAACAAAAGAAGGATTATACTTACTTCAGTTGTTGGATGATCTTTCAATGGTGCAGCGGACAGTAGAGCTATTTTCAAATAGTCAGAGTGTGATTCATCTTGTAGAAAATCAAGCTTATAGTTCATGGACGAAGCACATTGATGTTAGAGGTTTCTTTCTTATGCTTGAGGAAGAACGAAGCAAGATCAAATTGTTGAAAGTGAGTACTTTAGATAATCCTTCAGATATGATGACAAAGTCACTTCCTAAGGACAAGTTTGAGCATTGCTCAAACTCGATCAGTTTGATACCTATTACTTGAGCGCCATGGGGCGTTAGATCCAACAACTTATATGTCGATTGCTTGATGATAAGATGATGAAGAGAGATTGTTATATTTGAATCAAGGTGGAGTGTTGAATTTGGATGATTCAAATATCTGTTAAAGAGGAAAGAAATTGATTAATTGATTCAATCAAATCAATTAATTTAGTTGGTATATGGAAGGATATTTTGAAGGAAATCAATTAATTAGTCAATTAGTTATATGAAGAAAGAAATTGCTGATGGAGATTCAATCAAGGAAAATTATGGAAACCAATCACCATTATCCATTTACGTAGAAATTAAATCATGGATATTTGGAAAGGTTTCAAAACATAATCTGAAAATTATTTTTTCTTAATCCCTAAGTAACTCCTTCATTGAGTCTATTTAAATGAAGGAATTATATCTTCATATGAACAAGCAAGTGTAGTATCCACCATAATTCTTTCTTCTCTTGTACTCTTTTCTTTAGTGAAATAAAAAGTTGTTGGGTCTCCGTGGACGTAGGATATTCATATCCGAACCACGTTAAATCTTCTGTCTCTTATTTCTGTAATTTTTCTGTGAGACTGCATAATTTTTTTTAACTGTCATTGGTATCTAAATAGGCAATACTAGGTCTTGATTTGAAATCGCTTCCGCAGCGCACCGTGGTGTTGAATTGTTATCAATCCTCAATTTTTTCACTACAAGTAGTAATTATTTGGATATATATATTATATATATAAGTTATACATGCGTGTATCGATATACGATATCGATATATGTTTAAATATGTTTTAAATATAGTTAATTATTTAACAACCTTTTGAAATAATTATCCATGTGATGAAATGATGTGGCCTGCAATGCTAAAGAGAGAAAGGGATATGGATGAGGTTTGAGTGAAAATTGATTGAGAATTAAAGGTGAAAGTTTTAAAGAGAGGATAAGAAAGATTTTTATTCTCTCATCAAAACAAATCCTCTCATTCATTTTTCTTTCATTCACTTTTCTTTTCCCTCTTTTTAACCTTCTATGGACAAAAATCAGATGAGACATTACCAAAGTTTTATCAACTCCAAACCAAATACAAACATCAGATAAAACAAAATTAAGTGGTTTATCCTTCTCTTGCAAAGCTGCGTGTGGATCTACTTGAGATCCAAGAGAAATCTCAAATCAAGGTTTTACAAAGGGCAAGACTTTTCAGATTGGATCTAGGATGATCTACCATTCAATATTGTGCTAAACGATGAACAACTTCAAGGTACATCCCTTGTTTACATTTTAATTCACATCTATCGTTTGTTAGATAACTTGTAGAATGTTCCATGTTTGCATATATTGTCTCATCCAATTATTTATGACTAAATTCATGTCCTTCATTCATTAGGTAATATTGAATTATAGATCTTTGATTTAAAAAATAGATTATTTTGTATTTAGACATTATATATACGGGTATAAATGCACGTCCGGTTGGACCTGCACTTAGTTATGGTCACTTCACCGTTTACTTTTTTATTCTTTATTTGGAACGTGGAGGTTTTTATTTTTATTTTTATTTGTATATTTAGTTTTTTCTTCTTCTATATAATCAATGAACCAGGTCACGCTCACAATGTAAACTTACATACTTTTAAACAGTTCATAAGAATACTATATACTACCGAAAACGAAGCACTTACAAATTTCATTACAGTATTTATATCTGTATAGGAGTTGTATTTTCATGTGTTTGTTTCCTTATCCATAAATTCATCTATTCTGACTATTGGTTTTCTAACGTATGTAAGTTTTAAGCATGCTTTCATGGAGTTTATTACGTGGTCTTGGTTTTTCATGAAATTTCATTGCTGCTTAGAAGCTTTTTGTAGATGATTATTTTAAATTAATGCATTTATTATAATTATGTGTCACTCCTTGCAATTTGCATCATATTTTTCAAGAACAAAGGTTTGAAATTTGTAGATAGAGACATTCTTTAATATGACATCTTTCATCGCCATCCCTTATTTTCTTGAAAATCCAATGACCATAACGACAGCATTGACTCCACTGCAAACCTCAATAACGTCAGCAGTTGCAACTTCTTTAAGAAGAGGAATTTAACCTATCTGAAAAAGGAGAAACATTTGTTTCCTAGCTTGTTGTTTTAGTGGAATTTGTTTTGCAAACTGTTAGTGTTATTTTATTATTTTAAACATTCCATCAATCAGCTAGTGATGTATACTATAAATCTTAACTTATCTGCTGTCCTTATATATAAACTACCTGATTTTCCTGAAGGCTGTGTTATTATCAGAGTTTAATGAAGTGGATAGATTTACTTCCAGAGATCAACTCAGTTTCAACATGGTAAGAGATAAAATCATGTCTAGAGTAAGTTGGACATAAGCATGTTTTTGGACCGTGAAAGGCAAAATTTTGTTGTTCAGGTACATTTATCTTATCTTTTTCTGCATTCTAATCCGTTTCCTTTTGTACTGTTAGCATCTTAGCACCTTGTAAGCTTTATCCAGGTGATAAATTGTTACTCTATACATCCAAAAAATATATCGTTATAAACAAAAAGTTAAAAATGCTCCTGAGCAGAGATACCATAGAGATGTACTTGAACAAAAACTCCTTTCAGGTAAAGCACCCCAAAGTAAGCCAAGAACTAATTTAGACTTAGACCCATCTAAAGAATATCTAAACGGAAAAAATCAACATTTGATGTGATGCCTGATGTTTTAACAACAAAGCGAAGTCAATCTTACATTCTGAATCAGAAGGGTGAGCTTGAAAACATAACCATTAAATTATGGTTTTAGCAGAATATTTTGGGTATATGTATCAATGGGGGGGGTGTTAAAAGTGTTTATTCCAAAATATTTTGTTTTTGTTACAACTTATGAATGCAGTAGTCTCAGAGCATTAGGTAGAATGATCTCCTTAGGTGTTGAGATCAATATTTTAGCTTGTTAGCTCAAATTGAATTGCAACTAATATCCTGAATTCAAATGTTTGTATCTGTGTTTTTGTTATGAGATTTCTCTATTGCATTTTCTTTTTCTTGCAATGCGTATTTTGTGCAAAAATACAGTATAAAGCGCTAAACATAACCTGTATATCATCAGTAAACTGTAACTGTTCTAGCGCATCAAGGTTATGAACCTCTGCAAATTAATAATCTCATTACGTTGACCTGATTAACAAAACTACCAGCTCTCGTTAACTATGCTTCACATGCTTATCTCAAATTTTCTTTTCAGAGATTTCACCTGTTACATAAGTGACGAAATTACCAACTTTATGTTGCAAAGAGCAAATTCTGATCAGCTATGCTAGAGTGGGCGATATGGAGATGCGATTTCTTTTTCCTCGTTAAATTCTTTTCCTTCTTGAAGTCCTTTTCCATCTTCGATTGTTGGTGCACATTCAACTTTCTCCTTGCTTTTCCCCCATAAGATGCAGTATAGACCTCCGACCATCATTATAACACCTAAAACGCTAATGAGGAAGAAAAAATAAACCAGGTTCAGTAATTTCATATACAGGAAATATAATACGACTCGTTAGATATTAAAAATGTTGTTAGCACGTAGCCAATTGCAAGATTATTCTCTTTTTTTTATTTTTGTTTATTTTACATATTCTTAAATTCATGAAACAGTACTGAATTTCTAAACAAACATGCCAAGCTTACTGAAACAATTTTTTTAAATGCTTACAAAGGTGATATGGGCTCCCTTTCCAACAATTTTTCATTCTAATGATTAATATCAACCCACCTCATTTCCATAAGAGTATCTACCGTAGGGGCCATGGAGGAGAAAATGGAAAGGATTCACGCTTTTATTTTCTTCTCCAAGGCTCCAAGCTACAGTAGACCGAATTTGAAAACGGAAGAGAAGAGAAAATGAGATTTTTTTTCAAACGTGAATTCCCTAAACGACAATTTGAAAATCGCTTAAAGATAAATATTTTTTTTAAATGTAAAATTGATTAAATGGTGTTTAAAAACTGTTTAGTGCTTAAACGATTGAGCAAATCAAGCTATGCACAAAATTCACGAACAACAAAATCCTAGGGTAAACATCGAGTGAACAAAGTTAAAATTTTGACTATTTGATCATTTTCGGAATAACAAATATCAATCAAATGGAAGAAAAGTAAACAACTTGAGAATGAAAGCTTACCATTCATATTCATGGCAGAGATAATTTCATTTCTATTAACATAAACCAAAGTTGGAAGATGACACATCTCCTTCTAAAGTAAACACTGTTTTTGTGTTCTTCCCAAAAATGCCAATTGAATCACAACCTCAGCCATTTGCATTTCCTGTAAAATACAATAAATGGCTCAAATAAATATCACTAAATATTTTTTTGCAATAAAGCATGGCCTTCCAACGTGTAGTTTGTATAAACCACATATATATATATATCCCTAGTATTGTCATAGTTGTCATGCATAGGGAAAAATGCACAAATCAACGAACTAACCCTCAGTTTTTCCAATTACCCCAGAATTTAAAGATGATACTATTGATGAAATCTTCACACATTCAATAATGAAAACACGGTTGGTATAGGCAACTAAGCATTTTCAAACTCCATTACAACTTTTTATTATAGCTTGGATTCATTGAGTGCAGAAAAAATATATTTGATGCTCTAAATGTAAATGCACATACTTTTTAAGGCTGGGGCATATAGTTGAAGAATGATAAAAAGTAAAATAAAAATATATTTTACTGCTTCTAAATGAAGACATGATACCCATTTCTTTATCTTAATGTCTAAATATGAAGATCTGAAAATTCAAACATATTCTAAGACATCATACCTTGTTCTGAAAATCAGATGGCCATATAATTATAATTCTATCATATTAGTGGATTTGACAGCATGAGGTGACAATTTATCATGCAAACGTTGGGACTATTGTGTACAGTTTATGTGTTAGGTGTGGCTCGCATTGTATTAGAGTGGGTGCGTAGATTGGATTATGATTAGTCCCACATCGCAAGATATTCTAAAAGAGATCAGCATATATATGAGATTGGTAGCATGTAACAACATGAGATTCCTTTTGTTACAAATAAATGTTGCCATGAAAATATATGTGCTCCGGTGGATGTAGGGATATCCAATCATGACGCTGGCACCAAATGAGCTTCGTTCAGTGGTCTTGCCTCTTCTACACTAAATGAAGTGTACGCATAGCGGAAGATGCGAGGGGGTGCCGAAACAATTTCAATATGGTATCAGAGCCGATGGTTCGATGGGACCAATATGATGCAGCATTGACCTAAGTATGCTCCAATATGTGGTTTGAGTTCGGGATTCTCATTAAGGTGGAGTTATAAGTTAAAACGCGATCTGCTCCAACCGTGGAAAAGAGAACTCTTTGTGAAACAGCTTGGCCAAACTGCTGGAGGTGGTAGCGACCTAATCTAAACTGCTGGAGGTGTTAGCGACCTTATCCAAGTGTTTGAGGACTCTATATAACTTCAAGTTGAATTGAGAAAAATGCTTGCCAAGGTGGAGATCTGTTAGGTGTGGCTTGCATTGTATTAGAGTGGGTACGTAGATTGGATTATGATTAGTCCCACATCGCAAGATATTCTAAAAGAGATCAGCATATATATGAGATTGGTAGCATGTAACAACAAGAGATTCCTTTTGTTACAAATAAATGTTGCCATGAAAATATATGTGCTCCGCTGGATGTAAGGATATCCAATCATGACGCTGGCACCAAATGAGCTTCGTTCAGTGGTCTTGCCTCTTCTACACTAAATGAAGTGCACGCATAGCGGAAGATGCGAGGGGGTGCCGAAACAATTTCAACACTACTAATACCAAAACATGGAATCAATTGTATAACAATCAATATTTCTCAAATACTAATTAATTAAATTAATTTACAATACTTTATAAATTAATTAAATCATATGCTTTTCAGGATAATTCACAAATACATTTGCGTGACTCTGATGTGTGAATTCGAGCAGCGATTACTATTGAATAATTCAAATGTTAACCTTCACACGTCATCTTAGCTAGTGGTATGACGGTGTGGATGAATTCATCGCATATAGATTTTTTGAGTAAAATCATATTTTATAATTTCTTAAGCAGTACCAATTAGTAACAATTATTTACACCAATTCTCTTCATCAACACTATATCCCATTAGAAGGTATGAAATTTGGTTTTGGTAAAAATTCTAATATCATCCACACTCAACTTAAACAAAGTCCTTGATTCAATAATAACATTTATATTTAATCGTACTACTCTGGCCAGAGATTTTAATTTTGAGTTGACTGCAGTTGACCGTGATACTAACTTTATACAACTGATGATACAAATTCACTACTGAATAGTGTTCACTTTTAGTGCTTCAACTTAGACCCGATTATAATCGTTCAATGGACGCCATGTCACTATTTAACTATAAGCAAAGTGAAGTTTCTACATTGAAGTTAAACAGTAATCTCAAGTCGAGGGAATCATGTTATATCGTTACTTCGAGATTTCTCATTTGACCTAGTATTTTATTATATAAACTTTGTATGCCAAAGAATAAACATAAGTGTGAGGCCTCTTGTAAGTATATCCTGTCTACAGAGTTTTAAGAATGAATAGGAATATAAAAAACATGCCAGATGTCAAAAGGTGTATATTTCAGAACATTTAAATAGTTATCAGTAATAAATTACTTAGAATGATATATTTGCCTTGACTTGAAAAATATTCAGAGCATGTGGTGTTATACGTCTAGTATACCAAAACAGAGAATAATCAATTATAAACTCGTCGCACAAGTTTATAACTCAGATTTCCACTACACTGGAATTCTGTGTTAATTATTATAACAATATGATTGTTGTAAATAAATTACAACAACAGCGTTATACTATTTTGAATAAATAGTACAACCAAAATAAAGGATAGAATATAGAATTCTAACCGGAATATGTCTGAGGCTCGTCGTAACGATTTCCTTAAGAATTTTATTTCAAAATTCTCCCAAGATACAACAGACGTAATCTGCACGAGATTGTAATGAGTATGTCTATTCTGTGATATATATGGAATGTTGAGCAGTAGAGCAAAGAAGCAGAAGAAATTAGATTGGAATGGGATGAGAATGTGATCAGTATTCTCTCCTATTTATAATTTCGTCCGCACCCCTTCGAACAGTCGCGTCTGCCTGAAAGGTTGCACCTGTTTCCTTTCATTGCTGCTGTTCGTTTAACGGGCCGCACCCGTTCGCTACTGCCTATGTTCGGCCGCGTCTCTTCAGTCGGGCCGCACCTGTTCGCCTCTAACGGGTCGCACCCGCTTCTGTTCGCCCATGCTTCTTCAGTCAGGTTGCACTCGCTCGCCGCGTCCGCTTATGAACAGTCGTGTCTGTTCACATAGCCTGCAACTGTTAAAAAACCCGGCCCAGTTTTGCAGCAAAATTAGGATCATATTAGACCCAAACCCAAACCCGAGCCCGGCCCGGTTCGGTTCGGTCGGACGGACGGCGGCGGCGCGCGCGCGTGTGTGGTGGAGATGCATGATCTCCCTCCTCACAACGAAGCATACATTTGGGTGCCCCTAGGCCCCAACATCTTCATTGCAAAGCCATATATAAACTAGTATGGCTTAGCAATTTTGGCGATGTGGGACTTTATGTATGTTTCATTCATTTTGTTCTTTAGGAATTCCAACAATCCCCCACATGAATGATAATATACATATCCCCCACACAAAGCGAAATATCACAGAGTACATATGGAATAATGCTTTATCGTGGATAAGTAGATATTTCACTTTGAACTTTCCCTAGTTAAAACTTATCGGATCTACTTGGCTAATCGGTGAATTATTTCATCTTGAACCGTAGGCCTTTATTGTATATCCAGACAATAAGCTTTACGAAGCATTGATTCCCTTCTCATCCAATCTCTTGGTTGTGTTCATTTTGGTCCTGAACAATTTTTGGTTCTGCGAGTGTTTTTAGAGAATAAAAGCCTTTTATTATTCTCATAGAGCCGACCCAGCTCACACTAACATAGGTGATCGCAACCATTAAGAGTATCCTACATATACCCCACTTGTTATTTCCAAGATATGGTCATCATTAAAAAACATAGTTTTAACCTTTAAATACTTCTGTAGGCATGCATTTATATTGTGCACCATAGGAATGGAGTTGGACTATGTCCACGCAAATGCATTACGTCTTGAGTTATTCAGAACTGGTTTGCCTATTGATCCTAGTCCGTGGGATCTCCAGTCGCTAGGATAGGTTTCCGTATAAGATAACTCTTGGTGGTTTAGGCTTTTAAACCCATTCCCCTCGATGCGCAGTCAATTTTCTCTCTTGATAAACCTTTAGTAAACGGATCCGCTAGGTTATCATTTGTTCTCACATAATCTATGGAAATAGTTCCATTAGAGAGTAACTGCCTAACTGTGTTATGGCGTCGTCGAATATGTCGTGACTTTCCATTATACACAAAGTTGTGCGCTCTGCTTAGCGCTGCTTGGTTATCGCAGTGTATGCATATGGCCGGTACAGGTTTAGGCCAGAATGGAATATCTTCCAAAAAGTGACGAAGCCATTCTGCTTCTTCGCCTGCTTTATCTAAAGCGATGAACTCTGATTCCATAGTGGATCGAGCTATGCATGTTTGTTTGGTAGATTTCCATGACACTGCTGCCCCTGCTAAGGTAAAGACATAACCACTTGTCGATTTTGATTCCTCTGAATCTGCAATCCAGTTTGCATCACTATATCCTTCTAAGACGGCAGGATATTTTCCATAGTGTAAGGAATAGTTAGCGGTATTTTTTAAATATCCAAGCACTCTCATTAGTGCTTTCCAGTGTTCCTTTCCTGGATTGCTTGTATACCTGCACAGTCGACTTACTGCATAAGCTATATCTGGTCTTGTGCAATTCATGAGATACATGAGACATCCTATTACACGAGAGTATTCCAGTTGCATTACACTCTCATTAGTGTTTTTATGCAGTACTTCTGATGGATTAAAAGGTGTTCTCACTCCTTTAATTCCATAGTCTTGGAATTTTTCAATCACTTTGTCTACATAGTGTGACTGAGACAATTCAATTCCATTAGGAGTTCTTATTATTTTGATTCCCAAAATAACGTCTGCAACTCCTAAATCTTTCATATCGAAATTGTTAGTTAACATCTTCTTTATGGTCTCTATTACCTGAGTATTTGGACCAAATATTAACATATCGTCTACATATAAACAAATCATCACATATGATTGTCCAATTTGTTTATAATAAACACATTTATCGCATTCATTTATACGAAAACCATTTCTCATCATGACACTATCAAATTTTGCGTGCCATTGTTTTGGAGCTTGTTTTAGTCCGTATAATGATTTTACTAATCTACAGACTTTGTTTTCATTTCCTTTGGAAATAAAACCTTCAGGTTGCTCCATGTAGATCTCCTCATCGAGATCTCCATTTAAGAATGCTGTCTTTACATCCATTTGATGAATTTCTAGACCATAAATTGATGCAATTGCTATTAGCATTCTTATAGAGGTTATTCGTGTTACTGGCGAATATGTATCAAAGAAGTCTACTCCTTCTTTTTGACGATATCCTTTGGCTACTAATCTGGCTTTATACTTGTCGATAGAGCCATCTGCTTTCATTTTCTTCTTGAAAATCCATTTGCAGCCAATAGGTTTTATTCCTGGTGGAATATCAACAATTTCCCAAGTTTTATTACTTAGAATTGAATCAATCTCACTTTGGATTGCTTCTTTCCAACATGAAGATTCAGAAGATGACATTGCTTCCTTGTACGTTTGAGGTTCATGTTCTAACACATATGTGAAAAAATCCGAACCAAATGTCTTGGAAATTCTAGCCCTTACGCTTCTTCTTGGTTCAACTTCCTCAATCTCATGATGGGGTTCATCTTCATGTGAATTGCTTGATTCTTCTCTTGTCCTTTTAGGGACATTATTCCCTTCATTCCTTTTGTGCGGAAACACGTCTTCAAAGAATGAGGCATCTCTAGATTCCATGATTGTATTTACATGAATATCAGCTATATCAGACTTGAATACCAAAAATCTATAGGCACTACTATTTTGGGCTGGCCCTAAATAGTAACAATCTACTGTTTTTGGTCCAAGTTTGACTTTCTTGGGAGGCGGAACTGGAACTTTTGCCAAGCACCCCCACACTTTGAGGTATTTAAAACTTGGTTTGTGTCCTTTCCATATCTCATATGGAATTGTTCCCGTTTTATTATGAGGGACTTTGTTTAATATGTGATTAGACATATTTAAGGCTTCCCCCCACAAGTTTGTCGGTAGACCAGAGGTTAAAAGCATGGCATTAATCATGTCTTTTAACGTTCTGTTCTTCCTCTCGGCTACACCATTTTGTTGTGGTGAATATGGAGCTGTTGTTTGATGAATTATACCATTTTCGGCACAGAACTGTTCAAATGGTGATTCATATTCTCCACCTCGATCAGATCTCAATATCTTGATCTTTTTATTTAACTGATTTTCTACCTCAGCTTTGTACTTTATAAATGATGTAATTGCTTCATCTTTACTATTCAAAAGATATACATAACAATATCGCGTATAATCATCAATAAACGTGATAAAGTACTTTTTCCCACCTCTTGTAGGTAATGATTTAAAGTCACATAAATCTGTATGAACCAAACCTAGTGGTTCGGTGCTTCTATCAACAGATTGAAATGGTTTTTTAACCATTTTTGCTTCTACACATGTCTCACATTTGTAGTTCTTATCTACTTGGAATTTTGGAATTAATCCCAAGTTTGATAATATTTTCATTTTTCGGAAATTTATGTGTCCTAATCTATCATGCCATAGTAAAATTTCGTGCTCAAGCAAGTAAGAAACTTCAATTTTATTAATAGCACAATCAGAATACATAGTTTTATTGCCGATAACGGCTACATTTGCCTTAAATAGGCCATCACATAAATATCCCCTTCCGATATACATTCCAGCTTTGGACAGAACCATCTTGTCTGACTCGAACACCATTCTGAATCCTTTCTTTGATAATACTGCACCAGAGATGAGATTCTTGCGTATGTCTGGAACGTGGAGCACGTCATTCAACTTGACAGTTTTTCCAGAAGTAAACTTGAGGATAACTGTGCCACTGCCTTCGATCATAGATACTGCAGAATTACCCATATAGAGTTTCTCTTCATGATCGAATTTCTTGTATGTAGAAAACATGGATTTGTCAGAGCAGACATGACGAGTAGCGCCTGTGTCCACCCACCATTGGTTAGGATTCTGAACCATATTGCATTCAGATACAACTGCCGAGAAGTTGGACTCATCCACTTCCATGTTGTCTACTAAATTTGCCTCTTTGTTGCGGTCCTTTTTGAGTCTGCAATCTCTAGCGGCATGTCCAACTTTTCCACAAACCCAACATTCACCATTAAATTTTTTGGTTCGTTTGTTGTCTTTTGGTTTGTTGTCTGGAGCTTTCCTTTTCTTCTGGAAATTCTTCTTTTTGTTTTTGGTCTTTGAATCTTCAGCCACAAATGCCTCCTCGCTTTGTTTTGTAATTCCACGGTTATCTGCCTCAATTTTCAATCGGACTATGAGATCCTGTAAAGAGATTTCCTTCTTTTTATGCTTCAGATAATTGCGGTAATCTCTCCACGACGGTGGCAGTTTTCCCGTGATGGCTTCAACCAAAAACGATTCTCCAACCTTATGACCTTCCGCCTCGAGTTCATGAATAATGATTTGTAGTTCATGCAGTTGAGCAATCACCGGTTTGGAGTCGATCATCTTGTAGTCCATGAATTTGTCTACAATGAATTTCTTAAGACTGATATTCTGCGTCTTATACTTCGTAGCAAGTGCATTCCAGAGTGCTTTTGCTGTCTTTAGAGGTTGATATACTTTGTATAGCACCTTGTCGAGACAATTCAGAATATAGTTTCTGCATAGAAAATCGGAATGTTTCCATGTAGCAACATCTGCTTCCTTGCCTGGTGAAGAAACCGGTTCCTCCTCCTCGAGATACCGTTGCAGACCGAGTGTGGTGAGGTAGAATAACATCTGATTCTGCCATGTTAAAAAATCGTCACCATCTCCCTTGAACGGTTCAGGTCTGTTGTGAGTAGTAGTTTTTGAAAATTCTACTGTTGCCATCTCTGTTTTAGTAAGAAAACAGTAAAATTCTTAAGATGTTATACGTCTAGTATACCAAAACAGAGAATAATCAATTATAAACTCGTCGCACAAGTTTATAACTCAGATTTCCACTACACTGGAATTCTGTGTTAATTATTATAACAATATGATTGTTGTAAATAAATTACAACAACAGCGTTATACTATTTTGAATAAATAGTACAACCAAAATAAAGGATAGAATATAGAATTCTAACCGGAATATGTCTGAGGCTCGTCGTAACGATTTCCTTAATAATTTTATTTCAAAATTCTTCCAAGATACAACAGACGTAATCTGCACGAGATTGTAATGAGTATGTCTATTCTGTGATATATATGGAATGTTGAGCAGTAGAGCAAAGAAGCAGAAGAAATTAGATTGGAATGGGATGAGAATGTGATCAGTATTCTCTCCTATTTATAATTTCGTCCGCACCCCTTCGAACAGTCGCGTCTGCCTGAAAGGTTGCACCTGTTTCCTTTCATTGCTGCTGTTCGTTTAACGGGCCGCACCCGTTCGCTACTGCCTATGTTCGGCCGCGTCTCTTCAGTCGGGCCGCACCTGTTCGCCTCTAACGGGTCGCACCCGCTTCTGTTCGCCCATGCTTCTTCAGTCAGGTTGCACTCGCTCGCCGCGTCCGCTTAT
The DNA here is from genome assembly GCA_030737815.1 of Allium fistulosum. Lineage (NCBI taxonomy): Eukaryota > Viridiplantae > Streptophyta > Magnoliopsida > Asparagales > Amaryllidaceae > Allium > Allium fistulosum. The sequence goes on from CM060908.1 coordinate 945,487,641, forward strand.
GAACAGTCGTGTCTGTTCACATAGCCTGCAACTGTTAAAAAACCCGGCCCAGTTTTGCAGCAAAATTAGGATCATATTAGACCCAAACCCAAACCCGAGCCCGGCCCGGTTCGGTTCGGTCGGACGGACGGCGGCGGCGCGCGCGCGTGTGTGGTGGAGATGCATGATCTCCCTCCTCACAACGAAGCATACATTTGGGTGCCCCTAGGCCCCAACATCTTCATTGCAAAGCCATATATAAACTAGTATGGCTTAGCAATTTTGGCGATGTGGGACTTTATGTATGTTTCATTCATTTTGTTCTTTAGGAATTCCAACAATCCCCCACATGAATGATAATATACATATCCCCCACACAAAGCGAAATATCACAGAGTACATATGGAATAATGCTTTATCGTGGATAAGTAGATATTTCACTTTGAACTTTCCCTAGTTAAAACTTATCGGATCTACTTGGCTAATCGGTGAATTATTTCATCTTGAACCGTCGGCCTTTATTGTATATCCAGACAATAAGCTTTACGAAGCATTGATTCCCTTCTCATCCAATCTCTTGGTTGTGTTCATTTTGGTCCTGAACAATTTTTGGTTCTGCGAGTGTTTTTAGAGAATAAAAGCCTTTTATTATTCTCATAGAGCCGACCCAGCTCACACTAACATAGGTGATCGCAACCATTAAGAGTATCCTACATATACCCCACTTGTTATTTCCAAGATATGGTCATCATTAAAAAACATAGTTTTAACCTTTAAATACTTCTGTAGGCATGCATTTATATTGTGCACCATAGGAATGGAGTTGGACTATGTCCACGCAAATGCATTACGTCTTGAGTTATTCAGAACTGGTTTGCCTATTGATCCTAGTCCGTGGGATCTCCAGTCGCTAGGATAGGTTTCCGTATAAGATAACTCTTGGTGGTTTAGGCTTTTAAACCCATTCCCCTCGATGCGCAGTCAATTTTCTCTCTTGATAAACCTTTAGTAAACGGATCCGCTAGGTTATCATTTGTTCTCACATAATCTATGGAAATAGTTCCATTAGAGAGTAACTGCCTAACTGTGTTATGGCGTCGTCGAATATGTCGTGACTTTCCATTATACACAAAGTTGTGCGCTCTGCTTAGCGCTGCTTGGTTATCGCAGTGTATGCATATGGCCGGTACAGGTTTAGGCCAGAATGGAATATCTTCCAAAAAGTGACGAAGCCATTCTGCTTCTTCGCCTGCTTTATCTAAAGCGATGAACTCTGATTCCATAGTGGATCGAGCTATGCATGTTTGTTTGGTAGATTTCCATGACACTGCTGCCCCTGCTAAGGTAAAGACATAACCACTTGTCGATTTTGATTCCTCTGAATCTGCAATCCAGTTTGCATCACTATATCCTTCTAAGACGGCAGGATATTTTCCATAGTGTAAGGAATAGTTAGCGGTATTTTTTAAATATCCAAGCACTCTCATTAGTGCTTTCCAGTGTTCCTTTCCTGGATTGCTTGTATACCTGCACAGTCGACTTACTGCATAAGCTATATCTGGTCTTGTGCAATTCATGAGATACATGAGACATCCTATTACACGAGAGTATTCCAGTTGCATTACACTCTCATTAGTGTTTTTATGCAGTACTTCTGATGGATTAAAAGGTGTTCTCACTCCTTTAATTCCATAGTCTTGGAATTTTTCAATCACTTTGTCTACATAGTGTGACTGAGACAATTCAATTCCATTAGGAGTTCTTATTATTTTGATTCCCAAAATAACGTCTGCAACTCCTAAATCTTTCATATCGAAATTGTTAGTTAACATCTTCTTTATGGTCTCTATTACCTGAGTATTTGGACCAAATATTAACATATCGTCTACATATAAACAAATCATCACATATGATTGTCCAATTTGTTTATAATAAACACATTTATCGCATTCATTTATACGAAAACCATTTCTCATCATGACACTATCAAATTTTGCGTGCCATTGTTTTGGAGCTTGTTTTAGTCCGTATAATGATTTTACTAATCTACAGACTTTGTTTTCATTTCCTTTGGAAATAAAACCTTCAGGTTGCTCCATGTAGATCTCCTCATCGAGATCTCCATTTAAGAATGCTGTCTTTACATCCATTTGATGAATTTCTAGACCATAAATTGATGCAATTGCTATTAGCATTCTTATAGAGGTTATTCGTGTTACTGGCGAATATGTATCAAAGAAGTCTACTCCTTCTTTTTGACGATATCCTTTGGCTACTAATCTGGCTTTATACTTGTCGATAGAGCCATATGCTTTCATTTTCTTCTTGAAAATCCATTTGCAGCCAATAGGTTTTATTCCTGGTGGAATATCAACAATTTCCCAAGTTTTATTACTTAGAATTGAATCAATCTCACTTTGGATTGCTTCTTTCCAACATGAAGATTTAGAAGATGACATTGCTTCCTTGTACGTTTGAGGTTCATGTTCTAACACATATGTGAAAAAATCCGAACCAAATGTCTTGGAAATTCTAGCCCTTACGCTTCTTCTTGGTTCAACTTCCTCAATCTCATGATGGGGTTCATCTTCATGTGAATTGCTTGATTCTTCTCTTGTCCTTTTAGGGACATTATTCCCTTCATTCCTTTTGTGCGGAAACACGTCTTCAAAGAATGAGGCATCTCTAGATTCCATGATTGTATTTACATGAATATCAGCTATATCAGACTTGAATACCAAAAATCTATAGGCACTACTATTTTGGGCTGGCCCTAAATAGTAACAATCTACTGTTTTTGGTCCAAGTTTGACTTTCTTGGGAGGCGGAACTGGAACTTTTGCCAAGCACCCCCACACTTTGAGGTATTTAAAACTTGGTTTGTGTCCTTTCCATATCTCATATGGAATTGTTCCTGTTTTATTATGAGGGACTTTGTTTAATATGTGATTAGACATATTTAAGGCTTCCCCCCACAAGTTTGTCGGTAGACCAGAGGTTAAAAGCATGGCATTAATCATGTCTTTTAACGTTCTGTTCTTCCTCTCGGCTACACCATTTTGTTGTGGTGAATATGGAGCTGTTGTTTGATGAATTATACCATTTTCGGCACAGAACTGTTCAAATGGTGATTCATATTCTCCACCTCGATCAGATCTCAATATCTTGATCTTTTTATTTAACTGATTTTCTACCTCAGCTTTGTACTTTATAAATGATGTAATTGCTTCATCTTTACTATTCAAAAGATATACATAACAATATCGCGTATAATCATCAATAAACGTGATAAAGTACTTTTTCCCACCTCTTGTAGGTAATGATTTAAAGTCACATAAATCTGTATGAACCAAACCTAGTGGTTCGGTGCTTCTATCAACAGATTGAAATGGTTTTTTAACCATTTTTGCTTCTACACATGTCTCACATTTGTAGTTCTTATCTACTTGGAATTTTGGAATTAATCCCAAGTTTGATAATATTTTCATTTTTCGGAAATTTATGTGTCCTAATCTATCATGCCATAGTAAAATTTCGTGCTCAAGCAAGTAAGAAACTTCAATTTTATTAATAGCACAATCAGAATACATAGTTTTATTGCCGATAACGGCTACATTTGCCTTAAATAGGCCATCACATAAATATCCCCTTCCGATATACATTCCAGCTTTGGACAGAACCATCTTGTCTGACTCGAACACCATTCTGAATCCTTTCTTTGATAATACTGCACCAGAGATGAGATTCTTGCGTATGTCTGGAACGTGGAGCACGTCATTCAACTTGACAGTTTTTCCAGAAGTAAACTTGAGGATAACTGTGCCACTGCCTTCGATCATAGATACTGCAGAATTACCCATATAGAGTTTCTCTTCATGATCGAATTTCTTGTATGTAGAAAACATGGATTTGTCAGAGCAGACATGACGAGTAGCGCCTGTGTCCACCCACCATTGGTTAGGATTCTGAACCATATTGCATTCAGATACAACTGCCGAGAAGTTGGACTCATCCACTTCCATGTTGTCTACTAAATTTGCCTCTTTGTTGCGGTCCTTTTTGAGTCTGCAATCTCTAGCGGCATGTCCAACTTTTCCACAAACCCAACATTCACCATTAAATTTTTTGGTTCGTTTGTTGTCTTTTGGTTTGTTGTCTGGAGCTTTCCTTTTCTTCTGGAAATTCTTCTTTTTGTTTTTGGTCTTTGAATCTTCAGCCAAAAATGCCTCCTCGCTTTGTTTTGTAATTCCACGGTTATCTGCCTCAATTTTCAATCGGACTATGAGATCCTGTAAAGAGATTTCCTTCTTTTTATGCTTCAGATAATTGCGGTAATCTCTCCACGACGGTGGCAGTTTTCCCATGATGGCTTCAACCAAAAACGATTCTCCAACCTTATGACCTTCCGCCTCGAGTTCATGAATAATGATTTGTAGTTCATGCAGTTGAGCAGTCACCGGTTTGGAGTCGATCATCTTGTAGTCCATGAATTTGTCTACAATGAATTTCTTAAGACTGATATTCTGCGTCTTATACTTCGTAGCAAGTGCATTCCAGAGTGCTTTTGCTGTCTTTAGAGGTTGATATACTTTGTATAGCACCTTGTCGAGACAATTCAGAATATAGTTTCTGCATAGAAAATCGGAATGTTTCCATGTAGCAACATCTGCTTCCTTGCCTGGTGAAGAAACCGGTTCCTCCTCCTCGAGATACCGTTGCAGACCGAGTGTGGTGAGGTAGAATAACATCTGATTCTGCCATGTTAAAAAATCGTCACCATCTCCCTTGAACGGTTCAGGTCTGTTGTGAGTAGTAGTTTTTGAAAATTCTACTGTTGCCATCTCTGTTTTAGTAAGAAAACAGTAAAATTCTTAAGATGTTATACGTCTAGTATACCAAAACAGAGAATAATCAATTATAAACTCGTCGCACAAGTTTATAACTCAGATTTCCACTACACTGGAATTCTGTGTTAATTATTATAACAATATGATTGTTGTAAATAAATTACAACAACAGCGTTATACTATTTTGAATAAATAGTACAACCAAAATAAAGGATAGAATATAGAATTCTAACCGGAATATGTCTGAGGCTCGTCGTAACGATTTCCTTAAGAATTTTATTTCAAAATTCTCCCAAGATACAACAGACGTAATCTGCACGAGATTGTAATGAGTATGTCTATTCTGTGATATATATGGAATGTTGAGCAGTAGAGCAAAGAAGCAGAAGAAATTAGATTGGAATGGGATGAGAATGTGATCAGTATTCTCTCCTATTTATAATTTCGTCCGCACCCCTTCGAACAGTCGCGTCTGCCTGAAAGGTTGCACCTGTTTCCTTTCATTGCTGCTGTTCGTTTAACGGGCCGCACCCGTTCGCTACTGCCTATGTTCGGCCGCGTCTCTTCAGTCGGGCCGCACCTGTTCGCCTCTAACGGGTCGCACCCGCTTCTGTTCACCCATGCTTCTTCAGTCAGGTTGCACTCGCTCGCCGCGTCCGCTTATGAACAGTCGTGTCTGTTCACATAGCCTGCAACTGTTAAAAAACCCGGCCCAGTTTTGCAGCAAAATTAGGATCATATTAGACCCAAACCCAAACCCGAGCCCGGCCCGGTTCGGTTCGGTCGGACGGACGGCGGCGGCGCGCGCGCGTGTGTGGTGGAGATGCATGATCTCCCTCCTCACAACGAAGCATACATTTGGGTGCCCCTAGGCCCCAACATCTTCATTGCAAAGCCATATATAAACTAGTATGGCTTAGCAATTTTGGCGATGTGGGACTTTATGTATGTTTCATTCATTTTGTTCTTTAGGAATTCCAACAATCCCCCACATGAATGATAATATACATATCCCCCACACAAAGCGAAATATCACAGAGTACATATGGAATAATGCTTTATCGTGGATAAGTAGATATTTCACTTTGAACTTTCCCTAGTTAAAACTTATCGGATCTACTTGGCTAATCGGTGAATTATTTCATCTTGAACCGTCGGCCTTTATTGTATATCCAGACAATAAGCTTTACGAAGCATTGATTCCCTTCTCATCCAATCTCTTGGTTGTGTTCATTTTGGTCCTGAACAATTTTTGGTTCTGCGAGTGTTTTTAGAGAATAAAAGCCTTTTATTATTCTCATAGAGCCGACCCAGCTCACACTAACATAGGTGATCGCAACCATTAAGAGTATCCTACATATACCCCACTTGTTATTTCCAAGATATGGTCATCATTAAAAAACATAGTTTTAACCTTTAAATACTTCTGTAGGCATGCATTTATATTGTGCACCATAGGAATGGAGTTGGACTATGTCCACGCAAATGCATTACGTCTTGAGTTATTCAGAACTGGTTTGCCTATTGATCCTAGTCCGTGGGATCTCCAGTCGCTAGGATAGGTTTCCGTATAAGATAACTCTTGGTGGTTTAGGCTTTTAAACCCATTCCCCTCGATGCGCAGTCAATTTTCTCTCTTGATAAACCTTTAGTAAACGGATCCGCTAGGTTATCATTTGTTCTCACATAATCTATGGAAATAGTTCCATTAGAGAGTAACTGCCTAACTGTGTTATGGCGTCGTCGAATATGTCGTGACTTTCCATTATACACAAAGTTGTGCGCTCTGCTTAGCGCTGCTTGGTTATCGCAGTGTATGCATATGGCCGGTACAGGTTTAGGCCAGAATGGAATATCTTCCAAAAAGTGACGAAGCCATTCTGCTTCTTCGCCTGCTTTATCTAAAGCGATGAACTCTGATTCCATAGTGGATCGAGCTATGCATGTTTGTTTGGTAGATTTCCATGACACTGCTGCCCCTGCTAAGGTAAAGACATAACCACTTGTCGATTTTGATTCCTCTGAATCTGCAATCCAGTTTGCATCACTATATCCTTCTAAGACGGCAGGATATTTTCCATAGTGTAAGGAATAGTTAGCGGTATTTTTTAAATATCCAAGCACTCTCATTAGTGCTTTCCAGTGTTCCTTTCCTGGATTGCTTGTATACCTGCACAGTCGACTTACTGCATAAGCTATATCTGGTCTTGTGCAATTCATGAGATACATGAGACATCCTATTACACGAGAGTATTCCAGTTGCATTACACTCTCATTAGTGTTTTTATGCAGTACTTCTGATGGATTAAAAGGTGTTCTCACTCCTTTAATTCCATAGTCTTGGAATTTTTCAATCACTTTGTCTACATAGTGTGACTGAGACAATTCAATTCCATTAGGAGTTCTTATTATTTTGATTCCCAAAATAACGTCTGCAACTCCTAAATCTTTCATATCGAAATTGTTAGTTAACATCTTCTTTATGGTCTCTATTACCTGAGTATTTGGACCAAATATTAACATATCGTCTACATATAAACAAATCATCACATATGATTGTCCAATTTGTTTATAATAAACACATTTATCGCATTCATTTATACGAAAACCATTTCTCATCATGACACTATCAAATTTTGCGTGCCATTGTTTTGGAGCTTGTTTTAGTCCGTATAATGATTTTACTAATCTACAGACTTTGTTTTCATTTCCTTTGGAAATAAAACCTTCAGGTTGCTCCATGTAGATCTCCTCATCGAGATCTCCATTTAAGAATGCTGTCTTTACATCCATTTGATGAATTTCTAGACCATAAATTGATGCAATTGCTATTAGCATTCTTATAGAGGTTATTCGTGTTACTGGCGAATATGTATCAAAGAAGTCTACTCCTTCTTTTTGACGATATCCTTTGGCTACTAATCTGGCTTTATACTTGTCGATAGAGCCATCTGCTTTCATTTTCTTCTTGAAAATCCATTTGCAGCCAATAGGTTTTATTCCTGGTGGAATATCAACAATTTCCCAAGTTTTATTACTTAGAATTGAATCAATCTCACTTTGGATTGCTTCTTTCCAACATGAAGATTCAGAAGATGACATTGCTTCCTTGTACGTTTGAGGTTCATGTTCTAACACATATGTGAAAAAATCCGAACCAAATGTCTTGGAAATTCTAGCCCTTACGCTTCTTCTTGGTTCAACTTCCTCAATCTCATGATGGGGTTCATCTTCATGTGAATTGCTTGATTCTTCTCTTGTCCTTTTAGGGACATTATTCCCTTCATTCCTTTTGTGCGGAAACACGTCTTCAAAGAATGAGGCATCTCTAGATTCCATGATTGTATTTACATGAATATCAGCTATATCAGACTTGAATACCAAAAATCTATAGGCACTACTATTTTGGGCTGGCCCTAAATAGTAACAATCTACTGTTTTTGGTCCAAGTTTGACTTTCTTGGGAGGCGGAACTGGAACTTTTGCCAAGCACCCCCACACTTTGAGGTATTTAAAACTTGGTTTGTGTCCTTTCCATATCTCATATGGAATTGTTCCTGTTTTATTATGAGGGACTTTGTTTAATATGTGATTAGACATATTTAAGGCTTCCCCCCACAAGTTTGTCGGTAGACCAGAGGTTAAAAGCATGGCATTAATCATGTCTTTTAACGTTCTGTTCTTCCTCTCGGCTACACCATTTTGTTGTGGTGAATATGGAGCTGTTGTTTGATGAATTATACCATTTTCGGCACAGAACTGTTCAAATGGTGATTCATATTCTCCACCTCGATCAGATCTCAATATCTTGATCTTTTTATTTAACTGATTTTCTACCTCAGCTTTGTACTTTATAAATGATGTAATTGCTTCATCTTTACTATTCAAAAGATATACATAACAATATCGCGTATAATCATCAATAAACGTGATAAAGTACTTTTTCCCACCTCTTGTAGGTAATGATTTAAAGTCACATAAATCTGTATGAACCAAACCTAGTGGTTCGGTGCTTCTATCAACAGATTGAAATGGTTTTTTAACCATTTTTGCTTCTACACATGTCTCACATTTGTAGTTCTTATCTACTTGGAATTTTGGAATTAATCCCAAGTTTGATAATATTTTCATTTTTCGGAAATTTATGTGTCCTAATCTATCATGCCATAGTAAAATTTCGTGCTCAAGCAAGTAAGAAACTTCAATTTTATTAATAGCACAATCAGAATACATAGTTTTATTGCCGATAACGGCTACATTTGCCTTAAATAGGCCATCACATAAATATCCCCTTCCGATATACATTCCAGCTTTGGACAGAACCATCTTGTCTGACTCGAACACCATTCTGAATCCTTTCTTTGATAATACTGCACCAGAGATGAGATTCTTGCGTATGTCTGGAACGTGGAGCACGTCATTCAACTTGACAGTTTTTCTAGAAGTAAACTTGAGGATAACTGTGCCACTGCCTTCGATCATAGATACTGCAGAATTACCCATATAGAGTTTCTCTTCATGATCGAATTTCTTGTATGTAGAAAACATGGATTTGTCAGAGCAGACATGACGAGTAGCGCCTGTGTCCACCCACCATTGGTTAGGATTCTGAACCATATTGCATTCAGATACAACTGCCGAGAAGTTGGACTCATCCACTTCCATGTTGTCTACTAAATTTGCCTCTTTGTTGCGGTCCTTTTTGAGTCTGCAATCTCTAGCGGCATGTCCAACTTTTCCACAAACCCAACATTCACCATTAAATTTTTTGGTTCGTTTGTTGTCTTTTGGTTTGTTGTCTGGAGCTTTCCTTTTCTTCTGGAAATTCTTCTTTTTGTTTTTGGTCTTTGAATCTTCAGCCACAAATGCCTCCTCGCTTTGTTTTGTAATTCCACGGTTATCTGCCTCAATTTTCAATCGGACTATGAGATCCTGTAAAGAGATTTCCTTCTTTTTATGCTTCAGATAATTGCGGTAATCTCTCCACGACGGTGGCAGTTTTCCCGTGATGGCTTCAACCAAAAACGATTCTCCAACCTTATGACCTTCCGCCTCGAGTTCATGAATAATGATTTGTAGTTCATGCAGTTGAGCAGTCACCGGTTTGGAGTCGATCATCTTGTAGTCCATGAATTTGTCTACAATGAATTTCTTAAGACTGATATTCTGCGTCTTATACTTCGTAGCAAGTGCATTCCAGAGTGCTTTTGCTGTCTTTAGAGGTTGATATACTTTGTATAGCACCTTGTCGAGACAATTCAGAATATAGTTTCTGCATAGAAAATCGGAATGTTTCCATGTAGCAACATCTGCTTCCTTGCCTGGTGAAGAAACCGGTTCCTCCTCCTCGAGATACCGTTGCAGACCGAGTGTGGTGAGGTAGAATAACATCTGATTCTGCCATGTTAAAAAATCGTCACCATCTCCCTTGAACGGTTCAGGTCTGTTGTGAGTAGTAGTTTTTGAAAATTCTACTGTTGCCATCTCTGTTTTAGTAAGAAAACAGTAAAATTCTTAAGATGTTATACGTCTAGTATACCAAAACAGAGAATAATCAATTATAAACTCGTCGCACAAGTTTATAACTCAGATTTCCACTACACTGGAATTCTGTGTTAATTATTATAACAATATGATTGTTGTAAATAAATTACAACAACAGCGTTATACTATTTTGAATAAATAGTACAACCAAAATAAAGGATAGAATATAGAATTCTAACCGGAATATGTCTGAGGCTCGTCGTAACGATTTCCTTAAGAATTTTATTTCAAAATTCTCCCAAGATACAACAGACGTAATCTGCACGAGATTGTAATGAGTATGTCTATTCTGTGATATATATGGAATGTTGAGCAGTAGAGCAAAGAAGCAGAAGAAATTAGATTGGAATGGGATGAGAATGTGATCAGTATTCTCTCCTATTTATAATTTCGTCCGCACCCCTTCGAACAGTCGCGTCTGCCTGAAAGGTTGCACCTGTTTCCTTTCATTGCTGCTGTTCGTTTAACGGGCCGCACCCGTTCGCTACTGCCTATGTTCGGCCGCGTCTCTTCAGTCGGGCCGCACCTGTTCGCCTCTAACGGGTCGCACCCGCTTCTGTTCGCCCATGCTTCTTCAGTCAGGTTGCACTCGCTCGCCGCGTCCGCTTATGAACAGTCGTGTCTGTTCACATAGCCTGCAACTGTTAAAAAACCCGGCCCAGTTTTGCAGCAAAATTAGGATCATATTAGACCCAAACCCAAACCCGAGCCCGGCCCGGTTCGGTTCGGTCGGACGGACGGCGGCGGCGCGCGCGCGTGTGTGGTGGAGATGCATGATCTCCCTCCTCACAACGAAGCATACATTTGGGTGCCCCTAGGCCCCAACATCTTCATTGCAAAGCCATATATAAACTAGTATGGCTTAGCAATTTTGGCGATGTGGGACTTTATGTATGTTTCATTCATTTTGTTCTTTAGGAATTCCAACAATCCCCCACATGAATGATAATATACATATCCCCCACACAAAGCGAAATATCACAGAGTACATATGGAATAATGCTTTATCGTGGATAAGTAGATATTTCACTTTGAACTTTCCCTAGTTAAAACTTATCGGATCTACTTGGCTAATCGGTGAATTATTTCATCTTGAACCGTCGGCCTTTATTGTATATCCAGACAATAAGCTTTACGAAGCATTGATTCCCTTCTCATCCAATCTCTTGGTTGTGTTCATTTTGGTCCTGAACAATTTTTGGTTCTGCGAGTGTTTTTAGAGAATAAAAGCCTTTTATTATTCTCATAGAGCCGACCCAGCTCACACTAACATAGGTGATCGCAACCATTAAGAGTATCCTACATATACCCCACTTGTTATTTCCAAGATATGGTCATCATTAAAAAACATAGTTTTAACCTTTAAATACTTCTGTAGGCATGCATTTATATTGTGCACCATAGGAATGGAGTTGGACTATGTCCACGCAAATGCATTACGTCTTGAGTTATTCAGAACTGGTTTGCCTATTGATCCTAGTCCGTGGGATCTCCAGTCGCTAGGATAGGTTTCCGTATAAGATAACTCTTGGTGGTTTAGGCTTTTAAACCCATTCCCCTCGATGCGCAGTCAATTTTCTCTCTTGATAAACCTTTAGTAAACGGATCCGCTAGGTTATCATTTGTTCTCACATAATCTATGGAAATAGTTCCATTAGAGAGTAACTGCCTAACTGTGTTATGGCGTCGTCGAATATGTCGTGACTTTCCATTATACACAAAGTTGTGCGCTCTGCTTAGCGCTGCTTGGTTATCGCAGTGTATGCATATGGCCGGTACAGGTTTAGGCCAGAATGGAATATCTTCCAAAAAGTGACGAAGCCATTCTGCTTCTTCGCCTGCTTTATCTAAAGCGATGAACTCTGATTCCATAGTGGATCGAGCTATGCATGTTTGTTTGGTAGATTTCCATGACACTGCTGCCCCTGCTAAGGTAAAGACATAACCACTTGTCGATTTTGATTCCTCTGAATCTGCAATCCAGTTTGCATCACTATATCCTTCTAAGACGGCAGGATATTTTCCATAGTGTAAGGAATAGTTAGCGGTATTTTTTAAATATCCAAGCACTCTCATTAGTGCTTTCCAGTGTTCCTTTCCTGGATTGCTTGTATACCTGCACAGTCGACTTACTGCATAAGCTATATCTGGTCTTGTGCAATTCATGAGATACATGAGACATCCTATTACACGAGAGTATTCCAGTTGCATTACACTCTCATTAGTGTTTTTATGCAGTACTTCTGATGGATTAAAAGGTGTTCTCACTCCTTTAATTCCATAGTCTTGGAATTTTTCAATCACTTTGTCTACATAGTGTGACTGAGACAATTCAATTCCATTAGGAGTTCTTATTATTTTGATTCCCAAAATAACGTCTGCAACTCCTAAATCTTTCATATCGAAATTGTTAGTTAACATCTTCTTTATGGTCTCTATTACCTGAGTATTTGGACCAAATATTAACATATCGTCTACATATAAACAAATCATCACATATGATTGTCCAATTTGTTTATAATAAACACATTTATCGCATTCATTTATACGAAAACCATTTCTCATCATGACACTATCAAATTTTGCGTGCCATTGTTTTGGAGCTTGTTTTAGTCCGTATAATGATTTTACTAATCTACAGACTTTGTTTTCATTTCCTTTGGAAATAAAACCTTCAGGTTGCTCCATGTAGATCTCCTCATCGAGATCTCCATTTAAGAATGCTGTCTTTACATCCATTTGATGAATTTCTAGACCATAAATTGATGCAATTGCTATTAGCATTCTTATAGAGGTTATTCGTGTTACTGGCGAATATGTATCAAAGAAGTCTACTTCTTCTTTTTGACGATATCCTTTGGCTACTAATCTGGCTTTATACTTGTCGATAGAGCCATCTGCTTTCATTTTCTTCTTGAAAATCCATTTGCAGCCAATAGGTTTTATTCCTGGTGGAATATCAACAATTTCCCAAGTTTTATTACTTAGAATTGAATCAATCTCACTTTGGATTGCTTCTTTCCAACATGAAGATTCAGAAGATGACATTGCTTCCTTGTACGTTTGAGGTTCATGTTCTAACACATATGTGAAAAAATCCGAACCAAATGTCTTGGAAATTCTAGCCCTTACGCTTCTTCTTGGTTCAACTTCCTCAATCTCATGATGGGGTTCATCTTCATGTGAATTGCTTGATTCTTCTCTTGTCCTTTTAGGGACATTATTCCCTTCATTCCTTTTGTGCGGAAACACGTCTTCAAAGAATGAGGCATCTCTAGATTCCATGATTGTATTTACATGAATATCAGCTATATCAGACTTGAATACCAAAAATCTATAGGCACTACTATTTTGGGCTGGCCCTAAATAGTAACAATCTACTGTTTTTGGTCCAAGTTTGACTTTCTTGGGAGGCGGAACTGGAACTTTTGCCAAGCACCCCCACACTTTGAGGTATTTAAAACTTGGTTTGTGTCCTTTCCATATCTCATATGGAATTGTTCCTGTTTTATTATGAGGGACTTTGTTTAATATGTGATTAGACATATTTAAGGCTTCCCCCCACAAGTTTGTCGGTAGACCAGAGGTTAAAAGCATGGCATTAATCATGTCTTTTAACGTTCTGTTCTTCCTCTCGGCTACACCATTTTGTTGTGGTGAATATGGAGCTGTTGTTTGATGAATTATACCATTTTCGGCACAGAACTGTTCAAATGGTGATTCATATTCTCCACCTCGATCAGATCTCAATATCTTGATCTTTTTATTTAACTGATTTTCTACCTCAGCTTTGTACTTTATAAATGATGTAATTGCTTCATCTTTACTATTCAAAAGATATACATAACAATATCGCGTATAATCATCAATAAACGTGATAAAGTACTTTTTCCCACCTCTTGTAGGTAATGATTTAAAGTCACATAAATCTGTATGAACCAAACCTAGTGGTTCGGTGCTTCTATCAACAGATTGAAATGGTTTTTTAACCATTTTTGCTTCTACACATGTCTCACATTTGTAGTTCTTATCTACTTGGAATTTTGGAATTAATCCCAAGTTTGATAATATTTTCATTTTTCGGAAATTTATGTGTCCTAATCTATCATGCCATAGTAAAATTTCGTGCTCAAGCAAGTAAGAAACTTCAATTTTATTAATAGCACAATCAGAATACATAGTTTTATTGCCGATAACGGCTACATTTGCCTTAAATAGGCCATCACATAAATATCCCCTTCCGATATACATTCCAGCTTTGGGCAGAACCATCTTGTCTGACTCGAACACCATTCTGAATCCTTTCTTTGATAATACTGCACCAGAGATGAGATTCTTGCGTATGTCTGGAACGTGGAGCACGTCATTCAACTTGACAGTTTTTCCAGAAGTAAACTTGAGGATAACTGTGCCACTGCCTTCGATCATAGATACTGCAGAATTACCCATATAGAGTTTCTCTTCATGATCGAATTTCTTGTATGTAGAAAACATGGATTTGTCAGAGCAGACATGACGAGTAGCGCCTGTGTCCACCCACCATTGGTTAGGATTCTGAACCATATTGCATTCAGATACAACTGCCGAGAAGTTGGACTCATCCACTTCCATGTTGTCTACTAAATTTGCCTCTTTGTTGCGGTCCTTTTTGAGTCTGCAATCTCTAGCGGCATGTCCAACTTTTCCACAAACCCAACATTCACCATTAAATTTTTTGGTTCGTTTGTTGTCTTTTGGTTTGTTGTCTGGAGCTTTCCTTTTCTTCTGGAAATTCTTCTTTTTGTTTTTGGTCTTTGAATCTTCAGCCACAAATGCCTCCTCGCTTTGTTTTGTAATTCCACGGTTATCTGCCTCAATTTTCAATCGGACTATGAGATCCTGTAAAGAGATTTCCTTCTTTTTATGCTTCAGATAATTGCGGTAATCTCTCCACGACGGTGGCAGTTTTCCCGTGATGGCTTCAACCAAAAACGATTCTCCAACCTTATGACCTTCCGCCTCGAGTTCATGAATAATGATTTGTAGTTCATGCAGTTGAGCAGTCACCGGTTTGGAGTCGATCATCTTGTAGTCCATGAATTTGTCTACAATGAATTTCTTAAGACTGATATTCTGCGTCTTATACTTCGTAGCAAGTGCATTCCAGAGTGCTTTTGCTGTCTTTAGAGGTTGATATACTTTGTATAGCACCTTGTCGAGACAATTCAGAATATAGTTTCTGCATAGAAAATCGGAATGTTTCCATGTAGCAACATCTGCTTCCTTGCCTGGTGAAGAAACCGGTTCCTCCTCCTCGAGATACCGTTGCAGACCGAGTGTGGTGAGGTAGAATAACATCTGATTCTGCCATGTTAAAAAATCGTCACCATCTCCCTTGAACGGTTCAGGTCTGTTGTGAGTAGTAGTTTTTGAAAATTCTACTGTTGCCATCTCTGTTTTAGTAAGAAAACAGTAAAATTCTTAAGATGTTATACGTCTAGTATACCAAAACAGAGAATAATCAATTATAAACTCGTCGCACAAGTTTATAACTCAGATTTCCACTACACTGGAATTCTGTGTTAATTATTATAACAATATGATTGTTGTAAATAAATTACAACAACAGCGTTATACTATTTTGAATAAATAGTACAACCAAAATAAAGGATAGAATATAGAATTCTAACCGGAATATGTCTGAGGCTCGTCGTAACGATTTCCTTAAGAATTTTATTTCAAAATTCTCCCAAGATACAACAGACGTAATCTGCACGAGATTGTAATGAGTATGTCTATTCTGTGATATATATGGAATGTTGAGCAGTAGAGCAAAGAAGCAGAAGAAATTAGATTGGAATGGGATGAGAATGTGATCAGTATTCTCTCCTATTTATAATTTCGTCCGCACCCCTTCGAACAGTCGCGTCTGCCTGAAAGGTTGCACCTGTTTCCTTTCATTGCTGCTGTTCGTTTAACGGGCCGCACCCGTTCGCTACTGCCTATGTTCGGCCGCGTCTCTTCAGTCGGGCCGCACCTGTTCGCCTCTAACGGGTCGCACCCGCTTCTGTTCGCCCATGCTTCTTCAGTCAGGTTGCACTCGCTCGCCGCGTCCGCTTATGAACAGTCGTGTCTGTTCACATAGCCTGCAACTGTTAAAAAACCCGGCCCAGTTTTGCAGCAAAATTAGGATCATATTAGACCCAAACCCAAACCCGAGCCCGGCCCGGTTCGGTTCGGTCGGACGGACGGCGGCGGCGCGCGCGCGTGTGTGGTGGAGATGCATGATCTCCCTCCTCACAACGAAGCATACATTTGGGTGCCCCTAGGCCCCAACATCTTCATTGCAAAGCCATATATAAACTAGTATGGCTTAGCAATTTTGGCGATGTGGGACTTTATGTATGTTTCATTCATTTTGTTCTTTAGGAATTCCAACAATCCCCCACATGAATGATAATATACATATCCCCCACACAAAGCGAAATATCACAGAGTACATATGGAATAATGCTTTATCGTGGATAAGTAGATATTTCACTTTGAACTTTCCCTAGTTAAAACTTATCGGATCTACTTGGCTAATCGGTGAATTATTTCATCTTGAACCGTCGGCCTTTATTGTATATCCAGACAATAAGCTTTACGAAGCATTGATTCCCTTCTCATCCAATCTCTTGGTTGTGTTCATTTTGGTCCTGAACAATTTTTGGTTCTGCGAGTGTTTTTAGAGAATAAAAGCCTTTTATTATTCTCATAGAGCCGACCCAGCTCACACTAACATAGGTGATCGCAACCATTAAGAGTATCCTACATATACCCCACTTGTTATTTCCAAGATATGGTCATCATTAAAAAACATAGTTTTAACCTTTAAATACTTCTGTAGGCATGCATTTATATTGTGCACCATAGGAATGGAGTTGGACTATGTCCACGCAAATGCATTACGTCTTGAGTTATTCAGAACTGGTTTGCCTATTGATCCTAGTCCGTGGGATCTCCAGTCGCTAGGATAGGTTTCCGTATAAGATAACTCTTGGTGGTTTAGGCTTTTAAACCCATTCCCCTCGATGCGCAGTCAATTTTCTCTCTTGATAAACCTTTAGTAAACGGATCCGCTAGGTTATCATTTGTTCTCACATAATCTATGGAAATAGTTCCATTAGAGAGTAACTGCCTAACTGTGTTATGGCGTCGTCGAATATGTCGTGACTTTCCATTATACACAAAGTTGTGCGCTCTGCTTAGCGCTGCTTGGTTATCGCAGTGTATGCATATGGCCGGTACAGGTTTAGGCCAGAATGGAATATCTTCCAAAAAGTGACGAAGCCATTCTGCTTCTTCGCCTGCTTTATCTAAAGCGATGAACTCTGATTCCATAGTGGATCGAGCTATGCATGTTTGTTTGGTAGATTTCCATGACACTGCTGCCCCTGCTAAGGTAAAGACATAACCACTTGTCGATTTTGATTCCTCTGAATCTGCAATCCAGTTTGCATCACTATATCCTTCTAAGACGGCAGGATATTTTCCATAGTGTAAGGAATAGTTAGCGGTATTTTTTAAATATCCAAGCACTCTCATTAGTGCTTTCCAGTGTTCCTTTCCTGGATTGCTTGTATACCTGCACAGTCGACTTACTGCATAAGCTATATCTGGTCTTGTGCAATTCATGAGATACATGAGACATCCTATTACACGAGAGTATTCCAGTTGCATTACACTCTCATTAGTGTTTTTATGCAGTACTTCTGATGGATTAAAAGGTGTTCTCACTCCTTTAATTCCATAGTCTTGGAATTTTTCAATCACTTTGTCTACATAGTGTGACTGAGACAATTCAATTCCATTAGGAGTTCTTATTATTTTGATTCCCAAAATAACGTCTGCAACTCCTAAATCTTTCATATCGAAATTGTTAGTTAACATCTTCTTTATGGTCTCTATTACCTGAGTATTTGGACCAAATATTAACATATCGTCTACATATAAACAAATCATCACATATGATTGTCCAATTTGTTTATAATAAACACATTTATCGCATTCATTTATACGAAAACCATTTCTCATCATGACACTATCAAATTTTGCGTGCCATTGTTTTGGAGCTTGTTTTAGTCCGTATAATGATTTTACTAATCTACAGACTTTGTTTTCATTTCCTTTGGAAATAAAACCTTCAGGTTGCTCCATGTAGATCTCCTCATCGAGATCTCCATTTAAGAATGCTGTCTTTACATCCATTTGATGAATTTCTAGACCATAAATTGATGCAATTGCTATTAGCATTCTTATAGAGGTTATTCGTGTTACTGGCGAATATGTATCAAAGAAGTCTACTCCTTCTTTTTGACGATATCCTTTGGCTACTAATCTGGCTTTATACTTGTCGATAGAGCCATCTGCTTTCATTTTCTTCTTGAAAATCCATTTGCAGCCAATAGGTTTTATTCCTGGTGGAATATCAACAATTTCCCAAGTTTTATTACTTAGAATTGAATCAATCTCACTTTGGATTGCTTCTTTCCAACATGAAGATTCAGAAGATGACATTGCTTCCTTGTACGTTTGAGGTTCATGTTCTAACACATATGTGAAAAAATCCGAACCAAATGTCTTGGAAATTCTAGCCCTTACGCTTCTTCTTGGTTCAACTTCCTCAATCTCATGATGGGGTTCATCTTCATGTGAATTGCTTGATTCTTCTCTTGTCCTTTTAGGAACATTATTCCCTTCATTCCTTTTGTGCGGAAACACGTCTTCAAAGAATGAGGCATCTCTAGATTCCATGATTGTATTTACATGAATATCAGCTATATCAGACTTGAATACCAAAAATCTATAGGCACTACTATTTTGGGCTGGCCCTAAATAGTAACAATCTACTGTTTTTGGTCCAAGTTTGACTTTCTTGGGAGGCGGAACTGGAACTTTTGCCAAGCACCCCCACACTTTGAGGTATTTAAAACTTGGTTTGTGTCCTTTCCATATCTCATATGGAATTGTTCCTGTTTTATTATGAGGGACTTTGTTTAATATGTGATTAGACATATTTAAGGCTTCCCCCCACAAGTTTGTCGGTAGACCAGAGGTTAAAAGCATGGCATTAATCATGTCTTTTAACGTTCTGTTCTTCCTCTCGGCTACACCATTTTGTTGTGGTGAATATGGAGCTGTTGTTTGATGAATTATACCATTTTCGGCACAGAACTGTTCAAATGGTGATTCATATTCTCCACCTCGATCAGATCTCAATATCTTGATCTTTTTATTTAACTGATTTTCTACCTCAGCTTTGTACTTTATAAATGATGTAATTGCTTCATCTTTACTATTCAAAAGATATACATAACAATATCGCGTATAATCATCAATAAACGTGATAAAGTACTTTTTCCCACCTCTTGTAGGTAATGATTTAAAGTCACATAAATCTGTATGAACCAAACCTAGTGGTTCGGTGCTTCTATCAACAGATTGAAATGGTTTTTTAACCATTTTTGCTTCTACACATGTCTCACATTTGTAGTTCTTATCTACTTGGAATTTTGGAATTAATCCCAAGTTTGATAATATTTTCATTTTTCGGAAATTTATGTGTCCTAATCTATCATGCCATAGTAAAATTTCGTGCTCAAGCAAGTAAGAAACTTCAATTTTATTAATAGCACAATCAGAATACATAGTTTTATTGCCGATAACGGCTACATTTGCCTTAAATAGGCCATCACATAAATATCCCCTTCCGATATACATTCCAGCTTTGGACAGAACCATCTTGTCTGACTCGAACACCATTCTGAATCCTTTCTTTGATAATACTGCACCAGAGATGAGATTCTTGCGTATGTCTGGAACGTGGAGCACGTCATTCAACTTGACAGTTTTTCCAGAAGTAAACTTGAGGATAACTGTGCCACTGCCTTCGATCATAGATACTGCAGAATTACCCATATAGAGTTTCTCTTCATGATCGAATTTCTTGTATGTAGAAAACATGGATTTGTCAGAGCAGACATGACGAGTAGCGCCTGTGTCCACCCACCATTGGTTAGGATTCTGAACCATATTGCATTCAGATACAACTGCCGAGAAGTTGGACTCATCCACTTCCATGTTGTCTACTAAATTTGCCTCTTTGTTGCGGTCCTTTTTGAGTCTGCAATCTCTAGCGGCATGTCCAACTTTTCCACAAACCCAACATTCACCATTAAATTTTTTGGTTCGTTTGTTGTCTTTTGGTTTGTTGTCTGGAGCTTTCCTTTTCTTCTGGAAATTCTTCTTTTTGTTTTTGGTCTTTGAATCTTCAGCCACAAATGCCTCCTCGCTTTGTTTTGTAATTCCACGGTTATCTGCCTCAATTTTCAATCGGACTATGAGATCCTGTAAAGAGATTTCCTTCTTTTTATGCTTCAGATAATTGCGGTAATCTCTCCACGACGGTGGCAGTTTTCCCGTGATGGCTTCAACCAAAAACGATTCTCCAACCTTATGACCTTCCGCCTCGAGTTCATGAATAATGATTTGTAGTTCATGCAGTTGAGCAGTCACCGGTTTGGAGTCGATCATCTTGTAGTCCATGAATTTGTCTACAATGAATTTCTTAAGACTGATATTCTGCGTCTTATACTTCGTAGCAAGTGCATTCCAGAGTGCTTTTGCTGTCTTTAGAGGTTGATATACTTTGTATAGCACCTTGTCGAGACAATTCAGAATATAGTTTCTGCATAGAAAATCGGAATGTTTCCATGTAGCAACATCTGCTTCCTTGCCTGGTGAAGAAACCGGTTCCTCCTCCTCGAGATACCGTTGCAGACCGAGTGTGGTGAGGTAGAATAACATCTGATTCTGCCATGTTAAAAAATCGTCACCATCTCCCTTGAACGGTTCAGGTCTGTTGTGAGTAGTAGTTTTTGAAAATTCTACTGTTGCCATCTCTGTTTTAGTAAGAAAACAGTAAAATTCTTAAGATGTTATACGTCTAGTATACCAAAACAGAGAATAATCAATTATAAACTCGTCGCACAAGTTTATAACTCAGATTTCCACTACACTGGAATTCTGTGTTAATTATTATAACAATATGATTGTTGTAAATAAATTACAACAACAGCGTTATACTATTTTGAATAAATAGTACAACCAAAATAAAGGATAGAATATAGAATTCTAACCGGAATATGTCTGAGGCTCGTCGTAACGATTTCCTTAAGAATTTTATTTCAAAATTCTCCCAAGATACAACAGACGTAATCTGCACGAGATTGTAATGAGTATGTCTATTCTGTGATATATATGGAATGTTGAGCAGTAGAGCAAAGAAGCAGAAGAAATTAGATTGGAATGGGATGAGAATGTGATCAGTATTCTCTCCTATTTATAATTTCGTCCGCACCCCTTCGAACAGTCGCGTCTGCCTGAAAGGTTGCACCTGTTTCCTTTCATTGCTGCTGTTCGTTTAACGGGCCGCACCCGTTCGCTACTGCCTATGTTCGGCCGCGTCTCTTCAGTCGGGCCGCACCTGTTCGCCTCTAACGGGTCGCACCCGCTTCTGTTCGCCCATGCTTCTTCAGTCAGGTTGCACTCGCTCGCCGCGTCCGCTTATGAACAGTCGTGTCTGTTCACATAGCCTGCAACTGTTAAAAAACCCGGCCCAGTTTTGCAGCAAAATTAGGATCATATTAGACCCAAACCCAAACCCGAGCCCGGCCCGGTTCGGTTCGGTCGGACGGACGGCGGCGGCGCGCGCGCGTGTGTGGTGGAGATGCATGATCTCCCTCCTCACAACGAAGCATACATTTGGGTGCCCCTAGGCCCCAACATCTTCATTGCAAAGCCATATATAAACTAGTATGGCTTAGCAATTTTGGCGATGTGGGACTTTATGTATGTTTCATTCATTTTGTTCTTTAGGAATTCCAACAATCCCTCACATGAATGATAATATACATATCCCCCACACAAAGCGAAATATCACAGAGTACATATGGAATAATGCTTTATCGTGGATAAGTAGATATTTCACTTTGAACTTTCCCTAGTTAAAACTTATCGGATCTACTTGGCTAATCGGTGAATTATTTCATCTTGAACCGTCGGCCTTTATTGTATATCCAGACAATAAGCTTTACGAAGCATTGATTCCCTTCTCATCCAATCTCTTGGTTGTGTTCATTTTGGTCCTGAACAATTTTTGGTTCTGCGAGTGTTTTTAGAGAATAAAAGCCTTTTATTATTCTCATAGAGCCGACCCAGCTCACACTAACATAGGTGATCGCAACCATTAAGAGTATCCTACATATACCCCACTTGTTATTTCCAAGATATGGTCATCATTAAAAAACATAGTTTTAACCTTTAAATACTTCTGTAGGCATGCATTTATATTGTGCACCATAGGAATGGAGTTGGACTATGTCCACGCAAATGCATTACGTCTTGAGTTATTCAGAACTGGTTTGCCTATTGATCCTAGTCCGTGGGATCTCCAGTCGCTAGGATAGGTTTCCGTATAAGATAACTCTTGGTGGTTTAGGCTTTTAAACCCATTCCCCTCGATGCGCAGTCAATTTTCTCTCTTGATAAACCTTTAGTAAACGGATCCGCTAGGTTATCATTTGTTCTCACATAATCTATGGAAATAGTTCCATTAGAGAGTAACTGCCTAACTGTGTTATGGCGTCGTCGAATATGTCGTGACTTTCCATTATACACAAAGTTGTGCGCTCTGCTTAGCGCTGCTTGGTTATCGCAGTGTATGCATATGGCCGGTACAGGTTTAGGCCAGAATGGAATATCTTCCAAAAAGTGACGAAGCCATTCTGCTTCTTCGCCTGCTTTATCTAAAGCGATGAACTCTGATTCCATAGTGGATCGAGCTATGCATGTTTGTTTGGTAGATTTCCATGACACTGCTGCCCCTGCTAAGGTAAAGACATAACCACTTGTCGATTTTGATTCCTCTGAATCTGCAATCCAGTTTGCATCACTATATCCTTCTAAGACGGCAGGATATTTTCCATAGTGTAAGGAATAGTTAGCGGTATTTTTTAAATATCCAAGCACTCTCATTAGTGCTTTCCAGTGTTCCTTTCCTGGATTGCTTGTATACCTGCACAGTCGACTTACTGCATAAGCTATATCTGGTCTTGTGCAATTCATGAGATACATGAGACATCCTATTACACGAGAGTATTCCAGTTGCATTACACTCTCATTAGTGTTTTTATGCAGTACTTCTGATGGATTAAAAGGTGTTCTCACTCCTTTAATTCCATAGTCTTGGAATTTTTCAATCACTTTGTCTACATAGTGTGACTGAGACAATTCAATTCCATTAGGAGTTCTTATTATTTTGATTCCCAAAATAACGTCTGCAACTCCTAAATCTTTCATATCGAAATTGTTAGTTAACATCTTCTTTATGGTCTCTATTACCTGAGTATTTGGACCAAATATTAACATATCGTCTACATATAAACAAATCATCACATATGATTGTCCAATTTGTTTATAATAAACACATTTATCGCATTCATTTATACGAAAACCATTTCTCATCATGACACTATCAAATTTTGCGTGCCATTGTTTTGGAGCTTGTTTTAGTCCGTATAATGATTTTACTAATCTACAGACTTTGTTTTCATTTCCTTTGGAAATAAAACCTTCAGGTTGCTCCATGTAGATCTCCTCATCGAGATCTCCATTTAAGAATGCTGTCTTTACATCCATTTGATGAATTTCTAGACCATAAATTGATGCAATTGCTATTAGCATTCTTATAGAGGTTATTCGTGTTACTGGCGAATATGTATCAAAGAAGTCTACTCCTTCTTTTTGACGATATCCTTTGACTACTAATCTGGCTTTATACTTGTCGATAGAGCCATCTGCTTTCATTTTCTTCTTGAAAATCCATTTGCAGCCAATAGGTTTTATTCCTGGTGGAATATCAACAATTTCCCAAGTTTTATTACTTAGAATTGAATCAATCTCACTTTGGATTGCTTCTTTCCAACATGAAGATTCAGAAGATGACATTGCTTCCTTGTACGTTTGAGGTTCATGTTCTAACACATATGTGAAAAAATCCGAACCAAATGTCTTGGAAATTCTAGCCCTTACGCTTCTTCTTGGTTCAACTTCCTCAATCTCATGATGGGGTTCATCTTCATGTGAATTGCTTGATTCTTCTCTTGTCCTTTTAGGGACATTATTCCCTTCATTCCTTTTGTGCGGAAACACGTCTTCAAAGAATGAGGCATCTCTAGATTCCATGATTGTATTTACATGAATATCAGCTATATCAGACTTGAATACCAAAAATCTATAGGCACTACTATTTTGGGCTGGCCCTAAATAGTAACAATCTACTGTTTTTGGTCCAAGTTTGACTTTCTTGGGAGGCGGAACTGGAACTTTTGCCAAGCACCCCCACACTTTGAGGTATTTAAAACTTGGTTTGTGTCCTTTCCATATCTCATATGGAATTGTTCCTGTTTTATTATGAGGGACTTTGTTTAATATGTGATTAGACATATTTAAGGCTTCCCCCCACAAGTTTGTCGGTAGACCAGAGGTTAAAAGCATGGCATTAATCATGTCTTTTAACGTTCTGTTCTTCCTCTCGGCTACACCATTTTGTTGTGGTGAATATGGAGCTGTTGTTTGATGAATTATACCATTTTCGGCACAGAACTGTTCAAATGGTGATTCATATTCTCCACCTCGATCAGATCTCAATATCTTGATCTTTTTATTTAACTGATTTTCTACCTCAGCTTTGTACTTTATAAATGATGTAATTGCTTCATCTTTACTATTCAAAAGATATACATAACAATATCGCGTATAATCATCAATAAACGTGATAAAGTACTTTTTCCCACCTCTTGTAGGTAATGATTTAAAGTCACATAAATCTGTATGAACCAAACCTAGTGGTTCGGTGCTTCTATCAACAGATTGAAATGGTTTTTTAACCATTTTTGCTTCTACACATGTCTCACATTTGTAGTTCTTATCTACTTGGAATTTTGGAATTAATCCCAAGTTTGATAATATTTTCATTTTTCGGAAATTTATGTGTCCTAATCTATCATGCCATAGTAAAATTTCGTGCTCAAGCAAGTAAGAAACTTCAATTTTATTAATAGCACAATCAGAATACATAGTTTTATTGCCGATAACGGCTACATTTGCCTTAAATAGGCCATCACATAAATATCCCCTTCCGATATACATTCCAGCTTTGGACAGAACCATCTTGTCTGACTCGAACACCATTCTGAATCCTTTCTTTGATAATACTGCACCAGAGATGAGATTCTTGCGTATGTCTGGAACGTGGAGCACGTCATTCAACTTGACAGTTTTTCCAGAAGTAAACTTGAGGATAACTGTGCCACTGCCTTCGATCATAGATACTGCAGAATTACCCATATAGAGTTTCTCTTCATGATCGAATTTCTTGTATGTAGAAAACATGGATTTGTCAGAGCAGACATGACGAGTAGCGCCTGTGTCCACCCACCATTGGTTAGGATTCTGAACCATATTGCATTCAGATACAACTGCCGAGAAGTTGGACTCATCCACTTCCATGTTGTCTACTAAATTTGCCTCTTTGTTGCGGTCCTTTTTGAGTCTGCAATCTCTAGCGGCATGTCCAACTTTTCCACAAACCCAACATTCACCATTAAATTTTTTGGTTCGTTTGTTGTCTTTTGGTTTGTTGTCTGGAGCTTTCCTTTTCTTCTGGAAATTCTTCTTTTTGTTTTTGGTCTTTGAATCTTCAGCCACAAATGCCTCCTCGCTTTGTTTTGTAATTCCACGGTTATCTGCCTCAATTTTCAATCGGACTATGAGATCCTGTAAAGAGATTTCCTTCTTTTTATGCTTCAGATAATTGCGGTAATCTCTCCACGACGGTGGCAGTTTTCCCGTGATGGCTTCAACCAAAAACGATTCTCCAACCTTATGACCTTCCGCCTCGAGTTCATGAATAATGATTTGTAGTTCATGCAGTTGAGCAGTCACCGGTTTGGAGTCGATCATCTTGTAGTCCATGAATTTGTCTACAATGAATTTCTTAAGACTGATATTCTGCGTCTTATACTTCGTAGCAAGTGCATTCCAGAGTGCTTTTGCTGTCTTTAGAGGTTGATATACTTTGTATAGCACCTTGTCGAGACAATTCAGAATATAGTTTCTGCATAGAAAATCGGAATGTTTCCATGTAGCAACATCTGCTTCCTTGCCTGGTGAAGAAACCGGTTCCTCCTCCTCGAGATACCGTTGCAGACCGAGTGTGGTGAGGTAGAATAACATCTGATTCTGCCATGTTAAAAAATCGTCACCATCTCCCTTGAACGGTTCAGGTCTGTTGTGAGTAGTAGTTTTTGAAAATTCTACTGTTGCCATCTCTGTTTTAGTAAGAAAACAGTAAAATTCTTAAGATGTTATACGTCTAGTATACCAAAACAGAGAATAATCAATTATAAACTCGTCGCACAAGTTTATAACTCAGATTTCCACTACACTGGAATTCTGTGTTAATTATTATAACAATATGATTGTTGTAAATAAATTACAACAACAGCGTTATACTATTTTGAATAAATAGTACAACCAAAATAAAGGATAGAATATAGAATTCTAACCGGAATATGTCTGAGGCTCGTCGTAACGATTTCCTTAAGAATTTTATTTCAAAATTCTCCCAAGATACAACAGACGTAATCTGCACGAGATTGTAATGAGTATGTCTATTCTGTGATATATATGGAATGTTGAGCAGTAGAGCAAAGAAGCAGAAGAAATTAGATTGGAATGGGATGAGAATGTGATCAGTATTCTCTCCTATTTATAATTTCGTCCGCACCCCTTCGAACAGTCGCGTCTGCCTGAAAGGTTGCACCTGTTTCCTTTCATTGCTGCTGTTCGTTTAACGGGCCGCACCCGTTCGCTACTGCCTATGTTCGGCCGCGTCTCTTCAGTCGGGCCGCACCTGTTCGCCTCTAACGGGTCGCACCCGCTTCTGTTCGCCCATGCTTCTTCAGTCAGGTTGCACTCGCTCGCCGCGTCCGCTTATGAACAGTCGTGTCTGTTCACATAGCCTGCAACTGTTAAAAAACCCGGCCCAGTTTTGCAGCAAAATTAGGATCATATTAGACCCAAACCCAAACCCGAGCCCGGCCCGGTTCGGTTCGGTCGGACGGACGGCGGCGGCGCGCGCGCGTGTGTGGTGGAGATGCATGATCTCCCTCCTCACAACGAAGCATACATTTGGGTGCCCCTAGGCCCCAACATCTTCATTGCAAAGCCATATATAAACTAGTATGGCTTAGCAATTTTGGCGATGTGGGACTTTATGTATGTTTCATTCATTTTGTTCTTTAGGAATTCCAACAATCCCCCACATGAATGATAATATACATATCCCCCACACAAAGCGAAATATCACAGAGTACATATGGAATAATGCTTTATCGTGGATAAGTAGATATTTCACTTTGAACTTTCCCTAGTTAAAACTTATCGGATCTACTTGGCTAATCGGTGAATTATTTCATCTTGAACCGTCGGCCTTTATTGTATATCCAGACAATAAGCTTTACGAAGCATTGATTCCCTTCTCATCCAATCTCTTGGTTGTGTTCATTTTGGTCCTGAACAATTTTTGGTTCTGCGAGTGTTTTTAGAGAATAAAAGCCTTTTATTATTCTCATAGAGCCGACCCAGCTCACACTAACATAGGTGATCGCAACCATTAAGAGTATCCTACATATACCCCACTTGTTATTTCCAAGATATGGTCATCATTAAAAAACATAGTTTTAACCTTTAAATACTTCTGTAGGCATGCATTTATATTGTGCACCATAGGAATGGAGTTGGACTATGTCCACGCAAATGCATTACGTCTTGAGTTATTCAGAACTGGTTTGCCTATTGATCCTAGTCCGTGGGATCTCCAGTCGCTAGGATAGGTTTCCGTATAAGATAACTCTTGGTGGTTTAGGCTTTTAAACCCATTCCCCTCGATGCGCAGTCAATTTTCTCTCTTGATAAACCTTTAGTAAACGGATCCGCTAGGTTATCATTTGTTCTCACATAATCTATGGAAATAGTTCCATTAGAGAGTAACTGCCTAACTGTGTTATGGCGTCGTCGAATATGTCGTGACTTTCCATTATACACAAAGTTGTGCGCTCTGCTTAGCGCTGCTTGGTTATCGCAGTGTATGCATATGGCCGGTACAGGTTTAGGCCAGAATGGAATATCTTCCAAAAAGTGACGAAGCCATTCTGCTTCTTCGCCTGCTTTATCTAAAGCGATGAACTCTGATTCCATAGTGGATCGAGCTATGCATGTTTGTTTGGTAGATTTCCATGACACTGCTGCCCCTGCTAAGGTAAAGACATAACCACTTGTCGATTTTGATTCCTCTGAATCTGCAATCCAGTTTGCATCACTATATCCTTCTAAGACGGCAGGATATTTTCCATAGTGTAAGGAATAGTTAGCGGTATTTTTTAAATATCCAAGCACTCTCATTAGTGCTTTCCAGTGTTCCTTTCCTGGATTGCTTGTATACCTGCACAGTCGACTTACTGCATAAGCTATATCTGGTCTTGTGCAATTCATGAGATACATGAGACATCCTATTACACGAGAGTATTCCAGTTGCATTACACTCTCATTAGTGTTTTTATGCAGTACTTCTGATGGATTAAAAGGTGTTCTCACTCCTTTAATTCCATAGTCTTGGAATTTTTCAATCACTTTGTCTACATAGTGTGACTGAGACAATTCAATTCCATTAGGAGTTCTTATTATTTTGATTCCCAAAATAACGTCTGCAACTCCTAAATCTTTCATATCGAAATTGTTAGTTAACATCTTCTTTATGGTCTCTATTACCTGAGTATTTGGACCAAATATTAACATATCGTCTACATATAAACAAATCATCACATATGATTGTCCAATTTGTTTATAATAAACACATTTATCGCATTCATTTATACGAAAACCATTTCTCATCATGACACTATCAAATTTTGCGTGCCATTGTTTTGGAGCTTGTTTTAGTCCGTATAATGATTTTACTAATCTACAGACTTTGTTTTCATTTCCTTTGGAAATAAAACCTTCAGGTTGCTCCATGTAGATCTCCTCATCGAGATCTCCATTTAAGAATGCTGTCTTTACATCCATTTGATGAATTTCTAGACCATAAATTGATGCAATTGCTATTAGCATTCTTATAGAGGTTATTCGTGTTACTGGCGAATATGTATCAAAGAAGTCTACTCCTTCTTTTTGACGATATCCTTTGGCTACTAATCTGGCTTTATACTTGTCGATAGAGCCATCTGCTTTCATTTTCTTCTTGAAAATCCATTTGCAGCCAATAGGTTTTATTCCTGGTGGAATATCAACAATTTCCCAAGTTTTATTACTTAGAATTGAATCAATCTCACTTTGGATTGCTTCTTTCCAACATGAAGATTCAGAAGATGACATTGCTTCCTTGTACGTTTGAGGTTCATGTTCTAACACATATGTGAAAAAATCCGAACCAAATGTCTTGGAAATTCTAGCCCTTACGCTTCTTCTTGGTTCAACTTCCTCAATCTCATGATGGGGTTCATCTTCATGTGAATTGCTTGATTCTTCTCTTGTCCTTTTAGGGACATTATTCCCTTCATTCCTTTTGTGCGGAAACACGTCTTCAAAGAATGAGGCATCTCTAGATTCCATGATTGTATTTACATGAATATCAGCTATATCAGACTTGAATACCAAAAATCTATAGGCACTACTATTTTGGGCTGGCCCTAAATAGTAACAATCTACTGTTTTTGGTCCAAGTTTGACTTTCTTGGGAGGCGGAACTGGAACTTTTGCCAAGCACCCCCACACTTTGAGGTATTTAAAACTTGGTTTGTGTCCTTTCCATATCTCATATGGAATTGTTCCTGTTTTATTATGAGGGACTTTGTTTAATATGTGATTAGACATATTTAAGGCTTCCCCCCACAAGTTTGTCGGTAGACCAGAGGTTAAAAGCATGGCATTAATCATGTCTTTTAACGTTCTGTTCTTCCTCTCGGCTACACCATTTTGTTGTGGTGAATATGGAGCTGTTGTTTGATGAATTATACCATTTTCGGCACAGAACTGTTCAAATGGTGATTCATATTCTCCACCTCGATCAGATCTCAATATCTTGATCTTTTTATTTAACTGATTTTCTACCTCAGCTTTGTACTTTATAAATGATGTAATTGCTTCATCTTTACTATTCAAAAGATATACATAACAATATCGCGTATAATCATCAATAAACGTGATAAAGTACTTTTTCCCACCTCTTGTAGGTAATGATTTAAAGTCACATAAATCTGTATGAACCAAACCTAGTGGTTCGGTGCTTCTATCAACAGATTGAAATGGTTTTTTAACCATTTTTGCTTCTACACATGTCTCACATTTGTAGTTCTTATCTACTTGGAATTTTGGAATTAATCCCAAGTTTGATAATATTTTCATTTTTCGGAAATTTATGTGTCCTAATCTATCATGCCATAGTAAAATTTCGTGCTCAAGCAAGTAAGAAACTTCAATTTTATTAATAGCACAATCAGAATACATAGTTTTATTGCCGATAACGGCTACATTTGCCTTAAATAGGCCATCACATAAATATCCCCTTCCGATATACATTCCAGCTTTGGACAGAACCATCTTGTCTGACTCGAACACCATTCTGAATCCTTTCTTTGATAATACTGCACCAGAGATGAGATTCTTGCGTATGTCTGGAACGTGGAGCACGTCATTCAACTTGACAGTTTTTCCAGAAGTAAACTTGAGGATAACTGTGCCACTGCCTTCGATCATAGATACTGCAGAATTACCCATATAGAGTTTCTCTTCATGATCGAATTTCTTGTATGTAGAAAACATGGATTTGTCAGAGCAGACATGACGAGTAGCGCCTGTGTCCACCCACCATTGGTTAGGATTCTGAACCATATTGCATTCAGATACAACTGCCGAGAAGTTGGACTCATCCACTTCCATGTTGTCTACTAAATTTGCCTCTTTGTTGCGGTCCTTTTTGAGTCTGCAATCTCTAGCGGCATGTCCAACTTTTCCACAAACCCAACATTCACCATTAAATTTTTTGGTTCGTTTGTTGTCTTTTGGTTTGTTGTCTGGAGCTTTCCTTTTCTTCTGGAAATTCTTCTTTTTGTTTTTTGTCTTTGAATCTTCAGCCACAAATGCCTCCTCGCTTTGTTTTGTAATTCCACGGTTATCTGCCTCAATTTTCAATCGGACTATGAGATCCTGTAAAGAGATTTCCTTCTTTTTATGCTTCAGATAATTGCGGTAATCTCTCCACGACGGTGGCAGTTTTCCCGTGATGGCTTCAACCAAAAACGATTCTCCAACCTTATGACCTTCCGCCTCGAGTTCATGAATAATGATTTGTAGTTCATGCAGTTGAGCAGTCACCGGTTTGGAGTCGATCATCTTGTAGTCCATGAATTTGTCTACAATGAATTTCTTAAGACTGATATTCTGCGTCTTATACTTCGTAGCAAGTGCATTCCAGAGTGCTTTTGCTGTCTTTAGAGGTTGATATACTTTGTATAGCACCTTGTCGAGACAATTCAGAATATAGTTTCTGCATAGAAAATCGGAATGTTTCCATGTAGCAACATCTGCTTCCTTGCCTGGTGAAGAAACCGGTTCCTCCTCCTCGAGATACCGTTGCAGACCGAGTGTGGTGAGGTAGAATAACATCTGATTCTGCCATGTTAAAAAATCGTCACCATCTCCCTTGAACGGTTCAGGTCTGTTGTGAGTAGTAGTTTTTGAAAATTCTACTGTTGCCATCTCTGTTTTAGTAAGAAAACAGTAAAATTCTTAAGATGTTATACGTCTAGTATACCAAAACAGAGAATAATCAATTATAAACTCGTCGCACAAGTTTATAACTCAGATTTCCACTACACTGGAATTCTGTGTTAATTATTATAACAATATGATTGTTGTAAATAAATTACAACAACAGCGTTATACTATTTTGAATAAATAGTACAACCAAAATAAAGGATAGAATATAGAATTCTAACCGGAATATGTCTGAGGCTCGTCGTAACGATTTCCTTAAGAATTTTATTTCAAAATTCTCCCAAGATACAACAGACGTAATCTGCACGAGATTGTAATGAGTATGTCTATTCTGTGATATATATGGAATGTTGAGCAGTAGAGCAAAGAAGCAGAAGAAATTAGATTGGAATGGGATGAGAATGTGATCAGTATTCTCTCCTATTTATAATTTCGTCCGCACCCCTTCGAACAGTCGCGTCTGCCTGAAAGGTTGCACCTGTTTCCTTTCATTGCTGCTGTTCGTTTAACGGGCCGCACCCGTTCGCTACTGCCTATGTTCGGCCGCGTCTCTTCAGTCGGGCCGCACCTGTTCGCCTCTAACGGGTCGCACCCGCTTCTGTTCGCCCATGCTTCTTCAGTCAGGTTGCACTCGCTCGCCGCGTCCGCTTATGAACAGTCGTGTCTGTTCACATAGCCTGCAACTGTTAAAAAACCCGGCCCAGTTTTGCAGCAAAATTAGGATCATATTAGACCCAAACCCAAACCCGAGCCCGGCCCGGTTCGGTTCGGTCGGACGGACGGCGGCGGCGCGCGCGCGTGTGTGGTGGAGATGCATGATCTCCCTCCTCACAACGAAGCATACATTTGGGTGCCCCTAGGCCCCAACATCTTCATTGCAAAGCCATATATAAACTAGTATGGCTTAGCAATTTTGGCGATGTGGGACTTTATGTATGTTTCATTCATTTTGTTCTTTAGGAATTCCAACAATCCCCCACATGAATGATAATATACATATCCCCCACACAAAGCGAAATATCACAGAGTACATATGGAATAATGCTTTATCGTGGATAAGTAGATATTTCACTTTGAACTTTCCCTAGTTAAAACTTATCGGATCTACTTGGCTAATCGGTGAATTATTTCATCTTGAACCGTCGGCCTTTATTGTATATCCAGACAATAAGCTTTACGAAGCATTGATTCCCTTCTCATCCAATCTCTTGGTTGTGTTCATTTTGGTCCTGAACAATTTTTGGTTCTGCGAGTGTTTTTAGAGAATAAAAGCCTTTTATTATTCTCATAGAGCCGACCCAGCTCACACTAACATAGGTGATCGCAACCATTAAGAGTATCCTACATATACCCCACTTGTTATTTCCAAGATATGGTCATCATTAAAAAACATAGTTTTAACCTTTAAATACTTCTGTAGGCATGCATTTATATTGTGCACCATAGGAATGGAGTTGGACTATGTCCACGCAAATGCATTACGTCTTGAGTTATTCAGAACTGGTTTGCCTATTGATCCTAGTCCGTGGGATCTCCAGTCGCTAGGATAGGTTTCCGTATAAGATAACTCTTGGTGGTTTAGGCTTTTAAACCCATTCCCCTCGATGCGCAGTTAATTTTCTCTCTTGATAAACCTTTAGTAAACGGATCCGCTAGGTTATCATTTGTTCTCACATAATCTATGGAAATAGTTCCATTAGAGAGTAACTGCCTAACTGTGTTATGGCGTCGTCGAATATGTCGTGACTTTCCATTATACACAAAGTTGTGCGCTCTGCTTAGCGCTGCTTGGTTATCGCAGTGTATGCATATGGCCGGTACAGGTTTAGGCCAGAATGGAATATCTTCCAAAAAGTGACGAAGCCATTCTGCTTCTTCGCCTGCTTTATCTAAAGCGATGAACTCTGATTCCATAGTGGATCGAGCTATGCATGTTTGTTTGGTAGATTTCCATGACACTGCTGCCCCTGCTAAGGTAAAGACATAACCACTTGTCGATTTTGATTCCTCTGAATCTGCAATCCAGTTTGCATCACTATATCCTTCTAAGACGGCAGGATATTTTCCATAGTGTAAGGAATAGTTAGCGGTATTTTTTAAATATCCAAGCACTCTCATTAGTGCTTTCCAGTGTTCCTTTCCTGGATTGCTTGTATACCTGCACAGTCGACTTACTGCATAAGCTATATCTGGTCTTGTGCAATTCATGAGATACATGAGACATCCTATTACACGAGAGTATTCCAGTTGCATTACACTCTCATTAGTGTTTTTATGCAGTACTTCTGATGGATTAAAAGGTGTTCTCACTCCTTTAATTCCATAGTCTTGGAATTTTTCAATCACTTTGTCTACATAGTGTGACTGAGACAATTCAATTCCATTAGGAGTTCTTATTATTTTGATTCCCAAAATAACGTCTGCAACTCCTAAATCTTTCATATCGAAATTGTTAGTTAACATCTTCTTTATGGTCTCTATTACCTGAGTATTTGGACCAAATATTAACATATCGTCTACATATAAACAAATCATCACATATGATTGTCCAATTTGTTTATAATAAACACATTTATCGCATTCATTTATACGAAAACCATTTCTCATCATGACACTATCAAATTTTGCGTGCCATTGTTTTGGAGCTTGTTTTAGTCCGTATAATGATTTTACTAATCTACAGACTTTGTTTTCATTTCCTTTGGAAATAAAACCTTCAGGTTGCTCCATGTAGATCTCCTCATCGAGATCTCCATTTAAGAATGCTGTCTTTACATCCATTTGATGAATTTCTAGACCATAAATTGATGCAATTGCTATTAGCATTCTTATAGAGGTTATTCGTGTTACTGGCGAATATGTATCAAAGAAGTCTACTCCTTCTTTTTGACGATATCCTTTGACTACTAATCTGGCTTTATACTTGTCGATAGAGCCATCTGCTTTCATTTTCTTCTTGAAAATCCATTTGCAGCCAATAGGTTTTATTCCTGGTGGAATATCAACAATTTCCCAAGTTTTATTACTTAGAATTGAATCAATCTCACTTTGGATTGCTTCTTTCCAACATGAAGATTCAGAAGATGACATTGCTTCCTTGTACGTTTGAGGTTCATGTTCTAACACATATGTGAAAAAATCCGAACCAAATGTCTTGGAAATTCTAGCCCTTACGCTTCTTCTTGGTTCAACTTCCTCAATCTCATGATGGGGTTCATCTTCATGTGAATTGCTTGATTCTTCTCTTGTCCTTTTAGGGACATTATTCCCTTCATTCCTTTTGTGCGGAAACACGTCTTCAAAGAATGAGGCATCTCTAGATTCCATGATTGTATTTACATGAATATCAGCTATATCAGACTTGAATACCAAAAATCTATAGGCACTACTATTTTGGGCTGGCCCTAAATAGTAACAATCTACTGTTTTTGGTCCAAGTTTGACTTTCTTGGGAGGCGGAACTGGAACTTTTGCCAAGCACCCCCACACTTTGAGGTATTTAAAACTTGGTTTGTGTCCTTTCCATATCTCATATGGAATTGTTCCTGTTTTATTATGAGGGACTTTGTTTAATATGTGATTAGACATATTTAAGGCTTCCCCCCACAAGTTTGTCGGTAGACCAGAGGTTAAAAGCATGGCATTAATCATGTCTTTTAACGTTCTGTTCTTCCTCTCGGCTACACCATTTTGTTGTGGTGAATATGGAGCTGTTGTTTGATGAATTATACCATTTTCGGCACAGAACTGTTCAAATGGTGATTCATATTCTCCACCTCGATCAGATCTCAATATCTTGATCTTTTTATTTAACTGATTTTCTACCTCAGCTTTGTACTTTATAAATGATGTAATTGCTTCATCTTTACTATTCAAAAGATATACATAACAATATCGCGTATAATCATCAATAAACGTGATAAAGTACTTTTTCCCACCTCTTGTAGGTAATGATTTAAAGTCACATAAATCTGTATGAACCAAACCTAGTGGTTCGGTGCTTCTATCAACAGATTGAAATGGTTTTTTAACCATTTTTGCTTCTACACATGTCTCACATTTGTAGTTCTTATCTACTTGGAATTTTGGAATTAATCCCAAGTTTGATAATATTTTCATTTTTCGGAAATTTATGTGTCCTAATCTATCATGCCATAGTAAAATTTCGTGCTCAAGCAAGTAAGAAACTTCAATTTTATTAATAGCACAATCAGAATACATAGTTTTATTGCCGATAACGGCTACATTTGCCTTAAATAGGCCATCACATAAATATCCCCTTCCGATATACATTCCAGCTTTGGACAGAACCATCTTGTCTGACTCGAACACCATTCTGAATCCTTTCTTTGATAATACTGCACCAGAGATGAGATTCTTGCGTATGTCTGGAACGTGGAGCACGTCATTCAACTTGACAGTTTTTCCAGAAGTAAACTTGAGGATAACTGTGCCACTGCCTTCGATCATAGATACTGCAGAATTACCCATATAGAGTTTCTCTTCATGATCGAATTTCTTGTATGTAGAAAACATGGATTTGTCAGAGCAGACATGACGAGTAGCGCCTGTGTCCACCCACCATTGGTTAGGATTCTGAACCATATTGCATTCAGATACAACTGCCGAGAAGTTGGACTCATCCACTTCCATGTTGTCTACTAAATTTGCCTCTTTGTTGCGGTCCTTTTTGAGTCTGCAATCTCTAGCGGCATGTCCAACTTTTCCACAAACCCAACATTCACCATTAAATTTTTTGGTTCGTTTGTTGTCTTTTGGTTTGTTGTCTGGAGCTTTCCTTTTCTTCTGGAAATTCTTCTTTTTGTTTTTGGTCTTTGAATCTTCAGCCACAAATGCCTCCTCGCTTTGTTTTGTAATTCCACGGTTATCTGCCTCAATTTTCAATCGGACTATGAGATCCTGTAAAGAGATTTCCTTCTTTTTATGCTTCAGATAATTGCGGTAATCTCTCCACGACGGTGGCAGTTTTCCCGTGATGGCTTCAACCAAAAACGATTCTCCAACCTTATGACCTTCCGCCTCGAGTTCATGAATAATGATTTGTAGTTCATGCAGTTGAGCAGTCACCGGTTTGGAGTCGATCATCTTGTAGTCCATGAATTTGTCTACAATGAATTTCTTAAGACTGATATTCTGCGTCTTATACTTCGTAGCAAGTGCATTCCAGAGTGCTTTTGCTGTCTTTAGAGGTTGATATACTTTGTATAGCACCTTGTCGAGACAATTCAGAATATAGTTTCTGCATAGAAAATCGGAATGTTTCCATGTAGCAACATCTGCTTCCTTGCCTGGTGAAGAAACCGGTTCCTCCTCCTCGAGATACCGTTGCAGACCGAGTGTGGTGAGGTAGAATAACATCTGATTCTGCCATGTTAAAAAATCGTCACCATCTCCCTTGAACGGTTCAGGTCTGTTGTGAGTAGTAGTTTTTGAAAATTCTACTGTTGCCATCTCTGTTTTAGTAAGAAAACAGTAAAATTCTTAAGATGTTATACGTCTAGTATACCAAAACAGAGAATAATCAATTATAAACTCGTCGCATAAGTTTATAACTCAGATTTCCACTACACTGGAATTCTGTGTTAATTATTATAACAATATGATTGTTGTAAATAAATTACAACAACAGCGTTATACTATTTTGAATAAATAGTACAACCAAAATAAAGGATAGAATATAGAATTCTAACCGGAATATGTCTGAGGCTCGTCGTAACGATTTCCTTAAGAATTTTATTTCAAAATTCTCCCAAGATACAACAGACGTAATCTGCACGAGATTGTAATGAGTATGTCTATTCTGTGATATATATGGAATGTTGAGCAGTAGAGCAAAGAAGCAGAAGAAATTAGATTGGAATGGGATGAGAATGTGATCAGTATTCTCTCCTATTTATAATTTCGTCCGCACCCCTTCGAACAGTCGCGTCTGCCTGAAAGGTTGCACCTGTTTCCTTTCATTGCTGCTGTTCGTTTAACGGGCCGCACCCGTTCGCTACTGCCTATGTTCGGCCGCGTCTCTTCAGTCGGGCCGCACCTGTTCGCCTCTAACGGGTCGCACCCGCTTCTGTTCGCCCATGCTTCTTCAGTCAGGTTGCACTCGCTCGCCGCGTCCGCTTATGAACAGTCGTGTCTGTTCACATAGCCTGCAACTGTTAAAAAACCCGGCCCAGTTTTGCAGCAAAATTAGGATCATATTAGACCCAAACCCAAACCCGAGCCCGGCCCGGTTCGGTTCGGTCGGACGGACGGCGGCGGCGCGCGCGCGTGTGTGGTGGAGATGCATGATCTCCCTCCTCACAACGAAGCATACATTTGGGTGCCCCTAGGCCCCAACATCTTCATTGCAAAGCCATATATAAACTAGTATGGCTTAGCAATTTTGGCGATGTGGGACTTTATGTATGTTTCATTCATTTTGTTCTTTAGGAATTCCAACAATCCCCCACATGAATGATAATATACATATCCCCCACACAAAGCGAAATATCACAGAGTACATATGGAATAATGCTTTATCGTGGATAAGTAGATATTTCACTTTGAACTTTCCCTAGTTAAAACTTATCGGATCTACTTGGCTAATCGGTGAATTATTTCATCTTGAACCGTCGGCCTTTATTGTATATCCAGACAATAAGCTTTACGAAGCATTGATTCCCTTCTCATCCAATCTCTTGGTTGTGTTCATTTTGGTCCTGAACAATTTTTGGTTCTGCGAGTGTTTTTAGAGAATAAAAGCCTTTTATTATTCTCATAGAGCCGACCCAGCTCACACTAACATAGGTGATCGCAACCATTAAGAGTATCCTACATATACCCCACTTGTTATTTCCAAGATATGGTCATCATTAAAAAACATAGTTTTAACCTTTAAATACTTCTGTAGGCATGCATTTATATTGTGCACCATAGGAATGGAGTTGGACTATGTCCACGCAAATGCATTACGTCTTGAGTTATTCAGAACTGGTTTGCCTATTGATCCTAGTCCGTGGGATCTCCAGTCGCTAGGATAGGTTTCCGTATAAGATAACTCTTGGTGGTTTAGGCTTTTAAACCCATTCCCCTCGATGCGCAGTCAATTTTCTCTCTTGATAAACCTTTAGTAAACGGATCCGCTAGGTTATCATTTGTTCTCACATAATCTATGGAAATAGTTCCATTAGAGAGTAACTGCCTAACTGTGTTATGGCGTCGTCGAATATGTCGTGACTTTCCATTATACACAAAGTTGTGCGCTCTGCTTAGCGCTGCTTGGTTATCGCAGTGTATGCATATGGCCGGTACAGGTTTAGGCCAGAATGGAATATCTTCCAAAAAGTGACGAAGCCATTCTGCTTCTTCGCCTGCTTTATCTAAAGCGATGAACTCTGATTCCATAGTGGATCGAGCTATGCATGTTTGTTTGGTAGATTTCCATGACACTGCTGCCCCTGCTAAGGTAAAGACATAACCACTTGTCGATTTTGATTCCTCTGAATCTGCAATCCAGTTTGCATCACTATATCCTTCTAAGACGGCAGGATATTTTCCATAGTGTAAGGAATAGTTAGCGGTATTTTTTAAATATCCAAGCACTCTCATTAGTGCTTTCCAGTGTTCCTTTCCTGGATTGCTTGTATACCTGCACAGTCGACTTACTGCATAAGCTATATCTGGTCTTGTGCAATTCATGAGATACATGAGACATCCTATTACACGAGAGTATTCCAGTTGCATTACACTCTCATTAGTGTTTTTATGCAGTACTTCTGATGGATTAAAAGGTGTTCTCACTCCTTTAATTCCATAGTCTTGGAATTTTTCAATCACTTTGTCTACATAGTGTGACTGAGACAATTCAATTCCATTAGGAGTTCTTATTATTTTGATTCCCAAAATAACGTCTGCAACTCCTAAATCTTTCATATCGAAATTGTTAGTTAACATCTTCTTTATGGTCTCTATTACCTGAGTATTTGGACCAAATATTAACATATCGTCTACATATAAACAAATCATCACATATGATTGTCCAATTTGTTTATAATAAACACATTTATCGCATTCATTTATACGAAAACCATTTCTCATCATGACACTATCAAATTTTGCGTGCCATTGTTTTGGAGCTTGTTTTAGTCCGTATAATGATTTTACTAATCTACAGACTTTGTTTTCATTTCCTTTGGAAATAAAACCTTCAGGTTGCTCCATGTAGATCTCCTCATCGAGATCTCCATTTAAGAATGCTGTCTTTACATCCATTTGATGAATTTCTAGACCATAAATTGATGCAATTGCTATTAGCATTCTTATAGAGGTTATTCGTGTTACTGGCGAATATGTATCAAAGAAGTCTACTCCTTCTTTTTGACGATATCCTTTGGCTACTAATCTGGCTTTATACTTGTCGATAGAGCCATCTGCTTTCATTTTCTTCTTGAAAATCCATTTGCAGCCAATAGGTTTTATTCCTGGTGGAATATCAACAATTTCCCAAGTTTTATTACTTAGAATTGAATCAATCTCACTTTGGATTGCTTCTTTCCAACATGAAGATTCAGAAGATGACATTGCTTCCTTGTACGTTTGAGGTTCATGTTCTAACACATATGTGAAAAAATCCGAACCAAATGTCTTGGAAATTCTAGCCCTTACGCTTCTTCTTGGTTCAACTTCCTCAATCTCATGATGGGGTTCATCTTCATGTGAATTGCTTGATTCTTCTCTTGTCCTTTTAGGGACATTATTCCCTTCATTCCTTTTGTGCGGAAACACGTCTTCAAAGAATGAGGCATCTCTAGATTCCATGATTGTATTTACATGAATATCAGCTATATCAGACTTGAATACCAAAAATCTATAGGCACTACTATTTTGGGCTGGCCCTAAATAGTAACAATCTACTGTTTTTGGTCCAAGTTTGACTTTCTTGGGAGGCGGAACTGGAACTTTTGCCAAGCACCCCCACACTTTGAGGTATTTAAAACTTGGTTTGTGTCCTTTCCATATCTCATATGGAATTGTTCCTGTTTTATTATGAGGGACTTTGTTTAATATGTGATTAGACATATTTAAGGCTTCCCCCCACAAGTTTGTCGGTAGACCAGAGGTTAAAAGCATGGCATTAATCATGTCTTTTAACGTTCTGTTCTTCCTCTCGGCTACACCATTTTGTTGTGGTGAATATGGAGCTGTTGTTTGATGAATTATACCATTTTCGGCACAGAACTGTTCAAATGGTGATTCATATTCTCCACCTCGATCAGATCTCAATATCTTGATCTTTTTATTTAACTGATTTTCTACCTCAGCTTTGTACTTTATAAATGATGTAATTGCTTCATCTTTACTATTCAAAAGATATACATAACAATATCGCGTATAATCATCAATAAACGTGATAAAGTACTTTTTCCCACCTCTTGTAGGTAATGATTTAAAGTCACATAAATCTGTATGAACCAAACCTAGTGGTTCGGTGCTTCTATCAACAGATTGAAATGGTTTTTTAACCATTTTTGCTTCTACACATGTCTCACATTTGTAGTTCTTATCTACTTGGAATTTTGGAATTAATCCCAAGTTTGATAATATTTTCATTTTTCGGAAATTTATGTGTCCTAATCTATCATGCCATAGTAAAATTTCGTGCTCAAGCAAGTAAGAAACTTCAATTTTATTAATAGCACAATCAGAATACATAGTTTTATTGCCGATAACGGCTACATTTGCCTTAAATAGGCCATCACATAAATATCCCCTTCCGATATACATTCCAGCTTTGGACAGAACCATCTTGTCTGACTCGAACACCATTCTGAATCCTTTCTTTGATAATACTGCACCAGAGATGAGATTCTTGCGTATGTCTGGAACGTGGAGCACGTCATTCAACTTGACAGTTTTTCCAGAAGTAAACTTGAGGATAACTGTGCCACTGCCTTCGATCATAGATACTGCAGAATTACCCATATAGAGTTTCTCTTCATGATCGAATTTCTTGTATGTAGAAAACATGGATTTGTCAGAGCAGACATGACGAGTAGCGCCTGTGTCCACCCACCATTGGTTAGGATTCTGAACCATATTGCATTCAGATACAACTGCCGAGAAGTTGGACTCATCCACTTCCATGTTGTCTACTAAATTTGCCTCTTTGTTGCGGTCCTTTTTGAGTCTGCAATCTCTAGCGGCATGTCCAACTTTTCCACAAACCCAACATTCACCATTAAATTTTTTGGTTCGTTTGTTGTCTTTTGGTTTGTTGTCTGGAGCTTTCCTTTTCTTCTGGAAATTCTTCTTTTTGTTTTTGGTCTTTGAATCTTCAGCCACAAATGCCTCCTCGCTTTGTTTTGTAATTCCACGGTTATCTGCCTCAATTTTCAATCGGACTATGAGATCCTGTAAAGAGATTTCCTTCTTTTTATGCTTCAGATAATTGCGGTAATCTCTCCACGACGGTGGCAGTTTTCCCGTGATGGCTTCAACCAAAAACGATTCTCCAACCTTATGACCTTCCGCCTCGAGTTCATGAATAATGATTTGTAGTTCATGCAGTTGAGCAGTCACCGGTTTGGAGTCGATCATCTTGTAGTCCATGAATTTGTCTACAATGAATTTCTTAAGACTGATATTCTGCGTCTTATACTTCGTAGCAAGTGCATTCCAGAGTGCTTTTGCTGTCTTTAGAGGTTGATATACTTTGTATAGCACCTTGTCGAGACAATTCAGAATATAGTTTCTGCATAGAAAATCGAAATGTTTCCATGTAGCAACATCTGCTTCCTTGCCTGGTGAAGAAACCGGTTCCTCCTCCTCGAGATACCGTTGCAGACCGAGTGTGGTGAGGTAGAATAACATCTGATTCTGCCATGTTAAAAAATCGTCACCATCTCCCTTGAACGGTTCAGGTCTGTTGTGAGTAGTAGTTTTTGAAAATTCTACTGTTGCCATCTCTGTTTTAGTAAGAAAACAGTAAAATTCTTAAGATGTTATACGTCTAGTATACCAAAACAGAGAATAATCAATTATAAACTCGTCGCACAAGTTTATAACTCAGATTTCCACTACACTGGAATTCTGTGTTAATTATTATAACAATATGATTGTTGTAAATAAATTACAACAACAGCGTTATACTATTTTGAATAAATAGTACAACCAAAATAAAGGATAGAATATAGAATTCTAACCGGAATATGTCTGAGGCTCGTCGTAACGATTTCCTTAAGAATTTTATTTCAAAATTCTCCCAAGATACAACAGACGTAATCTGCACGAGATTGTAATGAGTATGTCTATTCTGTGATATATATGGAATGTTGAGCAGTAGAGCAAAGAAGCAGAAGAAATTAGATTGGAATGGGATGAGAATGTGATCAGTATTCTCTCCTATTTATAATTTCGTCCGCACCCCTTCGAACAGTCGCGTCTGCCTGAAAGGTTGCACCTGTTTCCTTTCATTGCTGCTGTTCGTTTAACGGGCCGCACCCGTTCGCTACTGCCTATGTTCGGCCGCGTCTCTTCAGTCGGGCCGCACCTGTTCACCTCTAACGGGTCGCACCCGCTTCTGTTCGCCCATGCTTCTTCAGTCAGGTTGCACTCGCTCGCCGCGTCCGCTTATGAACAGTCGTGTCTGTTCACATAGCCTGCAACTGTTAAAAAACCCGGCCCAGTTTTGCAGCAAAATTAGGATCATATTAGACCCAAACCCAAACCCGAGCCCGGCCCGGTTCGGTTCGGTCGGACGGACGGCGGCGGCGCGCGCGCGTGTGTGGTGGAGATGCATGATCTCCCTCCTCACAACGAAGCATACATT
Source organism: Allium fistulosum (assembly GCA_030737815.1). Classification (NCBI taxonomy): domain Eukaryota; kingdom Viridiplantae; phylum Streptophyta; class Magnoliopsida; order Asparagales; family Amaryllidaceae; genus Allium; species Allium fistulosum. Next base: position 945,531,756 of record CM060908.1, read on the forward strand.
TGGGTGCCCCTAGGCCCCAACATCTTCATTGCAAAGCCATATATAAACTAGTATGGCTTAGCAATTTTGGCGATGTGGGACTTTATGTATGTTTCATTCATTTTGTTCTTTAGGAATTCCAACAATCCCCCACATGAATGATAATATACATATCCCCCACACAAAGCGAAATATCACAGAGTACATATGGAATAATGCTTTATCGTGGATAAGTAGATATTTCACTTTGAACTTTCCCTAGTTAAAACTTATCGGATCTACTTGGCTAATCGGTGAATTATTTCATCTTGAACCGTCGGCCTTTATTGTATATCCAGACAATAAGCTTTACGAAGCATTGATTCCCTTCTCATCCAATCTCTTGGTTGTGTTCATTTTGGTCCTGAACAATTTTTGGTTCTGCGAGTGTTTTTAGAGAATAAAAGCCTTTTATTATTCTCATAGAGCCGACCCAGCTCACACTAACATAGGTGATCGCAACCATTAAGAGTATCCTACATATACCCCACTTGTTATTTCCAAGATATGGTCATCATTAAAAAACATAGTTTTAACCTTTAAATACTTCTGTAGGCATGCATTTATATTGTGCACCATAGGAATGGAGTTGGACTATGTCCACGCAAATGCATTACGTCTTGAGTTATTCAGAACTGGTTTGCCTATTGATCCTAGTCCGTGGGATCTCCAGTCGCTAGGATAGGTTTCCGTATAAGATAACTCTTGGTGGTTTAGGCTTTTAAACCCATTCCCCTCGATGCGCAGTCAATTTTCTCTCTTGATAAACCTTTAGTAAACGGATCCGCTAGGTTATCATTTGTTCTCACATAATCTATGGAAATAGTTCCATTAGAGAGTAACTGCCTAACTGTGTTATGGCGTCGTCGAATATGTCGTGACTTTCCATTATACACAAAGTTGTGCGCTCTGCTTAGCGCTGCTTGGTTATCGCAGTGTATGCATATGGCCGGTACAGGTTTAGGCCAGAATGGAATATCTTCCAAAAAGTGACGAAGCCATTCTGCTTCTTCGCCTGCTTTATCTAAAGCGATGAACTCTGATTCCATAGTGGATCGAGCTATGCATGTTTGTTTGGTAGATTTCCATGACACTGCTGCCCCTGCTAAGGTAAAGACATAACCACTTGTCGATTTTGATTCCTCTGAATCTGCAATCCAGTTTGCATCACTATATCCTTCTAAGACGGCAGGATATTTTCCATAGTGTAAGGAATAGTTAGCGGTATTTTTTAAATATCCAAGCACTCTCATTAGTGCTTTCCAGTGTTCCTTTCCTGGATTGCTTGTATACCTGCACAGTCGACTTACTGCATAAGCTATATCTGGTCTTGTGCAATTCATGAGATACATGAGACATCCTATTACACGAGAGTATTCCAGTTGCATTACACTCTCATTAGTGTTTTTATGCAGTACTTCTGATGGATTAAAAGGTGTTCTCACTCCTTTAATTCCATAGTCTTGGAATTTTTCAATCACTTTGTCTACATAGTGTGACTGAGACAATTCAATTCCATTAGGAGTTCTTATTATTTTGATTCCCAAAATAACGTCTGCAACTCCTAAATCTTTCATATCGAAATTGTTAGTTAACATCTTCTTTATGGTCTCTATTACCTGAGTATTTGGACCAAATATTAACATATCGTCTACATATAAACAAATCATCACATATGATTGTCCAATTTGTTTATAATAAACACATTTATCGCATTCATTTATACGAAAACCATTTCTCATCATGACACTATCAAATTTTGCGTGCCATTGTTTTGGAGCTTGTTTTAGTCCGTATAATGATTTTACTAATCTACAGACTTTGTTTTCATTTCCTTTGGAAATAAAACCTTCAGGTTGCTCCATGTAGATCTCCTCATCGAGATCTCCATTTAAGAATGCTGTCTTTACATCCATTTGATGAATTTCTAGACCATAAATTGATGCAATTGCTATTAGCATTCTTATAGAGGTTATTCGTGTTACTGGCGAATATGTATCAAAGAAGTCTACTCCTTCTTTTTGACGATATCCTTTGGCTACTAATCTGGCTTTATACTTGTCGATAGAGCCATCTGCTTTCATTTTCTTCTTGAAAATCCATTTGCAGCCAATAGGTTTTATTCCTGGTGGAATATCAACAATTTCCCAAGTTTTATTACTTAGAATTGAATCAATCTCACTTTGGATTGCTTCTTTCCAACATGAAGATTCAGAAGATGACATTGCTTCCTTGTACGTTTGAGGTTCATGTTCTAACACATATGTGAAAAAATCCGAACCAAATGTCTTGGAAATTCTAGCCCTTACGCTTCTTCTTGGTTCAACTTCCTCAATCTCATGATGGGGTTCATCTTCATGTGAATTGCTTGATTCTTCTCTTGTCCTTTTAGGGACATTATTCCCTTCATTCCTTTTGTGCGGAAACACGTCTTCAAAGAATGAGGCATCTCTAGATTCCATGATTGTATTTACATGAATATCAGCTATATCAGACTTGAATACCAAAAATCTATAGGCACTACTATTTTGGGCTGGCCCTAAATAGTAACAATCTACTGTTTTTGGTCCAAGTTTGACTTTCTTGGGAGGCGGAACTGGAACTTTTGCCAAGCACCCCCACACTTTGAGGTATTTAAAACTTGGTTTGTGTCCTTTCCATATCTCATATGGAATTGTTCCTGTTTTATTATGAGGGACTTTGTTTAATATGTGATTAGACATATTTAAGGCTTCCCCCCACAAGTTTGTCGGTAGACCAGAGGTTAAAAGCATGGCATTAATCATGTCTTTTAACGTTCTGTTCTTCCTCTCGGCTACACCATTTTGTTGTGGTGAATATGGAGCTGTTGTTTGATGAATTATACCATTTTCGGCACAGAACTGTTCAAATGGTGATTCATATTCTCCACCTCGATCAGATCTCAATATCTTGATCTTTTTATTTAACTGATTTTCTACCTCAGCTTTGTACTTTATAAATGATGTAATTGCTTCATCTTTACTATTCAAAAGATATACATAACAATATCGCGTATAATCATCAATAAACGTGATAAAGTACTTTTTCCCACCTCTTGTAGGTAATGATTTAAAGTCACATAAATCTGTATGAACCAAACCTAGTGGTTCGGTGCTTCTATCAACAGATTGAAATGGTTTTTTAACCATTTTTGCTTCTACACATGTCTCACATTTGTAGTTCTTATCTACTTGGAATTTTGGAATTAATCCCAAGTTTGATAATATTTTCATTTTTCGGAAATTTATGTGTCCTAATCTATCATGCCATAGTAAAATTTCGTGCTCAAGCAAGTAAGAAACTTCAATTTTATTAATAGCACAATCAGAATACATAGTTTTATTGCCGATAACGGCTACATTTGCCTTAAATAGGCCATCACATAAATATCCCCTTCCGATATACATTCCAGCTTTGGACAGAACCATCTTGTCTGACTCGAACACCATTCTGAATCCTTTCTTTGATAATACTGCACCAGAGATGAGATTCTTGCGTATGTCTGGAACGTGGAGCACGTCATTCAACTTGACAGTTTTTCCAGAAGTAAACTTGAGGATAACTGTGCCACTGCCTTCGATCATAGATACTGCAGAATTACCCATATAGAGTTTCTCTTCATGATCGAATTTCTTGTATGTAGAAAACATGGATTTGTCAGAGCAGACATGACGAGTAGCGCCTGTGTCCACCCACCATTGGTTAGGATTCTGAACCATATTGCATTCAGATACAACTGCCGAGAAGTTGGACTCATCCACTTCCATGTTGTCTACTAAATTTGCCTCTTTGTTGCGGTCCTTTTTGAGTCTGCAATCTCTAGCGGCATGTCCAACTTTTCCACAAACCCAACATTCACCATTAAATTTTTTGGTTCGTTTGTTGTCTTTTGGTTTGTTGTCTGGAGCTTTCCTTTTCTTCTGGAAATTCTTCTTTTTGTTTTTGGTCTTTGAATCTTCAGCCACAAATGCCTCCTCGCTTTGTTTTGTAATTCCACGGTTATCTGCCTCAATTTTCAATCGGACTATGAGATCCTGTAAAGAGATTTCCTTCTTTTTATGCTTCAGATAATTGCGGTAATCTCTCCACGACGGTGGCAGTTTTCCCGTGATGGCTTCAACCAAAAACGATTCTCCAACCTTATGACCTTCCGCCTCGAGTTCATGAATAATGATTTGTAGTTCATGCAGTTGAGCAGTCACCGGTTTGGAGTCGATCATCTTGTAGTCCATGAATTTGTCTACAATGAATTTCTTAAGACTGATATTCTGCGTCTTATACTTCGTAGCAAGTGCATTCCAGAGTGCTTTTGCTGTCTTTAGAGGTTGATATACTTTGTATAGCACCTTGTCGAGACAATTCAGAATATAGTTTCTGCATAGAAAATCGGAATGTTTCCATGTAGCAACATCTGCTTCCTTGCCTGGTGAAGAAACCGGTTCCTCCTCCTCGAGATACCGTTGCAGACCGAGTGTGGTGAGGTAGAATAACATCTGATTCTGCCATGTTAAAAAATCGTCACCATCTCCCTTGAACGGTTCAGGTCTGTTGTGAGTAGTAGTTTTTGAAAATTCTACTGTTGCCATCTCTGTTTTAGTAAGAAAACAGTAAAATTCTTAAGATGTTATACGTCTAGTATACCAAAACAGAGAATAATCAATTATAAACTCGTCGCACAAGTTTATAACTCAGATTTCCACTACACTGGAATTCTGTGTTAATTATTATAACAATATGATTGTTGTAAATAAATTACAACAACAGCGTTATACTATTTTGAATAAATAGTACAACCAAAATAAAGGATAGAATATAGAATTCTAACCGGAATATGTCTGAGGCTCGTCGTAACGATTTCCTTAAGAATTTTATTTCAAAATTCTCCCAAGATACAACAGACGTAATCTGCACGAGATTGTAATGAGTATGTCTATTCTGTGATATATATGGAATGTTGAGCAGTAGAGCAAAGAAGCAGAAGAAATTAGATTGGAATGGGATGAGAATGTGATCAGTATTCTCTCCTATTTATAATTTCGTCCGCACCCCTTCGAACAGTCGCGTCTGCCTGAAAGGTTGCACCTGTTTCCTTTCATTGCTGCTGTTCGTTTAACGGGCCGCACCCGTTCGCTACTGCCTATGTTCGGCCGCGTCTCTTCAGTCGGGCCGCACCTGTTCGCCTCTAACGGGTCGCACCCGCTTCTGTTCGCCCATGCTTCTTCAGTCAGGTTGCACTCGCTCGCCGCGTCCGCTTATGAACAGTCGTGTCTGTTCACATAGCCTGCAACTGTTAAAAAACCCGGCCCAGTTTTGCAGCAAAATTAGGATCATATTAGACCCAAACCCAAACCCGAGCCCGGCCCGGTTCGGTTCGGTTCGGTCGGACGGACGGCGGCGGCGCGCGCGCGTGTGTGGTGGAGATGCATGATCTCCCTCCTCACAACGAAGCATACATTTGGGTGCCCCTAGGCCCCAACATCTTCATTGCAAAGCCATATATAAACTAGTATGGCTTAGCAATTTTGGCGATGTGGGACTTTATGTATGTTTCATTCATTTTGTTCTTTAGGAATTCCAACAATCCCCCACATGAATGATAATATACATATCCCCCACACAAAGCGAAATATCACAGAGTACATATGGAATAATGCTTTATCGTGGATAAGTAGATATTTCACTTTGAACTTTCCCTAGTTAAAACTTATCGGATCTACTTGGCTAATCGGTGAATTATTTCATCTTGAACCGTCGGCCTTTATTGTATATCCAGACAATAAGCTTTACGAAGCATTGATTCCCTTCTCATCCAATCTCTTGGTTGTGTTCATTTTGGTCCTGAACAATTTTTGGTTCTGCGAGTGTTTTTAGAGAATAAAAGCCTTTTATTATTCTCATAGAGCCGACCCAGCTCACACTAACATAGGTGATCGCAACCATTAAGAGTATCCTACATATACCCCACTTGTTATTTCCAAGATATGGTCATCATTAAAAAACATAGTTTTAACCTTTAAATACTTCTGTAGGCATGCATTTATATTGTGCACCATAGGAATGGAGTTGGACTATGTCCACGCAAATGCATTACGTCTTGAGTTATTCAGAACTGGTTTGCCTATTGATCCTAGTCCGTGGGATCTCCAGTCGCTAGGATAGGTTTCCGTATAAGATAACTCTTGGTGGTTTAGGCTTTTAAACCCATTCCCCTCGATGCGCAGTCAATTTTCTCTCTTGATAAACCTTTAGTAAACGGATCCGCTAGGTTATCATTTGTTCTCACATAATCTATGGAAATAGTTCCATTAGAGAGTAACTGCCTAACTGTGTTATGGCGTCGTCGAATATGTCGTGACTTTCCATTATACACAAAGTTGTGCGCTCTGCTTAGCGCTGCTTGGTTATCGCAGTGTATGCATATGGCCGGTACAGGTTTAGGCCAGAATGGAATATCTTCCAAAAAGTGACGAAGCCATTCTGCTTCTTCGCCTGCTTTATCTAAAGCGATGAACTCTGATTCCATAGTGGATCGAGCTATGCATGTTTGTTTGGTAGATTTCCATGACACTGCTGCCCCTGCTAAGGTAAAGACATAACCACTTGTCGATTTTGATTCCTCTGAATCTGCAATCCAGTTTGCATCACTATATCCTTCTAAGACGGCAGGATATTTTCCATAGTGTAAGGAATAGTTAGCGGTATTTTTTAAATATCCAAGCACTCTCATTAGTGCTTTCCAGTGTTCCTTTCCTGGATTGCTTGTATACCTGCACAGTCGACTTACTGCATAAGCTATATCTGGTCTTGTGCAATTCATGAGATACATGAGACATCCTATTACACGAGAGTATTCCAGTTGCATTACACTCTCATTAGTGTTTTTATGCAGTACTTCTGATGGATTAAAAGGTGTTCTCACTCCTTTAATTCCATAGTCTTGGAATTTTTCAATCACTTTGTCTACATAGTGTGACTGAGACAATTCAATTCCATTAGGAGTTCTTATTATTTTGATTCCCAAAATAACGTCTGCAACTCCTAAATCTTTCATATCGAAATTGTTAGTTAACATCTTCTTTATGGTCTCTATTACCTGAGTATTTGGACCAAATATTAACATATCGTCTACATATAAACAAATCATCACATATGATTGTCCAATTTGTTTATAATAAACACATTTATCGCATTCATTTATACGAAAACCATTTCTCATCATGACACTATCAAATTTTGCGTGCCATTGTTTTGGAGCTTGTTTTAGTCCGTATAATGATTTTACTAATCTACAGACTTTGTTTTCATTTCCTTTGGAAATAAAACCTTCAGGTTGCTCCATGTAGATCTCCTCATCGAGATCTCCATTTAAGAATGCTGTCTTTACATCCATTTGATGAATTTCTAGACCATAAATTGATGCAATTGCTATTAGCATTCTTATAGAGGTTATTCGTGTTACTGGCGAATATGTATCAAAGAAGTCTACTCCTTCTTTTTGACGATATCCTTTGGCTACTAATCTGGCTTTATACTTGTCGATAGAGCCATCTGCTTTCATTTTCTTCTTGAAAATCCATTTGCAGCCAATAGGTTTTATTCCTGGTGGAATATCAACAATTTCCCAAGTTTTATTACTTAGAATTGAATCAATCTCACTTTGGATTGCTTCTTTCCAACATGAAGATTCAGAAGATGACATTGCTTCCTTGTACGTTTGAGGTTCATGTTCTAACACATATGTGAAAAAATCCGAACCAAATGTCTTGGAAATTCTAGCCCTTACGCTTCTTCTTGGTTCAACTTCCTCAATCTCATGATGGGGTTCATCTTCATGTGAATTGCTTGATTCTTCTCTTGTCCTTTTAGGAACATTATTCCCTTCATTCCTTTTGTGCGGAAACACGTCTTCAAAGAATGAGGCATCTCTAGATTCCATGATTGTATTTACATGAATATCAGCTATATCAGACTTGAATACCAAAAATCTATAGGCACTACTATTTTGGGCTGGCCCTAAATAGTAACAATCTACTGTTTTTGGTCCAAGTTTGACTTTCTTGGGAGGCGGAACTGGAACTTTTGCCAAGCACCCCCACACTTTGAGGTATTTAAAACTTGGTTTGTGTCCTTTCCATATCTCATATGGAATTGTTCCTGTTTTATTATGAGGGACTTTGTTTAATATGTGATTAGACATATTTAAGGCTTCCCCCCACAAGTTTGTCGGTAGACCAGAGGTTAAAAGCATGGCATTAATCATGTCTTTTAACGTTCTGTTCTTCCTCTCGGCTACACCATTTTGTTGTGGTGAATATGGAGCTGTTGTTTGATGAATTATACCATTTTCGGCACAGAACTGTTCAAATGGTGATTCATATTCTCCACCTCGATCAGATCTCAATATCTTGATCTTTTTATTTAACTGATTTTCTACCTCAGCTTTGTACTTTATAAATGATGTAATTGCTTCATCTTTACTATTCAAAAGATATACATAACAATATCGCGTATAATCATCAATAAACGTGATAAAGTACTTTTTCCCACCTCTTGTAGGTAATGATTTAAAGTCACATAAATCTGTATGAACCAAACCTAGTGGTTCGGTGCTTCTATCAACAGATTGAAATGGTTTTTTAACCATTTTTGCTTCTACACATGTCTCACATTTGTAGTTCTTATCTACTTGGAATTTTGGAATTAATCCCAAGTTTGATAATATTTTCATTTTTCGGAAATTTATGTGTCCTAATCTATCATGCCATAGTAAAATTTCGTGCTCAAGCAAGTAAGAAACTTCAATTTTATTAATAGCACAATCAGAATACATAGTTTTATTGCCGATAACGGCTACATTTGCCTTAAATAGGCCATCACATAAATATCCCCTTCCGATATACATTCCAGCTTTGGACAGAACCATCTTGTCTGACTCGAACACCATTCTGAATCCTTTCTTTGATAATACTGCACCAGAGATGAGATTCTTGCGTATGTCTGGAACGTGGAGCACGTCATTCAACTTGACAGTTTTTCCAGAAGTAAACTTGAGGATAACTGTGCCACTGCCTTCGATCATAGATACTGCAGAATTACCCATATAGAGTTTCTCTTCATGATCGAATTTCTTGTATGTAGAAAACATGGATTTGTCAGAGCAGACATGACGAGTAGCGCCTGTGTCCACCCACCATTGGTTAGGATTCTGAACCATATTGCATTCAGATACAACTGCCGAGAAGTTGGACTCATCCACTTCCATGTTGTCTACTAAATTTGCCTCTTTGTTGCGGTCCTTTTTGAGTCTGCAATCTCTAGCGGCATGTCCAACTTTTCCACAAACCCAACATTCACCATTAAATTTTTTGGTTCGTTTGTTGTCTTTTGGTTTGTTGTCTGGAGCTTTCCTTTTCTTCTGGAAATTCTTCTTTTTGTTTTTGGTCTTTGAATCTTCAGCCACAAATGCCTCCTCGCTTTGTTTTGTAATTCCACGGTTATCTGCCTCAATTTTCAATCGGACTATGAGATCCTGTAAAGAGATTTCCTTCTTTTTATGCTTCAGATAATTGCGGTAATCTCTCCACGACGGTGGCAGTTTTCCCGTGATGGCTTCAACCAAAAACGATTCTCCAACCTTATGACCTTCCGCCTCGAGTTCATGAATAATGATTTGTAGTTCATGCAGTTGAGCAGTCACCGGTTTGGAGTCGATCATCTTGTAGTCCATGAATTTGTCTACAATGAATTTCTTAAGACTGATATTCTGCGTCTTATACTTCGTAGCAAGTGCATTCCAGAGTGCTTTTGCTGTCTTTAGAGGTTGATATACTTTGTATAGCACCTTGTCGAGACAATTCAGAATATAGTTTCTGCATAGAAAATCGGAATGTTTCCATGTAGCAACATCTGCTTCCTTGCCTGGTGAAGAAACCGGTTCCTCCTCCTCGAGATACCGTTGCAGACCGAGTGTGGTGAGGTAGAATAACATCTGATTCTGCCATGTTAAAAAATCGTCACCATCTCCCTTGAACGGTTCAGGTCTGTTGTGAGTAGTAGTTTTTGAAAATTCTACTGTTGCCATCTCTGTTTTAGTAAGAAAACAGTAAAATTCTTAAGATGTTATACGTCTAGTATACCAAAACAGAGAATAATCAATTATAAACTCGTCGCACAAGTTTATAACTCAGATTTCCACTACACTGGAATTCTGTGTTAATTATTATAACAATATGATTGTTGTAAATAAATTACAACAACAGCGTTATACTATTTTGAATAAATAGTACAACCAAAATAAAGGATAGAATATAGAATTCTAACCGGAATATGTCTGAGGCTCGTCGTAACGATTTCCTTAAGAATTTTATTTCAAAATTCTCCCAAGATACAACAGACGTAATCTGCACGAGATTGTAATGAGTATGTCTATTCTGTGATATATATGGAATGTTGAGCAGTAGAGCAAAGAAGCAGAAGAAATTAGATTGGAATGGGATGAGAATGTGATCAGTATTCTCTCCTATTTATAATTTCGTCCGCACCCCTTCGAACAGTCGCGTCTGCCTGAAAGGTTGCACCTGTTTCCTTTCATTGCTGCTGTTCGTTTAACGGGCCGCACCCGTTCGCTACTGCCTATGTTCGGCCGCGTCTCTTCAGTCGGGCCGCACCTGTTCGCCTCTAACGGGTCGCACCCGCTTCTGTTCGCCCATGCTTCTTCAGTCAGGTTGCACTCGCTCGCCGCGTCCGCTTATGAACAGTCGTGTCTGTTCACATAGCCTGCAACTGTTAAAAAACCCGGCCCAGTTTTGCAGCAAAATTAGGATCATATTAGACCCAAACCCAAACCCGAGCCCGGCCCGGTTCGGTTCGGTCGGACGGACGGCGGCGGCGCGCGCGCGTGTGTGGTGGAGATGCATGATCTCCCTCCTCACAACGAAGCATACATTTGGGTGCCCCTAGGCCCCAACATCTTCATTGCAAAGCCATATATAAACTAGTATGGCTTAGCAATTTTGGCGATGTGGGACTTTATGTATGTTTCATTCATTTTGTTCTTTAGGAATTCCAACAATCCCCCACATGAATGATAATATACATATCCCCCACACAAAGCGAAATATCACAGAGTACATATGGAATAATGCTTTATCGTGGATAAGTAGATATTTCACTTTGAACTTTCCCTAGTTAAAACTTATCGGATCTACTTGGCTAATCGGTGAATTATTTCATCTTGAACCGTCGGCCTTTATTGTATATCCAGACAATAAGCTTTACGAAGCATTGATTCCCTTCTCATCCAATCTCTTGGTTGTGTTCATTTTGGTCCTGAACAATTTTTGGTTCTGCGAGTGTTTTTAGAGAATAAAAGCCTTTTATTATTCTCATAGAGCCGACCCAGCTCACACTAACATAGGTGATCGCAACCATTAAGAGTATCCTACATATACCCCACTTGTTATTTCCAAGATATGGTCATCATTAAAAAACATAGTTTTAACCTTTAAATACTTCTGTAGGCATGCATTTATATTGTGCACCATAGGAATGGAGTTGGACTATGTCCACGCAAATGCATTACGTCTTGAGTTATTCAGAACTGGTTTGCCTATTGATCCTAGTCCGTGGGATCTCCAGTCGCTAGGATAGGTTTCCGTATAAGATAACTCTTGGTGGTTTAGGCTTTTAAACCCATTCCCCTCGATGCGCAGTCAATTTTCTCTCTTGATAAACCTTTAGTAAACGGATCCGCTAGGTTATCATTTGTTCTCACATAATCTATGGAAATAGTTCCATTAGAGAGTAACTGCCTAACTGTGTTATGGCGTCGTCGAATATGTCGTGACTTTCCATTATACACAAAGTTGTGCGCTCTGCTTAGCGCTGCTTGGTTATCGCAGTGTATGCATATGGCCGGTACAGGTTTAGGCCAGAATGGAATATCTTCCAAAAAGTGACGAAGCCATTCTGCTTCTTCGCCTGCTTTATCTAAAGCGATGAACTCTGATTCCATAGTGGATCGAGCTATGCATGTTTGTTTGGTAGATTTCCATGACACTGCTGCCCCTGCTAAGGTAAAGACATAACCACTTGTCGATTTTGATTCCTCTGAATCTGCAATCCAGTTTGCATCACTATATCCTTCTAAGACGGCAGGATATTTTCCATAGTGTAAGGAATAGTTAGCGGTATTTTTTAAATATCCAAGCACTCTCATTAGTGCTTTCCAGTGTTCCTTTCCTGGATTGCTTGTATACCTGCACAGTCGACTTACTGCATAAGCTATATCTGGTCTTGTGCAATTCATGAGATACATGAGACATCCTATTACACGAGAGTATTCCAGTTGCATTACACTCTCATTAGTGTTTTTATGCAGTACTTCTGATGGATTAAAAGGTGTTCTCACTCCTTTAATTCCATAGTCTTGGAATTTTTCAATCACTTTGTCTACATAGTGTGACTGAGACAATTCAATTCCATTAGGAGTTCTTATTATTTTGATTCCCAAAATAACGTCTGCAACTCCTAAATCTTTCATATCGAAATTGTTAGTTAACATCTTCTTTATGGTCTCTATTACCTGAGTATTTGGACCAAATATTAACATATCGTCTACATATAAACAAATCATCACATATGATTGTCCAATTTGTTTATAATAAACACATTTATCGCATTCATTTATACGAAAACCATTTCTCATCATGACACTATCAAATTTTGCGTGCCATTGTTTTGGAGCTTGTTTTAGTCCGTATAATGATTTTACTAATCTACAGACTTTGTTTTCATTTCCTTTGGAAATAAAACCTTCAGGTTGCTCCATGTAGATCTCCTCATCGAGATCTCCATTTAAGAATGTTGTCTTTACATCCATTTGATGAATTTCTAGACCATAAATTGATGCAATTGCTATTAGCATTCTTATAGAGGTTATTCGTGTTACTGGCGAATATGTATCAAAGAAGTCTACTCCTTCTTTTTGACGATATCCTTTGGCTACTAATCTGGCTTTATACTTGTCGATAGAGCCATCTGCTTTCATTTTCTTCTTGAAAATCCATTTGCAGCCAATAGGTTTTATTCCTGGTGGAATATCAACAATTTCCCAAGTTTTATTACTTAGAATTGAATCAATCTCACTTTGGATTGCTTCTTTCCAACATGAAGATTCAGAAGATGACATTGCTTCCTTGTACGTTTGAGGTTCATGTTCTAACACATATGTGAAAAAATCCGAACCAAATGTCTTGGAAATTCTAGCCCTTACGCTTCTTCTTGGTTCAACTTCCTCAATCTCATGATGGGGTTCATCTTCATGTGAATTGCTTGATTCTTCTCTTGTCCTTTTAGGGACATTATTCCCTTCATTCCTTTTGTGCGGAAACACGTCTTCAAAGAATGAGGCATCTCTAGATTCCATGATTGTATTTACATGAATATCAGCTATATCAGACTTGAATACCAAAAATCTATAGGCACTACTATTTTGGGCTGGCCCTAAATAGTAACAATCTACTGTTTTTGGTCCAAGTTTGACTTTCTTGGGAGGCGGAACTGGAACTTTTGCCAAGCACCCCCACACTTTGAGGTATTTAAAACTTGGTTTGTGTCCTTTCCATATCTCATATGGAATTGTTCCTGTTTTATTATGAGGGACTTTGTTTAATATGTGATTAGACATATTTAAGGCTTCCCCCCACAAGTTTGTCGGTAGACCAGAGGTTAAAAGCATGGCATTAATCATGTCTTTTAACGTTCTGTTCTTCCTCTCGGCTACACCATTTTGTTGTGGTGAATATGGAGCTGTTGTTTGATGAATTATACCATTTTCGGCACAGAACTGTTCAAATGGTGATTCATATTCTCCACCTCGATCAGATCTCAATATCTTGATCTTTTTATTTAACTGATTTTCTACCTCAGCTTTGTACTTTATAAATGATGTAATTGCTTCATCTTTACTATTCAAAAGATATACATAACAATATCGCGTATAATCATCAATAAACGTGATAAAGTACTTTTTCCCACCTCTTGTAGGTAATGATTTAAAGTCACATAAATCTGTATGAACCAAACCTAGTGGTTCGGTGCTTCTATCAACAGATTGAAATGGTTTTTTAACCATTTTTGCTTCTACACATGTCTCACATTTGTAGTTCTTATCTACTTGGAATTTTGGAATTAATCCCAAGTTTGATAATATTTTCATTTTTCGGAAATTTATGTGTCCTAATCTATCATGCCATAGTAAAATTTCGTGCTCAAGCAAGTAAGAAACTTCAATTTTATTAATAGCACAATCAGAATACATAGTTTTATTGCCGATAACGGCTACATTTGCCTTAAATAGGCCATCACATAAATATCCCCTTCCGATATACATTCCAGCTTTGGACAGAACCATCTTGTCTGACTCGAACACCATTCTGAATCCTTTCTTTGATAATACTGCACCAGAGATGAGATTCTTGCGTATGTCTGGAACGTGGAGCACGTCATTCAACTTGACAGTTTTTCCAGAAGTAAACTTGAGGATAACTGTGCCACTGCCTTCGATCATAGATACTGCAGAATTACCCATATAGAGTTTCTCTTCATGATCGAATTTCTTGTATGTAGAAAACATGGATTTGTTAGAGCAGACATGACGAGTAGCGCCTGTGTCCACCCACCATTGGTTAGGATTCTGAACCATATTGCATTCAGATACAACTGCCGAGAAGTTGGACTCATCCACTTCCATGTTGTCTACTAAATTTGCCTCTTTGTTGCGGTCCTTTTTGAGTCTGCAATCTCTAGCGGCATGTCCAACTTTTCCACAAACCCAACATTCACCATTAAATTTTTTGGTTCGTTTGTTGTCTTTTGGTTTGTTGTCTGGAGCTTTCCTTTTCTTCTGGAAATTCTTCTTTTTGTTTTTGGTCTTTGAATCTTCAGCCACAAATGCCTCCTCGCTTTGTTTTGTAATTCCACGGTTATCTGCCTCAATTTTCAATCGGACTATGAGATCCTGTAAAGAGATTTCCTTCTTTTTATGCTTCAGATAATTGCGGTAATCTCTCCACGACGGTGGCAGTTTTCCCGTGATGGCTTCAACCAAAAACGATTCTCCAACCTTATGACCTTCCGCCTCGAGTTCATGAATAATGATTTGTAGTTCATGCAGTTGAGCAGTCACCGGTTTGGAGTCGATCATCTTGTAGTCCATGAATTTGTCTACAATGAATTTCTTAAGACTGATATTCTGCGTCTTATACTTCGTAGCAAGTGCATTCCAGAGTGCTTTTGCTGTCTTTAGAGGTTGATATACTTTGTATAGCACCTTGTCGAGACAATTCAGAATATAGTTTCTGCATAGAAAATCGGAATGTTTCCATGTAGCAACATCTGCTTCCTTGCCTGGTGAAGAAACCGGTTCCTCCTCCTCGAGATACCGTTGCAGACCGAGTGTGGTGAGGTAGAATAACATCTGATTCTGCCATGTTAAAAAATCGTCACCATCTCCCTTGAACGGTTCAGGTCTGTTGTGAGTAGTAGTTTTTGAAAATTCTACTGTTGCCATCTCTGTTTTAGTAAGAAAACAGTAAAATTCTTAAGATGTTATACGTCTAGTATACCAAAACAGAGAATAATCAATTATAAACTCGTCGCACAAGTTTATAACTCAGATTTCCACTACACTGGAATTCTGTGTTAATTATTATAACAATATGATTGTTGTAAATAAATTACAACAACAGCGTTATACTATTTTGAATAAATAGTACAACCAAAATAAAGGATAGAATATAGAATTCTAACCGGAATATGTCTGAGGCTCGTCGTAACGATTTCCTTAAGAATTTTATTTCAAAATTCTCCCAAGATACAACAGACGTAATCTGCACGAGATTGTAATGAGTATGTCTATTCTGTGATATATATGGAATGTTGAGCAGTAGAGCAAAGAAGCAGAAGAAATTAGATTGGAATGGGATGAGAATGTGATCAGTATTCTCTCCTATTTATAATTTCGTCCGCACCCCTTCGAACAGTCGCGTCTGCCTGAAAGGTTGCACCTGTTTCCTTTCATTGCTGCTGTTCGTTTAACGGGCCGCACCCGTTCGCTACTGCCTATGTTCGGCCGCGTCTCTTCAGTCGGGCCGCACCTGTTCGCCTCTAACGGGTTGCACCCGCTTCTGTTCGCCCATGCTTCTTCAGTCAGGTTGCACTCGCTCGCCGCGTCCGCTTATGAACAGTCGTGTCTGTTCACATAGCCTGCAACTGTTAAAAAACCCGGCCCAGTTTTGCAGCAAAATTAGGATCATATTAGACCCAAACCCAAACCCGAGCCCGGCCCGGTTCGGTTCGGTCGGACGGACGGCGGCGGCGCGCGCGCGTGTGTGGTGGAGATGCATGATCTCCCTCCTCACAACGAAGCATACATTTGGGTGCCCCTAGGCCCCAACATCTTCATTGCAAAGCCATATATAAACTAGTATGGCTTAGCAATTTTGGCGATGTGGGACTTTATGTATGTTTCATTCATTTTGTTCTTTAGGAATTCCAACAATCCCCCACATGAATGATAATATACATATCCCCCACACAAAGCGAAATATCACAGAGTACATATGGAATAATGCTTTATCGTGGATAAGTAGATATTTCACTTTGAACTTTCCCTAGTTAAAACTTATCGGATCTACTTGGCTAATCGGTGAATTATTTCATCTTGAACCGTCGGCCTTTATTGTATATCCAGACAATAAGCTTTACGAAGCATTGATTCCCTTCTCATCCAATCTCTTGGTTGTGTTCATTTTGGTCCTGAACAATTTTTGGTTCTGCGAGTGTTTTTAGAGAATAAAAGCCTTTTATTATTCTCATAGAGCCGACCCAGCTCACACTAACATAGGTGATCGCAACCATTAAGAGTATCCTACATATACCCCACTTGTTATTTCCAAGATATGGTCATCATTAAAAAACATAGTTTTAACCTTTAAATACTTCTGTAGGCATGCATTTATATTGTGCACCATAGGAATGGAGTTGGACTATGTCCACGCAAATGCATTACGTCTTGAGTTATTCAAAACTGGTTTGCCTATTGATCCTAGTCCGTGGGATCTCCAGTCGCTAGGATAGGTTTCCGTATAAGATAACTCTTGGTGGTTTAGGCTTTTAAACCCATTCCCCTCGATGCGCAGTCAATTTTCTCTCTTGATAAACCTTTAGTAAACGGATCCGCTAGGTTATCATTTGTTCTCACATAATCTATGGAAATAGTTCCATTAGAGAGTAACTGCCTAACTGTGTTATGGCGTCGTCGAATATGTCGTGACTTTCCATTATACACAAAGTTGTGCGCTCTGCTTAGCGCTGCTTGGTTATCGCAGTGTATGCATATGGCCGGTACAGGTTTAGGCCAGAATGGAATATCTTCCAAAAAGTGACGAAGCCATTCTGCTTCTTCGCCTGCTTTATCTAAAGCGATGAACTCTGATTCCATAGTGGATCGAGCTATGCATGTTTGTTTGGTAGATTTCCATGACACTGCTGCCCCTGCTAAGGTAAAGACATAACCACTTGTCGATTTTGATTCCTCTGAATCTGCAATCCAGTTTGCATCACTATATCCTTCTAAGACGGCAGGATATTTTCCATAGTGTAAGGAATAGTTAGCGGTATTTTTTAAATATCCAAGCACTCTCATTAGTGCTTTCCAGTGTTCCTTTCCTGGATTGCTTGTATACCTGCACAGTCGACTTACTGCATAAGCTATATCTGGTCTTGTGCAATTCATGAGATACATGAGACATCCTATTACACGAGAGTATTCCAGTTGCATTACACTCTCATTAGTGTTTTTATGCAGTACTTCTGATGGATTAAAAGGTGTTCTCACTCCTTTAATTCCATAGTCTTGGAATTTTTCAATCACTTTGTCTACATAGTGTGACTGAGACAATTCAATTCCATTAGGAGTTCTTATTATTTTGATTCCCAAAATAACGTCTGCAACTCCTAAATCTTTCATATCGAAATTGTTAGTTAACATCTTCTTTATGGTCTCTATTACCTGAGTATTTGGACCAAATATTAACATATCGTCTACATATAAACAAATCATCACATATGATTGTCCAATTTGTTTATAATAAACACATTTATCGCATTCATTTATACGAAAACCATTTCTCATCATGACACTATCAAATTTTGCGTGCCATTGTTTTGGAGCTTGTTTTAGTCCGTATAATGATTTTACTAATCTACAGACTTTGTTTTCATTTCCTTTGGAAATAAAACCTTCAGGTTGCTCCATGTAGATCTCCTCATCGAGATCTCCATTTAAGAATGCTGTCTTTACATCCATTTGATGAATTTCTAGACCATAAATTGATGCAATTGCTATTAGCATTCTTATAGAGGTTATTCGTGTTACTGGCGAATATGTATCAAAGAAGTCTACTCCTTCTTTTTGACGATATCCTTTGGCTACTAATCTGGCTTTATACTTGTCGATAGAGCCATCTGCTTTCATTTTCTTCTTGAAAATCCATTTGCAGCCAATAGGTTTTATTCCTGGTGGAATATCAACAATTTCCCAAGTTTTATTACTTAGAATTGAATCAATCTCACTTTGGATTGCTTCTTTCCAACATGAAGATTCAGAAGATGACATTGCTTCCTTGTACGTTTGAGGTTCATGTTCTAACACATATGTGAAAAAATCCGAACCAAATGTCTTGGAAATTCTAGCCCTTACGCTTCTTCTTGGTTCAACTTCCTCAATCTCATGATGGGGTTCATCTTCATGTGAATTGCTTGATTCTTCTCTTGTCCTTTTAGGGACATTATTCCCTTCATTCCTTTTGTGCGGAAACACGTCTTCAAAGAATGAGGCATCTCTAGATTCCATGATTGTATTTACATGAATATCAGCTATATCAGACTTGAATACCAAAAATCTATAGGCACTACTATTTTGGGCTGGCCCTAAATAGTAACAATCTACTGTTTTTGGTCCAAGTTTGACTTTCTTGGGAGGCGGAACTGGAACTTTTGCCAAGCACCCCCACACTTTGAGGTATTTAAAACTTGGTTTGTGTCCTTTCCATATCTCATATGGAATTGTTCCTGTTTTATTATGAGGGACTTTGTTTAATATGTGATTAGACATATTTAAGGCTTCCCCCCACAAGTTTGTCGGTAGACCAGAGGTTAAAAGCATGGCATTAATCATGTCTTTTAACGTTCTGTTCTTCCTCTCGGCTACACCATTTTGTTGTGGTGAATATGGAGCTGTTGTTTGATGAATTATACCATTTTCGGCACAGAACTGTTCAAATGGTGATTCATATTCTCCACCTCGATCAGATCTCAATATCTTGATCTTTTTATTTAACTGATTTTCTACCTCAGCTTTGTACTTTATAAATGATGTAATTGCTTCATCTTTACTATTCAAAAGATATACATAACAATATCGCGTATAATCATCAATAAACGTGATAAAGTACTTTTTCCCACCTCTTGTAGGTAATGATTTAAAGTCACATAAATCTGTATGAACCAAACCTAGTGGTTCGGTGCTTCTATCAACAGATTGAAATGGTTTTTTAACCATTTTTGCTTCTACACATGTCTCACATTTGTAGTTCTTATCTACTTGGAATTTTGGAATTAATCCCAAGTTTGATAATATTTTCATTTTTCGGAAATTTATGTGTCCTAATCTATCATGCCATAGTAAAATTTCGTGCTCAAGCAAGTAAGAAACTTCAATTTTATTAATAGCACAATCAGAATACATAGTTTTATTGCCGATAACGTCTACATTTGCCTTAAATAGGCCATCACATAAATATCCCCTTCCGATATACATTCCAGCTTTGGACAGAACCATCTTGTCTGACTCGAACACCATTCTGAATCCTTTCTTTGATAATACTGCACCAGAGATGAGATTCTTGCGTATGTCTGGAACGTGGAGCACGTCATTCAACTTGACAGTTTTTCCAGAAGTAAACTTGAGGATAACTGTGCCACTGCCTTCGATCATAGATACTGCAGAATTACCCATATAGAGTTTCTCTTCATGATCGAATTTCTTGTATGTAGAAAACATGGATTTGTCAGAGCAGACATGACGAGTAGCGCCTGTGTCCACCCACCATTGGTTAGGATTCTGAACCATATTGCATTCAGATACAACTGCCGAGAAGTTGGACTCATCCACTTCCATGTTGTCTACTAAATTTGCCTCTTTGTTGCGGTCCTTTTTGAGTTTGCAATCTCTAGCGGCATGTCCAACTTTTCCACAAACCCAACATTCACCATTAAATTTTTTGGTTCGTTTGTTGTCTTTTGGTTTGTTGTCTGGAGCTTTCCTTTTCTTCTGGAAATTCTTCTTTTTGTTTTTGGTCTTTGAATCTTCAGCCACAAATGCCTCCTCGCTTTGTTTTGTAATTCCACGGTTATCTGCCTCAATTTTCAATCGGACTATGAGATCCTGTAAAGAGATTTCCTTCTTTTTATGCTTCAGATAATTGCGGTAATCTCTCCACGACGGTGGCAGTTTTCCCGTGATGGCTTCAACCAAAAACGATTCTCCAACCTTATGACCTTCCGCCTCGAGTTCATGAATAATGATTTGTAGTTCATGCAGTTGAGCAGTCACCGGTTTGGAGTCGATCATCTTGTAGTCCATGAATTTGTCTACAATGAATTTCTTAAGACTGATATTCTGCGTCTTATACTTCGTAGCAAGTGCATTCCAGAGTGCTTTTGCTGTCTTTAGAGGTTGATATACTTTGTATAGCACCTTGTCGAGACAATTCAGAATATAGTTTCTGCATAGAAAATCGGAATGTTTCCATGTAGCAACATCTGCTTCCTTGCCTGGTGAAGAAACCGGTTCCTCCTCCTCGAGATACCGTTGCAGACCGAGTGTGGTGAGGTAGAATAACATCTGATTCTGCCATGTTAAAAAATCGTCACCATCTCCCTTGAACGGTTCAGGTCTGTTGTGAGTAGTAGTTTTTGAAAATTCTACTGTTGCCATCTCTGTTTTAGTAAGAAAACAGTAAAATTCTTAAGATGTTATACGTCTAGTATACCAAAACAGAGAATAATCAATTATAAACTCGTCGCACAAGTTTATAACTCAGATTTCCACTACACTGGAATTCTGTGTTAATTATTATAACAATATGATTGTTGTAAATAAATTACAACAACAGCGTTATACTATTTTGAATAAATAGTACAACCAAAATAAAGGATAGAATATAGAATTCTAACCGGAATATGTCTGAGGCTCGTCGTAACGATTTCCTTAAGAATTTTATTTCAAAATTCTCCCAAGATACAACAGACGTAATCTGCACGAGATTGTAATGAGTATGTCTATTCTGTGATATATATGGAATGTTGAGCAGTAGAGCAAAGAAGCAGAAGAAATTAGATTGGAATGGGATGAGAATGTGATCAGTATTCTCTCCTATTTATAATTTCGTCCGCACCCCTTCGAACAGTCGCGTCTGCCTAAAAGGTTGCACCTGTTTCCTTTCATTGCTGCTGTTCGTTTAACGGGCCGCACCCGTTCGCTACTGCCTATGTTCGGCCGCGTCTCTTCAGTCGGGCCGCACCTGTTCGCCTCTAACGGGTTCGCACCCGCTTCTGTTCGCCCATGCTTCTTCAGTCAGGTTGCACTCGCTCGCCGCGTCCGCTTATGAACAGTCGTGTCTGTTCACATAGCCTGCAACTGTTAAAAAACCCGGCCCAGTTTTGCAGCAAAATTAGGATCATATTAGACCCAAACCCAAACCCGAGCCCGGCCCGGTTCGGTTCGGTCGGACGGACGGCGGCGGCGCGCGCGCGTGTGTGGTGGAGATGCATGATCTCCCTCCTCACAACGAAGCATACATTTGGGTGCCCCTAGGCCCCAACATCTTCATTGCAAAGCCATATATAAACTAGTATGGCTTAGCAATTTTGGCGATGTGGGACTTTATGTATGTTTCATTCATTTTGTTCTTTAGGAATTCCAACAATCCCCCACATGAATGATAATATACATATCCCCCACACAAAGCGAAATATCACAGAGTACATATGGAATAATGCTTTATCGTGGATAAGTAGATATTTCACTTTGAACTTTCCCTAGTTAAAACTTATCGGATCTACTTGGCTAATCGGTGAATTATTTCATCTTGAACCGTCGGCCTTTATTGTATATCCAGACAATAAGCTTTACGAAGCATTGATTCCCTTCTCATCCAATCTCTTGGTTGTGTTCATTTTGGTCCTGAACAATTTTTGGTTCTGCGAGTGTTTTTAGAGAATAAAAGCCTTTTATTATTCTCATAGAGCCGACCCAGCTCACACTAACATAGGTGATCGCAACCATTAAGAGTATCCTACATATACCCCACTTGTTATTTCCAAGATATGGTCATCATTAAAAAACATAGTTTTAACCTTTAAATACTTCTGTAGGCATGCATTTATATTGTGCACCATAGGAATGGAGTTGGACTATGTCCACGCAAATGCATTACGTCTTGAGTTATTCAGAACTGGTTTGCCTATTGATCCTAGTCCGTGGGATCTCCAGTCGCTAGGATAGGTTTCCGTATAAGATAACTCTTGGTGGTTTAGGCTTTTAAACCCATTCCCCTCGATGCGCAGTCAATTTTCTCTCTTGATAAACCTTTAGTAAACGGATCCGCTAGGTTATCATTTGTTCTCACATAATCTATGGAAATAGTTCCATTAGAGAGTAACTGCCTAACTGTGTTATGGCGTCGTCGAATATGTCGTGACTTTCCATTATACACAAAGTTGTGCGCTCTGCTTAGCGCTGCTTGGTTATCGCAGTGTATGCATATGGCCGGTACAGGTTTAGGCCAGAATGGAATATCTTCCAAAAAGTGACGAAGCCATTCTGCTTCTTCGCCTGCTTTATCTAAAGCGATGAACTCTGATTCCATAGTGGATCGAGCTATGCATGTTTGTTTGGTAGATTTCCATGACACTGCTGCCCCTGCTAAGGTAAAGACATAACCACTTGTCGATTTTGATTCCTCTGAATCTGCAATCCAGTTTGCATCACTATATCCTTCTAAGACGGCAGGATATTTTCCATAGTGTAAGGAATAGTTAGCGGTATTTTTTAAATATCCAAGCACTCTCATTAGTGCTTTCCAGTGTTCCTTTCCTGGATTGCTTGTATACCTGCACAGTCGACTTACTGCATAAGCTATATCTGGTCTTGTGCAATTCATGAGATACATGAGACATCCTATTACACGAGAGTATTCCAGTTGCATTACACTCTCATTAGTGTTTTTATGCAGTACTTCTGATGGATTAAAAGGTGTTCTCACTCCTTTAATTCCATAGTCTTGGAATTTTTCAATCACTTTGTCTACATAGTGTGACTGAGACAATTCAATTCCATTAGGAGTTCTTATTATTTTGATTCCCAAAATAACGTCTGCAACTCCTAAATCTTTCATATCGAAATTGTTAGTTAACATCTTCTTTATGGTCTCTATTACCTGAGTATTTGGACCAAATATTAACATATCGTCTACATATAAACAAATCATCACATATGATTGTCCAATTTGTTTATAATAAACACATTTATCGCATTCATTTATACGAAAACCATTTCTCATCATGACACTATCAAATTTTGCGTGCCATTGTTTTGGAGCTTGTTTTAGTCCGTATAATGATTTTACTAATCTACAGACTTTGTTTTCATTTCCTTTGGAAATAAAACCTTCAGGTTGCTCCATGTAGATCTCCTCATCGAGATCTCCATTTAAGAATGCTGTCTTTACATCCATTTGATGAATTTCTAGACCATAAATTGATGCAATTGCTATTAGCATTCTTATAGAGGTTATTCGTGTTACTGGCGAATATGTATCAAAGAAGTCTACTCCTTCTTTTTGACGATATCCTTTGGCTACTAATCTGGCTTTATACTTGTCGATAGAGCCATCTGCTTTCATTTTCTTCTTGAAAATCCATTTGCAGCCAATAGGTTTTATTCCTGGTGGAATATCAACAATTTCCCAAGTTTTATTACTTAGAATTGAATCAATCTCACTTTGGATTGCTTCTTTCCAACATGAAGATTCAGAAGATGACATTGCTTCCTTGTACGTTTGAGGTTCATGTTCTAACACATATGTGAAAAAATCCGAACCAAATGTCTTGGAAATTCTAGCCCTTACGCTTCTTCTTGGTTCAACTTCCTCAATCTCATGATGGGGTTCATCTTCATGTGAATTGCTTGATTCTTCTCTTGTCCTTTTAGGGACATTATTCCCTTCATTCCTTTTGTGCGGAAACACGTCTTCAAAGAATGAGGCATCTCTAGATTCCATGATTGTATTTACATGAATATCAGCTATATCAGACTTGAATACCAAAAATCTATAGGCACTACTATTTTGGGCTGGCCCTAAATAGTAACAATCTACTGTTTTTGGTCCAAGTTTGACTTTCTTGGGAGGCGGAACTGGAACTTTTGCCAAGCACCCCCACACTTTGAGGTATTTAAAACTTGGTTTGTGTCCTTTCCATATCTCATATGGAATTGTTCCTGTTTTATTATGAGGGACTTTGTTTAATATGTGATTAGACATATTTAAGGCTTCCCCCCACAAGTTTGTCGGTAGACCAGAGGTTAAAAGCATGGCATTAATCATGTCTTTTAACGTTCTGTTCTTCCTCTCGGCTACACCATTTTGTTGTGGTGAATATGGAGCTGTTGTTTGATGAATTATACCATTTTCGGCACAGAACTGTTCAAATGGTGATTCATATTCTCCACCTCGATCAGATCTCAATATCTTGATCTTTTTATTTAACTGATTTTCTACCTCAGCTTTGTACTTTATAAATGATGTAATTGCTTCATCTTTACTATTCAAAAGATATACATAACAATATCGCGTATAATCATCAATAAACGTGATAAAGTACTTTTTCCCACCTCTTGTAGGTAATGATTTAAAGTCACATAAATCTGTATGAACCAAACCTAGTGGTTCGGTGCTTCTATCAACAGATTGAAATGGTTTTTTAACCATTTTTGCTTCTACACATGTCTCACATTTGTAGTTCTTATCTACTTGGAATTTTGGAATTAATCCCAAGTTTGATAATATTTTCATTTTTCGGAAATTTATGTGTCCTAATCTATCATGCCATAGTAAAATTTCGTGCTCAAGCAAGTAAGAAACTTCAATTTTATTAATAGCACAATCAGAATACATAGTTTTATTGCCGATAACGGCTACATTTGCCTTAAATAGGCCATCACATAAATATCCCCTTCTGATATACATTCCAGCTTTGGACAGAACCATCTTGTCTGACTCGAACACCATTCTGAATCCTTTCTTTGATAATACTGCACCAGAGATGAGATTCTTGCGTATGTCTGGAACGTGGAGCACGTCATTCAACTTGACAGTTTTTCCAGAAGTAAACTTGAGGATAACTGTGCCACTGCCTTCGATCATAGATACTGCAGAATTACCCATATAGAGTTTCTCTTCATGATCGAATTTCTTGTATGTAGAAAACATGGATTTGTCAGAGCAGACATGACGAGTAGCGCCTGTGTCCACCCACCATTGGTTAGGATTCTGAACCATATTGCATTCAGATACAACTGCCGAGAAGTTGGACTCATCCACTTCCATGTTGTCTACTAAATTTGCCTCTTTGTTGCGGTCCTTTTTGAGTTTGCAATCTCTAGCGGCATGTCCAACTTTTCCACAAACCCAACATTCACCATTAAATTTTTTGGTTCGTTTGTTGTCTTTTGGTTTGTTGTCTGGAGCTTTCCTTTTCTTCTGGAAATTCTTCTTTTTGTTTTTGGTCTTTGAATCTTCAGCCACAAATGCCTCCTCGCTTTGTTTTGTAATTCCACGGTTATCTGCCTCAATTTTCAATCGGACTATGAGATCCTGTAAAGAGATTTCCTTCTTTTTATGCTTCAGATAATTGCGGTAATCTCTCCACGACGGTGGCAGTTTTCCCGTGATGGCTTCAACCAAAAACGATTCTCCAACCTTATGACCTTCCGCCTCGAGTTCATGAATAATGATTTGTAGTTCATGCAGTTGAGCAGTCACCGGTTTGGAGTCGATCATCTTGTAGTCCATGAATTTGTCTACAATGAATTTCTTAAGACTGATATTCTGCGTCTTATACTTCGTAGCAAGTGCATTCCAGAGTGCTTTTGCTGTCTTTAGAGGTTGATATACTTTGTATAGCACCTTGTCGAGACAATTCAGAATATAGTTTCTGCATAGAAAATCGGAATGTTTCCATGTAGCAACATCTGCTTCCTTGCCTGGTGAAGAAACCGGTTCCTCCTCCTCGAGATACCGTTGCAGACCGAGTGTGGTGAGGTAGAATAACATCTGATTCTGCCATGTTAAAAAATCGTCACCATCTCCCTTGAACGGTTCAGGTCTGTTGTGAGTAGTAGTTTTTGAAAATTCTACTGTTGCCATCTCTGTTTTAGTAAGAAAACAGTAAAATTCTTAAGATGTTATACGTCTAGTATACCAAAACAGAGAATAATCAATTATAAACTCATCGCACAAGTTTATAACTCAGATTTCCACTACACTGGAATTCTGTGTTAATTATTATAACAATATGATTGTTGTAAATAAATTACAACAACAGCGTTATACTATTTTGAATAAATAGTACAACCAAAATAAAGGATAGAATATAGAATTCTAACCGGAATATGTCTGAGGCTCGTCGTAACGATTTCCTTAAGAATTTTATTTCAAAATTCTCCCAAGATACAACAGACGTAATCTGCACGAGATTGTAATGAGTATGTCTATTCTGTGATATATATGGAATGTTGAGCAGTAGAGCAAAGAAGCAGAAGAAATTAGATTGGAATGGGATGAGAATGTGATCAGTATTCTCTCCTATTTATAATTTCGTCCGCACCCCTTCGAACAGTCGCGTCTGCCTAAAAGGTTGCACCTGTTTCCTTTCATTGCTGCTGTTCGTTTAACGGGCCGCACCCGTTCGCTACTGCCTATGTTCGGCCGCGTCTCTTCAGTCGGGCCGCACCTGTTTGCCTCTAACGGGTTCGCACCCGCTTCTGTTC
The DNA here is from genome assembly GCA_030737815.1 of Allium fistulosum. Taxonomy (NCBI): domain Eukaryota; kingdom Viridiplantae; phylum Streptophyta; class Magnoliopsida; order Asparagales; family Amaryllidaceae; genus Allium; species Allium fistulosum. The sequence goes on from CM060908.1 coordinate 945,558,970, forward strand.
GCCCATGCTTCTTCAGTCAGGTTGCACTCGCTCGCCGCGTCCGCTTATGAACAGTCGTGTCTGTTCACATAGCCTGCAACTGTTAAAAAACCCGGCCCAGTTTTGCAGCAAAATTAGGATCATATTAGACCCAAACCCAAACCCGAGCCCGGCCCGGTTCGGTTCGGTCGGACGGACGGCGGCGGCGCGCGCGCGTGTGTGGTGGAGATGCATGATCTCCCTCCTCACAACGAAGCATACATTTGGGTGCCCCTAGGCCCCAACATCTTCATTGCAAAGCCATATATAAACTAGTATGGCTTAGCAATTTTGGCGATGTGGGACTTTATGTATGTTTCATTCATTTTGTTCTTTAGGAATTCCAACAATCCCCCACATGAATGATAATATACATATCCCCCACACAAAGCGAAATATCACAGAGTACATATGGAATAATGCTTTATCGTGGATAAGTAGATATTTCACTTTGAACTTTCCCTAGTTAAAACTTATCGGATCTACTTGGCTAATCGGTGAATTATTTCATCTTGAACCGTCGGCCTTTATTGTATATCCAGACAATAAGCTTTACGAAGCATTGATTCCCTTCTCATCCAATCTCTTGGTTGTGTTCATTTTGGTCCTGAACAATTTTTGGTTCTGCGAGTGTTTTTAGAGAATAAAAGCCTTTTATTATTCTCATAGAGCCGACCCAGCTCACACTAACATAGGTGATCGCAACCATTAAGAGTATCCTACATATACCCCACTTGTTATTTCCAAGATATGGTCATCATTAAAAAACATAGTTTTAACCTTTAAATACTTCTGTAGGCATGCATTTATATTGTGCACCATAGGAATGGAGTTGGACTATGTCCACGCAAATGCATTACGTCTTGAGTTATTCAGAACTGGTTTGCCTATTGATCCTAGTCCGTGGGATCTCCAGTCGCTAGGATAGGTTTCCGTATAAGATAACTCTTGGTGGTTTAGGCTTTTAAACCCATTCCCCTCGATGCGCAGTCAATTTTCTCTCTTGATAAACCTTTAGTAAACGGATCCGCTAGGTTATCATTTGTTCTCACATAATCTATGGAAATAGTTCCATTAGAGAGTAACTGCCTAACTGTGTTATGGCGTCGTCGAATATGTCGTGACTTTCCATTATACACAAAGTTGTGCGCTCTGCTTAGCGCTGCTTGGTTATCGCAGTGTATGCATATGGCCGGTACAGGTTTAGGCCAGAATGGAATATCTTCCAAAAAGTGACGAAGCCATTCTGCTTCTTCGCCTGCTTTATCTAAAGCGATGAACTCTGATTCCATAGTGGATCGAGCTATGCATGTTTGTTTGGTAGATTTCCATGACACTGCTGCCCCTGCTAAGGTAAAGACATAACCACTTGTCGATTTTGATTCCTCTGAATCTGCAATCCAGTTTGCATCACTATATCCTTCTAAGACGGCAGGATATTTTCCATAGTGTAAGGAATAGTTAGCGGTATTTTTTAAATATCCAAGCACTCTCATTAGTGCTTTCCAGTGTTCCTTTCCTGGATTGCTTGTATACCTGCACAGTCGACTTACTGCATAAGCTATATCTGGTCTTGTGCAATTCATGAGATACATGAGACATCCTATTACACGAGAGTATTCCAGTTGCATTACACTCTCATTAGTGTTTTTATGCAGTACTTCTGATGGATTAAAAGGTGTTCTCACTCCTTTAATTCCATAGTCTTGGAATTTTTCAATCACTTTGTCTACATAGTGTGACTGAGACAATTCAATTCCATTAGGAGTTCTTATTATTTTGATTCCCAAAATAACGTCTGCAACTCCTAAATCTTTCATATCGAAATTGTTAGTTAACATCTTCTTTATGGTCTCTATTACCTGAGTATTTGGACCAAATATTAACATATCGTCTACATATAAACAAATCATCACATATGATTGTCCAATTTGTTTATAATAAACACATTTATCGCATTCATTTATACGAAAACCATTTCTCATCATGACACTATCAAATTTTGCGTGCCATTGTTTTGGAGCTTGTTTTAGTCCGTATAATGATTTTACTAATCTACAGACTTTGTTTTCATTTCCTTTGGAAATAAAACCTTCAGGTTGCTCCATGTAGATCTCCTCATCGAGATCTCCATTTAAGAATGCTGTCTTTACATCCATTTGATGAATTTCTAGACCATAAATTGATGCAATTGCTATTAGCATTCTTATAGAGGTTATTCGTGTTACTGGCGAATATGTATCAAAGAAGTCTACTCCTTCTTTTTGACGATATCCTTTGGCTACTAATCTGGCTTTATACTTGTCGATAGAGCCATCTGCTTTCATTTTCTTCTTGAAAATCCATTTGCAGCCAATAGGTTTTATTCCTGGTGGAATATCAACAATTTCCCAAGTTTTATTACTTAGAATTGAATCAATCTCACTTTGGATTGCTTCTTTCCAACATGAAGATTCAGAAGATGACATTGCTTCCTTGTACGTTTGAGGTTCATGTTCTAACACATATGTGAAAAAATCCGAACCAAATGTCTTGGAAATTCTAGCCCTTACGCTTCTTCTTGGTTCAACTTCCTCAATCTCATGATGGGGTTCATCTTCATGTGAATTGCTTGATTCTTCTCTTGTCCTTTTAGGGACATTATTCCCTTCATTCCTTTTGTGCGGAAACACGTCTTCAAAGAATGAGGCATCTCTAGATTCCATGATTGTATTTACATGAATATCAGCTATATCAGACTTGAATACCAAAAATCTATAGGCACTACTATTTTGGGCTGGCCCTAAATAGTAACAATCTACTGTTTTTGGTCCAAGTTTGACTTTCTTGGGAGGCGGAACTGGAACTTTTGCCAAGCACCCCCACACTTTGAGGTATTTAAAACTTGGTTTGTGTCCTTTCCATATCTCATATGGAATTGTTCCTGTTTTATTATGAGGGACTTTGTTTAATATGTGATTAGACATATTTAAGGCTTCCCCCCACAAGTTTGTCGGTAGACCAGAGGTTAAAAGCATGGCATTAATCATGTCTTTTAACGTTCTGTTCTTCCTCTCGGCTACACCATTTTGTTGTGGTGAATATGGAGCTGTTGTTTGATGAATTATACCATTTTCGGCACAGAACTGTTCAAATGGTGATTCATATTCTCCACCTCGATCAGATCTCAATATCTTGATCTTTTTATTTAACTGATTTTCTACCTCAGCTTTGTACTTTATAAATGATGTAATTGCTTCATCTTTACTATTCAAAAGATATACATAACAATATCGCGTATAATCATCAATAAACGTGATAAAGTACTTTTTCCCACCTCTTGTAGGTAATGATTTAAAGTCACATAAATCTGTATGAACCAAACCTAGTGGTTCGGTGCTTCTATCAACAGATTGAAATGGTTTTTTAACCATTTTTGCTTCTACACATGTCTCACATTTGTAGTTCTTATCTACTTGGAATTTTGGAATTAATCCCAAGTTTGATAATATTTTCATTTTTCGGAAATTTATGTGTCCTAATCTATCATGCCATAGTAAAATTTCGTGCTCAAGCAAGTAAGAAACTTCAATTTTATTAATAGCACAATCAGAATACATAGTTTTATTGCCGATAACGGCTACATTTGCCTTAAATAGGCCATCACATAAATATCCCCTTCCGATATACATTCCAGCTTTGGACAGAACCATCTTGTCTGACTCGAACACCATTCTGAATCCTTTCTTTGATAATACTGCACCAGAGATGAGATTCTTGCGTATGTCTGGAACGTGGAGCACGTCATTCAACTTGACAGTTTTTCCAGAAGTAAACTTGAGGATAACTGTGCCACTGCCTTCGATCATAGATACTGCAGAATTACCCATATAGAGTTTCTCTTCATGATCGAATTTCTTGTATGTAGAAAACATGGATTTGTCAGAGCAGACATGACGAGTAGCGCCTGTGTCCACCCACCATTGGTTAGGATTCTGAACCATATTGCATTCAGATACAACTGCCGAGAAGTTGGACTCATCCACTTCCATGTTGTCTACTAAATTTGCCTCTTTGTTGCGGTCCTTTTTGAGTCTGAAATCTCTAGCGGCATGTCCAACTTTTCCACAAACCCAACATTCACCATTAAATTTTTTGGTTCGTTTGTTGTCTTTTGGTTTGTTGTCTGGAGCTTTCCTTTTCTTCTGGAAATTCTTCTTTTTGTTTTTGGTCTTTGAATCTTCAGCCACAAATGCCTCCTCGCTTTGTTTTGTAATTCCACGGTTATCTGCCTCAATTTTCAATCGGACTATGAGATCCTGTAAAGAGATTTCCTTCTTTTTATGCTTCAGATAATTGCGGTAATCTCTCCACGACGGTGGCAGTTTTCCCGTGATGGCTTCAACCAAAAACGATTCTCCAACCTTATGACCTTCCGCCTCGAGTTCATGAATAATGATTTGTAGTTCATGCAGTTGAGCAGTCACCGGTTTGGAGTCGATCATCTTGTAGTCCATGAATTTGTCTACAATGAATTTCTTAAGACTGATATTCTGCGTCTTATACTTCGTAGCAAGTGCATTCCAGAGTGCTTCTGCTGTCTTTAGAGGTTGATATACTTTGTATAGCACCTTGTCGAGACAATTCAGAATATAGTTTCTGCATAGAAAATCGGAATGTTTCCATGTAGCAACATCTGCTTCCTTGCCTGGTGAAGAAACCGGTTCCTCCTCCTCGAGATACCGTTGCAGACCGAGTGTGGTGAGGTAGAATAACATCTGATTCTGCCATGTTAAAAAATCGTCACCATCTCCCTTGAACGGTTCAGGTCTGTTGTGAGTAGTAGTTTTTGAAAATTCTACTGTTGCCATCTCTGTTTTAGTAAGAAAACAGTAAAATTCTTAAGATGTTATACGTCTAGTATACCAAAACAGAGAATAATCAATTATAAACTCGTCGCACAAGTTTATAACTCAGATTTCCACTACACTGGAATTCTGTGTTAATTATTATAACAATATGATTGTTGTAAATAAATTACAACAACAGCGTTATACTATTTTGAATAAATAGTACAACCAAAATAAAGGATAGAATATAGAATTCTAACCGGAATATGTCTGAGGCTCGTCGTAACGATTTCCTTAAGAATTTTATTTCAAAATTCTCCCAAGATACAACAGACGTAATCTGCACGAGATTGTAATGAGTATGTCTATTCTGTGATATATATGGAATGTTGAGCAGTAGAGCAAAGAAGCAGAAGAAATTAGATTGGAATGGGATGAGAATGTGATCAGTATTCTCTCCTATTTATAATTTCGTCCGCACCCCTTCGAACAGTCGCGTCTGCCTGAAAGGTTGCACCTGTTTCCTTTCATTGCTGCTGTTCGTTTAACGGGCCGCACCCGTTCGCTACTGCCTATGTTCGGCCGCGTCTCTTCAGTCGGGCCGCACCTGTTCGCCTCTAACGGGTCGCACCCGCTTCTGTTCGCCCATGCTTCTTCAGTCAGGTTGCACTCGCTCGCCGCGTCCGCTTATGAACAGTCGTGTCTGTTCACATAGCCTGCAACTGTTAAAAAACCCGGCCCAGTTTTGCAGCAAAATTAGGATCATATTAGACCCAAACCCAAACCCGAGCCCGGCCCGGTTCGGTTCGGTCGGACGGACGGCGGCGGCGCGCGCGCGTGTGTGGTGGAGATGCATGATCTCCCTCCTCACAACGAAGCATACATTTGGGTGCCCCTAGGCCCCAACATCTTCATTGCAAAGCCATATATAAACTAGTATGGCTTAGCAATTTTGGCGATGTGGGACTTTATGTATGTTTCATTCATTTTGTTCTTTAGGAATTCCAACAATCCCCCACATGAATGATAATATACATATCCCCTACACAAAGCGAAATATCACAGAGTACATATGGAATAATGCTTTATCGTGGATAAGTAGATATTTCACTTTGAACTTTCCCTAGTTAAAACTTATCGGATCTACTTGGCTAATCGGTGAATTATTTCATCTTGAACCGTCGGCCTTTATTGTATATCCAGACAATAAGCTTTACGAAGCATTGATTCCCTTCTCATCCAATCTCTTGGTTGTGTTCATTTTGGTCCTGAACAATTTTTGGTTCTGCGAGTGTTTTTAGAGAATAAAAGCCTTTTATTATTCTCATAGAGCCGACCCAGCTCACACTAACATAGGTGATCGCAACCATTAAGAGTATCCTACATATACCCCACTTGTTATTTCCAAGATATGGTCATCATTAAAAAACATAGTTTTAACCTTTAAATACTTCTGTAGGCATGCATTTATATTGTGCACCATAGGAATGGAGTTGGACTATGTCCACGCAAATGCATTACGTCTTGAGTTATTCAGAACTGGTTTGCCTATTGATCCTAGTCCGTGGGATCTCCAGTCGCTAGGATAGGTTTCCGTATAAGATAACTCTTGGTGGTTTAGGCTTTTAAACCCATTCCCCTCGATGCGCAGTCAATTTTCTCTCTTGATAAACCTTTAGTAAACGGATCCGCTAGGTTATCATTTGTTCTCACATAATCTATGGAAATAGTTCCATTAGAGAGTAACTGCCTAACTGTGTTATGGCGTCGTCGAATATGTCGTGACTTTCCATTATACACAAAGTTGTGCGCTCTGCTTAGCGCTGCTTGGTTATCGCAGTGTATGCATATGGCCGGTACAGGTTTAGGCCAGAATGGAATATCTTCCAAAAAGTGACGAAGCCATTCTGCTTCTTCGCCTGCTTTATCTAAAGCGATGAACTCTGATTCCATAGTGGATCGAGCTATGCATGTTTGTTTGGTAGATTTCCATGACACTGCTGCCCCTGCTAAGGTAAAGACATAACCACTTGTCGATTTTGATTCCTCTGAATCTGCAATCCAGTTTGCATCACTATATCCTTCTAAGACGGCAGGATATTTTCCATAGTGTAAGGAATAGTTAGCGGTATTTTTTAAATATCCAAGCACTCTCATTAGTGCTTTCCAGTGTTCCTTTCCTGGATTGCTTGTATACCTGCACAGTCGACTTACTGCATAAGCTATATCTGGTCTTGTGCAATTCATGAGATACATGAGACATCCTATTACACGAGAGTATTCCAGTTGCATTACACTCTCATTAGTGTTTTTATGCAGTACTTCTGATGGATTAAAAGGTGTTCTCACTCCTTTAATTCCATAGTCTTGGAATTTTTCAATCACTTTGTCTACATAGTGTGACTGAGACAATTCAATTCCATTAGGAGTTCTTATTATTTTGATTCCCAAAATAACGTCTGCAACTCCTAAATCTTTCATATCGAAATTGTTAGTTAACATCTTCTTTATGGTCTCTATTACCTGAGTATTTGGACCAAATATTAACATATCGTCTACATATAAACAAATCATCACATATGATTGTCCAATTTGTTTATAATAAACACATTTATCGCATTCATTTATACGAAAACCATTTCTCATCATGACACTATCAAATTTTGCGTGCCATTGTTTTGGAGCTTGTTTTAGTCCGTATAATGATTTTACTAATCTACAGACTTTGTTTTCATTTCCTTTGGAAATAAAACCTTCAGGTTGCTCCATGTAGATCTCCTCATCGAGATCTCCATTTAAGAATGCTGTCTTTACATCCATTTGATGAATTTCTAGACCATAAATTGATGCAATTGCTATTAGCATTCTTATAGAGGTTATTCGTGTTACTGGCGAATATGTATCAAAGAAGTCTACTCCTTCTTTTTGACGATATCCTTTGGCTACTAATCTGGCTTTATACTTGTCGATAGAGCCATCTGCTTTCATTTTCTTCTTGAAAATCCATTTGCAGCCAATAGGTTTTATTCCTGGTGGAATATCAACAATTTCCCAAGTTTTATTACTTAGAATTGAATCAATCTCACTTTGGATTGCTTCTTTCCAACATGAAGATTCAGAAGATGACATTGCTTCCTTGTACGTTTGAGGTTCATGTTCTAACACATATGTGAAAAAATCCGAACCAAATGTCTTGGAAATTCTAGCCCTTACGCTTCTTCTTGGTTCAACTTCCTCAATCTCATGATGGGGTTCATCTTCATGTGAATTGCTTGATTCTTCTCTTGTCCTTTTAGGGACATTATTCCCTTCATTCCTTTTGTGCGGAAACACGTCTTCAAAGAATGAGGCATCTCTAGATTCCATGATTGTATTTACATGAATATCAGCTATATCAGACTTGAATACCAAAAATCTATAGGCACTACTATTTTGGGCTGGCCCTAAATAGTAACAATCTACTGTTTTTGGTCCAAGTTTGACTTTCTTGGGAGGCGGAACTGGAACTTTTGCCAAGCACCCCCACACTTTGAGGTATTTAAAACTTGGTTTGTGTCCTTTCCATATCTCATATGGAATTGTTCCTGTTTTATTATGAGGGACTTTGTTTAATATGTGATTAGACATATTTAAGGCTTCCCCCCACAAGTTTGTCGGTAGACCAGAGGTTAAAAGCATGGCATTAATCATGTCTTTTAACGTTCTGTTCTTCCTCTCGGCTACACCATTTTGTTGTGGTGAATATGGAGCTGTTGTTTGATGAATTATACCATTTTCGGCACAGAACTGTTCAAATGGTGATTCATATTCTCCACCTCGATCAGATCTCAATATCTTGATCTTTTTATTTAACTGATTTTCTACCTCAGCTTTGTACTTTATAAATGATGTAATTGCTTCATCTTTACTATTCAAAAGATATACATAACAATATCGCGTATAATCATCAATAAACGTGATAAAGTACTTTTTCCCACCTCTTGTAGGTAATGATTTAAAGTCACATAAATCTGTATGAACCAAACCTAGTGGTTCGGTGCTTCTATCAACAGATTGAAATGGTTTTTTAACCATTTTTGCTTCTACACATGTCTCACATTTGTAGTTCTTATCTACTTGGAATTTTGGAATTAATCCCAAGTTTGATAATATTTTCATTTTTCGGAAATTTATGTGTCCTAATCTATCATGCCATAGTAAAATTTCGTGCTCAAGCAAGTAAGAAACTTCAATTTTATTAATAGCACAATCAGAATACATAGTTTTATTGCCGATAACGGCTACATTTGCCTTAAATAGGCCATCACATAAATATCCCCTTCCGATATACATTCCAGCTTTGGACAGAACCATCTTGTCTGACTCGAACACCATTCTGAATCCTTTCTTTGATAATACTGCACCAGAGATGAGATTCTTGCGTATGTCTGGAACGTGGAGCACGTCATTCAACTTGACAGTTTTTCCAGAAGTAAACTTGAGGATAACTGTGCCACTGCCTTCGATCATAGATACTGCAGAATTACCCATATAGAGTTTCTCTTCATGATCGAATTTCTTGTATGTAGAAAACATGGATTTGTCAGAGCAGACATGACGAGTAGCGCCTGTGTCCACCCACCATTGGTTAGGATTCTGAACCATATTGCATTCAGATACAACTGCCGAGAAGTTGGACTCATCCACTTCCATGTTGTCTACTAAATTTGCCTCTTTGTTGCGGTCCTTTTTGAGTCTGCAATCTCTAGCGGCATGTCCAACTTTTCCACAAACCCAACATTCACCATTAAATTTTTTGGTTCGTTTGTTGTCTTTTGGTTTGTAGTCCGGAGCTTTCCTTTTCTTCTGGAAATTCTTCTTTTTGTTTTTGGTCTTTGAATCTTCAGCCACAAATGCCTCCTCGCTTTGTTTTGTAATTCCACGGTTATCTGCCTCAATTTTCAATCGGACTATGAGATCCTGTAAAGAGATTTCCTTCTTTTTATGCTTCAGATAATTGCGGTAATCTCTCCACGACGGTGGCAGTTTTCCCGTGATGGCTTCAACCAAAAACGATTCTCCAACCTTATGACCTTCCGCCTCGAGTTCATGAATAATGATTTGTAGTTCATGCAGTTGAGCAGTCACCGGTTTGGAGTCGATCATCTTGTAGTCCATGAATTTGTCTACAATGAATTTCTTAAGACTGATATTCTGCGTCTTATACTTCGTAGCAAGTGCATTCCAGAGTGCTTCTGCTGTCTTTAGAGGTTGATATACTTTGTATAGCACCTTGTCGAGACAATTCAGAATATAGTTTCTGCATAGAAAATCGGAATGTTTCCATGTAGCAACATCTGCTTCCTTGCCTGGTGAAGAAACCGGTTCCTCCTCCTCGAGATACCGTTGCAGACCGAGTGTGGTGAGGTAGAATAACATCTGATTCTGCCATGTTAAAAAATCGTCACCATCTCCCTTGAACGGTTCAGGTCTGTTGTGAGTAGTAGTTTTTGAAAATTCTACTGTTGCCATCTCTGTTTTAGTAAGAAAACAGTAAAATTCTTAAGATGTTATACGTCTAGTATACCAAAACAGAGAATAATCAATTATAAACTCGTCGCACAAGTTTATAACTCAGATTTCCACTACACTGGAATTCTGTGTTAATTATTATAACAATATGATTGTTGTAAATAAATTACAACAACAGCGTTATACTATTTTGAATAAATAGTACAACCAAAATAAAGGATAGAATATAGAATTCTAACCGGAATATGTCTGAGGCTCGTCGTAACGATTTCCTTAAGAATTTTATTTCAAAATTCTCCCAAGATACAACAGACGTAATCTGCACGAGATTGTAATGAGTATGTCTATTCTGTGATATATATGGAATGTTGAGCAGTAGAGCAAAGAAGCAGAAGAAATTAGATTGGAATGGGATGAGAATGTGATCAGTATTCTCTCCTATTTATAATTTCGTCCGCACCCCTTCGAACAGTCGCGTCTGCCTGAAAGGTTGCACCTGTTTCCTTTCATTGCTGCTGTTCGTTTAACGGGCCGCACCCGTTCGCTACTGCCTATGTTCGGCCGCGTCTCTTCAGTCGGGCCGCACCTGTTCGCCTCTAACGGGTCGCACCCGCTTCTGTTCGCCCATGCTTCTTCAGTCAGGTTGCACTCGCTCGCCGCGTCCGCTTATGAACAGTCGTGTCTGTTCACATAGCCTGCAACTGTTAAAAAACCCGGCCCAGTTTTGCAGCAAAATTAGGATCATATTAGACCCAAACCCAAACCCGAGCCCGGCCCGGTTCGGTTCGGTCGGACGGACGGCGGCGGCGCGCGCGCGTGTGTGGTGGAGATGCATGATCTCCCTCCTCACAACGAAGCATACATTTGGGTGCCCCTAGGCCCCAACATCTTCATTGCAAAGCCATATATAAACTAGTATGGCTTAGCAATTTTGGCGATGTGGGACTTTATGTATGTTTCATTCATTTTGTTCTTTAGGAATTCCAACAATCCCCCACATGAATGATAATATACATATCCCCCACACAAAGCGAAATATCACAGAGTACATATGGAATAATGCTTTATCGTGGATAAGTAGATATTTCACTTTGAACTTTCCCTAGTTAAAACTTATCGGATCTACTTGGCTAATCGGTGAATTATTTCATCTTGAACCGTCGGCCTTTATTGTATATCCAGACAATAAGCTTTACGAAGCATTGATTCCCTTCTCATCCAATCTCTTGGTTGTGTTCATTTTGGTCCTGAACAATTTTTGGTTCTGCGAGTGTTTTTAGAGAATAAAAGCCTTTTATTATTCTCATAGAGCCGACCCAGCTCACACTAACATAGGTGATCGCAACCATTAAGAGTATCCTACATATACCCCACTTGTTATTTCCAAGATATGGTCATCATTAAAAAACATAGTTTTAACCTTTAAATACTTCTGTAGGCATGCATTTATATTGTGCACCATAGGAATGGAGTTGGACTATGTCCACGCAAATGCATTACGTCTTGAGTTATTCAGAACTGGTTTGCCTATTGATCCTAGTCCGTGGGATCTCCAGTCGCTAGGATAGGTTTCCGTATAAGATAACTCTTGGTGGTTTAGGCTTTTAAACCCATTCCCCTCGATGCGCAGTCAATTTTCTCTCTTGATAAACCTTTAGTAAACGGATCCGCTAGGTTATCATTTGTTCTCACATAATCTATGGAAATAGTTCCATTAGAGAGTAACTGCCTAACTGTGTTATGGCGTCGTCGAATATGTCGTGACTTTCCATTATACACAAAGTTGTGCGCTCTGCTTAGCGCTGCTTGGTTATCGCAGTGTATGCATATGGCCGGTACAGGTTTAGGCCAGAATGGAATATCTTCCAAAAAGTGACGAAGCCATTCTGCTTCTTCGCCTGCTTTATCTAAAGCGATGAACTCTGATTCCATAGTGGATCGAGCTATGCATGTTTGTTTGGTAGATTTCCATGACACTGCTGCCCCTGCTAAGGTAAAGACATAACCACTTGTCGATTTTGATTCCTCTGAATCTGCAATCCAGTTTGCATCACTATATCCTTCTAAGACGGCAGGATATTTTCCATAGTGTAAGGAATAGTTAGCGGTATTTTTTAAATATCCAAGCACTCTCATTAGTGCTTTCCAGTGTTCCTTTCCTGGATTGCTTGTATACCTGCACAGTCGACTTACTGCATAAGCTATATCTGGTCTTGTGCAATTCATGAGATACATGAGACATCCTATTACACGAGAGTATTCCAGTTGCATTACACTCTCATTAGTGTTTTTATGCAGTACTTCTGATGGATTAAAAGGTGTTCTCACTCCTTTAATTCCATAGTCTTGGAATTTTTCAATCACTTTGTCTACATAGTGTGACTGAGACAATTCAATTCCATTAGGAGTTCTTATTATTTTGATTCCCAAAATAACGTCTGCAACTCCTAAATCTTTCATATCGAAATTGTTAGTTAACATCTTCTTTATGGTCTCTATTACCTGAGTATTTGGACCAAATATTAACATATCGTCTACATATAAACAAATCATCACATATGATTGTCCAATTTGTTTATAATAAACACATTTATCGCATTCATTTATACGAAAACCATTTCTCATCATGACACTATCAAATTTTGCGTGCCATTGTTTTGGAGTTTGTTTTAGTCCGTATAATGATTTTACTAATCTACAGACTTTGTTTTCATTTCCTTTGGAAATAAAACCTTCAGGTTGCTCCATGTAGATCTCCTCATCGAGATCTCCATTTAAGAATGCTGTCTTTACATCCATTTGATGAATTTCTAGACCATAAATTGATGCAATTGCTATTAGCATTCTTATAGAGGTTATTCGTGTTACTGGCGAATATGTATCAAAGAAGTCTACTCCTTCTTTTTGACGATATCCTTTGGCTACTAATCTGGCTTTATACTTGTCGATAGAGCCATCTGCTTTCATTTTCTTCTTGAAAATCCATTTGCAGCCAATAGGTTTTATTCCTGGTGGAATATCAACAATTTCCCAAGTTTTATTACTTAGAATTGAATCAATCTCACTTTGGATTGCTTCTTTCCAACATGAAGATTCAGAAGATGACATTGCTTCCTTGTACGTTTGAGGTTCATGTTCTAACACATATGTGAAAAAATCCGAACCAAATGTCTTGGAAATTCTAGCCCTTACGCTTCTTCTTGGTTCAACTTCCTCAATCTCATGATGGGGTTCATCTTCATGTGAATTGCTTGATTCTTCTCTTGTCCTTTTAGGGACATTATTCCCTTCATTCCTTTTGTGCGGAAACACGTCTTCAAAGAATGAGGCATCTCTAGATTCCATGATTGTATTTACATGAATATCAGCTATATCAGACTTGAATACCAAAAATCTATAGGCACTACTATTTTGGGCTGGCCCTAAATAGTAACAATCTACTGTTTTTGGTCCAAGTTTGACTTTCTTGGGAGGCGGAACTGGAACTTTTGCCAAGCACCCCCACACTTTGAGGTATTTAAAACTTGGTTTGTGTCCTTTCCATATCTCATATGGAATTGTTCCTGTTTTATTATGAGGGACTTTGTTTAATATGTGATTAGACATATTTAAGGCTTCCCCCCACAAGTTTGTCGGTAGACCAGAGGTTAAAAGCATGGCATTAATCATGTCTTTTAACGTTCTGTTCTTCCTCTCGGCTACACCATTTTGTTGTGGTGAATATGGAGCTGTTGTTTGATGAATTATACCATTTTCGGCACAGAACTGTTCAAATGGTGATTCATATTCTCCACCTCGATCAGATCTCAATATCTTGATCTTTTTATTTAACTGATTTTCTACCTCAGCTTTGTACTTTATAAATGATGTAATTGCTTCATCTTTACTATTCAAAAGATATACATAACAATATCGCGTATAATCATCAATAAACGTGATAAAGTACTTTTTCCCACCTCTTGTAGGTAATGATTTAAAGTCACATAAATCTGTATGAACCAAACCTAGTGGTTCGGTGCTTCTATCAACAGATTGAAATGGTTTTTTAACCATTTTTGCTTCTACACATGTCTCACATTTGTAGTTCTTATCTACTTGGAATTTTGGAATTAATCCCAAGTTTGATAATATTTTCATTTTTCGGAAATTTATGTGTCCTAATCTATCATGCCATAGTAAAATTTCGTGCTCAAGCAAGTAAGAAACTTCAATTTTATTAATAGCACAATCAGAATACATAGTTTTATTGCCGATAACGGCTACATTTGCCTTAAATAGGCCATCACATAAATATCCCCTTCCGATATACATTCCAGCTTTGGACAGAACCATCTTGTCTGACTCGAACACCATTCTGAATCCTTTCTTTGATAATACTGCACCAGAGATGAGATTCTTGCGTATGTCTGGAACGTGGAGCACGTCATTCAACTTGACAGTTTTTCCAGAAGTAAACTTGAGGATAACTGTGCCACTGCCTTCGATCATAGATACTGCAGAATTACCCATATAGAGTTTCTCTTCATGATCGAATTTCTTGTATGTAGAAAACATGGATTTGTCAGAGCAGACATGACGAGTAGCGCCTGTGTCCACCCACCATTGGTTAGGATTCTGAACCATATTGCATTCAGATACAACTGCCGAGAAGTTGGACTCATCCACTTCCATGTTGTCTACTAAATTTGCCTCTTTGTTGCGGTCCTTTTTGAGTCTGCAATCTCTAGCGGCATGTCCAACTTTTCCACAAACCCAACATTCACCATTAAATTTTTTGGTTCGTTTGTTGTCTTTTGGTTTGTAGTCTGGAGCTTTCCTTTTCTTCTGGAAATTCTTCTTTTTGTTTTTGGTCTTTGAATCTTCAGCCACAAATGCCTCCTCGCTTTGTTTTGTAATTCCACGGTTATCTGCCTCAATTTTCAATCGGACTATGAGATCCTGTAAAGAGATTTCCTTCTTTTTATGCTTCAGATAATTGCGGTAATCTCTCCACGACGGTGGCAGTTTTCCCGTGATGGCTTCAACCAAAAACGATTCTCCAACCTTATGACCTTCCGCCTCGAGTTCATGAATAATGATTTGTAGTTCATGCAGTTGAGCAGTCACCGGTTTGGAGTCGATCATCTTGTAGTCCATGAATTTGTCTACAATGAATTTCTTAAGACTGATATTCTGCGTCTTATACTTCGTAGCAAGTGCATTCCAGAGTGCTTTTGCTGTCTTTAGAGGTTGATATACTTTGTATAGCACCTTGTCGAGACAATTCAGAATATAGTTTCTGCATAGAAAATCGGAATGTTTCCATGTAGCAACATCTGCTTCCTTGCCTGGTGAAGAAACCGGTTCCTCCTCCTCGAGATACCGTTGCAGACCGAGTGTGGTGAGGTAGAATAACATCTGATTCTGCCATGTTAAAAAATCGTCACCATCTTCCTTGAACGGTTCAGGTCTGTTGTGAGTAGTAGTTTTTGAAAATTCTACTGTTGCCATCTCTGTTTTAGTAAGAAAACAGTAAAATTCTTAAGATGTTATACGTCTAGTATACCAAAACAGAGAATAATCAATTATAAACTCGTCGCACAAGTTTATAACTCAGATTTCCACTACACTGGAATTCTGTGTTAATTATTATAACAATATGATTGTTGTAAATAAATTACAACAACAGCGTTATACTATTTTGAATAAATAGTACAACCAAAATAAAGGATAGAATATAGAATTCTAACCGGAATATGTCTGAGGCTCGTCGTAACGATTTCCTTAAGAATTTTATTTCAAAATTCTCCCAAGATACAACAGACGTAATCTGCACGAGATTGTAATGAGTATGTCTATTCTGTGATATATATGGAATGTTGAGCAGTAGAGCAAAGAAGCAGAAGAAATTAGATTGGAATGGGATGAGAATGTGATCAGTATTCTCTCCTATTTATAATTTCGTCCGCACCCCTTCGAACAGTCGCGTCTGCCTGAAAGGTTCCGCTTATGAACAGTCGTGTCTGTTCACATAGCCTGCAACTGTTAAAAAACCCGGCCCAGTTTTGCAGCAAAATTAGGATCATATTAGACCCAAACCCGAGCCCGGCCCGGGTCGGTCGGACGGCGGCGGCGCGCGCGCGTGTGGTGGAGATGCATGATCTCCCTCCTCACAACGAAGCATACATTTGGGTGCCCCTAGGCCCCAACATCTTCATTACAAAGCCATATATAAACTAGTATGGCTTAGCAATTTTGGCGATGTGGGACTTTATGTATGTTTCATTCATTTTGTTCTTTAGGAATTCCAACATGTGGCATCAGAAGGAATAAATTAGCAGATGTCAAAGTTGGAAGCTTTAAGATATGTACATATGAATCTATTTACAACCATTTAGAAAGTAAATAGCAATAAGTAAATGAGAATTTTTTTTTCTTTTTTTTGTGCGTATACATTTGTTATGCGAGGATGCCAAATTTGGCTAAATTATGGTTTCTTTTACATGGACATTTGGATCCAATTCGAGATGGCTCTTTTATACAATAGAGAGGCATGAGTTTTTGGTTTTTTTTGTTGAACTTTAACCATCTTTTCCGCAGAGCAAGGAATGTTTGGAAAAGGTAACAATGACGATTTCTTTTTTGGCGCACCCAAAAAAATCGCATATATTACTTCTTACAGGTAATATTATTATGTTATTGTCTCAATTATTTTCAGCAGCCCTTTTAATTTCATGCAATTTTGTTCTCTCCTGCACACTTCATTCAGATTGTCTTGTTAGTTACATAATTATTGTTTCTCCTATATTTGGGAGATATTCAAATTCACAAACCGTGGACGTTTTCCCCAACTTTAGTTGATCTTAAATTGTAGATGCTACAAATGTTTGTTGTAGTTGCTAGCCATCTTAAGACGACGATGCATATCTCATTTTAGACATGACAATTTTTTTGTGTAAAATAAACATGATGATTTATATGGTAGCTGTAGTGAAACCCGAATCTTGGGCAAGGAAATGATTGATTAAATGTGCAATATTACGACAGGAATATGTTTTTCGGGTGTAAGCTCACGTGCTAACAGTTGTGTTATTGGATACCTAAGTGCACGTCATTGATCTCACCTGAAGGCTTAGAGTGTTTAGGGTGTAAGTTTGCATGCTATCCTGCAATTGGTTTTTGATGTGTAAGTTAGTTCGACGATCTCATCGGATGTAGAACTAAGAATGTTCAAGCTTTGTTCCTTGAGAAATTAGACAGTCTTGGACTAGATGTGGTTAAAGTTTGGTTGGTTGTACAATATTCAAACAATTTAGAAATCATTAAAAAACAATCAAGAGAGGTAGAGGTCGACCAGTTGTTGTTGTTGTTGTAAAAAACAATCAAACTTACTTAACGTCAGATGATTGTTTGTCATAATTCATGTTTGTTTGGTCATTCAGAAAACCAAACAACACAACATTTTATTGGGTCAAACTCGACCAAACTTCGGAAGTTCCTATTCATTTTTCAACACCCATAAACATACAAGACTTGTTTTTTGGAATTATGAACCTTTAATAAATCATAAAATGGTAATGGAAGCGTCCTTATTTTTGATGTACCAACAATGCATATGTACCACCCGATCTCTATTTAATTTTCTCTAAATTTTCTCAGTTCTACATTTATCTAATATCAAAATATCCCTTTTTCTTCATTTGTTCTCTCCAAACTCCAGTTTTTACAATTTGATCAAATCATATTTGATGTTATCATCATCGATTTCCTAATATATATGTATTTCATCAAATGTTGAATGTTAGGAAGTTCATAAAAGAGTTGTCCTAACTTGCACATTCAAAAAACTGAAATCTTCTTGCATTTTTGGTAATTTTTTCATGAAAATCTTCTTGGTTGAATTTTGAAGATTGTATATGATGAAAGTTGATGTAACTTGCATTTTGGATACTGCAAATAGGTATGCGTTTTTATAAGGAAAAATTCATTCTTCCTCATGTCAAAATTTGGAGATGTTTTTATTGTTGTATAATTTACAGTTTTGAAAGGACAGGCTGGCGTACGCTTTCCATAAACCTACTTCTTGAATTGAACTAATTTTGTTTCTCTAATTTTTGAATCATACTGGTTCTCCATGAATTTTCTGATTTAACTTATTTTTTAATTTAATCCAGACTTGCTTGTGCTTTTGATTAAAATGTGGATTTGTTTTTTTGTCGTACATGATTCCTTGTTCAAAAATGGTTTTGCTTCATGTTTCTAAAATGCAAATTAGGTTGAGCTTTTGATAAATGTACTAAGCTTGTCAATGAACAATTTTATTTTATCCTTATCTACTATTTCTAAAGATGCTTATACAAAGTAATTGCAAAGCTTGCATTTCCTATGTTGAAAATAAGCCTACACCATGGAAATTATAAAATAAAATCTATATAAATATTAAAGCGACCACCCTTTTTAATTTTGTAATAGATGAGTGATTCACAAAATTTTAACATGGTATCGATCGATATTAAGATATTAAGACATTGCTCTGGTATCACTATATAGGATATTTGGGTGGAATATGGCGGGTGAAAAATGAATAAACACAAAATTAATAAGAGTATGATTTGATTAAATCTTGCGCTTTTGCAATAGATCTTTTCTTTTTTGGTTGATTACAAATGAGGGAATTCACCCCTATTTATATTAATCCACCTTTCAAATGAATGGTGAAGATACATTTGATCTGATGGTTCAAATCACTCTTTAGAACTCTCCATAAATCTGTTTAGATATTTTACATACGAGCGTTACGGCACGTGCTTCGCACATAATGATGATACACACTTCGTGCATAAATTGTTTTTTACAAATTGTATACATTTAACCTGTTCGAAAAATATGATTTGCATAATAAATATTTAGCTATTTTTGCATTGAAATGATATGCAGTTGTTTTAACTTTTCTTTCTAAATTGCAACATCTAATTTTTTGTTAGTTTAGATTTTCATTTTTTTTTAATTAATAAAGAATGAATTTAATTTTTTATTAGTTTGTATTTTTATTTATGTTATTAATTAATAAAAAATGGACTTTGAAAAAAAATTTATTTGTTAGATTATATTTTTAAGTGATATTAAGATTCCAATAACATCCATGGAGGAGCGTTTTGAATTTGTCAAGGAAACTCATCTGTTATATCCTATTTTTAAGCGATGATATTAATATTTGTAGAGGTGCATTTTTGGTGGTTCACGTTGATACAAAAAAGTGTGACGCCAAAGCTATTACAACTATTATTAAAGATATTTATTTCCTTAATTCTCCCGACCAATTTCTACTAAATTATTTAAGATATTTTCTTGATTCCATAATATCTCAATCATTTTGTAAGATATATTTGATCTTCCTTAATTTTAGATTTTGTAAAATTCAAATTATATTTTAACACCACTTCTTAATCTGTAGCTTTGAAGCAGTTGAACTTGTCCATTGAAATTGCTTTAGGATATATGCAAGTAGGGCTGTTATGGTAATGGTTACCGTTACCATTTCACAAATACCGTTACCGTACCGTTTTTACTGGTAAGCGAAAATTGCTTACCGTTACCGTTACCGATAGGCTGGTATACCGAAGACTGGTATACCGATAATCTGGTAACCGTTACACTGGTAATGGTAAATTACCGTTTGTCTAAAAAAGGTTAGTAACATAACACGTATTCACACCATAACGGTGCTTCATTGTACAATTTATAATTTTACTTCAAAAATACATAAATGAGAAAGAAGTGACGTGTATATAACATTATTTCATCTGGTTAGTAAACGAAATTTAATCATTTGCTTGGTTCTAAATGCCTATAATAAAGCATGTTACATGAATATACCTGTATTATAAATTGACTGGTAAAATTACCGTTACCGCTGGTATTGAAGAAATGTTACCGATGATTTACCGTAGAAAATGGTAAATTTACCGTTACCATACCGATTAAACTGGTATACCGATTTCACTTGAAAATGGTAACCGATTGGCTGGTAATGGTATGGTAATGGTAAATTTACCGTTACCATAACAGCCCTATATGCAAGTTGATCATTGGTGTTGACATACACCAGCTGAATTTCTATTTGCTTACATAGTCACGAAAAAAATGATGCCTTATCTCAACGTGCTTTGAACAAGCGTAAAATACCGAGATTCTTTCGTCATTGCAATGATAAACTGTCACAAACAAATGAACAATATATGTTGGAACTTCAACTTTTTACCGTAAATCTGTAAGAATTTTCCTTAGCCAAATTGCTTCACAAGTTGCATCCGATGCTGCAATATATTATGCTCTTGCATATGATAACGCAATGGTTCGCTTTTTTGACGACCAAGAAGTAGCTTTTGAACAAGTGAAAAACATATCCTGAAGTGCCATCTTTCTTTGCATACTTACAATCAAAATTATTCGTTGCTTGAAGATAAGGCCAAATCTTTTTAGATGATGAGAAATGAAAATTACTTCGTTCGTGCATGAACCTCAAAAGCAGACTGACAAAGTAGATAATAGCAGGCTTTGTGTCGGTGAGATGGACCATTTTGGTAGGTTTTAGCATTGATTTTTGGAGCACCATCCAATTGCAGCTTTTCATTTATGGCAACGTCATATTTACGTCTTATTTTCGACGCCACTTTACAGACGTCATCTACGACATGTTGACACCAATAACATCACAAATTCATACATAGTCGATAATTAATCACATAAATATAAACAAATAATATTCAATCACAAATTCCCATGCATACCCAACATCACATACATCAACATACACAATATCTGTCAAGACAAACATCCAACATACACATATCACCATACGGTGTTCGTAAATATAACTGCCATCCAACATAAAAATTAAAAATTAAGAGGTTCCCTACTTCGAGTTGAGCACGTGAAAACTTCTAGTGTGCTTCGAGTCATGTTGCTAGTTTCCCACTACTTTGGTTTTTTTGTTATCCGAGGTATGACTTCAAGCATTGGTTTTTTTCTTCTACATCAGTTAACTTATTAGACAGGACCAAATTAAAAATTAAGAGGTTTCATTAATAATACCACATATAAATATGTCATATATTGATTATTCTTGTTATAAAAATTCAAATTGTAAAAATTTTAAAAATTCGTGAGTATCTAAATTTCAAAAAAAAAAGAAGAAGCCAAAACTAAGAAAAATGAAATATTAGAATTTTGAATGGTTTAAATATGAAGTTATGGATGCATTTAATCTAATGCTAATTTTGGAATGTTTAATCCAAAAGGATTTTTTTTTTAATCAAAGTGCAAGCATCATTGCTACATCACATTGGGAAAATACTTTCTAAGCGTGACACTTATATTGTTCATCTCCAACAAAATCAAATTTCAAAATAGACTAACATTTATGATGGGTAGCAGGTGACTAGAACAATCTAACAACCTTACTGTGATGTATAAACAATCTAACAACCTCATTATTCATCTTTTTTTAATCGTGCTAACTGGGCGATGACATGGAGGCTGAGTGGCGACGTTGAGACTGAAGTGGCAACATGGAGGGGTTGGGCGATCTGGAGGCAATGAGTTTTTTTTTAATGAAAACTGAAAATTAAACAAACGACGTGAGAGCAAGTTACTTTAGAAAAGGGCCGACGTCAAAGCATGGGCGTTAGGAAATTGCCATACGCAAGGGCGTTGGTGCGGCATCGGTATTCCAGTTAGGTAAACTGCTTCGTTTCTAGTAGTGTTTATTCTCAAAATGAGTAATCAATTACCTTAGGTGAAATTTCATTCCAAATTATTCATTTTATGTTATCTCAATCTTTATATTTAAACGTGAAAAAAGATACGTTGGGATGAGTAAGAGATTCACCGATCCATATTCAAACACTTAGAATATTGCATAACAATTTAAACACAATTCAATAAAAATAGTAGCATGCTACGAGAGTTGGACATATGTATATGAAGTATACAACTCAAAATAGGTAATAAAAGGTTGAAGGGTACGAGAAAATTGCAACATCAAAATCTTTAAGTTTCAAGGTTTTCAAAAACATTGTTATATAGCACGCATTTAGAGGGGAAACCATTTTATCTACTATTATTTTCCCAAAATTTGTTTTTTATACAACATATAGGTAAGGCATTGAAATGTATGATTTATATATAGGATAAGAATACTAAACAAAATCAAACGAATGATAACTAACCTTGAATTCGTAAGAAGATACTGATTTGGAGAAGAAAGATCATGTTTCTCTGATTTGAAGGGAAAAAAAATCAAAACATCTCATCAATCCTTTAAATTTCAAAATTAGGGTTGGAACCAAATTAACAAGAATATACGATTAAATTGCAACAACTAGCCTTCAATGGTGGATTGGAAAAGAAAGCTCAAGTAACCATTAAAATATATGATGATGAGCACCAATTAAAATATAGGAGGTTAGTAAATTATGATTGAAAAAGAAAGCACCATTGTCGCATTGTCCCAGTGGTTAGATGCTTCGATTTTGATCCGTGATGTCACAAGGTCGTAGCATGATTTGAACCACTGGACGTATGTTGAATTGCAGTATGTTATGTGCTACCTAAAACTCTAGTACAACTGTATAGCACCATCTATGTAGCTAATTTTTTTTTTTTAAAAAAAAAATCATGAGAAAGCAATGCGTGTATGTAATGATGTGGTTAACCGAGAGCCGACAAATTTTAATAAATAGATATTACCGAATCTCAACAAATATGATTGAATAAAAGTCAAGCGTATGACCATTGAGAACATGTTGATTTGCCCTTTTGTGGTATCAAGCTCTAGCTTGGCAATTTGGTTAATTACTAAATCAAAAATATATTGGATTTTTTTCTTCAATCCTTTAAATTTCAAAATTAAGATTGGAACCAAATTTACAAGAATACACGATTAGATTGCAACAACTAATCTTCAGTGGTGGATTGGAAAAGAAAGCTCAGACAACCATTAAAATATATGATGATGAGCACCAATCAAAATATAGGAGGTTAGTAAATTATGATTGAAAAAGAAAACACCATTGTCCCAGTGGTTATATGCTTTGATTTGGCCTGCGATGTCACAAGTTTGTAGCGTGATTTGAACCGCTGGACATATGTTGGCTTGTAGTATGTTATGTACTACCGAAAACTTCTAGTACAACCATGTACTACCATCTATGCACTTAATTTTTTTTAAAAAAAATCGTGGGAAAGCAATTCATGTAATGTGATGATGTGGTTAACTGAGAGCTGACAAATTTTAATAAATAGATATTGCCGAATCTCAACAAATACGATTGAATAAAAGTCAAGCATATGACCATTGAGAACAGGTTGATTTGCCCTTTTGTGGTATCAAGCTCTAGCTTGGCAATTTGGTTAATTACTGTATAAAAAAATATAATTTTGATTCTTTTTCTTCAGTCAGATGAAGAGCATGTATCAATAATATATATCAAAACTCAACGAGGAAGCCTAAATGGCATAAGAAAGAAAATGCAAAGCAGTAACATTATTCCCTTGGTATATGTCAAAGAGTAAATATAACAAATATGGTATTCACAAAAAGTAGTTGACATTCAAATGAATTATAACCAGGGAGAAAAGTGGGAATGGAAAGTTGGACCTAATTTGACAATTAAAAAATAATATCGCGGTTACTTATTTAAAGGAACAGTAGTACGATACAAATCTAGATTGATATCTCCTATAATTGTTTATACAATACTATTCCACTAACCAAAATCAATTTATGCCACATTATTATTATTTTTTAACTATGCGACCTAGACTAAGTACTGTCCTGCAAAGCCCCTGACCGTTATGAACTCATCAAAATCCTAACTTAAATAGTTGAACCTTTTTCATGTCAGCTATGCTGGGAATACTCACTGAAAGGCAACCCTTGCAATTAAATAAAAAATAGATCATCCCATTGATGTTATTGGTCCTAATTCCTAAACAGGGTTACCAAGAAAAGAATACAAGCTTCATAAATTAGAATTCCATCAGTTCAAATGAAAGGGAAAAGAAAGATTGATGAATGATAGAAAGAAAATATTTATGCCTTCTAATTCTATTCTGCATAAACATCAAGAAGATTCAGATTGATGAATAACAAGAGTAAAGTGAGAATCCTTGTGCAACAAAAAGACTAACTCATTTTCCTTCACCGTCATCTATTTCGCTTGAGCGTAGTCTTTGTTTGGTTGTCTGATCTGTTTATAGAACTTGATTTTGTGCTGCTAGTATCTATCAGGATTCTACAGGCATAAAATACTAAATCTCCTCCACTGATTGGCATCATAAGTGAACTTGAGAAAGTCTCAACAAAAAATTAAGACGTCACTTCCAGATAAATATAATTTCCAGGACATCATCTCCTTGTTAAGTAAATGGTTCATAGAAGGCTTCTCCAAGTTCTAATCTTGCAACAGTAAGAGCAAACAATGTACCAAGAATAAGATCAAAACCAAGTACCATATATGCTCGCTCCCATTGATCATAGACTTTACACAGTAAAAACTCCGTATTTCTTTAACATGGGAAATTAACCTACCCAAGTTATCATATATCATAAAACTTTATGAAATAACATTAGTAAGGTGGATGATCCAAATGATGACAAATGTTAATTTCCATCACGGGCTAAATTAATACAACTTACCATAAAATGCTTAATTGCTAAGTATATAATTCAATCCAATAATTCAATCAAGACAACTTACCTATATAATTCAACCCAAGCGAGCAATTTTGGTCATATAAATATTAAATCAATAAATCTTACCATTTAGTGTAAATTATTTGAAAAACTTACTTTATTTATGACTTGCCTGCTTTCTTTAACATTTATCATCATAAGTGCCAATTTAATATGCGCTGATCCATAAATTCAGTTACTTAAAATACTAAAAGTAGAATATAGCAATGAATAATAGTTAATACCATGCAATTAAAATTCAATGCAAATTCAACCAAGCATGTTGCAGTTATGTTGAAAAATCAATCATCCGGGTTTTCGTCCATGAATCTGCTCACTTTATAAGAGTTAGAATGATAAAGTAAACGATGTAAACGTTTTTATCTTCAGCACAAGATATGGGTTATGGGCTTAATACCCATACTGGCCCAATGTTGTATACTTGTACTTGTATATAAACCGAAGTCATAGTGTACAAAATGTAATGAAAGAAAATAAAACTTTTCATTTCAAACAATAATACTATTTCTCTGATCATACAACTTCATCAATCTTGCTACTAAAAACTGGTTCATCAATTTACAAGAAATATATTATGGTATCAGAGCCACTGAAATCTGTCAGACGACAGTAATTCAAAATCTGATCATCGTCAGTTCCTCATTAGAGAATCATTGCATCATCACTGAGCCATCCAAGGAGGTGTCAGATAGTTATCATCATCCACCATCCTGGTTGCTATCAGATTATTGCTATCTCATCATCTGAGGGTTAAAGTTTACCTGTCCCTGTAGCAAGAATTCCCTGTAAAAGTGCCTCACCAAGATCCTCGAATCAAGAAGGTTGGCTGCACCATCAGATCAATCATATCAGATAATCTCAATTGCACTTCCTCATAATCCACCATGGCAGCCCAGGAGATGATGACACTACATCATCAGCAACCAGTGGAGTGAAGAATCATGAAGGGTCAAGATCAAGAAACCAAGATTCATCAAATACTGAAACAAATTCCTACAAGATCATAAAGCCAAAGAACAATTTAGTAACAACAACACTTGATGAAAATAACTTCATATTATGGAAGTATCAAGTTGAAACTAGTATAAGAGGGTATGGACTGGAAGACTTTCTTTATGGAACTGCTACTATACCAGCAAGAATGATAACTGATAGCACAGGAGAAAGGATCATCAACAAAGAATTCATCAACTATCAGAGACAAGACAGTCTACTGGCTGCATGGCTACTTTCATCTATCAGTTCAGACCTAATATCACAGATTGTTGGATGTAAAACATCATTTGAAATATGATCTGCAATACAACTAAATTTCAACACACAGTCAGCTGCAAGAATTATGTATCATAAGAGACAATTGCAGAATCTCAAGAAAGAAAACATGTCAATGGGAGAATATCTGACTAAGGTGAAATCATACTATGACATTCTTGACACAGCAGGACATAAAGTATCAGAGACTGAGCAGATACTAACCATTTTGAATGGTCTGGACAGTGAATATGAATCTGCAGTAGCAATCATTTCATCACAACAAGATCTACCCAACATGCAGTATGTTAATTCAATACTGTTAGCTCATGAAGGAAGAATTGAACAGAGGAAAGAAAATAACATAGAATTATCTCTTAATTATGCTTCAAATTCAAGAAACAGAAGTCAAGGGAAGAAACAAGAGAATCAGAATACCAGACATGACAATTTCAATCAAAGAAATAATGCTGCTCAGAGAGGTAGAGGAAGAAATGAAAGATGGAATAACAATAGAACAAAATCTCAGATTTGTGAAAAACCAGGACACACGGCCATACAATGTTACTTCAGACTCAACACTGATTACTACCCAAATCAACAAAATCAATCAAATCAGAGAAATCAAAATTCCAGTGAAAATGTAGTATATATTGATCAAAGGCAAGGAAGTCATTCAGAAAGTTAAAGAACTCAAAGCTTAAACTCATAAAGACTTACCAGATCTGAGGAGATAGCAGAAGAGGAATGGTATCCAGATTCAGGTGCAACCAATCACCTCACAAACAACTTGCAGAATCTCAATCTTGGCAATAAAGAATACACATGTATGCATTCTATTCTTATGGGGAATGGTGAAGCTCTAAAAATCACACATGTTGGAACCAGCAGTGTTCCAGGTAAAAGAATCCTTTATCTTAATAATCTATTGAGAGTACCACAGATTAAGAAAAATCTATTGAGTGTATCTCAATTTGCTAATGATAATAATGTGTATTTTGAGTTTCACCCTAAATTTTGTCTAGTTAAGGATCTACTAAGTCAAGACATATTGTTACAGGGTAAACTGGACAAAGGATTGTACAAATTCAATCTTGGGAATACAAGAAAGAGCAACATTAGAAAAATGTATTGTAACAGCACCGAGTCTCATTTTATAAGTGATCAAGAAACATTTACTCAGTGGCATTATAAACTAGGACATCCCAATGTAAACACTGTAAAACAAGTACTTTTGAGTAATAATATCTCTGTTGATGTTTCTCTGCCATTTGTATGCACTTATTGTCAACTAGGCAAGAGCCACAAATTGCCATTTGCAGATTCAACAACAGTTATTAGCAAACCACTACAAGTGATTGCAACAGACTTATGGGGTCCAGCCCCTATAAGTTCAGATTATGGCTACAGGTACTATATATCATTTATTGACTTATTCTCTAGATATACATGGATATATTTCTTAAAGTCAAAATCAGATACACAAAAGGTTGTAATACAATTTATAACTCAAGTAGAGAAACAACTATGCAATGAGGTCAAGATTATACAAATAGATGGTGGCAGTGAATATAAGCCACTAAAGGAATATTTCCAGAAAAGAGGCATTATTCACAGAACAACTTGCCCACATACATCTGAGCAAAATGGAATAGCAGAAAGAAAACATAAACACATAGTGGAAACTGGTTTAACTTTACTGGCTCAGGCATCTTTACCTATGAAATTCTGGCCAGAAGCCTTTAATACTGCTGTATACTTAATTAATAGACTTCCTACTAAATTTTTTAAGCATCTGATTCCCATAGAAGTGCTATTTGGGGTGAAACCAGACTATAAAAGTCTAAAGACTTTTGGTTGTTTATGTTTCCCATGTCTCAGACCATATAATAAGCATAAATTAAGTCTCAGGTCTGCCCCATGCACCTTTATAGGGTATGGAAATAATCAGAAAGGGTACAGATGCTTAAGCAATGATGGTAGGATCTATGTTTCAAGACATGTGGTATTTAATGAGACTATTTTTCCTTTTGCAGACAAGAATATACAGACAACCAAGAAAGTACGCAGTAAAAACAGCTTTTCAATACCTTATATACCCACTATATCTGAATGGAACAAATCTGATGAAAGTGTGCAGAGAGACCAAGGATCACAACACACTCTACCCAGCAGTGGTACTGGATCAGGTCATGATTCACCTGAATCCTCCAGCTCCTTCCGCAATGCAAGTCAAAAGAGTGATATCAATCCAAGTCAAGGAGAATCCTCCTCATCCATGCCTCAACATACTGATGGAAGCACACATATTCAAGAGCCACCACCTGAAATTTCAAGACACCATATGATTACAAGATCAAAAAGTGGAATATTTAAACCAAAACATACAATGTCCAACTTGACACAACTGAGCCAAGAAACTACAATGAAGCCATCACAAACAATAATTGGAAATAAGCCATGGACAATGTGAATATGGTGCTCTTATCAAAATTAAAACTTGGAGTCTAGTACCACCACCCAAAGACAAAAACATAGTAGGATGTAAGTGGACCTACAAAGTCAAAAGAAATCCAGATGGAAGTATTGCAAAATTTAAAGCAAGACTGGTAGCCAAGGGGTATAATCAGCAATATGGGTTCGATTTCAATGAAACATTCTCACCAGTCGTCAAGCCAACTACAATAAGGATTATGTTAACCATAGTACTTCACAGAGGATGGAAGGTCAGACAACTCGATGTAAATAATGCATTTCTTAATGGAGACTTAAAATTGAATGTATATATGGAGCAACTAGAGGGTTACAAAAAGGAGGGCAACAACAATCTAGTATGCAAATTACATAAGGCCATTTATGGATTAAAGCAAGCTCCATGTGTATGGAATGAAAAACTTAATTCAACACTAATAGATTTGGGATTTACCCCAACAAAGTCAGACAGCTCTTTTTACATGCAATACAAACAGGAAAAGGTCACCTATATTTTGGTATATGTAGATGACATTATCATCACTGGTAATGACAATCAGACAATGAATCAAACAGTCAAACATCTTGACAAAATGTTCTCTATAAAAGATCTAGGTGACTTACATTACTTTCTTGGAGTTGAAGTCATCAGAAATTCTAATTTAGAAATGTTTCTATGTCAGAAACGATATATACAGGATTTACTAAAACGAGCAAATATGGATCAGGCAAAGCCACTCCCCACTCCTATGACCAGTAATCTTAGACTATCAAGAGACTCAGGAGAAGCCATAACAAATGAAAAACAATACAGAAGTATCGTAGGAGCACTACAATACATCACAATAACTAGGCTAGACTTAAGTTACAGTGTAAACAAAGTCTGCTAGTTCATGCATAACCCACTTAGTCATCATTGGAAAGCAGTGAAACGTATATTAAGATACCTGAGGGGAACTATGAGTCATGGTCTGCATCTCAACAATGAAAAGGGTTTGAATATACAAGCTTATAGTGATGCAGATTGGGCCTCAGATCCAGACGATAGGAGATCCACTATAGGGTTTTGCGTATACTTAGGTTGCAACCCAATTTCATGGAGCTCAAAGAAACATGCCACAATTTCACGCTCCAGTACCGAAGCCGAGTATAGAGAAATTTCCAGCACTATAGCAGAGATCACTTGGATTATGCCACTACTTACGGAAATCCAAATCAATCCCATAAACACTTCGATAATCTGGTGCGATAATCTAAGCTATGTTTCCCTCTCTTTAAATCCAATTTTGCACACACGAACGAAGCACATCGAAGTAGATCCGCACTTCGTTCGCGAAAAAGTTCTAGAAGGAAAACTAAGAGTCAATCATGTTCCAGCTCAGTTTCAGAGAGCTGACATACTAACAAAGCCACTTTCGACAAAGAATTTCACTCGATTGAAGAAGGATTTAGAGTTGAAGATGGCGGTGCTAAAATGGGGACGAGAGAAGAAAACCCTAAATAAAATTGAAGGGGGGAGTTGGAATGATAAAGTAAACGATGTAAATGTTTTTATCTTTAGCACAGGATATGGGTTATGGGCTTAATACCCAGACTGGCCCAATGTTGTATACTTGTACTTGTATATAAACCGAAGTCATAGTGTACAGAATGTAATGAAAGAAAATAAAACTTTTCATTTCAAGCAATAATACTGTTTCTCTGATCATACAACTTCATTAATCTTGCTACTAAAAACCGATTCATCAATTTACAAGAAATATATTATCTTAGTAAGTATAAATTATCATCCAAAATTTGACTCTATCCAATAGATCCGTTAATAGAAGAGCATTAATTTATGCAAACTTGAAGCAATAAATTGATGAGAAGTAAAAGGAAATAACTTTGTGGAAGCAGATTGAAAGCATAAATTAATGGTACTATGCATATTACTGTGAAATACCGAGAATTTAACTAATTTAAAGTAGGAATCCTTTACGGGACTTTGAAATTTTGTTTCAATAAAAAATTAATATTGACTATTATGTAAGAAACTGAAAAAATAATGAAGTTAGCTAGAATACTTGATCAAAATGAAGAACCATAAGCAACAAATATAATGGAGCAAAATTGTAGAAATAAATTAAAACTTCTGCATATATGCTAGAAAAGATGTATTTTCTGATATAGTATATTGAAGAATTTAAATTATCAGTATAATGGATGTAATAATCTACAATTGCGAATATAAATATGCAAACTTCAAGGAAACCAACTCTTTTTTTTCCATTTTCGGCAAGAATATTCAAATAAAGAATTGTTTTGTTAGTCAAACTGGGTGCGCATATACTTAAAAAACTCGCCTGAGGCACTAAAAAGTACAACATATCCATTTAAGCTAAGGAAATGAATTGGCTAAACTGATATATATGAAACGACTGTAAAACACTACTAAGATATTATAACTAAATACAATATGACTATTGAATACATATTTCGAAATACTTAGAATTTCAAAGATGGTGCCTTCAATTTCTTGAATTATTTTCAAAAACCAAAAAAGTTACATCTGGTTAAGTGAGCTTCCTAAACCATAAAATTCCATACTATTTAAAGAAGTTTGAACATTACTACATAATATTGTAAGCCAACACTCAACTATTATTTTCAGTAAAGTAACCGTATATTAACATAAGAAAATCAAACCTGTATATGGCATGTGTAATGCACTCACTTTTCTATAGTTACGCTAAAAATATTGAGTAGATCGAAAAATAAGGTAAAAATGTAGCAATTTCATTTCTATTGAAATAAGGTTTTTACTAAGTACCACCATCCAAAATTATAGAAACAGACGCAAATTTATGACCATAACCCAACCTTTTTGAACAACGAAGCAACAACCTCCCTAAATTGTAGACAAAGTATATCGAGATGGAAACATGTAAAATGAATAACAAAAAAAATGAATGACAAAGGAATAGAAGAAAAAATTACCTAAGGTTTTGAAACATATGTCCCAAATTATAGACATCATATCGAAATGTAAACATGAGAAATGAATAACAAAAAAATGAATGACAAAGGAATAGAAGAAAAAATTACCTAGTGTTTGAACCAAAATTGACACACTTACTCCGAAGTTTATGTAATATATATTAAATGAAAAAAAATGAAAATGAGAAAATAAACAAGACAGTCGTTTATAGTGGTTCGGCAAAGCAAGGCCTACGTCCACTTTGAAGTTTTATTGCTAATTCTGATTTGGAGGCAGAAGTTCTTGTGGGTCGGTACAACTTCAACACTTAAAATTCCAGAGTTACAACAATATGAGAAATAATGGAACTTGAGCCAAAATGATCATAAAAAATAAGTCGTACCTCCCTATTATAGAGGTGGGGGCCTAAAATCTCATCTAAAATATTTTCAAGCCGTTGTGCACGAATCTGACCAATTCTCCCAAAATAATAGGTGCCACCTCAGCAGTATCCGGGAGTCGGTGCCGATCCCCGAGTGGGAGTCGGTACCGATCCGTAAGTTCATCACTTTTGGTGCCTTCAACTTCTTGCTTCAGATCGTCTTGTAGTTAGCTTTGTGATTAGCTTGCTTGTAAATCCAAATGATGGAGTTGAAGGAGAACAAAACTGCAGTTTCACATGTTCATGGAGATCGATGGAGAATTGCATTGAATCAGAAAACCAACTTCGGAAATAGGCTATTGGCACCAAGATAAGTATGTAGGCATGGGGTCCATCCAAGTCTTATTTTTGAGTCAGTACCGTCTCCAATTGGGAGTCGGTACCGATCCTCAACTTTGGGGATCCTACTATTTTATTATCTTGGGTGGTCTTTGGTTTTGGCTTTGTGACCTTGTCTGTGTTTGGTTTTTAGACTCCTGTACCATCACTTTGAGTTTTCGCATTGATAACTCCACAAGTTCTATCTGTCCAATCTGTCCGAATTTTGCCTAACCAAAAGGCTGGATAACACTTTCCCACCAAATTACATCTCATTTCAAACATGATGTGCTTTGAATTAAGACAAGTTCGGATTCCTTTGAAGGTCTCCACTCTATGCTCTAAATGGTCGCTATCCTTTCGCGAATTGATTACGTGAATTGTCATGTCCATAGTGATCCGTTGCGACGTTTTGCCAGAGACTATAAATTTGGAACGTGATCCCATGATCCGCTATTCCAGGTCTGATGGTTTTTAATTAACTCCATGAGTTCCTCAGGTATTAATCTGATTTTCCTTTAACTTTATTCACCAAGAATTGGATATTCGTACGTACATACATCCGCGTGCATGTTTTTGAGTTAAGGGAATAAGCGTACATGGTCAATCACATGTGCATGCATTCACACACATACGTATATACCATACATATGCTCATATATATATGGTTTTTTTTTAATATTTGGGACTCGGTACCGATCCCCAATTTGAAAGTCGGTACCGACTCCATATCTGTACTTGGAAGATTTTCCAAGTTCATGCGAGAATACGGCCTGATGGCACTATATAACCCATCTCCTTCATTTTACTTTCTCACTTTGCCTTTACCGACCCAAAAAAACTTAAACTTCTGCCACTAAAAAACCTTCAATCCCCGAACTAATCTTTATCTTCGCCCGAACTTGAGACTGTCGCTGCTCATCATCGCCAGCACCTAACGTCGCCCAGTCCACCGCATCCTTGCCTCGAAACCTTTAACTGCCTATACACCGAGCTAAACCCTAGTTGTGAGAATGCACCAAACTCCGCCTTTAACCCTAACGGGTAGGCGAATGGTTGAATTGAACAAATGGGAGTGCAGGTGGGAGGACATAGATGAGGACGGATGTCGGCGGTCGCGATTTTGGAGTCGGCGGAGATGGAGGGAAAAATTTACTTGGTTGTAGGGGTCGGAGAGACTCCCATACTCGGGCAAGATTTTGCTTATTACAAGTTTTACAACTAAACTTTGCCTTGAAGTTTCATGTCAAATCCTCTTTTATCTCGAACATTTCCGAAGCACGACTGATAACATTAAGCTAGCCGGGACGGTCAGATGACGGTCACGTTGAGCAACATCCAGACTTTTAAATGAACTGCTAAGATTAACAGTTTAATAATTAATCGAAATTTAGATTGCACTACACCGCACTAGAATCCACTTTAGCACGGAGGGTACGATTTGTAATTAATCTTCTAATGTTGATTATCTGTCGAGTTTTTTATATAGAAATGGACCAAAGACGTTCCAAACATTTGGTTGCTCAGACTACAGGTACTTCACCTTCAAAATATATCGAATCCGACACAGAGTCAAGTTCAGCGACAACTTTACAAGTGCAGCAAATCCCTATCCAACAAGGGCATCAACCAGAAATTTTACATGTTGATCAACAAGACATTGAGAATTACAAATTCCTGAAAATTCAATTGAACCAGTATATGTGCCTTAAATAGATTCAGCATCCGATACTCTTGAGGATGCAGTGATACTGAATGACCCGGTTGATTTCGTTCCCTTTAAAATCAATGTAGGAAACCTTCGGAGGATATGCAATAAGCACGTAATTCCATTTGATGACGTTCTGGCACCGTCCCGCGATCAGAAAACTCACGATCCTCCAAAAGGATATATACATATTGCAATAGATACATGTGTCTGGCAGGTTACATCCTGCCATTTAATTAATTTGTCCGTTGAGTCCTAAACTTTATGAGACTGGCTCCCCACACAGTTGCATCCGAGCAGCTACGCTTTTCTTCTTAGTACTTATATGATCTTCTTCGAGCATTTGAATCGAGTGCCTAGCGATGAGGAAGTCTGATATATCTATCGCTTTAGGAGCCGCAAAGAAAACCCATCTCTTATTTACTTAGAGCCGATGAGAGGTTGCAAAATAGTTATTGAGGCTTGGAACAAGTCGAGCTATTTTAAGGCTGAATGGTTTTATGTACGCTGTCCACTCGGGTTTGCTCATAGATTGTAACGACCCATAAATTTTGATTGGTTTTAATAGCGTATTTAATTAAATTTTTATGAAATTTTAAATAATAATATTTTGAAATAAAAATTTGATATTTGGATTACGTCTAATTTAATATAGCAATTGGTAAATTTACAATTAATATTATGGGAGTTTATTCTATTGGGTAATTCTATTAAATTCAAATCAGTTAATAATTGATGATAATAAATTTATTTCCAAAACTAAATATTTTTTATAGAATATTTCTAAATCATCTTCTGAGTGAGACGTCAAATTTCGTTTCGTTAAATTCAGACTTCTATAGCTCCGTCAATCTTATTTTCTGCGTTTTAGCAGCATTTTTCCGCTAGCAGAAATTCGAATTTTTATAATTCAATCGTATCGCTAATGTCTGTATACCGTTTTGTTCGTCTCGTCGTGCTGATCTCTGCGGTATACTTATTTCTGTAATTTAAGGTCCGGTACGCGACGGAAGAAATAAAGTGTTCGTTGTAACGGTACCTTTTAATTGTGACTTTTAACTTCCCAATCTTTTCAAATCTTTACCGTGTAGCTCAAACAAATAATCAATTGCATTAAATAGTTTCTCAGCTGAAATGGAAATAGACCATACCATTCCTTTTTTTATTTTTATTTTATACTCTTGCACTTCAAATTTGAACTGCTGGCCACGTTAATAAATTGCCTTAAAAATCTTTCAGCTGAATCAATGTGATACTGTTCTCGTTTCTTTTCCTTTCTCATTGTTTTTTTTGGAAGGCTATTCGTCAATTCCAAATTGTTCTCTGCCTTTTATATTCCTTACGTTTTGCTATTATTACTTTCTTGAATTCACGTTCAAACGTTCCTATTTCTAGCTATAATTTAGAAATCAATGTCTGTTGCTTAATTTATGGCATACGTGCAAAGCATTTGCTTTTATTATTCAGCTCAATCCGACCGTTGCTTTTTTTTTCTTTTTATTTCCTCCCCGCGTTTTCCGGTTCACTTGCAAATATCTCGGCAGAAAAGAATAGATAAATACAAGTGCATCATCTTTCCCTTTCTTCTCCTCTATCATTTGTCTCATCCACCTGTTCTTTCTTTTGCTCACCTGGAAAATATAAACTGCCGATCCCATCATCTCCGCATCACCACTCTCCTCCTCTGCCCACACTCCTCCTCCGCCGGCTTCAGCATCATCTCCCCGCCGCGTCTTCACCTAGCCGCGCACCCAGCCCTCCACGTCACCGCTTCGAGCAGCACGCGACCCGCCTTTCTCATCACCACCCGAACCACTTGCTCATCCCATCAACTCATGGAAACTCCACCCGCCTCAATCACTGACCTTGCCTCGGCCCTCAAACCCATCGCCTTAATCGATCCAACACCCTTCACCCCTCATCTCCAAGCACAGCCCCACCTTTCAGCCTTCATCTTCCCCTCCTCCTGTTGTGATCATCTCTCGTCACTTTTTTTTAAGGTATGTGTATTGTGTGTTAGTTTATAATGTTGTTTATAAATATACATAGTTTGTTGTGCATTGCTAGGGTAATATATATATACTTGTTATATATATATGTTGCGTGTGCAATATATGAGCTTACTGTATATATAATAGATTTTATAAAATTTTATGATATAATAGTATAGGCATGTGTTTGTTTACAGATAGACTTATAAGGTAAGTTGTAATAAAATAAATTTGTGTAGTCACGTGAGCTTATTGGTTACATACATATAAAATTTAAGTAACTTTATATATATACACACACATATGGTTTGTTTTGCATTGTTCCGAAAGAGTTATACAAGGCAAGGATATATATTTACACTCGAGTACAGTATTGTATTTTAAAATATTATATCTATATATAATTTATACTTATAAGTTAGTTTATATATATGTTCTGTTTTACGTGTGTATATGGATCTCTGTAAAGCATATAATCGGTTATGTATAAAAGTAGGATATCTAAGTTATATATGAGCTGTTGGTTTATAATTGAGAACATAGTTGAGTTTTATTTTAAAGGTAAGGTCCTATATAACTACGTGTCTATGTAACATTGATTTGGAATATGTATTGATTTAGAGATTTTTTTTTCTTAATTAAATCATGGTTAAATAAATTAATGGTTATTAATTGTATATATTTTGTCTTAATACTTGTTTTAAAAATTTGAATATTGATTTTTATAGTAATGTTTCTGTAAGTTTCTATGCAGAAAAATGTACGTTTTAAAATTTTTTTTTAGGGAAAATTA
The DNA here is from genome assembly GCA_030737815.1 of Allium fistulosum. Classification (NCBI taxonomy): domain Eukaryota; kingdom Viridiplantae; phylum Streptophyta; class Magnoliopsida; order Asparagales; family Amaryllidaceae; genus Allium; species Allium fistulosum. The sequence goes on from CM060908.1 coordinate 945,595,999, forward strand.
ATAATATATTCTCTGTTTATATCAAACTGATTTGTTTCTCATCGATTCCTACCTATCAGCTTTGTCCGTCCAAATCCGCTTTCAGCTTACTTCACTTTGAGACTGCTGTTTGGATTGTTCGATTTTCTAAATCGTGATCCAATCCGTAGCTTGTTGTGTATAATACTCCTCTAGCCTCGAAAGGTGAACAATCACTCACGATTAACATTCTTTTATTTATTAAATTTGATTTCAATTGAAACGACAATTGAAATATGCTGCTGTAGTTATTTAAATTGTTATATATGCTATTATCTGTAACTGTTCACCTGTGGGATATGACACCATATCCTATTGTTTATGTTATATTGTTATTGATGATATATGCCTGTTGTTATATTTTATATTATATGTTATCACTCTGCAAGTTCCCTGTTAGTATAGAATTCACTATGGGTTGAAATGATACATACCCGAACGGACTTTAGAATAGGAGAAAATTGTTATGGGTTGAAATGATAAACCCAAGCGATTTTCATTTGAATTGAAATTGGGATTACGGGTTGAAATGATATCTATCCGTATATATTTAAATTTCGGATTGAAATGATAAATATCCATATCACTTAACCGTATGATAGATATATATACAAACACCGTTGGTCCATATATATAAATATTTTGAAAATGAATTCTATGGTTTTGGAAAGAAATATATGGTTTTAATAAATGTTGAGCCTTAAATTATTATAGATAAATGGGAATGATTGATCAAATACATATAATATGGTTGAGTATTTAAAATATATTTCAAAATAGATTTTGGTAATAATTTGAATAAGTTAAGGTTGGGAAGATAATTTGAATTTAGTTGAAATTGTATTCAATAAAGAATTTTATTTAATTAAACCGAGTTGAAACTTATTGAAATTGAGATGTAAGATATGACTTATAACTTGGGTTTGATTTAAGTAACTTAATAAAAATTTCTTGTTTAAAATAAAGTTAAAGAAATATTTAGTAAAAATGTAATTTAAGGCTAGTTAAATGATATTGAATTTATTAAGTGAATATTCCTTGATTAAATAATAAATGAAGTTAAACCAAGAGTTATATAAAACTGTTAAATTTAACTTTGAAATTGTTGAATATTAAAGCTTTGAAATATATTGGAAATTTAAATGGTTTATTTTGTGATTCAGATTTGTATTTGAAATCGATATAATTTGAATTTGTTATTTAGAAACTGAATTGAATTAAAATGGAAAAATTTAGATTGAATTAAATTGAAATTTAGAATTTGGGTTGATTTGAATCGATTTGTGAGACTTGAGGAAATTGTAAATGCTTTACCTTATAAATTATTTAATCTACATATACTATTTTGGAAATAGATATATTTGAAATGAAAATGATATTTTGATTTTGAAGTATAAATAAATTTGAAATGACCACGGTGTTATAGTATATATTTCCACTTTGTAGATAGTTCCGCAGATCCTTAGAGGATGGTTATCCCAAACATCCTTTAAGTTACTTGTATTTCAGTTGATATTTCACTTAAGTTGGATTTATTAGTATAAGAATGTTAATCCTGACTCGAGTGTTTTGTGTTTTGCTTTACGCTCGGGTCAGACCGAGTAATACAGCATTTGAGACTCACATTTGGAGTTTGGAGCTTCCTTTGGAGATCCAACAATCGCCTCAGCTTTCAGTTCTTCTAGTTGATTTGCTCAGAGAAGTCATCTGTTGTACTGAAGACTTCACTGCATTTGAGATATTCTGTTGTATTTTATTTCTAACTTTGATATTTATATAGTAGCTTCATGAACTACTATTTTATCTATTCCGCTGCGTATTATTGTATTACTCTGTGTCTGTGATTCTGTGATTGATTTATTTACTGTATATTCTGAGTTTTGCCAAATTTTAAATTAACAATCTGATATTTTGAATGATTCAAGTCAGACATGTGTGGATTATTGTCGATTTGAATGGTCCAAAATAGCGGGCCGTTACTGTTGGTATCAGAGCTTTGGCTCTAGGCAAAACATAGCATATATAGTAAATTTATTTACAGAATCACTTTCGTTCGAGTTTGAATCTCTTCCTTTTGACTTGATTTCCTTTGAACTTTGGAACGTTCCTTGCAGTTCCAAAATTCATTCTTGTCTCTCCCTATTTGTATTCTTTTGATTCTGGAGTATCTCATAACTCCACTTCGAATGATCTCTATAAGAATAGGCGATCCCGCCAACCTTTGAATGATTGTAAAGGGGTGGAACTCCTTTACAATAGGCATTGATTCACCGGAGATTTATATATCCCTCGGTTTTGATGTTGCCATCTCTTGTTATGCCGAATTCTATCTCTGGCGATCGAATGTCGATTTGCCTTAGATTTTCGCATCAATTATATTCTTGAAGTCACGGTTGACCCGGTCAAGGTCGCCCGCGATTTGTATAAGCGTATCCGACTACTGTTTTGTAATTAACTATCTCATTTACGTTCGAACTTATTTTCGAATCAGAATTCTGTTTGATTAGTGTCCCTCTAATTTGAATTTCTATCTTTTTTTTGAAATCCATTCTTGAACCATCCTTTGAAAAATCAGGCTTGTTTATATTTTAGAAATTGTTTATATATCAAAATTATTATATTTTTTATATAAAAGTGTAATGTTTTCGATAAAGATTATAAACCCTTTTAAAATAAGAATTTGAGGTTTCGAAAGGATTTGTAATTTTGAAAAAAAAACTATATAAGAAATTTGATTTATCTAAAAATGAATTATAACTGAAGGATTTTAAATTTGAAATTCGAGAATTGAACCCCGGTGTTTTGAAATTGGTTTTAAGATTTTGAAATATATAATAATAATATGATTTAAAAGTATTCTTCCAAATAAGAAATGTTCAAATGATTTTAATGAGTTTCGAAGAAATTTCAAAAGAAGTTTGAGAAAATAGAAGTCCAGAACTCACTAATGTCGCTGGAAAATAATTTCGGTGATGAGTGCACGCATCATCGACATTGATTTTCGAGTTTCAGAGTGGGGGAGAGGCCACTCTAGTAGCATTGCTACGCGAGTGATTTTGCGAAACCAATTTTGATTTCAAATTCCGAAGTAAGATTTGATATTCGAAAGATATATGTAAATGTATTTGAAATGAACCGATGTTCAGTCCTCGAGTTTTGGATTTGATATAACCCTATCTATTAAAATTGATTTACTGATTTGTTGCTGATTTCCAACTCTTGAATTTGAAAATGATTTCTTCAACTATTTTGAAGGTTCGAGGACTTCCAAATTAAGGTTAACTTCTCAAAGCTAAGAAATTTCGAAAAGTATAAAGTATATAAGTTTGGTATGTATGTTTAAGGTATGTAGTAATATGATTTAAATAAGCTGAAACTGTTTTGTTAAGTAAATGAATAAGGCTATTTTGAATTTTTTAATATGAAATTTAAAATTGAAATGCTTTGAAAAGAATTTGGTCTTCAAAATATTTTGAATAATATTTAGTTTAAATGTTTTAACTTAGTAACATCTTTATGAAACTATATATTTAACAAGTTGGAATAAATATATAAGTTGTACGTATGCTGTTTTATTCGCATAATTAATTTGATCCAAGTTTGAGTACACAAGTTCGAGGTGAATTACACCATTTCGTGTTAGGATTTTTCATTCGATTCTTGATGGCGAATATTTGATATGGATTTTGGGCTTGATTCTAGAATTCTCTATCGTAGTATATGGCTATGCAAGGAGACTGATGGCTTCTAGTCGAGAAACCATATCGAAATCCGCATTAGGGAAGTCGAATGGACAATACTAGTTCGAAAGCGAACTTGTGTGATCGAGCGAGCGATCAAATGTGATTCTGCGAAATGATGGCGTATGTACACCTTATATTCTATTATAATTGATATATTTTGACGCTGAAATTGAAAGCTGTCGAGTTAGAATATCTTTGCTTACTAAAAGAAAATTTCCAATTTAAATTACAAAGATATATAACCCATAAAAGCAAAGATATTCAATCCCATATGGCTCTTCATACAGCGAAATTTATTTTGAAAAATTTGATCCTTATATAAGATAGACCTTACGTAAGTATAAGATGGTTTTGAAAACATTTGATTTTGGAAATGAATTGGTTGACTTAAATTATTGATTTGGAAATTTGGATTTATTTTCTAAATCTATTATTCTGGAAACGTTGAAACTAAAGATAATTAATTTGAGAAGAAATAATTTGGTGAAATTGTATATGATTTTGAAATTGAACTGATATTGAAACAAATAAAAATTTGAGAACCTTATGTTACTAAATACTTGATTTGGGAGTTGTCGAACTTATATAAAATTGATTTGTATGAGTATGAAATTGATTCGAAAACTATAGATTTGAAAAGGTACTCAATTTGAAAAGTGAAATCTTATATAATTAAAGTCTATATAAGTGTGATTTGATATACTTTTGATTTTGGAAAAGTATTTGATTTGAAAATTAAATCTTATATATAATGGATTTTATATAAGTACGATATTTGAAAGTGATTTGAAAAGGTACTATATGATACATATTTTCGAAGTAAAGATATGGAAAGTGCCTTCTGCTTGATATCCGATTTGTGGCCACATCTTGGATTCATTCTATCGAAATTATTCTCTGTGATTTTGGTTTTCCGGATATGATACTCGAGTGTCCTTCGAATTCCATGGCGTTACCCATGGTCTTACGAGCGCGACTGCATAGCGCAACTGCCTGGCTGAGTCTTGCCTAGGGGTACGGATTGTTTCCTGGGGGATCCAGGTGTAATCATTGAGTATCCTGCATCTATGTTGGTCGCGAATAGTAGCGCAAATGCTTGGCTGAGTCTTGCCTGGGGGTACGGATTGTTTCCTGGGGGATCCAGGCGTAACCATTGTGTATCCTGCATTCTACTAGTCATCATGGCGTAACTCGCAGGGCTGAGAAAGCTTACGGATATGGATTGTTTCCTGGGGGATCCAGGCGTAACCATTGTGTATCTACGAACCATGGTTAGACAAAGGTTTTGTTGTTGTTTTGTTTGGATTGTACTTTCCATATCTGTTTTAAAAAAGTTTTTCCAGTATTTTCACTAGGTGTTAAAACAAGTCTACTAAGTACCTGGAGAATTCTAGCTTTGCGCCTGATCAACGCACTGCCAGAGTCTACAGGAACGAGGATAAACTTATTGAAACATCGAGTTATAAAAGTATTTTATTATAAAGGTATTGTCAACAAAAGAAATTCTATATTAATATTTGAAATTAAAATCCTTATGGTTCTAAATTAATTATTCGTGCCTGATACTATTCTTTTGAATCTACCTTATTTGCTCAGCTTTATTCATTCACTCATCATCTGTTTTAAAAATCCTCCTTGTTTCCCTGGTTGATTTTATATAAATATTTTTTTAATATTGTCTATTTATATACTACATGGTTTAATAGAAAATTTAAGTGTTATAGATATTATAGAAGTTATTACTTAAATAAAACATATATAAAATAAATGATTATTGATAATATTTGAAATGTATCTTGAGATAAAAATTAATAAATTTATGAATTATGGATTTAATGTTTTCAAATAGCTTCTTTGTAAATATAAGTAATAATGTAAATAATTGTTTTCAAATAGTTTTCATATATTTATAAAGGTGTTATTTAAACATAAATGGTATTTATAAAGGAAGCAGGAAATTTTACAAATGGGTTTTGAAAAGTTTTAAAGTATTAAAGATAATTGAATTGCAAATGAAGTTTTCAAATGAATATTTCAGGTAAAATTTATATAGTTTAAATTTAATTGCTTATCCTTGTCTTTTAATCTACCTTTTCTGTCGGGTTGTTTCTATTCTCCTACCTCCTTCCTTTTCGGGGACGAAAAGTTTTGAGTAGGGGAGAGTGTAACGACCCATAAATTTTGATTGGTTTTAATAGCGTATTTAATTGAATTTTTATGAAATTTTAAATAATAATATTTTGAAATAAAAATTTGATATTTGGATTACGTCTGATTTAATATAGCAATTGGTAAATTTACAATTAATATTATGGGAGTTTATTCTATTGGGTAATTCTATTAAATTCAAATCAGTTAATAATTGATGATAATAAATTTATTTCCAAAACTAAATATTTTTTATAGAAGATTTCTAAATCATCTTCTGAGTGAGACGTCAAATTTCGTTTCGTTAAATTCAGACTTCTATAGCTCCGTCAATCTTATTTTCTGCGTTTTAGCAGCATTTTTCCGCTAGCAGAAATTCGAATTTTTATAATTCAATCGTATCGCTAATGTCTGTATACCGTTTTGTTCGTCTCGTCGTGCTGATCTCTGCGGTATACTTATTTCTGTAATTTAAGGTCCGGTACGCGACGGAAGAAATAAAGTGTTCGTTGTAACGGTACCTTTTAATTGTGACTTTTAACTTCCCAATCTTTTCAAATCTTTACCGTGTAGCTCAAACAAATAATCAATTGCATTAAATAGTTTCTCAGCTGAAATGGAAATAGACCGTACCATTCCTTTTTTTATTTTTATTTTATACTCTTGCACTTCAAATTTGAACTGCTGGCCACGTTAATAAATTGCCTTAAAAATCTTTCAGCTGAATCAATGTGATACTGTTCCCGTTTCTTTTCCTTTCTCATTGTTTTTTTTGGAAGGCTATTCGTCAATTCCAAATTGTTCTCTGCCTTTTATATTCCTTACGTTTTGCTATTATTACTTTCTTGAATTCACGTTCAAACGTTCCTATTTCTAGCCTTAAATTTTGAAAATGAATTCTATGGTTTTGGAAAGAAATATATGGTTTTAATAAATGTTGAACCTTAAATTATTATAGATAAATGGGAATGATTGATTAAATACATATAATATGGTTGAGTATTTAAAAAATATTTCAAAATAGATTTTGGTAATAATTTGAATAAGTTAAGGTTGGGAAGATAATTTGAATTTAGTTGAAATTGTATTCAATAAAGAATTTTATTTAATTAAACCGAGTTGAAACTTATTGAAATTGAGATGTAAGATATGACTTATAACTTGGGTTTGATTTAAGTAACTTAATAAAAATTTCTTGTTTAAAATAAAGTTAAAGAAATATTTAGTAAAAATGTAATTTAAGGCTAGTTAAATGATATTGAATTTATTAAGTGAATATTCCTTGATTAAATAATAAATGAAGTTAAACCAAGAGTTATATTAAACTGTTAAATTTAACTTTGAAATTGTTGAATATTAAAGCTTTGAAATATATTGGAAATTTAAATGGTTTATTTTGTGATTCAGATTTGTATTTGAAATCGATATAATTTGAATTTGTTATTTCGAAACTGAATTGAATTAAAATGGAAAAATTTAGATTGAATTAAATTGAAATTTAGAATTTGGGTTGATTTGAATCGATTTGTGAGACTTGAGGAAATTGTAAATGCTTTACCTTATAAATTATTTAATCTATATATACTATTTTGGAAATAGATATATTTGAAATGAAAATGATATTTTGATTTTGAAGTATAAATAAATTTGAAATGACCACGGTGTTATAGTATATATTTCCACTTTGTAGATAGTTCCGCAGATCCTTAGAGGATGGTTATCCCAAACATCCTTTAAGTTACTTGTATTTCAGTTGATATTTCACTTGAGTTGGATTTATTACTATAAGAATGTTAATCCTGACTCGAGTGTTTTGTGTTTTGCTTTACGCTCGGGTCAGACCGAGTAATACAGCATTTGAGACTCACATTTGGAGTTTGGAGCTTCCTTTGGAGATCCAACAATCGCCTCAGCTTTCAGTTCTTCTAGTTGATTTGCTCAGAGAAGTCATCTGTTGTACTGAAGACTTCACTGCATTTGAGATATTCTGTTGTATTTTATTTCTAACTTTGATGTTTATATAGTAGCTTCATGAACTACTATTTTATCTATTCCGCTGCGTATTATTGTATTACTCTGTGTCTGTGATTCTGTGATTGATTTATTTACTGTATATTCTGAGTTTTGCCAAATTTTAAATTAACAATCTGATATTTTGAATGATTCAAGTCAGACATGTGTGGATTCACTACACCACAAAATTCTTTTAATAGCGTTTGATAAACGCTGTAATATGATACAACAGCGTTATTACAAACGCTGTATAACGACATGCTGTCGTATATACATACCTTACAACAGCTTTTATATAAACGCTGTTGAAACACCTCTGTGACAGCGTTTTTTACGAGCTGTCAATAATCTTTTTACAGCGTTTTCAGACATGCTGTATTATGTTTCAACAGCGTTTATAATTTAGTTGTCGAAGATGTTCAAATTCTACTTTAACTGTTTACAACAGCTTTTTCTAAACGCTGTTACTGAATCATCAACAATTTCGATAGCATGTTAAAAACGCTGTGATTGAATCATCAACTATTTCGACAGCATGTAATAAACGCTGTTATTGACAGTTTCAAGATAATTACAGCACGAATTAAACGCTGTTGTTTCTTCATTGACAGCATTAATCAAACGCTGTCTTCTATTTATATAACAGCTTCAATATTCCACTCTATTTTTGAATATTCCAAAACTATATTTTAAGCATATTCAAGCTACTAGTATATATAACAGGTTCTAATAACTATTAATTGGTTACATAAACTAGTTTAGAGAATATTAATAAACAAAAGACATCCATAAACCAAGTTTCAATAATATCCATAAACAAAAATAACAAAGTAAACCAAGTTGCCACAAATTCTGTTAAACAAAGACACGTTATATGTTAAGTAAAAGTATAATATCAATACAGTAAGTCCACACCAAATGCCAACAACAAAACGTGCATCTAAAAAGTTTCATATGCTTGCTACTTGCTACTTGCTACGGAAGAAGAATGTGTCATCGCCATCTTTAATTACCTGCAATGAAGAAATTTGAAATGATCAGTGAGTAAACGCCATCTAAAAATTTGAAGTTTCATATGCTAAAATGCTTAACTGTGCCAAAATTTATATCCAATGGATAAAATCCATTTTTAGAAATGATGGAACAGAAATAATGATTTAAGCAAGTAATAGATGGATGGTAGATTATATAAGACTGTAGATGTAACAGATGGTGACCTTTGGTAGTCTGATGAAATAAATGTAGGAAACTGTTCAGTTTCAATTTACGATACTTTTTGTCTTCGGTTGTATGTTGTAACTGGTAGGAATTTAAACAGGCAGAAGTCATTTACATAACTTAAAAACTATGCACGATTTGTATTATTTTTCTGCGGATAGTAGATGTGTTCAACGTTTAAATGTTCAACTCATCCATCAGCCAATATTATCAAACTGTAATGCCAAAATGGAACAGAACTAATAATAGCTTGGCAACAGATACATAAGAAATAATAGTGTAGATACGGTGAAAACACAGTTTGCACAATTCTAAAGGACCACCGTATGTATTATATAGTTAGACAGTAAGTGTGTGCAAGTCTGCACAAATATAGTAACAGAATAAAAGGAGCAAATACTGCGGTTAATTATTATTTTTAGCTTGCTATGTATAAGTTGCAAGCATGTAAACACATGTTACTGGGAAAAAAGGCAACGTTATGTGCACGTGCTGCTGCTAAACCGCCATATTAGTAAATACAATTTTAACTTAGATTTCAGTGAGAGCCAAATAACTTATCTGAACACCGATTTGTGAACAGCAGGAAAACGGTTGGAATAGTTTATCCCGTACCACCCTTTTTGATGGAAGTTGGAAGAGTGTTAGTTGTGAATTTTGATTGTATTTTGATTGTTTGTTTGTTTTCTAGTTTTAATTGCATTTGCATTCCTTCATAACTGCCTTGCTTGCCATCAACGTATTTCTGCGTCAATCAGTGAACACCTTCTACCACTGCCAGTCAGCACTTCATATACCTGTGAACACTGCCTCTCAACCAAAACTGCAACATTCACATACTAGTGAACACCTTCTACAAACATTCACTACTGCATTACTTCTCACATCACTGCGTTGCTGCTACCATCCCTCACCATTCAACCACCATCAACACAACAGTACCCTGCACATTCACAACTATATTTTTCATTGTCAGCAATTCACTGAAAATCACAACTACATCTCCAAACTGCCTCCACCTGATCATATTACCCCTAACTTCTGTGCATCGCCTCACCTCTGTGCATCACCACTGCCTTCCTCATTACAGCCATCTCCACCATCACCTTAACTGACCAATCTCCTTGCTAAACTCCACCTCCTAACTTCTACATACAACTCCTCCTCACTGCTAATCATCATCATCATATCATCCTATCATTATATCGAACTGTCAACACAACAACCCCTGAACCACTGCACTTCCAAACTGTGCATACATACAACACCCACAACAATTGCAACTGCACATACTTTAACCCATTGACCATCCTACTAACAGCTACCATTACTAACCCCATACCACTTCCACCCATCAGTGCACTTCAACAGCAAACTCAACCTGCCTTCAACATTCCACCCACAACCTCCAGCAAAACCAAACACACAGCATTACAGTCAAACCATCTCCTTGCTGCAACAAGCCTACCAGTGATACCATAGTCAACCACTGAACAATCCTCCACCACATCCTCAACTTGTTTTTACGTTCTCAACTGTACATTTACATTATCAACTATGCATACATATAACTTGCAGTGCTACTGCTCCTCAAACCCCCTCAACCATCTCCTTCATAAAATGTCAACATCTCACCACCAAACTTTTCTGACCACCATCAACAAACAACCCACTGCTGCACATCCCCTTCAACCCCTTACCGCCTTGCTCTCAAATCTCTCATATACCACCACAAATCACTTCAATAAACCACAAAAAACTTCACTCCCCCATCAGCAAACCTCTCTGTTCAACCTCCAACTGCACATATCATCTCTATCTCGATCACAACCATCCCTCACATACAGCCTTCATACCAACCCTCCCTCTCATACAAACAAGCTTCCTGCCAAATACCCACCAGTATACTGGCACATTAACAAACATTTACAATTTCAAAACAGTTGCATTTTCTCTGTACATTTCATATATTTCCTGTTTTTCCTTGTTACAACTGCCATACTTCATTGCTGCCTGCACATCATAGTGCATACCCTTGCACAATTCTGTCAACAAAACCAAATCCAATTATTTTTACCTTTCTCTGTACATAGATTAAGATTTTAGGATACGAGTCCAAGTCTCACCAAAACTATTTCAATATATTTTTATATCTCAATATTTATGACATTTGGTCTACCGTCACTATTCCATGCAGACAGTCCAACTTGGGTTTGATAAGTTGCACATTCAGAGTCCACTGCCTTCTTCTTAGTTCTCTTATTTTCTTTAATTAACATTCAAGTACATATAAGTTTTAAATTCCAATTCAAATTAGTCTATCTACTTTTATATTCAAATCACTCATTTTTGATCTCCTCGTTAATATTTTAATCTAAGCTCTCAATATTTTCAAAAATCTCAACTTTTCAGCTCACAACCATTTATCTCAATACAATTAACATGTATCCTATAATATTTCAAATTTTATTTAATGTTTCAACAAAATCAATTGATTTGAATTTTAAATAAATGAAACTAAATTAAAATAAAGGTTACAAAATGAAATTATATATTATTTTACAATATTATTATCTGCAATTCGATGGTACATGTATACACACTACTTGATATATAAAAGGGTTTTGTTTTGTTTTTTAGTTTTTAAGTTACGTGAAGAATCAAGTTTCGTTTGCAAATTTTAAAAAAGATCTGACAAACACATACTTCAAATTTTTATTTCATGATTGATGGTTTTGAGATTTGACTTGCAATTTGCAAAATCAGCAGTTTATCTCGTGAACCGATGGTTCAACCATAAAACAGTCGAAACCGTGTTGAATCAAACCCTTATTTGAACCATCATCTTCAAACTTAAGCAAAAGAAACATATATATCTACCCACTTTTCAATTATTGTTTTCACATAACGGTGTATCTAAATTTAGAGCCATGAACGTCAGTTTGAGAGCCACCATCTTATAGTTAACCAAATAATAAATTGTTAAAATCAGGAGAGTTAACAATGGATTTGAATTTATGAGATTTAATAAAACCGCTCACAGCCAATCAATGCTCATTTACACTAGCATATTTAATCAAATGAAACTATAGTAGTTTTTTATCTTGTCTATTGCATATAAACAAGATGTGAAACTTACATGGAAGTTGAGCCAATTCTAACATTCGCAACAGGCCATGCTACAGTCGAGCCAATAGCATCTGATAAGCATTCCATGAAGGATGTAGGCCGCCATATAGGTGCATTTGGGACTTTTACAACATCCACCCAAACTCTTATCGCATTTGGTCCCAGCGGAACAGAATGTACCAAAGCATTTGGATCTGTTGAAGACACGGTTCCTTCTGCTACTATTTTTCCCGTACCCTCTAAATCAATCAACTTGCATTTGGTATTTGCAGAAAAATTTGCACTCTATCACATAACAAAAAAAATGGTAATACGATATCAACAATTCTTTGAGAGAAATATTAGCAATATGAACATGTTACCGTAAGAGATGTTGGAGCATTGATCATAGGAGCAGGACATGTGCTAGCGTTAACCGTTTCAACAACCACTGTTGATTCTGGCCATGCTATTTTCTTACCAATAGCTTCTCCAATACATGTCATGCCAACTATAGGCCTCCACAAAAATGCATCTTCTTTTTTCGGATTGTCCACCCAAACTATCTTGGCATCTGGTCCAAGAGGAATACCATTAATTATCTGATTTGGATCACTCGAGTACACTCGTCCTTCAGCAACCAGTTCTTTGCTCCTACCCCAATCATACATCTTGCAATTGGTTTCCATGCTATTAGTTTTACTCTATTAAAAAAATACATTTGTTTAAGTTGAACATAGAAATATACAAAAACATTGCACAAATTTCAGTAACACTTCTTTAAAGCGTTGTAGCAATAGAAATATACAAAAAAATGCTAAACCATACTACCATACTACCATAAAATGCTAAATTTATGGATAGAGATTATTATCCACGATGGCCCTACATATTAAAAAAAAATGCTAATTAGTGTTAAACTTACCTTGTTTTGTTTTCTGGAGTCCTCACTTTTGTGTATAACAACTTTATCAGCTGGCCATGCTACTATCTCATCCTTGGCATCTCTTATATATACCAAACCAAGAGAAGGCCTCCATAAGAAAACATCTAATTTTCTTGGATGGACAATCAAATTTTTTTTGGCATTTGGACCTAAAGGGACTTCATTGCACAGTTCTTTCGGATCGCTTGACACAATTTTTCCTTCGGCGACAACCTCGTCATCATCTCCATGCCAAGGCAGTAAACTACAATTATCACCTGTTTGACTATACTTACTCTGCAATTAACCAAAACTATATTATATTGATTATTGATTTAGATATCAAATTATGTATGATGTTGCAACCGTTGGATTTTTACCACTACGGATGTGTTCTCTTCTCCCCAACTTCCTTTATCCTGCCAAATCAATAATATTGCAAATTAATGGTAAAAATAAATAGACGTTCATTTAACCAAAGAATAAATGGTTTAACATGTTTGTTTTTACCTTTTCAGATGTAAAGAAACAGTGAGTAATGAATAGTTTTCTATATTACTTATTTTAATAGCTGATGTATAACATTTGTCATGGGCCAAATGTATTCCAAAAAAATCCAGTACTATTAAATATGTACTGTATATAAGTTCGTCGTTCACATTATCCATTTTTCATGAATTAGTTTTTCATCCATCATTGTGTTATTTGTTAAATATAATATAATATAATTACTCAATATCTGATGTTTTTGGTAATTAGCAAAATTATTATTTTGGATTAAGAAATATTTAGGACCAAGAAAAAATAAGAAATAAAACTGTAGAATATATATGATCAGTTAGTAATTATTTTACCTTAGACAACTGGTAAGTTTTGCAATAATTTCTTTATTCATGCTATCTCTCTCTCTAGTGAAAGCATATTAAAGGAAAATCAAAGAAACATTTGATTCGTTTGGATGGACTTAATAAGACTTTTTGAAAGTGAAGATTAATTGGTTTTATCTTTCAAAAAAGCTAAAAAGCAGAAAGGGAACGGGAACGCAAGGAAGTAGTGAGAAGCCAACAAAAACACGAGACAAGAGTATTGCTAATTAGTATTTGTTGGATTACATGTACTTTTTCTGAAAGTTGCGCTTGGTTCCATTAAAAATTTTGTCTTAAGAAAATAGTAGAATGTAAATGGTTGTGTACAGAATGTAATTTAAGGCAGGGTTTAACAAGGCAGGGGATGTATGTGAAGGTGAGAATGTTGACAGCAGTTAGGTTGTGGAATCAGTGAAGAGAGAAGTGGATGTGGTCGGGAAGAATGTGCTGCGCTGTTATGGGAGAGTTTGACAGTGGAGTATGCAGGGGGTTTGTAAATGTAACAGGCAGAGAGTAGTTTTGTAACACTGAGTGAAATGTAAAACAAAAAAACAGTGTAAAAAAATTGAAAGGAGAGGAAGAAGAAAAATGTAAACCAATGAAAATGAAATGACCTTTTTTTGGGTTTTGAATTGTAATGTGTTTTTTTTGTTAAATAGCAATGCAAATGCAAACAAATATAGACCGGAAAAACAAAAACACAACAAAATGAGCACAAAAATCACATAAAAATCACACAACAAAATGGTTTTTTTTTAAATGCAAAACACACACAAAACAAAACAAAAAGAAAAACCTCACTCTCACCAATACCCTGTTCTATTGTAAATGCTCTGTATAAGAGTTGAATTACAATGGCAAATGTTTTGGCTGTTTGTTCATCCAAGTAGCCAGATTTGTAACCATGCATAGAGAAATCTTTTTTTAAGGACAATGGACGCCAAAACATAGATATCTTGTTTTGTCATTTAGGTTATCTCCATGAAATTGAAAATCATTCTCGAAATTTTTGAACACCAAAAACATTTAAATTATAAATTAAAAGTCGTACCAGACGCTTCATTAACATGTAAACCACTTGCTTTAGTTCTGAGACACTATGTTGACATTGAGCTACTTGAGTATCTTTGATTTGTGAGAGAACCGCCTTGGTCCCAGTCATGCCTCTTCCCATTCCACGTAGTCGTCCCGGTCTATCTTGTCCCAACACTTGTGAGAGAGCATCATCTTTGAAAATACATGTTAAGCTAGGTTTTGATTCATTTTCCACCTTTTTTATTTTCTCCTACAAAAAATATATTTTAAATATGAGTTCTAATTTATATTATTTTCAAAATAATTACTTTAAAAAAGGTCAAAAGCACTTACAACAATTTCGGCAACATGTGCATTCACGGGTTCGCCATTCTTATGAGTGTGAGATTTAACCCAAACATCAACTCTAGAAATGGAAGAAGGCTTTACACTTTCCTCTTTCTGCATTAAAAATGACATAACATTAGATAAAACAACTAATCATAGTAAATTAATCAAATATTTTTTCTCACCATATCTTCAGTTAATCGTGACATTCCTCGACGACTACAAGTATGTGGCATTTGTTTACCCCTCATGGATTTGAATTTTTCGCTTCGTAACTATGTATAAAGATTTATCACATTTATTAGTTAATTTGCATTCTTTGTGCACTTATCTATACTATATTATTATTAGTGAGTTGAATTTCAAGCTCACACAGGCCCCCTTGAAATTTGGCAACTGAACAGTCGCATTTTTAATTTCTTTATATTCCAAACTTTAAAATGTGATAACTTTTTCTACATTGATTGGATTTAAGAATCGTTTTCACTATTAAATCTCAAATTTAATTTTCTTTCCAATGATATCCATTGTTGATAGCTAAAGATAATTTTTTATAAATCATAATTTTATATAGCAGCTTTAATTGCACAATTATTTTGTGTCACCGCTGTGTACCGCGTTTCTGTAACAACATTATTATGATGATCATAAACATTACATAGTAGTTTTACCTAGATTATTATAATGTATTTATTATCTTTTAACATATTTGAAAGGAATATTTTTTTTTGAATTATACAATTATGGTTGCCTTCGAATATTGTAACTACATTATGTAATAAAGTAATAATCTTGATTGTGTTTAATAGTATTCAAACTTAGTGCAGTTATAATTTAACCCCATCAAAAAATGGTGTAATAATTTATAGGCATTTTTTGAATTAATTTAACTACGTTAGCATTTTTTTATCGCATTTACTATTGATGATTTTGACTATATTTGATAATTTTATTAAATTTTAAAACAATTATAAATTAATGAAATTAAGAAAATGAAATTATAATTTACCAGCAAGTTTTGGGTAAATTTAACTATATTTGAAGATTTTTAACCACATTTATGTGATGAAGTAATAAATTTGGCTACATTTCAGGAATTTATTCAATCTTAATACAATTAAAATTTAACTACATTAATAAAATGAAGTTATAATTTAATGACAATTTTGAATTATGCATGGTAGAAATTGAATATTTCAGCTATATTTATGTGATGCAGTAATAATTTTGGTTGTACACGATGATTTATTCGAGCTTACTGTAGTTAAAATTTAAATGCATTAAGCAAAAGCGATTATTATTTTGCAGTATTTTTTGGAATTAAGCAATTATTGTTTTTGAATATTTTTAACTGCATTTGTGTGATGCAATACTAATTTAGTTGTAGTAATAATTTTGTTTAATGTTAACGATAGTTATTTAACCGCATTATGAAAATATAATTGAAAAATGAATTTTGATTTTTGATAGCTTGAGATGATTAAATAATGACTTCACATAATTAATGCTTGATTCAACCGTGCAGCTCAGCGTTTAATACATTGCTTCCAGGTTTGATGACATAATTTGGCTAAGTTTACTCAATTTAGTTTACAATTACGATGATCAATAATACAATAAGCATATAAGTTGTTGTATTCGGGCTTAAGGTAGATGCACAGTTTAAGTGCTGGATCAAAACATGTGTTGTAGTGAGAATAATGTTGATAACCACCTAAAAGAGTTTATTTTTTATTTTTTGCAGTAAATTCTAAAATCACTTGCACCGCCACCGTCGGAAAACTTCTAGAAAACAATTGATGAATGTATCTTTGTATAGATGATTATGTAGTCATAGTTTGATTATTAGATATAGTTAATAGGTCAGACGAGCAGTGAGAGAATTTAGTAATAATACTGCATCAATGACACTTTTGCCTTTTTTGGCTGCAGGTACAAATACCTTCAATGGTTAAAATAATTGACTGATGTAATGCATCTATTAAGGCCAAGAAAACATCACCTATTTGCGCTCAAGCCAATATCATACACGCGTTGCTAGCAGTTATTTCTGAGGCTAAAATATGAATGGACTTCTCACAATTGTTCTCTTCTGTATGTTTTGGATATTTTCAAATATTGGTTACTACGACCAGCTGTATGCCGTGTTTTGTACCCTGCATCGACATAGATCAGATTCGGTGAACAATAGTAATTTATATTGGAACCCATGTTATTTTCTTATTGCATCATCATTTCAATTTCAATTGAATCTTCTTTACTACTTTTCCCCTGTACTACATTTGTTGCTTTTTTCTTTTTTCTTTTGCTCCCTTTTTTCAGCTGTTGACTAATACTTTTCTTGACTGTTTACAAATTTCATCCTATTACTGTATTTCTCCCCATTGCAAAAAACTTTTGTTACTCTTATTTAATTGAATCGAACTGCACTATGTCTTTGTGTCTGCAGTTCACAGTGAATACTTCAACTATATCTATGCACATTGAAGCAGCTGTGTAAATGCAAAAGCAACAACATTGGTGTTATATGCCACAGTGAATATATCTATGCATTAGCGGATAAATTTTTAACACATTATCCTCTAAATAGTCTGTGAACTTTAACATATTCACTGTAATTGTTTTGTTCGATTTTAATTGTGATTATCATAACCAAATATATCTATGTATTCTTTATCCTACCAAATTGTTATTCATGATGTAACACTATCGTTCAACAATGTTTTTTCATTACCACCGTATTAAATTTCTTATACATTTGGATATGACCTATGCAACAACAATATTTTTTCAACATCCGTGTGCGAAGCACGGGTTCGCACTAGTATTTTATATATAGAAATGATTAAAACAATTACTATATAATTACCTTAAACTCATTACTAGTTCTGGACTCAACAAACCTTTTCCATTCCTTCATAGTTTTGACATTATCTGGTTTTAGTCGAAGCCGTTCCTCCGTGTTTTTTGCCTTTAATAACTTGTCAACTAGTTTGCTTTTTGAACACCTCCAAATACATCCCATTTGCCGAAGAATGGGAACCTTTTGCCATTCTTCATCTAGTTTAAATCTAGCCTGTAACAAAGAAAAATATCAAAATATAGTAATTTTATTTAAAAACTGAATAAAGAAATTAATAAGATCACATAGTCATCGAGAAGACAGACAATGGAAACTGATAAATTTCCGCAATGTCCAAAACCCCAACCACTAATCAGGCAAACTTTCGTACAAGTTAGGTACTGCATATTACAGTAAGTTGAAATAAATATATCAACAAAGGGAAGTTTAGGCCAAGTATCAGGGTGAAAAGACATATAGTATATGAACCAACAACAAATAATGTATTATTGTGCACACATGTAAAAATGAAAATTATAGGGACATCAGATGTATTAGCTAACAACTGGATTATCAAAATTAAAGAACAAACGGTGAACATAACAAACCAACTGCATTTCAAAACCTAAGTAAACTAATCCACAACATACAAGTACATCCAGGTTGCCAAAATTTTAAGATTAGTAAAAGTTACAGTAAACTACCTGGTTAACCATTTTAGAAAAAGGATAATTTCAAAATTGAATTAGTAACAACCCTGGGACAAATGCAGACAAACGTATTGCAAGAGTAAACACTTTAAAATAAATGTGAAGTGGTGTAAGGAAACAAGGGTAAAATCCTTCTTGTTCTACCAACATTCAAGGACTAACAGGAGTTTGAAAAGGATAATTGTGCAAGTCTTTTAAAAGCTTTAGTAGTGGTTGTATGCAGAAACTATCAGTCAGACAGATCCAGCAATTCAGAAACTATTTTTTTTAATGTTTACATTGTTTTCTATTCTTGTTATTTTGAACCATTATATTAGACCAAGACACATAGCAAATAACAGTTTCAAGTTTCAACTGAATATCAATAAATTCAATAAACTTAAGGGAGTTTGTTTTCATTTTTTGATGTATAACGTCCTGGAGAAAGCCAGTAATTGGAGGATCGTAAGCCAAATGATGAAAGATTTGAGCTTTAGAGATTGATGATATGTTATACATATCAAATTTGTAGTACTTATCCTGAGCCGATATTAATTGAATTTTATGAAATCACGACAAAATGCATCATGCCAATTATGAATTAGTACATCCTGAAAGGACAGATCATTTAATTACGGTATTGAAATGTTATAATGAATGGTGTCCGCAAATTTGTCTCGAGTATGTATCATATGATGTCTTATAATCATTCAATAAATGCTATAGCCATTATATCCAGATTTCATAAAGTTGCTCCATAATAGATTTTATCATATTGATTTAACACTGCACTAAATCTATCTTTAATGTATTCGCTGTTAGTGACATATCGCCAATATTCCACTGTTTCATATGGTCACTGGGTTGCTGATGTATAAAAAGTAAAGAAATAAATAGATTTAATAGCAGTAATCAGTATACAGTAACTAAGAACATTGCAAGATAAGCAAACCTGAACGGATTCCCATAGAACTGATTTCAATTCTTCACCAAGTTGCCTCCAGTCCTCAAGTGTAAATGGAACATGCTCGCGCACAAGTGGCCCCAGATAAGAAGATAGCTTCACCGACCCTTTTCCTATCGGTTCGCCCGATGAGTTAAACTCGACTTCGATTCGGCTTGCAACATCTGAAGGAAGTCTTTTCACTTTGGTTGGGCCTCTAGTCTTCTTTTTCGAAATCTGATTTGCATCAATGTCTTCAATTGTTCTCTCGATTTCCATTGTTGTTTCAGGATTTCTATCGACTTGCATAGCAGTGTCTGCGATTGAGTTGTTTGCATTCCCAACATCATTGTTTTCCAAAGGTGGCTCAATATGCTCTTCTATTGCATTAGACCCATCGACTGCATATGTGGATTGTTCGAGTCTTTTTTGATTGCGCGTAATCCTCTTATCCATTGTCTTTTTCATACTTCTAACCATTTTCTGCAAGTATAACATATCAACAGATGAATTTCAAGTTATAAGAGCATATTCTAGGTAAAACTTTTAAGGTACAAATAAAAAAGACTTTGTCAGAGCATGCAGTATGAACTATATATTGCTGCATGACGTAACATTTTTGACTTGTATCACTTGACCTAGTCAATGTTATTTCTGGTTCAAATTGGTGATCATCCTTGTAATTAAACTAATTATTTATTTCATTACGTTACTAATTCTTTGCACTGGTACAAGGCACTTGAGTGTCAAGGGAATCTTGTACATAATTATCAGGAGTGTTTTTTTTAAATTAATCATCCACTATATTTTCATAACCGAAAATCAGTTTGCCTTATAAAAATTGTAACATATAGAAAGTACAAATTGGCCTGCGTCTTACCAAAATCAGAACTCAGGTCCAACTTCGATCATGCGAGGAGCAGTTAAGTCTTTGAGCAGTAGGCCTTGTAAAAAATGCAATATATAAAACAAACAATATTTGCAAGAATATACAACTGCAATTAGTATACACTATACATTTGTGTAGCCATCTTAGGAAAAAAAATCACAGGCTTTGTGTTGATTATAGCAATTAGCAAGAAAACCATATGAAACATATATACTACTATAATTTTAATATATTGGTGGGTCATCTGCATCCATATCGTTTCCAAAGTTGCTACTGACATCACCATATACATACATCAAAGTTCAAAACAAAATTTCAAATTTCAACATTTAATAAGACTTCATTATCTAACTTAAACCTCCCAATATGGCAAGTCAAAAAAAATTGATCTTTTTTTCCACCTTGATAGCTCCTTTTTTACAGAATTATCATCTTCATTATCTTCATCCTCACTACTGTCATCGATCTTCCTTTTCTTACTTTTTCCCTTAATCTGCTCTTTTCCAAAATCATTTGGAAAGTCCTTCAAAATAAGAAAGATGTTTTTACCTGTTAGAATTCTAGGCATCTTTCCATCCTCTATAGTGTTATCAAACCAAGCTTTTTTTCCTCAACGGATGTGAAATAGGAAAAAATCTTCTATGACCCATATAAACATTCTTTCGACTATATTTCAACCATCGACAATGAGTATTGACACCACATAATGGACAAGCCTTTTTACCCTTTACACAACATCCAGCAAGATTACCATAAGCTGGAAAATCATTTATCGTCCATAATAAAATAGCTCTCATATTAAAAAGTGTCTTACTAAATGCATCGTACGTCTCAACTCCACTACTCCACAAGTAATGCAAATCCTCTACTAATGGCGCCATATATACATCAATATCATTCCCCGGTTGCTTTGGACCTGGAATTAGAAGTGTTAGCATAATATTTTCCTTCTTCATGCACAACATAGGCGACAAATTATATGTCACAAGCATTACTGGCCAACAACTATATTTGGAACTCAACATGGAAAATGGATTAAACCCATCTGTAGCAAGACCAAGTCTGAGACTACGTGGATCGGCTGAAAATGATTCCCAATTTTCATTAATTGTGCTCCATGTTACAGAATCTACGGGATGTCGCATCTTTCCATCACTGCTTTTATTATTGAAATGCCATCTTAATGCTTCTGCCATCTTTTCAGATCTGAACATTCTTCTGAATCTTGGAATTATTGGAAAATATCTCAACACCTTAACCGGGATACCCTGCATAATCTCATTTGTATCCTGATTCATTTTCCATCTTGAGGAACCACATTTCGGACAGTCATTCAAATTTTTATACTCTTTACAAAAAGACAACAATCATTCTTACATGCATGAATCTTTTCAAACCCCATATCAAATAGTTTGAGGAATTTCTTTACTTCATATAAAGTCTTAGGAAGTACATTATTCTTTGGCAAAAACAGTTATTGCACACTAAGAAGCTTATCAAAACCAGAATCGGATAATCCAGTTTCGCATTTAAGGTTATACAAAATAGTGATGGCAGATAACTTTGTATGATCTATGCAACCAGGATATAATGGGGTTTCTGCATCTTCCAAGTTCTTGAGTAAATCATCGTGTCGTCTCTGTGCATCATCCTTATCTTTATCATCATCAAAAAAATTATGATTAAAGTAGTCTTCATCTTCATAGTGAATTGCTTTGAGTAAGTCGTACGCCTCACTCTTTTTATTATTATTTTCAACATCTACTTGCTCGCCATGATTATACCACCTACCATCTTTGTACTTAGGATCCATTCCCTTTATAATTAAATGCTCAATGACGGTTTCACCATAATGATGACTAAGATTTCGACAATCTAAACAAGGACACAAAATTTTCTCTACATCCCCTAACTTTTTCTTCGCAACACGTACAAAATTTTGAGCTCCTTTTCCATACTCTTTACTGGTTCTATGTTTAAAATTGAAAGCAACAAGAATGTTAGCTTTCATTTTCAAAACATGTTAAGTCTAAAGTTATGTGTAAATTTACTTGTATATGATTACCTGTGTAGACGCAACCAGTCTTTCTCCATCATCATATATAATATGGAAGCAATCAAGTATCTAGAATGCTAAAATAGTAATTGGAAATTAGACTATTTAAACAAGTAGAGATTACCGATACCAAATCTAGTAAAAAAATGCATAAATTTCCAAAGCAGGCATCACCAACAAACGAGTGTAACACTGCGACATGACAATAGGAACATGAAGCCAGAAACATAAAACATACAAGTAACCAACAGAGGCATGACACAACTAAAATGCATATACAACGATTCAAAATGTATTGGTTAACGCGTTACCTTCTGACATTTAGTTGTTATGTATAAACATTGCAAAGCTACACTGGGAAACATCCACATGAATTTAGGCCACAAACCAAAAGGAATTATGTAAGCCAAACTGTTTCCAAAAAATTTGTCATTACAACGGCGCTATTTTGTAGCACCGGAGTAATGTCTATGCATTACCCCTCTCCTGATACTTGGCTTGCGCCATTAACAATAAATTTGGTTCCTGATACTTGATGTCAGTAAAGAGTCTGATCATTTGCTTCCATTTACATAATTCTTCATTAATGAACCCTTTGGTTGAACATCATCAAAAACTTTAAGCAGGTACTTTTTCATACCTAATTTAGATCTTATATTTACATGTTCACATTACTTATTCGAGACTTTCTGAAGTACATCATAGCTAAATTGTACTCCATATTGTACCTTTCGAATATTCAAAAAACATGTTAACTGCAATGCGTAATGTGGTGAAGCAAAATTTTAAATAAAGACTACAGATAGTAGTTTTAAGTTTTAACTTTCAATAACATCTTGTCAGCAGAGGCGGTAGATAATTTAGTGGGTCATTGAAGAATTTGCAACAGTAAGAAACTTCAATTCTTTTTTCATGAGAAGGAAAAGTTTCTTTGTTATGGAAATGAGAAGGAAAGATTTCAAAAGCTAAAAATAGGAAAGTGCTATACAATTGAATATACTAACAATACCTACCTCAAATTAAAATTGACAAATAGACATGGACACATTATCACCAATTAAGGGGAATATCCAAAATCAGCTACTACAAATATGTAAACACAACCGTGGTAAATATGTAGCAAAAAATTCATGAAATCTAAGATGTAGTAATGTGATTCATCTTATCTCAGACAAACATTTATCCACCCATGCTCCATGTCAAAAAAATAGAAAGAAAAAAAAATCAGAATTCACTCCATTTATCAATTTACAGTGAATAGAGATAAATAGTTTCAGGTATAAATTTGTAGTTTCACTCCAATGAATTTATATGACAAAATTCAATTAGTTGTTATGATTGTAAGTACGAAAACAAAATGGTTTATTCAGGAAAAAAGAGTCTCCTTACTCATAGCCACAATTCCTACTATACACATTCAAACCATCAACAGCCATTGTACAACTCCTACTGTATTCTGTCTCAAAATATTGGAACAAAAGAATCATTTTGTAGTTTATATAAATTTCAACATTTATATATACTTAAATATTATACACAGTAAAAAAATCGAGGAAACTGATCTACTAATGTCAAGCTACTACAAAACAATGAAATGGATACAATGTCTATCTTAGTATCATCAAGCTACTTTTCTAAGTGTTTCTAATGTCCAAAACATACAAGTCTTTTGGCATTCTTGGTTCCTATGAAAATAGTTAGATATAATAAACTTAAAAATATCACTATAGCAGCAATGATTAGGCATCTTGCCACTCAAATTGGTAATACATATACTTAACAGAGGTTAAAACAAGTGCAGCATCGACAAGTAGAAATTGCAGTTTTTTGACAACCAACATCCCTGAGAAAAATAATATTCTTAACAATACTTACTATGCTCTCAAAGTTAACTTAATTTTAAAAGGTGTAGATAATTTGCTAGTAATGCTGAAACCCAACTTATAAAGTGCTACAGCCATTAAAAGAGTTTTGAAACAGATGGAAGATAATTCTAATTTAGCTATCGATGCAATGGAAACAAAACTTTTTCTGGCAAAGGGGCTGAAGAATAAAATTCAGATCTTATAGGAAATCAATGTACAAAATGCAAATCTTCCTATAAAATACCTTGGCATTCCATTCTCTTCCAATACATTGAAAACACTGGATTTTGGGGATTTGATAGACAAACTTAACAGAAGATTAACCAATAATCTTAATAAACTCGTTAACATTAATTTACCAACAAAACGGATCCTACAAATTTTGATTTAGGGAAATCGAAGAAACACATACTGAAATAACAAAATCGAAATTGATGGATGACTAAACTAATTGAAGAACCCATTTTAAACCTAAATAAAATCGATGAATAGTTGAAAATAAGTACCTTTAGAGGGAGCAGCTAGCGGTGATGATTTGGATTTGAAATCGAAAGAATTGTGAAGGGAGATGTCTGAACGATGAAGCGACAGTGATGAAGGCGGATTTTGGTGATTGGAAGAGAGGTTTAATTCAGTTTTAGGTGGTAGAGGTGTTATCGAGATGAAAGGCTGAGAAAGGTAAATAGGCGAAGTGAAAAAAATGAGGCGGCAATGTTTTATTATTTAGGTTTTCTCAGCATTAACGTAAAAAATTTCCCTCCAATATTTTCGTCCACAGCAATCAAGGGAGAAACGCTGAGAATAGCTGCTGTCAAAGTTGTTTTTTCTTGTAGTGATTATTGTCGATTTGAATGGTCCAAAATAGCGGGCCGTTACATAGATGGATATCCGGACGAAAGTTTTATTTCAAACGTCATTCGTGCATTTGCCTTATAGTTTGCATGCTTAATTTAACTTTCTTTGTTATACAGATGTTCTGGTGAGGCCCATCGGGTGATCACTTTCAGATACCGTTAATACTCGTATGGCAGTCCCAGTCGGAGATAAGTATATAAGAACTCTATCGATAGACGAGAATCTTTTCGCCCATGGCTTATTAGAGGAAGACCACAGCACCGACATAGTTCCAGTTGTCGACATTGAGGATGATGGTGATAACAATTATAACAATTCGCTCGCAGTAGATGAAGTTGATCGAGATTTGTCCTAGTCCCAAGTCCTAGGGCTGGAATTGCATGAAACATAGAACAATAACATGAAGGCGTCGAGGAAGGCGAAATTATTGGAGATAGTGGTGAGGCCCGTCAAAGTAACATTGAAGTGGACCGTGGGTCTCAGGCCGACCAACCTAGAGACGACCCACTGCCATCTCCTACAAAGAGATTGATTGTGAAAATTTCAAAGGCATAGACTTCCACGAGGTCTTCACCAGTCACAAGTGCAGAGAAGACTCCATCTATTCCTTCAACGACCACGTTCGTCAGTTTAGGGTTTATCCTTATGGAGTTCAGCTCTTTCGACATTGGTAATATTAGCATTGGTGATATCGGTTCCCCGATCCACTTTGAGAAGGACACCATCCAATCAGTGCGGGAGAGGTTACTCCCATGAGTGAAGCTCTAGTACTGGTCCGTCGAGGGACACTAGGACACACGCAGACGTGCACATCACGACACTTGCATTTGACCCATGTCCTTGCACGTTTGGTCTAACTCATTCCTATTTGCTTTACTGGTTCGATGGATAAGAGAGCATCCATTTCGATCCTTGGAAGATAAAGCATATCATGTGCAACGCCCTAGGACGAGCTTGTACCATCAAGGGAGTGCTTGAGACTATGATTCAAGTTACCACTCTAGTCGTAGTAGAGATGACCGCGATAAGAGTAGTACGACAAGGACCGTTCTTCTCATGATTCCGCTTCCAAGCCCCGACCTAGATCCAAATCACCTCCTTTTAGAGGCTCGGACAGGCAACCTGACCGTCATGATGATATTCCATCGACCGACTTTTCTCGACCTCCACCTCCTGCCTCTGTTCCTTTACAGTCCATGGCATTATCTCACTCCAGTCAGTCTTTTGAGCGTCGACATCATAAGAGCAGCTTTGATACTATCCATCAGACGCTGGATAAAGAAAGTTCTATTGCTCCGGCCATTACAGCGGAGCACAGGTGGACACTACGGATCAGATGGCCGAGCTTAAGGGTGAATTCCCAAACATTTGCTTTGATGGAGTTATATTTTTGCCAAATTTAAGAGAATTTCTTCTGAAGTCCAACTGAGAACCATCGACTGCATGATTGATGTCCACAATTAATACAATGAATGGGCAAAGCTGGCCAAAAAGATTTCAAAAGTTTCCAAAGACAGGCTGCAGAAGATAGAGAACCAGAAACTCATTGAAGCTGGGAATAACAAAATCATAGTTACTCTTGACACTGAGATTGAGAATTCAAGAAAATTCCAAGCCAAAGCGGAGAAGAAAGCCGATGAGGCCAATAAAGCACTCGAAGCTGAGAGATCCAAGCATTAGAAGTAAATCAAGCAAGCGCATCATTAGAACCATGAGCTTGTCATGGGAAGGGATGCTGCCAGGAGGAACGCAACTGAATTGATAATCAAGCTCGAACTTGAGACCAAGAAAAAAGATGAAGTGTAGAAAATTTCTCAAGACGCGTGTGATGAGCTGGTCTCTGTCAGAATAGAGAAGGATGAAGCGCTTGAGGAAGCTAGGGACGTGGACGTTCTTGTTAAAAGAGAGAACGAAGCTGGTGTTAAGAGAGAAGTTGAAGCCACGAAACAACGGATAAAAGAACAAATGATGTAGAGGTTCGAGCCACTAATCACCCAATACAAAGCCAATGTGCTCAAGTTTCAAAATCAGGAGTGGTTTAGAGAGGACTACTCTCTAATGCTCGTCCGCGCTTGGGAATGGGTCATTGAGGAAGAGAAAGAATTTCTTAAAAGTGATAACATTTACATGGAGTAGCTGAAAATTTTGAAGGGAAATGAGCCCAAAATCCTTCATGATAATGGACATCTTATTCATCCGGAACTTATGCAATTGCTCAAAAAGAGTTAAGCGATGGTGCTGGATCTGCGCATCATGATGCTGCAGCTAGTCGAACTCATGGGACTCAGGCTGCTTCTAGTTCCACCGTTGATTCCTCTACCGACGCTGGTTATGACCCAGAGAAGCCACAGCTTAAAAAGTCAACCGTTCTCTCCCTATTTCCGAGGGAACTCCATACATCACTCTAGCTCATGTGGAAGTTCAAATAGAAGAAGGTATCCCGTTGACTTCTTTTTTACAGAGAGTTGACGTGTCGTCGATCAATGTCACTAATCTCTCTCTTTATGTTTCTTTAGCTATATGTCAGCCTGCAATTGCTGCGCTTCCTCCCAAAGACTCTCAACCGAGGCATCAAATATCGACGATGGAGTCCATAACCATTATGACTTCAACGTCAATTCCTAGCATCCCAGCTGGGGAGATCCCGAGCCTCGACAAGCGCATGATAGGCGCTTTGTTGGAAGAAGGAAATGATGAGAATCATATGACTCAATTTGATGAGGATGTTATCATTGCTGGGGTCTTCCAGTCCTTGTCGGGTCCCTCCATGCATGAGCTTGAGCAAAAAATTTAGGGCGAATATCCTTCTTGCCAGTCAAATCAAGCAGGAGAAAATAGAAGTTTTCCTTCCTTTGTCGTCGATTGCTTTGCCTTGGAAAATCGTTTTCGCTCCGGTCTACATTCCTCCATCTGGGAGTATTCAAAGTACATCGACATTATTTTCACAAAGCGTTCCAGCCTCCATTTCTTCGTTCATAAGCAACCAGAGTGCGTATGTTGGATCTTCGCAAACAACTCCCTCCAAAGGCCAATGTAGTAGAGGAAGAGGTGAAAAGAGGCAATTAGAGAGCTCGAGTGAAGTCTCCCCTGGTTCTAAGAAGAAGAAGAACAAGTCAAAGAATAAATAGTTGCTACTTTGTTTGTTTCTCCGTAGATATTCGTTTTATTTGTTGGTCGGCTTTGTATGGGTTTGGCCCCCATTACTGCTTTTTAGCTTTCGATGGGAACCACTTGTACTTAGCTTTCCTGGTTTAATGTAATAATAAAGACCTTTTTGTTTTGTAAAATCTTTGTTCAAACTTCTCTAAGTACTTAAGAAATACATTTTCCATTCAATGTACTTACGATTTATTTCTTTTAGTGATCGCTTTCGGATTAAGTCCTTAATCCATTTTGTGATTTGCCGACTCGCATCTTTCTAGCGAATGTAAAGAAATCCAAAGGGTAAACCACTTAAAATAGTTTCTTGAGTAACCTTTTCTAGGATAAGTCATAACCGCACCAAACTTCGGGCACGAGTTTAAATTAACTTATTAGAATCGTAGTCCATACATCCTCATCCAGGATGTTAGCATTCGATCATGTGTAACTTCGGGCATTGATCGAAGGCTTAAAAATTGGATCCCACTTTACTTCGAGCGTGGACCTTCATTCTGCCTACTTCGAGCAAGATGTTAAGGATCAGACGGACTTGTCACATCCGTTTCCTTTTATACTTCAGCCCCCAGTCCAGGGACGAGAGTTGAGGGAGTGATCGGTCGTATCACGCTCTTTTTGATTTATACTCCATACTCCATCCGAGAGTAAGAGTTGGCGTATGGACAGTTGTGTAACGTCCGGTTTTAAGTTTGTGCTTTTGCCTCCAATCCGAAGGCAAGAGCCAGTTTGCAGATGATCGTGTTTCATTCGGATTAAGTTTATACTCTGGCTCCTACTTCAGGAACGAGAGTTAGGGTACAGATGCTCGTACTACATTCGGTTTGTGTTTATACTTCTGCCCTCAATCCGAAGGCAAGATTTGGGATGCAGACAATCATATCATTCTGGCTTATTTTTATACCCTTGCTCTTATTTTAGGAGTGAGAGTTAGGGTGCATACGACCATACCATGTCCGGTTTATATTCATACTTCTGTCCCCAATCCGAAGGCAAGAGTTAGCTGATGTCCATCTTCGGACATCAAGAGGGACTTTATGCACCCGATCATGGACCACGAAAGTTTACTTGGCACTTATCTCCGAGTATTTGCACGCCTGCATTAATCGTATGCAGATTCATTCGAGTTGATCAAGTCACAACTCTTAAGAAACGGGAAGACAAAAGTTTGGGCAAAAAGGCTGTTTATTTCATAAATGACGAAAAATGATAGAATCTGTCTTATTCCACGGCTCTAGCCCATTATTTACAAGTTTATTCTAAGTGAAATAGCATCGTATGTGCTTGCTATCCCACGTCATTGGGAGCGAAATCCCGTCCATAGTTGCCAGCTTGAAAGTGCCATCTTCAAGCTTTTCCTCTATTGCATACATGCCTTCCCAATTTGGGCCCAATTTCTTAGGACCGGGTAAGATTGTTTGAGAACCAAATCGTCGATTTCAAAGGTTTGACTTCTAACTTTGTTGTAATATTGTGCGACTTGGTGTATGTGCACAGCTGCTCTCAACTCAGTTTCGGTCCGCTTCTCATCGATCATATTGAGAGACTCCAGAAGGAGTTGCCTGTTTGTCCGTTGATTATAGTGGGTAGCTCGGTGAGAAGGTACTTTCAGTTCGATCAGAATCATTGCCTCAGATCCGTACGCCAAGGTGAATGGAGAATAATCAATCGCTGATTTGTGGCTGGTTCGATAAGCCCAAAGTGTTAACAGAAGTTCGTCGACCCACTTGCCATTGGTCTTCACTAATCGCTTGAATGAACTTGATAATTTTGTTCGCTGAGATTTGCCTCCAGTGTGGTCGCCACAAGGCCATTCATGGACTTCTCTTAGACTTGTTTGGCCTCATTGTGAGCCGTACACCGAAGCACGAGGACAGAGAAACCATTCATGTATGGTAATCCTTTTTACATGATGTATCTCGAAACTTGACGAAAGATTTTTTGCATTTATTCATTCTTTCCGGAAGGAACCTTCTTTGCAAATAATACTGAATCAGAGTCATTCATGACTCCCGTTCTGGCTCAGTCTCCAAGATCCAATCGACATCCATATGGTCGATGCTTGGAGCTGAAAGTACTTCCACTGGAACCAGACCCATGAGATGCACATCTCCAGAACTAGCCAACTTAGCAAGCGGGTCGGCTTTTTCATTTTTCTTTCTGGGAATATGAGTGATTGTGTAATATTCAAAGTCGTCAAGTAACTCAAGAACCCGGTTTAGATAGAGAGCTAGTCTTTCTCCTTTCGCCTGATACTCTTTCCAAACTCGGCATACCACTGGCTGTGAGTCACAGAAAATGTGTGAAGTTTTTATGTCCAGTTCCTTGGCGATCTCGAGTCCTGCAATCAAGGCCTCATATTCAGCTTCATTGTTCGTTGCTGGATACGAGTTTCAAGGGATAGCTGATCAGGTGTTCTTCGTGAGTGACAACCACAACTCCAGCACCAGAACACCGATCATTGGATGCACCTCCGTTGACATCATACATCTAACTTTCTTTTTTCCACCGCTCTTCGGAGAATCATCTTGTGCAGTGAATTCAGCTACGAAATCAGCCAAGGCTTGACTCTGGGTTGCTCTTTGAGGATGATATGTGATATTGTATTGACTCAATTCAATGTTCCACATCAAAAGTCTTTCAGAAGTCTCAGGTCGTTGCAAGACTTGTCGTAAAGGCTGGTCAGTTATCAGATGAGCCTGGAAATAAGGGTAGAGTTTTCTGGAAGTGATTAACAGGCAGTAAGCGAGCTTTTCCAGTCTTGGATAGTTTCTTTATGTTCCTGTCAACCGCTTGCTAATGTAGTAGATTGGTCGTTGGATGCGAGATTCATTATGTATAAGTGCGGTGCTCAAAGTATGCACCGACGGTGCTAAGTATATAAATAAGTCATCATCCACCGGCTTCGAAAGAATGAGAGGTCTTTCCAAGTGATTCACCAAGCTTGGAACGCGTCTTTGCAATTCTGGTTCCATTCAAAATCTCTCTTTCCTTTTCGATCACCTTGATCACCTCGAAGAAAGGGATGCATTTGTCAGTGGTCCTGAAAATGAATCGACTCAGGATGTCGACTTTTCCATTCAAGCTTTGGACCTCCTTCCTCGTCTTTGGGGCTTCGATCTCTCAAAGCCTTGATCTTCATAGAGCCCGAGGTCAGGGATGAAGTTGGTGTTTTCCTAATTCAGGATGTGCATCAGGATTTGATTATATCCGTAGTACAGGTCCATAAATAAAAGTAGCTTGTGTCCAGCAGTTGAGTTCAGCAACTGATCTATCCTTGGGAGCAAAGCTGTCTTTTAGGCACGCTTTGTTCAAGTCCGAATAGTCGATGCATGTTCTCCACTTTTCATTTGTTTTCTTCACCAAAATAGGGTTTTGATACCCAATCCGGGTACAAGGCATCGCATATGAAGCCGTTATCCTTTAGCTTGTTCACCTTTTCTGAGTGCAGCGGATTCGTCCGGATCTAGGCTGCGACATTTATGTTTCATAGGAAGGCTTTTGAGATTTATGTTTAATGCATGGCTCGCTATCCTGGACAAGATCCCATACATATCCGAGTGTGTCCAGGCAAACACATCCAGGTTTGCCTGGAGAAAACCAACAAACTTCTTCATCACACCAGTTATCAAGCTGAGATCCAACCTTCAGGACTTCACTTGGGTCATCCCTACCAAGGTTTTAAATCTTGGATTTCGGTCACGTCTCGTCTCGAAGAATTTAGATAGCTTATCTCGTATCGGGTGAGATCTCGAACGAGATGAGTGCATCTCGGTCGTCCATCTCGGATTTACATCTCGGTTTCTAAAATTCATTTCGAAGTTATCTCGGAGTATATGTCATGTCGAAAATTAGTTTTCATACACCTAAATTTATAATACTAGTCACCAAGGTTTTCAACATGGGCTTTAAATCATAAATTGAAAAGTTTGAATTGTTAATCAAAACGAGATTCAAATCGTAAATCGTAGATTTAAAATATCCACATTTTAAGATTTGTATGCGCTTTGAAGTTGATTTTGATGTTTGAACTTCTACAATTAAACTTAAAAACTTAATTTTCTCTCTAATTCCATTTTTATTTTGTTTTAAAAATATTATAATGAGAATTGAGAATCTAAATAAGTATATTAAATATATCAGCATGAGTTGGGTGTGTTTTTCGTTGTGGTTTTAACAATGTTCGAATCGGAATGTAAATCGAATCGTAAAGGGAGGGATCCGATTTGAATCGGGATTTAAATCGTAATATTTTTGACAACAATGCTAGTCACTGCCTTAAGGAAAACACTTTGCACTTACCTTGAATATATCACACGCTTATCATTAGTAATTTAGTATGGAAAAATATCACTTGTATCATGTAAAATGAACAAATAACTAGATTTCATGAGTAATGTTCAATATAATATCATAT
Organism: Allium fistulosum; assembly: GCA_030737815.1. Classification (NCBI taxonomy): domain Eukaryota; kingdom Viridiplantae; phylum Streptophyta; class Magnoliopsida; order Asparagales; family Amaryllidaceae; genus Allium; species Allium fistulosum. Next base: position 945,629,112 of record CM060908.1, read on the forward strand.
GAGGTAAAGTAGACAAGAAACAAACCATAGCATATGCACCTTTACTTTGTTTGATCATTCACTTAACTTTCCTACACAATATAATGTCTCATTTCTACCTTTTATGATTTATAGTGCTGCAAGAGAAATCTTAATTTTATAACTTCAAATACAAAAGTCTACAAGTAGAATTAAGATATTCTATGTCTGATTATAGTATTTACTTATTAGCAAACAAAATCTCATTAAGTAACTAATAGCATAGATATTTCAAAGAAGCGTAGAAAATAGTATACATAGTACAAACAATTTTCAAACATTTAGTAATATTATAAGAAAAGCGAAAAAAATGATGTACGAATGAACATGTAATCATCAAATGAAATTAATAGATGAAAGCGAATTCCTTTATTGCTTAAAAATAAGCCTTGAGGAAAAAAAATTATAGCAGCAAAGACTAAATGAAATTAAATTGGGAATCCATTTGGAACATAAAGTTAAATAAGTGAAACCCAAAATTTATAGCCGTAAAAAAATAGGATTAGGAAAAAAACTGAAGAAACTGTCGAAAAAAGAAAAAAGAAATCGAATGTAAATTAATTTGGATCAAAAACCTAAATGAAAATCATAAAGTGAAATACTTACCATAATCGATGTATATTTTATCATCTTCTTACACTCGTCACTGCTGTAAAATAAGAGACGACGATTAAATGAGATTTATATAAGAAATCAGGGTTAAAAAAAGTACAATTAAGAAGGCTTAAATTAAGGTAAAGGATGAGCCAGCCCAATACGGAAAAAGAGTTGATTTTTTCCAAAATTCAAAAATTCGGCCGATATCTCGCTGTTAAATCTCGTCCGAGATACCGGACGTGATACTGAAATATCATCCGAGATTTGGGTCAGATGAGATTCAAACGAAATAGCCTGTTTCGAATTGCCCGGGCTTGAAAACGAGATCTCGGCCGAGATCTTGGCCGAGATGAGCGAGAATTAAAACCTTGATCCCTACTGACTGGAGCAATAATTGTTAACTCGGCGGGAGCTAGTCGTCCGCCCTTTGGCTCTTTTCGTCGGTCTATGTAATTGTAGAGTCGACTAGTTTGCCTGAGCTGAGGCTCAAGCGGTAGTTGCTATGCGTCTAAAGCCTTTATGCAATAACACTCGTGGTCAGCCACCTGATCTCCCTATGCCTTGCTTCTTTCAATTCAGTGACATAACACTCGTGGTCAGCCACCTGATCTCTATGCACGATCCCCATTTCATTGTCGGTAGGGAATTTCATAGTTAAACACAGGAAGCAATGGTCGCTCTGAATTCAGCTAGGGCCGATTGGCCTAAGGGTGTGTTTATAAGCAGAATAAATCCAACATTAAAAACGGCACGACCCGCACTTGCTTGCGGTCGCCCTCACCAAGTTCCACTGGTAATTCGACAAATCCTATGGTTTCCATAGCCATCCCATCGAATCCCTGTATACGAGATCTATGTGGCTTCAAATCCCTCTCTGTCATTTGATCGTAAACTTTTTGGAACAAAATATTGACTGAACTTCCACAGTCAACAAACACCTTTCGTACGATAGCAGGACCAATCATGCCTGAGATCACAAGTGGGTCAAATGTCGGAGCCTTCACTCCGTCGGTATCCGTGTTTCGGAAAACAATATTGTCCATCATAGTTCAAGATTGTAATTCTGAAGCTTCATATTCGACAGCATAGCAATTTTCATTCTCAACATGCTTTAAGGCTCTGATGTATCTATCCATTTCTGCAAAACTCTTATCGGCAGGATGAGACCCACATATGATTGTGTTAATATTGATTGTTTCTCTGGCCGTCTGAATGCATCAACATCAGGCTCAGCTTGCCCCCATTTGGAAGACGGTCCAAGGCGCTAGAATTTCCTTGCCCGCTATCCTACGGGTCTTTCGCATATTGTTGCAATTTCTTTTTCTTTAGTAAATCTTCAATCATGTTGCGCAAGTGCCTGCACTCATTAGTATTATGACCGTGAGTCTCATGAAATCTGCAGAACTTACCCGACTTCCTCCCCTTCTCAGCTGACTTCCTAGGAGACAGCTTCCTATATGGACGGTATTCTGCATAGTCAGATAGATGTTCTCTATCGAGTTGTTCAATTCAGTGTAATTGTCATATTTTGGACCTTTGAGACGACTCTTGTTATCTAGTTTTCCTTTCTTTGCACCATCATTGTTTATTTTCCTCCTTTGTTCCGATTACCATCTTTCACATCAACATTCCCATAGCTTCCTTTAGATTGCTTTACAGCAATATTACTTCGAATCGGCTTATTCGAACCTCCAGCATCGGTCAATCGTGGACGCTTACGCACATCCTCCCGATGTAAATACTCATTAGCTTTCCTATAAAAAGCTTCCATTGTTGATGGTTGCTTTCTTTCTATCCAATCCCTAAAATCCGAGTCGGGATGAACACCTCTACAAAGCGCCATCAGTACCATATCTTCCTTTGGATCCGTTATTTCTGTTACAGTCACGTGGAACCGATTCAAATAGTCCCTCAACGACTCCTCTTCAGCTTGATAAACTTTAGACAATGACATCACGTGTTTTATACGTGAGGTGTGCAAACGAAATTGCTCAATGAATTTCCATGACAACTTAGCAAAAGATGATATGGACCTCGACGAAAGCTGAGTGAACCACATCATAGCCATCCATTCTAAGAAAATTGGGAAACAGTGGCACTTCACAGCATCCGAAGCATCGACTAAATCCACGTGTCATTCATATTTCAATAAGTGTTGCTTAGGATCTGCTGTTCCTCCATACAACGACATCGTTGACATGTTGAATCTCCAGGGGTATCTGGCGTGAAGGATGCCTTCTGTAAACGGGTTCTGACTAGCATAAGTTCCCCATCATCATTAGTTATGGATCTGTTTTCACTAGCCAACCTCCTAACCATATCCTCCAAATAGTCTGAATCAACAAGTTTGATTGAACAACGGTAATCGGGTCATGTCCCAAGTGTTTGGCCCAACGAACGCTCTCGAGAAGATGCTCGATACTTAGCCTCTCCAAACTCCGGGGGACCCATTCGTCCAGTATTCCCCCTTGATTGATTCCCGTGAGCAGCATCATCAGCAACATTGTGATTTTCGAGATTCAGACCTTGAACAACACGTTGAGGGATGACATCAACGCCGCCTTCCAGAGGATGGGCCCTGGGCTTACCATTTTGGGAGTCGTGCCGAGTTCCAAGTGGAGGTTGGTGTCAATCCTTGAACTCGAGTCTGGGGCTCGTCCTCTTCCTTGTGCAGATGTTCCAGCAATGTATTGAGTTTTCTTCCGCCTTACTTCCTTTCGTCTTCGCTCGGATGAAGAACTCTCTAATTCTGAGTTAGAGTCCCTTCTACTCCGTCTGTGTCTATTTTGAGTCGGTTCGTTCAGCAGCTTCAAGTTTCGTTGCATCGTGTTCTTCTCTTGTTGGCTAGCTGGGATACTATCTTCCATCTTCTTCATCGTTATATCCATCTCTATTCTGGTCACAACGTTAGTTGGAGTCTGGATCTCAGGTTGAGTTGGTTGGACAACTCCATCTCCTTGTTGATGATTCTGATTCTCAGCATCACTAGTGGTAGTTTTGGAATTGATAGAACGATCTCTTCTTAATGGGGCAGTGGAAGAAAGCTTTTAGTAGATATATGCAAATTTGAGTTGTTGAATTAAAAGTTAGAGACATTGGATCTATTTTTTGGATATAGGAAATCCAATAGTAGATGATGGATCAAAATGTTCTGAGAATATGTTTATCCATGGAAGCACCAAAATGTTAACCAAAAATGACACACCCAAAGTTTATGTAATAGAGATTAAATGAAGAAAAGTAAATGAAAATGAGAAAATAAATAAGACAATCGTTTATAGTGGTTCTGCAAAGCAATGCCTACGTCCACTTTGAAGTTTTATTGCTTATTTCTTATTTGGAGGTTGAAGTTCTTGGAGATCGGTGCGACGCCAACCCTTACAATTTTAGAGTTACAAGAATATGAGAAATATGGAACTCGAACCAAAAAGACCTTGAAAAATGAGCCATACCTCCCTATTTATAGTGGCAGAGGGTCGAAAATCTTGTTTAAAATATCTCCAAGCTGTTGTGCACGAATCTGACCAATTCTTCCAAAATAACAGGTGTTGCCTCAGCAATATCTGGGAGTCGGTATCGATCCTCGAGTGGGAGTCGGTACTGATCCCTAAGTTCATCACTTTTGGTGCCTTCAACTTCTTGCTTTGGATCGTCTTGTAGTTAGCTTTGTGATTTCATAGTTGTTTGCAACAATATTAGCTTGCTTTTGAGTTCAAATGATGAAGTTGAAGGAGAACAAAGCTGCAGTTTCACGTGTTCGTGGAGATCGATGGAGAATTGCATTAAATCAGAAAACCAACTTCGGAAATAGGCTATTGGTACCAAGATATGCATGCAGGCAGAAGATGGACTCCATCCAAGTTTTATTTGGGAGTCGGTACCGATTCCGAATTAAGAGTCGGTACCGATTCCCAACTTTGGGGATCCCACTATCTTGTTGTCTTGGGTTGTCTTGATTCTGTCTTTGCGACTTTGTATGTGTTTGGTTTTTGGACTCTTAGGCTATCTCTTCAGGCTTTCCGTCTTGATAACTCCAAGTTCTATCAGTCCAGTCTGTCAGGATTCCGCCTAGTCAAAAGGCCGGATAACGCCTAGGGTTTTGAAACATATGGAAGCAATACTCCATTCCATATTTGAGTATGTGTTTTTGTATTCCAGTAGGCAGCAAATTAAAATTGGTGTAGAATTTATCAAATTCTTCAATTGTTGGTGTTAATTATGGGAAGAGTTGAGAGGAGAGAGTGAGGAGATAAATCTGAAGATAAATGAAGCAGTTTGGGATTAAATCTAGAGTAGGTTGTTGGAACCAACAAAGATGGGAATAAGTTTTCCAAAAAGAAACTTTAGCGCCGTTATTGTTGTTTAGTTGGACAACTTACAACCATATGATGTTTTCATTATTAGCAAATCTAAATCGTTCGTTCTTTTGTTTGTTTTCCATTAAGCTCGATCAATTTTATTATATATATGATTGATTTTTAAAATTCTAACATCAAAAAGAGTAGAAGTTGATTTTGTTTTTTCATATATTTCTGAGTGAAAAAAAGTTTCTTGTTCAATTTCACAGATTTCCAATTATTAATTTGTCTATGAAATGTAATTTGTCTATGAAATAGGCTGTCAACTTTATGTAGTATCACTACAAAAGAAGCACTGTTTAGCGACGGCTAATAGCCGTTGGCGGCCGTCGCTAGCTGTCGCTAGCCGTCGCTAATAGCCGTTGCAAAATATCTCGTTGCAACTGAAGAAAGCGACGGCCTTAGCGACGACTCCGTTGTTCTTTTTGCAACGGCTAAGTTTCCACGTGGCAGCAACCGTTGGAGTTGTTGGTTTCTCGGGTTGTTGATGCAAAGCGTTGCAATATAGCCGTTACTAGCCGTCGCTATATTTGACCAAATGGCCGTCGCTAGCCGTTGCAAACCTGAAATATATTTTCTACACATTGCAGCACCTTCAACCCTCAATCCCAATCAATCCAAATAATATAATTCCATCATTCCACACATATAATACCATTCCATCATACCATATATTCAATATCAACACAACCAAATCATCAAATATTGCATATTCCAACATATATTAACAAAATAACCATAACCAAATACGAAAATCCACCAAACCAAATCACATCAATCACAACAACCAAAATACCAAATCCACCAAAACACTAAGTATCAATCACAACATCCAAAGTACCAAATGTCAAACCCATCATAATATGTACATATATATATATATATATATATATATAAAGCGTACCCATCAAAACAAACCAACTAAGCATCATCATCATCAGCAGCAGCATCTGCACCTCCTTCCCCGAGCATCGACCCATGCTCCTGATAGAAGGCAACAATACGCTCATCTATCTGCGTCGCCAACTGACTCTTCCGCCAATCATTGAGCTCATCCAATTGTGTTTGCATCCGAGCAATCTCTTCCTCATCTATGGATCTCCTATATGCCCTTTGGAAATTAAGAGCCTGTGAAATAATTCAAGTGAATAAGAAGTTCATGGCATACAATAACAATAAGAAAACTCAAGTTATTGGTAATAAACTCAAGTGAATAAGAAGTTCATGGCATATAGGTTTCTACTGTGTAAACGTTGAGTACATACCATATTGCTGAAACTGTAATGCCTGTTTCGACTTGCCGGTTCAATGATTGAATCCCATATCCGATTAGACTCATCAACCGTAAGCGACTCCCGTCCACTCGCTTGTATCGCTCGTGCATGCTCTGCTTTATATCTCTCCTACAATTACGAACAGATATTTGACACAATTGCTATACAATTTACTTATTTACTATGAAATAAACAAATATGAAATATTTTCATTATAGAAATAAACATTTTTACCATTACAGAAGCAGCCTTGTCGTTCGACCAATCATATGAAACATTCCCATCCTCATCTGTATGCTCCACTGCATGTGTGACTCTGAAAATCTCAGCTGCTATAGGCTCCCTTTTATACTTTGCCCACTGAATATATACAAGAATAGATTATAATTATAATTTGCATGAGTATATACAAGAATAGATTATATACAAGAATAGAATATATGGTAAAGAGACACTAGTAAATATATACATCAATAACATAAATATTGGTTAATTTATTTACCAATTCCCTCCTATGTTGTTGGAAGGATTTCGAGCCACCACGATGTAAAGCGGGGTTTTTGTTCCTATTAGCCTTATTTCTTACCGATAATTCCTATTAATTTATACAAACTATTAAGTAAAATAATTCAACACATTTAAATGTAAAAATATAGTGACAATATAACATACTTTGAATGCTTCAGATTCCCAATATTGTTGGAATCCAGTCCAAATATCATCCCCCATTCAACTTGGCTTTTTCCCTAAACTCTTAGCTCTTGACAGAGTCTCTCTGTAATTTTTCCGCATCTTTTTATTCCAATGATTTATAAAAACATCCATATCCTGTGGATCCACACGTACAGCTGCCTGCATATTGAATTATCATACATGTTATGTAAAAGAGATTATATAATTAAAAAACAATCAGCAGAATAGAATACGTAAAACTGAGAAAATGGCGAAAATCCATCCGTACATAAGCCAAGCCTAACATTACGGCTCTCTGTCGCAAATTCATGATAAGTCTTATCGAAATGTTTCCATGCTTCTCCATCAGATGGATGTATCAAAGTTCCTTCTTCTGGTGTTCTCACACTGTGCCATCGCATATGACATGCTGTAGCAGAAGATGCATATAACCGTTGAAGTCTGGGAGTGATGGGTAAATAATGCATCCTCTTATATGGAACTTCTTTTCCTTTCTTTTTTCTTTGTTTATATCTTTCCTCGTTACATATTCTGCATTTAGTAAGATGAGCGTCTTCTTTCCAATACAACATGCAACCTTTTACATATGTATCTATCTTCTGGTACGGCAATCCAAAAGCAGACATACGTTTTTTTACTTTATAATGACTATCACACATCAAATTATTAGGTGGCATGTGTCGTTTTGTAGTTTGTACAACTGCTGTAAATGCAGCTTCTGTAAGATTAAATTTCGATTTTATAGTGATGTATTCGGCGGTTACAGATAATTCGGTTCCGCTTGTACATTCATCCCACAATGGCCTCTTAGCAGAATCCAATAAATCATAAAAAAAATTAGCTTCCGCGGTCGGCTCTTCGTCAACATTTTCGTTCCCATCATCACCTTGGTCAAAGGTAGGAAACATTGATCGTGCAGCATCTTGCACTATGTTTTCTATAGGATTGGTCATAGTATTATCGTCCTCTAACACTACAGGATTAGGTGTAGGTTAAACAAGTTCTCCATGATGATCCCATAAGTAATAATTTGGCACAAAACCAAATTTGTACAAATGTACTTCTACTACATCTGGTTTCCAATGCTTCAGATGTTTGCACTTACTACACGGACAACGAATGTATACGTTATTTCGATTATTAGATTGAGCAAATCAAATAAATACGTCTACACCGTTACAGAAACGTTCTTTTATTGATCCTTTCATACCTTTACGAGGTTCATACATCCAACTACGATCGAGAAAATAATCAAACATATTTCCTGATTTGTAAAATGTAGGTTAGAAGATTGAATAACACACTTCATATTAAAGTCTTGTAAAAATTCATATATAACCCTTTACTATTTTAAAAAATTCAACTAAATACTGCATTCAAATTTTCAATTCTTAAGTTTATTGTTTTTTTTACTTTGACGGCCGGTTATCCTACTTCCCATTACAAACACAATAACGTAATCATATTTTATAAATCATTTCAGGTTAACGATTCTAAAAAATTTCGGCAGCACTTCCCTTTATTCCCTGTATCGTACACAAATGCGTGTACACAGGGAAAAAAGGAAGTGCCATCGAAATTTTCTGAACTGTTTAAACTGAAATGATTTATAAAATATGATTACTTTATTGTGTTTGTAACTTGTCCAAATACTAGGACAAATCCAACAAATGTTGTATCAGATGAATATAGATGTCCGTTCTGTGGAAAAACGAATATCCATATAACGATCATATACAACACTTGTCAGACGGGGCCAAAAATTCTCTAAGGGTTTCACATAAATAAAGCACAAATTAAAAAATATTAATATTGAAGTATTAGTGGTCTGTAGTGAAATAATGATCTTAAATTTTTTTAAGTAATGTAGCCAAATAGAATTCGTTTAATTATGAATCAAAATCCATGGGAACTATCAGTAACTCGGAAAATATGCCTTATCTCACAAATGGAACTATGAGTTACTATTTTAACAACTACAAAAACTATTTTATAATTCATTTAACTATTTAAATATTTATTAATTAAATCTAAAATTTTAAAATGTATTTTCACTTTTGTTTAACTACATTAATTTTAATTAACGATTTTATGAACTAAATAAGTAGTTAGCACTTACAACAGTATAAAAAACATTCTCGTAAACCTATCAATAAACATATTATTCAATAATCATGGACTATTTTTTGAATTTTAAATTAGCCATAATTTTTAACAACATAGTAAACAATAAATTCACTAATTAATACCACCAAATCAACACTAATTATCATCACCTATTACGCAATAATCACCATTTTCAAACACATAATCAACTAATTTTCTAAATTAGGTTTACCATTATATACCCAATTCAAATAATAAACTATATACCATAAACTAATAACATATATCCATCAATTCCAAACCCTTTAATCATCCAATTCCAAATCCCTAAATCATCAACTAATTTAATTTAAACCTAAATTAAACAAAGATAATGAAAAATAGGAGATACCGGCAAGTTTGGAGAGGTTGAAATTAGCGACGGAAGGTTGCGACGGCTCCTGGCGGCGGCTGGTGGCGGATCTGAGGGGATTTGGGAGCAGATTGGAGAGAGGGAGAATGAAACTGTTTTCTCTCGCACTACAAGGACCGCACCAGATAGCGACGGCATTTAGCCGTCGCCGGCCGACGCAGGCCGTCGCTAAATGCCATCGCTATTTACCTCGGCGTCCAATAGTATCGCGACGGCTCCGTCATCTAAATAGCGACGGCTCGCGACTGCAAATGTGCCACGTTGAAATTTTCCAACGACTAAATGGCGTCACTAGCCGTCGCTATGCGACACAAAACTTTTGCACTTTAGCCGTCGCTAGCCGTCGCTAATCTGAAACATACAGGCCGTCGCTAGCCGTCGCTATACTGAACCAAAATTTCTGCACTTGCACAGCCCATATATACTTCAAACAACAACCATCAAATACCATCATCACAGCCAATATCCACTATATTCATCAGCTATAACCATCATATAACATCACTATACATTCAAACAATATAAAATCCAACAAAACCAAACAAAATCATATACAATCCCAACAATATATATCATGTCAACCAATACAAGTCATCAAAATATGTACATAGTTTCCCAACCAAAATGTGTACATAATTTTCCAACCACAACTACAAACCATCAAAATATGTACATAATATCCCGAAATATATATACACCAAACCAACCAAAATGTGTATATACCAAACTAAGGAATGAGCAAACAAGCATACCTATTCCTCGCCATCGCTGCCATCCTCTCCAAGCATCCTCCCATGCTGTTGCAAATAACCTGCAATCTGCTCATCCAGCTGTTGCTCAAAAAAACTCTTCCTCCAATCATTTATTTCATCCACTGTTTTCTTCAACTGAGCAATCTCCTCTTCTTGCTGGGACCTCCTGTATGCACTCTGCGATCTCATCGCCTGTAAAATAGTTCATAATTATTCCACCTTTAATGTTGTCGAACAAAGCTGTTTATAAAACAAACATAACTCTATTATAACGTTCCATACTTTTACGGGCAACAGTTCTTTGAAAGCCACGGGTAGTAAATATTCCATCATGATATGACAATCGTGACTTTTCATCCCACTCAGTTTACTATTTTTGAAGTCAACACATCTACGAAGATTGGAAGAAATCCCATCGGAAAATCTTAATTCTTCCACCCACTTTAGCACGAGTTTTACTTGCTTATTGTCTAGCTCATAGCATGATTTCGGTTTTTTATTGTCATTAGGCTTCATATAAAGTTCCGGGCGCTTACAATAGTTTGCTATATCAAGCCTTGAATTCAAATCGTCCTTGGTTTTGCCCTTTACATTCAAAATTGTATTAAACAGATTATCAAACACGTTCTTTTCGTTGTGCATCACGTCAATATTATGTCGGAGTAAGAGATTTTTCCAATATGGTAACTCCCAAAATATACTTTGTTTGCACCAATTATGAATGTCTGACTTTCCTGGGATTTTAGTCTGGACTCCAGTTTCATGTATCTTTGGATAGTCCCTTACAATTTCATATATTTCCTCGCCTGACCAAACCTTGGGTGGTTTCAAATTCTCTTCTCTGTTAGCTATGAAAATTTTCTTATCTCTTCTAAAAGTATGATTGGGATGAACAAAACACCGATGACAATCAAACCACGAAACTTTCTTCCCATATCGTAACGAAAATGCTCGTGTTTCTTCCATACAATAAGGGCATGCTAGACGACTGGCCGTACTCCAACCAGAAAGCATCCCGTATGCAGGAAAATCATTAATAGTCCATAACAAAGAAGCGAACATACGAATTTTTTTCTTCCTAGATACATCGTAAGTTTCGACTCCTTCATTCCACAGTTTCTTCAACTCTTCGATCAATGGTTGTAAATAAACATCAATTCCTTGGGTTGGATCATGAGGGCCGGGAACGATAGTGGTGAGAAACATATATGGTGTCTTCATACACATCCATTGAGGTAAATTATACGGTATAACGATAATTGGCCAGGATGAATATTTACTACGAAACTGTGAAAATGGTGAAAGTCCATCCGTACATAAACCAAGTCTGACATTACGGCTTTTCGCAGCAAATGCAGGATAAGTCTTATCGAAATGTTTCCATGCTTCTCCGTCGGATGGATGTATCAAAGTTCCTTCTTCCGCTGTTCTCACACTATGCCATCGCATATGACAGGCCGTAGCAGAAGATGCATATAATCTTTGAAGTCTGGGAGTGATGGGTAAATAATGCATTCTCTTGTACGAGACTTCTTTCCCTTTCTTCTTTCTTGGTTTGTATCTTTCTTCGTTACATATTTTGCATTTTATGAGGTCAACGTCGTCTTTCCAATACAACATGCAACCTTTCACACATGCATCTATCTTCTCGTACGTTAGACCGAAAGCGGACATCAATTTTTTTACTTTATAATGACAATCGCACATTAGATTATTGGGTGACATGTGTCATTTTGTAGCTTGTACAACTGCTGTAAATGCAGCTTCCGTAAGGTTGAATTTTGATTTCATAGTTATGTATTCGGCGGTTACTGAAAGTTCGGTTCCGCTTTTACGTCCGTCCCACAACGGCCTCTTAGCAGAATCCAACAAATCGTATATTTTTTTAGCTCCCGCAGTTGGTTCTTCTTCGACATTTTCGTCTTCATCGACATCTTCAGTTGTAGGAAACATTGATCGTGCTGCATCATCCACCATATTTTCTATCGGATTCGTCATCATATTACCGTCCTCTAACAGTTCAGTATTAGGTGTAGGTTCAACAAGTTCTCCATGACGATCCCAGAAATAATAATCAGGCACGAAATCATATTGATACAAATGTACTTCAACTATATCTGGTTTCCAATGCTTCAAATGTTGGCACTTACTACACGGGCAACGAATTTCTGTGTTGTTTCGGTTATTAGATTTAGCAAATCTAATAAATTCGTGTACACCGTTGTAGAAATGTTGTTTTATTGATCCCTTCTTTCCAGTTCTGACTTCATACATCCAAGTACGGTCGAGAAAAAAATTGAACATTTTTTCTGATTTGAAAATGTATGTTAGACAATTTAAATCATTAATTTTCAACCATTCTCCATTGTAAACAGTTCATCGTTGCAGAAAATTCAAAACAAAAACTTCACTTTATTTTTTTATTTTTTAGTATTTTGGTTTTTACTTCGGTGGTCAGTCATCCTTCTTCCCATTACAAACACAATAATGTAATTACATTTTATAAATCATTTCAGATTAAACGGTTCAACAAAATTTCGGCAGCACTTCTCTTTTGTTCCCTGTATCGTACACAAATGCGTGTACACAGGGAACGTAAATGAAGTGCTATCAAAATTTTGTAACCGTTTAAAATGAAATGATTTATAATATGTAATTACTTTATTGTGTTTGTAACTTGTCCAATACAGGGACAAATCCGATAAATATTGTATCAGATGAATATAAATGTCCGTTCCGTTACCAAAACGAACATCCATATAACGATCATATACAACACTTGCCAGACGGGGCCAAAGCCAATCTAAGGGATAAAAAAATTTCTTTATTTAATAAATTTGTATATTTAATTTTTAGTTCAACATTCAATTAACAATTTTAGTTCAATATTCATTTCTTTATTTTTTTACGACATAGATTTTAGCGGAATATTTGTTGTTATTATATTCATTTCTTAATTTCTTTACAAAATCGATTTTAGTACAATATCAGTTGTTTTTAAAGTCATTTCCTAATTTTTTTTTAAAAAATTAGATATTTGCAGAATTTTTAATGTTCTCATATTCATTTTTTAATTTTTTGTATAAACTTTATTTTTGTACAATATATACAACCTTTTGCATTTTGGCTGTCGCTAGCCGTCGCTAAAATTATTAAAATGACCGTCTCGCTAAATCAACAAAATAAATAGAAGAATTATCAATGAAGATAATTAGAAAACAATTAAAATCTAATTATTAAATAAAAATTTGTCAATTTAAATTCACTTAACAACTTAAATTTGTAATTTATCAATTTTATAAACTATGAAATACTTTCATGTAAATTTATCAATAACCAAGTTAATCATTAATATACACTAATTTTTCACCAAACACAACTAACATGTTAATCGCCAACACTAATTATCTACATTAACCATTTATTCAACTTCATGATAAACTAATTAATCTAATACATAATTTAACTTCATGATAATAAACTAATTAATCTACCAAATCAACATACAACAATACTAACACCTAATTTAACAACACTACTAACACCTAATTTAACAACAAATCCTAATTTAACAACAAATCCTAAATCAAAATAGAGATTAAAAGCATACCAAGGTGAATTTGGGTGATTTGGAGGCGTCGGAAGGCGGGGCGGCGGCTATGGTGACAGGGGCGGCGGATTGGGGGAAGGAGGTTTAATTTGGGGGGAAAGAGAATGAGAAAAACTATTCCCGGGAAGAAACCTGTATACTGCGTATAGCGACGGCTGCATTTTTTTGCCGTCGCCAGCCGTCGCAAATGCCGGTCGCTATTCGAAGCCTTTTTAGTAGTGTCAGCTAGCAACGGCCGCTTTTTTTAGCCGTCGCTAGGCTATGTTGCTTTCTGAAACCTTTTTAGTAGTGTATTTGTATTAAAACTTATGACCTAGTAGATTAATACTCAAAAAAAAATTATTACTTTTTTTGTAATATAATACTACGGTTTGGAGTCGTGATTTTGTTCCCGAATAGATTAGATGACAATACGGTAATGTGTGGTTGGGGGTAACGTGTGATTGATATTAACTAGAAAATTACGAAAAAGTAAGGATTTTATTTTATTTTATTTTTATCGTTTTAATCTACTTTTCAAAACCTATAACAAGTTTGTATTCACGCTTGTGCTTGTCGAACCATTTCTATTGAAGCACTTTGAAAGTGTCTGTATTCGAATTATTCTCTTGCTCAGAGTTTTATTCTTCGTTATTGCAGGGGAGGTTCAAACTAATAGAGCAAAAGAACTGCTAGGTCTTATTCCATGTGGATTCAGACCCCAACACTCGAACAAGCTTGGAAATGAGTTCAGACTTTTCACAAATTATGACCCTGAAGACAGATTAGGCGCTTGGCAAAAAGCAGCCTCATACTAACTTTCCGTCGTGTATTTCTTTGAGATGTATATTATGGCTCTAGTGAAGTCAATTGTCTAATTTATGTTTCTGAATTATGTCTATTTCAGAGGTTCGATATTGTAAAAGTGGTACTTTTAGATAGAACACACCTTACTGTATAAGCCATGCAATATACTACTTTGTTATGGGAGTTGAGCGAACCCAATGCTACCGTTTTGCAAAATGGCTGCATCAAATCTTTTTGTTCTGCCTTATATTTACTTGATAGTGCTATCACTTTCACAAGATTGACTGCAGTTGCGTTCCTTCTGCTTCCTGATTACATGCACTCAATCCTCTTGATTGTAAGTTAGCAATGACTTCCTCTTGATATGCATCTTGCTATTGACAGTCTATTGATTAAATGAGGTGCCATCTGTATCCCTATACATCTTGCTATCGATAGGTAACTTCGACTGATGCCATTTTCCTGACATTTCATCTTGATGTCTACACACAGTCGACCATCTTTCGTCAGCTAACTGTTTGGATCGGTTTCATATGCTTAAAGTCATCAAACTCTATATGCTTAGCTAACTTATCAGAAACTTAGACTAGCTTTGCGTTGCCTCACTGAGTAGCCCCAACATGTTCTAATAAAGCAAGTCATGCCTCCGTATGTACCAATACATCAGATCCAATATATATGTCTTTCGATTGAGAATTAAAAAAGTATTCTACTGTAGAAGCTTATAAGTCAATGTAGCATGTCTCTTATCGAGCACATCTGCTACCACATTGCTTTATTTTTAAACGTACATGCAATGTTAAAATCATGCAAATCTATAAACTTTAACCACTGTCACTTCCCCGAATTTGGACCATTTTGCAAAAAGAGATGGTTCAACACCTAAGGTGGTGAATAATTCGAACCTCTTTTGAAGTAGATAATGTCTTCAAATCTTTACTTGTATGTTTGTATAAAAAATATTCCCAATCTGGTACCATATACATCAATATAGACTGTCAAACCTTCGTTGCTACCTAGAATCTTCAAAAACAGGTGCATTAGTTAAACATTCTTTAAATCAAGCAAAAGCCTTTCGTATGCCGCATTTCAAGAAAACTCCTCACTGTTTTTTGTTAATTGCATAAATGATGCGACAATCCTAGAGAAGTCATGAATTGACCTCCTACAATATATTGTTACACTCCAAAAAACTTCTTCCATTCCATTTTGTTCTCCAACCATTTCCAATCTTGAACTGCTCCAACTTTTACAACAAGGATGAAGATACCATGCGTGGATACAAGTGACATATCCAAGAAATCTCACTTCCAAACGCTAGAAGTCACACTTCAGAAACTTGACTTTCGGTTGGTTGTTTCTTTTTTTAATAATATAGCTGACAGTCTCTTCATGTCTCTAACACCACCCTAAGATACCTTAGGCGTTCCTTCTCATTCCTAGTGTAGACTAGGGTATCAATGATGAACATAAGTACAAAAATTTTTAGTTTCTTCTTGATGATCCTACTCCTCTAATCCTAAATATAAGCAAAAGTATTGGTAAATCCGAATGATATAATGATCAACTGCTGCTAAAATCCAGTTGGAAGTTTGAGCTTGGTAGTCCACTAACTATCGTTAGCAACTCTTAGCTGATGGATATCCATTGTCAAATCCAATTGAGAAAATGCACAACTATAACCGAACTCATTGAAAATGTCATAATTACGAGGCAAGGGTTATTCTTAAGCATCAATTTGTTTAGCTCGCGACAGCCATCACATAGCTTCAGAGAACCATCTCTCTTGGTAGTAAAATGGTTGGTTCTCCCCATTCTAAAAATATATCACCCCTCATTTTGAGACCTAAAAGTGAACACTTAGTGTGTAGTCACTCTAATCGTATTTTTGGGCACAATGTGAGATCCGTTTGTTTATTCTTTTATACATACAAAATGATAGCTCGCGATGGTACCCAAACAAATTCATTATCATTTTATTCAAACTAAACCACCCAACGTTCTACATTAGAGAGAACATATTATATAATACAAAATGGTACCTGATTGTTATAAGACGATATAACCACGAATGATCCGTACATTAAAAGCAACTAGAGTTGCATCATTGTTATAACAAAATGAATAGCTAATAACCTTCTTCCTTTAGTCATCTTTATTTGACAATTCGTCAAAAAACTTATTCTGCCTGAAGCATTCGACCCTCAAGAGAGTTTATGAGAAAAAACATAAACCTCAAATCGGATAAAAGTTTGTAGTGAATAACATTAGCCATAATAATTCATAGTTATAATGATCAATAGTCAGACCACAAAGTAGAGTGGAATGAGAATTCCCCTAACTGACATTCTCACGTTTTATTCAAGTAAATATTTCATATACTAAGGTCTCGGTCTCGGGTTTGAGTATAACCTACGTATCATATTCCACACAAGATAATCCTACCCTTCTATAAAGAAAATGTGTTCTTGGTCCTTAACTACGCATTTTGAATAAAGTCTTACTTGCCCCAAGGTTATATTATTCATCTCGGTGTTGCAAGACTTACAAATGTTATCACCATTCATGTAACATCCCGCTATTTTAGACCATTCAAATCGACAATAAAACCACACATATCAGACTTGAATAATTCAAAACAACAGATTGTTAATAAATTTTGAAGCAAATAAAATAAATCACAGAATCACAGACACAGAATATCAGAATAACTCGCAGCGTAAAAAAATAAACATGGTAGTTTATGAAGTTAATACGTACATAGTCTCAAAACAAATACATAATACCAGAGTCTGAAAGCAAATACAACAGGAAATCAAAATACATAAGTCCACTAATACATAAGCAAAGGCTGAATGGAAATAACTGAAATAGAAATAACAGATAGATAGCTAAATCTCCAGCAGATCTCTAGCTCCAAAAGATGAATCCAAAGCTGTGATACTCAGGCTGACCCGAGCGTAAAGCAAAACACAAAACACTCGAGTCAGGACATACATACTTATAAAATGTAAATCAACTCAAGTAAACAGTATAAAATGCATCAGTAACTTAAAGGATGCTTGGGATCGCCCATCATTTAAGGATCCGTTAAACTATCTACTATGTAGTAATATACGCTATTATAATAATGTTTAAAGTAAGATAAACTATTAAAATAGTGTTAAAGCGTTACCCATATCCACCTTAACACATTTTATATATTTCCATAGTCTATACAGTACCGTAATCTTCTCCGTATTGGGCGTCGTTAGAGGGCACTCCATAGGTATGGTACAAAACAAACTCGTAGCAGTCTCGATAAGGTTGGTGACACGACACAACTAGGCAATGCAAGGGTAGATATACCAATTATACTTCCGGGCTGGTGGTAACGCATAGCCGCAGCTACCGTCCACCTTGATCCACACTTCCAAATCAAAGGTGTGCATCAAATCAATCACAAAGTAATAGAATGACAATCGAAGAAGTGTGTCCGATTAGAGGAGCTACCACTACACCATATTGGCAGTTTTGCAACTCCTCCATGCGGAAGAATCGCAACGGCTCAAAGCCGTTGCTAAACAGCAACGGTTATAAGCCGTTGTATATGATGTAAGAACGGTTATGGACCGTTTGGATTTCACAATGGCTAATAGCCGTTCTGTAGGTTTCCTATTTTTTTTCTAACCACACGCAAACTTGCGTACAGAACACCCCGTTCCCAAAGCTAAACGCCCCAAGTTTCATTTCCCTCCTCTGCCGCCGCTTTGCCCTAATTAGTTAATCGTGCCCCAATTTGCCTCTTCTGCCCTAACACCGTGCAAATCATCATCGACTGCGACTACAAATCATCACCAGCCTGAGCTACTGCAAATCCATCGACCATAGATCAAGCGTTGGAACCATCGGCTGTTCGAAATTAAGTACTAAGTTAATTCGTTCTGTTTTGATTTTTATCATTAGAAATACATCGGTTAATTTGTTTGGTTGTCTCTGTTTTAGATGTTATTTGATTTGGTCTAGTTTATACTTATTTTGTCTTCATATTTTTTTCTAAAAGACGTTGACTTGTTAATTTGATGCTAAGGTGGATATAATCATGATAGTCAACAACTATCCTTATAAATCGTATTTTTGGATAAAAAAAGTAATATGAACACAACTTAGTCCATTTTGAATCATGAATGAATAGTTAGAGCATTACAGTCAATTAAGAATGTATCTAACTGTTGGTGGTTCCATCTCATCTTTTGTAAACGACAGAAAAAGTAAGCATAGATAGAAAAATCCTAAATTTAAAGAATATGATTCTCAAAATTGAAAGTTATGTCTGTATAATTTGAAGTTTCAAATCAAATAATTGCTTTTAATGTCTACATTCTTGCATAAATAAAAATAAAAACGAAGGAAAATGTTTAAAGGTTGTTCATTCATTCTCATATCATTTTCAAGCAAACAACTAACAAATAACAGCAGAATGGCCTGCTCCCACTTCCAGCGAACCGTCGCATGTTTTCTATTTTTGTGCAGTATCATTTGTATCATGTGCATTTTTAACTAACAATATATCAAAAAAACATTTATAACGAGACACTACAAGACAACTATTTTGACGACAAATTTCCTTCAACGGCCGTCGGTTTTTTCGACGGACTTTTAGACAGCCATAAATCCTAGTCCTCCATCCATTCTACTATTCGGCACTTTGTATTGTTTATAAGCATGGCTGGAATGTTGGATTAGCTTCAGTTTTGTGAAAGTATATCGTCTATTCCGAACCATTCAAAATCGACAATGCTTAGCTCATTGTTAAAATTGTGTCTAACTTCATTCCGACTCATATATCGACAAGAGCATACTGTTTATCTCCTGTGAGCATGCAACTTGAAAACATATTTAATTTTTTTTTACTTAATACCTAATAAACATATGCATTATTTTTGAAGCTTATTTTCAGTAAGCTCTTATTGTGCAAATCTTGAAACATTGAATCCTTTGTTTCTCTTTTTTATGTTTGTTTTACCCATTTGTACAACTCATGTAATATACATAAGAGTCCCTGATTGATACAAAATTAAAGGGTTGCAAAGGAAAAAAAAGGTGTATACAGGTACTGCATTCTTTTTATTTTCGTTTTTTAGGTTAGAATTAAACTATGATTTCTAATTTGTACTTTTCTTTTAACATTCTGACTATGATGACCGTTCGCTATCATCTGCTCTTACGTGATGTTTTTTAGTACGCACTTAACAAATTGAGACTGTGTGCATTAAAAAAGTCATTTTTTATATAATTGATAATCTCTCAAATTATTATCATGATTCTCTAGTTTCATTTTGTTGGTTTTGATGATAACTTTCAGTTATTTTGTCGATGGAAATCAAATTGTAGTTAATCATGAAACTGAAATAGTCCACTAAAGAGGTCAAAATGTGATTTCTTTCTTCTTCCGTATATTGTGTTGTAAAGGTTCTTTGTTTCCTGCTATTTCTTGCTTCAATTTGTCCAAACTACTTCTTTACTCACTAGTTGTAATTAAATTCACAATCTTTTTTTCTTTGCAATTTTATTTTGTTCCTACTGTATCATGTGCAATTTAGCTTACATCTTCTTTCTATGATTTTGGAAGTCATTGTACTTGTCAAAATGCTGATTTAAACATCATGTTTAACCTAATTAAATCACTTGCTTTGTAGGTTAATCCTTCTCTAAAGTTCTTAAACAAAAGTTTATTTTATGCTATTTTTATATTAAATACATGGGAATAATTAGCAGTTCAAGAAAGTTTTAGTCTGGAAATAAAATTAATGCATCATAACATAAACAATGCAAAGTTCCTTCAAATTTTAACTAAGTAGCAATTATTTGTAACTAATTTGAGATGAGAATTTGACTTTTATATCATATTATTTGATGCCATATTTCACGAGAAAAAAACTCCTCTATTTTGAAAAATAAAATAAAACAAACAATAATTTAATTATGAGATCAACATTAGATTTTTATACTTTGTTGGTTGATATTGTAAATGGCTTCTATCACTGCACATGTAACTATATCCAAAACAAATTCGTATACATGCCTCAGAAGCAAATTACTTTGTATGCAAGTTTATTAAACAATGCAATTAATTCTTTTTTTTCCGCTTTGGCAATTCATGATAGATTTTACTGTTATGGCAATGAAATACATTTATGCTTGTAAATGGTTGAAAATTTGACACAGGAACCTTCTAAAACCACGCCCTACTACATTGCTATTGCTATCATCATTCACATCAAATCAATATACATCAAATCACCAAAGGATTACCTCGATCATCAACAAGAGAAACAGTTCGGGTTTTACAAGAGATAACGACTTCATGATTCTTCAGCCAATCTCCTCCAAGTAATATATCAAAAGCATCGAAACCCAGAACATAGAAATCACCACTAAAGTGATGACCAGAATAGAAGAGTTTCACCTTTTTACAAATCCTACTAAGGTTCGCGGGACCACCAATAGGATTAGAAACACACAAAGGTTCAGTTGCATACACGGGTGAAAGGATATGCTCAAACTTTTCACAAAGATCCACAGAAATGAAACTATGCGAAACTCTAGTGTCAAATAGAACATGAGTAGGAAAATTAAAAAAAGTAAAGGTGCCTTGGAGAGTACCTTGGGTATCACTAGGAGCAGGTGGAGTGGAAGTTACCAACAACAAAGATACCAGATGGCTTGCCCTTCTGCTGAGTAGGACAATCCTTCTTGAAGTGGTCAGGCTGCAAGAAAATATGTCAAAGATCACGCCTAGTCATCTGAATTGGAGGAACAGCAGCTCCAACCGAAGTAGGGCAACTATTGGCATAGTGTCCCTTTTGGTCACACTTGAAGCAAGTGATGGAAGAAAGATCAATAGGCTGTCTCTGAGAAGAAGAAGATCCCAGACCTGGAGTCTTAAGCCAATTCTTCTTTTGCTGATGGAAATTAGGCTTTCTCTTCTTAGAGTTACTAGGAAAAGGCTGAGATGGAGGGGCACGAGCAACAGAAGGTTCCTTAGAAGTGGGGTTCTCAAATCTAATGGCCATATCCATCAATCCAGTAAAAGGGCTATGCACATGAGAAATCAAACGATCATAATACTCTGGGCGAGCTCCAACTATAAACTTCTCATTCTTCTTAAGAGGGGTATCAATCAGGCTAGGACCAAACTTGGAAAGTTCATTGAACTTCTGCTCATACTCAGAAAATGACATATTCCCCTGCTTAAGATCCATAAACTCCCTGTATAGCTGAGACTTCCCGGCTTTGGGCATCCACTTAGCCACAAAAGCATCCCTGAAATAAGACATCCAAACTTAAGAAAGATTCCAAAGAAAAACTGAACCAAACTCAAAAACCAACTCAAGATGATACCTAAACTGCTCCCAAGAAATGTCTGCCTCTATAGTGTGAGTTGTAACAGGCTCCCACCAATCCTGGACTGCCTCCTGCAACTGCCAAGCTGCCAACTAACGCTTCTGAGCGTCAGTGATCTCCAGACCAGTGAAAATCCTCTCTAAACTCATCAACCACTGCTGAGCCTCAATGATGCTCTCTGATCCAGTAAACTTGGTGCCACCAAGCTGAGTGAACTCCTTACAGAGAGTGGTGAACCTAATGGGTGCAACGGGCTCTAGAACTAGGGCAATACCACGACCCCGACCTCTGGCATTCCTACGATTCATCCTGGAAATTCAAGAATGAATCTTAGGACAAAGATAAAGATAAAGATAAAAGAAAATATTCAGACTAGAATGGAAATCCTAATCAAAGTATTCTATAAAACAAGGTAGATTCAAAAGGAAGGAAATTCTAAGAAAAATTAAGATTTTAAAACAAGAAAATTTTATATCCAAAATAATCTTTTAAAATCATTTTATACTTAAAAATACGTTCTCTCACAAGGAATGATTCTAAGACCGATTTCACTCATTCTAAGGTATTTCTACCCTATCTCTAATGAGTTTTTGCCCCGCAGGCTAAGGTTTTCCTAAAACCAAAGCTCTGATACCAACTGTAACATCCTGCTATTTTAGACCATTCAAACCGACAATAAAACCACACATGTCAAACTTGAATAATTCAAAACAACATATTTTTAATAAATTTTGGGGCAAATAAAATCAATCATAGAATCACAGACACAGAATATCAGAATAACTCGCAACGGAATAAAATAAACATAGTAGTTCATGAAGCTACTATATACATAGTCTCAAAACAAATACATAATACCAGAGTCTGAAAGCAAATACAACAGGAAATCCAAATACATAAGCAAAGGCTGAATGGAAATAACTGAAATAGAAATAGATAGATAGCTAAATCTCCAACAAATCTCTAGCTCCAAAAGATGAATCCAAAGCTGTGATACTCAGGCTGACCCGAGCGTAAAGCAAAACAAAAAACACTCGAGTCAGGACATACATACTTGTAAAATGTAAATCAACTCAAGTGAACAGTATAAAATGCATCAGTAACTTAAAGGATGCTTGGGATCACCCATCCTTTAAGGATCCGTTAAACTATCTACTATGTAGTAATATACGCTATTATAATAATGTCTAAAGTAAGATAAACTATTAAAATAGCGTTAAGGCGTTACCCATATCCCCCTTAACACATTTTATATATTCCTATAGTCTATACAGTACCGTAATCTCCCTCGTACTGGGCGTCGTCACAGGGCACTCCATAGGTATGGTACAAACAAACTCGTAGTGGTCTCGATAAGGTAGGTGACACGTCACAACTAGGCAATGCCAGGGTAGATATACTAATTACACTTCTGGGCTGGTGGTAATGCATAGCCGCAGCTACCACCCACCTCGATCCACTCCCCCAAATCATAGGTGCGCACCAAAATCAATCATAAAGTAATAGAATGGCAATCGAAGAAGTGTGTCCGATCGGAGGAGCTACCTCACTTGGCCCGTTAATTGCTCCTGTATTAGCCACCTTAAGCTAACTCACGGGAGTTAGAACCACGTAAATACCATAATAGAACGTCGCCAACCACCTACTTCATTATGGAATCTCCACCGCGTACACAGTTATTAAAGTGGTTTTCGGTATTGGCAAAGAGTATGACAATAACCGATCCCGGTCTCTTTAACAACCAAACGTTATTATAACCCGTGGTTATTTTATTTTCAAATGGTCTATATTTTATATCAAAACATATTCATTTCAAAACCATATAAATTCGATATCATTATTTTTTTTAAATAATATACATTTCCAAAGTTGTAGCACTTTAAAAATCTATACACTTAATATAACACTTTGGAAACATTATATTTTAGAAACCATAACACTTTGAAAATGTAACCTTTAGAATCATAGCAACTCGAAAACATTCCTTTTAGAAATCATAGCATTTTGGAAACATAACCTTAAGAAATCATAGCATTTTGGAAATGTAATACTTTCCACTATAACATTTTATATAATCAAAATATTTTATATACTTACAATTTTTTAACATGGTTATTTTATAATTTCAATTTTATTATACTAAATTATTTATTTAGATATTAAATAAATAATGATTTTAGTTAAATAAAATTTATTACCATAATATCCAATTTAAAGCTGAAATTTCTTATATTAAATTAAAAGAGTATATTATTAACTTAAATTTTACTATTATAGTAAAGAAAATTATTATCTCTATTATTCAAAATATACCATTACATTAATTAAAACTTATATTACTAGGTTAGAATAAATTTTTTATTATTAAGTCACATTGGATTATAAATTAAATTAAATTAGATTTTATATTATAAATTAAATCTTAAACAACATTTTTAACACATGGAAAATAAATATATAAATCTTTATAAAATCATTAAATTAAATTTAAGTTGAAATTCATATATTTAAAATCCAAAATACTTAATAACTTTTAGAAAATTATTTTAAAACCAACCACGGAGTCTATATAAAATTTTCTATCCTATGGTCAAGTAAATACGAATATATATCATTTCAATCCGAAATTATTAAATTCCCGGGTTTATATCATTTCAAACCCGCAATCTCAAGCAAATAAAAATCGCTCGAGCCTATCATTTCAGCTCATAACGATTTTTACATATTCTAAAGATCGTTCAGGTATGTATCATTTCAACCCATAGTTAAGGAACTTGCAATGTGAGAACAGAATATGAAAAACATAGAACAATATAACATATCATGGCATATGATCATAACAGGTATAACATCAGGTGATATAACGTAATATAAGCACATATGAGATTACTAATATGCACATACATATCAATACAATTCAAATGACATCGATTCACCAAAATATAAGTATGTAGTCAAGAGTGATTACTCACCTTCCTTGGTTAAAGAGATTGATTCCAAACAAAACACAACACTTTGAATAAGCACGACAATCACGAACAAGCTTGAGTGGGAGGAGAATCCAAATCCAAGGCTTAGAAAAATAAATAAAAAAAATATGTAAATAAAAAAATTTACATAGATAAAATAAAAGTATAAAATTTTATTTTATAAAACACATGAAAAGGGCTAGCCAAAAGGGCTAATAGGCTCGTTCTAGATGGTGTTTGGGCTCGGCCACACTTGGCTTTGGGTTAGGGTCCAATCTATGGATTGGTTTGGTTCGGCCATACTAGATTTGGGTCAAGACAAGTCTCGGCCTAAGGAAAAACAAGGGAAGGCAAAAGGTTAGGTTCGGCCATGATGTAGTTTGGGTCAAGGCGAGGCTACTCTTTGGGTTTGGGATGGGAATAGTGGTCACGGCCAAGGCAACAAAATGGGAAAGGAGATGAAGTGGTTCAGCCTTGTTGTGTGGAGGCTAAGGGGAGTCTTTGGTCACGGCAAGGCAAGTGCAAGAGGAAGGCAAAAGTGGATGGTGTGGTTCGGTCTAGGGTTTGGAAGTGGTGGAGGCTAGGTATGTCACGACCATGGAAGTGGAAGAAAAAGGTCATGAACTGGTGGTGGCCGAAAATTGGTAGGTGATGGTTGGCCTAAGGAGAGGAGGAGGTCGACTTTGGTTGGAGAAAAGGAGGTGGAGATGATGACAAGGTGATGGCCGAAATAGGAGAAGAGGAAAAGAAATTTTAGAGAAAAAGTTTTGAGAAGGAGAAGAGAACTTACAGAAAGTTTCTAAGCAGGAAGAAGAGAGGAATGAGAAGTCAGAAGGCAGAAACAAATTGTATACGTACTTGTTTCTCAACTGGTGACTTTTCAAGTGAACAGGCAATTCAGGTAACTTTTTGAATAACCTAGCCCATTAGTCTAAGCCCAATAACAAAAATCAAACCAAATCTCAAATCAAAATCTAGCCCAAAAACAAAAATAAAATAGAAAATAAGATATAAAAATAATTGCGTGAAATACGCTGAAAACTGCAAATTTTGAGAAGTAGAAATCAGAATTTTACGAAACGAAAAGCAGAGAAAATATTAGAATAAGAATAAAATCCAGCTTCATAAAAAAAGAATAAAAATTTAAATTTAAATTTTAAAATTTTCAATAGGAAGTCAAACTTTGACCAAAGTTGGCCAAAATTTAAATTTTCAGAAAAATCTTTATTTTATTAAATTTGGAAGAACATTTCACATTAAACCCCAAAAATATATTTTAAAATTCAAAATTTATCAATTTTAAAATGATTTAAAAGCAAAGTTTCAAATAAATTTCATTTAAAATTATATACAGAAAAATACGGGTTGTTACAATTCACCTTGGTATTACAACTCAATTACCTCGGTGTTTACTACTTATCACCTCCCTTGGTATTTAACTCCCGTGAAGGTTACTATCATTCGTCTAGGAATTACAGTTCATTTGAGAATGAGATATCGATAAATCCATTGGGACTATTGCTCTTTATATGATCGATGGTGAAGTACTGATGACCCATGGGGGCACCAAGGAGATATATACGTGTAGTTGTTTGGAACTATTATAAAACAACTTTCCGAGAGTCTTTCATAGGTTAAAAGTCAAATAAAAGATCTCAAGTGATGATATAAAGTAGTCTTTAAATTTGAGAATGTGGTGAATCTTAAGTGTTTAAACTATAATATGATTATGGTCAATCATACGACAACGAGGATCGTGTTAAGGCCATAGTTGGGTATAAGTTGAACCACATGAAGTTAAACACTATTCAAGAGAGGATTCATCTCCTTTGAATATAATGTTAGCATCACTACATTGACAATCAATATAAAATCAAATTCTTTGGCCAACTCAAATTGGTTAATCGATAATTATAATTGGATTGAACCATACACTTCAATGTTTGTAATGACCCGGGTTCTCTGACGATGTTATTGGGTAATTAACTGATTTTAATCAATTGGATATTAAATTTTTATTGGTCGAATAAATAAATTTTCTGATGTTAAAATACCAGAATCTATATATCGATCAAAAACTACATTAAATATTGAATTATAAAATCCCTGGAATATGGTGAATCTTATATAAAAGTAAATTATATGTATATAGGAACTCCACTTTTAAAATTAAGATAGAACACCCATAAATATATATAGATGAATATATATACTAGCTTTATGAGGTTGAAAATATTTATGAGTATTTATGTATGTGTGGTATAAAATAATTGTAAAACTATATATATATATACACATGAATGTAAAACTGCCTAATGCAGAAATTCAAAACTTGTAGATATATGTATATATGTCGAACATGTGAATGTATATAGCATGGGTGTATTTAAAAGTATATAGAAATATATAGGTATATAAATGTAGTATATGTATATATGCCCATATGTAAGTAAAAATAAATGTATGTATATGATGGTAAAACATATGTAAGTAAGTAATATGTATAGAAAATATGTATAAATGTAAATATATACATATATGGTGATGAGTACATGCAAATAAATGAGTAAACGTGTAAGTGTAAATATATAAATATATGATGACAAATACATATATAAGTGAATATATATATATATATGATGTGTACATGTATGTACACAAGGGGACAACCTCATAAATACATATCAAATTCAATGGCAAAACTTAAGATCAAGCTCACAATACATCATGTCATGCATACAATGGGTCACACCTAAATCAAAAGCAAGTCATATACAATTAAACCTTTCATAAGAAATCAAATTAGCAATTAAAATAAGGAAATATATATATATATATACATATAGTAGAAGCTTGTTGTAACAACTCGCATATTTTAAGATTGTATATTTAAATATTTTATTTAAATGTAGAATCGTTAATCAGATTAAAGTCCGAAAAGATACTTTTTGTAAACAGTCGAATTGGGACTCGAGACCACTTCCATTGAGTCCAAAACAGCGTTTGCCACTTTTTTGAGTATAAACATCGATATGTTTGGAGTAAGTTGAATTTTGACATTTTCTATTGGGCTTTGGGTTTGGGTTTCACCCCAACTCACTCTATAACCTAGTTCAGCCCCTCCTCTCCTCTTCACTACATTTCTATTTTCTTAAAACACTCGAGCAAAACTGGAAATGGGGAGAGGAATGGGAAATTAGAAATCCAAAACCCTAGTTTCCTTAGCAAATACAAATTCTTGCTCCAAATTCAAAGAGAAGCATGAAGGTAGGCATCTCCATCTTCTTCTCCAACTCATTCTCTCTTTAATTTCAGAAATTTCCTAAACCTAACTTAGGAGATGTTCTTCTTTTGAACTTAGATTCAAGCTTCTTGAGTTGAGATTGAAGAGTGGTTGATCCTCCTTTGTTTCCAAGCTTCTCCTTCCTTGTTTTTGTGACAAAGGTGAGATTTTTATCTGACATTTATGTCTATAACTATCCTTGATTTCTTGGTATGAATTCCTAACACCCTTTCATGTTCATTTGATTTTGGTTTGGATTGATTTGGTGAACATTTCAATTTTTGGTGTTTGAAGTTAAAACTTTGAAAATCCTAGCTTTGATTTATGAACGTGCTTTTGGTGGTGTTTCGGAGAGCTTATAGGGCTGGGATGTCGATTGGCAAAAGCCCCTTAAGTCCATTGCTCGCCCGATCGCGAATTGGAAGAGTTTGCGCTTCATTTGAATAAGCTGAAAAACAGCTTCAGTTCCAGTCAGTCGACTGACCCTCTGCAGTCAGTCGACTGGCTGTAGAAATCAGGCCAATCTGGGTCTGTCTGTAGAGAACAGAAGTTTCTGTTTTCTGCAGTCAGTCGACTGACCCTCTGCAGTCAGTCGACCGACTGCAGGAAATGAAACATTCTGGTTTCTGGTTCAGTCGACTGACCTGCTTCATTTTGCCTATTTTGCCTAATTAGCTTGAGGATCCAACTTTTATCGATTCGTGACTATCTGATTTATTGTTATCATTTGTTATTGCCTTTGATGACTTCTTTTCAGGATTTTTGAGAATGTCCATTTTAATGGAATTGGTATCGATTTCTTTGGATTTAATTCACGTCTTCGAATGTGGATTTTTGTGATTGATTGTTTCTACAATCATTTTGTGATTTGTCACTTCTAAATACAAAGATTTCTATACTAGTAGTAAATATTAAAACTCTTTTACAAAGATGATTTCAACTTTATTTTTAATACAAAGCTCTTTTATAAAACCGTTTTCTAATCTATTAGTATATACAAACCTTTACCTCACTCGTATGAGAAAATCTAATTCAACGGCTTAGCAAAACAAGTGGTATGAAACGCTTGCGTTTACTTCGTCGGTTAATTCTTGGACTTGTTCGATTGAACTCTTGTGACAATTTTCGAGTGGGAATCTACAATTTGTTCGTAAATATTTAAGTTAAGCTAGTGGTTATGGGACATGAAGCTAAACTCATATATTTACTAGCTTAGTGTAATCGACACTTTTTATTGATCGATGATGATTATTTTGTGATTTAGACTAGCGATGTGCGATGTCTATTTGTTTGCGAGGGAGACTAAACCCCGTTTTGTGGAACTTCGGTTCAATTTGGCAGGGTAGCGACCCATGGTCTTCGAACCGTTTGTGGAGCTTCGGCTCAAAATTTATGGTTAGCGACCATGGAATAGCGTTCCATTTGTGATACACGTGTTGGTGAGTTTTCATGCTCCCGTTTGTGATAGGCCTCCCCCTTTGTGATTTCTGGATTTCTATGTGATGATTTCTAGAATTTGTGTTTCACCTCTTTATGTGATTGGCAATGATATGTTTATCAATATTTGTAGTTTGGTGAATAAAATAAAGAATATGATGTCCTTTTTGGGTGCTTCGAGATTCTTGAGATATTTTACGATTTTGTTGATTAAATCATACTTGTCCTGGTATGACATTATCGTTATCATACATCATTATTATATCTCTGCTTTTATCTCATTTCTTTAATGATAATTATAGCTAGACTGATCCGTTTATTATTTTCTTATTGAATAATACTCGGGTCAGACCGAGATGTTACAGGTGCTTCTACTTGACTCCTTATCTGGGATCATCTTCTGACTTTTGTCTAACTACATTACAATTGTAGTTTTTGTTGTTATACATTCGAGATATAGACTCCATGATGTATACTTATTCTTTTGTCTAGCACTTGTATCTATTCTTTTGTGATATTGTGGATCTTATTTGACCACTACTCTGATGTACACCTTTTTGTGTTATATATTCATATATGTTTCCGCCTTTGAGATATGAACGTCTGTGACTGATTTGTGTTATATTTATTTCTATATTTGTTTTCGAAGGCCTCATAGCCGCTGTGTAGTAGCTTCGAGTTTGTATTTGATATGTTGGATTTCCTCTTGAAATGAAATGTAAGTTATTTTATCTGACATATCGGTACTCGTCCAAAGCAATTACACAGATGGTCGCTCCTCAACAGCCTTATTCTTCGCGCTAGTCGACAACATTACCCAGTAGTGTTCTTGGCTAGCGTGAGTATAAAGGTGGGGCGTCACACTTGTCCTGTAAATGAATAGGCTTCAGCCCTTGAGACTAACTCTCCTCTCCACACATATATATAGATGCCAACATGTTATTCAAACATTCAAGTGGATAAAGCTTTAAAAAAAGCCTGTACATATGCAGCCTTCTACCTTGCTTTGTACACTTCCACCCCTTATAAGTATATGTATCTCTGCCTTGTTCATTTGTTCAACAACAAACAAGAAAAAAGAAGGTTCTGCCATTTAAAATATAAGCAAAGCTGGAAGCTAGAGCAAGAGAGCATAGTTCACCATCTTTCAAAGGATGTGAGTATAACTTTTAAAAGTTTTGTTTACTGGAATCACATATGCACCTATACGTTTGAATAAATTGAATGAACTCTTGTATTTGGGGTATAAATTCATGTAATTGTTCATATATGTGTGTTGACCTGTCTGAACATCCTGTAAACTTAAAAAGCATGAGTAACACCTCTGTTTTAAAAAGTATATATATCTTCCAACTTTGAAAATCCCTATCCTTCTATCTAGTTCATTTCGGATGATGATTACAAGAGCAAGGTTGTGTGTTTTTGAGTGAAGTATATGTTAAAATTAGTTTCGTTTGATAATATAAAGAACAGAGGAGGAAATATTCAAATTACAGTGAATGGAGAAGTTTTGATAAAAATTAAACCTTCAAAATTTGATAAATGAAGTATATGATCGTGTCCACTATTAAAAATGGTGAATTTTGAGAGTCGGTTGGAGATTTTTAGAGGAGTGTGAGAAGAGAATTTCGGAGTTGATCGGAAAACGCTTTAAAATCTTTTTCCGGCAAATCAGTGGTCGAGGGGTCGGCGAAGAATTCTGGAAGGAGCGTGATGTTGGCAGGAAGGTCTTGACCATGGCGGTTTTCGTTCTAGTTGTCTGGGTTGGGGTAAAACGCTCGAGATAGGGTTTTGGGTTTTTTTGTTGTGATGGTCGTTTTCGTCGAACGGCGGTGAAGAGGAGTGATCGGGCATTGCTGCGATAGGCTAGGGGGAGGGGTAGCGCGAGGAGTAGCGGTTCCGATGAAGGTGGGGCGGTGGGTCAAAGTGGGACAGCATACCATTGGTGGGCGATTTTAGACCTGGACGTCGCATACGTGTGTGGCTGAAGCCTCTTCGTGTAGTGAGATCTAGGACAAGGGGGCTGGAGAGTAGGGAGATGGTGCTGTCGAGTCAAGCTCGAGTCGATGGGTGTGCGTGGAGTGTCGGTTGTGATTTTTGGTTCTTAGCCTCGGCGTGCACGGGTACACGAAAACATGCACATATGAGAAGGAAGTAGGGAAGGAAACTGGGAGGAAGTAAGAAGAGAAGGAGATGAAATAGGAAACGGGCTGGAAAAGGTAATGGGCCAGAGAAAAAAATATAAAAGGGACGAGAAAGAGAAAAAGAAAGAAAAAGGAAAGGAAAGAAGTGAACTTATGTATTTATCTGGTAATTTAAAATTTTAAAACCCAAAATTCTATTTTTCCCAAAACCATATTGAAGGTTTTTGCATCTTTATCTTACTACCCGATGATATAAATTGGTATAATAGAATTTCCCGTAAGTTAGAGTTTTATAATTAAAATGGAAAATTAATTAAGTATTATTACTTAACTTAAAGTTTATATGGATTAACAAAGTTGATATCAAATAGACTGTTTAATTCTAATTAACTAAAAATACATTGTTATATAATTTCCAAATTTGTAATTAATTTGGATTAAGACATAATGGGTTTTTTTCAGTTAATTAATGTTGTTGAATCCTGACGTGAAATTATTTGATATTGTTATAGACCATTAAATTAGTAATAATCTATTTCTTTGCTTAGTCCTATTGGATATTTACTTTATATTTGTCTGTACCATCGAGTGGTCAAACAAGTTAAAATAATTAGATTAAAATGGTAATGCATTTTATTTGAAATAAGACACCTGTAATAAATTACCGTAAGTGATATTGTCACCTTGAGTAATAAATTGCTTATTTTAAACAATTTACCCTTTTAAAAATTTATTGCTTGGCTTCGAAGAGACCAGGATCAGATATCAGTGATATCCGAAACCACTTCGATTTAATAATCACTATAAATCTTTACCGGTTTGAGCATAGAATCAAGTAAGCTGGATTTGAATAAAATAAGTGAACTGGATTATCATAAATAAGTAGTTGTATCCAGACAGTATCACAACATTAATTAATTTTCTGTAAAGGTGTTGGTTTTAATCTGATAAAAACTCGTCGGATATACGAGTTACCTGGGTTTTCAAGAAGCATTATAACTTAAGTGTTTCAAGTTAAATGGGTTTACTCACGCTGGTTTCCAGCCTGACTCGGGTGTTGCTTTATTGTAATGCTTGGGTCAGACCGAGTATTATAGATTTTCAGGTTAGGACGTTTTGGAACTCAGGAGACGAGCTGGATGGCAGAGACGTATTGAGTATATTCCGCCATATTATAGCTATTTTATTCAGTAGCTGAGGACAAGTTATTATAAATGTCCAGATTTGTTGTACTTTGATATCTTGTATGTATATTGATAGTTATAGCTTTTCTTTGTATAAATGCTGTTATTGTATATTATATTCTGTTCCGCTGCGATTGTGAGATTATGTGTTGTTGATTCTATTTCTTTTCTATCTCTTTTTCTTCTAAACCCTAACAGTCTGGAATTTCCGGCACTCGATTGTTCAGCACTCTATACAGTGGACGTATTAGTGTCAATTTTCGGGGTCGAAAATCTTCGGGCCGTTACAATGTTGGACTTCCTAATTAACTACAGATATTAATAGAGTTTTGACTATTGATCATGCTTTAAAAATCTGATTGATATAGCGATGACGAGGAGTAAACGTGCACAATGTAGGCATTGCTTAAGAGTGTCGTTTTAAAAACAAGAAATTGAATTTCACCTAGATAATATGTAAGCAAATGAACTCATGTCCATCACTGTGCTTTAGCAAAGTCCATACATGCTTTAATATTTGAATTATTTAAATATTACCGAGGGTTGAGTTCATGCTAGAAGTCATACAACCACAACTTTCGGTTTTCAATCCAAAATGATTCATTGAAAGAATTTATAAAAGTCATGTAACAACCTGATTTTATTATTTTATGTATTTAAATATTTTTT
Source organism: Allium fistulosum (assembly GCA_030737815.1). NCBI lineage: Eukaryota > Viridiplantae > Streptophyta > Magnoliopsida > Asparagales > Amaryllidaceae > Allium > Allium fistulosum. The sequence goes on from CM060908.1 coordinate 945,662,790, forward strand.
GTTATTTTAATTATATAATTTTAGTTTTAGGAAGAATGAGTGGATAATATGGTGATCTAGGCAATATGTCGTAAGGACAATTGGAAAGAAGTACGTACTTTCACCGTTGGGGTTTGGAATGGTGGAGTTCGGTTGGGCAGTGGGTTGATTATATTTTTTGAAGTACTGAAATGAAACCTATTTAAATATTACAATCTATATAATTAAATTAAAGTCCATGTGCATAGCTCAGTTGGTCGGGGCTGCCTTGCGATCATGCAATGAAATTGCTTGAGGTAGTGGGTTCAAGTCCTAGCAAACTGCTCTGTGTAACCCGTAAGATGTGGAGCGGTTATCCCTCGAAAAAGTGAGAATGATTGGGGGATTGATGCTTTGTATTAGGCTAGCTGAAAGGGGGTCGATCATGATGGGCCATTCGAATCCCCTAGCTCTACCCTTCATGGCAGGATTTAAAAAAAATATAGTTAGATAGTATTGGAAAATTTTACAAGTTAAAAATCATTGTTTTTAATTGATAATGACGAATTATAAAGTGCAAGTAATAATAATATAAGAGAAGCATATTTTTTAAATAAGTGTATTTCTGGAATGTCAAATTTAAAATAAAGTTTATTCATTATAATAAATATAAAATTGTTAGAACCTAGTATTTTGATGTTTTGATTGTGACAACTATATAAGTATATATTATATACACTAACCAAAATTGCAAGAGAATAAACTATTTTACTCGACAATAGTTCGAAGACCAAAAGATTTCAACGATAGGTTTCAACATTTTGATTTGGTCTATCTATAGTCTAGTTAATATTCAACGATTGTTAGAATCTCTCCTCTGTGGTATACACAGACAAAAGGTTTTAAAACCTACTCAAATTAATCTATACAAACTTGGTTTTAACTATATAAAGTTATATAATAAACTTGCATTTAAAACTAAGTTTAATGAGCTTACAGTAACAGTTTCAGTCGACTGAACTGGGTAATCCAGTCGACTGAAACGTGCACAGATGCACATGAATTTTTGAACATTTAGTCGACCAAACACCCTAGTTTAGTCGACTTAATGAAATGTCTTTACAATATATTTTCAAATTTCAAATTCGTTTGAATGTTCAGTCTACTTAATTCATATTTTCAGTCGAATGAATATTCATAACGGCTATTTTTGAACGGTCACCACTTTTCAACAAACAGAAACGTCCGTTAATTCAACAGTTGTTTTCGTATCTATTAGCCGAATCTTTTCACTAATAGTTACAACTATTTAACATTATAAATAACCTTGATTTTAGTTTGCAAAATACAACATTATTCTCTGATTCTAATCTATATTCTTGCAAACTATTTTCTACAAATTGCTTTCATAAATGCTCTTAAATCACTTGCACATTCAAACACAAATTTATTTGTGATTACAATTTCTTCCAATCTTCACGGATTACACGATATACCACAAAAGGAGAAGATTATAGGAAAGATTTACATTATTGACTTATCAGTGCTATTCAAGAGCATATTCAGTCAGAAACAACTTTACTATCTGTATTGTAGAAGTCCTGTTCGGTTGCTAAGGCAGTAGAAGTCCTATTCGGTTGTCTAGGTGGTAGAAGTCCTATTCAGTTGCTCAGGAGGTGTAATACATGTTCCTCCGAGTTAAGAGAGGGTTGCTAGTTAAATTCCAGAAGGAGTCTGAAGCTGGACGTAGAACGGAAGTTCGAACCAGTATAAAAATCTCTGGAGTCATTTACTTTACTGTTTACTTTTTGTACTCATATTCCGCATTAGTAGATAACTTAGTTTATATTCCATATTACCATCCATAGCTGCACTTTCATTTGGTATCAGAGCATAGGTCATCCTATAACCATAACATAGTTATTTGATACATTGTTAATATGGAAAATAACACTAACACTAGTTTTGTTAAAGGATAAACCACTGCATGACCACCGCTATTTAATGGGTTGAACTATAACTATTGTCTACTAGAATAAGAATTTATATGCAAGCTAATAGTTATGAAACCTGGAATATAACTCAAACAGAATATCACATACCTACTATTGAATATTCACAATGGTCCAACATAGAAAAACTAGATGCTAGTGCAAATGCCAAAGCCATGAATATGTTATATTGTGCATTAGACAAAAATGAGTTTAATAGAGTTAGCATGTGTACTACTGCTTATGAAATTTGGCGTACACTTAAAGTTACACATGAAGGTACTAACAAAGTAAAGCAGAGTAAGGTTTCTATGCTCAAGAATCAGTTCCAGAATTTCAAAATGAAGCAAGATAGAACAATAAATGATATGTATTCTAGATTTCAAGACATTCATCATTCACTACTAGCATTAGGAGAAAAATATTCAGATTTTGATACTGTTTCTAGAATTCTAAACTCTTTAATGGATGAACGGGAACAAAAAGTCTTAGCTATTGAAGAAGCTAATGACATTTCTCCCATCAAACCTGAAGAGTTAGTTAGCAATCTGATGTCATATGAAGTAAATTTGTAGGCTAAGTGAGATCATGCACAAGGTAAAACTAAATATTGCATTCAAAGCTGAACAAGAAGATTCAGACTCAGAGGAAGATGACATGGCAATGATCGTAAAGAATTTCAAAAAGTTTCTGAAATTTAGATTGAATAAGAAATTTGGAAACAATAGAAAAGACAACACTAGCAAATTGTCAGTCTCAAACCTTGAATGTTACGAATGTCATAAAAAGGGCCATATGAAGAAAGACTGTCCAGGAAGAAAAAGAGATAGATTCAAAAATAAGAAGGAAAAGTACAAGAAGAAGTAGACAATTTCAGTAACATGGGATGATTTAGGGTCATCATCAGACAGTGATACAGAAAGTGATTCTGAAAAGGCCAACGTTTGCTTTATGGCTTCAACTGACGATGTAAGTGATTTATCCTTTGAAGATTTAATTGATATAAACTCAGAAATACTAGATAAACACAAGGAAACTAAGAGAAAATATAAAAATGCATAAAAATGCTAAAAAGAACTGAAATAGAAGTTGATATGCTAAGAGATGAAAAGAAAATTTTAGAAGAAGAACTTCTTAATACACAAGAATCATTATCTAATGTTTCTTCTCAACTCACTATGCTATCAAAAGAAGTAGAAGTGCAAAAAGAAAAGAATATGACATTAGCTTCAGAAAACCATGAGTTGAAATCAAATATTAAAATTCTTGAGTTAAATAACACTAGTCTCAAAACTGAGTTACAGAGTATTACTAAAAATGTGACAAATTTCTATAAAGGAAGAGAAAATCTTTCTAAATTTATTAGTAATTCTCAGTCCACTAATAATAAGAATGGACTAAGATATAAAAAATCTTCAAAACCAAAGTAGAATGACACATCTTATAAAAATTATAATTTGCAGAATAATTTTGTGAAAGCAAAATCAAAACCAAAAGTTATTATGCCAAAGAAAGAAACTGGTAAAAATTGTAATATAAAAATTTGGGTACCAAAAACTAACAACAATCTAATCAAAAACAAGTACATAAAATCTTTTATATCTATAGTTCATAAAAATAAAGATTTTATTTATAAAGGAAATTCTAAACTCTCATATTCCTAAGGTCTAACTCTTAGGACCTTAATAAAAAGATGGGTACCAACGTTATTTCTATATTTTTTGCAGGTACCGATTAAGAAAAGAGGAAAATGGGTACTAGACAGTGGTTGCTCAAAACATATAACAGGAAACAAAGATATACTGACAAATATTATCTACTCAGATGGAGGATCTGTCACATTTGGAGATAACTCCAAACGATATATCATCGGCAAAGGCGATGTGAGAAATAACGATACAACTAATTTACCTCTTATTACAAATGTTTTATTAGTTAAGAATTTAAAACATAATTTACTTAGTATAAGTCCGCTATGTGATAAAGGGTTTAACATAACTTTTTCTAAAAATAAGTGTAATATTTTTGATCAAAATAATAACCTTATTTTTGAAGGAATAAGAGAAAGAAATATTTACATATTAAATATGAAAATTAGTTATAACACAAATATGTGTTTACTAGCCAAAGATAATGATCCTTGGTTATGGCACAAAAGATTTTGCCACATAAATTTTAAAGCTATTAACAAATTATCTAAGAATAATTTCGTTAGAGGATTACCTAAGATGAACTTTAAAGTTAAAAATATTGGTGATGCTTGTCAGTTAGGAAAATTAACTAAATCTTCTCTTAAATCAAAGAAAATGATATCTACTTTACAACCACTTGAGTTATTACATTTAGATCTTTTTGAATCAACACAAACTCAATCTATTAACCATTGTAGATATGTTTTTGTAAAAGCAGATGATTTTTCAAGATTTACATGGACAATATTTTTGAAAAACGAAAGTGACACTTTTGAAAATTTTAAAATATTTACTAAAAGAATTTAAAATGGTAAAATATTAAAAATTAAAAATATTTAGAGCGATCATGGAGGAGAATTCGAAAATGAGGCTTTTGAAAACTATTGTAATAAGAAAGGAATTGTTCACATTTTTTCATTTCCTAGAACTCTTCAAGAATATTCTAGAACTTTATTAAACGGAAGTACTCTACCAAAACATTTTTGGGCAGAAGTTGTAGCCACTGTTTTTTATGTTTTAAATAGAGTTTCCATAAGACCTTTAACTAAACACACTCCTTATGAGCTTTTTAATGAAAGAAAATTGAATATTTCCGACTTTAAAGTTTTTGGTTCAAAATGTTTTATATTAAACACAAAGGGTAAGCTTGGCAAATTCGATCCAAAATCTACGAAGGAATTTACATTGGATACTCAAAACAAAGCAAAGCTTATAGAATTTATAATAAGAGAACTAAAGTAATCGATGAAACACTTCATGTGTCATTCGATGAAAATTTCAAAAATAGTCATAATATAGAAATTAAAGAAACTTTTTATAAATCCAATGACTCGGATGATGATTTTGATAATTCTGGAATTAATACAATTTTTTTTTTCAAAATTATAATGAATTAAGATCACCTCCAAGACTTTTAAGAAGTCATCCAACTGAAAATATAATTGGAGAACTTCATTCAAACGTAAGAACTCGTAATCAACTAAAACAAATGGGTCACGTAGCGTTTCTTTCTAATATTGAACCTAAAAATCCCAAAGAAGCTTCAACTGATGATTATTGGAAAATAGCTATGCAAAAAGAATTAAATCAATTTGAATGTAATAATGTTTGGGACTTAGTTCCTAGACCAAATAACCAAGCTGTTATCGATACAAAATGGGTTTATAAAAATAAACCCGATGTGCAAGGAATTATAATTAGAAATAAAACTAGATTAGCTGCTCAAGGTTATAATCAAGAAGAAGGAATAGATTATGATGAAACGTTTACACCCGTAGCTCATTTGGAAGCTATACGTACTTTATTAGCATATGCTTGTTTTAATAATTTTAAACTCTATCAAATGGATGTAAAAAGTGCTTTCTTAAATGGTTTTATAGACGAAAATGTATATGTAGAACAACCTCCTTTATTCACACATGAAATATATTCAGATCATGTTTACAAATTAAAAAAGGCTTTATATGGTTCAAAACAAGCACATCATGCTTGGTATGACCATCTTAAGAGTTATTTACTGAATTCAGGTTTTAAAATCGGTAAAGTTGATCAAACTCTTTCTATAAAACAAGACAAAAATGATATTTTAATAATTCAAATTTATCTTTATGACATTATTTTTGGTTCAATAAACGAAAAATTATATCAAGAATTTTCAGAAATTATGACAAGAGAATTTGAAATGTCTCACATGGGAGAACTTTCATATTTTCTTGGATTACAAATTAAACAATTAACGAACGGAATTTTTAATAATAAAAAAAAATATTGTAATAATCTCATAAAACGATTTAGTATGGAAAATACTTCTGCTAAACCCACTCCTATGAGTACTACATTACATCTTGATAGAGATGAAAATGGAAAAAGTGTTGACCAAAAACTATATCGTAGTATGGTAGGTTCTTTACTCTATCTAACTGCTAATAGACCTGATATAATGGCGAGTGTTTGTTTATGTGTACAATTTCAAGCAAATCCCAAAGAATCACATTTGCGGGCAGTGAAGCAAATTTTGCGATACTTAGGCAAAACTAAAGACTACGGTCTCTTTTATTCGAAAGAATGTCCTTTTGAATTAGTATCCTACAGTGATGCTGATTTTGGAGGATGTCAGACAGATCGAAAAAGAACCAGTGGAACTTGTCACTTTGTTGGACAATCTTTAGTATCTTGGTTTAGTACGAAACAAAATTATGTTTCACTTTCGACGTGTGAAGCAGAATATATCTCTGCTGCTTTGGCATGTGCTCAAGTAATCGACATGCAGCAAACACTTCAAGATTTTGGAATTAATCTTTAAAATTCTACAATTTACCGTGATAACATTAGTGCTATAAATTTATCTAAAAATCCTATAAATCATTCTAGAACTAAGCATATAGATATAAGGCATCATTTTCTCAGAGATAATACAGAAAAAGGAAATATTTCACTAGAATTTGTTTCTTCAGAAAATCAGATACCTGACATTTTTACAAAACCTCTAAATGAAAATATTTTTATGAAATTACGACGAGAAATAGGTATTATATCTTTTCATGAGTTATAATTTGAAATTTTTATATATTTTTTTGAGGAAACTAATTTTTTTAAAAATTTGTTGCTGCCAGCACTTGAACTTGGGTCACTGATAAGGAATTCTCATGATTTTCCATTTTGCTATTGTGTTACTTGCTACACGTCACTCTATTTACCTGAAATCTATTGAATGGACATTATCTTTATTCATTTCCTACCACCAAATTGTTTCTGGCTATTATCTTTCAACGATTTTCAATCTCAGCTTTTCGCCTATCTTTAGCGTTCTTTCTCATACATAAAAAACTTTACTTACTCATTTTTATTCATCCTATCAAAAAAAAACTTTATTGTACAAAGTTTAAAAAGTTATTTATACTCTCAAACTATCAAAATGGCCTCTGAAAATGATTCAAACCAATCTTCAATCAGTTTCCACACTCCTTCTTCATCATCTTCAAACAATTCCAACACACCTACTCCAATCTATAATCCTGTAAAAATCATACCATCCCCAACTCACCATACAGGATATACTCCAAAGGGGAAGAGAACCAAATGTACTTTACATTTTGGCTCTCCATCGACTAAGGAGAAAATAGATGACATATATCATTATCAGAGAGAAACTCTGGAATTACAACGTGAACTCTACTACGTACAAAAAGTAAATGCTAAACGTTTAAGTTTCCTAGAACAGGTCATGTTGAAATTCTACGGGTCTTCGTCAAGGGAGAATGTTCATCAACCTTTGCCTATCCGTTCTCAAGCTCCTCGCAATCCTTGGGAATCAAGCCCACACCGTCCTCAGGTGTCACCAAACTCCCGGGAACGAGGAAATGGTTGGTCTCCTATCCAACCGTTAAGGGAAGTCACGAAGATTGAGCCTCCTACTGATGACTCTCAATCCTCCAAAAATTTATTTGTATATTGTTTTTACGTCTATTTCTATGTATTTATATTATATTTGTTTATATTGGTTATCAATATCTAATAAAAAAATTATTTTTTGCAAAAATATTTGACTAGGAAGTAAAATATGCACCCAGGCTCAAAAATAGTTGACCGATTCAAGTCATTTAGTTGACCGAAATCAAGCTTTTCTTCACGAATATGAACTTGGACCATCAAAATCCATGGAACAAGGATGACTACATATGGACTCTAGTATGCGGTGTTCCAATCTATCTTCCTCTCCAAAGACTCGGATTCATTCTTCGATGTCCATTCGAAGGCCTCGACATCAACGTTGTTGAAGTCAACATGGATGAAAGGGATGAGGTTTCTCATCAGTTTCTTTCCGATGACATGACCGTGCTAAAATCTGTCGCTTTACGACCAAAGGCTAGGATCCTTCATCGTGCTCTCATTCGATCAATCCAACCTCGTACCGGAAGCTACGAGAAGTTACATAAGCGTGTCTTCCAAGCGCTTTACGCTATTTACTCCTCCCAACAGATCAACTGGGCTAAAGTTGTACTTGATGAGTTCCTCACCGTTTGCCACAAACGAAGCTTGAAGATGATTTTTTATGGAGTAGACAACATGCGGATTCTCCAAAACTTTGGTGTCCAAATCCCCGACTCCGATTTCATCACCATCGGAGAACTTAATTCTAAGACACTAAGTCTTATAGGCTTGCCGAAACGTCCACCACAACAAGATATTATTAGCTTCCAAGAGTGGTCGAGTAATCGAGCTTAAGGAATCCCGTAACCTCGTATGCCTCACATTGGTTCTTCCTCCTCTCAACCTACCCGACAAGCCGAGGAAGAAAGCGATGAAATAGTTGAACTCCATGGTGATTTTCCTCCCAAAAAGTGTCTTGTCACTATTTCCCGGAATCAATGAAAATAAATCAACATTTGGTCAACATTGAACATGCCATCGCCAAAACCAACAAGAAGCTCAATTCCATCAAAGGCTTCTTGAATAAAATATAGGAAAAGATTTCATGCACCGGCCCAACTTCTACAAGTGTTTTCGATAACCCTCCTGCTCCTTTCTCATGGACCACTTCCAAAGAGGAAGAAGAGGAGGTGGAATATTCTGAGAGTGAAGAAGTTTTGTTTTCTTTTTATTTTGTCTATGTATGTTTTTCCTTTGCTTTTGAACATTTGTTTTTAGCTCTTTGTATCCATGAAAAAATTGTTGTGCTTTAATGTTTTATTGTTCTTATTTATCATGTATAATTGCTATGCTTCAAGTTCTCGATTGTCTTGCACTTATACATATATGCTTGCTTAATTTAAGCAATATTCATTTATAGTATATTGCTTATACATTTTGAATTCCTTTTTGTCGATGACAAAAGGGGGAGAAATATGTAGATAACAGTAGTTCATTAATTCAGGGGGAGTTTTATTGTTTTTATAAATTTTATAGTCTCTTGAACTTACATAGTTGTCATCATCAAAAAGGGGCAGAATGTTAAAACCTAGTATTTTGATGTTTTGATTAGGACAACTATATAAGTATATATTATATGTACTAACCAAAATTGCAGGAGAAGAAACTATTTTACTAGACAATGGATTGAAGACCAAAAGATTTCAACGACAAGTTTCAACATTATGATCTTGTTTGTCTATAATCTAGTTAGCATTCAACAATTGTTAAAATCTCTCCTTGGTGTTATATAGACACACACAAAAGCTTTTAAAACCTACTCAAATTAATCTATAAAAACTTGGTTTTAACTATATAAAGTTATAAAATAAACCTGCATTTAAAACTAAGTTTAACGGGCTTATAGTAACAGTTTCAGTCGACTGAACTGGGTAATCTAGTCGACTGAAACATACACAAATGCACATGAACGTTTGAACATTCAGTTGACTAAACACCCCAGTTCAGTCGACTGAATGAAATGTCTTTTCAAAATATTTTCAAATTTCAAATTCGTTTGAATGTTAAGTCTACTTAATTCATATTTTCAGTCAACTGAATATTCATAACGGCTATTTTTTTGAACGGTCACCACTTTTCAACAAACAGAAACATCCGTTAATTCAACAATTGTTTCCGTATCTATTGGCCAAATATTTTCACTAATAGCTACAATACTTTAACACTATAAATAGCCTTGATTTCAGTTTCCAAAATATAACATTATTCTCTGATTCTGATCTATATATTTTTGCAAACCGTTTTTTGCAAATTGCTTTCATAAACGCTCTCAAATCACTTGCACATTCAAGCACAAATTTATTTCTGATTTCAATTTCTTCCAATCTTCACGAATTACACGATATACCACAAACGAAGAAGATTATAGGAAGGGTGTACATTATTGACTTATCAGTTCTATTCAAGAGCATATTCAGTCAGAAACAACTGTACTATCTATATTGTAGAAGTCCCGTTCGGTTGATGTGGCGATAGAAGTCCTATTCGGTTGTCTAGGCGGTAGAAGTCCAATTCGTTTGCTCAGGCGGTGTAATACCTGTTCCTCCGGGTTCAGAGAGGGTTGCTAGTTAAATTCTAGAAGGAGTATGAGACTGGACATAGAATGGGAATTCGAACCAGTATAAAAATCCCTGGTGTCATTTACTTTACTGTTTACATTTTATACTCATATTTCGCATTAGTAGATAACTTAGTTTATATTCCATATTACGATCCATAGCTGCACTTTCAAAAATTATTCTATTTTAATATGAAATATAATCTAAAGTTGATTTAAGAATTATAGAATTTATTTTGTTTACTGATTGAGTTAGGGGTATGCCTAGGGACAATTCTGCGATTTACTGTAAATTATCAACTCTATAATAAAATCTTTTTTGAAATAATATGCTTTTTCATTTTATTATATACTTGTTATAATATGCCATATTATTTATTTATTTAATTTATGTATATCTAATAGAAAATCCATAAATGGTATGTTTTGTGTATGCTATTCAGCGATTTTCTACTTGCTCGTGTGAGCAGGTCGTTGTTTTTCCTTTAAATTTCTGCTGTGACGATTATAATGGTGCTTCCACACATGACATTTTTTTCAGCCGTGGTATTGTCTTCAGCTGCTGCTTTGGTGTATTTTTTTTGGTAATTTGGAGCTGGTGCATTTCTAGTTCGGTATTTTCTCTTCATGGCAATGTCTATTCTTGTGTTAGCTGTTTGTTCTAGTGTCAGTTTGATTTTTAGGATTGTGAGCTTGTGTATTGCAACATTTTTTCTTGGGTGGTTCTATTGTTTGTTATGATATTGTGTAGCTTGAAATGTTTGGACTTTATTGGTTATGATGGAGGTGTTTGTCTGCTCGATGAACTATGTCTGGCATGTCTGGCCATGGCCTTGCCTCTTCTTATTCCCACCTTCGCTCCATGAGGATTGTCTTGTACAGCCGGTGTGAGTTTAGCAATGGGTGTTGTCATGCATCATAAGCATTCTGGTTGAGGCATTGATGTGCTTCCTGGAACTTTCCTCCATTCGTTGTTCTCTTTGTTAGATCATTGGTATGGATTTGAATTTGTTGGATATATGTCTGTATGCTACTATTTTTGGTTTTCTATGCTTGGATATCTTCTTTGGAATTTACTGGCTTCTTCTGGCCTCGGTTAGTCATTCAAGTAGCTCTGTCCTACCTCGTGGGTATATGAAGTGCTTTTGTTATTTGCATCTTGGAAATGTAGTTGTCGGCTCTCGGTCTCTCAGTTTGTATTAGAAATTCAGAAAGCCTCATTCTTCCTTGGAAATGGTAGTTTGTGAAATATGGGATGTTGCTCTTCTTCTCCAGGGATTGTTCGCTACAGGCATGCTTCTGTTTTGATGTGTATATTTTGTTCATAGATGTAGTTTTGTGAATTGTAGTAGTTGCTGAGGCGCTTTTGTCTCACACCTGTGTTGTCGTGATGTATTGGTGGTCGGTCCACCTAAACAACTAGGCTACCGGCTAAGCCTTGTTGGCCACTTTTTACACATATATCTATTATGATTGCATGATATTTGGATAATACAATCTTTTAATCAAATAAAATAAAATAAAATAAAAATACCATTTTAAATATTCTTAATGAAGATGCATCAAGACTAGATATCGATACATCCTTTAAGACTAGAGTACGTAACGTCCTCCAAATGATGGGTAGTGTATTACTCATCGTTGCTGGAGGCACCAAGGAGTTACATACGACTAGTTGTTGGATAACCGTAGAATGACTCACACGATAATTTTCTATCAGTTAATATTACTGCGGTCAAACAGAGAATATTGAAGTGACAATATCACACAGTTCTCTCGACTTGAGAATACTGTTGAACTTCAATGTGGACTCCACATGTTGAACTTAAATGTGGACTCCGCTTTATTTATAGTTAAATAATGACATGACATCCATCAAACGACTATAGTTGGGTCTGAATTGAAGCATTATAAGTGAGACATTATTCAATAGAGAATTTATCTCCTCAGTTATGTAAGGTTAGTATCACAGTCAACATTAGTAAACTCAAAGTCAAAGTTCAATGTGGATGATATTTGAATTTTTACCAAATCCAATTTCCAAAGTCCTAATGTGATATAGTTCTAACGAAGAGAAATGGTGTAAATAATTGCCACTACCGGGGACCGCTTATAATAGCAAAATTAGATTTTACCAAAATTGTGTAAGTGATAAATTCGACCAAAGTGTCATACTACTAGTTAAGATGACCTATGACATTAATATACAAATTATCCGATATTAATCGCCGACTGAATTTACACCAATGTATCGTGCAATTTAATTAAATTATAATTATTATAAATTGTTATGACCCGTCATTTCGAACTATTCAAATTGACAATAATCCACACATGTCAGAATTGAATTGCTCAAAACAACAGATTGTTATTTATATTTGGCAAAACTTAGCATATACAGTAAATAAATCAATCACAGACACAGAGTAATACAACAATACACAGTGAAATAGATAAATAGTAGTTCATGAAGCTACTACAAAAATATCAGAATCTAAAGCAAATACAACAGAAATCCCAAATACATAGAAGTCTCTAATACATAAGCAAATGACAAGTTTGAACATAAATAACTGGAAATAACTAAAATAACCGGAAAGCTGAATAGATAAAGATATCTCCAAGCAAAGCTCCAAGCTCCAAAGGTGAGTCTCAAATGCCGTGATACTCAGGCTGACCCGAACATAAAGCAAAACAAAAAACACTCGAGTCAGGATTAACATTCTTATGCAAGTAAATCAACTCAAGTGAAATGTCCTAGTGAAATGCAATATAATTTAAAAGATGTTTGGGATTCCCATCTTTTAAGGATCCGTCAAACTTTCTACATACATAATACAATACGCTACATAGATAATGTCTATAGTAAAGTATTAAAATAGCGTTAAGACGTTACCCATATCCCCCTTACCACATTTTTATATAAATATCATAGTCTATATAGATGCTGTTAGCTCCACTAAACCAGTGGGATACTCAGGGAGCATTCCATAGGTACAATACAAACCAAAGTAGTAATAGGCTCGATAAGGCAATGATAAGGACATGAGGCAAGGCCCAGGGTAGGATACTACCATTTTGCAGAACCGAGCTGGTGGTAACGCATAGCAGCTATCGAGACACACTCCCATAATCAAAGGTGACCACCAATCAAATCACAAAGTAATATATATGGTTTCGAAGAAGCATTCTCAATCGGAGGTGCGACCTCACTTGGCCCAAGTATAGCTTCTGTTTTAGTCATATCAAGCTGACTCGAGGGGGTCAGGGCTGCGTTCATACCTCATACAGTAGCATTCGCCAAACCATCCTACTTCGTTCTTAATTCTCTACCACGTGCACATTTGTTAAAGTGGTTTTCGGTATCGGCAGAGAGTATGACAATATCCAATCCTGGTCTCTTTAATAACCAAACGCTTATTTCACACCGTGGTCATTTTATAAAATCACTTTATAAACATTTAAAAAAACTCAAATTACAAATTTAAATCAAAATTAGATATCTAACTTCAATATTTAATTCTAAAAATATCCACTTAATCATCTTTAATCAAATCAAATTATAAAATCATACTCAAATTCAATAAGTTCAAATTAATTCTTATTTAAATTAAATTTTAAAACAAATTAAATTACAAGTCAACTTTAATTTATCTTTCCCACATTTTATTTATTAAAGTTATAACAAAATCTATTTTTAAAGTATTAACATAAATTTACATAAATATTCTAAACAAATTTTATATATATATATATATATATATTAGTTAAATTAAAATTTTATTAAATTTTTTCAATTAAATCTTATTATTAAATCTATTTTATTTTATATTAAATCCTATTTTATATATTTTAAAAATAATAAAGTAATAAGTAAAATCTTTATAATTTACATTTTTCAAAACTTAATTTATAAATTTAAAATTTCCAAACATAAAATTTAAAAATCTAATTTTTACACATATATATAAATAAAATCTTTATATTATATTTTAAAACTCAATATTTATTAAACACATCTATTTCTTTTTAAAATTTTAGAAATCATTTAAAAATAGACCAACGGTGTCCGTATATAGTTTTCTATCCTATGGTCAAGTGATACGAATATTTATCATTTCAACTTGTAATAATTTAAAATTTACGGGTATATATCATTTCAACCCGTAATCTCAAAATTTCAAAATCAATAAAATTGCTTGGGTTTATCATTTCAACGCATACCGATTTTCCCTAATCTATAAGATCGTTAGGTATGTATCATTTCAACCCATAGTGATTTTCCTAACTAACAGGGAACTTGCAGTGTGAGAATAATAGAATAATAACATAAAACGACATACATATCAATGATAAGCGTATATCATAATTAATAATTTAAAATAATATATATATATATATACTAACATGTTGTTGGTGTCACATATCAATTAACAGGGTAAACAATTGCAAATAATAACATATCATACTTAACGATTTAATCACTAACCAATTCAAATTTAACAATATGACCCAATCATATTTCATGTGAAATAAATTTCTTAAATGAGTATAACTATCGCAAACAGTTTCAGCAATGCTTATTAGCGTCGATGTAGGGGCGTCGCAATTTATTGCCAACGCTTATAAGCGTTGGGGAGTTTAGTTTCCCAACGCTAATAAGCGTTGGAATGTTGTATTCGCCAACGCTTATAAACGTTGGTGTATATTATTTAGCAACGCTTATAAACGTTGGCAAATTAACCATCCAACATTGTTTAATTTTCTATGCTGACGCTTATAAGCGTTGGCAAATTTTAATTGCCAACGCTTATAACGCTGAAATATTTTCATTCTCAATATAGTCAATTATTTTAACATTAATAAACAATTCATAACTAACATGATATGCATTATTATACTACATTCAATAGGAACCCAAAATTTACAATATTCATGATCAAATAACAACATAAATTTCATAGTCAACTACTTCATAACAATGTCAACTACTTCATAACAAGTACAATACATAACTAAGTTTGTTAATTCAATACATAATCAACTACTTCATAACAATGTCAAGTTCGAATACAAAAGACAACGTAAATTTCATAGTGAAATTCTACAAATACCGAATACGAAACTCCGGCCATATAACGAAACCTCCATCTGAAAAATCACATAACTTGTACATTCCATTTTGAGCCCGGCTCAGTTCTTTTATTGACAGACTACTTAGAAAGTTAGGAACAACGTTCCTTTTTAAATTGTTCCTAATTTTCATTTGTTTAGTTCAAATTTAAACTAAACACACAATGGAATTTGTAAAGTTTTTTCTCACCACTGGACACATGTTTTGAATTTGGTATTCATGCTGCATAGCTTCGCTGTCTTCAAAATATATGTTCATGCATTGTTAAATTTTTCCTCGTATTGCTTGCATCAAACTAAACCAATACTGTATAACATTATGTAGGAAAACTAACAGTATCTTCTTTTTACGTTGATGACAGAGTTTTAGACAATCTCCGTATCAAACTCATTTACATGTAACATTGGTATAAGTTGGTTGTTGTTTCCTATTATATGGTCGTCCATATACAGTTCTTTTAATAATGTTGCTATATTTTGTCGTATTTCATTTTCTGAATAGACAGTAAGTGTTTTATCATATAACGTTTTAGTTGGACTAGATTACTCTTGCCATAAATACAAGAAATGAACGAACAAAATGGATAGTGCAAAACGACGATACCACTCAAAAGTAGTTATGCATGCGCTGAACGAAAATTTCTCTGTCATCTTTAACGTCCTAATATTTTTTAAGCAAGAACATCATATTAATATAAGTACTAACTCCTTCTATGAATATACAGATCAAATGGGCAGAGCGAAATGGATGATGATTATGTTCATGCTGCAGCTTTTCCTATTACTCTCTGTGTTTGTTGTTGTATATTTGGTTAAACTTTTGTATTCATAAAGTTGATCAACTGTTGCCTTTCGTGTTTTTGTTTCAATTGTTTTGTCAATAAATTAATCATGTGTATTGTTTTGTATTTCTTCCAGTTTAGCTCATTGATTTACATGTAATTTTGATTGTACATTTCTTTGTAAATTTGATGACATTTTGAGTATAATGTGAGAAATTGACAAAATGCCATGAATAGATGGCATGTAACAAAATATTATGTAAGCAAATATGTATATAATAATCAAATTATTCAAATAGGACGTTACTTTGCCTTGCAAACATGCTACGCCAGGATTACAAAATTTTATATACTTCATTTTATTGCTGTCATGCCATAATATTAACTATTTGGTTTTTGAATAAAAATATATTCAAGGATGGAATTTGCTAGCAAAAAATATATATTCAAAAGTCATTAAATAAATGTACATCAACCTTATTGATGTCCATGTGAGAACAGATTGCAGCACCAGCTGTATGGCCGGAACCTGTGACCACATTCAGTACTCCATCAGGAATACCAGCCTGCATTTTAAAATAGATAAAACCATAAGCTAAATGCAGCTAGCTATATATACATTGATATGATGTACTTCAGTTCTGTTACAAAATTTTCAAATAGTAAACGACCCATTTACCATCGATGAGCATTTACCTTATTTGCCAAATGAGCATAGAAAAGTGCAGAAAGTGGAGTTTGTTCAGCAGGTTTAACAAGCATAGTACATCCAGCAGCTAAAGCGGGACTAACTTTAGGAAAAAACATACTAGTAGTAGCATTCCAAGGTATAATAAGCCCCACTACACCTACAGGTTCTTTCAATGTACATCCTTGATATCCTCTGGATAATTTCAATGTCTCTCCATGTATTTTATCAGCTGCACCAGCATAATATCTCAGCATATTTGCTGCCATAGGTATGTCTACAGTTTTTCCCACTGTTAACAGTTTTCCTCCATCTAGACTATCAAGCATGGCTAATTCTTCTGTGTGCTCTTCTACTAGGTCCGCAAATTTGTTCATTAGCTTTCCCCTTTCCTGTCATTATAACCAGTATTTATTATTATCAAACTCATATTGCTCAAATGCTTTATAAGTTGGTGTATAATTGTTTGTAAAAATGGAAGAGAAAAGGGTACAAAATATCATACAAAGCCAGACATGCGAGGCCATATGCCATGGTCAAATGCTTCTCTTGTAGCTTCAACAGCCAAGTCAACATCCTGTTTATCGCCTTCTGCAATGTTTGCTATCACATCTCCTGTTCGTGGGTCCCTCGTCTCAAATGTCTTGCCTACGAGCAAATCAAATCAAATCAAATGTATTGAAATTTCATTGATAAAGTTATGTAAACAGAGCACCAGCTAAAATGGCTGCACCTCTGTTTATCATGCAAGTAAGATTCAGGACTACATTGGTGAGAAAGGAAAACAAGTGCACGATGTTGACCATTTGTACATGTTCATGTATATGTAACATGTGCCAGCAGTGTGCATACAACATAACACGATTGAATGTGTAAAAATATGACTTGAGATTACATACGACTTTTTTGATTTTGACTTGCATTTTTGTAAAATTTGCAAATAAGTTGCAAATTCTTTAAAAATGAATATGACTTATACTTCTTATAAGTGCAACTGAGTTGCGCTTTTTTTAAATATGTGCAATTGACTTGCCTTTACATAAAATGATACTTGATACAAAACTTCTACCTAATCAGACTTGGGTTCACTCAGATTAACAAAATCCTAGCCTATCCACTATGAGCTTTGGTTTGACTGTTTCAAAGGATAGTCAAAGAAAGATCAACAGTGATCTCAATGGATCGGGCCAGATCTGACGCAGGCATATCCTTAGTCAAGTTAGGCACCACCACTTGGTACATTAGTGCAATGTGTCATTTTAATTTTTAGATGTGGTACGCGCTACACAATATCCAACTCCGATCCTCTTGTAGAGCAGTAGATCTCAATCCATATGGTGGATACTCACTTCATTGAATTTTGTCTCGGCCAGGCCTAATAATTCTAGTTTAATACGTTGAACTTCGATGCAAGACTAAGAGACAATGTGCATGCACAAAAAAGGACTAAAATATAGAAATTAAGACAAAGCGTATTACCATTTGTCTACGTTATCCGACTGATCACCTTTCACGCATGGATCACCTAGCTCACACGGTCAATTTCAACAGAAAAGAGTAAATAGTTTGCTCCAGCTTCAGTTCTGCATATATATAATACGTATCAAACATAAATTAATCAAACTATAATGACCTAGACGACACATAGTTTTGCATGGAGAAATGCTGGGTTAACTTCGTAACACTTGTACCTCATAGCGATTTGAAGAATTTTTTCAGTACGAGGAGTTTCAACAGCAGGGAGACAGAGCTCGACTATGACTTTACGCACCTCGTTTTCATAGATATAACGAAATTTAATGGTTACAGACCCGAGCATATAGTCCATGGCCTGTGTATGGTAATCTGCATTAACAGTCTGGATTATCGAGCGAACTTCCTTCACTATCATCTTGGGGTGTGAACTAGCTACAACAAGAAACCGAGATAAACACTTGGCAAATGCTTTGTCTAAGTTGTATGAATCTGAAATTCGGGAGCATGTTCCTCCCACGCTCAAATCGGATATTTTCTTCAACCCCTGTTTTATTGAATGAGTAGGAGAGTGGATGGTGTTAAAGCCGTAAGAAATTTTATGTCAATCAATCTTACAAAGGTATTTACCATTTCAGTGAGCTCATTGTATTCGCCCAAACTGAATGCGTGGACAGGAATATTACCAAACTGAAATTGATTAGGAGTATAATCATAGTTTTCTTGGAAACCATCCGACATAAGCATAATTGCAGCAAGACGGCCTGTGGTGAAGCGGAGGAGATTGATCACTTCTATGCCCATTTGAATACCAGCAACTATGTTCCTATCATGGTTGGAAGTTAAATTATTGTCCAACGTTTCAACAATGCCTAGAGTGCTTTCTGTGATCTGTCGCATTGGACACAACTGCACTGGTTCATTGTTAAAAAGTACGACAATGGACAAACGATCGTTGGAGCCAAGTTTTCCGATCAAGAATTTCATGGCCGATTTCAAAATTCCTAAAGTGCTCCGTCTGATGACTAAAACTGTTACCAAATCGACTCCAGGTCTATCAAAGCGATTGAGTTCTCCAACGACGTCGATCGTCACCTTGCATTTGCTTTCACTCAGTGGTGCCTCTTTCGTTGTCTTGATGACTGTTAACCTTGTTCCTTGCCTCTTGTATGTTATATGTTCTTCCCCTAGGACATGACATATTTGATAATTATATAATTTTGCTAGTAGACAAGGAGAAGAGAAAAACTAGGTAGGAATAAGTGACAGTGTCTTACAACATGTCCTTTGGATTAAAATTTCGATATGGTCGGACGAAACTGAAAATTGCTCACTACAAATGATAAGGGATCAGCCACAAACCTGACAAGTCTACGCTTGGGATAATAATCCGCTCGTCATCACCGATACCCATCCCGAAGGGACGCTCTATGTAATATGACCTTTATAAACATGTGCAAGTGGATTAATCAATGCTGATAAAGCTACACGATAGCAATATAAATACTAGAAGCAATTAACTAACCTTTTGCGTTGGTCTAGTGGACTACCATCAAGAGTAGCAATTGTTGTTTGCGGAATTTTTTGTCCGTCTTCCACAGTCGTGATGAGCCTTCTTTGAAGATCTTCTCCCAAATCTATCATCTCCAACTTTTGAAGAGATTTCAAGTTCTGTAATCCATCGGGGAGCATCTTAAGCCATCTTGATGATTTAATTATCAATTCTTTTATTCTGGGCAACGCTCCATCTACCATTTTCCAATCTAGCATAGTTTGCATCTTCCCAATATGTAGGTGCTCCAGTTGAAGGAAACCATGAGTTGACCACACAAACTCGTCCTCCATAAGAATACCACAATCTAACAAATCAAGATTGGCAAGAGTGGAGCCTACCGTCGCCAAAGGTGGAGCATGTGAATTGGAGAATGAACGTCAGAGAGGGAAATGATTTGGGGAAAATGCGGCCACTGATAAGCGTGGCTAGGGTTAAGCGTGATATGTTATTCAATTACAATTTTGCCCTAGTATATTTCAATTAACTCCAATTAAACCAAGGCTTACAACGAAAATAAGTGTTGCCGTATATAAAAGTGTAAATTTTTATTTTCAGTAACACTTATATTGGATAGCAACACTTATTAGCGAGACTAAAATGCAACCCATATAAGCGTTGCCAAATGAAAAAAAAAAGTGTTGCCAAATGACTGTTTTGGTGTAGTGAATCGACGACTGAATTTACACCAATGTATCATGCAATTTAATTAAATTATAATTATTACAAATTGTAATGACCCGTCATTTCGAACTATTCAAATCGACAATAATCCACACATGTCAGAATTGAATTGCTCAAAACAACAGATTGTTATTTATATTTGGCAAAACTTAGCATATACAGTAAATAAATCAATCACAGACACAGAGTAATACAACAATACACAGCGAAATAGATAAATAGTAGTTCATGAAGCTACTACAAAAATATCAGAATCTAAAGCAAATACAACAGAAATCCCAAATACATAGAAGTCTCTAATACATAAGCAAATGACAAGTTTGAACATAAATAACTGGAAATAACTAAAATAACCGGAAAGCTGAATAGATAAAGATATCTCCAAGCAAAGCTCCAAGCTCCAAAGGTGAGTCTCAAATGCCGTGATACTCAGGCTGACCCGAACATAAAGCAAAACAAAAAACACTCGAGTTAGGATTAACATTCTTATGCAAGTAAATCAACTCAAGTAAAATGTCTTAGTGAAATGCAATATAATTTAAAAGATGTTTGGGATTCCCATCTTTTAAGGATCCGTCAAACTGTCTACATACATAATACAATACGCTACATAGATAATGTCTATAGTAAAGTATTAAAATAGCGTTAAGACGTTACCCATATCCCCCTTACCATATTTTTATATAAATATCATAGTCTATATAGATACTGTTAGCTCCACTAAACCAGTGGGATACTCAAGGAGCATTCCATAGGTACAATACAAACCAAAGTAGTAATAGGCTCGATATGGCAATGATAAGGACATGAGGCAATGCCCAGGGTAGGATACTACCATTTTGCAGAACCGAGCTGGTGGTAACGCATAGCAGTTATCGAGACACACTCCCATAATCAAAGGTGACCACCAATCAAATCACAAAGTAATATATATGGTTTCGAAGAAGCATTCTCAATCGGAGGTGCGACCTCACTTGGCCCAAGTATAGCTCCTGTTTTAGTCATATCAAGCTGACTCGAGGGGGTCAGGGCTGCGTTCATACCTCATACAGTAGCATTCGCCAAACCATCCTACTTCGTTCTTAATTCTCCACCACGTGCACATTTGTTAAAGTGGTTTTCGGTATTGGCAGAGAGTATGACAATTGAAAACGGTGTATGCTTGTGCACACTAATTATGGATCGTGTAATATGGACTAACAATATATGCGGAATGTTATTTACAATTGCTATACAAGTAAATATACAATAAACTAACTATATAGCAATTCACAGATATAGAATAGTAAATGCAGTAAACTATAAAAATCACACCAGGGATTTTTATACTGGTTCGGACCTCCCGTCCTACGTCCAGTCCCAGACTTCTATCTAGATTTTCACTACCAACTACCTCGCTTCACCCGGAGGAACAGGTTTACAACACCCGAACAGCCGAACGGGATTTCGTGCCTCTTACAACACCGAGGACTTCAACAAAAAACAAATACAATTGTTGTTTGACAACTTGTGCTCTTGATAACACTGATTTGTCACTTGTAGTATACCCTTCCTATAATCTTATCCTCAAAATATGTGAATGATGTTTGTGAAGATTGAAGGAAGTATATTACTTATTGAATCAAAAGATATGAAATAATTTCAATGATTCAATAAGCAAATGAAATATTTGAGAGCTTTTAGAATGCAAGAATATTTAGAAAGTAAGATCAGAAATTAGAGCAAGAATTCTTAGTTTTGAATCAATGATTTAGACGTGTTTATATATAGAATAAATGGTTGTAACTCTTTGTGAAGAGTAGCCATTAATAGATGTGATCATTGATGAAAGGTAAGAGAAGCAACCATTGAAGAAAGAAGTGTCTTTTGGGAAAGGTTGCTTTCTGTTTAAAAACGGTCGACAGGTCAAAAAATGACCAGTAGATAGGATTTCAAATATATAGACGTTGTGTGCATGTGTGCACGTTCATTGTGCAATTTACACAGGAACGGTCGACCGCCTGGTTTTGTACCGGTCGACCGGTCCCTGTTAAATTGCACAGTGAATGTGCAATGCTATCCAAAACGTATATATATCGATTATATTGAGGTGCATGATTATTTGAGGATAGATTTTAACATAAATAATACTACTAACATACCAAAAAATCAACCTCTAACGTATGAAGCTCTTTGTGTCTCAATGAATAACTTCTTTTTGTCGATCACGGTTTATCCCTTTGTCAGAAATCAAAACTATATAAAAATCTTTACTCAACATTCTCCCCCTTTTTGATTGATGACAACATAGTTATGAATCTCCCCCTGTATATGATCTCCCCCTAAGATTGTGCCTGTAACTCTATATTTTCCTGCATATATACTGTTAGCACAATTTTCTCCCCCTTTGTCATCGACGAAAAGGAGTTTGTTAAATAGAGGATATAAATTATATAATTCAGAGTATAAGCAAAATAAAACTACTACCATAGATTAAGAGTTAAGTGTCACATAATATGATAATACCCAAGAGTCTAGTACGAATTAAAAACACGACACTATTTAGTACAAGTGCCAGATAATGTCTTAAAGCAAAAGCTAAAGTCATAATTTACACAAAATAATAGATAAAGAGATAGACTAAAAAGATTCAATCTGACTCTGTCTCACCCTCTTCTTCTTCTTCAACAAGCTGAGTTTTTCTGTATCCACGTCCATGACTAGTTCCCGAGCTTGTACCCTCCTCCGAAGATGTCCAAGTAAAAGTAGGAGGAGCTGGGCGCTTGCCAGGGTCTTGAGTTGGCATGGATGAGGATGATGCTCCACATGATATTGCTTCCCATATAGAACTGAAGAACGACTTAAGTTTGTTAAAGCGTTTATCCATTTTTGTGTCCATGCGCTTAAGTCGTGCTTCGAGAAGGAATTGATTTTGAGCAATAGTGTTAAGTGATTCTTTTGTTGAGGAAGATGATCTTAAAAGTTTAACTTCTTCAGGTTTAGGACGGGATGATCTGGAGGAAGCTTTTCTATGTCCTTGGTCTTTCCATTGTTCAAAAGGCATAATATTGAAGTATGGAGCTGGAAGCTTCATTCTTGTAATCGAAGCTTTGTTGATGACTTTTGGTTTGGAAATAGAAGACTTTGGTGGTTCAATGCCACAATCGAGCAAGAGTCGCATAATATACTCGTTATAAAACAAGTGTGGCCTAGAGCTATCATTTACTTTCAAGATCTCATCAAAGATCATACCAATCCAGTTTATACGAATGCCCCCATAGATTGCGTATAATGCCTTGAAATTTTCTTTATAGACGGCATCAAAATTTCCAATTCTCGGTAAAAGAGAGTGCATAAGAGTATGATGAAGAATTCTTGCAGACGGCCATAAACCAATAGACTTAGTGCTATCCTTGTCATCTTCAGTAAATTGATGACTAATTTGATTACGGACATGAATATTGCAAAAGTCATTTGAGAATTTTTCACCAATAAACCAAGAACCAAGAACATTTGCCATCCTATCACATGAGATAAACACTTCTTTGCCACAAACAACGGACCAAAGGCAAAAATTGGGATCCTCGGGCTTGTTTTTCTCTAAATTTAGATTAGCATAGAATAACTTGATCATGACATGGTTAATTTCCACATTGTTTTGATCATAGTCAATTAGGTTTTCAATGTCGGCATCCTTTGCTAAATCTAGAATACGATAACTAGAGAAATCTGAGAATTTAACAAACGAACCCGAATGGATAGTAAAATCCTTCATGTCATTCCACCTTTTGAGTGAAATTGGATCCACAAGCCATTTCTTGATAGAGAGATCAATGGGTTGTGTTTCTGAGGTAGAAGCTTGCTTTAATTTCTTTTGTTGAGGAGCCATTAGTGATAAATTGAAAAAAAAATTAACAAGAGGAAGTAGGGTTTCTGGGATTTGGGGAAGAAGACTGGTTTGAAGTTAAGAAGAGAGAGAGAGGGAAAAATGAACGGAAAGCTATATAAAAAAGCAGAATATACGTAACCGGTCGACCGGTCAAAATGGGGCGGTCGACCGTTTTTATCCAGAGTGCAAAACGGTCGACCGGTCCATTTTTGACTGTCGACCGGTGCTGTTCTGGAAGCACAGTTTAGCCTGATTACAACTTTCCATGTCCTATAAATCGTATATCACTCTTATTACAATATTTAATTGTTATTAAATGAGTGAATAAGAAAAATAAACAACGATACAACATATAAATAAAATTAATGAAGAGTGGGAGAAGGAAGATCGGTTGAATCTTCATTGATATCATCAATGCGAGCCTTCCAAGGTGACCATTTTTCAGTTGCCCCTTCATTCTGAGCATAGTTTCTGTCCCATGAGTTTGGGGTTCTAGAAGATGAAGGTGCATATGGCATTGGCTCATGTATATCTCGTTTGTTTGTTCCACAAAAGAAGAATGCCATTCTTTCTAAAATAGATAATCGTACCAAAGTCTACTTTTGTTCATGATGAAGCTGTTGTTGTCCATAATGAAGCTGACGTTGAAGATCTATTTGATGTTTTTGATAATGATGAATTTCATCAATCTTCTCTTTGGTATGAGGGGAACAGAATAGCACTTTCTTTGCCTTTTTTGATGTAGGCGTACTTCCAGGTGTGCGAGAGCATTGATGATGGCACTTTGGTTTATATTTTGGTGTTTCAGGAGAAAAATATTCTTCTGGCTCAGAACTTGTAACAGAAATGTGTGACTTTTGAGCACACTCATCACAAATATGTGCCATAGAAAATTTTGTATTTGTGCTTAGATAAGGGTAGATGAATAAAAAGAACATTTTTGACAAGCTTATATAGAAATTCCTTATATATAAGCCTATGGATAAGAGTGAATAAAGGAATTTGACCGTGAAAACAAGCAGAGGCTCATATTAAAAACTAGCTTAAAAATAGCTATAGTTAAAATATAACCAAAAGAAAGAACTTAATAGTTTATCATTAGTAATTATTAGTCAAGTTCTTTTCTAGAAATTAAACCAAGCTCTCTTCGTAATCTAATAAAACTAGATTCGAGCAAAGGCTTAGTAAAGATGTCCGCTAATTGATTATCAGTTTGGACATATTCAAGACATATATTTCCTTTTTCAATATTATCTCTAAGGAAATGATGACGGATATCAATGTGCTTGGTTCTAGAATGATTCACTGGATTTTTAGAAAGATTTATAGCACTTGTGTTATCACAGTATATAATAAAATTTGATAAATGAATATCAAAATCTTGAAGTGTTTGTTGCATATATAGTACTTGAGTACAAGCGAGAGCCGCTGATATATATTCAGCTTCACATGTTGATAGTGAAACACAATTCTGTTTCTTACTAAACCAAGAGACAAGTGATTTTCCAATAAAATGGCACGCACCACTTGTACTCTTTCTATCTGTTCGAGAACCTCCAAAATCAGCATCACTATATGAAACTAATTCGAATGGACATTCTGTTGGATAAAAAAAACCGAAATCTTTTGTATTATTAAGATAACGAATTATACGTTTCACTGCTCGTAAATGTGATTCCTTTGGATTTGCTTGAAAACGAGCACATAGACAAACACTCATTATTATATCTGGACGACTAGCTGTAAGATAAAGAAGAGAACCAATCATGATTCGATATAGTTTCTGGTCAACACTTTTACTATTTTCATCTTTTTCAAGATGTGTAGTTGTACTCATAGGAGTTGGTTTACCAGATGTATTTTCTAATCCGAAGCGCTTGATAAGATTTCCGCAGTATTTTTCTTGATTAATAAAAATACCATTCGGAAGTTGTTTGACTTGAAGTCCAAGAAAATATGACAGTTCTCCCATATGAGACATTTCGAATTCTTTGGTCATAATACTTGCAAATTCCTTACAGAGTTTATCATTTGTTGAACCAAAGATGATGTCGTCTACATATATCTGAATAACTAGAATATCCTTTCGAGAATGTTTGATAAACAAAGTTTGATCGACTCTGCCTATTTGAAATCCCGAGTTAATAAGATAGCTACGTAATCGTTCATACCAAGCACGAGGTGCTTGTTTTAAACCATACAGAGCTTTCTTAAGTTTGAACACATGGTCAGGATATTTTTCATGTACGAACAAAGGAGGTTGTTCGACATATACATTCTCTTTGATAAATCCATTAAGAAATGCACTTTTGACATCCATCTAATAAAGTTTGAAATTATGGTGACAGGCAAAAGATAATAGGATTCTAATAGCTTCTAGTCGAGCAACTGGTGCAAAAGTTTCTTCATAATCGATACCTTCTTCCTGATTATACCCTTGTGCTACTAATCTTGCTTTATTTCTGGTGATATTTCCTTGTTCATCAGCCTTATTTTTATAGACCCATTTAGTACCAATCACTGACTGATCAGTTGGTCTTGGAACAAGTTCCCAGACATCATTGCGCTCGAACTGATTTAGTTCTTCCTGCATGGCAATGATCCAGTAATCATCTGTAGCAGCTTCCTTTGGATTTTTCGGTTCGATATTTGAGAGAAACGCGACATGACCCATTTGGTTGAGTTGATTCCTTGTTCTGACTTGTGATGTTACTTCACCGATTATATTTTGAACCGGATGATCTCT
The DNA here is from genome assembly GCA_030737815.1 of Allium fistulosum. Classification (NCBI taxonomy): domain Eukaryota; kingdom Viridiplantae; phylum Streptophyta; class Magnoliopsida; order Asparagales; family Amaryllidaceae; genus Allium; species Allium fistulosum. The sequence goes on from CM060908.1 coordinate 945,689,843, forward strand.
TAATACCCTTGGTGGTGATAATATTCTCGGTGATGATTGAATTTCACAAGTTTGAGGAATATTCTCAACAACGTTTTCTGAGTCAGAATCAACATTTGTGCTGAAAGGATTATTAGTGACTATAATTTCGTCATCATCTGATACAATTTGAGGATGCTGAAATAATTCATCGAAAGAAACATGAAGAGATTCTTCGATAGTTTTGGTTCGTTTATTGAATATACGATAGGCCTTGCTTCGTTCTGAATAACCGACAAATATTCCTTCATCGACCTTTGGATCGAATTTTTCGAGCTGGTCTTTCGTATTTAAAATAAAGCACTTGGAACCAAAAACTTTGAAATAAGAGATTTTAGGTTTTCGATTGTTAAATAATTCATATGAAGTATTCTTGGTGAGAGATCTTATGGAAACACGATTCAAAACATAACACGCAGTTGCAACAGCTTCTGCCCAGAAATGTTTTGGTAGGGTGGTTCCATTTAATAATGTTCTTGCACATTCTTGTAAAGTCCGGTTTTTCCGTTTTACAACTCCGTTCTGTTGTGGAGTTCTAGGAAACGAAAAGTTATGATGTATACCTTTCTTCGTACAAAAATGTTCAAAGTCATTATTTTCGAATTCACCACCATGATCACTCCTTATATTTTTAACTTTTAGTCCTTTCGATTTTTGAATTCTTTTGACGAAAGATTTAAAATGTTCAAAAGTGTCACTCTTGTTTTTCAGGAAAATAGTCCATGTATAACGAGAATAGTCATCAACTATTACAAATACATATCGATTATGATTTATTGACTGAACCTGTGTTGGGCCGAATAAATCCATATGTAGTAACTCAAGTGGTTGTAATGTTGATATGACTTTCTTGGATTTAAAAGATGATTTGGTTAATTTTCCTAATTGACATGCATCACAGATGTTGTTAACCTTAAAACTCATTTTGGGTAGTCCTCTAACTAGATTGTGTTTGGCTAGCTTGTCAATAGTTTTGAAGTTTATATGACAGAAACGTTTGTGCCATAGCCATGGATCATTATCATTAGCCACAAGACACATATCTGAGTTATGATTAATACTCATATTCAGAATATATATATTTCTGTCTCTATAACCTTCGAAAATTAAATTATGATCTTTATCTAGAATACTACACTTATTATCTGAAAAAGAAATTGTAAAACCCTTGTCACATAATTGACTGATACTAAGTAAATTGTGTTTTAAATTTCTAACTAACATAACATTTGTAATAAGAGGTAAGTTAGATGTACCGCAATTGCTCACATCGCCTTTGCCGATGATATAGCCTTTTGAATTATCTCCAAAAGTGACGGAGCCACCATCTGAGTATGTAATATTTGTCAATAAGCTCTTGTCTCCAGTCATATGCTTTGAGCAACCACTGTCTAATATCCACTTTCCTCTTTTCTTAAGTGGGACCTGCAAAAAATAAAATTAAGTCCATGGTACCCACTTTTTATGGGGTCCTAAGAGTTAGGTCTTAGGAATCCAAACCCATACGGGTCCGGTATCCCCTTTATATACATAATTAGGATTATAATGTACAAAATTCATAAATTGCTGAATATATTTGTTCCTAATCAAATTGTTATTTGTTTTAGGAACCCATATTTTGATAGTCTTAGTATTTTTCTTTTGAAATTTCACAACTGGCTTTGGTTTGGAATATAATAAACTAAGATTTTTCTTTCTTTTATTATCAAGATGTTTCTTGATTTCTTGTTTCTTATATCCCAAACCTTGTTTATTTGATGCAGATTGTGAATTTTCAATGATTTTTGTCAAATTTTCTCGACCTTTGTTAAAGTTAGAAACATTTTGAGTAATGTCATCAAACTTTGTTTGTAAACTAGCTTTTTCTAGGTCTAGAATTTTGACTTTTGCCTTAAGCTCATGATTTTTAGTAGTGAGAGCATTATTTTTCTCTTTTTGAGCTTCTATTTCTTGACTCAAAAGAGATAGTTGAGAGTCAACATTAGATGATGATTCTTGAATTTTTTCAAGTTCTTCTTCTAATATTTTCTTCTCATCTATTAACATATCTCGTTCAAACTCTGCTCTACTTAAATCTGCTTTGACTACTTTTAATTGACGTTTTATGTCTTTATATTTGACTATCAATTCAGCATTAATATCAAGTAATTCATCAAATGTAGGAATTTGTACCTCATCTTCTGTTGCCATAAAACAAACATTAGCTTGTTCATTCTCCGAATCACTTTCACTTTCTGATGAAGATGAGTCTGAATCATCCCATGTTACAGAGAAGGCTCGTTTTTTTGACTTGTCCTTCTTATATTTGATTTTATCATTTTCTGACTTCTTCTTCTGTTCTGGACAATCCTTCTGCATGTGCCCCTTTTTGTGGCAGTTGAAACATTCTATAGCGGATGAAGATGGTTTATTTGATCCAGGTTTCCTTTTGTTGTAACGACTGGCTTTTCGATATTTTAGAAATTTTTTGAATCCTTTTGCAATGAATGCCAGATCTTCATCTTCAAAATCTGATTCATTTTCATCTTTCTCAGCATGAAATGCTACATTTTTCTTTTCTTCTTTCTGTTCTTTTCTTGCCTGCAAATTTGCTTCATAGGACATTAGATTTCCTATCAATTCATCTGGCTTCATGACGGAAAGGTCATTAGCTTCTTCAATTGCTAATACTTTTCCTTCCCATTCACTAGTCAGAGAATGTAGGACTGTTGAAACAACATCAAAATCTGAATATTTTTGCCCTAATCCGATAAGTGCATGATGAATAGTTTGAAACCTCGAATACATATCATTGATTGTCTCATTCGGTTTCATTTTGAAATTTTGAAACTGACTTTTCAGCATGGCTATTTTGGCTTGTTTAACCTTGTTAGTACCTTCATGGGTGGTTTTCAGCGTTTGCCAAATTTGATATACAGTAGTGCAGATACTAACATGGTTATATTCATTTTGGTCTAATGCACAAAACAACATATTTATTGCCTTTGCATTTACGGCTGCTGCCGTTTTCTCAACCGTTGTCCATTCTGAATATTCAGTTGTTGGATTCACTATTTCTTTTTGGGTAGCATTCCAAGCATCATAGCTATTTGATTGCATAAAAAATGACATACGTGTTGCCCAATAGCTATAGTTGATGCCATTAAAAAATGGAGGTCTTTGTGTTGATTGACCTTCTGTGTAAGTGCTAGTGCTGGTGTTAACGTTATTTGCCATATTACAAGAATATATCAAATAACTGTGTTACGGTTATGTGATGACCTTGCTCTGATACCAAATGAAAACGGTGTATGCTTGTGCACACTAATTATGGATCGTGTAATATGGACTAACAATATATGCGGAATGTTATTTACAATTGCTATACAAGTAAATATACAATAAACTAACTATATAGCAATTCACAGATATAGAATAGTAAATGCAGTAAACTATAAAAATCACACCAGGGATTTTTATACTGGTTCGGACCTCCCGTCCTACGTCCAGTCCCAGACTTCTATCTGGATTTTCACTACCAACTACCTCGCTTCACCCGGAGGAACAGGTTTACAACACCCGAACAGCCGAACGGGATTTCGTGCCTCTTACAACACCGAGGACTTCAACAAAAAACAAATACAATTGCTGTTTGACAACTTGTGCTCTTGATAACACTGATTTGTCACTTGTAGTACACCCTTCCTATAATCTTATCCTCAAAATATGTGAATGATGTTTGTGAAGATTGAAGGAAGTATATTACTTATTGAATCAAAAGATATGAAATAATTTCAATGATTCAATAAGCAAATGAAATATTTGAGAGCTTTTAGAATGCAAGAATATTTAGAAAGTAAGATCAGAAATTAGAGCAAGAATTCTTAGTTTTGAATCAATGATTTAGACGTGTTTATATATAGAATAAATGGTTGTAACTCTTTGTGAAGAGTAGCCATTAATAGATGTGATCATTGATGAAAGGTAAGAGAAGCAACCATTGAAGAAAGAAGTGTCTTTTGGGAAAGGTTGCTTTCTGTTTAAAAACGGTCGACAGGTCAAAAAATGACCAGTAGACAGGATTTCAAATATATAGACGTTATGTGCATGTGTGCACGTTCATTGTGCAATTTACACAGGAACGGTCGACCGCCTGGTTTTGTACCGGTCGACCGGTCCCTGTTAAATTGCACAGTGAATGTGCAATGCTATCCAAAACGTATATATATCGATTATATTGAGGTGCATGATTATTTGAGGATAGATTTTAACATAAATAATACTACTAACATACCAAAAAATCAACCTCTAACGTATGAAGCTCTTTGTGTCTCAATGAATAACTTCTTTTTGTCGATCACGGTTTATCCCTTTGTCAGAAATCAAAACTATATAAAAATCTTGGCTCAACAATAATATCCAATCTCGGTCTCTTTAATAACCAAACGCTTATTTCACACTGTGGTCATTTTATAAAATCACTTTATAAACATTAAAAAAAATCTCAAATTACAAATTTAAATCAAAATTAGATATCTAACTTCAATATTTAATTCTAAAAATATCCACTTAATCATCTTTAATCAAATCAAATTATAAAATCATACTCAAATTCAATAAGTTCAAATTAATTCTTATTTAAATAAATTTTAAAACAAATTAAATTACAAGTCAACTTTAATTTATCTTTCCCACATTTTATTTATTAAAGTTATAACAAAATCTATTTTTAAAGTATTAACATAAATTTACATAAATATTCTAAACAAATTATGTATATATATTAGTTAAATTAAAATTTTATTAAATTTTTTCAATTAAATCTTATTATTAAATTTATTTTATTTTATATTAAATCCTATTTTATATATTTTAAAAATAATAAATTAATAAGTAAAATCTTTATAATTTACATTTTTCAAAACTTAATTTATAAATTTAAAATTTCCAAACATAAAATTTAAAAATCTAATTTTTACACATATATAAATAAAATCTTTATATTATATTTTAAAACTCAATATTTATTAAACACATCTATTTCTTTTTAAAATTTTAGAAATCATTTAAAAATAGACCAACGGTGTCCGTATATAGTTTTCTATCCTATGGTCAAGTGATACGAATATTTATCATTTCAACCTGTAATAATTTAAAATTTACGGGTATATATCATTTCAACCCGTAATCTCAAAATTTCAAAATCAATAAAATCGCTTGGGTTTATCATTTCAACGCATACCGATTTTCCCTAATCTATAAGATCGTTAGGTATGTATTATTTCAACCTATAGTGATTTTCCTAACTAACAGGGAACTTGAAGTGTGAGAATAATAGAATAATAACATAAAACGACATACATATCAATGATAAGCGTATATCATAATTAATAATTTAAAATAATATATATATATATACACTAACATGTTGTTGGTGTCACATATCAATTAACAGGGTAAACAATTGCAAATAATAACATATCATACTTAACGATTTAATCACTAACCAATTCAAATTTAACAATACGTTTCAATCATATTTCATGTGAAATAAATTTCCTAAACAAATGAATGTCAATCATGAGTGATCGCTCACCTTTCGAAGCTAGAGAAACAACGAGAATGAACATGACGCCTACACGGATACGGACACGCAACTAAACAAGGCAAATAACTGGACAACGACAAGCAAACAAAGAAGGCTACGACAAATTTGGTTGGAGCTTGGTCACGTGATTGGTTCGGCAGGAGGATGCTGCTATGTGGAAAGGAGTGCTATGTCGTTCAGTGGTGGGGTTCGACGAGCTGTCAGGTGTAAAGGGAGGGCTTTCGCGGAGGCTGCTATGCTCGGGTCCGGGTGGCAGCAGTGGGTAGGTGGGCCGGAGAAGTCGAGCAAGGAGACTATAGGATCAATTTCACCCTGGGGGGTGAACAGGGTAATACTAATAATTATAAAAATGAATGCGAAAATATATATATCAACTGCAGCACAGATTATAGCAGAATAATAAAAACAGAAATAGAACAACACAGATTTACCCAGCATCGGCAAAACCCCGCCAACGTGCTGCCCCCAAGGTTTCTACCATAAATTAAGTAGTCAGACGCTTACACATGTAAACTTGCGACACCCGCTATCGACTAACCTAACTCTACGCTCGAAACCCTGCCACAACTCAGCCACTGAGTTGTGAATTCTCGAACTACACCACCATCGTTCGTCCCTTAGTCACACGACTAGAATTTTACAAAAGTTTAAAAGAGAAATACAAAATAAAAACAATTTAAAATACAAAACCTTATATAATATTTTAAGCCCAAGTTATAATAAGTAAGAATATAGAGACGACCCACTAATTATAAAACGTTTCCCCTCTTTTCTTTTTCTTCGAGTAAAAATGTTGGTCGTGCTTTTGTTTCTCTTCAAACAGCTAGGGTTCTGTTTGATTGAAGCCGCCGCTTGAACTCTCGATCGATTGAAGTATGCTTCTGATTTTGGTTGCTTCGTAAATCAATTTTTGGCTTTGATTTGCATACGGCTACTCCAATTTGTCGAGCTCGAATGTTAGGATGGAATTTGGTAAGTGACTTTCTTTTTCGGTTTCAATCTTTGCTCGACCTAGATTCGAGTTATTGGTTTGATTTACTTCAGTGATTAGCTCTCTGATTTGCTTGAACTCGAATGAATTTATTGTCGATGGTGTTAATGGTTTAAATAGGGGAAAGAACCCTAAATTATCATTCGAATATCTCGTTTGAATTCATATGCTAATTTTTCTCGGCCGTTGATTTGTAATCGATTGTTGGTGATGTTTTCTGACTTTTTCAATTTGTATATTTTCCTGTTATGCTTGCTTGGTCACCACGACTTGCATTTGCTTTGGATCTAGTTCCGTTCTTTTCTTTGTTGACATCTCTGATTTCGACACTGACTTGTTCGTTGTACTTGCGATATTATCTAGACTTGTTCGAACTCTTTGATGCATTGTTTTAGCCTTTATATGGTTGAGTTCATTTGTTTGGAGTCTAGTCTGGTTTCACAGGCTTCATCATGATTTTGGAATTTTTCTGCACTTTGAATGCTGGTCATCTCCACTTGTATACATACATTTATGTATGTATATATGTGTGTGTTCATGGAGTCTGGTTTCATATATACTCTGAACTTGTTCCTTGAGTCTGGTTGTTTTGTTTGTTGATTTGTATATGGTCAGTGGTCTCGGCACAACTGTGTTCACACTTGAATTTGGTCTGGAGCTAATTCTTGTTTGGTTGCCATTCACTTGTGTACCTTTCTCTGCTGCCTTCTTTTTTGTGTCTGGTCATGGCCATTTGATTCATGTGCATAACATTTATATGTATTCATGTGTGTACCCATCATTTCATGCTTTGAGTACTACATTCCGTCTGGAGCAGTTCTTTCTGGTTCGGTCCTGTAAAGTTTCTAACTGTATGCATATGTAATTTGAACATGGCTATTGTATTATTGAGTTTGTCTATGTTCATTAACATTGTATTTGAATTTGACTGTGCAGTCTGCACTGAAATGTTGTGCACTGCATGTATATATGTATACATGTGTGTTCACACATGTATATATGTATGTTAGCTTGTGCAGTTTCTTTCAGTCTTTGTTGTTTGTGAATCCATGCCATATTGTGTTTGTATTTGGTTGTTGCTTCAAGCCAGTTCATTGCATGAGTTTGAATGGTTGAGTTGTTTCCATGTGTACTCATTGAATTTTTGGTCGAGGCTTATTTTTAGTTGATTTTAGATTCTTGTTGCATGAGAACTTGTACTCGACAATTTTGTGATGTATTTGTATTACACCTGAGTTGAATCCAGCCTCGGCTCGGGTTTGACCTTGTGCTCACCTGTCCCTGCAGTTTTATCAAGTGTATATCGTTGTGCACGGCCTTGTGGCATGTACAGTGATACACTGTGCATGTCACAAGCTATTTGTGTATGATGAATTCATAATAAATATGATGACGAACAACCCAAATAACTGAGGCAAATAATATTCTCAAAAACACACATTTTATTTTACACTATAAAAATATTTCTTTTTTAATTTTACTGCGTTAGTGTTTATTTTGCAGATAATTCAGATGCTAGATACAAATTGGAATATAGTTGAAGAAAAATTACGAGTGAATGAGTGATATGTAGTGAGGTGAACAATGTAAAGTGAAATTTGAGATGTAATCGAAATTGTATTGTAATTGAAAAATGTATATATGTAGTGAAAGCTCAAATTTGTAATAAAATATTTGTTTGAATAAAATATCTGTTTGAATTTAAATTCTGTGTTATTTATTTTATTCAGCAAATATTTATTTAATTATGTGAAAATAAAATAGTACAATAACAAATACATTTAAATGAATAAATATATGTTTATTATCTTCAAACAAAAATCATATACTAGCATATTCAACAATCTCCCCCTTTTGATGATAACAAACATATAATTAAGATTTTGAATTTATTATATGTATTTGATCATTCAATTTGCTCCCCCTATTTGAATGCTCCCTCTCTACAACAAAGCTCCCCCTTCATATATGCATGAAAATAAATAAAAATATGCAAATGAACCTATGCAGATAAAATAAAATATTTGACCTTTATTTGCCAAAATCTTAACTTTTCTCTCCCCCTTTTATTATTAGCAAAAGAGTAATGGTGTTAGAAAAATAGAGATAAAGTGATAGACATTAATACAATATTAATACCCAATCGAGTATAAATATTTAATTTCAATAAAAAATCAAACAAAAATCATAAATACTCTGTTTGATGCATATTTCACTTTAGAATGATAAGGATGATGTCAGCATATAAAACCATATAGTTGTGTGTCTATTTGTGGTATATTTATATCAGGATTTTGAATATCTACTAACCTTGCATAACCGTTAGGACTTTTAAATGAGATTAGTAGTATTCCCAAATTAAAAAAATAAAATAAAATAAAAAAAGTGAATTCAAGCATTTTCTAACCATGCATAACCGTGAGGACTTTTAAATGGGATTAGAATCAACTTGTCTATTTAATAATCAATTTTGATATGGGTTCCATACATGCATAACCGTGAGGACTTTTAAATGAGCATGAAAGCACATAAACAAATATTCCAAATAATTCACCCATGCATAACCGTGAGGACATTTAAATGAGAGTTAATACTTTGGATGTTTTTTTAAATAGATAAAATAAAAACGAATAATTCCTTATTTAAAATACCATATTTTGACATACTATATTGGATTTTAATGAGTGATGGTAGTTAGAAATATGATAAAAATAGAGATGGTCATGGAATTTTTACCAAACAAGATTTATTATAAATCTTGTTTAAATTTTAAGGAAATTTACTAAATATACTTTCTCAATTTATAATATATGATCAATATCAACACCCATCACTTTTTCAATCACTATTTATCTTTTTGATAATCAGTAGGGAGTCAAATTAGTTAATGTAGTCATTTAAAATCAAATCCAAAAATAATTATAAAATCAAATTTTCTAAATGACTAATCTGAAACAAGGTCAACAAACACTATTTTCTTGAAGGGGTTTTATAAGAGAAATGTCTGCTAATTTGCAAATCAGTTGAAATGAAAAATATGCAGATATTTTCTTTGAAAATGTGATGCAACTAATGAATGTCTCTATATAAAACTCATTCCACTAGTAATTTTTCTATCAACTAGATTACCAGTGTAATCTGCATCTGAATTTCCCTTTGACTCAAGATTATCATTAGCTAGATGTTATAGACTGGACCGTGAAGTGTGCAACAAAATACCTTAAAATCATTGTTATAGCTTCTAAATGAAATTCTTTTGAATTTGAATTGAAACCGTGCAAATTTACAAACAGTGAACATAATGTCAGATCTAGAAGCAGTAAGATAAACAAGTATATCTACGTGTATCTAGAGCAATCAAAAAACAATTCAAGACAATATCTCTTATCATCTAAACTTGCAATATTGTTAGTCCAAACGAATCTATATGAACTAGTTCAGAGATTCTAGAGGTACTTATAGTGTTCTTGACATAAAAGGATAATTGGCCAACGTTTTTCATAATTTAGAATCAAAATCAACATTTATCTCCTTATCACATAACTGGCTGAATCAGATTATGGTGTAGATTATCACATTTAATATATCGTTCCAGACAGATGTATCGTTACCTATTTTACCTTTACGATAATTTTTCGTTGTTGCCCATTATGATTCTGCCACCTTTATACTAAGCTAAGGAACTTTGATTTGTCGCTTTTCGTGTGCTTGGAATAGCCAGAATCCAGGTAACACGTTGTTGTTCCTTAGCCTGTCACCATACCTACATAAGAAAAAAAATTGTGACGTATTTGTTTTTATATGTCCATGGTTGTTAGTGACAAATGATTTTGGAAAATGTGTTTGTGTAGACCCAAGACTATTTATATTTGTTCGTTTTGGCACCTGAATTTGTTCGACTTTAAGGGGTTTTATATTCGTTCCTTTTGGAATCCAAATTGGTATGGTTTTCACGTGTTTGAGCCTATACCAACAATTGTTTTGATTGTGTCCAATTTTTCTACAAATTGTGCACTCGGATTTGACTTGATTAATTTTGCTTCTAACACTTTTAGATTGATTACACCCAAGTCCTTGTCAAACAGTATTAACGGTTTGTTTCCCTAATAGCATATTTAACGATCTTTCTTCTTTTGGAACATTTTCCTAAAGTTGTAGACAATTGTTGGACTTGTGTTTTGAGAGATTCATTTTCATTCAATAATTGAGTGCAATTTTTAATAGAATTTTCTCTCCTAGTATTTTCACTTTCTTTCGAAATCAGAATTTCATTTTCAAGTGATTTAGTTTTAATTTTTGATTTTTTAATTTCTTCTTCAAATGATGAACACTTATCACACTTAGGGCACTTGTTTCGATAGTTTTTAACCAATTGATCAAGCTGTTTATTTAATTCTATTAAACTATCTCTTTGTGATTCAATTTTAGCGTATTTCTTCCTAAGTCTTTCAAAACATCCATTTACTTTGTGAAAATATATAAGTAATTCCGAATGAGTAAGTTTTGATACCTCGCTTGGCTCGTCATCATCACTGTCAGTTATATCACCTCAAGACATAGATGTGCCTTTTCACTCTCACTGCCAGTGCTTTTATCATCTTCATCAGTTTCATTCCAAGTGGCTGTAAAACTTCTCCTTTTCGGTTTCTTTCCTTGGCTGAGTCGATTCTGAGGACAATTGGGCTTGATATGACCGGGTTTATTGCACTTGTGACAAATGATCTTCTGCTCTTCTGGGTTGTCTAGAATTTTGACTATTCTGCTTTTCAGTTGTTGATTTAGAGCTGGATTTCCATACTTGTGATTCCACTTTTTGAATCTCTTTATTAGTAGCGCCAGCTCAGCTGCTCCATCATCATCACTTTCAGTTGTTCCTTTGAGAGCTATTGTTTTCTTTTGTGTATCACCTCCTTCGCATTCTTCCTTGAATTTGATTTCTAGCTCATAAGTGGTGAGATTTCCGATGAGTTCTTCGATTTTAATCTGTTTCAAATCTTTCAATTCTTGAATAGCAGTAACTTTTGCTTCAAAATTTCGTGGAAGGACTCTGAGGATTTTTCGGACTATTTCCAATTCTATGTATGGTTTTCCAAGAGCTTTTGATTGTATATGAGACTGGAAAGTCATCCATACATCTCTCTGACATTTTCATCCTTGGCCATTGTGAAGTTCTTGTATTCGCTGCTAAGCATGGCAAGGCGAGATTCTTTGACTTGAGAAGTTCCTTCGTAAGTAACTTCAAGTGTGTACCATATTTCCTATGCAGTTAGATAATGTGAGACACGATTAAATTCAATTTGATCTAATGAACAAATAATAGAATTCATAACTTTAGCATTAGCATTTTGCAGTTTATTTTCAAGATCTATCCATTGATCCATCGGTTTATCTATTTCCTGATTATCTACCACTATAGTTGGTGTCCTATATCACGTCTCAACAATATTCCAAGCATCAATGGTTTTCAGAAAAAATTTCATTCTATTTTTCCAGTAAGCATATTCACCATTGAACATAGGTGGTCTAACTATGGACTGTCCCTCAGCAAAAGCATTATTAAAGGAGCCATTTAAAAAAAAAAAATTTAAAACAAAAATTGGTTTTTGAAAAAATCAATTTTTTAAACAAAAATGGCTTTTGTTCCTAGCTCTGATACCACTTGTAGGATCGTTTTCACCCAAGAGGGGGGGTGAATAGGGTGATACTAATAATTATAAAAATTAATGCGGAAATATTTAAAAAAAAACTACAGCACAGATTATAGCAGAATAATAAAAATAGAAATAGGACAACGTAGATTTACCCAACTTTGGCAAAACCCTGCCTACATGCTGCCCTCAAGGTTTCTATTAGAAATTAAGTAGTCAGACGCTTACACACGTAAACTTGCTACACCCCTATCGACTAATCTAACTCTACGCTCAAAACCCTACCACAACTCAGCCACTGAGTTTCAAATTCTCGAACTACACCACCGTAGTTCGTCCCATAGTCACACGAGTAGAATTTTACAAAAGTTTAAAAGAGAAATAAAAAATAAAAACAATTTAAAATACAAAACCCTATATAATATTTTAAGCCTAAGTTATATTAAGTAACAATATAGAGCCGACCCACTAATTATAAAATGTTTACCCTCTTTTATTTTTCTCTGAGTAAAAATGTTGGCCGTGCTTTTGTTTCTCTTCAAACAACTAGGGTTATGTTTGATTGAAGTTGCCGCTTGAACTCTCGACCGATTGAAGTATGCTTCTGATTTTGGTTGCTTTGTCAATCAATTTTTGGCTTTAATTTGCATACGGCTGCTCCAATTTGTCGAGCTCGAATGTTAGGATGAAATTTGGTACGTGACTTTCTTTTTCGATTTCAATCTTTGCTCGACCTAGATTCGAGTTATTGGTTTGATTTACTTCAGTGATTAGCTCTCTGATTTGCTTGAACTCGAATGAATTTATTGCCGATGATATTAATGGTTTAAATAGGGAAAAGAACCCTAAATTATCATTCGAATATTTCATTTGAATTCATCTGCTAATTTTGCTCGACTGTTGATTTGTAATCGATTGTTGGTGATGTTTTCTGACTTTTTCAATTCGTATATTTTCCTGTTATGCTTACTTGGTCACCACGGCTTGCTTTTGCTTTGGATTTGGTTCCATCCTCTTCTTTGGTTACATCTCTGATTTTGGCACTGACTTGTTCATTGTACTTGCGATATTATCTGGACTTGTTCGAACTCTTTGATACTCTGTTCATCTGAAATCCCCTTTTTGAATCTGTGATTTTCTGGACTTGAGATAAAACTTGACTTGATAAACTCTGACTTATTTTCACTGTCTTCTTTCCATACTGCATATGTATATGTCTAAATGTGTATACATTTTGTTTTGGTCAAGACTTTGGTGCATGCTCATGTTCATCCCTGAACCATGTGACTGAATGTCTGGTGTTGTGCATTGTCCTTCTGTCCTGCACCATTATGTCTTTGAGCTTCTGTCATCATGTGATCTGGTTTGTGGTTCACTTTGTAATGAGTTGCCTTGTTAGACTTGAAGTGATCTGGACATGTTTGCATTATGTTAGCTCATTTTTGGATTGTATGTTTGAAGTTTAGGCTGCATTGTACTTGGTCTTGCATTTTTTTCATTATGTAGTCTACTTGAAGCTTGTTGATAGGTTGGGTTGCTCTGACCAGTCTACTATACTATTGCATTGACTTGCACTACTTTTTTACTTAAGGTGTTGATCCACTTGGTTGGCCATGTGTTGTTGCTTTTGAACCCATATATGTGCATATATGTATATATGTTTATGTGGTCTTTGTGTAGCCTTCTCTGGCTTGATGTACATTGATTTGAAAAACTGCCTTGTATTTGCATGATCAATATGCATTGTTCTAGCCTTTGTATGGTTGAGTTCATTTGTTTGGAGTCTAGTCTGGTTTCACTGGCTTCATCATGATTTTGGAATTTGTCTGCACTTTGAATGCTGGTCATCTCCACTTGTATACATACATTTACGTATGTATATATGTGCGTGTTCATGGAGTCTGGTTTCATATATAATCTGAACTTGTTCCACTTGAGTCTGGTTGTTTTGTTTGTTGATTTATATATGGTCAGTGGTCTAGGCAACTATGTTCACACTTGAATTTGGTCTGGAGCTAATTCTTGTTGGTTGCCATTCACTTGTGTACCTTTCTCTGCTGCCTTCTTTCTTGTGTCTAGTCATGGCCATTTGATTCATGTGCATAGCATTTATATGTATTCATGTGCATAGCATTTATATGTATTCATGTGTGTTGCCTTTATTTCATGCTTTGAGTACTACATTCTGTCTAGAGCAGTTCTTTATGGTTCGGTCTTGTAAAGTTTCTGACCATATGCATATGTTGTTTTGAACATGGCTATTGTATTGTTGAGTTTGTCTGTGTTCATTAACATTGTATTTGACTTTGACTGTGCAGTCTGCACTGAAATGTTGTGCACTGCATGTATATATGTATACATGTGTGTTCACACATGTATATATGTATGTTAGCTTGTGCAGTGTCTTTCAGTCTTTGTTGTTTGTGAATCCATGCCATATCGTGTTTATATTTGGTTGTTGCTTCGAGCCACTTCATTGCATGAGTTTGAATGGTTGAGTTGTTTTCATGTGTACTCATTGAATTTTTGGTCGAGGCTTGTTTTATGTTGATTTTGGATTCTTGTTGCATGAGAACTTGTACTCGACAATTTTGTGATGTATTTGTATTGCACCCGAGTTGAATCCAGCCTCGGCTCGGGTTTGACCTTGTGCTCACCTGTCTCTGCAGTTTTATCAAGTTTATATCGATGTGCACGGCCTTGTGGCATGTACAGTGATACACTGTGCATGTCACAAGCAGTTCATGTATGATGAATTCAGAATAAATATGATTACGAACAACCCAAATAATTGAGGCAAATAATATTTTCAAAAACACAAATTTTATTTTACACTGCAAAAATATTTCTTTTTCAATTTAACTGCGTTAGTGTTTATTTTGTAGATAATTCAGATGTTGGATACAAATTGGAATATAGTTGAAGAAAAAATATGAGTGAATGAGTGATATGTAGTGAAGTGAACAATGTAAAGTGTAATTTGAGATGTAATCGAAATTGTATTGTAATTAAAAAATGTATATATGTAGTGAGAGCTCAAATTTGTAATAAAATATTTGTTTGAATAAAATATCTGTTTGAATTTAAATTCTGTGTTATTTATTTATTCAGCAAATATTTATTTAATTATGTGAAAAATAAAATAGTACAATAACAAATAAATTTAAATGAATAAATATACATTTATTATCATCAAACAAAAATCATATACTAGCATATTGAACAGAGACAAGTTTGGGCTGCGTGGTTCGGTGGAAGTGAGGCGCGGGCTGCGTGCTGTGTTCGGCTTTGGGGAGTGAAGGCTGATCAAACAAGGAGGAGGTGGGTTGGTGGACAGGTAGTTGCGGTGGGAAGGTGTGGTCAACTGGAGTGGAGTTCGGTGAAAAACTGGGTGCGGTCAGGGAGGCGGAGACGAGGCTGTTGCATTGGGGTTTTGCTGCTAAGTGGCGTATGGCAAAGCGGGAGGGAGGGGGCATGGAGAAGCAAGGGAGAAAGCAGATGTTGCTAGATGTGAGGTTGAAGGCAGAGAGGGGAAAGGCTGGAGGACAATGGCGGCAACTGTGTGGTGACAGGAAGGTGGCGGAGGGCTTGGCTTGATAGGTCTCGGCGGTGGATGAAGTTGGCATAGAGGACAAGGCAGAGGAGGTTGATGCGGGAAGGGTATTGGAACCAAGAGTAGGATGGACGAGCTGGTTTTGGTGTGGAAGAAAGATGAACAGTGTTTCTCAGGCAAATATAAGCAAACTTATACTTTTTTTTATAATAGAACAGAACGAAAAGATAAGAGAGGAAGAGAATGAGAGTGAAAGGACGAACCAAAAAATATTTTGAAACCAGTAGGAATAGTGAAAGTCATGGGTTGAATTCTAGGAATAATAAAAGCTAGTGGTTATTAGTTTCTCTCGATGGACTAATAAAAGGACACGGGGAAATCCAAAAGACCCAAAATAGGTACCGATACGGCTAACCCTTTCGTAGATTTCGCCGTGTACCGGATGCCGAAATACACAAATGAATATACTACGGAGATCAGCGCAATGAGACGAACAAGATGGTACACATATACGAGCGACATGGCTTACCTATCAAAACTCCATTTTTGCTACCAAAATGCAGCTATATTGCCGAAAATAAAAGAAACGGGGATAGAGAAGTCCAAATTTGGCGAAACGAATTATGACGTTTCACTCAGAAATTATTCTACATTTTTCTTATACAAAAATATTCAGATTTCAAAAATATTTTATTTCCATCAATTTAACTGATTTTAAATTAAAATTTCACAACTGAACAAACTTACATATTTTCCAACTAAATTCTACCTCTTGCTATGTTAAAATAGATGTTTTCCAAATATCAATTTTCGTTGCAAAACTTTTATTGTTTATTTTCATGAAAATTTTAGTTAATTACATTATTTTAAATCGTTATTGGGTCGTTACACTCTCCCTCACTCAAAATTTTTTATCCCCAAAACGGAATGAGATGGGAGAATAGAAGTAAACAGAAAGATAAGATGAATTTAAACGAATAGTACCTGAGACAAACAATTCAAGATTCGAAGCACGCATGGACTCCTTAGTCTCCCAAGTGCAATCCCAATCATCTGTACTCCACTGTACTTTGACCAGACTGACAAATTTCCTCCTAAGCTGCTTCGTACCTCTATTGACAATACGAAATGACTTCCTCTTAATAGCGAGATTTGGTTCGACATCCAAATTCTCTAATAAAGCATCCTAAACAATCAAGGATGGATCATGTAGATATTTGCGAAGGTGAGATACGTGAAACACGTTATGCACACTCGATAGCTTCTTTGGCAAATCTACTCTATAAGCTAAAGGACCAACCCTTTCCAGGATGCGGAAAGGACCAATGAATCTAGGAGCAAGCTTCCCTCTCCGACCAAAGCAAACCACATCCTTCAGTGGTGAGATTTTAAGAAAGACCCGATCACCCACTAAAAATTCCAAACCCTTCTCCGCCAATCAGCATACTTCTTCTGCCTATCCTGAGAAATCCTCATCTTCCTCCTAATCTTCTCAACCTTCTCGGATGCTTCTAGAATCATATCAGGTCCAAGAACTAAATGATCACCGAATTCAATCCAGCAAGATGGAGATTTGCAAGATCGTCCGTAAAGGGCGGCAAATAGAGACATCTCGATACTTGCCTGAATTCAAAAGAATGGGATTTAATTGATTGAAGCTAAAGATGAATTAAATTTCAAAAAAAAGTTATACCTGATAGCTGTTATTATAAGTGAATTCAACAAGATGGAGATGATCTTCCCAAGATCCTCCATAATCAAGAACACAGGCATGAAGAAGATCTTCCAAAATCTGATTCACCCTTTCCGTCTAACCATTGGTCTGGGGATGTAAGCACTACTAAGGTTCAAACGGGTACCCAAAGCTTCCTGAAAAGCTTTCTAGAACTTGCTGGTAAAGATAGGATCATGATCATAAACAACGCTAGACGGAACACCATGGAGTCGGATAATCTCTCTCATATAAACCTTAACTAAGCTCGAAGCGGTTTGATTTGACTTGACCAGAATGAAATGAGCGGATTTGGTGAATTGATCAACAACTACCCATATACTCTCATTACCTCTTCTATTCCTCAGTAATCAACCAATAAAGTTCACAGAAACCTGATCCCACTTCCAAATGGGAATCTCAAAGGGTTGCAGCAATCCGGCGGTCTTTTGGTGGTCAGCCTTAACCCGTTGACAAGTGGCACATCTACTAACATAAATGGAGATATCCCACTTCGTACCACTCTACCAATACAACCTCTTCATATTCTGAAACATCTTTGTGACATCTGGATGGTAGAAAGTCTGGACTGATGATTCTCCCTAAGAGCCTCTTGCCTCAAACCGTCGACATTCAAAACACAAATTCGGTTATTAATCCTCAAAACCCCATTTTGATCAATTTGTGCTCTTAACTCACTCTGGTTATCACCTTCCTTATTCTGAATATTCTCCTTCATGAGGTTAAGCATCTCATCTTCATCTTGCTTAACCGCAATACGATCCATAAGAGACGAAGAAGCTACAATCTGACATAACATGGCTCTCTTAGGACTTAGGGCATCGGCCACAACATTTTCCTTTCCGAGAGTGTAGTTAATGTCGAGGTCATAAGATGACAAGAACTCAATCCATCTAATCTTCCTCTAGTTCAAATCCTTCTGGGTGAAAATATACGCAAGAGACTGATGATCCGTAAAGAGCTCAAACTTGATTCCCAAAAGATGGTGCCTCCATAACTTCAAAGCAAACACAACAGCAAGCAATTCCAAATCATGAGTGGCATAGTTGGCTTCGTGGGGCTTTAACTAACGACTGGAATAAGCAATGACCTTTCCATCTTGCATCAAGACAGCACCCAAACCTTCTCGACTAGCATCGGTATAAACAGATAATCCTTCATTCCCATTTGGAACGGTGAGAACAGGAGCAGAGGTAAGCTTTTGCTTTAACTCATTAAATGCAGCTTCACACCTATCACTCCAAAAAAACTTAGTATTTTTATGAGTCAAAGTTGTGAGGGTGCGGCTATTCGAGCAAAATTCTCGATGAATCTCCGATAATAACCGACAAGGCCCAAAAGCTACGAATATCGGAAGGATTCTTAGGTGTCTCCCAATCTTGAAAATAGAATAAGGTGGATAAGTTCAAAGGAAGATAAGATAATTAAATTTCAAAAGAGGAAAGGTGGATAGACTTACATTAATCGCGGCGACCTTAACCGGGTCAACCGAGACTCCATTTTCTGAGACAATGTGCCCAAAAAATCGGACTTCATCCCTCCACAAATGGCATTTAGAAAATTTGGCTTTCAACCGATGACTCCTAAGAGTTTGGAGAACATAGCTCAAATGAGATTCATGCTCCTTCTCTGACTTAGAAAAGACGAGAATATCATCAACGAAAACCTGGACAAACTTGTATAGAACATTGCGGAAAACATAATTCGTAAGATCATCGAAGTAGGTAAGAGCGTTGGTTAATCCAAAGGGCATGACTAACCATTCATAGAAACCTTTCTCCGTTCGGAAAGCTGTCTTGGGAATGCTCTCCTCAGCTACACGAAGCTGGTGAAAACTAGTGGCAAGATCAAGCTGAGAGAATACTTTAGCTCCGTAGAGTTGATCGAACATATCATTGATACGAGGCATAGGATATCTGTTCTTAAGAGTAAGCTTGTTCAGCTCTCTATAATCAACACATATCCTCAATGAACCATCAGATTTGGTGACAAAGACCACAGCTGCTCCCCATTCTGAAAAACTCTGCCTAATCAAACCCTCGTAGAATAGCTCTTCAATCTGCTTCTTCAACTCGACTTTCTCTCTGGGTGCCATCCAACTGGGAGGAAAAACAATAGGTCGAGCTCCAGGAATAAGGTCGATGCGGAATTCAATTTCCCACTTAGGAGGTAAAGAAGCGACTTCACCAAAAACATCAGGATAACCCCTGACTATCGGGGTGGAGTCAAGATCACTAAGCTGAGAATCAAGCGAAAAGATAAAGCTGCCTGCAAAATCCTGGGGCATTCGACATCCAATCACAAGAGAAGTACCCTAGTCATTTACAAAATAAACGGTTAGGGATTTGCAAGAGATAACTGCATCATAACGCTTTAACCAATCACCCCCATGTAAGATATCAAATGCATCAAAACAGAGGACACATAAATCTCCGGTGAATCGACGCCTATTGTAAAGGAGTTTCACCCTTTTATAAATTATACTAAGGTTGGCGGGACCGCCGACAGCATTAGTCACACATAAGGATGAAGTTGCCAATTGAGCTTGCAAGACGTGATCAAATTTATTACAAAGATCAACAGAAATAAAGCAATGGGATGCTCCAGTATCAAAAAGAACACGAACATGACAATCATGCAAAAAAGTTGCCCTAAAGAGTACCTTGGGCATCACTAATAGAAAGAGGAGGAGTGGAAGAGGTCATGGCAATGACTCCAGATGTCTTGCCTCTCTGCTGAGTGGGAAAATCCTTCTTGAAGTGGTCTGGCTGCAAAAAAAAGGTGGCAAAGGTTGTTCCTGGTCATCTGGGCTGCAGGAATGGCAGCTCCAGCCAAAGATGGGCAGCTGTTGGCATAATGACCCTTCTGGTCGCACTTGAAATAAGTGATGGAAGATAAGTCAAGAGATCGCTTCTAAGAAGAATAAAAAATACCCTAAGAATTCTGCCAATTCTTCTTCTGCTGATGAAATTGGACTTCCTCTCAAACTCTGCAAAAGTCATATCCCCTTGCTCAAGGTCCATAAATGCCCTATATAACAGAGACTTCCCGGCTTCGCTCATCCACTTAGCCACAAAAGCATCCCTGAAATACGGATCCAAGATAAAGATATAGTCCAAAGAGATAGATTCCAAAGAGATAATCTAGCAAAAGGACAACAAAAGATCTCACCTAAACTACTACCAAGTGATATTCGCCTCGACAGTCTGAGTAGTAACTGACTCCCACCAATCCTAAGTGGACTCCTGCAACTGCCAAGTAGCTAACTGATGCATCTAAGCATCGGTAATCTCAAGTCCGGTGAAAATTCTCTCTAAACTCTTTAGCCATTGCTTAGCCTCAGTAATACTCTCTACTCCAGTGAACTTGGTACCTCCAAGACGAGAGTACTCCTTACAAAGTGTGGTGAACTTAACTGGCTGAGCTGGTGGAATGGGAGCAACAACTGGTGGTGCGAGGGCATTTCCACGGCCCCTACCTCGAACATTCCTACGGTTTTTCATCTGGAAAAGACAAGAATGGATTTTAGAATAAAAGCAAAGATCAAATTCAAAAGGAATCCTAATCAAAGAGAATCCTACTAAAAATTTCAAGCTGAACGAAGATGATTCTTTGATTAATTTGGCTCATTCTAGGGTATTACTACCCTATCTCTAATGAGTTTTTACTCCATAAGCTAAGTTTTGCCTAAACCTGGCCCTGATACCAACTGTAATGATCCATCATTTCAAACCATTCAAATCAACAATAATCCACACATGTTAAAATTGAATTGCTCAAAACAATAATTTTTATTTATATTTGGCAAAACTTAGCAAATACAGTAAATAAATCAATCATAGAATCACAGACACAAAGTAATACAACTATACGCAGCGGAATAGATAAATAGTAGTTCATGAAGCTACTACAGAATATCATAGTCTAAAGTAGATACAACAAAAATCCCAAATACATAGAAGTCTCTAATACATAAGCAAATGACAAGTCTGAACATAAATAACTGGAAATAACTGAAATAACTGGAAAGCTGAATAGATAAAGATAGATCTCCAAGCAAAGCTCCAAGCTCCAAAGGTGAGTCTCAAATGCTACGATACTCAGGCTAACCCGAGCATAAAGCAAAACAAAAAACACTCTAGTCATGATTAACAATCTTATGCAAGTAAATCAACTCAAGTGAAATGTCCAAGTGAAATGCAATATAACTTAAAGGATGTTTGGGATTCCTATCCTTTAAGGATCCATTAAACTATCTACATACATAATACAATACGCTACATAGATAACGTCTATGGTAAAGTAAAGTATTAAAATAGTGTTATGGCGTTCTCATATCCCCCTTAACACATTTTTATATAAATATCATAGTCTATACAGATAGTGTAAGATCCCCCAAAGTAGTGGGATACTCAGGGAGCACTCCATAGGTACATTACAAACCAAAGTCGTAATGGGCTCGATAAGGCATATGACAAGGCACGCGAGGCAATGCCTAGGGCAGGATACTACCGTTTTGCAGAACCGGGCTGGTGGTAACGCATAACAGCTACTACCGCCCACCTTGAGACACACTCCCATAATCAAAGGTGCGCACCAATCAAATCACAAAGTAATAGATATGGTTTCGAAGAAGCATGCTCGATAGGAGGTGCGACCTCGCTTGGCCCAGGTATAGCTCCTTTTTTAGTCATATTAAGCTGACCCGAGGGGGTCAGGGTTGCGTTCATACCTCATACAGTAGCGTTCACCAAACCATCCTACTTCGTTCTAGATTCTCTACCACGTGCACAGTTGTTAAACTGGTTTTCGGTATTGGTAGAGAGTATGACAATATCTGATCCTGGTCTCTTTAACAACCAAACGCTTATTTCACACCGTGGTCATTTTATAAATCACTTTATAAACATTAAAAAAAATCTCAAATTGCAAATTTAAATCAAAATTAAGTATTTAACTTCAATTATATTTAATTCTGAAAATATTCACTTAATTATCTTTAATCAAATCAAATTATAAAATCATATCTTTTAAAATCTCAAAATCAATAAGTTCAAATTAATACTTATTTAAAGTAAATTTTATTTTGAAATTTAATTACAAGTCAACTTTAATTTATCTTTCCAACCTTTTATTTATTAAAGTTGTTACAAAATCTAGTTTTAAAGTATTAACATAAATTTACACAAATATTCTAAACATATTTTATATATATATATATTAGTTAAATTAAGTTTTTATTAAATTTTATTTAATTAAATATTATTATTAAATTTATTTTATTTTATGTTAAATCTTATTTTATATATTTAAAAATAATAAAGTTATAAGTAAAATCTTTATAATTTACATTTTTCAAAACTTAACTTAAAAATTTTAAATTTCCAAACATATAATTTAAAAATCTAAATTTTACACATATATAAAAATAAAATCTTTATTATATTTTAAAAATCAATATTTATTAAACACATCTATTTCTTTTCAAAATTTTATAAATCATTTAAAAATAGACCAACGGGGTCCATATATAGTTTTCTATCCTATGGTCAAGTGATACAGATATTTATCATTTCAACCCGTAATAATTTAAAATTTACGGATATATATCATTTCAACCCGTAATCCCAAAATTTCAAAATCAATAAAATCGTTTGGGTTTATCATTTCAACCCATAACGATTTTCCCTAATCTATAAGATCGTTTGGGTATGTATCATTTCAACCCATAGTGATTTTCCTAACTATCAAGGAACCTGCAGTGTGAGAATAATAGAATAATAACATAAAATGACATACATATCAATGACAAGCATACATCATAGTTAACAATCTAAAATAAATATATATATACTAACATGTTATTGGTGTCATATGTCAATTAACAGGATGAACAATTGCAAATAATAACATATCATACTTAACGATTTAATCACTAACCAATTCAAATTTTACAATACGTTTCAATCATCATTTCATGTGAAATAAATTTACTAAACATATGAATGTCAATCGTGAGTGATTGCTCACCTTTCGAAGCTAGAGAAACAACGAGAATGAACATGATGCCTACACGGATACGGACACAGACACGTGACTAAACAAGGCAAATAACTAAACAGCGACGAGGGAACAAAGAAGGCTGCGACAAATTTGGTTGGAGCTTGGTTGCATGATTGGTTCGGCAGGAGGATGCTGCTCAGTGGAAAGGAGTGTCGTGTCGCTCGGTGGTTGGGTTCGACGAGCTGTCAGGTGTGAAGAGAGGGCTATTGCGGAGGCTGTTGTGCTCGGGTCTGGGGAGCGGTAGTGGGTAGGTGGGCCGGAGGAGTCGAGCAAGGAGACGAGTTTGGGCTGCTTGGTTCGGTGGAACCGAGGCGCGGGTTGTGCTGTGTTCGACTGTGGGGAGTGAAGGCTAGTCGAACAAGGAGGAGGTAGGTTGGTGAAGAGGTAGTTGCGGTGGGAAGGTGTGGTTGATTGGAGTGGAGTTCGGTGAAAAACTGGGTGCGGTCTGGGAGGCGGAGACGAGGCTGTTGTGTTTGGATTTGGCTGCCGAGTGGCGTATGGCAAAGTGGAGGGGAGGCGGCACGGTGGAGCAAAGGGAAGGTGGAGGTTGCTGGGTGCGAGCAGAAAGCGGACAGGGGAAAGGCCGGAGGTCAGTGGCGGCTGTTATGTGGTGACAAAAAGGTGGCAGAGGGCTTGGCTGGAGAGGTCTCGGTGGCAGATGAAGTGGCGTGGAGGACAAGGCGGAGGAGGTTGATGCGGGAAGGGTGGCGGAACAAGGAGAAGGATGGATGAGCTGGTTTCGGTGTAGGAAGAAGATGAGCATAGTTTCTCAGCCAAATATAAGCAAATTTATACTTATTTATATATAATAGAACAAAACGAAAAGATAAGAGAGGAAGAGAATGGGAGTGAAAGGACGAACCATCAAATATATTGATGGGAATAGTGAAAGTCATGGGTTGAATTCTGGGAATAGTAAAAGCTAGTGGCTATTAGTTTCTCTCGGTGGAAAAATAAAAGGACACAGGGAAACCCAAAAGACCCAAAATAGGTACCGATACGGCTAACCGTTTCGCAGATTTCGCCATGTACCGGACATCAAAATACACAAATGAATATACTACGGAGATCAGCACGATGAGACGAACAAGATGGTACACAGATACGAGTGACATGGCTTACTTGTCAAAACTCCATTTTCGCTGCCAAAATGCAGCTAAATCATCGAAAATAAAAGAAACGGGGCTAGAAAAGTCCAAATTTGGCGAAACGAATTAAGACATCTCACTCAGAAAATATTCTACATTTTTCTTATATAAAAATATTCAGATTTAAAAAATATTTTATTTCCATCAGTTATACTAATTTTAAATTAAAATTTCACAACTGAACAAACTTACATATTTTCCGACTAAATTCTACCTCTTGCTATGTTAAAATAGATGTATTCCAAATATCAATTTTCATTGCAAAACTTTTATTGTTTATTATCATGAAAATTTTATTTAATTACGTTATTTTAAATCATTAAAATTTCTGGTTCATTACATAAATTTATTAAATTAATTAAAAATTTTGAAATATTAATTATAAAAATTTATTTAATTTATTTGAATCGGTATTTAATATAATACATGTATAAAAGTTATATATGTACGCATTGATACACGATATCGATAAACATTAAAATTCGAATTAAAATGTGCAAATCTAAATTAGTTTGGTTGGTCCTGAGCCCATTAGTTTGATTGACCATGACAAGAAGGGGGCGACTGATATTTTACATGAAAATATGAGTTTGAATTAGTTAAAAAGAAGAGATAAAGAGGGAGATCTAGATCTACCCTTTTCACTCTTTTCCTTTCCTATTTAAGCTCAACATTCCCGTCATTTGTCATTTTACTTTTGGCTTCCCTTCCTCCTAGATTTGGCTTAAAATACTAGCCTTCCCTTCTTTCATTTCCAGTCCAAAATTTAAATCAAATCAAATACAACACAAAGGTGTGGTGATCTCTTCAGTCAGCTGCATTTCTAAAAATGTAAGGATTCGAACGAAGGAGTTTTCAAATTCAACATTCAAGGTGCAATATCGAGGCCACTATATAGGTAATATTTAATCAATATTTATTTATGTGTGTGTTCATTTATGTCATCACATATGTATAAATTAAAAACCTAATTATCATGAATTTATATATTTATTTGCTGTTCAATTGTATATGTATATTTTCATCCACATCAACATAAAATATAAAAAAATTATTACACAAGTGCATTTCTACATTCGATACTTCATTTTTTTGGAAGTAGTTACCGTTTTAAAATGATTTTTTTAATTAAAATTTGAATTTTATAATTTTTAGTTGCATATATAGTTCACACGTATATATTTGTTAAATCTTATATATATATATATATATTGGTATATATATATATATATTGGTATATATATATATATATTGGTATATATATTTATGTTTTTAAAACAAAAAATTATATATATTAACATTTATAGTAAAAGCGAATATATACATATTTAAAATCTTATTAAATTAGGAGTTATTTCCAAAGAAAAACTTTCATGGCCTCTGATCAGATCTTGAAGGGATCTTCATCCCCCTTCTTCAATTCTCCAACTAATCTCAATATCCCCTCTTTCCCAAATCAAAAGGATAAGCCCCTTGATATAGATAATGATGGGATCTAAAGACCTACCACCCATATTTCGACAAGATTTCAACTGAAAGTCTCAATTATCAATTAGAATTTATCAAAACAGCAATCACCATGGAACAAGTAGGCTCATAATATCTTTAGAGACTCAAGAAATCCTACAAGTGAAACTATAAATCAAGAAAAATCTTCATTAACTTGGGCAGATCTTGTTAAAAATGGAGGGCTTAACTCCAATTTTAATTTGGGGTCTATTGCGCCTATCAAATTAGGTGATAAAAGAGTTGTTACTATTAAGAAAGCGGTTAGTCAAAGAACGGATGACAAATAGGGGAATTCTGTTGTTGCGTATGTCTTTGGATCCGGCCCCTATTATCATCACTTTAAAGAATTTGTGGTTAGGACATGGAAGCCAATGGACAAATTCGAAATCTACATAAAAACAATTGTTTCTTTATTATCAGATTTTCAAATGCAACCTATTGCAATAGAGTCTTTAATGGAGGTTTTTATTCATTAATGGAAAACCAGTCATACAAAAGAGATAAAGCAAAATGATTATTTTTCATAGAGATCTATTATCTACTTATCCAATTTGGATCAGATTACCAGAGTTAAGTCTTCGACTCTAGGATAAAGAAGCCTTCAGTACTATTGCCAGTATAGTGGGTATATCACTAAAGCTAGACGAGCCAAAGGCTAATGAGATGAGACTTGGTTATGCAAGAATTCTTGTAGAGATTAAAGTCGATGAAGAACTGCTAGAGGAGGCTTATATCACAATGCATGAGGGAGAAATCATAATTCAGAAAATAGAATATGAATAGTTACCGCCTAGATGTATGAAGTGAGTTTGCTTGGGCATTTCATAGAATCATGCTCATCAAAGAAAATTTGGAAAGAAAAATTGAATCCTAATTTAGCTTCAGAAAAATCGCAAGTTTTAGAGAAATCAAGGGAGAACAAATTCTTCTAATTAGTTAAACGGTTGAACAGGTTAGTAATTCTAAAGACCTTAAAAATAATGTTCATAAAGAAGATCCGATTGTTCTTAAAAACAATACAGTTTCAGAAAAATTCATTTTTTCGAAGAAAAAAAATGACTCGGATTTGAATATAATAATTGATAGTATGTAAATATTTAGCGATGATGAGAAAACTGAGAATACCCTATCACAAGCTGCATAAAATTTCAACAAGAATCAAGAAAATAGCATTAATGTATCCATTGAAATCAATCAGCAAAGCCTTAAAGGCAAAATTGCTGAGGGAAATGTTTCCTATGGCGCAATGAATAATAATGTCTCGGATATCAAGCAAAAGAGTTCGGTGGATTATAATATACGATTCATGCCTACTCCCCCCGTAGGAAGAGCCAAGTTTAATTACAAACGGTAGTATCTCAAATGAAAGGACAAATTCAACAAGTATGGGAAGTATTGGTTTGCCTAAAGCTACTGCATCCAACTCTGAGGTGCTGATAGAGAATGCAGCAATCCTTCTATCCTCTTCTTCCTCACCTATCAACAACAAAAGAAAGAAGAATAGGAAAGTATATAAGTAATTATGTACATGAACAATAATGTCATTATTGATCCAAAGGAAGAAAAGTACATTACTAAAACCCTGAATGGGATAACTATCCGAAAGTTCAAGATAAGAAAGATTGCAAGAAAAGAGGGGGGGGGACTTCTGAAAGCATAGAAGTCGGGAGCTCTAATCTTTCATTATAGCTGCAGTGATATCCTTTATGAATATTCTTTATAAAAAATTTAATTAAGTCAATAGCTGCATGAAATGTT
Organism: Allium fistulosum; assembly: GCA_030737815.1. Taxonomy (NCBI): domain Eukaryota; kingdom Viridiplantae; phylum Streptophyta; class Magnoliopsida; order Asparagales; family Amaryllidaceae; genus Allium; species Allium fistulosum. Next base: position 945,717,850 of record CM060908.1, read on the forward strand.
AAAGGATTACATTCCCCAGAAAGGAAACTTGACCTTCCTATTTTACCAGCTACCTATAAACCTAGTATTGTTGGTATTTGAGAAAACAAACTTGATGATCAATGTCTTACTGACTTTCAAAATAGGCAAGTAAATAATTGGAGTATGGTCAACAATAACTCTATGGGTGACAATGGTAGAATAATTGTAATTTGGAATCCCAATGTTTGGGAATTATATCAACATTTTCTAAATTTACAATATATACATTGTAAATTTAAAAATAAAGGGAGTTACAACTTGACATAACCTTTGTTTATGTACTAAGTATTGGAAAAGATAGATCACTGCTTTGGAATCATTTAGATCCATTAAATCAAATAACTAATATCTCTATGGTTTTATTTGGGGACTTTAACACAGTGATGTATGCTTTAGAGAAAAGTGGAGGAATTCCAATTCCTTTTAAAAAATTGGAATTCCTTAACAATTTCATGTTAAAAACTGGTTTAATAGAACCCTTAATAATGGGAAATAAGTTTACTTGGAAGTCAAGGGAATTTAGAAACATACATTGCAAGCTAGATAGAATCCTGATTAATCATGTTTTTCTAATCTTTTTCCTAATTTTAAATGTTATACTTTACCACAAGCTACTAGTGATCACACTCCTTTTCAATTAATATTTTCTCACAGTAATACAACTAAAATTAATTTCCTTTTAAATTTAAAAATGGATGGACTTTTGGCAAGGAATATAAACTGTTGTCAAGAATTGTTTTCAAAATCAAATAGTAGGTACAGCTCAACTTAAATTTAGTAAGCTTTTACAATGCAAAAAGAAAAATCTAAAGCTTTGGAATAAGAATAAAAGGAACTATAAAACTAATCAAATCAGGAAGGAATGTGAGAGATTGCAAAATAGTATAGATTTTGATAGTTTAGATTCCATGCAAATCAATATTTTTTTTCATATGCAAAAGGAATCAATCAAAGAGCTGCATCTGTTAATGTTAAGCAGAAAGCCAACATTAATTGGCTTACTAGTGGTGATACCTTTACTAAAATTTTCTATGCCAAGACGTCTAGTAGGAAGCAAAAAAAATGAAATAGGAAAATTACTCAATGAAAAGGGTGATATATCAAATGCTACCTCTCAATTAGAAAAGGAGGCTATTAGTTATTTCACTGATCTTTACAATACTGATGGGAGTCCAAATAATTTCCTAAACATTACTACAAAATTTCCGCTTAATGATAATAGTAAGGAAATACTTCTTGCTCAAGTTTGTTAATTTTCAAAGCAAATGATGATAAAAGCCCAGGTCCAGATGGTTTTAGGGCAAGTTTTATAAAACCCATTGGGAGAAAATAAAGCATTTTCCTTTTGAAGCTATAAATGAATTTTTAATATCGTGAAGCTTTTGAAAAATATTAATCACATTTTTATTACCCTCGTACCAAAAGTGAAAGTTCCAAACTGCTTGGGTGATTACAGGCCCATTGCCTGTTATAATTTCTTTTATAAAATAATTTCTACACATTTAAGTAATAGAACAAAAGTTTTTTTGAAATATTTAATCTCTGAAAACCAATGTGCTTATATCCCTGGCAGACTAATTGCTGAAAACAATTTATTAGCACATGAAATGCTAAGAAATTTTAATCAGGGTGTAAATATAAGATGTGCATTAAGGTCAATTCACATAAGGCTTTTAACAAAATAAACAAAAATTTATTATTTATATGATGATGCAATTAGGCTTCAATGAAAAATAGTTCAAATTAGTGAAAAAATGCATTGGTAATGTATAATATTCCATTCTTATTAATGGCTCCCCATGCGGATTTATTCACAGTACAGAGGTATTAGGCAAGGAGATCCTCTTTCTCCTTACCTATTCATAGCTATGGAATATTTTTCATTACAAATAGAGAAGGAACAACTGCTCAAAAATATAAAACCATTAAACTCAACTATTCCTTGTATAACTCATCTTTTATATTCGGATGATTTACTAATATTTTTAAATGCGGATTTACAAAATGCAAGAATCATTAGGGAAAATTTTGACAAGCTCAAGACTTTTTTGGTTTACAAATTAATGAAAACAAGAGCAAGGTATATTTTAGCAAAGAATGTATCAGAAAGGAAGAAATAATCACCAATATTAAATTTCAATTAGTACGTTATTATCTATTGCCGGTAGTGAAACTCACACACAGAGTTATTACAGCTATTATCATGTACTGGATACAAGCACACAACATTCCAGCTAAAGCATTGGATAAAATTAAGAAACTATGTGCAAACTTTGTATAGAAAGGAAATTATTAGAAAGTAGCATGGAGCACAGTTGTAACGACCCGGATTTTCCGTTGTTTGATTTTGAATATTTAAATGGTTTTAAATATTGGATTTGAAATATAAATTGATCTTGAACATGAAGATTTTGGTTGAAATTTATAGAATGAATTTAGAATTCAAATATAACGATTTATTCTAATACGAAAATGGTGAAGAATTAAAATTTGAGTTGAATAGGAATCGAAAACGATTTTTAATATTGATAAAAATTCTATTTGAATTAGAATTTAGTTAGTAAATTTTAATGTAAAGGCCCGAGATTTTCGACACTAGAAAATCGACATCAATACGTTCACTGTATAGCATGCCGAGCAATCGAGTGCCGGAAATACTAGATCATTATGGATGAAGAAGAAAAGTATAGAAGAGAAATAGAAGCAATAACACAGAATCTCACAATCGCAGCGAACAAAATATAATATATAATAACAGATTTTTATACAAAAGAAATAGTATCTGTTAATATATATACAATCATCAGAGTACAACAATCAATACATCAATATGGACAGTTATTATAACTTGTCCTCACAAATGCTAAATATACAACATACACACACACACAACGAAATATAATCCAGTACGTAAAATACGCTTGAGACTCCTCCAGCGCATCTCCTGTGCTCCATAGCATCCTAACTTGAATCTGTAATACTCGGTCTGACCCGAGCATTATAATAAAATAATACTCGAGTCAATCTGGAAAACTAGCATGAGAAAACACACTCAATTTGAATTATTACTATTTTCAAAATCCTTTGAAAAACAAAGGTATCTCGTAAGACCACGCCATACATAAACACGATGGATTTATACCTTACGATAACCAAAACATTTTATATCAAAATCATCTGATATTATAATAGTGTCTATAGAAAATAGCTGAAATGCTTGCACGTTTCAGCATAGTTGGGCACAATCAAAACCGTACAGGCTAGTAGTGGATATTGGATTTCATACAATGACTGGGTTGCTGGTGTACCACCTGCCACAACAACCGTTTGCAAAAAAATCATTACATAATAATTTTTTATATTGAAGTTGCTAAGAAAGTAGATCAACTTAGCTAAAATCCCCATATGAGACTAGTAGCAATTTTTTTAGCACCTCCTTGACTTTAAAATTACATGTCTAACACTTGGACAACTTTCACTCACTTGATCTTTTAGTTGCTGGAGAACTATGACAAATTAGTAGTCCACATGCAAACTTGAAGTATGTTTAGTACATAGTTTGTAAATTTTCAAACTAACTCTAACAGATTCAATTTAAGAGGTTTTGCACTGAAGGTCCCTATTTTTGATGTTGTTGTAAGAAAAGTCCCTATAATAATGAGTACGTAAATTAAGTCCCTATTTTTTCTAAATCAGAAAGAGAAAACTATCTTGTGTTTTCTTTATAGAAAGTGCAAGTTAACTTGCGCTTTTCAAAATTTTAAAATTTTATGAAAATTTTAAAATTTTTGAAAAAATTTCAAAATAAAAAAACGCAAACTAGCTTGCGCTTTTCTAGTAAAAAGTGCAAGTTAATTTGCGCTTTTCAAAATTTTCAAAAATTTGAAAATTTTCAAAATCATAAAGTTGATGGAAAGCGCAAGCTAACTTGCATTTTTTAAAATTTCAAAAATTTCAAAAATTTCAGAAAAATTTCAAAATAAAAGCGCAAACCAGCTTGCGCTTTCCTGATAGAACGCACAGGTTAACTTGCGCTTTTCAAAAATTTTAAAATTTTCAAAAAAAAATCAAAGTCAAAAAGTTGCAACTTAGCTTACATTTTCTGTTAGAAAAGTGCAAAATACCTTGCATTTTCTATTTTTCAAAAATTGGGACTAAATTTACATATTCATATCTACATAGACTTATCTTATAACAACATAAAAAATAAGGACATGTGACTCTTTTCTTGTTCAATTTAATTACCCTTAGAAGTACATAACTCCATACATGGTGCTATAACGACAAAGTTTATCACCATATCATATTTAAATCAACATCAAATATCATGGTGCTATTTAATCCCAAAAAATGTTTACTAATAACATAATAAAAAATGAAACAATATTTCCAATTATCATTTCAAGCAAAACATAATTAATATTTATTAATTTTATGACATCCTATAAATGACAGTTGATGCATTCGCTGCTTGTAGAATACCTTATCTAGTGTTTATATAATATAGGACATAGGGTATTTTTCTAACAGTAAAGTTAAAATTACCAGGATGAGAACTCTACTAGACCATGGTAAGTTTCATAATTTTTATTACTTTTGACTAATAAATTACCACTTGTTACCATGGAAAATCTTCTGTTGTTTAAAGGTAACAACTCCAATATGCGCCAAACTAACAACAACACACTCGCTAGTGCCGGCCGGCCCAATCTTGGCTTTGACAAAGAAATTTGGCATGATGTACTGCTATAGCTGTCAAACGTAGGTCAGCTAGCTTGTAAAGTGAATGGCTTGAGGACACAACTGGATGCTCAAACAATTGTGAACTTCATCCCACCAACTCTTCTAAACGTTAACTTGGTTAACCTGCCTGCTCATACATCAATGCCTCCCGACGGTTATGATCTCCTGAACACTGCCGAGGCCTAGGAGAGGGTGGTGGTAGAATCTCCACTGATGGACATCCCCGATGATGCAGCGCACTGTGATAAGTCGCATGCCTTAAGTCGCCAACGACCTACCGAGCTACGACCTAGCGAGTTAGCGTGCCTTAAGTCGCCAGCGACCTACCGAGCTACGACCTACCGAGCTACGACCTAGCGATTAAGTTGCTCACCAGCGCATTGTTGAATGCCGCATTCTTTAAGTCGCAATTCTTAAGTTGCATATGTTGTCGTTTCTTATGTCGCTCAAGCTGTTAAGTCATTAAGTCGCAGGTTCCAGAAGCTGATTCCTTATGTCGCAAGTCCTTAGGTCGCGTGAAGCTGTGCTATCTTCATATGTAGTTATGTGGTATTTTGTTAAGTCGTGTACTGTGGTAACTCGAGTGATGATGTAGATCGTATGTCGTAAGTCGACTGATGTATGTCGCATTGTATGTTAAGTCGTATGTCGAATATATTGTAACTCGTTTGTTCTTATGTCGTGTGTCTTGAGTCGTGTGGTGTATGTCGTGAATCACTTGTGTTAAGTCGTGTATGTTGTGTTGTAATTCCCTATAAATAGGGGCATATGATCATTTGTAAGGGGGGTTTTTTGAATAAAAATTTGGTTTGTGCTTTGTGCCTCCATTAAAATTGGAAGTTGAGTGTTATCTCCTTTCTCCATCTTCGGATATTCAAGTGCGCTCGAATCAACGAACTTGAAGCCGATTCATGGAATCTCGTGCGCGAGATCAACGGTGAAGAATCGTAGATCTTCTAACGCGGTATCGTGCGCGATCAACGTGTTGAAGATAGCTAGAATCCGGTATCTCGAGAGATCAATGGATTTGGGCGCTTGGGTATTTTTCAATTCATCGATTCATATTGTTTCATCGATTCACTTTTCCACGAATTCATCAATTCGTGAATCGTGTGATCCTGTACGCTACGTCATTTGGTATCAGAGCAAGGAGACGAACTTTTCCAAGTTTGTTGGGTGTGAAGTTTCGAAATTTGAAGAGTGTGTTTGGATTTGTTGAAGATTTGATCATGCCTCCGAGACGTGCTAACAGATATCAAAATGTTGAAGAAGTATATAGAAGACAAGAAGCTGAGCAGATGGAACAGCGTATCAATGAAAGGTTCAACAAGGGTATAGAAAAATTGGTGAAAATGATGAATGACATGAATCAAAGTCACAGGAGAACTTCACCAGTTTCGAACCAAGGTAGAAACAGGGTTTCGCCGTCGGTTTTGAAAGAAAGGAGAATGTCACCATAATCTCATCGGGATAGAAGAGAGTCATCAGTTTCAATGATGAGAGATCATCATGGCTATCGAGATGAAGAGAGAAGAAATCATCGGGGATTTGAGGAAGAACCATATCGTGATGATGAAAGACATAGTAGAAGGGATATTCGTGGACGTAGAGACATCGATGGTCAGGATCGATATCGAAGTACATCTGATTTTGAAGAATATGGTGATAGAGGTAGTATTCATTATCGAGATCAAGGCCAAGGGCGAGATCGATATATGGATTCAGAAAGTGATCGTAAGTGGGAGTCTGGTATGAGGATGGAAATTCCAGAATTCAAAGGTGGTATGCAAGCAGAAGAATTTCTTGATTGGTTGTCTAGTGTTGAAGAAATTTTGAATTTCAAGGAGGTGCCAGAGAATCGTAGAGTTCAATTAGTTGCTACAAAACTACGGGGAAGAGCTATGGCTTGGTGGCAGCAAACTAAACTAACTAGGGAGAGAATGGGAAAATCAAAAGTTGTTACTTGGGAGAAGATGAGAAAGATGATGAAAGCAACTTTCTTGCCATACAATTATCAATCTCTTATGTATCAACGTTTGCAGAATTTGAGACAAGGGACGAGGACGGTGAATGATTATGCGGATGAATTCTATCAATTGATTGCAAGGAATGATATTATGGAAACTGAGGAACAGCTAACGGCTAGATATATTGGAGGGTTACGAATGCAAATTCAAGACATGGTTAATATGTTTAATCCAATGTCTGTTGCTGAAGCACATCAAAAAGCTCTAGCTTGGGAGAAACAAGGGAGACGAGGAGGTGGTGTGTTTACGAGTTCCAATAATCAGATTAAGGGTGCTAGTAGCAGTGCAAATGTTTCCAAGGCCGTCAATAAACCGGTTGTCAATGAAGCTGCTAAGACCAAGGTTAATAACAGTATTAAGTGCTATAATTGTCAAGAGTTTAGCCATAAAAGTAATGAATGTACAAAGCCAAAGAAGAGAGCATTAGTTGCAGAAGAATCTGAGTATGAGGATGTAGAAGCTGAAGTTGATTATTCTCAACCATCAAAGTTTGATGAAGAAGAAGAAGTTGTGTCAGGAGATGAAGGGTGTAACTTGATGATGAGGAGGTCTTGTTTAACGCCAAAGCAAGAGGATGATTCTAGTTGGCTGAGGAGCAATATTTTTCAGTCTATATGTACTATCTTGGGAAAGGTTTGTCGATTTGTTATTGATGCGGGAAGCTGCGATAACATTATTTCTGAAGAAGCTGTCAAGAAGTTAGGGTTGAAGACGGAAAAACACACTAGACCTTATAAACTAGCATGGCTAAAGAAAGGTGGAGAAGTGAAAGTGGGAAGACGAGCATTTATTACATTTTCTATTGGGAAGAAGTACAAAGATGAAATATGGTGTGATGTTGTAGATATGGATGTGTGTCATCTACTATTGGGAAGACCATGGAAGTATGATAGAGTTGTACAACATAATGGTCGCACCAACAGCTACAGTTTCATGTTCGAAGGGACTCAAATCACCTTAGTTCCTAAGAAGCGTGAACAAAGTGAAAGCAAGTCAGAGCCGAAAGTGGAACCAACTAGTCTTTTATCTACAAGAGAATTTGTTGAAGAAGTGAAAGATAGTGCTGAAGTGTTTATGTTGATTGGGTATGAAACGAGTGAATATCTTGAAATTCCTGAGGAAGTTAAGCTGGTGTTGAATGAGTTTGAAGATGTCTTTCCTTCGGAATTGCCCAAGGAATTACCACCACTGAGGGACATACAACATCAAAGTGACCTAGTGCCAGGTGCTGTTTTACCGCACAGGCCGCATTATCGTATGAGTCCGAAGGAGCATGAGGAGTTGAGGAGACATTTTGAGAAGTTGCTTAATCAAGGGTGTGTTCGAGAGAGTCTCAGTCCTTGTGCTGTACCAGCTTTGTTAGTGCCGAATAAAAATGGTTCATGGAGAATGTGTACGAACAGTAGGGCACTCAACAAAATAACTGTCAGATACAGATTTCCTATGCCAAGACTTGATGACCTATTGGATCAGCTTAGTGGATCTGTAATCTTTTCGAAGATCGATCTTAAGAGTGGTTATCATCAGATTCGCATAAAACCAGGAGATGAATGGAAGACAGCATTCAAGACACGGGAAGGATTATATGAATGGCTGGTCATGCCGTTTGGTTTATCTAATGCACCAAGTACATTTATGAGGGTGATGAATCAAATTTTCAGACCTTACATTGGAAAGTTTGTTGTGGTTTACTTTGATGATATCTTGATCTATAGTGCTAGTACAGAGGAGCATGTTCAACACTTGCGGAAGGTGTTAACTATTCTTCGTCAAGAACAATTCTATGCAGCAACGAAGAAATGCGTGTTCATGACACGAAGTGTTTTATTTCTGGGATATGTTGTATCCGAGGAAGGTGTACAGGTGGATCAAAGTAAAGTCGCCGCAATCAGAAATTGGCCACAACCCAAAACTATAACAGAAGTCAGAAGTTTTCCTGGGTTAGCTTCATTTTATCGAAGATTTGTACCGCCCTTTAGTAGTGTGATGGCGCCTGTTACTGATTGTATGAAGGGAAAGCAATTTTCATGGACGAAAGAAGCAGAACTTGCTTTTGAGCGGATCAAGGAACTTTTAACGTCAGCACCAATTCTAGTACTGCCATATTTTCAGTTGCTATTTGAGTTACATACAGATGCATCGAAAGTTGGAATTGGAGGAGTGTTGAGTCAGAAAGGACGTCCAATTGCATATTTCAGTGAGAAACTTTCTGGAGCAAATATGAGATACAATACATATGATGTGGAATTTTATGCTATTGTGCAAGCTGTGAAGCATTGGAGACATTACTTGTTCCACAAAGAATTTGTTTTGTATACAGATCATGAAGCGTTGAAACATTTACAAGGGCAGGATAAAATTGCAGCTAGACATGCATTGTGGATAGCTTATTTGCAACAATTTACATTTGTCGTAAAACATAAGTCTGGAGTAACTAATCGCGTTGCCGATGCATTGAGTCAGAGGAATAATTTACTAACAACCATGCGAGTAGAGGTGATGGGTTTTGATTTGCTTCCAGATTTGTTTACTTCAGATTCATATTTTTCCAAAATCCTAGATAAAGTCAAACAGGGAGAAATGGATGGATATATGCTGGTTGATGGTTTTCTATTAAAAGGAAATCAATTGTGTATTCCAGATTGCAGTCTGCGAATGAAAATCATCAAAGAATTACATGAAGAAGGACACGTGGGCCATGATCGTACTATGCAGTTGATTTCAAAGTCTTATTTTGGCCATTAATGAGGAAGGAGGTTGGAAAGTTTGCTCAGAGGTTCCATATTTGTCAGGTTTCAAAGGGGACGGCGACAAATGCAGGTTTATATAAGCCGTTGCCTATACCTACTAAACCATGGGTGGATGTTAGTATGGACTTTGTATTGGGATTGCCGAGGACGCAATGTGGCAATGATTCTATCTATGTGGTGGTTGACCGGTTTTCAAAAATGGTACATTTTATCGCATGCAAGAAGACGGCAGATGCAGTTAATGTTGTACAATTACACTTCAGAGAGATCTATCGTCTTCATGGGTTGCCTGAATCTATTGTATCAGATAGAGACACTCATTTTATGAGTCATTTTTGGATGAGTCTATGGAGAATGGTCGGGACTAAGCTGAAATTTAGTAGTGCTTATCATCCACAGATGGATGGACAGACTGAAGTTGTAAACAGATCCCTAGGTAATCTATTGCGATGCCTCGTGGATGACAATTTGAAGAGTTGGGATTCGAAGTTATGTCAAGTTGAATTTGCACACAACCATGCAGTTAATCGTAGCACTGGGTTCATTCCATTCCAGGTTGTGTACTCAACAATTCCTAAAGGACCGTTGGATTTATTTGTAGTTCCACAGCAGAAAGGAGTGATCAAACGGGCTAGTGATTTTGTGAATGAATTGCAAGAGTGTCACAAGGTTGTGCAGGAACGATTTCTTAAGGCGAATGAGAAATATAAGCAATCCACAGATATTAAACGACGACATGTTGACTTCAAAGAAGGAGATTTTGTATATGTAGTATTGACCAAGGATCGATTTCCTGTTGGTACTTACAACAAACTAGCTGCAAGGAAGATTGGTCCTTTGGAAATCATAAAGAAGATTAATGAGAATGCTTATCAGTTGAGATTGCCGGATCATATCCATACTGCCGACGTTTTCAACGTCAAACACTTGATTCCATATCATGAGAATAAGCATGTCGAAGAAGAGGAAAGTGTGAATTCAGGGACTAATTCTTTTCAACCAGGGGAGGATGATGCAGCGCACTGTGATAAGTCGCGTGCCTTAAGTCGCCAGCGACCTACTGAGCTACGACCTACCGAGCTACGACCTACTGAGCTACGACCTAACGAGCTACGACCTAGCGAGTTAGCGTGCCTTAAGTCGCCAGCGACCTACCGAGCTACGACCTACCGAGCTATGACCTAACGAGCTATGACCTAGCGAGTTAAGTCGCTCGCCGGCGCATTGTTGAATGCCGCATTCTTTAAGTCGCAATTCTTAAGTTGCATATGTTGTTGTTTCTTATGTCGCTCAAGCTTATGTCGCTCAAGCTGTTAAGTCGTTAATTCGCAGGTTCTAGAAGCTGACCCCTTATGTCGCAAGTCCTTAGGTCACGTGAAGCTGTGCTATCTTCATATGTTGTTATGTGGTATTTTGTTAAGTCGTGTACTGTGGTAACTCGAGTGATGATGTAGATCGTATGTCGTAAGTCGACTGATGTATGTTGCATTGTATGTTAAGTCGTATGTTGAATATATTGTAACTCGTTTGTTCTTATGTCGTGTGTCTTGAGTCGTGTGATGTATGTCATGAATCACTTGTGTTAAGTCGTGTATGTTGTGTTGTAATTCCCTATAAATAGGGGCGTATGATCATTTGTAAGGGGGGGTTTTTTGAATAAAAATTTGGTTTGTGCTTTGTGGCTCCATTAAAATTGAAAGTTGAGTGTTATCTCCTTTCTCCATCTTCGGATATTCGAGTGCGCTCGAATCAACAAACTTGAAGCCGATTCATGGAATCTCGTGCGCAAGATCAACGTCAAAGAATCGTAGATCTTCTAACGCGGTATCGTGCGCGATCAACGTGTTGAAGATAGCTAGAATCCGGTATCTCGAGAGATCAACGGATTTGGGCACTTGGGTATTTCAATTCATCGATTCATATTGTTTCATCGATTCACTTTTCCGCGAATTCATCAATTCGTGAATCGTGTGATCCTGTACGCTGCGTCACCCGTTCATCCTAGAAGGTACACTACATGCATGCCTAGCCGAATTGATCATGTCCCGGACATGGCTTCACCTATGAGGCTAACCCATAGTCGTTGACCTTCAGTGGAACAACCACAAACTCCTGATCATCGCCAAACTTCTATATTTGACCATCTCAATAATGATCCCCTTGCCTTCAGCAGGGCATGCATGGCTCCCTCGGTGCACTCTCAATCTCATAAGGATGTGGCCAGAAACAGGCAAAGAAGAGAGTGGGCCATGCATTCTAAATCCCTCTCAGTGCATAGAGGGAGATCTCCACCTCGTCCTCATCGTTCTCCATCTCATCACCGATCTCCTACTCTATCCTAACGTGGGTTGAGTCCTCAGCCCATAGTTAGCCAGAACATCCCGCAATAGGCCGATGACGGCCTCAAGGAAGAAATGCATGTCCTTTGCCAATAGCTTAACAAAATGCAAGCCCGCAATGCTAGGGACGAGGCAATCTCAAATGAAGAGAACGTGGGACCATTTTGCAATTAAATCTTAGACACTTACATCCATTGGTAGTATGCCTTACCATCAATTAACAAGTATGATGGAAGTACAGACGCATCTAACCATATCACAACGTTCAACTCCATCACCGGTGTCAAATAGCTCTCCCACTCAACAAAATGCTTGTGTTTCCCCTCCACCCTTGCTAGACTGGCCTTCTGCTTTTTCTTGCACCTACGATCGAGCAGTGTCCACTTTTGAACCCTATGCGCGAACGTCAAGACTTGTTTCTTCACATCTCGTATCCATGTCAGCCAGCTAGTTAGGCAATATCAAGTTGGGTTCTTTTGAAAGCTTGCAGTCGTATGTTAGCCTCCTTAACAAAGATTCCACATGAGCTAGGGGTGTAGACGTGAGCAGTTTGGTCATGGCCTATGTTAGGGGCTAGGTACAAATCTAGGACGTAGAGAGAGCTTCAAAAACAGCCGGCTTCATCCTTAATCGACCTCTATCAACGGGCGAATGATATGATGAGGACGGAAGATGGAGATCTTTTAGATAGCGATAATGAGGCAAAGTGCCCTATCCAAACTGGCCTCGCAACAATAATAATCGCCACAATAGCGGTCACCAAGCTAATGTCAGAAGGCATCCAAATGTTGGCCCTCCGTCAAGCCCGGGTAACATAATTATTCACACTTGAACATGGACATCGCCACTATCTACCTCACCACCGAGAACCAGTGCAATATCAATGGCCCACCACCATTAGAGATGGAAAGCAAGAGGCACCTCGCCGCATTGGTAAGTACTGCAAGTTCCATCGAGTCAATGACCATTCCATAATAGACTATCGTGTCTCCAGGATAAGATCGAAAGGCTCGTCTATGAAGGAGTAATCTTGGAATTTGTTCGACATCAGGTCGAGCATAAGCCAAATCGTGAAGAATGAAAAATCAGCCCCATCGGCTTAATAACGCCAGTGTTTAAGCCGTAACCGAGGTCCTGACTATATGGCGAGGACCACATGTGGCGGCGGCAACCATGGGGCCCACTCCTGGTATTAAAGAGAAGTGAGAACTACCAGGCAGGTTTACTCATTAGAGTCCCGAGCGTCCAAGATGCCCTGACTGGAATCAAAGTGGTTGATAAGCTTCACGGCCCATAATAGGGAAGTAGTGTCCTACCCCCATCACAATCCCATGGTTGTTACTCTTGCCTTGGCCAACTCCAATGTGCATCGGGCCTTCGTGGATTAGGGCAACTCGGTCAGCGTCATATTCAACGTCTTTGAAGTTCTCAAGCTTCCTACCTACAGCCTCACCTCATGCGCCTTGCCCATTTATGGCTTTAGGGGTATGGACATTGTTCCGATGGACACAGCCTCGCTCGTAACAACATTCAGCCAAGAGCATGTTGCTACAAAAATCCAGGAAAAATTTGTAGTAGTTGATTTCCCATCTACATATAACACTACACCAAAACAGGCAAATTCTAACATTTATAAGTGTTACAAATAATTTCAGTAACACTTTTTAAGTGTTACTAATGGACTGTGAGGAATGCAGCGACCAAATTTGTAACACTTATAAGTGTTACAAACATACGTATTACTAACACTTATAAGTGTTGGTATCTAAATATACATTAACACTTATAAGTGTTGGTAACGAAATATACGGCAACACTTATAAGTGTTGGTACAGAAATATATGGTAACGCTTATAAGTGTTGGTACAGAAATACATGGTAACACTTATAAGTGTTGGTACAGAAATATACAGTAACACTTATAAGTGCTGGTATAGAAATATATGCTAACGCTTATAAGGATTAGTAACGAAACATACGGTAACACTTATAAGTGTTGGTACAGAAATATATGGTAACGCTTATAAGTGTTGAAAAATGATTATTTAGTAACACACACACACATAACACACACACACACACACACACACACCAAAACTTAAATGCAAAGTTTAAATATAAACACTCTGCAAATAATGGTTTTCATATCACAAATAATTCATCATACATATTCAATGCAAAGTTTAAACGCTCTACAAATGTAGTATAATATATCATAAACAATTATTTACATATCTAAAATACCATAATGTCATATATTCAGATATTATTACAATATAAGCTTCAAAAAAAAATTCAAAATACACTTAAAGTTTAACTTACGATTAACCTAACCATTCCTGATCATCCACTCCAAACTCTAATAGTTTTGAATATTCTTCAACGTCCAATACAACAATCCAAAGCATCCTTCTTCAAGTTCCTACATTTAATATAAACACTCAATAAAAACTTATACCTTCAAAATCAAAAGGTTAAAGACTGAGACTTGTATTGACTACAGGTTAGACTATTGTAATAAATAATTAAAAAAAATTAAAAAAAAATATTAGTCAAAATCATTTGAAGCTACGGTCCAGCCTATAAATTTAGTGATGCTAATGCATATAATAAGCAATTTTTAAAATATCAATTTGGTTTACATTTACAAACATATTTACCGTGCACGTCGTTGTGCACGCATTCCGCACATTGTTGCACATCTTCCCTCCTCCTCACTTCAGAACAACCTCAGTCTCTTCCCGTTAATACTTCAGTACCTCCTCAACTTCCAATTACTGCCTTCACAACTGTTATTATAGTTTCTTCTCATTAATATCCACACCATCTCTATTACACTCTTGAACCATCAATACATCTCTTACCCACTTCCACAACCACAAACCCCATCGACCACTCCAATAACACAACCTTTATTGCCAAACACTTGCAAGTCAACCACTTCTGCATTCCCTTCATACTTCTCTAAACCACTTCAACAGTGTACAATTCATCATTTCTGCCTCAACCTGTGCACTTCAACACCACTCCCCGCATCCAAAACCACAATCTGCTACTTCACTTCCTGACTTCGTAGTTGCCTGCTACCATAAATTGCCTGCTGCCAAAATAATAGTGCACAAACTCCAACATCACCTTGCATCTGTCACTGCATTTCCACTCACTTCTGCCACTCGAACATTGTCCATTCCATCATAAAACTGCACCACCAAGTCACAGCTGCTGTAAAATTGCACCATTCACTTCGGCCAACTTTCACAACATCACAACAAACTTTTCAGCTTCATCAAATCCCAAACTTCACAGTTGCCAAAATTTACCACTCAACAACTACCCCTGCATACAATTTCATCCAAAAGCCACCTACAAACATCATCTATCTCATACAAACTAGAGCAGTCACCAACCACCCATCCCTGTGCATACATAACCACCACTACAGTCACATTTATACTCCAATCATTAACCATCACTGCTCGAATCCCTCTGCTGCAACATACTATCATTAATCATACATAAATTTCATATATTCGGTAAATGGATGACTTATTAAGGAATGTTGATAAGAAAATTGAAATAAAAGAAGCATTTGAAATTCAATATCCAGGAGGATACTTAGGTTGAGTACCGCAGATGTGCAAGAAAAGGGGAGCCACTGGTTTATTACTAAGATCAAGATTCTATTAAATTAGATCAATCTTTTACTGCAACAGAAAATTACTAAACGAGCATTTAATATCGACATTTACACACAAGATAAAATGATTATAAAATGATAATATAGTAAGAGAAAAACCTTTCACCAAGCTTCAAAAAACAAGTAGACACGTAGTGGAATTTATCCATGAGAACTTTGTAATCTTTTGTACCACCTAAAAAACATGATGGGATCAAAATGCTTTACAAAAAGAATCACAGAAAAGCTATGGTATTAAATAAAAATAAAGAATATTTATAATTAGGCGCTCCATCAGCCAATATGAAAGAGAGATAAAAACTGAAAAGGCTGATTTCACTTCAATTTATTGTTCATAATAATAATGCCTATCTACTTAATTATGATAGCTTATTAGAGCTTATGAATATTGGTTTAAGAGTACTATGGTACATTAGCCAAAAAGATGAATGGCCATAAATATAATTTCTTGTTTGACGTCTTTGTGTGTTTGCGCTGTCCTTTTGGAGTGAATGTTTAATCTTTCGTTATTCACATTCACAATAAAATATTATTTCCTTTTTCTACGTATAAATTTTGATGAATATTCCAAAGCAAGGATAGATTAAAAGTAAAAGATTAGGTACACATAGAAAACAATGAATTTGTTATTCTGTTCAAGATTTTATAATTTAATATAAAAGCTTTATAAAATTAGTTTAAATGTGTCTAAAATTAGAATATGTTATCTTTTCCCTTTCCTATCGTCGTTTCCTTATATTGATAGAATTAGTAATATCATCTGAAAATCGATTTTGTTTTGGTATTTGAACCATTGGTGTAACTTTTTTTTATATTAATTTACGGCTTTTGGGTTTGCCTGTTTTAAAGTTTGGACCATTGTTTTGTATTAGTTTTTTAAAAAAACTGAAGGACAAATTGGGATTTTCAAAAGCTTCAGTATACAATATTGACCTTTTGTCAGTTGTCCACTAGAAAAAATATCTCTTTGGTCGGGTTGATAAGCATTATAAAAACAAAAAGTTGTAAACCTCGGTTGGATGCAGTAACTCTAACCATGTTGTCGAATAAAAAATTATTCTGTCAGCTGTACATTAGAGAAATATGATATTTTTGAACACAAGTCAGGCATTCTACGTCTAAAAGCAAAAGAAATGACCGGTACCACACACTTTAATAACTCTTTACAAAATCATGCAGACACATGCATAAAGGTAAATAAAATAAATAAGATTCGATTCTTACCTCAAGCACATCACCAATATTTAATATGAAAGAGTTTGGAATAGGCCTGATACCAATCTACTCTCCATTATGTTTCTGAACTTGTAATCCTCCAACTTCATCTTGCAATAAGATTGTCAAAGCATGCGGATCAGTATGGCTCCCAAGTCCCAAGCATCTCTCTGGTAGAGGACATGGAGGATAATTGTACACTCGGAGCATCGTAGACTCTTTCTCCTCGAAATTTTTGGTAAAATGGTCATCGGGCAGTCCCAGACCATGTGCCAGCATCTTCAATATAACCATTCCTAATCGGTCTAGTGCATCCATATATTTTATCAAAGCTTCACTGCAACACTGATGTCACATTTACGATATTGTCCAAACGCAAAACTTAAAAATATAAATAAAATTCATAATGAAATAGAACGTATTTTCAGCATACAAGGGCAGCATAGTTGATTAGGGCATGCAACGTTCATAGACCACTTATTTAAATGATGATTAAAATTACCTAAAATTTCGATGTTCATCTCCGAAAACTTTTTTTGCAAAACCAACCACCTGATCCTTGGATTGAAGCACATGTAATTTAAACATGAAATATACCATGGAAAAGTAAGTGCAGGATACTGACCTCCATGCGATATCCTACCCTTGATCATTAATGCACACAGAGCATGATAATAAGTAGAACACTTGCGGCTTTGCGTGTAGGATCGGCCATGCACATTTGTTTACCTACCACGCAAATTGGGAGATTCCAAAACAATTACATATTGAAGAATTTTATTTCCAAACATTCGTGTATATCATAAATTGTTAGAATCTCGTAAAGAGTTTTTTCCATATTGAAATCCTGTGACATTGAACAAATTATTCAACATCTTTCCCAAACAATGCTGGAGAAACGTAGGATACTCCAACCAGCTGTCCCAACTTCAAAACCAAGTTAATACAACATTGAGAGAATGTCAAAGGTATAACACAACACAGAACTTTTCTCAAAAAAAACACAACACAGAACATAGTATAATAAACTCATGTTGTAACTTTAACAATATATTGCCATATACTGACTTTTACAAACGAAAGTAGTTTGTTTAGGTATTAGAAATATAATATTGCGATGCATAGATGTACCAAGTCAATGCTTAGAAGACTATTTAGGACAGTATTAGGAAATATGCTGAGATATCTTTATAAACTTTGTAGTTATTAGGAATGGCTAAGCACTGTCATCTCAATAAAGATACTAAACACTGTTTAGCAGTTCCCACACAGTACCACAATCAAGAAACAGCTAAGACTTGCAAATCAACATTACGACAATTTTATTCTCATTATTGCCTCCGATTATGTGCACTTTAATATAATACAAAATTTTGTAGATATAGACCAAACCAACATGCACAATGTGCATACATAGTGTATAACTTTTAAAAAATGCTACATATGAAATTAACGATTCTACAAAATAATCGCAGTAAAATAAAATTTGACTGGCACAACTTTGAGTTTAATGGTTGAAATTATATTGACGATTGAATTTTACTTTCAATTGAAATAAAACAAAGATGGCGGCTGTGTCAAGGAAGACAAAAGTACTTTTGGAAGAGAAGGTTCTCCTTCAACAGTGTATACTTAACTATTGTAGTTCAGATGCTTCATATAAGAATTCATATGTGTGCGTACAAATATAATGCACCACCAAAATCTTATATTTCATAAGATAACACAGAAGGTAAAAGGAATACTAAAAGAACCATACATGAGAAATGCCATTCGCGGTCATATATATGACGATGAAAGGATTGTAGAATCGGCAATTTGATATCTGTTGGAATGCTTGTATCATCCTCTGTAGATAAATACCCAAATAAATTAGCAAAGAAATATAATAGGGATCTTACCAATGACTATGTAAACATGCTCTGTTTTTGTTCCTTCTTATAATGAATTTGATACCCTACATCCATCAACTCGATACAACGTATCCATCAACAATATTGAACAAGTTAGAAAAATCAATCATCAAATAAGAATTATATGTAGGATGAATTATGGTCATGATAACTACTACAATCATGGTGTGTTGCTTGAACTTTTTTCTTGTGAATACTATGTTTGCACTTGTGATGCCCAGTTTATTTATATGGCTGTTCTAAATGACAGGAGCAAATGCATACTGGGAAAAAACGTGTGAAACAACTAACAGATATCGGGGGATTTGCAGAAAAAACGTGTGAAAAATTAGTGAACTAGCAGCATCGGTGATTTGGTCATCCGGAATGATGTGAATAGCAAATAAAAATGATAACTGTTCTGTTAAATGTACAATGTTTACCTGGTTTAGAAGTCCTAAACTCATGACTTTAACTCCTTTCTCATCAGCGTCCAAAATTGCTTTCTCAATCATATCATTGATTGTCTCTTTTTCCCATGATAAACCATACTGCAATAACTACTTGTTAGAAAAAATTCTTTTGCTGTTCAAAGATAAAAGCTACTTATGTGATATTCATGTAGCTCACTTGAAAACTGTATCTGGGTATAGCCTATGTTTGCATTTTCAAATGTTTCAACTTATTTCTTTCCACAGTGAAAGTTTATAAACACCCGAATCTGCAACAAATGATAAATTACTACCAAATATAAGACCTAATTAGCTTACTTGTTTCCAACCTTCTTGTTAGGCTCAAACACATACTTTATGAGCGAATCTTTGATGGAGAGCAATTCAGGGAACTCTACGTGCCTTCAGTTTCGAAGCATCCATCTCGTTATTGCTTCTGGCTGCAACAATTCAGGGGTCGTGGATGGAGGCGACGAGGTTTGGGAGCGGCTGAAATAATTTCTGGGTCTGGATTTAATTCGGTGCGATTGAGGGAGAAGAAGGGCGTTGGTTTTTTTCGTGAGGAAGAGCAAACCCTAAATTAAATTTTAGGCGGCCAAAATCTGGGCAAGCGTGGGAAAAGGGATACTATTTACAAATTACAAAAGACTCCTTTTGTTATTAAATTATTTACATTTTTACCGATTGTTGTAACACTTATATGCGTTGGTAAAATTAATGCAGAAAACTATTTATTTTTACTAACACTTTTTAGGTATTCTAATATTTTTTTCCTGTTAGCGGTCTGTGACATTTATAAGTGTTAGCAATTAAAAGATATAAAATGTTGCAAAATCACTTATTTGGTGTAGTGTAACCTGTTAATTGGACGACCGATGCTTTTCATGCTAATGCCATCGTTTCCTACAATGGCTTCCATATGAAGTTCCCCGTCCAAGGCAAGGTCGGCGAAAACAAGGGCAATCAACAAAAAGCGAGGGAATGTTATGGAACTTTCATCAGGGAAGCAAAGAAGGATAGTTTCATGCTACAACAAGAACTTTCTACCATCAACGGTGGGTTTCTCAACAAATCCAATAGGCTAGTCAATGTTGTAATTCTTTCTAAGACCGCCTTAACCCGAAAGTATTGGCAGCCGCCTTTATTCTCTCATAACCGGTCGCCTTATTTGATAGCTGAGGGCACCACAACCTCGGGTCGGACTCATCATTACAAATAAGTTCTCCTTCAAAAAAAAAGAGCATAAATATTTTTCCATCTATATATTACTTCTGAGTGGCCTGCGTATAGCTCGTCTCACCATCAAGTCCTTGTGAGCGGGATGCTATAGCCCATCTCATCATCATACAACTCACTTACACTAGAGTGTTTGAACTAAGAAAATGCGCTCCAATTCAATTTGGGATCAACGATCGCCTCACAATAGGTGAAGTATTACCAAGGAGAACCTCACGACCCCATGCTCTTGGGTTCGAACTTGGGCTCGTCCGCCACTCTACATTTGACTGCGCGCATATTTGCATTTTAGCGCATGCCTATGCAAACCACCACTCTACATCCGGTCGTCACTTGGCTGCATTAAAGGCTATATCCAACCCGTCTTATTATCACATTGATCGTTAGCATAATCCTAAAAGAAAGAAATTTCCGCAGAATAAATACAGGGACTATTCGATATTCAAGCTTCCACTCAACAAGTCGCACAAATAATCAATCAACACAAAAAATTTCTCAAATCATAGTTTGCAACAAAAGATATATTTCATTCGGTTCAAAAGAGCGCAGGGGCACAATACCCACCCTGGTAGGCTTACAATGATGTTCTTATCACTAACTAGTTAAAAAGAAGGAGAGAGAGTAGAGAAGAAGAAGCACATCAGTTGAGCCCTTTAAAAGATCCAGCTTCAAATGAGAAGATGAGTTCTCCCAGCCCTTTAAACAATCAAGAACTTGCTAAAAAAACTAAGTGAGCTTCCATCTTCGAAGCCTTCCACATCGGATCTTGTAAGAGACCCTGAAAAGCTTCCAGACAACCTCATCAAGGAGCAAACCAAGGCTTCAAACATGGTAGAAGAAGCAGAGGCTACAACCTCTACTCCTTTCAAAGAAGCCTAGAAGCTCCCAAATCAACCTAAGATTGGGAATGTTCGAGCCACAAAGCTAGGAAGAGCCCTAGCTTCACCTAAATCATTAGTCCGGGACCGACGTTCGGGCACCATTAGAACCTTGGTCGGGAAGCAAGGATCCAAGCCAAGGGGCAAGGATTAGTCTATGCCAAGTAGAAGTTTCTACTTAATGGTTTGAAATGCAATCAACTAGTGGCAGTTCAAACACTAAAGAGCTTCCTCCTTTCTCAACAACCTAGCTAAATTTAATAAAAAGGCATGCATGCAAAGGTGTTTGGAAATGAAACAGACGGTGAAGCTAGCGGCTTTTTATCAGTAAAGAATTGTGAAAGATTCATAAGCTTTAAAAAAATACATAAAGAATGATTTTATGGGATCAAGGAAGAAGAAGAATGGGTATTCATATACCCACACCTTCAATCGCATGCATTGAATTTAAAAGGCAAAAAGAATCACAGCCGTTCAAAAGAGATCGACATTAAGTCAAGTCATGCACGTCATATATATATATATATATATATATATATATTCGAGGGTATCTAGAAAGGTGATAACATACCCTAATTGGGTGCGACCCACTTAGCCCTGTCGCATCTCCCCAGTTTTAGTCATTCCCGGTTGATGAGGCTTGAGGCTACGTTTTACCTTTAGAATAGCATTCATACTTGGTATGTTAACATTGCCTTCCAAGCAACGATGCAATGATAGCATTCATCCATACAAGTTGTTCTGGGTTTGAACAAACCGAATCTCCAAATCACTATCTTCATTACCTTCACGATATTACAATTCGTAACGCACAAATCGAATCGAAGTGGTTTTCGGATAATTAAATCTGATCTCGGTCTCTTTGAAACGATCAACGAAATTGGTTAGATTTGATAGTCGGTTATTTAACTACAAAATAACATCCATAAGCAGTCACTAGGCCTTATTTTATAAATCTTTCAAAAACATTTATTTCAATATATCTTTACAAAGATATATATTCAATCTCTTTCAATATTCCAATATTTGAAAAACATTTTCGAATACTTATATCCATAACAGGATATCTCAACCCATATTTTACTTCAGCACTTAGTGAAATATTTCCAAATCCGATTTATAATCCATTACTTAGATAAATAACTTGATATAAATCCTTCGTCGCTACATATTTCTAAAAACCTTTCATTTCAACACTTAGGAAAATATTATAAGTCCATTTTCCAAAATCATTTCTAATATCAATACTTAGGAATTATTTCATATCTAATCTCCTACATTTTCGGAATTTATATCAATTCCTTTTACATTTTCCAAAATCGATTATACTAACTTATAATCTCGTCTATTCATTTATAACTTCTTTATGAATTCAGATTCAATCTCGAAGTTCTTGTTTCTAACATTTAGAAAATTTCCTTAAGCTCCTAGAATTTCATTATAAGATTTTCTCCTATAAAATCACATCAGTTAAAGAAACCCCCGCTTACAAATCTCGAGAGAATTTATAAATAAATTTCAATCATTCCAAATCTCTCTCTATATATATAATAAGTATTTTTAAAGAATAATATTTTATTTTTAAAACAAGGTTAAGTAACTATTTAAAATATCAAAACACTTAATAAAACATCAATAACTCATTTCCAACTCATTTTTTATAAAACTAATCGATTTACAAAGCTGATTATAAAAATTAGAATTTTAATTCAATTATTATTAGATTTTTGGAAAATTCACTTTCGAAGTATTTCAATACTAACTAGCTTTTAATTACGTAGTTTAATAATAAAATTTCCTTTTAAAACAAAACTTAACTTTTTAATAAAAATATATTTTTTAAAATCCCGATAACCAATTCAATTTATAAATCCCTCTCGATTCACAATACATCGATTTCATTCTGATTCCCTAACCATTCTCACTTTTCAAAATAGAATCCACTATTTTTTGCAATATGATTTCCATATCTCAATATAAATTTACATTGTGAATCTATATTCCCAATTTATCAACTGATATCATTTTGCCTTATTTATAAACATTGTTTATAAATTTATAAACTCATTTGGGTTTCAATTGTTTACAAAAATAATCTCATTTATAAAATTCCATTTTATAAACCTATTTCTTTATAAATTCCATTTATTTTACAAATCTATTTAAACATCGATTTTAACTTCTTTCCATATTTCTCATTATCTAAAAATCCATTGTTAACGATCTCTATATAAATTATTTTAAAATTCCTATTTAAAATATCTTCCGAAATAGATAAGTAAAAATCCCAAATCAAATCATTGTTTTATCCAAACCAATTTCTTTATATAAATTAATTTTCAAAATATTTATTTGAAAACGCTTTGTAAATAGTTAAGTGAATTCCAAATCACATCTTTTTATTCAATCCACATTTATTCCTCATCAAATATTCCAAATCAATATAAATAATTTTATTTCTAAAAATTCCCTTTCAATATCTTTTTAAAATTCAAAAATATTCTTTATGGTATTTAAAATATCAAAATAAGGTCAGTGCTACTTTAGCATCCAATGAATCAAATCACATAACAATCCATACGGATTATTCGTTCACATCATATATCACTATATGTGAAACAAATAAATATATTTTTGAGGAATCCAGTTGGTCCCACCAACCTGTTTCCTTGCATCCACATATGTTATATACCATAAAATACCAATCCCACTTCGAGGGGGATATCGCGGTAATATAAGGTCATGGGCTACTATGCGGGGCGCATAGGATCTCATCCGCTCCAACGACGGGAATATATCCAACTACCAACACACACACACACACTACCATATATAATATAATATACAACAGATAATAATATATCAATTCAACCAATCATCCAACAATAAATTTTAATTATTATAAATTAAACTAGTCAACCAAATTGAGTGAGATTTACTCACCTTGATTTTTAATTTGCTAACCGTTCCAATCTAATTCTTTTGCACAAATTATGCAGCTCCGAACCCACACGACTGATTCTGTTCGATTTACCTCATATGATAAAGTAATTGATTTTATAAGTTTTTGGATTAGATTAAAAATTAATAATAACCATCATTAACTTAATCCAAATTAAATTAAAATTTTTACCTTCCCAAATCTTTCATCTCTAACACGCTCTGATCATGCATCTTTTTTTTATTATTATACGCGATTGACCCAGATTGAACACACATGCGGCCTCTCCTCATCGTCACGTTGCGCCTCCAATCGAATGTTGTGCCGCCGCCTCTCCAGCTATTGGGTCCTTGGGAACAAGTTCACATCACCTCCTTCTTGTTCTGGAGCAGCCGCCTCTCCATCGCTTGTACCCGAGTCAATCACGATGCCACCATCCCTTTTCAGATTCATGGCTTCACCCTACCGTGCTTAAAGTTCCAAGTCGTAAGCCCTTGACATCATCGCTCTGACATCCTCGGTCGATCATGACCTCACCTCCAAACCATATGTGTGCCTGCTGAGTTCGATTCCAATCGTGAATTCCTATGCGATTTAGATTGTTGCCCTCTCTCTCTTTTTTGTGATTTTTTTCCAATCGAACTGAATTTACAATTTTTTATTACTTCGAATTGATTTTCTTTCCAAAGAAGTGAAAGGAGGATATGTGGCTATAAATTTGAAAAGAGCAACACGATCAGATGGTAGGGGCGGCCTGTAGGGGTATAGGGTTTGACTTTGATTAGATTTATATATATATATATATATAAATATATTATTCAAAATACCTCGTTTGCATATCTTGAAATTTCGAACCCCTATTGAGGCATGCCGTCTGGCATTTCTAATGTTATACCACTATTCTGAACCTAATGGAACAAGTCTCGAGCCCCAATTTGATCGTATGTGGAAGGTAGCTTTTTAAACCCAATTATTATATTGAATTCCCAATATAAATTTCAACGCGTTTTTAACCCTTACGACCAAATGGTAAATCCAAACGCTGCAAAATTTGAAATCCGATAATAACACGGTATTACGGATCCAATGGAACTAGTTTCGTCGAATTCCGAGACTGCTCTGGATCGCTATTCTAACACGTCGATTAAATCGACGATTTTCAAAATGATGAAATTGCTTGAAATCTCAGTTTTAAAACTTTACTAACTAAATTCTAATTAAAATATAATTTTTATCAACATTAAAAATCGTTTTCGATTCCTATTCAACTCAAATTTCAATTCTTCACCATTTTCGTATTAAAATAAATCGCTATATTTGAATTCTAAATTCATTCTATAAATTTCAACTAAAATCTTCATATTCAAAAATCAATTTATATTCCAAATCCAATATTTAAAACCCTTTAAATATTCAAAATAAAATGACGGAAAATCCGGATCATTACAATAGTCACAAAAACAAAGAAATCTGGTGGTTTAGGTCTAAGAAGCTTTAAAGATTTGAGTGATGCATGCAATTGAATGTTATTTTGGAAACTCATTGAAGGCAATTCTTTATAGGCTAGATAGATGAAAGCCAAATATGTTAAAAATAGTAACATTTGGAATATGCCAATGAAAAATGATCACTCTTATACTTGGAAAAGCGTTCTAAATTGTAGAGAAGCTGAAGCAAAATTAATAGTAAGAAAATTCAAAGAAGGCAATCAAACTAGCCTTTGGTTTGATCCTTGAATTAAATCCCGATCAATTTGCTAAGCTGGAACAACTTATATAAATTTGGAGAAACTACTGAGAAAGTTGAAAGCATCATTCAAAACTCAAATTGGAAAACACATCGGCAACCAGCAACATCAATCTTCAATTCAACAGTCACTAAATTAAAAATAGACACAAGTCTAAAAGAAGACATTTTTGAATAGAAACTTTCAACAAATGGAAAATTTTCTTTTAAAAACATATTGGATTATATCAAAGGTGAAGAAGGGGAAGTAGGTTTGCACAATGTAATCTGGAATAATGCAAACTATCCAAAAAGGGCTCATTGTGCCGACAGGTGTATTAAATGAAACAAAAATGGAATCATCAACAGCTCTCTTTATAAAAATGAACATGAAAACATAGACCATCTATTCTTCGACTGTATTTATTCCAGGCACTTATGGTTCATTGCAAAAAATAAGTTAAAGCTTAACCAACAGAAGGCTCTTCAAAATATCAGTGGTAGCATCTAACACATATAAGAAGTATTTAAAAATAACAAGAAGGAATTTACAGCGATCTACTTTATTTGGAAAGAGCAAAATAGAAGATTACATAAAGAAATTGAAACAGACATCATTCAACTTCGGAAAATCATAGAAATAGTATATAATATTCTGTTTCTAAAAAACAACAACAAAACCAATCATAATCTAAGCATATGCGAACTTGACAACTACGAAGAAAGGATGGAGGATTACTTACAATGTGGTAAATTTCCTTTAGAGATTTCCCGAGGAAGAAACAAATGCCTTCAACTCAGTTATGGTCACAAATCAAAGGACTTTGAAGCCAGTCAGAGTTGTCCCTCTCCAGGCAATCTTCTTAAGGGTGGCCAATCCAGAATCCAAAGCATGATTGAATCCTGCAAGGGTAGTAAACATGCTCTTGATGTTTTAAATCCAGTTATTTATAAATATGCAAAATAGAATTCTGCTAATAAATTATACTCACATGCTTTGGATAGGATCTACCACTCGTCTAACAGTGTACCCGAAGAGGATAAATTGCTACATCAAGAAAGAAGTTTCCAACTGGAAATCAATAGTCAGAGAATTGGAGCAAACTTCTACAAAAGTAAGCTTAATGTAATGACCCATAATTTCAGTCATTTGAATTTGGAATATTTAAGTGATTTTCAAATATTAAAATGTTAATTTTATAAGTTAAACAACTTATATTTCAAATTCAATAATTTGTTTGATAATTGGATTATTTAAGCGAATATTTGGAATTGTTTAAATAATTAAATCTTGAATTTACTGTGAATAAAAATAATTTCTAAAGTTGATTTAAATTCTATTTAAATTAGGATGAAGATAGAAAACTTTGATTTATAATTAAAGTGATTAGAATTGGTTTTAAATAATAATTAATTTAAATCAATGTGTGAAAATAGACTTTTGGGGGCACTGTCTCGGATTTTGAGGAAACTAGTTTCATTAGATCCGCAGTGAATTATAGCATGCCATCGAATTTGTGGCGATCGGGCATATAGTTTGGTCGCACGAAGCGTAAATTAATTAAAGGAATTTACATATAATTTGATTTCAAAAGCAAACTTCTGTATATGATGGAATTGTTCTCAATACTAGTTCCATTGCATTCGAAATAGGGGTATAACATATAGAATGCCAGACGGCACTTTTCAATTGAAGTTCGAGATTTTTCAATGTGTTTAGTGCTGAACATTTTAATATAAAATTAATATACCCTACTTTAGTCACCAACCCATGGCCACACCCATCCCACGTCCGACCCTACCTCCATCTCCTTTTAAATCATGTTCACCAGACAAATTGGCTCGTTTTTCTTTTTAAATTTAAATCTAAGCCTTCCTCTCATCCAACGGCCACACTTCATCGGAGCCATCACCGCTAGAATTGGCCTTCGACCACAACTAGAGAAACGTAGAGCTCGGCAAGGCAAACCTATTCAATGGTTGGATTGTCGTATGGTGTAGCATGGAGGTCGAATTTGGGCCGTTTTCATTGGTAGGGTTGGGTTCAGTTGGCTCATACGGCGAGGCGGCGATAGCGAGACTGCGACGGCGGCGGCGATCGATTCATGGCTATCGAGAAAATAAAAGATAAAAGGGGAAGTCGCGGCCTGGAATGAGAGTTTAAGGAGAAGGAGGATAATTAAGTAAATAGTTGATTAATTTAAAGTTAATTTTAATTTAATTACTTCAAGCACTTATAAATTCATAACTTTTTCATTCGAGGCCCAAATTGAACTCGACAATTTGCGTTGCGTTCGTATCAGGGAAATCTATGCTATGGAATTGGATTGGATAGATTTGGAGATTGTAAAATTTTGGGTTAAAATTGAGCATCTGTTCAATTTTAATTCAAACCAGAGTAATATTGTGGCAACTGAAATCAAGGTGAGTTAAACTCATCTTTTGATTAGCCAGTATGATGTATAATTGATAAAAATTGATGATTGAATGTTTGGATGATTTACTATTTTATATTTTTGGTTTGGATATATTCCCGCCCCTAGAGCGGATGAGACTCTATTACGTTCCCATGTAAGAGTGGATGACCCTTTGTATACGATCTTGCCTTGAAGCAGTTGATTTATATTTTTTGGTTATATACTATTTGTGATGCAAAGGGACATGTTGGAGGGATCCAACAAGATTCCTCACACCTTTGATTTTATTTTTCAAATAATTTGATATATGAAGTGTCGGATGCCATATGTGATGACATGGATGATTTTTCTCTATCTAGTGTATAGTAGCACTGCGCCATATTTTTAGTATTTTGAAATACTATAAAACGAAGAATTAGTTTTTTTATTTTTTTAGTGATTTTCAAAATTTTATATGTTTAATAATTATTTTTTAATTATTTAAAGAAGAAATTTATTTTAAATAAAATAAAAAGTATGATTTTTAGAGATTATAAATTTATAGTTTTATAAAATATTTTAGATAGAGATTTTGAACTGTGATTAAAGATTTTTAAAGCCTTAAAAATAAATCCACGATTCATGACAAAGGGATATGGTTTTAAAAAGGGAAAATAGGAAAATTTTGGAATAAATATTTATTAACCATTTTATATAAAGTAATATATATATATACACACACACACACACATATATATATATACATATGTTAAGGTTTATTTATAAATGTTGAAATTATAGATGTGATGGTGTACAAAAGTGACATTTTACAAATAGAGCGAAGATTTGTAAAATTGTATTTTCTATCATAAATAAAAGGGATGGATATATAAACAGTGTTTATAAACAAAGAGAAACTTTTATCATTGGATAAATTGAAAAATAAATCACAATTGTGGATTTATGATAATATGTAGAACGTTTTTTTAGGAAAGATAGTTGATTCTATTTTGGAAAACTAAAAGCGAGGATAGATTGGAGATGTTAAAGACATGTAATAACATAAAAGAAATTTTAAAATATAGTTTTATAAATACGGAAATGATTATGTTAAAGTTTTAAGTATGGATTTTTATCAAGGAAATATATATTTATATCCTAAAATTGTTTATTTATATTAATGCTGTTTTAAAGTTGTTATCAATATTTTAATATTTTGACATGTTAGTTATTTAAATTATTAATATGGTTTGAAATTAAATATAATTATTTATCAATAAAGTTTGGAAATTCATTATTATTTATAATGATGTTGAAGATAAATTATTATTGTTTTATTAAGAAATGTTTTTGAAATTAATAACTATTATAATTTTTAGATGTTTTGAAGTTAATAATTATTTATTTAAAATGTTAACTATTAATAATAGTGTTTTAAAGTAAATGATTAGAATTTTATTAATAATTTTTTTTGGGGTTTATAAATAGGATTTTATAAACAGATGTGGGTTTTATAAGAGGAATATTATAATATGGTTTGGAAAACTTAAACGAAGATTATCTACAAGATAAAAGAGTTTTATAAATGGTTTTAGATATTTATAAAATAATTTTTGAAATGGGTTTATAGATTTATAAAAGGAGTTTTTTAAATGGTTTTATGCATGTATAATGGGATTTATAAATGATTTTAATTAGAATTGTACAAAATGGAAATCTTCCCCAATGTTTGGTGAATATACTTATACCTTTGAGATAAGTATATGGATTTTTTTTCAAGTATCGAGGATAGGGATTTGTGGATATGTATATCTTTGTAAAAAGGATTTTGATTGAAGTATTTACAAAGTAGATTTATTAATGAAAGGTTAATTAAAAGGAGGTTAGCAGTTGTTTGTATGCTTAATCATTGTCGGTTTTCCCTATGGAATTTAAGTCCTTGATTTGAATGTCTGTTTATTCGATGAAAATATTTTGGGTAAAATTATTTCATTTACCCCATTTTAAAACAATACTATGTCGAATTGCTCTGTTCAAGTGTTTAGAGATCCCTATCAATAACATTAATTACTCGTATTGACCAGAATCCATAAGCCACCTAACTAACCAATCAACACAGTACAAAACAATTTCATAATCACTAACAAATATGCGCTCATATCTATTAATACACTCAAACTCATTCTAGGGTGCTACCGACCCTATCTCTAATGAGTAATCCCCACCAGAGCAAGGTTCTCGTTTAACCTTCAGCTCTGATACCAAGTGTCACGGTCTGGATTTTCGACCTTCGAAAATCGACATCAATACGTTCACTGTATTACATGCCGAACAATCGAATGCCGGAAATACCAAGTCGTTAGGGAAAGAAAAAAGAGGTAGAAGAAGGGAATAGAAATAACAACACAGAATCTCATAATCGCAGCGGAACAATATATAATAGATAACAACTGATCTTTATACAAAAAGAACTGTAACTGTTTTTATACATTACATCATCAGAGTACAACATAAAACAATAGCACAATACTGGATAGTTATAATAACTTGTCCTCACAAAAGCTGACTATACAACTTACAATGCACAGTGGAATATACACCAAGTACGTGTGATACATCTCATCATCCAGCACGTCTCCTGAACTCCATAGCATCCTGTCTTGAATCTGTAATACTCGGTCTAACCCGAGCATTATAATAAAATAACACCCGAGTCGGTCTAGAAAACCAGCGTGAGAAAACACACTCAATTTGAATTATTAAAGTTTCAAAACCCTTTTGAAAATCAAAGGTATCTCGTAAGACCACACCACAAATAAACACGACGGGTTTTTATCTTACGATAACTAAAACATTTCATATCAAAATCCTGTGATATTATAATAATGTCTAAGTACAAATACTTATTCAAGTAGCTGAAATTGTTACATTAATTAAATTCCAGCAATACTAGGCTCTACAATCAAAACCGTAAAGGCACGTATTGGAAAGTGGATTCCATCTAAATGACTAAGCACTGGGATAGTCTGAATAAGATTACCCCATGGTTGGGATCAGCAACTGTCACACAGCCGAATAAAAGGGACCCTAGATAGCGGTAATCTTACCCTACTTGGGTGCGACCCACTTAGCCTTGCTGCATCTCCCTGGTTTTCAGTCATTCCCGGTTGATGAGGCTAGATGCTACGATTACCTTTTTAGAAATATTCACTTAGAATGCTCATTGTCCTCCAATGACAATGTACTAATAGCATTCATCCATACAAGTCTGTTCCCGGTCCGAACGAAAGCGAAGGCACTATTCCTACTACATCCTGGAATCACCCTCAGGATTAGTAGCGATTATCCCTTGCACCTCACTGCTCCATCTTCGACTCCATACCCTTGTCTTTATAACAAAAACGTACTCATTGGATCGAAGTGGTTTTCAGATCACAAATCCGATCCCGGTCTCTTCGAAACAACGTTCGCTATTTCTTGGTAAACTCAACCCCGGTTCTTTAGGAAATAAACAGATGAAGATAAGATCGGAGATCACCTCCTAACCGTTTGTGGATAGATTTCCTTATAAACGTCCTAGAAGAACGAAACGAGTTTATACGTACAGTATAGCACCTCGAACGGTAATTGTACCATATAATTCCCGTACTTCTTCTAGATATTTCCAAAGTTATATTTGGGTCCATATTTGATAGTCAGTTATTTGACTATCAAATAAATAATCAATTCAACAAAATACTTCAATTTTAGAAAATCACCAAGTCTTCATTTGAATTAACTTTTAAATAAATTAAATCTCTTTATCCAAAAATATATACTTATCTTATCGAATTCGGTAGATTCACAAAGTATCCTTTTAAAAAAAATTAAAAATCCATTTAAAGAAATTAAATGTGGAAAGTACCACTGCGGTATCAAACCATGGATCACAACTCAATGGTTACGTCTCTATCCCAAAGAAATTCAAGACTTAGCTGCAGGCACTCACTGCCTCCGATTTCGCCACGCGAGTATACCAATAATCTTCGAAAACTTTATTTAAAAATTTTCAAATTAAAACTTATGAAATTTTATAAAAAAATTCCAAGTTAACTTTAAACAAAACTACTTTTTAGATAAAAGTTATCAAAAATAATATTAGTATTAAATAATATATCCCTTTGAAATAACAATATTGATTACTTCTTAAATAATAATTATTTTAATATAACTATCTTAATTCATAATTTAAATACTCTTAAACCCATTTTAAAGCAACTAAAGAATTGATTTCTGAAATATTCATTAAACACTTTAAATTTTCTAGTTAATACTTCAGAATTCCCTTTTTAAAAACTGAACTTCTCAGGAAAAATATATTTTTAACCTCCATATTGCCAGTCCAATATTAATAAATCCTTCTCGATTTATCTCCGATTAATTTACATCCCAATTCCGTAAATTCCTTTTCACATTTCTAAAAATAAATATACCATTTATTTTTAAACCGATTTACCCATTTCCTTATAAATCCTCATCGTGAATTTATAATTTCCATCTATCCACTGAAAATTTACTTCACTCTATTTATAAACTTCGTTTATAAATTCCATAGTCTCATTTCCAGTTTAAAGCTGTTTTCCCAACACTTAATCGATTTAAATCATTTTTCTAATTTAAACTCCATTTTTTAATTAATTTTTCTCAGAATATCCCACATATATCCCAAAACCCACTAAATCCTGATTTCACCTCCTTTTAATAACTAAAAATTTTATTTAAGATCTAGTACAACAATAACATACTTTCTCTTCAAATTTCTCTTTTATTTTTCCCAAACTATCTTAAATCTCGATTTTTAAAATTCTTTTCACTTAAACAAGAATTGCTTAAATTTTATTATTTAAAAATCCTTTTATTTAAATTATTCCAAAATCTCTATCTTTTCCATATTCCGAAATTACCAAGTACAAATTTTAAAAATCAACTATTCATTTTGTCCAAATACATTCCTTTTGATTAAATCCAAACTTCACCATATAATATTTTTCTCTGAAAATCCCCTTTTAATCCCCTTTAAAAATTCAATATCTATATTATGATATTTTAAAATACCAAAATCTCAGCCATTACCAACATAACATCCAAAAAAATTCAAATCATACAATAATCCATCATAGATCCTTCAAACAAATCATATATAACTATATATGAAATTTATTTCAACGTTTTGAGGAATCCAGTTGGATCCCTCCAAACTGTTTTCCTGCATTGACAGATGTTAGCATAATATAAAAATACCAATCCCACTTCAAAGCGGATATTGCGGTATATAGGGTCATTCGCTATTATACGGGGATCATAGGGTCTCATCCGCTATATAAATGCGGGAATATCAATCACTCCAATATATATATACTACTACTACTATATATAATATCACATCCACTGATAATAATTATCAATTCAATCAATTAATCAATAATAAATTTTAACTGTTTAAAATTGATTACGGAAATCCAAGTTGAGTGAGGTTAACTCACCTTCGATTTTTATTCCGTCAAAATTCAGGATTTAAATTTTCTAAGGTCCAGCTGACTTCGAAACATTCCATATCGATTCATACGCTTAGAATTTGATGCCATTCGACTCAAACCTCATACGAAAATTTTTATTAGCTATTAAATCTCTTCTTTTTTTCTGTTTACATAAAATTAACACAGTAACTTTCTTTTTTTGAATGATAATAAAATTCAGAGTTCATCATTTAAATAACAAACATGAACCAAGATAGTGCTGCTCACCTTTCTTCCCTAGATCGCTTGAACGTCACCGGCCCACACCTCGACCTCCATTCTTCGACACTTCCAAAGCCGCCACTTTCGGCATCACACACAACCAAATCAAATCGGACCCTAAGTCGTGCCCTTCCCCCTCGTTAGATGCCACTGCCTGACTTACCTCCACCACAACCCCTCGCGAACGAGTCGCCCACCATCGCCGCGAACTCCAATCAAACCAACCTAGCCGCACTTGCCACTCGAGCTCCCCTAGTCTTGTGCCTTCCCTCGGCCATGCAACTTCGTTCGATTCCCCTTTCGTCCGCATATATTATTTTTTGTTGAATTCGGTTTTCGTGAATGCTCTCCTCTGTTGTGTTCAATTTTATTCTTGAAGCCAAAAGGATTTTGTGATTTATAAACCGAAGGAGGGAAAGGTATTTGGAGATTTTAACTTTCGAGATTTTCGATTTCGTCTGCCCCCATTTTCTTTTATTTCTTGTTTTGAATTCGAATGGAATAAAAGGCTTGGTTTTATTGAACAAAGGAGGGGAGGGAAACGTGTGTTGAATGGTATAGTGATGGGTGTACAATGATGTGAAGAGAAATGAAAAAGTTCTGATGTGAATATAATGTCAATCAATATAAATATATATTTATTTAAATTAAAATCGTCTCGATCCGTAGCTTAAAATTTTGACCTCCTATCGAGGCGTGCCACTAGGCATTTATAATGTTATACCCCTATTCTGAATGTAATGGAAAAGGTTTCGAGTCCTAGTTCGATCGTATGGAGAGGATAGCGTTTTGGACCCAGTTATTATATTGAATTTTCTATATAATTTAAGTGCGTTTATATTCCGTATGGCCAAACGATAACTCCAAATGTTATAAAATTTGAAATACGATAATAATATACTATTACAGATCCAATGGAACTGGTTTTGTCGAATTTCGAGACTATGCCCTGGAAGGCTATTTTTACATGTCAATTTAAACGATATATTTTTAAAACTGAACAAATCACTTTTAAATTCACTTTTAAAACTTTTGTCATCTTCAGTATTATTAATATAAATTTTATAAGCCTTTAAATAATTTTTAACAAGCTTAAAACTCAAGATTCCACAATTTACCCAATTTCCAATTATTTGATTCAATAATTAATTTATCAAATAAATAGTTATATTTGAAATTCAAGTTAAAAATTAACTTTTAAATATTTAAAATCAATTAAATATTCCAATTTCAAATATCCAAAATTCCGGGTCGTTTCAATATATATATGACTTTTTATTATTATTATTTATATATGTAATTTTATAAAATATAAAGCACATTTTATGTACTATTATTTCTGTTGTATTTAGTTTATAATTAAAAGGAAATTATTTATTAATATATTTGAATTTTGAATTTTTTTATTGAGGCCATAAGCATCATGTATAAATACATAATTTTTTTTAAAATATACATGTACACATATATTTTACCATCCAATGCGACAATACATAAGTATACAAATTCATGATATCAATGGCTAACTAAACTACCTTGAATCGAATATGGTACCCAGAAGTTGCTAATTTCCCAAACACAGGTAACACCAACAATTGAAATGGATATAATTTGATGTTATAAGGCTTGATAATATAAGGATTTGGAAGGGGGAGTGGCCGGCCTAGAAAGGGAAAGGGAGAGGTCTGAAAGTCTACCTAAAAGTGAAGGTTATGAGGATTAAATAAAGGAGAGACATGAGAGTAAAAAAAAGATTTTGATCCCTATTTTTCTACCGTTCTCTTTCTTTTGAATTCGAAAACCCCTCCATCAAGCCATTATATAGCAGCCTATACCTAGGCTCTTCATAGCCGATTGGATCATGCACCTTCATGAGCCTCAAAATCACTTTGAGCCTGAATAATATTTGTCACATTTGAATCTAATTTCAATGTATATCATATATCGATCAATATATTAATAACAATTATATATACCTATTTAATATTGTTCAGCGCACATCAAATAAATATTTCAAATAAATATTTCATAATATTAGATAATTTACTTAATTTATAATAATTATAGTTTAATTAAATTGGGTGGTAATAGGTGTATTCAACCTTTCGACTGTGTCACTCTTAGGTGTAAATATGATCTACGATTACTATCGAACAATTCAAATATCAACGTTCGCAAGTCACTAACCAAGTGGTGTGACATTATGACTGAATTTATTGCTAACTTGGCATCTGTAAAAACCAATTTTACTTTATGAAGTGCTACCCAGTAGCGACAATTATTTACATCAATTCTCTTCATCAAAACTATACCACTTAGTAACTATAGAATTTGGTAATGGTCAAAATTACAGTATCGTCCATATTCAAATTTATAGCCCAAATACAAAGTCCTTAGTTCGGTAATAACGATTCTTTTTAACTAAACTACTATAACCATACTTAGCCGAATTTTAACCAGAATCAAACTCCTTTGCCATTAGTTTGATTCTCTATCATTCGCTCTCTGATTTCTATAATTTCTCTCACTCCAATTAAGATCTAAGTGCTATTCAAGGATTATAGTATCAATAATTAAGATTGAAGTTCTGAATTTGTAATTCTCTATCAAATTAAACCGATATACTAGTGGCTTTTGATTAAAAATCATTTGATAATCAGACACTACAGATCGAAAAGGATAAATGGATATTGGATAGTGGTTGTTCAAGACACATGACTAGAAATTCAAAAATTTTGAAAGATATAGTTTACAAAGATGGAGGATCGATCAATTTTGGTGACAATTCTAAAAGATATGTGTTGACATCGGCAATATAGGTAATTCTAAAACTCCTACTATTTCCAATGTTTTGTCAATTAGCTATTAAAAGCATAATCTATTAAGTATTAGTCAGTTGTATGATAGAAGTTTTAAAATTAAATTCGTAAAAGATAAATGTCACATTGAAGATAATAAGTCAAACATTATCTTTGAAGGTTTTAGGAAATGAAACATTTATATTAATTATAAAAATCTCAAAATGATAACTTATGTCTTTTGGCTGAAACAAGTGACCCATGGATTTGGCATAAAAGATTTGGACATTTGAATTTAAAAATAATTTTTAAAATGGCTCAAAATGATTTAGTTAGAAGTCTTCCCAAAAAGAACTTCAAAGTCAATAATCTATGCGATGCGTGTCAATTAGGTAAACTTAGAAAAAGTTCATTTAAATCAAAATATATGATTTCTATTTCTCATCCCCTTGAACTTTTTCACTTAGATCTTTTTGGCCTCTCTTAAATACAATCCATAAATCATAGTATATATGTACTTATAATCGTAGATGACTATTCTAGGTTTATGTCGACAATTATTTTAAAACTTAAAAGTGATGCTTTTGAAATGTTTAAGATCTTTGTTAAACAAACTCAAAATCAAATGTCCAGAAAAATTAAAACTATTTGAAGTGATCATGGTGGAGAATTCAAAAATGAAAATTTTGAGAATTTCTGTAATAAGAAAGATATAACCGATAATTTATCATTTCAAGAATACCACAAGAAAATGTAGTAGAACGTAAAAATAGAATGATTCAAGAATGCGCTAGAATTATGCTAAATGATAGTGATTTACCTAAGAATTTTTGGGCTGAGGCAGTTGGTACTCCATGTTATATACTAAATAGAATTTTACTAAGACCACTAAATAAGAAAACTCCTTATGAACTATTTTATAATAAGAAACCTATAGTATCATATTATAGAGTTTTTGGTAATAAATGTTTTATACTAAATACTAAAGATATATAAATTTGATGCTAATTCAGATAAAGAAATTTTTATTGGACATTCAAATAAAAGTAAAGCTTATAGAGTTTTTAATACGAGAACTAATACTATTGAAGAGACACTGCATGTCTCATTTGATGAAGATTTCAAAATTCATAATTAAAATATTGATAAAGAAGAAGACATTGATAATGAACTTGAAAGTAATGAGAACAGTGAAACTTATAATAATAATAATAATGAAAAGTTATATCCAAATAAAAATCCAAAGGAAACATCAACAGATGATTCATGAATTCTTGCTATGCAAGAAGAATTGAATCAATTCACTAGAAATCTTGTATGGAAATTAATCCCAAGGCCCAAGGATAAGTCTATTATAGGCATTAAATGGGTATATAGGAATAAAATGAATGAACAAGAAGGGGTCGCAAAAACTAAAGCTCGATTAGTTGCAAAAGGTTATTGTCAAGTGGTGGGTATAGACTTTGATGAAACCTTTGTAGGATCTAGAGTAACCCTAGAGGGGAGGTGAATAGGGTTATAGCAAATTTTCTCAAATCAAACAGAATCAATCACAGAAACAAACTGCAGATAAGTAAATATGCAGAAAAGTAAATCACACACAAAATTTACCCAGCTTCGGCAAACCCTGCCTACTGTTGCATTCCCAGATTTCTATTAGAATTAAATAGTCTCACGCTTACAAACACTCTTACAGACTCGCACACACTCGCTCCCTCTCATAAACACTCTACTAGACTCGCAAACACTCGCTCCCGCTCACAAACACTCTAATAGACTCGCAACCCTTGCTCCCGCCTATAGAGCTTTTCTTACTCGCGAACTCTGCTCCCGCCTATAGAGCTTCGCTTACTTGCAAACTCTGCTCCCGCCTGTAGAATTTCGCAAACTCGCAACCCCTGCTCACTGAACTAATTCTAACTAGACAATCTGACAACACTTAAACCTTAGGTGGTAATTAACCCTGCTTTTGATTCGAAAATAAAAAACAAACTACAGATTTAAAACCGGAGCAAAAATTAAAATATGGACTTGATTAAACAATTTTTTGCTCGATAAAATTTGATTGAAAAATTTAAAACAAAGAAAATTATCTTAGAAAATTAATCCCAATTTTCAAACCCCTATTTTAAAATTTTCAAAACAAAATATTTAAATAATAAAATCCAAAACCCTTTTCAAAAAACTTTAATAAAATAAACTTTTAAAATTCCTTTTGCTGGCTCATGTACTTGCTTGGTGCATTCATGTATAGTGGTTCAGATTTGAACTGAACTGATTTGTCATCTCGCTTTCATGTATGGCTTGTTCTTGGTCTCTGTTGTATACATTGCTGTAGTTCCATTCCATTTGTGTTTGCTGTCACATTGGGCTTGTAGTTGATGTAGCTCTCTGCATTTGCTTGCTCCTGTTGCACTGTGATCATGGTAGTCTGCACTGCTTCATTCTGTTTGAACTGTTTGTACATGTTGCATGTTGTACTTCTGTAAGCTTTGATCCCTGTGTACATTGAACTGGTGCACTTGACTATGTTGCTATGTACATGTGTGTACTGCTACATCATGATTCCTGACTTTGTGATAATTGTGTAGAATGATTCATTTGTATTGCCATATTGTTGCAGTTGCCATTTTTTTTTTTGAACTTTGATCGAGCCCATTTGCACTTGTGTTGAAACTGTCTTTGATTTGACCTTGTGCACTCGAGTTGGCGAGGCAGTGCACATGTGTATACGTGTGTACTGCAGCCACTCGTAAATACCTGTCCCTGTTAAAATACTGATATGCACAGATATTGCACAGTCAAAAATGATGACGAACAACCCAAATAACTGAGGCAAACAATGTTTTCAAAATCATCGTTTCTTTCAAATTGAATTGCAAAAATATTTCTTTTCAATTTTACTGCGTTTGAAAATATTTTTGCAGATTGCTCGGATGCTGGAATCAGACTGGAATTCAGTCGAAGACAAAATATGAGTGTGAGTGATATGTAGTGAGGAAATGATGTAAAATTAGAAATTTGTTTGTATCTAGAAATTGTATTGCATTCAAAAAACTGTACAGTTAGTGAGAGAATTGTACTATTCAAATTTTTAATAAAATGATTGTTTGAATAAAATTTTAGTTTGAATTCAAATTCTATGTATATTAAATTTCTGTTTGAATTCAAATTCTGTGTTGTTCAATTTTATTCTGTATATTGACATTTAATCTATGAGATATGAAATAGCACAATATCAAATACATTTGTACGAATATATATATGTTTATTATCATCAATCAAAAGATATATAACGACCATATAATCGCATATTCCACAATCTCCCCCTTTTGATGATAACAAACATATATTTAAGATTTTGAACATGTGAAATGTATTTGATCATTCAATTTGCTCCCCCTATTTGAATGCTTCCTCTTTTCTCAAAACTCCCCCTTTATAAATGCATAGAAGCTCCCCCTTCATCAATGCATAGTCAAATAAATAGACAAATAAAATTTGACTTCTTTTCTTGATTTTATTTTACAAAATCTTAACTTTTCTCTCCCCCTTTTGTTATCAGCAAAAGGATAACAGTGTTATAAAAATAGAGATGAAGTGACAGACATAAATCTAACATTAACATCAATTGAATATAAATATCAAATTTCAATAAAAATCAAACAAAAATTATAATTACCCTCGTTAGACGCATATTCCACTTTCAGAAATGGTGAAGATATAATCATCAAAAATCATACAGTTCTGTCTATTTGCGGTATATTTATTTCAGGAAATTTGAATATCTACTAACCATGCATAACCGTTAGGACTTTTAAATGAGATTAGTAGTATTCACAATTTTTTTATTTAAAAAAGAATTCAAGTATCTTCTAACCACGCATAACCGTGAGGACTTTTAAATGGGATTAGAATCAACTTGTCAGTTTAAAAGCTCAATTTTGATATGCGTTCCATACATGCATAACCGTAAGGACTTTTAAATGAGTATGGAAGCACATAATCAGAAGTCTAAGTAATTCACCCATGCATAACCGTGAGGACTTTTAAATGAGAGTGAATACTTTGGATATTATTTTTATTGAGAAATATAATAAATTGAAGCACAAATAATTTCCTTCACAAATCTGAAGATATAATAAATTGAAGAACAAATAATTTCCTTTGTAAAACACCACAAATTTACATACTATATGTAATTTTGATGAGTGATGGTCGATAGAAAAATGATAGAAATAGAAATGGTCATGGAATTTTTACCCAACGAAAAGTTTTTATAATTCTTGTTATGAAATTCTAAAGAAATTTTTCTAAATATACTGTCTTGAGTAATGTATGAAAAATATCGACACTCATCACTTTTTCTATTCACTATTGATCTTTTCGATAATCATTAGGGAGTTAGATAAGTCAACATAGTCATTTAAAATCAAATTCAAGAATGATTATAAAATCAAATTTTCAAAATGACTGCTCTGAAAATATGAAAAGAGATGATTTTCTCAAAGGGGTTTTTTTTTAAAATCTGCTAAAAATAAAAAATTATTTCAAGTGAAAACTATGCAGATATTTTTTGTGAAAGAAATGATGCAATTAATAAGAATCATTTTCAACTCATACATTTTCTATCAACTAGATTACCAGTGATCTTCATCCGAAATCATTTATTCCAAAAAAAATCACAAATT
The DNA here is from genome assembly GCA_030737815.1 of Allium fistulosum. Classification (NCBI taxonomy): domain Eukaryota; kingdom Viridiplantae; phylum Streptophyta; class Magnoliopsida; order Asparagales; family Amaryllidaceae; genus Allium; species Allium fistulosum. Next base: position 945,759,428 of record CM060908.1, read on the forward strand.
CATTTTGATAGATTGGACCATGAAGTGAGTACCAAAACAGTGTTAGCAACATTTTTGCATTTGAATTGAAGCAAAGTAAATAATTGAAACCCTTGAATAAAGCCAAAATCAAAAGTATTATCATCAGAACAAATTTAATCCAGAAAGAATTTTCAAGCTTAGTGTTATTGACAAAATTGGCCAACAATTTTGAATAAATCAGAGTTAAAAATTATTATCTCAATATTGACTGATTTTGATTCAAAATTACGGTGCAGATGATCAACTTTGATATACCGTTCAAATATACCAATACCTGTTTTACCTTTACGATATTTCTCAAAGTTGTTCATTGTGATTTTGTCAACTTTATACAAAGCTGAGGAACTTGCTTATTCATCTGTTGTGTCCTTAGAATAGTCAGAATTCGAGTGACACTGTTATTGTTCCTCTGCTTGCCACCTCACCTTTACCAATTATACTTGCGGTTGTCTTCCATGATCACAATTCAATTCTCTAGAATTCTCTAGGCTAAGGAGCTTCAATTTATCACCTGTTATATGTCTAGAACAGCCAAAAACTTGAAACCATTCTAGTTACTCCCTAGCCTGCCAACAAATCTATATAGAGAGAGGGAGGGAGGACCTAGAGTAACTCGTAGGTCCAATGACATTAGTAACATAAGCATTGTGAATATACACTCCCTTTGGAATCCAAACTTGTTTTGTATTTTTATTCTTGTTCCAATAGATATTGAGTTTGTTTGTAAAATTCTTAGGAACCCAAACTTGTATAAATTTTGTGTTCTTGTTCCTATGACTATAATTATCATCACGAAATCCAGCTAATTCACTTCTAGCAAAGATACCCCTACCTTTTGCATTATCATCAACTCGTGTTATTCCAAAACCTAGTCATTTTCTGTTGTTAGCAAAAAGTTGATTGCCCAATAACATATTAAATGATTTTTCTCCTCTAGAAAAGTTATTCAAAGATTTCTCAAGATTTTGGACTTTGGTTTTAAGTGTTGTGTTTTCAGTTACAAGTGAGGTGCATCGATTTATAAAATCCTTCTTACTAGTGTCAATGGTTTCCTTGAGATTCAAGTTTTCCTTTTCAAGATTTTCAAAGTCATTCTTCAGTTTTGATAATTCTGAATCTAAAATCTTACACTTTTTACAGTCTAGATTTTGAATGTTCTCAAATTCAGTTTCTAACCTAGAATTTTCATGAGCAAGTTTCCTCCTATCAGATTTTAGTTTTTCAATTTTTGATTCAAGACTATCAACTGTTTTAGTAAGATCTAAGCACATATAAACAAGATCTCTATAGGAATACTCACCTGTCTCACCAGATTCCTCGGAGTTTGCTTCTGAATCTAATTTTGCCATACAACACAAGTTGACATCCTCTGAGCTGCTATCTGAAACTTCCTCTCCTTCTTCATCATCCCAAGTTGCTGCAAAGACCTTCTTCTTCTTTTTCTTTCCTTTGTTGTCTTTGAGAAGTGGACACTTATCTTTGAAATGGCCTGGCTTTTTGCAGTTGTAGCACGTCAATTCATTGTCGGAGTTGTCAGAATGCTTTGACCTATAACTGCTTATTTTCTTCTTTCGTGGCTTGAATCTTGATGAGTATCTCAGTCTATTGACAGCCATTGCGAGCTCTTCAATTGGATCTTCTTCATCTTCATCGCTCTCTTCTTTGCTCTTCAAGGCAATCGTCTTCTTCTTTGATTCGGAGTTGTTGCGTTCCTCTTTTGCTTTCAGCTCAAGCTCATATGTCATCAGATTGCCAATCAACTCCTCCATGCTCAGTTTACTCAGATCTTTCGATTCTTGTATTGCCGTGACTTTTGCCTCAAAGTTCATCGGTAAGACCCGTAGTATCTTCCGCACGAGCTCTACTTCAGTGAATACCTTCCCAAGCGCTTTAGCATTGTAAACCAGAGTAGAAAAGCGTCCAAACATGTCCTTGATGCTCTCGCCTTTGTCCATCACAAAATTCTCGTATTCATTGCTGAACAGGGCTAGACGAGACTCCTTGACTTGAGAAGTTCCCTCGTGTGTCACCTCCAAGGTATGCCAAATTTCCTGTGTTGTTGTACAATGAGAAATTCTATTAAATTCATTTTATCAAGAGCACAAATTAAAGCGTTCATTGCTTTGGCATTTGTAGTTTTCAATTTCATATCATTAGCATCCTACCTATCCTTGGGTTTAGGAATTTCAGTATCACCAACAATTATAGTGGGAGGTTTATAACCAGTTTCAATGATGTCCCACACATCGTAATCAACAGAACTAAGATAAATACACATCCTAACTTTCCAATAAGCATAATCATTACCGTTAAACATGGGTGGCCTAGCAATAGATTGCCCCTCTGAAAAAGCAGAAATTGATGAATTCATATCTCTAGAGTTAAAATAAAATACCTCGCTCTGATACCACTTGTAGGATCTAGAATAACCCTAGAGGGGGGGTGAATAGGGTTATAGCAAATTTTCTCAAATCAAACAGAATCAATCACAGAAACAAACTGCAGATAAGTAAATATGCAGAAAAGTAAATCACACACAAAATTTACCCAGCTTCGGCAAATCCTACCTACTGCTGCATTCCCAGATTTCTATTAGAATTAAACAGTCTCACGCTTACAAACACTCTTACAGACTCGCAGACACTCGCTCCCGCTCACAAACACTCTACTAGACTCGCAAACACTCGCTCCAGCTCACAAACACTCTAATAGACTCACAACCCCTGCTCCCGCCTATAGAGCTTTGCTTACTCGCGAACTCTGCTCCCGCCTATAGAGCTTCGCTTACTTGCAAACTCTGCTCCCGCCTCTAGAATTTCGCAAACTCGCAACCCCTGCTCATTGAACTAATTCTAATTAGACAATCTGACAACACCTAAACCTTAGGTGGTGATTAACCCTGCTTTTGATTAGAAAATAAAAAACAAACTGCAGATTTAAAACCGGAGCAAAAATTAAAATATGGACTTGATTAAACAATTTTTTGCTCGATAAAATTTGATTGAAAAATTTAAAACAAAGAAAATTATCTTAGAAAATTAATCCCAATTTTCAAACCCCTATTTTAAAATTTTCAAAACAAAATACTTAAATAATAAAATCCAAAACCCTTTTATAAAAACCTTTTCAAAAAACTTTAATAAAATAAACTTTTAAAATTCCTTTTAATAAACTAACCCTAACCTAACCCTAACAACATAAATCACCGGCCGCCCCTTTTTATTTTATTCGACCCGTTCTTTTTCTCTGCTCTAAAAAAAATGGCGGTGGCTACTTCTTCCTTCGATCTGGAAATTTAGGGCTTGGCCTCGTTCGTTCTTTCGATGCTTGCTAGGGCTTTCGTTCCTCTTGCGCTCTGATCTGTGGGCTTTGTATGTCGAAGCACGTGATTGTTTCGATCGATTGTTGGTTGTTTCTGATGTTGCCTGGTTCGATTGATTTCGTGTTGCTTTCTTCGGTTGCTTCGATGAGTTCGTCTGTTGCTTCGGGTAAGATTTTTAGCTCTGTTCCTCTTTGATTTTCGTATTCGAACTCATGTCTTTATGCCGATGATGATTGGGGCTTTTATAGTTCGAATGATTTGACGTTGAAGCTCTTAGTCGATAATGATTTTTGGGTTTGAATTTATATGGGTTCGAAATCCTGTTTTCTCGTTCGTATATTCTATGTTGAATTCGTCTTTGGCCGTTTGATCAATGTTGGATGATTGCGATTTTTTATTGACTGGTTCTCATGCAAATATACCCTGGTTACTTGGTTTCTACGGCATTGATGTTGAACTTGTTTGACACCTTGATTACCACGGCTTTGATGGTTGACTTGGTTTGAAATTCTCGGCTCTGAATTTATTATGGTTTCGTGAATTTCTCTATTGACTTCGACTTCTTGTTGTGATGATTTTCGCTTTAACTTGTACTTAACCTTGCCATTGATGTTCTCTGGTCTGCATGATACACTGTCTGGTCATCAGATTTGTATTTGTACATTTTGGGTTCATGTATCACTTTGGTCTAGTACTGTTACGGTTTGATTTGCACATCTGGGTTGTATTTAGTCTTCTCTAGGCATACTACATTGTTGCTTGTTTCCATACTATGTACTCGAGCTTGCATGCTTCATGTTGCCTTTATTCATGTTGGTTTAGTTGTGTATTTTCTTGAGTCTTTGGGTACATGATATAAGCACTGTGTTGTTTTGAACCAGCTGCTTCGATTTTGTAGTTGATGTACTTGAACAGTCATTGTTGCTTGTATCTGTTTGCATCTCTATGTTTGTATGATTGGTCTGCATCTTTTGTATAGTCTTTGCTGGCTCATGTACTTGCTTGGTGCATTCATGTATAGTGGTTCAGATTTGAACTGAACTGATTTGTCATCTCGCTTTCATGTATGGCTTGTTCTTGGTCTCTGTTGTATACATTGCTGTAGTTCCATTCCATTTGTGTTTGCTGTCACATTGGGCTTGTAGTTGATGTAGCTCTCTGCATTTGCTTGCTTCCTGTTGCACTGTGATCATGGTAGTCTGCACTGCTTCATTCTGTTTGAACTGTTTGTACATGTTGCATGTTGTACTTCTATAGGCTTTGATCCCTGTGTACATTGAACTGGTGCACTTGACTATGTTGCTATGTACATGTGTGTACTGCTACATCATAATTCCTGACTTTGTGATAATTATGTAGAATGATTCATTTGTATTGCCATATTGTTGCAGTTGCCATTTTTTTTTGAACTTTGATCGAGCCCATTTGCACTTGTGTTGAAACTGTCTTTGATTTAACCTTGTGCACTCGAGTTGGCGAGGCAGTGCACACGTGTATACGTGTGTACTGCAGCCACTCGTAAATACATGTCCCTGATAAAATACTGATATGCACAGATATTGCACAGTCAAAAATGATGACGAACAACCCAAATAACTGAGGCAAACAATGTTTTCAAAATCATCGTTTCTTTCAAATTGAATTGCAAAAATTTTCTTTTCAATTTTACTGCGTTTGAAAATATTTTTGCAGATTGCTCGGATGCTGGAATCAGACTGGAATTCAGTCGAAGACAAAATATGAGTGTGAGTGATATGTAGTGAGGAAATGATGTAAATCAGAAATTTGTTTGTATCTAGAAATTGTATTGCATTCAAAAAACTGTACAGTTATAGTGAGAGAATTGTACTATTCAAATTTTTAATAAAAAGATTGTTTGAATAAAATTTTAGTCTAAATTCAAATTCTGTGTATATTAAATTTCTGTTTGAATTCAAATTCTGTGTTGTTCAATTTTATTCTGTATATTGACATTTAATTTGTGAGATATGAAATAGCACAATATCAAATACATTTGTACGAATATATATATGTTTATTATCATCAAACAAAAGATATATAACGACCATATAATCGCATATTCCACAACCTTTGCACCTGTTGCAAGATTAGATGCTATAAGAATCTTACTTGCTTGCACGATTAATGACTAAGGAATTTGAAATGAGTCATATGGGAGAACTAAATTATTTTCTAGGATTACAAATTAAACAACCAAGTAATGGAATTCTCAGTAGTCAAGAAAAATACGCTAAAGACTCGGTTAAAAATTTTGGCATGACAAATACCAGCGGTAAACCAACTCCTATGGCAACTAAAGAAAAGTTAACCAAAGAAGAAAATTCAAAAGACATAGATCAAAAACTATACAGAGGAATGATTGGATCACTACTCTATATAACTACTAATAGACCTGATATAATGCACAGTGTTTGTCTCTGTGCAAGATATCAATCTTAATCTAAAGAAACTCATTTAAAATCTGTCAAATTTTTTTAAGATATGTTAATAACACATTAGACTATGGACTGTTTTATCCAAATGATGATTCATTTGAAATAATTTTCATATATGCCGGTTGTGAATCGGACCAAAAAAGTACAAGCGGAACTTGTCACTTTTTGGGACACTCTCTGGTTTGTTGGTTTAGTAAAAAGAAAAATACTATCTCTCTGTCTATGACAGAAGCATAATATATTTCAGCGGCATTAGCATGTTCACTTGTTATCAATATGAAACAAACTCTAAGAGATTTTGGTTTAAATTTTACTAAATCACCAATACACTATGATAATACGAGTGCGATTAATCTTTCTATAATCCAACTCATCATGCTTGAACTAAATATATTGATGTAAGACATCATTTTCTAAGACATAATGTAAATAAAGAATTTATATCACTTCAATTTATAAACACTGAAAATAAAGTAGCTGATATTTCGATGAAAACCATTGAATCAAACATCCTTTACTAAGTTAAGAAGAGAATTATGTATTTGTTCTCTATCAAAAATTTAAAAATTATAAAATAAATTTAAATAATTAATAAGAAAACTAAAATAAACAAAAAATTTCCAATATATGTCAAAATACACGACCACTATGTGTCGACATATAATGGCAAAATTCATTTTTTAAATTTCCCTCTATTTAATTTGATGGTTATATAAACACCAATTCGAACTTTTTTCTTCATTTTCTGCCTTTTTACTATTCTTAATTTTGGAAATAAAGAAAAATCATGGCATCCACTTCAAATCCAAATCATAATTCAACATTTTTCTACCATTCTCCTAACTTCGGACACTTAAAAAACACTGTTATGGCAAAAGTTATCAAATTGGAGGAAGATATGAAGAATATTCTGAAGATGTTAACTAAAATTAAAGTCTTACAACTTCATAATGTTTAAGGAATAAGAGAAACAAAGTAGGATTCTACATAATCTTTAAAAATATCTATTAGACAACCGTATGAATCCAATAATTATTGAAAATGATTCCACGAATTTAGCCATTCATATTCCTCTTCGGTGCAGCGAAGAAGAAGAGGAAGAGGAAGAAGAAGAAGATGGACATATATGGAGAAGGATGAAGAGGTTCAATGCGTTGGGGGAGTTTGTTACTATCGAGATGGAAATCTCGTCGAACAAAAGGGAAACTTTTGCCTTCTTTATTCTCATTGTCCCATTCATTACCATTAAGAATTCTCATTAGAATGGGACTTTTTATTCATTTAATTTAAGAATAATGTGTATTTTAAATTTAATTTGACTTTATTGTGTGTATGGATTGAGTGGTTTGTAAATATGATAATTGAATGAGTATATAGTATGGTTTGGTTATTATTAATGATTTGTGCTTAACTTATCATTTCTTATATATCATTCTTGTCATTTTGCATTACATGATCATATCACTTATCGTTTATATATATATATATATCATTATAAGTATATCATGTTTATTTAAAAGGGAATTAGAATTAGTATTAAGAGTTAGAGTTAGTATAGTTATAGCTAGTTATTTTTTATTGATGCCAAAGGGGAGAAATATATAAACTACTAGGAATAGATTAAGGCGGAGTATTATATGGCATGGATTAAAGGGGAATTATATTATACTTTATATATAAGTCGTCGTCGTCAAAAAGGGGGAGACTTTTAGTACCTAAGATTTGGTTATAATGACAAATATTTTAAGAATTCATATAAAATACAAATACTAATTTTTTATCAAGATAAATATAGTATATAATGTAGGATATTAAACAGGTGTTGATATAAGAAGACTGTACATTATCAAGTAAATATTGAAGAGTTAAAGATGTTGATATAGAGACTCAAGAACGAAGACTCATAAGTATTCAAGAGTTCAAGATTCCAAGATATTACGGATAAGTTATAGAGTCTAAAATATTTGTTAAAATTTTGGTAGCACTTGATCTCTCTCTCTCTATTTTTAAATAAGTTTTTAAATATTCTTTTCAAAACAATTTTCAATTTTTTTTAATTTCTTATACTTATCGTTTTAGTTTTTAATATTTTACCAAGTTATTGTTTTTATTAAATCTTGATTTATATTAGTTTATTTTCCAAAATTCTTATCATATAGTTTTATTTAAGTTTTATTATGATTATAATGTGTGTATATTATATTTAAACATATTTACAAGTATAACATTATTTCACAAAGAAATACATTTTCAAAATAATGTTTTAAAATGTTTTTCAAAATTACAAAGAGTATGTCGACATATTCTAACCATATATGTTGACATACTAGCAGTGAATTTCAAAATTCAATTTTCAAAAGAAGAGTCTATTCGTCATATCTCTTCACGAATAGACATGACCATTATTCCTCTATAAATACGGATGTTTTCAAAGAATTTTTCAATCACTTTTCATTGTTCTTCTCTCCTTCTTCCCTCTCATTTTATAAAACAAATTATAACCACACTATGCTGAATTTCAACCAGAATCAAACTCAATTGCCATTAGTTTGATTCTCTATCATTTGCTCTCTGATTTCTATCATCTCTCTCACTCCAATCAAGATCTAAATGTTATTTATGGATTATAAGATCATTTGTAATCAAGATTGAAGTTCTGAGTTTGTAAATCTCTATTAGATTGAACCGATATACTTATGAGATGAAGATTCATTATGAGGCTGAGATTAAAGAGTTGGATAATTATTAGAAGGGAGAGTTAGCGACGCTAGATACTTGGGTTTCACCATTTAAATCTACTAAGGATGAATTCTTGGGTTTTTTCTCCAAGGATGTCAAAAAGACAAAAAAGCATCTCTTAAAAGGAATTGAGAGGACCAGGAAAGTGGCTATGAGGCGACTAAATGCCTTAGAAAACAAAATATAGGATTTGGAGTGTGAGGCTCGATATTAGATTTCATCGCGGTTTCTCAAGGTGGGATGAACAGGGCATATATTTTGAAAGAGCTTCAGAAAGAGAAAGTGAAGACAAAAATAGAAGAAGTTAGTCGTTAACATGTGATTGACAGTTTCAAGTGTTTCTGGCATGCGCTTACGTGTATGTGTGAGAGAGATATATGTATATACATGTAAATATGCTTTAATGTAAAATAATAATTAAACATACACACAAAAAATTTCCACTATAAAATAATTTATTTTCGGTTTTAAAATTATTTTGAAAGTTTATTACTATTATTATATATATAGTAAATAGATAAAATTAATTTCCAAAAATAATATTTAGGGTATACATTTTATATTAAAATATTTACATGTATATATTTTATGATATTTGTGTATATGTATTATTTGTATAACTATATTCAATTTTAAATTAAATAGTATATACATACACATAATATAGATTTGAATTTTAAATATACATATAAACATATATATAATACATACATAGATATATATAATACACACACACACACATATTTTCCTAAAATCACTCAGTACATAAACAAATATTTATAAAATAAAATGCATAATTGTAATTGTGTTTTGCATTAAATTAATCGTTATATTGAAAATCAATTTAAAACTATTATTATATCAAAAATTATATTTTATTTATTTTTTATGAGTGTAAGCATATTTATATATTATATATATATACACTATAACATATATACATATATAAATTCATTTATTGAAGACAACACCACTATATACATATTCGTGATATACGCATACCATCTAAACATATATGTAGCATAATAAGAAATTATTTATACATATATAAAATGTAAAAATTAGAATACTACCTTTTAAAAGCCAAGATGAAACACGTTGGGATGTTGAGTCTGCTTACTCCTAGAATCAGTATCCAAACCTTCAAAAAGAGCTACCATTCTGAATGCGATAACCACTGGTCTTCGAATTTGATTTAATTTGAAAGCTTGAAGTTAAGGAGGGAGGCAATAAGGTCGACCTTGGCTGGTTGAAATGGAATAAGAGGATCAAATTCTAAAGTATGGGTTAGAGATGATTGAATAGGCAAGATTCTAAAGGGTGAAAATGAAATCCTGGTCCATTTTTTACTGTTACCAAATCACCTCTTTTTGAATCAAAATTCCACCCACATCCCTTAATATGACCGGCCACCCTAGGATCCTGTATTCATTTCAGAAACGCTTCAATCACGATCAATAATAAATGCATTTAAATCTAATTCAAGTGCACATCGATATCACATATCAATACGTGTGTTTAAAACTATTATACACACTATTCAATATTGATCAACACAAACTAAAAAATTATAATTAATATTCTACAAATAATTAATTCCTTTAATTAGTTTATAACAATTATAATTAATTAAACAAGATGGTAGTTGGAGTATTCAACATTTCGGTTGTATGGCTGTTAGATTAAATTCAATCAGCGATTAATATCGAACAATTCGAATATTAACGTTCATACATCACCTGGTAGGTAGTGTAACATTATGACCAAATTTATTTCTTATATGGCTTTGGTTGTTGGCATCAAAAATAGCCACCAACACCTAATTGTATATGGACGCACGAATATTCAGTCCAATCACAGAAATGTGAAGAGAAATAAATGAAGAACAAAATTAAAACAATAAGAAAGCAAGTAAAGTAAGACACTGATTTATAGTGGTTCGGCTAACTCCGGCCTACGTCCACTCCAAAGATTTTCCTTTTATTCCTTTATACTACTCATCACAGTTACAAATCTGTGAAATCCAAAAATAAAAATGGCAGAGTATAGCCTAAGTATAAGATAAAGTGAAATTGAAAGAAGATCCCTTTACGGATGTCACGCCCGCTGTATTTACAGGAGAAGACATGAAAATATCTCGCTCAAAAATCGGATCTAGAACCTTGTAGCCAAGAGAGCCCACCCAAAAAGTTTAGGACCCACCAGAGCCCATAATAGGGTTCGGTATCGATCCGTATTTTAGTGGAATCATGGGGTGCGATTCCTATGGTGGGTCTCCCATGATGTTATATTCTTGCTCTCAAAATTTCTTGTCGACCGCAGTTACAGATCTTAAGATATTGATCGATCATTGATGTAACTAAACCGATCCCCTAGGGGATGATCACTCCAAACTCCTCCAATTGATGTGCGATCCCTAGGGTAAACTCACTAGGGTCCCTTCTTCTTGTTCCCCAAGTTTCACTTCAATCCGCATTGTGGTTGCTGAGTTATGGAGTGAACACCGTTTAGTTATGTTGTGTGCATCCTGTTTTATCCGATCCCTTTATGCAAAGTGAATATTCTGATCCAATCCCTCTCCCAGGGGAAATGCTAGTTTCATACAGCCATTTTTTGAGTGATGTTCATTTGAATCCATCAAACTATCGTCCATGGTTCCAGATATAATCGATTTCCAATCCTGGTAACCATCTCTCTAGGCTTTTTTCCTTGATGATTATGAAGTCGATTGGCTTAAATCCAATTGTGTACCGCCTTAGCAAAAGGCGGGTTAACTCTTTGCCCCCCAAAACATGTCTGATGATCAGAAGGTGTGTTTTGAATTGCCATAAATCCAAAATTCGAAGTCCTTAATCCATCGATATTCATATTATCATATCCGGTTCCAATTCATTACTATTCCAAATCCATGATATTTTCAGATCGTTAGTAAAATACATGACTAAACTGAGTCGATATCCAATTCCGAATCTGCAATCTCTCCAGATCGTTTTATCCAAATCTGAATCCATATGAAGCTGAATCCATTGTCGTTCGAGGCTGCTATCCAAATCCATGACCTTTTCGTGTCATTATCCGAATCCATAACTGTTCAAAATCCTGGAAGTCAGTAAGCCAGTCCATGATCTCTTTGGATCATTATCTGAAACTATGGTCTCTCCAGACAGATCGATGGTCTCTCCAGACCCTTGCTAAGCTCAATCCAAACTTAACAACGAGTAGACGATCATGTCGCAATCTGGCGAAGCAACTCACCCCTGCACTTTGTCCCTTTTGGGGCATATAGTGATGTCATGATCCTCGTGGACCGATCATAGCCTCTCTGGGCTCTTGTTGGACCCCATCCTATCACTCTTTGGTGAAAGGGGAACAATGACAACTAAGCCAATCCTGTCACTCTCCTGCAATGCGGTGTTACTTCTTGCACTCCAGTTTAGCATCCATGAAAAATAAGCGATGTCCTGGCCTTCTGAGCCGATCATAGCCTCTCTAGGATCTCGGTGTACCCTATCCGCTCGCTCTCCAACGAAAGGGGAAAGAAAGGTATGTGAGTCGGTCATGTCGCTCTCTGACGAAGTGACTCACTTCTTGCACTCCATTTCCTGACCCTTCGGACAAGGACATAAAGCGATCAAATGCGTATTGAGTTCCTTTCTGCGGCCTTGACACTTCGGTCGATGGCTTAATCTATGTTCAAGTCCATCCCGTCGCTCTCCGGCGAAGGGGCTTGCACCTTATGATTATTGACCCATCTTCTTGGTCGGGACAACAACCATGACCTATATTATCCATTGCATTTATGTGGATCAAAAGTAAATTAAGAAATAAGAGTTCGTATAACCAAAGTCCAAAAAGCAAGGAATCTAAATGATGCCTCTCCGAGCATGACGGTTCATCATCATCTCAGAGCATGCCTAGGGACCAGCCTCAATCCCGTACATATGTAAGTTACTTAACCATCTTATTGTGGAGTTCTATTGTTTATTTCATGTCATCCCGATTAAGAGATGACGGCTGATGCCTCGGTACAATGCCATTTCCATTTGATGCAGACGATGGTCGCTCCTGTTCCACCATCACAACCCGAGTCCTCACATAGTGTGGTATCCTGCCATCCCTGTCATGCTCCTCAATCATATCCTGGAGATGCCTGCTTTCATCCATAGTATGCTCGTCCAATTCATGGAATGGGTAGTACTTTCCATACCACGTTCCCGCTATGTAGGATCCCTCCTTACCGGTTTCCGATAAGGGAATTACCTACTTGTATCCTGATAAATCCATAGCAAACCTTCCGTCAATTTTGAATAAGAGGATAACTTCGACTCCCGCTCTCTCCTTTGCCTTTTTGATCTGTCATATTCATCGTCCATTTTCCGTTTACCCTTATCCTTACTCGAACCTTCTCCAGACGGCCCTTCACCTCTCATAGCATTTAATTCCAATTACCTGTTTGTGTGTCCTCTAGCCGTAAGAACCTCTCAGCCACGTGGTAAAATTACCTAAGATCCACTGTGTGGATCTCATTCCAATGCAACCTTGAAATCCATGTCATCGAAAATTCTAGATATTGCAGCCATCATAACTATCAATGGATCTGGCCGATCCAACGAAGCAACTACCATACTAAATTGTGTCAGAAAATTCCTCAGAGACTCTTATGTTCTCCATTTTAGTGCTACTATAACATTCTTGGGTTTCAAAATGTGAACCCTGAACTACATCATAAATCTTTCGACCAATTCTTCCATCTTCCAATAGATCGCTCTCCAACTGCCTGAGCCACAATGCATCAATATTTGTTAAATACGGGCGAAAGCCACATGCCATGACTTCCTCTGATGCCCCTAGTACATTTATGCGTCGTCTATATCTCACCTTATGCATAGTTGGGTCCGACTTTTCGCCATATAGCTCCAGGGTTGGTAGTTTAATCTCTGATGGATTCATAGCATTCTTGATATTAGAAGCGAATGCACTTCTATTTACATCCTTAGATTCCTATTCGCCAATCATTCACACATATCTCGCATGATAATCTCTGCAAACCTATCACTGTCATCCAAAGGTACTCTTCTATTATCTTTACGAACTTCTCCCGGAGTCCATGATGGAATTTTGGAACTTAATCCTTTGGACGAGCATCCAAATTCAGATTCGCACCAAGGTCCATAGGATTCATCATACGTCCTTCAGTATTGTGATCGACAAGACCTAGGGCCATGCCCTCAAGCTTTTGGGGGTCAGGGATGATCCTTTAGGAGGGATCAAATTCGATCCCTCTAAGATGGCAAGGGACTGCCCCTGAATGCTCTGTTCCATTCCTTTGTCCAATAGCGCCATCTCCATGTTCCCGATTCTTATTCCCAGTGATTCCTGCTACTTCTACTCCTTGATCTAATTTTTCATTAGCTCCCGCTATCTATTCCCTGTGTTCTGCACTCCAGCTTGTCCAATCTGTCAGAGTAAATTTTGCATCATCTCCTCCTTTTTTCAGCATCCTTTCCTTCATAGCATTCATCATCATTTCCATTTCATCCTCGGTGGTATAGATAGATGCTTGATTAGCTCCAGCTCCTGAGTTGGCCTCCTAACTCCCTCCATAATGGCTCCTTTACGGTAGCCCTTTCCTTGTTAATTGTCTCATCATTGATCCAAATTTAAGCTATCTAGTTGATTCCAAATCTAAACTCCAAATCCACGGGCTGGCTTTCTCAGTGAAAGCACTAAAATTTTGGCATCAAAAATGGCCATCGACACCCAATTGTATGTGAAAGCACTAATATCCAATCTAATCATAGAAATGTGAAAAGAAATAAATGAAGAACAAAATTAAACAACAAGAAAGCAAGTAAAGAGAGACATCGATTTATAGTGGTTCGGCTAACTTTAGCCTACGTCTACTCCAAAGATTTTCATTTTATTCTTTAATATTGTTGATTACAATTATAAATCCATGAAATCCAAAAATAAAAATGGCAGAGTATATCCTGAATAGAAGATGAAGTGAAGCAAAAAGAAGATTCCTTTGCTGATGCCATGCCCACTATATTTAAAGGAGAAGATGTGAAAATATCTCACTCAAAACAAGGATTTGGAACGCTGAATCCAAGGCGAGTCTACTCAGAAAGTTTAGGGCCCACTGGAGCCCATAATAAGGATTGGTGATGATCCCTATATTTATGGAATCATGGGTTGCGATCCCTATGGTGGGTCCCCATGATGTTATCTTCTTGCTCTCCAAATTTAATGTCGATCATTGTTATGGATCTTGAGGTATTGATCGTTCATTGCTGCAAGTTCAACTAAATTGATCCCTTTCCTAAATAAGGACAGGGGTCGATCCCTCCAAACTCACCTTCTTGGGGTGCGATCCCTATGATGGGTCCCCCATTCCATAATATACTTGTCCTCTAAGTTTCATGCCAATTAGATTAGCATAACTTGAGTTATTGATCGATCTTTGCTACAAACTTGAATATGGCCGATTCCTCATAGGGAAGTAGGCCAATCCTTATATAGGGATAGGGGCCGATCCATCCAACCTCCTCCGATTGATGGGTGATTCTTAGGGTAGACTCCCTAGGGTCCCTTCTTCTTATTTCCCAAGTTTCACTTCAATCCGCCTTGTGGTTGTTGTGTTATGGAGTGATCACTGTTAAGTTTGTTATGCGCATCCTGTTCAATCCGATCCCTTTATTCTGATCCCTTTTTGCAGAGTGAATATTATGATATGATCCCTCTTCTAGGGGGAGTGCTAATTCTATACTTGACCATTTTTTGAGTGCTGTCTGTAAAAACCCAAAATTTAACCCATAATAATGAATTCGTTAATTAATTAGATAATAAAATAATTTTGTGAAATTATCAGAATTAAGCCATGGAAGTTGCACATTGTTTCTGTGGTAATTTTCTGGTCAATTTCCATATATAGAACATTAGAAACCGAGCTAATATGACCAAGTTATAAAATAAACAAAATAAGCAAAAATAAAAAAATAAAAATAAAAATATATAGGCAGGTCGACCGGCCGGTCGACCTGGGCACCAAGGCAGTCAACCGCCCAATCGACCCGCCTGCTATTTTGGGGGCGACCGAATGATTGTTCATTCGTTCGAATGATGGTGCGATTTCTTTAACCGACTGACGTGTTTTGCATTCTTTATTTTAATCCGGTCCCTCCATTCTTGCATCCGATGGCTCCTATTCAGCTTATAACGTGGTTGCATCCTATTCAATCCCCAAATCCAATGGTCCGAGATCCACTTCTACCCCTATAAATAGAACCATATACCTAACACTTTTTCTTATTCTAGGTTTTCTCCAATTGGGTTCACCTTTCTAGGAAGAACCCTAAATGGAATAATTTTTCCATAGGAGAAAATCGTTATAAATTAAATTATTTTACAACTCCAAGTGGATCCGGGAAGACCAAAGGAATATCTTAGGACCGGAGGTGAGTGATTGTAATTATTTTAAGATTTCTTTAAGTAATTTAAAATAATAGGGTTTCCAATAGTTGTAATTTTGCTATGATTTTTGGAATAGCCTTTTCAGTAGTTTATTTGCAGTTTTTAGAATTATTTTTAGTCTATTTACTTTCAGCTGTTCTTTTCAGTAATTTTAGTTTATTTTTGTTAATTATAGCTTTTTCGTTTATTTACAGTTTATTTACAGTATTTTAGTTTATTTACTGTTATTTATATGTTATTTACATCTTCTTTATGCGCTTTGGATTTTCTTCTATTTTCAGTTTTCTTTTATTCCTCCTACTTCTTCGCGTATGGATTAGAATAGGATTAACGCGAATAAATATTAAATTGCAAGAAAACTGAAATAATGGAATATACGATGTAAATTTCAAAGACTGTAATATAAATGGAATTGGACTGAAATTACGCCTAATTATGACGTTAATTGGACGGAACTAAAAAGATTGGCCTAGATATAACTTAGAATTATAAATAAAAGAGTAAAAGATGAAAGAAGCCTATTTTCACACTTAGACCTTGGATTAAGTAATAAGCATGATTATAATGTAGGTTATAATAAGAAAAAGAACAGAATAAGACTTATTTTAAGACTTAGGAGAAATTAATAAGCACAGATAGTAGAGAAAAATGTAAAGGCTTATTTAAATAATTTACCTAAGTTAATAGGTAAATTTAATAAGCAAAGATGAAAGTAAGACCTGTACCAAATAGCATTCCCTATTAGACAAAACAGTGAGCCTAGGGCACGCTTATGCTAAGAATGGTAGTAACTGGTCAAATAGAAGCCCAAATCATGTGGGATTTGGATAAGGGGCACAACTAGATATTGTTTGGACGACGAGCCAGTACCAACAGCATTTCCCCTATAGATTCTGTGGACACACGGTGATCTCACTTAGCCTGAATTAGGATGAGGGGCACGCTTATGCTAAAGTTTGAGGTAACAAGAAGATCCGATAGGTGGAGCGAAAGGTAGCATGGGCATGGTAGCAGTTACGCGTGCGACTTCCATTCGGGTGCTTAGTAATAGCTATGAGTTCCAAGCGCTTAGTATGAGTGTCTTTCGTAGACACCATTGCCTTCTGTGTAGGGGCTATATATGTCGTTCGGATCCACAGTGGTTGCTCTGTGCATCTTTCGTAGATGCCATTGCCTGTTGTGTAGGGAGTTATATAGCGGCTGGTCCACAGTAAGGTCTATGGAGTAGCAGACCGATCAAAAAGGGTAGAATTAGGGTTACATCCTAATTAAAGGATTAGGAATTCAGCCTAATCAAAGCAGAAATCAAGGACAAGTGCAAGCAATCAAAGTTAACATATCTTATAAATTGAGTAATATTTAATCGTACTTATTTCCAGTTTATCTCTTTCCTATTTCCTTTGTTATCCTTATTTATGCTAGAACTGTTGTAGAGTCTATTACTTTTATCTTGCTTAAAGACTCTAGTAATTACTATCATTCACCACACTTTTAGTCTGACCCACTCCTCTATTTTCCCCTTCCCCCCTCAATAGGCAATCAAGGGAGAAGTCAGTAGATTGATGTTGCTTGGCGGTTTCTTTGAGGAGTTCTCTGCTATGTATTTCTTTTATTTCCAGCTATTGTTCTTTCTATGTACTTGCTTATTATGAGGGATATTATGTACTCTGATTTTTGAGACTATGAGTTTTTGTTTCATGAGACATACTGGATTTTTAGACATGTATGTGGTATTTGGTATTTGACTTATTTATGAAGCAATTATGAAGCTTTGTTTTCATTAAGTTATTATTTTAATTTCCAATGTTTTTGACTATATTTGTCATGTGAATCTTAGTCGATGTTTGCTTTAGTTATACCTACAACGCACCACGCCTTTTAATGTATCCTTTTGGGTATATTAAGCGGTGTGGGGTGTTTTATTTGGTAACAGAGCCTAAGGTCACAGGATTCCAAAATAAAAATTAAAAGTAAAGTATTTTTCAAAATAACTTGTTTTAAAAGTATTTTTCAAAAAAGAACTATTATAAATTATTTTTAAATATAAAAGAATTCTTATAAAAATCCCCTCATAAGTCCAGTTCAATCTCCTTTTGAGCCTTTCTTAAACTGTCTTTTTCTTCTCGTAAAATGGTTGATGCCCCGAACCTTCCCGAGGGCATTTCAGTCCCAGCTTGGGTTCATAGGTACTTACAAGCCACGACTCCAGAGGTGCACGGGCCTGCGCCCAATCCTGCACCAACAGGTGGGAATCCCATCAACCCACCTGCCGCCATCAATTTCTCTAAGCTTTGTAAAGATTTTGCGAGTTTGGGCAGGAAGACTTTTTCTGGCAAGAAGACTTTTGTGGAGGCAAGAGCATGGCTTAGGGACACAGAGAGGATTTTTGGTCTTTTGGGATTGGATGGTCAGCAGCGAGTTCAGCTAGCCGCTTGGCAGCTAAAGAAGGAGGCATCTTATTGGTGGGAGGTGATCGAGTTAGAGGGTAGAAATGTTACTTGGGATGGATTTCGGGAGCGATTCAATAGGAAGTTTCTATCTCAAGCAGAAGAGAGTGTTCAACTGGAGAGGTTTATCAATTTGAAGCAAGGGAGTTTGTTTGTTAAGGAATACATCAATCAATTCAATGAGCTGTCGTGATTTGGTATGGATTTGGTGAAAACACAGCATAAGAAAGCTATGAAGTTTGCGAAGGGATTAAATCAACCCCTTCAGGGATTATTGCTGACTCATGTATCAATGGGAGCTACTTATGAGTCTTTGGTCGAGATAGGGCTTATGTCGGATACAGTCAATGAGGGAGAGTCTAAAGAGGAGGTTAAGTCAGAAGGTTCAAAGAAGAAGTGGTGGGAAAAGAATAAGAAGAAGAAGAAAGGTAATGGTGCTAAGAAGCAGATTAAGAAAGGAATAAAGTGCCATGGTTGTGGGAAGGTTGGACATATGGCCAAGAATTGCTGGAAGGAGGAAATGAAGGGTAAGTGATATACTTGCGGGCAGCCCGGTCATATGAGTAGGAGTTGTCCCCAGGGAGCGAGTGCACCAGTTGCGCAGATTCAGGCGTTAGACACAACACCTTCCAGTAGCATTCCAGATAGAGGTAGGAAAGTCACAGTTGAAGGTTTGATTTCAATATCTGATTTTTCCATTCGGACTTTATTGATTCTGAAGCATCACATTCTTTTATCTCTAGTTCTCTAGTAGACTATTTGCACTTGGACATATCGTTAGTAGTAGACCCCATTATTGTTTCAAACAATATAGGAGGATCGGCACACTTATCTATGGTTTATAGGGGTTTGAAAATCTTTATCCTAGGATAGAATTTGACTGCGACGCCTATGTTTTGGGATTCTCAGGGTATGGGATGATCTTAGGGATGGAGTAGCTATCCACATACGAATCTATCTTAGACTGCGAGAGGAGAGTCGTTAGACTAGAGACTTACAGTGGTAGGACTCTAGAGGTATCTTGCGACCCGCAAGGGTCAGTCATGTTGAGTTTTCTCTATTCCCTCGATTCATTGTCATCAAAGTTTCATTCGGTTCCTATCGTTAGAGATTTTGCAGACATCTTTGAGGAGATTAGGGGACTAACCCCTAAGAGAGAGATTGAATTCAGGATTTATTTGACCTAGAATGCTAAGCCAGTAGCGTTACCTGTAAGGCACATGGCACCTAAGGAGAGGAAAGAATTGAGCAAGCATATTCATGAGCTTTTGGAGACGGGATTCATAAGAAGGAGCATATCGGAGTAGGGAGCACCAGTCATCTTCGTCACTAAGGCTGATGGTTCTCTCCGACTTTGTATGGACAATGGGGAATTAAATAAGCTCACCAAGAAGAACCGATATCCACTCCCTAGGATTGATGATCTTTCTAGTTGGTAGGTTCTTCGGTTTTCTCTCAGCTTGATCTAGCCACGGGATTCCATCAGCTTAGAGTCGCTAATGACAGCATAGATAAGACTGCATTTAGGACACCGGATGGATTCTTCGAGTGGTTGGTTATGCCTTTTGGGCTAACCAATGCTCCAGCCTATTTCGTTAATTTGATGAGCCACGTCTTTTAGGATGTCCTAAATAAGTTTGTGGTGGTATTCATGGATGATATCTTAGTATTTTTCAAGAATATGGAGGAGCATGATGTTCATTTAGAAGAAGTTCTTCGCACACTTCGTAGTCATCATTTGAGAGCTAAGTTTTCGAAGTGTCATTTTTGGAGAGAGGAAGTTCGTTTCTTGAGACACGTAGTCTCGAAGAAAGGTTTGGCTATTGACCCCACCAAGGTTATTATAGTGCAGGATTGGAAGGCCACCAAGAACGTTACCGAGGTTAGGAGCTTCCTAGGATCTACTATAGGAAGTTCGTTAGAGACTTTGCCAAGTTTTTGGCACCAACTCACGCGCCTTACTAAGAAGAATAAAGCTTTCGTGTGGGACGTGGATTGTGAGGATTCCTTCACGAAGCTTAAGAGAGCCCTTACTAGTGCACTAGTGTTAGTTTTACCCGACGGAGCTAAGCCTTTCATTGTATACACTGATGCATGCGGAACGGATCTAGGAGCGATGTTGATGCAAGAAGGGAGGGTACTGTGTTATGGTGTAGGCAGTTGAGGATGCGTGAGAAGAACTACCCTACCCATGATTTGGAGTTGGCTGCCATAGTTTTTGCACTTAAGGCTTGGAGGCACTACTTGCTTGGAGAGAGGTTTGAGCTTTTTACCGACCACAAGTCATTAAAGTGCCTATTCTCGCAGAAGGACTTGAACTTGAGGCTACAGAGGTGGATGGATTTTTTAGCCTCGTATGATTTTGAGATAGCTTTTATCACTGGCAAGGGTAATGTGGTTGTGGATGCATTAAGTAGAAAGAAAGCAACCATTAGTCCTTTGTTCGTAAAGTGGAGGAGCTTGGAGCTACTTTTGATTATAAGCCCTCTACGGACATTACTCCCGGATTGTTGGCAACATTAGAGCTGAGGTCTACCCTTATGGATCAGATTGGCTTGAGGCAGCGGGAGGATTTGGAGCTCATAGACATTATGGATAAGATTAGCCGAGGAGAGGTCTCGAGACATCTCCAATGCTATTCCATTGATAGCAGAGGGTGGCTTAAGAGAAATGGGAGGATTTGTGTTCCACACGCCAGTGACTTGTTGAGAGCAGTTTTGGAGATGGCGCACCATTCCCGTATGACTATTCATCCGGGTGGTGATAAAATGTATCGAGATATGAAGAGGATGTACTATTGGGTTGGCATGAAGAAGGACGTGGCAAAATTCAAAGCTAAGTGGGACAGTATTTCTATGGATTTCATATGCCCAAAGGGTAAAAGCAGAGCAGCAGAAGCCTGGTGATTACTTCAGCCCTTAGGTGTGCTGGAGTGGAAGTGGGACAGTATTTCTATGGATTTCATTAATGGTTTACCCCGTTCTAGGAAGGGGAACACTAGCATTTGGGTGATTGTTGATAGATTGATCAAGAGTGCTCACTTCATCCCAGTTAAGAGTAAGCGTACGGCTTCATATTTGGCGTCCTTGTATATTCGAGAGATAGTCCGTCTACATGGAGTTCCTTCAAGCGTTGTTGGTAATAGAGATCCCATTTTCACTAGTGAGTTTTAGAGAAGCTTACAAGAGGCGCTAGGGATGCAACTTAGGTTAAGTACGACCTATCACCCCCAGACAGATGGCCAAACGGAGAGGATCAATAGGGTGCTTGAGGATTTGCCGCGGATGTGCATTTTGGACTTTGGAGGAACCTGGGAGGAGCATCTTCCGTTGGTTGAGTTTGCCTACAATAATAGTTACCAAACAAGTATAGGAATAGCACCATTTGAGGCATTATATGGGAGACCTTGCAAGTCCCCATCATGTTGGGTAGAGTCTACAGAGAAGTTATTACTTGGACCCGATATGGTTAGGGAGACCTCTGAGAGGGTGGATTTGATTCGGCGAAGGATGAAGACGGCTCAAGATAGACAGAAGTCGTATGCGGACAAGCAGAGGAGAGACTTAGAGTTTGAGGTTGGAGACTTAGTTTTTATCAAAGTATCCCCGCTTAGAAAGGTGGTAAGTTTCGGATCAAATAGGCCATAGATTTGTTGGACCATTTCCTACCACAGAGAGAGTTGGGAAGATGGCTTACCGAGTGAAGCTACCAAAGAGGCTCGCAGGAGTGCATGACGTTTTCCATGTTTTGCACTTGCGAAAGTGCTTACATGACTCGGCGGAGGTTTGTAGAGCCTAATCAATTAGAGGAGGTGGAGGTAGAAAGGGAAGCTTCTGTTTGGCGTATCCCCACAAAGATTGTTGGAAGAGACATCAAGCGACTAAGGAATAAGGAGGTTCCACTAGTGAAGGTGCAATGGGGAGATGATGTTGCAGACGCCACTTGGGAAGCATAAGAGAAGATTTGTACTTCCTATCCTCATCTTTTTGATAGTAAGTTTTATAATTCCTTTTTCCATCTATAGATCTAAATAGGTTCTTTCCTTTATTATCCTTTGGGAGGGTAGAACTTAGGATTTAACCTATGGATGGTAGGATTTGATGTAAACATGTTAATATAACATGTTATAGTGGTTGCAAGTGTTTTCTAGTGGGTGCTAATGGATGCATATAGGTACACTAGGCACTATTATTCTTTAGGGACCGACCTAAATAGGACACTAGAGCATATGCATATGGATGTGTGCGCATTTTTATTTTATTTCCATGATTGCTATAAATAAATGTTTATCACATGATTGTTGCATTTGGATGATGTTTGTAGCACGCATATAGAATTATCAGTATCATTAGGAAACTTTTGCATTCATTTGGATACATGGCACGGACATGATTGCATAAAAAGAGGTCAACTGAATCAGTGGACCGCCTAATCTTTTGCATTAGTTAGGGACATTTACACTACACTAATTGCATAAGTATCATAAATTGCATTAGAAAAACTTAAGGACAATGGATGAATGGTTGATGTTTGAGTACTTGGTTGTAGAATTAGATGAAAACATTTAGTACATTTTCACGTTAATTAAATAAATTAATATTAAATTAATTAATCACTTTTTAATTCAATATTTATAAGCTAACAAATTTCATCATTTTTAATTACTTAGACATTTATAATAATTTAAAACAAGCTTACATAAAATTTCAGTGTTGATCATTGTACCAATTACAGTGTTCAATTTCAACTATTTTAACTGTAATTAAATTCCAATTAATTATAATTTAATTCCAATAAATTGATGTAATTTGATTTCAATCTTTTTATTTAATCAATTATTATTCTACAGACATAGTTAACATTGTTTTATATTTCATTACATTAATATTCTCTAATTTCCATCTTTTATTTGTATTAGTTACTATATTTCCACTATATTGAATTTTTGTCAATTATATTAAAATTTAGAATCTCAATAAATTAATTTATCTTTGTTTCACTCTTTTATTACATCAATTATTGTCTTGCAAATATAATTAACATTTCCATACATTTTATTACATTCAAAATTTGCAGTTATCGTCTTAACTCATATTAAAGTAACACTTAATTATAATTGATTTAAATGAATTGGCAACAAATAACAAATGTCACCCTTTCTATTATTTAATCACATTTTTATGTTTGTTATCTACACACAATGCTATAGTTATTTACACAACACTTATTTAATTCAATTACACTTTATTACTTACAATTTCATTCATTAATGCAACATTTAAATAATCAATTACTCGTTTAACCCATAGATCATTATTACAATTAAACAATCTATATCCAGTTATACCTTTTAATCATTTCAATCAATTGGGATTTCATTTAAAACAGTTATCAGTTACCTTAAATTAATATTATTTCATTTCATTCAAGTTATATTCTTATTATAAAATCACCAATTTTTATTTCTTCCAACATTAAATCACAAACTTTATTAAACTGACAAATTTTTAATTATCGAAATTTTACGGGTCGT
The DNA here is from genome assembly GCA_030737815.1 of Allium fistulosum. Lineage (NCBI taxonomy): Eukaryota > Viridiplantae > Streptophyta > Magnoliopsida > Asparagales > Amaryllidaceae > Allium > Allium fistulosum. Next base: position 945,783,419 of record CM060908.1, read on the forward strand.
TATAGGATTTGAATAAGATTAACGTGAATACGGATTAAATTGTAAGAAAACTGAAATAATGGAATATACGATGTAAATTTCAAAGGCTATAATATAAATGGAAATGGACTGAAATTACGCCTAGTTATGAAGTTAGTTGGACTGAATTAAAAAGATTGGGCTAGTTATAACTTAGAATTATAACTAAAAAAAGTAAAAGATGAAAAAATCATATTTTCACACTTAGCCCTTGGGTTAAGTAATAAGCATGATTATAACGTAGGTTATAATAAGAAAAAGAACATAATAGGGCTTATTTTAAGATTTAGGAGGAATTAATAAGCACAGATAGTAGAGAAAAATGTAAAGGCTTATTTAAATAATTTACCTAAGTTAATAAGCAAATATGAAAGTAGGGCCTGTACCAAATAGCATTTCCTATTAGACAAAACGGTGAGCCTAGGGCACGCTTATGCTAAGAATGGTAGTAATTGGTCATATAGAAGTCAAATCAAAGGGGATTTGGATAAGGGGCGCAACTAGCTATTGTTTGGTGACGGGCCAGTACCAACAGCATTTCCCTTATAGATTCTATGGACACACGGTGATCTCACGTTAGCCTGAAGTGGGATGAGAGGCACGCTTATGCTGAAGTTTGAGGTAATAAGAAGACCCAATAGGTGGAGCAAAAGGTAGCATGGGCATGGTGGCAGTTAAGCGTGCGACTTCCATTCGGTTCGGGGGCTCAGTAATAGCTATGAGTTCCAAGCGCTTAGTATGAGTGTCTTTCGTAGACACCATTGCCTTCTGTGTAGGGAGCTATATATGTCATCCGGATCCACAGTGGTTGCTCTATGCATCTTTCGTAGATACCATTGGCTGTTGTGTAGGGAGTTATATAGCGGCTGGTCCGCAGTAAGGTCTATGGAGTAGCAGGCCGATCAAAAAGGGTAGAATTAGGGTTACATCCTAATTACAGGATTAGGAATTCAGCCTAATCAAAGTAGAAATCAAGGACAAGTGCAGGCAATCAAAGTTAACATATCTTATAAATTGAGCAATATTTAATCGTACTTATTTCCAGTTTATCTCTATCCTATTTTCTTTGTTATCCTTATTTATGCTAGAACTGTTGTAGAGTCTATTACTTTTATCTTGATTAATTACTATCGTTCACCAGACTTTTAGTCTGACCTACTCCTCTATTTTCCCCTTCCCTCCCCCCCATAGGCAATCAAGGGAGAAGTCGGTAGATTGTTGTTCCTTGGCGGTTTCTTAGAGGAGTTCTCTACTATGTATTTCTTTTATTTCCAGCTTTTGTTCTTTCTATGTACTGGCTTATTATGAGGGATATTATGTACTCTGATTTTTGAGACTATAATTTTTTGTTTCATGAGACATACCGGATTTTGAGACATGTATGTGGTATTTGGTATTTGACTTATTTATGAAGAAATTATGAAACTTTGTTTTAATTAAGTTATTATTTTAAGTTTTCGATGTTTTTATCTATATTTTTCTTGTGAATCTTAGTCTCTGTTAGCTTTAGTTATACCTACAACGCACCACGCCTTTTAATGTGTCCTTTTGGGTATATTAAAGGGTGCGGGGTGTTTCACTATCCATCCGAATATATCCAACTATCGTCCATAGTTCCTAATATAATCGATCTCCAATTCTGGTAACCATCTATTCTGAGCTTTGTGCCTTGATGATCATGAAGTATGTTAGATTAAATTTTGCATGTGTACTGCCTTGGCAAAAGGCGGGTTAACACTGATAAAATACAAATTTAATTATTTAAGCATTATCCGATAGTGATATTTAGTTACATAAATTCTCTTCATTAAAACTATATCACATTAGGACTTATTGATTTTGGTAATAGTCAAAATTCTAATATCGTCCATATTCAACTTTATATTCCAAACACAAATTCATTAGTTCTTTAATAACAATTATTATTAACAGAACTACTCTGGCCAAAGGTTTTGACTTTGAGTTGACTTCAGCTGACCGTGATACTAATCTCATATAACTAATGAGACGAATCCTTTCTAAAATAGTGTTTCACTTTAAATATTTCCATTCGACCCAACAATATCCATTTGATGGATATCGTGTTATGATTTAACCATAATCAAAGCCAAACTTTCATATTGAAGATCTACGGTATTCTCAAGTAAAGAGAACCGTGTAAGATTGTCATACTATTACCTTGGTTATAACAAAGAGAAAATAATCGAGCGAGTCATTCTGTGGTTATTCCATAACCATCAGTACGTAACTATTTGATGCCCCCAACAATCATAAGTAATACTGTAATGACCCTAATTTTGACTAACATTATTTGGAGCATTTAATTAGATAGATTAAATGAAATGACATAGATGATTACGGGATTGAGATTTGTAAATTAATAAGGGGTCATGCCTTAATTATAAGCAAAGGAGAATTAAAATGGAGTCGGTAGGAGGAATATGATAAGGGAAAAATAGGAATATGCTATGTTCTTATACCCTAACCCCCTCTTACCTTCATTCCTTGTTCATTTTCAATACTTGCAAACAAAACTAAAATACATGTAAGCTCGGCTGGCCACCATTAATAGATTCAAGAAGAAGAAGAAAAGCTAAGATTCAAATAGAAAGCTTAAGTAAACTAATCAAAGGACAAATCTCAACTTTTTTAACACCAAGCTAAGGTAAATAATGATCTCACCTCTCATTTCTATTTACTTCGGTTTCTAGTTTGATCCAAATTAATTTTGCAAATAATACGCTATGGTATGATTATTTTTATGGATATATATCCTTGTTGATGATTTATGATACTTCGTATAGATTTTATATAAGTTTAGATTTGAGAAACCAAATAAATGACATCCAACTGACTTACGTTTTTGGCATATGGTTGAAAACATTATTTATGAAGTGATTTCATGTTTCATAATTTTCTAAGTTATGGTGGAATTATTATGAATTTTCTATTAAAGAAAATAGCTAAAATTGGTTATCAATTATTTTCAACAATTATATATATTGGTTTTGTCTGAAATTTAAATATATTAGAAAGCATATTAGAAATGAATTATTGAGATTTTTTGGGAATTTTCCCAAGTATTTTAACATAGCTATAGAAATATTAAAATTAATGGGCATAAATGTTATATATGTTTATTCAAGGAGAAGGGCTTATTTGTTAAATGTTTTTAAATTGATAATTTCTGAATTCCACAGCACTTTATAGAAAAAGATTTTAAAAAAATTGGCGACCAATTACACGTTGACAAATAAGCCAAGTAGGCAAAAAGAATTTCCTTTAAAGGCTAAAAGTCAGTTTTTGCTTAGATCTACTGCTTCGCCATTTCCATCTGGTGCTTTCGACACCAAACCTCCGCTAGAACCTATTCGAAACCAATGCATATAGTATCAAACGATTGATACATAGTGAATTGGAGAAAGCGGGAAGGTATAGCGTCGAAACCATGCTTTCGAAGGGGTAGAAGCTACTCTAATTTACTTTGAACTATTTTCGTTTATAAATGATGCTTTCAAAGGGGTTGGAGTTAGCTTTCGACATAATCAACTTGCCTTTGTTTGTATAAAAGAGCTTCCGAATGAGTTGCCGCCTGTATGTAATAAAAGAAGCTTTTGAAACGATAAAATCCATGCTACCGCATTCAAACCTTTCGAATCAAAGCTTTCAAAAGGGCGCTTTCGCCTCTATACTCTGAAACAGCCTTCTTAATGCTTTCGAAAGGGTGGTTTAGCTGCTTTCAAAATGGTTTCGAAGGCAATGGTTTCAAAAGGGCTAGTTTCGAAACTATCCTATACTTTACTTGGGATTAATGCTTTCGAATGGCATGATTTCACCTTTGTTCTTTATGACCCTTATTATATTAAAGGTTAAACCCAATGGTTTTGAAAGGAATGATTTTAAATGGTTTTGAAGCAATGTTTCCACAAACTTTTACTTGAACCCAATACTTTCGAAAGGCATGTTTTAAATGAAGAATTTCAATGCTTTCGAAAGGCTTGTTTTGAGTATTTGATTGGAGGATTTCCAATGCTTTCGAAAGGCAACTTTGAATGGTTATCTAAGGTTTTAGTTAAGCTTTCGAAAGAGTTGTTCCTAGTGATTTCGATAGGCATTGTTTAAGGTTTAAATAAAGGTTTCAAAGGCATTGTTTGGCTTTATAGCCTAAAAATTTCTAGTTAAAAATGGTTTTAACTTACTATGAAGGGATAGATAATCCCATTGATTAGATTTCATCAACATTATTTTGTGTAAAGTAGTATATATCATAGCATATGTGTTTTGAGTAAAGAAAAGAATGATTCCTTTTTTATAAAGGTATGATTTCAGGGGTAAATCATTTGTAAAGATTATTTACAAGGAAATGAAGTTTTAATAGGGTAGTTAACAATAAGACAGGAAATGAAACGTGAATAGGGTAGTTAACCGTAAGTTTATGACTCTCATATTAGAAGACTAGATGAGACTGGTGTAGGGTCGCGCCCTATACTTTAGCTATTAGTCCCTAGCTAAAATAAGTCTAAAATTCTAGTGCGTAGGGCCTGTCACAGGTGGGACTAAACTGAGATTACACACAGAAGGAAATATATAGTGTAGAGATAGGTTATTGGTGAGCCTATAAAACCATTAGGCTCAGTCGACCCTAGAAAAAGAAAGTTAAGGCGGTCGGCCCAATGTTGTATCTAACAGAAGTTGGATTCTTGATTATGTATGGTAGGCCTGAGTGAGCCAATGGCTAACAGCTAGCCAAGTAAAACAATAGTGTGGACAGATGGTCCATTGATTTCCTGATTTTTATGCGTATATGTATTTACTATTATTGTTATAATTGGTTTGATTGTAGGATTCTGATTTGCAAAAGATATGCTTTTTTAGGGATATTAGTGAGGGGAAAACCCCTTTCACCAAGCGGCGTGGTCTCACTTAATATCAGCAAATTGAGATGTAATAATATTATTCACACCAGGCTTTATGTTTGATTCGAAGTTTATGTTTTCCCCTTAAACTCTCTGGTGCTTAAAATTTAATTTGAGTATACTGAGAGTTAAGGTTTTTCAAGTTTAGTAGGTTGGACGAATATGCTTCTGAAGATGTGCAGGAGGCAAAGTTGGCTATGTAGGAGCTGTTAATTTTATTTCCGTTGTGATGTATTTACGACTGATACGTCTATCTAGTACTCTAATTATCCAAGGGGGCATTGCTCTTGGCGTAATTTGTAATAATTATATTTGATCAAAACCTATTATTTGTTTTGAGATTATGTAACTAAATATGAAATATTGATTTGAAATGTAATCAGAAAAGATGATTTATAAATCTGTGTTGATTTTATTTCATATTCATGTGCTTTGATATTATGGATACCATTAACATTACCGTATTTTGTCACTAGAAGTTAATATTATCGATGATTACATCATCTATGCGCTTAGCTTCAGGCTTTAAAGTAGGGGATGTTACAACTTGGTATCAAAGCATAGGTTTATGAAAACTTAAAAGAATATTTCAAACCTAACGATTTTGAAAATAGAATCCTAAGAAAATTAGAGGAAAGACTGGGGTATGAGATAATGGTAACGTGTCTGTATTTGCTATATATAAATATATGCTTTATCTTTATTCTCCCATCTCTCTTAGGTTATTTTTCTGTATCTTACAAAGACTCAAATGCAGATATTAAGGATGTAAGGTATGTATGCTAGGAGTGGAAGAGTTGACATTGGTGGAGGAATCACCACAACTAATGAAATCCCATACCAAACAATAGAAGGAATCCAGGTCAGGTACAAGCTGCTAATATGGGTGCTGGAGTGTCGCAAGCTGATATGGGAGCCATGTATCAGTTCTTCATTAATATGATGCAGGCTGGAGTTGCTGCGGGTTTGGTCGAAGGAAATGTGGAAGGAGGAAATCAAGGAGCTTCGGTAGTTAATAACTATGCAGTACTAAGCAGAGATTATGCCAGGCTGGAAGGGAAACCGTTTATCGGGACCGAGGACGCAATTGAAGTGGAGAATTGGTTACTTCATTCCGAAAGGATCTTTGCTGATTTAGGGCTTAACGATGAGCAGAAGAGGAGGCTTGCTTATAGACAGTTGCAAGGAGCAGCACTATACAAGTGGAACAATGTTGTCGTGTGAGTTAATGAAGAGACCACGACTTGGACTTAATTTAGAAAGAGGTTTGAGGAAAGATTCATGTCAGAGATTGCTAAGTCAACTCTACTCAGAAAGTTTATGGAGTTGGAGCAGGAAGACATGACAGTGCTTGAGTATGTTACCAGATTTGAGGAGGTATCGACATAGGGATATGCTACGGTTGATACAGTTATCAAAAGGAATGAGAAGCTCATATGTGGACTAAAGCCTAAACTAGCTAAAGCGACTCTATCATATATCAAGGATCTGTGTGATGTAGTTGTTGAGATGGATTTGAAGCATGAGGAGATGCTTGATTTTCATGGTGGTAACAAAGCAAGGGAAGCTTAAAGTGGGCGGAACATGAAGAGGAAATTTTTCCATAAGAAGGGCACTCAAAAGGGAGAAGCTGCCAAGAAGACAAAGGCTAATTTAGTTTGCTTTAAGTGTGATAAGAAGGGACACTATGCTCATGAGTGTCGGACAGGAAAAGGGAAGAAAACTGCTGAAAAGAAAGAGGTGAGGTGCTTTAACTTTGATCAGATTGGATACTATAAGAACCAGTACAAGGAACCAGCCAGGGATGGAAAAAGCAAGATGTTTGCATTGGAACCAGCTACCTCAAAAACAACAGCTGAGGAGAAAGGAAAAGTTGTGTTGGGAGGTGCGCTTTTGATTCATGGTGTATCAGTTAAGTTTTATTTGATACTGGTGCATCACATTCTTTTATATCTCATTGTTTAGTAGATATGCTTAACCTAGAACCCTCGTACCTAGTTATTTCCTTAAGGGTTGCGAATCTGATTGGAGGATATGTGACTTTCGAGATGAGATGTGACCACCTAGAGTTTGAATTGCTAGGTCATATATTTGCTTGCAATTTGCATGTATTTTATTTCGTAAGGTTTCAAATTATTTTGGGTATGGATTGGTTAAGTAAATATGATGCTAGGATATTTTGCCATGATAGGAAAATACCACTTAGACACCCTAGTTGTAGTGATCGGATTATATACTTCGTAGAAAACCCTAGTTTTGGGGTAAATGCTTTGTTGGGTGTTATGGAGGAAGAATATGAGTTAAACCGACTTTTCATTGTTAGAGAATTTGTAGACGTCTTTGAGCCAATAGTAGGACTACCGATGAAATGAGCTATTGAGTTTCAAATAGATTTAGTATCGGGAGCAGAACGGGTGAGCAGACCGCCAAGCAGAATGACACCCACTGAGATGAAGGAGCTAAAGGTGTAGTTGTTGGATTTGGAAAGTAAGAACTTTCAGACCAAATAGTTCGCCTTGGGGAGCGGCTGCAGTGTTTGTAAAGAAATAGGACGGATCGTTAAGGTTATATATTGATTATCGTAAGTTGAATGAAAAGACAATAAAGAATCGATATCCTTTACCTACAATCGATGATTTGTTCGACCAATTGAGTGGAGCCAGAGTATTTTCCCAGTTGGATTTGGCAACATGGTTCCATTAGCTTAGGGTAGCAGTGGATAGTATTCCTTTGACGGCGTTTAGGACAAGATATGAATCGTACGAATGGTTAGTGATGCCGTTCGAATTAATTAGTGCGCCAGCATTTTTCATCGATTTGATGAACAGAATCTTCCGAGAGCATCTGGACATATTTGTGTTAGTGTACATAGATGACATTTTGATATACTCTAAAGATGAAAGAGATCAGGAAGTTCATCTTAGAGTAATGCTTGAGATGTTGAGGCAGCATTAACTAAAAGCGAAATTTTCGAAGTGTCATTTCTGAAAAATGAAAGTAAAATTTCTTTGTCATATAATCTCAAAGAGAGAGCAGTCCATAGATCCGGCTAAGATTAAGGCGATGAATAATTGGAAAAGACCCAAAATAGTGAATAAGATAAAGAGTTTTCTTTAATTAGCCGGTTATTATCGGAGATTCATTAAGGATTTTTTATGAATAGCGGCACCGATGACTAAGTTAACGCGGAAAGATGTGAAGTTTATCTGACAGATAAGTGTGAGGAGACTTTCTAGAAATTGAAACATTCATGACTAATGCACCTATGTTAGTTGTTCCAGAGGGAAATCAAAACATAGTGGTGTACACGGATGCATGTGGAACGGGACTAGGAGTTATGTTAATGCAAAAGGTAAAGTGATTGCCTATGCTTCTCGGCAGTTTAGACCGCATGAAGTTAGATACCAACTGATGATTTGGAATTAGCTGCAGCAATTTTCACATTGAAGGTGTAGAGACGTTACCTTTAGGGAGAGAGATTCGAGTTATATACGGATCATAAGTCACTAAGGTATTTATTCTCTCAGAAGGAGTACAATATGAGATAACAAGGGTAGTTAGAGTTTTTAGCCGCTTATGACTTTGGTATTGAATACACACCAAGAAAAGGGAATAAGATTGCTGATGCACTTAGCAGAAAACATCAGAATGCAGTATTGGCAATGATAGCTGAGTGGAAATATTTAGAAGTATTAACTACATGCATAATTCAATGGAGATATGAAGCTAGTTCTAGTAAGGAAACTGTTATATTGTCATGTTTAGAAGTTCGACCAGTGATGATCGAAAGGATTGCTTCTAAGAAAGGGGAGGATCTATTATTAGCTGAACGGATCACAAAACTAAGGAATGGAACGGAGAGCGATAACTTGAAAGATTTCAGTCTTAACCAGAATGGGTGGTTAAGGAAGAAAGAAAGACGGTGTGATCCAAATGTGAGAAACATTAGGAAATAAGTTTTTAGTGAATGTCATCGTTCAAAGTTCATCATTCATCCAGGAGGAACTAAGATGTATCAGGACATGGAAAGTAGTTTCTTCTGGAAAGATATGAAGAGAGATGTAGGCTTATGGGTGAGACAGTGTTTGAACTGTCAACGGGGAAAAGCTGAACATCAAAAACCGAGTGGGTTACTTCAGCCTTTAGATTTTCCAGTTTGGAAATGGGGTTCTATCTTAATGGATTTTATAGATGGTTTGCCAAGGTCAGATCAAGGATATGGAAGAGCATGGGTCATAGTGGACAGGTTGACCAAGAGTGCCCATTTCATTCCAGTTAAGTCAACCAGGATGGCACCTGTTTTGGCTAAATTATTCATGAAGAATATAGTTGGACGGCATGGACTTCATAATCGTATAGTAAATGACATAGATTTCTTAACCACTAGCGAGTTCTGGAAAAGTCTACAGGAGACTTTGGGTACCAAACTCAAGTTGAGTACCGCTTACCATCTGCAGGCAGATGGACAAACGGAAAGAGTTGACAAAATCTTAGAGGATTTGTCAAGAGCATATGTGCTATATTTTGAAGGATCATGGGAAGACTACCTACACTTAGTCGAGTTTTCATATAACAACAGTTATCAGACTAGTATAGGGACGGCACTGTTTGAAGCTTTGTATGGAAGGCCGTGCAAATCTCTCATTTGTTGGTTAGAGACCGAGGATAGGTTAGTTCTTGGTTCGGATTTGGTTAGATAAGCTGAACAAAAGATTGAGCTAATTTGAGCTAGAATGATTGAAGCTCAATCCAAACAGAAGAGTTATGCTGATAGAAGACGGAAAGACTTAAGAGTTCTCGGTCGGAGATCATGTTTTCCTCAAGATATCACCGATAAAGGGTGTAACCCAATTTGAAAAATCAGGAAAACTGGCACCGAGATTTGTTGGACCATTTCCTATTATAGAAAAGATTCGGAAACTCGCGTATAGAGTGGAGTTACCAAATAGTTTGGCAGGAGTTCACAATGTTTTTCATGTTTCTCATCTAACGAAGTGTATTCAAGATCCAGAAACTACTATTACACCGACTGTGTTAGATGATTTAATAGAGGAACCGAATAAGACTATAGCTAGAAAACTAGTTCGTATAGTCGTGAGGGATGAGAAGAGACGAAGGAACAAGAGGGTCAGATTAGCCAATTCTAGTGGAGTGACGACGAAAAAAACTATACTTTGGAAACTGAGAGCAATATTAGAGATATTTATCTTAACTTGTTTCATGGTATGTTTTATGTTTATAGTTAAATGAAATAATATATATAGTTAAGTGATTGAGAATTGTACATTAATAAAGAGGTCATGCCTTAGTTAATACAAGCAAAGAAGAATTAAAATGGAGTAAGTAGGAGAAATATGATAAGGGCAAAATAGAAATAGGCTACGTTCTTATAGCCTAAACCCTACCTACCTTCATTCCTTTTTCATTTTCAACAGTTGCAAAACAAAACAAAATTACATATAAGCTCGGCTGGCCACCATTAAGAGATTTAAGAAGAAGAAAAGCTAAGATTCAAGTATGAAGCTTAAGCAAATGAATCAAAGGACAAATCTCAACCTTCTTAACACCAAGCTAAGTTGAATAATGATCTTACATCTCATTTGTATTGATTTCGGTTTCTAGCTAGATCTGAATTAATTTTGCAAATAATATGGCATGATATGACTGTTTAAATGGATATATGTGCTTGTTGATGATTTATGTTGCTTCATATAGATTTAATGATAAGTTAAGATTTGAAAAACTTACTAAATGACATGTAAATGACTTGCATTTCTGATATATGGTCGAAAACATTATTTATGAAGTGGATTTCAGGTTCATAATTTTCTAAGTTATGGTGAAATTATTATGAATTATTTATGAAAGAAAATAGCCAAAGTGGGGTTTAAATTATTTTCCGCAATTTTATATATAGGTTTTAAGTCTGAAATTTAAATATGTTAGAAAATATATTAAAAATGAATTATTGTTATTTTCGAAGAATTTTCCCAAGTATTTTATCATAGTTATAAAATTATTAAAGTTGATGGACTTAAATGTTTTATACGTTTATTCAAGGAGAAGGACTTAATTGTTAAATGTTTCTAAATTGACAATTTCTGAATTCGACAGCACTTTTTAGAAAAAAAATTTGAAAAAGAATTGATAACCAATTACACGTTGACAAATAAGGCAATTAGGTGAAAAGAATTTCCTTTAAAGGCTAAAAATCAATTTTTGCTTAGATCCACTGCTTCACCACTTCCGTCTGGTGCTTTCGACACCATACCTCCGCTGGAACCTATTCGAAACCAATTCACATAGTATCAAACGGTTGATACGTAGTGAATGGAAGAAAGGCGGAATGTATAGCGTCGAAACCATGCTTTTGGTGGAGTAGAAGCTACTCTTATTTACTGTGAACTATCTTCATTTATAAATGATGCTTTCGAAGGGGTTGGAGTTAGATTTCGACTTAATCAACTTGTCTTTGTTTCTATAAAAGAGCTTTCGAACGAGTTGTCGCCTTTATGTTATAAAAGAAGTTTTCGAAAAGATAAAACACATGCTGCCGCATTCAAACCTTTCGAAAGAGTGCTTTCGCCTCTATACTCTGAAGCCGCATTCTCGATGCTTTCGAAAGGTTAGTTTAGCTGCTTTCAAAATGATTTCGAAGGCAATGTTTTGAAAGAGTTAGTTTCAAAACTATCATCTGTCTTTTACTTGGGATTAATGCTTTCAAAGGTCATGTTTTCGCCTTTGTTTTTTATGACTCTTGGTTATATTAAAGGTTAAACCCAATGGTTTTGAAAGAAATGATTTTAAATGGTTTCGAGGTAATGTTTCACAAAATTTTACTTGAACCCAATACTTCCGAAAGGTACATTTTAAATGAAGAATTTCAATGCTTTCGAAAGTTTTATTCTGAGTACTTGAATGGAAGTTTTCCAATGATTTCGAAAGACAAGTGTGAATGGCTGTCTAGTAAAGCTTTCGAAAAGGTTGTTCTTAATGATTTCGAAAGGCACTGTTTAAGGTTTAAACAAAAATTTCGAAGGTATTATTTGGACTGGTGGACTAAAGCTTTCTAGTTAAAAAGTGGTTTTAACTTATATGAAGGGGTATATAATCCCACTGATTAGATTACATTAATATATATATCATGGCATAAGTGTTTTCCACGAAGTATGATTTGCATGTTTTATAAAGGTATGATTTCAAGGGTAAATCATTTGTAAAGGCTATTTATAAGAAAATAAAGTTTTAAAAGGGTAGTTATTCCTAAGACAGAAAATGAAACATGAATAGGATAATTAACTCTAAGTTTATGACTAAGATATTAGAAGGTCAGTTGAGACTGGTGTAAGATTGCACCATATAATTTAGCTATTAACCCCTAGTTAAAACAAGTATAAAATTTCAATGTCTAGGGCTTGTCACAGACGGTACTAAATTGAGGTTACACACAGAAGGAAATATACAGAAAAGAGAGGTTATTAATGAGCCCGTGAAACCATTAGTATAGTGGGCCCGACTCAGTCAATAGCTAGCCAAGTAAAACTATAGCATGGACAGATGGTCCATTGATTTGCTATTTTCATACATATAAGTATTTGCTATTATTGTTATAATCAGTTTGATTTCAGAATTCTGATTTGCAAAAGATATGCTTTATGAAGGAATAATAATGAGGGGAACACCGGTTCAACCAAGCTTTTGAAATCTGTGTTGGTTTTATTTTATATTGATGTGCTTCTGATATTATGGATACTGTATTTTATCACCGAAAATTAATACTATAGATGACTGCAGCATCTGTAGCGCTTAGCTTCGGACTTCAAAGTTGAGGATTTTATAAATACACAGTACAAAATTTGAAGAGCATTAAGTACTATAAACTCAACGGATGTATTGATATCCAATTTTGATACGTCTGAGCTAAGAATATTTAAAACGGTGTTTTTATTAAATTTTGATAAAAAGAGCTCATGATTTAAACATTTACGATTACAACATTTGTAATTAATTTCACAAAACACATTATTTATGAATATTCTATCAAATTTATTTAAATTAAATAATTGATCAATTGTAACACATTATAACAAATATATAACAGTTTTCATTAGAAACAAAATTGATCGCAGAATTAATTATTTATGAATTACAGAAATGCCCATAGAACATACCACTAACTCTACTAACGAATTTCACCACTAAGTTTGTTGAATTTAGAGTCCTGAAATCAGTTTGGTGTGAAGAATGCCACAATGAGTTTCAAAGAGTATTTTTCAATATAGAAGATGTGTACGTATAGAAACCAGAATAACGATAGAAAAGCTGGTAAAATTCTGCGAATTGAGATAAACTAGTTTATTTATGAAAGTTTACAAGTCCTTGAATAATATAACTGGAAAGTTGTAACAATTTGTTTCTCCTTGCATGTTTAGACATAAAAAACAACCAATTGGTAGCGGTGAGGTTCTATTTTATATTTTGACATTGTTAGAAACAAATTATTAAATCTGAAGGCAAGTTTAGTTGAACAGAAAGAAGCCATCCATTTGAATTGAATTGCAGATTTATCTGATCATGGATTTTATAAATTCAGCCGAAACTAATAAATGATATATCCATCCCATTCACTGTCTTTACACACCTGATAAATCCACAAGGTATGCTAATTCATAATTTGGCAACGGTATAAATTTCGGTATTCATAAATTAAGCAATAAGCTTGCAATAAGATATCTGAAGCAACATAGCAGCTCTGTGTTGAAGTTCGTTGCCAATTATCCAATCATTGTGCAGCAATTCCATACCATCTGCTCACTTAATGCACAGTTTCAGGTGAATCGACAAAAAAGGAATAAACAGTAATTTACTTGCTCATATATCGGAAGGAAATTGGAAGGAAATTCAAAAAGAAAAAGAAGGCGAAGGCATAATCATATGGTAGTTTCCTACAAATAAAAGTAAACTATGCTGTCAAGTAAATAAACAAATATACCCAAATCGTATGCTTTCTGGCATAATCTTAGAGAAAAGAAACAAAACCTAGACCCAGTATTCAATTAAAACATATCCACTGATAACCCTATAGCATCCTCCTCGTATGACGGTCCCCAAAAAACACGATATACCATGAGTTGAAACGATCCTTTGTTAAGATCCAAAATTTTGACAGTGTACTTTATACCCATGGGATCCAATTTTTCGAACTACGGATAACACATTTGACACTTTGTTTAGCTTTTAAAGAAGTGATAAACAAATCAGCAGCCAGAGAAAATAAACAAGAATAGTCTGCCGACTTCTCATTGCCTTATTGTTAAATGCAAACAAACAGTTATTGCACACATATCAGTTGTTCCAAAATAGAAACTCAAACCGTAAATCAAAAATTTTGAACTTCAGATCGAATCAAATTTTATCTAGTGAATCGTAGGTCCTGAGGGTTCACATCACTTTATGAATAACGTAATAAATTATGAACAACAAATGGGAAAACATTATTCCTACTATCCATTTTCATTATGCTTGAACAATCAATAATAGTCATTAATTACATGAATTCGGTCGATTGGATCGTCCAGATTAAGACATGTAAGTTTTGGGTTCTATTGAATCGTGTTCAATATGTAACTAGCTTAAGGCATGTAAGATTAAGACATTTTGGGTTCTACTGAATCATGTAAGATTAAGACATTTTCACTATCCTATTCCTATCCGATAACCTTTTTGGTTGGGCATTTGGGAATATTTAGTAACTAGCTTGTTTTTCCTATGTAACTATAAGAATATTGGGCTATATGTAAAATCCAACTATTTCGATTAATAATGCACTATATTCAGAGAATCGAAATCCAAGTGTTTGTTGCATAATGCTAGCCATTTAACGTGTTTGCATAATGAAATTTCAAAAGAAATTCTAACCTGCAGATAGGAGCTTCTGTTACCTTCTCTATGATCATTTTCTAGAGAATAATACTTCTTTTGTTGTTCTTCCTTCACAATATTTTACATCACTTTATCCATCTGTGCAAAATTCAGTGAATCTGGACAGTGATGCTTCCGTGAAAACCTGCGTTAAATAAATTAGACACAATCAGACATATATTATTATTATTATTATTTCAAAAGAGGAAAGTAAAACACTTCATCTTCTTTTCTTAAATAGATATCTAGCGGGTTTCAGGAGTTTTGTTTCTCTTCTTACATAGAACATTGAATTTCAAACTAAGTGCTGCATACCCATTAAACAAACAACTAAATACCAATTATCATTTACAGGACGCAGAATCCTAGGCGGCCTGAAGTCTGCGGGCAGCAGCCTAAAAGAAAGCACAGGCAAGTGGCAACCAGCAGGGATGATAAGAACAGCGAGAAGAACAGGGAGAGGTTTAGTGTTTTCCCATCTTAAATTTTTCTAATTTTTGACACCAATGATTCATTTTCACATTAACAATTCAATGCCGGACACAACAATGCTCCTTTCCCTTTTTTAGCTTCGCAATTTGCATGCAGACTCCCGTTGTTGCATTGGTTGTTGTCACAATAGATACAACGTGAGCAGGAGAATAATGCGATGTTAAAAAGGGAAAACTGCAGCATTGCCTTCACCATGGGATTATCAATATGAAAATGACCATCATGGACATTAAAAATAAGAAAAAAGTAGATGAGCAAACAGTAAACCAAGTTATTTACCTATAGTCACAAATTATACATAAAAAGTGAAGACATAAGGTCCCTTATATACATGAATTAATTCGGAATGAAATACACTAAACCCTGCTATTTTACATTACCTTAAAAGCATATAAAGTATCTAAACTTGTATCTTAGGAACATATACATTAATCAGTTGACAACTCTGTCATTCGAAAATTCGTATAAATTACACTTCATTACGCGCAATAAAGCATGAGGTACAAATGGAAACACAGTAGGTTCCTTTTATCAAATTTTACCATGCTCAAATCATCAATAACAGTTGTTAATTACATAAATTCAGAGGATCGGATCGTCTGGACTGAGATGTGTATGATTTTAGTTGCTAGGAAATCAACAACAAGTGGAGGGAAACAATGCTTCCAGATTCAAAGCAATGTGTCTTTAAGAAAGCAGGAAGCAACTATTGTGGCGTACAGGTTGTGGGCAGGGCAACCAGCAGAGGCAAGCAGGCTGCGAGCAGTAAGAAAGGGGAAACGGGTAAACTGACAGGGGCAAGCATCAAGCAGCAAGTGAAATGCGAACAGTGGAAAATGCCACTTTTTCTTATTTCTAATATCAATGATTCATTTTCACATTACCAAATCTATAGGTAAAGACAACGTCAAAATCCCAATTATTAAACTTCTCAATT
Source organism: Allium fistulosum (assembly GCA_030737815.1). Lineage (NCBI taxonomy): Eukaryota > Viridiplantae > Streptophyta > Magnoliopsida > Asparagales > Amaryllidaceae > Allium > Allium fistulosum. The sequence goes on from CM060908.1 coordinate 945,799,703, forward strand.
TTAACGCTCATTCCCACTGTCAATGCATTGGTTGGGGTTGCAATAGGTAAAACGCGAGCACGGACAAGAAAATTATGGGGTTAAAAGAAAAAGCATGACAGCATTTGTTAAATTAATAACGTCAAAATGCTCATCAATGATATAAGATGAGAAAACACTAAACCGTTTATTATATATAGTTTAAAACCATACATGTAAAGTGTAGAAAAAACGTAGTTGACATACATGAATTAAATGGGAATGAAATACATCAAATCGTGTTATTTTATATCATCTTAAAACCAAACAAGTATTATGAGATGTATATGCATTAAATATAAAACAAACTTTGTCTGAAATGTAATTTATCTAGCGTAATAAACTATGAACCACAAATGGAAATATATATGTTTCTATTATCAAGTATTACCATGCCCGAATCATCAACAGTAAGGCGTTAATTACATGACAAAATTAACTCGAATTATTACTATGCTCGAATTATTACTATGCTCGAATTATTACTATCCAGATTATGTTTTATGTAGTCGCTGAACCAGGTTCAGCATGTAAACAAATATGTACATAAATAGCACATAAATGCACACATATATCCAAATAAATGTATATATACATATATGCAGCTGATGCATTAAATAATAGTTTCAAATTATAAATCATCAACAGCAGTAGGATATATAAATTAGCAGCTAGAGAAGATAATAATAAATAGTTTGTCGACTTCTCACTGCCTTATAGTTAAATAAATGATAATAAACAACTGTTGTAGACATACCAATGGTTCCCAAAGGGAACTAAAATCGTATATTAAAAATTTTGAACTGTATATCAAATCAGATTTATCTAGTGAATCGTAGGTTCCGAAGGTCCGCGTCACTTTGTAAATCACATAATAAATTATGAACAACAATAGGAAAAAATTATTCCTACTATCCATTTTCACTATGCTTGAACAATCAATAATAGTCATTAATTACATGAATTCAGTCGATCAGATCGTCCAGATTAAGACATGTAAGATTTTGGGTTCTACTGAATCGTGTTCAATATGTAACTAGCTTAAGGCATGTAAGATTAAGACATTTTGTTGTTATTCCTTCACAATATTTTACATCACTTTATCCATCTGTGCAAAATTCAGTGAATCTGGACAGTGATGTTTCCGTGAAAACCTGCGTTAAATAAAATAGACATACTCAAACATATACTATTATTATTATTATTTCAAAAGAGGAAAGGAAAACTCTTCATCTTCTTTTCTTAAATAGATATCTAGCTGGTTTCATGAGTTTTGTTTCTCTTCTTACATAGAACGTTGCATAACCATTAAACAAACAACTAAATACCAATTATCATTTACAGGACGCAGCATCCTAGGCTGCCTGAAGTCTGCGGGCAGCAGCCAAAAAGAAAACAGAGGCAAGTGGCACGCAGGGGAGATCAGAACAGCGAGAAGAACGGGAGAGGTTTAGTGTTTTCCCATCTTAATTTTTTCTAATTTTTGACACCAATGATTCATTTTCACATTAACAATTCAATGTCGAACGCAACGGTACTCCTTTCCCTTTTTTAGCTTCGCAATTTGCATGCAGACTCCCGTTGTTGCATTGGTTGTTGTCGCAATAGATACAACGTGAGCAGGAGAATAATGCGATGTTAAAAAGGGAAAACTGCAGCATTGCCTTCGCCATGGGATTATCAATATGAAAATGACCATCATGGACGTTAAAAATAAGAAAAAAGTAGATGAGCAAACAGTAAACCAAGTTATTTACCTATAGTCACAAACTATACATAAAAAGTGAAGACATAAGGTCCCTTATATACATGAATTAATTCGGAATCAAATACACTAAACCCAGCTATTTTACATTACCTTAAAAGCATATAAAGTATCTAAACTTGTATCTTAGGAACATATACATCAACCAGTTGACAACTCTTTGTCATTGGAAAATTCGTATAAATTACTTCATTACGCGCAATAAACTATGAGGTACAAACGGAAACACGGTAGGTTCCTTTTATCAAATTTTACCATGCTCAAATCATCAATAAAACAGTTGTTAATTACATAAATTCAGAGGATCGGATCGTCTAGATTGAGATGTGTATGATTTTAGTTGCTAGGAAACCGACGACAAGTGAAGGGAAACAATGCTTTCAGAGTCAAAGCAATGTGTCTTTAAGAAAGCAGGAAGCAACTATTGTGGCGTACAGGTTGTGGGCAGGGCAACCAGCAGAGGCAAGCAGGCTGCGAGCGGTAAGAAAGGGGAAATGGGTAAACTGGCAGGGGCAAGCATCAAGCAGCAAGTGCATCGCGAACAGTGGAAAATGACACTTTTTTCTTATTTCTAATATCAATGATTCATTTTCACATTACCATATCTATAGGTAAAGACAACATCAAAATCCCAATTATTAAACTTCTCAATTTTAACGCTCATTCCCACTGTCATTGCATTGGTTGGGGTTGCAATAGGTAAAACACGAGCACGGACATGAAAATTGTGGGGTTAAAAGAAAGAGCATGACAGTGTTCGTAAAATTAGTAACGTCAAAATGCTCATCAATGATATAAGATGAGAAAACGCTAAACCGTTTATTATATATAGTTTAAAACCATACACGTAAAGTGTAGAAATAACGTAGTTGACATACACGAATTAAATTGGAATGAAATACATAAATCGTGTTATTTTATATCATCTTAAAACCAAACAAGTATTATGAGATGTATATGCATTAAATATAAAACAAACTTTGTTTTAAATGTAATTTATCTAGCGTAATAAAGTATGAACCACAAATGGAAATATATATGTTTCTATTATCAAGTATTACCATGCTCGAATCATCAACAGTTAGGCGTTAATTACATGACAAAATTAACTCGAATTAATACTATGCTCGAATTATTACTATCCAGATTATGTTCTATGTAGTCGCTGAACCAGGTTCAACATGTAAACAAATATGTACATAAATAGCACATAAATGCACACATATATCCAAATAAATGTATATATACATATGTGCAGCTGATGCATTAAATAATAGTTTCAACTTCTAAATCATCAACAGCAGTAGGATATATAAATTAGCAGCTAGAGAAGATAATAATAAATAGTTTGTCGACTTCTCACTGCCTTATAGTTAAATAAATGATAATAAACAACTGTTGTAGACATACCAATGGTTCCCAAAAGGGAACTAAAATCGTATATTAAAAAATTTGAACTGTAGATCAAATCAGATTTATCTAGTGAATCGTAGGTTCTGAGGGTCCGCATCACTTTGTAAATCACATAATAAATTATGATCAACAATAGGAAAAAAAAAATTCCTACTATCCATTCTCACTATGCTTGAACAATCAATAATAGTCAATAATTACATGAATTCAATCGATCAGATCGTCCAGATTAAGACATGTAAGATTTTGGGTTCTATTGAATCGTGTTCAATATGTAACTAGCTTAAGGCATGTAAGATTAAGACGTTTTGGGTTCTATTGAATCATGTAAGATTAAGACATGTAAGATTAAGACATTTTCACTATCCTATTCCTATTCGATAACCTTTTTGGTTGGGCATTTGGGAATATTTAGTAACTAGCTTGTTTTTCATATGTAACTATAAGAATATTGGACTATATGTAAAATCCAACTATTTCAATTAATAATGTACTATATTCAGAGAATCGAAATCCAAGTGTTTGTTGCATAATGCTAGCCATTAACATGTTTGCATAATGAAATTTCAAAAGAAATTCTAACCTGCTGATACGAGCTTCTGTTACCTTCTCTATGATCATTTTCTAGAGAATAATACTTATTTTGTTCTTCTTCCTTCACAATATTTTACATCACTTTATCCATCTGTGCAAAATTCAGTGAATCTGGACAGTGATGCTTCCGTGAAAACCTTCGTTAAGTAAATTAGACATCCTCAAACATATATTTTTATTATTATTATTTCAAAAGAGGAAAGGAAAACACTTCATCATCTTTTCTTAAATAGATATCTAGCTGGTTTCATGAGTTTTGTTTATCTTCTTACATAGAACGTTGAATTTCAAACTAAATGTTGCATAACCATTAAACAAACAACTAAATACCAATTATCATTTACAGGATGCAGCATCCTAGGCTGCCTGAAGTCTGTGGGCAGCAGCCTAAAAGAAAGCATATGCAAGTCGCAACCAGCAGGGGTGATCAGAACAGCGAGAATAACAGGGAGAAGTTTAATGTTTTCCCATCTTAATTTTTTCTTATTTTTGATACCAATGATTCATTTTCACATTAACAATTCAATGCCGGACACAACATTGCTCCTTTCCCTTTTTTAGCTTCGCAATTTGCATGCAGACTCCCGTTGTTGCATTGGTTGTTGTCGCAATAGAGACAACGTGAGCAGGAGAAAAATGCGATGTTAAAAAGGGAAAACTGCAACATTGCCTTCGCCATGGGATTAACAATATGAAAATGACCATCATGGACATCAAAAATAAAATAAAAGAGTAGATGAGCAAACAGTAAACCAAGTTATCATCTATAGTCACAAACTATGCATAAATAGTGAAGACTTAAGGTCCCTTATATACATGAATTAATTCGGAATGAAATACACTAAAACCTGCTATTTTATATTACCTTAAAAGCATATAAAGTATCTAAACTTGCATCTTAGGAACATATGCTGCTATTTTACATTACCTTAAAAGCATATAAAGTATCTAAACTTGCATCTTAGGAACATATGCTGCTATTTTACATTACCTTAAAAGCATATAAAGTATCTAAACTTGCATCTTAGGAACATATGCAGCAATCAGTTGACAACTCTTTGTCACTGGAAAATTCGTATAAATCATCAACAGTGACATCGAACATTAACTTGAATTATTACTATGCTCGAATATACTACTATCCAGATTATGATTTAGGTGGTCACTGAACCTGGTTCAACGTGTAAACAAATACGTACATAAATAACACATAAATGCACACATTTCTACTACTAATAAAGAAAATTCATTCCACTAGATTACTCGGTGTCTTTTTGAACTTCCAAAAATACCCTTCATTCTTCATGTCACGTCCGTATTCTTACGGTCATACCCACACTCATAACTTCCGTTCTCATTCTCCTCTCTTAAAACCTAATTTTGTTCATTCCTAAATTCATCTAAAAAATCGCCGATTCCATTCGTCCCAATTCAATCCCATCCTAGATTCAATCTCCAACAGTACCTTCCTGTTTGAATCCGTACTCCTCATCCACCTCCTTCAACAAATCAATGAACAATGGATGATTCAAGTAAGCAATCAGCACCACAAACCTCTTTAGTTTCTCTTCGTCTTCCTTTCCCACTCCAATCACCGTGAATCCTTTTGGCAGTAGTACCAGATTATGATGATGATGATGCCCCATGATTTTGGTTATTCGATCCATTTATTTGATCTTTTCCCAAATCCGATCGATTGATGTCAAGGATAAAAAAGGATGAGATGCGTTTAAAATTCTCCTCGAAATCTCCATCGACATAAAATTTATTTTTCTACTTCCTTTCTTCAACCTCTCATAACCCTGCGTCTTCCACTCCCCCCAACAACCGTCTCCATGCAACATCTTCCCTATGCCGCGTCGAAAGAAGGGCAAGCGTCGCTACAATGAAAGTTTAGATTCAGATCTTGAAATCGATCTGGCGGTTGAGGGTCTGACAAGATCTGGTCGACGCTTCAATAAGAACATCTCTGCCAAGACTTTGCATTAACCTCTGTCACTGTCCATCATTGTTTTACCTCCATCAGAAAATCCCAATCTGAACCTGACCATGAAGGAACCAGTCAATATATCTGAAGAACTTTCTGAGGAAATGCAGAACTTATCTCCCTTTCCAGTTTCAAGTATTGTTCACTTTCCTCAAACATTGAGTTTGGATGTGAATCCCATCACTTTATCGGATGAGAACCCTGTCTCCTTGCTTGGATGCGCAAAATTTGATTTGGTTCATGAACATAATTCCGTATGCAATGATACCGAGCTGAATACTACCAAATCTATTTCCAAGAAGGTGGTTGATGTGCGTAATTCAATGTCCATCGATATTAGTAATTCATGTTGTGAACATGTTTTAACTCCTGTGACATGGCCGGCTTTGCTACATGTGATATCTTGCCATGGACAGCAAACCGAAGTTAGTTCTGGGCTTCCTGCACCAATTGGGCTTCCAATAGTTGAGTTTATTGATAGAATTATTTCCTTTTATTTTCTGGGCATGTGGTTGTTGAGAGAGTTAGGGTGAAGAAGGATGATATTACCAGTACAGATAAGAAGAGGGTGATATTCATTATTCAGTAAAGATGATAAGGTATCAATATGGTAAGTTATTGCTTATTTGTAGAGATAGTAGATTGGAGCAACCATCAAGTGTACTGTTGTGCAAAATAAACTGTTTGATTTCTTCATTTGCAGTTTTACTTCCAATACAATGTGTGGGTACTCTTTCTTATGTGACTTTTATATGTAGATGCAAAGGTTTCAGATCTCAACTCTTATGTCATGTATTATCATTTCCGCATTCACACTGGTTATCTTGGAATTGTGGTACTTTTGAAATAAATATGCTACGTAACATATATTGAACATTATGATAATTAAGATGGAATAACGAAAGAAGCAACAAGTGTTTTGTCTTTTTTAGTTTGTTTATCATCATCGTGAGGATCTGATTTCCTCTATTGACCGAACTAATCCTTCCTTGACGCTATTGTCAGATATTCATACTTTGTGCTCTGATAATCCTGCTCCCTTATTCGATGGTTCGAATGTAGCTTGGTCGAGTGATGTAGTTTTAAGGGGTGAGAATTTGTTTCTGGTAGTATGACCGTAGAAGCTTATAAGTTAAAAGTAGAAGTTCAAACATTTTGATCCAGCATTAACAGCTAAAACATATAGGTCAATACTAAACCCACGGTTAAAGATGTTTGCACATGAAAACCAAGTATATTGCTTGGTTATTTATATTTTGTACTGTAATACAAAGTTCCTGCTTAACATAGTAACCAAAAGATGTTGTCTGCTTTATGTCTACACGAAGGTCGTGTAAATTAATATGATCAGTTAAACTCAATAATCATATATAGTCCGACATTTAAATGAACCTCTTTTGAATTTTTTTCAAAATCAAGTGAATGGACTTTAAACCTAAATCACTATTTTGGTAAAAAAATTATAGTCCTTTCCTGTATTTAATCAATTAATCACTTTTTTTAGAATTTTTGTTGGCTGCATATATAATATTATATAATAAATTTCAAATGTCTGATATGATATTACTTAAATGATTTCCAAGGAAGAAAGGATGGGAAAGGGATTTGCAAGGAAAGTGAATATCTTAGTCTACAGAAGGAAAGGGGACATGTTAGACTATAGAACCAAGTGTTGTCATGGGAGTGAGCAAATACATTGTAAGCTATGTGTTTTTATACCCGTGTTTTGGTGTTTACATCATGTCTGGTTATGTTTTGTTATTTCCATTAAAGATTGCTTAGGTTATGTTTCAATTCAAAGAACATCTGATGTACCAGCTAACATGTCAAGTCATTGGCTCTATATTTTTGAAATAATCAGATTAGATATCTATGATTCTGATAAGCTGAGTTTATTTTTAGAGTGGTGCTAAATGCACTTATCACATATTGTTTTTTCTTTTCGAATTTAAAGCTTTGAAATCAAAATCATAATTATCAAATATTTAATCTACAAGATTTTGATCCTTACTATATGATCACCCCCGTCGTTTTCTTTTATCTTTAATCTACATTAAGTTTATTGGTGCCAAATTATATGTATATTAAAGAAAATTAATTCACATAATTTCAATATCCATATTTCATAGTTCAACTATGCTTCACTAAAAAGTCGTGCAAGTGATTTACCAAGTTCACAAAAACTTTTAGGTCATTTGTTATTTATTCAATATTAATAGAAGAGTAGCGTGGTCAATTTGATTGTAAGAAATGGCAAAATACAAACATGATCATATATCAAAATCACCTTTCAAATTTTAAATTTTAAAAAGTCACAATTGAAATCATATTCATTGATTCTTCCATTAATAAAAAAGAGATGAAGCTATATTGTAAAGTGATGATGTATTTAGATATATTTTTGCTCACAACCCACATTAACTAAAAGAGCTTGTGCATGTATAAGTATAAGTATTATTTCAATTTCCAATAGTTAAAATAAACTAAAACAAAAGAAACGAATGATAAAACTTTAGTATTATAAAAAAATTGGTTCAATGACTGTTCTTCAGTTGTTTTTGTCTTCTTGAACGCTGCTTTAGTTCGTTTTAGGCTGGCAGTGGTATTGTCAAATCTACTTTCAGGGATGCTACTATAAATGCATGCACATTATGATTAAATGCAGGCTCTACTGGACGTGCATATATACTCGTATATCTAAATATAAGTATATATATGCAATGATGCATTAAAATAATAGTTTCAACTTCTAAATCATTAACAGCAGTAGGATATATAAATTAATAGCCAGAGAAGATAATAAATAATTTGTCCGCTTTTCATTGCCTTGTTGGTAAATAAATGATAATAAACAACTGTTGTACACATACCAACGGTTCCCAAAACAAAGCTCAAATCGTAAATCGAAAATTTTGAACTTTATATCAAATCAAGATTTATCTAGTGAACCGTAGATACTGAGGGTTCACATCACTTTATAAATCACATAATAAATTATGAACAGCAAATGGGAAAACATTATTCCTACTATCCATTTTCACTATGCTTGAACGATCAATAATAGTCATTAATTACACGAATTCGGTCGATTGGATTGTCCAGATTAAGACATGTAAGATTTTGGGTTCTATTAAATGTGAATAGAAATGTTATATTGATGAGACATATATGCACACATATATCGACATACATGCACCTATGTGTATGCATAAGGTGCATTAAGATAATAGTTTTAACCATGGTTTAAGGTATTGGCAGGTACCCCGAAATTTCGGGGGTACCGTACCGGTTTCGTTCCTGAGCGAGACGAAATTAGGGCTCAAAATCGGTTTCGTCAATTATCTTTAAAAAAAAGGCATAATCAAACCCTAAAATTGAAATCGATGTAAGAAATCAAAAAAGAAAAAAAATACAGCAGCACCTTCGACAGCAGCAGCAAGGAGTTCTTCGATAGTAGAGACGGCGAAGGTTGTGTTGTGGCAATCATCGAACTACAGCAGTGTAGGCAAAGTCGTCGAACTACAGCGGCGTAGGCGAAGTCGTCGAACTACATAGTGAAGCTTTTTTTAGATGTGCGTGTTTTTTTCCTTTGAATTGCCCTAGTTTGTTGTGTGCCGGTGAATGGACACTGAACTAGTGAATTGGTTTGTTTGTGTGGGTAGTGAATTGCCCTAGTCTTTTAATCTTGAAGCTTTTGGTTTGGGCTGCCTTTTTTTGGACTTTAAGAATGTTATAGGAATGGTCAGTCAATTAGTGTAAGTATGTGGCTTTTTATTTTGGGTTTTAACTCATGTTCAACCTAACAGTGAATGGTCAGTGAATGACAGTGAATTAGTATAATGTATATTAGTGTAGGTTCAATGGACAGTGAATTAGTGTAAGTATATTAATAAACTACTGAAAACCAAAATCTGGACCGAAACCGAAACAAAACCGAAACTTTCGAAATTTACGAAATCATCCGAAACTAACAGAATTTCAAATGACCGTAACCGAGACCGAGTTCTCGAACCATGGTTTTAACTTCTAAAATAACGACAGCGGAAGGATACGTAACTAAAAGAATATTGGGCTATATGTAAAATCCAACTATTTCAATTAATAATGCACTATATTCAGAGAAACGAAATCCAAGTGTTTGTTGCGTAATGCTAGCCATTAACATGTTTGCATAAGGAAATTTCAAAAGAAATTCTAACCTCTGATAGGAGCCCCAGTTACTTTTTCTATGATAATTTTCTGGAGAATAATACTTCCCTTGTTATTCTTCCTTCACAATATTTTACAACACTTTATCCATCTGTGAAAAATTCAATGAATCTAGACAGTGATGCTTCCGTGAAAACCTGCGTTAAATAAATTAGATATGCTCAAACATAATTTTTTTTCTTAAACAAGGAAAGGAATACACTTCATGCTCGTTTCTGAAATAGATATCTAACTGGTTTCACGAGCTTTGTTTATTTTCTTACATAGAACGTTCAACGTTGTATTTCAAGCTATGTATTGCATAACCACCGAACAAACAACTAAATACCAATTATCATTTACAGGAAGCAGCATCCTAGGCGGCCTAAAGTCTGTAGGCAGCAGCCAAAAAGAAATCACAGGCAAGTGGCAACCGGCAGGGGTGATCAGAACAGCGAGAAGAACAGGGAGAGGTTTAGAGTTTTCCCATCTTAATTTTTTCTAATTTTTGACACCGATGACTCATTTTCACAATAATAATTCAATGTCGCATACAGCATTGTGCCTTTCCCTTTTTTAACATCGCAATTTGCATGCAGACTCCCATTGTTGCATTGGTTGTGGTCGCAATAGATACAACGTGAGCAGGATTAAAATGCGATGTTAAAAAAATGGGAAACCGCAACATTGTCGTCGCCATGGGATTAACAACATGAAAATGACCACCACTGACATTAAAAATAAGAAAAAAGTAGATGAGCAAACAGTAAACCATGTTATTATATATGGTCACAGACCATGCTTAAAAAGTGAAGATACAATGTCTCTTACATGGATGAATTAATTCGGAATGAAATACGCTAAATCCTGCTATTTCACGTTACATTAAAAGAATATAAAGTATCGAAATTTTTATCTTAGGAACATATGCATCAATCAGTTGACAACTCTTTGTCAATGGAAAATTCGTATTAATTACTTAATGATGCGCAATAAACTACAGGGTACAAACGGAAACACAGTTGGTTCCTATTATCAAATTTTACCATGCTCAAATCAACAATAATAGTCATTAATTACATACATTTAGAGGATCGGATCATCTAGATTGAGATGTGTATGATTTTAGTTGCTAGCAAACCAACAAGCAAAGGGAAACAATGCTTTCAGATTCAAAGCAATGAGGCTTTATGAAAGCAGGAAACAACAACTGTGGCGTACAGGCCGTGGGAAGGGCAACCAGCAGGGGCAAGCAGGCTGCGATCAGCAAGAAGGGGAAACCGGTAAACTGGCAGGGGCAAGCATGGAGCAGCAAGTGAAATGCGAACAGTGGAAAATGACACTTTTTTCTTATTTCTAATATCAATGATTCATTTTCACATTACCAAATCTATAGGTAAAGACATCGCCATCATCCCAATTATTAAACTTCTCGATTTTCATGCTCATTCCCACTGTCATTCCATTGGTTGCGGTTGCAATAGGTAAAACATGAGCACGGACATGAAAACTGTGGGGTTAAAAGAAAGAGGATGACGGCGTTCGTAAAATTAGTAACGTCAAAATTCATATTAATTACTTCATGATGCGCTATAAACAATGAGGTACAAACGGAAACGGAGTTGGTTCCTATTATCAAATTTTACCATGCTCAAATCATCAATAATAGTCGTTAATTACATACATTTAGAGGATTGGGTCATCTAGATTGAGATGTGTATGATTTTAGTTGCTAGCAAACCAACAACAAGCAAAGGGAAACAAATGCTTTCAGATTCAAAGCAATGAGGCTTTAAAAGAAAGCTGGAAGCAACTATTGTGGCGTGCAGGCTGTGGGCAGGGCAACCAGCAGGGGCAAACAGGCTGCGAGCAGCAAGAAAGGGGAACGGGTAAACTGGCAGGGGCAAGCATCAAGCAGCAAGTGAAATGCGAACAGTGGAAAATGACACTTTTTTCTTATTTGTAATATCACTGATTCATTTTCACATTACCAAATCTATAGGTAACGACAATGTCATCATCCCAATTTTTAAACTTCTCGATTTTCATGCTCAGTCCCACTGTCATTGCATTGGTTGGGGTTGCAATAGGTAAAACACGAGCACGGACATGAAAATTGTGGGTTAAAAGAAAGAGCACGAAAATTGTGGGGTTAAAAGAAAGAGCATGACAGCGTTCGTAAAATTAGTAACGTCAAAATGCTCATCAATGATATAAGATGAGAAAACACTACACCGTTTTATTATATATAGTTTAAAACCATATATGTAAAGTGTAGAAATAACGTAGTTGACATACACGAATTAAATTGGAATGAAATACATCAAATCGTGTTATTTTATATCATCTTAAAACCAAACAAGTATTATGAGATGTATATACATTAAATATAAGACAAACTTTGTGTTAAATGTAATTTATCTAGCGTAATAAACTATGAACCACAAATGGAAATATATATGTTTCTATTATCAATTATTACTATGCTCGAATCATCAACAGTTAGGCGTTTATTACATGAGAAAATTAACTCGAATTATTACTATCTAGATTATGATTTATGTAGTCGCTGAACCTGGTTCAACATGTGAACAAAGATGTACATAAATAACACATAAATCCAAATAAATGTATATATACATATATGCAAATGATGCATCAAATAATAGTTTCGACTTCTAAATCATCAACAGCGGTAGGATATATAAATTAGCAGCTAGAGAAGATAATAATAAATAGTTTGTCGACTTCTCACGGCCTTATTGTTAAATAAATGATAATAAACAACTGTTGTAGACATACCAATGGTTCCCAAAAGGGAACTAAAATCGTATATTGAAAATTTTGAACTTTAGATCAAATCAGATTTATCTAGTGAATCGTAGGTCCTGAGGGTCCGCATCACTTTGTAAATCACATAATAAATTATGAAAAACAATAGAAAAAAATTATTCCTACTATCCATTTTCACTAATAAGCTTGAACAATCAATAATAGTCATTAATTACATGAATTCGGTCGATGAGATCGTCCAGATTAGGACACGTAAGATTTTGGGTTCTATTGAATCGTATTCAATATGTAACTAGCTTAAGAAATGTAAGATTAAGACATTTTGGGTTCTATTGAATCATGTAAGATTAAGACATTTTCACTATCCTATTCCTATCCGATGACCTTTTTGGTTGGGCATTTGGGAATATTTAGTAACTAGCTTGTTTTTCCTATGTAACTATAAGAATATTTAGTAACTAGCTTGTTTTTCGTATGTTAATAGAATACATGTGTTAATTAATTTATAACTCACGTAATAGGTTATGAACTGCAAATTAAATTAAATTTAGTTCATGTTAAATTTTTACAATGCTTTAATCATCAACAATAGTCAATAATTACATGTATTAGTCGATTAGATCATCTAGATTGAGAAGTGTATAATTTTAGTTATAATTAAACCAAGTACGATGCATAAGTAAATATGTACAAAAATAAAACATAGATGCACACATATATCAATATATATATATATATATACAAGTTATAAGTGTATATACATGCGTACGATGTGTTAAGATAATAGTTTAAACTTATAAATCAACAACAACAATAGGTTATATGTAAATGGGCAGCTTGAGGAAATTATAATAAATAGTTTGTTGCGTTCTCATCACCTTATTATTAAATAAATGTTGATAAACAACTGTTGCAAAAATCTCCAAGGTTTTCAAAATGAAACTCAAATCGTAAAATTTAAACTTTAGATCCAATCCAAATTTATCTAGTGAATTGTGAATTCAAAGGGTTCATGTAACTTTATAAATCACATAATAAATTATGAGTAACAAATGTTAATAAATTTATTCCTATTATCAATTTTCACTATGCTAAATGATCATTAGTGGTCATTAATTACATGAATTTAGTAAATATTAATTAATAAGATAATCTAGATTAAAACATTTATAATTTTGGTTGTTGCTAAACACTGTTCTAAATGTGAACAAATATGTATACGGAAAACACTTATATGCACACATACATCGACATGCATGCATCTATACATATGCATATGGTTCATTACAATAATAGTTTTAACTTCGAAAACACATCAACTGTAGTAGGATATATAACATACCAGTTTGAGAAACACGGTTAGTTTGTATGTCGGCTTCTCAGTGTTCAAATATTGAATAAATGCAAAGGGTTCGTATTTTAAACAGAGTTCAAATTTAAATTCTAAGCATAAACTGTAAAATTCAAATTTTAAACCAATTCATATCCAACTTGTGAATCATAGACTCAAAGGTTCATATTTTAATGATTATATATGCTTTAATGGTAGAAATTACACGACAACATTAATTCTTCTTTTCCATTGATGTTCTGTATTTTCGTAATTGACGGTACCATTTGAGCTTTTACGTTTGACTTTATTTTATCTTCCGTCTTATCTTCATTTTCTGGAAAATGAAGAAATTTGAATTGCATATATAATATAAGCATCTTGATACTTTTATTTTAACATGATTTTCATAACAAAAGTTCGGTCGTGATTTTAAACTGAGTTTTGGATCGTATCTTGAAAATCAAATAGCAATTAAAGGGGTTCGACTTGAAATGGTATTCAAATTGTAACATTATAAGATTTTCAATATCTAGATTCAAGGACATCAAGATAAAATTTTCAAATTTAGTTAGAACCTACACTCCTTTTAAGCAGTAGTATACAAAAAGGAAATGTTCAAAATTAGGGCCAATTTGACTTCATGAGATCGCAATCAGCCGCTGGTGTGGCCTGCTTGTTGTGGGCAACAGCTAATAGCATGCAAGCATGGCCAAACATACATCATGTGATTATGAGCAACAAATGGTAATAAATTTATTCATATTATCAATTCACTATGCTTAAAATCATTAATAGTCATTAGTTACATGAATTTTGTAGATAAGATCGTCTGGGTTAAAACATTTATGATTTTGGTTGCTATTGAACCTTCTTCGAAATGTAAAGAAATATATAAATGGAAAAATACTTAAATGCACATATATATTGACATATGCATATGGTCCATTAAAATAATAGTTCTAAGTTTTAACTTCTAAAACACATCAGTAGGATATACAAAATACCGATTTGAGAATACAATAGTAATTTTTACAACTTCTCGGTATTTAAATACTGAATGAATGCAAAAGGACAACAATTATACATATCCCCATGGTTCTCAAGATGGGATTCGAAGCGTGAACCGTAAAACTCAAATTTTAAACTGAATTAGATTTAAATCGTGATTCAGAGTCAAAGGGTTCATATTTTAGTGGCTATATATACTTTAATGATAGAAATTGTGATACATAAAGATTACAAATAACATAAAAACTTTCGAATATTGATTCTTCTTTTCCATTGATGTCCTGTATTTTCAAAATTGACAGTACCGTTTAAGCTTCTACATTTGAATTTATTTTATCTTCTGTCCTATCTTCATTTTTTGAAAAACGATAAAACTCGAATTGCAAATACAATATAAGCATCTTGATCTTTTTATTATTATAACATTATATAATATATAAATATATATGTATGTACATATATCAAAAGCCTAGTTGTAATCATAAACGGAGATTTAAATTGTATCTTGAAAATCGGACAGTAGTCAATGGGTTCGATTTGAAATGGTATTTAAATCATAAAATTTTAAATTTTCCATTATTTAAAAAAAAATATAAGGACGTAAAAATAAAATTCTCAAACTTATTTAGAACAGCCTAGTAGCATACAAAAAGGAAATGTCAAAATTAGAGCCAATTTGACGTCAAGAGATTGTAATCAGCCGCCGGTGTGGCCTGCAGGTTGCGGGCGATAGCTAGCAGCATGCTAACAGCATGAAAGCATGTTGTTTTCGACTAGTAGAAGAGACAATTACTCAAAAGTGATTTTAAATGGTTATAAGAAGTTGTCAAACTTCCTTTTACGTCTTTATCAAATTTCTACGTATAAGCCATTTTTTTAAGTTTCTTATAAAGGGTCGTCTAACGCTAATATTAAAATAAGTTACTTAAAAGTAATTTTAATTTGTTATAAAAGGTTGTCAAACATTCTCTAAGTCTATTACAACAACTATATGTTGCTAATCCTTTTTATTTTTACTTTCCAACTTTCATGCCCATCCCAATTGCATCGCTGCACTGATTGTTGCATCACAGTAGGTACATGAGCATGAGCATGAAATTGTGAAGTTAAACTTATGAAGATGGCATGAAATTGTGAAGTTAAACTTATGAAGATGGCTACAATGTTATTGTCATGGAACTAATAATTTGACTATGATGATAAATGACATCAAAACTATAAAAAAAGATGTGAAGTTGGAAAATATTAAATCGTGTTGTTATACATACGAGCGTTATAGCACGCGATTTGCACATGAATTATTATTCTTCTAAACATACGCTATATAAAGATATAATTTTAATTTCAATAAAGATATAATTGATTGACTCGATCCTCGGTTTTAGTTAAAGGATATTTTGATATGTAACTTGAGTTTAAAAAGTATTTTGGGAAGTTAGCGTTTACACCAAAAAAGAGCAACACTAAAGGTATTACAACTATTACTAAAGATAGTTTAAAAACGATACGCATACATTGTAGAGATATTGTCTCAAATATACATGAATTAATAGGGAATGAAATACACTAACCATGGTTTAGGTTATCTTAAAATAGTATTTATTAATAGCGCAAGCGCAAAAAGGCGCAAAGCCTTTCCGAAGTCTTGACGCACGACGCGGCAAATGGCATGCCTCATTTTAATTTACTATGCATATTTAGAATTATTTTATAAATTTAATACGTATATAATAACTAATTTAAAAAGTTTAATATAATTTATATATTTTTTTCAAAAATATATGTAATAAAGTTCTTTTAGACATTTTGCATAAAACATCATCAAATGACAAATATAACATTCTAAGCATGGAATTTCAAGCATAATAGTTTAAAACCCCAAAATATAAGATAAAGTACATATTATTGATAAACTAGAAATGAGAATATGATAAAGTAATCATATTTTCTAAATCGATATATGCATCATCAGATACATAAGCTTCGGCGCCTTTCTCATCTATCCTATATCGATTTAACATTTTATTCGTTGCAACCTTAATCTAAACGGACGGTTTGAAGTTCGCTGGAGATTAATATGAAAAAAAAGCATTCATTTGAGATTATTTGTTCGATGTAACAATAGTTAAAATGGATAGTTCGAAGTTCGTTTGAGATTAATTGAGAGAATGTGACCATTCGAAATTATTTGTTCGGTGCAAGAGTGGTAAATAGACCCGCCCGGTCGGATCCAGACCCGTCGTGTCGGATCTCTATTCTAGTCGGGTTGGATTTTGTCAAGTCTGACTTGTATATTTTAAAATTTTAACCGGACCCGAGGTTCAATTCAGATCGAGTCGGTTCTGATTCGATTGAAAAATAACACAAAAATGTGTATGCTTTTTCGTTTTTATCTACTCTTCCAAGTCGGATCGGATTTTATGTTTTTTTCATCAACTAGACCCGACTCTGGGCCCATTGAATTCAAGTTCGGATCGGTATGGTTCGGATTTGCGAATCTCAGTTCAGATTTGCGAATCTCGGTTATGATTGCCCATCGTAGTTCAGTACGGCAATAATATAAATATTTAAAAGTTTGTTGAAGAATAGTTTGAAGTATAATCGTATAATCATATAGAAAATATAACACATTCAACCATTATTGGAGATTGGTTTGAATTGTGAAAAATGAAAAATAATAAAATAATGAAAAGGCGCATCATATTTGCGATGCTTGTCGTTTGCGCCGTAAGTGCCATTTGCATCATTTCTCGCGTCTTTTCATGTGTGCCGCATCATAGGGAAGAAATGAGCAAACGTCATGATGCGTCGTAGCGCGCCCTTCATAATTATGCTTATAATCTTACCAAGTATCATAATTAGTATCCTAGGTATATATGCATTGATTAGTTGAAGATGTGTGTTAATGGAAAATGTATGTTAATTATATTTTACAACGCACATATCAAAAACAACGATCCATAAATGTCAATAATTACACATTTTGATAAACTTGAACTATTAATTTAAAGCCATCTTAGGATAAAATGAAGAGGTCTTATCATGTGTTAACGAGAAAGAGAGAGCATTTTTGGTATTACTTGGATGAATAAAATGTGTATTAATTACTCTATATTAAGCTATAATCCAAAAATGGAAATAATTTAACATTTGATAAATATGAATTTGAATGACAAAGTAGGTTTGACTTTGCGATAATAAATGGGTTATTTAATTGAAACTAGTTGTGCATGATGTATGCATATCTTTTCATTTGGAAAGCGGAAGTAAATTAATTATTAAACTATACAAAGAAGAGCAGTTTCACTTTATGTCACTTTCAGTTTTCAAATAAGATAAACAACGAATTCAGCATTCTTTTAATCTAGTTGTGCAAAGCTCAATCGAGCACTGCATACATCATACTCTATAGTCGGAATTAAGCATCTCATCTCATAAATTTATATCCAATTCTCAAATTAAACACTAACATAGCTGAAATCGTAATCAGTTTCATATACCCAAGCTCAAACACCAATTTAAAATGCTAACCCAAAGTTCATGCTCAACATTTCAATAACACTGCAAAGAAAGAACATCAAGGTGACAGAGTTTGACAACACAGCAGTAGCCTAAACACTGAATAGAAAATAGGATTTTCATAATTTGTTGAACTTCACCTTTCAATTCTGTACTCGGTTATCAAATTCCTTGCAGCAGCGGAGAAAGATGGCGAACCGTTCGTCCACATAACAATATGTAAAGGGGGACAAAGTTGTTTTAACGACGGCGCAGAATGGCGAGGAAAGATGTGGTAGGCTGAAATTTAAGCAGTAAATGCGTGTGTAGTTTCAAACCCTAACCCTAACAGGCCGGGTTCGAACCACGACACCGGTAAATATGGTTGTGTTCAACGTTCCTCTGAAAAAAACGTCTATGGCACCGTAATGCATTAAGTATGTTGAAAAATGCTACGCGAAGTGCTTGAATGACCCGGTTTTTCAATTGGGTGGAGAGTGAAGATATTAGGGACCTCATGAGTTTCCCAAAATACTCGATCGATATGTGTTTAGTATATGTATCGAATTTAAGACTTTTTCACTAAATAACAACATATGTGTGTCCTTGTATTTATTTTCTATTTTGATCGTGAATATTAATTTTTCAATATAACTTCTAATGATATAATTGAAATAAAAAAATAGAACCTTTCAAAACACCCTAATTTAATGCGTTGAAAATTATACCGCATTGTTTTCATCCTTTTTATAACCAATATGAAACGGCAAAAAAAAAACTACAAGCAAAACTTATAACAACCCTGAAAATAAAAAGTCATTTAAACTAATCAAAATCATTAAGAAAAAAAAACTCCCAAGCTGGGCCTTAAATTGTCAAAGATGGGTAAAAATAAATGATGAATACGGATTACAATGAAAGAGATGAACAAACATGCATATAAAAATATTACTAAATACATACGATCGAGAAATTTTGAATTACAATAATCTTATAAGTAAATTTGATAAAAGATGGTCAATAAAGATTTTATTGATTTTGGGTAAATACTTGAAAACGTATCATAAAATAATATGGAGAATCAAAGAATAACTAGTGTGTAATCCGTGCATTGCACACGGTAATGTTGTTAATAAATAGTATTTATATTTTAGTTATTGCTAAAAATATATTATATTATAGAATATATGATAAATTTACTGTAATATATTAATCATAAATTAAAATGGCATACAACGCTCGAATATAAGATCGATGGTTCAATCCTCGCTAACTACCTATCTCTGTAAAAGTTAATGTCCCAACTCAAAAAAAATTATAAATTAAAATTGTTTATACTATATATGTAAATAATTTATGTTATGTGACATACGTTTTCATATGCATAAGTGAATAAATTACTTTACCATTTTTGTTAATATGATTGTTGTCTATATATTGAAAGTCATTTTTTCAAAGGATTTATAAATGGATTAATGAACATTAAATAATTAAATTTATTTAAATAAATTGAATTAACGATCAATGCAACTAATTAAAGATAAGGAGTCAAATGCAAAAAGTTTGAGAAAATTAAGAAGTTTTTTTTACATATTTATAATTGAGAAGAACATATTATGGTTAGCTTATGTACGGGAACTTTTTTCCATTATTTAGTTTTCATTTTAGTTTTATCATTGTAGTTAACCATAGATTCATGTTGTTGTAGTAGGGTCATGTTTACAACTTTGATAATTGTGAAATAATGTTATGTAGCATTTAGTTGAGTTGTGAGTTGGACATGGTTTAATAACACGTTGAAAGTGAAAATACTTATATAATCCAATTT
Organism: Allium fistulosum; assembly: GCA_030737815.1. NCBI lineage: Eukaryota > Viridiplantae > Streptophyta > Magnoliopsida > Asparagales > Amaryllidaceae > Allium > Allium fistulosum. Next base: position 945,820,128 of record CM060908.1, read on the forward strand.
TATCGGTGTAATATGTGCGTTCACGTTATACAATAGGATATTTGTGTTTCTTAATTTTCTCTAATTTAATGGTGTTAAAAATATTAACTGGAAGAATCAGATTTTTCCTATGAAAAACCAAGCTTGCTCCGGTTTCTTTCAACTAATCCAAACCTACATCTTTCGTTTTGGATCCTAGACCTAAATTGTTGAGTTTTGGCTCCCAAGCTAAATTGCGGTAGAGGAATTTCAAAGGAGGGGTTTGATTATATTTACGGTTAATCCTAAGAGTTTTGGAATCGAAAGTCAATTGCAAAACCAATGCTCTTATACAAAAAATAACGTTATTATCGTTAATTAAATCATCAAAATAATTTATGTTGTTAACAGATATTGGAATGAGGTGCAATGCAACACCTCTGGACCCATACCGCCAAAGAATATATTACATAGCAATATTGTCTGATAATACGAAGAATAAAAATTATTAGGGGTGACCACACATGAATATTTTATTGGGCTACACCAATACGTATTCTAACCTCATATAACGCATCAAATATACGTATTTGACATCGGCATAGAACAATAGCCATGTGGGTTTTCCAAGACAGAACAATACATATAATATAAACAAAGAGAACACAAAGTCTTAGAACATTGTGAAATATATAACATCATAACATATATACCACACAATCATACGAATAATGTTTTCCCATAATTATATGTAACACCATACATATAAGTGCATCACAATGTATACGTGATATCACTATATAATAATATCACCCGAAGAAAAATAATTAGTATCAATACCTGAAACACCACACACCCCTTAGTATACACAAAAGGACACACTAAAAGATGTGGTGCGTTATAGGTATAACTAAAGCTAGCAGAGACTATGATTCACAAGACAAAATAGATAGATAATAACACAGCGGAAGTAATTAAAAACAATAAGTGATTTTAAAATTAATACTTCATAAATACTTCAGACAAACCACATATGTTCCAAATACCAAATACAATTGTCTTATGAAAATAAAATCTCGGTCTCATCAGAAAAACCAGAGTACAAACACAAACTTTCCCTCGATATAGTGTTAATACAATAAAAGAACAAAAGGTGGAGATAAAAAGTAGGAATACAGGATAGGGTTTCCAAGTCTCCAAGAAGTTGCGGTCTATCTTCATTGCCCCCGATTGCCTATGGGGGAAAAAAGGAAAAATAGAGGAGTGGGTCAGACTAAAAGTCTGGTGAATGATAGTAATTACTAAATCTTTAAGCAAAGTAAAAGTAATAGACCTTACAACAGTTCTAGTATATAAAAGGGAACAAAGAAAATAGGAAGAAGGAATAAGCTGGAAATAAATATGAATTAACTAAATTAATTAACTTTGATTGTTTGCACTTGTCTTTTATAGCTGCTTTGATTAGGTTGAATTCCTAATCATATAATTAGGCTGAAATCCTAATTCTACCATTTGATCGGCCTACTACTCTATAGAACTTACCACGGAGTAGACGCTATATAACTCCCTACACAGAAATAGTGTCTACGAATGACACGCAAAGTATCTACTGTGGACTAGACGTTATATAGCTCCCTACACAGAAGGCAATGATGCCTATGAAAGACACACATACTAAGTGCTCGGAACTCATAACGATTACCAAGCACTCGAATGGAAGTAGCACGTATAACTACCACCATGCTCATGTTACCTGTTGTTCGACCTATTGAGTCTTCTTATTACCTCAAGCTCCAGCATAAGTGTGCCCCTCATCCTATTTTAGGCTAATGTGAGATCATCGTGTCCATAAAAAATAGGGGAAATGCTGTTGGTACTGGCCCGTCATCCAAACAATACCGAGTCGCGCCCTTTGCCCAAATCCCCATGATTTGGACTTCTACTTATTGACCAATTACTACCATTATTAGCATAAGCGTGTCCCTCGTCTCACTTCAGGATTATATGAAACACCGTGTCCCTATAATTAATAGGGGAATGTTATTTGGTATAGGTCCTACTTTAATTCTTGCTTATTAACTTAGATAAATTATTTAAATAAGCCTTTACTTTTGTTCATCTATCTGTGCTTATTAATTTATCCTAAATCTTAAAATAGGCTTCGTTCTGTTCTTTTTCTTATTATAACCTACGTTATAGTTTAGCTTATTTACTTAACCCAAAAGTCTAAGTGTAAAAAAAATAAGCACCTTTCATCTTACACTCTTTTTTAATTATAATTCTAAGTTATAAATAGGCCAATTATCTTTAATTAGTCCAGTTCTAACATTAATATCATAATTAGGCTCAATTTCAGTCTCAATTCCATTTTTATTACAGTCTTTACAATTTACATCTTATCTTCCGTTATTTCAGTATTCTTATAATTTTAATCCATATTCGCATTTTAATCTATTCTAATCCATACGCGAAGAAGAAGGAGAAATAAAAGAAAACTTAAAGTGGAAGAAAATCCAAAGCGTAGAAATAAGATTTAAATAACGCATAAATAACAGAAAATAAATTAAAATACTGTAAATAACTGGAAAAGCTATAATTAACAGAATTAAACTAAAATTAACTGGAAAAAAATAGCTAAAAGAAATAGACTGAAAATAATTCTAAAAAGTGTAACTAAATTACTAAAAAGGTTATTCCAAAAATCATAGTAAAAACTACAACTATTGGAAACCCTATTATTTTAAATTACTTAAAGAAATCTAAATAAATTACAATCACTCACCTGTGGTCCTAAGCTCTTCCCTTTAGGTCTTCCCGGATCCACTTGGACACCCTAGTTGTAGTGATCGGATTATATACTTCGTAGAAAACCCTAGTTTTGGGGTAAATGCTTTGTTGGGTGTTATGGAGGAAGAATATGAGTTAAACCGACTTTTCATTGTTAGAGAATTTGTAGACGTCTTTGAGCCAATAGTAGGACTACCGATGAAATGAGCTATTGAGTTTCAGATAGATTTAGTATCGGGAGCAGAACAGGTGAGCAGACCGCCAAGCAGAATGACACCCACTGAGATGAAGGAGCTAAAGGTGTAGTTGTTGGATTTGGAAAGTAAGAACTTTATCAGACCAAACAGTTCGCCTTGGGGAGTGGCTACAGTGTTTTGTAAAGAAATAGGATGGATCGTTAAGGTTATATATTTATTATCGTAAGTTGAATGAAAAGGCGATAAAGAATCGATATCTTTTACCTACAATCGACGGTTTATTCAACCAATTGAGTGGAGCCAGAGTATTTTCCCAGTTGGATTTGACATCATGGTTCCATTAGCTTAGGGCAGCAGTGGATAGTATTTCTTTAATGGCGTTAAGGACAAGATATGAATCGTACGGATGGTTAGTGATGCCGTTTGGACTATTTAATGCGCTGGCATTTTTCATCGATTTGATGAATAGAATCTTCCAAGAGCATTTGGACATATTCGTGTTAGTGTACACAGATGACATTTTGATATACTCTAAAGATGAAAGAGATTAGGAAGTTCATCTTAGAGTAATGCTTGAGACGTTGAGGCAGCATTAACTAAAAGCGAAATTTTCGAAGTGTCATTTCTGGAAGATGGAAGTAAAATTTCTTTGTCATATAGTCTCAAAGAAAGGGTAGTCCATAGATCCGGCTAAGATTTATGCGGTGAATAATTGGAAAAGACCCAAAACAGTAACTGAGATAAAGTTGAATTAGCCGGTTATTATCGGAGATTCATTAAGGATTTTTTGTGAATAGCGACACCGATGACTAAGCTAACGTGAAAAGATGTGAAGTTTGTTTGACTGATAAGTGTGAGGAGACTTTCCAGAAATTGAAACATTCATGACTAATGCACCTATGTTAGTTGTTCCAAAGGGAAATCAAAACTTAGTGTTGTACACTGATGCACGTGGGACAGGACTAGGAGCTATGTTAATGCAAAATGTAAAGTGATTGCCTATGCTTCTCGGCAGCTTAGACCGCATGAAGTTAGATATCCAACTGATGATTTGGAATTAGCTGCAGCAATTTTCACATTGAAGGTGTAGGGACATTACCTTTTGGGATAGAGATTCGAGTTATATACGAATCATAAGTCACTAAGGTATTTATTCTCTCAAAAGGAGTACAATATGAGACAACAGGGGTAGTTAGAGTTTTTAGCCGCTTATGACTTTGGTATTGAGTACACACTAGGAAAAGGGAATAAGGTTGCTGATGCACTTAGCAGAAAACATCAAAATGCAGTATTGGCAATGATAGTTGAGTGGAAAGATTTAGAAGTATTAACTACATGCATAATACAGTGGAGATCAGAAGCTAGTTCTAGTAAGGAAACTGTTATGTTGTCATGTTTAGAAGTTCGACCAGTGATGATCGAAAGGATTACTTCTAAGAAAGGGGAGGATCTATTATTAGCTGAACAGATAAGAAAACTAAGGAATGGAACGGAGAGCGATAACTTAAAAGATTTCAGTCTTAACCAAAATGGACGGTTAAGGAAGAAAGAAAGACTACGTGATCCAAATGTGAGAAACATTAGGAAAGAAGTTTTTAGTGAATGCCATCTTTCAAAGTTCATCATTCATCCAGGAGAAACTAAGATGTATCAGGACATGGAAAGTAGTTTCTTCTGGAAAGGTATGAAGAGAGATGTAGGCTTATGGGTGAGATAGTGTTTGAACTGTCAACGGGGGAAAGCTGAACATAAAAAACCGAGTGGGTTACTTCAGCATTTAGATTTTCCAGTTTGGAAATGAGATCTATCTCAATGGATTTTATAGATGGGTTGCTAGTAGGGCTGTCAACGGATGCAAACGGATCCGGATATGGTTGTATCCGCATTCGCATTAGAAAATTTAAATCTGCATCTGAATCTGCATCCGATATCCACGGATATCTAAGAATTAACATCTGTATCCGCATCCGTGGATATTTTTCGGATATCCGAAAATATCTGCATCCCAAAATAAAAAGCAGATATTTCTAGATATTCGAAAATATCTGAAATATCCACATCCGAAGTTGAATAAGCTTTTATTATACTAATATTTTTGAACTAAAACAATCACTTTCTCAAATGACTATACACACACTACAATACTAATCAGTTTTTCAAATGACAAAATGGCAACACACATAAAATTTCGGATCGGACAAATGTTTTTCGGATACGGATATGCCCATATCTGCATCTGCATCCGATTTTTTTTTCGGATATCGGATATCCGCATCCGCTTTTCGAATATCGGATAATATCCATTTTTTCGGATACGGATCCGGACGGATTTCGGATTTTTCGAGTGTCCATTGATAGGTCTAGTTGCCAAGATCAAATTGAGGAAATGGAAGTGCATGGGTCATAGTGGACAGGTTGACCAAGAGTGCCCATTTCATTCCAGTTAAGTCAACCAAGATGGCACCTGTTTTGGCTAAATTATTCATGAAAAATATAGTTGCACTCTGTGCAGTTAAAGCGCCTTGCCGCTCCATAGCGTTTGAGGTGCGAAAAGTTGTAGCGAAGATATATCGGGGATATATCAGGATATAGCGGACGACTTTAAAAAAAGGAACGATGAACATTCTACATTAAAAAGAGGAATAAGTATTACTTATTATTTCCCACCAAGCAAAACAAGTTATAATAAAATAAAGATAAACAAAGTTGACACGTAAAAAGTTAGAACTAGTTATAATAACCAATAGCGTATATCATTGTTACATCAACTTTGAAGTTACCATAAAACTTAAAAGCAAGACATCAAGCAAAATGCTTATTTATAGAAAAGGGGATATAGCGGGGCAACAAAATCGAGGATATAGTGGATTATTGCCACAATATTGGGGATAATAGCGGATCCGCTATATTGGACCACTTTATTGGAATATCGTTGCCCCAAAAGTCCGCTATGGGATATATCGGGGATATATCGAGGCAATATCGGGGAATTGACTGCACAAACTTGGACTGCATGGAATTCATAATGGTATATCAAGTGACATAGATTTCTTAATCACTAGCGAGTTCTGGAAAAGTCTACAGGAGACTTTGGGTACCAAACTCAAGCTGAGTACCACTTACCATCTGCAGACGGATGGACAAACGAAAAGAGTTAACAAAATCTTAAAGGATTTGTCAAGAGCATATGTGCTAGATTTTGGAGGATCATGGAAATACTACCTACACTTAGTCGAGTTTTTATATAACAACAGTTATCAGACTAGTATAGGGATGACACTGTTTGAAGCTTTGTATGAAAGGCCATGCAAATCTCTCATTTGTTGGTTAGAGACCGAGGATAGGTTAGTTCTTGATCCGGATTTGGTTAGATAAGCTGAACAAAAGATTGAGCTAATTTGAGCTAGAATGAATGAAGCTCAGTCCAAACAGAAGAGTTATGCTGATAGAAGACGGAAAGACTTAGAGTTCTCGGTCGGAGATCATGTTTTCCTCAAGATATCACCGATAAAGGGTGTAACCTAATTTGAAAAATCAGGAAAACTGGCACCGAGATTTGTTGGACCATTTCCTATTATAGAAAAGATTCGAAAACTCACGTACAGAGTGGAGTTACCAAATAGTTTGGCATGAGTTCACAATGTTTTTCATGTTCCTCATCTAACAAAGTGTATTCAAGATCCAGAAACTACTATTGCACCGACTGTGTTAGATAATTTAATAGAGGAACCGGATAAGACTATAGCTAGAAAACTAGTTCGTATAGTCATAAGGGATGAGAAGAGACGAAGGAACAAGACAGTCAGATTAGCCAAATCTAGTGGAGTGACGACGAATAAAACTATACTTTGGAAACTAAGAGCAATATTAGAGATATTTATCTTAACTTGTTTCATGGTATGTTTTACGTTTATGTTTGATGGTTATGAGTACCTTATCATTATTTTAAGGACTAAATTCTTTAAGAAAGTCTGTAATGACCCTAATTTTGACTAACATTATTTGGAGCATTTAATTAGATAAGTTAAATGAAATAATATATATAGTTAAGGGATTGAGAATTGTACATTAATAAAGGGTCCATGCCTTAGTTAATATAAGCAAAGAAGAATTAAAATGGAGTAAGTAGGAGGAATATGATAAGGGCAAAATAGAAATAGGCTACGTTCTTATAGTCTAAACCTTACCTACCTTCATTCCTTTTTCATTTTCAACAGTTGCAAAACAAAACAAAATTACATATAAGCTCGGCTGGCCACCATTAAGAGATTTAAGAAGAAGAAAAGCTAAGATTCAAGTATGAGGCTTAAGAAAACGAATCAAAGGACAAATCTCAACCTTCTTAACACCAAGCTAAGTTGAATAATGATCTTACATCTCATTTTTATTGATTTCGGTTTCTAGCTAGATCTAAATTAATTTTGCAAATAATATGCCATGATATGAATGTATAAATGGATATATGTGCATGTTGATGATTTTATGTTGCTTCATATAGATTTAACGATAATTTAAAATTTGAAAAACTTATTAAATAACATGTAAATGACTTGCATTTCTGATATATGGTCGAAAACATTATTTATGAAGTAGATTTCAGGTTTCATAATTTTCTAAGTTATGGTGAATTTATTATGAATTATTTATGTAAGAAAATAGCCAAGTTGGGATTAAATTTTTTTCTGCAATTTTATATATTCGTTTTAGGTCTGAAATTTAAATATGTTAGAAAATATATAAAAAATGAATTATTGTTATTTTTGGAGAATTTTCCCAAGTATTTTATCATAGATATAAAATTATTAAAGTTGATGGACTTAAATGTTTTATACGTTTATTCAAGGAGAAGGGCTTAATTGTTAAATGTTTCTAAATTGACAATTTCTGAATTCGACAGCACTTTTTAGAAAAAGATTTTGAAAAAGAATTGGTAACCAATTACACGTTGACAAATACGGCAAGTAGGTGAATAAAATTTCCTTTAAAGGCTAAAAATCAATTTTTGCTTAGATCCACTGCTTCACCACTTCCGTCTGGTGCTTTCGACACCATACCTCCATTGGAACCTATTCGAAACCAATTCACATAGTGTCAAATGGTTGATACGTAGTGAATGGGAGAAAGGCGGAAGGTATAGCGTCGAAACCATGATTTTGATGGAGTAGAAGCTACTCTTATTTACTATGAACTATCTTCATTTATAAATGATGCTTTCGAAGGGGTTGGAGTTAGCTTTCGACTTTATCAACTTTTCTTTGTTTCTATAAAAGAGCTTTCGAATGAGTTGCCGCCTTTATATTATAAAAGAAGTTTTCGTAAAGATAAAACACATGCTGCCGCATTCAAACCTTTCGAATCAATGCTTTCGAAAGGGTGCTTTCGCCTCTATACTCTGAAGTCGCATTCTCAATGCTTTCGAAAGGTTAGTTTAGCTGCCTTCAAAATGGTTTCGGAGGAAATGTTTCGAAAGAGTTAGTTTCGAAACCATCCTCTGTCTTTTACTTGGGATTAATGCTTTCAAAGGTCATGCTTTCGCCTTTGTTTTTTATGACTCTTGGTTATATTAAAGGTTAAACCCAATGGTTTTGAAAGAAATGATTTTAAATGGTTTAAAGTATATATATCATGGCATAAGTGTTTTACGCGAAGTATGTTTTGCCTGTTTTATAAAGGTATGATTTCAAGGGTAAATCCTTTGTAAAGGCTATTTATAAGGAAATAAAGTTTTAACAGGGTAGTTAATCCTAAGACGAAAAATGAAACATGAATAGGGTAATTAACTCTAAGTTTATGACTAAGATATTAGAAGGCCAGATGAGACTGGTGTAAGGTTGCGCCTTATAATTTAACTATTAACCCCTAGCTAAAATAAGTACAAAATTTCAGTGTCTAGGGCTTGTCATAGGTGGTACTAAATTGAGGTTACACACAGAAGGGAATATACATAAAAGAGAGGTTATTAATGAGCCCGTGAAACCATTAGGTTTGGTTGACCCTAGAAAAAGAAAGTTAATGGAAGTCAGCCCAGTGTTGTATCTAACGGAAGTTGAATTCTTGATTATGTATGGTGGGCCCGACGCTGTCAATGGTTAATAGCTAGCCAAGTAAAACTATAGCGTGGACAGATGGTCCATTGATTTCCTATTTTCATACATATAAGTATTTGCTATTATTGTTATAATAAGTTTGATTTCAGAATTCTGATTTGCAAAAGATATGCTCTATGAAGGGATAATAATGAGGGGAACACCGGTTCAACCAAGCTTTTGAAATCTGTGTTGGTTTTATTTTATATTGATGTGCTTCTGATATTATGGATACTGTATTTTGTCACCAAAAGTTAATACTATAGATGACTGCAGCATATGTAGCGCTTAGCTTTGGACCTCAAAGTTGAGGATTTTATAAATACACAGTATAAGATTTGAAGAGCGTTACATACTATAAACTCAACGAATGTATTGATATCCAATCTCGATACGTCTGAGCTAAGAATATTTAAAACGGTGTTTTTATTAAATTTTGATAAAAAGAGCTCATGATTTGAACATTTACGATTACAACATTTGTAATTAATTTCACAAAACACATCATTTATGAATATTCTATCAAATTTACTTAAATTAAATAATTGATCAATTGTAACACATTATAACAAATATATAACAGAAAGAAAACACTTTTCCATTAGAAAAAAAATTGATCGCAGAATTAATTATTTATGAATTACAGAAATGCCCATAGAGCATACCACTAACTCTACTAACGAATTTATCCACTAAGTTTGTTGAATTTAGAGTCCTGAAATCAGTTTGGTGTGAAGAATGCCACAATGAGTTTCAACGAGTATTTTTCAATATAGAAAATGTGGACGTATAGAAACCAGAATAACGATAGAAAAGCTGGTAAAATTCTACAAATTGAGATAAACTAGTTTATTTATGAAAGTTTACAAGTCCTTGAATAATATAACTGGAAAGTTGTAACAATTTGTTTCTCCTTGCATGTTTAGACATAAAGAACAACCAATTGGTAGCGGTGAGGTTCTATTTTATATTTTAACATTGTTAGAAACAAATTATTAAATCTGAAGGCAAGTTTAGTTGAACAGAAAGAAGCCATCCATTTGAATTGAATTGCAGATTTATCTGATCATGGATTTTATAAATTCAGCCGAAACTAATAAATGATAATATCCATTCCATTCACTATCCTTACACACCTGATAAATCCACAAGGTATGCTAATTCATAATTTGGCAACGGTATGAATTTCGGTATTCATAAATTAAGCAATAATCTTGCAATAAGATATCTAAAGCAACATAGCAGCTCTGTGTTGAAGTTCGTTTCCAATTATCTATTCATTGTGCAGCACTTCCATACCATTTGCTCACTTAATGCACAGTTTCAGGTGAATCGACAAAAAAGGAATAAATGGTAATTTACTTGCTCATATATCGGAAGGAAATTGTAAGGAAATTCAAAATGAAAAAGAAAGCAAAGGCATAATCATATGGTAGTTTCCTACAAAAAAAAGAAACTATGTTGTCAAGTAAATAAACAAATATACCCAAATCGTACGCTTTCTGGCATAATCTTTCAGAAAAGAAACAAAACCTAGACCCTGTATTCGATTAAAACATATCCACTGATAACCCTATAGCATCCTCCTCGTATGACGGTCCCCAAAAAACACGATATACCATGAGTTAAAACAATCCTTTGTTAAGATCCAAAATTTTGACAGTGTACTTTATACCCATGGGATCCAATTTTTCGAACTACGGATAACACATTTGACACTTTATTTAGCTTTTAAAGAAGTGATAAAAAAATTAGCAGCCAGAGAAAATAAACAAGAATAGTCTGCCGACTTCTCATTGCCTTATTGTTAAATAAATGCAAACAAACAGCTATTGCACACATATCAGTTGTTCCAAAATAGAAACTCAAACCGTAAATCAAAAATTTTGAACTTTAGATCGAATCAAAATTTATCTAGTGAATCGTAGGTCCTGAGGGTTCACATCACTTTATGAATCACGTAATAAATTATGAACAACAAATGGGAAAACATTATTCCTACTATCCATTTTCACTATGCTTGAACAATCAATAATAGTCATTAATTACATGAATTCGGTCGATTGGATCGTCCAGATTAAGACATGTAAGATTTTGGGTTCTATTGAATAGTGTTCAATATGTATCTAGCTTAATGCATGTAAGATTAAGACATATTGGGTTCTATTGAATCATGTAAGATTAAAACATTTCACTATCCTTGTAACAACCCGTAAATTTTAACTGTTTTAATAACGTAATTAACTGAAATTTTATGAAATTTTTAATATAAAATTTGTAAATGAAAATTTGATATTTGGAATACGTCTATTTAAACATAGAAAATGGTAAATTTTTCATCTGAAAATATGGAAGTTTATTTTCTAGTGCAATTTTATTTAAATTTAAATCAGTTAATATTTGATGATTATCAAAATTTTCCAAACTTGAATATTTTTACATAATAAATTTGTAAATCATCTTCTGAGTGAGACGTCATATTTTGTTTCTTCATAGTTGGACCTCTCTTGCTCCGTTTATCTTATTTTCGGTAGATTAACAGCATTTTCGGTACCGATTATCGACTTTTGATAGGATGGTCGTATCACAAATATCTGTATGTCGTTTTGATCGTCTCGTCGTGCTGATCTCCGCAGTATATTCGTTTGTGAGTTTCGTAGTCCAGTTGACTGCGAAACCCACAGAACGGCTAGCCGTATCGGTATCCAAATTTGTCTTTTGTTTCCTTTTGACCATTCAACTATCCACCGTGTAATCAAACGTCTTCAATAATTATTATTTTCATCTTTCAACCTTTTGTTATTCCCACTGTTCATATATTTCTCAGTTATGACTATTCACCTTTATTGTTTCTCTTTCCCACTGTTGCTCTGTCCTTTCATTTGAAGAAAAGATGGAAATAAAATATATTTTTATCTGCTGAAGCCATCATCATCTATACCACCGAAGCATACTTTCGATCACCTTCTCATTCATTCCCACTATCTGCTTTCGGCTTAAATCCTCCCTCCACGTGCTGCGCTCCACATCACCCATGCATACAAGCTGCCGGGTAGCCGTGAGCGACACATCAACCTCCACCTCCCTCTCACTTGTGTCGTACACGACAACCACCACTCCACCTTAAACACCTATGTCCACTCAACAACAGCTAAGCGCAGCTTTCCGGCTGTCCTCCTCCGCCCTTCCCCACTCGAGCTCCTTCACCTCTCACTGCGTGCATCTCCGCTGTTATATATAGGTGATATGTTGTTATATAATAAAGTTTATACCGGTCCCGTTTATATATAATGTTGTAAAAGTTTTTTTTTCGTAGGTAGCTTGTTAGTATATATATAGCTTTTGTTAGCTGTATATAAAGTTATAAGTATAGTGTTTATAATCTATGAAAATATATAAAGTTATTTGAGTTGATATATGTTGTGTAGGTGGTGGCATGTTAGTTTACATATAATTATACAGTTAGTGGTTATATATAGTAGTTATATATGATATATATATATAATTGTGTGAAAGGTATTGATATTTTATAACTTATATTTCTAAAGTTTATAATATAAATTTGTAACATGTTTTGCTATAGTATAGTAATATATACATATATAGGTTTATAATAACATTGACTTTAAATTTGTATGTGTTTATATATATTTCATATGATTGATCTGTTGCTGTGGAAAGATTTCTTTTGTTCTGTAATGGCTTTATATGATTTGTTGTCTATGTATATGGGTATAAAAGCTGTTTATAATATGTAAATTTTATATACAAAACTTATACATTTTGGGTCGCTTATGTGTATATATAGGCTGTGTTAGTTATATATATGTGAGTCTGCATATATAATACGTATATTAGTATTTTATATTATCTGTTTGCTTACATTTATATTAGTAAACATATTTTGGCAGTTTTATAATAAGTTTGAATCTATATCAGTTATATAAAACTTTAAGTTCTAATGTATATGATGCTACATATATACGTTTACTTTAATATATATAGTTGTTTGAAAAAAATGGAAAACATTGCAAATCTCTTTACTTCTCTTTTAGAATTTATTATATCTATGTCTGTTTTATATATCAGTATTGATATATTTTAATAATATATATTAGTATATAATACAAGTTGTATATAATCTGGTTGTAGTATATGTAGGTTTATGGAACTGTATATACATTTGATTGTTTAAGTTTATACATATATTTATTAAAATAAGTTGATATTGACTTTATGATATATATATATATATATTGCTTTAAAATATATATAACATGTATGTAAGTTTGCATATAGGTTTGTATACATTAGTTTATTGTAAGTATATGTGAATTTGAGTTTTCCAATATATATATAGATACTTTATGTGTTCGGATTTAATATAGATTAGAAATTATATATATATATATATATATATCTTATTTTAAATGTGTATTTTAAAAGTTTGGTTTTAACGAAATTTAGAGCGTATATTTGTTTCAGTTATATCAAGATGGTTCTAATTCGTTTTATCAATTCCTATTTATCAGCTTGTCCGTCGAATTCGTGTCAATCTTGCTTTGCTTTGGAATTCGTACGTGGATTTGTAACTCATCTCATTCTCGTTCGTCTCTAACCTCGAAAGGTGAGCAATCACTCACAATTAACGTTCTTATATTTATTAAATTTGATTTCAATTGAAATGACAATTGAAATATGCTACTGTTAGTTATTTACATTGTTATACATATGTTATTATCTGTATCTGTTCACCTGTGACATCTGACACCATTTCATGTTATTTATATTGATGATATATGCCTGTTATGTTATTATCATATCTGTTATCACTCTACAAGTTCTCTGTTAGTATTGAATTCCCTATAGGTTGAAATGATACATACCTGAACGATCTTGTAGAATAGGAGAAAATCGTTCTGGGTTGAAATGATTAACCCAAGCGATTTTCATTGAATTGAATTTGAGATTGCGGATCGAAAAGATATATACCCGTATATATTTAAATTGTGGATTGAAATAATAAATATCTGTATCACTTGACCAAAGGATAGAAAATTATATACAGACACCGTTGGTCTATCTATAAATATTTTGAAAATGATTTCTATGGTTTATATACAGACACCGTTGGTCTATCTATAAATATCTATAAATATATCTACAATATGGTTTATTAAATATTGATTTTTAAGATATTATATATAAATGTATTTTATAAATTTAAAAATTTAGATTTTCTAAAATATATGTTTTGAAAATTGTATAGTTATAAGTTAATTTTGTAATTATAAATTTTAAGAATTTATTTATAATTTTTCTATTTTTTTTTAATATATAAATAGATTAATATTTAATATTGTTTAAGTACTTATTTAAAAATTATATTTCAAATATAGAGTTTATAATGATTTTTTTTATAAATTCAGGTTGGAAAGAGGAATAGAAATAGGGTTGAAATTATATTTATTTAAGAACTATACTTAAATAAGTTTGATTTGAAATTTATTAAAATTGAAATTTTAAGATATGATTTTATAACTTGGATTTGGTTAAAAGTGACTTAAATGAATATTTCAAATTTATATAAATTTAAAAGGGATATTTTGTTTATTTAAAATTTGTAAATTGAAGTTGTATTTAGATGTTATTGAAATGATTAAGTAAATATTCCAAAACTAAATAATAGTAAAGTGAATTTGATATATATATATATATATATATATATATGAAATTATCGAATTTAGTTTTTAAAATGTTGAATATTTAAAGCTTTGAAATATATTGAAATTGAAATGGCTTATTTTATGGTTTAAATATGTATTTGAAATCGATAATTTGAAATGGCTTATTAAGAAACTGAATTGAGTTGAATTTAATGAATTGAGATGGAATAAAATTTGAATTTTGGAATTTAAGTTGATTTGGAATCAATTTGTGAAATTTGAGAAGGCTATTTTATTATATAAGTATTTTTAAATTATATTTAAACCTATTTATATATTTTACTTTATAAATTATTTTTAATATAAGCTATTTTAGTATAAACTATTTTAATATGCTAATTATTTTAATATATAAAAACTATTTTAACTTAAACTATTTTATTTTATAAACTATTTTATTTTATATACTATTATTAATATCTAAACTGTTTAAAGGAAAGTGCTATGATCTCAAAGTGTTATGATTTCCGAAGTGCTATGATTTCAAAATGATGTGATTTCCAAGGTGTTATAATTTCTAAGCTTTATAATTTCGAAAGTGTTATAACTTTGAAAGTGCTATGATTTTGGAAGTGAATATTTTTGAAATGGAAATGATATCGTATTGATATGGTTTTTGAAATGGAAATGATATTTTGGTTTTGAAGTATAAACTATTTTGAAATGACCGTGGTGTTATAATAACGATTGGTTGTTAAAGAGACCGGGATCAGATATTGTCATACTCTCTGCCAATACCGAAAACACTTTAACAACCGTGTACACGGTGGAGATTCCAGAATGAAGTAGGATGGTGGTGACATCCTATTGAGATTTTTACGTGAACTCAACTCCCGTGAGTTGGCATAAGGTGGCTAAAATAGGAGCGATTCTCGGGCCAAGTGAGGTCATTCCTCCGATCGGGCACATTCCTTCGATACTATATTCTGACTTTGTGATTGATTTGGTGGCCACCCTTGATTTTTGATTTGGGAGTGTGTTCCGAGGTGGGCGGTAGTGGCTGTTATGCGTTACCACCAGACCGGATGCATAATTGGTATATCTACCCTGGCATTGCCTTGTTGTGCCGTGTCACCTACCCTAGCAAGCCTTATACGAGTTTGTTTTGTACCATACCTATGGAGTGCCCTCTGACGACGCATAGTACGGGGGAGATTACGGTACTGTATAGACTATGAGAATATATAAAATGTGTTAAGGGGGATATGGGTAACGCCTTAACGCTATTTTAATAGTTTACTTTACCATAGACATATTATAATAGCGTATTGTACTACATAGTAGATAGTTCTACGGATCCTTAGAGGATGGTTATCCCAAACATCCTTCGAGTAACTTGTATTTAAGTTGATATTTCACTTGAGTTGGATTTATTGATATAATAATGTTAATCCTGACTTGAGTGTTTTGTGTTTTGCTTTACGCTCGGGTCAGACTGAGTGGCTCAATGTTCGAGACACACCTTTGGAGTTGGAGCTTTGCTTGGAGATCCAGCTATCTATCCAGCTTTCAGTTATTCAGTTGATTCCAGTGATGTATTCTGATCTTGTATTTGACTATTGTATCGAGACTTCTGTTGTATCTTATTTCAACTCTGTTATATACATATAGTAGCTTCATGAACTACTATTCTTTTGTTTCCGCTGCTTATTGTTATATTACTCTGTGTCTGTGATTCTGTGATTATTTTATTTACTGTATATGCTGAGATTAGCCTAATTTAAATTAACAATCTGATATTTTGAGCAATTCAAGTTCGACACGTGTAGATGTGAATGGTTGAAAATTTTGAGCAAATTTAAATTAACAATCTGAGATTTGCCAAATTTAAATTCACACATATACCCAAATAAATGTATATATACATATATGCAGCTGATGCGTTAAATAATAGTTTCAACTTCTAAATCATCAACAGCAGTAGGATATATAAATTAGCAGCTAGAGAAGATAATAATAAATAGTTTGTCAACTTCTCATTGCCTTATAGTTAAATAAATGAAAATAAACTACTATTGTAGACATACCAATGGTTCCCAAAAGGGAACTAAAATCGTATGTTAAAATTTTTGAACTTTAGATCAAATCAGATTTATCTAGTGAATCGTAGGTTCTGAGGGTCCGCATTACTTTGTAAATCACATAATAAATTATGAACAATAATAGGAAAAAAATATTCCTACTATCCATTTTCACTATGCTTGAACAATCAATAATAATCATTAATTACATGAATTCGGTCGATCGGAACGTCCAGATTAAGACATGTAAGATTTTGGGCTCTACTGAATCGTGTTCAATATGAAACTAGCTCAAGGCATGTAAGATTAGGACATTTTTGGTTCTATTGAATCATGTAAGATTAAGACATGTAGCAAGACATTTTCACTATCCTACTCCTATCCGATAACCTTTTTGGTTGGGCATTTGGGAATATTT
The DNA here is from genome assembly GCA_030737815.1 of Allium fistulosum. Taxonomy (NCBI): domain Eukaryota; kingdom Viridiplantae; phylum Streptophyta; class Magnoliopsida; order Asparagales; family Amaryllidaceae; genus Allium; species Allium fistulosum. The sequence continues at coordinate 945,837,321 of CM060908.1, forward strand.
AGTAACTAGCTTGTTTTTCCTATGTAAATATAAGAATATTGGGATATATGTAAAATCCAACTATTTCAATTAATAATGCACTATATTCAGAAAATGGAAATCCAAGTGTTTGTTGCATAATGCTAGCCATTTAACATGTTTGCATAATGAAATTTCAAAAGAAATTCTAACGTGCTGATAGGAGCTTCTGTTACCTTCTCTATGATCATTTTCTAGAGAATAATACTTCTTTTGTTATTCTTCCTTCACAATATTTTTCATCACTTTATCCATCTATGTAAAATTCAGTGAATCTGGACAGTGATGCTTCCGTGAAAACCTGCGTTAAATAAATTAGACATAATCAGGCATATATTATTATTATTATGTCAAAAGAGGAAAGGAAAACACTTCATCTTTTTTTCTTAAATAGATATCTAGCTGGTTTTAGGAGTTTTGTTTCTCGAGAACATTGAATTTCAAACTAAGTGTTGCATAACCACTAAACAAACAACTAATTACCAATTATCATTTACAAGATGTAGCATCCTAGGCTGCCTGAAGTCTGTGGGCAGCAGCCAAAAAGAAAACACAGGCAACCAGCAGGGGTGATCCGAACAGCGAGAAGAATATGGAGAGGTTTAGTGTTTTCCCATCTTAAATTTTTCTAATTTTTGACACCAGTGATTCATTTTCACATTGACTCCCGTTGTTGCATTGGCTATTGTCGCAATAGATACAACATGAGCAGAGTAAAAGTGCGATGTTAAAAAGGGAAACTACAACATTGCCTTCGCCATGGGATTATCAATATGAAAATGACCATCTTGGACATTAAAAATAAGAAAAAAGTGGATGACAAACAGTAAACCAAATTATTATCTACAGTCACAAATATACATAAAAAGTAAAGACATAAGGTCCCTTATATACATGATTTAATTCGGAATGAAATACACTAAACCCTGCTATTTTACATTACCTTAAAAGCATATAAAGTATCTAAATTTGTATCTTAGGAACATATACATCAATCAGTTGACAACTCTTTGTCATTGGAAATTCGTATAAATTACTTCATTACACGCAATAAACCATGAGGTACAAACAGAAACATAGTAGGTTCCTTTTATCAAATTTTACCATGCTCAAATCATCAATAATAGCTGTTAATTACATAAATTCAGAGGATCAGATCGTCTAGATTGAGATGTGTATGATTTTAGTCGCAAGGAGATCGACAACAAGTGGAGGGAAACAATGCTTTCAGATTCTAATCAATGTGTCTTTAAGAAAGCAGGAAGCAACTATTGTGGCGTACAGGTTGTGGGCAGGGCAACCGGCAGAGGCAAGCAGGCTGCGAATGGTAAGAAAGGGGAAACGGGTAAAATGGCATGGGCAATCTTCAAGTAGCTAGTGAAATGCGAATAGGGGAAAATGGCACTTTTTTCTTATTTCTATTATCAATGATTCATTTTCACATTAACAAATCTATAGGTAAAGACAACGTCAAAATCCCAATTATTAAACTTCTCAATTTTAACGCTCATTCCCATTGTCATTGCATTGGTTGGGGTTGCAATAGGTAAAAAACGAGCACAGACATGAAAATTGTGGGGTTAAAAGAAAAAGCTTGACAGCGTTCCTAAAATTAGTAACGTCAAAATGCCCATCAATGGTACAAGATGAGAAAACACTAAACCGTTTATTATATATAGTTTAAAACCATACATGTAAAGTGTAGAAATAACGTAGTTGACATACATGAATTAAATAAGAATGAAAGGTTTAGCGTTTTCCCATCTTAATTTTTTCTAATTTTGACACCAATGACTTATTTTCACATTAATAATTCAATGCCGCACACAACATGCGCCTTTCGCTTTTTTAACATTGCAATTTGCATGCAGACTCCCATTGTTGCATTGGTTGTTGTAGTTGCATTGGTTGTTGTGGTCGCAATAGATACAACATGAGCAGGAGAAAAATGCGATGTTAAAAAAAGGGAAACCGCAACATTGCCGTCGCCATGGGATTAACAACATGAAAATGACCATCACTGACATTAAAAATAAGAAAAAAGTAGATGAGCATACAGTAAACCATGTTATCATATATGGTCACAGACTATGCTTAAAAAGTGAAGATACAATGTCACTTACATGCATGGATTAATTCGAAATGAAATACACTAAACCCTGCTATTTTACGCTGCATCAAAAGCATATAAAGTATCGAAATTTTTATCTTAAGAACATATGCATCAATCAGTTGACAACTCTTTGTCAATGGAAAATTTGTATTAATTACTTCATGATGCACAATAAACAATGAGGTACAAATGGAAACGAAGTTGGTTCCTATTATCAAATTTTACCATGCTCAAATCATCAATAATAGTCGTTAGTTACATACATTTAGAGGATCGGATCATCCAGATTGAGATGTGTGATTTTAGTTGCTAGCAGATTCAAAGCAATGAGGCTTTATAAGAAAGATGGAAGCAACTATTGTGGCGTGCAGGCTATGGGCAGGGCAACCAGCAGAGGTAAGCAGGCTACGAGAAGCAAGAAAGGGGAAACAGGTAAACTTGCAGGGGCAAGCGTCAAGCAGCAAGTGAAATGCAAACAGTGGAAAATGACAATTTTTTCTTATTTCTAATATCACTGATTCATTTTCACATTACCAAATCTATAGTTAATGACAACGTCATCGTCCCAATTTTTAAACTTCTCGATTTTCATGCTCATTCCCACTGTCATTGCATTAGTTGGGGTAACAATAGGTAAAACACGAGCACGGACATGAAAATTGTGGGGTTAAAAGGAAGAGCACAAAAATTATGGGGTTAAAAGAAAGAGCATGACATCGTTCGTAAAATTAGTAACGTCAAAATGCTCATCAATGATATAAGATGAGAAAACACCATTTATTATATATAGTTTAAAACAACACATGTAAAGTGTAGAAATAACGTAGTTGACATACATGAATTAAACGGGAATGAAATACATCAAATCACGTTATTTTATATCATCTTAAAACCAAACAAGTATTATGAGATGTATATGCATTAAATATAAAACAAACTTTGTTTTAAATGTAATTTATCCAGCATAATAAACTATGAACCACAAATGAAAATGTATATGTTTCTATTATCAAGTATTACCATGCCCGAATCGTCAATAGTTAGGCGTTAATTAAATGACAAAATTAACTTGAATTATTACCATGCTCGAATTATTACTATCTAGATTATGTTTTATGTAGTCCCTGAACCAGGTTAATGCACTATATTCAGAGAATCAAAATCCAATGTTTATTGCATAATGCTAGCCATTAACATATTTGCATAATGAAATTTCAAAAGAAATTCTAACCTCCTGATAGGAGCTTCTGTTACCATCTCTATGATCATTTTCTAGAGAACAATACTTCTTTTTTTGTTATTCCTTCACAATATTTCACATCAGTTTATCCATCTGTGCAAAATTCAGTGAATCTGGACAGTGATGATTCCGTGAAAACCTGCGTTAAATAAATTAAACATACTCAAACATATATTATTATTATTATTATTTCAAAAGAGGAAAGGAAAACACTTCATCTTCTTTTCTTAAATAGATATCTAGCTGGTTTCATGAGTTTTGTTTCTCTTCTTCCATAGAACGTTGAATTTCAAACTAAGTGTTGCATGACCATTAAACAAACTACTAAATACCAATTATCATTTACAGGATGCAACATCCTAGGCTGCCTGAAGTCTGTGGGCAGAAGCCAAAAAGAAAACAAAGGCAAGTGGCAACAAGCAGGGGTGATCAGAACAGCGAGAAGAACAGGGAGAGGTTTAGTGTTTTCCCCTCTTAATTTTTTCTAATTTTTGACACCAATGATTCATTTTCACATTAACAATTCAATGCCGGACACAAGACTGCTCCTTTCCCTTTTTTAGCTTCGCAATTTGCATGCAAACTCCCGTTGTTGCATTGGTTGTTGTCGCCATAGATACAACGTGAGCAGGAGAAAAATGCGATGTTAAAAAGGGAAAACTGCAACATTGCCTTCGCCATTGGATTTTCAATATGAAAATGACCATCATGGACATTAAAAATAAGAAAAAAGTAGATGAGAAACCGTAAACCAAGTTATTATCTATATTCACAGACTATACATAAAAAGTGAAGACATAAGGTCCCTTATATACACGAATTAATTCGAAATGAAATACACTAAACCCTGCTATTTTACATTACCTTAAAAGCATATAAAGTATCTAAACTTGTATCTTAGGAACATATACATCAATCAGTTGACAACTCTTTGTCATTCGAATATTCATATAAATTACTTCATTACGCGCAATAAACCATGAGGTACAAACGAAAACACAGTAGGTTCCTTTTATCAAATTTTACCATGCTCAAATCATCAATAACAGTTGTTAATTACATAAATTCGGAGGATCAGATCGTCTAGATTGAGATGTGTATGATTTTAGTTGCTACGAAATCAACAACAAGTGGAGGGAAACAATGCTTTCAGATTCAAAGCAATGTGTCTTTAAGAAAGGAGTAAGCAACTATTGTGGCATGCAGGTTGTGGGAAGGGCTACCTGCAGATGCAAGTAGACTGCGAGCGGAAAGAAAGGGGAAATGGGTAAACTGGCAGTGGCAAGCATCAAGCAGCAAGTGAAATGCGAACAATGGAAAATGACACTTTTTTCTTATTTCTAATATGAAAGATTCATTTTCACATTACCATATCTATAGGTAAAGACAACGTCAAAATCCCAATTATTAAACTTCTCAATTTTAATGATCATTCCGACTGTCATTGCATTGGTTGGGGTTGCAATAGGTAAAACACGAGCACGAACATGAAATTTGTGGGGTTAAAAGAAAGAGCATGACAGCGTTCGTAAAATTAGTAACGTCAAAATGCTCATCAATGATATAAGATGAGAAAACACTAAACCGTTTATTATATATAGTTTAAAACCATACATGTAAAGTGTAGAAATAACGTAGTTGACATACATGAATTAAAGGGGAATGAAATATATCAAAGCGTGTTATTTTATATCATCTTAAAACCAAACAAGTATTATGAGATGTATATGCGTTAAATATAAAACAAACTTTGTCTTAAATGTAATTTATCTAGCATAATAAACTATGAACCACAAGTGGAAATATATATGTTTCTATTATCAAGTATTACCATACCCGAATAATCAACATTTAGGCGTTAATTACATGACAAAATTAACTCGAATTATTACTATGCTCGAATTATTACTATCCAGATTATATTTTATGTAGTCGCTGAACCAGGTTCAACATGTAAACAAATAGGTACATAAATAACACATAAATGTACACATATACCCAAATAGATGTGTGTGTGTGTATGCGGCTGATGCATTAAATAATAGTTTCAACTTCTAAATCATCAACAAAAGTTGGATATATAAATTAGCAAGTAGAGAAGATAATAAAAAATAGTTTGTCGACTTCTCACTGCCTTATAGTTAAATAAATGATAATAAACAACTGTTTTAGACATACCAATGGTTCCCAAAAGGGAACTAAAATCGTATATTAAAATTTTTGAACTTTAGACCAAATCAGATTTATTTAGTGAATCGTAGGTTCTAAGGGTCCGCATCACTTAGTAAATCACATAATAAATTATGAACAACAATAGGAAAAAATTATTCCAACTATCCATTTTCACTATGCTTGAAAAATCAATAATAGTCATTAATTAAATGAATTTGGTCGATTAGATAGTCCAGATTAAGACATGTAAGATTTTGGGTTCTATTGAATCGTGTTTAATATGTAACTAGCTTAAGCATGTAAGATTAAGACATTTTGGGTTCTATTGAATCATGTAAGATTAAGACATGTAAGATTAAGACATTTTCCCTATCCTATTCCTATCCGATAACCTTTTTGGTTGGGCATTTGGGAATATTTAGTAACTAGCTTGTTTTTCCTATGTAACTATAAGAATATTGGGCTATAGGTAAAATCCAACTATTTCAATCAATAATGCACTATATTCAGAGAATCGAAATCCAAGTGTTTGTTGCATAATGCTAGCCATTAACATGTTTGCATAATGAAATTTCAAAAGAAATTCTAACCTGCTGATAGGAGCTTCTATTACCTTCTCTATTATCATTTTCTAGAGAATAATTCTTCTTTTGTTATTATTCCTTCACGATATTTTACATTACTTTATCCATCTGTGCAAAATTCATTGAATCTGGACAGTGATGCTTCCGTGAAAACCTGCGTTAAATAAATTAGACATACTCAAACATATATTATTATTATTATTTCAAAAGAGGAAAGGAAAACACTTCATCTACTTTTCTTAAATAGATATCTAGCTGGTTTCATGAGTTTTGTTTCTCTTCTTAAATAGAACGTTGAATTTCAAACTAAGTGTTGCATAACCATTAAACAAACAACTAAATACCAATTAACATTTACAGGATGCAGCATCCGAGGTTGCCTGAAGTCTGTGGGCAGCAGCCAAAAAGAAAACAAAGGCAAGTTGCAACCAGCAGGGGTGATCAGAACAGCGAGAAGAATAGGGAGAGGTTTAGTGTTTTCCCCTCTTAATTTTTTCTATTTTTTAACACCAATGATTCATTTTCACATTAACAATTCAATGCCGGACACAACATTGCTCCTTTCCCTTTTTTAGCTTCGCAATTTGCATGTAGACTCCCGTTGTTGCATTAGTTGTTGTCGCAATAGATGCAACGTGAGCATGAGAAAAATGCGATGTTAAAAAGGGAAAACTGCAACATTGCCTTCGCCATGTGATTATCAATATGAAAATGACAGTCATGGACATTAAAAATAAGAAAAAAGTAGATGAGAAATAGTAAACCAAGTTATTATCTATAGTCACAAACTATACATAAAAAGTGAAGACATAAAGTCCCTTGTATACATGAATTAATTCGGAATGAAATACACTAAACCCTTCTATTTTACATTACCTTAAAAGCATATAAAGTATCTAAACTTGTTTCTTAGGAATATATACATCAATCAGTTGACAACTCTTTGTCATTCGAAAATTTGTATAAATTACTTCATTACGCGCAATAAACCATGAGGTACCACTACAACAAAATAGTCTTTTTACAACGGGCAATGCCTGTTGTAATATGGTTTTCGCAACGGGCATGTGCCCGTTGTAATATGCCTCGTTGTAATAGATCCACCACATTTTATAACGGGCAAAGCACGTTGTAAAAACCGTTGCAATATACCTTTTTATAACGGGTTATGACCGTTGTAATAGACTATAATACAATGGCCAAAACCGGTTGCAATAGACTAACCATACTAGTTGCATAGCCTTTTTCACAACATGAATTGACCGTTGTAAAAAGCTCATATAACAACACACATTGCCCGTTGCAAAATAAATGCAAATTTAAAAAAAAAATTACAGCAACATCCATGCAATACATGCATACTAATACTAAATATTGTCGTAAAATAATTAAAATCACATACGAAATGACTAAAAGCTAGAGTCATAGAATTCTAACACTCCAAAAAGTTAGATAAGTTTACATGCCAAATACATAAAGCATTAACACATAACAGTCCGCTACAAATATCATGTTCTAAGTACAATCATACTATACCACAAAGATGAAGTCTTTATGCCATGCGACGGTTGGTACAACGGCCTCTTTGATAGTCTGCATCTCTGTTTCTTCCTCGGAAAGATAGCAACAAGGCTCATATGTGGTGGTGGATGTCTCTGTTTCTTCCTCGGAAAGAAAAACAAGCATCTTACTACTATGCTTTGGTCTTTCTACTATTCACTGTATGTGTTGTGCATGGAATGAATCATAACAAGTTATTCCTATTTTTAAGTTTTGACCACTAAAGAATACTTAGGAACTGGTAGTTTGTGGTGTACAGAAATCCTAAAAGCAAACCTGCTTTATAGCATTATACGAGTTATTGCAAGCATGTTCAAAGGTTATGCAAGAGCATCATTATGCATAAGCAAGAAATTTTGATGAAGTAAAGAATTCTACATACCATTAATGATAAATCTAAACTTCTCAAGGTTCAGGGTTTTGAAGTCGAGAAGACGAGCTTTATGGCTCAACTCCATCTCCCATGACTTAATTGCATTTTGCACCGTCTCTTCTAACGATCCCTTTGGCCATTCCTGCAATTAATTAATTGTTTTAGCCTCAAATTTCAATATCAAATAGATCAATGAGTTAAATTTTGGTTTTCTTAATATGAAAGTCAGTTAGAAAAAGCAGATGATGAAGATATACCTGGGTTCTTTCTTGCTCGAATAGTTGGTTAACTGCATCATATTGTGGAGGTGCACCAAATCTCCACTTAGTGTTTTTTTCTGCTTCTCCATACAAGTGGGATCTGTACTTATCTTCAACTTCAGCTTTTGTTAATTTCTCCATTCTATGCTTTGAATCTTTTGATATGTAAAACCAACAAATATATAAGGATAGTGCCACGAAATGTTAACATGTATATATTAAGATGAGTGTTACGTTTGCATTTGTTGTGTTGATACTGTGCATCGACATTTGTGCTTGTGGGCCAACTGCTTATCCAAGCACAAAGCAGGGTGGTTGGATATGTTCATAACAATTCTATCATCGCTTACCAACGAGTAGCATGCAACAACCAACAAATTTAGGATTCAACATCAACACGGCAATCAATAAGTCTACCAAGCTTCCATTATATGCTTTAAAAAGGATAAGAACCCAAGACTTCCTTAATATTCATATCCCATGATATGGGATCTACCACTAAACAATGATCGTTAAATTCGATATTCAAATTTGCTAGAATTTGCTGGTTATTTCTTACACGTACAATCAACTGTACAAAAATTAACTAACAAACAAATCTGATTAAAAAATTGGCTGATGCATATCTGACAACAGATAAACAGATAACAAAACATGGATAGTTGGTCTATTTATGGTGACATCAGTTCGTAAGGCTTTTCCCAGATAGACTTTTTGGCCTTCTCATTGTAATAATAGCTAAACAAAATGAAAAAGGAAAACAAGTCACACAAGCATATAGACATATTGTACATATTGAGCTCATAATTAATCATATTCTAAAACTAATTAATAACCAAACAAACAATTTACATGCACTGTGCAAGGTGTAATAAGTATTTACCTTAATCCATCAGAAGATTTATGCTCCTTCCAGCCAGAAGATTGTTGAGCAGGTGTAGGTTGTATGTTCGCAGTAGTCTACATTTTGACAAATAAAAAAGTGGAAATCAATTGATTATAAGTAGATTCGACAACATATAAATAAAGTAAGGAGAGAACCAAAAACAATAAAAAATACAACAAACTCACAGAAAATGTAATGGTTGCAGATGTTGACATTGAAGCAATAAGTTGTTGGTTACTCAATACAATATTTGGAAGTGGAGGCAATTCCTTTTTGGAAAATGGTTGGAACTACAGCAGAGCAACAACAGACATTGCCATCAATAAAGATATACATATATTTTTGGTAACATTGAGTTATTATGTATTTAAAGAAAACTAGTACGTATATCGAATGTCAGTATTGATAATCTGGTTCCAAGGCACCATATTAACAATATAGTTCAAAAGTTTGGATATTAATTTCGCTGATTGCGTAGATACTAGATAATTCAGTTATGGTTAAAGTCAGTAAACTAAATATATCCCTCCTACCATCCAAATAATTTGGCTGCTGCACCATGCTACAACTGAACAGCTTACAATATGAACATAGCAAGTATCTAATTAGTGCCATTACAATTAAACTAACTAAATAACAAATAGTGGACAGTTCTACCACCTGTATAAACTAATTTTTTACCTCTCTTAGAATGTTTATTTTTGTGATGCTAAATTTTTTCAAATCCCAACGCCTACAAATTTCATTTTTAAACATGTATTTTTTTAGTGTAAGCTGCAATAATAGAATCTAAACTAAACATTTTCGCTAATCAAACTTACGTCAATAAGAATCGGCCAACGAATCAGGTCAGCACCCTCGGCCAACGGCCTAACGCCATCTTTTATTTATTTTCCTATTACATCCGTGTCCTACTAGAAAAGATGAAACTAATTAAAGTCAGTGCATTGTAAACCAAAATTTGGTAGTCTAGTGATGGATGTGCTTGCAGTAAAGATACCTTGACAGTTTTCCTTGTTATACGCTTTGATAAATCAATATGTCCTACATTTATGAGGCTTGCAATCTTCCCATGCTTGACAGCCTATGTATGAAGGGACAAAGTGGTTTGAATTTAGCCTGCGAATAAGGATAAAAGACCTAGTTTTTCACTAACAATGTGTCAGTAAATAAAGCCATCTGCAACTGTTTAAAAAAATCACTACTTAGTTGCAATCGTGTATGAGTGAACCAGCTGGAGTTGGAGTTGATCCTATTCACAGACCCTTTAATGATGAAAAATAAGTCCGTATAAACTAGCACTTGATTGCGTACCCATGTATAATACCAGAGTGAGAAGGCTGATCGTATTTTTTAGCAGTAGTAAATGATCTATTGAAATCTTAATTAATAACTCTAACATACTGAAAAATTGCAGAGCTATAATATTACAGATTTGAACAGATATAACAAATAACCGCACACTTGTTTCCTTCTTTAATATTATGTTGTACCAAATTAGAAATAAAAAATCAAAATTATAAAGGAATTTGTAACGAGATAATATAGAAACTATAAGACATTTGTTAATATTGAAATTACCTTGCACTTGGAATTGAAACCACCGCAGAGTTGAACAAAAGAACGGAGAGTAACACAGCAGATCTGATGATTATAAGTTGATTTCGGTATATGGAGAGGCCATTTTTGACGCGAACGGCTGGGTAGGGGGCGATGACTAGCTCATCGTCAATGGTGACTTCCGAAACATCGACCACGGCAGCTCCGTTTCATGGTTCTTCTTCTGCAATTATGTGGCAAGATCGAGATTGGATGGAATGAAAACAAAGACTTAAGGCTCCAGATCCAAATCCAGATCTCGACGGCGGCATCTCTGACATCCGAGCACTATAGAAGGCGGTGGCAGTTGTATTTTTCAGGCTACCGTATTATTGATTCGGGCGGCTCAATTATTAAGGATACGATAATTTTTTGGAGGAGAATATGAATTCACTTAAGTGGAGCAGTGAATATTTTAATAGTAGAAGAAATATGAGATTTAGGAGGATGAGAGGAGGAACTCGATGAGGCGGTGAAGCCGTGGGGAGAAAAATGCCATGGAAATTGAAATTTAGGGTTAATAAAAAGGGGAAAGCGGGAAATGAAAATTTTGGAAGGCAAGGGAGCAAAAGTGGCCTGCTAACCAAAATAAGAACAGTAACAAATATTACCATAAACTTATATTTTTGAATTTTAGAAAAATCCTTTTCAAAAAATTAATTCTACGAATATTTAAAAATTTATTTTAAAAAAATTTAAAAATTTAATTTTTATTTGAAACATTAATTATAATTAAATATTAAATGCTAAAAGGTAAATTCTTGATTCTTAAATATTACATGTTAATTATTAAATATTAAATAACAATCATAATTATTAATTATTAATCATTTAATAGTAATTATTAATTTCAAATTACTATGTATTAATTTTTATATATTAATAACTAATTATTACTTATTACTGCTTATTTATAATTGAATATTAATTATTAAATGTTAATTATTAAATTTTCATCGAAATTTGTAAAATATATACTATAAGTTAGATTTAATAAGCAAAATTTATATTAAATATGACATGAATTTCTTGAAAATTAATTTTTATTAAAATATTTAACATTACGTCTTAATTATTATTAATTATTACTATATTACTTCTTAGTTGTAATTGAATAGAAATTATTAAAATTTAATTACTATATACAGGTTACCAATTATTTTTTAAGTATTATATATTTAATTATTATTTGCTATTAGTTTTTTTATTAATTAGTAATTATTATAAATTAATTTTAATAGATCATCATTATTATTTAATATTAATTTTTACTTTCAGTAATTATTATTTAGTTAATTACCATTTATTATAAAAGTTTTATTACTGATTATTACCTACTGCTATTTAATAGTGAATATCATTTATAAATTAATATTTAATAATAAATATTTATTATTATTCATTTATTGTTGACATCTATTACAACGGACATGAAAGGACCGTTGTAATAGCATTCTATTACAACGGGCAGTCATTGCCCGTTGTAAAAAGGGTGTTGTATAGGGCATCTATTACAACGGTTCTGAATGGACCATTGTAGTAGTCTTCTATTACAACGGACAGCAAATGCCCATTGTAAAAAGGGTGTTGTATAGGGCATCTATTACAACGGTCCTGAATGGACCGTTGTAATAGCCTTCTATTACAACGGGCAACAAATACCCGTTGTAAAAAGGACGTTGTAATATGGTATTTTTGTTGTAGTGTACAAACGGAAACACAGCAGGTTCCTTTTATCAAATTTTACCATGCTCAAATCATCAATAACAGCTGTTAATTTAACAAATTCAGAGGATCAGATCGTCTAGATTGAGATGTGTATGATTTTAGTTGCTAGGAAATCGACAACAAGTGGAGGGAAACAATGCTTTCAGATTCAAAGCAATGTGTCTTTAAGAAAGCAGGAAGCAACTATTGTGGCGTACAGGTTGTGGGCAGGCGAACCAGCAGAGGAAAGTAGGCTGCGAGCGGTAAGAAAGGGGAAACAGGTAAACTGGCAGGGGCAAGCATCAAGCAACAAGTGAAATGCGAACAGTGGAAAATGACACTTTTTTCTTATTTCTAATATCAATGATTCATTTTCACATTACCAAATCTATAGGTAAAGACAACGTCAAAATCCCAATTATAAAACTTCTCAATTTTAATGCTCATTCCCACTGTCATTGCATTGGTTGGGGTTGCAATAGGTAAAACACGAGCACGGACATGAAAATTATGGGGTTAAAAGAAAGAGCTTGACAACGTTTGTAAAGTTAGTAACATCAAAATGACACTCAATGATATAAGATGTGATTTTATTATATATAGTTTAAAACCATACATGTAAAGTGTAGAAATAACGTAGTTGACATACATGAATTAAATGGGAATGAAATACATCAAATCGTGTTATTTTATATCATCTTAAAACCAAACAAGTATTATGAGATGTATATGCATTAAATATAAAACAAACTTTGTTTTAAATGTAATTTATCTAGCGTAATAAACTATGAACCACAAATGGAAATATATATGTTCTATTATCAAGTATTACTATGCCCGAATCATCAACAGTTAGGCGTTAATTACATAACAAAATTAACTCGAATTATTACCATGCAAGAATTATTACTATCCAGATTATGTTTTATGTAGTCGCTGAATCAGGTTCAACATGTAAACAAATATGTACATAAATAGCACATAAAGTGCTTTGCACCGAAGGTCCCTATTTTTCATGTTGTTGTAAGAAAGGTCCCTATTTTTCATGTTGTTGTAAGAAAAGTCCCTATGATAATGAGTATGTAAATTAAGTCCCTATTTTTTTTATACATCAGAAAGTGCAAACTATCCTGCGCTTTCCTTATAGAAACTGCAAGGTAACTTGCGCTTTTCAAAATTTTAAATTTTTTTGAAAATTTCAAAATTTTCAAAAAAAAATTCAAAATCAAAAAGCGCAAACTAGCTTGCGCTTTCCTGATAAAAAGTTCAAGTTAACTTGCGCTTTTCAAACATTTTAAAATTTTCAAAAATTAAAAAAAAAATTAAAATCAGAAAGCGCAAACTAGCTTGCGCTTTCCATCAAGTTAACTTGTATTTTTCAAAAAATTTAAAATTTTTCAAAAATTTCAAAAAAATTCAAAATAAAAGCGCAAACTAGCTTGCCCTTTCCTGATAGAAAGCGCAAGTTAACTTGCACTTTTTAAAATTTTCAAAATTTTCAAAGAAAAATTCATAATAAAAAAGTTGCAAGCTAGCTTGCATTTTCTGTCAGATAAATGCAAAACACCTTACCTTTTCTATTTTTCAAAAAACATGGACTAAATTTACACATTCTTATCTACAGGGACTTTTCTTATAACAATATCAAAATAAGGGACCTGCGACACTTTTCTTGGCACATAAATGCACACATATATCTAAATAAATGTATATATACATATATGCAGCTGATACATTAAATAATAGTTTCAACTTCTAAATCATCAACATCAGTAGGATATATAAATTAGCAGCTAAAGAAGATAAATTAAATAGTTTGTCGACTTCTCACTGCCTTATAGATAAATAAATGATAATAAACAACTATTGTAGACATACCAATGGTTCCCAAAAGGGAACTAAAATCATATATTAAACTTTTTTAACTTTAGATCAAATCAGATTTATCTAGTGAATCGTAGGTTCTGAGGGTCCGCATCACTTTGTAAAACACATAATAAATTATGAGCAACAATAGGAAAAAATTATTCCTACTATCTACTTTCACCATGTTTGAATAATAATAATAGTCATTAATTACATGAGTTCGGTCGATTTGATCGTCCAGATTAAGGCATGTAAGATTTTAGGTTCTATTGCATCGTGTTCAATACATAACTAGCTTAAGGCATGTAAGATTAAGACATTTTGGGTTCTATTGAATCATGTAGATTAAGCCATGTAAGATTAAGACATTTTCACTATCCTATTCCTATCCGATAACCTTTTTGGTTAGGCATTTGGGAATATTAAGTAACTAGCTTGTTTTTCCTATGTAACTATAGGAATATTAGGCTATATGTAAAATCCAACTATTTCAATTAATAATGCACTATATTCAGAGAATCGAAATCCAAGTGTTTGTTGCATAATGCTAGTCATTAACATGTTTGCATTATGAAATTTCAAAAGAAATTCTAACCTGCTGATAGGAGCTTCTTTTACCTTCTCCATGATCATTTTCTAGAGAAAAATACTTCTTTTGTTGTTATTCCTTCACAATATTTTACATAACTTTATCCATCTGTGCAAAATTCAGTGAATCGGGACAGTGATGCTTCCGTGAAAACCTGCGTTAAATAAATTAGACATACTCAAACATATATTATTATTATTATTTCAAAAGAGTAAAGGAAAACACTTCTCCTTCTTTTCTTAAATAGATATCTAGCTGGTTTCATGAGTTTTGTTTCTCTTCTTACATTGAACGTTGAATTTCATACTAAGTGTTGCATAACCATTAAACAAACAACTAAATACCAATTATCATTTATACGATGCAACATCCTAGGCTGCCTGAAGTCTGTGGGCAGCAGCCAAAAGAAAACTCAGGCAACTTGCAACTAGCAGGGGTGATCAGAACAGCGAGAAGAACTTGGAGAGGTTTAGTGTTTTCTTATCCTAATTTTTTCTAATTTTTGACACCAATAATTCATTTTCACATTAACAATTCAATGTCGTATACAACATTGCTCCTTTCCATTTTTTAGCTTCGCAATTTGCATGCAAACTCCGGTTGTTGCATTGGTTGTTGTCGCAATAAATACAACCTGAGCAGGAGAAAAATGCGATGTTAAAAAGGGAAAACGACAGCATTGCCTTCGCCATGGGATTATCAATATGAAAATGACCATCATGGACATTAAAAATAAGAAAAAAGTAGATGAGCAAACAATAAACCAAGTTATTATCTATAGTCACAAACTATACATAAAAAGTGAAGACATAAGGTCCCTTGTATACATGAATTAATTCGAAATGAAATACACTAAACCATGCTATTTTAAATTACCTTAAATGCATATAAAGTATCTAAACTTGTATCTTAGGAACATATACATCAATCAGTTGACAACTCTTTGTCATTTGAAAATTCGTATAAATTGCTTCATTACGCCCAATAAACCATGAGGTACGAACGGAAACACAGTAGGTTCCTTTTGTCAAATTTTACCATGCTCAAAATATCAATAATAGTTGTTAATTACATAAATTCAGAGGATCGTATCATCTAGATTGAGATGTGTATGATTTTAGTTGCTAGGAAATCGACAACAAGTGGAAGGAAACAATGCTTTTAGATTCAAAGCAATGTGTCTTTAAGAAAGCAGGAAGCAACTATTGTGGCGTACAGGTTGTGGGCAGGGCAACCAGCAGAGGCAAGCAGGATGCGAGCGGTAAGAAAAGGGAAATGGGTAAACTGGCAGGGGCAAGCATCAAGCAGCAATTGAAATGCGAACAGTGGAAAATGACACTTTTTTCTTATTTCTAATATCAATGATTCATTTCACATTTCCAAATCTATAGGTAAAGACAACGTCAAAATCCCAATTATTAAATTTCTCAATTTTAACGCTCATTCCTACGGTCATTGCATTGGTTGGGGTTGCAATAGGTAAAACACGAGCACGGACATGAAAATTGTGTGGTTAAAAGAAAGAGCTTGACAACATTCGTAAAATTAGTAACGTCAAAATGCCACTCAATGATATAAGATGAGAAAACACTAAATCGCTTATTATATATAGTTTAAAACCATACATGTAAAGTGTAGAAATAACGTAGTTGACATACATGAATTAAATGGGAATGAAATACATCAAATCGTGTTATTTTATATCATCTTAAAACCAAACAAGTATTATGAGATGTATATGCATTAAATATAAAACAAACTTTGTCTTAAATGTAATTTATCTACCGTAATAAACTATGAACAACAAATGGAAATATATATATATATATATATGTTTCTATTATCAAGCATTACCATGCCCGAATCATCAATAGTTAGGCGTTAATTACATGACAAAATTAACTCGAATTATTACTATGCTCGAATTATTACTATCCAGATTATGTTTTATGTAGTCGTTGAACCAGGTTCAACATGTAAACAAGTATGTACATAACTAGCACATAAATGCACACATATATCCATATAAATGTATATATACATATATTCAACTGATGCATTAAATAGTAATTTCAACTTCTAAATCATCAACAACGGTAGGATATATAAATTAGCTGCTAGAGAAGATAATAATAAATAGTTTGTCGACTTCTCACTGCCTTAGAATTAAATAAATGATAATAAACAACTGTTGTAAACATACCATTGGTTCCCAAAAGGGAACTAAAATCGTACATTAAAAATTTTAAACTTTAGATCAAATCAGATTTATCTAGTGAATCGTAGGTTCTGAGGGTCTGCATCACTTTGTAAATCACATAATAATTTATGAACAACAATAGGAAAAAATTATTCCTACTGTCCATTTTCACTATGCTTGAATAATCAATAATAGTCATTAATTACATGAATTCAGTCGATCAAATCGTCTAGATTAAGACATGTAAGATTTTGGGTTCTATTGAATCGTGTTCATTATGTAACTAGCTTAAAGCGTGTAGGATTAAGACATTTTGGGTTTTATTGAATCATGTAAGATTAAGACATTTTCACTATCCTATTCCTATCCGATAACCTTTTTGGTTGGGCATTTGGGAATATTTAGTAACTAGCTTGTTTTTCCTATGTAACTATAAGAATATTGGGCTATATGTAAAATCCAACTATTTCAATTAATAATGCACTATATTCAGAGAATCGAAATCCAAGTGTTTGTTGCATAATGCTAGCCATTAACAAGTTTGCATAATAAACTTTCAAAAGAAATTCTAACTTGCTGATAGGAGCTTATGTCACTTTCTCTATGATCATTTTCTAGAGAATAATACTTCTGTTTTTATTCTTCCTTCACAATATTTTACATCACTTTATCCATCTGTGCAAAATTCAGTGAATCTGGACAGTGATGCTTCCGTGAAAATCTACGTTAAATAAATTAGACATACTCAAACATATTATTATTATTATTATTATTATTATTATTATTTCAATAGAGGAAAGGAAAACACTTCATCTTCTTTTCTTAAATAGATATATTATTATTATTATTATTTCAAAAGAGGAAAGGAAAACACTTCATCTTCTTTTCTTAAATAGATATCTAGCTGGTTTCATGAGTTTTGTTTCTCTTCTTACATAGAACATTGAATTTCAAACTAAATGTTGCATAAAAATTAAACAAACAATAAATACCAATTATCATTTACAGGATGCAGCATCCTAGGCTGCCTGAAGTCTGCGGGCAGCAGCTAAAAAGAAAACACAGGCAAGTGGCAACCAGCAGGGGTGATCAGAGCAGCGAGAAGAACAGGGAGAGGTTTAGTGTTTTCGCATCTTAATTTTTTCTAATTTTTTACACCAATGATTCATTTTCACATTAACAATTCAATGCCGGACACAACATTGCTCCTTTCCCTTTTCTAACTTCGCAATTTGCATGCATACTCCCGTTGTTGCATTGGTTGTTGTCGCAATAGATACAACGTGAGCAGGAGAAAAAGGCGATGTTAAAAAGGGAATATTGCAACATTGCCTTCGCCATGGGATTAACAATATGAAAATGACCATCATGGACATTAAAAATAAGAAAAAAAGTAGATGAGCAAATAGTAAACCAAGTTATTATCTATAGTCACAAACTATACATAAAAAGTGAAGACATAAGGTCCCTTGTATGCATGAATTAATTCAGAATGAAATACTCTAAACCTTGCTAATTTACATTACCTTAAAAGCATATAAAGTATCTAAACTTGTATCTTAGGAACATATACATCAATCGGTTGACAACTCTTTGTCATTGGAAAATTCGTATAAATTACTTCATTACGCGCAATAAACTATAAGGTACAAACATTAACACAATAGGTTCCTTTTATCAAATTTTACCATGCTCAAATCATCAATAACAGTTTTTAATTACGTAAATTCAGAGTATCAGATCGTCTAGACTGAGATGTGTATGATTTTAGTTGCAAGGAAACCTACAACAAGTAAAGGGAAACAATGCTTTCAGAATCCAAGCAATATGTCTTTAAGAAAGCAGGAAGCAACTATTGTGGCGTACAGGTTGTGGGCAGGGCAACCAGTAGAGGCAAGCAGGCTGTGAGTGGTAAGAAAGGGGAAACGGGTAAACTGGCAGGGGCAAGCATCAAGCAGCAAGTGAAATGCGAACAGTGGAAAATGACACTTTTTTTTCTTATTTCTAATATCAATGATTCATTTTCACATTACCAAATCTATAGGTAAAGACAACGTCAAAATCCCAATTACTAAAATTCTCAATTTTAACGCTTATTCCCACTGTCATTGCATTGGTTGGGGTTGCAATAGGTAAAACACAAGCACATACATGAAAATTGTAAGGTTAAAAGAAAGAGCATGACAGCGTTCGTAAAATTAGTAACGTCAAATGCTCATCAATGATATAAGATGGGAAAACACTAAACCGTTTATTATATATAGTTTAAAACCATACATGTAAAGTGTAGAAATAACGTAGTTGACATACATGAATTAAATGGGAATGAAATACATCAAATTGTGTTATTTTATATCATCTTAAAACCAAACAAGTATTATGAGATGTATATGCATTAAATATAAAAAAGACTTTGTTTTAAATGTAATTTATCTAGCGTAATAAACTATGAACCACAAATGGAAATATATCTGTTTCTATTATCAAGTATTACCATGTCTAAACCATCAAAAGTTAGGCGTTAATTACATGACAAAATTAACTTGAGTTATTACTATGCTCGAATTATTACTATCCAAATTATGTTTTATGTAATCGTTGAACCAGGTTCAACACATAAACAAATATGTACATAAATAGCACATAAACGCACACATATATCCAAATATATATATATATATATATATATAGACACACACACACATATATGCACCTGATGCATTAAATAATAGTTTCAACATCTAGATCATCAACAGCAGTAGGATATATAAATTAGCAGCTAGAGAAGATAATAATAAATAGTATGTCGACTTCTCACTGCCTTATAGTTAAATAAATGATAATAAACAACTGTTGTAGACATACCAATGGTTACCAAAAGGGAACAAAAATCGTATATTAAAAATTTTGAACTTTAGATCAAATCTGATTTATCTAGTGAATCGTAGGTTCTGAGGGTCTGCATCACTTTGTAAATCACATAATAAATTATGAACAACAATAGGAAAAGATTATTCCTGCTATCCATTTTCACTATGCTTAAACAATAAATAATAGTCAATAATTACATGAATTCGATCGATTCGATCGTCTAGATTAAGACATGTAAGATTTTGGGTTCTATTGAATCGTGTTCAATATGTAACTAGCTTAAGGCATCTAAGATTAAGACATTTTCAGTTCTATCGAATCATGTAAGATTAAGACATGTAAGATTAAGACATTTTCACTATCCTATTCCTATCCGATAACCTTTTTGGTTGGGCATTTGAGAATATTTAGTAACTAGCTTGTTTTTCCTATGTAACTATAAGAATATTGGGCTATATGTAAATGTTGAATTTGGATGATTCAAATATCTGTTAAAGAGGAAAGAAATTGATTAATTGATTCAATCAAATCAATTAATTTAGTTGGTATATGGAAGGATATTTTGAAGGAAATCAATTAATTAGTCAATTTGTTATATGAAGAAAGAAATTGCTGATGGAGATTCAATCAAGGAAAATTATGGAAACCAATCACCATTATCCATTTACGTAGAAATTAAATCATGGATATTTGGAAAGGTTTTAAAATATAATCTGTAAATTATTTTTTCTTAATCCCTAAGCAACTCCTTCATTGAGCCTATTTAAATGATGGAAGTCCATCTTCATAAATGTGTGAGAGCATCCACCATTATCCTCTTCTTCAGTAAACCCTAATTTATGCAGTCAATCAATTAGGGGTTTTGAGTGTAAACAAGTCTTTGGATAAATTGATTATTCGATTTGTAATTATAGGTTAGTATCTCCACTTTGCTACCTATAATTTTGTAATCTCTCTCTCTTTTTGTACTCTCTTTCTTCAGTGAAATAAAGAATAGTTGTTGGGTTCGTGGACGTAGGCAATCTAGCCAAACCACGTTAAATCTCTGTGTTCTCTACTCTTCTGTTTCTCTTTCATTGGTGATTATTTTTCATTGAATTGGCGGTTGATAATTAGTTGACAAGCTAGATCCTTTTTTGATTGTTTCTGCACTTTAGCATTCCGCTGCGTTTTTGGAGTTGGTGCAGATTAATTGAAATTTCCGCACAATAGTTTGGTATCAGAGCTAGCTGTCTTGTTCTAGATTAGTTATCGATGGCAAATTCTTTTAGTAGTGGTATGAAAAATTATGGCATCACCAAATATGTTAGAAAAGGAGTTTTTGGGACATGGAAGGTGAAGACTAATGACGGTGTTCTTCAGCAACAACTTCATTCGTTTAGAGGAAGAGATAAAAGTCAAAAGCACCTTGGAGGTAGAAGAAATATGCATAGGTCTCATTTCATGGGTCCTAGAAGGGGTGCTTGCTATTATTGTAAGAAGAAGGGACATTTCATACGGGATTGTCCAGCTCTTAGAAAGAAGAGAGAGAAGAAGGAGAAAGCTTCAGCTGTGGCAACAGTTAGATCGGATGCAGATAGAAGTGATAGTAATACATCATTATTTTCAGCCAAATTTTCACCTTTAGAGCATACAAGTTGGGTGATTGATTCTGGAGCCTCTTGTCATATGACGCCAGATAGGAGCTGTTTTGTCAGTTACAAGAAGATTGATGACGGAGCAGTTCATATGGGGAATGACACATCTTGTCATGTTGTGGGCGTTGGAAGTGTAAGGTTTAGGATGCATGATGGTGTTGTTAGGACTATCACGGATGTTAGACATGTTCCGATGCTGCGTAGAAGTTTGTTATCAGTTGGAGTTTTGAGTAGACTTGGTATGAGGATAATAATAGATGGAGAGAATTTGAGAGTGGCGAAGGGTTCCTTGGTGGTGATGAAAGGGGTGCGAGTTAATGATATTTATGTACTTCATGGAGAGACGGTCTTAGAAGAGTCGGTAGTTTCTACTGATTCTAGTATTTCAGATTATACTCAGTTATGGCATCTTCGTTTAGGTCATGTTGATGAGGAGAGTCTTGAAGTATTAAAGAAGCGTGGGTTGATTGATGATGTTTGTCAGTTGAAGCCTAGCTCTTGTGGAGATTGTTCTTTTGGAAATAAGAAGCATGTCACATTTGATGTTGGAAGACCTAGAGCTACAGAGTTTCTAGAGTATGTTTATTCTTATGTGTGGGGACCCACCCCAGTTGCATCTTTTGGTGGAGCCCGTTACTTCGTCATATTTGTGGATGATTTCTCACGTAAGGTCTGGGTCTATTTCTTAAAGACCAAAGACGGAATATTTGCCCAATTTTGTAAGTGGAAGACCTTGGTAGAGAAGCAGTCGAGGAAGCATTTGAAGGTTCTCAACGTTGGAAATAGTAGTGAATTTATGTCACAAGAATTTACTAACTATTGTGCGTCCGACCAAGTAATTATAGATTTTTCTATTTCTGTTGAGTCACATTGTTATGGAGTGGCGGAGAGCATGTGTCGGATATTGTGGGAGAGAGTTATAAGCTTGAGAACGGCTGCTGGTCTTGAAGAGGGATTTTGGGCAGAAGCGATATCTATGGCAGTATTTCTCATCAACCGCACACCTTCTATTGCCATAGATATGAAGATCCCGGAAGAGATATGGAAAAGAGAGCCTGTTGATTATTCATTCCTTAAAGTGTTTGGTTGTTCAGCTTATTTAGAAGATGAGAGACATGATAAGTTGAAGCCTAGAGAAAGCAAGCACATTTTGTTAGGCTATAGAGAAGGAGTGAAGAGGTATCGGTTGTGGTGTAAAACAACTAGGAGAATTGTGACTAGTAGGCATGCGATATTTGATGAGAGGTCTTTGTTGAAGGTGGAGCCTCTATCAAGTGATGACATTGAGAGGACAGAAAATTGCCAAACACATTTGGAGTCATCAGATTGTTTCCATATTCGAAGAGATATTGGTATTTCCGATGATACCATGGTTGATGAGAAGAATACAGAGGTTCAGACTCTAGGTGGAGCTCACTTGCTGGAAAGGCCTTTTGGTTCAGTTGGCCCTATTTGTAAGCATATTTGTAGCGATGATTCTTCATCTTATGCTTTGAATGTTGTGGAGCTTGTTGGTGAGTCTGCTGATGTTAACTTAGGAAATTCTAGCAAAATTCTTATGGAGGAGATTGGAGTAGATAATGTTGAGTATGTCCTCACTCAATTTGGAATGGAGAAGGTGAAGCGCGCTGTTAAATCTCCATTGGTCTCTCGAAGCTTAGTATCTACATGTTCATCTCCAACATCGGATTTGTTGAAGAATTTTGGTATTTTCTCGTATGCATTTTGTTGGCTGATGTGCATACTATCTTTCTTATGCTTGGGAAAGATTTGGAAGCTCTGTTTGGGCAATATTGCCCAGAATAGTTCACATTGAGCTTGTTGACGTAGACCCAACAATTTGTGAAGATGTGGTGATGCGGAGAGATTGTTATATTTGAATCAAGGTGGAGTGTTGAATTTGGATGATTCAAATATCTGTTAAAGAGGAAAGAAATTGATTAATTGATTCAATCAAATCAATTAATTTAGTTGGTATATGGAAGGATATTTTGAAGGAAATCAATTAATTAGTCAATTTGTTATATGAAGAAAGAAATTGCTGATGGAGATTCAATCAAGGAAAATTATGGAAACCAATCACCATTATCCATTTACGTAGAAATTAAATCATGGATATTTGGAAAGGTTTTAAAATATAATCTGTAAATTATTTTTTCGTAATCCCTAAGCAACTCCTTCATTGAGCCTATTTAAATGATGGAAGTCCATCTTCATAAATGTGTGAGAGCATCCACCATTATCCTCTTCTTCAGTAAACCCTAATTTATGCAGTCAATCAATTAGGGGTTTTGAGTGTAAACAAGTCTTTGGATAAATTGATTATTCGATTTGTAATTATAGGTTAGTATCTCCACTTTGCTACCTATAATTTTGTAATCTCTCTCTCTTTTTGTACTCTCTTTCTTCAGTGAAATAAAGAATAGTTGTTGGGTTCGTGGACGTAGGCAATCTAGCCGAACCACGTTAAATCTCTGTGTTCTCTACTCTTCTGTTTCTCTTTCATTGGTGATTATTTTTCATTGAATTGGCGGTTGATAATTAGTTGACAAGCTAGATCCTTTTTTGATTGTTTCTGCACTTTAGCATTCCGCTGCGTTTTTGGAGTTGGTGCAGATTAATTGAAATTTCCGCACAACAGTTTGGTATCAGAGCTAGCTGTCTTGTTCTAGATTAGTTATCGATGGCAAATTATTTTAGTAGTGGTATGAAAAATTATGGCATCACCAAATATGTTAGAAAAGGAGTTTTTGGGACATGGAAGGTGAAGACTAATGACGGTGTTCTTCAGCAACAACTTCATTCGTTTAGAGGAAGAGATAAAAGTCAAAAGCACCTTGGAGGTAGAAGAAATATGCATAGGTCTCATTTCATGGGTCCTAGAAGGGGTGCTTGCTATTATTGTAAGAAGAAGGGACATTTCATACGGGATTGTCCAGCTCTTAGAAAGAAGAGAGAGAAGAAGGAGAAAGCTTCAGCTGCGGCAACAGTTAGATCGGATGCAGATAGAAGTGATAGTAATACATCATTATTTTCAGCCAAATTTTCACCTTTAGAGCATACAAGTTGGGTGATTGATTCTGGAGCCTCTTGTCATATGACGCCAGATAGGAGCTGTTTTGTCAGTTACAAGAAGATTGATGACGGAGCAGTTCATATGGGGAATGACACATCTTGTCATGTTGTGGGCGTTGGAAGTGTAAGGTTTAGGATGCATGATGGTGTTGTTAGGACTATCACGGATGTTAGACATGTTCCGATGCTGCGTAGAAGTTTGTTATCAGTTGGAGTTTTGAGTAGACTTGGTATGAGGATAATAATAGATGGAGAGAATTTGAGAGTGGCGAAGGGTTCCTTGGTGGTGATGAAAGGGGTGCGAGTTAATGATATTTATGTACTTCATGGAGAGACGGTCTTAGAAGAGTCGGTAGTTTCTACTGATTCTAGTATTTCAGATTATACTCAGTTATGGCATCTTCGTTTAGGTCATGTTGATGAGGAGAGTCTTGAAGTATTAAAGAAGCGTGGGTTGATTGATGATGTTTGTCAGTTGAAGCTAGCTCTTGTGGAGATTGTTCTTTTGGAAATAAGAAGCATGTCACATTTGATGTTGGAAGACCTAGAGCTACAGAGTTTCTAGAGTATGTTTATTCTTATGTGTGGGGACCCACCCCAGTTGCATCTTTTGGTGGAGCCCGTTACTTCGTCATATTTGTGGATGATTTCTCACATAAGGTCTGGGTCTATTTCTTAAAGACCAAAGACGGAATATTTGCCCAATTTTGTAAGTGGAAGACCTTGGTAGAGAAGCAGTCGAGGAAGCATTTGAAGGTTCTCAACGTTGGAAATAGTAGTGAATTTATGTCACAAGAATTTACTAACTATTGTGCGTCCGACCAAGTAATTATAGATTTTTCTATTTCTGTTGAGTCACATTGTTATGGAGTGGCGGAGAGCATGTGTCGGATATTGTGGGAGAGAGTTATAAGCTTGAGAACGGCTGCTGGTCTTGAAGAGGGATTTTGGGCAGAAGCGATATCTATGGCAGTATTTCTCATCAACCGCACACCTTCTATTGCCATAGATATGAAGATCCCGGAAGAGATATGGAAAAGAGAGCCTGTTGATTATTCATTCCTTAAAGTGTTTGGTTGTTCAGCTTATTTAGAAGATGAGAGACATGATAAGTTGAAGCCTAGAGAAAGCAAGCACATTTTGTTAGGCTATAGAGAAGGAGTGAAGAGGTATCGGTTGTGGTGTAAAACAACTAGGAGAATTGTGACTAGTAGGCATGCGATATTTGATGAGAGGTCTTTGTTGAAGGTGGAGCCTCTATCAAGTGATGACATTGAGAGGACAGAAAATTGCCAAACACATTTGGAGTCATCAGATTGTTTCCATATTCGAAGAGATATTGGTATTTCCGATGATACCATGGTTGATGAGAAGAATACAGAGGTTCAGACTCTAGGTGGAGCTCACTTGCTGGAAAGGCCTTTTGGTTCAGTTGGCCCTATTTGTAAGCATATTTGTAGCGATGATTCTTCATCTTATGCTTTGAATGTTGTGGAGCTTGTTGGTGAGTCTGCTGATGTTAACTTAGGAAATTCTAGCAAAATTCTTATGGAGGAGATTGGAGTAGATAATGTTGAGTATGTCCTCACTCAATTTGGAATGGAGAAGGTGAAGCGCGCTGTTAAATCTCCATTGGTCTCTCGAAGCTTAGTATCTACATGTTCATCTCCAACATCGGATTTGTTGAAGAATTTTGGTATTTTCTCGTATGCATTTTGTTGGCTGATGTGCATACTATCTTTCTTATGCTTGGGAAAGATTTGGAAGCTCTGTTTGGGCAATATTGCCCAGAATAGTTCACATTGAGCTTGTTGACGTAGACCCAACAATTTGTGAAGATGTGGTGATGCGGAGAGATTGTTATATTTGAATCAAGGTGGAGTGTTGAATTTGGATGATTCAAATATCTGTTAAAGAGGAAAGAAATTGATTAATTGATTCAATCAAATCAATTAATTTAGTTGGTATATGGAAGGATATTTTGAAGGAAATCAATTAATTAGTCAATTTGTTATATGAAGAAAGAAATTGCTGATGGAGATTCAATCAAGGAAAATTATGGAAACCAATCACCATTATCCATTTACGTAGAAATTAAATCATGGATATTTGGAAAGGTTTTAAAATATAATCTGTAAATTATTTTTTCTTAATCCCTAAGCAACTCCTTCATTGAGCCTATTTAAATGATGGAAGTCCATCTTCATAAATGTGTGAGAGCATCCACCATTATCCTCTTCTTCAGTAAACCCTAATTTATGCAGTCAATCAATTAGGGGTTTTGAGTGTAAACAAGTCTTTGGATAAATTGATTATTCGATTTGTAATTATAGGTTAGTCTCTCCACTTTGCTACCTATAATTTTGTAATCTCTCTCTCTTTTTGTACTCTCTTTCTTCAGTGAAATAAAGAATAGTTGTTGGGTCCGTGGACGTAGGCAATCTAGCCGAACCACGTTAAATCTCTGTGTTTTCTACTCTTCTGTTTCTCTTTCTTTGGTGATTATTTTTCATTGAATTGGCGGTTGATAATTAATCGACAAGCTAGATCCTTGTTTTGATTATTTCTGCACTTTAGTATTCCGTTGCAGTTTTTAGAGTTAGTGCAAATCAATTGAAATTTACGCACAACAGTAAAATCCAACTATTTCAATTAATAATGCACCATATTCAGAGAATCGAAATCCAAGTGTATGTTGCATAATGCTAGCCATTAAAATGGTTGCATAATGAAATTTCAAAAGAAATTCTAACTTGCTGATAGGAGCTTATGTTACCTTCTCTATGATCATTTTCTAGAGAATAATACTTGTTTTGTTGTTATTCCTTCATAACATTTTACATCACTTTATCCATCTGTGCAAAATTCAGTGAAGTTGGACAGTGATGCTTCTGTTACCTTCTCTATGATTGAGATGTGTATGATTTTAGTGAATTCAGACCGCCTAGATTGAGATGTGTATGATTTTAGTTGCTAGGAAATCGACAACAAGTGGAGGGAAACAATGCTTTCAGATTCAAAGTAATGTGTCTTTAAGAATGCAGGAAGCAACTATTGTGGCATACATGTTGTGGGCAGGGCAAATGGCAGAGGTAAGCAGGCTCCGAGCGGTAAGAAAGGGGAAACGGGTAAACTGGTAGGGGAAAGCATCAAGCAGCAAGTGAAATGCGAACAGTGGAAAATGACACTTTTTTCTTATTTCTAATATCAAAGATTCATTTTCACATTACCAAATCTATAGGTAAAGACAACGTCAAAATCCCAATTATTAAACTTCTCAATTTTAACGCTCATTCCCACTGTCATGGCATTGGTTGGGGTGGAAATAAGTAAAACACAAGCACATACATGAAAATTGGGGGGTTAAAAGAAAGTGCTTGACAGGGTTCGTAAAATTACTAACATCAAAATGCCCATCAATGATATAAGATGGGAAAACACTAAACCGTTTATTATATATAGTTTAAAACCATACATGTTAATTGTAGAAATAACGTAGTTGACATACATGAATTAAATAGGAATGAAATACATCAACTCGTGTTATTTTATATCATCTTAAAACCAAACAAGTATTATGAGATGTATATGCATTAAATATAAAACAAAATTCGTCTTAAATGTAATTTATCTAGCGTAATAAACTATGAACTAGAAATGGAAATATATATATATTTCTATTATCAAGTATTACCATGCCTAAATCATCAACAGTTAGGCGTTAATTACATGACAAAATTAACTTGAATTATTACTATGCTCGAATTATTCCTATCCAGATTATGTTTTATGTAGTCGCTGAACTAGGTTCAACATGTAAATAAATATGTACATAACTAGCACCTAAATGCACACATATCCAAATAAATGTATATATACATAAATGCAGCTGATGCATTAAATAATAGTTTCAACTTCAAAATCATCAACAACAGTAGGATATGTAAATTAGCAGCTAGAGAAGATAATAATAAATAGTTTGTCGACTTCTCACTACCTTATAGTTAAGTAAATGATAATAAAAAGCTGTTGTAGACATACCAATGGTTCCCAAAAGGGAACTAAAATCATATATTAAAAATTTTAGCCTTTAGATCAAATCAGATTTATCTAGTGAATCGTGGATTCTGAGGGTTCGCATCACTCTGTAAATCACATAATAAATTATGAACTACAATAGGAAAAAATTATTCCAACTATCCATTTTCACTATGCTTGAACAATCAATAATAGTCATTAATTACATGTATTCGGTCGATTCGATTGTCAAGATTAAGACATGTAAGATTTTGGGTTCTGTTGAATCGTGTTCAATATGTAACTAGCTTAAGGCATGTAAGATTAAGACATTTTGGGTTCTACCGAATCATGTAAGATTAAGACATTTTCACTATCCTATTCCTATCCGATAACCTTTTTGGTTGGGCATTTGGGAATATTTAGTAACTAGCTTGTTTTTCCTATTTAACTATAAGAATATTGGGCTATATTTAAAATCCAACTATTTCAATTAATAATGCACTATATTCAGAGAATCGTAATCCAAGTGTTTGTTACATAATGCTAGCCATTAACATGTTTGCATAATGAATTTTCAAAAGAAATTCTAACCTGCTGATAGGAGCTTCTGTTACCTTCTCTATGATCATTTTCTAGAGAATAATACTTCTTTTGTTGTTATTCCTTTACAATATTTTACATCACTTTATCCATCTGTGCAAAATTCAGTGAATCTGGACAGTGTTGCTTCCGTGAAAACCTGCGTTAAATAAATTAAACATACTCAAACATATATTATTATTATTATTTCAAAAGAGGAAAGGAAAACACTTCATCATCTTTTCTTAAATAGATATCTAGCTGGTTTCATGAGTTTTGTTTATCTTCTTACATAGAACGTTGAATTTCAAACTAAATGTTGCATAACCATTAAACAAACAACTAAATACCAATTATCATTTACAGGATGCAGCATCCTAGGCTGCCTGAAGTCTGTGGGCAGCAGCCTAAAAGAAAGCGTATGCAAGTGGCAACCAGCAGGGGTGATCAGAACAGCGAGAATAACAGGGAGAAGTTTAATGTTTTCCCATCTTAATTTTTTCTTATTTTTCATACCAATGATTCATTTTCACATTAACAATTCAATGTCGGACACAACATTGCTCCTTTCCCTTTTTTAGCTTCGCAATTTGCATGCAGACTCCCGTTGTTGCATTCGTTGTTGTCACAATAGATACAACGTGAGAAGGAAGAAAATTCGATGTTAAAAAGGGAAAACTGTAACATTGCCTTCGCCAAGGGATTAACAATATGAAAATGACAATCTTGGACATTAAAAATAAGAAAAAAGTAGATGAGCAAACAGTAAACCAAGTTATTATCTATAGTCACAAACTATACATAAAAAGTGAAGACATAAGGTCCCTTATATACATGAATTAATTCGGAATGAAATACACTAAACCCTGCTATTTTACATTACCTTAAAAGCATATAAAGTATCTAAACTTGTATCTTAGGAACATATACATCAATCAGTTGACAACTCTTTGTCATTGGAAAATTCGTATAAATTACTTCCTTACGCGCAGTAAACTATGAGGTACAAACGGAAACACAGTAGGTTCCTTTTATCAAATTTTACCATGCTCAAATCATTAATTACATTTGTTAATTACATAAATTCAGAGGATCAAATCATCTAGATTGAGATGTGTATTATTTTAGTTGCTAGGAAACCGACAACAAGTGAAGGGAAACAATGCTTTCAGATTCAAAAACAATATGTCTTTTAGAAAGCAGGAAGCAACTATTGTGGCGTACAGGTTGTGGGTAGGGCAACCAGCAGAGGCAAGCAGCGCTACGAGCGGTAAGAAAGGGGAAACGGGTAAACTGGCAGGGGCAAGCATCAAGTAGCAAGTGAAATGCGAACAGTGGAAAATGAGACTTTTTCTTATTTCTAATATCAGTGATTCATTTTCACATTACCAAATCTATAAGTAAAGACAACGTCAAAATCCCAATGATTGAACTTCTCAATTTTAATGCTCATTCCCACTGTCATTGCATTGGTCGGTGTTGCAATAGGTAAAACACGAGCACGGGCATGAAAATTATGGGGTTAAAAGAAAGAGCATAATAGCATTCGTAAAATTAGTAACGTCAGAATGCTCATCAATGATATAAGATGAGAAAACACTAAACCGTTCATTATATATAGTTTAAAACCATACATGTAAAGTATAGAAATAACGTAGTTGGCATACATGAATTAAGTGGGAATGAAATACATCAAATCGTGTTATATTATTTTATCTTTAAACCAAACAAGTATTATGAGATCTATATGCATTAAATATAAAACAAACATTGTTTTAAATGTAATATATCTAGTGTAATAAACTAGGAACCACAAATGGAAATATATATGTTTCTATTATCAAGTATTACCATGCCCGAATCATCAACAGTTAGGCGTTAATTACATGACAAAATTAACTCGAATTATTACTATGCTCGAATTATTACTATCCAGATTATGTTTTATTTAGTCGCTGAACCAGGTTCAACATGTAAACAAATATCTATATAAATAGCACATAAATGCAAACCTATATCCAAATAAGTGTATATATACATATATGCAGCTGATGCATTAAATAATAGTTTCAACTTCTAAATCATCAATAGTAGTAGGATATATAAATTAGCAGCTAGAGAAGATAATAATAAATAGTTTGTCGACTTCTCACTGCCTTATAGTTAAATGAATGATAATAAACAACCGTTGTAGACATACCAATGGTTCCCAAAAGGGAACTAAAATCGTATATTAAAATTTTTGAAATTTAGATCAAATCTGATTTATCTAGTAAATCATAGGTTCTGAGGGTCTGCATCACTTTGTCAATCACATAATAAATTATGAACAACAATAGGAAAAAATTATTCCTACTCTTCATTTTCACTATGCTTGAACAATCAATAATAGTCATTAATTACATGAATTCGGTCGATTAGATCGTCGAGATTAAGACATGTATGATTTTAGGTTCTATTGAATCGTGTTCAATATGTAACTAGCTTAAGGCATGTAAGATTAAGACATTTTAGGTTCTTTTGAATCATGTAAGATTAAGACATGTAAGATTAAGACATTTTCACTATCCTATTCCTATATAATAACCTTTTTGGTTGGGCATTTGGGAATATTTAGTAACTAGCTTGTTTTTCCTATGTAACTATAAGAATATTGAGCTATATGTAAAATCCAACTATTTCAATTAATAATGCACTATATTCAGAGAATCAAAATCCGAGTGTTTGTTGCATAATGCTAGCCATTAACATGTTTGCATAATGAAATTTCAAAAGAAATTCTAACCTCCTGATAGGAGCTTCTGTTATATTTTCTATGATCATTTTCTAGAGATTAATACTTCTTTTTTTATTCTTCCTTCACAATATTTTACATAACTTTATCCATATGTGCAAAATTCAGTGAATCTGGACAGTGATGCTTCCATGAAAACCTACGTTAAATAAATTAGACATACTCAAACATATATTATTATTATTATTTCAAAAGAGGAAAGGAAAACACTTCATCTTCTTTTCTTAAATAGATATCTAGCTGGTTTCATGAGTTTTGTTTCTCTTCTTACATAGAACGTTGAATTTCAAACTAAGTGTTGCGTAACCATTAAACAAACAACTAAATACCAATTATCATTTACAAGATGGAGCATCCTAGGCTGCCTGAAGTCTGTGGGCAACAGCCAAAAAGAAAACACAGGCAAGTGGCAACCAGCATGGGTGATCAGAACAGCGAGAAGAGCAGGGAGAGGTTTAGTGTTTTCCCATCTTAATTTTTCTAATTTTTTACACCAATGATTCATTTTCACATTGACAATTCAATGCTGTACACAACATTGCTCCCTTCCCTTTTTAGCTTCTGTAACGACCCGTAAATTTCTAATGGTTTTAATAACGTAAATAACTGAATTTTTTGTGAAATTTTAAATAATAAAATTTGGAAATGAAAATATGACATTTGAGATACGTCCCTTTCAATTCTCCTCCATTTCCGCTCTACCGTTTGAAAATAAAATAAAAATATATGTAAGGCTTTTATAATTTTGTTCTGAAGCCAGCTGTCTGTTCATTGTTTTTAGAAGAAATTTTTAAGCTGCATATATTTATTTTTATATTTTTTTGAAGCAAACCCATTCTTCTTCTCCATGGCCTCCTCCTCCTTTCGAATCATTGCCTGCTCACCCATTTTTCCAAAGCCTTCCTCCAACTTCCATTCCACTCTTCCAAGCAAAGCCTCTGCCCTTCCCACGGCCTCACGCCCACCCGGATCCACCTAACAGCGTTGCCAGTAGCCTCTGGCCCACCTCCCCATCAGTGAACGCGTGACTATGGCCTCACCGAAACCCACAACCCTCCGACCTGACAACACCTACCTCGCCTCGCCTCGAAAGCCTTCTTCCCCTTTATCTCCGCGTACTCCTCTCCCCTCCACCATGTATGCAACCTCCTTCTTACCGCTTTCCTTCCAAAGCCATGTTATGGCCGAAGCCTTGTACTGGCCTCACTTGCCCATCAACCCCTTCTCACTTGCTTACATCACCTCCGCGTGACAACACCGCTCGCCGAACCATCCATTCACCTTCCTTGCCACAACCCTCGACCAAACTACAACCGCCCGCGTGCTTTGACCCCCTAGCATCCACCTCGGCCTCCTTCCCCTTCCCAGCCATCTCTCCTTTGCACGACGAGCCCAGTCACCCACTCGAGCTCCTTCACCTCCCATTGCGTGCATCTCCTCTGTGTATATAGGTATATATACTTTTATGTTGTTTATTAAGTATATATATATATCATAGGTTTATTTATTTAGATTTTATTAATAAGTTTGTATAGGATCTGTTAAGATAAATGTATTTTATAAAGTAAGTTTTATATACATGCGTGTATGTTTTATATGTTATATATATATATAGTTTTCTTTTTAATAGTTTGCAGTTTGGATAATATGCTAGTTATATATGTTAGATCATATTAAGTATATATATGTTAGTTTATATATATTTATACAGTTAGTATGTATAAGCTTATATCATATTATCTGTTATGTATGCAAGCTTATATTGGTATTATATATTAATCTTTGCTTACTAATTTATATTGATTTCAATATATATAAAGGTGGATTTTAATGAATAATTATCTTAGATAAGGTTTAATATGTAACATATATATTGTGATTTTGTAGCTTACATATATAAGCTTATTTATGCATTAAGTATTGATTTAGAGAAATGATATAGATTTTGGATTTTGTTAATGTTTGATTTTTCTGAATATACTATAAAGGTTTATTTTGTTTAATATGGGTGTAAGTTAAATATTGATTTTGAAATATATTATAAAGATTTTTAGTTTATCTTATTTTAATATGAGTTAATATTAGACTTTAAAATTTATATATATTTGTTCTCATCGATTCCTATTTATCAGCTTTGTCCGTCAAATCCGTATTCAGTTTACTTCGCTTTGAGATTGTTGTTTGGATTGGTCGATTTGTCTAGATCGCGATCCAATTCGTAGCTTGTTGTGTATCAAATTACTATAGCCTCGAATGGTGAGTGATCATTCATGATTAACATTCTTATATTTATTAAATTTGATTGAACTTGAAACGTCAATTGAAATACGTTGTTGCTAGTTATATAATTGCTATATATAATATACTATTATCTGTAACTATTCACCTGTGACATCTGATACCATGATCTGTTATTTATATTATATTTAATTTGTTATTGATGATATATGCCTGTTGTTGATATTATTATTATTATTATCACATTTGTTCTCACTCTGCAAGTTCCCTGTTAATTTAGAATTCCCTATGGGTTGAAATGATACATACCCGAACGATCTTGTGGAATAGGTGAAAATCATTATGGGTTGAAATGATAAACCCAAGCGATTTTTAATTGAATTGAATTTTGGGATAGTGGGTTGAAATGATATATACCCGTAGATATTTAAATTGCGCATTGAAATGATAAATATCTGTATCACTTGACCATATGATAGAAAATTATATACGGACACCGTTGGTCTATTTTGAAAAATGATTTTTGAATTTTGAAAGGAAATATATGGATTTTAATAATGTAAAGATATTTTATTTTGAAAAATTTAGATTTTTAAATTTATATGTTTTGGAAATTTTAATTTATAAGTTAGTTTTGAAAATATAAATTTTAAGATTTTCTTATAGTTTATTATTTTAAAAATATATAAAATAAGATTTAATACAAAATACAATAAATAATAAGATTTAATTTAATAAAATTTAGTTTAAATAGTATATAATATGTTTTAAATTATTTATTTAAAAATTTATATTAATATTTTAAAATAGATCTATAACTTTAATAATAAAGGTTGGGAAGATAAATTAATGTTGACTTGTAATTTAAATTAGTTAATAATTGAATTTAAGAAAGAATTTGTAACGACCCGTAAATTTTCGATGATAAAAAAAATTGGTTAATTTAATAAATTTTGTTTTTGATATTTGAAGATAATTTAATAATGAAATAATAACCAAAATGTAATGCAACAATATTAAATTAAGGTTTATCATTTTCAATGTGTATGAAATTGCAATTAATTGAAATAATGTAAATGTTATAAATTGGTTATAAATTGAATACATGAAAACAGATGCAAACATTGAATTAATTAATGAAATAATACATATTTATGTTAATTGAATAAAATTCAGTGTTAGGTGAGTAATTATGACATTTTCTTGTAAAATAATGAACTAATAAGTGTGATTAAAAGTTAATGGTAACAATTATTGTATATTACCTATTTATTTAGCCTGTTAATTTAAATTGGAAATAAATTTCAATAAATATAATTAAATATTATGTTAATGTAAATTAAGTTAATATTTGGAAACAATGTTAATTTTATTCATAATATGATAATTGGGAATAAAAAGAATGGAAATCAAGATTTATTAATTTATTAGAATTCAAATTATAATAATAGGATTAATTGCAAATAAATGAAATTAAATATTTAAATAATACGTTAATAGAGATTAAGATGAAATTTGAGAATATTAATGTAATAAATCATGAACCAATGTTAATTTCATCCATTTGATAATAATGGATTGAATAATAGGATGAATGGTCAATTAAATGGAATTATTGAAAATTAAATTTATAATTTCTGAATTTATTGAAATTGAAAGTAAACATGATAATTAGTGAAATAATTAACATTGAATTAACATGGAAATTTGTTTTAAATGGTTATAAATGTCTAAGTAATCAAAAGTGCTAAAATTTGTCAACTATAGAATCAGATTTGAAAAAGTGATTTAATTAATTTATTTATTAATTTATTTAATTAACTGAAATATAGCCATTTAGGCCACTGACTCGGATTTCGACGAAACCAGTTTCATCGGATCCGTAATGGTGAATTATTATTGGATTTCAAGTTTCGTAACGATCAAACTTGTCG
Source organism: Allium fistulosum (assembly GCA_030737815.1). Classification (NCBI taxonomy): domain Eukaryota; kingdom Viridiplantae; phylum Streptophyta; class Magnoliopsida; order Asparagales; family Amaryllidaceae; genus Allium; species Allium fistulosum. Next base: position 945,873,636 of record CM060908.1, read on the forward strand.
TTTGATCGTACGTACTCGAAACGCCTAGAAATCAAATTAATTGAAATCAATTTGAAATAAGCTGATTTTGGCATAACTTCTTCAAACGATGGAATTAGGACTTGAAACCTGTTTCATTGAGTTTAAAATATTTGAAAGCATTTATTTTGATATATGGGTTGACCCATTTTCGTTCCGTAGTCGAAACGGGCTTTTTGGGTCATTTATCGTTCAAACCCAAATCGATCGTGTTCTTTCATTTTATTTTCCGATCTACCTATAAATACTTCATTATAAACCCTAACCACTCCTCATTTTCATTTGTCTGTATGTAAATTTTAGTCTTCTCCTCCTTCTCAATGGCAGACAAAAGAAACAAACTTCTCGATTCAATTTCAAAATCAAAATCAAATCAAAATTTCAAACTCCACAAACTATATCGAATTATATGTCGATTTGAAGCTCTCGACGAGAGCATCTCAGATCTGTAATTCGTTTTCCAATTTGAACCTCTGTTTGTCTAGAAATTGAAGAACAATTCTCGGCCGTTCTTTTCGTCGCGATCGACTGCAACAGATCGGCGAAACAATAATACCGGGTTGTGGAGAGAGGCAGGCGTAGGTCATCGGAGCGGGTTGCTTGATGAGTTGACGGTTGGATTGTGCACAACAATTCAAATAGGGTTTGAAATTGTGGCGATTGCTGCGTCTCGACCTGATAGGTGAGGGGTCGGCTAACTTTGAGGCGAGGGTTTTGGGTCGCGGCGCTTCTAGAGGGTGGCGCGGTATGTTAGTAGATGGAGGCGAACGTGGGCAAGGTGGCGGCCGTGTTAGGGTATCGTGATTTGCGAATTGGGTTCGAACTTAGCGAGCCAGGGTTTTGACGTGAAGGAATCATGACGTGGCCGAAATTGGTTGGGTGTGTTTTTTTTATTTAAAATTTTGATTTCAATGTTCTAATCGTAATAACTTTCACATACGATGTCCGATTTACGCACAGTTTCTTTTGTTAGGATTGTTTTCAAATTTCGGACACTTTGGCACTGGTTTGGACGAATTATGAGACTGTTTGAATTTTGGGCTTAAATTGGATTTAAATTCAATTTAAATTCAAAGGTGAGTGTTTTAACCCACTCATAACTTCTAAAATTTCTTATGTTTGTTAAATTAAATTCGTGATGTGATTGGAAATTTATTTATGATTGTTTGGTATATTTTGAATCATCATCTCAGTTAATTTGAATTTACTTGAATAAAATCGTTATTTAATTTATTATTGAATATAAATTGCCAGTTAAATGCCTGTTATTGATTATCAGTTCTATATTGATATTTATTGATTGATTTGGATGATGTTTGTGATGGATGTTGATTGTTGATATTGGATGAATGGATGTTGTATTTTATATCGTAATAAACTGCAAGTTCACTATGGGTTGAAATGATACATACCTGAATAATCTTTAGATTAAGGAAAAACCGTTATGGGTTGAAATGATAGACTCGAGCGATTTTATGGATTTAATATTTTCAGGATTGCGGATTGAAATGATATATATCCGTAAATATAAAATGTTAAATTTCAGATTGAAATGATAAATATCCGTATCACTTGACCCTAGGGTAGAGAATTATATACGGACACCAGATTGGTTAAATTTAAATGATTTTGAATCCTTAAATTTTGCTTTGAAATAAATAATATTTTTGAAATAAAATCTGATTTATATAAATTGAAATTTTACCGAATTTCGAGTTTTATATAAAAAGATTGAATTGTTTTAAAGGAATGGTTAAAGGAATAAAAATTGAAATGTATAGTGAGTTTGAAATACAAGTGAAGTTTATCAAAATTGAGTTATTAAAATCGTTGAAGTATAACTTTGAAATTATTGAAATTTGTGTAATTAAATTGATGTTTCGACATGGATTTAAGCGATATTGAATTTAATATTTATTTAGAATTCTGAATCGGAAAAATTTGAAATTGGGTTTTGGGACATTGAAATGGTCAGAATGTGTTGGAATGAAATAAATAGTTTAAATTGATATAAATTTCAAATTCATATTTTCATATAAACTGTTTTAAATATATTATTTTAAAAGACTATAATTATTAAGATTTTCAAACTTTTAAACTAATTAAACCATTTAACTTATTTTAAATCTAATTAATCTATTTTAAAGCTATTTAATCTATTTTAATTATATTTAATCTATTTTAATTATATTTAATCTATTTTAAATCTATATAAATTATTTATAACTTTTTAAAGCTATTTTCTTCTAAATTCCAAACTAAGTAAACTAGATGGGTTTATATTCTTATCCTTGATTTTTGAAGTGAATGTGGTTAAGCGACATTATAACCTAAGTTGGGATTTAAATTGCCTATTTGGTTTAATATGATAATTTTGAAATGAGAGTTTAACCTATTTTGGAAATATGACTTTTAAAAGGAAATATAATTTCGAACTATGATTTTAATGTGATATAATTTCGGAAGTAAGTAATGATTTCGAAAGTGATATGATTTGAATTGAATATGATATTTTGATATCGATTATGAAATGATTTTGGAAATGTAAAAGAACCATCCGGTGTGTAATAAGCGATTGGTTGTTAAAGAGGCCGAGATCAGATATTGTCATACTCTCTGCCAATACCGAAAACCACTTTGACAACTGTGTACGCGGTGGAGAGTCCAGAATGAAGTAGGATGGTGGCGACGATTCTATAAGGTATATATGTGGACCTAACTCCCGTGAGTTAGCATAAGGTGGCTAAAACAGGAGCAATCGACGGGCCAAGTGAGGTAATTCCTCCGATCGGGCACATTCCTTCGATACTATATTCTAATTTGCGATTTTGGTGGCCACCCTCGATTTTGATTTGGGAGTGTGTTCCGAGGTAGGCAGTAGTAGCTGCTTTGCGTTCCACCAGTCCAGAAGTGTAATTGGTATATCTACCTTGGCATTGCCTAGTTGTGCTGTGTCACCTACCCTAGCGCACCTTCTACGAGTTTGTTTTATGTCGTACTTATGGGATATCCTCTGGTGGCCCCAGTTTACGGGGAGTTACAGTACTGTATAGACTATTGGCATTATAAAAATGTGTTAAGGGGGATATGGGTAACGCCTTAATGCTATTTTAATAGTTTATCTTACTGTAGACATATTATAATAGCGTATATTACTACATAGTAGATATTTTAACGGATCCTTAGGAGATGTGAATCCCGAACATCTCTTAAGTTATTGCACTCACGTTAGACACTGGATAAGAGATGTCAAACCCCGTAAACATCTCTGATGCCGTTCCGCTCATAGTTACTTACCATTGATTTAACTCACATAAGATATTTTAGTTCTGACTTGAGTGCTTTGTCTTTTCAATTCTCTCAGGTCTGCCTGAGCATTTCAAGATTTGAAGACCTTATTTTTGGAGGACGAAGACGAAGATTTGTACTACTATTATTTACTATATTTATTCCACTGCATTCATACTCTTCCGCTGCATTATTTATTTATCTCTGATATGTGTAACTCTGATTTTGTATTGTATAAGTATAATCAAATGTTGTATACAGCTTCTTGAACTGTTATTTGATTATTATATTTTGTCATTCCGCTGCGAGATTCTGTTTTGTTTTTCTTTCCCTGCTTTTTCTTATTTACCCCAATAATAATCTGCCCTTCTGTATGGTTTGAGTTGGCATATGTGTCAGCTTAAAGCGTACAAAAAGGTGGGATGTTACAGTTGGTATCAGAGCTTTGGTTTAGCGATAACCTTAGCTTTGTGGGGTCTGACTCATATAACATAGGGTAGTAATACCCTAGAATGAGTCACTGAGTGTGTGTGTGTGTATGAGAGAGCGTATTTGTTATTGTTATAAAATGTTTTATATTGCGTCAATTTGTTCCATTTTGTATTTATAAATTCTGGTCGGTACATAAGACACTATGACATCGATAGGGATTTCTAAATGCTTAATAGGACTCACGGACATAATATTGTTTTGAAATAGAGGTGAATGAAATAATTTTGCCTACTATATATTTTGTATATATAAAATAATAGATTTTATAAATGATATAATTGGATGTAATTGGTTGGTTGTTAAGTAGTGAAATTTATAAATATTGGTTGGAAATAAGGTTTGAAAATAAAATAAATGAAATTCGAAAATTTAGAACTTAAGTTTCGGGGTTTTTTGAAAATTTCTTCGAATGATTTTGGGATATAATACTTATATTATTAGAAGTATTTTCTGATATAAATATTTCAATATGATTTGAAAGAATTGTTTTAAAATTTTTTTGGAAAGAAATAAGTTCTGTACTCCCCTCTCTGTCACTAGAAAATAATTTCGGTTATGAGTGCATGCATCATCGGCATTCATTTTCGAGTTTTGAAGTGGGAAGGCCATTGTAGTAGTTTTGCTACAGATTTATTTTGATAAACAAATAAAAAAATTAAGTTTAAATATGATTGGATAAAAGTTATGAGTATATATATATATATGTAGATGTTATTTTAAATGATTTAGAAATGGAACCCGACATTTAGTTCTTAAGTTTCTATAAACTAGAGATTTCAATCATTGTAATGGGATAAAATTTTAACTATTTAATAATTGAAACTTCTAAATGAAAATAAGAAATGATATGCTAAGTTATAACTGAAATATACAAGGAATTTGAAATTTATAACTTGTAAACGAAAAGAATATGAAAATAAGAAATGATAATTATTGAACCTTAAGTTAATTAAAATAATTAAGTCAAACTTGTGTAACTTTCAATTGCATTCTCAAAGACATATACATATATATAACTTACCAATTATAAAATGTTGAAATATTAAAAGATTATGTAATGGAAAATTTTACAAGTAAAACTTATGTAATGGAAGTGTTAAATGAAATTTACTTTTATAAATAAGAAATTTGATATGAAAATAGTTATAAACTTGAGTTAAAAATTGTAATACTACTAATTAAATGAAATAGAAAATGAGTACTGTAAGTAAAGGATTTTGAACTTAAGTTAATATTGAAACTATTTATAATTAAAGTAAATAATAAAATGAATGCAATGCAATAAAATAAATTGACATGATATGAATAAATGAAAATGAATTTTTATAAGTAAAAAAGGAAAAATAAATAGATGAAATAATCACTAAATGAATGAAAGAAAAATGAACAACAAATCTTGTGAAAAGAAATTAATAACAATAAACTTAAATAATGTTAGAAATATGTTGTTTGTTTGGTTTATGGGTTGTTTGAGATATGATACTTCTAGTTATTTGGATGTATGAGTAATCTATTGAGTTCATCTAAGACTGTTGAGTAAATGGTGCACTCAGTAGTTTATTTGTCATTCTAGGCGGTTAAAAAATTTATGAACCCGAACAAACCATTTGTTTTGTTCGCTATAGATGGATGGTTGATTATATTGATTTCATACGATGATTGTATGTTTTGGTTGCAAGTGATTGTTGTTTATATTGATTTGTTGTTAGTGGTTGAAATAACTTTAAACATTTAATTTTTATATAATTATTAACTCTTTTGGATTATATAAGTGAAATACAGGTTATGGAAGCAATTTCTACTGCTTTTGGTTTCATAAAATAAGCGTTATTTGCCCGACAAATAGGTACGTTCTCGGATTTCGGTTTTCTAGCGATAGTATATTGTTTTTCCCGCTGCTGGGGTATATTATTTTGAAAAATTATGATATATATTGATATTATTGATATTATTATTTCTCCCGAGCCTCTCCGTACAAAGGAGACTCTGTCGAAATTTTTCGTGAATTTTTGGACTTGGAAAATTTTGAGAAATGTTTTCCAATTTTTATTACTTTGAGTATGAAAGGATTTAATGGTTATAAATGGATATATTTTATTTAAATTAATTTATTTTGTAAATTTATTTGTTTATAAATTTAATATTTTGAATAAGATATATTAACTTTCTTATTTCCTTCTTTTTCCTTTTCGGGGATGAAAAGTTTTAAGTGGGGGAGAGTGTAACGATCCGTAAATTTTCGATGATAAAAAAATGGTTAATTTAATAAATTTTGTTATTTAATACTTAAATAAATAAAAATTTGTAATTTAATAATGAAATAATAACCAAATTGTAATGCAACAATATTAAGGTTTATCATTTTCAATGTGTATGAAATTCCAATTAATTGAAATAATGTAAATGTTATAAATTGGTTATAAACTGAATGCATGAAAATAGATGCAAACATTGAATTAATTAACGAAATAATACATATTTATGTTAATTGAATAAAATTCAGTGTTAGGTGAGTAATTATGACATTTGCTTGTAAATAATGAACAAATACATGTGATTAAAAGTTAATGGTAACAATTATTGTATATTACCTATTTAGCCTGTTAATTTAAATTGGAAATAAATTTCAACAAATATAATTAAATATTATGTTAATGTCAATTAAGTTAATATATGGAAATAATGTTAATTTTATTCATAATTTGATAATTGGGGATACAAAAAATGGAAATCAAGATTTATTAATTTATTGGAATTCAAATTATAATAATTGGATTAATTGCAAATAAATGAAATTAAATATTTAAATATTACGTTAATAGAGATTAAGATGAAATTTGAGAATATTAATGTAATAAATCATGAACCAATGTTAATTTCATCCATTTGATAATAATGGATTGAATAATAGGATGAAAGGTCAATTAAATGGAATTATTGAAAATTAAATTTATAATTTCTGAATTTATGAAATTGAAAGTAAACATGATAATTAGTGAAATAATTAACATTAAATTAACATGGAAATTTGTTTTAAATGGTTATAAATGTCTAAGTAATCAAAAGTGCTAAAATTTGTCAATTATAGAATCAGATTTGAAAAAGTGATTTAATTAATTTATTTATTAATTTATTTAATTAACTAAAATATAGCCATTTTGGCCATTGACTCGGATTTCGACGAAACCTGTTTCATCGGATCCATAACGGTGAATTATTATAGGATTTTAAGTTTCGTAACGATCGGACTTGTCGTTTGATCGTACGGACTCGAAACGCCTAGAAATCAAATTAATTGAAATCAATTGAAATCAATTTGAAATAAGCTGATTTTTGCATAACTTCTTCATACGATGGAATTAGGACTTGAAACCTGTTCCATTGAGTTTAAAATATTTGAAAGCATCTATTTTGATATATGGGTTGACCCATTTTCATTCCGGAGTCGAAACGGGCTTTTTGGGTCGTTTATCGTTCAAACCCAAATCAATCGTGTTCATTCGTTTTATTTTCCGATCTACCTATAAATACCTCGTTATAAACCCTAGCCACTCCTTATTTTCATTTGTCTGTACATACATTTCAGTCTTCTCCTCCTTCTCAATGGTAGACAAACCAAACAGACTTCTCAATTCAATTTCAAAATCAAATTCAAATCAAAATTTCAAACTCCACAAACTATATCGAATTTTATGTCAATTTGAAGCTCTCGATGAGCGCATCTCAGATCTGTAATTCATTTTCCAATTTGAACCTCTGTCTGTCCAGAAATTGAAGAACAATTCTCGGCCATTCTTTTCGTCGCGATCGACTGCAACCGATCGGCGAAACAATAATACCGGGTTGTGGAGAGAGGCGGGCGTAGTTCATCAAAGCGGGTTGCTTGACGAGTTGACGGTTGGATTGAGCATAACAATTCAACTAGGGTTTGAAATTGTGGCGGCTGCTGCGTCTCGACCTGATAGGTGAGGGGTCGGCGAACTTTGAGGCGAGGGTTTTAGGTCGCGGCGCTTCTAGAAGGTGGCGCGTCATGTCAGTAAATGGAGGCGAACGTGGGCGAGGCGGCGACCGTGTTTGGGTATCGTGATTTGCGAACTGGGTTCGAACAAGATTGGCGAGCCAGGGTTTCTGACGTGAAGGAAGCATGACGTGGCCGAAATTGGTTGGGTGTGTTTTCTTTTTTTTTTATTTAAAATTTTGATTTAAATGTTCTGATCGCAATAACTTTCACATACGATGTCCGATTTACGCACGGTTTCTTTTATTAGGATCGTTTTCAAATTCCGGACACTTTGATGCTAGTTTGGACGAATTCTGAGACCATTTGAATTTTGGGCTTAATTGGATTTAAATTCAATTTAAATTCAAAGTTGAGTGTTTAACCCACTCGCAACTTCTAAAATTTCTTATGTTTGTTAAATTAAATTCATGATGTGATTGGAAATTTATTTAAGATTGTTTGGTATATTTTGAATCATCATCTCAGTTAATTTGAATTTATTTGAATTAAATCGTTATTTAATTTATTATTGAATATAAATTGCCAGTTAAATACCCGTTATTGATTATCAGTTCTATATTGATATTTATTGATTGACTTGGATGATGTTTGTGATGGATGTTGATTGTTGATATTGGATGAATGGATGTTGTATTTTATATCGTTATAAACTACAAGTTCACTATGGGTTGAAATGATACATACGCGAATGATCTTTAGATTAAGGAAAAATCATTATGGGTTGAAATGATAGACTCTAGCGATTTTATGGATTTAATATTTTTGGGATTGCGGATTGAAATGATATATATCCGTAAATATAAAATTTTAAATTTCGGATTGAAATGATAAATATCTGTTTGCACAAAAAATGGGCAAACACCTCCAAGTCGTATGATTTAGTTGATTTTGTGTTGTTTTTAGTGATCTGGGTGATTTATGCAAATATGAAAAAAGTAGGGACTAAACTGTAAAAGACACGCAGATTTATAGTGGTTCAGCCAGAATGTGCCTACGTCCACTTTATGATATTATTTCTCCTTTCTTGTTCAGATTACAAGTACAAAGCTTTGATACAAGTATATGAAAGTTGTTTGAAAGTTCTATCCGTGCTTGAGCTCTCAAACTCGTCCCTCATTGTTGTGCCCCTGCCCCTCTATTTATAGAGTGAGGCTGGGGGCAGGGGTCTTGGATGTACATAGCTGCTGGTGGGCCTAGGCTGACGCGATCTGGCCTGGTAGTGTTGGTCTGGAATGTCTTGGTCCGGTGGTAGGTGGTCCGGTAGGAGCTTGGTTCGGAACGTCTTGGTCCGGTGGTAGGGGGTCCGGTAGGAGCTTGGTTTGGAATGTCTTGGTCCGGTGGTAGGTGGTCCGGTAGGAGCTTGGTTCGGAATGTTTTGGAGAAGGCTGGTTCGTTCCTTGCTTTGGTTCGGTACTGAATGGTTCGGTACTGAATGGTTCGGTGGCTGTCTCCTCGTGTTGGTTCGGTACCGAATGGTTCGGTGGCTACTTCTTTGTGTTGGCTCGGTAGTGGTACAAACGTACCCAACATTTTCCCCCCAAAGTAGGGCATATGCTAGCATATGTCGTGCTTTGTTCCAGTTTGGACGACCATATTCGGCCCGAGAATCGAACCGGCTGGTCCGGCTATCCATCCTTCCTCTATAAGTAGGAGCCACATGCGTTCGTCATTCCTCACCGAACGAAATATCTGAGTTAAATTCTGAACTGCCGAATCAACTTTTGTGCCGAACCAATCTTAGCTGCCGGACCAGGTAAGTTCTCTTCTGCCGAATGACTTTTTAAGGTTGAATTTCTTTGTTTTACTGAATGAACTCGATATCGAATGGAGCGTGTTATCTTTCAGCACCGAATGAATCTGATACCGAACGAACTTGAAAACTTTCTGTATCGAATGGTCTTGAGAACTTCTGTACCGAATGGACTTGAGAACTCCTGTACCGAATGGACTTGAGAACTCCTGTACCGAATGGACTTGAGAACTTCTGTACCGAATGGACTTGAGAACTTTCGTACCGAATGAACTTTAAGAACCTTCGTACCGAATGGACTTGAGAACTTTCATACCGAATGAACTTGAGAACTTCAAGTTAAACTCCAGACATCATACACTTGCTTGTTTTGTATTTCTACATCCTTTGTTCTAACAACGTGCTTTCCTGTGTTTGTAGATAAATGTCTCACAAAGTGGAAACCCGATCAGAAAAGAAAAGATCCCAGGATAGGGGCGATCCTTCTGCAGTGCCCCCGGCTCAGTCAGAACCAGGACGTCATGGGCCTACCCCGAGGTCACTAGTAGATGGGTATGGCCCTCAGGAGCTTCTGAACTCACCTCCTGCCTGTTTCCCAAGCTTTCTCAAAGGCGAGCAGCTTGATGTCATCTCCCGCTCCTTTGGTATTGACAGAGCGCGCATGCTGTTGCCGGGGGAGGGAGTGATGCCATATAATCCCCCCGAAGGGTATTTCGCCTATAGTCGGTACCATTGCATGTGTGGGGCCATTCCCCCGATCAATGCTTGGATAGTCAGTTTTATCACCTACTTGAAGGTAGCTCCGTTTCAGCTTCAGCCTAACTCCTACGCCATTCTAGTGAGCCTATTTGTCATTTTTCAGAGGAGATACGGGCGTCCTCCCTCCAACCGGGAGATCCGCTACTTGTACAATTTGAGAGGCTATAAGAAGGGGTCTCCATACATCAGCTTGGAATCAGCCGTACCTTTCAAGCCTGTTCTAGACTTATATTCGAAGTTCAGTATGTTTAAGAAAGAATGGTTCTTTATCAGGGATGACTCTATTTCCATCCGTTGCTTCACCTCCGGCTGTAAGCGTGAAGCTTTATTTATAATTTCCGTTATAACTGCAATGCTTCATCTTATGTGTTTTTATTTCTTGCTAGCGACAGGTGGTTTTGCGATCGTGGAGAATGATTGCCTGGTTCATATGGCTGTAGAAATAGAAGCCATCACGGGAAGGAATAGGTCGGCCTCTTATTTGATCAGGAACGCTACACTTCTAGGGCACAACCTGATCCTACCACATCAGTTTGTGGTCAAGCAGAGAGACACGGCAGAGGAGAGGGCTACCAAAGCCACAGGAGGGGCCACGGCGAAGAGCGGCAAAAGGAGACCCTTCTCGACGCATCCAGTCGCCGGGGGGAAGAAGCTCAGGAAGTCCGATGGACCCTCTCCTAGCACACATCCAGATGTTCAGGAGGAGGAGAAAGGTGAGGACGAAGGAGGTGAGGCGGAGAGCGGAAGTGGTAGAGAAGGTGACGGCGACCGTCACGGTGACGACGGTGGCGAAGGACAGGGTGGTGACGGCACCAGGGCTTTGTCTTCGAGACAAGTAGGCGAGATGCAAGAGTGGACGGATGACGCTTTCCGCCAAGCCTTCGAAGGTTTGGAGGGAACGGAGAAGTCCAGGAAAGCTGAGAAAGTTGGGACCGGCGTCGATTTATCTTCCGGGAGCGCTTCTACTGAGGCGACTTCTGCGGTTCAAGGTGAATTTCTCTCTATTCTTTTTAATTCTTGAATGATGGCTCAATGCATACTGGTGACACTTGATTTTTACTCTAGGAGTGGGCAAAACGGCCAAGACCTCAGATCTTCGGCACAGGCTTGAACAATACAAACTCCTCAAAGCTTCCGCCAAGCCGAAGCCTTCTACTAACCGCCCTGGAGACGTAGTCGGCTATCGTCCTCTTCTCGGAGTTATTGAAGAAGATATACAAAAGAGGAAGAGGAGTCGATCTTCGTTTGAACCTCTTCTTGAACCCCCGGCCCCACTCCAGCCTATTCACGACATTACGGAGGAGGATACCGAGCTTATGCCCTCCCTCCATCCGTCTGAGAATCCAACCGTCATCCCGATAGATCACCCTGGCTTAGCTCGTAATCCGTTTGCGGGTCATCCAGATCTGGACCCGGCCTCTCATGACATTTCTCTCGATGAGGTTACTAGTGAGCATCTTCTCCCTCGCAATCCTATGGTTTGGGTGCTTGATGAGGCTAAGTCTCTGGACCTCGATTTGCTTACTACCCGGGTCGTAACTCTGGGGGATGAGGCTAAGGAAAATATTGACCGGGTTGCTGAGGAGACCAGGAAATTGATGGGGCATCATGCCCGACTGGTCAAGGCCGGGGAGGAAATCGGGAGTGCCAACATAAGATTGCGGTTAGTGGTTTCCGACCAGGCCAAGCAACTCGCCGACCAGGCCATCCAGATCTCTCAGCACGAGGCCGCCTCCAGACGACTAAAGAAAACTATGGAAGAGGCTAGCCGAGCCGAACTGCGGAAAATGGAGGCTACCTGCAAGGAACGGATCGATATGGCCATTGCTACGGTGGATGAGGTTCGGAAAGCGGATCTTGAGCAGATAGAGGAGTTATCTGGGAGGCTTGAGGCCGCAGAGCTTGCTCAAGCCAAGCTGAAGGAGGAGATGGAGGCGATGCGGAAATCCATTCAGGCTGACTGCTCGAGATACTGATTGGAGAGAGAAGCTGCCGTGGAAAGGCTGTCGGCTTCCGAGGCCCGGATGAGGGAGTTTGAGGAGAACGAGGGGATGATGGACGAGATGCTCCAGGACATGTACTTCCGTACTTGGAAGCAGGGCAACCTATCCTGGATGGATGATTATCCCAGGGTCATGGCTAGGATTTATCTCTGGGCTCTGGAGGAGGCTAGGGCTGATGCGGATAAAGAGGGTGGCACGGTCTTCAGCATGGATATGGTCACTGCCCAGTTTACCAAGGAGGAGAAGGTGGCGGTGAAGGAGGGTATGCGGTTGCTTGCTGCTGAGGAGGCAGGTGTGCAAGTAGAGGATGACGACCAGGATGGTCAAGAAGCAGGTGCTGGTAAGTCTTCCTTTCTAGTCTTTCCGTTAACTTGGTTGCTTATCATTAATGAATTCTTTCTTTGACCGGACAGGTGGGCACCAGGACAAGGATAAAACTCCGACGCCGCCGGCTCCATGATTTGACCTGGATATATTTTTGTGAACTTGACATTGTAGTGTATGTTAGTCTTAGAACGGTAATGTAACTCTTAGGCTGTAATTATGCTACTTGTAATAAACAATGTGATTCTCGATGTGTAATTTTTTTAGCTTAAGCCGATTCTGTCGTCTTTTAATGTTTTTGCCATTTTGACATGTTGTATGAGAAGTATAGCTATGCATATTCTTGTAATTAAATTGTGTTTGACGTCAAGTTCTTGTTTAAAACATAATTTCATGTCTCGCAATGTTAGTGTGATGTGTGAATAAATCATAGCCACGTGTTTATATATGAAAGAAGGAAATACTGCCCTTCATATTTTGCTTGTAGATGGCAGCTTTGAATGTCTTGTGTGATCGAGTATGAAATGCAGTCCAGTATTTCGTTGTGAGTACCTGCTTCCATTAGCGAATGTCTCCTATTATGTGTCATGTACTTTAGGGATTGTTACAGAGGATAGGAGAATAGTTTTTTAAATAAAATTGAAATATGAGAAATAGTAAAACTTCCAATCACGGAAGGCCTTCGATGTGCTTAAGTTCGTGGCAAACGGGCTTTGTAGTCACTTTCCCTAGCTGTGGGTCTTGGAGACATTCGTCACCCATCTTACGCCTCCGCGGGGAGTTAATCTTTTTTACCACAGCCGTACTTAAGACACATCGGAGCCGAGATCGCGCACAGTAACTACCCGTGCCATTATGGCCCGTAATCATGGGTATTATTCGATTTACTGTGGCCGACTAGCGTGGGTGCCGATCGTCAACCGTGAACTACCCCTAGCTGGCCACACCTTATGTTGGGGCTTAAAGTAGGTTCATAGTTGCCGGCGAGCCGAACGCCGTAATGAGCTGCCTCGGCTATAGTCGGCTTTCTCGGTGGCTTATAATCGGCTCATTACAGTTGGCTTTAAGGGCCGTCGCGAGCAATGAGTTAACCCGCAGCAGAGGGATGCCGGAGCAAAAGTGTCTCATTGGCGAGGGCATAGATTCGCATAGTACCTGTTAGGTCTTGTCCAGGTGAAATCGCGTTGTGGAGTGCTTTGAATGGAAATGCTATATGCACAGGATTTTGTTCAACAGAAAAGGATAAAGTTAACAAGCAACCAAGATACAAAGGAACAAGTTAAAAAAGAGACAAGGTTTTTTAAAGTGGTTCGGCACGAAAATGCCTACGTCCACTGATTCTCTTTGTTAATTCACTTCATATGGGCAGTACAAGTTAAGAAAAGTATCGACGGAGGTGTTGGATGTTCCATGCCCTCTGGAACACCTCTCCATCCACTGTTGACAAAATATAAGCTCCATTGTGGAGATCTTTATGAATTACATATGGTCCATCCCAGATTGGATCTAGTGCTCCAGGGCGAGGGAAGACTCGCTTGAGGACAAGATCCCCTTCTTGTAAGATACGATGCTTGACCTTGGAGTTGTATTGTGCCACCACCTTTTGCTTGTGGGCCGCTGCTTTGAGGGCTGCATCATTTCTTCTCTCTTCAATTAGATCCAAAGACATGTGAAGGAGTTCTTCGTTCTCTTCTGGTTTATAGTGGATCCTACGGTGGGAAGGCACGATGGTTTCAACCGGGATCATAGCCTCCGATCCGTATGCCAAAGAGAAAGGAGTATGCCCCGTTGATGTTCTGAAAGATGTGCGATAGGCCCATAGTGCCGTAGGGAGCTCATCCACCCAAGCGCTCTTTGACTTTTCGAGTTTCTTTTTTATTAGAGTTTTTAGAATTTTGTTGACGGCTTCGACGTTTGCCTGGAGATAAGCTACGAATGAGAAGCTTTTGTGAATTCCGTGCTCTTGGCACCAGTTGGCGAACTCCTCGCTGTCAAACTGAAGACCATTGTCCGATATAATTTTGAACGGGACTCCGTACCTGAATAGAACATTTTTGATCAAGAAGTTAATAACTTTTGCTGAAGATACTTTATTTAGAGGTTCTGCCTCCACCCATTTGGTGAAGTAGTCGACTGCCACTATAGCATATTTGGCCCCACCTCGGCCCATTGGCAGTTCGCCGATCAAGTCAATTCCCCATACTGCAAAGGGCCAAGGGCTGGTCATTTGAGTAATCTTAGTTGTTGGTAGCCGCGGAATCTTAGCAAACTTCTGGCATCTGTCACATTTTCTGACAAAATCTAAGGCATCCTTGCTTAAGGTGGGCCAGAAATATCCATATCGGAGTATCTTTTTTGCCAAAGTCTGTCCTCTAGTGTGATCTCCGCAGCTTCCTTGATGAATGTTGGATAAGATTTCCTTGGCTTCCCTTCCAGCGACACATCTTAATAAGGGGTTAGAGAAGCCGCGCCGATAGAGGGTGCCCTCTTGTATTGTGTAGCGGGAAGCTTTCCTCAAGATTTTCTTGACTTCGTTACGCCCGTTGAGCAGTGTGCCACTTTGTAAGTAGTTTTGGATGGGAGTCATCCAAGTTGCTTCTCCGGTTGCAGCTATCAGATTTACTTGCTCAAAAATTGGGGTCAGTTGCTTTGAGATGGCTACTGCTCCGGAAATAGCGCCGTCTCTCATGCTAGCTTGCTTTGCCAATTCATCAGCCTTTTGGTTCTCTTCTCGAGGGATGTGTTTGACTAAATAGTGGTCCAATCGATTGAGAAGTAACTTGGTCTTCTTTAAATATGCTATGAGTCGTTCTTCTCGAGCCTGGAATTCTCCTAGTATTTGATTTACAATAAGTTGAGAATCGCTATGAAGACACAAAGAATTGGCTCTGATTTCTAAGGCAAGTTCTAATCCAGCTATCACTGCTTCATACTCTGCATCGTTGTTAGTGGCAGTGAATTCCAACCTTACAGCATAGTGCATCTTACTTCCCCTGGGAGTGATTATTACCACACCTGTCCCCGAGCCTTGTTCGTTTGATGCACCATCCACAAAGAGGTTCCACTTGATGTCTTCTGCTATCTCTGATTGCTCCTTACCTTCGTTGGTAGTGAATTCGGCAATGAAATCGGCCATGGCTTGCCCCTTGATGGCGGTGCGAGGATGGTAGGTAATATCATATTGACTTAGTTCAATGCACCATTTAAGCAGTCGTCCGAAAGTGTCGGGACGATGGAGTATCTGCCTCAGCGGTTGATCGGTTAGAACTCTGATGGAATGGGATTGAATATAGTGTCGCAGTTTCCGTGATGCGATTAGTAGACAATATGCTAGCTTCTCAAGTTTAGGATATCTGACTTCTGCCCCTGTAAACCTCTTGCTTACAAAGTATACTGGCCGCTGCGTGCGGTTGTGTTCCCTCACCAAAGCAGCGCTCAGAGCATGAGATGATACAGCAAGGTATAGGTATAACTCTTCGCCTTCGTTTGGAGTTGAGAGTATCGGTGGTTTCTGGAGGTGTTCGATTAAGTTAAGGAAAGCTGTTAAGCATTCGCCAGTCCATTCGAACTTTCCTTTGTCTTTCTTTAGAGCTTCGAAGAAGGGGACGCATTTGTCCGTTGCTTTAGAGATGAATCGACTTAGGGCGGCCACCTTCTCATTTAGGCTTTGCATTTCCTTTCGAGTGGAAGGTATTTTGATATCTTTTAGAGCTCAGACTTGTTCAGGGTTTGCTTCAATTCTGCTTTTAGTTGGGACTCTATTTTCAATAGTCTACTCGAGTCATGTTTGTCTACAGATACAAATTTCATAGCCTCTGCAGGCTCGGCGGTGGCCTCCTCCTCTTTGTCCCTGGGGTCTAATTCATTGAAAGGGTCGCTGGTATATGGAAGAGGAGGGGCTTTCTTTAGTTGCTATGCTTCCAAACTTTTTGTGCAGAGGGCAACCTCTACACTCTTCCCTTTATCCTTCCTGTGGTTGTTGCGAAGTTCAGTTACATAGCAGTCTCGAGCAACGTCCTGGTCTCCCTCTACTTCCCCTACTCCATCGTCCGTTGGATATTTCATCTTTAAGCACCATGGGGCCAGGACAATTTGGAAGTCAGACAAGGCTGGCCTTCCTAAGAAGGCATTGTAGGCCGAGTGGTTTTCAATCAGCACAAATGTCTGTTTCCGTACAACGGAGCGGGGATGGCTTCCAATTTCAACAAAGAGGTCCAGTTGCCCGAGGGGCATCTTTGCATCTCTAGTGAAACCGTGTAGCGGTTTATTGCAGGGAGAAACGTCCTTTATTGATAGTTTCATTTTGTCGAATGCATGCTTGAATAAGATATTTACGGAGCTTCCAGTGTCTACTAGAATTCGGAAAACTTCGGCCGGACCGAGCCGGGCAGAGACAACCATGGGATCCATGTGAGGGTACTGCCTTCCCTCTAGGTCACACCTACTGAATGTGATGTTATCACTCTCTTTCCGCTTCGGGTGGCGTTCTTCTATAACAGAATTGACACAGTCTTCATTGTTTCTAAGCGACTTTCCATATCTTTCCATTTCTGCCCAGCTTCTGTCGGCGACGTGCGGTCCTCCCGAGATGGTATGGACCGCTATCTTCTCTTGACTGGAGCCGCTAGTGTTGTGATTTCCTCTGCCTACCTCTGGGGAGGGTAGCCTTGGGTTCTCATTGGCAAGAGCTGGAGTCCTGTTCTGACCTTTTACATAGCGTTCCAGTCTCTTCCTTCTGATGTGTTCTTCAATCAAGTCCCGGAGATGATGGCATTCATTGGTATCATGCCCATGGGATTCGTGGAAGCGGCAGAATTTTCTAGACTTAATCACGTTATCTGATTCCTTCTTGTGCAGGGGGCGTTTGTATTTAACTTCGTCTTGGGTGGCAAGGAAGATGTTTTCAATGGTTTCATTCAAAGGAGTGTAAGTGTCGAATCTCGGTCCTGGCCGATATAGGCGCTTTTCTCCCTTCTTGCCCCCAGCATTGTCTCTAGAATCATTTCTTCGAACGTCCTTCGCTGCAGCGGCCGTGTTGCCGTGAGCTCCCTTATTTTGTTGCCCTGACCGTTCCTCAGTGGCAGCGTCTTCAAGCCTTATATATTTCCCGGCTTCATGGAAGAAATCGGGTAAATTAGTTGGTTTTTCTTTTGTCAATCTTCTAGCAAATTTAGTATCCGGATGCACACCACTACAGAGGGCCATTAAGACAAGCTTCTCATCGGCATCTTGGACTGCGGCCACTGCGGCATTGAATCGGGTTAAATATTGCTGTAGCTTCTCTCCAAGTTTCTATTTGACATTGGATAAGGAATAAGCGTCCTTGGGTTGTTCCACATGAATGCGGAACTGGCTGATAAACTTTTCTTTCAACATCTCCCATGAGTTGATGGATCCTTGGGGTAGATGACAAAACCAAGAGGTAGCTAGATCTGCTAAGAATAGTGGAAAGCATTTGCACAACACCCCCTCTGTTGCCCTGCTCATGAGCATATGTTGTGTGTATCTCTGCAAGTGTACAACGGGGTCAGAGGTTCCTTTGTAAGGTTCCATTGTTGGCATTTTCCATTCTCGAGGGGTGATAGCAATTTCGATATTGCGGGCAAAAGGGCTGGTTACCCTAGCGCCTATCCCTCGATCTCTTTGATCCCGTTGGACGCACTCTCTGAACAAGCGTGCCATCCTTTCATCAAAATTTGGAGCATATAGAAATGAGTTCGGTTCTGTTCTGTGGGATTGATTCCGTCCAGATGACCTGTAGGGATGGTATCGTCTATCATTCCTAATACTTTCCAATGGCTGCCTTCGGTCTTCTGGGAGCATGTTAGGGTCAGCTACAGTTGGCCCTTGCCTTGATCTTCCCCTGTTGGGGTCGGATCTAAGCACTTCCTCGGGTCCAACTTCGGGCTGGACTCTAGCTCGGCCCCGTTCATTGGTGTTTCCGTGGTTAGGCAGTATGACCGGCTCGGCTACAGTTGACCTCCGCCTGGTACCTCCCATGTTGGGTTCGGTTCCAAGCGTTTCCTCAGGTCTAACTTCGGGCTGAGCTCGGTCTCGACTCCTACCATGGCCGCTTCTGTCGTTAGCTCCTTCGAAGAAGGAAGATCTTTGTTGTCTCTGAGATCCTCCAGACCGGGACTTACCTCATGATTCAATGTTGCGGTTGGACTCTTCAGCATCCCTCAAGCGTGACATGAGATGGTCCACCAAGGCTTCCTGCTGGGATGTGAAGCGGTTAGTCACTTCAGCCACAACCCTGTCTAGGTCGGCCCTAGTAATTGCTGCCGGTTGTTCTGCGGCAGGGGTGGTCGGATTTGTTTGATTTTCAGTTGGTACTACTGCTGGAACGAGACGATCCTCTTAATTTGTGACCACTGAATCTGGAATATTGCTAGTCATGATGTTCTTTCCTCTGTTAACATCCTTCTTCTGCTTGGGAGGCATTCTTTCCAAGCACTGAACGATGCGGTTAGGAAGAATGTTAAGTGGAAGAAGCTGAAGCTTCTGAGTTCAATTCTCAGTGAAAGCACCAAAAATGTTTGCACAAAAAATGGGCAAACACCTCCAAGTCGTATGATTTAGTTGATTTTGTGTTGTTTTTAGTGATCTGGGTGATTTATGCAAATATGAAAAAAGCAGGGACTAAACTGTAAAAGACACGCAGATTTATAGTGGTTCAGCCAGAATGTGCCTACGTCCACTTTATGATATTATTTCTCCTTTCTTGTTCAGATTACAAGTACAAAGCTTTGATACAAGTATATGAAAGTTGTTTGAAAGTTCTATCCGTGCTTGAGCTCTCAAACTCGTCCCTCATTGTTGTGCCCCTGCCCCTCTATTTATAGAGTGAGGCTGGGGGCAGGGGTCTTGGATGTACATAGCTGCTGGTGGGCCTAGGCTGACGCGATCTGGCCTGGTAGTGTTGGTCCGAAATGTCTTGGTCCGGTGGTAGGTGGTCCGGTAGGAGCTTGGTTCGGAACGTCTTGGTCCGATGGTAGCTAGGTGGTCCGGTAGGAGCTTGGTTCGGAACGTCTTGGTCCGGTGGTAGGGGGTCCGGTAGGAGCTTGGTTCGGAATGTCTTGGTCCGGTGGTAGGTGGTCCGATAGGAGCTTGGTTCGGAATGTTTTGGAGAAGGCTGGTTCGTTCCTTGCTTTGGTTCGGTACCGAATGGTTCGGTGGCTGTCTCCTCATGTTGGTTCGGTACCGAATGGTTCGGTGGCTACTTCTTTGTGTTGGCTCGGTAGTGGTACAAACGTACCCAACAATATCCGTATCACTTGACCCCAAGGTAGAGAATTATATATGGACATCGGATTGGTTAAATTTAAATGATTTTGAATCCTTAAATTTTGATTTGAATTAAATGATATTTTTGAAATAAAATCTGATTTATATAAATTGAATTTTTACCGAATTTCGAGTTTTATATAAAAAGATTGAATTGTTTTAAAGGAATGGTTAAAGGAATAAAAATTGAAATGTATAGTGGGTTTGAAATACAAGTGAAGTTTATCGAAATTGAGTTATTAAAATCGTTGAAGTATAACTTTGAAATATATTGAAATTTGAGTAATTAAATCGATGTTTCAACATGGATTTAAGCGATATTGAATTTAATATTTATTTAGAATTCTGAATTGGAAAAATTTGAAATTGGGTTTTGGGACATTGAAATGGTCAAAATGTGTTGGAATGAAATAAATAGTTTAAATTGATATAAATTTCAAATTCATATTTTCATATAAACTATTTTAAATATATTATTTTAAAAGACTATAATTATTAAGATTTTCAAACTTTTAAACTAATTAAACCATTTAACTTATTTTAAATCTAATTAATCTATTTTAAAGCTATTTAATCTATTTTAATTATATTTAACCTATTTTTAATTTATATAAATTATTTATAACTTTTTAAAACTATTTTCTTCTAAATTCCAAACTAAGTAAACTAGATGGGTTTATATTCAAATCCTTGATTTTTAAAGTGAATGTGGTTAAGCGATATTATAACCTAAGTTGGGATTTAAATAGCATATTTTGTTTAATATGATAATTTTGAAATGAGAGTTTAACCTATTTTGGAAATATGACTTTTGAAAGGAAATATAATTTCGAACTATGATTTCAATGTGATATAATTTCGGAAGTAAGTAATGATTTCGAAAGTGATATGATTTGAATTGAATAAGATATTTTGATATCAATTATGAAATAATTTTGGAAATGTAAAAGAACCATCCGGTGTGTAATAAGCGATTGGTTGTTAAAGAGACCGGGATCAGATATTGTCATACTCTCTGCCAATACCGAAAACCACTTTGACAACTGTGTACATGGTGGAGATTCCAGAATGAAGTAGGATGGTGGCGATGATTCTATAAGGTATATACGTGGACCTAACTCCCGTGAGTTAGCATAAGGTGGCTAAAACAGGAGCAATCGACGGGCCAAGTGAGGTCATTCCTTTGATCGGGCACATTCCTTTGATACTATATTCCGATTTGCGATTTTGGTGGCCACCCTTGATTTTGATTTGGGAGTGTGTTCCGAGGTGGGCGGTAGTAGCTGCTATGCGTTACCACCAGTCCGGAAGTGTAATTGGTATATCTACCCTGGCATTGCCTAGTTGTGCCGTGTCACCTACCCTAGCGTGCCTTCTATGAGTTTGTTTTATGTCGTACCTATGGGGTATCCTCTGGCGGCCCCAGTTTACTGGAAGTTATGGTACTGTATAGACTATTGGCATTATAAAAATGTGTTAAGGGGGATATGGGTAACGCCTTAACACTATTTTAATAGTTTATCTTACTGTAGACATATTATAATAGCGTATATTACTACATAGTAGATAGTTTAACAGATCCTTAGGAGATGTGAATCCCGAACATCTCTTAAGTTATTGCACTCACGTTAGACACTGGATAAGAGATGTCAAACCCCGTAAACATCTCTGACGCCGTTCCACTCATAGTTATTTACCGTTGGTTTAACTCATATAAGATCTTTTAGTTCTGACTCGAGTGTTTTGTCTTTTTCAATTCGCTCGGGTATGCCTGAGCATTTCAGGATTTGAAGACCTTATTAATGGAGGACGAGGACGAAGATTTGTACTACTTTTATTTACTATATTTATTCCACTGCATTCATATTGTTCCGCTGCATTATTTATTTATCTCTGATACATGTAACTCTGATTTTGTATTGTATAAGTATGATCAAATGTTTGTATACAGCTTCATGAACTGTTATTTGATTATTATATTTCGTCATTCCGCTACGAGATTCTGTTTTGTTTTTCTTTCCCTGCCTTTTCTTATTCACCCCAATAACAATCCGCCCTTTTGTATGGTTTGAGTTGGCATGTGTGTCCGCTTAAAGCATACAAAAAGGTGGGATGTTACAGAATTGATTCAAACTTATTAGTTTTGAGACTTTGAAAAGATACGATTATAATTGGATTTATAACTTGATTTGATAAAAAGTGATAAAATGAATTTTCTCAAATTTGGATAAAATTGAGATTGAATATTTAATATTGATTTAAATGTATTAATTGGGATTTAAATAAATTGTTATAAAAATGGTTAAGGGAATAATTTCCAATTTGAATAAATTTAAAGTTAAATGTTGAAATATAAATGAAATTTATATTGTATATGTTTGAATATTTAAACTTGAATCTTTGAACTTTAAATTGAAATGGTTAAACTGAGATTGATTTAAATTGAATTTTTGTACTTAAGATGATTTAAATCGATTTGCGAAATTGGAGAAAACTAATTTTATTATATAAAGTATTTTATTATATAAAGTATTTTATTATATACATAAACTATTTTGATTTATAAAGTATTTTAATATATATTCTATTTTCAACATCTAAATTGTTTAGGTGGAAAGTGTTATGATTTCAAAGTGTTATGATTTTGAAAGTGTTATGATTTTGAAAGTGTTACATTTTGAAAATGAATATTATTTAAAGTGAATAATGATTTCGAAAGAGATATGGTTTTGAAAGGAATATGATATTTTGATATGAAGTATGAACTATTTGAAATGAAATGACCGTGGTGTGAAATAAGCGTTTGGTTGTTAAAGAGACCGGGATCGGATATTGTCATACTCTCTGCCAATATCAAAAACCAATTTAGCAACTGTGTACGTGGTGGAGATTCCAGAATGAAGTAGGATGGTTTGATGATGATTCTATATGGTATTTACGTAGTCCTGACTTCCGTGAGTCAGCTTGATGTGGCTAAAACAAGAGATATACCGGGCCAAGTGGGGTCATTCCCTCGATCGGGCACATTTCTTCGATACCATTCTATTGCTTTTGTGATTTGATTGGTGCACCCTTTGATTGGGAGTGTGTCACGAGGTGGGCGGTAGTAGCTGCTATGCGTTACCACCAGTCCGGGAGTGCAAATGGTATATCTACCCTGGCATTGCCTCGAGTGCCGTGTCAGATGCCTTATCGCGCCTTCTATGAGTTTGTTTTGTGTCGTACCTATGGAGAGCTCCTTGATAGCCCACTTGCGAGTGGAGTTTATAATATCTGTATAGACCATGGCATTATATAAAATGTGTTTAGGGGGATATGGGTAACGCCTTAACGCTATTTTAATAGTTTACTTTAGTGTGGACATATTATAATAGCGTAGATTACTACATAGTAGATAGCTCCACGGATCCTTAGAGAATGGGTATCCCAAACATCCTTTAAGTTACTTGTATTTCTGTTGACATTTCACTTGAGTTAAATTTACTATATAAGAATGTTAATCCTGACTCGAGTGTTTTGTGTTTTTCTTTACGCTCGAGTCAGACTGAGTGTCACAACATTTGAGACTCACTTTTGGAGATTGGAGCTTTGTTTGAAGATCTATCTATCCAGCTTTCAGCTATTTCGGTTTATTCCAGTCACTTATGTTCAGACTGGTCAATTGCTTCTGTACTTGAGACTACTATGTATTTGAGATTTCTGTTGTATTTTGTTTTAACTCTAATGGTTATATAGTAGCTTCATGAACTATTATTTATCTATTTCGCTGCTTATTGTTATATTACTCCGTGTATGTGATTCTGTGATTGATTTACTTACTGTATATGCTGAGTTTTTGCCAAATATAAATTAACAATCTCACATTTTGAGCAATCCAAGTCCAACATGTGCGGATGCGAATGGTTCGAAATCACAGGTCGTTACAGTTGGTATCAGAGCCAGGTTTTAGGCAAAACTTAGCATACAGAGTAAATTTAATTACATAATCACCTTCATTCAAGCTTAAATCTCTTCCTCTTTGATTCAGATTTCCTTTGAATTTTAGAACATTCCTCGTTTGGCTCGTATTCTTCTTGATTCTGGAGCATCTCATAGCTCCACCTCAGTTGATCTCCATAATGAATCGGCGGTACCGCCAATCTTAGAATTTTTGTAAAGGGGTGAAACTCCTTTACAAAAGGTGGCAATTCACCGAAGACTTCTATGCCCTTGGTTTTGATGCTGCTATCTCTTTGCAAAGCCTGAACCGTTCTCTAGTTGACTACCCGGGTAATTCTCTTGTGATCCAATGTCAATTGCCTCAGGTTTTGCCGGCAGTTTTATCTTTCGCTTGATTTTCAACCGAATGATTCGGACTCCACCCCGATAGTCAGGGATTATCCTGATGTTTTGGTAAAGTTATTTCTCTTCTCTCCTAAGCGGGAAATTGAATTCCCGTATGGATCTTATTCTTGGAATCTCTGTTGACCCGGTTAAGGTCACCCGCCATTAATATTAGTCTATCCATTCTTTCCTCCTCGAAATTTAATTATCTTATCCTCCCTTCGAATTTATCTTCTTGATTTGAATTTTCTTTGATTAGGGTCTCTATGAATTTGAGTCTCTATCCTTGTTTTAAAATCTATTCTTGAATCATCGTGTGAGGGATTGTATTTGTAATTTAATTAAAATGTTTTATATTGTGTTGTTTGAGTTGTTAAGTTTGAATTTTATGTTTCGATCGATTCGTCTGGCTAATGCTATCAATAGGAATTCCAAAACACTTGAACAGAGCAAACTGACACAATATTGTTTCCGAAATTGGTAAATAAAATAATTTTATGTATGATTATATTTTATATATAAGAGTATAATTTTCTAAAATCAGATAGTTAAATGAATTGGTTGTTAGAAATGATAATATTTGATTATCATTTATTGTTTGTAAACCATTGACTATTGCAACATGATATAAATAAATGAATTTATAAAACATGGTTTATAAATTGATTTGGAATTGAAATGAATTTAAATTAAGGATTTAAGAATTTAATTTCCGGTGATTTTCTAAATTTGATAACTCAATGTTTTGGAGCATATTATTTAAAGGTATTTTCGAATAGAAATCATTTCCAAGAATTTTAAAAGTTTTAAATCAGTACTCTCCTCTTTTGGCGATGGAAAATAATTTCGGTGATGACTGCAGCATCATCAACATTCATTTACGAGTTTCGGAGTGGAGAGACCACTTAGTAGCTTTGCTACACTTTTGTTTTGGAAAATGAATTTGATTTGAATTTCTTAAGTATGATTTGCTGTATTATATATATAGATATATGATTTTAGATTTGATTTGATATATAGAACATATATATATATATACACACACACACATCTATTTCTAATGGTTTGAAGAGAAATCAGAAATTTAACTCTTAAATTTTTTATTTTAAAGGATGATTTCAAGTATAAAATGAAACCAAAACTTTTGAATAAATATTTAAACTTCAAATAATTGAATTGGAAAATTTTACTTGTATAATACTAAATTGCATTGTAATATATATATAACTTGCCTAAAATATTCAAAAAGTCAAAATGTTAGGGTATAATAAAGGGTTGTACAAGAAGAAAACTTAAGTAATAAATTGTTCAAACCAAAATCTGGCTTAATATAAATGTTGTAAATAAAAGAAAATCTGTATAGTGTTTAATTACACTCTGAAACATTAATATAACTTACCAAGAAAGTTTAAATGTAATTAGTATGTAATTGGATAATATACACTATGATATAAGTAATAGGATATCAAAAATGATATTTTGTTAAGGGAATTTACTGATAATAAATTGGATTATAAATTGGATAATAAAAGGGAAAATTTATTTGTTGAATAATATATGGTTATAAAATGTATACACCTAATATATGTTGCAAAATATGTTAAGTGAAATAAATTAAATAAATAAAAGAGAAGACTATTTAAGCAGATAAATACGAACTTAAGAATAGTGAACTTGAATTTTAGTGGAATCAACTTAGCTGAAGATAAATGGATAAATAAATGAGTTAATTTAAAAATGAATTTTTTTGAAAGAAATGTTGATAAAATGAAAGAAAATCAATTTTAAATTGAATGACTATTTATTAGTTGAATAAAATGGATTAGACCAAATTGTTGAATATTAATTTATCTAAAATTGAAATCTATATGGTTTTGAATAGTTGAAGTTGAATGTTGAGGTGAAATTAACTATGGTCGATCAAATAGATTAAATAGATGAGTAAAATAAAACAAATTTTGTTGTGAAACTTTTTGTAATAAATGTTAATAAATGGGAAACAAATCAATTGAATAAAAATATATGGAAATGAAATCAATCAAATGTGAACACAATAAATTTGATTGATTAAATAAAATGAATTGAAATCAATTAGTTGATTATAAACCAATGTAAAAATAAATGGAATTTATATGATTTTGGAATTAATTGTGCATATGATAATATATATTTCAATCTATCTTCTTTTCTAGTTGTTTCTATTCTCCTACCTCCTTCTTTTTCGGGAACGAAAAGTTTTGAGTGGGGGAGAGTGTAACGACCCATAAATTTCTAATTGTTTTAATAACGTAAATAACTGAATTTGTTGTGAAATTTTAAATAATAAAATTTGGAAATGAAAATTTGATATTTGAGATACGTCTATTTAAACGTAGGAAATCACATATTTTTCATCAAAAAATATGGAGGTTAATTTTGTTGTGTAATTTTCAGTTTCAATTTAAATCGGTAAAATTGATGTAAATGAAGTATTTTTGAAATCTGAATATTTTTATATAATAAATTTGTAAATCATTTTCTCAGTGAGATGTCATAATTCGTTTGGCCAAATTTGGTCTTCTCTAGCCCTGTTTATCTTATTTTCTGCGAATTAGCAGTAGTTTGGCAGAGAATATCGACTTTTGATAGAATAGTCGTATCACCGATATCTATGTATCATTCTGTTTGTCTCGTCATGCTGACCTCCGCAGTATATTCATTTGTGTATTTTGGAGTCCGGTACGCGGCGAAATCCGCTAAACGGGTAGTTGTATCGGTACCCATTTTGAGTTCTAGAATGTTATGTAACCTTTCAATTTTCAACCATTTGAAAATCAACGGTCATTTGCATTTATTATTTCATAAATTCTCGTGCCTGACTTTTCTTTTCCTATCATTGCAAATATATATTTCCGATGCTTTAATTCCTATCCCTTCATTTGCTTCCCACCGGTTCGTTTATTCACTTTGAGTCCCTTTCAATTCTCCTCCATTTCCGCTCTACCGTTTGAGAGAAAAATATAAAAATATATATAAGGCTTTTATAATTTTGTTCTGAAGCCAGCTGTCTGTTCATTGTTTCTAGAAGAAAATTTTAAGCTGCATATATTTATTTTTATATTTTTTTGAAGCAAACCCATTCTTCTTCTCCATGGCCTCCTCCTCCTTTCGAATCATTGCCTTCTCACCCATTTTTCCAGAGCCTTCCTCCATTTTCCAATCCACCCTTCCAAGCGAAGCCTCTGCCCTTCCCATGGCCTCACGCCCACCCGGATCCACCTAGCAGCGTCGCCAGTAGTCTCTGGCCTACCTCCACATCAGCGAACACGCGACCATGGCCTCACTGAAACCCACAACCCTCCAACCTGACAACACCTACCGAGCCTCGCCTTGAAAGCCTTCTTCCCCTTCATCTCTGCGTACTCCTCTCCCGTCCACCACGTAGGCAACCTCCTTCTTACCGCTTTCCTTCCAAAACCATGTTATGGCCGAAGTCTTGTACTGGCCTCGCTTGCCCATCAACCCCTTCTTACTTGCTTGCATCACCTCCGCGTGACAACACCGCTTGCCGAACCCCCATTCACCTTCCTTGCCACAACCCTTGACCAAACTACAGCTGCCCCACATGCTTCAACCCCCTAGCCTCCACCTCGGCCTCCTTCCCTGTCACGATCCGGTTTTTCGACCTCCAAAAACCGACATCAATAAGTCCACTGTATTACATGCCGAACAATTGAATGCCAGAAATACCAGACCGTAAGGGAAAAGAAGAAAGAGGTAGAAGAAGAAAATAGAAAATACATCAGAATCTCACAATTGCAGGGGAACAATATATAATAGAAAACAACTGATCTTTATACAAAAAGAACTATTACTGTTTTATAAATTACATCATTAGAGTACACTAAACAATAACACAATACTGGACAGTTATAATAACTTGTCCTCACAAAAACTGACTATACAGCATACCATATACAACAGAATACTCCAAATACGTGTGATACGTCTCGACATCCAGCTCGCCTCCTGAGCTCCATAGCATCCTATCCTGAATCTGTGATGCTCGGTCTAACCCAAGCATTATAATAAAATAACACCCGAGTCAGTCTGGAAAACCAGCGTGAGAAAACACACTCAACTAAATTATTAGAGTTCTCAAAATCCTTTGAAAATCAAAGGTATCTCGTAAGACCACGCCACAAATAAACATGTCTGGTTTTTACCTTACGATAACTAAAACATTTTATATCAAATCCTTTGATATTATAATAGTGTCTAAGTACAAATACTTATTCAAATAGCCGAAATTGTTACATTAATTAAATTCCAGCATACTAGGCTCTACAACCAAAACCGTAAAAGGCACGTAGGGAGAATGGATTTCCAACTGAATGACTAGGCACTTGGGTACCACCTGTCACGGTACCTGGTCTAGATCAGTATACCGAGGATCACTCTCGATCCCCTGCAACACAAGACTGGACTACCCCTTACTGGATAGCTCGAATATGATCACCCCGCGGTTAGGGTCAACAACCGCCACATAGCCAAAATAAAAGGGACTCTAGACAGGGGAAATCTTACCCCAATGGGAAGCTACCCACTTAGCCTTACTGCATAACCCCTGATTTTCAGTCATTCCCGGTTGATGAGGCTCGAGGCTAAGCGTTACCTTTTTAGGAATATTCACTTAGAATGCTCATTGTCCTCCAATGACAATGTACCGATAGCATTCATCCATACAAGTCCGTTCCCGGTCTGAACGGAACCGAAGGCACTACTCCTACTACATCCATTTGGAATCACCCTCAGGATTAGTAGCTATTAGCCCTTGCACTTCATTGCTCCATCTTCGACTCCAGGCTCTTGTCTTCCTTACGAAAACGTACTCGTTGGATCGAAGTGGTTTTCGGATCACAAATCCGATCTCGGTCTCTTCGAAACAACGTTCGCTATTTCTTGGTAAACTCAACCCCGGTTCTTTAGGAAATAAACAGAAGAGAATAAGATCGGAGATCACCACCTAACCGTTAGTGGACGGATTTCCTCATAAACATCCTAGAAGAACAAACGAGTTTATACGTACAGTATAGCACCTCGAACGGTAACTGTACCATATAATTCCTGAGTTTCCTCTAGATATTTCCAAAGTTATATTCGGGTCCAAATTTGATAGTCGGTTATTTAACTATTAATTTAAACAATCAATTGAATCAAATACTTTATTTCCACTGAAGGCACCAATACTTCTTAAATTTAGTTTTTAAATAAATTAAATCACTTTATCCAAAACTATACACGTAAAATATTTAAAGTAAAGCAACTTAAATCACTTTGTTCAAAATAATAGTTATGGAATTCTATAATTATTTTCCAAGTAAAACTTTAGCCAAAACTACTTTTAAAATAAAGCTATTTTATAAAATATAAATATTTAATAATTTTCCTTTAAATCATAATACTACTTAACCTTTAAAAATAACTAACTACAATAATTTAACTAATACTTACTTTAAATTTTTTGAAACAACTAATTAATAAATTTTCTAAAACATCCTTTTAAAACATTTTTACTTTATACTTAAAAATCTTCCTTTGAAAATATACTTAGCTTTCAAGAAAATACTATTTCCACTCCAATAAATCTGGTCTTGCCGTTTATAAATCCTTTTCGATTTATCTCCAATTTAAATTTACGTTCCAACTCCGTAAATTTCCTTCTCACACTTTTAAAAATAAAACCACTATTTATTTTTAAACGAATTACCATCTCTTATAAATTCCATCGTGAATTTATCCATTCAAATTATCCACTAATAAATATTCACTTTATTTATAAACCCAATATATAA
Organism: Allium fistulosum; assembly: GCA_030737815.1. Taxonomy (NCBI): domain Eukaryota; kingdom Viridiplantae; phylum Streptophyta; class Magnoliopsida; order Asparagales; family Amaryllidaceae; genus Allium; species Allium fistulosum. The sequence continues at coordinate 945,903,735 of CM060908.1, forward strand.
ATCCCATAGCCTTTTTTCCTTTATAATCACCGTTTCAAAACACTTAATTGATTTTTCAAATCGATTCTCTGAATTAAATTCCCTTTAAAATTTATTTCTTGACTTATCCAGATTTATTCCAAAATCAATTAATTTCAGATTTACTCCTTTATTATGATTTAAATTCTTGTTTAAATCTGAAATATCAATTTCACACTTTGTTTCAAAATTCCCCTTTTTGTTTTCTTCGCGATTTCAAACCTTGCATAAACATTTTATGATTTATTAACATTTGAAATAAATCGAACAGTCACCTACCATTTATTTATTTAATTTAAACTAATTTTCCTTTGAATAATTTTTAGTAACAAAAATAATTGAATAAGTTAATTGAACAAGTTAATCACCTTAATACATACTTTTAAAATAAACTAGTAAATTTAAAATTTGTATATGTATATTTATTTTATTTTTGAAACTACATATATACTTATAAAAATAATCTATATAGATTTAAAGACCTAATTTTTTTTATATAAACTCTTCAACACTTTAAAACTCCTATATTTTTTCCCTTATCCACATATTTTTTTAAAAAGTTACATATCCCTATGAAAATAGTCTATATAGATTCCAAAATCTATATACATATGTACCTATAAAAATAATCTATTGTACCATTTAAAATTTCTATTTTCTAAACCTTATGTGTATATATATTATTTTCTGTTTTCTGTATATACATATATCTATTAAATTCTAATGAAAATAAAATCCGTTTCTAACATATGTATATATATTTATTTAAAACAGAAATGGTTTATAATTTATTGTATATTTTCTTCTGTAAGTATATACATATATATATAAATTAAAAAAAACAACTACAGATACCTGCCGCCTCACATCAGATCGCAACTCCCTCCAACGAAACCCAACTCCACCTCGCCAACATCATCCACGTGACTCACCTGCTCTAGCACCCTCCTCGCACATGGCTACTCCACGACATCACCATCTCCACCAACCCCTCGAATTGATCGACGACACTGCGCCCTCGACCACACTGTCGTGCGCGCGCCCATGCGGCAACTTTTTTTTCACCTCACGTCGTTCGCGTACCTCCACGCCCCTTCGATTCCCTCGCATGAGCTCGCCTCCATCTCCTATCGCAAGTCGATCACGTTCCTGCTTCTCGCCGTGCCTTTTTTATATATAATCGACGTATTGATTTGAGTCTGGAAGAGAAAAAAAATGAGGAGCACGGTATTTCCATTTGAAAAATCGATGAAATAAAAACCCTGGTGTTAAATTCTAAAGTTTCCAGTTAAGTTATTATATGAACTCGGATATCCTATGTGTTAAGGTAGTTTTTTGTGTGCATTTCATTATGATATATTGGTTGGTATTTCCATTTGTTGAAATAAAATGGGATTTTCGACAATTTTGGATAGTTGAAACTTTTGGGTTAATTGAGAAATTGAAGCTAAGTGTTTAGTAAAAAATAAGACAATAGGTTTTTGTAACTTATAAAATTTGAGAAGATAGTAAGTTAAATAAGATTTTATATTTGGAGAATATCCTGGCTCAGTAAAACAAATCTGAATTTGTACACATACTCTTAGGATATAGAAGAGTGTTATACGAATATGAACTTAAGTTTTAAAAAGTTTGATAAAAATAAGTTACGTTTTATAAGATGTGTATAAACTTAAGTGATGGTTTATGAAATGGTTCATAAATAGATTTTAGTATTAAATGACATATACTACTGGTGTAATTAATTATGATTAAAACTGAATGTGATTTGAATTAAAAAGAAATAGGTATAACTAAAAAACCAATGGAATAAATATGTAAGTTGTACGCAGATCATTTTATTCGCATAACTGTTCTTGATCTAGATTCGATTACATGATTTCGAGATGATTTACACCGGTCCGAGTTAAGATTTTTTACTCGGTTCTTGACGACGAACATTTGATACAATTTTTTGATTTGATTCTAAAGTTCTCTATCATAGTATATGGCTATGTAAGGGGAACAGAGGTTTCTAATCAAGGAACTGGATTAGACTCTTCACTGGAGTGGTCGAATGAGCAATACTAGTTCGAGAGTGAAATTTGTGTGATCGAGCGAGTGATCGGATTTGATATTGCATACGGATGACATATGTACATCATAAAGGCTTTAATATAATTATATGTTTGGGCATTAGAAAATGCAAGTGTTATGGTTTAATATCATTTGTAAGTGAGATGCAGGCTCATGGAAGCAAAGGCTAGTTGGATACTTTTGGTTTCATGAGTAGAGTTGGTTTGCTCGACTTATAGACACACATTTATGTTATTGTTGATGATTTTATGCCCCAGATAAGGGAGGCCACTTCTAGGCTTTGTTTTCTTTTGTTGGTTTGGGCCCGTAGTGGCCACTGTAGTTTTACCAATCGAGCCACGTAAAGAAGGTGCTGCCGAAATTTTCCATAACTTTAAAAGACTTGGAAATTTAATAACTCATTTCAACTAATTTATTAGGAAAGCTTAAGGAGCTAGAGACATTTTCCGCCTTTGGAAATTTCAGTGATGAAATTCTTTTTAAAGCGGGAAAATGAAACGACCCAAAATTGTTAATAGTTCGAATGGGAATATTTAGTTTATTTAAATATTCAATTCAGATTCAGACTAAAATATAATAATATCTAGTTGTTAATACAACGACTCGATTTTTATTGATATATTTTTAATTTAATTTAATTTACTGGGTTTTCCCACAATTTTTAATTTGAAAAATATTTAAATTATCGTTTGATAATTTTTCGACAAACGACGGTATTTTGTGATTTTATAGAACCAATTAACCTATGTATATTATTATTGTTTTGAGATCGTGTCGTATTTTCGAGCGCGATCGTATTTTTTTTTTGTCATTTGTGGTTCGTATGCGAATGAAATTCTATGCAGAAAGATGCCGAAAATCTTGTTATAAACCATAAACAAACACTTAACTTCCTCATTACACTTCACTTTTACCGTTTTATTCATCTCGTACTGGAAACAAGAAAACAAGCAAATTGTCTTCTTATAAAACTTCAAACAAAATGATTAATAAATTAAAAAATAAAAAGATGGAGCCTTTGAGTTTGAAATCGGTAGATCTATAGATCTATGGGGTTTTGGAGTGTGCGTCTTCAATTTAGGGTGCTTGGCAGCATGTATGCGTGAGCTATACTAAACTGGGGTTCACTTTTCTAGAGTTTGAGGTGAAAGTAAGCTTTGGCATGGGTAGATTCGATCTCATGAGGGTGGAGGAGCTTCGATGGCCAAGTTTTTATGCGGCACGGTGGGGTTTTGGAGATCGCCACCTGTACAGTCGTCGACCTAGGGCTGTTGTGTCACGTTGGAGAGAGGGAGGCCGAGTATGGTAAGGTGGTGATGGTCGGGTGATGCTATCGAAGCGGAGAACGATGGCAGTGGTCGTTTGGGTTTTAATGGACCATTTCTCTTGGGGTGGTGGAGGAAAGGTTTAGCTATGGTGAAAGTAGCTCCAGGTTATAGGTGGGAAGGGTTTGGAGAAGGAGGATTGGTGTAACATCCCCCTACTTGGAGGCCCAAAACTAACGACTACGGATGCTGCGGTCATCCATGGTTATTAATCTTCAGCGACCAAATACGACGATGTTAGGTACATAGATACACAGAAACATATGAATATGGAAAAAATTTAAAATAGCAAACACAGTCCACATTCCATTTTAAAATATTTCAAATTCATTACATAATCTCAGGGCGCATTCCATGTTCAGACAAAATATACTTATTATAAAATACGCCAAGAGCGACATATGAAGATGCCCCCTTGGATGATCAAAGTATATAATGTGGCAATAAAACAAGTTTGCCTTTACAACCAAACATAATGGAAATAAAAAAACTCTAAGTAGTTAACATGCCTCCTACACGTCACCAGAAGCTTTATTCGTCTAAAAGAACACCTGAAAACCCCGAACCTCAAACTACTCAAAATCAATCGAGTACCCGAGAGTTCAAGGGGAAACAAAAACTTCGAGTCAGACATAAAGCCTGGTATGAATAATAATCCACCATCTCAAATCATTTAGATATCTAGTGAGACCACACCACTTAGCGGAACAGGTTTTCCCATCACTAGTATCTTAAAACCTTTATAAAACCATATATCGTGCTCCTGCATCCACGATGGTTAAAACAATTCAAAGCAGTATAATATGATATAAAAAACAAGTTAATCAATTCTAGATTACCCATCCCTATTCATTTTGACGATCTGTCGCAGTTATAGTTTCTAAGGTTACTATTAACCTATTAGTTTTCATGGGCTGACTATTAACCGGTAAAGTGATTATGGACTCCCTATCCAGTTACATAGTTTTCATGGGATCACTAAGAACCTATTGGTAACTCCAGTATATTTCCACTTATCCTAATTTTCATGGGCTGACTAGGAACCTATTGACTCACTGTGAATATCTTAATCTAGATATAGTTTTCATGGGCTAACTATAAACCTATTGGCCCCTGCCAATATCAAATCATAGTTTTCATGGGCTGACTATGAACTTATTGTCCCCTGCCAATATCTTTCCCTTTATACAGTTTTCATGGGCTTACTGTGAACCTATTAACCCCTGCCAATATCTTTAATTAAGGTTTTAACATTTCTTAAGTTATATTCACTGCTGGGTCAACCTAGATAGTTATTCTGCCCTTCCCCAAAGTGCCTTTATGGGTTAATTACAATTTGAATAAATATATGAAGAAGCAATCATAAAAACAAAGTAATACTCTCAAAAATCTTTATTTATGCCATGGTTTTTCCTTTAAAATGAGAATAGGTTATTTGTTTTGAAACCTTAAAACATCACTTTCGAAACCACTGGACAACCTCCATCATATGCATAGAAAACCTTTTTCAAAACTCTAAGTATATACTTTTTGAAGCGCTATAAATCAATCCTTTCAAAACCAAATCATACCTTTCGAATGGGTCAAAACATTGCTTAATAATCTGTAACGACCTGAAATTTTCAGCCATTCGTATCCATATGTGTCGGAAATTGAATTGCTCAAAATATCAGATTTAAATTTTGCAAAACTTAGCATATACAGTAAATAAATAATCATAGAATCACAGACACAGAGTAATATAACAATAATGCAGCGGAAACAAAAGAATAGTAGTTCATGAAGCTACTATATATATATAACAGAGTTAAACAAGATACAACAGAAGTCACAAGTACATAGATGTCTCAATACAATAATCAAATACAAGATCTGAATACATCACTGGAATCAACTGAACAACTGAAAGCAGGATAGATAGCTGGATCTCCAAGAGAAGCTCCAACTCCAAAGGTGAGTCTCGAATACTATATCACTCAGTTTGACCCGAGCGTAAAGCAAAACACAAAACACTCGATTCAGGATTAACATTCTTATATAAATAAATCCAACTCAAGTGAAATATCAACTGAAATACAAGTAACTCAAAGGATGTTTGGGATAACCATCCTCTAAGGATCCGTTAAACTATCTACTATGTAGTAATATACGCTATTATAATAATGTCTAATAATAAAATAAACTTACTTTTAAATAGCGTTAAGGAGTGATCCAATATTCCCCTTAACACGTAATAGTCCCAGTAGTCTATCCAGTATTAGCATACTCCTAGATCGGGGGCTACCCTAAATACTCCATAGGCTACGGGAGAAATCCAAACTCGTAGTAAAGCTCGATATGATAGGTGACACGGCACAACAAGGTAATGCCAGGGTAGATATACCAATTACGCATCCGGGCTGGTGGAAACGCATAACAGCCACTATCGCCTACCTCGGAACACACTGCCAATCAAAATCGAAGGGTGGCCACCAAATCAATAACAAAGTAATAGAATGGTATCAAAGAAATGCGTCCGATCAGAGGTGCTACCTCATTGGCCCATCAATCGCTCCTGTTTTAGCCACCTTATGCCAACTCACGGGAGTTGGGTCCACGTATATACCTCAATAGGAATCATCGCCACCATCCTACTTTATTCTGGAATCTCCACCGCGTACACTGTTGTTAAAGTGGGTTTCGGTATCGACAGAGAGTATGCCCATATCCAATCCCGGTCTCTTTAACAACCAACCGTTATTATAACACCGCGGTCATTTCAAAATAGTTTATACTTCAAAACAAAAATATCATTTCCATTTCAAAAACCAAATCAATACGATATCATTTTCACTTCAAATATATATCCATTTCCAAAAATCATATCACTTTCAAAGTTATAATACTTTCAAAACCAATAATTTGAAATAATAATACTTTGGAAATCATAATACTTTGAAATTCATAACACTTTCCTTCAAACAGTTTAGATATTAATAATAGTATATAAAATAAAATAGTTTATAAAATAAAATAATTTATATAAAATAGTTATAAGTTAAAACAATTTATATTAAAATAATTTATGTTGAAAATAATTTATATTAAAATAGTTTATATTAAAATAATTTATAAAGTAAAAATATAAATAGTTTTAGATATAGTTTAAAATTACTTTATATAAAATAACTTCCTCAAATTCACAAATCGATTCAAATCAACTTAAATTCCAAAAGTCCAAATTTAATCAAATCTCAAATCATCAATTACAATTCGATTTAGTTTCTCAATAAACCATTTCAATTTCAATATATTTCAAAACTATAAATATTCAACATTTCAAAACTAAATTCGATAATTTCATATATATATATATATCAAATTCATTTTACTATTATTTAGTTTTGCAATATTCACTAAATAAATTCAATATCATTTAAATAAAAGCCCAAATTTCAAATCTCTAAATATTTCCTTCAATTTATTTAACTTGAAATATTCAACTTAAATCATCTTAAACCAAAATCAAGTTATAAAATCATATCCTTTTAAAAACCCCAAATTCCATAAGTTCAAATAGATTTAATTAAATATAATTCTTAATTAAATACAATTTCAAATCTATCTTTTCAACCTTAATTTATTTAATCATTTCGAACTCTATATTAAAATAAAATTTAAATAAATACTTAAACCTATATATATCAACTTTATTAAATCAACTTTAATAAATATTTAAAATCAATATTTATTAAAACCATAAATTCTTTTCAAAACCATAGAAATCATTTTCAAAATATTTGTATATAGACCAACGGTGTTTGTATATAATTCTCTACCCTATGGTCAAGTGATACAGATATTTATCATTTCAATCCGTAATTGAAATATATACGGGTATATAACTTTTCAACCCGCAATCCCAAATTCAATACAATGAAAATCGCTTGGGTTTATCATTTCAACCCGTAAAGATTTTCTCCTATTCTACAGATCGTTCGGGTATGTATCATTTCAACCCATAATGAATTCTACACTAACAGGGAACTTGCATAGTGATAACTGATATGATATAATAATATAACATGCATATATCATCAATATAAATAATAGATAATGATGCCAGATGTCACAGGTGAACAGATACAGTCAATAGCATATATAACAATATAAATAACTAACAACAGCATATTTCAATTGACGTTTCAATTGAAATAAAATTTAATAAATATAAGAACATTAATCATGAGTGATTGCTCACCTTTCGAGGCTAGAGATATTTGACAATGAAATGAGCTACGAATTTCAAAGCAACGCTGGATAGACACGATTCGATGTAGAAAACAACCACGACGGACGAAGCTGATAACAGGAAATTGATAAATGAATCAGAACTGGATTGGTGAAGATAGATGGTATAAATGAACTTATATGTCTAACTATATATAACTATTTATATAAAATCATATTTTAAATTTCAAACACCAATTAAATTTAATATATATGTGTGTGTGTGTGTTTCAGAAATCATGGTTTTAAATTAAAACCCACATATAAAATCAAACATATATACATTATATATTTTGAAATAAGTACATATATATATTTATTAAAAATACAAAACACTTACATAGATAGTGTATGCTGACCACAACATCTCAAATACCGTTTATATAAACTTTATAATGCCACTCAACGGGTCATATAACTAACATAACCAAAAAAATTTAAATATATAAGTTTGACTGTAAAAGAAACTATAATGCTTAAACAATATACAAGCCAGCATCTAACATTTATATATATTCCAACCCTTTCCTTTCCTAAACACACTAAGTAAAAATCAAAACTTCTACAACATAAAATCTGTATGTACAATATTTTACAAAACTAGCATAAACTTATACGTCACCCAACAAATATCAATTATGTAACATATTGGCAAAATACATATTGTAGTTAATCATATTTTAAAATTTTTGAGTATAAGGTATAATACATATGCAGTTAATATTAATAAGAGCCGTTAGTTACTTTTAATATCATATACATAATACTTCTTATAATATAATATACTGTGAACATTTATAACACATACTTAAATATATCCTCATATATACCTACCTTACCATCATATACCTCCCAATATATATTTCGTAAAATTTAACCTATCACATAACCAACAGATAAAAAAAATACATATATAAACAACGCATTACAAAACTGATGCAGACTAACCTACATATATTCATAAATGCAGACAAATATACAACATACATGCATAACATCCATACGAAACGAATATATACATAAGACTATCGATCTACCAATATCACATATAAATGAAATACTGTAATTATTATATATACACTGTTTCAAAGTTTAACACAAATATATATAGAGCCAAGGACAAAACATAGTATAAACATACTTTTAAAATATATACGGGTTCTAACAATCCCACATATATATATATACACTAACCATATTGTAAAATATTACATAATATATACATACGCAGATTTTGCAGTTCATATAAACTAAAATTCACCTACTTATATAAGACCATTAATAAATAAAAAAACAACCACTTATGTGAATCTTATATATATGTATATATAAGATTATATATATACCTATTCCTTATATAAACAAACACAAATCATCACATGAATAACCAACCATAATATATAACATTTATATATATAAGAACGAATATATTATATACCTCACAGTTGAATATAAAGGAGGAGGCTGCAGCACTCGAGAGATGGAAAGTAGTAGGCGGAGCTCGGCTATGGACTGCCTCGGTTGGATCTGGGCTTGCGACTAGGCGAATCGGTAGGTGGAAGACTCAGTTAGGAGGAGGGGCGGAAGGGCCAGCGAGTCTCAGGGTGGCCTGTGATGTGGTGGCTGCCTTGGAGGGAAGGCAGTGGAGGCAGGCTGAGTTGGCGAATGAAGACGAGGAAGGATCGAATGTCAAAAAAAATAAAATAAAAATGAGAGAGAGTGAGGATGGGTTTGGTTTTCAAAGAGAAAAGGAAGAGCAGGCGAGAATTAGAGTAATATAAGCAACTGGTTATGTATTTTTTTATTGAAGGACAAAAGAACGGTTCAAAAATTCAATGAAATGTAAAACGTTTTATATATTCTAAATTGCAGAAATCAAGGAAGAGAATGAATTTAATATGGATATAGAAATAGCTGGCCCTGGATTTCATATTAAATAAAGTAGATGGAATAGAACCGTTCAACATAAATGAATGTAAACGTATAATGAGTATAAAACTTTATATATTGAAATGAAAGCAACGGACCATCAATGTATTGAAATGATGGAATAGTAACAACTGATAATAAATGCCAATGTCCGTTTGTTTCAGCCATTTGAAATTTGAATGGACATCAAAAGTGGTACCGATACGGAATCGTTTTATTTCATGGATTCTGCTGTGTACCGGATTTTAAAATACAGAATTGAATATACCGCAGAGATCATCACAACGAGACGATCAAAACGGTATACATATATCAGTGGTACGATCATCCGATAAAAAGGTCGATACATACAATGATATATGTTGTTGTTCCGTACGGAAAAATCCAAATGGAGCTAGAAACGTCCGAAATTCGCGAAACGAATTACGCAGTTTTATTCAGAGTGTTCTAAATAAATTTTCTCATGTTGACATATTTAGATTTCAGAACACTTTTAAATTCAACAGTTATTAACTGATTTAAATTGGAATAAAATTACACAAGAAAATAAACTTTCACATTAACCAATGAAAATTTACCAGCTGTTATGTTTAAGTAGACGTATTTAAAATATCAAATTTTTATTTCAAAATTCAATTATTTAAGAGTTCACAAAAATTCAATTAATTAAATAAATAAAACCACTAAAATTTACGGGTCGTTACACTCTCCCCCACTCAAAACTTTTCGTCCCCGAAAAGGAAGGAGGTAGGAGAATAAAACAACGAGAAAGAAAATAGATGGGAACAAAATAAAACAATTAATTTAAATCATATAGATTTCAATTTAATTAATTAATATTTAACAATTTGGTTAAATCCATTTATATTAAATTAATAAACAGTCATTCAATTTAAATTTGTTAGTTCAAACTGTTAATCTTAATCATATAAATTTCAATTTAAATCAATTAATATTCAATAATTGATTTTTGATTCAAGTTATTTCATTAAGTTGATTCAATTGTTAATTTATTAATTCCTTCAAAGCAAAATTTTATTTAATTTATCTCATTTATTCATTATCTTATAATCCAAATATCCTCTATTAATAATTTTCTAAAATCATAAATTTGAATAGTCATTTATTATAATCATATTTTATTCAACAAATTTCATTCTTCTTTATTTTGAATTATTATTAAATTTATTCCACTAAATATATCCAATCATATACATTAAGTATATTTACACTTATTATAATTATTCCAATTTATTTATAAATTCCTTTAACACCATTTACAATGTAAATTATTCAATTAACCCCTTTTATTCTATTTACCTCTACCAATCTTTTATAACTAAAATTTAAGTGCATAACATTTATTATAACCACTCAAATTTTATTTACAAAACCTTTTATATTGTATATTATCCAATTATATATTTAACTTTTAAATAATTTAGGTAAGTTATATTGGAATACAATAGAATATTATACAAATAAACTTTTCTAATTCAAGTATCCAAGCTTAAATATTTATTCAAAATTTTGGCTTCACTTTATAACTGAAATCATCTTGTAAGATAAAATTTAAGAATTAAATTTTCGATTAACTTCAAACAATTTTAGAGATAAATAAATATATATACACTATATATATCAAATCAGATCTATAATCATATAGCAATATATATTATAAATCAAGTTATAATTTAGAAATTTAAATCAATTTATTTTCCAAAACAGAATCGTAGCAAAGCGACAGAAAGGTCTCTCTACTTTGAAACTCGAAATGAATGTCGATGATGCTGTAGTTATCACCGAAATTATTTTTCAGCGACAAAAGAGAAGAGTACTAATTTTAAACATTTAAAATTCTTTGAAAACCATTTCTATTCAAAATACTTTAAATAATACACTTTAAAACTTTAAAACCAAAGTTCGAAATCATCGGAAATTAAATTCTCAAATTCTTGATTTAAATTCATTTCAATTCCAAATAAATTTATAAACTACTATTTATAAATTCATTTATAGAGCAAAAATGATAATCAAATATTATCATTTCAAACAACCAATTTAGTTAACTATCAAAATTTGGAAAATTATACTTATATAAAAATATAATTATACAAAATTTATCTCATTTACATAGTTTGAAAACAATATGGTGTTAGTTTGCTCTGTTCAAGTGTTTTGGAGATCCTATCAATAGCGTTGATAGATGAATCGATCAGAAACCCAAATCAACATCAACAACTCAAACAACACAATATATATTAAAACATTTTAAATATTAGTTTACAAATACACTTCAAGAATGATTTGAAGATAAGTTGGAAACAAAAGACAAGATGATTAAATAACAGAATAAGAAGATGGATAAGCTTATATAAATCTCGGGTAACCTTATCCGGTTGACCGTGACTTCAAGAATAAGATCGATGTAGAGTTCTGGAGCAAATCGACATTCGATTGCCAGAGATAGGGTTCGGGTATAGCAAAAGATAGCAGCATCGTAAACCAAGGATACAGAAATCTCCGCTGAATCACTACCGATTGTAAAGGAGTTTCACCCCTTTACAGATTATTCAAAGATTGACGAGACTGCCAATTTAATATAAAGGTCATTCGAAGTGGAGTTATGAGATACTCCAGAATCAAAAGAAGACAAATAGGGAGAGACAAGAATGAATCTGGAACCGCAGGGAACGTTCCAAAATTCGAAAGAAATCAAGTCAAAAGGAAGAGACTCAAGCTCAAATGAAGGTGATTCTGTAAATAAATTTACCATATATGCTAAGTTTTGCCTAGAGCCAAAGCTCTGATACCAACCGTAACGACCTGAAATTTTCAGCCATTCATATCCATATGTGTCGGAAATTGAATTGCTCAAAATATCATATTTTTAATTTAAATTTGCAAAACTCAGCATATACAGTAAATAAATAATCACAGACACGGAGTAATATAACAATAATGCAGCGGAAACAAAAGAATAGTAGTTCATGAAGCTACTATATATACAACAGAGTTAAACAAGATACAACAGAAGTCACGAGTACATAGATGTCTCAATACCATAATCAAATACAAGATCTGAATACATCATTGGAATCAACTGAACAACTGAAAGCAGGATAGATAGCTGGATCTCCAAGAGAAGCTCCAACTCCAAAGGTGAGTCTCGAATACTGTATCACTCAGTCTGACCCGAGCGTAAAGCAAAACACAAAACACTCGAGTCAGGATTAACATTCTTATATAAATAAATCCAACTCAAGTGAAATATCAACTGAAATATCAACTGAAATACAAGTAATTCAAAATATGTTTGGGATAACCATCCTCTAAGGATCCGTTAAACTATCTACTATGTAGTAATATACGCTATTATAATAATGTCTAATAATAAAATAAACTTACTTTTAAATAGCGTTAAGGAGTGACCCAATATTCCCCTTAACACGTAATAGTCCTAGTAGTCTATCCAGTATTAGCATACTCCCAGATCGGGGGCTACCCTAAATACTCCACAGGCTACGGGAGAAATCCAAACTCGTAGTAAAGCTCGATATGGTAGGTGACACGGCACAACAGGGCAATGCCAGGGTAGATATACCAATTACGCATCCGGGCTGGTGGAAACGCATATCAGCCACTACCGCCCACCTCGGAACACACTCCCAATCAAAATCGAAGGGTGGCCACCAAATCAATCACAAAGTAATAGAATGGTATCGAAGAAATGCATCCGATCAGAGGTGCTACCTCATTGGCCCATCAATCGCTCCTGTTTTAGCCACCTTATGCCAACTCACGGGAGTTGGGTCCACATATATACCTCAATAGGAATCGTCGCCACCATCCTACTTTATTCTGGAATCTCCACCGCGTACACGGTTGTTAAAGTGGGTTTCGGTATCGACAGAGAGTATGCACATATCTGATCCCGGTCTCTTTAACAACCAACCGTTATTATAACACCGCGGTCATTTCAAAATAGTTTATACTTCAAAAACAAAATATCATTTCCATTTCAAAAACCAAATCAATACGATATCATTTTCACTTCAAATATATATCCATTTCCAAAAATCATATCACTTACAAAGTTATAATACTTTTGAAACCAACAATTTGAAATAATAATACTTTGGAAATCATAATACTTTGAAATTCATAACACTTTCCTTCAAACAGTTTAGATATTAATAATAGTATATAAAATAAAATAGTTTATAAAATAAAATAATTTATATAAAATAGTTATAAGATTAAACAATTTATATTAAAATAATTTATATTGAAAATAATTTATATTAAAGTAGTTTATATTAAAATAATTTATAAAGTAAAAATATAAATAGTTTTAGATATAGTTTAAAATTACTTTATATAAAATAACTTCCTCAAATTCACAAATCGATTCAAATCAACTTAAATTCCAAAATCCAAATTTAATCAAATCTCAAATCATCAATTACAATTCGAAATAAACCATTTCAATATATTTCAAAACTATAAATATTCAACATTTCAAAACTAAATTCGATAATTTCATATATATATATATATATATCAAATTCATTTTACTATTATTTAGTTTTGCAATATTCACTAAATAAATTCAATATCATTTAAATAAAAGCCCAAATTTCAAATCTCTAAATATTTCCTTCAATTTATTTAACTTGAAATATTCAACTTAAATCATCTTAAACCAAAATCAAGTTATAAAATCATATCCTTTTGAAAACCCCAAATTCCATAAGTTCAAATAGATTTAATTAAATATAATTCTTAATTAAATACAATTTCAAATCTATCTTTTCAACCTTAATTTATTTAATCATTTCGAACTCTATATTAAAATAAAATTTAAATAAATACTTAAACTTATATATATCAACTTTATTAAATCAACTTTAATAAATCTTTAAAATCAATATTTATTAAAACCATAAATTCTTTTCAAAACCATAGAAATCATTTTCAAAATATTTGTATACAGACCAACAGTGTCTGTATATAATTCTCTACCCTATGGTCAAGTGATACGGATATTTATCATTTCGATTCGTAATTGAAATATATACGGGTATATATCTTTTCAACCCGCAATCCCAAATTCAATACAATGAAAATTTCTTGGGTTTATCATTTCAACCCATAAAGATTTTCTCCTATTCTATAGATCGTTCGGGTATGTATCATTTCAACCCATATGAATTCTATACTAATAGGGAACTTGCATAGTGATAACCGATATGAAATAATTATATAATAGGCATATACCATCAATATAAATAACAGATAATGATGTCAGATGTCACAGGTGAACATATACAGTCAATAGCATATATAACAATATAAATAACTAACAGCAGCATATTTCAATTGACATTTCAATTGAAATCAAATTTAATAAATATAAGAACATTAATCGTGAGTGATTGCTCACCTTTCAAGGCTAGAGATATTTGACAATGAAATGAGCTACGAATTTCAAAGCAACGTTGGATAGACACGATTTGATGTAGAAAACAAGTACGATGGACGAAGTTGATAACAGGAAATTGATAAACGAATCAGAACTGGATTGGTGAAGATAGATGGTATAAATTTGAATGGACATCAAAAGTCGTACCGATACGGAATTGTTTTTTCACGGATTCTGCTGTATACCGGATTTTAAAATACAGAATTGAATATACCATAGAGATCAGCACGACGAGATGATCAAAATGGTATACAGATATCAGTGGTACGATCATCCGATAAAAAGGCCGATACAGATAATGATATACGCTGCTGTTCCGTATGGAAAAATCCAAACGGAGCTAGAAACGTTCGAAATTCGCGAAACGAATTACGCAATTTTATTCAGAGTGTTCTAAATAATTTTTCTCATGTTGACATATTTAGATTTCAGAAAACTTTTAAATTCAACGGTTAATAACTGATTTAAATTGGAATAAAATTACACAAGAAAATAAACTTTCACATTAACTGATGAAAATTTACCAGCTGTTATGTTTAAGTAGACGTATTTCAAATATCAGATTTTTATTTCAAAATTCAATTATTTAAGACTTCACAAAAATTCAATTAATTAAATAAATAAAACCACTAAAATTTACGGGTCGTTACATAATCTTTAGAAATATAGCTTCGAACCCAATGGAAGTTCCCCTTCCGAAAACATTAGGTTTTACTCTTTAAAAGCATCTTTTGGGTCAAAGTGGTTACACACGAACGTATCTCTTTCGAAACCTTCAATAAAATTGTTTTGGGGGAAGTTTTGGTGATGTCGAAACCATCTATTCGAAAGCTAAAAACCTGGAGTGAACCTTTGAAGGATAGCATCGAAACCCCCCTTCGACACCATTGCCTTTGAAACCCCTGAACCCCTTCGAAAGCATTTAGGAAGTGACTTAGCTTAAGTTTAAAACAAAGAGAACCCTTTGAAAGTATTGATGGCTGCAATACATCAGAAAGGTAAAAGAATAGCGGTTGGGTTTCGACCAAGTCAGAACCACCTCTTTCGAAAGCATTATTAAAAAAACAAAGGAACCCATTCGAAAGTTCCTACTTAAAACTTGATGTGGCAACCTGCTTAGAAAGTATTTAGAAAAACCCCTTTCGAAAACATAGGTTTCGATTTTGTCAAAATCTTTAGGTAAAACAAAGCAGGAACTTAAAATTTGAAAACGGAACTAAGGTTTTGACCCCATCGGAAGTATTGCTTTCGACACCCTGACTCCCGCCTTTCCTCCAGTCCACTGCGTACCACCTAAGTGATACCTTGTGTATTGGTTTCGAATAGGTAGGTTTCGGCTGGGTTAGTTTTGACTAAGTAGGAACAGAAGCATTGGAGTCGAAAGGCACTACTATAGGAGGCGGAACCAACTTTTCTGAATTAAAGGCTGAAATTATGCTATTTTTAGCAATTGCTTCATAACTACCTGCTTATTTGTAATCCTTTGATTGGTTTCCTTAAAACTTTTCAAATACTTTACAAAATAACTACCACATTTATCAGATCTAAATCAAGGAAAAAAGTAATGTTTAAGCCCTTCCATTAAGCAAAACCAACATTGCAAATAAGTCCTTTTAAAATAATTTATTTTCCATAGAAAATTAATTACGGAAAATCCCCATAAATCATATAAATTCACTTTCATCATGTTATCAAACATATTAAAATTTCAGGTCCAATTTCTTTCCGAAATAATCGAAATAAATTTTAAACCCAAATATATCATATTTTTCTATAGAAATTCATAATAAATTTTCCATAGCTTGGAAAATTATGAAAATTGAAACCCATCTCTATAATAATGTTTTACCTAACATATAATTTTCCCATGGCATTCTAAAATCAATACAATCGGTTTCTCCCTAAAGCCGTGCAAATTCATATGTAATGAATTGGTTTAAATCAAACATAAGATAATTCAAGCATACAACATCCAAAACAACATAAAAATGAATTTAATCTTAAATCCGAAAACATATGATTATAAAAAAATAGAGATGGAATGAATTATTATTCACCTTAGATATGATAAGGGATTTGAGATTTGTAGAAGATTGATTCCTCTAGCTTTGATCCTTAGCTTTGATTTAATTTTTCTTCCTCTTTTCCCTTGTTAATGACCGGCTCTATTTTTAGGCTTTTGATTTGCATTTTTGAAAATGAAAAGTGTACATGAATGGGCAAGAACGTGGATGTATAGTCGTGAGTAATAATGGTGCGGCTATTTACTAATATGCCCATGTTTAATTAAATACATAAAAGCCAATTTAAACCCATTTAGTTAATTACTTAAGCACAACCTTCTTTTAGTTTTATTCAAATCTCAATCCCCTTATCATCATTATTTTATTTAATTTATCTAATTACATCTCCTGAATAATATTATCAAAAATTAGGGGTGTTACAGGCTCCCCTCCTTTAAAGAATTTCGTCCTCGAAATTAAGTAAGGACTGAATACTAAATATAGCAATCATCTATAACAACACCTAACAACCATACTACCCTGCCTGACTAGCAACTATCTATATAAATCTAATATAGACATACCCTCACAGCAGATCAGGATAAGTATCTCTAATGTTGTCTTTTATTTCCCAAGTACAGTACTTCTCATTGTCGCTCCACTGAACTTTCACCAACCTGACTTTCTTGTTCCTCAATCTTTTCTCATCTCTCGCTACAACTCGAACTGGTTGTCTAACAAAAGTCAAACTAGGTTCTACTATCAAGTCTTCCAACCCTGTTAGAGGAATAGTAGTCTCTAGATCATGCACATACTTGCGAAGATGAGACACATGAAATACATTATGGACACCTTCAATACTGCCTGACAACTCTACTTTGTATGCGAGCTTCCCAATCCTCTCTATAATCTGGAATGGTCCAACATATCTTGGGGCTAACTTCCCTGACTTTCCAAATCGTACCACACCTTCATCGATGACACCTTAATAAAAACCTTATCTCCAACTAAGAACTCTAGGTCTTTACACCTCTTATATGTGTAACTTTTCTCCCTGAATTGAGCTTCCTTCATTCTTTCTCGGATTAACTCGATCTTCTCCGATGCCTCCCTAACCAAATATGGACCTAAGACCAATCTGTCTCCAGTCTCCAACCACTGGCGATTTGCATAGCCTTCCATACAAAGCTTCAAAAGGCGCCATTCCTATGCTAATCTGGTAATTATTATTATTATAGGAAAACTCAACCAAATGTATGTGATCTTCCCAAGATCCACCAAAGGCTAATATACAAGCTCTCAATTGATCCTCGAGTACCTTGTTGACTCTCTCCGTCTGCCTATCTATCTGAGGGTGATATGCAGTACTCATATTAAGCTTGGTACCCAATACTTCCTGTAGACTCTTCCAGAATTCACTAGTGAACAAGGCATCTCTGTCACTGACTATACTACTAGGAACTCCATGTAGTCTAACTATGTTCTTCATGAACAACTTAGCTAAAACAGGTGCCGTCCTGGTTGACTTTACCGGAATGAAATTGGCACTCTTGGTCAACCTGTCCACTATAACCCATATACTTTCATTTCCTCCATTTGACCTTGGAAACCCATCTATAAAATCCATGGATATCGAATCCCATCCAAACTGGAATCTCTAAAGGTTGGAGCAACCCACTTGGCTTCTGATGTTCAACTTTAACTTGTTGACAGTTTGTACACTGCCTAACCCACAAGCCAACATTCCTTTTCATACTTTCCCAATATAAGCTCCTCTTCGTATCCTGATACATATTGGTTCCTCCAGGATGAATCATAAACTTGGACCGATGACATTCTCTAAGAACTTCTTTCCTCAAGTCCTTCACATTCGGAACACACAACCGTCCCTTTTTTCTCAACCATATTCTTTGGTCAAGACTAAACTCTTTTAGATCACCGATCTCAATTCCACCTTCAAGCCTTCTAATCCTCTCGGCTAACACTAGATCCTCTTTTTTCTTAGAAGCAATCTTTTCGATCAGCACTGGTCGAACTTCTAAACAGGCCAACATGGTGGTACTTTGACTGGAACTAGCAGTCGACCTTAACTGCACACCATAACTGGCCAAAGCTTCTAAATTCTTCTACTCTGCCAACATCGCTAACACCACATTCTGATATCTTCTGCTAAGAGCATCCGCAACCTTATTACCTTTCCTAGGTGTATACTCTATACCAAAATCATAAGCAGCCAAAAACTCCTGCCACCTCTGTTGTCTCATATTTAACTCCTTCTGAGAGAATAAATACCGTAAAGAGTTATGATCGATATAAAGCTCAAACCTCTCTCCTAAGAGATAATGTCTCCAAAACTTCAATGCAAAGATCACCGCAGCCAACTCCAAATCATGAGTAGGATATCTCACTTCATGCGGTCTAAGTTGTCGTGAAGCATAGGCAATCATTTTACCCTTCTGCATCAACACAGCTCCCAATCTAGTTCCACATGCATCAGTATACACCACCAACCCTTAGTTTCCGTTTGGAACTACTAACACTGGTGCATTGGTCAACAAATTCTTTAACTTAAGGAATGCTTCCTCACATTTGTCAGACCAAACAAACTTCACCTCCTTTCTGGTTAGCTTGGTCAAAGGCGCTGCTATCCACGAGAAATAATTGATGAATCTCCGGTAATAGCCAGCAAGTCCAAGAAAACTGAAAGGGACGCGGAAGATGATCTTAAGGCTATTTAACACTAGAGGGGGGGTGAATAGTGTTTTAAGAATTTCTTTAAAACTTCTTTGAATTAAATTGAATTAACTAACTTAATGCAAATACACAATCACAGATCAAATCACAGAATCACAAACAAATGCAAATATAAATAAAAAGCAAGTAAAGGAAAGAACACACCAGGAATTTTATACTGGTTCGGTGTTACCCTACATCCAGTCCCGCACAACTCGTACGGCTTTCTATTCAATAATAATCTAGATTACAATCCCTCGATTCCAAGGCAACGAGGTACACCCTCCAGATTCTCAAGTCTTTGGGTAGAACCACTTGATTCACAGGACACAAGTTCACCCGATCGATTTCCAAGGACACGATCACACCTTTATAACCCCACACAAGTTTCTTTGATTACAAATGTATCTATAACTCTGATAAGCACTGAGATTCTTTGGAGAGAGTGGCAGAGAATCAAACTAGAGATATTCTGGTTTGATTCACTTAAGATTTCGGCAGAATATGGATAGGATGATTAGAAAATAAGATAAGAGAGTAAAGAGAATAGAAAATAAAGAAAGTAGTTACTGGAAAACGTCCATAACAGTCTCTATTTATAGAGAACGAATGGATGTGTCCATTCGAAGAGGTTTAAACGAATAGACACTTCTTTTGAAAACAACCTTTGCTATAACGGGAAGCATGTCGACATGACAAGTAAATAGTATGTCGACATGGTCTAGTAAAAAATGATGATTTGCTTTACTTTGAAAATGATGATTTAAAACATATGCAACTTTATTCAAATGGACTCTATGTATTTGTAGAAGTTATTTAGAAGTAGAAATACTTATGAATGTATATATGTATATATACTGAAATATATATTTAAAATCAAAGTAAATAAACTAAAGTAAATATAATATTAAAATAGATTTTGAGGCTAAAATATCAAGGACAATTTTGAAATCAAAATATAACAAAATGATAAAATATGATTTTGAGGCAAAAACATTTTTGGAAATGTGAACGAAGGTTTTTCTTTTGAAAAGGAATATTTGAAAATCATTTTATAAAACAAGAGATAATTTTGAAAATCATTTTGAATCAAAATTAGTGGATAACAAAATAGGGCTACTATCCGTTCCACTAGATATTTCGTGAGTTCCATCTCACTAGGGTTCCATCCCTTTAACAAGAACGAAGTGGATTCCATTCCACGAATAAATTGGATAAAAAAGAATGATAGTGCTTTCAAGGAGTTTTAACAAATATCTAACCTAACTATATTGTTTGTCTTGAACTCTTGAATATCTTGAATCTTATGAGTCTTCAATCTTGAACTCTTGATCTTTGTCTTCTTTACTGTACAGTCTTCTTTTGTTGATACCTGCATATAGATTTCCTGCACATATATATTTTATAACACTTCTATAGTTGTTGTCATCAAAACCACTATCCTATGGACTAACATTCTCCCCCTTTTTGATGATGACAACCTTTGTTTATAAAATATTTATATTCTCCTTATAACTCCCCCTAAATCTAATAACTCCCCCTTAATCTATGCCTAACTAACCTATTTTATACTTCTCCCCCTTTGTCATCAACAAAAAAGATGACACTAACTCCCCCTAAATCTATGATATTAATGATAGTGTTATCATTAATAATACTAAAACTAGATATAACAATGCTAAATATTATATACTCAGAATGATATAATATAAGAATGAGAATAATAAGTGTAACCACAAATTATTTTATTCATATCACTATATACATAACTGTTAAATGAAAAGAAAATGCATACAATAAGTAGACAAATCAATCAAACATAAGCACGCCTATTTATGTCTTATTACATAATCAATATAGTAAGTTATCATAAATCAACCATGTTTAAAACCAAACCAAATCAAGTATTTCAAATCAAATCAATTTTAAACCAAATCAAACAAGTTAAATGTTACGTGGAACTTCAACCCATCCCTCTTTTCCAAAGATGGGATCCGCTTTGATTACTTCCCAATCTTCATCGTCCTGGAGCAATGTCTTCGGTGGATTTACTTGGAGATCCTCTTTGTTGAGAGCAGAGATCATCCATCGTAGTGCATCGAAATGCCTTTCTTGTTCCTTTATCATCTGCATTTGACTCAGTTCTAAGTGCCTCTGATTTCGTAGAATAAAAGTAAGAATATCTTTGAAGGATTTGAGAGTCTCTTCAAGATTATCACTTAGATTTGAAGAGGATGAAGCCATTTTGATGATAAGTAAGAAGGAAATAAGTAGATAAGAGTAGAGAGAAGTTAAGAGAAGTTTTCTGGAAGAAAATAGGACTTAAATAGACAGGAAAGTCGTTTGAAATGAATAGACATAAGGAGTTATTTTGAATTTCAAATTGAAATGTCCATTCAGAATATTACCAGTATATGTCGACATGACCTCTATACAGTATGTCGACATACATAGCAAATTTTGCACATCTTATTTTTGAATTTTCAGTGTATATACATATGATTTATATATATATTACTTAATATAAATAAGAGTAACAGTAAGATAAACAGAGAATAAGCTTCATTTTATACTAGAACAGAGAAGTACATGAATTTCATAGAGAAAACATAAAGATACAACTTTCAATACACCAAATTTCATTGATATACAAAAAGTAAACTCTAGAAACTAGTAGATGAGGATGAAGATGATGAGATATTGAGCTTCTTGTTGACTTTGGAGAAGAACTTGTTCATAGTATTGGACATTTTGTCCAATTTTTTGTTTACGGAGTGTTTGAGAGCTTTTTGATTTTTCGCAATCACTCGTTGATTGTGAAGGAGAGTCTTGTTTGATGGTCGTGTGGGAAAATCAATACTCTCTAAGGAAGTTTCTTCACTTTCTTCCTCTTCTTCTTCCTCACCTTCTTCACCTTCTTCTTCCTCCTCTTCCTCTTCTTCTTCTTCCTCCTCATCTTCTTGCATTTCCTCATACCCCAATCGTACTTCTTTTTCCGTTAGTGTTTCGTATGGTTGAAACACGTGCGGAATTTTCATAAGTGAAATATTGGAATGATTAAAAACCTTTCGTGGAAAGAATTCTTCACCTCTCATATCCACTCCAAAGTAATTAAAAATTCTAGCGAGGTATATTCCATGATATAATGCATTCTCTCCCGAATCCAAGTTTTTGTGTCGAAATTCATCCAAGATAACTTGTGCCCAATTAATATCATAATTTCCAAAAATTGCAAAAAGAGCCTTACACACTTTTTGAGTCGGGTTATTGTAATTTCCCGATCTCGGAGTAATAGTGTGTTGAAGGAGAAGATTAACAATACGAGCTTTTGGTCGAAAAAATTTGTTTTTGAAATCCATTTCTTCCTCAAAAATATTGTGAAAAGTTTCACGATCGGTTTCCTCGATTTCAAAAGAAGAAAGATTGGAACCGGTACTTTTACACTCAAGTATGGTTCCTAAAACATCGGTATCCAAAACAATTTGTGTCCCCTTGACACTACTCCACACTTCATCATCCCTTCCATTATAAAAATCACGATTTAAATTTGCATAAAACATTTTGACAAGATTTGGATAGCAAACAAAATCATTTTGGTTATTGTCAACCAAGCTTAGAATACCATTGTTTTGAAAGAGAGCATCAATTTCATAAGAAGCGAAGTCATTAAAAATAGCAAAATTACCCGAATGAACTTTTCCATAAGTTGCATAATTAATGTATGCAAGTATGGCATCTCTATTATTGTAGAGATGATCTTTGGTGGCTCTTGACAGCCTCATTCCGGCTACGTTGCTAGTGGATGCCATTTTTGAAGAGATAAGAGTGTTTGAGGATAAAAGTTGTTTTGAATTTGAATTGAAGATGGAGATAAGTGTTGATAGAAGATAGATATAAAGAGGTTGAATAGGTGGATTCTCTGGTCAAAGAGTCATAACTATTCAGAACATAGGAGTTAGTGAAAAGGTGGAGGGAATTTTGAATTTTGAATTTAAATTTAGAAATCTGATTTGCTACAGGTATGTCGACATTACCAATAAGTGCCATGTCGACATGCACATCAGATTTTGCAAAAATGATTTCAAGCATGTACAAGATTTATATATATATATATATATATATATATATATATATATATACTTATATATATTATGATTATTGTCTGAATATATTTTGAAAATATATTATACAGAAAATATATAATAATATTTTATAATTTTTTTTAAAAGATATTTAAAAATTTTTAAGTTTAATACAATCAATTATATACTTAACTAATAAACTATTCTAAGCAACCAATTTTCAACCAATTAAAATAGTAAACGTGTACCTTGTTTGAGTTCCATATCATCCTGATTATCTGAATTCTGAGTTGTCATAAAACACATATTTGCCAATTCTGTTTTCTGTTCATCATCACTAGAGTCTGATTCACCAGTTAGTGCATTGAAGGCAATGGACTTTTTTTTGATGACTTATTCTCCCTTCTTCCCTGAATTTGAACTTCATATGACATCAGATTTCCAATTAATTCATCAATCTTCAAGGTACTGATGTTATTTGCTTCTTCAATCGCCAGTGTCTTCAAATCCCATTATGGAGTGAGTGAATTCAGAATTTTCCTGACTTGATCTTCTTCGGAGATTGCTTTTCCCAGAGATACTAGTGAATGAACAATATCCTGAAAACGACTATACATATCTGGAATAGATTCACTATGCAACATCTTAAATAATTGAAATTGATTAGTAAGAATTTAAATTTTGGTCTGTTTAACTTTGCTTGTTCCTTCATGAGTAACTTGCAGAGTTTTCCAGATTTCATATGCAGTTTTACAAACAGATACCCTATTAAATTCATTTCTATCTAGTGAACAAAATAAAATATTCATGGCTTTTGAATTGTTTTGAGCCACTTCTCTTTGAACGGTCGTCCATTGAGCAAAATCAGTTGTGGGCTCAGTGTATTCAGTTTGTGTCATATTCCATGTTTCTAAACTAATGGATTGTAAATATATCTTCATTCTACATGCCCAATATGCATAGTTACTGCCATTGAAAAGTGGTGGTCTGGCAGTGGACTGACCCTCTACAAATGAACTAGAAATACCAGTGTTGGTAGCCATTGTTACTTTTCAAAAATCAGGTTATGAATACTTTGAAAAACTTGCTCTGATACCAAATGAAAGGGACGCGGAAGATGATCTTAAGGCTATTTAACACTAGAGGGGGGGTGAATAGTGTTTTAAGAATTTCTTTAAAACTTCTTTGAATTAAATTGAATTAACTAACTTAATGCAAATACACAATCACAGATCAAATCACAGAATCACAAACAAATGCAAATATAAATAAAAAGCAAGTAAAGGAAAGAACACACCAGGAATTTTATACTAGTTCGGTGTTACCCTACATCCAGTCCCGCACAACTCGTACGGCTTTCTATTCAATAATAATCTAGATTACAATCCCTCGATTCCAAGGCAACGAGGTACACTCTCCAGATTCTCAGGTCTCTGGGTAGAACCACTTGATTCACAGGACACAAGTTCACCCGATCGATTTCCAAGGACACGATCACACCTTTATAACCCCACACAAGTTTCTTTGATTACAAATGTATCTATAACTCTGATAAGCACTGAGATTCTTTGGAGAGAGTGGCAGAGAATCAAACTAGAGATATTCTGGTTTGATTCACTTAAGATTTCGGCAGAATATGGATAGGATGATTAGAAAATAAGATAAGAGAGTAAAGAGAATAGAAAATAAAGAAAGTAGTTACTGGAAAACGTCCATAACAGTCTCTATTTATAGAGAACGAATGGATGTGTCCATTCGAAGAGGTTTAAACGAATAGACACTTCTTTTGAAAACAACCTTTGCTATAACGGGAAGCATGTCGACATGACAAGTAAATAGTATGTCGACATGGTCTAGTAAAAAATGATGATTTGCTTTACTTTGAAAATGATGATTTAAAACATATGCAACTTTATTCAAATGGACTCTATGTATTTGTAGAAGTTATTTAGAAGTAGAAATACTTATGAATGTATATATGTATATATACTGAAATATATATTTAAAATCAAAGTAAATAAACTAAAGTAAATATAATATTAAAATAGATTTTGAGGCTAAAATATCAAGGACAATTTTGAAATCAAAATATAACAAAATGATAAAATATGATTTTGAGGCAAAAACATTTTTGGAAATGTGAACAAAGGTTTTTCTTTTGAAAAGGAATATTTGAAAATCATTTTATAAAACAAGAGATAATTTTGAAAATCATTTTGAATCTAAATTAGCGGATAACAAAATAGGGCTACTATCCGTTCCACTAGATATTTCGTGAGTTCCATCTCACTAGGGTTCCATCCCTTTAACAAGAACGAAGTGGATTCCATTCCACGAATAAATTGGATAAAAAAGAATGATAGTGCTTTCAAGGAGTTTTAACAAATATCTAACCTAACTATATTATTTGTCTTGAACTCTTGAATATCTTGAATCTCATGAGTCTTCAATCTTGAACTCTTGATCTTTGTCTTCTTTACTGTACAGTCTTCTTTTGTTGATACCTGCATATAGATTTCCTGCACATATATATTTTATAACACTTCTATAGTTGTTGTCATCAAAACCACTATCCTATGGACTAACAAAAACTTCTAATCTCAGTCACCGTCTCTGGTCTCTTCTAATTATCCATAGCTTCAGTATTATCTGGATCGACTGATAAGCCTTTCTCTGAAACCACATGACCAAGAAACTCAACCTCTTTCTTCCAAAAATGACACTTGGTAAACTTCGCATTTAGCTGATTCTGCCTCAGCATCTCCAGTACTACTCTAAGATGAACTTAATGCTCTCTCTCATTCTTAGATTATACTAAAATGTCATCTATAAACAATAGTACAAACCTATCCAAGTATCTCGGAAAACTCGGTTCATCAAATCCACAAAGAAAGCAGGTGCATTCGTTAATCCAAATGGCATCACTAACCACTCATACGAACCATACCTAGTCCGAAATGCTGTCAAAGGAATACTGTCCTCTGCCACTCTTAACTAATGGAATCCTGTTGCCAAATCCAACTGGAAAAACATTCTGGCTCCACTCAACTGATCAAACAGATCATCTATTCTTGGAAAATGATACTTATTCTTAATCGTCCTTTCGTTCAACTTACGAATAGTCGATACACATCCTCAATGACACATCCGGTTTCTTTACGAACACTGCGGCCGCTTCTATGGCGAACTGCTTGGCCTGATAAAATTCCTTCCTTCAAGATCCACTAGTTGCACCTTCAATTCCTTCATCTCTATAGGTGTCATCCTGCTAGGTGGTCTACTAATAGGTTCAGCTCCGAGCATAAGATCTATACGAAACTCAATTGCTCGTTTCGGTGGTAGTCCTGTGACTGGCTCAAAGACATCCGCAAACTCTCTTGCTACTCGAACCTGACTTACTCATCTCCTATCTCCATAGCACTAAGCAAAGTACAAACACTCCGGTCAGAGTTCTCTATTGAAAATATTACTCGATTATGACTATCAGGATGTCTCAATGATATCTCCCTATCCTGACAAAATATTCTAGCCTCATACCTACCCAACCAATCCATGCCCAAAATAATTCCGAAATCTACGAAACTGAAAACATACAGACTTCATGCAAACTTATGACCTAACAAATCCAGTTCTAACTGGTCACATCTCAACCCTAGAGTTGCATACCCTCATATTGGATTTGCATCCCTTAAGGAAGTAACAAGGTAGGTGGGTTCTAAGCATAATCTATCAACCAAACACTGAGATATAAATGAATGTGATGCACCGGTATCAAAATGTACCCTAACTAGTATACTCTGAATCACAAACGTACCTTCCATTAGAGTCTTTCCTTTATCGGCTGTAGTAGGCCTAGCTAGTGTAATAGCAAAAACCTTTCCTTTGTCCTTCCTAACTGGCTCTGGACACTGATTCTTGTAATGCCGAACTTGATCACAGTTGAAGTACTTCACATTCTTCTTATTTGCAGCCTTCTTTCCATTACCTGACCAGCACTCATCACATAATGACCCTTCTTGTCACATTTAAAGCAAACTAACTCAGCCTTCACCTTCTAGACGATATCTCCCTTCTGGGCTCCCTTCTTTTTACAGAACTTTCTCTTCTTCCCCTGAGAACCTTGAATTTACACTGGCTTCTCTCTAGCACAACTAGCAAGCATCTCCTCATGGTGAATGGCCATTTCCACAACTAAATTACTAGGCTCGTGAAGATGTGGTAGGGTCGCCCTAGCAATCTCGGGCCTCAGTCCCCTAATGACCTTCTCGTTCCTTTTAATGATGGTGTCTATAGTATTATGTCCATAACATGACAACTCCTCAAACTTAGTGGCATACTCAAAAACCGACATCTCTCCCTGCTCCAGATGTATAAACGCCCTCATCAGCTCTGACTTAGCAAACTCAGACACAAACTTTTGCTCAAATCTCCTTCTAAAATTTGCCCAAGTCAACTACTCCTCTGGAACTCCGACAGTAACACTATTCCACCAATGAAGTGCTGAACCTTGTAACTGCCTAGAGGCTAACCTTCTCTTTTGCTCATCATCTAAATCCAAATCAACAAAGATATGCTCACAATGCAATAGCTAATTCTCTACCTCAATAGCATTCTCCGTTCTCATGAATGGCTTCCCACCAAGACTGGTGTAGTCCCTACTCAGCCTAGCATAATTATTCCTAACTGGAGCCACAAGATTAGCTCCTCCAACATTTCCAGCAACACCAGCAGAAGCTCATGCTTCCATCATATTGATAAAGTACTGATACATCTCCCCTATATCTACTGGTGGATTTCCAGCACCCACGTTGGCATCAGAATTTTGGTTATTAGCATTAGCCGGTCGACCCGGGTTCCTCCTAGTGGTGGGTCGAGCATTTCCATTGGTTGTGGTGCTTCCTCTACCGAGATTTCCTCTTCCGTTTCCTACTTCTATATCTTCTTTCTCGTAAATTTGCATGCGGGCCTTAGTAAGATATAGAAGAACCGTCTAAAAGAGCAGGGAATACGTACTTATATATATAACTATATATCAAATACAAGTATGTTACTATAACGTTAACCCAAACCTCAATCTTGTTATCTGGTTCATTGGATTATGTTTGAAAAATCCTTTAGGTTTAAGTTTCTTTTAAAGTTTCATAAACCTATGCTCTAATACCAACTTGTAACATCCCCCTACTTGGAGGCCCAAAACTAACGGCTACGAATGCTGTAGTCATCCATAGTTATTAATTCTCGATGACCAAATACGGAAATGTTAGATACATTGATACACAGAAACACATAAATATGGAAAAAAATTAAAACAACAAACAAAGTCCACATTCCATTTCAAAATATTTCAAATTCATTACATAATCCCAGAGTGCAGACAACGTTTAAACAAAATATACTTATTACAAAATACGCCAAGAGCGACATATGAAGATGCCCTCTTGGATGATCAGAATATATAATGTGGCAATAAAACAAGTTTGCCTTTAAAACCAGACACAACGGAAATAAAAGAACTCTAAGTAGCTAACATGCCTCCTACACGTCACCGGAAACTTTATTCGTCTAAAAGAACACCTGAAAACCCTAAACCTCAAACTACTCAAAATCAATTGAGTACCCGAGAGTTTAAGGGGAAAACAAAAACTTCGAGTCAGACATAAAGCCTGGTATGAATAATAATCCACCATCTCAAATCATTTAGATATCTAGTGAGATCACGCCACTTAGCAGAATGCATTTTCCCTTCACTAGTATCTTAAAATCTTTATAAAACCATATACTGTGCTCGTGCATCCATAATGGTTAAAACAATTCAAAACAGTATAATATGATGATATGCAAAACAAGTGAATCAATTCTGGATTACCCATCCTCATTCATTTTGACGATCTGTCACAGTTATAGTTTCTAAGGTTACTATTAACCTAATAGTTTTCATGGGCTGACTATTAACCGGTAAAGTGATTATGGACTCCATGTCCAGTTACATAGTTTTCATAGGATCAGTAAGATCAGTAAGAACCTATTGGTAACTCCAATATCTTTGCTCTTATCCTAATTTTCATGGGCTGATTAGGAACATATTGACTAATTGTAATATCTTAATCCAGATATAGTTTTCATGGGCTAACTATAAACCTATTGGCATCTGCCAATATCAAATCATAATTTTCATGGGCTGACTATGAACCTATTGGCCCCTACCAATATCTTTTCCTTTATACAATTTTCATGGGCTTACTGTGAACCTATTGGCCCTTGCCATTATCTTTAATTAAGATTTTAACATTTCTTAAGTTATATTCACTACTGGGTCAACCTAGCCGGTTATTCTGCCCTTTCCTAAAATGTCGTTATGGGTTAATTACAATGTGAATAAATATATGAAGAAGCAATCATAATAACAAAGTAATACTCTCAAAAATCTTTATTTATTTCGTGGTTTTTCCTTTAAAATGAGAATGGGTTATTTGTTTTGAAACCTTAAAACATCACTTTCGAAATCACTGGATGACCTCACCGAAAGCATAGAAAATCTCTTTTCAAAACTCTAAGTATATACTTTTCGAAGTGCTATAAATCAATCCTTTCAAAACCAAATCATACCTTTCGAATGGGTCAAAACATTGCTTAATAATATTTAGAAATATAGCTTCGAAACCAATGGAAGTATCCCTTTCGAAAACATTGGGTTTTACTCTTTAAAAACATCTTTTGGGTCAAAGTGGTTACACATGAAAGTATATCTTTCGAAACATTTAATAAAATTATTTTGGGGAAAGTTTTGGTGGTGCCAGAACCATCTATTCGAAAGCTCAAAACCTTGAAGTGAAACTTTGAAGGATAGCATCGAAACCCCCTTTCGACACTATTGCCTTCGAAACCCCTGAACCCCTTCGAAAGCATTTAGGAAGTGACTTAGCTTAAGTTTAAGACAAAGAGAACCCTTCGAAAGCATTGATGGCTGCAATACATCCGAAAGGTAAAAGAATAGCGGTTGGGTTTCGACCAGGTCGGTACCACCTCTTTCGAAAGCATTAGTTAAAAAACAAACCCATTCGAAACCTCCTAACATGATATGGCAACCTACTTAGAAAGCTATTTAGAAAACACCTTTCGAAAACATAGGTTTTGGCTTCGTCAAAATCTTTAGGTAAAACAAAGCAGGCACTTAACATTTGAAAACATAACTAAGGTTTCGACCCCATTGGAAGTATTGCTTTTGACACACTGGCTTCCGCCTTTCCTCTAATCCACTTCATACAATCTAAGTGATACCCTGTGTATTGGTTTCGAGTAGGTGGGTTTCAGCCGAGTTGGTTTCAACTGAGTTGGAGTGGAAGCATTGGAGTCGAAAGGCACTATATAGGAGGCATAACCAACTTTTCTAAATTAAAGGCCGAAATTATGTTATTTTTAGTAATTGCTTTATAACTACCTGCCTATTTGTAATCCTTTGATTGGTTGCCTTAAAACTTTTTAAATACTTTAAAAAATAACTGCCACATTTATCAGATCTAAATCAAGGGAAAAAGTAACGTTTAAACTCTTCCATTAAGCAAAACCTATATTGCAAATAAGTCCTTCTTTTAAAATAATTTAGTTTCCATAGCAAATTAATTAGGAAAAATCCCCATAAATCACAGAAATTCACTTTCATCATGTTATCAAACATATTAATATTTCAGACCCAATTTGTTTCTGAAATAATCGAAATAAATTTTAAACCCAAATATATCATATTTTCCTGTAGAAATTCATAATAAATTTTCCGTAGCTTGGAAAATTATGAAAAATGAAACCCATCTCTATAATCATGTTTTACCTAACATATAATTTTCCCATAGCATTCTAAAATCAATAATCGGTTTTACCCTAAAACCGTGCAAATTCGTATGTAAATGAACTGATTTAAATCAAATATATGATAATTCAAGCATATCATCACCCAAAATATCATAAAAACAAATTTAATCCTAAATCCGAATACATATGATTATAAAAAAATAACAAATTAGAGATGGAATGAATTATTATTCACCTTTGATATGATAAGGAATTTGAGATTTGTAGAAGATTGATTCCCCTAGCTTTGATCCTTAGCTTCGATTTAATTTTTCTTCCTCTTTTCCCTTGTTAATGATCGGCTCTATTTTTAGGTTTTTGATTTGCGTTTTTGAAAATGAAAAGTGTACGTGAATGGGCAAGAACGTGGATGTGTAGCCGTGAGTAATAATGGTGCGGCTATTTACTAATTTGCCCATGTTTAATTAAATACATAAAAGCCAATTTAAGCCCATTTAATTAATTACTCAAGCACGACCTTCTTTTAGTTTTATTTAAATCTCAATCCCCTTATCATCATTATTCTATTTAATTTATCTAATTAAATCTCCTAAATAATGTTATTAAAAATTAGGAGTGTTACAATTTGTTTTTAAATAGGGTAATTAAAAGATTAATGATTGTAATTAGTGAATATTATTATATTTAAATTCAAAAAACTTCTAAATGCAATAACTCTATCATACGAGGTTTAATCGAGGCGAGACTTACTGAGTTACACTCGTAATAGTGATACCTACGCGATGGAATTGGTTTGGTTGAATTTGGAGCAAGTGAAATTTTGGGCTAAAATCAAATTCAACATGGAACGCCTAAGCGTCCACTGGAATTTTGGTGAGTTAAACTCACCATTTTGGATAATCAGCATGATATACAGTAGATAAAATTTACTGTTTGTGTCTGGATAAATTATTTATTGGTTTGGTTAAATATTCACTTTTGAAAAGCAATTGTCATATAAAATGAAATACAGGAAAAACTTATAGAGAGAAATCCTGATTTCTCGACATTTTGACCTTTAGTTTCTACTTATACTCCTTTTGATTTTGTTTCAGTTATATACCTGTTATATAGATTGTTAAATGTCAAAATTTGATAGTTTGATCATATTGGATGTGACACTGAAATATGTTAAAATTTTGAACCTTGTTAGAGAAATGATAGTAATAGCATTTGTTAAGTGCTATAGTAATTATTGGCCTCGTTATGATATTTTGGAAAAATACTTTTAATTGCTGTTTGGTTTGGAAATGGTTTCCGATTTGAAATATTGTTTTTAAATCCAACCTTTTAGATTTTTCTATGATATTTTATTCTAAAAATTAGTTTTTGTACTTCAATTTCTTTTATTATTCTTTCCTAATATATGTATATATGTAAATGTTTAAAATTTATTTTGGAAAGTATTTATTTTTCTAGAAGAGTTATTATAATGGTAAATGTTTATTTTTAAGGAATGTAAAAGTGTTAATCTTTTATTTTTTAGTGATTTTTGTTTTGAAAAGAAGGTAGAAGTATTTTGGTATAAATATTTGGGAAACAGTTTATAAAAAAATGTTGTAGTAAAATAAAAGATTTATAATTGGTATTTTATAAATTAAAGAGAGAATTATAAGTGGTATTTTATAGATAAAAGAATAGGTTTATAAATGGAAATTTATAAAAAGTGAAATATTTTCATTTGATAAATTAGAGTAATAAATCATAGTTGTGAATTTATTGAAATATATGGAATGATCGTGTTATGGAAAGTGTATGAGTTTTAGAATTATATTTTTAGTTTGGTCTATATTTGGAGTTTTCTTTTATAAAAGAAGTTTTGTGATTATATTTATAAAAGGAGTTTTATTAATGAATTTGGAGTTTTAAAAAAAGAGTTGCAAATGTATTTGGGATTTATAAAATGAGTTTTATAAAATGATTTTTTATAAAGGAAGTTTTAAAAAAAGTTTTATAAATAGTATAAAGGAGGTTTATAAAGGAATTAGTAATTTTTTTTGGAGATTTGGTAAATGGAGGTTATAGTTATGTTTAGATATTTATAAAGAAATTTTATAAACAATATTTTATAAGGAGTTTATAAATATAAAGAGTTTTATAAAGACATTTTATAAAAGGGATTTATAAAAAGGCAAAGACCCGATTTCCATAAATGATCATTTTAACTGGTTTGGGAGATATTCTTTTCATACTTAACACCAAATTCCAAGGTACTGAAACTCGTCTCTATCTTGAAAATTAAGAATGTGTATGGAAGAAAAGATAGTTTTCTAACTTGTCTGATTTCATTGTTAATCGAGAGATGGTACTGTTTGAAATCGCGAAGTGGTGGTAAGTATACTTGATATAATTTCCATACGACCTATTTTATTTACACCAAAAGGAAAGTGTTTTGGGTTTATTGTTACCAGTGGTTTTAAATGACATTTGTTATTACCCAAATAAGTATGGTTTTGAAAATGGATTCTTTCTTAAAGATTTGTAAGATACATTTATACCGTTGAGATAAGTATATGGATACATTTTTTAAGTATTGAAAATGTAGCTTTTTGTGAATATACTGATATTGTTAATATAAGTATATGAAATGATTTATAAGTTTGAAAGTGAAATGTTTTGTGAGTACATTTATACAGTTGAGGTAAGTATATCGATATTTTTCAAGTATTGAAAAGAGTATAGAGGATTTGTGAATATATCTTTGTAAAAATATTTTGATACAAGTATTTACAAAGTGGCTTTAATTAATGGAAATATTTATTAAAGAGGCTTAGTGGCTGCTTAGGTGCTTACCAGAGTTGGTTTCCACATGGAAATAAATCCTTGATTTGATTGTTTGTTTATTTGATAGTTAAATAACCGACTATCAATTGTTAACCATTTTTTAAAACCATCGTTGTTAGTTCGGAGAGACCGGGATCGGATAAACATGAGTTATTTGAAAATCAATTCGAACCGACATAAGCTTTCGAATTGAAGACATCCGAAGATGATTGAATCGAAGACGAAGTCCTTGAAGTGCAAGGGCTGCTTGCTACTAATCCTAAGGGTGATCCAAAATGGATGTAGTAAAAGTAGAGCCTTCGATTTGTTCATATCATGAATAACTTGTATGGACGAATGCTGGCATTGCATTGGTTCTTGGAGGGCAGTGTTAGCATTCTAAGTAAGAATTGCTAAAAATGTAAAACTTAGCCTCTAGCCTCAATAAACCGAGAATGACCAAAATCAGGAAAGATACAGCAGGACTATGTGGATCACACCCATTAGGGTATGTCATCACCCTTCTAGATATATATACATATTTATGGATTTGGTTGTGCATGAGAGCTCTCAGTAAAAAGGTTGCAAAGCAACCAGGGTGATGACATATTCGGTACTATCCAATAAGGGGTAGGCCGATTTTGTGTAGTAGGGATGCAAGATGTTCTTTTTGACCTCGATACATTATTCCTGAGGTTTACCGTAACAGGTAGTACCCCAGTGCCTTATCATTATATGGAATCCATTCTCCAATATGTGCATTTCGGACTTAGTTGTATACCTACTGTGCTGGAATTTAATTAATGTAACAATTTCGGCTAGGATTAATATTTATTTTAAACCCTAGATGTTATTATAATATCAGAAGATTTCCTATGAATTTTTTTGGTTATCGTAAGATAAAAACCCATCAGTTTTTATGTGTGGCATGGTATTACAATATACCTTTATTTTGATAGGTTTTCAAAACATTAAAAATCCGTTTAAAGTGTGTCTTCTCATACTGATTTTCCAGATTTATCCACGAGCTATTTTTCTTATAACACTCGGGGTCAGATTAAGCATATTTCCAGATTTAGCTTTGAATGCTTTGGAGCTTCAGGAGACGAAGTGGATGCCTCCAAGACATATTCATGTATATTCTATATCTGCTGCATTGATTGTTTATATTTATCAGCATTTGTGAGGACAAGTTGTTATAACTGTCCAAGCTGATGATTGGTTAGTTGACTCTAATTGATGTATGTATATTACAATTATTCTTTTGTAAAGATCTGTTGTATATTATATATTACTCATCACGATGTGAGATTTTGTTCCGTCTTTTCTTTCTTTTTCCCCCAACAATATGTTTTTCTAGCACTTAGATGCTCGGCACATGAATACCGTGGATGTATTAATGTCGAATTTTAAGGATCGAAAAGGTAGGTCAATACAAGTTCAAAATCCTCTCATCACACAAGGATGATAAACAATCTACTAAGCATGCCTTACGCTTAACAGCCTCAGGTTATTACTTGGTCGACGATTCATATTACCATATAACAAATCGAAGAGTCGTCACCTGAACTCCCCATAAGCGAACAAAACATAGTATGTAGGTAAACTAAAGCCCGTACGACATACATGGATCATCCATACACAATATCAAATCCAATCACTTGCCTGATCACATAATTTCACTTCCCAACATGTATAGATCACATGACCTCTCTAGTGCGGACTTCAATCAGGTTCCTTGATTAGAAACCTCCGTTCTCCTTCCATAGCCATATTATATGATAGAAAGACTTTGGGACTATATCTATAAATTGTATCTAGTGTTCGTCGTTAAGAATGGAGTGTAAAATCCTCGTTCGGACTAGTGTAAACCACCTCGAAATCATGTACTCGAATACTGGATCCAGACCAGTCATGCGAATAAAATGACCTACGTACAACTTACATACTTTATCCTATTAGTTTCTTAACTACACCAATATCTTTTATCACATTCTTTTATACAAATTTTACGTCTTATTAATACTAAACCCATTTGTGAACGATTTCATAAAATATAATTTCAAGCTTATAAAAAGTTATAACTTAACTTCATATTCGTATAATACCCCATGACATCCTAAGAGTATATACAAAACATCAATTTTGTTTTACACAACAAGGATGTTCAATAAATTAAACTTGTTTTAACTTACTACCTTCTCAATTCAAGTGTTATATGAACTCAATTTTTATCTCTTCACAAAACACTTTTATATCGAGATCTATATGAATCTGAAGTTTCCAACTGTTCAAAATCGTCGAAAATCCTTTTCATTTTAACAAATGAAAACTACCAAACAACGTATCATATCATGATGCACATACTATACAATCCTAATGCATATGCTGCATGTGTCCATAAAATAACTTAACAAATTTCAATAGTTTATTAAACATATTTACCTAAAAAGGGAAAAACTTGAAAAGTTCCAACATTTACTCTGGGCTATACCACTACCACACGGGCACCCTACATAGTATATATAAAACTTCTCAAGTTCATATCAAACTTATTTTAAAGAAAATATTTAGAACTAAACATCAGATTATATTTTAAATCGTTTTGAAATAATAATAATACATTCATATATCTTTTGTATGATAAATCATACTTTTGGAATAAAATCAGAAATCCATTTTATTGAAATAAGCCTGTAGCATTCCCCACTTAGAAACCCAAAAATGAACTTCGGGGATATTGAAGTCATCACCAAAATTATTTTCAAGTGATGGGAGTGAATTTAGTACATCCAATTCATGACTTAACCAAAATCACTTTCAAACGGTATCAAATACTTTGTAAATATTACTAAGTAGTATGATCCCGATTTCATAAACCATTTCCAAGTACTTACTTTCAAATAATACTGCTATTATTTTCTCCAAAATCTTGAAAAACATTTTCAAAGACACCAGGATTTAAGTTCTTAAAATAAAATCCTTTTTCCTTTATAAGTCATATTTCATAAACCATACTTATATAAAATCACTTTCTTATATGAAATCTTTTCACAAATGTTTTTACTAAATACCTTATCTTCCTCATATTAAAGTAAACATCATTTACCAAATTAAAATTTTATCCTAACATTATCACCTAACGTCTTATAGTCAAACTGTGAAACTAAATTCACAAGGTGTTTGTTTCATTATATCTACCAATATTGTCTACCCAACCTATGTAGTGAAAAGTTTAAACTGCTCATAAACTAGTCGAGCTTAAATCAACAACCAACAATGAAAGTCAATGCCTATAAATTGGCTAAGATAACTAAACTAATTAATGAGGGATAATAAATAAACATCATTAACCCCTACATTAATTAAACTATACTTTAACAATTCTCGTCATTACCCGACATTCTAAATCAGGCTATATTGAACTGGCTGAATGAGCCAGACCCGATTGCCATCAAGATCGATGATTCCAAAATGATGATTGTAGGACCCGGAAGTCAAGTACAGATGGATATATGAAACCAGAATTGAACAGAGTTGGTAGATAAACATTGTAAAATGTTTAAGGTATGGAATATAACTTAGTCAAAAGGAAGGGATCAGTGTGGTTTGGCTATTTGGTAGGGATCGACATACTCCAATTAACAAAGGAGGGATTGGCATGATTTAATGATAAAGGGTCGACATGGTCAAATAAACGAGGGATCAACATAATTGAGCGAACATGGATAGGCATGGTCAAAAAAGGGGGACCGACATAATTGAGCGAACATGGATCGGCATGGTCAAACAAACAAGGTGGAGGGATTGGTATACAACCTATAAGAGGGGTCGACAGAAGACAGTGCACAAACAATACTAAATTAAAGATCATGTAATAGCTTGAGCTCGTTAAGTCCAAATGACAAAAGATTTGAAGGGCTATCATATTTAAGCATGCAGAAGCCATTAGAGGTATCACTGCCCAAGAATCAAGACATAAAGGGATCAGTAACGATCCCTCTTCATGAGGATTTGGGTCTAGCAACCCCTCTGGTGGGCCCATGGGGTTAGAAGGTCCTATGCCGAAGTTTCAGAGAGATTGGTGGTCATCTTCACCTATAAATACTGGCCTAATGGGTCATTCTAAGGATCTTTAGGCCGCTGGTTACTTTAGTCCTTATTGTAATCAAGTTTTTATATTCCTTGCTACTGTAATCAGATTATTAATTGATCAATAAATATAATCTTCAAAGTGGACGTAGGCATATAACGCCGAACCACTACAAATCTCTATGTTTCTGATTATTGATTTTTATTTGCTGTTAGTTTATTCCATTCCTCGGTTTTAATTTTACTTTCTTCACTTAATTCTCTACATAAATCTACTTTTTTGTGTTTGTGACCAATTTGGTTGCAAACATTTTGGTGCTTTCATTAAGAACCTGGTTCTTAGCTTGATAGGATCCCCTTTGTTGCTACTGGATTGGATAAGTCCCCTGAAGGAGATCCGTAGTTATCCTCATAGAGTTATTTATACTACTCAAATTTGGAGGAAGCTAAAGCAAGGAGATTGATAATGGTGAGACATACTAGATCTACTTCTCAGAACGTGGATGGAAATGAGACTGCTGGTATTCAGCAAGGAGACCCAAGCAATCTACCAACAAATGTGAGTGCTGATCCTGTTGAAGTTCAGAATCTCACTGATTCTATTACCAGGACTAAATTTCATAATCTAATGAGAGAGTTGATGGAAAGCCGTCGGCAACTAAATCAACAAATTCGGACTATTATCAACTTGGTAGACCAATGACTCAGCAATAGCGTGGGAAATCTAAGAGGGAATCCATCCCTTATTCGGCATCGGAAAGTTCTAGCTCATTGGATGAACATCACAGGCATATGCATCGCAAGATTGAAGAAAATCATGCAAAAACATCAGAACGTCACCTGGCAGAGATCGGTGCGGATCCTTCCTGTTTGTACCAAAAATGGGCACAACACTCTTCGGAAGTTTTTGAAGAGATAAAAGTGAAGAATGAAAATTAAAACTGTGGATTATCTAACAAAAACCCCAAATAACAGAAAGTAAATTGCAAAGACAAGCGATTTAGAGTGGTTCGGCGTTTTGCCTACGTCCACTATGAAGTTTGATGATTTTATTGCTCGATTACTTGAAGAATACAGTAGTTTATAAGGTAATACAACTGAATTTAAATGCTAAGTGTCTATCTAAAGCAGCGGCGGTGTTCTGGAGTAGATCTGGCAGAATCTGGGCGCTCTTCAGTACTTAGAATTATCCGACCCCTTTTCTGAATGACCAGGGGCTCTATTTATAGGTGTAGGAGGCTGATATTTCGCCTAAATTGAGGGGAGACCAGTTCTGGCGCGTGAGGGGGCCCACATGCCCGCTCTTTGGAAATCCGGGCCCACTTTGGGATCGATTCGACCCTTGCTTCGAATCGATCAAGATTTGCTCCGATTGAGCTGAAATTTGGCATGGACATTCCTTAGGTTGCCAGTTAGCTCCTGTCCAAATTTCATAGCATTTGGACTTGTAGATCTCGAGATATGATCGATTCAAGTTCGGATTTCTCAGCCGTGATCCATCAATATCTGGAGCATATGAACTCCGATTGACTTGAAATTTCGAATGTTGGCTCCCATAGCTTTGCTTGTCATGTCATATCAATTGTAGCCCGATCCGGACTCGGAAAAAATTTGTCGATATCCATAGTGAGCCTGCGTATAACCGATCTCCAAGACGAACTGTCATTGGTTTGTAGTCAAGTTCTTGGTATCACGGCCTTGCCAAAAGGCGGGATAACATTTGCCCCCCAAAGTATGTCTTGTGTGAACATGACGTGCTTTGAAATGCTGCATCCTTTATTCTGAAAAAGTTCTATCTGATTCGTTGAGTAGTTGCTATCTTTTCGTCAAAAGATGTAACCCTCGATTGATTTCCAGTAATATTAATGTTTATTGAACCACTGTCAGTGATTATGTAGTGCAATGTTGTAACTGAGTGTCGAGTGCTAGCGATTTGTTATTCGCTGTTGTAATTGTCATCAGGTGAGCATTCAATTCCTGTAAATTTTGAAAATTGAATGTTAGTCCGTCATACATGTACGTATGTTAACCTGGCTCCTGTTAACGTTTGCACGTTCACGAGTCGTTGTCAAGTTCTTTAGTTTTTGTTTGGATTGAGTTTCGTATCGATCCTCTCCTGGATCGAAGTGAAATTCAAGTTGTAACAACGTTCGATGGTTGTTTTGAGTCCTTCCTTTGTATCGATCCTCTCCTGGATCGATCTGAGATGTTGGAATGTATGCTTCATATCGATGGATACGTCATAATGGGTCTCGAATTGGCGGATACAGGAGTAATGCTTTGTATCGACGGAGTCGAACGATCTTGACGTAATCATCAAGTGAGGCTTCACAGAGGATATTCCATTTCTCATTCGTTTATTCAATAAGAATCCCCGATTGTGGATAATCTTCGATAGGAGTCACCCATGACTTTTCTTCTAGATCCATCTCTAAGATCTAGTTGATCTTCATATGTCAATGCTTGGAATAATAAGCATTTCAACTGGGATAAAGTCTTTTTGCCGCGCATCCCCGAAACTGGCTAGCTTGGCCAGTGACTTAGTTTTTTCATTTTGTCCTCCGAGGAGGTGTGTAATGGTGTAATTGTCGAAGTCGACTAGTAGCTTTTGGACCCAGCTAGGATGAGGAGCAAGATGTTGCCCCCTAGTTCAATAATCTTCCCTGACTCGTTATACTACTAACCGATAATCACATAATATATGCAAAGTTTCCACTCCTAGTTTTCTTGTAAGTTTGAGTACCAAGGCTTCATACTTAGCTTCGTTATTTGTTGCAGGGAAGTTGAGTTTAAGGGCGTGGTAGATCGATCGTTCCTCATTAGTCATTAACACAATTCCGACGTTAAAAAAGCCGATTATGGGAAGTTCCATCTGTGTACGTCCTCCATCGGTTGGACGGTTCGCCACTGTTCTTCGGATAATCGTCTGATGTGGTGGATTCAGATATGAAGTATGCTAATGTTTGATCATGGAGAGCTCTCCGAGGGAGATATGTGAAATCAAATTGGCTTAGCTCGATACCCCATTCGAGTATCCTTTCAGACATCTAATGTTCCCATTGGATCTAACGTTCTCAAGTTTGAATCCAAAGAATGCAGTATAGCACTACAGGTCCGGATCTGTGATAAAATAGTTGTATTCCTGGTCTAGGACATGTTTCAGTATCTGATTGCATCTAGAGTTTGCATCCATGGATGAGAGTAATTGATGTCTGATGGTTAAGTCAATTAGTTGATTGATCATTGGATGTGGAAGCTATGCTTTGCCATGCCTCGTGCAAATTTGGGTAGTCAGTGTATGTTCGCCACTCTCCTTTTGTTTCTCTCATAAGCAAAGGATTGAATACTCATTTTGGGTAGAGGACATCGCGGATAAACCTATTGGTTTTGAGTAGATTCGCCTCCTCCTTAAGTGTAGCAGATCTTTCTGGATCCATGTTGCTTTGTTTTTATTCATCGAGACATGCATCGGGTTGGCACTTAGTGCAGGGTTCTTAATAGTGGGTGAGAGTCCATATATACACATGAGATTGAGTCCAAGCGAACATATCAAATTCGCCTGAAGCAATGCAGTCGACTCTTGCACCATCATTGCACAGAGTTGTGATCTGATCCACAATACACGTGAAGGGTTGTAGGTGCCTCATGTGTTTATTTTCAATGGTAAATGATCAGGCTTATAAAGATGTTAAATCAAAGGGTTAGTAGAATTTAGCCTCGTACTGCATGCTGCTACATAGCTGGCTCCAGCTTTGAGATTGAATTTACTTGTGTTTCTGAATGATCAGTCGCCCATGAGTTTGGGTATTGATTTGATGATTCTATCTCTAGTCATCCTTTCGGTCGCAACCTAGAGTTGTTACGAATATCAAGCATGGGTCATAGGTTGAAATTGTCATAGTTAACTCTCGGATAATTAATCTTTTGTCCCCAGTCTCAGGTTGGCGGATGCATTACGCGGACGGTCTAGTCTCGTCTTAGCTGTGTCTATACTGTAGTTCAAGCTTTAAGAACTAGAGTTGACTGATGAATGGTTGAATCATATTATCTTATCTTCTTGTTCGTGCCCCCAAGTCTGGGGAGTATCTCGATAAGTGGCAAGGTAGACAATGTCCGCTTCAATTTTGTATTATATTCCATTGAACCATAGGATCAAATTAACGGACGGAGGACCGAGTCGTGCCTATCATGCATTATGTTCTAGTTCTCTCCTCTAGGCGGAATACATCGTTACTTTGCCGACATTCGGACATAAGCTAGATTCTGGATGGTCAACGACATTCGCTCTACTGCTTATGTCGCCATACTTTGGGCAAAAACTGAAGAGTGAATCGTCTAGTCAGATCCAATGCAGGATTGGTGCTTCCCTTGTCGAATCTAGGGTAAGAATCAGTGTGCAGATGTTTAGGTTGCACTTGTTTCGAATCGTTCTTTTAGCCGGATCATGGTAAGAGTCAATGAATGAATGGTCGCGTTGCATTCATTTGGAGTTGGCTGATCAACCATGTCCATTTCGATTTATGTTCTCCCGTTAGATCTAGGGATAAAGTCAGCTCAAATGCAGTCATGTAATGCTCATTTGGTCTCATGCTCTTCCTGACGGATCGAAGGAAGGCGACGAAGGACGAATGGTCAAGTCACACTCATTCGTGGTTTATTCTTTTATCCGTGCTATGCTGGTCGAAGATATTCGATGCATGCTCGGGTCACATCGTTTTGTAGTTGAAGAGGATTGATATTGACCGTCGATTCGACGGCATGATGCAGAATGCTCGGACCTCATTTCCTGTCAATCCGATGGTATGATATGAAAGGCGTAGATCGACATTGCCCGTCGATCCGGTGGTATGATATTATTGGTTGCTTGTAACTTAGGGCGTCATTATGTTTGGTTGGCATTAAGGCCTCCTTGCAGTCGTTGCCTTAAGTTTTAATGGACGCTAAGCCAGAGAGGCAGCGAGTCACCTTTCTCTTCTTTCAGTAATTTGTACTTCTGCCCCCAGTCTTGGGGATAAGCCGTAATAGGCATTATGCAATATTGTTCACTGCTTAATTTTAACATCCACACTCTGGGGACTTGTATCTTTATGGCAACTGTTGATCACTCATTTTCAGGTGTTGAGTCTGCGCCTATGCTCGGGGAATGAGTGATGTAACTTGGTTGAGATGCAGTCGAAGTCGTTAGGTGGACGGGTCCACCCTCCTCGAGGCCGTACTTGGTTGTAATTTATACTCCGGCTCGAGCTCTCGGAGTCCGGAGTTAGTTTAATGTTTATACTCCGG
The DNA here is from genome assembly GCA_030737815.1 of Allium fistulosum. Lineage (NCBI taxonomy): Eukaryota > Viridiplantae > Streptophyta > Magnoliopsida > Asparagales > Amaryllidaceae > Allium > Allium fistulosum. The sequence continues at coordinate 945,947,638 of CM060908.1, forward strand.
TTCGCGCTCTCGGAATCCGGAGTTAGTTAATGTTTATACTCCAGTTCGCGCTCTTGGAAGCTGGAGTTTGTTGATGTTTATACTCCGGTTCGCGCTCTTGGAATCCGGAGTTAGTTAATGTTTATACTCCAGTTCGCGCTCTCGGAAGCTGGAGTTTATTGATGTTTATACTCCGGTTCGCGCTCTCGGAATCCGGAGTTAGTTAATGTTTATACTCCAGTTCGCGCTCTCGGAAGCTGGAATTTGTTGATGTTTATACTCCGGTTCGCCCTCTCGGAATCCGGAGTTAGTTAATGTTTATACTCCAGTTCGCGCTCTCGGAAGCTGGAGTTTATTGATGTTTATACTCCGGTTCGCGCTCTCGGAATCCGGAGTTAGTTAATGTTTATACTCCAGTTCGCGCTCTCGGAAGCTGGAGTTTGTTGATGTTTATACTCCGGTTCGCCCTCTCGGAATCCGGAGTTAGTTAATGTTTATACTCCAGTTCGCGCTCTCGGAAGCTGGAGTTTGTTGATAAATATACCCAGCTCGCGCTCTCGGAGTACTCTGGGGTTTTGTGAATGTTTATACTCCGTCTCGCGCTCTGGGAGTACGGAGTTGAATGAATGTTTATACTCCGCCTCGCACTCTGGGAGTACGGAGTTAAGTAAAAAGTTTGTACCCAGCTCGCGCTCTCGGAGTACTCTGGGGTTTTAGGAAAATGTTTATACTCCGCCTCGCACTCTGGGAGTACGGAGTTAAGTAAAAAGTTTGTACCCAGCTCGCGCTCTCGGAGTACTCTGGGGTTTTAGGAAAATGTTTATACTCCGCCTCGCACTCTGGGAGTACGGAGTTAAGTAAAAAGTTTGTACCCAGCTCGCGCTCTCGGAGTACTCTGGGGTTTTAGGAAAATGTTTATACTCCGCCTCGCACTCTGGGAGTACGGAGTTAAGTAAAAAGTTTGTACCCAGCTCGCGCTCTCGGAGTACTCTGGGGTTTTAGGAAAATGTTTATACTCCAGTTCATGCTCTCGGAAGCTGGAGTTTGTTGATGCATCGCCATGTATCAGTTTTTGTCCGGCTTTTTGTGCAGCGATATGCCCCCAAGCTTGGGGTTTCACTTAGCGAGAGATCGGTAGGATCCCAATTAACTTCCACTTATAGGCCCCTCAACAAAGGATGAGGTTTAGAGTATGGACGGTTAGATCGCGTCCATGTTCATTTGGATTCCGCTTTTGCCAGGCCTAAGGAGTAAGATTAGTGTTCTGGCAAGCTTTGTGCTCGAGCATAGGAAAGGATGGTCGAATTACATCCACTTTGAGTTGTATATTTTCCCTTAAGTCGGGTGCAAGAAATGGAGAGCAGACAGTCGAGTCACATCCAATTTATACTTTGCATTCTTTCGATCGAGCTAAGAAAGAGAGTTGAAATGACGGCTCATGATGGTTAGTGAGTAGACAATCAGTCGTTGATGACTTTAAATTGAGGGTTGGACCTTTAAACATGTGTTCCCTCAAATAATCCCAAATGTCTAATGTAGGATTGGATGTATGGGTGGTGACATCACGTCCACCCTTGATGTGATTCCGATTTTATCGGGCATTAGAAGAAGCATAAGTATTTTGGCAAGCTTCAAGTACGAGATGGAGAAGGCACTGTTGGGACATATAACTCCAAGTCTTTCTTACATCTCCTAATTAAATTGCGTAGGCAGATGAGTGGATGGTCGGTTGCATCCACTTTGTACTAAAGTCCTGACCTTGTCGGTCTCTCCCGCTTTGATGCCTTGCCCCCAGTAAGGGGCATATAGTAGCCGATGAGTGGTCGAATCATGCTCATCACGATGATACCTCAATGATTTGATCATGGTCCGCGAAGGTTGTTTTGCACCCAATCTTAAGTACTCGGTTACCTGCATCATTTGCAAGTAGTTTAATTCAAGTAGGTCATATTTCGCAACGTAAATGAAATTGAATTAGAAATAATTCAAAAGAGATCAGATCAAATCTCATTGATAAGTGAGGCAGCGTCGTATGCTCGCTATTGCACATCATTCCATCCCTTCTCAGTTGGAAGTCTAACGCAAAATGGTTCAATTCGATCAAAGTCCTTGATCGATAGGGATCGGATGTTCCCGGTCCTTCGTTTTATGGGGATTGCATATATGGTAGGAGCTATCCTTCCCGGAGAAGCCTTATGGCGTTGGCGTTCACGGTAGCCATTTAGAGAAGAGGAGTTTTCCGATCTAGAGTATGGAGCAGGTCCCCTCCTTATCCTGCTACGTTGATCCTTCATCTGATTCATCAACTCAAAATTTTCCTAGACATGTTGGTGCAGTTGTCGGCGGCGGTCTACCAGTTCTCTTGTCAAAGTCTGGAAATAAGCGCCGGTGATGAATTCATTTATGGGTATCGGCAGCAACTGGCTGCGGGCTTTGGATAAATTCGTTGGCTGCCAGCTTCTTCATTCACTTCAACAATAAAAGAAGTAGATCTGGTATGTCTAACCACGATTGACAATGTTCTTTGAGGAATGGGGGAAGACAGCTACATTTGATAGCAGTCATCACTCTTGGTGTAAGCCATGCGCAATTCTCACTTCATGAGGTAGTGCCGGGGGTTGTATTTCCATAACACACCGACATAGTTAACATGTTGAATTCTCACTGGAAGTTCTGCATGTAGGATGGTTTCAACGAATAGGTCTCGACTAGGAAAGATTCCCCAATCGGCACTATGATCAGGCTCATTTTATTGCCCAGGGGTCTTGTACCACTGGTCAATGACGTATGCATGATTGCGTTCGAGTTGTTTGCAATGCCGATAGGACGGTGAGTTGGTTAAAATGGGCTAACAGATTGGGGTTTATCCCAAACTTTCATCCAGATAGGGGACCTATATAGGGTATTAAGGAAGTCTTCTTGAGGTTGTCTGCCATGCTTTTAGTTATGTGGACGTAGAATGATTAAGATGCGGGCATTTGAAGATGGTTCAGCGGTGACCAGCTATGCTTTGAGTTGATAGAGTAGACAGTGTAAGGGAGTTGCCATATTAGCCATCGTACCATAGTTGTCAACTCAGGAGTTTGAAAGCTGGTCAATTGGAGGAAGTTGCATTCCACCTTAAAAGCATGATATATTAATCAACCCCAGTTCTTGGCATACTAACTAGGTTCTCCAGCCTTTGGGAGTACGGTTGAGTAGTATTTCTTTACCCATTCCTTGATTGCAACTCAACATTTGTTGTTGTGATCTCCTATGTCTTGTTCAGTCATGGAACAATCAGAAGCATGGATGGAATGTTCCTTCATTAAATTGGTGATTGAATCGACAATGCGGGTGCCCTGCGCTGCGGCTAGGGTTCGGGGGGTTTCCCCCGAAAAAAATTTTATTTAGCCTCTTTTAAGGAAATCTGGGTCGTACCCGAAAAATATATTTTTTTTTTTTTTTAAAATTTTGTATCGATACGAATTGGACACAATTGGATCGATTCGAATTGCAGTTGAGTACCGATACGAATTGGGTGTAAATGGATGGATACGAAGTAGCGCACCCTGGTGGATACGAAATAGGGCACAGGCGATCGATACGAACAGAGCACAGGCGATCGATACGAACAGAGCGATGCGAAGCAGATCGAGTCGAAATGATCGATTCGAACAGGGCGAGGCGAAGCAGATCGAGTCGAAATGATCGATTCGAACAGGGCGATGCGAAGCAGATCATTTCGAACAGGGCGATGCGAAGCAGATCGAGTCGAAATGATCAATTCGAACTTTGACATATCTTCTGGGTACGAAATGATGGATACGAAATCGATCGTATTTTCTGGATTTGAGAGCATGGATACGAAAGTCACCATATTTTCTGGATTCGAGAACATGGATACGAAAATATGGATGAATGTAGTTCCTCTTAGATCTGGAGCAATCTGAATAGAATAGAAGGAACCACTTATGAACAGATCTGGATCTTCTCCTTAGATTTTGCAATCCAACGACGGTAGTAGATCCATAGAGTAGGAGAAAAAACTGCGTTTTTTCTCAGTGAAAGCACCAAAGTGTTTGTACCAAAAATGGGCACAACACTCTTCGGAAGTTTTTGAAGAGATAAAAGTGAAGAATGAAAATTAAAACTGTGGATTATCTAACAAAAACCCCAAATAACAGAAAGTAAATTGCAAAGACAAGCGATTTAGAGTGGTTCGGCGTTTTGCCTACGTCCACTATGAAGTTTGATGATTTTATTGCTCGATTACTTGAAGAATACAGTAGTTTATAAGGTAATACAACTGAATTTAAATGCTAAGTGTCTATCTAAAGCAGCGGCGGTGTTCTGGAGTAGATCTGGCAGAATCTGGGCGCTCTTCAGTACTTAGAATTATCCGACCCCTTTTCTGAATGACCAGGGGCTCTATTTATAGGTGTAGGAGGCTGATATTTCGCCTAAATTGAGGGGAGACCAGTTCTGGCGCGTGAGGGGGCCCACATGCCCGCTCTTTGGAAATCCGGGCCCACTTTGGGATCGATTCGACCCTTGCTTCGAATCGATCAAGATTTGCTCCGATTGAGCTGAAATTTGGCATGGACATTCCTTAGGTTGCCAGTTAGCTCCTGTCCAAATTTCATAGCATTTGGACTTGTAGATCTCGAGATATGATCGATTCAAGTTCGGATTTCTCAGCCGTGATCCATCAATATCTGGAGCATATGAACTCCGATTGACTTGAAATTTCGAATGTTGGCTCCCATAGCTTTGCTTGTCATGTCATATCAATTGTAGCCCGATCCGGACTCGGAAAAAATTTGTCGATATCCATAGTGAGCCTGCGTATAACCGATCTCCAAGACGAACTGTCATTGGTTTGTAGTCAAGTTCTTGGTATCACGGCCTTGCCAAAAGGCGGGATAACACTTCCCTAGGGATCGGTACCGATCCTCCTCCAAAGGAGGTATTCCCCACACGCACTTGGGGATTCAGCGCTGGAACTATTTCTGTAGGTTTGGATGACAGAGTTCGATTGAATGCTGACCAGTTACCTCCCCAGAATGATGACAGAATAAATGTACAAGATGCGCGTCAGGAAGATGGTTAGCCAAGAAGGCGTGAAATGGCCCGCAGACATTGACCAGACCATTCACGTGAGGTGGAGCACGACCACCGCTTAGCACCACCCATCCAAACATTGGACTTATCGGCAATGGTCAAAAAGTTAGTGAGAGAGAGCCAAGGCTTAACCAATGATGATTGGGGAATCTCAAGAAGTCATACCCCATTCACTGATAGTGTATTACATGCACGGTACCCAAGAAAGTTCAACATGTCGTCGATGCCTGGCTACAAGGGAAAAACCGACCCCAAGCAGCACATCATGAGATATGAATGATTGATGGATTCCGCACGAGCTAATGACACTACAAAAATATGGGCTTTTGATAGCAATAATACATAAAGTTTCCGCCTATCATCTTTAAATGCTATGAAATAAAGGGTTTTCATTGCTATCAGATAAAGAATACTGTGTACTCAATGCTGTACAATGAAAAAGGCGGCAAATAAATTCTTTTGTGCGGGAACTAGAAAATGTGCATGTTGCCCTTCTCCTCCATCCTCCAGAAAACAACCCTTCTTTCACTTCATCACCTCTAGAAAAAAACCGGACTACTCTCACAAAATCCCTAAATCGCAACATTGAACCCCAAAATCCCCAAATCAGAAAATCCCTAAACCAAAATTTTTTGAACCTTAGAATCGCCAAATCCCTAAACTTCCATCACTCAGATTGGATCGTCAAATCGCCAAACCGCTAAAATCCTGAATAGCAAAATGGCCAAATCGCCAATTGGCATATTGAATTTTACACTTCCATCACTAAGATTTAGTCTATCATTCAAGTAAGGAATTTAAAATAATTTATGTGTTTAGCAATTAATTTGCGTAACAAGTTTCCACCATGTAGGGTTATCAACTTCATTACCTAGAGCTATCGCTTTAAATTCAAAAGGTGCTTCTTCTACTTGGGTTCTCCTTATATGTCTTTGTGAGGTATTTACTTTATCTTATATGTTTCATTCACAATGCTGAAGTGTTTCAGTTTCACTATGCTCTGTAATTTGCTGCGGTATGTTAATGCTACCATTCTTTTCAGCATCATAGTTTTCACTTATTGGATTATGTGGCACCTAGTTGAACGATTTATGCACACTTGTAGGATGTTACGTTTCTGGTTGGACTTGTTCAGTAGTCTCCATTATGTTGTTTTTGTGTATCTTTCATTGCTTTGAGTGATTAATATGTTGAGAGTTGCTTGTATTTGAGTCAAATTGTGTAAGAATGGAATTTTTAAATCGGGACCGTGTACTCTTATTATTTCCAGGAGCATTGGAGTTAGGCACGATAATTAATTAAGTTTAAGAAGAATTACTTCCATAGGCACGATAACTACTTAAGGTTAAGGGGAAATTCAGTTGTTGCCACTATATCTATATTAGTCTTGGCAGTGGCTAGAGAACCAGATCGTAAAAGTAAGGTAAGGATGTTGAAGGAGGGAAATAGGAATACTCGAACTACAAAATTGGAAGCAACGAGCACATCTAAGCTTCTTTGCCCTATGATTATGCCCATCGTCTAATCTGAAGATAAGTTTCATGAATTTCTGATAAAGATCTTACTCTTAGGTAATAATTTTAACTAGGTGGTTTATTATTATTTTGAAAATTGGAATCTTAAACGCATATGATCATATGTGCCTGTACATAAACTCGCCAGATACGTCTTGATCATGCGTTTACCTGTAGTTAAGTATGTGAATTCTGCAATATGGACCAGGAATGCTAGAACATATTGCTGCCTTCTTCTGACTAATTACGAGATTAGCAGATCACATTCTCAACAAACCTACTAGCTAAATTACTGTTTAACCGAAAAGGGATAATAATTGATTGCATTGTTCACGGAAAGTAAATAGATGTTTCCAAAAATGTAGGGAAGAGAGGATAGAGCTGTCGGTAGTGGAATGGTTTGTGTTTAATCTCATTAAATGAAAGAAATAAAGATCTTTTATTATTCTCACAAGAATAGAAATTAAAGGGCAGACAAGAAGGAAAGAGAAAAACGAGATAAATATACCAAAGATATTAAAAGAATTTACACTTGTCTCTCTGTCACTGTTGAATTTGGTAGCACTCATTGAAGTATTAAGCTTTTGAACATGAAGACTGTATTATATGCACACTCATCTCCTCAATTACTTCAGGTGTGAGCATTTTCTTTGCTGTGTATATCTGTCTATGTTAACAAATTATAAACCTTTAAACTTTAGCATGTAGCAATTTGCATTGTGTATCAGATAGTTTCTATATAATTTTTCACTCAAAAGAAAAGCATCGACACGAGGTTCATGGACTCACGTATCATTGTGGGTCTCCATAGTATTGATATGAAAAATACCACGTATACATGGTTATGATCGGTCTTCCTTCCAATAACAACTGCATGAAAATGCAATCTCTGTTCTTACATAAAAATTCAATCTCTGTTCCAAGTATTTTTATTATTATTGAATATCCAACACGCCAGGTCTACCAGCATAAAATGAGAGTTACTTTAGTTGCCAAAGAATAAATCTTATCAAGAACAGCAACCCAGTCTATTCATATCCACATTTGTAAACGTTGAAAGTTCCGTGGATATTGAATTTTAACTCGGAAATCATGCTAAAATTGAGACTTGAAAGTGGTTCCTATTTTAGTGTTCTCATTTTAGGAAGAGAGTTCTTCTCTTGTGAAGAGAGGTTCCTCTCTCGTTCCAAATTTAATTCTTTAAATAAGGAAATGTCTAATTAGCATCTAAGAAAAATGGAAACTCTTCCCCCTTCCTCTCTCATGAAATCCTAACTAAATTTAGATGCAAATCATATATTGTGACTTGTAGATTCCATAATTATTCATAGCCAAAAAAGGTGATTAAATATTTGATTTACATAAATTGCAACTTGCATAAAATGATCCACAAATACATACATCAAAAGATAAATAGATCAACATACTATTGTATACATATATGTTTAACTTCAATTTTATGTATTAAACAACATTTTTATATATATATATATATACATGATATACACATACTTCTATATAATTATAAATTAAGTTTATATATGTGTGTATGTGTAATAATCAAAATAATTAACAAAATAAATTTCAAATTTATTTCTTTGACTAAGTGGACAACAAAATATCATGATTCAAAAACAAAATTCAAGACATCAATTTTAGATTCATACGCATGTTTGATTATATCCAAAATAAATTATCATTGTGTATGTGTGTTTGTGTATATATATAATTCAATATTTCATTTACGATTATTGTCAAGGTTTATTGATTTCGATGACCAGTTATTGGAATTTAATATCGTATACGACTATGCCTATGTATTTATGGGCTGTAGAGTGAATTACAACAAACATAGCCGACAAACTAACTTCTTAACTTACATCCATATTCTTTTTTTCCTTATCTTCTTTGTGTTCCCTAACATGATGGACGTTAACATTTATTTGTTCCACCTCAAATCTGTAATTGGATTGATCCACCTAGTCATCATTTGATCCTTCTACCTAGCTTCAGTTCGACCTATTTCACTTACTCATGCGACCTGTTGACATAACAACCTGGGATAAGTTTTAATTATCAATACGACTAATAAAAATGATAGCAAATTAATTACCTTTGATTGCATGAAAACACTATATATATTAACAAGTTTAATTATGTTAATACCGTTTTTGTGGTTTTAAAATAATACAATTGTTTGATTGGGAAAATGTGGAAATCATGGAACTCAACAATATTAATTATTATCTAATCTTATTTTAGCAACCTATGTAAGAAAAATAGTGTTCCAAATTAACCACCTCTAATCAATTCCATTGAATTTCTCAGTTCACTTTTTATTGTATAACTTTGCATTGCCGAAAATGAAGTGTACTGTACGAAATACAAGAAGATCGTAGTGGGGTCACATTATTCATATACATTAGAAGCAAATGATTCCTACATGCATCTTAAACATACCGACGATATAGTAATTGTTCACAATACAAAGATGAGAATGAAGTTTGTGGATTCTAACAGGAATGTGTTAACCATGAGAATAACACTAATTTGCTAAAAGCATAACATATGTTTCATTTATACACCCGATGTTTCAAAATGGGACATTATGAAAGAGTGTAGAAAAATGTACAAACATCAAAGAACGGAAGAAGAACAAAGCAAGATGCATGGTTAACAAAGGATCATACAGTATGGAAGTGAATGTCCATGCTGTTAATATGGAATTGATAAAAAAATAATCAGGTTAAGAAAGAAAATTACCAATTTTAAATATGATTGAAAACATACGAAATAAACAAAAAAATCTAGTTTATCCTACTCTTTTGTTGTTCAGACTAACTTTCAAGTGAAAGGGGGTAAAATTGGGATGAATTTATGCATGAAACTTCAGTATTTCTTGATTTCCATATAGTCATAATAAAAAAGATGATCTGTCATACTTTGAATGCAATGTGATTAGAATCATTAAAAAAGAATTGAATCTTTTGCAAGAACTGAAGGGTGGAGACAATAAAGCGATTGATTAGAGCGAACGGTAGAAATTAATAGTCTTAATTGGGAAGACAATTAGATTACCTGAAATGATAGAGAATATATCTCAACCATCTCATCTTGTCATAACTATGTATACGTGGAGACGGATCATAACTATGTATACGTGGTATTTTTCAGATCATTACTTATTTAAAAATATTAGTGTGCATGGGTCCAATTGTTATAACAATTCTCATTTCATTGTTTGTATGCCACAGTTTTACATCGCTATGCCCCAACTATTAGAAGAAAATGCTTATTGACCAGAAAATGTAAAGTTTTTCATTGCACATTTATGGAGTTTTAACCATGATAACAATTGAGACAAATGAAGCATCCTAAAGTTATATCTTTTTATATTAAAAAATGAACTAGCTGCAGATTTAAAGTTACTTTAAGTTAGACAGCATTCTTTGTTATTTTCTATTTTTTAGTTTTTCCTTTTGAAAAAAATCAAGTTGGTTCCTATTTTTCAGCTCTTTATTTGTAATGCTATTTTTCTATTAATATTGAAATTTTAATAAAGTTGAATATAATATATTATCAACATTCTTCAACGTGGTAATTGAATTTCATACCCAGCTGAAATTTGAAGCCCAAGCATTAGTCATCATAATATCCACCTCCCATGTTGAGCTGTAGAGTAAATTGCAACAAACATAGCCGACAAACTAAGTACTCACATCCTTATTCTTTTTTTATTATCTTCTTTATGCTCCCCAACATGATGGACGTTAAATACTTATTTGTTCCTCCTCAACGTAACATCTCATTTGGTAATATGTTTAAACAAAATTGTAGCAACTTGTTATCAAATTTGTTAATTGAAATATATATTAAACAATCGCTTTTCTTTTCTTGCTTGATAGAGTGGAAGGCCGACCCTAAAAGTAAATGCAAGCTGATTGATGTTGGTGGAACATGAGCAATAACCACCGAAGGAGTTGTGGCTTCAACTGATCCAAATGAATTGGTCCATTTCATTCAGCTTGGAAGAGATGTCGTTAAAGTTTGGATAGTGAATGCTATAGTTCTAGATACAGTTATATGGAGACTAACTTTTGATCTTGTCTGCATTGAGGATGCAGTTGGCTCTACAGTAGCGTGGCTAGCCGTAAAAGATGTGACAAAATCAAGTTCTAGTAAGTATAAACTATTTCTTTTATAGATACAAAATTTTAAGACGTATAAATATTTGAATGCAAGATTTAATTCTTGATGTTGTACAACTTTTATAGGTAACCATCGTTAAAGTTTGTTAACTGATCGGAAGAAAAAGCTCTTCTCATCCTAATTGTAAGTTTAAAACTTTCTAGACTTCTGTCTACCTTGTTCCTCATTTGTTATCCAAATGTAGCGCATCTAATATATCAGGAATTTGGTAAATATGGACAAATAATATCACGCCCAATTCCCTCAACTACTCAAATTCACTTACCTCTTAATTACAATGTTCATTTCATTTTGGGGAAAATATTTTTTTTCAAGAGTAAAGGATTATGAAATTTTGATAACTTCGCTACAACATAACCACAAATTAAATGGTAACCATTAGTCCAAAGCTACAAAATTATTTTGCTTCTAGAAATCAAAAGCAAAAAGGATCAAAGCACCCACTCATATATAAATTTGAAAACTAAAACTAACAAAAGGAAAATTAACTAAAAACCGGCTTTTAAGTAAACTAAAAAGGTAGCTTTCAAAAGTCATTTACTTCTTCACATCCAAAGAGACTTTTTGATTTCACTTTTAAACATCTATCAAAAGGCTCTAGTACTTGTAATTGACAAAAGCGACCGGTTTAATACAATTACATGCCTCTAAGTCAACAAGTACGAAAATATCCTTTATTAATCTGCATGGATAGGTGGTTGTGAAATTTAATGTTAGATAACCCTTTCAATCTCTTACAAGTTACAAAAAGGTAATGCTACTGCTGACATGTTATATTTGATCGATTAGTTAATGGTAATAATGTCTCATCACATTCATGTAAGGATGAGCTATAATTTATTGCTGTTTTATTTTATTTTCTTCTTCTACTATGATTCGTTAGCTTTGCTAGTTAATTTACTTCCTTAATATAATGTTAGAAATTACCCAGTACTAAAATATATGTTAATTCTTTTAGTGACTTTTAAATGTATAGTAAATAAACTCTTGCCACGAACACATATATGTAGGCAGACACAACTAGTCTAGTCAATGTAGCCAGTTTCAAGCTTTAATATGGAATATTTCAATGTATGTATGACTTGAGGAGTTACTGTATTCATATATCTATCATTTTCTTTTCTTCTGTTTATACCTATTCATAGAGAACATGTATTAACTACATAGTTTATTAGTTTATTAAATAGTTCTTTGGGTCAAAACCATCTCCTTATTTGTTAGCTATATAAACATTATTACTAATACATATACACTGTACTGAGAAAATGTCCACGAGTTTTTGAACCTGGATAATTTAATTACAGGCTTTGGTTCTTCTAGCTTAAGCACCAAACAAATAACAACCCTTTGAATTTTCTGTTTCCAGTAATTTTTGCTACGTTTATGGAAAATAATGATCTCATGATTAGGGCTGATATTGTTATACAAATTGTGTATTTCCAGTATAATTAATGCATTGACATAAGAGCTGAGCTGCAAATGTTCTTATTATCTCATCACTTTCTTTGTAGTCTATCTACATAATGTGGGTATTTCATAATTCTTTACCATGGAAAAAATGTCTTTCCATATCCTTCCAATTTGTTTGCCTTAAAGCCTAGAACCAATTGCTCTAAAATTTGTAGAACCAAACTACCTCAAAAGTGTATAGTTTTCAACAGAACCGATGGTACATGCATTAGGAGAAATTGGCAATCTTTATGATTTCTTTTGAGATATCTAGGTCAAATAAACAGCGAATATCCAGGTAAAAGATACAAGTAGAAAACTGAAATTGCAAGTAAAGAAGATATAGTTTGATTACACACAGTACCCACTGCATTGGATTATTTTTTCATATTTTAAGTCCTAGCTACATATTTTTCCTTCCGCTGGGATCCTTTTACTTTGTGAATATTTGACATAACAATTACTAACACCTTGATTGTTTTTTGTATTGCAGATGTTGGAGAGAAAATATCAAAAGAAAAGCAAGATTAAATTATCTGTTTGACTAGTCTATAAGTAAGTTGATGCAAATATGTATAAAATATTATATATGGACATGGAAAAAGTTGCTAGAACTATATGTATGAAATACTATGTCTAGATATGGAAAAGGTTGTTTGAATATGCATGAAATATTGTGTTGTAATTTACATATATTTTGTTTGTGAAAATATGTTATATATGTGCAGAGAAGAATTTTGTAAATGGATATTATATTTGTGAAAAAGCCGAAACGACGATAAATAAAATCTGCAAATCAATATTACATTTAATAGCGTTTAGGAAACCCTACAATAAAAGCTACAGAAAATATATATCCCAAACGCTATAATAACCAAATAAAGGTTATAGAAATATGTCTAGAAAACACTATAGAAATATGCAAACCAACGCTATAGTAGAAGTATCATACAACAGGCTATAAAATATTCATACAAAATGCGATAGAAGTATCACAACAAACGCTAAAAATATTCATAGAAAACACTATAGAAATATGCAGAAATAACGTTATAGAAAGTCACCATGGGATAATATTTCCTATAGCGTTTTCATTTAATAGCATTGGAAAAACGCTATAGAAAATTGATTTTTCATAGCGTTTTTGTTCCTGCTATTTAAAACTAAAGGTCTATCATAGCATGTTGTTCCATAGCGTTCTTTGAAACACAATGTTACTAAATAATTGCGTTTTTTAAACGCTATGAAAGCCCATGTTTGTTGTAATGTGATGTGACCAAGTGTAGATGCATTCCCATAACACTTTCCGGAATAGCAACGATGTGGTTCACGAGGCTACTCCACGATTGATTTCTAGATTCGATGAGTTGACAACCAAATTTGTGGAGCAATTCTAGATGCACGCGACTCATCCTAAAGACGTGATGTCCCTTTCTAGCATGATTAAGGCTCCAGGAGAATCATCGAAAAATTATTTGGAAATATTTCATACAGCTGGTAAAGAGGTCAGTAATTCAAATGAATATGCGATACTTATGGCCGTGACGAAAGGGATTGACCCGAAGTCTGAGTTTGGCGATTGCTTGGCTGGTAAACCACCTGCCACGTTAAAGCACTTTTATTCAAAGGCAACTCAATTTCTGAGAAAGGAGGAAGCTAGGTCCTCTAGAAAAAAGAATGTTGCGGGATTGAGTGGAGAAGCAGTATATAATAACATTGCAATCAAACAGTCCGATGACAGTTCTAGGAAAGTGCAAGTGAACGTTCAGAATAAGCCGAATTAGCAAAAGAGAGGTAGAGATAGAAACCGAGAACGAAAGAGGGAATCTAAAAGGTTAAAGCCTAGGATTCCAATGTATGATAATTACACGCCACTGAATATGTCCCTGGAGAATATCTATTTGTCTCTTGCAATACCATGCAGTATAGAAAGCCGCTTCCAAAAGAGTCAACAGAGAAGCAGAAGCAGACGGGGAAATATTGTCGGTTTCACGAGTGTTATGGGCATAATACAAATGAATGCAGGCATCTCCAGGATGGTATAGAAAAATTGATTTTAGAAAAGAAATTACAACAGTTTGTGAAAGCCCCACATGATGGCGGGCAGAGAACTTCTGACCCCAACCGAGGACAAGCTCCACGTAGGGCTGTGGAGCCAGGGCGGGCTGGTGGAAGACTGGTGATAAATATGATAGTTGGAGGACCGCACCCGGCAGATAGGAGTTGGCAAGAGATGGAGCACTATGCTAGCATAATTAGGCATATGGATTTTGAATGTTGTTCGAATATGGAAGACATAGCTTCGGCGAAGCAGCAATGTACTATGGCGGATGATATTGCGTTTAGGTACAGGGATGTAGACAAAGTAGAGGCTCCGACAATCGACCCGATGGTCATTTCAGCTATGATTGGTCCTGCATTGGTAAAAAGGATTTCGATTGATTGTGGAAGTTCGGTTAGTATAATCTTCAAAATGGCATATGATCAGATGAGAATGGAAGCCAAAGATTTGAAACCGCCTAAAGCTCATATACATGGTTTTAATGGCGTTGCGATTGAAGTCGTTGGTTTTGTGGAATTTCCTGTTGAATTGGGAGAAGGTGAATGAAGGAGAGTGCAAATCTTGCCGTTTATTGTTTTGGATTTTGACTCAATGTTTTTCTGGGCCGACCGGCCCTGGCTGAATTCCGGGCAGCTCTTGCCCCATGGTATTTGACTCTGAAGTTTCCGACAGACAATGGTGTAGGAGTTGTTCATGGCGATCAGGCAACTAGACATGCATGTTATGTAGTTGAGTTGAGGAAGACTCGGCGCAAAGAAAAAGGTAAGGGTGTGGACAAGACTGTCCGCATCCAAGCTACCGAGGATTGATAATTGGTACCTGGGCCTCAGCTCAGGCGCCATAGTTGGTTCTATAGAGATATAGATCCGAGGGAAGATGAAGAGGAGCCTAAAGAGACCATGGCTGCACCGGTTGAGCTGACCATTGATATTACGCTCAGCCACGATGATCCATCACGAGTGCTAAGGATTGGATCACAGCTCAACCCTCCGATGATGAGAGAACTCGCTGGTTTTCTCTGAGAAAAACTAGATGTATTTGCTTGGACTCACTCTGACATGTGTGGAATTTCGCCTGCCATTGTGAGCCCTGCATTGAATATTGACCCGAGGCATGTCACGGTGAGGCAAAAAAGAAGCTGTACGGATCTGGAGGGATCTGCCGCTCTCAAAGAGGAGGTGGATAAACTAAAAGTCAACATGTTTATCTATGATGCCCTCTACGCTAAATCGGTATCTAATCCTGTACTTGTGAAGAAAGCGAATGGGAAATGGAGAACGTGCATAGATTACTTAGATTAGAAAAAGCATGTCCAAAAGACAGTTTTCCCCTTCCAAGGATTGACCAGCTGGTTGATTTAACCACAGGACATGAATTTCTATCTTTCATGGATGCATACTCGGGATATAACCAAATCCCGATGCATGTCCCATATCAGGAGCTCACCATTTTTATCACGGATGTTGGATTGTACTGTTATGTAGTAATGTTGTTTGGGTTGAAGAATGCTGGAGCAACCTATCAGCGCTTAGTTAATAGGATGTTTAAAGATCAGATTGGAAAAATAATGGAAGTGTATGTGGATGATATGCTCATGAAGTCACGATGATCAAGCGACCACATTAGAGACTTGCCAAAAATGTTTGACATCCTCTAATATTACAACATGAAAATCAATCCTTTGAAGTGTTCATTTGGTGTTGCATTAGGAAAATTCTTAGGCTTTATTGTCAAAACTTGTGGAATAGAAGCTAATCCCGAGAAGACTCAGGCTATCCGTGATACCTAAGCGCTGAGAACTGTTAATCAAGTGCAGAGTCTGAATGGGAAAGCTGCTGCCTTAAGTCAATATATCTCCAGAGCTACCGACAAATGCACTCCTTTTTTCGATTTGATTAGGAAGGGAAAAAGAAACTTTGAATGGACGCAAGATTGTAAAGACGCGTTTCAAGATTTGGTGAATCATTTGGAGAGAGCCCCTATCTTGTCAAAGCTGGTGGATCATGAGGAGTTATACATTTATTTGGCTGTATCGGCACACATTATAAGTGCCGCATTGCTTTGTGAGGAGAATCAGATCCAGAGGCCGGTGTATTATGTCAGCAAATAATTAACGGGAGCTGAAAGGAACTACCTGAAAATAGAGAAATTGGTGTACTGCTTACTAATGTCATCATGGAAGCTCCGTTAGTACTTTCAGGCACATCCGATCAATGTTTACACCGACCAGCCGTTACGACAGGTCCTACACCGACCTGATACATCTAGAAGGTTACTTAAATGGAATATTGAACTCAGTCAATTCGATATTACTTATCTCCCTTGAAGGATATCTAGGGTCAGGCATTGGTGGACTTTATAGCAGAGTTTACTGTGCAGGACGATTCGAAGCCAGCGAAATCCCTACCATATGGTGGAAATTTATATTGATAAAGCGTCTAACAATCATTGTTCTGGAGCTGGGATTGTGCTTGTAACTCCTGAAAATGGGTAAATATGTTATGCATTAAAGCTGATTTCCCAGCAACAAACAACGAAGCTGAGTATGAAGCTTTGATTGCTGGACTTAAACTCACTAGAGAACTTGGAATAAAATCTCTCAAAATCTTTTGAGATTCGCAGCTGTTGGTGTATCAAGTTAGGGTAGATTATCAGGCTAAGGGACAACAGCTTGCCCCATACCTTACCCAAGTTCAGGACTTGTTGACAGAGTTTGAGTACTATGACATTTCACATGTTTCATGAGATCGAAACAGAGAGGCCGATTCATTGGCAAAGTTCGCTAGTACCGGCGATGCATAACAGATGGGCTTTGTTCCAGTCGAAGTATTAAATACCCTAAGTATAAACATGATGGAAATCGACCAAACACTGGAAGCGAAGACTGAAAGGGAATCGTGGATGACCTCGATCAAAGAATACTTACTGCACGGAGTCCTACTAGATAAAAGAAATGAAAAGCGACTAGTCTTTCGCAAAGCTTCATGGTATATTATGCAAGAAGGAATTATGTACAGGAAAGGTTTTCAGTCCCTTTTCTCCGGCGTGTCGCTCACGGTGAGATAAAACGTGTTCTTAAAGAAGTTCATGAAGGAGAGTGCGGCGATCGCACTGGAGGGAAAATTCTGGCAAAGAAAATACTCCGTTATGGGTATTATTAGCCAACCATAAATTGAGATGCTGTTGATTTTGTAAGACAATGCGATAAATTCCAAATATATACAAAAGTTCCAAGGGCTCTGCCAACAGAAATCACGCAGATGGTTTGTCCATGGCCATTCGCCATGTGAGGTACAGACATTATCGGGTCCTTGCCGATCTCTAAAAGTGACGTCAAGTACGTAATCGTTGCAGCTGACTACTTCACCAAATGGGCCAAAGCAGAACCTTCAGCCACGATCACAACCAAAAAAGTAATCAATTTTATTGTCTGAAACATCATATGCCGATTCAGTCTTCTGCGAACTATTGTAACAGATAACGAGACTCAATTTGACAGTGCTGAATTCAAAGACTTTTGTCGAAGATATCGTATTGAAAAGAGATTTGCAGCGGTCGCTCACCCTCAGGCAAATAGGCAAGTCGAAGCCGTAAATAAGATCATAAAGTCCAATCTGAAGAAGAATTTGGAGAAGCCTATAGGCAGGTGGGTGGATGAACTCCCTACAGCACTATGGGCTTATAGGACCACCCACGAGTCTATGACTGGCCATAATCCGTTCGCCCTCGCTTATGGTTCCGAAGCCATAATTTCTATTGAGCTCGAAGTTCATTCTCATCGAGTAACTTACTATGATCCCAAAATGAATAAAGATCTCCTCTTGGAATCTCTTGACTTTATAGATGAGAAGCGTGAAGAAGCCGATCTGAGGGCAGTTGCACATCGACATCGGGTCGCCCGCTATTACAACACTAAAGTTCGACCTAGGACCTTCGAAATTGGCGATCTCGTCCTGAAATGGGTTTCCTACTCTATCACATATGAATCCAATCTGGGAAGGGCCATATGTCATTGAATAGAGGCTTGGAGAAGGAACTTTCAAGCTAGCGACTGTCGATGGTATCACACTTTCAAGGGCGTGGAATAGCGGACATCTTCGACGCTATTTCACTTAATATATTTCCTTTACATTTCAATTGTATTTACTTTTAGAATTCGCTTTAGCATTTTATTTTTCGAATGTGTAATAAGAAAGTTTATGTTATTCCTTTCCGTTTAATGGATAAAGTTTTAGGCTTCCATAATATTTATGGTTGCTATTGCATTGTATGCTAATTACATAGCGAAACTGATTGATGTTGATATGTATGAACATGCTCCCAGAGTTTGAAATCAATCAATTATGCTAACTCCCAATGGGATTAAACAAGATGAGCTCAATCTACTTGTTAATTTAACAACTCTCATTCACAATCCAAAGGACGGGATACACAATAAGGAATGAATGCGACCGACAATCTTATGATCGAATAACTCCTGTCCAACTGTGGACTGAGATAAAATCAAAGCTACCGAGACATGACCGATCGCCTGCTAAATCAAACTCCAAATCATGGGTAGAAAATTAATCAATCAAAGAGAGTGCGATTCGACTGCTCTCGAAAATAACTCTAAGTTTCCAGAGTGCGGACTGGAGTATAAACATAAATTGGGTGCGAACCGACCACCCACGAAATAACTCTAAGTCCCCAGAGTGTGGACTATAGTATAAACGTAAATTGGGTGTGAATCATCCATCCACGAAACAACTCTGAGTCCCCAAAGTGCGGACTAGAGTATAAACATAAATTGGGTGCGATCCGACCACCCATCAACTAAATCTTATCCCAGAGTGTGGATACGAATATGAATGAATAGATTAGCGGAGTTCGACCGTTCTTTATTCCAAAAACTCTGGCCTGAAACCGACGGGAGGAGTATAAACTTGCTAAGGATGGAATTCGACCGTCCAACACCTAACCCCACCAAATCAAAACCGGGGGCAGGAGTGTAGTTACTCAATAACCGCTGAATCCGACAGCACAACACTAAGGCCTGAGCCTAGTGTTTGATATGACTCCAGGCCACGACCACTTGGAGGACTTGGGATAGAGTTGGTGGATTGTTACCAGAATTTATGAACAACAAATTACAAGTACATTGAATGGAAAGTAATAGTTCAAGTACTTAAAATGGCAATTCACACGAAAGCTCAATAGAAAACAAAAAACTTTTATTCATATTACAGGTTTCAAGACCGTAATACAAGATATTTCAAAAAAGGGGGACCCATGCCCGTATAACCACAGTTGATGAAAGAAACTACTGTGTAAACTATATACACACTGAGCCGAAGTGACGGCTATTTCTTTGACTTTCTCTCTTTCTTGGATTTTTCAGGAGTAGTGCCACTTGTGCTTCTTTTTCTGGATCCTTTACCACTTTTAGCAGGAGAGATTGCAGAGGTAAGAGGAAGTTCACTGGGAATCGACCCGCCAGGTGGAATAACTTGCAGTAGCATAAGATGAGGATCGTCAATGTCCACCTCGTCTTCTTATCGGTATGTTTGGAGGCGCCTGTGATCATTACATCATCAGATTCATCCGCTGGAAGGGGCACTTTGACCTTAGCGTCATCAAGAGCCCCAATAACCTGAGCATCGAGCCCCGGTACATCAACAGCTGCCGGACCCTCAACCGGTTTCTTCTGTTGCTCAGCAGCAACATCACTTTTAGGAGTTTGACTGGGGCCCGAAAGACCTGCAAAATTTGTTTATACAAGGAGATTAGCTCAAAACCATTGCGCATGAAGAACAAAACTTTTTATAAACCGAGGAGTAAAGTGTGATACCCACATCCAGTTGGCTCTCCACGGTTGCTGGGGTACCTCCTTCTAAAATAGGCGACAACGCCTTGGATTGGTAGCCTGGCTTGTCTGGATCATAGCCCTAATCCTGCTCCATGTCGAGGGAGATTAATAATTTGGCTGCTTGGGATGAAGAGGGACCCTTAGGATAGACCCCTAAAGGTCCAGCAATATGTTCCCCATTCTCAGTAGGCGCAGAAACGTTGAAGTATCGGAGTTTCACGGTAGCCAAATCCAAAGGCTCGTTTCCACGAAGAATCTCCCACATCAATTCTTCTTCATTGAGCTCAGCTTCACCCAAGTCTCTCTTCTTCATTTCGATAATATGCTCCCAAGCTTTAACAAGCAATTCGAGATACCCCTCGCCAAGAAAACTTAAGTCACGGTGGGTGAGGACTTTGGCATTATACTTCGACGATCAATGGATCAAACAAGTCCTTGGTCTCGTTTCTACCGGACTCTTTGGCAGCTTCCACTTGGGATTCGATCTGTTCAGTCATTTCTCTGCAGCCCACCTCTCGAGCCTCCTCTTTAAGAGCTTCAATTTTTGTGAACTGCTCGTTAAGCTTGATTTTTAGGCTCCTGGTCTCGATAACCTCTTCGCGGTACTTCTACGATTCTACTTGGGATTCGATCTTCCCGTCCCTTTCCTTTTTGAAAAGTTCTTTGATTTCCTCGACGCGGCGAGCCAGATCATCGTTTTCCTTTTGCAAGGAGTCTTTTTCTAGAGCAAGTGTGCCGATGTGATTAAGGGCTGCATTGAGTTCCTTTTTATGAGAAATTTCCAAATGGCTCACCGCCTCTGCCATTTCCTTAGCGTTTTTCTCCGCTTCAGCAAGTTGTGTTTTCACTTCTAATAATTTGGCATCCTGATGTTTGATTATATCCTTATCATGTATAGCTTATAACTTGAGGCGGTCTATTTCATGTTGTCACTTAATGGATACTTCAGAGACTTTTCTGCTAAGTGTAGGAACAATTCGTGTTGTACAAACACATCATTAATGCACGCAAGAGAACTCTCTTTGGCGTGCCCTGGAATTATATGAATGAAAGGAAGGAATTTAAGCCCATCAAACCAAATTTTTGGAAAAGTGGCCTTAAGCTTGGCCAACTTCTCTGCTATAGAATCATTGGGAGCAGTAACCGACAAAGGTGGATCAGAAGTAGCAATTGGATGTTTGCTTGATCAACGTTCGGGAGATTGTTTAAAGCTTGAGGAGCCAGAATGTTGCTCGTGAGATGCGGTGATATTATGGCCATGGTAAAGAGGCTTGTCTCCACTGTGAGCAGGAAAGTTAAACTGTTTTCCTTGACGTGATGTTTGGGACCAAAACTTGCATTTAGAAGAAGAAGATTCCCTTGAGTGATAGCTTTTATCCCATCCCTTATGTCTATCCTTGCGCCGGCCAGACTCCGAATCCCAGCTAGATCGATGATCTGATGAAGAACTTCTTAAGCGATCATAGGCTTTGGACTGAGACATAGCTACTACAAAGACCAGATGAAAGCATGTGAGTAATTTTCGCATGAAAGATTAACAAAAATGTGTGTAGTGAAGTGCATGTGTTTGTGAGTGTCCTAGTGTTTCCCCCAATAGGCAAGTGGTTGTAGCCTTGCTCATCGACACTTTTTCTCCTTTATCAGAAGAACGAATGCCTTCACCACTCCTAGTGTGAGATTTGAGTACTTTAATGTTGATACTCGAAAAGTCCTAGGTCATGATATCATTCGGAATTTGAAGATTTGAAAATCCCTTCAACGAACTTTCCAAGTGTTGAGAAGACGATTCCTCTTCAATAGGAGTAATAACGAACTCTGGATCCGCGGTGGTTTTTCTTCTACAAAGTTTGTATGAAAGCCTTTTCTTTCTTTTAGTAGGTGTTTGGCATTGTGCGCCTTGCAATGGTTCGACCATAGGTTCCTTCCCCAGGTCTGCATCAACGTCGCCCAACTAATCGACCCGAGGATCCCTAATCTCATCCTCTTCGGTGTCATCTCGAGTCCCCTTGGCAAGGGGCACAACATGAATGATGGTATCCCTTCTTTGTTCTGCAACATTCCTCGGTAATGCTGCACTTCCAGGGAGCCCGATACTACGACCATCCTCTAATAGACCGTACACAGATAGTAACTCATCAGTTACAAGAAGCTTGATGTCCCTGTCTTCAACAGGGGTAGCGCAAATGGCAGTAACTGCTCTTGAAAAATTTGGGCCTTCAGGGCGTGGGCGAACACCTGAAAGAACCCCAAATGTTAAGAGATTTAGAGAAAAGGTTACAACTTGGAACAGTGAATTCGAGGAATAAATAAAAGTAATACTTACATCCTTCTAACCATCGCCTAGCAAAGCCGGGTGGACATCGTACATAAAACCACTCATGCTTGAACAAAGAAAGTTTATTCCAAGCGCCTGTTAAGACTTGGCAATTCGAAAAAGGTTCAAGGAAAACATAAGAAGGGCTTCCCGACCGCCGTTTGAAGTAGTAAATGAATCTTATGCATTCGAAAGTTAGTGGACGAAATAGAACACTCATAAATAGCAAGAAGGTTCCATGTATAAAATCGTAACTATTTGGATGGAGTTGAGTGGGAGCTATCCCAAGGTATCTCAGCATCTCTTGGATAAATGAGTTAAAGGGCGGTACGCATCTGGCAAAACACATAAATTTATTACACATCGTGTCCCTGCCGGGGGAAAGTGAGGTCTGTCGTTTCTTGAAAGAACCAAGACGTCCACAAATGGAATTCCATGAATAGAACATAGCTGGTGGAGAGCAACTTCACCAATTCGGGAGGCCTGTGAGTCTACTGGGTTATTTAGAAGAATAGCGCCCTCTACAACATCAGGAGCAGGACTTATATCCTCCCCTGGAAGGACCAGAATATATGAGAAAAGGTCGACCCGTAGACTAGAAACTTCTGTTTGCCCCACTTGATGGTTGGGGGAAAGCCTGCCGCGTTGTAGAACTAGATTTTGCTTCTGAATCGATGTGTTGCATTGCCAGATCAGAAGATATATTAGTTGATTGCTTTGAGCGTCTGGAATCCATATTAGCTATACTCAGTAGATAATAGAGGTTAGAAAAGATAACCTACTCTCTCCATGCTAAGTGTGAGCTAGTGTAGTGCAGTGTAGTATATAACAGATATAAACATTTTGAAATCAAAAAAACAAAATAAATTGACGAGACATAGGAGTTTGACCAGAGAGGCCATCGTCGATGACCGCTTCAATTGGCAAGAAGATTGATTGGTTACGAAAGCTTTGGGATTGACTATTGGCATATTGGAGTGTGCAGTTTTTCGTTTAGGTCCATATGCAAGTTTTTAGTCTATATTGAAAGTTCTAGGAATTTGATTGTTCAATCTCAATTTCGACAGTGGATATGCATGTTATATTGTTCATCGTCATCATATGTCCAAGGTCATTGAGGTAAATTAATGAAGATTTCTCAAATAAGTCAGATCGAATTGGTTTGCAAGTTAAAATAAGCTTATTATTAATTAAATGCCGATCTAAATGGTGTATGCCGATCCCTATCCCAAAAGCTTCTATACCGATCCCTATCATCTACACCGACCCCTCTCCTGCACTAGAAAGCCTACCGGTCCCTAAAAACTATTACCTTTCCCTCACTTTAACTAAATCAAATCAATTCATGTGGATAAGCCAACCATTTCCAATGCCAAACAAAACATGCCTTACTGATTCCTCACCCAGTTTCCTTAAAACCGACCTCTTCCTTCTCTTGCCCCTAACCTTCCTTCCATCAAAACCCCTTGCTGAACCCTCACCTTTCCTCTTCCTCTCCTCTCCCATCTCTTAACTCAATCTACTGAACCATTTACCCAGTAATCATTAGTCCCACCAAGATCGCTCACCATCAGGACCTCGAACACCTTCGTAATCACCAACTACTTAGGGACCTAGGATCTAATCTCATAATTAAAAGACGTGTTTCAAAGTCTTACCTAAATGAAAATTTGGATATACGAATTGAGATGTTTGGAGAAGATCAAGTTGAAAAAGAGGGAGAGGCGAGTCCGTGGGTAAGTTGGAATTGATGATCGACTTAAGGCCAAAAGTCAGGGATTTTGGTTTTGCAATGAGAGCTCAGCATAGAAGCAAGTAAATATAATAAGTGGAAATGGAAGGATAGAAAGCCTGATATATATATATATATATATATATATATATGGAAAAAGGGTCGGACCAAAATACCGAGCGCAAATTGAGGAGAAAGAGGTCGGCATAGAAGCTTGTCGATCCCTATTAGCATGGCTAGAAAGATGGATCGGCATAATGCATGCCGAACCCTATAGATCTTTTTTCTAAAAAAGAAGAAAATGAAAAAAATGGTTGTAAAAGTTAGCTATGAACATGAACATACAAAATATTATAGAAATTGGCAACGACCCATAAGTGTTCGAACGTGTCCCGGAGCCTACAACAAAAATGTTTATATGAATGTGCACGTGAATGACTTAAAATGTAACATCCCCTATCCGAAAGCCCGAAGCTAAGCCTTACAGATGCTACAGTCATCCATAGTATTAACTTTCGATGACCAAATACGGTAATGTTAATGGTATCCATAATATCAGAAGCACTTGAATATGAAATAAAAACATCGCAGATTAAAACATTTTTCTGATTTCATTTCAAAACAACATTTCATATTCAAATTACATAATCCCATAATCGTTTCTCAGGTTCAAATAAAATATAATTATTAAAAAATACGCCAAGAGCGACATATGAAGATGCCCCCTTGGTTGATTGGAGTACAATATAGTCATATCTGACTTAATATAACACAATGGAATCAAACAAAATAAAACAACAACTCCTAAATAGCTATCCGTCAGCCACCTGCTCGTCTCCGGAAGCTTTATTCGTCAACCTACTAAAACCTACAAAACCTCAACCCTCAGCCTACTCAAATCAATTTTGAGCACCCGAGAGTTTAAGGGGAAAAACATAAACTTCGAGTCAGACATAAAGCCTGGTGTGAATAATACTATACATCTCGGTTATTTGATACTAAGTGAGACTACGCTGCTTTGCGGAACAGGTTTCCCATCACTAACATCCTTTTAAAACATATATTTTGCAAATCTTTTCTTGCAACCAAAACTGCTTAAAAACTACAAACCATTATTATGTAAACATACATATCAGATAACAAATGAACTATCTGTTCGAACACTATAGTTTTGTTTAGCTAACTACTAACCTTTGGCTGACTCGGGCCTACCAGACAATATAATGAAAATAATCTAACACCTGTTAGACACTCCTCTTCTGGATGGTCTGTACTTAACTATCTGTTAAATACTCATCTTCTGGACGATCTGTTCCTAACTAAACATCTCCCAAGATCACCTGATCCTAATGGTTTTGCGGGCTCACCAATAACCTATCTGTATATAAATATATATCCCCTTCTATGTGTAATCATAATTTTAGTCTTACATGTGACAAAGCCCTACCAATAGAATTTTGGACTAAATAAACTGAGGCTAATAGCTAATTTATAGGGCGCGACCTTATACCAGTCCTATCTGGTATTCAAATATCTGAGTCATTTTACTTAGGGTAATCTTCCCTTAAATTTTCCTTGAAAACCATTTCATCTCAAATTGATTTAAAACCTTTAGATCAAACTTAAACAAGGCAAAAATATATATATATTTATGCTTTACTCAAAATTACCTTGCCATGTTATTTATGATTTACTCAAATCTTGATTGATGAAAATATTTAAACCTTTGAAAGTACCCCTTTCGAATCCATTGAAAGTACCACTTTCGAAACCAAGTAAAACCCTTCTTTCACCTAGGCCAAAAGGCCAAAACATTCCTTTTGAAACCATTCAGCCTTCCTCTCAAAAACACTTGAAAAACCTTTCCTTCGAAAGCATTAAAACCTTAGACATCCTGTCTTTAAACATTTAAACTTTGCCTTTTGAAAACATTGGAAAACCTTTCCTTTCAACCTTTTGAAACCATTAAGGAACTACCCTTTCGAAACCATTCTTTAAAACCTTTCGAAACCATCAATACCTTTGTAAACAACAAACCTTTCGAAAGCATTTGGGTTCAATTTAAAACATGTGGAAACACCTTTCGAAACCATTTAAAACTAAACCATTTAAAACCTTTGGGTTTTACCTTCAATAGAGCAAAAGGGTCATAAAACATTTAAGTCAAAAGCATTCCTTTCGAAATCATCCCTAAGTAAAGAAATATTGGTGTCCAAACCAACCTTCCGAAAGCATTGGAGAAGCAGCAGGTTTTATAAAGCAAAGTATACCCTTCGAAACCATTGACTTCGAAAGGTAGAAAAGCGGCAACAATGGGCTTCGACCTAGTAAGAAGCATATACTTAAAACAAAGGCGCAACCTCCTAAAACCATTCTTTTAAACCATTAACCTAGTCGAGAGCAAACCAAGTCGAAAGCTATACTGTCGAAAACAAAGCAGATGCATTTTTTGTTTAAAACAAAGCAGCGCTTTGACCCCTTCGGAACCCCTGATTTCGACCTCATACCTTCCGCCTTGTTTCCCATTCGTTGCACACCAAGTCTTTGATGCCATGTGTATTGGTTTCGATGGTGATAGAGGTGGAGGAACTAAGTCGAAAGCCACCTAAGACGAAAGTAGGGTGCCGAAAGTGGCGAAACATGCAATTTGCATGTAAAACTGATTTTTAACCTTTTTAAGTAAGTTTTTAACTAACCTGCCTTGTTTGTCAAAATCTTATTAGTTGTTAATTTTATTTTCTAAAAGAACTGCCAATATTTTAGAAATAAATAATTTAAAACATTTACAAAATAGCCCTTCGCCTTTATAAATATATAAAACATTTAAGTCCCATACCTTAAATAATTTATATATTCATCAAAACACTTAGGAAAATTCTACAAAAATTCCAAAAAATAATTTTTAATACGTTTTCTAACATATATAAATTTTATACCTAAATTATATATAATTTAACCGTAAATTATTTTAAACCCAATAAATCATTTTCTTCACTCGAAAATTAATATAAAATCCACAGTAATTCAGAAAATTATGAAAATTGAAACCCATCTCTAAAATATCATTTCTAATCTATATCTAAAATCGCAAGGCATTTGGATGTCATTTAATAGATTTCATACCAATACATATTATAAAATCTATATGAAGAAGCATAAATCATCAACAAGCATATATAAACATTTAATCATTCAAAAACATGGCATAATCATGCAAAATACTTCGGATTTCCTTAAAACCAAAAACAATTAGAACATGAGATGTAGTCATTATTCACCTTAGCTTTAGAGATTAAAGAGTTTGAGATTTGAATGGATTTAAGTTGATTAAGCTTCTCCTTTATTCTTTTATCTTCCTCTGGTTGCTTCTAATGGTGGCCGGCCTCTTTGTTTAATTTTTGCAAATGATTTGAGTGTGAGGATACACGGCTAAGGGTTTACGGTATTTGGATGCTCATTTTCCTATTTTTCCCTCACCTATTATACTTAACCATTTTATTTTAGTTCATTTGTTGTCATGGCACGGCTACCCCTTATTAATTACAAGTCTCAATCCCCTAATCATCACATTATTCTATTTAATTTAGCTAACTAAATATCCTAATAATGTTACTAAAAATTAGGGTCATTATAGACTCCTCTCCTTAAAGAATTTCGTCCTCGAAACTATGATAAGGTACATAACAAATCAATCAAAAAGGTAAAACATACCATCAAACAAATCAAGATAAAATTCTCTAATCCTGCTCTCAGTCTCCCAAGTACAGTCTCTCTCATCATCGCTCCGCTGGACTTTCACTAATATGACTGTCTTGTTCCTTGGCCTCTTTTCATCTCTTGCGACTATATGAATCGGCTTCCTAACTATAGTCAAGTCCGGCTCTACTACTAAGTCCTCTAACACGGTCGGTGCTATAGTAGTCTTTGGGTCTCTAACACACTTCCTTAGATGAGAAATATGGAAAACATTGTGGACTCCTGCCAAACTGCTCGGTAACTCTACTCTATATGCGAGTTTCCCGATCATCTCTATAATAGGAAATGGTCCTACGAATCTCGGTGCCAATTTCCCTGATTTTCCGAATCTAATCACATCCTTCATCGGTGATACCTTAATAAACACATGATCTCCAATAGAGAACTCTAAGTCTTTCCGTCTTCTATCTGCATAACTCTTCTGCCTAGATTGAGCTTCCTTCATCCTAGCTCGAATCAACTCAATCTTCTCTACAACTTCCCTAACTAAATCTGGACCAAGAACCAATCTATCATCGGTCTCTAACTAATAAACGGGAGATTTGCATGGCCTTCCATACAAAGCTTCAAACGGTGCCATCCCTATACTAGTTTGATAGCTGTTGTTATACAAAAACTCAACTGTGTAGATGGTTGTTAACCCTCTTTTATTCAGCGACCTAGCGACCTACCCAACCCAACGACCTAGCGACCTAAAGCATATGTGACTTAACGACCTATAGCACAAAGCAGTTGAGTAAAGGTAGAGACCTAACGACCTAACGATCTAACGAGTTAGAGTGGAAGCGGCCTAGCGACTTATAACACAAAGCGATTGAATGCGACGCGACCTAATGAGTTAAGGAAGCAGCGACTTAGTAACTTGATAACTCCTGCGACCTAACAAGTTAAAGCGGCAGCGACCTAGCAACTAAATGAAGACAGAGCGACCTAACGAGTTAGCAACCTAACGAGTTAGCAACCTAACGACCTAACGAGTTAGCGATCTAACGACCTAACATGCTCCAGAATGAAGCCACATGCCCTGCCTCTCCTGTTAGGTCGCTTACGACCTAATTATGTCGAGATAACTCCTGTGCTACGTATGTTAAGTCGCTCATAGCAATATCTCGTTCAGAATGATTCCGTTAAGTCGTCAACGACTTAAGTTACCTCATGATAACTCTTAGGTCGCTCACGACCTAAAATGCAGCCGACCTAAGCCCAGTTACACCTATAAATACCCCGCCTACTCCACACTTTGAGGGGGAGGAATTTTGGGGAAAACGTCAAGACTCTACTGATTTCTCTACTAACTTCAACACCTCAAAGGCAAAGGATACTTCAAAGAATCTTCGAAAAGAATCAAGTTCATTCAACATGAATCGAAAGGGCTTTTCTTCATCAAAGTTCTGATTACTTGTCTTGATTGTGTTGTAATCAAAGAGTTATTCTAAAATCTGTAATCGAATCAGTCATAAAAGAGATTAAGTGGACGTAGGCTTGACTTTGAGCCGAACCACTATAAAACTGTTTTCTTTTTACTGTTTTCTGTTATTCTCTGCTTACTTTTAGTTCCCGTACCAACGGGTGGTGCTTTCGCTTTATTACAACTCACACCGGGGTGTTAGCGTATATTTTTAGCGTTAACATTTTGGTGCTTTCACTGAGAAAACCGAACTCAGGACTGCTCTCATCATTGCTTCACAAAGATTTGTTGAAAGACTCTCCCTAAAAACCAGACGTCTATCCGAAATTATGGCTCCTGGAAGAAAAAGTAGATCTACTAGATCTGGAGGTGCTTATGATAATACCGCCACTTCTCCCGCCTCAAATCAAGCGGCTCCTAGCGTTGGAGTCACAAGGGTGGAGTTGGATGCTGTAGTGACTGGGTTGTACCAACAAATGGAAGCCCGGAGCACTTTGATGTTGGACAGGTTGAACGCTTTGCTTGGAGTCAACCGGCAACAAGAAAGCAATGAAGAAAACTTTGCTGAGGATGTTAATGATTCCCAAAGGGGAAATATTCCTCAGAGGGCGGCTGGCACCGCCGAAGGGGCACCTCCCCAAGCTGGAGGATCAAGGCCACAACCAACTCTTCGTGAATGTTTGTCTAGGCAAGCTTCCAAAAAAGTAGCGGACGTCTGTCCCGCGGAGCCTCTGAACGATGAGGAATATCTCTCTGGAATGATTCGACAAATCATGAAAGAAAGCATGCAAAGGGAAGAAGATGAAAATGACTGGGGGTTTGCTCCAAGCAAGACTCCGTTTACCGAAAGAATTTTAAAAGCTGAATTTCCAAAGAAGTTTGTTCCCCCTACTATCCCAGCCTATCGGGGGACAAGCGACCCTAATCAGTTCTTGTACAAGTATGACTGACATATGACGGGTGCCAGGGCATCAGATGAGATCAAGTGTAGATACTTTCTGGTTTACTTGGAGGGAGTAGCTCTACTTTGGTTCACTAAGCTACCAGTTCGGTCTGTGGATCAATTCTCCGATTTAACTCGAAAATTCAAGGATCAGTTCAGGTTGTATGCTTCAAAGGCCAAGGACATAATGTCACTGTCCAGTCTCGAACAAACTCCCAGAGAGTCTATCAAATCTTTCTTAAACCTCTTTAATTTAGCCTTGGCCGAAGTAGATAATGCAGAGCCCCGAATGATTCTGACTTACTTAATGCGAGCTATTGACAAAACAAGTGAATTCGGGAAATGGATAAAGATGAAAGAGCCGAATTCACTCGAGAAGTTCTATAAGAAGGCCGATGAACTCATGCTTTTAGAAAGCCTTCCTGTGCCGGCAAAAGTAGTGGTGGTTGAAGATAAGAATAACAATGTTGCTTCTAACAAAAAAGAATCTGGTGGCCAGAAGAGGGAGAATGCCGGTGGAAAGAAGCAGAAAGATGAGAAGAAAATGCGTTTCTTTAAACCTTCAGATTTTACTCCCTTAACCGATACTCCAGAAAATATCTTTTTCGCAACCAAGGATGTTCTCGAATACCCTAAGCCACCTGAGATAAAGCCAGGGAAAAATGCTATGCGTAATGGGAGATTCTATCGATTCCACAATCAACCTGGCCATGACACTAATGAATGTCACCATTTAAAGAACTTGATTGAAGAGCTATTGAGAGAGAATAAGCTGCAACAGTATGTGAAGAAAAATAGAAGCGACCCAGCCTCATCTACTCAGGGGCAGCAAGTTCCTGCCAGTCAATCCGGCTCGGATGGGAGGACTGCAGCGCAAGAATCAGAAAGGCCTGTCATTAATGTCATCACTGGGGGTCCTCACCCAACAGGCAGAAGTTGGGGAGAGATGGAGAGGTATGCTCATGCTCTGATACATGCCCCGATGGAAGAAAATGTTTTTGTCTCGGGAGACACTGTACCTTCAAAATAGCAAAGAACTTTTAATGATGACATCATATTCCGGGCTAGAGACTCTGTGGGTATTGAGGCTCCCATCATGGATCCCTTGGTGATATCTACGGGCATCGGACCGGCAATTGTAAGAAGGGTGCTTGTTGACTGCGGCACCTCTTGCAATGTCCTCTTCAAAAAGACATTCGATCAGATGAAAATCCCAATGGCTGATGTCCAAGCTTCCTCGCAGAAAATTATTGGGTTCACTGGAGAACCAAAACAACCTATTGGGACTATCGACTTATTTGTAGAGCTTGGAGAAGGGGAAAAGAAGGTGGTCCGAAAGCAAACTTTTGTGATTGTTGATGAATTCTCCGCTTACAATGCCTTCTTGGGTGGACCAACACTAGCAGCATTCAAGGCTATTCTCGCCCCATGGTGCCTTACTATGAAATTCCCCACTGATAATGGCGTTGGTGTTGTGAAGGGGGACCAAAATGCTGGGCGAGAATGCTATCTCATAGAGTTACGGAAGGCAAAGAAGAGAGAAATGGGTAAGGGTGTGGCAGCTCCGCTCCGCATCAAAGAGCCCACCTTGTAGCAATTACGGGGTGGACCCTGCACTGGTGAGCATAGTGGTGCACGAAAAGAGATTGATCCTAGAAAAACTAGTGCAGGGGAGAGTAGAGTGGTACCTGTGGAAGTAACGGTGCCGATATCTGTTGACCTGAATGACCCGAACAAGGTGCTGAATGTGGGTTCACAACTTGGTATGACGGTTCAGAATATACTGATATCATTCTTGAAAGCAAATCTGGATGTATTCGCTTGGAGTCATGCCGACATGTGTGGAATATCTCCAGAAATCGCAATGCACGCTTTGAATATTGATCCGAAATTCACACCCATAAAGCAGAAAAGAAGAACCTATGGTCCTGAAAGGTCGACATCATTAAAAGAAGAAGTAGATTGGCTCATGAAAAAGGGCTTCATCAAAGAATCCACTTATCCAAATCGGGTCTCTAATCCGGTGTTGGTTAAAAAAGCAAATGGGAAGTGGAGAGTATGCTTCGAATTTTCAGACTTGAACAAAGCATGTCCCAAAGACCGTTTCCCGTTGCCCAGAATCGATCATTTGGTGGATGGAACAACCGGGCATGAATTAATGTCTTTTATGGATGCTTACTCAGGATATAATCAAATCATGATGCATGAGCCAGATCAGGAGGACACAAGCTTCATCACTGATGTTGGTCTTTACTACTATAAAGTCATGCCCTTCGGACTAAAGAACGTAGAGGCAACTTATCAAAGACTTGTTAATGCCATGTTCAAACCCCAAATTGGCAAGACTATGGAAGTGTATGTCGATGATATGTTAGTGAAATCGAAGAAAGCAGTGGATCACATGGATCATTTGGCAGAAATGTTCACGATTCTCCGAAAGTATGGGATGAAGCTAAATCCTCTGAAATGTTCGTTCGGGGTAGAGTCTGGAAAATTCTTGGGTTTCATTGCGAGTGCTAGGGGCATCGAAGCTAATCCTGCTTAGATTACTGCTTTAAGAGAAGTCAAAGCCCCTAGAACAAAGAAGTAATTGCAAAGCCTCAACGGGAAAGTCGCTGCTTTAAGTCGGTTCATTTCCAGGGTCATTGATAAATGCATTCCCTTCTTTGACGCTCTGAAGAAAGGAAAGAAAAACTTTGAATGGACTCCCGAATGTCAGAAAGCTTTTGAAGAACTGATCCGTCACATGGAAAAGCCTCCAATGCTTTCTCAGCCCAGCAATGGTGAAGATCTTTTCGTATACTTAGCGGTTTCATCTCATGCTCTCAGTGCAACATTGGTATGGGAAGACGCAAAAGTTCAGCACCCGGTTTATTACATCAGCAAAAGATTCACTGGTGCAGAGATGAACTATTCAAAACTGGTAAAGCTCGCCTATTGTTTGTTAATTGTGTCTAGAAAGTTGAGGCCATATTTCTAGGCTCATCCTATCAAAGTCCTCACTGATCAAACTCTAAAGCAAGTCCTATTTCGCCCTTAAACTTCGGGTCATCTTCTGAAGTGGAATATTGAACTCAGCCAATATGATATCACCTACCATCCCCGAAGAGAAATCAATGAACAAGCTTTAGCAGATTTCATAGCAGAATACACAGATAAAGGTGGCAGTGAGGAAGAAGCAACTGATGACATCCCGATTCGATGGAAATTGTATGTTGATGGTGCAAGAAATGACTATTGTTCCGGAGCTGGAGTTGTGCTTGAAACTCCCGAAGGGCGGTTGTTGTGCTATGCATTGAGATTAGAATTTCCTTCGACAAATAATGAAGCTGAATATGAAGCTCTTATTGCTGGCTTGAAGATTTCCAAAGAACTGAACATCAAAGTATTGCAGATCTTTAGTGATTCTCAGCTTATTGTATGTCAAGACAAGAAAGAATTTCAAACTAAAGAAGGGAACCTGCCTGCTTACTTGTCAAAGGCCTGTGAACTTCTCGATGACTTTGATCATTATACAATAAACCATATACCCCAGGAAGATAACATGAAGGCAGATTCTCTCGTGAAATATTCAAGTTCTGGCGAAGCTTAATTATTGGGATTGGTCCCTGTGGAAGTCTTGTCAGCTCCAAGTACCGATGAGATGGATATTGACTGTATTATGGCTGTATCTCAAGAGCAGGAGTCATGGATGACCCCGATCAAGGAATATCTACTTAACGGCTCTCTGCCAGAAAACTCAAAAGAGCGTCAGAAGCTGTTAAGAAAAGCTTCAAGATATGTAATCCAAGACGGTCAATTGTACAGACGAGGATTCTCAATGCCATTACTTCGATGTGTAACCAAGGAAGAGGCTAAAACAATTCTAGCTGAGGTGCACGGAGGAAAGTGTGGGGATCATTCGGGTGGCCAAACTCTTGCAAAGAAAATTCTCCGCTATGGGTATTTTTGGCCGGACATTAATTGAGATGCTGCTAGCTACCCCCGAAAGTGTGACAGATGCCAGAGATTTGCAAAAATTCCAAGAGCACCTTCCACCGAGCTAACACAAATGGTCAGTCCATGGCCATTCGCCATTTGGGGGGTTGATCTCATTGGGCCTTTGCCGATTGCCAAGTCCGGAATCAAATATGCTATTGTTGCTGTTGATTATTTCACTAAATGGGCTGAAGCTGAACCATTGGCTACTATTACCTCTAAAAAGATGATAAATTTTGTAACTAAGAATATCATTTGCAGGTATGGTGTGCCTCAGAAGATAATCACAGAAAATGGTACCCAATTCGAAAGCGAAGAATTCCAGGACTTTTGCAGGCGATTCAAGATCCAAAAAAGCTTCTCCGCAGTGGCTCATCCGCAGGCAAACAGGCAAGTGGAAGCAGTGAACAAAATTATCAAATCAACCATCAAAAAACAGCTGGAAAAAGCAAAAGGTGGTTGGGTCGATAAGCTGCCACTAGCACTAAGGGAATACAGAACTACCCACAAAACTGCGACTTGGCACACTCCATTCTCATTAGCATATGGATCATAAGCAATGATTCCGGTGGAAATAGAGGTTCCCTCACACAGAAGAATTCATTTCAACCAAGCTGAAAATGAAAAACCGCAACTTGAAGCACTTGACTTACTTGATGAGAAAAGGAAAGAGGCTGAGCTCAGAGTTACAGCTCATCAGCAAAGGATAGCCAGGCACTTCAATTTTAAAGTTCGCTAACGCAGCTTTGAATTGGGGATTTAGTCTTGAAAAGGTTCATGACAGCAACAGGAGTGTTTGGGCCAAACTGGGAAGGGCCATACGTCATAGGCAAAAAACTTCTCGATGGTACTTTCAAGCTCACAACTGTCGAAGGAGATCCAATTCCAAGAGCCTGGAACAGCAATCACTTACGTCCATATTTTACTTAAAAGATATGCTGAAATTTGTAAAATAATTGTGGATGTATTATTGTGAATCAATAACAAAAACTATAAAGTGGATGTAGGCCCAATTCTTGGCCGAACCACTATAAATCTTGTGTTCTCTATTACTATAAAATGCTTGTCTCATTTCAATGTGTAAACATCTTAAATATGTTTCTAAAATGATTTAATATTGCAGGCTATCAAAGCAAAGCTTACCTATTCAATACATCGCAAGGCCAAGCGATTCCCACAAATTGCTTGACAAACAAGTGTCAAGCCACAAAAATTCCAGGTTCAATTCCTACATAAGAAGGCCTTCTCATAAATAGTTGGTGATTCCACCGAAGGGGCACCTCCCAAAGTGAAGGTTCCAGACCCTTGCTAACTGATTGCGATCGTTTGTGCAAACAGACATCCAGTTAAGTAGCTTGCGTCTGCCCCGTGGAGTCATTTAACAATGAAGTACACTTCTCTGGAAAAATGAAAAAACTTGCAAAAGAAAGGAATAAGCACTTGGAGACGATAACGAGGAATCGCCAAGAAGCAGATGATGACTAAACATGGGCAAGCAGACCAGAACAGCCAAAATGGAATCTTGTTTCTCAACCAAAAAGGTTGGTGGAACCACCGAAGGGGCACCTTCCCAAGATGGAAGGTTCCAGGCCCTTGCTAGTTGATTGCGATCGTTTGTGCAAACAAACATCCAGTTAGTTAGCTTGCGTCTGCTCCATGGATCCACTTAACTGTGAGATGCAACTTCCTAGCAAGCGAAACAAAAAAGCCCTCTCCGGAGGCATAGAGCCCTCTCCGGAGGCACAAAGCCCTCTCCGGAGGCACAGAGCCCTCTTCGGAGGCACAGAGCCCTCTAACGAGGCACACCATAAAATGAAATGTTTTTCTCAACCAAAAAGATTGGTGGGACCACCGAAGGGGCACCTTCCCAAGATTGAAGGTTCCAGGCCCTTTCTAGTTAATTGCGATCGTTTGTGCAAACAAACATCCAGTTAGTTAGCTTGCGTCTGCTCCGTGGATCCATTTAACTGTGAGAAGTAACTTTCAGGCAAACAAAAACAAAAGCCCTCTCCTGAGGCACACCAAAAAGCCCTCTCCCCAGAGGCACACAAAAAACAAAAACAAAAGCCCTCTCCTGAGGCACATCAAAAAGCCCTCTCCCCAGAGGCACAAAAAAAGCCCTCTTCGGAGGCACAAGCCCTCTTCGGAGGCACACTCCTACCCTCAACGGTGAAGTGCTAAACAAAGCCCTCTAAAGAGGCACATCCAAAAAATAAAAGTTTTCTTCAGAAGCCCACTTCATCACAAAGAGTAATCCACTTCTCAAAAAATAAAAGTGTCCGTCTTCAAAAGTTGAAGTGTATTAACTCTTTCTAAAAAGAAAAGAAAAAGAAGAAAACTTCTCCAATACAAGGCACACTCCACTAAAGCAGAATAATATTTCCTCAAAATGAAAGAATTATTCTCCAAATCAAGAGTACAAGTCTTTTAAAAATGGAAAAGATTGCAATAAGCCGTGGTATGGGGGCAATACAATATGGCTACATTAATGAAAACAACGCTCAAACAGCATACCACGAGCCCACTGCAATATCATACAAAGAAAACAAAGAAACTTGTGCTAAAATAAGGAATACATGCATTCACAAATACAGACAAAAGATTGTACAAGTAAAAAGAATCATTTTATTCCATACTACATGTGCAGATTTCAAAAAGCGGGGGCCGGTACCGGCACAATCTAAATACAAATCTTTAGTTACAACCAAAAAAGCAAAACAAGAAGGATAGTACCAAACTAATTTCTTCTTCCTCCCGCCACCTTTGGAGCCCTCGCATGGCTTAATGGTTAACTTCGTAAGCCGGCCTGGACGAGTAGCGGAAGAAGGAGAAAGAGGTGCAATTGGGTCCTCTTCTACTTTCTCATCGCCAACAGGAGAGTCCTTTTTTTCCTTGAAATTACGCGCTTTCCTTTCTTCTTCGAAGAAGATTCGCTGCCCAGAGAGATAAGATCAGAAAGCTTTGTATCATCGGCAGTGAATTGCTCCGGGGTCCTCTCACTCTCCTCAAGTTCTTCTGCCTTCTGCTCTTGTGAAGCCGCCGGGTCATCTAAACCTTGAAGAGCTTCTATTTGTTCTTCTTGTGATCCCGATTGAGAAGCAGAAGGAGGAGTAACTTGAAGAGGTGGAGGAGCAGCAGCTGGGGGAGGCGAAGCCTGTGCAGCACTTGTTGTTTTCTCTACAAAAGAAGAAAAGTTAAAAACATCAGTATTCCCCGTAAAGAGAGGAGATAGTGGCACATCAAGGCTTAAGTAATAGGCAAAAAGTTCATCGAGCTCATGTGAAGCAAATGAGCAGTCCACTTGAGCTGGATCAGAATTGAAGTTACCTGGAGAGCTTGGCTTGATCAGTCGATTTCATAATCTTGGGCTTCAGTGCTTTCTTGGGCCTCTTCTTCGGTGTGAGCAGTTTTAGCTTCGATTTCGGTTTTAGCAGGAGGCGGAGAATGGGAACTTGAGCCAATAATATCAACGTCGACCGAAGACGAAGGACGGGTTGGGTCGGTCAAAAGTGCCTTCCCTGGATGTTCTCCTTCCTCTACTTCGGCTCGCTGATTAGCAAGTTGTTCTTTCCCTCTCGCAAGGGCGGCACGACCCTCGTCGTCTAAAAAATTAGCCTCAAAATCCTCTTCGGAGTAGCCAGCATCTTTGAGCACTTCAACTGCTGCTTCACACACTTCAGCCAATGTAATCTCATACTTCGGGCCCAAGAAAGAAAGACTGCCTTTCCCCAAGGCGCTGAGAACGTAAAACTCAAATAGAGTGGAGCTGATGTTGGCTTTAGTCGCCTCGTGCGAATGTTCAGCTGCCTCTTTTTCAGAAACGGCGTCGTCACATTCTTTTTCAGCTTTAGCAAGCTGGATCTTCAGCATCGCAATCTCCGCATCTTGAGAGCTAGTTTTTTCCCGCAACTGAGCAACATCTTTACGGTACTTTTCAACAATTTTCTGCTCTGCCTCAAGTTTGGCCTCAACATCACGCTAAGCAGCGTGGGCATCTCTTACTTGCTTTTGGAGAACCTCTTCCTTTTGTGTGTAAGAAGTGGAAGAGGTGGCAAGATCATCTTTAAGTTTCTTAACTTCAGCCTCAAGCTTCTCGTTGTAAGCGGTGATGCTCTTCATCTCCGCATCGTGCTGATCAAGAATTTTCTGCCACTCAGACTTATCATTCTCCATGGTCAGCATAGCCTCAAGGTTTGCACGGTTTACTCTTTGAAGCTCATCGACTAGTTTTTGCCAACCGAACATTCTTTCGATATCGAGTTTGACAACATCAAGATTTCTCAACATGGTTTGTTTGTCAATCGGAACCAAGTCCAAATCAAAATGCACTCCTTTCAAACACCAATTCGGAAATCGGCTATGAAGTGTAGGCGGAGGCTTCTCGACTTGATAAGGAGGCCTATTGATGATTGATTGAATATTAGCTCTTTTAAGGGCAGGAGAGCTGGAAGGAATGTCTAAAGAGATAGAAGCAGTGGGCACTTTAGAAATTTCAGATGAAGACTTGTCGTCAAGTTTGGCCCGCTTGCTTGGATCCTCAGTTATATGACTTTTTCCCCTATCATCGTGAGACTTTCTTTTGTGAAAGTCGTCATCTCTTTGGTAGGAGTCAGGACGGTCGTCTCTCCTTCCATACCGCTCTTCATAAGCCTGCCTCTCACGAGCCTTCCTAGCTGCTCTCTCTTCGTCAGTCTCCCTAGGGGCAGGAAGATAGCGTCTGGGATCATAAGTGTCACGCCTTGCATGGTGTAGAAAATCATCATAATACGAGCCGCTGCGTCCCATGGGAGAACCTGAAAGTAAAGGACAGACAAAAATTTAGAAATCTTCGAATTAAAGAAGCTAAGTGCACGTAATAGCCAAAAGTCCTAAGTGTGTGTGTGGCGTGCAAACTACGCGCGTCAAGCTACAAACCACTCTTCAGCTTAGGAGTGATGACGGCTTTTGCAATAGGAGTCAACTCTTGGGTTGACGGGAGTGGTCGCAAGACGGATGTTGCTTCAACCGATGGAGTGACAAGCTTAGAAGCGGTGGTATCGTCTTTGAAAAGCTCTTGGGAAGTCACCATAAAATCGCTCAATCCCTCAAAGATGTCGTCGCCATTATCCCAACGGAAGGGGTTATATCAGTAGTGCCCTCTTTAACGTGTTCCATGCTCTCCGTAGCGGAGCTGTCTTTCTCAGCCTCCTCATCAGCCTCTTTAGTAGTCTTCCCAGAATGTTGAGGGAGTTCCTCTTCTTCAATAACGGGGGGAAGTTTAGACTTGTCAGATAACCCCGCACTGGAACCAGAACATTTCATTAGTGAAGTCTCTATAATGGGTTCCTTCGATGCGGATTCCTCTGCGGGAGCTTGAGCATCTGATGCTTCTGTTTGAGAGCTGGGAGCATCACGAGGCTGAATAGATCGAGAGGAATGCAAGAGTCCGAATTGATGCAGAAATTCGTTCCTTTGAAGAAATTTGATACTTCTCTCGTTGGCAGCTATAGCACTCAATCTTTCAAAAGTTGACTTGTGAGTAAAATCTTTAGAGAGAGGAGGAATTGCTGCAAAAGTAAAGAATGAAGTGAGCACTTGACGACTCAAGTTTTGAAAGGCTCAGAAATGAAGTAAACAGAGATAAGCAGTCTTACTTCCTACTCTCCAGACGCTGTAGAATCCCGGGGGCAACGGACATAGAAGAATTGATTTAGAAACCCGTGGGCGCTCTCGGGCAGATCCGTAATTAACTTACGGTTCCTGGCGCTCCTTACCAGAATAATAGAAGGATGGTCTTTGTTCCTCGCAAATGTACACGGATAACAGATCTCCTCAAAGCTTGGGAGGTGGTCAAGCGTCCTCCTGAATAGCACGCATAACCCCATCAGAATGGCATAGCCATTGGGGTGCAACTGGAATGGAGAGATAGTTAATCGAAGGAGAAGAGCTCTGAGGAAATCATTGAAGGGGGGGATAGCTTCGTTCAGACACATGTGACGATTAACTGCAATAAAGCCATGTGGTGGCCTGTCGGCAGTATCGTTCACTCCAGGAAGCAGAGCATCCGCTTCAGCGATACCAAATTGCATGCATAACTGGTTGAAGGTCCGTTGGTTCAGTGCGGTTGGAACTTTTTCCGGAGGATCATTCAAAGGAGCAGCAATCGAAAAAACTTCATCGGTCCGGTCTACTGTCTCTTCTTGTACTTGTTGAGAAGTCATTCTACAGAAGGAACTGGATATTAAAATATGAAGGTGCACGTTTCCTAAAAAGTGTGTGAAGTGTTGTGCAAAGCTATTGAAAATAACAAGTAAATAAAGTAAAACTTGAAATAATACTCGTTGGCACATGTTCATTCAGAAAGATTCAAGGCTTGTTATTGGATTAAAACTAAGTGTAGTATCAATGCAGATAATATTTAGTGATAAGCAGTTAGAACTGTATGAATTTTGCGTTGATGCTTCATTTAAGTTAGTTGATTCACAACATTTCACTTTTAATTAGATTCATGTTATTGTCTCTTTGATCTAATCCATCACTCGATGTGGACAGTCGATGATGAGTATATTCGTCCTAGTTTTCTGCAAATGTTGTATTTAACAGGTTGTTAGCTTAAAAGTCAATATAATATGTGAAATAGTGCAACAAGTTCTGGCAGTTCAAATTGGAAGTTCAATCAAGTTTTGGTTAAATCTGCAAGTGTTCAAATGTTGTCCATCCCTTAAGTCGCAGGAACGACTTAAGTTAGCTCGAGACTCTTTTAGGTCGTCCAGTTCATGTCCGAATGACCTAACATAGGTCGGGCTCTCCTAAGTCGCTCTGCTCGAGTCATGAAGATCATCAGTTATGCTCCTACAAGTTAAAGCTATGCTGCGAGTTAAGTTAGGTCGTTGGTTCTTTAAGTCGTTCAGCTTTAAGTCGTATGCTATTCTGGTAAGTTAAGTCGCAGTCCCTTATGTCGCTCAGAGTTTGATGATTAAGTCGCTAAGTCGTTCACAAAGTTAAGTCGCACGATTCATGTCCAAACTGCTAAAGCCCTAGGTCGTTCAAGGCTCCTAAGTCGAACATGACCTAACTCTCCTTAACTCGCTAACTCCTCTTCTCTCAACAAATCGCCTAACCCACTAACCCGTTAACCCAATAATCTGTTAGCCTCTCTACAATAGAATCCACCACCTCTCCACACCACCAGATCATCCAAAACCAATTCAAATTGCCTCGGATCCATCAAAAACCCGATGCACTATTGTGCTCTCGTGAATCACAGCGACAACATGTCCAATAATGATCAAAAGTCGATCGAAACATGATTTATGGCAAAGTGCAGCATGCGAAATCGGGATAGGGTCGAAAATTGGGGGATTCACAATTCGATGATGGTCGTGGTTGAATAATGGTCGGAATTCACTTACGTTGTGTGATTGTAGAGATGATCGGCAACTGGTTGATTCGAATTATTCTTCGAGAGCTTAGAAATCTTTCGAAGTCAGGTTAGAGTGTTAGAGCAGGTAAAGAGAAGAAGGGGTGATCTCTGCAACTTATATACAGGGGCAGAGGAACACGAATCGGCACGAACGACCTAACTCTCTCATAAGTCGCTCATGACTTAACGGTTCAGGTTGGCGCGAGTGAAGAGATATCGAAGCACACGACCTAACTCCTAGGCGTATACTTTGAGGGGCAAGTGTTAACCCTCTTTTATTCAGTGACCTAGCGACCTACCCAACCCAACGACCTAGCGACCTAAAGCATATGTGACTTAATGACCTATAGCACAAAGCAGCTGAGTAAAGGCAGTGACCTAACGACCTAATGATCTAACGAGTTAGAGTGGAAGCGGCCTAGCGACCTATAACACAAAGCGACTGAATGCGGCGCGACCTAACGAGTTAAGGAAGCAGCGACTTAGTAACTTGATAACTCCTGCGACCTAACAAGTAAAAGCGGTAGCGACCTAGCAACTAAATGAAGACAGAGCGACCTAACGAGTTAGCAACCTAACGACCTAACGAGTTAGCGACCTAACGACCTAGCATGCTCTAAAATGAAGCCACATGCCCTACCTCTCCT
The DNA here is from genome assembly GCA_030737815.1 of Allium fistulosum. Lineage (NCBI taxonomy): Eukaryota > Viridiplantae > Streptophyta > Magnoliopsida > Asparagales > Amaryllidaceae > Allium > Allium fistulosum. Next base: position 945,989,982 of record CM060908.1, read on the forward strand.
GTTAGGTCGCTTACGACCTAATATGCCGAGATAACTCCTGTGCTACGTATGTTAAGTCGCTCATAGCCAATATCTCGTCCAGAATGATTCCGTTAAGTCGTCAACGACTTAAGTTACCTCATGATAACTCTTAGGTCGCTCACGACCTAAAATGCAGCCGACCTAAGCCGAGTTACACCTATAAATACCCCGCTTACTCCACACTTTGAGGGGGAGGAATTTTGGGAAAATCTCCAAGACTCTGCTGATTTCTCTACTAACTTCAACACCTCAAAGGCAAAGGATACTTCAAAGAATCTTCGAAAAGAATCAAGTTCATTCAACATGAATCGAAAGAGCTTTTCTTTATCAAAGTTCTGATTACTTGTCTTGGTTGTGTTGTAATCAAAGAGTTATTGTAAAATCTGTAATCGAATCAGTCATAAAAGATATTAAGTGGACGTAGGCTTGACTTTGAGCTGAACCACTATAAAAATGTTGTCTTTTTACTGTTTTCTGCTATTCTCTGCTTACTTTTAGTTCCCGTACCAACGGGTGGTGCTTTCGCTTTATTACAACTCACACCGGGGTGTTAGCGTATATTTTTAGCGTTAACAATGGTCTTCCCATGATCCTCCAAAATCTAACACACAAGCTCGTAACAAATCTTTCAAGACTTTGTTAACTCTTTTCGTTTTCCCATCGGTCTGTGGATGGTAAGCGGTACTCATCTTGAGCTTGGTTCCTAAAATCTCCTGTAGACTCTTCCAGAACTCACTAGTGAACAAGGAATCTCTATCACTTACTATACGACTACGAATTCCGTGCAGTCTAACTATATTCTTCATAAATAACTTAGCTAAAACAGATATCGTTCTAGTTGACTTAACTGGAATGAAATGGGAACTCTTAGTTAATCTGTTCACTATGACCCATATACTTTCATTTCCTCTATTTGACCTTGGCAACCCCTCTATGAAATCCATAGAAATAGAATCCCACTTCGATACCGAAATATCTAATGGCTGTAACAACCCACTTGGCTTCTGAAGTTCGACTTTTACCTATTGGAAGTTCAAACACTGCTTCACTCATAAGCCAATGTCCCTCTTCATACCTTCCCAGAAAAAACTTCTCTTCATATCCTGATACATCTTAGTTCCTACTGGATGAATAGTGAACTTTGAACGATGGAATTCCTTCAAAACTTCTTTCCTTATGCCTCCCACATTTGGAACACACAACCTACCTTTCTTTCTCAACCACCCATTCTGGTCAAGACTAAAATCCCTCAAGTCATCGCTCCCGGTTCCGTCCCTTAACTTCCTGATCCGTTTAGCCAATACTGGATCCTCCTTCTGTTTAAAAGCAATCTTTTCGATCATAACTGGTTGATCTTCTAAACAAGATAACACATCAGTTCCTTCACTAGATTCGGCCACAGATCTCCACTGCACTCTGCAAGTCAACAACGCTTCCAAACCTTTTCACTCCGCTATCATTACCAACACTACATTCTGATGCTTCCTACTAAGCGCATCTACAACCTTATTACCTTTCCCTGGTGTGTATTCAATTTTGAAATCATAAGCAGCAATAAACTCTAACCATCTCTGTTGTCTCATGTTTAGCTCCATCTGAGAGAAGAAGTACTTCAACGACTTATGATCCGTATACAGCTCAAATCTTTCTCCCAAAAGATAATGTCTCCACACCTTCAAAGCAAAAATCACTGCAGCCAACTCCAAATCATGCATTGGATATCTAACCTCATGCGGTCTAAGCTGTCGAGAAGCATAGGCAATCACTTTACCTCTCTGCATCAACACAGCTCCTAATCTAGTTCCACACGCATCTGTATAAACTACCAAGTCCTGATTCCCTTCCGGAACAACTGATACGGGTGCATGGGTTAATAAGTGTTTCAAGCTCTGGAATGCTTCCTCACACTTCTCGGTCCACACAAACTTCACATCCTTTCGTGTTAGCTTGGTCATCTGTGCTGCTATCCACGAAAAATCCTTAATGAACCTCCTATAATATCCAGCTAATCTTAGAAAACTCTTTATCTCAGTCATTGTCTCGAGTCTCTTCCAACTATTAACAGCTTCGATTTTATCTGGATCGCCTGAAAACCCCTTCTCCGAAACCACGTGACCAAGAAACTTCACTTCCATCTTCCATAAATGACACTTCGAAAGCTTCGCCTTTAGTTGATGCTGCCTCAGCATCTCAAGCATAATTCTAAGATGAACTTCATGCTTCTTTTCATCCTTAAAGTATATCAAAATATCAGCTATGAAAACCAACACAAACCTATCCAAGTGCTCTCGGAAAATTCGGTTCATCAAATCCACAAAGAATGTCGGTGCATTAGTTAGTCCGAACAGCATCACTAACCATTCGTACAATCCATATCTTGTCTTAAACGACGTCAAAGGAATGCTATCCTATGCTACTCTGAGCTGATGAAAACCTGTTGCCAAATCCAACTGAGAAAATACATTGGCTCCACTCAACTGATCGAACAAATCGTCAATTCTAGGCAATGGATATTGATTCTTTATCGTCTTCTCATTCAACTTATGCTAATCGATACATAACCTTAACGATCCATATGACTTCTTAGCAAACACTACGACAACTTCCAAGGTGAACTACTAGGTTTAATAAAACCCTTACTTTCCGAATCTACCAACTGCACCTTTAGCTCTCGCATCTTTGTAGGTGTCATCTTGCTTGGCGGTCCACTCACCGATTCTGCTCCAGGCACCAAATCTATCCAAAACTCAATGGCTCGTTTTGGTGGCAATCCTACTATAGGCACAAAATCATCTACAAATTCTCTAACCACGAAAACTCTATTCAACTCGTCTTCTAACTCCACAACATCCAACAAAGCATTCACCTCATAACTAGAGTTTTCTATGGTATAAACTATCTAGTCACTACAGTCACGGTGCCTAAGCGATATTTTTCTATCATGGTAAAATATCCTTGCATCGTACTTACTTAACCAGTCCATACCCAAAATAATTCCAAAAACAACTAAGACAAACACATGCAAACTGCAAACAAAGGTATGACCAAACAAATCAAACTCTAGATGGTCACACTTCATCCCAAGTGTCGCATACCCTCCAATCGGATTTGCAACCCTTAAGAAAGTAACTAAGCATGTGGGTTCTAGGTTAAGCTTATCTACCAAACAATGAGATATAAAAGAATGCGATGCACCAGTATCAAACAGAAAGCTAATATACATACCATGAATTTGAAGTGTACCTCCCAACACTGCCTTTCCTTCCTCCTGCCCTGTTGATCCTGATGTAGCAGGCTCCAATGCAAATACCTTTCCCCTTCCATCCTTAGCAGGCTCTTTGCATTGATTCTTATAATGACCAATCTGATCGCAGTTGAAGCATCTGATGTTCTTCTCCCCAATCACTTCCTTCGCCTTACCAGTACGACACTCATTAGTAGAATGCCCCTTCTTGTCACACTTATAACAAACAACCTCAGACTTTCCTTTCTGAGCACCCTTCTTATGAAAGAACTTCCTTTTCGGACTCAGCCCCACCTGGACCTCCTTCTCCTTACTCTTCTCTAGACAAGCAAGCATCTCCTCGTGTCTCAAAGCTATCTCTACAACCACATCACAAGGGTCTCTGATATGAGGTAAGGTAGCCCTTGCCAAACTCAAGCTTCAACCCCTAATAAACTTCTCATTCCTCTTCATTACTGTATCAACAGTGGCATAACCATATCTAGCCAACTCTTCAAACCTACCAGCATACTCCAAAACATATATTTCCCCTTGCTCTAACTCAACAAACTTTCTGAGTAAAACAGACTGCGCCATCACAGACATGAACCTCTCCTGAAACCTTCTCCTAAACTCAACCCATGTCATCTCCTCTTCATTAACTCCAGCTATCACACCATTTCACTAAAATAAAGCTGCTCCCTGAAGCTATCTCGAATTAAGCCTCCTCTTCTGCTCATCATTGAGCCCTAAATCAGCAAATATCCTTTCAAAGTGTAGCAACCAGTTCTCTACTTCTATAGCATCTTCAGTTCCAATAAATGGCTTCCCTCCAAGCCTAGCATAGTCTCTACTCAAGTTAGCATAATGGTTGACCATCTGAGCTTCTTGAACTCCTACTCCAGCATTTCCTCCAACCACTCCAGCAGCAATTCCAGCTTGCATCCTATTCACGAAAAACCAATACATAGCCCCCATATCCACGTATGGGACTCCATCACCAACATTCCCCGCTTGTGCCTGACCTTGGTTCCTTCCAGTATTCGATCTGGCATTTCCATTTGTGGTGGTGCTTCCTCCAAGATTCACTCTTTCACTTCTAACATCCATATCTGTATTCAAGCCTCACGAGATACAGAAGAATAGCCTAAGAGAGATAGGAAACTAAAGATATAGCGTATACTTATATATAGCAAATACATGTACGTTACTATAGTGTTATCCCATACCTCGATCTTATCTCTGATTCCTTAGGATTATGTTTTCAAAAATAATTTTTAGCAAAAGTTTTTCATAAACCTATGATCTGATACCAAAGTTGTAACATCCCCAATCTAGAGGCGCGAAGCTAAGCTCTACAGATGCTGTAGTCATCCATAGTATTAACTTCCGGTGACCAAATACGGTAATGTTAATGGTATCCATAATATCAGAAGCACTTGAATATGAAATAAAAAAATCAGAGATTAAAACATTTTTCTTATTGCATTTCAAAACAACATTTCATATTCAAATTACATAATCCCATAATCGTTTCCCAAGTTTAGATAAAATATAATTATTACAAAATATGCCAAGGGCGACATATAAAGATTCCCCCTTAGTTGATCAGAGTACTATATAGTCATATCTGAATTAATATAACACAGCGGAATCAAACAAAATAAAACAACTCCTAAATAGCTATCTGTCAGCCATCTGCTCGTCTCTGGAAGCTTTATTCGTCAACCTACTAAAACCTCAACCCTCAGTCTACTCAAATCAGTTTTGAGCACCCGATAGTTTAAGGGGAAAAACATAAACTTCGAGTCAAACATAAAGTCTGGTGTGAATAATACTATACATCTTCGTTATTTGATATTAAGTGAGACCATGCCGCTTAGCGGGACGGGTTTCCCCTCACTAACATCCTTTTAAAACATATCTTTTGCAAATCTTTTCCTACAACCAAAACTGGTTAAAAACTGTAAAGCATTATTATGTGAACATTAATATCAGGTAACAAATGAACCATCTGTTCTAACACTACAGTTTTGTTTGGCTAACTACTAACCTTTGGCTGACTCGGGCCTACCAGACAATATAAACAAAATAATCTAACACCTGTTAGACACTTCTCTTCTGGACGGTCTGTCCTTAACTATCTATTAAATACTCCTCTTTTGGATGGTCCCTAACTTAATATCTCCCAGGGTCGCCTGATCCTAATGGTTTTGTGGGCTCACCAATAACCTATCTGTATACAAACATATATTCCCTTCTGTGTGTAATCATTATTTTAGTCTTATTTGTGACAAAGCCCTACACATTGGAATTTTGGACTAAATTAGCTGGGGCTAATAGCTAATGTGTAGGGCGCGACCTTATACCAGTGCCATTTGGTATTCTAATATCTGAGTCATTTTACTTAGGGTAATCTTCCCTTAAATTTTCCTTGAAAACATTTTCATCTCAAATTGATTTAAAACCTTTAAATCAAACTTAAACAAGGAAAATTATATACTCTATGCTTTAGTCAAAATCACCATGCCATGTTATTTATACTTTACTCAAATCTTCGTTGATGAAAATATTTAAACCTTTGAAAGTACCCCATTCGAATCCATTGAAAGTACCACTTTCGAAACCAAGTAAAACCCTTCTTTCACCTAGGCCGAAAGGCCAAAACATTCCTTTCGAGACCATTCAACATTCCTTTCGAAAACACTTGAAAAACCTTTCCTTCGAAAGCTTTAAAACTTTAGACATCCTATCTTTAAACATTTAAACTTTGCCTTTCAAAAACATTGGAAAACCTTTCCTTTCAAACCTTTTGAAACCATTAGGGAACCACCCCTTCGAAACCATTCTTTAAAACCTTCTAAAAGCATCAATACGTTTGTAAACAACAAACCTTTCGAAAGCATTTGGGTTTAATTTAAAACAAGTGGAAACACCTTTCGAAACCATTTAAAACTAAACCATTCGAAACCTTTAGGTTTTACCTTCAACGGAGCAAAAGGTTCATAAAACATTTAAGTCGAAAGCATTCTTTCGAAAGCATCCCTAAGTAAAGAAGTATTAGTGTCGAAACCAACCTTCCGAAAGCATTGGAGAAGCGGTAGGTTTTATAAACCAAGTATACCCTTCGAAACCATTGACTTCGAAAGGTAGAAAAGCAGCAGCAAAGGGCTTCGACTTAGTCGGAAGCATATACTTAAAACAAAGGCGAAACCACTTAAAATCATTGTTTTAAAACCATTGACCTAGTCGAGAGAAAACCAAGTCGAAAGCTATACTGTCAAAGCAAAGTAGGCGCATTTTTTATTTAAAACAAAGTAGTGCTTCGACCCCTTCGGAACCCCTGGTTTCGACCTCATACCTTCCACCTTCTTTCCAATTCGCTGCGCACCAAGTCTTTGATGCCCTACGCATTGGTTTCTATGGTGATGGAGGTGGAGGAACTAAGTCGAAAGCCACCTAAGACGGAAGCAAGGTGCCGAAAGTGGTGAAACATGCAATTTGCATGTAAAACTAATTTTTAACCATTTTAAGTAATCTTTTTAACTAACCTGCCTTGTTTGTCAAAATCTTATTGGTTGTTTATTTTCTATTCTAAAAGCACTGCCAATATTTCAGAAATAAACAATTTAAAACATTTACAGAATACCCCTTCTCCTTCTATAAATATATAAAACATTTAAGTCCCATACCTTAAATAATTTTATATATTTATCAAAACACTTAGGAAAATTCTACAAAAATTCTAGAAAATCATTTTAAATATGTTTTTTGACTTATATAAATTTCAAACCCAAATTATATATAATTTAACCGTAAATTATTTAAAACCCAATAAATCATTTTCTTCACTGGAAATTAATATAAAATCCACATTAGTTCAAAAAATTATAAAAATTGAAACCCATCTTTAAAATATGATTTCTGATCTATATCTAAAATCACAAGGCATTTGGATATCATTTAATAGGGTTTTCATATCAATACATATCATAAAACCTATATGAACAAGCATAAATCATCAACAAGCATATATAAACATTTAATCATTCAAAAACATGGCGTAATCATGCAAAATACTTTAAATTATCCTTAAAACCAAAAATAATTAGATAATGAGATGTAGTCATTATTCACCTTATCTTTTGAGATTAAAGAGTTTGATATTTGAATGGATTTAAGTTGATTAAGCTTCCCCTTGATTCTTTTATCTTCCTCAAGTTGCTTCTAATGGTGGCCGACCTCTTTGTTTAATTTTTGCAAATGATTTGAATGTAAGGATACAGAGCTAAGGGTTTAGGGTATTAGGGTGCTCATTTTTCTGTTTTTCCCTCACCTATTATACTTAACCATTTTATTTTAGTTCATTTGTTATCATGGCACGGCTACCCTTTATTAATTACAAATTTCAATCCCTTAATCATCATGTTATTTTATTTAATTTAGATAATTAAATATCCTAATAATGTTACTAAAAATTACGGTCTTTACATAAAAGTTCGATTTTTTGAAATCAACAGAAACTGAATCAAACCTAAAACCTTCAAGTTCAGGGCTGAACTAGACAACGAAAGCTAACAAGTCTCGCAGAACGGACTTATATATATTGAAAAAATATGGCACTGGATTTATATTATCGAAAATCGACTAAGCGTCATGACCATTAGTGAGAAATTCAGCTCCTTGGGAAAATGATTCAACAATGGAATAACAATCATGTAGGAAGCTAGATAGACCTTTTACTGACAATTCAGACTTGTTTTGATTCAAAGTACATCATGTTACTCATAAGACGTACTTTGGTGGGCAAGTGTTACCTAACATTCTAAATCAGGCTATATTAAACTAGCTGCACGAGTCGGACCCGATTGCTATCAAGACCGATGACTCCAGAATGATGATTGTGTGACCCGAAAGTCAAATACAGATGGATATATGAAACCAGAATCTAATGGAGTTTGTAGATAAAAAATGTAAGGTGTTTATGGTATGGAATATAGCTTAGTCAAAACGAAGGGATCGGTATGGTTTGGCAATTTGGTAGGGATTGGCATACTCTAGTTAACAAAGGAGGAATCGACATGATTTAGTGATAAGGGGTCGACATAGTCAAATAAACGAGGGATCGACATAATTAAGCGAACATGGATCGGCATGGTCAAATAAACGAGGGAATAGCATAATTGAGCAAACATGGATCGCCATGGTCAAACAAACAAGGATGGAGGGATCGGTATACAACCTATAAGAGGGTTCAGCAGAAGACAATGCACAAACAATACTAAATCAAAGATCACGTAATAGCTTGAGCTCATTAAGTCCAAATGTCAAAAGTTGAAGGGCTATCATATTTAAGCATGCAGAAGCCATTAGAGGGATCGCTGCCCAAGAATCAAGAAATAAAGGGATTGGTATCAATCCCTCTTCATGGGGATTTGGGCATAGAGACCCCTCTAGTGAGCCCATGTGGGTTAGAAGGTCTTATAGCCAAAGTTTCAGAGAGATTGATGGTCGTCTTCACCTATAAATACTGGCCTAATGGGTAATTCTGAGGATCATTACGCTGTTGGTTACTTTAGTCCTTATTTTAATCAAGTTTTTCTATTCTTTGCTGCTGTAATCAGATTATTAATTGATCAATAAAGATAATCTTCAAAGTGGACATAGGTACAACATTGAACCACTATAAATCTCTATGTTTCTAATTATTGCTTTTTATTTGCTGTTAGTTTATTCTATTCCTCAGTTTTAATTTTACTTTCTTCACTTACTTCTCTACCTAAATCTAATTTTGGGTGTTTACGACCAATTTGGTTGCAAATACTCACTTATATAAGTTACCTTATATAAGATCTTAAATTTTCGCATTTATAATTACCATTAAGGTATACGTTTATAACAATTACAAATATGCTCTCATCTGTACAATACACTGAACTCATGCTAGGGCATTCCATTCCTCTATCTCTTAATGCGCCATACCCCAACAAAGCCAAGGTTCTTGCTTAACCTTCAGCTCTAATACCAAGTGTAATGATTCACCTTTTCGACCCTCGAATGTCGACACTAATACATCCATGGTATTCATGTGCCGAGCACTCAAGTGTCGGAAAGACAAAATGTTAGGGTAAAATAAAAAAAAAGAATAAGGAAGAAGAGAACACAACATTAGAATCTCACTAGTGGAACAATAATATATAATATCAAAAGAACAGTACAAAGGGTTACTCCGATACAGAAATTTTGAATATAAAACCTATGTACTATCATCAGCCTGGTAGGTTATAACAACTTGTCCTCACAAATGCTGATATATACAATAGCAATGCAGCGAAAATAGGAATGCTACAGTAGGTGAAACATGCAGCTCGTCTTCTTGAGCTTCAATGAATATTAACAAAAACCTGCATTTCTTGGACTACTCGAAAGAGCACACGAGAAATTTAGGGAAAACAAAATTCATGTGTTGGACATATGTCTGGTACGAGAAACTCAATAAATATGTAGCATATAACAGTGCTTTTGAGACCACATGGAATGCCATAAACTCAAAAGGACCACCATCTAATAAGTACATAAGGTGATATAATAGATAATGTCTAGAGTGTAGAATATAAATATTATAACATAGCTGGAATGGTTACATTGGTAACATTCAACAACATATTAGAGGGTATAATCAAAACCGATAAGGAACTTTCGCATACTGGATTTTCCACAGAGATCTCTTCGGTCGATGTCGAATCCAATCTTCTGCACAAGGGTTAGAACTACCTTCAAGCGTCGTATGTCTCTATATAAAATATGCCATTGAGGAAAACATAGCCAGTCCACATCTAAATATGTGATCCCAAATACCATCACCTCCAGCGTGCTACATCAATAAGAATGCTCTAGATATGGATTGATAATATCCTATCGTAGGTCGACCAAACCCCAAGCCATGCCCCTACTCTATTTCTATCATTTCTGATGTCGAGGTTATGTTCAGCATCTTTCACATGAGTCTTCATCACTCGAACAAAACATGAATCCCCAATTGAATTTTCATATCTCGAATAGATCTCGAAACCATACATGGATTCCAACATCTCGAACATATCCACTTCTAAAAGATAGAACATGCATCTCAGCCTTGAAGTGGTTTTCGATAAGTAGAGCACTTACCAATCCCGGTTTCTTTAAGACTGAATTGACTAATTTGGTCATTCAATAATAACGAGAACGATCACATATGGAAACCAAGTCTCATATACTTATCACATTTTTGATATTTTTATCTCACACTATCCCACGATCAAGAGTGAAGCAAGTATGTTAGAGCTCTACTGCTCATATCCCTACAAGAACATCAATCTTTATTCCTACAAATAGACAAGCCTATTTTATCAATTTTTAGTGCTAAGTATATGACTAAACTTTTTTCATAAATGAGTAAACATACAAAGTACGATCAAGTCACACAAAGCATGATCAAGTCACATATGCGCCTTCCAATCCCTTTTTTGTTCAATTAATCTTTTATTAATTAAAACATCTTCTATTAGTAAAACTTCTTTTATCTAATAAAACATAGTCTATCAATTTGTACTATTCATTTGTACTCGTTTCAATACTTCAAAAAGCATACATACATTTATCTCAAATGCTATAAGTATATTTATAAATCATTAAAAATATTTCTTACTTTAAACATTTACTTTTTCTATACTTTAAAAAGTATTTATATACTTATCTCAAATGGTATAAGTACATTCATAAATCATTAACAAGATTTCTTACTTTAAACCTTTACTTTTTCTATCCTTTTCCAAAAGATTCCATATTTATAATCTCCTTTAAAATATCAATTTTAAAGACCTAAATGCTTTCACAAATCTGTTCAAAAGGTTTAAGACTAATGTTACTTAAATATTGTCACTATAAACCCAAAAACCATTTTAGTTATGCTTATCTTTAAAAAATCATTTTGAAGATCTATTTACATTCATAAGTATAATAAAGGGTTAAAGACGAATATTATTAACACATTGTCACAACAAACCCAAAATTAGTTTATACTTATATTATCTTTAAAACATTCTTTTTAAAGATCTACGATAGTATTTGGTTAAGTTCGAAGGTCGACTAATCGACTATCCAGTTAAAACAATTACTTATACAAATCAATGTTCGTATATTTAACTCATTTTCGACATTTCAACTTAATCATTCCTCGTTCGAGGATGAAGCCAGGTATGTTAGAGCACTAGTTGCATCAAAGCCTTACCTAGACACTTCATTCTTGAATCTCACAATAAGATAAGTCTACTAGTCGGTTTTTAGTGTTAAGTATAACATTAATGATTTCCATAAACAAGTAACAAACAACATGATTAACCCATTTTCGACATTCCCGACTTAACTATAACTCCTTCAAGAGGGAAGCCTGGTAGGTTAGAGCTCTATTGCTAAGTCCCTACTCGACATTAATCTTAACTATCACAAATATATAAGCCTACTTCGTCGGCTTTTAGCGTTAATAAAAGTTAATTACCTTTTAAACAAATAAGTAAACAACAAGATCAACACGTTTCCCTACATTCCAACTTAACTATTGCTCGTTCAAAAGAAATGCCGGTAGGTTAAAGCTCTATTGCTCATATCGCTACTCGACATCAATCTCAACTCTTAGAAATAGAGAAGTCTACCTCGTCGGTTTTTTGTGTTAATCCTAGTCAATTACCTTTTTCAAAACTTATATACACTTTAAAATACTTGTAAATAAGTTTAAAATATCTATGTAAAATATTACTTGAAAATACTAATTTATAATTTGATCAAAAACATGTTTTATAGTATTAAACCTCTTTACTTTGAAAATACATATATAATTATTAAAAATATATTTAAACTTTAAACCAACTTTAAGATACTTCAAAATAGTTTAGAAAACATTTCTAGAAATATTAGAGAAAAATACCAAATTTAAATATCATTTTTAAACACTTAAAACCATAAGCGACTTACTACAACATTTATAAGTGCAGTTAATAGTCCTTGTTAAAAACAACATTAAAATGCCCGATCTTTGTGACTACTTTTCATCACATAAACAAATGATTTAAAAATTGAAATTTTTATAGTAAGTACTATGCTTCGGGTACTTAAAAACTATGCAAAGAAACTCCTAAAAATATCTTCCCATTTATTTATAAAAGTTCCCAAAATCAAGGGATTCAGAATTGCACTTATAACAACTATTCTCGCTTCAAACACTTTCAAACTTGCTTCAACTTAACACACAAGTCAAACTACTATTTAAACATTAAGTCAAGGTCACGCTGCATGTTTATAAAGGTAATATAAGTGATGTTATACAGTATAAAGTTACCATTTTTTTTCAAAAGTAAGAGGGGTCCAAAGTTTATAACTTTACTTAGTTATTGTCACTTTAACTTTATAATTCAAACACTACACACACACACACAATATATGCTTATAATATAGTGAGATAACTCAGCTAGATCCATGACAAACCCAAGCACAAAGCCACAACAACAAAGAATCACCTCCCACCATCACCAAAAGCCTAAAGATCCAACCTTTAACACTTCCAAACCAAAGCCACACCTCCTTCTCCTCCTCCTATGCTCATACCCCCCTCCAAGATCCCCATCTTCCTCTCACCTTCTCTGTCTTTTTACTTGCTAACCATGCTTCACATTATGTTTTAGGCATATAGCAAAGTTTAAAAGAGATTGAAGATGATTTGGTTAAGACATGAAAAAGTTAGAGAAGAATTGGTGGATTAGTGCTTAAGCACTTCCGCTATTTTTAATTCTCATACTTCATTTCAAGCTTTGTGAATTAATGATTATTTAACAATAGTGTGCTTCTCCTTATATAGGCTTCAGATGGCGTAGCATAATTTTGTTCTCATTCTATTTTATGTCATGTAAGAATCACCTCCCATCACTTCTGCTTTATCATTTCTTAAGAGTTAAGGCTTTCCATTTAAACTCATTTCCTAAATATCTTCCATTACATTATGTACGACATCGTTACATTTAATTACCCATAAACATGAAAATATTTTTAATTGCTAATTATCTCCATAATGATTAATTAGACATGCATAAAAAGTTTGAATAACTTTTGTTGAGAAAAAAGCTGTTTATCGATAAAACGATTTTTGGTCACATTATTGATATTTTTTCAAAGTATTTATTTTTTAAAATATTTTTCCAAAACAAGTTTACCATCATTACTTATAATTTAAAAGGGGGTTAGAAAGCTTGTTAAATCATTTTAATAACATTTAAATCTAAGGTTCAAATATTTAAATAATTCAGATATTTAAATACGAAATATCTGAAATTCCGGGTCGTTACATCGAGACTATCTAATTTGTTGTATGCCCAATTTGGAAAATAACAATAATAGAAATAAGGGGTTACAATCTTCAAATTACACGTGGTACATTTTATTCTTTATTAAGATAATATCAGATCTGTCATTAATGTCAATTTGGAAAATCAAATCAAATCTTATTTTCTTTTAGTCATCGACGATAGGTTCAGTTACGACTTCATTATTTATTTATATCGTTTCTATATTCTTATATATGAATTAAATTGAGTTATGTATTCAAATATATGTTTTTATAATTAATTGATTTTAAATTGTCTTTTGAACCCTAACATTGAGAGGGCATATCAACTAAGCCAGACATAGCCCTTGCACAAACACACAAGACAAGAGTCACAAAACTAGGAGTTTCGATCCCAAGACTGCAGTATCTTGAAGCATCAAACCACATGTATATCTTTTAGGAGTCAAACAATTTTTACATATCCTCATCCACTTCGTCCAAATCTAAGGTCGAAAAACAACAAATTCATGGTAGATAATCTGGAATAGATTCCAAATCCAAACAATTCAAACCATTCAAATTACCCTTGTGGTTTTTTGCTATTCTAGATTCAGGTTTTAATTGATTCAGTTACTTAGTTAGCTCAATTGAACTCTGGTTATATATGACAAACTGGTTTGCAAAGAAAGAATTTTCACAATTATTTAATTAAATATAAATATCAGGTAAGGATTTCTTTTTTGATTTCCTATTACTTGTTTTCAATTTCTTGGACTGTCATAATATGGGAGAAGAGGATATATTGCTAGGAAATCAAGAGTCATTCTCATCTTTCATTGCTAGGTTATGTGCATGCTCCTTCTACAATACATTAAGATTTATGAGGTTATGACTTTGCTGCTTGTCCTGAAGTAAATCATTAAGCTACTGATGCACCTCTCAGGTAAAGAAGTAAGATTTCTACGTTTAAAAGATACATTCTTTGATGATAAATTCATTTCAATTAATGCTTTGAAAATCCCCAAATGCATTAGAATTATTCTAATTTCATGTATTAATCCATTTGAATCTCCTTTCCCAAAATTCATCTGCTGTTTTGAATTTTTGTCATTTATGTACTGATCCACTTTGTCATCTATCATATAAATTATATTTTATTTATTCACATTATTGCCAAGAAAAATGAAAACGTAAGTGTACTGCCAAATTTTGCATGGGTCGGTCGGCAGTACAATAGCAAACAAAACTTAGGATAAAATAAAGTGATAAATATGGTGCAGCATCCTAAAATAAATCATCCAAATTATCATGGCAGCCATAAAGATTTGATTGGTGTGATAAAATCTCAGATATATATTGTCTTATAACTTTCTTGAGGCGGGCCATCTAATAGTGTAGAAGAACAAATATCACATGCGTACACGAGAAACTGCAGTTTGTTTTACTTTCTTAGACAGTGAGAATGATTTCTCAGTGTTTTTTCATTACAACATCTATCTATTTCCAACAAATTTATAGGAACTAAACATTCACGTAGAAGGATATATTCATAGACACTACAAGGACGGCAAAAGATAGCGACGGCTTTTAGCTGTCGCCGGCCGTCGCAAGCCGTCGCTACAAGGAAAATTTACCTCGTCGCCCAACAGTATGGCGACGGTTTTAGCGACGGCTCCGTTACCAAAATAGCGACGGTTCGCGACTGCAAATATGACACGTGGAAATTTTCCAACGTTTAACTGGCGTCACTAGGCGATACAATTTTTTGGCAAAATAGGCGTCACTAGCCGTCACTAGCCGTCGCAAACCGTCGCAATCTGGAAACCTACAGGCCGTCACTAGCCGTCGCAAACCGTCGCAAATCTGAAGCAATTTTTTTTTATTTCCAAAGCACTTCCTCACTTCAAACAACAACCATCATATAACATCATCACAGCCAATATACACCATATTCATCAACTATAGCATCATATATCCATCATATAACATCACTATACATTCAAACAATATAAAATCCATCCAAATCTCATTTTCAAATCCAACCAAATCAAACAATAGAACATCCAACCAAATCCAAGAATATGTACATAGTTATCCCGACATATATATACATAATAACCAACCAAATCCATCAACTAGAAGTTATCAAAATATGTACATAATATCCTGAAATATATATACACCGAACCAACCAAAATGTGTATATACCAAACTATAACACGAGCAAACAAACATACCTACTCCTCGCCATCGCTGCCGTCCTCTCCAGGCATCGTCCCATGCTGTTGCAAATAAGCCGCAATCCGCTCATCCAGCTGCTGCTCAAAGAAACTCTTCCTCCAGTCATTTATTTCTTCCACCGTCGCCCTCAACTGAGCAATCTCCGCATCTTGCTGCGACCTCCTGTATGCACTCTGCATTCTCATCGCCTGTAAAATAGTTCATATGCATGAGTAATATTATTAAAATTATTTAACTATTCATATGCATAAGTAAATTTATATATTAGTACATGTCAAAATTTACCTCCACATTTCCATAGCTATACCGTCGACTGGTCCGAGAAGGCGGGTCAATAATAGCATCCCAAATATGGTTCTTCTCCTCTAACGTAAGCTCTTCCCGACCAGTGGACTGTACTACACGAACCCGCTCTGCTTCGTACCTCTCCTGCGATTACAAACAATTGTTTTACACGATAAACCCCAAACTTCAAATTTTTGAAAGTAAAATAAGACAAAATATTATTATTAACAACAAATTAATTTACCATAACGGATTGTGATTTGTCATCCGTCCACTCGTACGAAACATTGCCCTCTTCGTCAGTCCTCTCCACGGCATGCGTGGCCTTGAAAAGCTCCGCCATAGTGGGCTCGCGGTTATATCTCGCGGCCTGAAAATATATAAATATTATTGCTAATCTGATTATAAAAAATTGTAATAAAATGTAAACACAGTTTATAAATTTAATTACTAGCTCTCTCTTGTGCTCCTGAAAGGATTTGGAGCCACCACGGTGCAATGCAGGATTTTTATTCCTGTTTGCCCGGTTCCGCGCAGATAACTCCTACAAATTAAGATAAATTATCACGTATATATCTTGCGAGATTTATATTAGATTTAAATAATAAAGAAAACATATTTTACTTACTTTTACTGCCGGACTATCCGAAAGCCGAAGAAATTCATTCCATACATTCTCACCCATCCAATTCGGCTTTTTCCCTGCGTTCTTAGCCTTAGACAATGTATCCCTGTAATTTTTTCTCATTCGCTTGTTCCAGTGATTTAAAAAAATGTCTAAGTCATCAGAGTCAACGCGGACTACAGCCTGTAAATTAAAATTATTTTAAGTTATATACAGTATATTAATTTACAACTGAAATTCAAACTACTACTTACAAGTAAATCCGCCTGTATTGCGTTTTTGACGTGTGGGGGGATGTCGTCCCAGCGAGGCCAACAACCATCCATGCGGCTCTGAAATGCCTTTCTCGAAACCTGTAAAATATAATCCGATGGTTTCACCTCAAAGCCACTGCAAAAGTTATGATATACATGTTTAGTGCATTTTAAAAATTATACTTTAAATAAAATTGATACTTACCCAGCACTTCTAGGAACAACTTCTACAATCGGACGTAAGTCCGGTGCAGTGCCACTGCCACCTGCACCAGGAGATGGGGATGGCCTGCCTGTCATGCTTCGTCTCCTGCCAGACATATCTACTATAGAAAAACAATATCATCACAGAACAATTATAGAAATTCACTACTACATAGCATGTTTCGATCAATTTCACAGAACAGTTATAAACATTTACTGGTACAAAACATGGATAAAAATTAACTAAATGATCATCACAGAACAATTACAGAAATTTACTATTACATCGCATGTTTCAATCACTATCACATAACAATTATATCAATAACGATCAGTCTTCATCGTTTTCTGATTCAGACTCAGTCTCGTATTCTATCTCATTTTCTTCGGTACTTTCGAATGCATCAAATAAGACGTTCGATTCATCATTCAAAGGCCCTACATCAATATCATCAGTTATTATTATTTCTGTATTTGTTTCAAGATCCGCTTGATATGCTGCTTCATCTGGAATATTATTTCCATCAAACGTAAACCTTGGTTTCGTTTTGAAAACAGCGGACCAATCCGCTTTATCTCTTTTCAAAGATGGATACGGAGCAAAATAAACTTGTAACGCTTGCTTGGCTAATACAAAAGGATCGTACTTATAGTAGTGTGATGTATGCCTTATTTCAATAAGTTTGTACTCTTTATGCACGTTGATTCCGGAACCAGGAACGTTACTGAACCAATTGCACTTAAATAAAACAACCTTTTCTAAAGGTTCAACATAATATGTCAACTCTACAATCTGTGTTAAGACGCCGTAAAAATCTTTTAAATGCTCATCTGGATCATCACTGCCTTTGACAAATACCCCGCTGTTATATGTTTATTTTTCAACACCGTAATCTTTCGTGTTGAACTTAAACCCGTTGACGAAGAATATTGGATAAGTCTTCACATTTCTTTTCGGTCCAATCGCAAGATGTCTTAAGCCTTCATCAACGACACAGTTTCTTGGCTCATAAACATAGTTCAAAAACCATTTGGCAAATTCTTTACTGAGATCGCCAGATGGATACTGTGATTCGTAGATACTGCATATATGTAATATGTGTTATTATTATTATGTACGTACAAGTAAATTTCAAGTGAATTAATTATTACCTGACAAATGGTGCGACTTCGACACAATTTAAAAGAACATACGTGTGCGCTACATGGTGGTCTCTATCGTCCAACCATATTTCCACACATTTTCCACCAGGTCTACCATGTTGTCTAAAAACAGATAACATTGTTTGAGAAGAATTTTGTTCAACGACTTCCTCATTTCGAGGAACAGTTACAAACGATAAGTTCACATCGTCCTTGAAGTAGTGAGAGAAAAAAAATGAGGCTTCTTCTTCAAGATACGATTTGCATATCGAACCCTCTACTCGGGCTTTTTGTCGAATCTTCTTCTTCAGATGATTCAAGTACCTATTAAGATATTTATTACATATTTAGATATACAAATTTGAATTTGAAATTGACATGAACATTGCACATGTTTTACCTCTCAAACGGATACATCCATCCATATTGCACAGGACCTCGAAGAAGTGCTTCGGATGGAAGATGAATAGGTAAATGCTCCATTACGTTAAAGAAACCAGGCGGAAGTATTTTCTCCAGTTTGCATAGCAGTATGGGTATTTCTACTTCAAGTTTACGTATACGATCCACCTTTAATGTTGTCGAACAAAGTTGTTTATAAAACAAACATAACTCTGTTATGACGTTCCATACTTTTACGGGCAACAGTTCTTTGAAAGCCATGGGTAGTAAATATTCCATCATGATATGACAATCGTGGCTTTTCATCCCACTCAGTTTACTATTTTTGAAGTCAACACATCTACGAAGATTGGAAGAAATCCCATCAGGAAATCTTAAATGTTCCACCCATTTTAGCACGAGTTTTACTTGCTTATTGTCTAGCTCATAGCACGCTTTCGGTTTTTTATTATCATTAGGCTTCATATGAAGTTCCGGCCGCTTACAATAGTTTGCTATGTCAAGCCTTGAATTCAAATCGTCCTTGGTTTTGCCCTTTACATTCAAAATTGTATTAAACAGATTATCAAACACGTTCTTTTCGTTGTGCATCACGTCAATATTGTGTCGGAGTAAGAGATCTTTCCAATATGGTAACTCCCAAAATATACTTTTTTTGCACCAATTATGAATGTCTGACTTTCCTGGGATTTTAGTCTGGACTCCAGTTTCATGTATCTTTGGATAGTCCCTTACAATTTCGTATATTTCCTCGCCTGACCAAACCTTGGGTGGTTTCAGATTCTCTTCTCTGTTAGCTATGAAAATTTTCTTATCTCTTCTAAAAGTATGATTGGGATAAAGAAAACACCGATGACAATCAAACCATGAAACTTTCTTCCCATATCGTAACGAAAATGCTCGTGTTTCTTCCATACAATAAGGGCATGCTAGACGACCGGCCGTACTCCAACCAGAAAGCATCCTGTATGCAGGAAAATCATTAATAGTCCATAACAAAGAAGCGAACATACGAAATTTTTTTTCCTTGATACATCGTAAGTTTCGACTCCTTCATACCACAGTTTCTTCAACTCGTCGATCAATGGTTGTAAATAAACATCAATTCCTTGGGTTGGATCATGAGGGCCGGGAACAACAGTGGTGAGAAACATATATGGTGTCTTCATACACATCCATGGAGGTAAATTATATGGAGTAACGATAATTGGCCAGGATGAATATTTACTACCAAACTGTGAAAATGGTGAAAAACCATCCGTACATAAACCAAGTCTGACATTACGGCTTTCCGCAGCAAATGCGGGATAAGTCTTATCAAAATGTTTCCATGCTTCTCCGTCGGATGGATGTATCAAAGTTCCTTCTTCCGCTGTTCTCACACTATGCCATCGCATATGACAGGCCGTAGCAGAAGATGCATATAATCTTTGAAGTCTGAGAGTGATGGGTAAATAATGCATTCTCTTGTACGGGACTTCTTTCCCTTTCTTCTTTCTTGGTTTGTATCTTTCTTCGTTACATATTTTGCATTTTCTGAGGTCAACGTCGTCTTTCCAATACAACATGCAACCTTTCACACATGCGTCTATCTTCTCGTACGGTAGACCGAAAGCGGACATTAATTTTTTTACTTTATAATGACTATCGCACATCAGATTATTGGGTGGCATGTGTCGTTTTGCAGCTTGTACAACTGCTGTAAATGCGGCTTCCGTAAGGTTGAATTTTGATTTCATAGTTATGTATTCGGCGGTTACTGAAAGTTCGGTTCCGCTATTACATCCGTCCCACAACGACCTCTTAGCAGAATCCAACAAATCGTATATTTTTTTAGCTCCCGCAATCGGTTCTTCTTCGACATTTTCGTCTTCATCGACAGCTTTAGTTGTAGGAAACATTGATCGTGCTGCATCATCCACCATATTTTCTATCGGATTCGTCATCATATTACCGTCCTCTAATAGTTCAGTATTAGGTGTAGGTTCAACAAGTTCTCCATGACGATCCCAGAAATAATAATCAGGCACGAAACCATATTGATACAAATGTACTTCAACTATATCCGGTTTCCAATGCTTCAAATGTTGGCACTTACTACACGGGCAACGAATTTCTGTGTTGTTTCGGTTATTAGATTTAGCAAATCTAATAAATTCGTGTACACCGTTGTAGAAATGTTGCTTTATTGACCCCTTCTTTCCAGTTCTGACTTCATACATCCAAGTACGGTCGAGAAAATAATTGAACATTTTTCCTGATTTGAAAATGTATGTTAGACAGTTTAAATCATTAATTTTCAACCATTCTCCATTGTAAACAGTTCACCGTTGCAGAAAATTCAAAATAAAAACTTCATGGGATTTTTTAATTTTTTAGTATTTTGGTTTTCACTTCGGTGGTCAGTCATCCTACTTCCCATTACAAACACAATAATGTAATTACATTTTATAAATTATTTCAGATTAAATGGTTCAACAAAATTTCGGCAGCACTTCCCTTTTGTTCCCTGTATCATACACAAATGCGTGTACACAGGGAACGTAAAGGAAGCGCTATCGAAATTTTGTAACCGTTTAAAATGAAATGATTTATAATATGTAATTACTTTATTGTGTTTGTAACTTGTCCAATACAAGGACAAATCCGACAAATATTGTATCAGATGAATATAAATGTCCGTTCCGTTACCAAAACGAACATCCATATAACGATCATATACAACACTTGCCAGACGGGGCCAAAGCCAATCTAAAAGATAAAAAAATTTCTTTAAATTTTATCAAATATTGTTGTTCTTTTCAAATTTTGACAATGTTTCAACTATTTAAATTTTATTTAGTAAATTTGTATATTTAAATTTTAGTTCAACATTCAATTAACAATTTTAGTTCAATATTCATTTCTTTATTTTACGACATAGATTTTAGCGTAATCTTTGTTGTTGTTATATTCATTTCTTAATTTCATTACAAAATAGATTTCAGTACAATATCAGTTGTTTTTAAAGTCATTTCCTAATTTTTTTTAAATTAGATATTTGTAGAATTTTTAAGGCTCTCATATTCATTTTTTAATTTTCTATATAAACTTTATTTTTGTACAATACTGTGATTTGTAATTTATCAAACTTAAATTTGTACAATACTATATAAACTTTATTTTTGTACAATACTGTAATTTGTAATACTCATATTTGCAGAATTTAGATTTTAACCACTTAAATTTGTAATTTATCAATTTCATAAACTATGAAATACTTTCATATAAATTTATCAATAACCAAGTTAATCATTAATATACACTATTTTTTCACCTAAAATAACTAACCATGTTAATCGCCAACACTAATCATCTACATCAACCATTTATTCAACTTGATCATGATAAACTAGTTAATGTAATACGAAATAATTCAAGTTCATGATAATAAACTAATTAATTTATCAAATCAACATACAACACTACTAATACCTAATTTAACAACACTACTAATACCCAATTTAACAACAAATCATAATTGACTTAGGGTTTAAACTAAACCTAAAAACATCAAATTTACATTCAAACAAGAGATTAGAAGCATACCGACGTAAATTTGGGTGATTTGGAGGCGTTGAAAGCTGGAGCGGCAGCTATGGTGACGGGGGGCGTCGGGGGGGGGAGGAGGAAGTGATTTGGGGGTGGAAATTGGGGAAGAGGGAATGAATGAGCTGCTGCTCTCGGCAGATCTGTATACTGCGTATAGCGACGGTTAACGACGGCCGCTTTTTTTAGCCGTCGCTAACCGTCGCTAGGCTTCGTCGCTATATGAAGCCTTTCTAGTAGTGAGATCACTACCATGGGTATCATAGTCTATCCCTTAAAGGTATTGACCCGGTCTATTCATGAAATTTAGTCACGACACACAATATTTTATGTGTATTGCTATAAAAACATGGCAATTATATATATATATATATTCACCTGACCATGCAACATTATAATACTATCTAAGTTGTATAATATAAATGCTAAGATATGTTGGAAAATGGAATATGAATAGTCTCATATCTTGTCATCAATATTAAAATATGAATACACACACATTAAGATGTAAAGACTATAATAGTTATATAGCTATGAAAGGATTAGAGAGATCAACTTAGCAAGTGGTGCAACGCACCATCCCACGTCCACGTCCTTGGACGAATGGACGTTTGAGGCGTATTGTGGCACTTTGTAATTGGTAGTTCAGTTTGAAACAAAACAGGATTTTTATTTTTGTGCCAATCGGAAAAATAGTCAAAACCATCGCATCTTTCCAAACCAAAAGAAGCCTCATCTCAATGGTCAAAAGACGGTTAATGGTCGCAACCTTTCCGAAAAGAAATGACCGTTTTGCTATATAAAGACCTCAGATTTCTGAACAAAGAATTTAGAAACTCTCCATCTCCTTCTATTTAGAAACTCTCCACCTCCTTCTCCCTGTACTTTCTTAATTCATATTTTTTCTTGCATTCGTCATCGCTCTACACTTGCAAGCACTGCATTGTAGAGTTGGTCTGCTTCATCTTGGGAAACAAATTGCTCAACAACCTTCTCGGTCGTAGAAGGAACAATTTTTTTGAAGGAAATAGTACTCTATTAGACTCGGACATTCTTAAGAAATCGGCCTATTATCAAGGCGGTAACTTAACATATTGCATACACTCTCTTCCTGTCTTTCAATTGTGTGACAATCTTGAAACAATATTGTGTTTGTTGGCTATTTCTATAGACAACAATGTCTCAGCAAAGCAACAACAACTCAATAGCAACACAACCTGTGGCAAACGGTAGAGTCAAACTATGGTTCCAACGGTGGCTCTGTCTTATGGAGAAAAGCCCGAAAAGTTCACTGGGATGGACTTCAACCATTGGCAACAAAAGATGTTGTTCTACCTAACAACTATGGGGCTCGAAAAGTTCTTTAATGAAGATGCTCGGCCAAACTAGAACCTAACACGACCAAAGTAGAAGCCCTGAATGTTTGAAACGGTTCTAATTTCATGTGCAAGAACTGCATTCTTAATGGACTCGACAACAGCCTGTACAATGTGTATTGTACTATAGCAACTTCCAAAGAACTACGGTTGGCCTTGGATATGAAATACAAAACAGAAGATGCAGACATGAAGAAGTTCATAGCAGGAAAATTTCTAAACTTCACGATGATTGATGCCAAGATGATAATCAGTCAGATCCAAGAACTACAAGTTATTATCCACGAACTAAATGATAAAGGAATGACACTCAGCGAATCCTTTTAGTTTGCCACTGTAATCGAGAAACTTCCTCCATCATGGAAGGATTTCAAAAACTACCTTAAGCACAAGCTCAAGGAGATGACGATGGAAGAACTTATAGTTCGACTGAGAATCGAAGAGGACAACAGAAAATCTAAGAAGAAGTCTTCGCATAATATGATAGCTAAGGTTAATGTGGTCGACGTAGAGAAACCTAACAAAAGGAAACGTGGGCACACTCCTAAGAAGTCAAAGAAATTTCAGGGTTTATGTCATAATTGTGGAAAGAAGGGGCACAAAGCAACTGAATGTCATGCACCCAAGAAAAAAAAGAAGAAGCAAACATGGTTGAAAATTCAAACGGTATTTCTGGTATGAATTTATGTGTAGTGGTGTCCGAATGCAACCTGGTTGGTAACTCAAAGGAATTGTTTGTAGAAACAGGAGCCACTCGACACATATGTGCAAATAAGTGGATGTTTATAACCTAAAAAACTGCTACTAAGGACGAACAACTGTTCATGGGTAACTCATCCGCGTCAAAGGTCGAAGGCAAGGGAGAAATTGTGTTGAAATTGACTTTTGGAAAGGAACTTACCTTGACTGATGTTCTTAATGTTCCAGAGATTCGCAAAAACCTAATTTCAGGGTCGCTGCTTAGCAAACATGGCTTCAAACTCACCTTTGTGGCTGATAAGTTTGTGTTGTCAAAGAATGGAGTGTATGCGGAAAGGGGCTATGCGAGTGATGGTTTATTTAAAGTAAATGTAACCACTATTGTACCAAATGTTGATATGAATAAAACGAAATATTCTGCTTATATTGTTGACTCTTCTAACCTATGGCATGCTAGATTAGGTCATGTAAATTTTGATACATTACGGAAACTAGTTAATCTAGAATTTATACCAAAATGTAAAATAAATTCTAGTGATGAATATTAAATTTTATGTTGAAGCAAAAATGATAAGAACTTCATTTCATCACGTTGAAAGAGACAATGAACCTTTAGATTTAATACACATAGATGCATGTGATTTGAAAATGTGTCAAACTAGAGGAGGAAAGAGATACTTCGTCACGTTTATAGACAAATGTATAAGATATTGTTACGTATACCTTCTTAGAACAAAAGACGAGGCAATTGAGATGTTTAAAACTATAAGGTGAAGTTGAAAATCAACTCAATAAGAAAATCAAAGCTTTAAGGAGCGATAGAGACGGAGAATATGAATTTCCATTTAAGGAATTTTATGCCCAAAATGGTATTATACACCAAACTATGACTCCATATTCACCTCAGTCTATCAGAATTATCGAAGGGAAAAATAGTACCCTTAAAGTAATGATGAATGCCTTGCTAATTAGCTCTGGTTTTCCAAACAACTTCTAGGGAGAAGCTATCCTGAGTGCCAATCACATATTAAATAAAATACCTAGAAAGAAAACATCCAAATCCCCATATGAACTTTGGAAGAACGGACCACCATCATACAAGTACTTAAAAGTATGGGGTGCCTTGCCAAAGTAGAAATTCCTAAACAAAGAAGCTCAGAATTGGACCAAAAACAGTAGACTGTGTATTCATACGATATGCACAAAATAGTGTTGTGTGTCGATTCCTAGTACATAAGTCTAAAATCGATGATATTCACGACAATACCATCCTTGAGTCAAGAAATGATAGTGTAACATCCCACCATTTTGGACCATTCAAATCGACAATAAAACCACACATGTCAGACTTGAATAATTCAAAACAACAGATTGTAAATAAAATTTGGGGCAAATAAAATCAATCATAGAATCACAGATACAAAACATCAGAATAACTCGCAGCGGAATAAAATAAACATAGGAGTTCATGAAGCTCCTAGATACATAGTCTCAAACTAATACATAATACCCAAGTCTGAAAACAAATACAACGGACAGTTTAGATACATAATTTCTTTACTACAAAAGCAAAAGCTGAGTGGAAATAACTGGAATGGAAATATTAGGTAGACAGCTAAATCTCTGGCGGATCTCTAGCTCCAAATAGGATGAAACCAAAGCTGTGAAACTCAGGCTGACCCGAGCGTATAGCAAAACACAAAACACTTGAGTCAGGACATACAAACTTATAAAATGTAAATCAACTCAAGTGAACTGCAAAGGAAATGCATCAGTAACTTAAAGGATGCTTGGGATCGCCCATCCTTTAAGGATCCGTTAAACTATCTACTATGTAGTAATATACGCTATTATAATAATGTATAAAGTAAAGTAAACTATTAAAATAGCGTTAAGGCATTACATTTTCCCCCTTAACACATTTTATATATTCCCATAGTCTATACAGTACCGTAATCCCGCCCGTACTGGACGCCGTCAGAGGGCACTCCATAGGTATGGTACAAAACAAACTCGTAGAAGGCGCGCTAGGGTAGGTAACACGGCACAACTAGGCATTGCCAAGGTAGATATACCAATTACACTTCCGGACTGTTGGTAATGCATAGCCGCAACTACCGGCCAACTCGATCCACACTCCTGAATCAAAGGTGCACACCAAATCAATCACAACGTAATAGAATGGCTAACGATGAAGTGTGTCCCATCGGAGGAGTTACCTCACTTGTCCCATCGATTGCTCCTGTTTTAGCCACCTTATGCTAACTCACGGGAGTTAGGTCCACGTATGTATACCTTTAGGATCGTCGCCACCATTCTACTTCATTCTGGAATCTCTACTGCGTACATAGTTGTTAAAGTGGTTTTCAGTATCGACAGAGAGTATGCCCATATCCGATCCCGGTCTCTTTAACAACCAAACGTTATTATAACCCATGGTTATTTAAATTCAAAGGGTTTATATTTCATATCAAACATTTTCCTTTAAAACCATATAAATTCCATATCACTATTCTTTATAAAATAATGTTCATTTCCAAAGTCATAACACTTACAAAAATTTATACGCTAAATATAACACTTTGGAATCATAATATTTTAGAACCCATAACACTTTACAAATGTTACAATCATAATCACACTTCGAAAACATTATAATTTAGAAATGGCAGCATTTCTAAATCATAACCAAAAGTCATCATAACATTTTAGAAAAGTAATACTTAAGAAATGGTAGCATCTTGGAAATGTAACCTTAAGATATTATAGCATTTTAACAATGTAATAATTTTCCTATAACAATTCTATATAATCAAATTAATATATACTTACAACCTTTCCGAAAAATATTTTTCTTTTTCTTATGCTCAATTATTCGTTTGGATATTGAATAAACTATAATTTTTGTTAAACACAATTTGTCATAATAATATCCATTTTTATAGCTGAAATTTCTTATTTTAAGTAAAATACATTATTAACTTACATTTTTATTTCCTTTCAGTAAACATCATTTATTATTTCAATAATTTCAAATATACTGTTTCAACATTTATACATACATTACTAGATCAAAATAAAATACTATTATTAAGTCAAATTGGATTATCATATTTCTGTTAACTTTTACATTATAAATTAAACTCCCAAAAATTTACATTTCCAACCATTTATTTTCTTATAAAATTTTAACACATGTAAGCAATTTACAGAGATCATTACATTAAATTTTAGTTGAGATTTATATATAAAAGTCCAAATTACTTGATAATTTTTAGAAATTCATTTTTATATCAACCACAGAGTCTGTATAAAATTGTCTACCCTAGGGTCAAGTAAATACGGACATATATCATTTCAATCCGCTATTTATTAATTTTCCAGGTTTTATCATTTCAAACCCGCAATCCCAAGTCAAATAAAATTGCTCAGGCCTATCATTTCAGCCCATAACAATTTTCCTTAATCTAAAGGTCATTCAGGTATGTATCATTTCAACCCATTGTGAAGGAACTTGCAGTGTGAGAACAGAATATGCAATAAACAGAACAATAAATAACATATCATGGTATATGATCATAACATGTATAATATGATATGAAATAACATAATATAAACATAGGTGAAATTCTCAACTTGCATATACAAATCCATACAATTCCATTGTCATCAATTCACCAAAATATAAGTATGTTGTCAGGAGTGATTACTCACCTTCTTTGGTTAGAGAAGTGATTCAAAACGCAACACAACGACTACAACAAGCACGACAAATTATGGACAAGCTTGAGTGAGAGGAGAATCCAAATTCGACGCTTTGAAAAATAAAATAAATTCCATACGTAAACAAATAATTCACATAGAAAATAAAAGTAGAAAATTGTATATTTGCAAAATACAAGAGAGGGCTTGTCTAAGGGGTGCATAGGCTCGGTCTAGGGGTTGTTTGGGTTCGGCCATAGGGTTAGGGTTTGGGTTTGGCCATAGACTAGGGTTAGGGTTTGGGTTCGGTCTAGGCTAGGGTTTGGTGGTGGTGGTGGTGGTCACGGCCAAGGAAAAAGCAAGGGAAAGGGGGTGAGACGGTTCGGCTATAGGGTTTTGGTTGGAGGAAGAGGAGGTGGAGGCCGAAATTTGTGAAGAGGAAAGGGGAAAGGGAAGGAGAAGAGGTGGTTTTGGCTAGGGTTTCTGGTTGGAGGAAGAGGAGATGGGTGTAGAGACAAGCATGGCCGAAATTTGTTAAGGAGAGGAGGAGGAAAATTGTAAAGGAAAACAAAATCTTAGAGAAGAAGAAGGTGAGGAAGAAAACTTACATCAATTTGCGGAGGCACAAATGAAAAAAACGAGGAGTCTAGAAAGCCCTAGGATATTATATAATCATCTCAACAGGTAGCTTCTCATCTAACTAAAGAAATTCCTAGCCCAATAGTACAAGCCCAAACAAATCAAAATATAAATAAGATAAAAGTTATTGGGAAAATAACTACGTGTAATACGCCAAAAGTTGTAAATTTTTAGAAGTAGAAATCAAAATTTTAGAAAATGAAAAACAAAGAAAATGTTAGAATCAAATCCATATTCATAAAAAAGGTAAAAGTTCAAAATTCAAATTTTTAAAGTTTTCACAGAAAGTCAAACTTTGACCAAAGTTGACCAAAATTAGCATTTTAAGAAAAATCTTTATTTTATTAAATTTGGAAGAACATTTCACATCAAATCCCAAAATATTACATTAAAATTTCAAATTTATCAAATTTAAAAGTAATTATTTTCAAAGTTTCAAATAAATTTTCATGTAAAATATTTCAAAATTTGCGGGTTGTTACACTATCCCCCACTAAAAACTTTTCGTCCTCGAAAAGGAACGAGACACAGAAAACGAAGGAGGATAAGTTAGGATAACGAATGATACCTGGAACAAACAATTCCGGATTCGAAGCACGAATGCTCTCTTCTGTATCCTAAGTACAATCCCGATCATCAGTGCTCCATTGCACTTTGACTAAGTTGACAGATTTTCCTCGAAGCTTCTTCGTACCTCTATCGATAATACAAAGTGGCTTCCTCTCGACAGTAAGGTTTGGCTCAACATCCAACCTCTCGAGAGCAGAAGGCTGGACAATCAAAGATGGATCATGAAGATACCGACGAAGATGCGAAACATGGAACACATTATGCACTCCAGAAAGCTTCTTAGGCAAATCCAAACGGTAAGCTAAGGAACCAACTCTCTCTAAGATGCAAAAAGGACCAATAAACCTAGGAGCGAGCTTCCCTCTCCGACCAAACGAATCACATTTCATAATGGAGAGACCTTAAGGAAAACCTGATCACCAACAGAAAATTCTAAATTCCTCCTACGCCTGTCAACATACTTCTTCTGTCTATCCTGAGCAATCCTCATCTTTCTCCTAATCTCCTCAACCTTCTCAGATGCTTCTAGAATCATTTTAGGACCAAGAACCAAATGATTACCGGATTCAATCCAGCAAGACGGAGATTTGCAAGGGCGTCCATAAAGTGCAGCAAATGAAGCCATTGCGATGCTAACCTGAATTCAAAAATGGGATAAGATAGATAAATGTTTAAGACAACCTTAAATAGATATTTGAGATCTTTACCTGATAACTATTGTTATAAGTGAATTCAACGAGATGGAGATGGTCTTCCCAAGATCCTCCATAATCAAGGACACATGCACGAAGAAGATCTTCTAGAATCTGATTCACTCTTTCCGTTTGACCGTCGGTCTGCGGATGGTAAGCAGTGCTCAGATTCAGACGAGTACATAAAGATTCCTTAAAAGCTTTCCAAAACTGACTGGTAAAGATGGGGTCTCTATCACAAACAATACTGACCAGGATACCATGAAGACGAACAATCTCTCTCATATAAATCTCAGCCAAAATCGAAGCAGAACGGTTAGAACTAACCGGAATGAAATGAGCTGACTTGATCAATCTATCCACAATTACCCAAATACTCTCATTACCTCTCCTAGTCCTCGGTAATCCATCAATAAAATCCATAGAAACTTGTTCCCATTTCCAATTGGGAACCTTAAGAGGTTGCAATAATCCAGCGGTCTTCTGGTGATCAGCCTTAACCTGTTGACAAGTCGCACATCTACTAACAAAGAGGGAGATATCACGCTTCATACCCCTCCACCAATACAGCTTCTTCATATCATGGTACATCTTCATCACACCTGGATGAATAGAAAGTCTGGACCGATGATTTTCCCGAAGTAAATCTCGCCTCAATCCATCGACATTCGAGACACAAATCCGATTATTAATCCTCAAAATCCCTTTATCAATGATCTGAGCTCCACTACCATCTTGGCTACTACCACCAACCCTGCTACGAACGTTTTCCTTAATAAGCCTAATTATCCTATCTTCATCCTGCTTAGCGATAATACGATCCATCAGAGGGGAAGAAACAACAAGCTGACATAACATCGCCTTCTTCCTACTCAAAGCATCGGCTACAACATTAGCTTTCTCGGGGGTATAGTTGATGTCGAGGTCATAAGAAGCTAGAAACTCAAGCCACCTAACCTGCCTAAAATTCAAGTCCTTCTAGGTGAAAATATATTTCAAAGACCGATGATCCGTAAAGAGTTAAAACTTAGTTCCTAAAAGATGATGTCTCCAAAGCTTCAAAGCAAAAACTACGGCAAGCAATTCCAAATCATGGGCTGCATAATTGGCTTCATGAGTCTTCAACTGACGACTGGCATAAGCGATAACCTTCCTATCCTGCATCAAAACGGCTCCCAAACCTACACGACTGGCATCGGTGTATACCGTTAATCCCTCATTTCCATTTGGAACGGTAAGAACTGGTGCGGAAGTAAGCTTGCGCTTCAACTCATTGATTGCAACTTCACACTTATCATTTCGTCTAAACTTAGCATTCTTATGAGTTAGAGCAGTGAGAAGTGCAGCAATCCGAGCAAAATTCTCAATGAACCTCCGATAATAACCGGCAAGGCCCAGAAAACTACGGATATCAGATGGAGTCCTAGGAGTTTCCCAATTCTAAAACATAATAGGGAGAATAAGAACCAAGAAAGAGATAGAATAATTAATGTACAAAGGAAGAAGAGAAGATAGACTTACATTGATCTCAGCGATCTTAACCAGATAAACAGAAACTCCATTACCAGAAACAATATGTCTAAGAAATCGGACTTCATCATTCCAGAAATGGCATTTCAAGAATTTAGCCTTCAACTGATGACTCCTAAGAGTTCCCAGAACAAAGCTCAAATGAGATTCATGCTCCTCCTCTGACTTAGAGAAAATAAGAAAATCGTCGACGAATACTAGAACAAACTTATTAAGAACATCATGGAAAACCCGGTTCATAAGGTCGACAAAGAAGGCTGGGGCGTTAGTCAAACCAAAAGGCATAACTAACCATTCAAAGAAACCATCCTCAGAATGGAAAGCAGTTTTGGGAATACTTTCCTCGGCAATTCTGAGCTGGTGGAAACCGGTGGCAAGATCAAGCTGAGAGAATACAGTAGCTCCATAAAGCTAATCGAACATATCATTAATACGAGGCATTGGATATCTGTTTTTCATAGTGAGCTTGTTCAGCTCCCTATAATCAACACACATCCTCAAAGAACCATCAGACTTAGTGACAAAAACCACCGTTGCTCCCCATTCGAAATGACTAGGTCTGATCAAACCTTTGGAGAACAAGTCTTCAATTTGCTTCCTCAACTCAACCTTCTTACGGGGTGCCATTCTTCTGGGTGGAAGAACTACAGGTCGAGCTCCAGGAATGAGGTCAATACGGAATTCAATTTCCCATTTAGGAGGTAAAGAAGTGACTTCACCAAATACACCGGAATAGAGTTTGACCGTAGGGGTAGAATCAAGATCACATGGGGAAGAATCAAGAGAATCGATAAAACTGCCTGCATACTCTTGGGGCATACGTCACTGAATCACCAAAGGATCACCCTTATCACCAACAAGAGAAACGGTTCAGGCTTTACAAGAAATAACAGCTTCATGATTCTTCAGCCAATCTCCTCAGGGGAATATATCAAAAGCATCGAAACCAAGAACATAGAAATCACTAGAAAAACGATAGCCAGAATGGAAGAGTTTCACACTGTTACAAATCCTACTAAGGCTTGCGGGACCACCAATCGGATTAGTAACACACAAAGGTTCGGTTGCAAACTTAGGTGAAAGGATATGCTCAAACTTATCACAAAGGTCCATAGAGATGAAACTATGAGAAGCTCCCGGGTCAAATAGAACACAAACCGGAAAATTAAACACAGTAAAGGTGCCCTAGAGAGTACCTTGGGTATCACTAGGAGCAGGTGGAGTAGGCGGAGCACGAGTGGAAGAAGTCATGGCAAAGACTTCAGATGTCTTGCCCTTCTGATACAAGGGACAATCATTCTTGAAATGGCCAGGTTGCAAATAGACATGACAGAGGTTGTTCCTGGTATTCTGAGGTGGAGGAATGGCGGCACTGGTAGGTTCTGGACAACTGTTGGCATAGTGACCCTTCTGATCGCACTTGAAGCAAGTGATGGAAGAAAGACCAATAGGCTGCCTTCGGGAAGAAGAAGATCCTAAACCTGGATTCTTAAGCCAATTCTTCTTCTGTCGATGGAAATTAGACTTCCTCTTCTTAGAGTTGCCAGAAGAAGGATGAGATGAAGGTGCACGAGCAACAGATGATTCCTTAGAAGTGGGGTTCTCATATCTAATGGCCATATCCATCAATCCAGTAAAAGGGCCGTGCACATGAGAAATCAGACGATCATAAAACTCTGGGCGAGCTCCAGCTATAAACTTCTCATTCTTCTTAAGAGGGGTATCAATCAAGCTAGGACCAAACTTGAAAAGTTCGTTGAACTTCCGCTCATACTCAGAAAATGACATATCCCCTTGCTTAAGATCCATAAACTCCTTGTATAGCTAAGACTTCCCATCTTTTGGCATCCACTTCGCCACAAAAGCCTCCCTAAAACACGATATCCAAACTTAAGAAAGATTCCAAAGGGATAACCTAAACCAAATTCAAAAGGACTAACTCAAGACAATACCGAAACTGTTCCCAAGAAATATCTGCCTCAATAGTGTTGGCTGTAACAGACTGCCGCCAATCCTGGGCTGCCTCCTGCAACTGCCATGCTGCTAGCTGATGCTTCTAAGCATCGGTGATCGCCAAACCCGTAAAAATCCTTTCCAAACTTCTCTGCCACTGCTGAGCCTCAATGATAGTCTCTGATCCAGTAAACTTAGTACCACCTAGCTAAGTGAACTCCTTATAGAGAATGGTAAACCTAATGGGTGCAACTGGTGCTGGAACTGGGGCAATACCGCGACCCTGACCTCTGGCATTCCTACGATTCATCCTGGAAATTCAAGAATGAATTTTAGTACAAAGATAAAGGAAAGAGATAAAAGACAAGATTCAAACTAGAATGGGAATCCTAATTAAAGAATTCTATTAAACAAGGTGGAGTCGAAAAGAAGGAAATTCTAAGAAAATTAGATTTTAAAACAAGAAAATTTATATCCAAAATAATCTTTCAAAATCATTTAAAATCATTTTAAAATCAATTTATACTTAAAATACGTTCTCTCCTAAGGAATGATTCTAAGACTGATTTCACTCATTCTAGGGTATTTCTACCCTATCTCCAATGAGTTTTTGCCCCGTAGGCTAAGGTTTGCCTAAAACCAAAGCTCTGATACCAACTGTAACATCCCGCCGTTTTGGACCATTCAAATCGACAATAAAACCACACATGTAAGACTTGAATAATTCAAAACAACAGATTGTAAATAAAATTTGAGGCAAATAAAATCAATCACAGAATCACAGACACAAAACATCAGAATAACTCGCAGCGGAATAAAATAAACATAGGAGTTCATGGAGCTCCTAGATACATAGTCTCAAACTAATATATAATACCAAAGTCTGAAAACAAATACAATGGAAAGTTTAGATACATAAGTTCTCTACTACAAAAGCAAAAGCTAAGTGGAAATAACTGGAATGGAAATATCAGGTAGACGGCTAAATCTCCAGCGGATCTCTAGCTCCAAAAAGGATGAAACCAAAGCTATGAAACTTAGGCAGACCCGAGCGTATGGCAAAACACAAAACACTTGAGTCAGGACATACATACTTTTAAAACATAAATCAACTCTAGTGAACTGCAAAGGAAATGCATCAGTAACTTAAAGGATGCTTGGGATCGCCCATCCTTTAAGGATCCGTTAAACTATCTACTATTTAGTAATATACACATTTATATTAATGTCTAAAGTAAAGTAAACTATTAAAATAGCGTTAAGGCGTTACATTTTCCCCCTTAACACATTTTTATATATTCCCATAGTTTATACAGTATCGTAATCCCGCCCGTATTGGATGCCTTCAGAGGCCACTCCATAGGTATGGTACAAAACAAACTCGTAGAAGGCGTGCTAGGGTAGGTGACACGGCACAACTAGGCAACGCTAGGGTAGATATACCAATTACACTTCCAGACTGTTGGTAACGCATAGCTACAACTACCGCCCAACTCGATCCACACTCCCGAATCAAAGGTGCGCACCAAATCAATCACAATGTAATAGAATGGCTAACGATGAAGTGTGTCCGATCGGAGGAGCTACCTCACTTAGCCCGTCGATTGTTCCTGTTTTAGCCACCTTATGCTAACTCACGGGAGTTAGGTCCACGTATGTATACCTTTAGGATCGTCGCCACCATCCTACTTCATTCTGGAATCTCCACCGCGTACACAGTTGTTAAAGTGGTTTTCGATACCGACAGAGAGTATGCCCATATCTGATCCCGGTCTCTTTAACAACCAAACGTTATTATAACCCATGGTTATTTAAATTTCAAAGAGTTTATATTTCATATCAAACATTTTCCTTTCAAACCATATAAATTCCATATCACTATTCTTTTTAAAATAATGTTCATTTCCAAAGTCATAACACTTACAAAAATTTATACGTTAAATATAACACTTTGGAATCATAATATTTTAGAACCCATAACACTTTACAAATGTTACAATCATAATCACACTTCGAAAACATTACAATTTAGAAATGGCAGCATTTCTAAATCATAACCATAAGTCATCATAACATTTTAGAAAAGTAATACTTAAGAAATGGTAGCATCTTGGAAATGTAACCTTAAGATATTATAGCATTTTAACAATGTAATACTTTTCCTATAACAATTCTATATAATCAAATTAATATATACTTACAACCTTTTCGAAAAATATTTTTCGTTTTCTTATGCTCAATTATTCGTTTGGATATTAAATAAACTATAATTTTTGTTAAACACAATTTGTCACAATAATATCCATTTTTAAAGCTGAAATTTCTTATTTTAAGTAAAATACATTATTAACTTACATTTTTATTTCCTTTTAGTAAACATCATTTATTATTTCAATCATTTCAAATATACCATTTCAACATTTATACTTACATTACTAGATCAAAATAAAATACTATTATTAAGTCAAATTGGATTATCATATTTCTGTTAACTTTTACATTATAAATTATACTCCCAAAAATTTACATTTCCAAACATTTATTTTCTTATAAAATTTTAACACATGTAAGCAATTTACAGAGATCATTACATTAAATTTTAGTTGAGATTTATATATAAAAGTCCAAAATACTTGATAATTTTTAGAAATTCATTTTTATATCAACCATGGAGTCTGTATAAAATTCTCTACCCTAGGGTCAATTAAATACAGACATATATCATTTCAATCCGCAATTTATTAATTTTCCAGGTTTTATCATTTCAAACCCGCAATCCCAAGTCAAATAAAATTGCTCAGGCCTATCATTTCAGCCCATAACAATTTTCTTTAATCTAAAGGTCATTCGGGTATGCATCATTTCAACCCATAGTGAACGAACTTGCAGTGTGAGAACAGAATATGAAATAAACAGAACAATAAATAACATATCATGGTATATGATCATAGCAGGTATAATATGATATGAAATAACATAATATAAACATAGGTGAAATTCTCAACTTGCATATACAAATCCATACAATTCCATTGTCATCAATTCACAAAAATATAAGTATGTTGTCAAGAGTGATTACTCACCTTCTTTGGTTGGAGAAGTGATTCAAAATGCAACACAACGACTACAACAAGCACGACAAATTATGGACAAGCTTGAGTGAGAGGAGAATCCAAATCCGACGCTTTGAAAAATAAAATAAATTCCATACGTAAACTAATAATTCACATAGAAAATAAAAGTAGAAAATTGTATATTTGCAAAATACATGGGAGGGATTGTCTAAGGGGTGCATAGGCTCGGTCTAAGGGTTGTTTGGGTTCGACCATAGGGTTTGGGTTCGGCCATAGGCTAGGGTTAGGGTTTAGGTTCGATTTAGGCTAGGGTTAGGTGGTGGTGGTGGTGGTCACGGCCAAGGCAAAAGTAAAGGAAAGGGGGTGAGATGGTTCGGCTATAGGGTTTTGGTTGGAGGAAGAGGAGGTGGAGGCCGAAATTTGTGAAGAGGAAAGGGGAAAAGGAAGGAGAAGAGGTGGTTTTGGCTAGGGTTTCTGGTTGGAGGAAGAGGAGATGGGTGTAGAGACAAGCATGGCCGAAATGTGTTAAGGAGAGGAGGAGGAAAATTGTAGAGGAAAACAAAATCTTAGAGAAGAAGAAGGTGAGGAAGAAGAAGAAAACTTACATCAATTTGCGGAGGCACAAATGAAAAAAATGAGGAGTCTAGAAAACCCTAGGATATTATATAGTCATCTCAACATGTGGCTTTCTCATCTAACTAAAGAAATTCCTAGCCTAATAGTACAAGGCCAAACAAATCAAAATATAAATAAGATAAAAGTTATAGGAAAAATAACTGCGTGTAATACGCCAAAAGTTGTAAATTTTTATAAGTAGAAATCAAAATTTTACAAAATGAAAAACAAAGAAAATGTTAGAATTAAATCCATTTTCATAAAGGTAAAAGTTCAAAATTCAAAATTTTAAAATTTTCACAGAAAGTCAAACTTTGACCAAAGTTGACCAAAATTTGCATTTTAAGAATTTTTTTATTTTATTAAATTTGGAAGAACATTTCACATCAAATTCCAAAATATTACATTAAAATTCCAAATTTATCAAATTTAAAAGTAATAATATTCAAAGTTTCAAATAAATTTTCATGTAAAATATTTCAAAATTTGCTGGTTGTTACAGCTAGATTTTTCGAACATATTTACCCTTTAAAACAATCTATTGAACACGATGTTCAAAAGAGGTAAAGAGAAATAGAAAATTCTGATCTATATAAGGGTAATAAGGAACAAACTTGTGAAAACTCACAACAAGATAATGATCAACAATCGGAGGAACCGAAAAGAAGTAAAAGGCAACGTATTTCAAAAACCTTTGGACCTGACTTTTATGCCTTATTGTTAGAAAACAAATCACTAGCATATAATCAAGCAATGTCCTCCTTTGAGGTCCATTTCTGGAAGGAAGTCATTAACAGTGAGATTGAATCCATTATGAATAATCATATATGGTAATTAGTAAATCCACCTCAAGGATGCATAGCATTGGGTAATAAATGGATATTTAAAATAAAACTAAAACCTAATGGCTCAATAGACAAGTATAAAGCACAACTTGTGGTACAATATTATAGGCAAAAGGTAGAGTTGGACTACTTTGACACATACTCGCCTATAACACAAATAACATCCATTAGAATGCTGATAGAAATTGTATCCATGCTAGAATTAGAAATACATCAAATGGATGTTAAAATAGCATTTCTAAATGGTGAACTAGAAGAAGAAATATACATGAAACAACCTTAGGGTTTCCTAAAAATAGAAAATGAAGGAAAGGTATGTGGATTAATAAAATCTTTATATGAGCTTAAACAAGCACTAAAACAATGGCATGAAAAGTTTGACGAAACAATGATATCAAATGGATTTCGCATAAACGAATGTGACAAATGCGTGTATGCCAAAATATAGATAAAGGTTATGCAACATCCCATAAAATCAACCCTAATTAAATAAGTAAATTAAGAGAAATTCAATTAATTAGGGTAGAGATAAAAACGGAAATTTTATAAACTTGGAGTTTGATCATGAAAGTTATTACGTTGTGTTCGTGGCGAAATATCTGTTTTCATATATAATATGTTGAAAACGGAGCTCAAACAAAGAAGTTATAAGCATTTTAAGTTTATGGATTTAAATTAATTTAGTTTGAATTCAAATTCAAATGAGTATTTAAATTTAGTATTTGAATTTCAAAATTTAACTGTAGGTTTACTTAGGGGTTAAGTTAAAAAATTAACGTTAAAAGTTAATTAAGGAATATAATCAATTAAAAGCAATGGAAATAAATACGTTCCCAGAATAAAGGGGAGAGGTCGACCGCCTGACCTCTACCGATCGACCCTTAATGGTCGATCGGTGCTATTGGGGCGGTCGACTGCTCCTATGCAAGAGAGGCTAGGGTATTGTTGTGTTATATGTTCCAGATTTATTCCTTTTTAACCTATTTTCATCCTACAGTTCTGATGTGTTTCAACCACTATAAATAAAATCCTAGACCCCTCACTTGTATTCACAAATATTTTGGAAACATTAGCAAAGCTCTGTCAGTTCATCTCTTCTTATATTCAGAAAACTCCAATAGAGTTTCAGGTAAGAAATCCCAATTTATCTTTGTTTATTATTTAATTTCTAAACCTCTTCTCCTGCAGCCATTCTGAGTCTAATAAATATACAAATACGTTGTTATATATATATATATATATATATATAAAAGGAAGAGATCTAAAGGAGATTATAATGCGCGTTACAAAACCAAAGAGAATCAAAGCTAAGGACAAACTATGAGTGGAAACCTTAGTATTTTTATTTTAGTAATTGATTAGTATATACCTATGGATTTGAATATGCCTTAGTGATTTTGGGATTGCTAAAAAAATAGATAAAATCCCCCAAAATTCCTTTTTATTTCTAAATGTCAATTCTAGATGGAGATTCTCTATTATTTATGTTAATTTGACGGAATGTATATTATTTTTCCAATTTTAGTAATTTCATAGTCTATTCCAATTCTCCTCCTTCTTTGATTCCAATTGTGAGTTTCCAATAATAAAATAAGGGTTTAAAGTGTGAATTTTATTTGTAGTTTACACTACTTATTCCATACAAAATTCATTCGTTTATTTCTTTGTAAAAGAGGAGTTGAATAGAATATGAAGTTAGAATTGCAATTCCTATTGTTTTGGATATTCCGTTTAATTGATGTAATTAATTGGGTTTCTATTTCTATTTACAAGTCTATTTATTGCAGTTTTGGTTAAGGATATTTCATCCTTGTTATGAATATTAGAATCCATTGTTATGGATATTGAAATCTTGCAAGTTTGAGGGAAAAGGACTCGTATTAGTATTATGGTTAAAAGAATCAACATTTAATGCTAGTTTAGGGTTTATAAATCGCACTCTTAGAATTTATTAGGTGCAAATATATATTATTTCTATTAGCATAATAAACGTATAATTGTGGCGTATATTTGCGTAGCTAATTAGGTAGTAATTTTCATATTTTCCCACTTTAGGAAGGTAATTGATATTTTAAGGTGTAATAAGGATGATTTCTTATAAGGCCTTAATTATGATACGGTGAGATGGGTACTATATATGGAGAGTATTTAAATTATGGCTAAGCCATAGGGATGCAAGGTCAGTAGAGTTGCACGATGGAAGTCTGCTCTTCGCTTTGAGGCTACCAGCAGTGGTGTTCACTTCCTATTGATGTGAAACATCTCCTATGATAAATATTTGTGATGATGCAAAGTTAGTCCCGAATTCTATAGGGTGAACCCACCCATTGAATTCGGCTACCAGTTCCTATGAATAATTGGACTAATGTAAGACGTCATTATGAGTATGGGTCACAATATGTAGAGCCTGCTTCAAGGTCATGAGGTATTAAGTGGTTGTTTGAGGGTCCACCGCTTTTCCCCAAATTGAGTATTAAATGGCCAAGGACTAGTTATTAAACACATTAGGTGGTATCTCGATAGGGGTCTGCTTCGGGATAAGGTACTAAGTGATTGATTGAGGGGTCCGCCTTTACATAGAGAAGTATTAAGTGGCTTAAGAGATTGCATATGATGTCAGCTAAATAGTTACCAATGAGGGGACTGCCTTGGGAATAGATATTAAATGACGTGATCTGCCTCAATTGAGGTCTTATTGAGGTCTTAAATGGTCAGAGTGTGCTTATTTTCCAATAAAAGATATTAAGTGGCTTAGGTGCTATCTCTCGCATTGTTAGACATTTATGACGTGGGATTTGTGTTATGGGTTTAAAAACCTGCTTCGAGAATGGAAGGAATTAAGTGGTTGATTTTTGACCCGCCTCCTTTCCTTATAAGAAGTATTAAATGGTTTTATGTACGTGAGACTCCCTCCTTAATACAACACAGGTTAGAGAAGGAGTTGATGAAACTTGAAGATGGTGAGAGTGAAGCTTGTGGCAATTACTATCTACCTTTTTGTATTATTTTCTTTTGTATTCATGAAATGTATTTTTGAACAAAATGTTATAATGGTTGTTGTTATGTATTATGACATTTTAAATGATTTAAAATAAATGGATACTATTATTGTTATTATATCTTATTCCATCCATGTTCTAAAAGAATAGATAGAGTTTTTCTTTTTACCAACCAACAACCAGCTTTGGAATGGGCCTAAGTTTCGATGGGCCTTTTCTGGATCAAAATTTAGGTCTATTTCGGAGCGGTTTGTTACATTTGGTATCAGAGCTTGGATTACCCGATCAATGGGGAAAAGTATACATGTGAGTGGCGTATTTGTTATTTTTGAAAATATTTTTCAAAAACCTTATTATATATATATATATATATATGTACTTATTTTTGAATTCATGCTTGACTCTATAAATTCCAACTATAGAAGTAGTTGCTATCATATTTGAAAGGATGGGCGAAGCGACTATGGGTTGGAAAAATAAATAGATTTGAATTTATACTTCTTCGTTGGACCAAGATTTCCTTATCATTGTGGAACCTATAGGCATATTAAATAGTAAGGATAGGAATTGTCGAAGGAAAGATGGTAACTCCAAAATTTAATAGGTAATAAGTGAGAAATAAATGAGGAGTTACAAATAGATTAATGAGACCATTAAGGTAATTATGCGAAGATAAGGAAGAAGTTAAATAGGAGTTGAATAGGCAAATAAATGTATTTAGAAAATGTCTATTAAGGTAGTAACCATTTAATACGGACAAAGTAAGAGTAGTAAATATAAATGTTAGGTAATAGTTAGATGATATAAGGCATAGTATTCATACGGAAGTATGGAATATAGTAGTGAAACAAGCTTTCGTAAGAAGGTGAACATTAATCACCACAAGAAGATAACTAGATTAGAAGATTGAATTGGGAGTTCAAAGGGAAGAATAGTCAAAGTCAATTTTCAAATCCTTACCCTTGAGAAAGAAAGTTGTAAAGAGATTTTGGAAAACTCCTTGAAAGTTTTGAATGAGCTTTTTCAAAAAATTATTAAGTGAAATCTTATGTGTTGTAAGTTAAAATTTTTGGTAGAAAGTGATTTTTGACAACTTGGA
The DNA here is from genome assembly GCA_030737815.1 of Allium fistulosum. Classification (NCBI taxonomy): domain Eukaryota; kingdom Viridiplantae; phylum Streptophyta; class Magnoliopsida; order Asparagales; family Amaryllidaceae; genus Allium; species Allium fistulosum. The sequence continues at coordinate 946,032,115 of CM060908.1, forward strand.
AATATACTACCATTTATAAAAAGTTTAGAAAGAAATGGCGAAACATTTTAAAAACAAAATGGTGGATGATTTTTAATTACTTGAAAAGTTGAAATGAAAAAGAAGGTTCTCATTTGTTAACTTTTCAATTTAAAATTTATTGAATTAAAAGTTTTCAACTTTTGGATTCTCCATTTTTGGATTCTTTTATTTTTATGAATTCTTCTACTCTATAAATTTGGAAGATATTATTTTGAAAAGAGCAAGGAAATTTGAAGCTTTATGATTTATAAATAGTTGAGTTAGAAAGTTATAATTTAAAGGGATTTTGCATGCCTAAAGTTTTTAGTTAAAATTTATTTAGCCAAAAGTTTTTGTTCCAATGATTTTTAATAAGGGAATTTTCTTTTGAGAAATGCATGATTTTTCCTACCTTATAAATTAGAGGTTCTTTTCTTTAAATTTATTTTGAAAGGGTGTAAAAATGGAAAAGACACTTGATCAACATAGGCTAGAAAGAATAGAAGGCTAAAAATGTCTGATAGGTAGATATGAGGAACATTCCCGTATACGGAAATGTGGAGAATGATAGCTGAATTTAGGTAGTCATAGAATTGGTAAATTTAATCCAGTAATAAATGGATTAGAAGAGGAGTAATAGGAATAAGATAGGAGTTATCTTTGTCTACTCCATTTTTCCATCATTTAAAGTTATAAAAGGTATCTTTGACAATTGAAAGGATTTGAGTGATGATTAATAAATGAGTTAGGTATTTTTGAAAAGGCAATTGTGTAAAGATGAGAATTTTATATGTGTACGTTTTTCCTAATTCAAATTCAGAACTTGTTTGAATAAGAACTATTGAATTGATAAGAAAAGGATTGGAAGGGATTTTAAACATTTTGAACAAAACTACAAAAAGTATTTTGTCAAATAACAATACATTTTAAGTAATAAGACAATAGATATTTATCTATATTTTAGATATAACTGTCATTTTGGAAATGATAATTCGTGTAACTAGAAAACACTTTGGAATAATTAAGGTCAATTTATTATTTTATGATAATTGAGTTTTGAATGTTTTGTTTTAAAGATTCCATTTTCAAAAGAGCAAGTCTTCATTATATTAAGACATTAAAAAGGGAAAGTTTTCCATAGTTTCTTTTGAAAAACAGGCAGTCTTTGAATTCTATGAGTTGAAAGTCTAACTTTTAAAGAGATAAATCTTTGACGAAGAAAGTTTTATAAAGAGAAATTATTTTTCTCCTAGTTGGAACTTAGAAATTTTAGGTTCTTGGTAAAGGTTTCTAAGTTCATATTTTCAAAGATGGAGATTTTGAGTTTGGTACTTCAAGTTTGTGAAATTTTAAGTTTAAAAAAAAATGAAGTAATTAATATTGATTTTGAATTTGATGAAAATAGTTTATTTAAAACTATTTTGTATGATTACTGAAATTCTTGTTTTATAAAGAATGATCTTTATGGAGTAGATAAGGATCACAACCTAGGTAGGATAGACTAAGGTTTTTAGGATATGGATAAAATAGGAATAGAATGTACAACCTGATTTGGAATTCGAAATTAGTCTCAAATCCCTATTTGAAGAAGTTTGTAAAGTGTAAAGATATTCTAGATGTGTAATTAAGTTGAAAATTAGGTTACCCGTAGAATATGAATTTATATGTTTTAATTTTGGAGCAGTTTCTGTGTAATTTCCATAAATTATCCAATTCTGAAATATGTATAAAAGTGCGTTCTTTGAAATAACAAGGAATAAGCTAAAAAGGAAAGAGATGTGTAAGAGATGTATATTCTTTTTAGTAGTTTACACTATCTATTTCAATAGAAAGAAAAGAAATAATTCCTTGTAAATTCAAACAAAGCAAAAATCTCACTTGTGGTTAATTTATGAGAAATTATAACGGTAATCTTTTTAGATGAATAGCTTTGATAAATTAAAATATGGAAATGGGTATTCTAGTTGTAAAAATTAGTAGTTAGAAATATGTATACTTAGCCATGCTTAACGACTAGAATATATATAAACATCATAGATTATGACTACGTATTAGTTAGTAATTAACGGATTGGATTTATAGACATTAATTACGAATTTAAGGAGCAATAAATTTGTAACTAATGAGAGGAAAAAAGAATTTAATAGGGACCGATTAAGGAAACTTATTATGGCATTTATGGAAGAAAGGAGTTTGAGTAATGAATGGATTTTGAAAATCTAAAGATGGTTAAAGGGATTAAAGAAGGATTAATTGGGGATGGTCCAATTTTGGTAGCAATGATCAACTTCTATGGATATATTGATTGAGGAAATGGATAGGACCACATTTATTAGAAACTGAAAAGGAAAATTAAGGAAAATGGATAATGATGGAATGACATATTGAGATTGATTTTAAAAGGAAAATTAAGGAAAACCCCTTTGAAATGATTTTAAATGGTTTATAAATATTTTATAAACACTAAAATCCAATTTGGTGAAGTTTTGACGAGTTATGAAAATTTAGTCAAAAATAGATGTGTCGCGTAACGGCATTTCGCAATTTCACGTCGTTGAAAGTTAAATCCATTTATACAATGGATTCAGAGTCGGAATTCTTTGTAATAATAATTTTCTGAACTCTTATAATCATAATTTTCAAATAAAAGAAAATGACCGAAATTTCATTTAGTAGATTTTTACGATCAAATCAAGTTTCCAAAATAGTCGCGCTTTGGCAGTTCAGAAACCAAAACGATAAAATGTTTAAAAATGATATTTTTTACTTTTTAAAAATATGAGATAAATTCTATATATCTTTTAAAATGTTTAAAAAGAGATTTGAGTTATAAAAAATGGATTTCTAAATGATAGAAAAATTGTTTTGATCAAATAAGCTTAAAAGCACTATTCGTAGCACTATTTGCAGCACTTTTAATAACTTTTGAAATATGGTTTTAAACTTAAGTATTTTTTCCCAAATTTTTTATAAATGTTTTTAAATAAATATATAAGCATTCTAAATATAATTTTGAGGTTTTATAATTTATTTTAAAGGAGCAAAATAAATGATTTAAAGAAAAACTGTTATAATTAAGTGATTTAATCACGACTCTAAAGAGTAGACTGGATTTTTCTATTCGTGAGGTCCAGATGGGAGGTGCTTAAACTATGGAAATATTTAGGAGAAAATAGTGCCCTGGCTCACCTGCCCTCTTTCCTAGACGAGGAATAGATAAGGTCGAAATGTCGGAAACGGGGCAAGTATAAAAGATTTAATTTTTCCAAATTTAATGCAACTTGGATTATATAGAAATATTCTTCTTATACATGGTATTAAATTCCAAGGAGGGAACCTGTACTACCCGTGTGAATTTAAAAGGTGATTTCACCACTACTCGACTGATAGTAAAGGATGAATACAGAAATCGACGTTGAGTAGAATTAGTATAATTTCTTTGGATCTGTTTTACTCGAATACTAACTAATTTGGATTTACCGTCGTAGATAACATGGTTTCAACCTATTAAAAAGATATGATTTGAAAATAAGAAATCTTTTATCGAGATTTAAATAAATGATTTGGAATTATTTTAATTCCTATGGATACTTTTACTTAAATTAACTGTTTTGGGTTTACAGTAAACGATGTTTTAAATAACACTGTTTTTTTACCCATTTTGAAAGTTATGATTTGGAAATCCTTGTTAAGATTTAAATAAATGATTTGGGGATATTTTCCTAAGTAAATGATGAAATGATTTGGAATTAATCCAAGATTTAAAAAGGTTTTAGCTAAACAAATATTTGATAAATGAGGTTTTATTATCAGGGTTTTTAACCCAGCAGGATCCAAGAGAAGAAGAAACAACTTGATAAATTCAGTATGGCTCAAAACTCAATCAAAAGAACTAAAGCAACAAGCCACAAAGAGCCAAGAGGAAAAGACGAGAAAATCCACAAAGGGCATGGATTGCTAGCGATCCATAGATATAGCCCAGGGTTCAACTGTTTTTCTTGCATCATGATCCAATCCATATTATAAAAGTAGTGACTGAGTTTGATGAAATTCCGAGTTAGCTAAACCAAGAGACAAGCATCCATCCAGTCCAATCAGCGGCTAAATACAACTAGCAAGTAAATCATCATCAAAGCAAAGCGATGAGCAATGTGACTACACAAACAACGCCAAAACAAGATAAGGAAGACGGTCCAAAAACATGCTAAGTGTATGGATCGCTAGTGATCCATACACTATGGATCGCCAGCGATCCATACGAGAACATGGTACAAGCACGATCCAACCAGATGGAAGAAGAATGTGAGGCTAAAGAATTAGCTCGCACTTGAGCTAATGCTACAGATCGCTAGCGATCCATGCTTTTAGCTCGGGTCGCGAGCTAAGCTCTACTGGATCCTTCTGTGTCCATCCCCAAGCAATTGGCGAACGACCTGGCCCAGAAGCTCTCCGATCTCTATAAATACCATCCTACCTACAACATAAACGGGATCTTTTCTGGACTAGTTGCGAAAGCTCTGTTGGAAACTTTCTTCACTCTTCATCTCCCTTACAACAATCTCCAAAGGGATTCACTATGATCCTCCAATGGATTCCAACTATGGAGATTCAATCTAGCTAAGGATAATCAAAAGCCTTGTAATCAAACACTACTTGTAACAACAATCAGTCATAATAAAACTGTAAAGTGGACATAGGCTTCGTTAACAGCTGAACCACTATAAAACCTTCTTGTCTCCTTCCTTTTACGGTTCTTTTCTATACCTATTATCTGTATTATTGCTTTGTAAGAACAGGACTGGTGCTTTCACACTCAAACCAGGGTGTTGATCCATTTTTTGGGTTAACATTTTGGTACTTTCACCGAGAAATGAACTCAGGCTTAGATCTAGCTATCTACTTTGGATTAGATAGGTTCGGAAGTTAGATCCTCAATCTCTGCTTAGAAGGTTTGCTGTTGAGAATAGAAGAACCAACCAAAAAGGATCGGAGAAAAAGCAAGCAAACACATGCTAAGGTGATGGGTCGCTAGCGATCCACCTCCTATAGATCGTTGGCGATCCATATGGTTAGCTCGTGGTTCCACCAATCCCCTTGCATCATGATCAAATAGCAGTCCAATGCAACCAGCGTATGGATCATCATCAAAACAAGGCAACAAGCTATGAAATTAGATGGAGAACATCAACATGAGATTGTCGATGCGATCCAAAAGGCAAAGCTCAGAAATCAACTAAGTACATGGATCGCTAGCGATCCATGCACTATGGATCGCTAGCGATCCATAACTCTTCACCAAACCACCATAAACTCCAGAAAGCAAAGTCCAATAATATTCTATGTATATGGACCGCTAACAACCCATATGCTATGGATCACTAGCGATCCATATCGTTTCATTGATTTGCAGCGACCTACATGGAACAAGATGGGAGAAGGATGCTAAGGGGTTGGCTCGCTTTCCAGCATACTTTTTTGATCGCCAGCGATCCATTGAATTGGCTCGGGTCGTAATGCTTTCTCTAGTGAATCAGCTTATCGGAATTGGCTCGGCTCGGGTCGTTCGAAAGGGATATAATCGATTACAAGGCCAAGATCCCATGGGATATGGTGACCACTCTCGACTGACCAGCTTCGAATCAAATCATGGAGCTCCTATCAAGAATGGTCGTCGTCAAAAATCATCAAAAATAGTCAAAATGGTCGTTAAAAAACTCACTTCAGGATTAACTCAAAGTCAAACTCAGGTAATCGCACATTTGACTCGATGTAGATTCTGGAAGTCCTGACTCGAAGTCGAACTCGGGTAATCACCCATTTGACTCGAAGTAAACCTAGGAAATTCTGTCCCGAAATCAAACTTGGGTAAAACCAAGATTTTCTCCAAGGAAACATGCAAATGGCTCCAAGCAATGTTTGTCGCCAACCCAGCACTTTAAATTCTGTGACTCTAAGCGAATCATGTGCTGACTCCAAGCAAATGGCAAATTTTCTCGGGTCAGACTCTAGGTAAAATACCACCAATCCATCAATGCTGATCCATCTTCTTTTTCCCATAACTTGAACGTGCGAACTTCGAATACCTTGAAATTTGGAATGCAACCTTGTGGGGCCTTCTTGGTCACCCCAGACCGATCTCACCTAGTTTGAAATTTTTTGGGATCGTCACTGATCCATAACCCCATCATAAGTGATTTGTCATTCAATCCGCATTTACAATCATTCAAGCATAGAAACTCATGCATATATCATTCTCAAGCATTATAAACAACCATAACTTGAAAACGGACCGATCTGACAACGATTTGAGCATTTTCCCCAATCGAAACCCATTCACTGAAACCGTTCAACATGCAGAATATCCAAAGAAGTTTATCATACCAAATATACCTTTTATACAATTGTACAACTGATTCGAAATTGCTTCTTTACATGTATGACTAGCATATGGACGAAGTGAGGGCGACAGATGCAGTCTGCTGCAAGGCCCTCAGAAATTATTAAAGGATGAAACAACCCGCTACCCTAGATGAATTCTATGGAAAGGAAAACTAGTTCTAAAGACTAGAAGTATTGCAATTAGAAGAAGGAAAACCCAGCAGTGTGCCAAAGAACATACCAATGGTGAAGGAGAAACATGGCCTCAGGGACCTTCTGCCCAAGCAAGGCTACCAAGACCCAGTAGAAAAGCGCCCTAGCCAATTGACAAAATCAGACGAAAAGATGATTATCAAATAACACTCTAGCTAGCTAGCAACTAAGGAATGGTACATCAACCTAAAGCGATGCCTTCTCATCCATCCTTGTCTAGTCTCCTTTTCCAAATGTGACGTACCGGGACACTAGGGGCATTGCAAACAACACGGCGAAAGAAATGCATTTATGCCCTCGACAAGTCATGTCAATCCCCTTTCTGAAAACTGGCGTTACTGATGGCGTCGAGAAGTCTTGTCCAAAGGATCGTCGAACAAACAGATCCAACACCTTAGCCTACATGAACCGATAAAACTATGTTCCCTTGAGCTGAATTTGAAAAATTCCTCTTGAAGTCAATGAATCATTACTTTAAGACCACCGGGCCGTCGGACACACAACCTAAAAATCCTCTCGGAATCGATAAATTATCATTCCAAGGCCGTCTGGTCGCCGGACATCCGACCACAAAAAAACCCTTCACGAACGTGAAGGTCTTTCATGAACTAAAGCATCGTGAAGGTGAATCGATAGATCAGGGGTCATCTGATCCAAAAAACCCTTCGCAAACGTGAAGGTCTTTCATGAACTAAAGCGTCGTGAAGGTGAACCGGTAGATCAGCGACATCTAATCCAAAAACCCTTCGTGAATGTGCAGGTCTTTCACGAACTAAAGCGTCGTGAAGGCAAACCAGTAGATCAATGGTTATCTGATCCAAAAAACCCTTCGCGAATGCGAAGGTCTTTCATGAACCAAAGCATCGTAAAGGTAAACCGGTAGATCAACAGTCATCTGATCCAAAAAAACCCTTCGTGAATGAGAAGGTCTTTCACGAACTAAAGTGTCATGAAGGTGAAACGGTAGATCAATGGTCATCTGATCAAGAAAAACCCTTCGTGAATGTGAAGGTCTTTCATGAACTAAAGCATCGTGAAAGTAAACCGGTAGGTTAGCGGTCATCTGATTCAAAAAACCCTTCGCGAACGGGAAGGTCTTTCACGAACTAAAGCATCGTGAAGTCGAACCCACAGATCAACGAAATTTATGTATAACTGATATCCACGAAGGTGAACTAGAAGATCAGTAGTCATCTGATCCAGAGCTCCCCGAAGTCAACGAAATCACGCTCCGGGGCCACAAATCGACAATCATACCAGTCACTCTGCAAAATTAATGAAATCACTTCCAACGACCAATGAGACAAACAGTGCTAAATTCCATAGCTTCAAAGTTGCTCAAAGAAACGAAGCCAAAACTGAACTGACCTTTGGATCAGTCAGAGGCCAATTCGAATCAAGCCAAGATTCGGCACCTGGGAGAACTGCACCTATTGGACCAGGGGCAACCAAACGAGTTGTGTAGAGACCATGGATACAGTTCAAGCACGCCAACAGCCCTGTGGCATGGGGGGCACCACACACACTTGAATAGCCATAAGAAAGGTCGAGACTAATCATACCACAGTTCTGTTATGCCCGATCAAAAATGCTGGCATTCTGACAACCGCGGACTTAATGACCTAGCTAGTGTAACAAACGAAATACTAGCATAATACTTACCCACTTCTTTCCGACTACTATTTTACCGCTCTTGGCAACCAATTCCTCTTCCTCTTAGACGTATGCTAGTTAAAGACCCATTCTCTAAAGTCAGTTTGGACCAAGAGCTAAGAGTCATGCCCTGAACACTCATAGGCTCTTTCTTCAATCCATCTTCATGTGATCAACTATAGATCTCTCTACCATGGCAGCCTGATCTATTTGGATGTGTACATCTTCCAGAAACACGGAAGGATCATCCAAGCCATGGTTACCTGAACCAAAAAACTATTTAGCTTCTTGAACCAATAAAACTGTGTTCATGTAAGCAACCTGCCGAGTCGACGGGGTCAAATCAACTCAAATCGTTGGATCGGCGGAACCCGTTCCTTGCCTTCTAAAAATTGGTGTTGCTCTAGCAACATCGAGAAGGCCCAAAATTACACTCCTTACGTTTCCCGAAGATAGACAACATCGAGGAGTACCAAAAGCCGTGCATTTCATAAGCCGTGCCAAAACATACGCTCCTCACGTTGCCCGAAGATAGGCAACACCGAGGAGTACCAAAAGCCCCGCATTTCATAAGCCATGCCAAAACATACTCTCCTCACATTGCCCGAAGATAGGCAAACACTGAGGAGTACCAAAAGCCATGCATTTCATAAGCCGCGCCAAAACATATGCTCCTCACGTCCGAAGATAGGCAACACCAAGGAGTACCAAAAGCCGCACATTTCATAATCCGCGCCAAAACATACGCTCCTCACGTTGCCCGAAGACAGGAAACAACGAGGAGTACCAAAAGCCACGAATTTCATAAGCCGCACACTAACTCCTAAAATGTACGCTCCTCACACTGCCCGAAGATAGGCAACACCGAGGAGCACGAAAAGCCACGCATTTCGTAAGCCGGGTCCAAGAGAAGACGAAACAACTTAATGAATTTAGAATGGCTCAGAACTCAATCAAAAGGACTAAAGCAACAAGCCATAGAGAGCCAAGAGGAAAAGACGAGGAAATCCACAAAGGGCATGGATCGCTAGCGATCCATGGTCTATGGATCGCTAGTGATCCATAGATATAGCCTATGGTTCAACTGTTTTTCTTGCATCGTTATCCAATCCATATTGTAAAAGTAGTGACCGAGTTTGATGAGATTCCGAGTTAGCTAAACCAAGGGATAGGCATCCGTCCAGTCCAATCAGCGGTTAAATACAACTAGCAAGTAAATCGTCATCAAAGCAAAGCGACGAGCAACAAGACTACACAAACAACGCCAAAACAAGATAACGAAGAAGGTCCAAAAACATGCTAAGTGTATGGATCGCTAGTGATCCATACACTATGGATCGCCAGCGATCCATACGAGAACATGGTACAAGCACGATCCAACCAGATGGAAGAAGAATGTGAGGCTAAAGAATTAGCTCGCACTCGAGCTAATGCTACAGATCGCTAGAGATCCATGCTTTTGGCTCGGGTCACAAGCTAAACTCTACTAGATCCTCCTATGTCGAACAGGCCTGGCCCAGAAGCTATCTAATCTCTATAAATACCATCCTACCTGCAATATAAACGGGATCTTCTCCGGACTAGTTGCGGAAGCTCTGTTGGAAACTTTCTTCACTCTTCATCTCCCTCGAAACAATCTCCAAATGGATTCACTATGGTTCTCCAGTGGATTCCAACTCTCGAGATTCAATCTAGCTAAGGATAATCAAAAGCCTTGTAATCAAACACTACTTGTAACAGCAATCAATCATAATAAAACTGTAATGTGGACGTAGGCTTCGTTAACAGCCGAACGACTATAAAAACCTTCTTGTCTCCTTTCTTTTACGGTTCTTTCCTATACCTATTATCTGTATTATTGCTCTGTAAGAACAGGACTGGTGCTTTCACACTCAAACCAGGGTGTTGATCTAGTTTTTGGGTTAACAGGTTTAATGATTCCATATATACCAGAAAGAAATGTTTTAAAGATCTATATCTCTAGAAGATATTTTTGATAAAGAGAAAAGTAATTAATCAAATGATAAGCACCTGTTTACACAAACTTCTTTTTATCGATGATTGGTTCAAAAGAACCGGGGTCGGATTTGGGTAATTCTTATCTGAAAACCACTTCAAACAAATTTACGAGTTCGAAAGTAAAGATATGTTGAAGACAATGAAGTTGAAGGCGGGGATCTTCATAACGGAAGTACTGCTTGTTGGTAAATTGGAGTAGCCCTCGAGATAAATAAATAGTAGTGGTCCATTCATTCTAGGATCTTCGTATGCAAGGACTACTCACTACTAATCATAGGAGTAATTCCCGATAAGATGTAGTTGGAGAGTGCCTTCGGTTTGTCCTGTTCGTGGACAACTTGTATCGATGAATGTCTGACATTGCATTTCTAAGATCACAGTTCATTGATCTCTAAAAACGTACATCTGTTTAGTGGTGTAGGAGGTAACCCCTCTTATTGTAACGACTCGGATTTTTCTTCGTTCGAATTGGAATATTTAAATGGTTTTAAATATTGAATTTGAATTATACATTGATTTTGGATATGAAAATTTGGGTTTATTTATAAAATAAATTCAGAATTTAAATATAGCGATTTATTGGATAATTTAATTATTGAATTTAATTGTTGAATATTGGTTAAATTATTGTGTCTTGAGTTTAAGCTCGATAAAAATAATTTAAAGGCTTATAAAATTTATATTAATAATAATGAAGATAATTAAAGTTTTAAAATTGAATTTAAAAGTGATCTGTTCAATTTTAAAAATAGCGTTCCGAGGCACAGTCTCGGAATTCGACGAAACCAGTTTCATTGGGTCCATAATAGTGTATTATTACCGGATTTCAAATTTCATAGCATTTGGAATTATTGTTTGGTCATACGGGATATAAATGCATTGAAATTAATATTGAAAATTCAATATAAAAATTGGATCCAAAAAGCTATCTTCTCCATACGATCAAAATAGGACTTGAAACCTTTTCCATTGCGTTCGGAATAGGGGTATAACATTATAAACGCCTAGCGGCATGCCTCGATAGGAGACCGAGATTTCACAGTATATAATATAGGATATCTTCAATATTTGAATATATTAAACCATATCTGAAGTCAATCTCCATCAGCGAAACGTGCTTTCTTTCTTTCTTTGTTTCGAAAATGAAATCGATCAACACAAGAAAAAAATACAAACGATCAAAATCGATCTTCGGCTTAAACAAAAATGGTCGATCAGCATTAAAATTAAAATCGAAGTCGAAGCATAGCTCGCGAGGATAGTCGAGATGAGGGGAGGCTGCTACGGCAATTGGCAGGGGAGCGCGTAATACAACGGTGCTAGGCGTCGATCTATAGAGGTGAAGGTAGACTTGAAGGCGACTGAAGGGATGGAGCGCGGCAATTTTGGGGTAGGCGAACCCTAGATGCGCGTACGTGCGTGTAGGGAGAAGGCGGCGGTCGTCGTTACCTTTAGCTCGCGAAGCACGCAAGCGCACGAAGGTGGCGATTGGAATTCGAGTAGGTGATGGTCGCGATGACAGGAGGGGTACGTGCTCGGTGGTGGGGGCAGAGGCCTAGCAATGCGATGGTGTATGGGTCGTTTGTGTCGGGTGGTGTGTGTTTTCGCAAACATAGCAGTGGGAGGTTGAAGACAGTGGCAAACGCGATGGGTGGTAGGCAAAAGGTTCGACTGTTGGTCTCCGACGTGGGAAGGGTGGGGAGAGTCTGATAGGTATTTTTTATAAGGTTATATATATATAAGTTAATTAAGAATAGGTGATAATTAAAAATTTATTGATTGTGCTATATGAATAAGTATGTTAGAAAATTTTATAATTTATTCATACAAGGTTTAAAAATCATGGAATCGAGTCACGATGGATCCGCAGTGGAAAATATTATACAGTCGAATAAAATTGGAGTGGGAACGATTAACAATTTTGGATGATCAAGGTGAGAATTTCTCAGTCATCTGTATTTCCAAATTTAAATTTAAATGTTAAATTTAATAATTAGATGCTTGATTGGATTGATAAATTTAATTATCTGTTGGATGATTATATAATATATACAGTAGTATATATATTAGTATTTGGAGTGATATTCCCACACATCATAGCGGATGAGACCCTTTCCGCCCCGTATAATAGCGGATGAGCCTATATACCGCGATATCCCCCTCAAAGTGGGATTGGTATTATATTATGTTGTATTAACATCTGTTGATGCAGGGAAACAGGTTGAGGGATCCAACTGGATTCCTCAAATATGTTGTTTATTTTTCATATATAGTGATATATGGCTTGTGTAGAATAATCTATTATAGATTATTGTAGTGATAGGAATTATTGGATGCTTTTGTAGCACTGGCCTGAATTTTGATAATTTAAGTACTATAAGTATATTTTTAAAATGTATGGAATTAAAGGTAATTTGATATAAAACTATATATTTTGGAATTGGAGTTATGTTAAAGAAATTGAATCAGAAAAATATATTTGATTTTTGGTATACTTAACTGTTATGAATTTTTAAAATGGGGATTTTAAAAATTACTTATATAAAAGAATTTTATAAATGGTATCTGGAAATATGAAAAGGAGTTAAAATCAATGTTAAAAATAGATTGGAAGTATAAATGGGATTTATAAGAAATGAATTTCTATTATGGAATTTTATGAATAAGATTTGTTTTATAAATAAGTGAAACTCAAAGGAGTTATGAATTTATAAATGATGTTTATAAATAAGGAAATGACAATCAGTTGATAAATTAGAAATATAGATTTACGATGTGAATTTACATCAAGTTATGAAAATCATTTTTGAAAGAAATAGTGGAATCTATTTTTGAATATGAGAATGGTGATAAAATTGAGATATAATCGATGTGATACGAATCGAGAAGGATTTATAAACTGAAATTGGCAATGTTGGATTTTTAAAATAGTTTTTTGTTGAGGAATTAAAAATTGTTTTAATGGGATTTTAAATTACTATACTATGTTACTAAAATTATTATTTATAATATTCCGAATAGTTGGTTATTCTAATATATAATATTTATTGAAATAAATTCTAATTTTTTAAATCAGCTTGTAAATTAATTAGTTATTTAAAAGTGATTTGGAAATGAGTTATCGATGTTATTTAAAATGTTTTGAAATTTTAAATTTACATAAATATATTTTAAAACAAACTATTATCCTTTAAAAATACTTATTTTGTATATATAGTTTAAAAGATTGGAATTTATTTATAAATCCTCTCGAGATTGCGAACGAAGTTATTTAACAGATAGGATTTTATAAATGGCAAATCTTATAATAAAATTCTTGGAACTTAAGGGAGGTTCTGAAATATTAGAAATAAGAACTTCGGGATTGAATCTAAAGTCGTAGAGAAGTTATAAATAAATGGAAGAGATTATAAGTAGATATAATCAATTTTGAAAAGGAAAAAGGAATTAATGTAAATTCCGAAAACTTATGATATAAGTCGCGAAACATTCTCTTAAGTATTAATATTTGAATGGATTTTGGAAAATAAGACTTATAATATTTTTCTAAGTATAGAAAAATAGAAATTTGGGAATATTCTAAGTGTTGAGCTATTTGGAAGTATCCTGTTACGGATTTAAGTATTTGAAAATTATTTTCAAATGTTGGAAGGAATTGATATATCCTTTAAAGATATTTTGGAAATAAATATTTTGGGAAAATTTATAATAAGGCCTAGTGACTGCTTATGGATGTTTTGTTGTTAGTTAAATAACCGACTATCAATATTTGCCAATTTTCGTGAATCGTTTCGAAGAGACCGGGATCAGATTTAATTATCCGAAAACCACTTCGATCTAGTTTAGACGTCATGAATGAATACTGTGATGATGATGAAGACGGTGATTCGGTTTGTCCAGACCTAGGGCACTTGTATGGACGAATGCTATCAAAACATCGTCATTGGAGGACGATGAGCATTCTAAGTAGAATTGTTCTTGAAAGGCAACGCTTAGCCTCGAACCTCATCAACCGGGAATGACTAAAACAGGGGAGATGCGGCCAGGATAAGTGGGTCGCACCCAAGTAGGTTATGTTATCACTTTTCTAGATGTCCTCGGAACCCTATTTATCTTAGATATGGGTATACATGAAAGAAGAAGCGCTCGATATTAAGGGTGGGAACACCCGGGGTGATAACATATTCAGTCTATCCATGTTAGGGGTAGGTCGGTCTTGTGTAGCAGGGGATCTCGGCGAGGTCCTCGGTACATTGTTCTAGAGGTGTACTGTGATGGGCGGTACCCCTGTGGCATAGTCATTCGTTGGAATCCATTCTCCAATACGAGCTTACGGTTTTGTTTGTAGAGCCTAGTATGCTGGAATTTAATTAATGTAACAATTTCAGCTATTTGAATAAGTACTTCTATTTAGACACTATTATAATATCACTGGATTTTCTATAAAGTGTTTTGGTTATCGTAAGGTAAAAACCCGTCGTGTTTATGTGTGACACGGTCTTACGAGATACCTTTATTTTTGAAAGGATTTTGATAACTCTAATAATTCAAATTGAGTGTGTTTTCTCACGCTGGTTTTCCAGACTGACTCGGGTGTTATTTTATTATAATGCTCGGGTTAGACCAAGTATTACAGATTCAGGATAGAATGCTATGGAGCTCAGGAGACAAGCTGGATGACAGAGACGTATCTCCATACTTGGCTTATATTTCCGCTGTGTAAGGACAAGTTATATAACTGTCCAGTTTGATGTTTCGATTGTTGTACTCTGATGATTGTATGTATATAAACTGTTACAGATTCATTTGTATAAAAATCTGTTATTATATATTATATTTTGTTCCGTTGTGATTGTGAGATTCTGTGTTGTTGTTTCTTATTTTCTTCTATCTCTTCTTCTTCTTTACCCTAGTTATTCGCTCTTTCATACAATTTGGGTTGAACAGGAGTGAATTGTTATCAACTCAAAGGGTACAAAACTACGAATCGCTACATTTGGTATCAGAGCTGAAGGTTAAGCGAGAACCTTGGCTCTGGTGGGGATTACTCATTAGAGATAGAGTCAGTAGTATTCTAGAATGAGTTGCGTGTAATAATAGCTATGAGCGTGTATTTGTTAGTGAATATAAATGGTTTTATATTATGTTAATTTATCTGTTGAGTGGTATATAAATTCTGTTTGAATAGTGGGACGCCACCAAATCGATAGGAGTTTCTAAACACTTGAATAGAGTAATTCGACACGGTATGGTTTTGAAGCGTGTAAATGATATAATTTTACCCAAATTATATTTTTATATAAAAGGAATAATTTTCTAAAATTATTATGGTATATTTGGAGTGTTTGGATGATAATATTATAATCAAAACAAGATTATAAAATCCGGAGTTGGTTATATATATAACAAAATGGAAATTGTATAAGTATGGGTTATATAATTGAATTAAAACTAAGACTTGATTAAAACCAGAGTTTGAAAAATTAATCCCGGAGATTTTTGGAAGATGTTTTGAAAATGGATTTTTGAAAGGATGTAGCACTGAAATCACTTCGGCTGATGGAAAATAATTCCGATGATGATGGCGACATAATCATTGTTCATTTTCGAGTTTCTAAGTGATGGATTGCTACCGTGGTCATTGTTTTTGGATTGTCTTGAGGAAAAACAAGTTTTTTTTGAAAATTCCGAAGGAAAATTGTTTTGGAATGGAACCAAGTGAATTTTTAAAATTCCAATGGAATGGTTGGTTGAAATGAAGGGTTATATATATTTATATAATTGATTTCAAAGTGATTTAAAATTAATACCGGGTGTTTGAATTCTGGAATCCTTATTTAAATAATTTAGAAATCATCAGGAAATAAGTTATAAACTTATAAATTGAGAATGATTCTAAATAAGGAAAGGAAAATATGGAAATTGAATTTTAGAACAGGTTTTAATTTGAGTAAGTTAAAATGAATAAAAACTTAGCTTAAGCTAAATTGAATAAAATGGAGTTGAATTTGAATTGGAAATAAAAATTGAATTGAGTTATAGATAATATTGAATGGAATTGAATTCTTACTTAAATAAATTAATAAAAAGGTGAATTAACTAAGCAAAGTTAAATGGAATAAATAAATGAAGAGATGGCAATAATAAAAGGAATTCAAAATTTAAATAAAAAGTGAATTGGATTTGAATCATATGGAATTGAATAAAATATGAAAATGTGAATTATAAAGTGACGGAATAACTATAAGCTATAAATTTTTGAATGGAATAAATTTTAAAGGAAAGATTATGGGATGGTGAATAAATAAACTATATAGCTTATAAAGATTGAAATGGATAGAATAAAAAAAATACTTAGGCTAGGAAGTGAAGTAGATCTTGGGTTAAAAATGAAGTGTGGATATATTCGAGTATAAAATTGATGGAAATGGGAAAAATAAGTTGTGTGACTTATAAAATTGAAAATTGGAATAGATAAGCCAAAATAAAAAGAGTTTTATATTTTGGAAACGAAATAAAAACCCAAACTTGAATTATAAAATAAATTTGAACTCAAGTAAATTAGTTGAAGTGATTTCTGAAATAAAAATCAGATATTGAATTATAAAGTGGAAATGAACTAATTGGATAATTAATTAGTTGGATTGTATAAAATGGATATTAACTGGGTTGAACAAATTTGGATTATGAGTTAAAAATGGAATTTGGAAATGAAACTTGAGTTATAAATAAAATTCAACTTAGATTGTAAGTGAATTAAATACAATTGGAAAACGTGTCGATTAAAATGGAATTGAATGGAAATAGAAATGGGTTGAGTTGCAAATAAATCCAATTTGAATATAAATGAATTAAATATGGCCTTGGATATTATTTTAATGAATTGAGATCGGAATTAAAATTGAAGTGGATTGTATGAATGAACTAATTAAATAAATTAGTAATTAGGATGAAATTTGATTGAATAAAAATCAAATCAAAAATTTGAAATGGAATTTGGTTGCAAAGGAAATAAACTTAAGTTATATAGTGAATTAATTGGAAATAGATGGATTAACTTAAGTAAATATTTGGATGGAGGCTTGATTCAAATAAATTTGTAAAATGGCCATTAAATAAAATAGCATGGAATGTTTCCAAGCTAAATAAAATGGATTTGAAAGCAATGAAGGTGGATATGAATGGAATGTAAATAAATTGATTGAGAATAAATTTATAATGGAATAGAATTAAATATAAATTGAGTTGGAATCAATTTAAAATAGTTATAAACTAAAGTGGATATTTTATTAAGCGAATATCGCCGAATTTGCATAGAAAAATTGGTCGTTGGACGTAAACGAAAGTAAATTAAATTCTGCGAATGAATGGAAAGTGAATAAATTGATTTTTAATCAATTTGGAATGAATATTAATTTGTTAGTACAAATGTGAAATGAATGTAAGCAAATTGGGTTGTAAATCATTTCAGATTGAATGAAATAGTATATGGATTGATTGAAAGCAATTAAATTAGTATCCGAACCTTATAAATTGCTTATGATATATGTTTAGCATGCTAGTTTATGAAACTTATGTGTTTACACTAGTTAAATAAATGAAATGTTATGGAATTTCATATATTTGGTACTTACGTGTTTAAATTGAGTAAGTACGGTGCCTGGAACTGTTTTGCTTGACTTTGATTGTGCGAACTACAAACTAAAATAAGCTGCTTGCTTAAAATGCTAAAATAAGGTACGTTTTCGGATTAAATACTGCAAAATATAAATATTGATATATATTTTTTGATTTTTGACCGTGTGGGTCGATGTATATATATTTATCTCTCTTGTCATATTGCAAAAGGCTCTCCGTACAAGGGAGACTCTACCAAAAAATTTCAGAAATTTAGACTGTTAGAAAATTTATGAAAAAATTTGAAAAATTTTTGTTAATGAAAAGTTGATTTTCAAATTGTAATGAAAATAAAGGATTTGAACTAGAAGATGAAAACAAGTTGTTTTGTTTGAAGTTAAAGGATTAGAAAGTGAATATCAAGTTTTAACTAAGTGGGCTTTTCGAAAGTTAACGGGTTTGGAGCATTTTCCTGCCTTAGAAATTTCGGGGACGAAATTATTTTAAGAGGGAAGGAATGTAACGACCCGGATTTTTCGTCGTTCGATTTTGAATATTTAAATGGTTTTAAATATTGAATTTGAATTATAGATTGATTTTGGATATGAAAATTTGGGTTTATTTATAAACAAAATTCAGAATTTAAATATAGCGATTTATTGGATAATTTAATTATTGAATTTAATAATTGAATATTGGTTAAATTATTGTGTCTTGAGTTTAAGCTCGATAAAAATAATTTAAAGGCTTATAAATTTTATATTAATAATAATGAAGATAATAAATGTTTTAAAATTGAATTTAAAAGTGATCTGTTCAATTTTAAAAATAGCTTGTTTAAATTAACATATAAAAATAGCCTTCCGAGGCATAGTTTTGGAATTAGACGAAACCAGTTCCAATGGGTCCATAATAGTGTATTATTATCGGATTTCAAAATTTCGTAGCATTTGGAATTATCGTTTGGTCGTACGGGATATAAACGCATTGAAATTAATATCGAAAATTCAATATAAAAATTAGGTCCAAAAAGCTATCTTCTCCATACGATCGAATTAGGACTCGAAACCTTTTCCATTGCGTTCGGAATAGGGGTATAACATTATAAATGCCTAGCGGCACGCGTCGATAGGAGACCGAGATTTCACAGTAGATAATATAGGATATCTTCAATATCTGAATATATTAAATCATATCAGAAGTCAATCTCCATCAGCGAAACGTGCTCGAGACGTTTGCTTGGGTTAAATCACGATCTATTCCTTTCTTTCTTTCGAAAATGAAATCGATCAACATAAGTAAAAAAATATACGAACGATCGAAATCGATCTTCGGCTTAAACAAAAATGGTTGACCGACATTAAAATTAAAATCAAAGTCGAAGCATAGCTCACGAGGACAGTTGAGATGAGGGGAGGGTGCTGCGGCAATTAGTTGGGGAGCGTGTAATGCAAGGGTGCTCGGCGTCAAACTATAGTGGTGAAGGCAAACTCGAAGGCGACTGAAGGGAATGGGCGCGGCAGTTTTGGGGTACGCGAACACTAGATGCACGTACGTGCGTGTAGGGAGAAGGCGGTGGTCGTCGTTACCTTTAGCTCGCGAAGCACCCAGGCGTACGAAGGCGGCGATTAGAATTCAAGCCGGTGATGGTCGTGATGATAGGAGAGGTACGAGCTCGGTGGTGGGGGAAGAGGCCTGGCAATGCGATGGTGGATGGGTCGTTTGTGTCGGGTGGTGTGTGTGTTCGCGAACAGGGCATTGGGAGGTTGAAGACAGTTAACGCTATGGGTGGTAGGCGGAAGGTTCGACTGTTGGTCTCCAGCATGGGAAGGGTGGGGAGAGCCTGATAGGTACTTTTTTAATAAGGTTATATATATATATATAAGGTAATTAAGAATAGGTGATAATGAAAAATTTATTGATTATGCTATATGAATACGTATGTTAGTAAATTTTATAATTTATTCATATGAGGTTTAAAAATCATGGAATCGAGTCATGATGGATCCGCGGTGGAAAATATTATACAATCGAATAAAATTGGAGTGGGAACGATTAACAATTTTGGATGATCAAGGTGAGAATTTATCACTCATTTGGATTTCCAAATTTAAATTTAAATGTTAAATTTAATTATTGGATGCTTGATTGGATTGATAAATTTAATTATCTGTTGGATGATTATATAATATATATAGTAGTATATATATATATTAGTATTTGGAGTGATATTCCCGCACATTATAGCGGATGAGACCCTATGCGCCCCGCATAATAGCGGATGACCCTATATACCGCGATATCCCCCTCGAAGTGGGATTGGTATTATATTATATTGTATTAACATCTGTGGATGCAGGGAAACATGTTGGAGGGATCCAACTAGATTCCTCAAATATGTTGTTTATTTTTCATATATAGTGATATATGACTTGTGTAGAATAATATATTATAGATTATTGTAGTGATTGGAATTATTGGATGCTTTTGTAGCACTAGCCTGAATTTTGATAATTTAAGTACTATAAATATATTTTTAAAATGTATGGCATTAAAGGGAATTTGATATAAAAATATATATTGGAATTGGACTTATTTTAAAGAAATTGAATCAGAAAAATATATTTGATTTTTGGGTATACTTAACTGTTGTGAATTTTTAAAATGGGGATTTTAAAAATGACTTATATAAAAGAATTTTATAAATGGTATCTGGAAATATGAAAAGGAGTTAAAATCAATGTTAAAAATAAATTGGAAGTATAAATGGGATTTATAAGAAATGAATTTATATAATCAAATTTTATGAATAAGATTTGTTTTATAAATAAGTGAAACTCAAAGGAGTTATGAATTTATAAACGATGTTTATAAATAAGGAAATGATGGTCAGTTAATAAATTGGAAATATAGATTTACGATGTGAATTTAAATCAAGTTATGAAAATCATTTGGGAAAGAAATAGTGGAATCTATTTTTGAATATGAGAATGGTGATAAAATTGAGATATAATCGATGTGATACGAATTGAGAAGGATTTATAAACTGAAATTGGCAATGTTGGATTTTTAAAATAGATTTTTGTCGAGGAATTAAAAATTGTTTTAATGGGAATTTAAATTACTATACTATGTAACTAAAATTATTATTTATAATATTCTGAATAGTTAGTTATTCTAATATTTAATATTTATTGAAATAAATTCTAATTTTTTAAATCAGCTTGTAAATTAATTAGTTGTTTAAAAGTGATTTGGAAATGAGTTATCGATGTTATTTAAAATGTTTTGATATTTTAAATTTACTTAAATATATTTTAAAATAAACTATTATCCTTTAAAAATACTTATTTTGTATATATAGTTTAAAAGATTGGAATTTATTTATAAATCCTCTCGAGATTGCGAACGAAGTTATTTAACAGATAGGATTTTATAAATGGAAAATCTTATAATAAAATTCTTGGAACTTAAGGGAGGTTCTGAAATATTAGAAATAAGAACTTCGGGGTTGAATCTGAAGTCGTAGAGAAGTTATAAATAAATGGAAGAGATTATACGTAGATATAATCAATTTTGAAAAGGAAAAAGGAATTAATGTAAATTCCAAAGACTTATGATATAAGTCACGAAACATTCTCTTAAGTAATATTTGAATGGATTTTGGAAAATAAGACTTATAATATTTTTCTAAGTATAGAAAAATGGAAATTTGAAAATATTCTAAGTGTTAAGATGTTTGGAAGTATCCTGTTACAGATTTAAGTATTTGAAAGTTGTTTTCAAATGTTGGAAGGAATTGATATATCCTTTAAAGATATTTTAGAAATAAATATTTTGGGAAAATTTATAATAAGGCCTAGCGACTGCTTATGGATGTTTTGTTGTTAGTTGTATAACCGACTATCAATATTTGCCAATTTTCGTGAATCGTTTCGAAGAGACCGGGATCGGATTTAATTATCCGAAAACCACTTCGATTCGGTTTGGACGTAACGAATGAATACTATGAAGGTGATGAAGACGGTGATTCGGTTTGTTCAGACCCAAGGCAACTTGTATGGACGAATGCTATTAGAACATCGTCATTGGAGGACGATGAGCATTCTAAGTAGAATTGTTCTTAAAAGGTAACGCTTAGCCTTGAACCTCATCAATCAGGAATGACTAAAACAGGGGAGATGTAGCAAGGCTAAGTGGGTCGCACCCAAGTAGGGTATGTTATCACTTTTTTAAAAGTCCTTGGAACCCTATTTATCTTAGATATGGGTATACATGAAAGAATAAGTGCTCGATAGTAAGGGTGGGAACACCCGGGGTGATAACATATTCGGTCTATCCAGGTTAGGTGTGGGCCGGTCTTGTGTAGCAGGGGATCCCAGCGAGGTCCTCGGTACATTGTTCTAGAGGTGTACTGTGATGGGCGGTACCCCAGTGGCCCAGTCATTCGTTGGAATCCTTTCTCCAATACAAGCTTATGGTTTTGTTTGTAGAGCCTAGTATGCTGGAATTTAATTAATGTAACAATTTCAGCTATTTGAATAAGTACTTCTATTTAGACACTATTATAATATCACTGGATTTTCTGTAAAATGTTTTGGTTATCGTAAGGTAAAAACCCGTCGTGTTTATGTGTGACGCAGTCTTACGAGATACCTTTGTTTTTGAAAGGATTTTGATAACTCTAATAATTCAAATTGAGTGTGTTTTCTCACGCTGGTTTTCCAGACTGACTCGGGTGTTATTTTATTATAATGCTCGGGTTAGACCAAGTATTACAGATTCAGGATAGAATGCTATGGAGCTCAGGAGACAAGCTGGATGACAGAGACGTATCTCCATACTTGGCTTATATTTCCGCTGTGTAAGGACAAGTTATATAACTGTCCAGTTTGATGTTTCGATTGTTGTACTCTGATGATTGTATGTATATAAACTGTTACAGATTCATTTGTATAAAAATCTGTTATTATATATTATATTTTGTTCCGTTGTGATTGTGAGATTCTGTGTTGTTGTTTCTTATTTTCTTCTCTCCCTTCTTCTTCTTTACCCTTGTTATTTGCTCTTTCGTACAATTTGGGTTGAACAGGAGTGAATTGTTATCAACTCAAAGGGTACTAAACTGCGGATCGCTACACTTGTACTTAGCACCCTTCTCTGAAACATACGAGCTCAGAGGTTGTACTTTTGTGAAAATTAATAGTGTGTTTTTGGAAATGGCAATGTGGCATTTTAAGTGAAAATGTTCTAAAAAGGTAAATGTTACCTCTAGCCTCACACTCGGGGAATTGTGAAACAGGGCTTGCTTTAAGGCTTAGTGGATCGCAACTATTAGGGTGTGATAGCACCTTTCTAAATTTATTTTGTGCATGCTATGACGCCGGGTAAAAAGATATGATGTGTATGGTATAAGAGCTCTCGGATAGATCAGTAACAGCCGGGGTGATATCATATTCGGCTCTATCCGCCACCAGATGGGTCTGCAGGTAGGCTTTTATTAATTCACAGAGGTTTCGAAGTTGTCGCTCCTCGATGCATCCCTCTAGAGATGCACTGTACGGGAGGTAGTCCCTTACCTCGCTATTCATTGGAAATCCATTCTCCAATAAGTGCTTCGAATTTAGTTGTAAACCTGTTATGCCGTCAAATTTAACTAATGTAACTATTTTGGCTATTTGAATATGTTTATTTTGAAAGATTTTCAAAGAATTTCATTAAAAATAATATCACTGGATTTGACGTAGAATGATTTGGTTATCATAAGGTAAAAATCCGTTCCGTGTTTATGTGCGACGTGGTCTTATGAGATATGCTTTTTTTTCAAATACTTGTATTTTGAGTTTCTTACACCAATCTCATGACTGGTCCAAAGTTTATTTTTCTTTCCCTTAAACTCTGGGTGCCCTATTTTTCCAGACATTCTAGTAGTCAGGTTTTGTTTAGAGCATTTTGGAAGCGCTCGGAGCATGGAGTTAGAAGATTCTTCTAAAGATTGTTATCCAGTTCCACCACACTCATGTACTATTGTATTCCGCATTTGTAAGGATGTATATTTATAACTGTCCATGTTAATGTTAAGTTAAACTCTAATAAATGTATTTAAAAAATTTCACTGTAAAGATTATATGTTGAAATGATATATGTTATTCCATTCGTGTAAGATTCTAGAATGTCTTTATTTTCTTCTTTCCCTTAACGGTAGGGTTTTCCGGCACTTGAATTTGAGGTACGTGAATACCGAGAATATATTAGTGTCGATTTCCGATGGTTGAAAATCTCGTTCAGCACACATATCTTCCACTACGGGGTGGCCCAGTTCCAATAATAGTATCAAAGCCCAATAGCCTATGCGGTCTATATTAGCCATAATAGGATAAACTATTAAGCTCATAGCCCAAAATGTTATCCCTAACAGAAAAGGCTCAATTTGAATTGGGCCTTGGGCTAATTTCAATTTTTTTTTAAATTGGAAATTAAAGTTTTAAATTTAAAAGGTTAAATTTAAAATAAGAAATATATTATAAAGTTATAATATAAATTTTCAAATTGTTTTGAAAATTGAAAATATAAGATTTTTAAATTTAAAAATTAAAATTAAAATTAATATATATATATATATATATATATATATTATAACTTTATAATATAATGTAAATTTTCGAAATATTTGAAAATAATATAACTTAATTTTGAAATTTATAAAAATTAATTAATAAGATTAATAAAATAAATTAATAAAATAAGTTAATGACAATACAATAGAAAATACTTTTTACAGCGTAGAATAAACGCTATAAAAACCTATAACAGCCTTTTGGTAAACATTGTCTAATGACATGTTGTTAAAAGTAGGCAACTTTTAACAACATACAAAAATGCTGTAAAAGCTAAGTCTTTTACAACGTTTATTAAATACTAAAAATAATACTATACGACGTTTATTTATATGTATTTAAAATTTTCTACAACGTTTATTTATATGTTGTGTTATATCAGTATCTTTTACAACATTTTATATCTGCTATTAATTTTATTTTATAGCATTTTTTATATGTTGTATTTGTACCTTTATTTTCATCGTTTAAAACATGTTATTATCAAATTTACAGCATGTAGTGAACGTTGTCTTTTATTGTTTACTACTGTCAACTAAGTGATATCTATAGCATAGTAAAGTCAAACAACAATTATATCATCTAAAAAATCAAAACATAATATATTGATCGCATCCAAATTCTCACATATTCAAAAACCAAGTTCATACAATTCTACAAACCATGTTTTCACAACATCCATACATCAAGTTTTGAGAAAATGCACAAAGCCATAAAAACATTATTTCTTACTAGACAAAAAAGAACTTCAACTTCTTGCTACTTCTTTGCACCAAAATCTTCATTTAATTACCTATAATAAAATAAATAGAACAATTAGCGACCAAATAGCAACAAAAAACACTTTAGATTTTTCCATAGATACTATGATGCGAATGCCTCCGAAATTCTGAGTCCAATGCATCAAAATTATAAGGCTTTTGCCTTAGAAAATTCCGTGGCATTCGCCTCACGAAGTCTAAGGCAAATGCCTCAGAATTCTAAGGCATTTGCCTCATGAAATATCATCTCTAACTGATTTGTTCAGGAATATGGATTTACTACATTTTTGCATTTGCCTCACAAATTCGAGGCAATGTGCATTTACTATATAAACTACGTTGTCCAGTAGAATATTCATTGCTTTAAAAGTATTCTCACGTGTGATTCAATCTCGTCTCTAACTGATTTATCAACCTTATTGTAAGCTTAAGAATCAGCTGTAGGATCACCATTAAAGCCTACTACGACCAATTGATCATCATAGTTAACTTAATTAATTTTTATGAACTTCGTTTTTGTTATTATTGTTAATTATAAAACTTAGTTGACTTAGTTAATTTATTATTATTACTATTACTATTATTATTGTAAACTTAGTTAATTTTTATCAACCTATGGTTTATTATTATCATTATTATTTTTATAAACTTAGTTAATTTTTTTTATCAAACTAGTTTATTATTATTATTATTATTATAAACATATTTAATTTTTATAGATGTGCTGCTGCTGGTGCTGCTGTTGTTCTTCTTCTTCTTCTTATTATTATTATTTCTATTATTATTATTATTATTAGTAGTAGTAGTAGTAGTACTACTACTACTATTATTAATACTATTATTACATGTGTAGATAATTGGAAATGACAAGAAAATTATATGTGGATATTAGATACATAAAAAAATATCTGGAAACAAAGACCTGGACTGTACTCTATGTATACTAGTTAAGGTCTTGATCAGTAAAAATATTATCAACCGTTAGGTATAGGAGTATTTCCGGACATATCAATAAGCTTTTTCTGCACTCTGACTAACAAGGAGAAGAAGTTTCTCCGATGATCAGAATTAATCATTTTCATTTTAGCTTGTGGCAATTTATAACCCTCAAATTGTTCCTGACTTTCCTTAAAACTATCAAACAACCACACCATAAAGCTTATTAATTAACTGAGTTGACTTGATCATGTAATGAATATATATTACCGACAAAATGAGTAGCATAACTGGTTTAGCCATTCCAGCATCATAACAGCCGTTTAACGATATATTATAATCATGTGACTTCAATATTACTCCATAATTAAAGTTTAAATAAGATAAAGGAACCGATGGCTCTTAAGGTAAAAGAGTTTTCAAAGACAGTAACACATATAACCTTTTTTTTCTGAACTGGAGCATGGAAATGAAAGGGCAATAACCATTGAGTTTTAGTTTCCAGATTGACTATTACTTACATTTTAGTTACAAGTATATATGCTTGTAGTACATATGATTCCTTCATAGTAACTTCATTTATTATGGGACAGACACATAACTTCATTCGTACATAGACACATAACTTGCATTTTATCCATTCATAGTAACTTCATTCATTGAGTTTTAGTTTTAGTTAGTTTAACTAGATTCATTCAGTAATCTCTTAGCCCATGGTATTAAGCTTCAATTTTAACAAGTCAATTAAATCTTTGATTTTAAAACTCAAATGAAACTAATAAATGATAACAATAGGTTCCACCATATGTCTTAACTGTTTAAATCAAAGCTTCTGCCTATTGTATCTCTGAAATTTGAATCTTTCACAGTAAAATGTATGAGCTGGGACTATAAGCTTTTTGTCAAGCATTTATTGAGATGGCTTATCCTTACCATGCATAATGCATTCAGGGCCGGTGATTGGGCTAGGCCAAGTAGGCCACCGAGTAGGGCAACCCCCCTATCAGGGGCAACATCTCTCCAGAAAAAAAACCCTAAACACAAGACAAGTCGCGACCTACTCTTCAGAGAAATCGCGGTGACATGGCCAACAACGACACCATGATAACGACTGCTCTAAACTTTGCGCCTATGGGCTAGTGGAATCCACCTCCTGCCTCCTCTCTTTTGCGATTTGCAAATATCTCTTGCTCGGCTGATGGCTCTCTTGTTGCTTAACTGCTTTGAATGATTACTTGAAGCCTAAAGCTGATAAAATTTGAAAAGGTAATTATTTTTATTTCTATTTTATTAGATTTATGATATTGATTAATTATACACATTATGAGTCATTGTTATTAATAAACCGAAAAGGTAATTATATAGGTAAACTGAACAGGCAATTATGTAAAACTATGATTTATAATAGTTGATTTGATATTGCATATTGAGTTATTATTGAATGCTGATAATGGGCGTAATGGTATATTTAGTTTGAAAACTAGTAATGTAATTATTGCACTAAAACTATTAGGATGACGTTGAACAATTTTAAACAATAATATTACAAATTTGTAATTTTCAAAAAAATAATTCTACAAAGTTTATAAAAAATTTAATTTGTTAAAAAAATATTTCTCGGTTTATTTTTTTAATTAAATAGTTAAAATTTTAATTATGAATAAATGTATTGATTATTTTTATAATCATATCGTGAGGTGAGTGGATTTCTAAATGTGTGGGTTGTATATCAAATTTTATCGTCTATACCGATTACACTTGCTTCGATCGAAAAAAAACTTTTCGAAGTTGAACTTATAAAATATTTGCAATGGTTTTGTTATGTGGATGGGTTTGTTATTATGAAATATGTATTTTGAATGCGTTTTGTTATTATGGGAAGTTAATTAAAATATTTGCAATGTTGTAATATCATTTTGGATTTTTTTTATATGTAAAGGGTAATAAAATGGTGTTTGCCTAGGGCAACTGGTAGGCAAGAACCGGCCCTGAATGCATTCAATGTTATTACTCGGTTTTACTCTTCTACTATTGGGCCTTAGGCTGTATTTGCCAAGGTTGTATTTGCCAACTTTTCAAAAAAAAAGATAGACCATGCAAGTTCAATATCCTAAACTTTAACGGAGGTTAGGATATACAAAAAACAGTTTAACAATATAAAATACGGATTTATTTGTTTGCATGGATTACATCACCTTCTGAGTTAAAACAAAAATAAGGTTGTAAACAGTAAAGCGTTACTTGAATAGGTTATTTATACCGTTGAATTTTATGAAATTATTTAAATTTTATAAACCTTAGTTAAAAAATTTGGAAACTTTGTTATTTTAGTTAACTTCGTTAAATACCTATAAAACTTAGTAAATTTTAAGAAACTTAGTTAGCTTAGTAAAAAATTATAAAACAAAGTTAAATTTTACAAACTTGGTTAATATAGTTAAATAGTTAGAACACTTAGTTAACTTTTATAAAATGAAGTCTAATTTTATAAGACTTAGTTATTTTTATCAAATTAATTAATTTTTTAATAACTTAATTACTTTTTATAAACTTAGTAATTTTTACAATAATTTTATAAACTCAATCTAATTTTTATATACTTGGTTAACTTTTAAAAAACAAATGCTAATTTTATAAACTTAGTTATTTTTATAAACTTAATTATTATTTTTTATAACTTATAATTTTTATGACCTTAGCAATTTTTATAATAATTTTTGTATACTTAATAATTTCTTTAAACTAAGTTATTTTTTATGAATTAATCTAATTTTTATTAATTTATTTAATTTTTATAAAACATATTTAACTTAGTCAATTTTATGAACTTGGTTAAATTTTTTCAAAACTTAATTTTTTTTACAAACATAGATAATTTTATGAACATGTTAAATTTTCATTGGACTTGGTTAGCTCCATTAATTTTAATAAATTTAGTTATTATTTATAAAATATAGCTTGTTTAGTTGAATCATTGTAAAACATTGTTAATTTAGTTAATTTTTATAGAACTTAGTTAATTTTGTTTAAATTTTTTGAATTAGTGTTTAAAAAAATAATAATTTTTTATATGCTTGGTTATTTTTATAAGCTTGTTTAATTTTACAAGACTTAATTAACCTAGTTAATTTATGAATTTAGTTCATTTTTATAAAATTGGTCAACATAGTTAAATTTTTATAAAATTTAGTTAATTTGTTTAATTTTTATAAAACTTAGTATGTTCATCAATTTTTGTAAACATGCTTAATTTATTAATTATTTATAAAACTTAGTTACCTTAGTTAATTTTTATAAACTTAGTTAGCTTCGTTAATTAGTTGACTTTTTTAAACTTAATTAGATTTTATAAACTTAGTTATTTTTACAAACTTATTTAATTTTTATAAAACTTACTTAACTTAGTTAACATTTATAGATTTAGTTAATTTTTATAAAATTTAGTCAACTAAGTTAATTTATTTAATTTTTATAAAAATGTGCTAGCCTTTTATCAAACTAATTAATATTTTAATAATTTGATTAATTTTTATTAACTTAGTAATTTTCATAATTACTTCATAAACTTAATCTAATCTTTATATACTTAGTTAACTTTTATTAAAAAAAGTCTAATTTTATAAACTTAGTTATTTCTAAAAACTTAATTATTTTTTTTATAAAATTTATAATTTTTATAAACTTAGTAATTTTTATATACTTAATAATTTCTATAAACGTAGTTATTTTTTATGAATTAATCTAATTTTTATAAAACTTGGTTAACTTAGTCAATTTTATAAAATTGACTAAATTTTTTTAAAACTTAATTATTTTTCATAAACTTAGTTAACTTTATAAAAGTGTTAAATTTTCATTGAACTTGGTTAACTTCGTTAATTTGTATAAATTTAGTTGATTTTTATAAAATATAGCCAATTTAGTTAAATTTTTATAAAACATTGTTAATTCAGTTAATTTTTATAAAACTTAGTCAGTTTTGTTTAAGTTTTTAAACTTATTATTAGAAAAAAATTAATAATTTTTTATATGCTTAGTTCTTTTTATAAGCTTGTTTAATTTTACAAGACTTAGTTGACTTAGATCATTTTTAGATTTAGTTAATTTTTAGAAAGCTTGGTCAACATAGTTAAATTTTAATAAAATTTAGTTTATTTATTTAATTTTAACAAAACTTAATTATTTTTGTCAATTTTTGTAAACATATTTAATTTTTTAATTATTTATAAAACTTAGTTGTCTTAGTTAATTTTTATAAACTTAATTAGCTTGGTTAATTAGTTGACTTTTTAAACTTAATTATTTTTTATAAACTTAGTTATTTTTATAACTTATTTAATTTTTATAAAACTTATTTAACTTAGCTAACATTTATAGATTTAGTTGATTTTTATAATATTTAGTCAACTAAGTGATTTATTTAATTTTATAAAACTTAGTTAATTTTTATAAATTTTATAAAACGTGCTAGCCTTTTATCAAACTAATTAATTTTTTTAATAATTTAATTAATTTTTATAAACTCGGTAATTTTTACAATAACAATATAAACTTAATCTAATTTTTATATGCTTAGTTGACTTTTATAAAACAAAGTCTAATTTTATAAACTTAGTTATTTTTATAAACTTAATTAAAAAATTTATAACTTATAATTATTATAAACTCGGTAATTTTTATATACTTAATAATTTCTATAAACTTAGTTATTTTTTATGAATTAGGCTAATTTTTATGAATTTATTTAATTTTTATAAAACGTAGTTAACTTAGTCAATTTTGTAAACTTGGTTAACTTTTCTGAAATTAATTATTTTTTATAAACTTAGTTAATTTTATAAACATATTACATTTTCATTGAACTTGGTTAACTTTATTAATTATTTAACTTTAGTTAATTTTTATAAAATATAGCCAATTTAGTTAATTTTTTGTAAAACTTGTTAATTTAGTCAATTATTATAAAACTTAGTTCATTTTTGTTTAATTTTTTAAAATTAATGTTTTAAAAAATTAATAATTTTAAGTGAATAGCGAGAATGCAATAACTTGGAGTTGAGATATATTAAGTGAATGATTACTAAACTTTTTCATCATAAAATGTATGCAAATTCAAGTACTTTTTTGTATTAATCTAGTGTGCCAACATATGAAACAAGAATCTCTTGTGTGGAACAATATCCAATATGCAGCTATATATGAACTTAAAAGTGTACCAAAACGAAACCAAAAAAATGAAAAAATAAAGCTAATAAGATGATTTGTATACTTTACTAATAAAGATAAAAAAATTTCCAAATAAAACCAAAAAAAGTTATATAATATATATCAATCTAGCTTAAATAATATAAAAACTGATGCACCTCCTTAAGTCAATAATTGATGGGGTATTAAACAACATGAATGCCATTTTCGTTACAAACAGCTGCAAAGTCATATGTGCATGAATATGAGCAAATAATTTGTACCTGTATATTAATATAGCGATTCTAAATATAAAAATTAGACATGTGCAGTAATTACATACATATATATATTAATATAGTGTTTCTTACTACCATGCTTACTCAGAACTACACAGTTTGATCTTCAATATGCCAACAAACCTGCACCAGCTTCCCTTTGCTTCCTTTCAGCCTCGACTATTGCTTGTAAGCACATTACATTAATGACACACCCTGCACAAATAAGTCCCAACCTCAGTGCAACTTTTGTCTACTACCTTAACCTGCCTACCAGATACATTCCAATTCATTCTGGGCACTCTTCGACTGTTTCATGCATGCTCTCAGCTAGTACTTGTTAGAGATGATACTTGAATTTGGGAAGAGGCCATTGGAGAAGCTCATGGAGGAGGAAGCCGAAGCCCTAGGAGCATGAGCTGAAGACCGAACCAGCAAAGTGGTTTGGTGGAGGAAGCTGATTTGTCGGACCAAATTAGTGGTCCGGTGTTGCTTGTATTTGACGCTCCAGAGTTCTGGAGCGGTGGCGACTTCGTTCGGTGATTGAAGAAGACCGAACGAGAAACTTCGTTCGGTAAAGAAGAGAAGTGGAGCGGCATTGGTTTGGAGCGGTGAAGGAAGACCGAACCAAATTTGTCGTTCGGTGAACTGGTGATGCCGAACGAAATATATCGTTCGGTATTTGCCAAACCAAGTAGGTGAAGAGGAAGACCGGTCCAGATTTCTCGTTCGGAAATTGGAAGATGTCGGTCCAGACTTGAAGTGTACTATGCCAAACCAAATGCCAAGTGCCATATGCCTGACCAAACATGTCGAACCAAATCCCGAGCTTCTATATAGCAACTACCCCTCCTCATACCTTCACTGTATAAATAGAGGAGCTTCTGGACAACAATGGTAGCCGAAATTGAGAGCTAATTTTAGCAAATTTTAGAGCCATCCTAGAGAGCTGAAACTTTGCAGAATTTTGTCTGTATTGTTAATTCATCTTATGTATAGCCTCCAAAAGTGAATCAATCTTGTAACTCTAATATTTCAGTGATTAATAAAATCTCCTCTCCCCAAGTGGACGTGCACTGCCTTGCGGTAGTGGAACCACTATAAATACTGGTGTTATTTATTTTTCTGCATTGCATTGATCTGTGACTGTCTGTTCTGGTGTTTATCTCTGTTTGTTCTGTCTCACTACAATCACAATCCAATTAGTTGTTTTCCGCTGCTTTGGGTTTTTTTATTCCCATAGACTGATCATCTGAAGGGATTTTCCCCAACAGTCTGGTATCAGAGCTGCAAGGTTGATTGAGGAGTGTTAGACGCTATGGCAGAAAATGAAACGACTCCAGTTGTTACAAGACCCTATA
Source organism: Allium fistulosum (assembly GCA_030737815.1). Classification (NCBI taxonomy): domain Eukaryota; kingdom Viridiplantae; phylum Streptophyta; class Magnoliopsida; order Asparagales; family Amaryllidaceae; genus Allium; species Allium fistulosum. The sequence continues at coordinate 946,065,132 of CM060908.1, forward strand.
CTAGAGGGATGTATATCACGTCAGGATCATTGTTGGCAATTGAGAAATGGAATGGGGATAAAGACTTCGAGAAGTGGCAATGGAGTATGAAGGCTGTTCTAATGAGGAATGAAGTCCATCCAGTGTGTTTGCCCCTGAGGAGTTGACGGCTGACATCTCAATCACGGAAAGAAAGGAGATGGAGAAATGGACGTTTACTACTTTACAACTAGCTATAGGAGAAAATGTCATCTCAGAGATTAGCAGTGAGACCACTGCTAGGGGCATTTGGACCAAGCTGGAAAATCTCTACTTGAAGAAATCTCCGACTAACCGTTTGATATTGCTGAAGACATTTTTCACCATGCGGATGAGAGAGGGTACTTCACTGAAGGAACATCTTATTTCTTTGATGATCTCGTGATGAAGACTGTTGACTTGAAGATGGATGAGGAGCAAATGGCAATGATTTTTTTGTGTTCTCTTCCGGAGCGATACACAAGTTTCGCTAACAGCCTTATCTTCGCTAGAGACACATTGACAGTGGAAGATGTGAAGTCAGTCCTTCTATCTGAGGGCTTAAGAGATCAGATGAAGGAGATAAGTGAAGGAAGTAAAGGTGGAAGTAGTAGTCACGGCCTGTTTGTTGAAAGAGGTAGAGAAGATAAGAAGAATTGGCACTCTTTAGGGCGATCCAAGTCCAGGAAGCCCGGTAATGACAGAAGAGGAAAGTCTAAGGATGGGAAGTGCTTTATCTACAAGAAACCTGGTCATTGGAAAACGGATTGTCCAGATTTGAAGAAGAAGGAAGAAGACGGATCTTCATCATTTGCGGTAGAGAAGTCTGTATCCGACGATGTGTCGTCTACAGTAGTATCGGATGTCTCAGACCATTGGGTGCTGGACTTAGGGACGTATTTCCATATAACGGCTAATAAGGACTACTTCAGTTCTTTCGCTGGATGAGAGGGAAGCTTTATTCTTATGGGTAATAATGATGCTAGCTGTAGAGCAATAGGTGAAGGTACAGTGAGGATCAGGATGTTTGACGGAGTGATACGCACTTTGACAAATGTCTGATATGTTTCAGGTCTTTGAAAGTCCTTAATTTCTTTAGGACAATTAGCATCTTTGGGATGCAAGGTAACTATCGAGAAGGATGGTCTGAAGGTTTCAAGAGGTGCACTAGTTCTTATGAAAGGAGATGTATTCCGAAATCTGTATTTGATGAAAGGAACCACAGTTCTTGGAGAGTTGTGTGTTGGAGTAGATAGTTCTCATGCTTTGGATACCACAAAGATTTGGCATCGCAGGTTGGGTCATATTTCAGAGAAGAGCTTAGAGTTGCTTCGGAGACAGAAGATGATCAAAGGAGAAAGCTTCGACAAGATGAACTTTTGCTAGGAGTGTGTGTTAGGCAAGCAAACTAAAGTATCTTTTGGAGTTGGAATCCATAGATCGAGGCGAGTACTTGAGTACGTGCATACAGATGTTTGGGGACCGGTTGCTACACCTTCTCTTAGAGGAGTAAAGTATTTTATCTCTTTCATTGATGACTTTTCTCGGAAAGTATGGGTGTATGTGATGAAGGCCAAATCAGAGAGTTTTGAGAAGTTCAAAGACTGGAAAGCGCTTGTTGAGAATCAATCTGGTTCTAGGTTGAAGGTGCTGAGATCTGATAATGGCGGTGAATTTGTCTCTAGGGATTTCCTCGACTTTTGTAGACAGCATGGCATTTAAAGACATTTCACTACACCCGGAGATTCGCAATCCAATGGGGTTGCAGAAAGGATGAATAAGACTCTACTGGAGAAGGCTCGTTGCTTGAGATTGACGGCGGGCTTGTCTAGAGGCTTTTAGGTTGAGGCATTATCAACTGCAGCGCATATCATAAATCGAATTATGTGCTCAGCCATAGATGGGAAGATTTCAGAGGAGAAGTGGAGAGGTAAAGCAGTGTATCTTGGTTCCTTCCGAAATTTTGGTTGTCCTATGTACGTTCACCATACAGGTGATGACAGAATGGAGGCTAAAGCATACAAGGGCATACTAATGGGATACACTGATGGTATCAAAGGGTATCGAATTTGGAACCCTGTTGATCGAAAGATTGTTCATTCCAGACATGTTACTTTTGATGAGTCTGCTATGTTCAATCCGAAGGAGAATCTACCTACCACATCAGAAGAGTCTGATAGGCCTAAGGAGATAGAAGACGTTCCCGTGTTCCAGCCAAATAGTAGAGTTGATGTTGATGCTATCGAGGAAAACACAGTTGATGGAATATCACAGGATAGTCTACAGGTACCTTCTAGTAGTACTGGTGATGTGCATGAATCTTAAGGAAGTTCAGTTCAAGGTGGAGCTGAAATGAGTTTAGGCGAAGCTGTACCTACCCGGGTCAGTCGTAGGACTATTAGGCCGCACGAAAGGTACGGTGATTGGCAGTTTGCGAACCGTAGCCTTGGTGATCAGTTTGACTATGCCCTACATGTGGTTCTTGAGGAGCCGCTTGACCTTGATGAAGCTTTGAAGTCATGTGACAATTCGAAGTGGATGTGCGCTATGGAAGAGGAGCTAGTGTCGTTGAAGAAGAACAAAACTTGGGATTTGGTACTACCTCCTCAAGGAAGCCGAGCCATAGGTTGCAAATGGATGTTCAAGGTGAAGGATGATGGGAGATACAAGGCTTGACTAGTTGCTAAAGGGTTTTCACAAAGAAAGGGATTGGAGTATGATGAGATATTCTCTCCAGTAGTGAGGCATACGTCCATACGCATTTTGCTCGCTATCATCGTAGCTCATGACTTGGAGCTGGAGCAACTGGACGTGAAAACTGCTTTCTTGCACGGAGACTTGGATGAGACCATCTACATGAAGCACCCAGAAGGATTTGTTGTAGATGAGAAAGAAAATTGGGTTTGCAAATTGAAGAAGTCATTGTATGGACTTAAGCAGTCGCCTAGACAATGGTACAAGAGGTTTGACTCTTTTATGCTTTCACTTGGTTTTGATCGTAGCATCAAAGATGCTTGTGTGTACTTAAAGCATTTAAAGAATGGTAGATGGTTGTACCTACTCTTGTACGTGGATGATATGTTGATTGCTTCCAAGGATAAGGCTGAAATCGATAGTTTAAAGCGAAAGTTAAAAGCGGAATTCGAAATGAAGGACCTTGGAGAAGCAAAGAAAATTTTGGATATGGATATCCAAAGGAATAGAAAGCTAGGACTTTTGAGCCTCACTCAAATGGAGTACTTCGGAAGGTGCTTGCTCGGTTCAGCATGGAAGGGGCAAAGGCAATCATCACACCCATGCCTTTGCACATACATCTTTCTAGTAGAGGATCTCCGATCTCGGAAAAGGACAAGGCTTATATGATGAAAGTCCCATATGCAAGTGCAGTTGGCAGCTTGATATATGTCATGGTCTGCACTAGGCCTGACATTGCACAGGCGGTTGGATTGGTTAGTAGGTTCATGGAAAATCCAGGAAAGACGCATTGGGAAGCAGCGAAGTGTATCTTCAGATACCTTAGAGGAACTCCAAACCATGGACTTGTCTTTAGCGGCAGAGGAAGAGGTTTTAGCTTGGTTGGATTTTGCGATTCCAACTATGCCGATGATAGAGATCGAAGGAAATCAACCTCCAGATATGTGTTCACCATTGGTGGGACAGCGATCAGTTGGAGAGCGAGGTTCCAGACGATTGTGGCTTTGTCTACTACAGAGGCAGAGCTCATAGCTGCAGTTGAAGCAGCTAAGGAGGTGCTTTATTTGAGGTGACTGTTGTGTGATTTGGGCTTCATATATGAAGGAGTGAATGTGTACTGTAATAGTCAGAATGCAATTCATTTAGCTGAAAATCTGGCGTTCAGCTCGAAGACGAAGCATATTGAGGTGAGAGAGTCGTTTCTTGTCTCAATGAGTGAAGAAAAGCTAGTTCATCTTCAGAAAGTTCACACAAAGGAGAATGCAGCAGACATGTTTACCAAGTCGTTTCCTATTGCTAAGTTCGAGCATTGCTCGGACTTGATTCGCTTAATGAAATGCTAGGTGCCACGGGGTGACACGGGGGAGAGTTGAGCTGGCTCATGGAGACGTTTATTTTCATGGAGGAGATTGATAGGTTCCACATGGACTGGGTACTTCAAACACTTTGTTGACGAGCGGTGGCCTTGCCGGAGTTCGTTGACAGAGTGTAATGGGTGATGGCATTGCCGAAGCTAATTGGGTAAGTATCCATTGCTTGGAGCATGAAGGTGTAGATGGAGTTGGAAGTCTTGTATGGAATTCGGTATCAAGGTGGAGATTGTTAGAGATGATACCTGATTCAAGAAGAGGCCATTGGAGAAGCTCATGGAGGAGGAAACCGAAGCCCTAGGAGCAGGAGCTGATGACCGAACCAGCAAAGTGGTTCGGTGGAGGAAGCTGATTTGCCGGATCAAATCAGTGGTCCGGTGTTGCTTGAATTTGCCGCTCCAGAGTTCTAGAGCGGTGGCGACTTCGTTCAGTGATTGAAGAAGACCGAACGAGAAACTTTGTTCGGTAAAACAGAGAAGTGGAGCGGCATTGGTTTAGAGTGGTGAAGGAAGACCGAGCCAAATTTGTCGTTCGGTGAACTGGTGATGTCGAACGAAATATTTCGTTCGGTATTTGCCGAACCAAGTAGGTGAAGAGGAAGACCGGTCCAGATTTCTCGTTCGGCAATTAGGAGATGCCAGTCCAGACTTGAAGTGTACTATGCCGAACCAAATGCCAAGTGCCATATGCCGAACCAAACATGCCGAACCAAGATGCCGAACCAAATCCCGAGCTTCCATATAGCAGCTACCTCTCCTCATATCTTCACTCTATAAATAGAGGAGCTTCTGGACAACAATGATAGCCGAAATTGAGAGCTAATTTCAGCCAATTTCAGAGCCATTCTAGAGAGCTGAAACTCTGCAGAATTTTGTCTGTATTGTTAATTCTTTTTATGTATAGCCTCCAAAAGCGAATCAATCTAGTAACTCTAATCTTTCAGTGATTAATAAAATCTCCTCTCCCCAAGTGAACGTACACTACCTCGCAGTAGTGGAACCACTATAAATACTGGTGTTATTTATTTTGCTGCATTGCATTGATCTGTGATTGTCTGTTCTGGTGTTTATCTCTGTTTGTTCCGTCTCACTACAATCACGATCCAGTTAGTTGTTTTTCGTTGCGTTGGGTTTTTTTATTCCCTTAGACTGATCATTTGAAGGGATTTTCTCCAAGGTACTATCAATATATGGTCCTATGTAGTCAAGGTACCCTTCGATTGCTACGATGCTTGCTCTCAACTAGTACTATCAAAATAAATCCTAGTGCATTGAAGGCACTCTTCGACTTCCACCATGCCTGCTTTCAGCTAGTACAGTTCAACATGTTGGTTAGAAAGCATATATTACTTTAAAACATATCAGAAGAAAATTCAACTAATACCTACCTAAATGTAAAAGCCAACTACAACTAAGAGATTTGGTACTCCTTTGGTTTACCATCGATAATAATAAGTACACCACATTCATTATCATTTCATACCTAAATGTGAAGCCCGACAACAACTTTGGTTTACCATCGATAATAATAAGGGAACTCTATATACAAATTTTCATGCAAATTATATATGTGAATTTGGCTTTGTCATTGAAAGAAGTTCATATCATTTCATAACCTCATCAAGTATGTAAAAAGTACACCTCAGTCCTGCGTAATATGCAGCAAAATTTTGCAGAACATTTTGTATAATACATGTCCAACAGAAAATACTAAACTGTTAAAATGGACATTGATAATTTTTGGGCTTAAAAATAAATCATCACAAATATAATTATATAATTAATAAGTAAAGATATTTGAGTATCTAGTAGAGTATTCGATAAACAAATTTGAAGGAAGTTGTGATGGTAGATATAAGAATGAGATTGAATAAACTATTCTTGTGCTGCTTGTTTAATGATTGTATTACAAATATTTAGGATGGTCCAGGATTGTATTTTTCAATAGTTTTTCTAAATATGTAGTAAGCACGATTGCGTTTTAGGGTTCAAGCCTCCACACCCTATAAAGCAAGTTCTTGTTCGATGGTCCATGATGTCTTCTTAATTCTACTGCCATAATTTCTTGTTTCATTGTTTACATCATCAAAGAGTCCAACATCAGTCGTTCAACTTTTAAACAACTTTGACATAAGAAACTTATACAAGTTTTCTACTTAATCTCAAACTAAACTATACTTGGTGATATATAGTAGGTTTCCATGTCAAGAAATGAACTCTTGTTAAATAAAGATAGTTTATGGATTATATGTATGGTTCAATGGTTTAAATTATACTATGAAATATAGAACTAGATGAAAAGTAATCCATCATATTGAATGAAGTAATCTACTTGATTTTGCATAAGATGGGTAAATCTAGTAGAGTTGGTACATGAATGCATTGCTACCCTTAGAATTTGTATTTTTATTCAGGAAATTCTTAGAGCACCTAAAATGATTTATGCAAGTCACATTATGAAAGAAAATGAATATAATACCTGATGAAAGTGGATGCCACTACCTTCCGATGTGCCCAAGAGTTCATACCAGTATCTTTGAAATCTCATCCTGTTAGTACTACACAAGTCAATGAGAACTGGCTTCTCCCTTATATAGGATAACAAGATTTTAAACTTCAGAATAGAATATCTCAAACAAAAGGAACAAAAGTCTGCCACTCTTAGGACCATTTCTTTGGTTTAATTGTCAAATGAGTTTCAGGCTGCATAAAGAAGTAAATGCGACAAAGTTAGCCTTCATTATGATAACAAGTACAAATGGTAATTAATTGGCACTGTGCATATGTTTAGCAATTGAAAGAAAGCTAAGAATAGCCTCATCTAGTGAATTACTAAAAAAGAAGTAATTTCTCCTTTTAATATTAAACCATTTGATCACAATATCTAATGATTGAAACTAAAATTTGTCAGTACTAATATAACTAAAATACTGCACAAAATCATTTTTGTCTGATATATCGCATAATATCTTAAATTGGTTTTCAATCCAATGGTTCAGAATAAAAAAAAATCATTTCTGTCTAAATTCATAATGAATATATTTTGATAGAATTTCAATCTAAATATAGGATCATGCCACGGGAAATTTATTATAATAAAAAAATTGTGTATTACATCAATAAACTATTTAACCCATTCCTCAAATGCCAAAAGTTGATTCCAAAACTTAAGCAAATGCATCTTAGAGAAACTCTATAGAGATAATAATGATCTCACTTAATTAGCTAAGAACAACTTATGCAAGTGCACCTTAGTCTACAGGATATTAGTATAAACCATCATACAAATTAGCTTACTTTGGTTAAAATATATAAATAAGCATTAGGGAATACCTTTTTGACATTCAATAATCTGTAATGATACTTTGGATTTGTTCTAGTGGTAACCGCTATCACATAAAAAATTATTGAACAATCTACACACATAGTACGATTGGATGTTCAAATCGTTGACAACTTCATTCCTAGTCGACTAGCTGTACAAAGTTTTGTCTTGTTCTAAAACCATTATCGATTATACAATCATCACATATTGTTTCGACTCCCAAGCCCTACATAGAACTATTACAATATCACCCATATAAACCTAATATTTGCATAGCCATGTCCTTGGAAACAAAATTTATAAGAGATCGTCTTGGGGATTTACTAAATAAACAATTATATTACAGGAGAATGGAACAAATTTTGACAGTCATAAGTGCACTCCAATGGGATAAAAACCCACCGATGGGTATTTTCTAAACAAGCAATGCACTAAATGCACTTGTGCACTCAATATGTCTAAGAACTCATTGAATATTCATGGCATGTGAAAAATTTAGTACAATAGAGCAAAATAATTGAAAATAAACCATATTTGAAGAGAAAAAATGAAACAACATCAATAGAAGGAGTCCTACTAAAAATAAACTATAAACAAGCTTTTGAACTAGTAACCAGATAAGTCATTAAGCATTGTTAAGTAAAAATAAACACATATTTTGTTTCATATACTGAAGCACCTAAAGCTACCTACGACAATCGCACTTTGTCGGCGGCTCGACTTCACCGACTTACTAGAAAGCTGTTCCAACAATTGATGATCGAACAGAGTTCGACTTAGGGCAATCCACAAAGGAGAGTATCTGAAATATGAAAATCGAAATCAATAAATTAAATAAACCTAAAAATTGATGAATCAAATAAACTTAAATACAGGGAATTAGGGCTAATTGAAGTATAAACAAGGAATTAGGGCAGTGACGATCAACTCCACCAAAGGAAAATCGAAGAATAAGGGAATTTGAAAGAATTTGTAAATTAAGGAGAATGAAATGAGGGAGAGATGAGGAAGCAACAGTTTTGATAGAAGAGGGAAAATGAATTTTTTGGTAAAAGTGTTGTGAGAGAAGCGGCAGATAATAAAGTTTAAAACATTACAATATTCTCAGCATTAGAACGCAAATTATTCTTTATACGAAATAAGTCTGTGTTTACTGTTTAAACGCTGAGAATAAATGCAGTCGAAAGTTGGTTTTGTTGTAGTGTTAATATATATATATATAAAATATGTACATATACATATATATATATACATATAATACGTATATATATGTACATACATATATATATGTACATGTACATATATATATGTACATATACATACACACACACACACACATATATATATATATACATATTATATATTATGATGGGAAAGTTATTAATTATGCATTGTTTTGTATGAGTCATTTACATCTATTTTTCAAGAGAAGGTATGTTCCTGTGGGATATATAGGGATGTATGATGCAATGTTTATACAATATATCAGTGTTAACCATTCATGTGCAGTGTGCATGTTCTCCTAAGTTCGGATGACTTGTGTTGATATAGTGGTTCACTCTCTTATATTGGAAGCCAATGATTGGAGTGAAATCTCAAATGCTTATTTCATCACCTGACTATGTTAGATTTACATATGCGGGGTGTCTTCTAGATTATGGAACAACAGAGTGAGTCATAGTTTGGATCTGATGGAATGTTGTTAAGGAGGATAATTTGGAACAAGTGACTTCCTTTGGCTTCGATCTTGTATGGAGACTAGGAGCTATGGGATGAATATGCATTTCGAATGTGATTCTTTTTTCGTTTACATATTTGTATACTGTGTGTACATTATGTACATGGAATGTCTATTTATTTAATTACCTACTTGGTTGCTGATTTAAAGAAGATGACATGAAGGTTTCGACCACATTGAGAACAAAGCAACTGTATTTGGCCTATACACGTCGTATTATGCACCAGTGGCTTATTATTGAGGACCGATGTGTACATGTTTACCTCACTTTGCTGGTCCTCATACATGTAGCTGATCTAAGTTGGTCCTCGGCTGAATGGAATAGAGATATGAACATGGTGTCTCTGTTAACCCATCTGATGATCAAGATTTTAGGTAGATGGACTGAAGGGATTCGACCGCACCTAGAAGAAAGCTTTTGTTGGATTCTATGAATTAAGGAGTACTTTGGCATAAGAGTATACTGGTGGACTAGTAACTCCTTGATGACTTGTAGGGGTTCTGAGTATTAGATTTTATCATTTCCCTTTTTTTAAGTTTATGGGCGGGTTTGGTAGATATGTAGAGGATTATGGGCTTGTGACTTGAAGGTGGGGTGTATAATGTATGTCTATTGTATATATGCGTGTATGGATATTTGGTTAATTAATAAAAGTACCCATTTTCAATATATATATATATATTATGATATATGTTATGATGTTTTAAAATGTTTAAAATAACATAAGTATAAATGTATGTATATGAATTAAATTTTGAAATTAACATAATTTAACTAAAATAAAATTATTTAATTGAATAAATTAATTAAAAGTTAATTAATTACTTAAAGTAATTAAAGGTTAATTAATTAAATTAATTAAGTAAAAGTTGATTATTTAAATGAATATACGCATGTATAAGATATATATGTGATACTATAATAGTTATAGTACATAATAATTATTAAATATAAATGTTATATTAAAATAATATAAAATTAATTAACATGTTAATTAATTATAAAAAAATAGTTAAATAAGATTTAATTAATATAATATTGTACATAAGACTATTAATAAGTAATATAAAATATAAAACTTATATAATAATAAAACTGGTATAATATGAATGTATAAACTGAATGTGGAACATTAAAGAAACCCCAAACAGACTTAAGGGATATACATATGTATTGTACATATACCGTGATTTCAGATGTGTCCGACACTTGAATAACGAGGGTATTTCATAAGAAATACATTATATATATTAAAGATTATGAATCTTTAATATAAAATTGTACTCTATCGTTTATATATATTAATAGATTACTTGTATACTCTTTAGTTGTTGAGCTTTCCTCAAACTAGGTTTGTTATGTGTAGTACTATTAATACATTGAATAGACGAGGTAGGATAACTGCACATATTGGTTGAGCTTTCCTAAAGGTATGTGCATTATACTTAGGCCGTCGTGAAATGATAGGTCCGAGTGAATAGTCCTACTTATTGAGCTTTCCTCAAGGTAAAGGCAGGATTAGGACAAGGAATCATGGGTTAAGTGTTTTATACGATACAACTGATAAGGATTTATCCATTATATGCGGACCTATGATTTGTTGAGCTTTCCTCTAGGTCAGAATCCCAAGGCATACGAGTCCTAACACCCACTGTGAAGTCGAAAGACTTCTGTGTTTCGCTTAGGGTTTGGTGAAACAAAAAAGACTAGTGGGAGCCTTATTAGAAAAATGAAATGATAGCATTTAACCTTTCTAATATTGTAAGGATATATGCTATATAATGATATAATAATCTATATTGATAAATTTTTGCATTTAATAAGATTGATAAAATGTTTATCAATTAAGATATACAAATGAATTGAAGATTAACAAATAAAAATATAACATACACTTATCATCAAAAGATTATTGCATGTTAATATTTCAACACCCATGCAAGTGCTTGATTTTACAACTACTAAATATATTTGTAGTTTGGTCACTTATGCGTTTATTTGATCGAGACCGTGTGTTGCATTCTATGAGTTTTGAACTTCAAAAGTAATACAACACTATGGATATTTGATCCATATACAATCGCATATAAATGTTATATAGTGAATGATCAAAGTTTGTACTGTACAATATTTCGATGAAATTAGTTCGTTCGAAAAACCAAATAAACCTTAGTGCGAGATCAAGTATTCAATTTGATCTATTACAAAAGGATCGTATTGTGTTAAATGTAACACTAGACCAAAACTATAGTATAAATCTAAGAACTAGATGACTGAAATGTCAGTTTGATCAGTTTACACAAAGCGCAACATATCTAATGTCCTTAAAAATTAAGGATAATCGAATGCGCTTTTGTAAAGAGTTAATTATGATATTCTAGCATGGGTTTTCTCTTGAATGGTTTGAACATTTAGAAAGAATAACGAGTGTACAGGAGTAGATGTGATTTAAGGTATACTTAGGATAAAAAAAGTGAACAGTCACTTCTACTTCATAAAGAAATATCGAAAATGAAAATATTAATAATAATGAATGATAATTAACATTGGAATAAGAAATATGATTTCTGTTCCAAAATGTATTTTCATATAGAAAATTGTTTTCTATGAAATTTATTTTTTTGAGTTCAAGACGTTTGATCAAAGAACTCTCCGCTATAATATAGTTATAGTATATAAAATAAATAAACTATATTAAGTGAATAATGGACCTCCAAATTTAGTATGCTATTATAGTAATGGCGGAAATAGTGGGAGCATGCCATATAACACTTATTGATTGCATCAAATTACGAAAAATTGTTTCGTAAAATATACTAAACATTATTTGTGAACTAGTTGCTATTTTCAATATCGACTAAAAGATAGACATAGCTTTATTTCACTATGAATATTCATTATGAAATAAATTTATAATGTGGTATTTTTTTCATTATAAAAGTGATGCAGTGAAAAATACAGAAGTATCCAGTATTATTTATAGTTATTTTGGAATTATAGACTAAGCCATAGTTTTGAGAAATAATTTTATTATATGGTTATGAATCATATGATACTGGTTAATTATATCTCATATGATTTGTGATGATCCACCTCCTCGACCATTATAAATCAACACTAATACATCCTTGGTATTCATGTGCCACAAATCTAAGTGCCAGAGAGGCGGATTATCATGGGGTAAAGAAAGTAAAGATAGAAGACAAACAAAATAAAATATCACATCGTATTCAACATTTAATATACATATGAGTAGTACATGCAATTGCTCCAAATTGCTCCATCAAAGTTCTAGTAAGTACTAATCCAGCAAGGATGGTTATAACTGTCTATCCACATAAGTGCTGGTAGATACATAAAACATAGAATTAATAGATAACTATCTACATAGGATCCAAAATGCTCCATGCTTCATGCTTCTTCTCGAAATGCTCTATGCTACCTAACTACTTGGCTGCCTAGAAAATAGGGAACGCAGAGTTTAAGGGAAAAGGAAAATAAACTCCAGGTCAGTCATGGGACTGGTATGAGAAACTCAAAATACAGATATTTGAAAACAAATGGTATCTCATAAGACCATGCCGCACATAAATACGGAACGGGTTTTAACCTTATGATAACCAAAATCTTTTCTGTGCAAAATTTGGTAATATTATTTTTAATGACATTCTTTTGAAAACACTTTTCAAGTAAACTTATATAATCTTAGCCGAAATTGTTACATTGATTAAATTCCAGCATAATAGGTTCTACAATCAAGTCCGAAGGCACTTATTGGAGAATGAGTTTCCATACAATGGTAGGTAAGGAACTATCTTCCATACGGTACATCTTTAGAAGAATGTACCGAGGATCAACACCTTTAAAATCTCTGCACCTGGCAAGACCGACCTATCCATAGACCCATCTGGTGGCTGATAGAACCGAATATGGCATCATTTCGGTGGTAACCGACATATCTGGAATCCCATAGCATACAAAACATACTCGACATATATAGAGTAATCTAGAAAGGTAATGACCATACCTTAATGGTTGCAAACCACATAGCCTTACGGCATGCCCTGTTTAAGCCATTTCTGGGTAACGAGGCCCAAGGTAATGATTATCTTTCACATAGCACATTCAACTTTGAATGCCACATTGCCAATTCCACCACACATTATTGATTTCCACAAATGTACAACCTATAAGCTCGTACGTCTCGGAGAAGGGTGTTAAGTATAGGAGAGTTACCTATTACACCACTAACAGATGTACGTTTGTAAAAATCAATGTAGGTGTATGCTAGAAATGCAATGTTAGACATTCATCCGTACAAGTTGTTCAAGAACAGGATAAACTGTAGGAACTCTCCTACTACATCATGTTGGAAATCATCCTTAGAATTAGTAGTGAGCGGCCCATGTATTGAAGATCAAATGAAGATACTATTGCCACATATATGCATATATGGGAAATTTCCCCCAAAGGTCAGTGACAATAGCCTTTCATTCCATTTATTATCATCCTATGTCTTCACCTTTGAACGCGTACATTGGTTTAAAGTGGTTTTCGAATAGGGATCACCCAAATCCGACCCCAGTTCCTTTGACCCAATCACCGATAAAAAGATGTTAAGTTTGTGGGTGATTATCATTTCATTCATTAATACCTTTTATCAAGTAAAATATCTCTTTTAGAGATAACAATTTTTAAATGATATTCTTTTCTAGTATATACGGAATCATTAAACCTCTCTTTAACTTTGGAAATACCAAATTAAAATCATTTCTCATAAATCACATTGCAAAACTCTATTGAGTAAAAAGGGTCGATAGAAATTATACTAATTATACTCAACATCAATTTCCGTATTCAACCTTTACTATCCGTCGAATAACGGTGAAATCACCTTTTAAATTCACATGGATAGTATGGGTTCCCTCGTCAGAATTTAATACCAAGTATAAGAAGATTATTTCTATATAATCCAAGTTGTATTAAATTTGGAAAAATTTAATCTTTTATATTTGCCTCGTTTCCGACATTTCGACCTTATCAATTCCTCGCCCAAGAAAGAGGCCAAGTGAGCCCGGGCACTGGTTACTCCTGAACATCTCCTTATTAAGCACCCCACATCCGGATCTCATGAATAGAAAAATCCATTGTGACGACCCGAATTTTGATGTTTGATAATTGGGTGATTAACTGATTTAGATTATTGGAATATTAAGGGATCGGACAAGAAATTTCTGGTAAAAAATATATATATCTGAATATATAAATTGGTTTAAAAACTATAATAAATATTGAATTATGAAATCTCTGAATATGATGAAAATAAAGAATATATTAATATATAAACTCTACCATATAAATTAAAGGTAAAAATATCCATAAATATATGAATAAATATACACAATTATTATGACATGTGATGATATATAAGTATTGAAAAGTGCATATATGTATGGATTCTATGAGAAGGAGAATATATGAAAGATGTATAAATGTAAATGTTGTATATGAGAACAAATATATGTTAATATATATATATATATATATTCATTTAATTAAATAGTGAAAGTGTAAATACATAGGTATATGATGATAATTACCTCTATATATATAAGTAAAAAAAAATATATGAAGTGTATATGCTTGTAGACAAAAAGGGGTAAGCATGACAAAGTAAGAATGTATATTGTATACATATGATGAGAAAAAAATATATGTGTATAGTTTCATATAAACATTTGTAGACAAGAAGGGTGGCAAGCATTTAATGCAAGCACATAAGATATCAAATCTGAGCATACAATACATCCTATCAAGCATACAAATATCAGGTCATAGAAATGGCTGACCAAAGAAAAAAAAAGAAAAAAAAGATGCTTGCTGTGGAAGGCAGAAGTATACTGTCTGATATTTTTATCTCCACCTTGTTTTCATTTTTTTTCATTCATTCATTCGAAACTAATACCAATAAAAGATAAAGCAAGCTTAAATCTAAAATCGAAACGAGAGAAAAAATATGATGGAAACCAGATCAAACAGCAGCTTTAAAATTTTAAAATAGCAGTTGTTTCAAATTGTTTTTCTGAGCTAAGTCTCCAACCTGATCTGAAACAAATTCAAGCCGAAGTAATCAAAGCAAAAGTAAGTAAGTTCTGCTAAATCGAAGAAGTCCAGATCTTTTCAAAGGGGTTTAGGATCAAGCAATCAATAAAGTTTGGATCAAAATCATTTCCAAACTTCAGGAAATAAGCTCTAATCATCCTTTCTAAACAAGTGAGTAAACTATATATTAAAACTTGAATCTGCTTATATATCTTGATATTTGGATTGACACTTGAAGTATGTTATTAAAAAAAATGTTTTTAGTTGTCAAATATGCCTGCATGTTTGTATATATATGTAAATATGGGTGTGCATGTCTGTGTACCAGGGTACTTGCTCTATTCTAAAGCTTACAGGTTTAAATCAAGTTCAAAATTTGATTTCTCTTTATACAATCAATATCAAGCTATGATCTTTAAAGAAGAAATGATTATAAGACTATAACATCAATTATAAAAATGGTTTCAAGTGTTTATATTTAGTAAATATTGTGAAAAAGATAAATTACATTGATAATCTAATTTAAGTCAAAAATCAATGATTTCGATTTCATGTTTCAACTTTACAAACAGATTCGTATTATAAAATCATGAATTTAGATAATCGTTTCATGATTTTTAAGCTTATAATTGTTGGAAATTCTCGGGTTGAACGAAGTTTGGGTTTTGAGCATTTTCTGGTGATCGGAGAATGTTGGGATCTCGAGATCATGGCTGAAGCTCGCCTCGGGGTAGGCGATCTCGGGAAAAATGCTCGAATTTTTTTAACTTGATCGTGGTGGCCGAACGTCGTTCATCTAGGGTTTTAGCCCAGATTTTAGTTAGCGTCGAATTTTGAATCGCTAACGCCTCGTCATCACATCGGAGTCAATCGCTCCGGTGGCGATCGAAGCTGGAAAGCCTTACGCAGCTATGGCCAGAATTGTGTGGCCTATGGTGGCCTATGGAGTCGGAGCGAGGCGATTGAGTGGATCAAAGTTGTGTTCCAGCGAACGTCGAGTAGCTCGATTGAAGATTCGTCAGTGTTTTGGATATCTGGGTGTTCTTGGAGCTAGTGGAGATCATCGCAGATATGTCGATGATGGTAGCTTTGATCGGTGATGGCTGGGATCGTTGTGCACGTGCACAAGTCGATGATCGTGTCAGATGATGTTTGGGTGATGATGTCTCGAGTTTTACCTCAGGAAGATTGTGTTCTGGCTCGAGTTTGAGCTCGTGTATTTTCAAGTGTATACCGGGTGTAACGACCTAGAATTTCTATCATTCGAAATTCGTATATTTAATTGATTTTAAATATTAACAAGTAAGATTTGTAAGTCAAATGAATTTTATTTCGAATATAGTGATTTAATTGTTTAATTAAATCGACAATTTAATATTTGAAATTGCAGAAATAATTGATAATTGGGTTTAACGTGAATAAAAATGATTTGTAAAGTTATAGTTAATCATATTGGAGTTAGAATGATGTTTGTAAACTTTTAAAATCGAATTAAAAGTTAATTTGTGAAAATTGAATATTTTAATATTTAATCGACTAGTGAAAATAGTCATTTTTCAAACAGTCTTGATTTCGACGAAACTAGTTTCATCGGATCCGTAATGTTATATTATTGTAAGATTTCAAATTTCATGTCAATCGGATTTACGGGTTGTCTGGGGCAAGCCAAAATGCATAGAAATCGTTTTTAATCGGTTCAATTTAAATTTGATCGTTTATTTCCGTAACTCGCACATACAATCGAATTAGCTCCCGAAACACGTTCCATTGTGTTCGGAATGCGGGTAAAAATTAGAAACGCCAGCCGGCACGTTTGATTTCGAGTTCGAAAATTTTGGAGATGAATAGTGTCGTCAATTTTCTATAAAAGTCCAACATTTCTTCGTTTTGCAAATAACCCTTGGGTTTCAAGCTTCAGCCGCCACCATAACTTTCTATGGCTGAAAACGTTCGAATTTCTTTCCCATTTTTCTTCAAATCCACAAATCAATTCAAGAAATTGTCAACTACAATATTGTAGGGCTCGTTGAGATCTACAGTTCCAACGGTTATGATCGAGTTTAAAGCTTCGGATCGACGACAAATTGCATTCGAACGTGTGCCGTTCGCACACGTTTATCAAGGGGAAGGCGTGGCCGAGCCTGGCCGTGCTCTGGCCGGAGGTGGAGTTCGCTGTGGCGTTTCAAATGGTGGTGCCTGATCGATCTCTGGTGGATCGTGGTGCGAGCGGCGATTAGGGCTAGACGGCGGCGATGGGTTGTGTTGCGTTCGAGATAGCCTGGGGAAGAAGATGTGCACTTGCGTGGCCAGATTTTCTCAAAAGAAAACGAACGGCTGAGATTAATGAAGGTTTAAAAAATAAAATTAGAAATATAAATAAATTATCTTTTAATTCGTATTAACTTCTAATTGTGATAACTTTTTGATACGAGGTCGAAACATTACGAAACGAATTGCATTGGAATCGTTTCGACGAGCTCTTCGCAATGGAACTGGTTTGGAGTCGATTGGTGACAGTGAAAATTTTGGGTAAAATTAAACGGTCGTTTAATTTTATTCGAAATAAAATACTGCAACCGTTATTGAAAGCAAGGTGAGAACTTCTCACTCAATCGAATATTTATTTCGATTTAAATTTTAAATAGTTAGATTTAAAATTGCTTGATTGTGTGAATTGGATTGATGATTGTTATCTATTGCGTTAAATAGACCCTATACGCCGTATATTAAGCGGAAGTTATTTATTAAAAACATACACCGCGATAATTCCACCGTGAAGTGGAATTGGTATTATATATGTTTTTGGAGTTGATTTCCCGCATAATATAGCGGATGAGACCCTATTGCGCCGCATAATAGCGGATAATATTTATAAATCCCATATACCGCGATATTCCACTTCGAAGTGGAATTGGTATTGTGCTAACATCTGTGGACGCAGGGAAACATGTTGGAGGGATCCAACTGGATTCCTCAAACATTTGAAATTATTTCAATGTTGTGTGTTGATTATTTATAATCGCCGTGTGATTATTTTGTGATTGGAATTGTTGACGGCTACGGTTTAGCCGAATATATTTTTGGTATCGTTGGATACCAGAAATAAATAAAAATTTGATTTTCGATATTCAAGTTGAAAATTTATCGAAAAATTTATTTTTGATAATTGGATAAATTAAAAAGGAGTTTTAAAAGATAGAAGTCTTATTTTTGAACCGTATTGAATTAAATTTCAATTTTGGGAAAAAGGGGCTTAATAAATGGATTTCGATAAATATTATTTATAAGTTGAAGAATTTATTTAAAATTTGGATTTTTAAATAGATTTGAAGAGATAAAGAAATTTATTTTAAAAAAAGAAATAACTTTGGAAATTTATCTGACTTTGAATTAGTCAGATAATTAAAGTAATCCTACTTATGGATGTTTGGATTATATTGGATGTTGAATTGTTTGATATCCCAAATATGTGATGTTTCGTGATATATCTGGATTTGTGTTGTGATATGTGATTTGTTTATCTGTGATATATATATATATATATCTGTGATCTGTGAATGAAAGATAAGCGTTATTGTTTATACCGCTTATAAATTATATTGTTATATTTGATCTGTGATGGTTGAATGTTGTTGCACTATTGTGTTAAACCATGGACTACACAATACACACACAAATGTGGATTTCACGTGGAAATCGGTTAAGTCATAGATTTTTATCAATTTTGGAAAATTGAATTTTTGAATCCAAAATAGTTCTGGAATTGGAATTGAAAGCTTTTGAAAATGAGTTTCAAAAATAAAAGTTATTTTAAATAACTTAATAGAATTGGAATTTAAATCATTTGATTTAAATTTTGAATTCAATATTTTGAAATTGAATTCAATAATTTGGGAATTTTGGTTTAAAAGATTTTATAAGTATAAAAGGTGTTTATATGGGTTTTTAACCATTTAAAATATGGTTTTGGAAATTTAAATTTAAATCCAAGATTTTTACTTGGATGGCTTTAACCTGTGTAATTGTAACCAGTTTTTCCCAAAAACGAAAACTATCCGTTTTCAGACAATAATAGCTTTCGTAAAGCGAAAAGATTTCCAATTTGTATCGAAACATTTCAAGTTGAAATGAAATTGTAAATAGTTTGGAAAAACTATGAATTAACCTTTGTGAAGATGATTAAGCTTTATTTTGAAATCAAAGAAGATTTTAAAAGGTGTATCTTTTATATTATAAAAAGACTTGAATTGTGAATAGTTTTGAAAGCTATAAATTGAATCTTAATTTAAAGATTTAATGGGTTAATCCAATTGATTTGGGAATCTGTGAATGAATCTTTGTGAAACTGGGTAAACTTTGTGAAGTAGATCTTTTCGTTTAAAGATTTAAAATGGTAATTTGTTTAAACCATTTAAAGGAAAGGATTTGGGTAATAAGTTGTGACTTAATTGAAATCCCAATATCCATATGTTTTTAAATATTGTGCTCACTATTCGGGATAGCCGGGAAAAGACCTTTGTGTCATATAACCCATTCCGAATTAGTGATACGTCGTGAATGGATAACATTTGAAGACTGGTGTGAAGAACGGGTATTTTCGAAAATGAAAGGACAACCTATCGAATGTCTCTGCACCGAGTTGCTCCGGTATAGATATTTATATCACTCTTCTTGTGATGGGAAGTCCGGACGTGATTAGTGAATATCCGGATTGCAAGGGCTTCTTTGGAAGTGCCTTCGGTTCCGTTCGATCTCGGAACGGACTTGTATGGATGTGTGTCTGACATTACACTTTGAGATGTAAAGCTGGTTTCTATCAAATACATTTATGTTGGTGGCGGAGAATTTATTCTCTTAGCTTAACACCCTTCTTTGAGACGTACGAGCTCAGAGGTTATGTAGTTGATGGTTACTAGTGATACATTCCCAATTTGGTAATGTGGCGTACGAAGTGCTGTTGATCATTTGTTGATCAAAGCGTGGCTTTGTGAAAAAGCGTGGCTTTGTGAAAAAGCGTAGCTTTGTGGACGAGACTTCGTCGAGCCTCACAATCTGGTATTGGTCGAAACAGGAATGTTGCGGCAAGGTTTTTAGGGGTCGCGCCCATAGGGTATGTCATTTCCTTCTGGATAAAAGGTGATATCATGGTATGGAGCCCATATATTTTACCTATGTTGATGCTGCAAATTTATTATACTTTGTGGTTGTTGCTTTGTGTTTGAGGATCCTCGGATAAAGGTCGGTAATGACCGGGGGATGGCATAGCTCGTCTGTTAGCTACCTAGTTACAGCTGTACAGCGTGAGGTAGTGTCGGCCTTGTGTTTGCAGAGATCCGGTTAGGTTCTCGGGGCGTCTTTCCAGAGGCGTTTCCATTTCATTGTAAGGAATTTCCTTTGCCTGACCATTTGCTGGAAATCCAAAGAAACAATACGAGCCTTGTACGGTTCTAGTTGTATAACCTGCTATGGAATGTGGCGGTAACCTGCTATTGAACATAGTAGCTATAGTAGGCATACAATAATGGTTGTATGTTGGCTAAGATTGATATTATACTTTCGAAATGTTTTCTGCACTATGCACTAATAATAATAATCCAATGATTTTGCGTAGTAAGCATGTTTGACTATCATAAGAAGAAATCTCCTCCAATTCTGCGTTTGCATTGTGTGTGTGGTGGGAGGTCTTATGGTAGTTTCATTTTCCAAAAGCATTTCGAATGTCTTTTACTTCCTTTGTTGTTGTTGTTGTTGTTTTAAAGATAAAAAAACTGTTTTAGTTCTCACGCCAGTCATCATGACTGACCTGGAGTTTATTGTTTCCTTTCCTAAACTCTGGGTGCCCACCAATTTCCACACGGATAGTCTAGAGTCAGGTTATCAGGTCATTCTGGATTCAGGAGATGCTGTGGAACTCAGTGGCGAGCTGGACGGCGAGACGTATCACTTGTATATGATATTATTTATTCCGCTGTGTATTCTGTATGAGGACAAGTTTATATAACTGTCCAGTGTTGTATTGTTGTTGTAAACTCTGATGATGTAATGTATAAACTGATATAGTTCTTTGATTTAAAGATTATTCATTTATATGTTGTTCCGCTGCGAATGTGAGATTCTGATATTGTTTTCTGTGTTTCTTCTTTCCTTTTCTTCTGTCTTCTTCTACCTCTTCTTTTTAACCATAACAATTCGGTTTTCCGGCATTCGATTGCTCGGTAGTTGATACAGTGGACGTATTAATGTCGACTTTCGAGCGTCGAAAATCCGGGACGTTACATGTGGTATCAGAGCATATGGTTAAGCGATAACCTTGGTTCTGTTGGGTTTTACTCATTAGTGATAGAGTCAGTAGTACTCTAGAATGAGTTGAGTGTAATAATAGATATGAGCGCGTATTTGTTAGTGAATATGAAATTGTTTTGTATTGTGTTGACTTATCGGTTGATTGTTTATAGATTCTGGTCGGTGCAGTCTAGCTAACTGTAATCGATAGGGGTTTCTAAACTCTTGAACAAGATGAACCGACACAGTATCATTTTAAATTGGGTAAATGAAATAATTTTACCTTGAATATATTTTGTATATAAAGGAAATAATTTTTCAAGAATTATTAAAGTGTATATAAATTTATTGTTTGGTTATTGAAAATGTAAAATATATAAGTCAATAAAGGATGTTATATTATTATAAATCTAAGTAAGATAAATAAATTTGGAATGATCTTATGTAAGTAAAGTTGAATAGTGAAATTATATGAGAAAAGGATTTATAAATGTGATTTATAAATAAAAGGAAATTTTGAAAAGAATTTAAGCACTGAATTCACTAGTGTTGCTGGGAAATAATAAGG
This sequence comes from Allium fistulosum, assembly GCA_030737815.1. Taxonomy (NCBI): domain Eukaryota; kingdom Viridiplantae; phylum Streptophyta; class Magnoliopsida; order Asparagales; family Amaryllidaceae; genus Allium; species Allium fistulosum. Next base: position 946,087,208 of record CM060908.1, read on the forward strand.
GTGATGACTGCAGCATCATCAGTATAATTTTCGAGTTTCTGTGTGATTGATTTGCTACCATAGTAAATTGAAAATTGAAGTTTTGTTGTGATAAACAAATTTGAATTAAAATCCAAGTTGAAATTGATGAATATAAGTAAAATGAGTTTTGAACTTATAATATGAGATAATAAATTTGGCTTTGGTAAAAGTTAAATAGAATTTACTTTAAAATTGAAATCTGAATTGGATTTATAAGTGGAAGTTTAAGGTAAGTTAAACAAGTGATGTTGAATGAAGTTGATTTTGATATCAAAGTAAATTAATAAGTGAATTAATGAAATGAAGTCATTAAGAATGTGAACTTGAGTTATATAAATGAAATTCAACCTTATTTGTAAAATGAATTAGCAATTGAATTAATAAATGGATTGAATGTTAATCAATCGAATGTAAATGAATTGATATGGAATAATGGATGTAAGTATTAATTCATTAAAAGCTAATAAATTAGAATTTGAATGAATCGAATGGAAGTCAACTTAATATTTAAACCAAATTGAAAGTAAATTTAATAATTTGGTTATGATATTGGTTGTTATATGATTGTTGGTTGATTGTATATAGTATAATTCATTAAGTGTTAATGAAATTGAATTGATAAAATTGAAAGCTATGTAATTGAATTTGAATTGTAAGTGAACCAACTTGAATGTAAATTAGTGAATGTGAACCAATTGAAAATGAATACATGAATGGTTTGAAAATTTTGTTGAACGCATTTGAATTCGTTTTGAAACCATATAAATTGCTTATGGGAATTATTTGATTGCATTGCTTATGGAAACTTTGTGTTTGTTATTGAAAATTAATGAAATGTAAATGAATTTCTTATATATGTCACTTACGTGTTTATATTGAGTAAGTACATGTGTCGTGGCTACCGTTCGGTTGGATTTGGTTGCGCTAATAGGCTAATATATAACTGCTTTGCTTAAAAATGCTAAAAGGTACGCCTACGCAATAAAAATAGGAAATATGAACTGTTTTTCTGCTTTTCCGACCATGTGGGTCGATGTATATATATTTATGTTTATTGTGATCCTACTACGATCGAACCACGCAAAGGAGGCTATGGCGAATTTTCTGAAAATTTAAGGCATTAGAAAATTTTTGGGAAATTTTGGAAAATTTGTGAAAACTAAATTTTGGATTTGAAGTTAAAAGTTAAACGATATAGTTTGTTTTGAAATGTATAACTAAGTATAGATTTGAAAAACTTAGTTAAGATTTTGAAAGAGTTTAACTATTGGATTTTGGGGAAGTTGTACACTTAAGTGATTTTGAAATCTAATCTGAACGAATTGTTTGAAAAGTTAATGAATTTAGGGCATTTTTCTTACTTTGAAATTTCGAGGACGAAATTCTTTTTAAGGGGGGAAGATTGTAACGACCCATAATTTCTATCATTTGAAATTCGTATATTTAATTGATTTTAAATATTAACAAGTAAGATTTGTAAGTCGAATGAATTTTATTTCGAATATAGTGATTTAATTGTTTAATTAAATCGACAATTTAATATTTGAAATTGCAGAAATAATTGATAATTGGGTTTAACGTGAATAAAAATGATTTGTAAAGTTATAGTTAATCATATTGGAGTTAGAATGATGTTTGTAAACTTTTAAAATCGAATTAAAAGTTAATTTGTGAAAATTGAATATTTTAATATTAAATCGACTAGTGAAAATAGTCATTTTTCAAACAGTCTCGGATTTCGACGAAACCTGTTTCATCAGATCCGTAATGTTATATTATTGTAAGATTTCAAATTTCGTGTCAATCGGATTTACGGGTTGTCCGGGGCAAGCCAAAACGCATAGAAATCGTTTTTAATCGGTTTAATTTAAATTTGATTGTTTATTTCCATAACTCGTACATACAATCGAATTAGCTCCCGAAACATGTTCCATTGTGTTCGGAACGCGGGTAAAACCTTAGAAACGCCAGCCGGCACGTTTGATTTCGAGTTCGAAAATTTTGGAGATGAATAGTGTCGTCAATTTTCTATAAAAGGCCAACATTTCTTCGTTTTGCAAATAACCCTAGGGTTTCAAGCTTCAGCCGCCACCATAACTTTCTATGGCCGAAAACGTTCGAATTTCTTCCCCATTTTTCTTCAAATCCACAAATAAATTCAAGAAATTGTCAACTATAATATTGTAGGGCTCGTTGAGATCTACAGATCCAACGGTTATGATCGAGTTTAAAGCTTCGGATCGACGACAAATTGCATTTGAACCTGTGCTGTTCACGGGCGTTTATCAAGGGGAAGGCATGGCCGTGCTTTGGCCGGAGGTGGAGTTCGTTGTGGCATTTCAAATGGTGCTGCCTGATCGATCTCTGGTGGATCGTGGTGCGAGCGGCGATTAGGGCTAGACGGCGGCGATGGGTTGTGTTGCGTTTGAGATAACTTGGGGAAGAAGATGTGCGAGTGCGTGGCCAGATTTTCTCAAAAGCAAACGAACGGCTGAGATTAATGAAGGTTTAAAAAATAAAAAAGAAATATAAATAAATTATCTTTTAATTCGTATTAACTTCTAAGTGTGATAACTTTTTGATACGAGGTCGAAACATTATGAAACGAATTGCATTGGAATCGTTTCGACGAGCTCTTCGCAATGGAACTGGTTTGGAGTCGATTGGAGACAGTGAAAATTTTGTGTAAAATTAAACGGTCGTTTAATTCTATTCAAAATAAAATACTGCAACCGTTATTGAAAGCAAGGTGAGAACTTCTCACTCAATCGAATATTTGTTTCAATTTAAATTTTAAATAGTTAGATTTAAAATTGCTTGATTATGTGAATTGGATTGATGATTGTTATCTATTGTGTTAAATAGACCCTATACGCCGTATATTAAGCGGAGGTTATTTATTAAAAACATATACCGCGATAATTCCACCGTGAAGTGGAATTGGTATTATATATGTATTTGGAGTTGATTTCCCGCATTATATAGCGGATGAGACCCTATTGCGCCGCATAATAGCGGATAATATTTATAAATCCCATATACCGCGATATTCCACTTCGAAGTGGAATTGGTATTGTGCTAACATCTGTGGATGCAGGGAAACATGTTGGAGGGATCCAACTGGATTCCTCAAACATTTGAATTTATTTCAATGTTGTGTGTTGATTATTTATAATCGCCGTGTGATTATTTTGTGATTGGAATTGTTGACGGCTACGGTTTAGCCGAATATATTTTTGGTATCGTTGGATACCAGAAATAAATAAAAATTTGATTTTCGAAATTCAAGTTGAAAATTTATCGAAAAATTTATTTTTGATAATTGGATAAATTAAAAAGGAGTTTTAAAAGATAGAGGTCTTATTTTTGAACCGTATTGAATTAAATTTCAATTTTGGGAAAAAGGGGCTTAATAAATGGATTTCGATAAATATTATTTATAAGTTGAAGAATTTATTTAAAATTTGGATTTTTAAATAGATTTGAAGAGATAAAGAAATTTATTTTAAAAAAAGAAATAACTTTGGAAATTTATCTGACTTTGAATTAGGCAGATAATTAAAGTAATCCTACTTATGGATGTTTGGATTATATTGGATGTTGAATTGTTTGATATCCCAAATATGTGATGTTTCGTGATATATCCGGATTTGTGTTGTGATATGTGATTTGTTTATCTGTGATATATATATATATATCTGTGATCTGTGAATGAAAGATAAGCGTTATAGTTTATACCACTTATCAATTATATTGTTATATTTGATCTGTGATGGTTGAATGTTGTTGCACTATTGTGTTAAACCATGGACTACACAATACACACACAAATGTGGATTTCACGTGGAAATCGGTTAAGTCACAGATTTTTATCAATTTTGGAAAATTGAATTTTTGAATCCAAAATAGTTCTGGAATTGGAATTGAAAGCTTTTGAAAATGAGTTTCAAAAATAAAAGTTATTTTAAATAACTTAATATAATTGGAATTTAAATCATTTGATTTAAATTTTGAATTCAATATTTTGAAATTGAATTCAATAATTTGGGAATTTTGGTTTAAAAGATTTTATAAGTATAAAAGGTGTTTATATGGGTTTTAACCATTTAAAATATGGTTTTGGAAATTTAAATTAAAATCCAAGATTTGTACTTGGATGGCTTTAACCTGTGTAATTGTAACCAGTTTTTCCCAAAAACGAAAACTATCCGTTTTTAGATAATAATAGCTTTCGTAAAGTGAAAAGATTTCCAATTTGTATCGAAACATTTCAAGTTGAAATGAAATTGTAAATAATTTGGAAAAACTATGAATTAACCTTTGTGAAGATGATTAAGCTTTATTTTGAAATCAAAGAAGATTTTAAAAGGTGTATCTTTTATATTATAAAAAGACTTGAATTGTGAATAGTTTTGAAAGCTATAAATTGAATCTTAATTTAAAGATTTAATGGGTTAATCCAATTGATTTGGGAATCTGTGAATGAATCTTTGTGAAACTGGGTAAACTTTGTGAAGTAAATCTTTTCGTTTAAAGATTTAAAATGGTAATTTGTTTAAACCATTTAAAGGAAAGGATTTGGGTAATAAGTTGTGACTTAATTGAAATCCCAATATCCATATGTTTTTAAATATTGTGCTCACTATTCGGGTTAGCTGGGAAAAGACCTTTGTTTCATATAACCCATTCCGAATTAGTGATACGTCGTGAATGGATAACATTTGAAGACCGGCGTGAAGACCGGTATTTTTGAAAATGAAAGGACAACCTGTCGAATGTCTCTGCACCGAGTTGCTCCGGTATAGAGATTTATATCACTCTTCTTGTGATGGGAAGTCCGGACGTGATTAGTGAATATCCGGATTGCAAGGGCTTCTTTGGAAGTGCCTTCGGTTCTGTTCGATCCCGGAACGGACTTGTATGGATGTGTGTCTGACATTACACTTTGAGATGTAAAGCTGGTTTCTATCAAATACATTTCTATTGGTGGCGGAGAATTTATTCTCTTAGCTTAACACCCTTCTCTGAGACGTACGAGCTCAGAGGTTATGTAGTTGATGGTTACTAGTGATACATTCCCAATTTGGTAATGTGGCATACGAAGTGATGTTGATTATTTGTTGATCAAAGCGTGGCTTTGTGGTTGTTGCTTTCTGTTTGAGGATCCTCGGATAAAGGTTGGTAACGATCGGGGGATGGCATAGCTCGTCTGTTAGCTACCTAGTTACAGCTGTACAGCGTGAGGTAGTGTCGGCCTTGTGTTTGCAGAGATCCGGTTAGGTTCTCGGGGCGTCTTTCCAGAGGCGTTTCCATTTCATTGTAAGGAATTTCCTTTGCCTGACCATTTGCTGGAAATCCAAAGAAACAATACGAGCCTTGTACGGTTCTAGTTGTATAACCTGCTATGGAATGTGGCGGTAACCTGCTATTGAACATAGTAGCTATAGTAGGCATACAATAATGGTTGTATGTTGGCTAAGATTGATATTATACTTTCGAAATGTTTTCTGCACTATGCACTAATAATAATAATCCAATGATTTTGCGTAGTAAGCATGTTTGACTATCATAAGAAGAAATCTCCTCCAATTCTGCGTTTGCATTGTGTGTGTGGTGGGAGGTCTTATGGTAGTTTCATTTTCCAAAAGCATTTCGAATGTCTTTTACTTCCTTTGTTGTTGTTGTTGTTTTAAAGATAAAAAAATTGTTTTAGTTCTCACACCAGTTACCATGACTGACCTGGAGTTTATTGTTTCCTTTCCTAAACTCTGGGTGCCCACCAATTTCCACACGGGCAGTCTAGAGTCAGGTATCAGGTCATTCTGGATTCAGGAGATGCTGTGGAGCTCAGTGGCGAGCTGGATGGCGAGACGTATCACTTGTATATGATATTATTTATTCCGTTGTGTATTCTGTATAAGGACAAGTTTATATAACTGTCCAGTGTTGTATTGTTGTTGTAAACTCTGATGATGTAATGTATAAACTGGTATAGTTCTTTGATTTAAAGATTATTCATTTATCTATTATATGTTGTTCCGCTGCGAATGTGAGATTCTGATATTGTTTTCTATGTTTCTTCTTTCTTTATCTTCTGTCTTCTTCTACCTCTTCTTTTTAACCATAACAATTCGGTTTTCCGGCATTCGATTGCTCGGCAGTTGATACAGTGGACGTATTAATGTCGACTTTCGAGCGTCGAAAATCCGGGACGTTACACCGGGTTTCTCTAAAGACTTAAACAAAATTTAAAGATTGAAAAGTGCCTCGGGTTGATTTGGGGAAAACTCGAAGTAAATAGGCAATTGACTCAGAGTGACACTCAGGGTTGACTCGGGTAACAGCATTTCTAGTTTTTAAAACTTTAGCAATTTAAGCCAATTAAATTTCTAAATTTATTCTTTTTAAAATAAAGATTGTTTGTTAAATTTGAATGTGTAGTCTGTGTGGGTTGCGAGGTGGGTTGCCTCAGGACGAAGCACGGGGGAGATGATATTCAGCTCGGGTTCGTGCGCGAGTAGTTGTAGGGTTTGGTTCGAGTGTTGTATCAGGTAGGTGCACGAGAGTAATATGTTACAAGCTGATTAATTAATGGATAATTACTTAATGTAATTAATTAAAGTGATTTATTTATGGATTAATTAATATAATCAATTTAAAGGGTTAGTTAATTAATGTAAGTAATTAAATGATAGTTAATTACTTAATGTGATTAATTTAAGTATAATTAATAATTATAATTACTTAAAGGGTAATTATTTAATGAAGGTAATTAAGGGATAATTAATTAAAGTAATTAATTTAAAATAATTAATTGGTTTAATTAATTAAGGATAATCATTTATGAAATTGATTAAGTATAATTACTTAAAGTAATTAATAAAGTATGATTACTTAGTGTAAGTAATTTATGGATAATTTCTAAATGTAATTAATTATAGTATAACTATTTAATGAGAGTAATTAAAGGTTAATTAATGTGAATGGATAAAGAATAATTAATTTATGTAATTAATTAAAGGCTAATTACTTAATGTAATTAAAGAATAATTAATCAAGGATGATTAATTAAGATGGGTAATTAAAGGATGATTAATTAATTGGTTTGTAATAAATTAAGGTTAAGTATGCAGGATTTAAAAGTGATGAAAGTAATTAATTAAATTCATTTGTGATTAATTAAATTGATTAAGATGGTGTGGTTGATTAATCTTGTTTATGGATGAATGAATGCCTTGAATTATGTGATATCTCCGATATGTGATATGTGCTGCTTTGTGATTTGAGATGAATTGTTGTGTATAAATTGTACTGTTTAAACTTAAACTTTTGGTTTACTAAATAACATTGGATTCGAAGAGACCGGGGTCGGGTATCGGTAAATATCCGAACCCACTTCGATATGTAACCTACAATGATTCTATATAGAATGATATGTGAAATCAATAGGCTGAAATGGAATAATTCAAGTGAATGGGACTATTGAAACTAAGTAAGGATACTTAGAGGTTGATTTGTGAATTAAATATTGAATATAACAAGTTAAGAACTCGTAGGAAAGTACGAGTTACTCCGGGTTTTTAAATATGCTTTGTGCATTAGAATTTCATGTTATATGGGTTTACTCACGCTGGTTTCTAGCCTGACCCGGGTGTTACTTTGTTGTAATGCTCGGGTCAGACCGAGTATTACAGATTTTCAAGTAAGGTCGTTCTGGCGCTCAAGAGGCGAGCTGGATGGCAGGAACGTATGAAGTGTTTCCGCTGTGATATATTTCTGTTTATCTAAGACATGTTGATTTGTATATGTCCAGTGTTTGTGTATGTGTGTAACTCTGATGTATTAAAATGTAATTGACAGATATAGTATTCTTTTGTAAACTGTTATTATTTGATATTATATTTTGATCCGCTGCGATTTGTGAGAATCAGTGCTGTGTTTCTGTTTCTTCTTCTTCTTCTATCTCTTTCTTCTTTTCCTGACTATCTGGAATTTTCGGGTTCGTAAATTTTGGGTCGTTACATTTGGTATCAGAGCGAAGGTTAAGCGAAAATCTTGGCTCTGGTGGGTTTACTCATTAAGTATAGGGTCGATGGTACCCTAGAATGAGTTGAGTGTATATGTATATATGAGAGCGTACTTGTTATTTTCTTATATAAAGATTTTAAATGATTTTATATGAGAATATATTTTGATATATGTAAAGCAATATTTCTTAAGGTAATTGGGTGTTAAATTATTGGAATTAAATTAAGTGGTAATAGAAATACAACCAAATTGAAATTAAATAAAGATAGTTTTGAAATGGATTCAAACTAAAATTTAAAATCTTGAATTTGGAAAGGAGTTTAAGAATAAGATAAAAATGAATTGGTTTCCAGATATGATAATCTTGGTTATTTTCATAAATGATTGTTGTGTTTAATAATAAGATGTGTATTAATGAGTAAGCAAAATGAAATGTTTTAGATAAGTATGACTTATAAATTGGAACTGAAGATGATCTAGATTGTGAAGTTTTAAATCTAAGCCAGAAAATTTGGAATTTGTGTCAAAGTGATAAAGAAACGATAAATAATATTATTTAATGTATTTTAATAAAAGGGTCATATTTCAAACAGGTGTTGTTTGAAAATTTAAAGGAATTCGTTTTGAATTAAAAACCAAAGGTGGTTTAAAATTTAAAGTATAACTTGGTGTGCAAAGGAAATATGTATATAAGAGGAATATACATAATATCAAAAATGGTTTGAAATAAACTCTAAATGTTGAGTTTTAAATTTGAAATGAGATGTGATACCCAAGGTGATAAGTTTTTGAACTTATAAGATTATTAATGTGAACTTTAAAATTTGAAATGGGAATTCAAATTGGGTAAGGTTGGCTGGATTAAGTAAATTGAATTTAACTTTGGGAAAGTTAAATAAGTCAACAAGCAACCTGAATTGGAAATTTCAAAATAAAATTGGAATTTAACTGGAAGGTTAAATGGTTGATTTGAATGGGGAGTTTGTGAGATTTGAAAATGGGTTTGAGATTTGGAAATTGAAAATGGATGTTTTAAAATAATTTGGATAATATTATCATATTGTTATTAATAATCTTTAAATTGTGAATTGGATTTGTTTATATGAATGAAGAAATGGATTGTGGTGATATATGCATTATTGAGATAAAAGGGAAATTAAACTTTAATTTGAAATAAAGGATATGGAATTACTTTGAACTGAAAATTTGAATGTTAAGAATTGAACTTGTAAATTAAAATTGTTTAAGAACTGGTTTCAAAACTGGAAGATAAAATTGTTTTGAACTCTTATTTGAACTTTGAAATAAGTTAAGTAAAGATAATTTAAAATGGAATTTTGAGAATTGGACTCAGAATTAAATTGTTTAAAGATTGGGATTATTGATTTAAAAATAAAGGTTAATTTGATTTAAGGGGTTAAATCAACATTTGAAAATTTAACTCGAATTTATATAATTCAAGATGGTTTAAAGTTGAGATTCAGATTTCATTAGTTCAAATTGAATTTAGTTGAATTAACAAGAATTGAAGATGGATAAGTATAAAATTCAAATGGGAAATTTGAATTGGATTAATTTGAAATAAAATTGAAGATTGAATGAGTTCAAATTCAAATGGGAATTGCGATTAATTCATATAGAAATTGAAATGATTTGAAATTGAAGTGGATTCAATTTGAAATAAGTCTAAATTAATTTGAATAATTTGGAATTGTAATTAAAGTGAATATGTTTAAAATCAAATGGAATTTGATTTGAATTTGGAAAGAAGTTGAGATTAATTCAACTTGAATTGGGGAAAAATCAATTTCAAGGGAAATTGAAGTTATTAAAATTGGAATTGTGTCAATTTAAATGGAAGTGGAAATTTAAATTGAATTGATGGGGAATTGAACAGTTTGACTCTGGACTATTTTCAAAATAAATTGTTTTAATATAAATCTATTTTCCAAACTATTTACTATACAACTTTTCTTTTAAAATTCCAAAACTATCTTATATTTATTTAACAACTACTTTTGGAACTATTTAACTATTTTACAACTATTTTATAAACTAATCACTATTTTTCCAACTACTTTATAACTAGTTACTATTTTACCACTATTTTGCAATTATTTTACTATTTTTCAACTATTTACAATTACATAACTATTTTACAGCTATTTTACAAACTAATAATTATTGTTCAACTACTTATCTATTTTTTTTAAAAAAATTCAAGCTATTTCCTAAATATAAACTGGTTGGAGTTTAAACTGTTATTGATCAAATACCCAACTAAGATAAGAATTGAAGTGATAATCCAAATGGGGATTAAGGCAAATGTGAATAAGTGAATAAAATCAAAGTAAGGATGAATAGAAAGGAAATTGATTTAACTGATAATCAATGAAGATAAATACGTAGGATGTACGTATATTATTCTATTCGCATAGTGATTTGATCTAGATTCGAGCACAGAATTTCGAGATAATATTATCGATCCGAGTTGGGATTTTTCGCTCGATTTTCGACGGCGAACCTGGATATGGATTTTTGATTGGTTCTGGATATTCTCTATCATAGTTGTGACTATGCAAGGAGAATAACGGTTTCTGATCAAGAAACCAAATCTGAGTCCGCACTAGGAAGACGGGTGGACAATACTAGTTCAGAAGTGAAATTGTGTGATCGAGTAAGCGATCAGATTGATATAGCGTACGGATGATATGTGTACATCGTACGGGTTTGAATGTAATTGATATTGAAAATTTATGGATAAGAACTGTAAAATGGTCTTTGAAATGAAGAGTATATTTTGTGAAATATATGATGAGGTAAAATGGAAATTGGAAATTTCTATGATTAAAGATTCACTTTATTGAGAAAAGTAATGTGGTTAATAACTTTATAAAAGAATAATCAAATTCGAATATTTGATTTGGAATAAACAAAGTTATGTATCTTTGTTATATATATGATAAAACTCCCCTTGTTGAATCTTTTGCCAGAAGAAAAGGGTTTTTGAAAGTATTTGAAGTATAAAGAGGAAATTTATACAAGTTTGAAGTGATCCAAAGATTTTTAAAGTTATATATATATATATATATATATATGTAAAGGATCTTATGAGGATTTTGTGAAAAGGTTTTTTGGAACCTATGGATTTGAAAAGGCTTTTGATTTTTAGGAAAAATCAATATTGGAATTTGGAAAGCCTAATGTGAGAATTATCGATTTTGGGAAATCGATTTTGAGAAAGGAGATTTATATAAAATTCATACTAGGTGTATGATTTGGAAAATACTATATGTGTATAGTATAAAGTGTTTTGAAAGTGGCTCTGGGGAAAAAGGCGCTCCCTTGAATGAACTTCTCAGGAGTGCCACAGGGTGGTACTGCCTTGAACCCTAAGGGGGGGGGTTCTAAAGTTGATCCTGTGAGGAGTCCGGACAAAACTAGTTCCTGAGGATCATGTATAGTGTGTAGCGGAAGTCGAGGGCGCTGATGCCTACAGAGGCATTTGGGTTATGCTGTGACGACAGTGTAACTCGATGTCACTGCGATCTACTACAGACCATAGCGAAAGTCGTGTGTGCCGCTGAGAGCCAACAATCTACGTTTGATTTTATATCGATAGACTGCGACACTATGGTAACATAGCGAAAGTCGTATGTGCCGCTGAGAGCCAACAGTCTACGTTTGATTTTATATCGGTAGACTGCGACACTATGGTAACATAGCGAAAGTCGTGTGTGCCGCTGAGAGCCAACAGTCTGCGTTTGATTTTACATCGGTAGACTGCGACCTATGTGGGAGTGGAGAAGTTTCATTTTTGACAGCGAAAATCGAGCACGCTGATGCCTACAGTTACATGGACTTTTGCTGTGATGGCAACGTAACCCTGGAATGTAACTGCGATCTGTTGTGGGTTCCATGGCGTAATCGAGGGGCGCGGAGTGCCTACAGTTACATGGACTTTTGCTGCGATGGCAACGTAACCCAGGATGTAACTGCGACCATGGATGGGGGTGATGATTTCCAGAGCATTCTCACCAAAGATATTTCCTTTATTTTCAAAAATGTTTTCTATATTTTCAATAAAATTATTTTACAAGTATTTTCACTGGGTGTTGAAAACGGGTTTACCAAGTACTTATAGATTTTCAGTCCTTCGCCTGATCAACGTTTGACTGAATTTCTGTGAGAACAAGGATGGACTTGTTGAGACATCGAGTATAAAAAGTATATTTTATAAAACTATTTTCATAATATTATGTAGATTTTAAAGTATTTTAAAGTTTCAAAATAAAAGAGTTAACAGTGTTTAAAGAATAATTTAACTAAAATACACAGTAAATTAAGATTATTGCTTCGTTCCTTTTCGAGGACGAAAAGTTCTAAAGGGGGGAGGAATGTGACGACCCAGATTTTGACGTTTGATGATTGGGTGATTAACTGATTTAGATTATTGGAATATTAAGGGATCGAATAAGAAATTTCTGGTAAATAAAAAAAAATATCCGAATATATAAATTGGTTTAAAAACTATAATAAATATTGAATTATGAAATCTCTGAATATGATGAAAATGAAGAATATATTAATATATAAACTCCACCATATAAATTAAAGGTAAAAATATCCATAAATATATGTATAAATATACACAATTTTTATGACATGTGATGATATATAAGTATTGAAAAGTGCATATATGTATGGATGTTATGAGAAGGAGAATATATGAAAGATGTGAAAATGTTAATGTTGTATATGAGAACAAATATAAGTTAATATATATATATATATTCATTTAATTAAATAGTGAAAGTGTAAATACATAGGTATATGATGATAATTACCTATATATATAAGTAAAAATATATATATGAAGTGTATATGCTTGTAGACAAAAAGGGGTAAGCGTGACAAAGTAAGAATGTATATTGTATACATATGATGAGAAAAAAATATATGTGTATAGTTTCATATAAACATTTGTAGACAAGAAGGGTGGCAAGCATTTAATGCAAGCACATAAGATATCAAATCTGAGCATACAATACATCCTATCAAGCATACAAATATAAGGTCATAGAAATGGCTGACCAAAGAATAAAAAATAAAAAAATAAAAAGATGCTTGCTGTGGAAGGCAGAAGTATACTGTCTGATATTTTTATCTCCACCTTGTCTTCATTTTTTTTTCATTCATTCATTCGAAACTAATACCAGTAAAAGATAAAGCAAGCTTAAATCTGAAATCGAAATGAGAGAAAAAATATGATGGAAACCAGATCAAACAGCAGCTTTAAATTTTTAAAATAGCAGTTGTTTCAAATTGTTTTTCTGAGCTAAGTCTCCAACCTGATCTGAAACAAATTCAAGATGAAGTAATCAAAGCAAAAGTAAGTAAGTTCTGCTAAATCGAAGAAGTCCAGATCTTTTCAAAGGGGTTTAAGATCAAGCAATCAATAAAGTTTGGATCAAAATCATTTCCAGACTTCAAGAAATAAGCTCTGATCATCCTTTCTAAACAAGTGAGTAAACTATATATTAAAACTTGAATCTTCTTATATATCTTGATATTTGGATTGACACTTGAAGTATGTTATTAAAAAAAATGTTTTTAGTTGTCAAATATGCCTGCATGTTTGTATATATTTGTAAATATGGGTGTGCATGTCTATGTATCAGGGTACTTGCTCTGTTATAAAGCTTACAGGTTTAAATCAAGTTCAAAATTTGATTTCTCTTTATACAATCAATATCAAGCTATGATCTTTAAAGAAGAAATGATTATAAGACTATAACATCAATTATAAAAATGGTTTCAAGTGTTTATATTTAGTAAATATTGTGAAAAAGTTAAATTACAGTGATAATCTAATTTAAGTCAAAAATCAATGATTTCGATTTCATGTTTTGACTTTACAAACAGATTCGTATTACAAAGTCATGAATTTAGATAATCGTTTCATGATTTTTAAGCTTATAATTGTTGGAAATTCTCGGGTTGAAGGAAGTTTGGGTTTTGAGCATTTTCTGGTGATCGGAGAATGTTGGGATCTCGAGATCGTGGCTGAAGCTCGCCTGGGGGTAGGCGATCTTGGGAAAAATGCTCGAAATTTTTTAACTTGATCGTGGTGGCCGAACGTCGTTCATCTAGGGTTTTAGCCCAGATTTTAGTTAGCGTCGAATTTTGAATCGCTGAAACCTCGTCATCGCATCGGAGTCGATCGCTCCGGTGGTAATCGAAGCTGGAAAGCTTTACGCAGCTATAGCCAGAATTGTGTGGCCTCTGGTGGCCTGTGGAGTCGAAGCGAGGCGATTGAGTGGGTCGAAGTTGTGTTCCAGCGAACGTCGAGTAGCTTGATTGAAGATTCGTCAGTGTTTTGGATATCTGTGTGTTCTTGGAGCTAGTGGAGATCATCGCAGATATGTCGATGATGGTAGCTTTGATTGGTGATGGCTGGGATCGTTGTGCACGTGCACAAGTCGATGATCGTGTCAGTTGATGTTTGGGTGATAATGTCTCGAGTTTTACCTCAGGAAGATTGTGTTCTGGCTCGAGTTTGAGCTCGTGTATTTTCAAGTGTATACTGGGTTTCTCTAAAGACTTAAACAAAATTTAAAGATTGAAAAGTGCCTCGGGTTGATTTGGGGAAAACTCGAAGTAAATAGGCAATTGACTCGGAGTGACACTCGGGGTTGACTCGGGTAACAGCATTTCTAGTTTTGAAAACTTTCGCAATTTAAGCCAATTAAATTTCTAAATTTATTCTTTTTAAAATAAAGATTGTTTGTTAAATTTGAATGTGTAGTCTGTGTGGGTTGCGAGGTGGGTTGCCTCGGGACGAAGCACGGGGGAGATGATGTTCAGCTCGGGTTCGTGCGCGAGTAGTTGTAGGGTTTGGTTCGAGTGTTGTATCAGGTAGGTGCACGAGAGTAATATGTTACAAGGTGATTAATTAATGGATAATTACTTGATGTAATTAATTAAAGTGATTTATTTAAGGATTAATTAATATAATCAATTTAAAGGGTTAGTTAATTAATGTAAGTAATTAAAGGATTGTTTATTACTTAATGTGATTAATTTAAGTATAATTAATAATTATAATTACTTAAAGGGTAATTATTTAATGAAGGTAATTAAGGGATAATTAATTAAAGTAATTAATTTAAGATAATTAATTGGTTTAATTAATTAAGGATAATCATTTATGAAATTGATTAAGTATAATTACTTAAGGTAATTAATAAAGTATGATTACTTAGTGTAAGTAATTTATGGATAATTTCTGAATGTAATTAATTATAGTATAACTATTTAATGAGAGTAATTAAAGGTTAATTAACGTGAATGGATAAAGGATAATTAATTTATGTAATTAATTAAAGGCTAATTACTTAATGTAATTAAAGAATAATTAATCAAGGATGATTAATTAAGATGGGTAACTAAAGGATGATTAATTAATTGGTTTGTAATAAATTAAGGTTAAGTATGCAGGATTTAAAAGTAATGAAAGTAATTAATTAAAATCATTTGTGATTAATTAAATTAATTAAGATGGTGTGGTTGATTAATCTTGTTTATGGATGAATAAATGCCTTGAATTATGTGATATCTCCGATATGTGATATGTGCTGCTTTGTGATTTGAGATGAATTGTTGTGTATAAATTGTATTGTATAAACTTAAACTTTTGGTTTACTAAATAACATTGGATTCGAAGAGACCGGGGTCGGGTATCGGTAAATATCCGAACCCACTTCGATTTGTAACCTACAATGATTCTTTATAGAATGATATGTGAAATCAATAGGCTGAAATGGAATAATTCAAGTGAATGGGACTATTGAAACTAAGTAAGGATACTTAGAGGTTGATTTGTGAATTAAGTATTGAATACAACAAGTTAAGAACTCGTAGGAAAGTACGAGTTACCCCGGGTTTTTAAATATGCTTTGTGCATTAGAATTTCATGTTATATGGGTTTACTCACGCTGGTTTCCAGCCTGACCCGGGTGTTACTTTGTTGTAATGCTCGGGTCAGACCGAGTATTACAGATTTTTAGGTAAGGTCATTCTGGAGCTCAGGAGGCGAGCTGGATGGCAGGAACGTATGGAGTGTTTCCACTGTGATATATTTCTGTTTATGTGAGACATGTTGATTTGTATATGTCTAGTGTTTGTGTATGTGTGTAACTCTGATGTATTAAAATGTAATTGACAGATATAGTATTCTTTTGTAAACTGTTATTATTTGATATTATATTTTGATCCGCTGCGATTTGTGAGAATCAGTGCTGTGTTTCTGTTTCTTCTTCTTCTATCTCTTTCTTCTTTTCCTGACTATCTGGAATTTTCGGGTTCGAAAATTTTGGGTTGTTACATCCATTCTACCCATTGGCTTTTAAAGCCAAGATTAAATCACTTGATTATAACAGCTTTTCTTTAAATTATTTATTTAAACTTTTTAAAATAAACTATAAAACTTATATATTATCTTTAAAATACTTAATTATATATTTGAAAATATTTATAGAAGATTTGGGAAAGAATACTTAAGTTTAAAGCAATAATTCAAAAGTTATTAAAAGCGCTACAAAAAGTGCCGCGAATAGTGCTTTTAAGGCTTATTTGCTCAAAACAACTTTTCGATCATTTAGAAATTCATTTTTAGAACTCAAATCTCTTTTATAATATTTTAAAATATTTATAGAATTTCTTTCATATTTTTAAACATTTAAAAATTATCCATTTAAATCAATTTCAAATTTTGGTTTTAAACTGCTAAACCGCGATATTTTTGAAAAGTGGAAATTAGCCACAAGAGCCTATTTAGCAAGTGGAATTACTTTCTAGGACACACAACTAAAATAATTACTTTCAAGGACAAAACGTAAAATAATTAGTTTCTAGGGCCTAAAAATCTATGAAATTATGTCCTTGAAAGTAATTGGACTGCTGACTTTGTCCTTGAAAGTAATTATTCTGCTGATTTTGGCCTTGAAAGTAATTTCTTTGAATGTGTGTCCTAGAAACTAATTGGACTGCAAAGTTTGTCCTTCTGGTGAAATGCCCCTTTTGAAACTTGTTTTGGACTTATTTGAACATCTACTAGATGAAATCAATATTTTTTTTAAAAACTACGAATATAGTAATTCTAAAAATTCTTATCACGAAGAATTATGAGCTATATTCCGTTATATATACTCATTTAACTTTCAAGGCGTGAAATCGCGAACTACCGTTACGCGACACGCCTAGTTTTGATTTGATTATTATTTTCTATTCAAATCTTGTCAAGACAAGTTTAAATGTTTATAAAATATTTATAAATCATTTCAAATCATTTAAAAGGGGTTTAATAATATAATATCACTTTTATAACTTGATTCAGAAAGTGATTTCCTAATGTAATATCGATGTGTATTTAATGTGACTTATTTACACAATTAAACACTATATTAAAACAACAATACTTGATGATCAAAGCATAGTAAACATCCATAGCAATCATATCAGATTATCACTATATATAAAGAGTTTCTCACTTGATTTTCGATCAGACTAACTTTGAAACGGCTATAGCTTCGCTATCTCAAAATCTGAGCTCACGACTACTAGCACAAATGCTCCTAGGGGGTTCGGCCTTAGTCTTGGAGGCTTGGAAGGGCACGACCTTGCTTGGCAAGTGGTGGTTTAGGGCTTGGTTGCACATGGCCTTGGTGGAGGAGAAGGAAGAGATCACTAGCTTGAACTTTGGTTTGAAGTGGTATAGATTTCGATTGATTTTGTATAACTTTGTTTTGATTTACTAATATTTTATTTCTTAGGCTATGGAAGTCATTAATGTAGAGAAGAAGAGAATGAAGAGCTTAGGAATTTTATGAAGAAGCAATGTGAATGAAGTGAAGAGAGGTGGTGCTATTTATAGGCAAATGTAAGGATGCAAATATCATGATATTTCCACACAAACACATTACCATTTCATCATCACCACACCTTACCCCCACCCACATCAAGTTCGACCGAAATTACCCCTTCCATGTGCATGGCCAAGTGCCTCCTTTGGATGGTAAGTTGATTTTATTTTTGGTGAGAAATATCTTGATTTTTTTTACCATAAGTGAATTTGTAAAAATATATTGTAATCCTTATATGTATTTGAATGTGCATGGATGTAGATGTGTATGTGTATATAAGTGTATATATGTATGTCACTTATAGCCTGGAACGTTATATAACTTTTTTATGTTAAACCATTATGATTTCCGATTCTGATTCCCGATCACATTTTCACTTCTTAGTTAATATACATATAGTAAATAAAGTTTGAAATTAACATTTCCATTATTATTTATTAATAAAAAGGGCTTCATTTGATTTAAAAACAATTATTTAATTATTTAAAATAAATTTAAATTCAAAAGTTAATTATTCAAAAATATTGATATCACAGATGATGTCATAAAGGTAATTTATTTCAAAAAATAAATTAAATTATTTTATTACATATTCTCACTCATATAGATAAATGAGTGTATGTACCCAGCTCCATGCACAATGTCGGATAGTCTAAGAGCTGTTCATTGATAAAACGGTTTTAAGTCATTTTATCGATATATCTTCCAAAGTATATACTTTTGTAAATATTTATTTAAAATAAGATTACCAATATTATTTATTGTTCAAAACATTATCATGTATGTTAAAAAATCTTATATTTGAATATTTTAAAAAAAATTTGAAGTGATGAATTTGCGGGTCGTTACATACTTCCCCACTTAAATGAATCTCGTCCTTGAAATTAAGGATAAGAAGAAAATGACTCAAAAAGAAATGTATATTTTGACAAAGGGAAATATATACAAGATATGATAAGTGACCACACCACAGGTGGCGAGTACACTGTCTCTCGATACTGCATGTAAACTATACATCAATCGTAAACTCAGGATAAGCTTTCCTCATTCTATCTTTTGTTTCTGAGGTGCAGTCTTCGGCATCACCACTCCATTGAACTTTAACCAACCTTACCATCTTCATTCTCAATCGCCTCTAATCGTTATCCACGATTTGAACTGGTCATCTGGTAACTGCCAAATTTCGTTCTACTTCTAAATCTTCCTGGGCGGTTGTTTCTATAATCTATTCCGGATCATGCACATATTTCTGTATATGGGATATATGAAAGACGTACTGCGCATCGGACAATCTTTCGGGCAATTTCACTCGATAAGCTAATGGACCAATCCGCACAAGAATGGGAAAAGGTCCAATAAATCGAGGTGCTAACTTCCCTACCCATCCAAATCTTACCACTCCTCTCATCGGAGAGACTTTCAAGAATACAAAATCTCCAACTGAAAATTCTAAATTTCTATGCCTTTGATTGGCATAACTCTTCTGCCTGCTTTAGGCTTCTTTCATTTTCTTTCTGATCAAGTCTACATTTTCTGAGGCTTCTCGAATCATATTAGGATCAAGTACTAACCGATCTCTAGTTTCGATCCAACATGCTAGGGATCTACATGGAAGACCAAATAACGCTTCGTACGGTGCCATGCCGATACTTGCCTAATAGCTGTTATTATAGGAAACTTCCACAAGACGAAGATAGTTTTCCCATGAACCTCTAAAATCTTAGATACAAGCTCTTAGAAGATCTTCCAGTACTAGATTTACCCTTTCCGTTTGCCCATCGGTCTGGGGATGATATGTTGTGCTTATACTCAGCTTCGTTCCCAAAGCTGTCTATAATGCCTCCCAGAACTTACTGGTAAAGATTGGGTCTCGATCATTGACTATGCTGCTTAGGACACCATGCAATTGAACAATTTCCCTCGTGCATACCTCTATAAGACTTGCAGCTGTTCATGTTGGCTTTATTGGGATAAAGTGTGCATTTTTGGTCAATCGATCTACGATAACCCAAATGCCTTCATTTCCCTTTCTTGATCAAGGTAAGTCGTCGATGAAATCCATCGATATTTGGTCCCATTTCCAAGTCGGAATTTCAAGAGGTTGAAGTAATCCACTGGTCTTTTGATGATTGCTTTTGATTTGTTGACAATTTGCACAACTGTTAACACGAATAGAGATGTCCCTCTTCGTGCTTTCCTACCAAAATGTTTGTTTCACGTCTTTTTTACATTTTGTTAACTCCAGGGTGGATATTAAACTTAGTTGATGGCACTCAGTCAACACTTCTTGTCTTAAGTTGACAATATAGGGAACACTATTTCTTCCTTTTAACCGTAATATCCCATGGTTATCCACTTCAAAGCTTGAATTCTACCCTCTGCTTATATCCTTAATCGTCTTTCTTAGACGTCGGTAATCTCTTTGTTTGCTGGCAATTCTTTCCAGAAGAGTCAGAGTCACTACCAGATAAGCTATAACGGCATGCTTTCTACTTAACGACTCTGCTACAACATTGGCTTTCCTGGGTGTATATAGAATATCTTGATCATATGATGCGAGAAATTCTAGCCAACGCTACCATCTCATATTTATGTCCTTCTACGTGAAAATATACTTCAAAGATTTTTGACTAGTGAAGAGTTCGAACTTCTCACCCAGTAAATAATGTCTCCAAAACTTTAGTGCGAACACAGCGGATAATAGTTCTAAGTCGTGTGTTGCATAATTTTGCCCATGCATCTTTAACTGCCACTAGCATATGCGATAACCTTTCTATGTTGCATCAGTACCGCGCCCATTCCTTCACCACAAGCATCGGTATAAACATTTAAACTGCCACTTTCATCAATGATAGTCAGGACTGGAGCTGTAACGACCCACTATTTTGTACCATTCGCATCCGCACATGTCGGACTTGAATAATTCAAAATACCGCGTTGTTAATTTAAATTTGGCAAAACAGAACATATACATCAAATAAATAATCACAGACACAGAGTAATAAATGCAGCGGAAATAAAAGAGATAGTAGTTCATGAAGCTACTATATAAATGTATAAGTTACATCAGAGTTAAACCAGATACAACGGAAGAGTAATACGATACATCAGATACAAATCAGAATACATCACTGGAATCATCGAATACTGAAAGCAGAATAGATGGCTGGATCTTCAAGCAAAGCTCCAACTTCAAAGGTGAGTCTCGAATACTGGTATACTCGGTCTGACCCAAGCGTAAAGCAAAACACAAAACACTCGAGTCAGGATTAACATTCTTATATCAATAAATCCAACTCAAGTGAAATAGCAACTGAAATACAAGTAACTCAAAGGATGTTTGGAATAACCATCCTTTAAGGATCCGTTAAACTATCTACTATGTAGTAGTGTACGATAAGTAGATAATGCCTATCAGTAATATAAAGTATCAAAATAGTGTTAAGGCGTTACCATTATCCCCCTTAACACATTTTTATAAGCGTTATAGACTATACAGCACTGTAAACTCCACCGTAAACTAGTGGGCTATCAGGGAGTACTCCATAGGTATAACACAAAACAAATCGTAGTGGTCATGTATAAAGGGATACAAGTATGACAAGGCACATGAGGCAATACCCAAGGTAGTGAAACTACCGTTTGCCTGATCCGGACTGGTGAGAACGCATCGCCGCAGCGATCGCAACATCGTGAAACAACACTCCCAAATCAAGGGTGCACCAATCGACAACAAGTACTGAGTAGTTTTCGAAGAAGTGTGTTCGCTCGAGGTAGCTAGCCCCCATTTAGCCCGGCACGGCTCCTGTTTTAGTCATTTCCAATTTGACACAAGTGTCAAGGCTATCCATTATCGTTCTCTTTCTTCAGTCATCACGTACATCATACCAACCACTTCATTCTGGATCACACTCCGCGTGTAGTTATTAAAGTGGTTTTCGGTTTAGACAGAGAGTATGTCCCTAACCGATTCCGGTCTCTTTAATAACTTTCGTAATTATTACACCGATTGGTCGTTTATTTATTTCAAAACCAAATCAATTTCAATTTCAATTAGAATTTTTAAATCAACATTTCATTTATCTTTCTACATCAATTTCCATAATTTACGTTTCAAAATTTCAAAATTCCCATTTCAAAATCTTATAATTCAATTTCAAATTTCTATTTAAAACAATTCAAATATTGATTCAAGTTCGTATATAAGTTTCATTCCGAAATCATTTAAATTAATTTAATTTAACATTCAAATCAATTTAAATTCATTAATCGATTTCATTCAATATTCGTTAAGTTAACTTAACATTCAAAACAATTTTTATTTAATTTCCAATTCGTTAAATCAATTACTTAAGTTCAACTTCATTATATCAAAACTTCAAAATTGAATTAAATTAGATTCGTCAAATCAATTCTTTCAATTACAAGTCTTACATTTATTTCAATAAATCACATTTTATTTCTTGTTAAAGAAATTCAATTTCACTTATTTATTTACTTAGTTACAATTTCAAAACCCAATTAATAAAGAAACTTAATTTCACTTATTCAAGAAGTTCAATTTCACTTAATAAAGAATTCAATTTATTTAATTATTAAATAATTTCAAAACTTAATTATAACTAATTTCAAAACTTAATTATTAATAATTTCAAAACTTAATTATTAATACTTTCAAACTTAATTATTAAAATTCAAAACTTAATTCAATCGTTTCTCAAATTTAACAACGTTCTTTCATCAAGTACATTGTTAATATTTTGTTTCATATTATTAAATATTAACATTTCCTTTCATAAAAATTCAAATTCCAACTTCATTTCAAAACCTTATCATTTATTCAAATAAAATCTTTATGTTATTTTTAAATCAAATTATTGACCAATCGGATTTTATTTAATTCTCTATCCTAGGTCAAAGTTTAATTTGGGTATTTATCATTTCAACCCGATTCCAATTCAATTCAAAATCAAAGCATAGCAAAGGGAACTTGCAGTGTGATAACTGGGATGGTGTCAAAGTAAATAAACAAGCAATAACACAATCAATAACAATCCAATAATCAATTCAAATAATCCCGAAATAATCGTATTAATTCACATTGTTGTTTGTGAAAATTAATATAATTATTTCTAGAATCTACACTATCATTTCATGTAGATTAAAGATTATTACACTATTATTTGATGCGGTTCTACACTTGACATTTCTTATTCGATTTCATACCATAAATTCAAAGGGTTCAAGGGTAATTAACCATTTCTACGTGTCAAATAATTAAACATTTAAGGGGTCATATTTTACAAATTTAACTAATCAAATCCAACACATATATAAATTCAAACTAACTATCCTACGACAAATTTAGTTGCATGTTATTTATCACAAATACATTTACAATTTAACGACCAATGCAAACATCAACAATCAATCAATTAACAACCAAACTGTATTATCATCGCATAAAAAATTAACAGATAGTGGTGTCAGATGTCATAGATGAACTGATACAGGTAATAACATAAATAACAGTATAAATAACTAACAGCAGCAATATTTCAATTGTCGTTTCAATTGAAATCAAATTTAATAAATAAAGAACATTAATCGTGAGTGATTGCTCACCTTTCGAGGCTAGAGCGGTTTGACAATGAAAGGAGTTACGAATTGCAAGCACTACTTCCGAAATAAACTAGATTGGCACGAATCGACGAGCAAAGCTGTTAAATAGGAATTGTCGAAATCAAATCAAAACATTCAACATAGCAACAAATAAAAAAACATGTCCTGCATCAAAGTTTAACAATATAATTCTATGTGCTACCGAGATCGAAATGGTCTGAAATTTGGTATGAATAAAGATTAAAACTTGTATTTCAAACTGCAAAAGAATCTCTTGATTTGGACAAGAGACGAGAAAAGTTACGATGTCACGAACATAGACTCAAGCCATGTTGCGACTGTCAAATGTTCAGGTCTGAAAACACCTCTGGGTTTGACTTTCAGGTAAGAAACAGAGGACTGAACCACCTCGTATGAAGCTAAAATTTTATATACAGAAAGTAGAAATCTTTATCTTTTAAACAAAAAGGGAATCACTGTATTCCGACGTAAGACGAAAGAGATAAGATGCGTCAAACATGAACTCAGGTCGTGTTTGCAGCAGTGTAAAATAATTTCAAGTAGAAAAAGAATAGCTGCCTGGGTCTAACTTCTAGATCCTCGACCACTAATCAAACGATGTCGGTTTTGCTGAAATTTGACAGGCATAAACTAGGTAACTTCGACTTCTTTTTAAAAATAGAATCAACCCATTCCGATAAAATATGAGTGAGATATGATATCGTGAACATGAAGTCTAACTGCTGTTCAGAAAAGAAAAAAATAAACATGCAAACAAGTGCAAAATCAGTTTGGTTGCAACTTTCAGGTATAAACCAGAGGACCAAACGGCCTTGAATTGGACTGAAATTTTACATGCATAAACTAGAGAATCTCATCTTTCAATCAAAAAAAGAATCATTGAATTTCGATAGGAAATGAAATAGATACGCTGCGTCAAACATGGACACTGGTCGTGTTTGTAACAACGTGAATAATTCTAAGTACAGTTGAAAACATTTAACAGTCCAATTTTCGAACATCAAAACGGTGTAACAAATTACATCTGAATGAAATGAAATTTTGCAGACATATACTAGATAACCACCGTATAATATTATATATATTTTTCGAAATTTCATATACACATATATATGTGTATATAGCTAAG
Source organism: Allium fistulosum (assembly GCA_030737815.1). Lineage (NCBI taxonomy): Eukaryota > Viridiplantae > Streptophyta > Magnoliopsida > Asparagales > Amaryllidaceae > Allium > Allium fistulosum. The sequence goes on from CM060908.1 coordinate 946,111,952, forward strand.
CTAACTATTATTTACTATATATATACACAACTTCATATAAGCTGATAATTTAAATACAATTCAAAAATAAAACAAAGTGGATGAACAGGTTCAACAAAAATGTATTCAGACCCTACAAAGAATATAAATATATATCATCACTTCATACTATAATATAAATAATATAGTATACAAACACCAATATATAACTTGTATACATAATGTACAAATCTAGATTGCCGAACCCATACTGTAAACATTTTATGAAATGTATATATATACTGTTATATAACAGCAATATATATAGCCTTGAAAGAAACTAAAATTTTCAATACAACATATCTTATATCAATTCATATAAAACATATATACTAACTATAAATATAATAATACATAAGCTAGACTCATATACGAACATATGGACTGAAATTGAAAATAAAACATATGAAAATTACTTAACATGGCTACTATTTAACAGTACGTACATATATCCTGTTACCTGCATAGCAAAGAGACAGGCAAGAAAACAGACAAAGGAAGCAAGGGTATAATTTCGGCTGCAGCAGAATACAAGGCTGGAAGCTCGGCTAGTGTGGAAGAATGGGCGAGGCTTGGCAAAGAGAAGGGGAGAAGCGGTCGGTGGCAGTTTAGGTGGAAGGCCGGAGTTGAAAGGAGTCGGGGCTGGCTGTTGCTAGATGGCTAAGGCGGAGGAAGCACGAGGCACGGAGGTTGCTTGCGTTCGAAGTTGTGGAGATCGTGGAGCTGAGTGGGTTCGGCTTTGCTTGTTTTGGAGATGAAGATGAGATGATGGTGGTCGAGCATATGATGGTGGAGGAGAATGGTTTCTAGACAAGGAAGAAAATAGTGGGAGTGTGGTGATCGGCCATGCAGGAGGAGTTTGGCGAGAAGAAGTTTGAGAGGAATGGGTTCACAAGTCCTCTGATAATTCATTTTGAGAAAGTTATGTTCTATTTGGAAAAGAAAAGTAACAGAGCAAAAGCAGTTCACAAGCAAATACGTACAAGCAAAATAATGATGTGGAATAGTGATGGTCTCGGAATCAAGAGTCAGAAGTTGGATATTGGGACTATTAATGACTGGGGGCTATACAGTTTCCCAATGGATAACCAATGGTCACAAGAATAAAAAGACAAGGAACCGGTACCGATAATGTCTTTCGCGGATTCCGATCAAAACGGTATACGGATATCAGTGGTATGATTTAATTTATAAAATTCGAATTTTTCTACTGGCGGAAAATGCAAGAAAAACGTAGAAAAATAAGATCGACGGAGCCAAAGAAGTCCGAATTTGGAAAAACGAAAAATGACGTTTGGTCAGAAGATGGTTTAGAATTTTTCTATGTAAAAATATTTAGGTTCCGAAAACATTTTATTTTCATCGCTTTTTAACTGATTAAATTGAAGTAAAATTTACGCGCGAAATAAACTTCATATTTTTGGACGAAAATTTACCAGTTGCTATGTTTAACTAGACGCATTCCAAATATCAAATTTATATTTCAAAATTTTATCGTTTAAAATTTCGCAAAATTTCAATTAATAACGTTATTAAAACGGTTAAAATTTACGTGTCGTTACACTCTCCCCCACTCAAAACTTTTCGTCCCCGAAAAGGAAGGAGGTAGGAGAATAGAAACAACTAGAAAGAAAATAGATTGGAATACAAGTAAAACAATTAATTTAAACCATATAAATTTCAATTTCAATTTAAATTAATTAAATTTTTTTTCCAATTTGGTTGAATCCATTTATATTAGATCAATAAATAATCATTCAATTTAAATTTGTTAGTTCAACTGTTAATTCTAATCATATAAATTTCATTTTAAATCACTTAATATTCAATATTTGGTCTTAATCCAAGGTATTTCATTAAGCTGATTCAATTCAATTTGTTAATTCTTTCAGAACAAAATTTACTTTATTTATCTCATTCAATTAACCTTTTATTCTATCATCTTTTTATAATTAAAATCTAAGTGCATAACATTTATTATAAACACTCAAATTTTATTTATAAAATTATTTTATATTGTATATTATCCAATTACATTTTAACTTTTGAATAATTTAGGTAAGTTATTTTGAAATGCAATTTAGTACTATACAAATAAAAATTTTAAATTCAATTATTTCAAGTTTAAATACTTATTCAAAATTAAGCTTTATTTATAATTGAAAACATCTTTTAACATGATTTTTAAGAATTAAATTTCCGTTTAATTTCAAACCCTTTAGAAATAATTATGTATATACTATATATATTAAATCAAATTAAATTTAAAATAATATACCCATGTATATATAAATCAAATCATACTTAAGAAATTCAAATTAAAATATTTTTCCAAACAAAACCATAGCAAAGCTACAGAATGGTTTCTCCACTTCGAAACTCGAAAATGAATGTCGATGATGCGGCCGCCATCACCGAAATTATTTTCCAGCGACAAAGAGAAGAGCACTGATTTCAATATTTTAAAATTATTTGAAAACGGTTTCTATTTGAAAATACGTTCAATACTATACATTTTAAAAATTTAAAAACCAAAGCTTGAAGTTTTAGGAAATTAAATTCTCAAATTCTTACTTTAAATTCATTTAAATTTCTAAATAAATCTATAACCAGCTTTTATAATTCCATTTATTTTTATGTTGGAATAATCAATGATTTACAAAACAAATAGTGAAAATCAAATATTATCTTTCTGACAACCAATTCAGTTAACAATTCAATTTCAGAAAAATTTATACTTATATATAATATAATTTTACAAGATTATTTTATTTACAAAATTTTGAAAATACTATTGTGTCAGTTTGCTCTGTTCAAGTGTTTTGGAAATCCTATCGATAGCGTTGATCAGACGAATCGATCGGAAACCCAAATCAACATCAACAACTCAAACAACACAGCATATATTACATTTTTATATTAATTTATACATACACTTCCTCGCTCAACGATACAATAATGGATTTCAAAGCAAGGATAGAGATTCAAATTTGATAGACTCAAATCAAAGAGAATTTCGATTCGAAGATAGGTTTGAAACAAAGACGAGATAATTAAATAACAAAATAGGAAGATAAATAAGTTTATATAAATCGCGGGCAACCTTAACCGGGTCGACCGTGACTTCGAGAATAAGATCGATACAGAATTCCGAGGCAAATAGACATTTGATCTCAAGAAATAGAATTCAGGCATAGCAGGAGGTAGATAGTATCGTAGACCGATGATACAGAAATCTCCGGTAGATCAATGCCTATTATAAAGGAGTTTCACCCCTTTACAAATCATTCGAAGTTTGGCGAGACCGCCGAATCATTATAAGGGTCATTCGAAGTAGAGTTATGGAATGCTCCAGAATTGAAAGAAGACGAATAGTGAGGGACAGGAATGAATTTCAAAACCGAGGGAACGTTTCAAAATTCAAAGGAATCGAGTCAAAAAGGACGAGGTTCAAACTTGGATGAAAGTGATTCTGTAAATACATTTACCATATATACTAAGTTTTGCCTAGAGCTACCAAAGCTCTGATACCACTGTAACGACCCGCTATTTTGTACCATTCGCATCCGCACATGTCGGACTTGAATAATTCAAAATACCGCGTTGTTAATTTAAATTTAGCAAAATTGAATATATACAGCAAATAAATAATCACAGATCACAGACACAGAGTAATAAATGCAGCGGAAATAAAAGAGATAGTAGTTCATAAAGCTACTATATAAATGTATAAGTTACATCAGAGTTAAACCAGATACAACAGAAGAGTAATACGATACATCAGATACAAATCAGAATACATCACTGGAATCATCGAATACTGAAAGCAGAATAGATGGCTGGATCTTCAAGCAAAGCTCCAACTTCAAAGGTGAGTCTCGAATACTGGTACACTCGGTCTGACCCGAGCGTAAAGAAAAACACAAAACACTCGAGTCAGGATTAACATTCTTATATCAATAAATCCAACTCAAGTGAAATAGCAACTAAAATACAAGTAACTCAAATGATGTTTGGAATAACCATCCTTTAAGGATATGTTAAACTATCTACTATGTAGTAGTGTACGATAAGTAGATATTGCCTATCAGTAATATAAAGTATCAAAATAGTGTTAAGGCGTTACCATTATCCCCCTTAACACATTTTTATAAGCGTTATAGACTATACAACACTGTAAACTCCACCGTAAACTAGTGGGCTATCAGGGAGTACTCCATAGGTATAACACAAAACAAATCGTAGTGGTCGCGTATAAAGGGATACAAGTATGACAAGGCACATGAGGAAATACCCAAGGTAGTGAAACTACCGTTTGCCTGATCCGGACTGGTGAGAACGCATCGCCGCAGCGATCGCAACACCGCGAAACAACACTCCCAAATCAAGGGTGCACCAATCGACAACAAGTACTGAGTAGTTTTCGAAGAAGTGTGTTCGCTCGAGGTAGCTAGCCCCCATTTAGCCCGGCACGGCTCCTGTTTTAGTCATTTCCAATTTGACACAAGTGTCAAGGCTATCCATTATCGTTCTCTTTCTTCAGTCATCACGTACATCATACCAACCACTTCATTCTGGATCACACTCCGCGTGTAGTTATTAAAGTGGTTTTCGGTTTAGACAGAGAGTATGTCCCTAACCGATTCTGGTCTCTTTAATAACTTTCGTAATTATTACACCGATTGGTCGTTTATTTATTTCAAAACCAAATCAATTTCAATTTCAATTTCAATTAGAATTTTTAAATCAACATTTCATTTATCTTCTACATCAATTTCCATAATTTACGTTTCAAAATTTCCAAATTCCCATTTCAAAATCTTATAATTCAATTTCAAATTTCTATTTAAAACAATTCAAATATTGATTCAAGTTCGTATATAAGTTTCATTCCGAAATCATTTAAATTAATTTAATTTAACATTCAAATCAATTTAAATTCATTAATCGATTTCATTCAATATTCGTTAAGTTAACTTAACATTCAAAACAAGTTTTATTTAATTTCCAATTCGTTAAATCAATTACTTAAGTTCAACTTCATTATATCAAAACTTCAAAATTGAATTAAATTAGATTCGTCAAATCAATTCTTTCAATTACAAGTCTTACATTTATTTCAATAAATCACATTTTATTTCTTGTTAAAGAAATTCAATTTCACTTATTTATTTACTTAGTTACAATTTCAAAACCCAATTAATAAAGAAACTTAATTTCACTTATTCAAGAAGTTCAATTTCACTTAATAAAGAACTCAATTTATTTAATTATTAAATAATTTCAAAACTTAATTATAACTAATTTCAAAACTTAATTATTAATAATTTCAAAACTTAATTATTAATACTTTCAAACTTAATTATTAAAATTCAAAACTTAATTCAATCGTTTCTCAAATTTAACAACGTTCTTTCATCAAGTACATTGTTAATATTTTGTTTCATATTATTAAATATTAACATTTCCTTTCATAAAAATTCAAATTCCAACTTCATTTCAAAACCTTATCATTTATTCAAATAAAATCTTTATGTAATTTTTAAATCAAATTATTGACCAATCGGATTTTATTTAATTCTCTATCCTAGGTCAAAGTTTAATTTGGGTATTTATCATTTCAACCCGATTCCAATTCAATTCAAAATCAAAGCATAGCAAAGGGAACTTACAGTGTGATAACTGGGATGGTGTCAAAGTAAATAAACAAGCAATAACACAATCAATAACAATCCAATAATCAATTCAAATAATCCCGAAATAATCGTATTAATTCACATTGTTGTTTGTGAAAATTAATATAATTATTTCTAGAATCTACACTATCATTTCATGTAGATTAAAGATTATTACACTATTATTTGATGCGGTTCTACACTTGACATTTCTTATTCGATTTCATACCATAAATTCAAAGGGTTCAAGGGTAATTAACCATTTCTACGTGTCAAATAATTAAACATTTAAGGGGTCATATTTTACAAATTTAACTAATCAAATCCAACACATATATAAATTCAAACTAACTATCCTACGACAAATTTAGTTGCATGTTATTTATCACTTATACATTTACAATTTAACGACCAATGCAAACATCAACAATCAATCAATTAACAGCCAAACTGTATTATCATCGCATAAATAATTAACAGATAGTGGTGTCAGATGTCATAGATGAACTGATACAGGTAATAACATAAATAACAGTATAAATAACTAACAGCAGCAATATTTCAGTTGTCGTTTCAATTGAAATCAAATTTAATAAATAAAGAACATTAATCGTGAGTGATTTCTCACCTTTCGAGGCTAGAGCGGTTTGACAATGAAAGGAGTTACGAATTGCAAGCACTACTTCCGAAATAAACTAGATTGGCACGAATCGACGAGCAAAGCTGTTAAATAGGAATTGCCGAAATCAAATCAAAACATTCAACATAGCAACAAATAAAAAAACATGTCCCGCGTCAAAGTTTAACAATATAATTCTATGTGCTACCGAGATCGAAATGGTCTGAAATTTGGTATGAATAAAGATTAAAACTTGTATTTCAAACTGCAAAAGAATCTCCTGATTTGGACAAGAGACGAGAAAAGTTACGATGTCACGAACATAGACTCAGGCCATGTTGCGACTGTCAAATGTTCAGGTCTGAAAACACCTCTGGGTTTGACTTTCAAGTAAGAAACAGAGAACTGAACCACCTCGTATGAAGCTAAAATTTTATGTACAGAAAGTAGAAAACTTTATCTTTTAAACCAAAAGGGAATCACTGTATTCCGACGTAAGACGGAAGAGATAAGATGCGTCAAACATGAACTCAGGTCGTGTTTGCAGCAGTGTAAAATAATTTCAAGTACAAAAGAACAGCTGCCTGGGTCTAACTTCCAGATCCTCGACCACTAATCAAACGATGTCGGTTTTGCTGAAATTTGACAGGCATAAACTAGGTAACTTCGACTTCTTTTTAAAAATAGAATCAACCCATTCCGATAAAATATGAGTGAGATATGATATCGTGAACATGAAGTCTAACTGCTGTTCAGAAAAGAAAAAAAATAAACATGCAAACAAGTGCAAAATCAGTTTGGTTGCAACTTTCAGGTATAAACCAGAGGACCAAACGGCCTTGAATTGGACTGAAATTTTACATGCATAAACTAGAGAATCTCATCTTTCAATCAAAAAAAGAATCATTGAATTTCGATAGGAAATGAAAGAGATACTCTGCGTCAAACATGGACACTGGTCGTGTTTGTAACAGCGTGAATAATTCTAAGTACAGCTGAAAACATTTAACAGTCCAATTTTCGGACATCAAAACGGTGTAACAAATTACATCCGAATTTGCACAACAGTTAACACGAATAGAGATGTCCCTCTTCGTGCTTTCCCACCAAAATGTTTGTTTCACGTCTTTTTTACATTTTGTTAACTCCAGGGTGGATATTAAACTTAGTTGATGGCACTCAGTCAACACTTCTTGTCTTAAGTTGACAATATTGGGAACACTAATTCTTCCTTTTAACTGTAATATCCCATGGTTATCCACTTCAAAGCTTGAATTCTACCCTCTGCTTATATCCTTAATCGTCTTTCTTAGACGTCGGTAATCTCTTTGTTTGCTGGCAATTCTTTAGAGAAGAGTCAGAGTCACTACTAGATAAGCTATAACGACATGCTTTCTACTTAACGACTCTGCTACAACATTGGCTTTCCTGGGTGTATATAGAATATCTTGATCATATGATGCGAGAAATTCTAGCCAACGCTACCGTCTCATATTTATGTCCTTCTACGTGAAAAGATACTTCAAAGATTTTTGACTTGTGAAGAGTTCGAACTTCTCACCCAGTAAATAATGTCTCCAAAACTTTAGTGCGAATACAGCGGATAATAGTTCTAAGTCGTGTGTTTCATAATTTTGCCCATGCATCTTTAACTGCCACTAGCATATGCGATAACCTTTCTATGTTGCATCAGTACCGCGCCCATTCCTTCACCACAAGCATAAGTATAAACATTTAAACTGCCACTTTCATCAATGATAGTCAGGACTGGAGCGGTATTTAATCTTTTCTTAAGTTCATGGAATGCTTCTTCACATTTCGATGTCCGTTCAAATTTAACATCCTTCATAGTCAACTTCGTTAGGTGATAGGAAATCTTGGAGAGGTCCTCAATAAATCTCTGGTAGTATCCTGCCATTCTTAAGAAGCTGCGAATGTCCTTCAGAGTATGTGGTTGCTTCCAATCTAGAAGGGCTGTAATTTTTTCGGGATCAAATGAGATTCCTTCTTTTGACACAACATGTCCAAGGAACCATACCTTTTCTTCCCAGAAGTGGCATTTTGAGAACTTAGCCTTGAGCACATTCCTTCTCAATATTTCTAGTACAATTTGTAAATGTCTTCTGTGTTCTTCTTCGGACTTTGAATATATAAGAATATCATCAATAAAAACCAGCACGAATCTATGGAGCATATCCCTGAATACTCTATTCATAAGGTCCACAGAATAAGCGAGCACATTGGTTAGCCCAAAAGGAATAACCAACACTCATAGAAATCATTTGGTCCTTTGAATGCATTTAAAGGAATGCAATCTTCTGCTATTCTTAATTGATGGAATCCTGTAGCTAGGTCCATTTTGGAGAATATTCAAGCACCATGATGTCGTTCAAACTAGTCATCTATACGGGTAGAGGATAGTTGTTCTTAACTGTTTGCTTATTTAGGTCTCGATAGTCTACACAAAGTCTTAAGAAGCCATCTGACTTTGCAACAAAAACTACCGTTGAGCTCCAACTTGAGCAACTTGGTCCAATTAGTCCCTTCTTTAACAATTCATCTATTTGATTCCTTAATTCATTCACTTCCTTTGGGGCCATTCTTCGAGAAGAATGAAAAACAAACCTCGCACCGGAAATCAATTCGGTTCGAACTCAATTTCCCTATATGGGGTAAACTTTTAACTTCCTCACAAACATTCGAAAATTCCTTAACAATTGGTATTTCTTCTAGATGTTTTTGAAATGAATTTAGGGCATACATAAACTATCCATTATTGGACTTGATTCTTCACACGTTATTTTAAAAGGTTCACTTCTTTTGTTTTCCAAATGCACCGTCCTTTTAACACAATCAAGAATAGCCTTATATTCAGATAACCAATCCATATCAAGTATAATCTCAAATATAATAAAATTAAAGACGATTAGATTACATGAATTTTTTTGGGATAGGTAGGCAACTTTTACTTTTTCACAAACTATACCAAGATTAGTTTTACTACCTACGGGGTTAGAGACACAGATAGAGTTATCTAATATATTTATGGTAAGTTTCAATTTATCAACCAATTATTTAGAAATAAAACCGTGGGAAGCTATAGTATCAAATAATACTCTAAATAGAATTTCATTTAATGCAAATGTTACCTTAGAGAATTCTCTTGCCCTTTGCATCAGTCGAAGTTGAGGATTCGTCTTTAATGGAAAAAAATCTGACATATTCTCCTTTCTTTATCAGCGGGCAATCCTTCTTTTGGTACCCTGGTTTGTGACAATTGTAGCAATTCCTATCTTGAGCCTTAGGATTCTTATAGGTGGTGGAAAAATGACCCTTCTGTTGGCAATTATAATAAGTATTATCCTTCAAATTGTTTTCTTATGGCCTTCATTCTTACTTGCCTTACCATGGCTTCTTCCCAGAATGGTTGAACTTTCTCTTCTTCTAATTATTATTACTGCTTTGAGTTGTGGGCAGATTCTTTTTGTCTAGAGTTTCATATCGAAAACCCATGTCTACTAAATCTACAAAGGTTCCCTTTACCTGCTCGGTCATCCTGTCCTGATACTGCCCCTTCATCCCAGTGATAAAACATTTTATTTTTCTTTAAAGGAGTGTCTATAAGACCCGGCCCAAAATGGGAAAAGTCACTGAACTTGTTGGAATATTCTTCTACGGACATCCCTCCTTGCTTTAAATCCATAAAACTCCGATAATGGTGGGATTTTCCTACAGCTGGCATATATTGTTCTTCCAAGACTTCCTTGAACAGTTCCTATGAGAAATTATCTTCTGAATCATTCAGAGTTATGGACTCCCACCATGCTAGAGCCTCTTCTTGTAACTGCCAAGAAGCTAAGAACCTTTTATGCTCATCCCCAATATTCAATCCCTTAAAAATCTTTCACAAGAGCGGATCCAAGCCTGAACTTCAATAATGGACTCTGTTCCTTTGAATGGTTTACCATCGAAACTGGTGTAATTCTTGCATAAAGTAGCAAAGTTAATTTGAGGTTGCATCGAGATTACCTCTTCCTTAATTACTATAGCATTTGACCAACAGTTGGTGGTTGTACTGTTGCTGCCTCCCCTTCGTCCTCTTCTATTGCTCATCTCCTACTGACTGCATATAGTAAGGAAACATCTTTAGAATTATAGATGAAATTATCTTAGGGAATGGGCATAAAAATCGAATATACTTATTCAAATAAAATTTCAAATATACGCTCTCTCTAACTAAATTCATTTTAGAGTATTACCAACCATATCTCTAATGAGTTGACCCCATCCACGCTTAGGTATTCACTCAACTATAAGCTCCGATACCAAATGTGATGACCCACCTCCTCGGCTCTTAGAAATTGACACTAATACATCCTCGGTATTACGTGTCACAAATCTAAGCTGACGAGGCGGATTATCATGGGGTAAAGAAAATAAAGATAGAAGACAAACAAAATAGAATCTCACATCATATTCAACATTTAAATATACATATGAGTAGTACATGCAATTAGTCCAAATTGCTCCATCATAGTTCCATTAAGTACTAATCCAGCCAGGATAGTTATAACTTCCTATCGTCACAAGTGCTGGTAGATATATAACACATAATATAGCAGAATTAACAGATAACTATCTACATAGGATCCAAAATGCTCCATGCTCCTTCTTGAAATGCTCCATGCTACCTAACTACTTGGCTGTCCGAAATATAGGGAACACAAAGTTTAAGGGAAAAGGAAAATAAACTCTGGGTCACTCATGAGATTGGTATGAGAAACTAAAAAAATGGATATTCGAAAACAAATGGTATCTCGTTAGGCCACGCTGCACATAAACGCAGAACGGGTTTTCACCTTATGATAACCAATATATTTACTATGTAAAATCTAATAATATTATTTTTAATGACATTCTTTTGAAAACAATTTTCAAGTAAACTTATATATTCTTAGCTGAAATTGTTACATTAATTAAATTCCAGCATAATAGGTTCTACAATCAAGTCCGAAGGCAGTTATTGGAGAATGGATTTCCATACAATGGCAGGTAAGGAATTACCTTTTGTACAGTACATCTCTAGAGGGATGTACCAACGATCAACACATTTGAAACCTCTACACCTGGCAAGGCCAACCTATCCGCAGACCCATCCAGTGGCGAATAGAACCGAGTATGACATCACCCGGTCATAGCTGACCTATCCAGGATCACATAGCATACATAACATACTCGACATATATAGAGTAATCTAGAAAGGTGATGACCATAACCTAATGGTTGTGAATCACATAGCCTTACAACATTCCCTGTTTAAGCCATTTCCGGGCGATGAGGCCCGAGGTAACGATTACCTTTCACATAGAAAAATCTACTTTGAATGCCACATTGCCAATTCCATCACACGCTATTGGTTTCCACAAATGTATAACATATAAGCTCGTACGTCTTAAGAAGGGTGTTAAGTATAGCAGAGTTACCTCCTACACCACCAACATATGTGCGTTTGTAAAAACCAATGTATGTGTATGTCAGAAATGCAATGTCAGACATTCATCCACACAAGTTATCCTGGAATAGGACAAACCGAAGGAACTCTCCTACTACATCCTGTCGAAAATCATCCCCAAGATTAATAGCAAGCAGCCCTTGCATTGAAGATCAAATGATGATACTACTGCTACATATATATAATATAGGAAATTTCCTTCGAGGGTCAGTGACAAATAGCCTTTCATTCCATTTATTATCATCCCATGTCTTCACCTTCGAATGCGTACATTGGTTTGAAGTGGTTTTCAGATAGGGATCACCCAAATCTGGCCCCGGTTCGTTCGAACCAATCAGCAATAAAAAGATGTTAAGTTTGGGTGATTATCATTTCGTTCATTAATATCTTTTATTAAATAAAATATCTCTTTTAGAGATATAAGTCTTTAAATCGTATTCTTTTCGAGTATATTTGGAATCATTAAACCTCTCTTTAACTTTGGAAGTATCAAATCAAAATCATTTCTCATAAATCACATTACGTACAAAACCCTATTGAGTAAAATGGGTCGATAGAAATTATACTAATTCTACTCAACATCGATTCTCGTATTCAACCTTTACTATCCATCGAACAACGGTGAAATCACCTTTTAAATTTACACAGATAGTATGGGTTCCCTCCTCGAAATTTAATACCAAGTATAAGAAGATTATTTCTATACAATTCAAGTTGTATTAAATTTGGAAAAAATTCAATCTTCTACACTTGCCTTGGTTTCGACATTTCAACCTTATCTATTCCTCTCCCAGGAAAGAGGCCAGGTGAGCCAGGGCACTGATTGTTCCTAAACATCTCCTTAGTTTAAGCACCTCACGTCTGGATCTAACGAATAGAAAAATCCAATCTACTCATTGGCTTTTAGAGCCAAGATTAAATCACTTGATTATAACAACTTCTCTTTAAACTATTTATTTAAACTTATTAAAATAAATTATAAAACCTTCATATTATCTTTAAAATACTTAATTATTTATTTTAAAACATTATAAAATATTTGGGAAAGAATGCTTAAGTTTAAAGCTATATTTCAAAAGTTATTAAAAGTGCTGCAAAAGGTGCTGCGAATAGGGCTTTTAAGGCTTATTTGCGTAAAACAACTTTTTGATCATTTAGAAAATTATTTTTATAACTCAATTTTTTTAAAAACATTTTACAATATTTGTAGAATTTATTTCATATTTTTAAACATTTAAAAACTATCCATTTAAATCAATTTCAAATTTTCGTTTTAAATTGCTAAACCGCGATATTTTTGAAAACTTGTTTTGGACTTATTTGAACATCTACTGGATGAATTCTTGATTTTTCATTCTTTGTTTGAAAACTATGGATATAGTAGTTTGAAAAATTCTTATCACAAAGAATTAAATTTGGTATATTCCATTATATATACTCACTTAACTTTCACGGCATGGAATCACGAACTACCGTTACGCGATGCGCCTAGTTTTGACTTGATTATTATTTTCTATTCAAATCTTGTTGGGACAAGTTTAAATGTTTATAAAACATTTATAAATCATTTCAAAGGGGTTTAATGATTCCATATCACTTTTATAACTTGATTCGAAAAGTGATTTCCTTGTCTAGTATCGATGTGTATTTAATGTGACTTGTTTACACAATTAAACACTATATTAAAACAACCAATACTTGATGATCAAAGCATGGTAAACATCCATAGCAATCATATCACATCATCATTATATATATAAAGAGTTTCTTACTTGATTTTCAATCGGTCTAACTTTAAAACGGCTATTGCTCCGCTATATCAAAATTGGAGCTCATGATTACTAGCACAAATGCTCCTAAAGGGTTCAGCCTTAGTCTTAGAAGCTTAGAAGTGCTCAGCCTTGCTTGGCAAGTGGTGGCGGAGGGCTTGGTTGCACACGGCCTTGGTGGAGGAGAAGGAAGAGATCACTAGCTTAAACTTTAGTCTGAAGTGGTATAGATTTTGATTGATTTTGGTATAACTTTGTTTTGATTTTGTAATATTTTCTATCTTAGACTGTCCAAGCCATTAATGTACATAAGAAGAGGATGAAGAGCTTAGGAATTTTATGAAGAATAAGTGTGAATGAAGTGAAGAGAGGTGCGTGCTATTTATAAGCAAATGTAAGGATGCAAATATCTTGATATTTCCACACAAATACATCATCGTTTCATCACCACCACACCTCACCCCCCCACATCATGTTCTACCAAAATAACCCCTTTTATGTGCCCCCTTTGGATGGTAAGTTGATTTGATTTTTGGTAAGAAATATCTTGACATTTGTTTCCTTTTTACCATAAGTTAATTTGTAAATATATATGGTAATTCTTATATGTATTTGAATGTGCATGGATGTATAAGTGTGCGTGTATAAATGTATATATGTATGTCACTTATAGCTAGAACGTTGTATAACTTTTCTACGCTGAACTGTTACGATTTCCGATTCTGATTCCCGGTCACATTTTCACTTTTTAGTGAATATACATATATTTGTACACAAAGTTTGAAAATAACATTTCCATTATTATTAATTAGTAAAAAGGGCTTCATTTGATTTAAAAACAATTATTAAATTATTTAAACTAAATTTGAACTCAAAAGTTAATTATTTAAAAATGTTGATATCATTGGTGATGTCATAAAGGTATTTTATTTCAAAAAATAAAATATATCATTTTATTACATATTCTCAATCATATAGATAAATTAGTGTATGTATCCAACTTCATGCACGATGTTGGATATTCTAAGAGCAATTTATTGATAAAACGGTTTTCAGTCCATTTATCGATATATCTTCCAAAGTATAAATTTTTGTAAATATTTATTTAAAATAAGATTACCAATATTATTTATTATTCAGAACATTATCATTTATCTAAAAAATCTTATATTTGAATTTTTTTTTGAAGTTATGAATTTGCGGATCGTTACAGGATTAAAGGCAATGCACCCATTTAGTGGGAGCATCATAAAAGTTGATGAACTCTTTGGATTGATACATATAGCTGAATGCAATCATAAGTCTATTAATACAAAAACGGTTCCACGTACATCATCATATTCACCAATGAGTTATCACCGACATAGATATGCACATTTGATACATATGTATATGTCTAAGATAGACTCAAAGAGTATAAAACGAAAGTAAATAATATAACATGCAATATAAATTATTCGATTTGATCGAATGAGTGAGTATATTGGAAAGTGTTTTGAACGTACCTAAAATGAATAAAGATTCAATCCTAAAAGTCACTCCATCGTATAATACACAATGATGCATTGATAAGGAGTAATTGAACTTTGTTGAACAATGTACAATTAATTCTGAGTGAAGTTGAGTTAGTTTCTTTTTATAAGGTCATGTACTTACGAGTAGTACAGAAGGTTAATATTATTTCATCTAAATAATAGTTTACAAAATCATATAAAATAAGGGTTTATAAGAAACTACAACATATGCTAGACCGAGGAGTCGTTAGGTTGTGCGAGTAGAAAGATGCATGTAATAATTGTCCATGAGGGATTAAGTATGAATCTCCACAAAAGAAGTTTGCGATCGACTGTTATTAGATAACATATTTATGTTTTGAACATAAGTTTCGTAAACTAAAACTGAATCAGTTTTATATAAGGCAATTCATAAAATATTTATGAATGCCTATTCCATTGTATTGAGAAACAATTTTGGTTTTAAGAAATACCAACTTCACTGAGACAACCCACCTCCTCGATCTCCAGAAATTGACACTAATACATCCTCGGCATTCACGTACCGCAAATCCAAGTACTGGAGAGGCAGATTATCATGGGGTAAAAGGTGATAAACATAGAAGATAGAACAATGATAGAATCTCACATCGTATTTAACAACTTGTAATCATTTGGATAGTACATACAATCACTCTCAAATGAGATATCATAGTCATACTAAGTGTTAACCCACCTAGGATAGTTATAATGGCCTATCCCTATAGGTGTTGGTAGATACATACACATAATACAAACACAGTGGAAAGTGGTGGTAATAACAAAAAGATCCAAAATGCTTCATACTCCATGCTTCATGCTCCAAAATGGTCCAAATCAGCTAACTACTTAGCTGCCCGGAAAAATAGGGCACAGAGAGTTTAAGAAAAAGAAAATTAAACTCCGGGTCAGTCATGGGACTGGTGTGAGAAACTCAAAATATGCGTTTTGAAAAAGAAAGGTATCTCATAAGACCATGCCGCACATAAACACGGAAAGGGTTTTTACAATACGATGACCAAAACATTTGCAACACAAAATCTAGGAATATTATTTTTAATGACATTCTTTGAAAACACTTTTTAGGTAAATATATTCAAATAGCCGAAATTGTTACATTGGTTAAATTTGATGGCATAATAGATTTACAACTAAGTCTGAAGGCACTTATGGGAGAATGGATTTCCATACGATGGTAGGTGAGGGACTACCTTCCATACAGTACATTTCTAGAGGAATGTACCGAGGATACACAAACAATCCTCTGTATCTAGCAAGACCGGTATATCCCTATTTGGTACTCATACAAGGCCTGGATAGAAACCAAATATGACATCACCCGGGTCATAACTAACCTATCCGAGATACCACAGCATACACCATATACTCGACATATAGAGAGTGATCTAGAAAGGTGATGACCATACCCTAATGGTTGCGAACTACATAGCCTTACGGCGTACCCTGTTTAATCCTTTACCGGGTGATGAGGCCCGAGGTAACGATTACGTTTCACATAGCACATCTCACTTTGAATGCCACATTGCCATTCCTTGATCACACAACTGATTTCTACAAACGTATAACTCCTGAGCTCGTACGTCTCAGGAAAGGGTGTTAAGCTAAGAGAAGTTGCCTTTTCCACTACCAAACAGATGATACTTTCATAGAGATCAGTCGGTCTAATTAGAAATGCAACGTTAGACATTCATCCATATAAGTTGTCCAGGAACAGGACAAACCGAAGGCACTCTCCTACAGTATCCTGTTGGGAGTTACATCTAAGACTAGTAGCAAGAAGTCCTTGCATCGAAGATCTTAAATGAAGAACTACTGCCACATAATATGATATGGGAAATTTCCCCCAAGAGTCAATGACAAGCAGCCCCACATTCCATCTTCCAAATCATTTCTATGTTTTCACTTTGAATATGTAAATTGGTTTGGAGTGGTCTTCGGATAAGAATCACCCAAATCCGACCCCGGTTCCTTCGAACCAATCATCGATAAAAGAAATTTTAAGTAAATAGGGAATTATTCTTTTGATTTATTACTTCCTTTTTATTAAAAATATCTTCAAGAGATATATCTTTTAAAACACTTCTTTCTGGTATATACGGAATCATTAAACCACTCTTATCAAATCCTTAGATGACTTAAAATCTTTTTAGATCTTGGAATAATTTTAAATCATTTCATTTTTTCACTTAGGAAAATATTTCCAGATTATTTCATTTAAATCTTAACAAAGGTCTCTTAATTCAAAAATCAAAATTTTGATTAAGTTAAAACCATGATATGTAGGACGTTAGTCCAAAACCAGTAAATATTAAGTGAGTAGAATCTATAGAAATAATCTAATTCTACTCAATATCAATTCCCGTATTCAACAAGTACTATGGGCAGAATAACGGTGAAATCACCTTTTAAATTCCACGAATAGTACGAGTTCCCTCTTTGGGATTTAACACCAAGTATAAGAAGATTATCTCCATAAAATCTAAGTTGTTTAAATTTGGAAAATTTAATCTCTTATGCTTAACTCGTTTCCGACATTTCAACCTTATATATCCCTCGCCTAAGAGAGGCTAGGTGAGCTAGGGCACTGATTTCTCTTGAACATCTCCTTAGTTTAAGCACCTCACCCAGATCTCAAGCATAGAAAAATCCAGTTTACTCGTTGGCTTTTAGAGCCAAGATTAAATCACTTGATTTTTGACAGCTTTTCTTTAAATCATTTATTTAAACATTTTTAAATAAATCATAAAACTTCCAAATCATCCTTAAAACACTTAATTATTCCATTGAAAACATTTATAAAAGACTTGGAAAGGAATCCTCAAGTTTAAAACCATATTTCAAACGTTAAAGAAAAGTGCTGCGAAAAGTGCTTTTTAAGCTATATTGATCAAAAGACTTTTCTACCATTTGGAAATTTATTTTTTATAACTCAAATCAGTTACAAAACATTTTAGAAGATTTTTAGAATTTATGTAATATTTTTAACCAATTTTAAAATATCATTTTTAAAGAAATCCCTTTATGGATTCCGAACTGCAAAACCACGATTTTTCCAAAAAAATGTTTAACTCATATTTCAAAATCTACTTACCAAAATCTCGATCTTCTTTATTTTTTTGAAAACTATGGATATAATAGTTCGGAAAATTCTTATCTCGAAGAATTTCGAGCTATATTCCATTTTATATATTAGTTCAACTTTTACAGCGCGAAATCGCGAATTACCATTACACGACGCGCCTATTTTGACTCAATTTTTAATATTCATTTAAAATTTACCAAGTACTTTTAATTGTTTATAAATAATTTCTAAATCATATTAACCCATTTTTAAGAGGTTTAAACATTCCATATACATCATTTCATTGAATAAAGGAAAGTGATTTGCTTTGTGCTTAACAATGTGTATTAACGTGACTTGCATATATATTCAACAACCATATTAAACAACCATCATTAACAATCATATCCAAACATATATATCATCCAATAGTATATATTACTATAGTTTAGGAGTTTCTCATGTTATATTTGATCGATCTAATTTTCAATCAGCTATAGCTCCGCTACCGTCGCACTGGAGCTTATGAAACCGGTCCTAAGACCCCTAGATGTGCACGGCTAAGCTTGGAAGAGGTGGAACTCGGAGCCTAAGGTGGCGGTGGGTTGTGGCCGTGGGTTTGAGTGGTGGTAGGGAGTTGATTTGAACTAGTTTTGAAGTGGTTTGATATTATAAACTATTGTATATATTTCTCTTTCATTCTTAACATTTTTCCCTAACTTTTCTATGTATTTTTCTATGAATAAAAAGCCATTAGAGAGGCTCTTAGAAAGCTTAAGAAGAAGGAGGAAGAAGGTGAAGAATGTGTTAGGAATTTATGAGAAGAGGGATGGTATTTATTGGAAAAAGTTAGAGTTAAAATATCATGATATTTATTTCCAAATACCTCACCATAACATCATCCATTCTCTCACCTCCTACATTATCATAAACGGCCACAACCCCTTCCCCCATGTGCACATCACTTCCATCACTTTAAGGCATGCATATGTTGACTTTTGCATACTTAAGTAGTAAGAAAACTAAAAATATCTTAGATATTTTAATTATGTATATATATTTAAGTGTATAAGTATATATCTATGTTTACATATGTTCATGTGCATTTTAGGATATATATATATATGTGTGTGTGTGTGTGTGTGTGTGTAAGTTATATATGTGCACATAACACAAAAACAAGGTTGCAATGATTTAAAACAACTTTCGTTCGTTAAACCGTTGAAGATCGGGAAACCGATTCCCAGTCACATTCCACTTATATTTTAAATTACATATAAATGTAAACAAAATTTAAAAATAATTTTCTTATCATTTTTAACTAATTAAATTGATCACATTTTATTCATAAAACCATATAAGTTAATACTAACAAATATTTACAAAAATCGCTATTATATCGATAAAGCGATACGAATTTTCCTTATATCTTCAAATCAAATGTATATCTTTATAAAATTATTATAAATGATTTATTAACAATCTATAACTATTTAAAATGAATTATCATCATTATAAAATAATTATTTAAATAATTATAATAATTAAATCATTAAATTTTAATTTAATTTAAATAAATAAATATATTAAAGTGATAAATTTGCGGGTCGTTACTGACTTTCCCCCTTAAAAGAATTTCATCCTCAAAATTAAGGATAAGAAGAAGATAATCCAGAAAACAAATATATATGTATATATAACAATATGATACATATGTATATAAGATGTGGTAAGCGACATCACCACAGGTTGGTGAGTACACTACTCTGATACAACATATAGTTATGTATCCATTCTAAACTCAGGATAGGCTTTCCACATTCTATTTTCCGTCTCCCATGTACAGTCTGCTGCATCACCACTCCATTGGACTTTAACCAATCTTACAACTTTCCTCCTTAATCGCTTCTCATCGCGATCCACGAATTTCATAGGTCGCTTGATAACTGCCAAATTAGGTTCAACTTCTAAATCTTCTTAGGCAGCTGTTTCTATAATCTTCTATGGATCATGCACAAATTTTTGTAGTTGAGATACGTGAAAGACATTGTGCACACCCGACAACCTTTCGGGCAATTACACACGATAAGTTAATGAGCCAATCGGCTCGAGAATGGGAAAAGGTCCAATAAATCGAGGTGTTAACTTCCCTGCCTGACCAAATCTTACCACACCTCTCAATGGAGAAACCTTCAGGAATACAAAATCTCCAACTGAGAATTCCAAATTTCTACGTCCCTAATCCGCGTAACTCTTTTGTTTGCTCTGGGCTTCTCTCATCTTCTTTCTAATCTTATCAACCTTTTCTGAAGCTTCTCTAATCATGTCAGGACCTAGTACCAATCGATCTCCGGTCTCGATCCAACATACTAGGGATCTACACGGACGACCATTTAAAGCTTCCTATGGGGCCATGCCAATACTAGCATGATAACTATTATTATAAGAGAATTTTATTAGATGAAGGTAGCTTTCCCATGAACCTCCAAAATCTAAGATACAAGCTCTTAGAAGATCCTCCAACACTCGATTTACCCTTTCAGTTTGTCCATCGGTTTGGAGATGATATGTCGTGCGAATGTTTAGCTTTGTTCCCAAAGCTGTCTACAATGCTTCCCATAACTTACTGGTAAAGATTGGGTCTCTATCACTGACTATGCTACTAGGGACACCATGCAATCGAACAACTTCCCTCATATATAATTCTGCAAGACTTGCAGCAGTTCATGTTGGCATTACAGGGATGAAGTGCGCGCTTTTGGTTAGCCGATCTATGATGACCCAAATGCCTTCATTCCCCTTTCTTGATCGAGGCAAAACATTTATGAAATCCATTGATATTTGGTCTCATTTCCAAGTGGGAATATCGAGAGGTTGGAGTAGCCCAGCAGTCTTTTGTTGATCCTCTTAATCTATTGACAATTTGCACATTTACTCACGTGGATGAAAATTTCTCTCTTGATACCTCCCCACCAAAAAGTCCTTTTCATGTCTCTATACATCTTTGTAACTACAGGATGTATTACAAGTGAATAGTTGTGACATTCAGTTAATACTTCCTATCTAATCTTATCAACATTGGGGAAACATATCCTTCCATTCATTCTTAAGATTCCCTGCTCATCCACTGTGAAACCTTCCCATCTTCCAAGTATCACATTCTTTTCCACTTCCCTGACTATATTTGCAATGATCGGGTCCTCAAGCTGACTCTCCTTTATTTGACAAATCAATGCTGGATGCACCACTAAATATACTATAATGGTATGTTTTCTACTTAGAGCATCTGCCACAATATTGGCCTTTCCTGGTGTATATAGAATATCCAAATCATATGATGCAAGGGATTCCAATAAATGTTGCTGCCTCATATTTAAGTCCTTCTGAGTGAAAAGATATTTCAAAGATTTATGGTCCATGAAGAGCTCAAACTTTTCACCTATTTGTAGAAGGAATATTATTTACTTGGGTAAATCAAAGTTTATTTAAAATAAACTATAATAATTTCTTACCCAACAGATAATGTCTCCACATTTTTAATGCAAACATAATGGCTAATAGCTCCAAGTCGTGTGTTGCATAATTCCTTTCATGGATCTTCAATTGTCTACTTTCATAAGCGATGACCTTTCCATGCTGCATTAAAACAGCACCAACTCCCTCCCTACAAGCATCTGTATATATGATAAATCTACCGCTTTCATCCGCTATTGCTAATATGGGAGCAGTAGTTAACCTTTTCTTGAGTTCTTGAAAGGATTCTTCACATTCCTGTATCCACTCAAACTTCACATCTTTCATGATCAGCTTTGGTTAGTGAAAGGAAATCTTGGAGAAGTCTTGAACAAATCTCCAATAATGTCCTGGCAATCCTAAGAAACCGCGAACGTCCTTGGGAGTTTGTGGTTGTTTCCAGTCTAGAATAGCTGCAATCTTTGCTGGATTAACTACAATTCCTCCTCCTAACACGACATGTCCAAGGAATCTTACCTCTTTTTTTCCAAAAGTGGCATTTTGAGAATTTAGCTTTCAGCACATTTCTCCTCAATATTTCTAATACAATTTTAAGATGCCCTTCATGTTCTTCTTCAGACTTTGAATATATCAAAATATCATGGACAAAGACTAACATGAATTTGTTGAGTACTTCTCTAAATAGCCTATTCATAAGGTCTACAAAATAGGCGGGAGCATTTATTAGCCCAAAGGGCATAATCAGCCATTCATAGAATTCATTTGAGCTTCTGAATGCGGTTAAAGGAATGCAATCTTCTGCTATCCTTACCTGATGGAATATTGTGGCTAGGTCCATTTTTGAGAATACTCCGGCCCTATGTAGTTGGTCAAATATATCATCTATGTGGGGTAGAGGATACTTGTTTTTTTGTTGTTTGTTTGTTTAGATCACTATAGTCCATATACAACCTCAGCGAGCCATCCAACTTTGCCATAAAGACCACTGCCGCTCCCAACTCGAGCGACTTGGTCTTTTCAGTCCTTTCTTCAATAACTCATCAGTTTGTTTTCTTAATTCTTCTTTCTCTTTCGGAGCCATCTTTCGAATCGGGTGAACAACTGGACCTGTGTTGGTAAGTAAATCTATGCAGAACTCAATTTCTCGATGGGGTGGTAGACTTTTTACTTCTTCAAAAACATCAGAAAATTCCCTTACTATGTGTATTTCTTCTAGATGTTTTTGAAATAAATTGAGCACATATGGATTACCTTCCTTTACGGGACTAGGGTTTTCACATTTTATTTTAAAATGTCCACCTCTTTTATTTTGTAGTAGGACTGTCCTTTTATTACAATCAGGAATAGCTTTATATTTAGACAACTAATCCATGCCGAGTAAAATTTCAAATTCATCAAAGTCGAGGACTATTAGATCACATGGAAAAATTTAGGATAGGCAGGCAACTTGGATTCCTTTACAAATCATAACGAGATTAGTCGTACTGCCTACTGGGTTAGACACACATATGGGAATATCTAATATTTCTATTTTAAGTTCAAGTCTATCAACTAGTTTCCTAGAAATAAAGCTGCAGGAAACCCTAGTATCAAATAATACTCTAACTAATATTTTATTAACATCTATTTTACCATCCAGAACCATATTTCCCTTTGCATCCGTTGATGTTGAAGGTTCGTCTTTAATGGAAAAAACTCTAGCTTGCTCTCCTTTCTTTATTAGTGGACATTCCATTATCATGTTCCCTGGTTTGTAGCAATTGTAACAGGTTCTCCTTTATGTCTTAGGATTTTTGTAGGTGGCATGTAATGACCCTAATTTTAACTAACATTATTTAAGACATCTAATTAGATAAATTAAATGAAATAATGTAGATGGTTAAAGGATTGAGATTTGTTAATTGATAAGGAGGCTCGTGCCTTAATGAATGAATAAACAAAAGAAAATTAAAAAGAAGTAAGTAGGAGGAATATGATAAGGGAAAAATAGGACTAGTCTTCATTCTTATACCCTAAACCCTTCTTACCTTCATTTCTTATTCATTTCAACATTTCTAAACAAAACCAAAATATTTATAAGCTTGGCCAGCCACCATTAAGAAGAATCAAAAGAAGATAAGCTAGAAATCAAGTAGAAAGCTTAAAGAAATTAAGCAAAAAGCAAATCTCAGCTTCTTAACATCAAGCTAAGGTGAATAATTTGATTTACATCTCACTTTTGTTGATAATTTCGGTTTCAAGGTTTGATCCGAATTAATTTTCTAAATAATATGTCATGTTATGTTTGTTTGAAAGGATATATGTTTGTTGATGATTTATGGTGTTTCATATAGATTTTATGATAAGTTTAGATTGGAAAACCTACTAAATGACTTCCAAATGACTTGTGTTTTTGAAATATGGTCGAAAACATTATTTTAGAAGTGGGTTTCAAGTTTCATAATTTTCTAAGCAATTATGGGTTTATTATTTTCTATGAAAGAAAATAGCTAATATTGGGTTTAAATTAATTATGGAAATTATATATTGATTTTGGGTTTGAAATTTAAATATGTTAGAAAACATATTAGAAGTTAATTATGATAATATTTGGGGAATTTTCCTAAGTATTTTACTATGAAATTAAAATTATTTAAGCTAAGGGACATAATGTTTGATATGTTTATTCAAATAGAATGGCTTATTTTTTTAAAACATTTTAAATTGATACTTTCTAAATTCGGTAGCACTTTTAGAAAACGATTTTTGAAAAATAATTGGCAACCGATTACATGTTGACAAATAAGGCAAGTAGGTGAAAAGAATTTCCTTTAAAGGCTAAAAATCAGATTTACTTAGATTTACTGCTTCGCCACTTCCGTCCGGTGCCTTCGACCCCATACCTCTGCTACAGAACCTATTCGAAACCAATGCACATGGTACCAAGAAGTTGATACGTAGTGCATTGGAGAAAGCCGGAAGGTACAGTGTCAAAACCTTACTTTCGAAGGAGTAGGAGCTATTTTTATTAACTTTGAACTATTTCTATTATAAATGATGTTATCGAAGGGGTTGTAGCCAACTATATTAGCTTTCGACTTAATCAACTTGCCTTTGTTTAATAAAGAGCTTTTGAAAGAGTTGCCACCTTTTTTGCTTTAAAAGAAGCTTTCAAAAGGATAGTCGCTTTGAACCTAATCGAAACCCATGCTGCCGCATTCTTACCTTTCGAACTAGTTA
Organism: Allium fistulosum; assembly: GCA_030737815.1. Lineage (NCBI taxonomy): Eukaryota > Viridiplantae > Streptophyta > Magnoliopsida > Asparagales > Amaryllidaceae > Allium > Allium fistulosum. The sequence goes on from CM060908.1 coordinate 946,136,852, forward strand.
AGACCGCTTTTCTATATAGCCTCAAAACAATGGTTTCGAAAGGGTGCTTTCACCTTCTTGCTTTGAAGCAGCCTTCTTAATGCTTTCGAAAGAGGTCCTGTAGCTGTTTTTAAAATGGTTTCGGAAGCAATGGTTTCGAAAGGGTGGTTTCGAAACTATCCTCTTCCTTTTATTTGGGTTATATGCTTTCGAGAGCAATGTTATTGCCTTTGTTCTTTATGACCCTATAATTATACTATGTGTTAAAACCAATGGTTTTGAATGGTATAACTATTAATGGTTTCGAAGTAATGTTTCCACAATTCTTTACTTGAACCCAATGGTTTTGAAAAATATATAAAATGTGTTCCGAAGGGAAGATGCTCAATGTTTTAGAAAGCTTTATTTTGATTATTTGAATGGAGGGTTTCCAATGCTTTCGAAAGACAAGTTTAAATGGTTTTAAAAGAGGATGTTTAAGGTGTAGTAAAGCTTTCGAAAGGGTTATTCTCAATGATTTCGAAAGACATTGTTTAAAGTTTTTGAACAAGGGTTTCAAAGGTTTTACCTTGGCTTCATAGCCTAAAATCATTTAAGTTAAAAAGGGTTTTAACTTACTTTGAAGGGACAAATCCCATTGATAAGGTTTCATCAACATTGCTTTGTATTAAGTATGTATCATGGCATAAGAATTTTGAGTAAATTAAAGCATATGATTTCCTTGTTTTATAAAGGTATGATTTTAGGGGTAAATCATTTGTAAAGATTATTTACAAGGGAATGAAATTTTAACAGGGTAGTTAATCCTAAGATAGGAAATGAAACATGAATAGGGTAGTTAACCCTAAGTTTATAACTTGGATATTAGAAGACCAGATGGGATGGGTATGGGGTCGCGCGTATGCTTTAGTTATTAGCCCATAGCTAAAATAAGTCCAAAATTCCAGTGTATAGGGCTTGTTATAGATGGGACTAAAATAATGTTACACTCAGAATGGAATATATAGAGTAAATATAGGTTATTGGTAAGCTCGCAAAACCATTAGGATCAGTTGACCCAAGAAGAGGATTGTTAAGGGTAGATAGCCTAGTATTGTGTCTAACAGAAGTTAGATTATTGATTATGTCTGGTAGGCCTGAGTCAGCCAATGGTTAATAGTTAGCTAGATAAGACTATAGTGTGGACAGATAGTCCATTGGTTTCCTGATTTTTATGCATATATGTATTTGCTATTATTGTTATAATCAGTTTGATTGCAAGACTTTAATTTGCAAAAGATATGCTTTTAAAGGGATATTAGTGTGGGGAAACCCGTTCTGCTTAGCGGCGTGGTCTCATTGAATATCAATAAATTGATATGTAATAGTATTATTCACACCAGGTTTTATGTCTGACTTGAAGTTTATGTTTTCCCCTTAAACTCTCGGGTGCTGAAAATTTAATTTGAGTAGATTAAGAGTTAAGGTTTTTCAGGTTTAGTAGGTTGGATGAATAAGCTTCCGAAGACGTGCAGGCGGCAAAGTTAGCTATGTAGGAGCTATTTAGTTTTATTTTCGCTGCGATGTATTTATGACTGATATGTCTATCTAGTACTCTGATCATCCAAGAGGGCATCTTCATATGTCACTCTTGGCATAATTTGTAATAATTATATTTGATCAAAACCTGTGATTAGTTTGGGATTATGTAACTGAATATGAAATATGGATTTGAAATGTAATCAAAAAAGTTGTTTTTGAAATATGTGATTTTATTTCATATTCATATGCTTCTGATATTTTTTAATACCATTAACATTACCGTATTTTGTCACCGGAAGTTAATACTATAGATAACTGCAACATCTATAGCACTTAGCTTTGGGCCTCAAGATAAGGGATGCTACAACTTGGTATCTGAGCATAGGTTTATGAAAAACTTAAAAGATATTTTAAACTTAAAATGATTCTGAAAACATAATCCTAAGGAATCAAAAAAAAGATTGGGGTATGGGATAACGTTATAATAACGTACTTGTATTTGCTATATATGAATATACATTTCGTCTCTATTCTCCCATCTCTCTTAGGCTATTCTTCTGTATCTTACAGAGACTCGAATGTAGATTTTAAGGATGTAAGATATGGATGCTAGGAGTTGAAGAGTTAACATTGGTGGAGGAAGCATCACAACCAATGGGAATGCCAGATCTAATACTAGAAGGAATCCAGGTCGGGCACAAGCTGCTAATGTGGGTGCTGGAGTGCCGCAAGCTAATATGGGAGCTATGTATTAGTTCTTTGTTAATATGATGCAGGCTGGAGTTGCTGCGAGTTTAGTTAGAGGAAACGTTGAAGGAGGAAATCAAGGAGCTTCGGTGGTCAATAACTATGCACTACTATGCAAAGATTATGCCAGGCTTGGAGGAAAGCCGTTTATCGGGACCGAGGAAGCAATTGAAGTGGAGAATTGGTTACTTTATTGCGAAAGGGTCTTTGCTAATTTAGGGCTTAATGATGAGCAGAAGAGGAGGCTTGCTTGTAGACAGTTGCAAGGAGCAGTACTGTACTGGTGGAACAATGTTACTGTGGGAGTTAATGAGGAGACCACAACTTGGGCTGAATTTAGAAGGAGGTTTAAGGAAAGATTCATGTCAGGGATTGCTAAGTCAACTATGCTCGGGAAGTATATGGAGTTCAAGTAGGGAGACATGACAGTGCTTGAGTATGCAACCAGATTTGAGGAGCTATCGAGATATAGATATGCTACGGTTGATAATGTTATCAAAAGGAATGAGAAGTTCATCTACGGACTGAAACCTGAACTAGCCAAAGCAACTTTGCCACATATTAGAGACCTGTGTGATGTAGTTGTTGAGATGGCTATGAGGCAGGAGGAGATGCTTGCTTTTCATGATGGTAACAAAGTAGGGGAAGCTCAAAGTGGGCTGAACCAGAAGAGAAAGTTTTTCCATAAGAAGGGAGCTTAGAAAGGAGGAGAAGCCAAGAAAAAGAAGGCCGATGTAGTTTGCTATAAGTGCGACAGGAAGAGACATTATGCTCACGAGTGTCGAATAGGCAAATGGAAGATAGCTGTTGAGAAGAAAGAACTGAGGTTCTTTAACTGTGATCAGATTGGACATTATAAGAACCAGTGCAAGGAATGAGCTAAGGATGGAAAAGGCAAGATGTCTGCATTGAAACCAGCTACCTCAAGACTAACAGCCGAGGAGAATCTTTTGGGAGCATCTGCACAGATTCATGTTTGTATTCACAGGAGAAATTTTGATATACTCTAAAGATGAAGAGAGCATGAAGTTCAACTTAGAATAGTGCTTGAGATGCTAAGGCACACTAAGGCAGCATCAACTGAAAGCGAAATTTTTGAAGTGTCATTTCTGGAAGAAGGAAGTAAAATTTCTCGGTTATGTAGTCTCAGAGAAAGGGTTGTCCGTAGATACGGCTCAGATAAGGCGGTGAATAATTGGAAGAGACCCGCAACAATGACTGAGATAAAGAGTTTTCTTGGATTAGCTGGTTATTATCGGAGATTCATTAAGGATTTTTCGCGGATAGCGCCCCCGATGACTAAGCTAACTTGGAAAGATACGAAGTTTGTCTGGACTAATAAGTGTGAGGATGCATTCCAGAAATTGAAACACTTATTGACCAATGCACCTGTGTTAGTTGTCCTAGAGGGGAATCGGGACTTAGTGGTGTACACAGATGCATGTGGAATAGGGTTAGGAGCTATGTTAATGCAAAGAAGTAAAGTGATTGCCTACGCTTCACGAAAACTTTGACCGCATGAAGATAGATATCCAACTCATGATTTGGAATTTGCTGCAGTATGTTTCGCATTAAAGGTGTGGAGACATTACCTTTTGGGAGAAAGATTCGAGTTGTATACGGATCATAAGTCACTGAGATATTTATTCTCTCAGAAGGAGTTGAATATTAGACAGCAGAGGTGGTTAGAGTTTTTAGCCGCTTATGACTTTGGAACTGAATACACACCGGGGAAAGGCAATAAGGTTGCAGATGCACTTAGTAGGAAACACCAGAATGTAGTATTGACAATGATAGCTGATTGGAAAGATTTAGAAGCAACGACTACACGTAGAATATAATAGAGATCTGAAGCTAGTTCTAGTAAGGAAACTGCTATGTTTTCATGTTTAGAAGTTCGACCAGTGATGATCGAAAGGATTGCTTCCAAGCAAGGGGAGGATCCATTATTATCTGAACGGATCAGAAAACTAAGGAATGGAATGGAGAGCGATGACTTGAAAGATTTCAATCTTGACCAGAATGGATGGTTAAGGAAGAAAGAAAGACTATGTGTTTCGAATGTGGGAAACATTAGGAAGGAAGTTCTTAGAGAATTCCATCGTTCAAAGTTCACCATTCATCTTGGAGGAACTAAGATGTATCAGAATATGAAAAAGAGTTTCTTTTGGGAGTGTATGAAGAGAGATGTAGGCTAATGGGTGACGTAGTGTTTAAACTATCAACATGTAAAAGCTGAATAACAGAAACCAAGTGGGTTACTTCAGCCTTTGAATGTTCCAGTTTGGAAATGGGATTCTATCTCAATGGATTTTATAGATAGGTTGCCAAGGTCAAATCGAGGAAATGAAAGTATATGGGTAATAGTGGATAGGTTGACCAAGAGTGCCCATTTCATTCCAGTTAAGTCAAACAGGACGGCACCTGTTTTGGATAAATTATTCATGAAGAATAAAGTTAGAATGCATGGAATTCCTAGTACTATAGTAAGTGATAGAGATTCCTTATTCACTAGTGAGTTTTGGAAGAGTCTACAGTAGACTTTAGCTACCAAGCTCAAGATGAGTACCGCTTACCATCCCCAGACAGATGGATAAACGGAAAGAGTTAACAAAGTCTTAGAGAATTTGTTAAGAGCTTGTGTGCTAGATTTCGAAGGATCATGGGAAAACCACCTACAGTTAGTCGAGTTTTCGTATAACAACGTTATCAGGCTAGTATAGGGTTGGCATCGTTTGAAGCTTTGTATGGAAGGCCATGCAAATCTTCCGTTTGTTGGTTAGAGACCGGGGATAGGTTAGTTCTTGGTCCATATTTGGTTAGAGAAGCTGGAAAAAATATTGATTTAATTCGAGCTAAAATGAAGGAAGTTCAGTCTAGGCAGAAGAGTTATTGGAGATGGAAAGACTTAGATTTCTCTGTCGGAGATCGTGTTTTCATCAAGGTATAACTAATGAAAGGTGTAATCCGATTTGGAAAATCAGGGAAACTGGCACCGAGATTCGTGGGGCCATTTCCTATTATAGAAAGGATTGGGAAACTCGTGTATAGAGTAGAGTTACCAAATAGTTTGACAGGAGTCCACAATGTTTTTCATGTTTCTCATCTAAGGAAGTGTATTCGAGATCCAGAAACTACTATTGCACCGACTGTGTTAGATGATTTAGTAGTGGAACCAGATACGACTATAGTTAGAAAACAAGTTTGCATAGTTGCGAGAGATGAAAAGAAACTAAGAAACAAGACAGTCAGATTAGTCAAAGTCCAGTGGAGTAACGATGAAAGAGACTGTACTTGGAAAATCGAGAGCAAGATTAGAGATACTTATCCTAACTTGTTCCATAGTATGATTTACCTTTATGTTTGATTGTTATGAGTACCTTATCGTAATTTCGAGGATGAAATTCTTAAAGGAGGGGAGTCCGTAATGACCTTAATTTTGACTAACATTATTTAGGGCGTTTAATTAGATAAATTAAATGAAATAATATGGATGGCTAAAGGATTAAGATTTGTTAATCAATAAGGAGGGTTGTGCCTTAATGAGTGAATAAATAAAAGAAAGTTAAAAAGAAGTACGTAGGAGGAATATGATATGGGCAAAATAGGAATAGTCTTCATTCTATACCCTAAACTTTTCTTACCTTCATTTCTTATTCATTTCAACATTCCTAAACAAAACCAAAACACTTATAAGCTCGGCCAGCCACCATTAAGAAGAATCAAAAGAAGATAAGCTAGAAATCAAGTAGAAAGCTTGAAGAAATTAAGCAAAGAGCAAATCTCAACCTTCTTAACATCAAGTTACAGTAAATAATTTGATTTACATCTCACTTTTGTTGATAATTTCGGTTTCAAGGTTTAACCCGAATTAATTTTGCAAATAATATGCCACGTTATGTTTGTTTAAAAGGATATATGTTTGTTGATGATTTATGGTGTTTCATATAGATTTTATGATAAGTTTAGATTAGAAAACATACTAAATGACATCCAAATGACTTGCGTTTTTTATATATAGTCGAAAACATTAATTAAGAAGTGGGTTTCAAGTTTCATAATTTTCTAAGCAATTGTGGGTCTATTATTTTCTATGAAAGAAAATAGCTAATGTTGGGTTTAAATTAATTACGTAAATTATATATTTATTTTGGGTCTGAAATTTATATATGTTAGAAAACATATTAAAAGTGAATTTTGATAATTTTTGGTGAATTTTCCCAAGTACTTTACAATGATAATAAATCCATTTAAGCTAAGGGACTTAAATGTTTTATATGTTTATTTAAGGAGAAGGACTTATTTTTAAAATATTTTAAATTGATAATTTATAAATTCGGCAGCACTTTTAGAAAAAGATTTTTGAAAAAGAATTGGCAACCAATTACATGTTGACAAATAAGGAAAGTAGGTGAAAAGAATTTTCTTTAAAGGCTAAAAATCAGATTTACTTAGATTTACTGTTTCGCCACTTCCATATGGCACCTTCAACACCATACCTCCGTTAGAGAACCTATTCGAAACCATGCACATGGTACCAAGAAAAAGATATGTAGTGCATTGGAGAAAGGTGGAAGGTACAGTGTCGAAACCTTTTTTTTAAAGGGGTAGGAGCTATTTTTATTAACTTTGAACTATTTCTATTATAAATGATGCTATCAAAGGGATTGTAGCCAACTATATTAGCTTTTGACTTAATCAACCTGTCTTTGTTTAGAAAAGAGCTTCCGCAAGAGTTACCACCTTTTTTTCCTTTAAAAGAAGCTTTTGAAAGGATAGCCGCTTTGAACCTAATCGAAACCCATGTTGTCGCATTCTTACCTTTCGAACTAATTAAGACTGCTTTTCTATATAGCCTTAAAACAATGGTTTCAAAAGGGTGCTTTCGCCTTTTTTACTTTGAAGCAGCCTTCTGAATGCTTTCGAAAGGGGTCCTATAGCCATTTTTAAAATGGTTTTGGAGGCAATGGTTTCGAAAGGGTGGGTTTCGAAAATATCCTCTTCCTTTTATTTGGGTTATATGCTTTCGAGAGCAATGCTTTTGCCTTTGTTCTTTATGACCCTATAATTATACTGTGTTAAACCCAATGGTTTCGAAAGGAATAATTATTAAAGGTTTCGAAGCAATGTTTCAATGATTCTTTACTTGAACCCAATGCTTTCGAAAGATATATAAAATGTGTTCCGAAAGGGAGATCTCCAATGTTTTTGAAAGGTTTATTTTGAGTATTTGAATAGAGGGTTTTCAATGCTTTCGAAAGACAAGTTTAAATGGTTTTAAAAGAGGATGTCTAATATTTAGTAAAGCTTTCGAAAGTGTTCTTCTCAATGATTTCGAAAGGCATTGTTTAAAGTTTTTAAACAAGGGTTTTGAAGGTTTTGCCTTAGCTTCTTAGCCTAAATTCTTTTAAGTTAAAAAGGGTTTTAACTTACTTTGAAGGGACAGATAATCCCATTGATGAGGTTTCATCAACATTGCTTTGTATAAAGTATATATTATGGCATAAGAATTTTGAGTAAAACAAAGTATATGATTTCCTGGTTTTACAAAGGTATGGTTTTAGACGTAAATCATTTGTAAAGATTATTTACAAGGAAATGAAATTTTTACAAGGTAGTTAACCCTAAGACAGAAAATAAAACATGAATAAGGTAACTAACCTTAAGTTTACGACACAAATATTAGAAGACCAGATGAGACTGGTGTAGGGTCGTGCCCTATACTTTAGCTATTTGCCCCTAGCTAAAATAAGTCCAAAATTCCAACGTATAGGGTTTGTCACAAGTGGGACTAAAATAATGTTACATACAGAAAGGAATATAAAGAGTAAAGATAGGTTATCGGTAAGCCCGCAAAACCATTAGGATCAGTTGACCCTAGAAAAAGATTGTTAAGGGCGGATAGCCCAGTATTGTGTCAAACGGAAGTTAGATTATTGATTATGTCTGGTAGGCCCGAGTCAGCCAATGGTTAATAGTTAGTTAGATAAAACTATAGTGTGGACAGATAGTCCATTGATTTCCTGATTTTTATGCATATATGTATTTGCTATTATTATTATAATCAGTTTGATTACTGGACTTTAATTTGCAAAAGATATGGTTTTAAAAGGATATTAGTGAAGAGAAACCCATTCCTCTTAGCGGCGTGGTCTCACTTAATATCAGTAAATCGAGATGTAATAGTATTATTCACACTAGACTTTATGTCTGACTCGAAGTTTATGATTTCCCTTAAACTCTCGGGTGTTCAAAACTTAATTTAAATAAATTGAGAGTTAAGGTTTTTCAGGTTTAGTAGGTTGGATGAATAAGCTTCCGAAGACGTGTAGGAGGAAAAGTTAGCTATGTAGGAGCTATTTAGTTTTATTTCCATTGTGATGTATTTATGATCGATATGTCTATCTAGTACTCTGATCATCCAATAGGGCATCTTCATATGTCGCTCTTGGTGTAATTTGTAATAATTATATTTGATCAAAACCTGGGATTTGTTTTGGGATTATGTAACTGAATATGAAATATGGATTTGAAATGTAATGAGAAAAGTTTTTTTTGAAATCTGTGATTTTATTTCATATTCATGTGCTTCTGATATTTTGGATACCATTAACATTACCGTACTTTGTCACCGGAATTTAATACTATAGATGGCAATTATAACAAATTACGTCTTTCAAACGATCTCCTTCCAGCTTGCCTTTCCCCGGTTTATCCTCTTGCTAGTTAAATTTCCTCTCTTCCAATTATTGTTACTACTGCTTTGGATTGTGGGTGGATTTTTCTTTTCTTGGGTTTCATATCAGAAACCAATTTCCCCCAAATTTACAAAATTCCCTTTCACATGCGCTGTCATTCTGTCTTGATATTGCTTCTTCATTCCAGAGATAAACATTTCACTCTTTTTTAGAGGAGTGTCTAATGTCTATTAGACCGGGTCTAAATCATGACAATTGATTTAATTTGTTAGCATACTCTTCTATGGACATCTCTCCTTACTTTAAATCCATAAAGCTTATGTAAAGGCGTGATTTTCCCGATGCAGGCATATACTGCTCTTCCAATACCTCCTTGAATCATGCCCAAGAAAAATTGTCCTCCGATTCATTCATAGTAATGGACTCCCACCAAGCAAGAGCCCCATCCTGTAATTGCCAAGAAGCCGGGAATCTCTTCTACTCATCTCCAATATTTCACCCTTTGAAAATTCTTTCACAAAAGCGGATCCAAGCTTGAACTTCTATAATGGATTCCGTTCACTTGAACGGTTTAACTCCCAAACTAGTATAGTTCTTGCACAAAGTTGCGAAGTTGATTTGGGGTTGCATTGGAATTGTTACTTCTTCGATTATGGTGGTAGTGAGAGTTCGACCATTTGTGTTTGTGTTATTACTACCTCCCCTTCCCCTACCTTGTCCCCTTCTTCTACTCATCTCCTACTATCTGCATATAGTAAGGAAATATCTTTAGAATATATAGAAGAGATATCTTAGGGAATTATCACAAATTTTGAATGTACTTTTTCAGATAAGAATTTTAACAGTGTGCTCTCTCAGGCTAAACTCATTCTAGGGCATTACTAACCCTATCTCTAATGAGTTGACCCCATTAAGACTTAGGTATTCACTCAACCATAGGCTCTGATACCAAATAAGATGACCTACCTCCTCGATCCTTAGAAATCAACACTAATACATCCTCGACATTCACGTGCCGCAAATCCAAGTACCGAAGAGGCAGATTATCATGAGGTAAAAGATAATAAAGATAGAAGATAGAACAATGATAGAATCTCACATCGTATTTAACAACTTGTAATCATTTAGATTGTACATACAATCACTCTCTAAATGAGATATCAGAGTCATAGTAAGTGCTAACCCAGCTAGGGTAGTTATAATGGTCTATCCATACAAGTGCTGGTAGATACATATACATAGTACAAACACAGTAGAAAGTGGTGGTAATAACAAAAATATCCAAAATGCTTCATGCTCCACGCTCCAAAATGCTCCAAATCAGCTAACTACTTGCCTGGCCGGAAAAATAGGGCACCCGGAGTTTAAGGAAAAGAAAAATAAACTTCGAGTCAGTCATGGGACTAGTATTAAAAACTCAAAATATGCGTTTGGAAAAGGAAAGGTATCTCATAAGAACATGCCGCACGTAAACATGGAACGGGTTTTTACCTTATGACAACCAAAACATTTACTATGCAAAATCTAGGAATATTATTTTTAATGAAAACACATTTCAAGTAAATATATTCAAAGAGCCAAAATTGTTACATAGGTTAAATTTGACGGCATAATAGGTTTACAACAATGTCCGAAGGCACTTATTGGAGAATGGATTTCCATACAATGGCAGGTGAGGGACTACCTTCTGTACAGTACATTTCTAGAGGAATGTACCGAGAATACACAAACAATCCTCCACATTTGGAAGGACCGGTCTATACCTATTTGGTACTCATACATGGCCTGGATATAAACCGAATATGACATCACCCCGGTCGTAACTGACTTATCCGAGATCCCATAGCATACACCACATACTCGACATATAGAGAGTGATCTAGAAAGGTGATGACCATACCCTAATGTTTGCGAACCACATAACCTTACGGTGTACCATGTTTAAGCCATTACCGGGTGATGAGGCCCGAGGTAATGCTTACCTTCCACATAGCACATCTCACTTTGAATGCCACATTGTCATTCCTTGGTCACACAACTGATTTCTACAAATGTATAACTCCTGAGCTCGTACGTCTCAGAAAAGGGTGTTAAGCTAAGAGAAGTTGTGTTCTCCGCCATCAAACAGATGATACGTTCAGAGAGATCAATTAATGTAATTAGAAATGCAATGTCAGACATTCTTCCATACAAGTTGTCCAGGAATAGGACAAACCGAAGGAAATCTCTTACCACATTCTGTCGGGAGTTACCCCTACGATTACTAGAGAGAAGTCCTTGCATCGAAGATCTTAAATGATGAACTACTGCCACATAATATGATGTGGGAAATTTCTCTTGAGGGTCAGTGACAAGCAGCCCTACATTCCATCTTCCAAATTATTTCCATGTCTTCACTTCGAATGCGTAAATTGATTGGAAGTGGTCTTTGGATAGGAATCACCTAAATCCGACCCTGGTTGCTTCGAACCAATCATCGATAAAATAAATGTTAAGTAAATAGGGAATTATTCTTTTGATTTATTACTTCCTTTTTATCAAAAATATCTTCAAGAGATATATATCTTTTAAAACATTTCTTTCTGGTATATACGGAATCATTAAACCTCTTTTATCAAATCCTTATATTACTTAAAATCTTTTTAAATCTTGGAATAATTCTAAATCATTTCATTTTTTACTTAGAAAAATATTTCCAAATTATTTCATTTAAATCTTAACAAAGATTTCTTAATTCAAAAATCAAAATTCTGATTGAGTTAAAACCATGTTATCAAGGATGTTAATCCAAAACTAGTAAATATTAAGTGAGCAGAATCTATAGAAATCATCTAATTCTACTCAATATTAATTCATGTATTAAACAAGTACTATGGGCGGAATTATGGTGAAATCACCTTTTAAATTCCATGAATAGTACGAGTTCCCTATTCAGGATTTAACACCAAGTATATGAAGATTATCTCCATAAAATCCAAGTTGTTTAAATTTGGAAATTTTAATCTTTTATACTTAACTTGTTTTCAACATTTTGACCTTATTTATCCTTCACCAAGGAGAGGCCAGGTGAGCCAGGGCACTGGTTTCTCTTGAACATCTCCTTAGTTTAAGCACCTCACCTAGATCTCACGAATAGAAAAATCTAGTCTACTCATCGGCTTTTAGAGCCAAGATTAAATCACTTGATTTTTGGTAGCTTTTCTTTAAATAATTTATTTAAACATTTTTAAATAAATCATAAAACTTCCAAATCACCATTAAAACACTTAATTATTCATTTGAAATATTTATAAAAGATTTGGAAAGGAATCGTCAAGTTTAAAACCACATTTCAAACGTTATAGAAAAGTGCTGCGAAAAATTCTTTTTAAGCTATATTGATCAAAATGACTTTTCTATCATTTGGAAATTCATTTTAATAACTCAAATTACTTCTAAAACATTGTAAAATATTTTTAGAATTTATTTCATATTTTTAAACAATTTTAAAATATCATTTTTAAAGAAATATCTTTACGGATTCCAAACTGCAAAACTGCGATTTTTCCAAAAACTTGTTGTACTCATATTTCAAAATATACTTATCCAAATCTCGATTTTCTTTCTTTGTTTGAAAACTATGGATATAATAGTTTGGAAAATTCTTATCTCGAAGAATTCTGAGCTATATTCCATTCTATATATTCATTTGACTTTTACGGCGCGAAATCGTGAAATACCCTTACGCGACGCGCCTATTTTGACTCAATTTTCAATATTCATTTAAAATTTTCCAAACCATTTCTAAATCATATTAAACCATTTTTAAGAGCTTTAAACATTCCATATACACCATTTCATTCAATAAAGGAAAGTGATTTCCCTTGTGCTTATCGACGTGTATTAACGTGATTCGCATATATATTTAACAACCATATTAAACAACCATCATTAACAATCATATCCAAACATATATATCATCCAGTAGTATATATTACTATTGTTTAGGTGTTTCTCACCTTATATTTGATCGATATAATTTTAAATCGGCTATAGCTCCACTACCGTCGCACCGAAGCTTGTGAAACCGGTCCTAAGACCCCTAGAAGTGTACGACCAAGCTTGGAAGAGGTGGAACTCACATCCTAAGGTGGTGGTGGGTTGTGGCCGTGGGTTTGAGTGGTGGTATGGAGTTGATTTGAACTAGTTTTGAAGTGGATTAATATTATAAACTATTGTATATATTTTTCTCTTTTATTCTCAACATTTTCCCCTAACTTTTCTATATATTTTTTCTATGAATAAGAAGCCATTAGAGAGGATCTTAGAAAGCTTAAGAAGAAGGAGGAAGAAGGTGAAGATTATGTTAGGAATTTATGGGAAGAGGGGTGGTATTTATAGGAAAAAGTTAGAGTTAAAATATCATGATATTAATTTGCAAATACCTCACTGTAACATCATCCATTCTATCCCCTCCTACATCACCATGCATGGCTGCAACCCCCTCCCCCATGTGCACATCACTTCCATCATTTTAAGGCATGCATATGTTGACTTTTGCATACTTAAGTAGTAAGAAAACTAAAGATATCTTAGATATTTTAATTATCTATGTATATTTAAGTGTATAAGTATATATGTATGTATACATATGTTCATGTGCATGTTAGGATATATATGTGTATGTTGTATATGTGCACATGACACACAAAAAGGTTGCAATGATTTAAAACAACTTTCGTTCGTTAAACCGTTGAAAAATGTGCGATTCCCGGTCACATTTTCACTTATATTTTAAATTACATATAAATATTAAAAAAAAATGAAAGTAAATTTCTTATCATTTTTAAATAATTAAAATGATCGCATTTTGTTTATAAAACCATATAAATTAAAATTAACAAATATGTACAAAATCACTATTATATCAATAAAGCGATACGAATTTTCCTTGTATCTTCAAATCAAGTATATATCTTTATAAAATTATTATAAATGATTTATTAACACTCTATAAATATTTAAAATGAATTATCATCATTATAAAATAATTATTTATATAACTATAATAATTAAACCATTAAATATCAATTTAATTTAAATAAATAAATTTATTAAAGCAATAAATTTACGGGTCGTCACTTTCACAGTGAAGGAATTTCTTTTAAGAAATTATTGGTAGTAAAATGGAAGTGGATACGATCCAACGATAAAGCTGGTTGCATAAGATGAAATGAAATTAACCTAACCTACATGAACACATCGCATTAGAGTGTCTAATACATATTCTTGCACACTAAAGAAAAACTATGAGTTTCTTATCAATGCCGAAATAGATAATCCTCGTTTGTCAATTAAGCCATTAAGGGTATTGATTTTATGATATGGTATGATTTGCAAATCCAAAGGGATTCCAAGTACGTTATCATAATATGATTTTGGTAATCATATTCGAAGAGATAGGATCGATCGGTCGCGATTATTTCTTTATTAGACTAATGTAGTTTAAATATAATGAGCAACGTTGATAAGAATAACCTCGTAAATTTTAATTATTGAAATTAGCATAATAGATTTGTTATTCAACATACTCAAGTTATTTCAGATTACTCATAAAATTATCGCTTAATAAGACTTAATGTTTTGGTACGTATGTATTGAAACAAAAATTTCTAAACTATGATTTAGAGTAAGCCGTTTACATATAATAATCAAAAATGTCTCAAAGTTAATAGGAGCGATATTGTCCTTGGATATGGTCCAAGAAATGATAGAAATTATCATTTTATCAGCATCAGAATTGAACAAATATTTTGATAGAAATATCAAATAGTTTGATTATCCATCAAAATGCAGAGAAAGCATGTGTTCACAAGAAAGAACATAAAAAAGGGTACATTGCTATTTCTAAACAATAAGTAAACAATACATTGCTAATTTTAACAATGTACTTGTGTCAAAATCAGTTTTAGTTGTTTTAATACTCGATTTTGGATTTATAAATGATGTCTTTTGTAGTAAGTATAAAAGCTGTTGAGAATGTCCCAAACGATATGTAAGGACACCTTATTAAAATGTTTAATACAGAACATGTAAGATGGATTCCTTATGCACTGACAATAGGAATTATTGTAATGTTATGTTGTCTATGATATCATGATTTGTTTATGTATTTTATACATGGAGCAAATATCAAATCCAAATTGATATCACTAAATGGTTGTTTGAGGAGTTCTCCTTCATTTGCCTTTATAAATGTGAGTTTTGTTTCATCATATCCCACTTTCTCATTTTTGTTCATCGTCTTCCTTTTACACTTCTAAATTCCATTTTCCCACTTCTATAACATTTTTAAATATATAAAGATCTCATCTTTAGTTCAAAGATCCTAATTTTAGCTCAAGTTCAAAACTTTAAAAAAAAATCTTGGGTTTTGCATTGCTAAAAATTCATGGAAGGTGAGAATCTCCAACCCTAGTTTGTACAATTTGGAAAATATGTAAACGTTGTGAGATACTCCATGTCATTATTTATTTGTTTAATTTGTATATGAAATGTTATGTGCAAATGAATAAGGTTTGGTTGAATTAGTTTAAACTTTGGTCTATGTTAAATATGGTTTTAAAATCAAAATTTGTTTTGAATTTAAAATAAAACTTACTGGAAGGTAAGTCAGGCAAGCAACTTCTCAGGTAACACTTACTGTTCTTTTGTAAGTATATAGATAACCACTTCCATTTAAGTTTTCAAATTATCATACCTCTTAATCCATTAAGATTTAGCCAAAGCGATCAACTGTGGAGTTGTTCGTTAGGGCTAAACTAATTTTTAAAAATAGTTGCTCGATGTTTTGTCGAGTATAGCGACCGAATTCTCTCAATTACAGTAAGTGTCGAGAAAATGGCATGTTTTTGTCATTCGCAAAATGACGAACAGAGGATATATAAGAGTTTGTAGCATCGGTTCGGGATTTTTAAGGGTGTTCGTGGGATTTATTGTGATGGGATGTAGTCATGGTGGAGAGTTGATCGGGTTTTGATTTAAATTTAAATTTCAGTAACTGGAGCATCTAGGGAAGGTACGAAGAGGGTTGGAGCAAAGCTTGAATGATGGAAGAGGCGTAGTGGAAGGCGCTGGTGGTCTGGAAATCTATGGTGCCCAATCTAAGTCGATTTAGGGTTTTAGGGGTTTGGATTATTTACGTTCGGGAATGGACGTGGTAGAGGCGATATGCGACATCGGAAGGGAAGGTGGTTGGCTTGAAGGGGGCTGCGGTGAGTGGCAGTCATGATGGAAGGGGTAGCGGCGGCCATCGATGGCCGAAGCAATGATGGGAGGGTCGCGTTTAGGTTCCTGTACAAAATTGAAATGGGGAGGGATAGGTTCGTAATTGGTACGGAGACTAGAGGCAAAGGCAAGGGTGCCAACGTGATGAGGTCGAGGAGTTTGTCATGTTGGTGGGTTCGGGTTTGGTGGTTGGTGGGTGAATTGCGAGTGCACGTGCACTGTTCACGTCGAGTTTGGGAGCAGAAAAATTGAATTTTGGTTCAAGCGTTTTGTGATTTGAGAAGAAGCAGATTGCAGGTCATAGAGTGTAGTAATGGTCCTGTGGCCCATTATAGTGTGAGATAGAAAAAAGAGGATTTTTAGTTTTAAACTTAGAAATTGTTTATCTCCTTCGTTTGGGATTCGATTTGCTCGTGGTTTCTACCGTTGGATTCGTATTGGCATATAGAACACACTAGTGTAATCATTTGATCCATATGTGATAGCGTAATTTAATAGTAAATTGATACTGGATGTATTTAATTACACCGTTTCGCAATTGATTTTATTATTGACATCCCGATAGTAGAATAAAACACTGTTCTACTATATCCGAGTTAAATAAAGTATATGGGACATTTATTTATCAAAATAAATTCTCATTCTGCTATTATGTGGGTTTGGATATTTATGTATATGCTAGCTGATTTATATTGATTTGTTATCCATCAATCGATAATATGGATTTTATTTATGTAAGTCTATAGGATCTTTATAAATAATGCAACTTATATATATACATATACGTATTTATATTACTAACTATGTTAAGTAGAGAATAATAATTGAATATAAGATAAATAATAGAAACGATCACCCCAGATATTTTATACTGGTTCAGACCTCTCGTCCTATGTCCAGTCCCAAAGCTCCCCTTCGGGATTTCCTTTAACAACCTAACCCTCGCTTCACCTGGAGGAATAGGCTAATACAAAAGTATATCTTTGATAATCTTGTGTTCCAAATAACATGGTTTTTGATTGATAGTACAAATCTTCCAATGATCTCCTTTGAGTATATGAATGTGAGTGCTTTGAGTTGTAGGAAGTGATTTAACCAAAATTATATTTTGGTTATAATAGATTGAGAGTATGTAAGCAATGTACGAACAAGAGAGTGATAAGAAATCAAGAGAGAAAAGATTTAATTAATTCAATTTTGTTAATCTCTACATCTCAATCATGGTAGTATTTATAGATTCAAAAGGACGCAGATGAAGAGTTGTTACTATAAGATAAGTTCTATTCATTTTAATGGCTGTAACCTTTCAATGTAAGGTAATTTCTTTTTATCTCAACAGAAGTGTCTTTTTGAAAATTTGCAGTTTTTCAAATGACAGACGTCAGTGGTAAAACCTCAGACGTCTGTGACTTCCGAAAATAATTTTCCGATGATTGTCAAAGAAGTCTGTGGTTTTAGTTCAGACGTCTGTGAGTAGTAAATGTAGTTTTTCACCTTAAGTTCAGTGTATATGAAATCGTGTGTGATCGTGTATGCATATATACTCAAGGAGACCTTAACAATATTTTATCTAAGACTCTTTTACAATAGAATACCCTTACTAACTATAGTATAGTTGATAGATCACCGTTTGTCTTCGAGTCTCAATATCTTCAAGCATGATGTCTTCTTGTAGTATATACCTGTAATCTTAAAATGTGTGTGTGTGTGTGTGTGTATATGATTGTATAGTTGTTGTCATTGAAACATAAACTGGGGGTTCTAACGTTCTCCTCCTTTTTGATGATGACAACCATACAATCAAAATGGAAGAATTATTATATTTGTCTCCCCCTATGTATATGCATAAATTCCTCCCCTTTGTCATCATCAAAATGGAAGGAATAATATAAAATATAAACATAAATGTTAAATAGACATTTAATAGCATGTTATATATAAGATCATGTATATTTGAAACTAAATAAGGAAGTTCAAACAGAAACAAAGACCAATGTAGCAGGAGTTAAATAGTTAAACAGGCAAGCTTAAGCATAAATGATGGAAAAATAGTAAAAAGATAACTAAAATAAAAAGCTAATTGTACTGTTCAAGAGTAAGATAAGCTTCCATAATTCTCATAGTATTCCCAATAAGATGAAGGATCATGTTCCTATGTGCCCGGCCATTGCGTTTGGTCATTGTACTCCTCATCTTCTTGAATGGAGAGTCTTTGGAATGCCATGTACGATTGATGTCGGAATTGCAGAGTATCAGACACATATATATCATCACCATCTTCTTCCTCCTCAGGTTTTTCTTGTATAGAAGTCTTTCCTCTGTCGTGACAAGATCCTTCAAGAGAAGTATGAGCACGATAAATTGGTGTCTATGCTCGAGGAGGTGGTGTCAATGATGGAGAAGATGATGAGCGAGAGGATGATCTGCCACAGATCTTTCTCATAACTTTTCCTAAAGTTGAAACAACCTTTTCTAATGTCCTTTCCATTTTAGTCATTCTTATAGAAAAAGAACGTTCCAAACCACTCATCTTTTTGTTTAAAGCCCGTTGGTTGGCCATGATTAGCTTCTAGTTTTTAAGCGCTAAATCACGAAGATATTCGTTTTGCATTGGTTCAATGCAAGCTTCTCGTATTTCGGTATCCGAATAATATTTGGTAGCATGAGTGGAGGATGTAAGTTGTTGTGAAGGAAGAGGTGAGTAAGTTTGCTAAGGAACAGTAGTGGGTGGAGTACCATGATGCACTTGTTGTTGCTGTTGTAAGGACCATTGTTCAAGGGAGGTTATTGGGGGTGGTTGAGGGGGAAGAAGCATCAATGATAAAAACCATATACCGCTTTCATTAACGGGGATTTCTTCAAAATGAAAGATATAGGAGTGTGCCCCAAAAGAATTTAAGAGACGCATAATGTGTGGAGCATAGATAATAGTGCATAGATGATGAGACCAAAAGCTTTTAATTTCACCATGGATTAATTTAGCCCAATTTATTTGTATTCCACCAAAGATAGCTTAAAGGGCTTTATGATCATTATCATAGATTTGTTCATGACTACCTAGACACGGAATTATCGTATTATTACCATACGATTTAATAGTCTAGGTTTTGGACGTAAGTAGACGAATTTCCACTGGGGCATCCTATCTTCCCAAATAAGATGAGTTATTTTGTCACGTGGCAAGTTTCTATGGTCGGGATTTCTTCCAAATCGATCCCGGTTGAAGAACAATTAAGTATACGTCCAATGGTGTTGACGCTAATTTTTAAAACACGTCTGTACACACTCTTCCATAACCAGCCTTCATCAGTCTTTGGATTCCAAATATTACTACTACATAAATTGGCATAGAAAAGAAAGATAGCTAATTGGTCGATTTGTACCTCATTTTCGTCGAAATTAATTAAATCCCGACATTCAGAGGCGACGGTAAGCTCTTGAATGCTATATTCTCCAAACTTGCATAATCTATAGAAAGACCCGAAATGAAGCTTCTTTTGTTTTAGCTCGTCAAATCGCTTGTTGGCAATCGTGCAATTGTGAAGCCATTCTTGAATGAGAGCATCAGAAACTATGGAATTGTGAGAAGAGGATGATTGACCTTTCTTGGCTCGTTTGTTAAATGGAGTTTTTGATTTGGGAGCCATTAGTGTGAAAATAGAGATTGGATGGAGGCTAGGTTTTAGATTTTGGAAGTAAATTTGAGGTAGGAGGTAAAATTCGGGAAAATATATTTATATATGACCGCTGGAGGTAGGGTTTCGGAACAGCGACAGATGTATGTGGGTGGGACACAGACGTTTGTGCATTCAGTTAGAAATAAACAAAAAGATATGACAGACGTCTGTGGTTGTAGAAAAAATAAACAGAGAGAAATGACAGACGTCCGTGAGTTCCCACAGACGTCTGAGGTTACAAGAAATTATTTTCCCGTAACTATTGACAAACAACTGTGGTATTTTCATAGACGTCCGTGGTATGTATTTTTCTGAAATTATGGACCGAATTTAAATACCAATCAATTTTTATTGAAATATCAATATAATAAAACAATATACATACCAAAAATTAACAAAGAAACTTATTTTACACGATGCATAACATAAGTTTAGTTTTTCTCTAAGAATTTAGAATTTTTGATTTGTTGTATATCCTATGAATTTGGTTAAGCCTTTGTGTCGTCAATTAACGACATTAGTGGAGACCAACTCGGACGAGCTGGAGTGTCAATCCAAGCTTGGTTTGTTGGTCCTGGTTTGCATAGATTTCTCGGAGTAATGTTATACTCTTTTATAGGAGTTACTTGTAATCGAGGAGATTTTTGATGTATGCAATTTTTTGTTGGTGAATGACCACAAATTGCTAGAATACATTTTTCGAGAAAATTTAAATGAGATCCCTGACATCATTGCTCGTAATACATTTCACGTTGAACTCCCATCATTTCTTGTTGATAGTGATATATTTCATCAACTTTGTTGCTGAGAGATGTCGATTGCAAATCAATTGACCGTTTGTCTTTCTTTTATTTAGGGGAAAATCCAGTGTGATACTAGGTGATGCAATAATGTATAGAGAGGCTGAGCGAATTGATGTAGGTGTGGATTTAGTTGGTGAAACGTAAGTGCTATCTGACGAGGGTGATTTATAATCGATAATTGAATAGGTGGAGTCATGATCGGAAGACATTTTTTGAGTAATATTTTTCTTAATAAACTATTTGTATTTAGGAAGAAAATAAGCTGATTTATAAGAGAGTTTTTACTATACTTAAAAGTTTGGTTGAGGAAAATAAGTTTAAACATATAACTTTTAAGGGAGGGTTACTACAACAAAATGGGGCTTTGATAGCAGTAACAAATTGCATTTCTGCCTTTTCTCTTCAAACCCTCTAATCTAACGCTATTTGAGAAATAAATCATGTGTACTCAATGCTATACAAGCAGAACAGCGGGTAATAAAATTCTTTTGTGCGGGAAATAAAAATAAGCGATTGTTGCCCTTTCCTTCAGAAAATAGCCCTTCTTTTTTCGCTTCATCGCCTCCGGAAGACAACAAAAATCCTAGATCGCAAAATCCCTAATCTCAACATTGAATCACAAAAGCCCTGACCCGCAAAATCATGAATCGCCAAATCAACCCGTCATCAACAGCTGATCCCGCATCTCTCCAACTTGAACGGGCATGAGAGGTACTACAAACTTTATTAAATATTTTTCACTAAAAATTTATTAGTTAACTAATCTGAATTAACTTATTATTTAACTGAAAACACGAATTTCATGATATTTTTCTCCACTCTGAATTAACATGTTTCGGCGTGGTTACTTATCAATGTATAGTTTGGTTGTCTAGAACTCAATTGCTTGTAATTTCAGCGTTACTTAATAATTTTCTGGCAACACAACTTTGATTTCATTTTACAAGGAAATAGAAGATACTTGCAAGGCTGATATAAAATGTAACAAATCTAGAATTGACATCTTGAAATTTAAAATCCCATCACTCAACGTCAAACTATCATTCAGGTAAGGAATTTAAAATAGTCTATGTGTTTAGCAAAAAAGTAGTTTAACGATCAATATACTGTGAATTTTGTATGTTATGATGGCACATAATGTGTTTGTAGAATTGTTCGGTAAGTTGTTAGTGCATTAGTGTAAAGCAGTAAATATATTTTATTGCAATATAGGTAAGAAGTAAATATAATAATCAATTAAGGTTGAGCAATGCATTAATAATGACTTGATAATGGTCTTGGAATTAAAAAAGAAAAGGAAAAAAGGTGCCTGTTTGTTGGAATAAGATTTAAGATGGAGTCAAATTTTAGTTTTGAAAGTAAATATATATGATATTTTGAGAAAACAAATCCAAACAAGATTTTTTTATTATATACTTATTTAAACTAGAATGAACATGTACAATGCATCTTTTGTTACCAGACCGGTTGACAAAATATTTTGTATGTAGAAATATATTTGTAAATGATGCATTCATGTTTTGTTGATAAAAATTTTGGACGGTGATATCATGGTTGTATAATTAGTATGGATATAGAGAATATGCAAGTTACAACTAGTTATAATTAGTTGTTAAAAAAAGAATTCATTCGCATAATTAGTTATTCTTGTACCAACCGTAATCATACATAATTAAGCTATATTTTATCTAGTGGATTTAAAGTATGGTTAGAATAGTAATATAAGATACAGTATTGCATTAAACAAATAATATTTTGATTAGTAATATTACTAGCGGGTTCATAGTATGGATATTGAGAATAACCTTATTAATTAAAAAAAAGTATTGCATTTGATTTGCAAGTTTAAAGTACGGTTATAACAGTAATGTTATGTCGTACATATGAAAATATCCAATCAAGACTACTTAATTAACAATTAGGAGTAAATTTCTCACGTCACTTCCCATGTCTTCTGATCCTCTCAAATGTCTTCACATTCTTCCAACAAACAATAATGTTCAGAACCCATGTGACATTTTAGATTATATTTTGCTAATAATATCTTATTCATGGGACGGTTATTTTTGATAGCAATGAAATTATTTACATGAAATCAGGGAGTCTATCTGCTCTAATGAACTAATCTTTGGTTATTGAAATTTATAGTTAAATAATTCAATTTATTAGACATAGTTCGGATGGCATTAACAGAAATCATGGAATTGGAAGTATACCTCCAGTGGTTTCTCGTTTACTTATCACTGATAGTTTATACATTATCAATTAATGTATAAAACTATTTTGTTGTTTTGTTCATAAAAGCATTAATAACATGTAAGATTGAAAGATAAGAATAAATGTATAATACATGATGTGCTACAGGTTTAAATCACTAATATGAGTTTGAGTGGATCAGAAGACTGTTTCCAAAATCAATATATAATGATGCCAATGATTAGTAATATTTGTTAAGCTATATTCTATCAAAAATAATTTTTATAAAGTTTGATTTGATGCTTGATTAGTAATATGCAATATGTCCATAGTCCTCAATATCTGTAATATACAATATGCCAATGAAAATTTATTTCATTTGTAATTTTGTAGGAAAGTGAAAGTTGAGTGCGGACATAAATAAATAATAACTTCAATATCAGTTTTAAGGAAATGTCAAAATCTATTTTTTATTATGGTGCATTCAGTATATTATCTATTTAGCAGCATTGACTAAGTAGAACTTGTAGCAGACATCATTTTCATTATTTCTTTTTCTTTACAATCACGCGAGCTTAGATATAAGACTTGAAAAGTAAATAAATTATATACTCATAAAAAGTCAGGAAGCAAACACAAAGTATATCAAGATAAAAGGTATCATGCTATTATCAATTTAGACTTCGAGCAAATTCATAGAAGATATCATAGTTTATGTTTAAATTCATGGCAAACTTATGATTTGTGATTTCTAAATCTAGAAAACTTTAGTTATATATTGGAAACACTTCGCAAGTTAGAACTTCGTTCGTGACAACAAGCAATACATCAACTAAGTGTAGACTAACATATGTGAAAGTTTCAGGAATCACATCATATATCCTGTTTGTGCATGTTTCTCTGCAAACAAAAAAAAGAAATTTATGCTGAAATAATCCATACAAGTTAAATTTGTCAACTTAATGGCATAGGGCATGCCATGTCTCGAAGTAAAATTCTTTGCTATTTCTTTTTTATGCATATAGTATTGTTTTTTCATGTTTCTTTTTAGTACATTTTTTCCCTGTAATTTTCATTTTGGCTACTTCTGTTTGGAGGACGTTATCCTGTTAGAAACATAAAGTTAGTCTTTTTCTTGATCTCATAGATACTTATATTTAGGGTTGAAATGTTGGACACTCATGTTGTAATTTGATCATTAAAATGGCGGATATGTTCACAAAGGTAATATTTTAATATTTCTGTTGAACATAAATTATGGTTTTTTATACTACATTGCTGTATTTATAATTATCTGTTATGCTCATGTTTGCAAATTACATGCACTAGAATTTATATTATGTTTTGCTATTTCATTTTCAGTCCTTATGGACTTAAATGTGAGAGATATTGTATTTGCATTTTTTATTTTATTGTTTATTATAACTAACTATTCTATTTCATGATCCAAAGAACTTATTTATCTGTTTGTATGTCCTTTTCGATGATTTATAGGTTTAATAAGTTTGTGTAGGCTGATTATATAGTAGTGTAGAATTCCAAATTCAAGGTACATAGTCAATTTTAATGTTTGATTTTTCCAATTATTACCTAATATTGTTGCATCTTTTCTGAAATTCAATATGTCCAATGTAGCAAAAGCAAAGAAAGATTAAATCAAAAGAAAAGCAAGATTAAATATCAAAAGCAAGATTACTAATGCCTAGACTGTTTATTTGACATTAACAGGACCGATATTGCTGATGTTAGGGAGAAAATATCAAAAAGAAAAGCAAGATTAAATCAACCATCTGACTATTTTGTAAGTAACTTATTGATGCAAATGTGTATAACATGTTATGTATAGACACAGAAAAGTTGCTAAGTTTGGATATGTGAAAGTTGTTTGAATGGTATGAATGAAATGCTAAGTTTGGATACATGAAAAGTTATTTGAATGATATGTATGAAATATTATGATGTAATTTACGTATTTGTTGTTGGTGATTTATAAATTCTAGTCGGTACATAGGACGCTATGGCATCGATAGAGATTTCTAAACACTTAATAGGGCAGACCGACACAATATTGTTTTTGAAATATAGGTAAATG
Organism: Allium fistulosum; assembly: GCA_030737815.1. Lineage (NCBI taxonomy): Eukaryota > Viridiplantae > Streptophyta > Magnoliopsida > Asparagales > Amaryllidaceae > Allium > Allium fistulosum. Next base: position 946,161,831 of record CM060908.1, read on the forward strand.
AAATAATTTTACCTAGTATTATATTTTGTATATAAAAGAGTAATTTTTATAAATGGATATAGTTGTATGTGTTATGTTTGTTTGTTAGGAAGTGAAATTTATAAATATTGATTTCAAATTATGATTTATAAATAAAATGAATTTAATTGGAAATTTGAGAACTTAAGTTCCGCGGTTTTGAAATTGGTTTTCAAAGATTTTGGAATTTAATATTGGTACTACTTGGAAGTACTTTGATAGAAATATTTATTTGAAAGAAAGTTTTTAGAAGAATTTAAAAAAAAGAGGAAATAAGTTCTGTACTCCCCTCTTTTGTCACTGGAAAATAATTTCGGTGATGACGGCCGCATCATCGACATTCATTTTCAAGTTTCAAAGTGGAAAGACCGTTGTGGTAGTTTTACTACACATTTATTTTGATAAACAAATCTTAAATTTTAATTTCTAAATATAATTGGATATATAAAGCTACGAGTGTGTGTGTATATATATATATATATATATTATTTTAAATGATTTGAAATGGAACCCGGTATTTAGTTCTTACATTTCTACAAATTAGGGATTTCAATTATTGTAATGAAATGAAATATTAATTATTTTAATAATTGGCAACTTCTAAAATGAAAAATAAGAAATTAGAAGCTAAGTGATTAATGAAACTGTAAAGAAATTGGAAATTTGTAACTCGTAAATTAAAAGATATGAAAATTTAGAAGATGTAATTATTGAACATTTTGTTAACTAAAATGAATAAGATAAACTTGTGTATCATTCAATTACATTCTTAAAACATATATATAACTTACCAGAAATGTTTAAAAAAGTTGTAATGTTAAATAGGAATATGTAATAGAATATTATACAAGTAAAACTTAAGTAATGAAAGTGTTCAAATGGAACTATTTCTATAAATAAGAAATTTGATGTACAAGAAATGTTATAAGCATAAGTTAATGTTTGAAATGATAATAATTAGATTGAATAGTAAAAAGTGAATATTATCTATGGAAATGTTTATAAACTTAAGAAATAACAGAAATGATTCATAAATAAGTATATTATTAATTGACACTATAAAAGAAAGGATAAATGTGAATTCGAAGGTAGAAACACTTAAGTATGAAATGCTTTATTCATGAATATTCATATTAAATGGAAATCAAGTTATATAAGTAAATGAATGTGAATTAAATTACAAGGAAACTTATATAATATTTCAAGAATTGATTTATTGATGACTTCAGGTATTGAATGTGAAATAATTTATGTAAGTAAATGAATGTAAACTAATAAAAGATGACATTGTATGAATAAATGAGAATTTAAAATAAATCTGAGGTTAATAATGTGAAAAGGAACCAATAGAATAAACTTAATAATATTTAAAATTCTTTGTTGTTTTGGCTTATGGGAAGTTGGGAAATGATACTTCAAATTGTTTAAGGTTGTATGAATAATCTATTAAGTAATTATCTAAGGCTGTTGAGCGTAAGGTACACTTATTAGTTTATTTATCATCCTTGTACGATGAAAAGTTTCTGAACCTGAACAGACCATTAGTTTTGATTGTTATGGATGTATGATTGATTCCTTGTTGCATATGATGGTCGTATTGTTTTGTTTGTATATGTTTTGTGTTGATTTGCTTTTGTTACTAATTGAAACAACTAAATATTTCTTTTGCACATAATTCTCAATATTTTGGATTATATAAGCGGAATACAGGTTTATGGAAGCAATAGCTACTGGTTTTGGTTTCATAAATAAAGTTGTTTGCCCGACAAATAGGTACGTTTTCAGATTACGGTTTCGCAACGATATTTTATTATTTTTCCCATGGTTTGGGATGTTTTATTATTGAAATATGATATATATATATATATATATTGTAATTATTGATATTATTATTTTTTGGACCTATTCGTACAAATGAGACTCTACCGAAATTTTCCATGAATTAAGACATAAAAAAATTTTGTGAAAAAAATATATTTTCAAACTTTTATAAAACTTGAACATGAAAGATTTATTTGTTTAAAAACTGTTATATCTTATTTAATACTTAATTAAGTAAGTTTAAAGTGTTTATAAATTGATTATTCTGAATAAAAATATATTAGTTTCTTTATTCCTTCTTGTTCCTTTTCGAGGACGAAAAGTTTTTAGTGGGGGAGAGTGTAACGACCTGTAACATCCCGCCATTTTGGACCATTCAAATCGACAATAAAACCACACATGTCAGACTTGAATAATTCAAAACAACAGATTATAAATAAAATTTGGGGCAAATAAAATCAATCACAAAATCATAGACACGGAATATCAGAACAACTCGCAGCGGAATAAAATAAACATAGGAGTTCATGAAGCTCCTAGATACATAGTCTCAAACTAATACATAATACCCAAGTCTGAAAACAAATACAACGGAAAGTTTAGATACATAAATTCTCTACTACAAAAGCAAAAGCTGAGTGGAAATAACTGGAATGGAAATATCAGGTAGACAGCTAAATCTCCGGCGGATCTCTAGCTCTAAAAAGGATGAAACTAAAGCTGTGAAACTCAGGCTGACCCGAGCGTAAAGCAAAAACACAAAACACTCGAGTCAGGACATACATACTTATAAAATGTAAATCAACTCAAGTTAACTGTAAAAGAAATGCATCGGTAACTTAAAGGATGCTTGGGATCGCCCACCCTTTAAGGATCCGTTAAACTGTCTACTATGTAGTAATATACGCTATTATAATAATGTCTAAAGTAAAGTAAACTATTAAAATATCGTTAAGGCGTTACATTTTGCCCCTTAACACATTTTTATATATTCCCATAGTCTATACAGTACCGTAATCCCGCCCGTACTGGACGCCGTCAGAGGGCACTCCATAGGTATGGTACAACACAAACTCTTAAAAGGCGCGCTAGGGTAGGTGACACGGCAGAACTAGGCAATGCCATGGTAGATATACCAATTACACTTCCGGACTGTTGGTAACGCATAGCCGCAACTACCGCCCAACTCGATCCACACTCCCGAATCAAAGGTGCGCACCAAATCAATCACAATGTAATAGAATGGCTAACGATGAAGTGTGTCCGATCGGAGGAGCTACCTCACTTGGCCCATCGATTGCTCCTGTTTTAGCCACCTTATGCTAACTCACGGGAGTTAGGTCCACGCAAATATACCTTTAGGATCATCGCCACCATCCTACTTCATTCTGGAATCTCCACCGCGTACACAGTTGTCAAAGTGGTTTTCGGTATCGACAGAGAGTATGCCCATATCCGATCTCGGTCTCTTTAACAACCAATCGTTATTATAACCCATGGTTATTTAAATTTCAAAGGGATTATATTTCATATCAGACATTTTCCTCTCAAACCATATGAATTCCATATCACTATTCTTTTTAAAATAATGTTCATTTCCAAAGTCATAACACTTACAAAAATTTATATGTTAAATATAACACTTTGGAATCATAATATTTTTGAACCCATAACACTTTACAAATGTTACAATCATAATCATAGCACTTCGAAAACATTACAATTTAGAAATGGCAGCATTTCTAAATCATAACCATAAGTCATCATAACATTTTAGAAAAGTAATACTTAAGAAATGGTAGCATCTTGGAATTGTAACCTTAAGATATTATAGCATTTTAACAATGTAATACTTTTCCTATAACAATTCTATATAATCAAATTAATATATACTTACAACCTTTCCGAAAATATTTTTCTTTTATTATTCTCAATTATTCGTTTGGATATTAAATAAACTATAATTTTTGTTAAACTCAATTTGTCACAATAATATCCATTTTTAAAGCTGAAATTTCTTATTTTAAGTAAAATACATTATTAACTTACATTTTTATTTCCTTTCAGTAAACATCATTTATTATTTCAATCATTTCAAATATACCGTTTCAACATTTATACTTACATTACTAGATCAAAATAAAATACTATTATTAAGTCAAATTGGATTGTCATATTTCTGTTAACTTTTACATTATAAATTAAACTCCTAAAAAATTACATTTCCAACCATTTATTTTCTTATAAAATTTTAACACCTGTAAGCAATTTACAGAGATCATTACATTAAATTTTAGTTGAGATTTAAATATAAAAGTCCAAAATACTTGATAATTTTTAGAAAATCATTTTATATCAACCACAGAGTCAGTATAAAATTCTCTACCCTAGGGTCAAGTAAATACGGACATATATCATTTCAATCCGCAATTTATTAATTTTTCGGGTTTTATCATTTCAAACCCACAATCCCAAGTCGAATAAAATTGCTCAGGCCTATCATTTCAGCCCATAACAATTTTCCTTAATATAAAGGTCATTCGGGTATGTATCATTTCAACCCATAGTGAAGGAACTTGTAGTGTGAGAACAGAATATGCAATAAATAGAACAATAAATAACATATCATGGTATATGATCATAACATGTATAATATGATACGAAATAACATAATATAAACATAGGTGAAATTCTCAACTTGCATATACAAATCCATACAATTCCATTGTCATCAATTCACCAAAATATAAGTATGTTGTCAAGAGTGATTACTCACCTTCTTTGGTTAGAGAAGTGATTCAAAACGCAACACAACGACTACAACAAGCACGACAAATTACGAACAAGCTTGAGTGAGAGGAGAATCCAAATCCAACGCTTTGAAAATAAAATAAATTCCATACGTAAACAAATAATTCATATAGAAAATAAAAGTAGAAAATTGTATATTTGCAAAATACATGAGAGGGCTTGTCTAACGGGTGCATAGGCTCGGTCTAGGGGCTGTTTGGGTTCGGCCATAGGCTAGGGTTAGGGTTTGGGTTCGGTCTAGGCTAGGGTTAGGTGGTGGTGGTCACGGCCAAGGCAAAAGCAATGGAAAGGGGATGAGATGGTTCGGCTATAGGGTTTTGGTTGGAGGAAGAGGAGGTGGAGGCCGAAATTTGTGAAGAGGAAAGGGGAAAACGAAGGAGAAGAGGTGGTTTTGGCTAGGGTTTCTGGTTGGAGAAAGAGGAGATGGGTGTAGAGACAAGCATGGCCGAAATTTGTTGAGGAGAGGAGGAGGAAAATTGTAGAGGAAAACAAAATCTTAGAGAAGAAGAAGGCGAGGAAGAAGAAGAAAACTTACATCAATTTGCGGAGGCACAAATTAAAAAAAATGAGGAGTCTAGAAAACCCTAGGATATTATATAGTCATCTCAACAGGTGGCTTCTCATCTAACTAAAGAAATTCCTAGCCCAATAGTACAAGCCAAAACAAATCAAAATATAAATAAGATAAAAGTTATAGGGAAAATAACTACGTGTAATATGCCAAAAGTTGTAAATTTTTAGAAGTAGAAATCAAAATTTTACAAAACGAAAAACAAAGTAAATGTTAGAATTAAATCCATCTTTATAAAAAAAGTTAAAAGTTTGTAACAACCCAGGATTTCGTGATTTTTATTATCGTTATTAGACGATTATTATTGTTGGCAAATTTCTCTTGGGTGTTTTAATCGAGCAAATTCTTCTAACAATTTGTTAAAAAGGATTTGTGGGCTTTATAATAATCGTGGCCCATAGGTGTTTGGGGCCGTGAAAATTTTCAAGGCAAATAATCGATCCCCCTCTCTATTTTCATTCGTTCAATATCCCGTCCCCTTTACCCATTATTCACTTTCAAATCCCTAAAACAAACGAGAGTAATAAATGGCGGCCACGAATTCTTTTCGCGTTCGTTCGTCCCAAAATTAGAACTTCGGCGATTTTGCTTGCGAATCTCTGGCGATTACGATCTTCAGCTCGTCCTTGCCTCCAGTCTGGAATTAGGGCTCGTTCAAAATCAACGGCATTGACTTCCTTCGTCGCTCGCGACCGTTCAGACTAAGGTGAGTGGATCCCCCACTCACATCTAGTTCATGAGTAGATTCGTAGAGTTTAAATTTCTGTGATTTTTACTCGTATAAAAATGTGATGGTTTCTTACTCCTGAAATTTCGTGATTTGGTTGCTGAGTTTTTTCTTACTTCTGAGTATGGGTTTTGCCGATGATGAATTTTTGGGGTTTGCATTTATATGAACGCATTACCTTCCTATTTCTTGATTCCCTAATATTATGACAACTTAATACACACGGTTTTGGACTTTGTAGCGTTCGATTTTCCTTGAGTCATTGCAGATACGCACTTGAAAACGTTACATCTGCATTGTTGTTCTTCGACTTGTTTGACATCTGCATTAATTCGAACTTGTCTCCTTATCCTTGTCACATTGTCTTCTCGGCATTGAAAAAAAAACTTGATTTACTGTAGGCCTTGACCTTGTTATCATTGTGACATTGTAGTTCACTGTTGGCATCACTATATGGTTCATTCTGCACTTCGGCACTTCTGTTGTATTCATTGAATTTCGTTCCTGTATTCATCATACCTCAGTGCTGCACTTTGTCATTTGTTGTTGATGCTGTCGAATTCATACACTGTTGAATTCATGCACATACTTGGTTGTTGAGGCTTGATGGTACTGCTGCTTGCAAACTGATTTGTATCATTGATGTTGTCCTGTTGCTCATTCCCTAATCATTGATGTCTTAGTCTGGTCTTTGATCTTTGACGTTGTATTCATCCCTGTAGTTGCTTGTCACCTCTTTGTCGAACTGCATTGATGAACTTGATCTTGTTGGACTTGAACTTGGGATATTTGTATAGTCTGAACTGTATGACTTCTGACATCACTTCTGTTGTCTTCAATCTTGAGTTTGCATTGTAACGATCTTTTGTTCATGTTGAGGGCAGATGTATGTTTGATACAGATATATATGTGTGTACATATATATATATTTGTATTGCTTGGACTTGATTCACTGTTGCCTTCATTCACTGTTCATGTTATCACTTGAGTACATTTTAGTCTTCATTGCACTTGATAATGATGTTGAACTTGGATAATCATTTCTGTAGTCACTGCACTGTGTTTTGATGACAATTGTGTTGGTTCACTTGGTAGCCTTTGTTGTTGTCCAGTTTGTACTTGTCTTGTTGATGTTGCACTGACACTTGTGATATTTGTATCAACTCGAATTGTTTACTTGACCCACTTGAGCATCTTCTTCATCTGGTCTGATGATATTTGTAGTACCATATTTCTGTTGTAACTCTTGTAGTCTGACTTGAACACAGTCTTGTACTTGTTCACTATTACTGCACTTGAGTTGTTTACTGGATCCACTGTCACTTTGCCATTTCTTTGCTCTCTTTGAACATTTACTCTGTTCGAACATGTACAGTTGCTGTTGCTTGAGACTGTCATCCACTTGCATTGCTGGGTAGTCTTTTATGTTTGTTGTACATATGAAATTTATTCGTATGTATACTAAACATTCCTTCTCAGTGACCTTCCACTTGCATTCTTATGCTTAAATGTTTTAGTCGTTGCTGAGGCCTTAATTGGGTACACATACTCGTTATCTCTGGATGGCACCCCTTTGATGTAGATTCGTGTTGCCATCTCAGTTTGCTTTCACCACTTTGTATTGTGGTTTCTCTGACCAATCTGGGTTAGATATTTTGTTTTCTCGACGTATTAATTACTGTTAGTACTTGGATTTGTGGTGACTTTATATTCTGTTGTGGCGAGGCAGTGCACGCGTGCGTGCACTGCAGCCACTCTGAACTGACAGATTTTAATCGATATTTCTTTTGTTCTTGATTCATCGACCTGTTGCGTAATTCGTAGGCTGTATTGGCGAGGCAGTACACGTTAGCGTGTACTGCAGCCAATTAGCATGGATGTTTTGAAATTGACATTTCAATTGTTTAAACTGCTTTGGATTTCTGTTTGTGGATTAACACTACTTAGTGTTATATCTGCCGTTATCCGGTTCTCTTATCGAGAAGTTGGGTACACGAGATTTCTGTGACTGTCGTCTATGTGATATTTGATTATTACTGCCTATATGCACTAATAAACTGGTTTGAATTAGACTGACCTGGGTATTATTTTCTTTTGAATGTAATACTCGGGTCAGACCCGAGTATTTCAGGTTGTAGATTTCTTTCTTTGAGTTGCTATTCGGGATTGAAGACTTTTCACATCTTCTGAAGTTGTCAGTCATTTTGTAGTAGTCGTGTCATTGTATAGAATGATATGTATTCTTGTATATTAGTCGATAATGTACTTGTATATATAACTTCTAGAGTCGACAGTTGTAGTTGTATCATATGTATAGTGTCAACTATGTATTAACTGACATCAGTTATATATATCTGAGACTTTTGTTTTTATCTGTGTTCCGCATTTATATTATCTGTGTTATTGTTATATCTAATGTCCTAAACTATTATGAACCGTCGTAGTTCGTTTTATACTAGTATTGGGTGTGTCGATGGGAGTAAATAAATAATAGAAGAAAAATAAAAAGAATGTACCACTCCTATCGAGATAACCAATGTTAGTGTAAGGCCAATTACGGATGGTCGCTCCCATCCAGCCTTATTCTTCGTAATAATAGACAGTATTTCCTTTAATACTCTTTGTTATTATGAGCATAGAGGTGGGGCGTTACAGTTGGTATCAGAGCTTGGGGTTTATGGACATAATATAAAACATAACTTGGATGGACATATGTTACAACTATTGGTCGATGTTTTATTTGTACTTTGAGTCAAAACTAAAGTTTTGAAATTTGGATGAAATTTTTAAATAACTTTATTTAAAAATAAAAGTGAAACTGTGTTTTGTTGATTTGATTGAATTGTGTTCTGTTTATCAGAGTGCGCAGCGGAAACTGTCTTCGCTGAGTACAACTGGTAATCTTTTTGATTTAAGAATCCAAATACGAAATTGATATGAATTTCATTTGTTGTTTACATAGCTGTAATTATTTTATTTCTTTGAGAACTTCGAATCCGAATTGAGGATTCGAAGAAATTGCAGATATGTGATTTTTGTTGAAATTTCCGCTGGCTTTCTTTTGTACTAATCATCTAGTGATTAGATTTTTGCTGTTTTGAATTATCTTCATTGAAGATACATTTGAATGATTCTTTGTCCATTTTGTAGTACGTGCAAAAATTTAAATTGCACGTTGTTGCATTTATTTTACGTTGAACCGATGCTTGGTTATGAAACGTATTTTGTTGCCGTTGTTTTTACAACGGAATTTTACACCAATGCTATATTTTGAAGTACGGTGTTTTGTGGCATTTTGATGAATGAAAATTCTCTGATATTACATTTAGATGTAAATTGTTTTGATGTGATTTTGACGTTTTAAAATTACTGTCGCTTTGGCTTCAGTAACCGTCAAATTTTAAAAGTGGATTTTCAAGCGGTTATTCCGCAATACTGATTTGTGACCGTTTTCACGGTATTTTGAGAAGTACAATTTCCTTATCGAAATTGTTACTAATATTGCTGCTTTAATCACGTGATTGGAAACTCGTTTAAAAATGAAAATTTTTTTATAAATTTTTAACGGTTTGCGTTTTCAAAAGGATGAGAAAGCGACTTAAACGATTCAGCAAAATCGAGGATTATGACCCCTTTCTTTTACTGTTTCGCTTAACTCCGGACTTGTTCAGTTGAGAATGCGAATTGTTATTTTTACAAAATAAATAAAATTGTTTTCAAAAATTTTACAGTTTGCGATTTCAAAAGAATGAGGAAGCGATTTAAACGTTTCAGCAAAATCGAGGACTATGACCCCTTTCTTTTACTGATTCGCTTAATTCCGGACTTGTCCGTTTGAGAATGTAAAGTGTATTTTTACAAAATACACAATTTTGCACTTTCAAGGAAACGATGAAGTGATTTAAACGATTTAGCAAAAGTGCGGAGTATGGAACCACACTTTTACTATTTCGGTTAATTCCGGACTCGTTAATTGAATATCTGTTGTTTTGATGATTCTACACTTTCAAGGAAACGATGAAGAGAATTAAACAATTTAGTAAAACTCGTGGTTATGGGACATGTGCGTTTACTATTTTGGTTAATTCCGGACTCGTAAATTGAAATATTTGATGTTTTCGTGTGCTTTCGAGCCACTATGATGGACCTTCGGGTCATATGATGGACCTTCGGGTCAAATACCGGTACTAGACCTTCGGGTCACTCTGCGGACCTTCGGGTCAATCTAATGGGCGCCAAAAATTATGTTGAGTACTTGGTAGGCTTCGGCCATATGTTGATGCACGTGCGGCGAATTAAAAACTCGCCATCTGATGGGATCGATCCAAACTTTTATGTTGATTTTCTAGTCTTCTTAATTGATTTCTAGATATTTGTTGTTTCCAATTATCTGCAGGTAATTGGATATTTGTTGATATGAGTTCTGATTATCGTTTTTGATAATAAGATATTTGTTGTTTCTAATTATCGCTTGTGATAATTAGATATTTGTTGATATGAGTTCTGATTATCGTTTTTGATAATCAGATATTTGTTGTTTCTAATTATCGCTTGTGATAATTGGATATTTGTTGATATGAGTTCTGATTATCGTTTTTGATAATTAGATATTTGTTGTTTCTAATTATCGCTTGTGATAATTAGATATTTGTTGATATGAGTTCTGATTATCGTTTTTGATAATCAGATATTTGTTGTTTCTAATTATCGCTTGTGATAATTAGATATTTGTTGATATGAGTTCTGATTATCGTTTTCGATAATCGGATATTTGTTGCTTTTAATTATCACTTTAGATAATTAAATATTTGTTGATTTTAGATTTAATTATCGCCTGAGATAATTAAATAATTGTTGATTTGTTGTTTTAATTATCGCTTTAGATAATTAAATATTTGTGCTTTGAGATTTAATTATCGCTTTAGATAATTAAATATTTGTTGATTTTAGATTTAATTATCGCCTGAGATAATTAAATAATTGTTGATTTGTTGTTTTAATTATCGCTTTAGATAATTAAATATTTGTGCTTTGAGATTTAATTATCGCTTTAGATAATTAAATATTTGTTGATTTTAGATTTAATTATCGCCTGAGATAATTAAATAATTGTTGATTTGTTGTTTTAATTATCGCTTTAGATAATTAAATATTTGTGCTTTGAGATTTAATTATCGCTTTAGATAATTAAATATTTGTTGATTTTAGATTTAATTATCGCCTGAGATAATTAAATAATTGTTGATTTGTTGTTTTAATTATCGCTTTAGATAATTAAATATTTGTGCTTTGAGATTTAATTATCGCTTTAGATAATTAAATATTTGTTGATTTTAGATTTAATTATCGCCTGAGATAATTAAATAATTGTTGATTTGTTGTTTTAATTATCGCTTTAGATAATTAAATATTTGTGCTTTGAGATTTAATTATCGCTTTAGATAATTAAATATTTGTTGATTTTAGATTTAATTATCGCCTGAGATAATTAAATAATTGTTGATTTGTTGTTTTAATTATCGCTTTAGATAATTAAATATTTGTGCTTTGAGATTTAATTATCGCTTTAGATAATTAAATATTTGTTGATTTTAGATTTAATTATCGCCTGAGATAATTAAATAATTGTTGATTTGTTGTTTTAATTATCGCTTTAGATAATTAAATATTTGTGCTTTGAGATTTAATTATCGCTTTAGTTAATTAAATATTTGTTGATTTTAGATTTAATTATCGCCTGAGATAATTAAATAATTGTTGATTTGTTGTTTTAATTATCGCTTTAGATAATTGAATATTTGTTGCTTTGAGGTTTAATTATCACTTTAGATAATTAAATATTTGTTGATTTCGAATTTAATTATCGCTTTAGATAATTAAATATTTGTGAATTAGAAATTTGATTATCGTTTGTGATGATCGAATAATTGTTAATTTGAGAAATTTGATTATCGCTTGGGATAATCAAATATTTGTTAAATTTAAAATTTGATTATCATTTTGATAATTGAATGTTCGTTGATTTGAGAAATTCAATTATCGTTTTGATGATTGAATATTTGCGATTCTTGAGATTTGAGCTTCGTCTTTTTCTCTGGCGATGCAGGTGAGTAATTTGATTTACTCACATTCAATTCGTGCTCTGTAGGGGGTTTCTGCTCTGTTTTTCCTTCTCTTTTAGTTGCTGGAACTCGATTGTTCTTGCTTTTGTTAGTCGTCTGAGTTTGATCCCTGATTCCCACGATGTTGATTCTTTTGATTTGAAGCAGTCGAACCTTTCGATTTCTTATCTAATACTTTCCCCCTGACACTTGCTTTGCTTGTACATTCGACATTGCCATGCTCTTTTGGTTGTTACCTTGTACCCATTTATTCCCTATGATTGCGGGGACGCAATTCCTTTGATAATCGTGTTCTCAATTCTTATTTTTCTAGTAACTAGTTTAGGTTAGAAGAAAATTGTTATGGACAATCTTGATTAGGAAAATTGCGGGGACGCAATTTTTATAAGGAGGGGAGTCTGTAACAACCCAGGATTTCGTGATTTTTATTATCGTTATTAGACGATTATTATTGTTGGCAAATTTCTCTTGGGTGTTTTAATCGGGCAAATTCTTCTAACAATTTGTTAAAAAGGATTTGTGGGCTTTATAATAATCGTGGCCCATAGGTGTTTGGGGCCGTGAAAATTTTCAAGGCAAATAATCGATCCCCCTCTCTATTTTCATTCGTTCAATATCCCGTCCCCTTTACCCATTATTCACTTTCAAATCCCTAAAACAAACGAGAGTAATAAATGGCGGCCACGAATTCTTTTCGCGTTCGTTCGTCCCAAAATTAGAACTTCGGCGATTTTGCTTGCGAATCTCTGGCGATTACGATCTTCAGCTCGTCCTTGCCTCCAATCTGGAATTAGGGCTCGTTCAAAATCAACGGCATAGACTTCCTTCGTCGCTCGCGACCGTTCAGACTAAGGTGAGTGGATCCCCCACTCACATCTAGTTCATGAGTAGATTCGTAGAGTTTAAATTTCTGTGATTTTTACTCGTATAAAAATGTGATGGTTTCTTACTCCTGAAATTTCGTGATTTGGTTGCTAAGTTTTTTCTTACTTCTGAGTATGGGTTTTGCCGATGATGAATTTTTGGGGTTTGCATTTATATGAACGCATTACCTTCCTATTTCTTGATTCCCTAATATTATGACAACTTAATACACACGGTTTTGGACTTTGTAGCGTTCGATTTTCCTTGAGTCATTGCAGATACGCACTTGAAAACGTTACATCTGCATTGTTGTTCTTCGACTTGTTTGACATCTGCATTAATTCGAACTTGTCTCCTTATCCTTGTCACATTGTCTTCTCGGCATTGAAAAAAAAACTTGATTTACTGTAGGCCTTGACCTTGTTATCATTGTGACATTGTAGTTCACTGTTGGCATCACTATATGGTTCATTCTGCACTTCGGCACTTCTGTTGTATTCATTGAATTTCGTTCCTGTATTCATCATACCTCAGTGCTGCACTTTGTCATTTGTTGTTGATGCTGTCGAATTCATACACTGTTGAATTCATGCACATACTTGGTTGTTGAGGCTTGATGGTACTGCTGCTTGCAAACTGATTTGTATCATTGATGTTGTCCTGTTGCTCATTCCCTAATCATTGATGTCTTAGTCTGGTCTTTGATCTTTGACGTTGTATTCATCCCTGTAGTTGCTTGTCACCTCTTTGTCGAACTGCATTGATGAACTTGATCTTGTTGGACTTGAACTTGGGATATTTGTATAGTCTGAACTGTATGACTTCTGACATCACTTCTGTTGTCTTCAAGCTTGAGTTTGCATTGTAACGATCTTTTGTTCATGTTGAGGGCAGATGTATGTTTGATACAGATATATATGTGTGTACATATATATATATATAGATTTGTATTGCTTGGACTTGATTCACTGTTGCCTTCATTCACTGTTCATGTTATCACTTGAGTACATTTTAGTCTTCATTGCACTTGATAATGATGTTGAACTTGGATAATCATTTCTGTAGTCACTGCACTGTGTTTTGATGACAATTGTGTTGGTTCACTTGGTAGCCTTTGTTGTTGTCCAGTTTGTACTTGTCTTGTTGATGTTGCACTGACACTTGTGATATTTGTATCAACTCGAATTGTTTACTTGACCCACTTGAGCATCTTCTTCATCTGGTCTGATGATATTTGTAGTACCATATTTCTGTTGTAACTCTTGTAGTCTGACTTGAACACAGTCTTGTACTTGTTCACTATTACTGCACTTGAGTTGTTTACTGGATCCACTGTCACTTTGCCATTTCTTTGCTCTCTTTGAACATTTACTCTGTTCGAACATGTACAGTTGCTGTTGCTTGAGACTGTCATCCACTTGCATTGCTGGGTAGTCTTTTATGTTTGTTGTACATATGAAATTTATTCGTATGTATACTAAACATTCCTTCTCAGTGACCTTCCACTTGCATTCTTATGCTTAAATGTTTTAGTCGTTGCTGAGGCCTTAATTGGGTACACATACTCGTTATCTCTGGATGGCACCCCTTTGATGTAGATTCGTGTTGCCATCTCAGTTTGCTTTCACCACTTTGTATTGTGGTTTCTCTGACCAATCTGGGTTAGATATTTTGTTTTCTCGACGTATTAATTACTGTTAGTACTTGGATTTGTGGTGACTTTATATTCTGTTGTGGCGAGGCAGTGCACGCGTGCGTGCACTGCAGCCACTCTGAACTGACAGATTTTAATCGATATTTCTTTTGTTCTTGATTCATCGACCTGTTGCGTAATTCGTAGGCTGTATTGGCGAGGCAGTACACGTTAGCGTGTACTGCAGCCAATTAGCATGGATGTTTTGAAATTGACATTTCAATTGTTTAAACTGCTTTGGATTTCTGTTTGTGGATTAACACTACTTAGTGTTATATCTGCCGTTATCCGGTTCTCTTATCGAGAAGTTGGGTACACGAGATTTCTGTGACTGTCGTCTATGTGATATTTGATTATTACTGCCTATATGCACTAATAAACTGGTTTGAATTAGACTGACCTGGGTATTATTTTCTTTTGAATGTAATACTCGGGTCAGACCCGAGTATTTCAGGTTGTAGATTTCTTTCTTTGAGTTGCTGTTCGGGATTGAAGACTTTTCACATCTTCTGAAGTTGTCAGTCATTTTGTAGTAGTCGTGTCATTGTATAGAATGATATGTATTCTTGTATATTAGTCGATAATGTACTTGTATATATAACTTCTAGAGTCGACAGTTGTAGTTGTATCATATGTATAGTGTCAACTATGTATTAACTGACATCAGTTATATATATCTGAGACTTTTGTTTTTATCTGTGTTCCGCATTTATATTATCTGTGTTATTGTTATATCTAATGTCCTAAACTATTATGAACCGTCGTAGTTCGTTTTATACTAGTATTGGGTGTGTCGATGGGAGTAAATAAATAATAGAAGAAAAATAAAAAGAATGTACCACTCCTATCGAGATAACCAATGTTAGTGTAAGGCCAATTACGGATGGTCGCTCCCATCCAGCCTTATTCTTCGTAATAATAGATAGTATTTCCTTTAATACTCTTTGTTATTATGAGCATAGAGGTGGGGCGTTACAAAGTTCGAAATTCAAAATTTTAAAATTTTCACAGAAAGTCAAACTTTGACCAAAGTTGACCAAAATTTGCATTTTAAAAAAGTCTTTATTTTATTAAATTTGGAAGAACATTTCACATCAAATCCCAAAATATTACATTAAAATTCCAAATTTATCAAATTTAAAAGTAATTATATTCAAAGTTTCAAATAAATTTTCATGTAAAATATTTCAAAATTTTCGGGTTGTTACACTCTTCCCCACTCAAAACTTTTCGTCCTCGAAAAGGAACGAGACACAGAAATGAAGAAGGACAAGGTAGGAAAACAAATGATACCTGGAACTAACAATTCCGGATTTGAAGCACGAATGCTCTCTTCCGTTTCCCAAGTACAATCCCGATCATTAGTGCTCCATTGCACTTTGACTAGGTTGACAGATTTTCGTCGAAGCTGCTTCGTACCTCTATCGATAATACGAAGTGGCTTCCTCTCGACAATAAGGTTTGGCTCGACATCCAAACTCTCGAGAGCAGAAGGCTGAATAATCAAAGATGGATCATGAAGATACCGACGAAGATGCGAAACATGGAACACATTATGCACTCCAGAAAGTTTCTCAGGCAACTCCAGCCGATAAGCTAAGGAACCCACTCTCTTTAAGATGCGGAAAGGACCAATACACCTAGGAGCAAACTTCCCTCTCCGTCCAAACCGAATCACATTTCTTAATGGATAGACCTTAAGGAAAACCTTATCACCAACAAAAAACTCCAAACTCCTCGTACGCCTGTCAGCATACTTCTTCTGTCTATCCTGAGCAATCCTCATCTTTCTCCTAATCTCCTCAACCTTCTCAGATGCTTCTAGAATCATATCAGGACCAAGAACCAAACGATTACCGGATTCAATCCAGCAAGATGGAGATTTGCAAGGGCGTCCATAAAGAGCAGCAAATGGAGCCATTGCGATACTAGCCTGATAACTATTGTTATAGGTGAATTCAACGAGATGGAGATGATCTTCCCAAGATCCTCCATAATCAAGGACACAGGCATAAAGAAGATCTTCCAGAATCTGATTCACTCTTTACGTTTGACCGTCGGTCTGTGGATGGTAAGCAGTGATCAGATTCAGACGAGTACCTAAAGATTCCTTAAAAGCTTTCCAAAACTGACAGGTAAAGATAAGGTCTCTATCACAAACAATACTGACCAGAACACCATGAAGACGAACAATCTCTCTCATATAAATCTCAGCTAAACTCAAAGCAGAATGGATGGACCTAACCGGAATGAAATGAGCTGACTTGGTCAATCTATCCACAATTACCCAAATAATCTCATTACCTCTCCTAGTCCTCGACAATCCATCAATAAAGTCCATAGAGACTTGTTCCCATTTCCAATTGGGAATCTCAAGGGGTTGCAATAATCCAGTGGTCTTCTGGTGATCAGCCTTAACCCGCTGACAAGTCGCACGTCTACTAACAAAAAGAGAGATATCATGCTTCATACCCCTCCACCAAACAGCTTCTTCATATCATGGTACATCTTCGTCACACCTGGATGAATAGAAAGTCTGGACCGATGATTTTCCCATAGTAACTCTTGCCTCAATCCATCGACATTCGGGACACAAATCCGATTATTAATCCTCAAAATCCCTCTATCATCGATCTGAGCTCCACTACCATCTTGGTTGCTACCACCAACCCTCCTATGCACATTCTCCTTAATAAGCCTAATTATCCTATCTTCATCCTGCTTAGCGATAATACGATCCATAAGAGGGGAAGAAACAACAAGCTGACATAACATCGCCTTCTTTCTACTCAAAGCATCGGCTACAACATTAACTTTCCCGGAGGTATTGTTGATGTCGAGGTCATAAGAAGCTAGAAACTCAAGCAATCTAACTTGTCTCTGATTCAAATCCTTCTGGGTGAAATTATATTTCAAAGACTTATGATCCGTAAAGAGTTCAAACTTAGTTCCCAAAAGAATATGTCTCCAAAGCTTCAAAGCAAAAATTACGGCAAGCAATTCCAAATCATGGGCTGCATAATTGGCTTCATGAGTCTTCAACTAATGGCTGGCATAAGCGATAACCTTCCCATCATGCATCAGAATGGCTCCTAAACCTTCACGACTTGCATCAGTGTATATCGTTAATCCCTCATTTCCATTTGGAACGGTAAGAACTGGTGCGGAAGTAAGCTTGCGTTTCAACTCATTGAATGCGGCTTCACACTTATCATTCCATCTAAACTTAGCATTCTTACGAGTTAGAGCGGTGAGAGGTTCAGCAATCCGAGCAAAATTCTCAATGAATCTCCAATAATAACCGGCAAGGCCCAGAAAACAACGGATATCAGATGGAGTCCTCGGAGTTTCCTAATTCTAAAATAGAATAGGGGGAATACGAACCGAGAAAGAGATAGAATAATTAATGTACAAAGGAAGAAGAGAAGATAGACTTACATTGATCGCAGCGATCTTAACTGGATCAATAGAAACTCCATTACCAGAAACAATATGTCCAAGAAATCGGACTTCATCTTTCTAGCAATGGCATTTCAAGAATTTAGCCTTCCACTGATGACTCCTAAGAGTTCCCAGAACAAAGCTCAAATGAGATTCATGCTCCTTCTCTGACTTAGAAAAAACAAGAATATCGTCGACGAAGACTAGAACAAACTTATTAAGAACATTAAAGAAAACCCGGTTCATAAGGTCGACAAAGAAGGCTTGGGCGTTAGTCAAACCAAAAGGCATAACTAACCATTCAAAGAAACCATCCTCAGAACAGAAAGCAGTTTTGGGAATACTTTCCTCGGCAATTCTGAGCTGGTGGAAACCGGTGGCAAGATCAAGCTGAGAGAATACAGTAGCTCCATAAAGCTGATCGAACATATCATTAATACGAGGAATTGGATATTTGTTTTTCATAGTGAGATTGTTTAGCTCCCTATAATCCACACACATCCTTAAAGATCCATCGGACTTAGTGACAAAAACCACCGCTACTCCCCATTCAGAATGACTAGGTCTGATCAAACCTTTGGAGAACTAGTCTTCAATTTGCTTCCTTAACTCAACCTTCTCATGGGAGGAAGAACTACAGGTCGAGCTCCAGGAATGAGGTCAATACGGAATTCAATTTCCCATTTAGGAGGTAAAGAAATGAGTTCACCAAATACATCGGAATAGAGTTTGACCACAGGGGTAGAATCAAGACCACTAGGGGAAGAATCAAGAAAATAGATAAAACTGCCTGCATACTCCTGAGTCATACGGCACTGAATCACCAAAGGATCACCCTTATTACCAACAAGAGAAATGGTTCGGGCTTTACAAGAAATAACAGCTTCATGATTCTTCAGCCAATCTCCTCCAAGCAATATATCAAAAGCATCGAAACGAAGAACATAGAATTCACCAGAAAAACGATAGCCAGAATGGAAGAGTTTCACACTGTTACAAATCCTACTAAGGCTTGCTGGACCACCAATTGGATTAGTAACACACAAAGGTTCGGTTGCAAACTTAGGTGAAAGGATACGCTCAAACTTATCACAAAGGTCCACAGAGATGAAACTATGAGAAGCTCCCGTGTCAAATAGAACACGAACCGGAAAATTAAACAAAGTAAAGGTGCCCTATAGAGTACCTTGGGTATCACTAGGAGCAGGTGGAGTAGGCAGAGCACGAGTGGAAGAAATCATGGCAAAGACTCCAGATGTCTTGCCCTTCTGATACAAGGGACAATCATTCTTGAAATGGCCAGGTTGCAAACAGCATGGCAGAGGTTGTTCTTGGTATTCTGAAGTGGAGGAATGGCGGCACTGGCAGGTTCTGGACAACTGTTGGCATAGTGACCCTTCTGATCGCACTTGAAGCAAGCGATGGAAGAAAGATCAATAGGTTTCCTCCGGGAAGAAGAAGATCCTAAACCTAGATTCTTAAGCCAATCCTGCTTCTGTCGATGGAAATTAGACTTCCTCTTCTTAGAGTTGCCAAAAGAAGGCTGAGATGAAGGTGCACGAGCAACAGATGATTCCTTAGAAGTGGGGTTCTCATATCTAATGGCCATATCTATCAATCTTAGGGTTAGGTGGTGGTGGTCACGGCCAAGGAAAAAGCAAGGGAAAGGGGGTGAGATGGTTCGGCTATACGGTTTTGGTTGGAGGAAGAGGAGGTGGAGGCCGAAATTTGTGAAGAGGAAAGGGGAAAAGGAAGGAGAGGAGGTGGTTTTGGCTAGGGTTTCTGGTTGGAGGAAGAGGAGATGGGTGTAGAGACAAGCATGGCCGAAATTTGTTGAGGATAGGAGGAGGAAAATTGTAGAGGAAAACAAAACCTTAGAGAAGAAGAAGGTGAGGAAGAAGAAGAAAACTTACATCAATTTGCCGAGGCACAAATGAAAAAAAAATGAGGAGTCTAGAAAACCCTAGGATATTATATAGTCATCTCAACAGGTGGCTTCTCATCTAACTAAAGAAATTCCTAGCCTAATAGTACAAGCCCAAACAAATCAAAATATAAATAAGATAAAAGTTATAGGGAAAATAACTACGTGTAATACGCCAAAAGTTGTAAATTTTTAGAAGTAGAAATCAAAATTTTACAAAACGAAAAACAAAGAAAATGTTAGAATTAAATCCATCTTCATAAAAAAGGTAAAAGTTCAAAATTCAAATTTTTAAAATTTTCACAGAAAGTCAAACTTTGACCAAAGTTGACCAAAATTTGCATTTTAAGAAAAATCTTTATTTTATTAAATTTGGAAGAACATTTCACATCAAATCCCAAAATATTACATTAAAATTCCAAATTTATCAAATTTAAAAGTAATTATATTCAAAGTTTCAAATAAATTTTCATGTAAAATCTTTCAAAATTTGAGGGATGTTACACGACCCGTAATTTTTGATAATTAAAATTTTAAATTAAATAAGATTTTGAAATTTAATATTGTGGGAAATTAAAAAAAATTATGATTTATTAATGAGAAAAACAACTAGAATATGATTTGAATTATTGTTTGAATGTCATTGACAACTATTTTTATGTAATTTAAATCAATCGAAATAATTGTAAAGTTAAATTTTGGTTATAATTGTAATAAGGAATAAATTTAAATGTTGGATTTAATATTGAAATTATATGTTATAAATTAGAATAGGTTTATTAAGGAATATGAAATAAATTAATTAGTATGTGAATTTATTAGCTTTGTTTGTAAACAATAAACATAGAAATGTGTTTGAATTATCAATGTGTAATAATTGTTTAATTATCATTTCATTATTTAATCCGTTGAAATTAATTTGGAAATCAATGTGAATTAATGTAATTTAATTATAGTTAATTTGAAATAAGTTGATAACTGTAGAATATGAAGGTAATAAAATGTAAATTAATGTTAATTATATTCATATAGTAATAAATGATTCAATAATAAGAGTGTTAATCGAAATAAAAGAATTTGATTGAATTTAAAATATAATTAATTGGAATTTTATTGCTATTGCAATTGAACTCTGAAATTAATGTAATATTTAAATAGTGAATTTAACATGGAAATTTATTTTAATGGGTTATTAATTTCTATGTAATCAAGAATGATAAAAATGGTTAACTTTTAATTTTAAATTTAAAAGTGATTAAATTAGTTTAATAATAATTTATTTATTTAATTGACGTGAAAATAGCCATTTTGGCCACTGTCTCGAATTTCGACGAAACCAGTTTCATCGTACCCGTAACAGTGAATTATTGTAGGATTTCAAGTTTCATAGCGATCGGACTTGTCGTTTGATCGTGCGAGCTCGAAACGCGTAGAAATTGATTAAAAGAATTTAAATGAATATAATTTGATTTTGAAAGCTAACTTCTTCATACAAGGGAATTAGGGTTTGAAACTAGTCCATTGAGTTTAAAAATATCGAAAACATATATTCCGATATATTGGATGACTTACTTGCGTTTCGGAAGCGTAACAGGCTTTTCGTGTCGTTGTTATCATTTCGACCCAATCTGATATGTCCATTCATTCTTATCTATCTTTGTCCATATAAATAGATTTCTTTTTTGAAACCCTAGCAGCCTTTTTCTTAATTCTGTACGTACTATTATTTCCATCTGCTTCTTCCTTCCTTCTCAATGTCAGATAATCCCAAACCCTAAATCCCCAATTCAAAAATCAAATCGAAAATTTAAACTCCTCAAACTATATCGAATTATATATCGTTGAAAGCTCTCAATGAGCGCAATCTACTGCTGAAATTAATTTTTGCAATTGAGTCTCGGCCGTCGAAACTAGGGTTTACTTTTCGACGATGGATCTTCATCGCTAGGACGATCGAAGGTGACCAGTGGGTAGAGGACGTCGAGCAGAGCACAACCATATGGTTTGGTGGTCGGATAAGCAGCGGAGTTGGCCAGAAAATTGCTCATAGGTCGGCGGCGGCTGTGGAGATTCTGGTGGGTAGGGGGTTGCGCACGTGGGCTGTAGCCTCGGCCAGAGTAGCGTCATCCACTGGCGATGTCAGATCGTGGTCTGGATGTGTGGTTTGGCGTGCGGCGACGAGGGTTAGTGGCGGCTGATGGTCGTTTGTTTGGTTCGTTCGCGTACGTGCTTCTGATCGTGATTGCTAGGGTTAGAGATGATTGGTAATTACCATTTTACCCTTTGATTTTTAATTTAATTTAAAATTAAAAAAACTTCTAACCTTAATAACTTTTGCATATGAACTCGGATTTGGGTGCGGTTTTCTCCGTTGCGATCGTATCGAAATTCCTGACATTATAGGATTGTTTTGGCTGCATTTTGAGACAGTTAAATATTTGGGCCTAATTTGGATTTTAATCGATGACAACCAAAGGTGAGTGTTTTAACCCACTCACAAATACTAAACCATCTTATGTTGGTTAAATTAATTTATGGTGTGATTAGAAATTTATTGATGGTTGTTTGGTATTTTAAATTATCGTTTAAATTTAATTTGAATTTATACTGAATTTAATTGCCATTTAATTTAATATTGAACTTAAATTGTTAATTAAATACCTGATAATGATAACTAGTTAATTGTTTGGATTTATTGGCTGATTTGAATGACGATTTTGATGGATGTTTAATTGTTGACATTTTGGATGATTCGATGTTATGTTTATTTTATATGTTGTTATCACACTGCAAGTTCCCTTAGTTATTGTTAGGAAAATCACTATGGGTTGAAATGGTACATACCCGAATGGTCTTATAGATTAAGGAAAAATCGTTATGGGTTGAAATGATAAACTCGAGTGATTTTATGGATTCTGAATTTTATTTAGGATTGCGGGTTGAAATAATATATACCTATAAATTTAAATTTATTACGGGTTGAAATGATATATATCCATATCACTTGACCATAGGGTAGAAAATTATATACGGACACCGGATTGGTTAAATTAAATGATTTTAAATCCTTAAATTTTTAATCCAGTTAATTGATATTATGAAATAAATTTTGATTTATTTGAACTGAATCTAAGCTTTTAAAATGTTGAAATTGAAATTGGTTTAAATGAATTGTTTAAAGAATTTAAATTGAAATCTTAAAGTTGAATTTTGAAATATAAATGAAATTTATCAAAATTGAGTTATTGTAAATGTTTGAATATTTAAATTTTGAAACCTATTGAATTTGAAGTGGTTTAAATTTGTAGTTCAAACACAGGATTTTGAAATTGATATAAATTGAAATGGTTTTTAATGAGAATTCGAATTGAAACCTTTAGCCTTTTGAATCGAAATCGTTGAACTGAGATTGATTTAAATTGAATTTCTGGAACTAAATTTAATTTGAATTAATTTGTGAAATTGGAAGAAATAATTCTAATTTGAAACTATTTTCGATATAAACTTTTTTAATATACAAACTCTTTTAACATATAAACTATTTTTCTCATATAAACTATTTTTCTCATATAAACTATTTTAATATATTAATAATTTTTAATACATTAACTATTTTTAATATATAACCTATTTTAGTATATAAACTATTTCCAATATATAAACTATTTTAATCTATAACCTATTTTTTAAAATATAAACTATTTATATATATTTTTTAAATTTATAAACAACTTTTAATATATATATTTTATTATCTATACTATTTTTAATGTATAAATATTCCAATATATAAACTACTTTCAATATTCAACTATTTAAAGTCGGAACCGTTATGATTTAGATTTATTTGATGTAAATGCGAATATTTTGATATGATGGTTTAACCTATTTTGTGCTTATGTTGAAAATGAATATGACATAAAGTGAATAATGATTTCAAAAGTGATATGATTTTGAAGTGAATATGATATTTTGATATAAATTATGAATCGGTTTCGGAAATGTAAAAGAACCAACCGGTGTGAAATAAGCGTTTGGTTGTTAAAGTGACCGGGGTCGAATATTGTCATACTCTCTGCCAATACCGAAAACCATTTTAACAAATATGCACGTGGTGGAGAATCCAGAATGAAGTAGGATGGTTTGGCGAACGCTACTGTATGAGGTATGAATGCAGCCCTGACCCCTTCGGGTCAGCTTGATATGACTAAAACAGGAGCTATACCGGGCCAAGTAAGGTCGCTCCTCCTATCGGGCACATTTCTACGATACCATATTTATTACTTTGTGATTGATTTGGTGGCCACCCCTTGATTTGATTATGTGAGTGTGTTTCGAGGTGGCGGTAGTAGCTGTTATGCAATACCACCAGTCCGGGAGTGCAAATGGTAGAATCCTACCCTAGCATTGCCTCGCGTGCCTTGTCATATGCCTTATCGAGCCCACTACGAGTTTGGTTTGTGCCATATACTATGGAGTGCCCTCTGATAGCCCTCCAGTTTACGGAGGAATTACGGTACTGTATAGACTACGACATTTATAAAAATGTGGTAAGGGGATATGGGTAACGCCTTAATGCTATTTTAATACTTTACTTTACTGTAGACATATTATAATAGAATATTGTATTACATAGGAGATGGAATCCCGAACATCTCTTAAGTTATTGCACGCACGTTAGACACTGGATATGAGATGTAAAATCCCGTAAACATCTATGAAGCCGTTACACTCATATTTACTTATTTGATTTAACTTAGATAAGATCTTTTAGTTCTAACTCGAGTGTTTTGTCTTTTCATTATTCTTGGGTCAGCCTGAGCTTTTCAATGTTGAAGACCTTATTTCTGGAGAACAAAGACGGAGATTTGTATGCTATTTATTTTATATATATTCCTCCACATCATGTTGTTTTTTATTTATAAATTCTGGTCGGTACAAAGGATGTTATGGCATCGATAGAGATTTCTAAACACTTAATAGGGCAGACCGACACAATATTGTTTTTGAAATATAGGTAAATGAAATAATTTTACCTAGTATTATATTTTGTATATAAAAGAGTAATTTTTATAAATGGATATAATTATATGTGTTATGTTTGTTTGTTAGGAAGCGAAATTTATAAATATTGATTTCAAATTATGATTTATAAATAAAATGAATTTAATTGGAAATTTGAGAATTTAAGTTCTGCGGTTTTGAAATTGGTTTTCAAATATTTTGGAATTTAATATTGGTACTATTTGGAAGTACTTTGATAGAAATATTTATTTGAAAGAAATGTTTTAGAAAAATTTGAAAAAAAAGAGGAAATAAGTTCTGTACTCCCCTCTTTTGTCACTGGAAAATAATTTCCGTGATAACGGCTGCATCATCGATATTCATTTTCGAGTTTCAAAGTGGAAAGACCATTGTGGTAGTTTTACTACACATTTGTTTTGATAAACAAATCTTAAATTTTAATTTCTAAATATAATTGGATATATAAAAGCTATGAGTGTGCGTGTGTGTGCATGTGTGTGTATTATTTTAAATGATTTGAAATGGAACCCGGTATTTAGTTCTTAAATTTCTACAAATTAGGGATTTCAATTATTGTAATGAAATGAAATATTAACTATTTTAATAATTGGAAAATTCCAAAATGAAAAATAAGAAACTAGAAGCTAAGTGATTAATGAAACTGTAAGGAAATTGGAAATTTGTAACTTGTAAATTAAAAGATATGAAAATTTAGAAGATGTAATTATTGAACATTTTGTTAACTAAAATGAATAAGATAAACTTCTATAACATTCAATTACATTCTTAAAACATATATATAATTTACTAGAAATGTTTAAAAAAGTGGTAATGTTAAATAGGAATATGTAATAGAATATTATATAAGTAAAACTTAAGTAATAAAAGTGTTTAAATGGAATTATTTCTATAAATAAGAAATTTGATGTACAAGAAATGTTATAAGCATAAGTTAATGTTTTGAAATGCTAATAATTAGATTGAATAGTAAAAAGTGAATATTATCTCAGGAAATGTTTATAAACTTAAGAAATGACTGAAATGATTCATAAATAAGTGTATTATTAATTGACACTATAAAAGAAAGGATAAATGTGAATTAAAAGGTAGAAACACTTAAGTATGAAATGTTTTATTCATGAGTAATCATATTAAATGGAAATCAAGTTATATAAGTAAATGAATGTGAATTAAATTACAAGGAAACTTATATAATATTTCAAGAACTGATTTATTGATGACTTTAGATATTGAATGTGAAATAATTTATGTAAGTAAATTATTGTAAACTAATAAAAGATGACATTGTATGAATAAATGAGAATTTAAAATAAATCCGAGGTTAATAATTTGAAGGGAAACAATAAAATAAACTTAAATAATATTAAAATTCTTTGTTGTTTTGGCTTATGGGAAGTTGGGAAATGATACTTCAAATTGTTTAAGGTTGTATGAATAATCTATTAAGTAATTATCTAAGGCTGTTGAGCGTAAGATACACTTATTAGTTTATTTATCATCCTTGTATGATGAAAAGTTTCTGAACCTGAATAGACCATTATTTTTTATTGTTATGGATGTATAATTGATTCCTTGTTGCATATGATGGTCATAATGTTTTGTTTGCATATGTTTTGTGTCGATTTTCTTTTGTTACTAATTGAAACAACTAAATATTTCTTTTGTACATAATTCTCACTATTTTGGATTATATAAGTGGAATACAGGTTTATGGAAGCAATAGCTACTGGTTTTGGTTTCATAAATAAAGTTGTTTGTCCGACAAATAGGTACGTTTTCAGATTACGGTTTCGCAATGATATTTTATTATTTTGCCCATGGTTTGGGATGTTTTATTATTGAAATATGATATATATATAGTAATTATTGATATTATTATTTTTTCGGACCTATCCGTACAAAGAAGACTCTACCGAAATTTTCTGTGAATTTAAGACTTAGAAAAATTTTGTGGAAACTTTTATTAAACTTAAACTTGAAAGGCTTAATTGTTTATAAATTGATATATCTTATTTAATACTTAATTAAGTAAGTTTAAAGTGTTTATAAATTGATTATTCTAAATAAAAATATATTAGTTTCTTAATTCCTTCTTGTTCCTTTTCGAGGATGAAAAGTTTTGAGTGAGGGAGAGTGTAATGACTCGTAATTTTTGATAATTAAAATATTAAATTAAATAAGATTTTGAAATTTAATATTGTGAGAAATTAAAAAAAATTATGATTTATTAATGAGAAAAATAACTGGAATATGATTTGATATTATTGTTTAAATGTCATTGACAACTATTTTTTTGTAATTTTAATCAATCGAAATAATTGTAAAGTTAAATTTGGTTATAATTGTAACAAGGAATAAATTTAAATGTTGGATTTAATATTGAAATTATATGTTATAAATTAGAATAGGTTTATTAAGGAATATGAAATAAATTAATTAGTATGTGAATTTATTAGCTTTGTTTGTAAACAATAAACATAGAAATGTGTTTGAATTATCAATGTGTAATAATTGTTTAATTATCATTTCATTATTTAATCCGTTGAAATTAATTTGGAAATCAATGTGAATTAATGTAATTTAATTATAGTTAATTTGAAATAAGATGATAACTGTAGAATATGAAGGTAATAAAATGTACATTAATGTTAATTATATTCATATAGTAATAAATGATTCAATAATAAGAGTGTTAATCGAAATAAAAGAATTTGATTGAATTTAAAATATAATTAATTGGAATTTTATTGCTATTGCAATTGAACTCTGAAATTAATGTAATATTTAAATAGTGGATTTAACATGGAAATTTATTTTAATGGGTTATTAATTTCTATGTAATAAAGAATGATAAAAATGGTTAACTTTTAATTTTAAATTTAAAAGTGATTAAATTAGTTTAATAATAATTTATTTATTTAATTGACGTGAAAATAGCCATTTTGGCCACTGTCTCGAATTTCGACGAAACCAGTTTCATCGTACCCGTAACAGTGAATTATTGTAGGATTTCAAGTTTCATAGCGATCGGACTTGTCGTTTGATCGTGCGAACTCGAAACGCGTAGAAATTGATTAAAAGAATTTAAATGAATATAATTTGATTTTGAAAGCTAACTTCTTCATACAAGGGAATTAGGGTTTGAAACTAGTTCCATTGAGTTTAAAAACATCGAAAACATATATTTCGATATATTGGATGACCTACTTGCGTTTCGGAAGCGCAACGGGCTTTTCGAGTCGTTATCATTTCGACCCAATCCGATATGTCCATTCATTCTTATCTATCTTTGTCCATGTAAATAGATTTCTTTTTTGAAACCCTAGCAGCCTCTTTCTTAATTCTGTATGTACTATTATTTCTATCTGCTCCTTCCTTCTTTCTCAATGTCAGATAATCCCAAACCCAAAATCCCCAATTCAAAAAACAAATCGAAAATTTAAACTTCTCAAACTATATCAAATTATATATCATTGGAAAGCTCTCGACGAGTGCAATCTACTGCTGTAGTTCGTTTTTGTAATTGAGTCTCAGTTTGGCCAGAAATCATTGATTTAGTCTCGGCCGTCGAAACTAGGGTTTGCTTTTCGACGGTGGATCTTCGTCGATAGGACGATCGGAGGTGACCAGTGGGTAGAGGATGTCGAGCAGAGCGCATTCATGTGGTTTGGTGGTTGAGATAATCAGCAGAGTTGGCCAGAAAATTGCACATAGGTCGGCGGCGGCGATGGAGATTCTGGTAGGTAGGGGGTTGCGCGCGCGGGCTGTAGCCTCGGCCAGAGGAGCGTCGTCGTGTGTTATAAATTAATAAGTATTTTCGGCCTCAATTAATTAATGTAAAATTAGTTATAAACAAAAGCCTAATTTTTAAATTTTTCTAAAGGCCTTGGATCACATTTAATGGGTCACAAAAAATTTCCATCAATTATTGAATAAAAATAATATTTTTAATTAATTAATCATAAAGCAATCGAATTTTGAATTAATTTTTAAAATATAAAGTAATGTTAAAAAATTTCCAAAAGCTTCTGATGTAATGAATTTAATTTAAAAAAAATTAAAACTAAAATTTAAAATCATTATATATTTATATGAATTTATTAAATCATATATACATTAAAAATTGATAGTTAATATATAATAATAATATAAAAATTATTTTCAAGACTTATAATTCATAATAACCAAAAGCATGTATTAGTAAATTTTAGATTAATATTATAAAGTATATATGAACATATATGCTTTTATGCAATATATATATATATATATATATATTGATTTACAATTTAATATATAACTATATGTAAATAAATTACTAAAATAATAAATAAAATTTATTTCATATATAATAATATCATATTATAACTATATTATGAATATGATCATCATATTTTATACACATAACCAATCTCCATTGTGACAACAACATTACATATAAAAATCTCACCTAACTAATTAAATAATAATGATATATGTGTATATATAGGTATACATGATCAACAGATTAAATGAATATGATAATATATTTAATTTATGAACAAATATCACCTACTATAGATGCCTTTAAGTCCACGTTGAAATAGTGGATTCTCTTCCACATTGATCCTTCAGATTGTTAGCTTGGAATCACCGTCCTTTCACTATCGAGTAGCTTTTGAATTTAACTTGAATTTTATTTGAGACTTTGGAGAGATGTTTTGACTAATAAGGAGAAGTTAATGGCGACCAAAAGAGTGTCAATGATTAGGGTTGGAGATCAATATTTAAATGGTTGCATAACAGAGAAAGTAGGTAAGTTTATTACCCCTTCTCACTCAATCTTAACCACACATCTCCAAGCCTATTACCTATGATTTAGCCGCCCCTAGCCCAAGCCATAGTCGAAATTTGTAGCCATGGTGATGGGACTTAAACTCATTTAAGCCCATGCCAAATTGCTACGCAAGAAAATCTAATTTATTCGCTTATTGATACCGTATATCCATCAATATATTTATAACTATTATAAATATATATACAGTAATATTTATTCCTCAAATCATTGTCAAAATTCATAGTTAACATTTCATAAATATTAGTTAGTTGAATTAATTTATAACAATTATAAACTAATTAAATCGTTTGGTCTAAAGAGAATTCATCATTTCCGTTGTGTAGCTCTTGTATGTAAATTCGGCCAGCAATTAACATTGAACTATTCGATTGTTATTGTTCACACGTCACTTAGTAGGTGGTGTTATATTATGGCCAAATTTATCGCTTACTCGGTTTCAGTAAAATCAAAATTTTAGTTTAATAAGTGTTACCCGGTTGTGACGTTTATTTACACCAATTCTCTTCGTCAAAATTATATCACTTTGGACTTATGAAATTTGGTAATGGTCAAAATTCCAACATCATCCATATTCAACTCTATAGTTCAAACAAGAAGTCCTTGGTTCAATAATAAAAACTATTATTAACCGAAATGCTCTTACCAAAGACTTTGAATTTGAGTTTACTTGAGTTGACCGTGATAATAACCCCATATAACCGAGGAGGCGAATCTTCTCTTAAATAGAACTCCATTTCCAATACTTCCACTCAACCCATCTATAATCACTTGATGGAATGCTATGCCATGATTTGACTTTAATAAAAGCAGAGCTTTCATATTGAAGATCCACAGTATTCTCAAGTCGAGAGAACTGTGTTAATCGGTCAAATCGATATTTTCAGTTTGACCTTAGTTATATTAACCAACAGAAAACTTTCGACTGAGTCGTTCCGTAGTTATCCAATAACTATCAATACGTAACCTCTAGGTTCCCCCAGCAGACATGAATAATATACTGTTCAACATTTGAAGAGCATTACATACTCTAATCTCAATGGATGCATCGATATCCAATCTCGATGCATCTTGAATAGGAACATTTAAAATGGTATATTTATTTTTATTTTGATAAATTACTCGCAGTTTACAATACTTTGTAACTCACAAAATATACCATTTATGGATTTTCTACTAAGCATATTTTAATTAAATTAATTAATTAATATAACCACATTATTTCAGGTATGTAATAGAAAGAAAATATCTTTGATTTTGAACTAGATTAGTCAATGAGTTAGACATACTTAATAAATTACATGATTGCCCCTAGAGCATACCCATAAGTTTATCAATCTCTCACTTTCACTTAGGGTCAATTATTGAATCTCATTCCAACTTTACTAAATGGTTTCCTTTAATATGATCAGGTTAGTCCCTTAATGAACAGGTATGTTATTATGTTTTAATTATCTACTATGTCAATCAACTTTCTCCGATGTTGATTAACTCCTTTATCATCGAACGATTCGGAGTATGTCTCTCAACTTTCAGCAAGCTTTAAGTTCTGTTATGAACTATATAGTGACTTGTTATCATATAAAAATTGTGTGATTCTCAATATTTGGAACCATCTTCGACTCAATTATAAATTTATGCATTTATATTCATATACATTATTCTTTTATTGTGGCACTATTCAAGGAGTAACGACACGCCTTTTCGATCCTTAGACGTCAACATTAATACATCCACAATATTCACATGTCGAATATCCAAGTGCTAGAAAGACGGATTGTTGGGGGAAAGAAAAGAAGAAAGAAGAGACTTTAATATACTTATATAAATAAGAGTACAACACTAACCCATCATCAGCCTGGATAATTATAACAGCCCGTCCTTACAAATGCTGATAAATACAACAAACACAGCGGAAGAATAAAAGAAATACATAGATACGTCTCGGGCCTCCAGCTCGACTCCTGAAGCTCCAAAGCATCCAAAGCTAAATATGAAAACGTGCTCGATCTGACCAGAGCATTATAAGAAAAACAACGTCCAGATCAGTCTAGTAAAACTAGCGTGAGAAATTCAAATCACAAGGAATTTTATTATATCTTGAAAAACCCTTTAAAAACAAAGGTAACTCATAAGACCACGCCGCACATAAACACAGATGGGGTTTTACCTTATGATAACCAAAATACTTTTATAAGAAATCTAATGATATTATAATAATGTCTAGGGTTTGAAAGTAAACATAGAAGATAGCTGAAATGCTTGCATCTCACATTTCAACGTATTTGGGCACAACTAAGTCTGTAAGGCACTTATTGGAGAATGGATTCCATCAATGACTGGGCTACTGGGGTACCACCCATCACTGTACATCTATACATAAAATGTATCAATGTCAACAAGAACATCTTACAGCCCTACTACATAGAACCGACCTACCCCTTACTGGATATTCCCGAATATGATCATCCTACAGTTGTGATCAACAACCGCACCGTTCCTGATGCATACAAAAGTAGATAGTAATCTCTAGATCAGGAATGACCATACCTTAATGGGAGCGACCCACATAGCTCTTCTGTATATCCCATGTTTTAGTCATTCCCGGTTGATGAAGCTAGAGGCCACGCTTTACCTTTAGATAGCACACCCACTTGGAATGCTAACACTGCCCTTTAGGCAGCAATGTCATGCCAGCATTCTCAATACAAGTTTGTTCTGGGACCAAACAAAACTGAAGGCACTACTTTTACTACATTCATTTTGGAATCACCCTCAAGACTAGTAGCAAGTAGCCCTTGCACTTCAAAAATTCCATCTTCAATTCCATCATCTTGAAGATGTCTTTAAAACGATGCTTGAGTTGGATCGAAGTAATTTTCAGATAATTTTTACTTATCTGATCCCGGTCTCTTTGAAACGACATTCAATAATTTCTGATAAACTCAACCCTGGTTCTTTCGAAACTAAACAGACAATAGATAGGAGCGAGGATCACCCCTTAACCGTTTAAGTGGATGGATCTCCATATTGTTTTTCCTAGGAGAACAAAATGAGATTTATACACATAGTACAACATTAACGAAGATGGTTGTGCCACATAACTCATGTGTTTCTCCTAGATATTTTCATAGTCATATTTTTGGCTAAGATTTGATAGTTGATTATTTAACTATCAAATAAACACAGATCAATCACATATTCAATTTCTATAGAAACCACTAAGCCTCATTTAATTAATTTCTTATTAATTAAATCTTATTACTTATTTACCTAAAATAAATCATATACTTATCTCACCGGTATAAGTATATTCACAAACCGATTGAGAAAGATTTATTTATTCCAAATTCATTTTTAATGGATCAAAACATGTCTTTTAAAAATGCAGTTAATTATGAATCCCCAAACAAATAGTCCCTCAGTGTTAAGTAGGGAAATGCTTCCCTACCACCAAAATTAAAAAGGACTGCTTATTTACCTGATTCAAAACTTGATTAAAATAGATGATCCAGTCAAAATTTTATAAACTCAATCTTTCTATTCAAAATCCAAGATCTCTTTCCAAAATATAATTCTTTAGAAACAAACTTATTTTCTTAAAACTCCTTTTTATAAAGCAACATTATTATATAAAAACATGTTCTTAAGTTAATTAAAATAACTTAATCATCATTCAATAAATTAATTAATTAATTAACTCAAAACACAATCGTTAGATTAATTAATCAACTTAAACACTACTTTAATAAATGGTTAATTAATTTTAAACTTCGTTATTAAATAATTAATCCACTTAAATACTTTTATAAAGTAATTAATTAAGGTAATCCTTTATAAATAAAATAATTGATTAACTTTAAGTACCTTTTTAATAAAGTAATTAATTAAGGTAAACCTTTATAAATAATATCATTAATTAACTTTAAATACCTTATTTAAAATAATTAACTTAAAACAAATCATTAATTAAAAAGGATAATTAGCTTAATTATTATTATTATTATTATCTAAAATAATTATTAACTTGAAACCTAATTAATTTAAAATATAATTATACTTAAAACATTTGTAAATAATACTTATTTACTTCAACCATTTATAATTAACTTTAATCATTTAAATAATATTTAACTTAAAACATTTTAATTAAACAAATAATTAACTTTAAACACTTATTAATTAAACAAATGAATTATCTTAAACCATTGTAATAATTTACTTTAAAAAATATTGATTAAATAATAATTAACTTCACATTTTATTATTTAATATTAACGTTAACTCTTTATTAATTTAAATCAAATTTCAAACATCATTAATAACATTAACCGTTTAACATTATTAATTAATCTAACAATTTACTTTAATTTGTTAAACTTAAAATTGACTTTAATTCAAACTTGTCCAATTTGGAAAGAGGCTTAGCAAATCTCAATGGTACTTAAACAAGCTACCATTATACTCAAATCGAAATTTAAGTCGCAACAAAAGTATTTACATATACAACAGATATGTAAATAAAATCCATACTATTGATCGATGGATAATAAATCAATATAAATCAACTGGCGTATACATAAATATCCAAACTCACATAATAGCAGAACTGGGATTTATTATGCTAAATAAATGTCCAATATAATCTATTTAACTTAGATATAGCAGAACGGTGTTTTATTCTGCTATCGGGAGGTCAATAATATAATTAATTACGAAACACGTAATTAAATACAGCCTGTATCAATTTACTATTAAATTACGCTATCATATATGGGGTAAATGATTAAACGAGTGTGTTCTATATGCCAATACGAAACCAATGCCGGAAATCACGATCAAATCAGATCCCGAATGAAGGAGATAAACAATTTCTAAGTTTGAAACAAAAATTCCTTTTTTTCTATAACACTCTAATGGGCCACAGACCCATTGCTATGCACCATGACCTGCAATTTCCTTCTTCTCAAATCACAAAATGCTTGAACCAAAATTCAAATTTCTTGCTCCTAAACTCGACGTGCACAGTGCACGTGCACGCGCAATTCACCCACCAACCGCGGAAATTGAACCCACCAACGTGACCAACTCCTTGACCTCATCGCATTGGCATCCTTGCCTTTTCCTCCAATTCTCCTTACCGATTTCTGACCTAGCACTCCCCATTTCGACTTCGTATAGAAACCCAAACGCGACCCTTCCTTCGTTGCTTCGGCCATCAATCACCTCCGCCACCCCTTCCATCGTGACTACCATGCACCATAGCCCCCTTCGAGCTAACAACCTTCCCTTCCGACGCCAGCTGTTGCCTCCACCACGTCCATTCCCAAACGCAGTAAACCCAAACCTCCAAAAACATAAATCGACTTAGATCGGCCACCATAGATCACCATACCGCCAACGCCTACCCTCACGCCTCTGCCATCATCCAAGCTTCGCTCCAACCCCCTTCGTGCCTTCCCTAGATGCTCCGGTTGTTGGAATTTAAATTTAAAACAAAATCCGATCAACTCTCCACCACGACTACATCCCATCACAATAAATCCCACAAACACCCTTAAAAATCCCGAACCGATGCTACGAACTCTCGTTCTCCGTCATTTTGCAAATGATGGAAACATGCCATTTTCTCGACACTTACTGTAATCGAGAGAATTCGACCGTTATACTGGATAAAATGTCGAGTATCTATTTTTTTAAATTATTTTAGACCCGAACGACTCCACAGTTGATCACTTTGGCTAAATCTTAACGGGTTACGAGGTATGATAATTTGCAAACTTAAATGGAAGTGGTTATTTATACACTTACAAAAGAACCGTAAGTGTTACCTGAGATGTTGCTTGCCCGACTTACCTTCTAGTAAGTCTTATTTCAAATTCAAAACAAATTTTATTTTAAAACATATTTAACATAGACAAAATTTTAAACTAATTCAATCAAACCATACTCATTTGCACACAACATTTCATATATAGATTAAACAAATAAATTATGACATGGAGTATCTCATAATATTTATATATTTTCCAAATTGTACAAACTAGGGTTGGGGATTCTCACCTTCCATGATTTGTTAGCAATGCAAAACCCAAGCTTTTCTTAAGTTTTGATCTTGAGCTAAAACTAGGATCTTTGAACTAAAGACGAGACCTTTTGTGACGCCCCACCTCTATACCCATGCTAGCCAAGAACACTACGGAGTAATGCTGTCAACTAGCATGGAGAATGAGGCAGTTGAGGAGCGACCATCCGTGTAATTACTTTGTGCGAGCACCGATATGTCAGATAGTATAGCATGCATTTCATTTAAGGAGGAAATCCGACATGCCGATACAAACTCAAAGCTATCACACAGTGGCTATATATAATCTTTGGAAACAAATATAGAAATAAACATAACACAAATCAGTCACAGACATTCATGTCACAAAGGCGGAAAAAGATATGAATATATATATAACACATGAAAGTGTACATCAGATTAGTGGTCTGAAAGATCCACGATAATACAAAAGAATAGCTACAAGCTACACAAAAGAATAAGTATACATCATGGAGTCTATATCTCAAATGTATACAACAAAAACTACTAATCTAAGTAGTTAGCCAAAAGTCAGAGTAATAAATCCCTGGAGAGAAGTCAAGCAGAAGCACCTGTAACATCTCGGTCTGACCCGAGTATTATTTCATAAGAAAATAATAAACGGATCAGTCTAGCTATAAATATCAGATGACATGATATAGAATAAGAGATATGGCATAAACGTATAATAACCATAATGGCATACTACTATAAGTATGTAAATGATAATCAACAAGAGATTAATCAATATCACAAGAATCTTCTCAAAGATCCAAATCCACAAAAAGGTAATGACACACGAATTCACCAATGCACAAAAATTGATAAAACTTATCAATGAAAATCATGAAAATTGGTGAAGCACAAATTCCAGAAAAATCAACACACGAAATCCAGAAATCACAAAAAGGGGGAGGCCTATCACACGAACGGGAGCATGAAAGCTCACCAACATATGTATCACACGAACGAGATGCTATCTCATGGAAGCTAACCATTAATTTTGAGCCGAAGCTCCACACGAATGGCCCAAAGACCATGGGGCGCTACCCCACATATGTGAGTAGAAACATCACACAAACGGGGTCTAGTCTCCCTCACAGACAAAGAGACATCGCTCAATCGCTAGTCTAAATCACAAAAATGATCGTCATGATCATTAAGAAGTGTCAATTACACTAAGCTAGTAAATTTATAAGTTTAGCTTCATGTCCCATAACCACTAGCTTAACTTAAATATTTATGAACAAAATGTAGATCTTCACTAGGAAATTGTCACAAGAGGTTCAATCGAACATGTCCAAGAGTTAACCGACGAAGCAAACGCAAGCGTTTCATACCACTTGTTTTACTAAGCCGTTTAATTCGATTTCTCATCCGAGTGAAGTAAAGGCTTGTATGTACTAATAGATTGGAAAACGGTTTAGGAAAAGAGCTTTGTAATAAAATAATGTTGAAATCGTTTTGATGAAAGGGTTTTGATATTTACTACTAGTATTAAAACCTTTTTATATTTTTAAAGTGACAAGTCACAAAATTGATCATAGAAACAAATCAATTCACAAATAAAATTCACATTCGAAGAGGTGAATAAAATCCAAAGTAATCAATCCCAAATCCATCAAAATAGGAATACACCTGCAAGATAACATAGTTCAACATAGTAAATTGGCGCGACCTAATCATGGCGCGACCTAACATGGTCGAGCAAAGCATTGGTGCGACCTAACTGGGGGAGCGACCTAACGAGGTCGAACTTAGGAGTTAACGGCTTAGGGCTACGACCCAGCATGGCCGACCTAATATGGCCGAGCAATATGCAATGGAACGACCTAACTAGGTGAGCAACCTAAGGGGAAGATAGATCGAACGACCAAAGGATAAGGAGGGTCGAGCGACCTAAGGGAGAAAACAGGTCGAAGACCTAGTTGGTTGTGACTTAGGTGGTGAGCGACCTAGGCACGCGACCTAAGGTGGAAGTGGGGTCGAGCGACTTTACATACTCGAACGACCTAACCGCCGAACGACCTAAATGCAGGTGAGCGATAAATAGGTCGAACGACCTAAAGATGCGAACAACTTAAGGTCTAACGACCTAAGGTCTATCGACCTAAAAGGGTAACGACCTATACTAAAGGAGACTAGGCCGAGCAACCTAAGGATGGTTGCGACCTAGCGACCTAAGGGGAAGACAGGTCGAGCGACCTAAAGGAGTGGGCATGAGGCCTAGGTGGTGCGACCCAAGGGGTACGCGACCTAAGTAGTACACGACCTAAGATTATCGCGCGACCTAGTGGGGTGAGCGACCTAACACGGTCGAGTTAAACAAATGGTGCGACTAAGTCTGGGCGAACGACCTAGTGAGAATGGGGTCAAGCGATCTAAATGGACGAACGACCTAAGGAGCGATCGACCTAAGTGTTGAAACGAGCTGCGCCGCGCGACCTAGGGGAAAACGACCTATAGCCAACGTGACCTTCCCACGCCGTGCGACCTAGCGAGGCAGAACGACCTAACTGCAGGTGAGCGACCTAAGGGGAAGACAGATCGAACGAACAAAGGATAAGGAGGGTCGAGCGACCTAAAGGAGAAAACAGGTCGAACGACCTAGTTGGTTGTGACTTAGGTGGTGAGCGACCTAGGCACGCGACCTAAGGTGGAAGTGGGGTCGAGCGACTTTACATACTCGAACGACCTAACCGCCGAACGACCTAAATGCAGGTGAGCGATAAATAGGTCGAACGACCTAAAGATGCGAACGACTTAAGGTCTAACGACCTAATGGAAGACGACCTAAGGTTTATCGACCTAAAAGGGTAACAACCTATACTAAAGGAGACTAGGTCGAGCAACCTAAGGATGGTTGCGACCTAGCGACCTAAGGGGAAGACAGGTCGAGCGACCTAAAGGAGTGGGCATGAGGCCTAGGTGGTGCGACCCAAGGGGTACGCGACCTAAGTAGTACGCGACCTAAGATTATCGCGCGACCTAGTGGGGTGAGCGACCTAACACAGTCGAGTTAAACAAATGGTGCGACTAAGTCTGGGCGAACGACCTAGTGGGAATGGGGTCAAGCGACCTAAATGGACGAACGACCTAAGGTACGAACGACCTAAGGAGCGATCGACCTAAGTGTTGAAACGAGGTGCGCCGCGCGACCTAGCGAAAAACGACCTATAGCCAGCGTGACTTTCCCACGCCGTGCGACCTAGCGAGGCAGAACGACCTAACTGCAGTTTTTCGCCAAAAACACTAAAAATTGGGGTTTTTCACCAATTCAATGCAAACCAAATGCAAATGTATATGCTAAAGTGATAGGAATTCATTCCCAACAATCCAAGATAGTTATAGACAAGAATGTGAGATAAAAATCTCACCTTTTCACGGAAATTGATGGAAATCAAGCTTGAAAGCAAAGTGAGAAGCAACCACAAGCTAATTCAATGCTTCACTTTGAATTTGGAGTTAGATGTTGAATTTGCAAATGAACTTGAGCTTGGAATTTTAATTTCCCATTCCCTCCACCATTTTTGATGAAGCTTTGATGTTAGGAATTTATGAAGAAGGAAGTGATGAAGAGGAGATGGGTTGGGACTGAGTTAGTAAGTGGTTCAGCCCAAACCAAAGCCCTAAGCGAAAAAGTGACAAAATTCCACTAACTCCAAACATATCGAAGTTTATACTCAAAAAGATCGCAAACGTCATTTTGAACTCAATGGGGGTGGTCTCGAACCCTAATTTGACCGTATGCAAATGGTAGCTTTTCAGACTAAGATCCGACTTACGATTAAAATATTTAAATAAGATATTCAAATACATAATCGTTAAATATGCGGGTTGTTACAGACTCCCCTCCTTAAAGAAATTGCGTCCTCGCAATATATAAGATGGAAATAAAAAGTAACAACCATAAAAGCATATTAACACAAAAGAAATTTGAAATAAAAAGTTCACCTCAAAGAGCATGAGAAAGTAAGTCTGGATGTGTTCGCTCGATGAATTCTCTAGATTCCCAAGAGCAATCCTTAGGATTTGAAGACCATTGAACCTTCACAAGCGGAACATCTTTATTTCGAAGTCGTTTGACTTCCGAAGCGATAATACGAATAGGATGCTGCTCAAAAGTTAAATTAGGCGAAACTTCAATTTCTTCCACAACACCGGACTCAAGAATAAAATCGGAATCTCGAAAGCATTTCCGTAATTGAGAAACGTGAAACACGTCAAATAGCAGAAAATTGAGCCGGTAATAAAAGGCGATACGCCATGGAATCAGTATGTTCAGTGATAGGAAATGGCCCAATATATTGAGGCGCTAATTTTTCCCGATCGACTGAAACGTAAAACACCCTTAATAGGTGAAACACGAATAAAATCTGGACCTAAAACTAGCTTCTCACCGGCCTCAAGCCAACAAGAAGGGGATCGGCATGGCCTTCCATAGAGTGCCTCGAAAGGTGCCATACCAATACTAGATTGGAAGCTATTATTATAGGAAAATTCAAATAGAAAAATATGATCTTCCCAACTTCCATCAAAATCAAGAACACAAGAACGAAGAAAATCTTCAAGAGTTTGATTCACACGCTCGGTTTGTCCATCGGACTGGGGGTGATAAGCGGTGCTAAAATTAAGCTTCGTTTCCAAAGCTGTTTGAAGACCCTTCCAAAATCCACTAATGAACAATGGATCTCAATCGCTAACAATTGAAGTAGGAACTCCATGCAATTTAACCATTTCCTTGATAAAGAGTTTGGCCAAAAGAGGAACGGTTCGGTTAGACCGAACGGGAATAAAATGGGTGGATATAGTAAGTCTATCAACTATCACCCACAAGCTATCATGACCCGAACAAGAATGGGAAAGGCCATCACTA
Organism: Allium fistulosum; assembly: GCA_030737815.1. Lineage (NCBI taxonomy): Eukaryota > Viridiplantae > Streptophyta > Magnoliopsida > Asparagales > Amaryllidaceae > Allium > Allium fistulosum. Next base: position 946,202,664 of record CM060908.1, read on the forward strand.
AAATCCATCGAAATTTGGTCCCACTTCCAAATTGGAATCTCTAAAGGTTGCAATAACCTACCAGGCCTTTGTTGTTCGGCCTTAACAAGTTGGCAAGTCATGCAACACTTAACAAAGTTAGCAATATCAGATTTCATTCACTCCCAATAATAAAGTCGCTTCACATCTGCGTACATTTTACTACTACCGGGATGAATGGTAAATTTAGAATGATGAGAATCTTCTAAAGTATCTTTACGAAGATCACTAATATTTGGTACGATAAGTCTACCAAATTTTCGAATGCCGCCACTAGAATCAATATCGAAGTCTTTCAAACTTTCCATATTAATTTTATCCCTACAACTTTGGCTAAGAAGAGCCAATTCGGGATCTAGCCCTTTGAGCTTCAAGAATGCAGTCTAAAAGAGAAGGATGAGCCTCTAGGCTACATAAAACAAGAGATGCACATAAATTGGATTTTGCGATCTCGAATCTCACAAGTGGATAGAGTCTCGAGATCATTCCATTTGGATATCATCATAGAAACAACCGCTTGTTGCTTACGACTAAGTGCATTGGCAACATGATTTCCCCTTTCCGGGAGTATAAAGAATATCAAGATCATAAGATGCAAGAAATTCGAGCCAACGTGGTTGACACAAATTAAGTTTCTTATGAGAAAATAGATATCACTATGATTTACAATCGAGGTAGAGAACAAATTTCTCCCCCCAAAGATGATGATGCCAAACTCTAAAAGCAAAAAAATAGCCGCGAGCACCAGATCATAAGTGACATACCTAGTCTCGATCGGCTTTTAGGATTTAGAAGCACAAGTGATTGCGCGCTCTCTTTTGCAAGAGAATGCCATCCAAACCAATACGATTAGCATTGGTACTAAAGGTAAAGTTTTGGTTCCCTTCGGGAATCACAAGAATAAGAGTATCGAAAAGAAAGAATTTAATCTTCTTTCCCGAAAAGCTAAAACTTTCAAAATCACAATTACTTTTATAGAAAGATTTACATTTTACAAGTCAATTTATTGTGTCTGACTGTCTCATCAAAGCGTTTAGGAAATCCTTATCGATAGCGTTGATCAAGCGCATCGACCAGAATTCTTAAAACACTAAATGGGCAATACAACACAAAATCATCTTCTATATGACGAAAATATCTCTTAAAAGTTTTGAGAATATTCTTTGCTTGTTTAAGATTAAAAATCAAATTGTACTTATAAATAAATCTTATGAAAAAGATTTGCAAAATTTTAAATTTCTATTTTCATCCAAAATTAATAAATACAAGAATGGAATTATTGAGATATTCATAGAATACTCGATTTATAAATTGGATGAAATAAGCTGGATAAACCGAATGACATAATAAGTCACTCATAAGAATCATAACGAGTGCGGAATGTGGTAAGTGGAATGCTAACTCCCGCAACTCCTAGCTAATGAAATCCGGTGGCAAGGTCAAACTGGAAAGACCTTAACACCTCTTAAAAGATTGCTTAGGTGATGATCCTAAGATAAGCTCAAAGATTCCAGAAAATTCACAACTACCCAATTGAGAGAAATAATTCTTTACTCAACATGTGAGCTTAAAGAATAAGATGATGCCATTAATTTGGAATCAAAATCACAAAGGAAAAATATGAATCTGCTTAACAGATTAAAAATGTCGAAAATGAATAGTCCATTTGGAAAAATAGGATATGGGCCTCATAATGATTAAGCCAATCCTTTCATGCAAATCAATTCCGAAACCTAAACAACGCATAATATGCAAATCGGTTCGGAAAGAAAAATCACATGAAATAATTTCGACATCAATAAAAAGCAAATTGAGTGTTGCGGATCCACCAACCGGATTCGCAATTCTCAAAGAAGTCATCAAGCCCAAAATGTTTTAAAGAAAAAGAATCAACAAGTTCTTTTGATATAAAAATGATAAGATGAACCCTTATCAAAAAGAACTCGAATAGGATAATCACAAAACAAGTGTAATCAAGGATTGAATAAGAAATACCTTGACCAAGAGAAGAGTTGCTAGGGGCTTGCAGCTTTCCCTCTCTCCTACTTTGAAGTTTGGGACAGGTAGATAAGTAATGACCCGAGCCTTTGCAATAGCGGCAATAAAGGAGTTTCGGGCACTTAATTACATAATGGTCCGTGGAACCACAATGAAGCATTGTTTACGACAAGCGGTAGGAGTCTCAACTACCGGAGTTTCTTGTTCCCCTTTCTTCTTTCTTTGAAGTTTGGAACAGGAAGACATATAATGGTCCGCACCTTTACAATAGCGGCAAGAGATAGGTCTAGGACACTTATTTATATAGTGGTCCTTAGAATCACAATTGTAGCATTCTCCACGATTAGGGATTGGAGTCTTTGCTACCGAGGTTTCTTGCTTCACCTTCTTATTGGGATAAGGGCTTTTGAACTTAATATGCCTCTTCTCGGAAATCCCGATACCACTATCAATTCCTTTATCAGCCTCTTCATGTCGAAGAGTGATATCCACAAGCTGATTGAAAGGAACTTCAAGTTTCAGAGGTAAAACCATTTCGGGGTTCTTACACAAAGCAGAGATAAACCTTTGATTCTTAGCAAGATCCAAAAGTTGTTGGGCATACATGAATGCGCCATCCAGAGAAGAACTACTGGATTGACCCGCGCTAGGACTGCCAGAACTAACCATCTCTTCTTCTTTAAGAAAGAAAGAAAGAAGAAGAAAAAGGTTATTCTCAGAATGACTATCAAGCAATCTTGATAGATAAAACAAGGAATCATAAAGAAAATAGGATGAATCGGTACGAAGACTCGAATTAATCCTAAGACATGACTCCTAAGTTGGACTTAGGACAATGATCCTTGCTAAGTTATTCTACATTGTTCCGAAGTTTGGCTCTGATACCAAGCTGTGACGCCCCACCTCTATACCCATGCTAGCCAAGAACACTACGGAGTAATGCTGTCAACTAGCACGGAGAATAAGGCAGTTGAGGAGCGACCATCCGTGTAATTTCTTTGTGCGAGCACCGATATGTCAGATAGTATAGCATGCATTTCATTTAAGGAGGAAATCCGATATACCGATACAAACTCAAAGCTATCACACGGTGGCTATATATAATCTTCGGAAACAAATATAGAAATAAACATAACACAAATCAGTCACAGACATCCATGTCACAAAGGCGGAAAAAGATATGAATATATATAACACATGAAAGTGTACATCGGATTAGTGGTCTGAAAGATCCACGATAATACAAAAGAATAGCTACAAGCTACACAAAAGAATAAGTATACATCACGGAGTCTATATCTCAAATGTATACAACAAAAACTACTAATCTAAGTAGTTAGCCAAAAGTTAGAGTAATAAATCCCTGGAGAGAAGTCAAGCAGAAGCACCTGTAACATCTCGGTCTGACCCGAGTATTATTTCATAAGAAAATAATAAACGGATCAGTCTAGCTATAAATATCAGATGACATGATATAGAATAAGAGATATGGCATAAACGTATAATAACCATAATGGCATACTACTATAAGTATGTAAATGATAATCAACAAGAGATTAATCAATATCACAAGAATCTTCTCGAAGATCCAAATCCACAAAAAAGTAATGACACACGAATTCACCAATGCACAAAAATTGATAAAACTTATCAATGAAAATCACGAAAATTGGTGAAGCACAAATTTCAGAAATCAACACACGAAATCCAGAAATCACAAAAGGGGGAGGCCTATCACACGAACGGGAGCATGAAAGCTCACCAACATATGTATCACACGAAGGAGATGCTATCTCATGGAAGCTAACCATTAATTTTGAGCCGAGGCTCCACACGAACGGCCCGAAGACCATGGGGCGCTACCCCACATATGTGAGTAGAAACATCACACAAACGGGGTCTAGTCTCCCTCGCAGACAAAGAGACATCGCTCAATCGCTAGTCTAAATCACAAAAATGATCGTCATGATCATTAAGAAGTGTCAATTACTCTAAGCTAGTAAATATATGAGTTTAGCTTCATGTCCCGTAACCACTAGCCTAACTTAAATATTTACGAACAAATTGTAGATCTTTACTAGGAAATTGTCACAAGAGGTTCAATCGAACAAGTCCAAGAGTTAACCGACGAAGCAAACGCAAGCGTTTCATACCACTTGTTTTACTAAGCCGTTTAATTCGATTTCTCATCCGAGTGAAGTAAAGGCTTGTATTTACTAATAGATTGGAAAACGGTTTAGGAAAAGAGCTTTGTAATAAAATAGTGTTGAAATCATTTTGATGAAAGGGTTTTGATATTTACTACTAGTATTAAAACCTTTTTATATTTTTAAAGTGACAAGTCACAAAATTGATCGTAGAAACAAATCAATTCAGAAATAAAATTCACATTCGAAGAGGTGAATAAAATCCAAATGAATCAATCCCAAATCCATCAAAATAGGAATACACCTGCAAGATAACATAGTTCAACATAGTAAATTGGTGCGACCTAATCATGGCGCGACCTAACACGGTCGAGCAAAGCATTGGTGCGACCTAACTAGGGGAGCGACCTAACAAGGTCGAACTAAGGAGTTAACGGCTTAAGGCTACGGCCCAACATGGCCGACCTAATATGGCCGAGCAATATGCAATGGAACGACCTAACTAGGTGAGCGACCTAAGGGGAAGACAGATCGAACGAACAAGGATAAGGAGGGTCGAGCGACCTAAAGGAGAAAACAGGTCGAACGACCTAGTTGGTTGTGACTTAGGTGGTGAGCGACCTAGGCACGCGACCTAAGGTGGAAGTGGGGTCGAGCGACTTTACATACTCGAACGACCTAACCGCCGAACGACCTAAATGCAGGTGAGCGATAAATAGGTCGAACGACCTAAAGATGCGAACGACTTAAGGTCTAACGACCTAATGGAAGACGACCTAAGGTCTATCGACCTAAAAGGGTAACAACCTATACTAAAGGAGACTAGGTCGAGCAACCTAAGGATGGTTGCGACCTAGCGACCTAAGGGGAAGACAGGTCGAGCGACCTAAAGGAGTGGGCATGAGGCCTAGGTGGTGCGACCCAAGGGGTACGCGACCTAAGTAGTACGCGACCTAAGATTATCGCGTGACCTAGTGGGGTGAGCGACCTAACACAGTCGAGTTAAACAAATGGTGCGACTAAGTCTGGGCGAACGACCTAGTGGGAATGGGGTCAAGCGACCTAAATGGACGAACGACCTAAGGTACGAACGACCTAAGGAGCGATCGACCTAAGTGTTGAAACGAGGTGCGCCGCGCGACCTAGCGAAAAACGACCTATAGCCAGCGTGACTTTCCCACGCCGTGCGACCTAGCGAGGCAGAACGACCTAACTGCAGTTTTTCGCCAAAAACACTAAAAATTGGGGATTTTCACCAATTCAATGCAAACCAAATGCAAATGTATATGCTAAAGTGATAGGAATTCATTCCCAACAATCCAAGATAGTTATAGACAAGAATGTGAGATAAAAATCTCACCTTTTCACGGAAATTGATGGAAATCAAGCTTGAAAGCAAAGTGAGAAGCAACCACAAGCTAATTCAATGCTTCACTTTGAATTTGGAGTTAGATGTTGAATTTGCAAATGAACTTGAGCTTGGAATTTTAATTTCCCATTCCCTCCACCATTTTTGACGAAGCTTTGATGTTAGGAATTTATGAAGAAGGAAGTGATGAAGAGGAGATGGGTTGGGACTGAGTTAGTAAGTGGTTCAGCCCAAACCAAAGCCCTAAGCGAAAAAGTGAAAAAATTCCACTAACTCCAAACATATCGAAGTTTATACTTAAAAAGATCGCAAACGTCATTTTGAACTCAATGGGGGTGGTCTCGAACCCTAATTTGGCCGTATGCAAATGGTAGCTTTTCGGACTAAGATCCGACTTACGATTAAAATATTTAAATAAGATATTCAAACATAATCGTTAAATATGCGGGTTGTTACACCTTTATAAATTTAAAAATTCCATAGAAGTGGGAAAATGGAATTTAGAAGTGTAAAAGGAAGATGATGAACAAAAAGGAGAAAGTGAGATATGATGAAACAAAACTCACGTTTATAAAGGCAAATGAAGGAGATTTTTAAAAGAATTAAAATAAAGAAATAAAAATAAAATATGCTTTTCAACTCAAACATCACTTCATCCTAATCCCCATAGTACAAACATGTAAGTGTAAATTGAGTAATAAGGTGTGTTTATGAACTTAATTCATTTTCTATTGGATAAAGACTTCTTCCCTGTACTTCTTCTTTACTTAACACTTAAGCTTCACTTCATTCTTTTACTTTAAATTTTAGATAATATTTACCTTTAAAAATTTATTAATAATATTACATTCTAAGTGTAAATTTTGTTAATCTTTTAAAATGTTTTTTAAAACAAAATCAAAATATTACACTTTTAATAAATTATTATTCGATCAAAAAGCTGAAAATCTGAAAATTACGTTTTAGTCGCATTTTCAATTTTCTATCGAACTACCTATTTATATAAATCAAATTTAAAAATTAAATTTTCTATTATTAGTTAAAAAGAGGGCTATTTATATTAACAAAACCATTAATTGAATATTTAAATTAAAACGATAAAATTCTAAGTCATTACATTCTTCCCCCTTAAAAGAATTTCATCCTTGAAATTTCATCACAAGAATACCTAATATTCTATATAAGCCCGTATGATGTTCATAGATCGTCCAAATGCAAAATCCGGTTCAATCTTTACTCAAATACAGATCTTCACTTCCGAACCAGTTTCTCTCACCCAATTCCCTAGTGCGGACTCTGATCAGGCACATTGCTTAAGAATCTCCATTTTCTTTTCATAGCCATGTACTATGATAGAAAACTTTGGTTCCATATTAAGAACCCTCATCAAGTGTTCGCCAAAAAAAATAGATCCTAATTTGGAACGCTGTGAAACACCTTAAAGTCATGTAATCGAATCTTGGGTCAAAACTATGTGAAAGGAGAAATGATCTACGTCCACTTTACTAACCCATATCATTAGTTTTACTAATACCAATTCTTTTCTAGATAAAATATTTATGAAAACATTTCATAAGATAACACTATCTGATTTAACCTTTTATTAAGGGAAACTTAAGAACCAAATGCCCAATTTTATTTTTCAAAATCCTTTTGAAATAGTACAATATATTTTAATCAAAGAAAATATATATAGTTCGGGTAACCCCAACATGGTACTCAGAAACTGGGTACTACCAAATAGTATCATATATTCCCTTAGCAAGAAGGTAATGCTCAAGAGAAGTGTTTACCATCCGAACACGTCTCCTCCCCATTTTAAGTTGTTTTCAAGCCACTTGAACTACTTAACTTAAAATAATTCTTCTATTAATGGTTATACTTATAAAAACCTTCTAGTAGTACCATTATTATCTTTCTTAAAATCATTGAAATCTTTTTAAAAACACCGGGATTTAAATTCTCAAAAATCCTCTTTATTTTATAAGACGCATCTTATAAATTAAATATATATAGATCAACTTTATAAAATAACTCCCTTAATTAAAAAAATTCTTCTTAACTGTTTAAACTTGTTAACCCTACATTATTTAACGAACCTCTTATAGTCAAATCGTGAAAGTGAATGCACAAGGTGTTCGTATTTAACTTTAAATTAAATCAACCAATAAATAATTATAAACTAGCCAAGCACAAGAAAATAAACAAATGCTGATAATTAAATATCAACATTTCCTAATGAACAATCATAACCAAAATAACTATATTATTTTACTGAAAATTATTCCCTTATATATAAAATATAATCCTAGGTATACCAAATTTCAAACAATACCGTGTCCATTTGCTTGGTTTAAGAGTTTAGAAACCCCTATCGACATCGTGGCATCCCACGCCTCGACTAGAATTCATAAACCACTCGACCGATAAACCAACATAATATAAAACATTTTATAGCACTAACAAATACGCACTCATATATAATACATCCAAACTCATTCTAGGTATTACTAACCCTCTCTCTAATGAGTCAACCCAACCAAAGCCTAGGTGTTCGCTCAACCTAAGCTCTGATACCAACTGCAACGACCTTCCTTTTTGATCCTTAGTCGTCGACACTAATATATCCATCGTATTTACGTGCCAAACATCCAAGTGCCAAAAAGACAGATTGTTAGGGGAAAGAAAAGAAGAAAGAAGAAAGAATCTAACAAAATTGAGATGACTAATATATAATATTGAACAAGTCTTTATAAAAAGAACGAGACTTAAATATACATATATAAATTAGAGTACAACACTAACCCACTGTCAGCCTTGTAACGACCCGTAATTTTCGATAATTAAAAATATTAAGTTAAATAAGATTTTTGAATTTAATATTGTGTGAAATTAAAATTTATGATTTATTAATGGGAAAGACTATTAGAATGTGATTTAATAAGGTTGATTTAAGGCAATTGATAACTATTTTAAAATAATTTCAGTCAATTGAAATTGTTGTAAACTTAATTTGGTTATAATTATAAATAAGGAATTAAATTGGTAATTAATGGAATTAATGAAATTGAAATATTATAATTAATATGGTAAAAGATGATAACTGTAAATATGAATGTAATAAAATGTAGACTAATGTTAATTACATTCATAAAGTAATAATTAATTAAATATTAAGAGTGAAATTAAAATAAAAGAATTTTTTAGAATTTAAATTATAATAAAATAGGTTTTATTCCTATTTTAATTTAACATAAAAATTGATGTAATATTTAAATATTGAATTCGACATGGAAAATTTGTTTTAAATGAGTATAAATTTATATGTAATCAAGAATGATGAAAATGGTTAACTTTTAAATTTGAATTTAAAAGTGATTAAAACCAATTTAATTATAATTTAATTAATTAACGTGAAATTAGCCATTTTGGCCACTATCTCAAATTTCAACGAAACCAGTTTCGTCGGATCCGTAACAGTGAATTATTGTAGGATTTCAAGTTTCTTAGCGATCGGACTTATCATTTGATCGTGTAGGCTTGAAACGCATAGAAATTAATTTAATGAATTCACTTAAAATAAGCTGATTTTGAAAGCTAACTTCTATATACAATGGAATTTGTGTTTGAAACCAGTTCCATTGAGTTTAAAAATATCGAAAACATATATTTCGATATATTGGATGACCTATTTTCATTTCGGGGACGAAACTGGCTTTTCGGGTCGTTATTGTCGTTTCGACCCAATTCGATATATTATTCATTCTTATCTATCTTCGTCCATATAAATAGATTTCTTTTCTGAAACCCTAGCAGCCATTTCTTATTTCTGTACATACTGTCATCTTCAATCTATATGCTCCTTCATCCTTCCCAATGGTTGAAAATCAAAAGTCCTAATTTCGAATTCAAATCCAAATCAAAATTCATACTCAAACTATATCATATTATATATCGTTGGAATGCTCTCGACAAGCGCAATCTACTTCACCAATTCGTTTTTCAATATGATGCATCATTTGAATAGAAAACGATGAAGAACCTTGGTCATCCATTTCTATGGTTTCCGATCCAACGGTGGATCGTCGATTTTATGATGATCAGAGGGTATGGGCTTATAGAGGAGGTTGAGCAGGTCTTTCTGGTGGTCTGCGTTTGTCGTTATATGGTCGGAGCTCGCCTGAATCGATGGAAATAAGTCGCGGCGGCGGTCAAGCATTGGGGGTGTTTTAGGCTCGCACGTGGGGCTGTGGTGGTTGGGTCAGATCGTGGTTGAGGCGCATGAATGGTCGGCGGCGACGATGAATTGGTGGCGGCTATAGGGTTTGAGGCGTGTCCGTTGTTCGATCGCATGATGATGATAGTAGAGTTTCAGGTGACATGTCGTTATCCCATTTGCCATTGTATTATTTAAATTTAATTTAATTTCAAACATCGATAACTTTTTCATACAAGCTCGGATTTGGACGCGGTTTTCTCCATTGCATCATATCGAAACTTCGGACGACATGGAACTAGTTTGGCTGCATTCTGAGACTGTTAGATGTTTAGGCTTTATTTGGATTTTTAATCGACTAAAAATCAAAAGTGAGTGTTTTAACCCACTCACAAATACTAAACCATCTTATGTTGGTTAAATTAAATTTAAGATGTTATTAGAAATTTATTGATTGCTGTTTTGTATATTTAAATTGTCATTCAAATTTAATTTGAATTTATATTGAATTTAATTGCCATTTGATTTAATATTGAATTTAAATTGTTAATTGAGTACCTAAAAATGATAACCAGTTAATTGTTGTGATTTATTTGTTGATTTGAATGATGATCGTGCTGGATGCTTAATTGTTGACATTTTGGATGACTTGATGTTATGTTTATATATATGTTGTTATCACACTGTAAGTTCTCTTAGTTATTGTTAGGAAAATCACTATGGGCTGAAATGATACATACCCGAACGATCTTATAGATTAGGGAAAAATCGTTATGGGTTGAAATGATAAACCCAAGCGATTTTATGGATTTGGAAATTTGATTCAGGATACGGGTTGAAATGATATATATCCAGAAATATAAATTGCGGGTTGAAATGATATATATCCATATCACTTGACCGTAGGGTAGAAAATTATGTACGAACACCGGATTGGTTAAATTAAATGATTTTAAATCCTTAATTTTTGATTCCAGTTAATGATATTGTGAAACAAAATTTGATTTAGAACTGTTCAGAAATCCAAGCTTTTAAAATGATGAAATTGAAATTGATTTAAATGAATTGTTAAAGAATTTAAATTAAATTCTTAAAGTTGAATTTGAAATATAAATGAAATTTATCAAAATTGAGTTATTGTAAATGTTTGAATATTTAAACTTTGAAAACCATTGAATTTGAAGTGGTTTAAATTTGTAGTTTAAACATGGATTTGAAATAGATATAAATTGAAATGGTTTTAATGAGAATTTGAATTGAAACCTTTAGCCTTTGAATTAAAATCGTTGAACTGAGATTGATTTGAATCTAATTTTGGAACTAAAGTTGGTTTTAATTGATTTGTGAAATTGGAAGAAACAATTCTAATTTGAAACTATTTTCGATATAAACTCTTTTAATATACAAACACTTTTAACATATAAACTATTTTCTCATATAAACCATTTTAATATATTAATATATTTTTTATACATTAACTATTTTTAATATATAACCCATTTTAATATATAAACTATTTCTAATATATAAACTATTTTAACCTATAGCCTATTTTTAAATTATAAACTATTTTAATATATATTATTTTAAATTTATAAACTATTTTAATATATATTATTTGAAATTTATAAACAACTTTTAATATATATATTTTAATATATAAAATATTTCTAATATATAAACTATTTTAAGCTATAACCTATTTTTAAAATATAAACTATTTTTATTGTATAACTATTCCAATATATAAACTACTTTCAATATTCAAACTACTTAAAGTTGGAACTGTTATGATTTGGATTTAATTGATTTAAATGCGAATATTTTGATATGATGGTTTAACCTATTTTGTTGTTATGACTTTGAAAATGAATATGATATAAAGTGAACAATAATTTTGAAAGTGAATAGTATTTCGAAAGTGAATATGATTTCGACAGTGATATGATTTTGAAGTGAATATGATATTTTGATATCAATTATGAATCGGTTTTGGAAATGTAAAAGAACGAACTGGTGTGAAATAAGCGTTTGGTTGTTAAAGAGACCGGGATCAGATATTGTCATACTCTCTGCCAATATTGAAAACCACTTTAACAACTGTGCACGTGGTGGAGAATCAAGTATGAAGTAGGTTGGTTTGGCAAACGCTGTTGTATGAGGTATGAAAGCAGCCCTGACCCCCTCGGATCAGCTAGATATGTCTAAAACAGGAGCTATACCGGGCCAAGTAAGGTTGCTCCTCCTATTGGGAACATTTCTTCGATACCATATTTATTACTTTGTGATTGATTTGGTGGCCACCCTCGATTTTATTATAGGAGTGTGTTCCGAGGTGGGCGGTAGTAGCTGCTATGCGTTACCACCAGTCCGGGAGTGCAAACGACAGAATCCTACCCTGGTATTGCCTCGCGTGCCTTGTCATATGCCTTATCGAGCCCATTATGAGTTTGGTTTGTGTCGTACCTATGGAGTGCTCCTTGATAGTCCACCAGTTTACGATGGAGTTTACAGTACTGTATAGACTATGACATTTATATAAAATGTGTTAATGGGAATATGGGTAACGCCTTAATGCTATTTTAATACTTTACTGTACTGTAGACATATTATAATAGAATATTGTACTATGTATGTAGATAGTTTAACGGATCCTTAGGAGATGGAATCCCGAACACCTCTTAAGTTATTGCATGCACGTTAGACACTAGATAAGAGATGTAAAATCCCATAAATATCTCTGAAGCTGTTGCGCTCATATTTATTTATTGTTGATTTGACTTACATAAGATCATTTAGTTCTGACTCAAGTATTTTGTCTTTTCATCACGCTCGTGTTAGCCTGAGTTTTTCAGCATATTGAAGACCAATTACTTTGGAGGACGAAGACGAAGGTTTGTATATTATATTACTAGTATTATTCCACGGCATCATGTTGTTCCACTGCATTATTCATTTATTACCGTTGTATGTATACTATGGTTTGTATTGTAAAAGTGTAATCAAATGTTATTTGAAAAAAAGCTTCATGAACTGTTTATTTGATTATTATATTTTTGTCATTCCGCTGTGAGATTCTATGTTTTATTTTTTCATTATTTTATCTTCTTTTTCTTATTTACCCCATAACAATCCTCCCTTTTGAATGGTTTGAGTTTGACATATGTGGTTTATTGTCAATTTAAACTGTCCAAAAAGGTGGGTCATTGCATATGGTATCAAAGCTTTGGTTTAGCGATAACCTTAGCTTTGTGGGGTTTTACTCATTAGAGATAGGGTAGTAATACCCTAGAATGAGTCTGAGTATATATATATAAATGAGAAAGCGTATTTGTTAGTGTTATAAAATGTTTTTATATTGTGTTTATTTGTTCCGTTTAGTATTTATAAATTATGGTCGGTACATAGGACGTTATGGCATCGATAGGGATTTTAAATACTAAGTAGGGCAGAGCGACACAATATTGTTTTTGAAATATAGGTAAATAAATTAATTTTACCTAGCATTATATTTTGTATATAAAAGAATAATTTTTATAAATGAATATAATTGTATGTGATATGTTTGTTTGTTAGGAAGTAAAATTTTATAAATATTGGTTGCATAATAGGATTTACAAATAAAGTAAATATAAATGGGAAATTTGAGAACTTAAGTCCGGAGTATTGAAATTGGTTTCCAAAGATTTTGGAATATAATATTATAATTATTTGGAAGTATTTTCGGATATAAATAATTCAATACGATTTAAAAGAAATGTTTAAGAAAAAATAATTTTAAAAGGAAATAAGTTCTGTTATCCCCTCTTTTGTCGCTGGAAAATAATTTCGGTGATGACAACCGCATCATCGACATTCATTTTCGAGTTTCAAAGTGGGAAGGCCACTAGAGTAGCTTTACTACAAATTTGTTTTGATAAACAAATCTTAATTTTGTATTTCTAAATATGATTTGATATATAAAAGATATGAATATATATTATTTCAAAATGATTTGAAATAAACCCGGCATTTAGTTCTTAAGTTTCTATGAATTAGGGATTTCAATTATTCTAAGGGAATGAAACCTTGGCTATTTTAATATTAGAACTTCTAAAGGGATAAATAAGAAATTAGGAACTAAGTATTTAATGAAACTGTATGAAATTAGAGATTTGTAACTTGTAAATTAAAAGATAGTGAAATTTAAGAAGATGTGAACTTTTGAACGTTTTGTTAACTAAATTTGAATAAGATAAACTTGTGTAACATTCAATTACATTTATAAAACATATATATAACTTACCAGAAATGTTTAAAAAGTTGTAATGTTAAATAGGAATAGGTAGTAGACTATTATACAAGTAAAACTTAAAGTAATGGAGTTATGTCTGTAAATAAGAATTAAGATGTTACAAAAATGTTATAAACTTAAGTTATAATTTTAAGTGTTGGTAATTAAATTTAATAGAAAAGTGAATACTATAAGTAAATGATTATAAACTTAAGTTAATGTTTGAAGTTATTTATAATTAAAGTGAATAGTAAAAATGAATACTATATTGAGTAAATGATTATAACTTCAGAAAATGTTGAATTGATTCGTAAATAGATTTAGTATACAATAATACTATATATGAAAGAAATAAATGTGAAGAAGAAAAAGAGTTAAAAATTTAAGTATGAGTTGATTCACAAATGAATATTGATATTAAAAGGAAATCAAAGGAAATAATAATTGTGAATTAAATTTGCAGAGAAACTTATATAATATTTTAAGAATTGATTTATTGGTGTTCTAGATAATCGAATGGAAAATAACATATGTAAGTAAATGAAGTTAAATTAATGGAAAGAGACACTGTATGAATGAATGAAAATAAATGAAAAGTAAATGATGGAAAAGAAACCAATCGAATAAACTTAAATAATGTGACGACCGCCCATGACCCCTGCACCGAATCTAGAGATAATGCGCTGCAAAAGTGTGCCAGGCAACCATGGACGATTGCCAAGGTAAGTTTAAACAGCAAAATCTATCGTATTACTCACAGCGCATAGACAAAATACAATAGAAAGTATATATAGAGAAGCTTGACAGAATAGAATGCCATCATATAAAACTTCATAATAGTTGGATACAAGCATCTGAATAGTCAATACAACAAGCCTCACTACATATCACTCAGAGAATACAAAGCAGCGGAACATCCAGTACATATAGTAAGAAATAATATGCAATACTCCAGCTCGTCTTCGATATCAGCACCGTGAAAAGCAAGATCAGCACCTGTCACCTGCTACCTAGTCTGCCCGTCCCAAAATGGACGAACAGCCCAAGGCAATAAGAATTAAAACATAAAGCCTTGAGTCAGACAACAGTCTTAGTGAGCAGTAAATTAACTAACAACATACCAAACAGAGCATAAAGGAAAAGGAATAGGAATACAACCCTCCCACTCCAACCTTGTTCTACAGTGATAGCCCCCAGACACACACTAAGCAGAAGCAAACATAGCAGAGCATACAATTTAAGTAAAGCAATTATCACTCGAGTCAAGGGCGATGTTTTTCCAAGTACAAACCCCCAAGGCCTAAACCAAGATCAGATAAGCACCCAGAAAATACCGCTCTTGAGTCCGAATGACGATATAACCAAACATCCATGACTCAGGCTATCACTGTTATCATTGCTTCGGTTTCACCGTTAATTGAATGACCGGCACATTCTTTCAGCCGTCCGTCAAGGGCTAATGAAAACCCCGGTTCAAGACATTACTCCGCACGTCGTCGCAGCCTGTGCCTAGGACTATCGAATCTGCCCAGAGTACTCGACCATCAACAGTTGGCCGTTGGGACTATCGAATCTGCCCAAACGTACTCTTGCTTTGAGCATGCTAGAACCTTCAACAACGATGAGACCCAAGCCTCCTAGTCATCCTCCTCGACGACTATTCTCATATTCATTCATTATCTTCAACTCGAATCATATCACCGAGTTATCAACGTGCTTGGAATGATCCCGTCTGGATTAAACCAAGTCTTCAACACATGATTGCCTTGCTTCATAACATCCTCACAAAGCCTCATCTCAACATCACATCATCAATCTATGCATAAAAGCTTCATCATCCCACTTCATATGCCACGAGCAGCTTTCCTAATTCAAGAGCCCTTCTCTTAGCTTTTGAATCACCTTCGGTCTAAATCAAACCATCAATCATCTAATTTATAACAATCAATCAAATCAAACATTAATCCAAGCAATCAAGCATTCAAATATGATCTAAGTAGACAATTATAACAATAATGGCATTTTCGTAATTAAAGAGTTGAAAGTCCAATAAGCATGAAAACATGAACAATGTCTCTACAAACTTGATGAATGAACTTGCATAGGTTAACATATGACAAAATGGATGTAACATCATCATGAACAATGGATCTATATGGATCTACACTTAGGATGAAGAAAATGCATGGAAATCCCTATTTTAACACCAAATCGAGCCAACAGTTCGATATACCCCTTTGGATCCGTGTGAGAGATAATCACCACTCACCAAATCACCAAAACAAACCCAAATCAACACGCTTCAGATCTGGACAGCGAAGGATCAAGCTCGATCTATCACGAATCCTCTTCAAATGATGAAATCTAACTTCAATGGATGAAGATCTTCAATCTAAGCTCTTGAATCTTCAATTTGATCTTCAACTTGGAAGGATGGAAGCACTAGATTGGAGTGGAGAAAAGAAGTGAAGAAGTGTAGAAGTCGAGCTCTCAAAATGGCAGCACTTCGTCGCTTCAAAATCCGGATTCCAAAAAGTGAGAAAAACCCATCCTATTTATAGCTGAAAATCCACTAAGTCGTAACTCGACTATCTCCATAAGTCGTCTCCGACTTATAACCTTCCGACCTAAGCCTCTGCCGAACTAGCAACCTCCAACTCAACACATGCGCCTATACGAACCCTGTCTACGACTTAGTGCGCACGTGCCTTAACTGGTTAGACGACTTACGACTTATCGAAACACATGCAACGAGCTAACACTTAAGTCGTCTGGACGACTTAACCAACAAGGGTGGTTTACGACCTAACAATGCCACAACTTAACTCCTCAGCGACCTAACACATGAGCATACGACTTACTGCTATGCCGACTTATGACTTAACAAACATACGACCTACTGACTTAGCCCAGCTTATCCCCTTAGGTCGTCTATGTCTTAAGTCGGTCAACTTGCTAAATCTCTTAAGTCGCTACTACCTAAGTCGTTAACTCTTAGGTCGGTCAATCCTATAAGTCGCTAACTCTAATAAGTCGGAAACTACTGGGTTGTTAACTCGCTAACTCGTCTAGCCGACCTACCCCTTAAGTCATCCACTACCTTAGGTTGCAGACTTTCCTTAAGTCGCTCACGACTTACCACTTAACTCGGTCACGATCCTATAAGTCGCCAACTATCCTTAACTCGGTCATTCCCCTGGGTAGCTCCTATCCCCTAAGTTGTATACGACTTACGACTTATACTAAGTCGTGAACGACTTAGGACTTAGCCAAATTTTGCCTAAAATCTGAAATGGCTCAAAAATGCCAAAATTCCAGATTGACAAACTTTTCGATCCGTAAAAATACGGGTCGTTACATTCTCTCCCCCTTAGGAATTTCGCCCCCGAAATTCCAAACAACCAAAGCAATCAAAGACTATTCTGCACGCCTACCATCCATAACAATCAGCAAACCATGCATCCAATTCTAGCTTAGCATACAGAATTCTAAGACTTAGAACAAGTTACAATATCGTGAGATGAGACGACACCTTAGGGCCATACCTCGAAGAGTTCAGGATGAGCTGCTTTCATCCTCTCTTCCACCTCCCACGTACAGTCGTTATCATCTTCACTCCATTGTATCTTGAGCAACCTAACTACCTTCCTCCTAAGCTGTTTCGTGTCGGTTTCCACAACACGAAGCGGCTTACGAGGTCTTCTATCGACTGGATCAACTTCGAAATCTTCACATCTATCAGCAGAAACCACCGTATTCGAGTCGTGCACATACTTCCGTAGATACGATACGTGAAAAACATTGTGCACACCCGACATCTTCTCCGGTAATTCCAATCTATAAGCGAGCTTTCCAATTCGCTCGATAATCGGGAATGGTCCAACAAATCTCGGAGTCAATTTTCCTTTCTTCCCGAATCTGATAACATTCTTCAGTGGGGAAATCTTCACAAAAACCATATCTCCAACGTCGAATTCTAAATCTTTTCGACGCTTATCGGCATAACTTTTCTGACGGTCTTGGGCTGCCTTCATTCATTGCCGAATGATCTCTATACAGTCTGAAGTCTGACGAATCATCTCTGGCCCAAGTATCAGCTTCTCTCCGGTCTCTAACCAACATGTCGGAGAAATACACGGTCTTCCATACAACGCCTCATACGGTGCCATACCAATGCTTGATTGGTAACTGTTGTTGTATGAAAACTCTACCAAATGAAGATGATCTTCCCATGATCCCCCGAAATCCAAAACACAAGCTCTGAGGAGATCTTCCAAAACCCGGTTGACTCGCTCGGTCTGACCATCTGTTTGAGGGTGATAAGCTGTACTCAAACACAACTCGGTTCCCAAAACTTCCTGGAAGCTCTTCCAAAATCCACTAGTGAACAATGGATCACGATCGCTCACTATACTCTTCGGAATACCATGGAATCGAACTATCCACTTGATATACAACTCAGCCAACTTTGATGCAGTCCTAGTCGATCGAACAGGAATAAATCGTGCACTCTTAGTCAAACGATCTACGATGACCCAAATCCCTTCATTTCCCGTTCTTGTCCTAGTTAGTCCATCAATAAAATCCATCGACACTTGCTCCCACTTCCATGTAGGAACTTCTAATGGCTGAAGCAATCCACTTGGCTTCTTCTGTTCGGCTTTTACTAACTGGCAGTTCATGCATTTGGAAATGAAATTTCCAACATCCTTCTTCATACCTTCCCAGTAGTAGATTCTCTTCATATCCCGATACATCTTATTTCCACCTGGATGAATTGTCAACTTCGAGTGATGACTTTCTTTCAGAACTTCACTTCTCAATTCATCTATATCGGGAACAACTAGTCGTCCTTGTTTTCGAAGCCAACCTTCTCTATCGACCTCGAATCCTTTATCCTTTTCTGGCTCCAATCCAGATTCCAAATCACGGATAATCTAGACAAGCTTATCATCTCGCTTTTGACTCTCGCCAATCCTTCCCACAAGAGTCGGTCTTATTGATAAGTTTGCCAACATCTCAGGTTCCAATTCACATCTAGGCCTGAAGTCAAAACCAGCTAAATACTCGAGATCCTTCCATTCTGAAAACATGGCTCCCAATCCTGCATGTCTTCGACTTAACGCATCAGCCACTGCGTTACCTTTTCCCGGAGTATAAGCTATACCAAAATCATATGATGCCAAAAACTCTAGCCAACGTTGCTGCCGAAGATTCAAATCCTTTTGGGAGAAACGATACTTTAACGACTTATGATCCGTAAACAATTCGAATCGAACTCCCAATAGATAATGTCTCCACATCTTCAGAGCAAACACAATCGCCGCTAACTCCAAATCATGAGTTGGGTAATTCCTTTCATGCGGCTTCAGTTGTCGACTGGCATATGCAACAACTTTGTCCCTCTGCATCAGCACTGCTCCAAGTCCAGTACCACATGCGTCGGTGTAAACCACCATCTCATCATTCCCACTTGGAATAGTCAAAACAGGAGCACTCGTCAATCTATCTTTCAGAATTCTGAAAGCTTGCTCACACTTATCATCCCATCTGAACACTAGGTTCTTCTTTGTCAATCCTGTTAACGGTGCAGCTACCTTGGAGAAGTCTTTGATAAACCGTCGATAATATCCTGCTAATCCAAGAAAACTTCTCACATCAGATGCATTCTTAGGTCTAACCCAATCCTGGATTGCTGCCACCTTAGCGGGATCAACCGCTATTCCATTTCCAGAAATCACATGGCCTAAGAACCTCACTTCACTCTTCCAGAAGTGACACTTCGAAAACTTAGCCTTCAGCTGATGTTTCCGCAAGATTTCCAAAACAATACGCAAGTGCGTCTTGTGCTCTTCTTCCGTTCTGGAATAAATCAGAATATCATCCACGAACACAAGTACGAACTTGTTCAACTGATCTCTGAACACTCTATTCATAAGATCCACAAAATATGCTGGCGCGTTAGTCAATCCAAATGGCATTACCAGCCACTCAAAGAAACCAGATGGTGTCCTGAAAGCAGTCTTCGGCACACTATCCTTAGCTACTCTCAACTGGTGAAATCCCGTTGCCAAATCCATCTGAGAAAACACCTTAGCTTCGTGAAGCTGATCGAACAAGTCATCTATCCTCGGCAATGGATACTTGTTCTTCTTAGTCACCTTATTCAGCTCACGATAATCCACACACAATCTCAACGATCCATCTGCCTTGGTTGCGAACACAACTGGTGCACCCCACTCGGACACACTACGCCGAATGAATCCTTTCTGTAAAAGGTCATCAACTTGCACCTTCAACTCATGCTGTTCCCTAGGCGCCATCCGCCTAAGAGGCATCACAACGGGTCTGGCTCCTTCAACTAGATCTATACGAAACTCGATCTCTCTATGCGGCGGTAACCCTTTGACTTCGTCAAAGACATCCTCGAATCCATTAGCGATTGGCACAGATGACAGTCCATCCCGTGGAACAACAAGCGAATACATGAAGCTCATGAAGACGCCTTCTTCATGCTTACATCGTATCACAATCTTTCGCCCCTCCACATTCTCGACTGTCACTTCCAACCTCTCACAATCAACCTTTGCCGCATACTTCCTAAGCCAGTCCATACCCAAAATAATTCCAAACCCCGCAAAGTTCAGAACAAAGCAATCACAAACAAAAGAGCAACCATGACTCGACACAATCAGACCACGGCATATCATACACAAACAAGACGAACCCCCGACTGGATTAGTCACAACCAATGGCCTATCAACAATATCCGGTTCCAAACCAAACCGGCCTACTAGTTCACTACAAACAAACGAATGCGACGCCCCAGTATCAAACAGAACTCTAACTGGAACTCCACATAAGAAAAGAGTACCTTGAACCACCACACTCTTTCCCTTCTATTCAGCGGTAGGAGCTTTCGAAGACGACGGAACAGCTCCCAAAGCATAAGCTTGCACAATCTGCTTGTCCCTCCTCGGTTCTGGACAATTCTTCCTGAAATGCCCCGGCTTGTCACAGTTGTGACACTTCATCGGTGCCTTCGGATTCTTACAATCCTTCGAGAAATGGCCCTTCTGCTGACAGTTGTAGCAGATCACTTCGCCTTTCGGCTTCTTCTGGCCCTCCTTACCCTTCGGATACTGTTGCTGCTTCCTCTTCTTGTTTCCACCCTGCTGTGGTTTAGACTCTCCCTTGGTCACAGCAACAACAGATCCTTCCTTAGGAAACAGACTCTCATGCCTGAGAGCCTTCTCCACAAGCTTCTCAAATGAATCGTCCAAATGATCCATCAACTGTCTCCCAAGATAACTGTCCAAGCCTGTCACAAACTTCTCATTCTTCTGATATGCAGACTCAATATATGACCGGGCATACTTGGACAAAGCTTCAAACTCAGAAACATACTCAAGAACTGGTCTACCCCCCTGCTTGAGCTCCACAAACTTCTTGAACAGAACAGACTTCTGAGCTGTAGAAATGAACTTAGCTTCAAATCTGACATGGAATTGCTCCCAAGTAATCTCTTCCTCCGGAGTACTGATGGTAATAGAGTTCCACCAATCAGAAGCTCTCCCTTGAAGCTGCCTTGATGCTAA
This sequence comes from Allium fistulosum, assembly GCA_030737815.1. NCBI lineage: Eukaryota > Viridiplantae > Streptophyta > Magnoliopsida > Asparagales > Amaryllidaceae > Allium > Allium fistulosum. The sequence continues at coordinate 946,224,283 of CM060908.1, forward strand.
CTTCCTCTTAGTTGCATCCTCAATCCCCAAATCACCAAAAATCCTTCTACAAGCATCTATCCACCTCTGGACTTCAATGGTTGATTCTGTTCCCAAGAAAACCTTCCCTCCAAGAGCAGTATAGTCCTTACACAACTTAGCAAAATCCACCGGCTTTGGAGCCTGAACTTGAACTCCAACATCAACTGCTGTCCCCGGAACTGGTATCCTTCTCATGATCGAAGTCATCATATCTTCGAACATAGCTGCATAATCAGCAGTTCCCTCAGCAGCATGGCCTTCCCTAGCAGCTGGTCTCCCTCTTCGACTCATTCTCAATATCTATAAAAAGGAATGATCAGAACATCTAGAGAAACAACTGCATAAAGGACCAACTTACTTCTAAGCTACTATATTATATATAGTAATCATCCATCAAATTACAATTACGTCTCTCATACGTAGTTACGACAGAGAGCGTTGGGTAAAATCGATTAACCAATGCTCTGATACCAAATGTGACGACCGCCCATGACCCCTGCACCGAATCTAGAGATAATGCGCTGCAAAAGTGTGCCAGGCAACCATGGACGATTATCAAGGTAAGTTTAAACAGTAGAATCTATCGTATTACTCACAGCGCATAGACAAAATACAATAGAAAGTATATATAGAGAAGCTTGACAGAATAGAATGCCATCATATAAAACTTCATAATAGTTGGATACAAGCATCTGAATAGTCAATACAACAAGCCTCACTACATATCACTCAGAGAATACAAAGCAGTGGAACATCCAGTACATATAGTAAGAAATAATATGCAATACTCCAGCTCGTCTTCGATATTAGCACCGTGAAAAGCAAGATCAGCACCTGTCACCTGCTACCTAGTCTGCCCGTCCCAAAATGGACGAACAGCCCAAGGCAATAAGAATTAAAACATAAAGCCTTGAGTCAGACAACAGTCTTAGTGAGCAGTAAATTAACTAACAACATACCAAACAGAGCATAAAGGAAAAGGAATAGGAATACAACCCTCCCACTCCAACCTCGTTCTACAGTGATAGCCCCCAGACACACACTAAGCAGAAGCAAACATAGCAGAGCATACAATTTAAGTAAAGCAATTATCACTCGAGTCAAGGGCGATGTTTTTTCCAAGTACAAACCCCCAAGGCCTAAACCAAGATCAGATAAGCACCCAGAAAATACCGCTCTTGAGTCCGAATGACGATATAACCAAACATCCATGACTCAGGCTATCACTGTTATCATTGCTTCGGTTTCACCGTTAATTGAATGACCGGCACATTCTTTCAGCCATCCGTCAAGGGCTAATGAAAACCCCGGTTCAAGACATTACTCTACACGTCGTCGCAGCCCGTGCCTAGGACTATCGAATCTGCCCAGAGTACTCGACCATCAACAGTTGGCCGTTGGGACTATCGAATCTGCCCAAACGTACTCTTGCTTTGAGCATGCTAGAACCTTCAACAACGATGAGACCCAAGCCTCCTAGTCATCCTCCTCGATGACTATTCTCATATTCATTCATTATCTTCAACTCGAATCATATCACCGAGTTATCAACGTGCTTGGAATGATCCCGTCTGGATTAAACCAAGTCTTCAACACATGATTGCCTTGCTTCATAACATCCTCACAAAGCCTCATCTCAACATCACATCATCAATCTATGCATAAAAGCTTCATCATCCCACTTCATATGCCACGAGCAGCTTTCCCAATTCAAGAGCCCTTCTCTTAGCTTTTGAATCACCTTCGGTCTAAATCAAACCATCAATCATCTAATTTATAACAATCAATCAAATCAAACATTAATCCAAGCAATCAAGCATTCAAATATGATCTAAGTAGACAATTATAACAATAATGGCATTTTCGTAATTAAAGAGTTGAAAGTCCAATAAGCATGAAAACATGAACAATGTCTCTACAAACTTGATGAATGAACTTGCATAGGTTAACATATGACAAAATGGATGTAACATCATCATGAACAATGGATCTATATGGATCTACACTTAGGATGAAGAAAATGCATGGAAATCCCTATTTTAACACCAAATCGAGCCAACAGTTCGATATACCCCTTTGGATCCGTGTGAGAGATAATCACCACTCACCAAATCACCAAAACAAACCCAAATCAACACGCTTCAGATCTGGACAGCGAAGGATCAAGCTCGATCTATCACGAATCCTCTTCAAACGATGAAATCTAACTTCAATGGATGAAGATCTTCAATCTAAGCTCTTGAATCTTCAATTTGATCTTCAACTTGGAAGGATGGAAGCACTAGATTGGAGTGGAGAAAAGAAGTGAAGAAGTGTAGAAGTTGAGCTCTCAAAATGGCAGCACTTCGTCGCTTCAAAATCCGGATTCCAAAAAGTGAGAAAAACCCATCCTATTTATAGCTGAAAATCCACTAAGTCGTAACTCGACTATCTCCATAAGTCGTCTCCGACTTATAACCTTCCGACCTAAGCCTCTGCCGACCTAGCAACCTCCGACTCAACACATGCGCCTATACGAACCCTGTCTACGACTTAGTGCGCACGCGCCTTAACTGGTTAGACGACTTACGACTTATCGAAACACATGCAACGAGCTAACACTTAAGTCGTCTGGATGACTTAACCAACAAGGGTGGTTTACGACCTAACAATGCCACAACTTAACTCCTCAGCGACCTAACACATGAGCATACGACTTACTGCTATGCCGACTTATGACTTAACAAACATACGACCTACTGACTTAGCCCAGCTTATCCCCTTAGGTCGTCTATGTCTTAAGTCGGTCAACTTGCTAAATCTCTTAAGTCGCTACTACCTAAGTCGTTAACTCTTAGGTCGGTCAATCCTATAAGTCGCTAACTCTAATAAGTCGGCAACTACTGGGTTGTTAACTCGCTAACTCGTCTAGCCGACCAACCCCTTATGTCATCCACTACCTTAGGTTGCAGACTTTCCTTAAGTCGCTCACGACTTACCACTTAACTCGGTCACGATCCTATAAGTCGCCAACTATCCTTAACTCGGTCATTCCCCTGGGTAGCTCCTATCCCCTAAGTCGTATACGACTTACGACTTATACTAAGTCGTGAACGACTTAGGACTTAGCCAAATTTTGCCTAAAATCTGAAATGGCTCAAAAATGCCAAAATTCCAGATTGACAAACTTTTCGATCCGTAAAAATACGGGTCGTTACAAATAATGTGTTAAATTTTTTGTTGTTTGGCTTATGGGATGTTTGGGAAATAATACTTCGATTTGTTTAAGGTTGTATGAATAATCTATTAAGTAATTATTTAATGTTGTTGAACATATGATACACTTGATAGTTTATTCATCACCCTTGTACGATGAAAAGTGTCTGAACCTGAACAAATCATTAGTTTGGCTGCTATGGATGTATGATTGATTCCTTGTTGCATATGATGGTCGTATTGTTTTGTTTTCATATGTTTTGTGTTGATTTGCTTTTTTACTAATGGAAACAACTAAATATTTCTCTTGTACATAATTCTCACTCTTTTAGATTATATAAGTGAAATACAGGTTTATGGAAGCAACAACTATTGCTTTTGGTTTCATAAATAATGGTGGTTGCCCGACAAATAGGTATGTTTTCGGATTACGGTTTTACAACGATGTTTTAATTGTTTTTCCCATGGTTGGAATATTTTTATTATTGAGATATGATATATATATATATATTGTAATTATTGATATTATTATTTTCCGGACCTATCCGTACAAAGGAGACTCTACCAAAAAATTTCGAGAATTTAAGACTTAGAAATTTTTTGTGAATGTGAAACATTTTCAAACTTTTACTAAACTTGGAAATGGAAAATTTAATTGTTTATAAATTGATATATTTTATTTAAAATACTTGATTATGTAAATTTAAAGTGTTTATAAATTGATTATTTTGAATAAAATTATATCAAGTTTCTTAATTCCTTCTCATTCCTTTTCAAGGACGAAAAGTTTTGAGTGGGGGAGAGTGTAACGACCCGTAATTTTCGATAATTAAAAATATTAAGTTAAATAAGATTTTTGAATTTAATATTGTGTGAAATTAAAATTTATGATTTATTAATGGGAAAGACTATTAGAATGTGATTTAATAAGGTTGATTTAAGGTAATTGATAACTATTTTAAAATAATTTCAGTCAATTGAAATTGTTGTAAAGTTAATTTGGTTATAATTATAAATAAGGAATTAAATTGGTAATTAATGGAATTGAAATTTTATAATTAACATGGTAAAAGATGATAACTGTAAATATGAATGTAATAAATGTAGACTAATGTTAATTACATTCATAAGGTACTAATTGATTAAATATTAAGAGTGAAATTAAAATAAAAGAATTTATTGGAATTTAAATTATAATAAAATAGGTTTTATTCCTATTGTAATTTAACATTAAAATTTATGTAATATTTAAATATTGAATTTGACATGGAAAATTTGTTTTAAAAGATTATAAATTTATATGTAATCAAGAATGATGAAAATGGTTAACTTTTAAATTTGAATTTAAAAGTGATTAAAACCAATTTAATAATAATTTAATTAATTAACGTGATATTAGCCATTTTGGCCACTATCTCGGATTTCGACGAAATTAGTTTCATTGGATCTGTAACAGTGAATTATTGTAGGATTTCAAGTTTCGTAGCGATCAGACTTATCGTTTGATCGTGCGGGCTCGAAACGCATAGAAATCAATTTAATGAATTCAATTAAAATAAGCTGATTTTGAAAGCTAACTTCTATATACAATGGAATTAGTGTTTGGAACCTGTTCCATTGAGTTTAAAAATATTGAAAACATATATTTCGATATATTGGATGACCTAATTTTCGTTTCGAGGACGAAACATGCTTTTCGGGTCGTTATTGTCGTTTCGACCCAATTCGATATGTTATTCATTCTTAGTTATCTTCGTCCATATAAATAGATTTATTTTCTGAAGCCCTAGCAACCATTTCTTATTTCTATACGTACTGTCATCTTCAATCAATCTGCGTCTTCCTCCTTCCCAATGGCTAAAAATCCAAAGCCCTAATTTCAAATTCAAATCCAAATTGAAATTCAAACTCCTCAAACTATGTCACGTTATATATCGTTGGAAAGCTCTCGACGAGCGAAATCTACTGCAGCAATTCGTTTTTCGATATAATTCATCATTTGACCAGAAAATAATGAAGAACCTCGGTCGTCCATTTCTAGGGTTTCCGATCCAACGGTGGATCATTGCTTTTACGACGATTAGAGGGTATATGCTTGTAGAAGAGGTTGAGTAGGTCTTTCTGGTGGTCCCCGTTTGTCATTATATGGTCGAAGCTCGCTTGAATCAACAGAAATAAGCTGCAGCGGCGATCATGCATTGGGGGTGTTTTGGGCTCCTGCGTGGGGCTGTGGTGGTCAGTTGGACGAGGGGAAGGTGGTGGTTGGGTCAGATCGTGGCCGAGGCGCGTGGATGGTAGGCGGCGACGATGAATTGGTGGCGGCTATAGGGTTTGAGGCGACTCTGCTGTTCGATCATGTGATGATGATAGTAGGGTTTCAACTGACGTGTCATTATCCCATTCGCTATTGTATTATTTAAATTTAATTTAATTTCAAACGTTCTAATATCGATAAAATTTTCATACGAGCTCGGATTTGGACGCGGTTTTCTCCATTGCGATCGTATCGAAATTTCGAATGACATGGAACTTGTTTGTTTGCATTATGAGACTGTTGGATTTTTAGGCTTTATTTCGATTTTTAATCGACTAAATATCAAAAGTGAGTGTTTTAACCCACTCGCAAATACTAAACCATCTTATGTTGGTTAAATTAAATTTATGATGAATTGGTGGGTGGTAGTAGCTGCTATGTGTTACCACCAGTCCGGATCCACAAAACGGTAGTATCATACCTTGGGCATTGCCTCGCGTGCCTTGTCACATGCCTTATCGCTCCCACTACGAGTTTGTTTTGTACCATACCTATGGAGTGCCCTTTGGGTAAACCACCAGTTCGGTGGAGCTTACGGTATTGTATAGACTACGGGAATATATAAAATGTGTTAAGGGGGATATAGGTAACACCTTAATGCTATTTTAATACTTTACTTTACTGTAAACATATTTTAATAGCGTATTGTACTATGTATGTAGATAGTTTAACGGATCCTTAGGAGATGGAATCTCGAACATCTCTTAAGTTATTGCATGCACGTTAGACACTGGATAAGAGATGTAAAATCCCGTAAACATCTCTGAAGCCGTTGCACTCATATTTATTTATTGTTGATTTGACTTACATAAGTTCTTTTTGTTCAAACTCGAGTGTTTTGTGTTTTCATTACACTCGGGTCAGCCTGAGTTTTTCAGCATATTGAACACCATTTACTTTGGAGAACGAAGACGGAGATTTGTATATTATATTATTAGTATCATTCCACTGCATCATGTTGTTCCGCTGCATTATTCATTTATTCCTATTGTATGTATACTCTAGTTTGTATTGTAAAAATGTAATCAAATGTTATTTGAAAAATAGTTTCATGAACTGTTTATTTGATTATTATATTTTGACATTCCGTTGTGAGATTTTGTGTTTTGTTTTTTCATTCTTTTCTCTTCTTTTTCTTATTTACCTCATAAAAATCCTCCCTTTTGAATGGTTTGAGTTCGACATGTGTGGTTTATTGTCGATTTAAACCGTCCAAAAAGGTGGGTCGTTACAAGCCTGGATAGTTACAACAGTCTTTCCTTACAAATGCTGATAAATACAACAAAAAAATAGTGGATGAATAAAAGAAATACATGGATACGTCTCGGGCCTCCAGCTCGACTCTTGAAACTCCAAAGAATTCAGAGCTAAATATGAAAATGTGCTTAGTCTGACCCGAGCATTATAAGAAAAACAACGCCACGGTCAGTCTTTTAAAAGTAGCGTGAGAAACTCAAATCACAAGGAATTTCATTATATCTTAATATACCCTTTAAAAACAAAGGTATCTCGTAAGACCAAACCGCACATAAGCACAGATGGATTTTTACCTTACGATAACCAAAACACTTTTATAGGAAATCCAATGATATTATAATAATGTCTAGGGTTCAAAAGTAAATATAGAGCATAAATGAAATGTTTGCATCTCACATTTCAACATATTTGGGCACAATTAAATCCACAAGGCACTTTTTGGAAAATGGTTCCGTCAATGACTGGGCTACTGGGGTACCATCCATTATAGTACATCTCTAAATAAAATGTACCAAGGTCAACAAGAATATCTTGCACCCTTGCCACACAGAACCGGCCTACCCCTAATTGGATAGTACCGAATATGATCATCCCGCGGTTGTGATTAACAACTGCACCATTCCCGAAGCATATAAAACTAGATAGTAATCTCTAGATCAGGGATAACCATACCCTAATTCGAGCGACCCACATAGCCCTGCTGCATATCCCATGTTTTAGTCATTCCCGGTTGATGACGCTAGAGGCCACGCTTTACCTTTAGATAGCACATCCACTTGGAATGCTAACACTGCCCTCCAGGCAGTAATGCAGTGCCAGCAATCATCCATACAAATTTGTTGTGGGATTGAACAAAATCGAAAGCACCACTTCTACTACACCCATTTTAGAATCACCCTTATGATTAGTAGAAAGTAGCCATTGCACTTCAAAATCTCCACCTTTGATTCCATACTCTTCAAGGTGTCTTTAACACAATGCTTGAATTGGATGGAAGTGGTTTTTAGATAATTTATACTTATCCGATCCCGGTCTCTTTGAAACGACATTTGATAATTTTCGGTAAACTCAACCCTGGTTCTTTCAGAAATAAATAGACATGGAAAGGAGCAGGGATTATCCCCTAACCATTTAAGTGGACGGATCTCCCTACCATTTGTCCTAGGATAACAAAACGAGATTTATACGCACGGTACAGCATCACGGAGATGACTGTGCCATATAACTCACATGTTTCTCCTAGATACCTCCAGAGTTATATTTTTGGCCAAGATTTGATAGTTGGTTATTTAACTATCAAATAAACACACATCAATCACATATTTAATTTCCCATAGAAACCACTAAGTCTTATTTAATTACTTTCTTATTAATTAAATCTCATTAATTATTTACCCAAAATAATTCATATACTTATCTCACCAGTATATGTATATTCACCAACCAATTGAGAAAGATTTTTTTTTAATTCCAAATTCTTTTTTAACGGATCAAAACATATATCTTTTGAAAATGCAGTTAATTAGGAATCCGGAAACAACTAGTCACTCAATGTTAAGTAGGGAAATGCTTCCCTACCACTAAAATTAAGAAGGATGACTTATTTACTTGATTCATAACTTGATTAAAATAGATGATCCAATCAAAAATTTATAAATCAGATCTTTCTTTTCAAAATCCATGATCTCCTTCCAAAATCAAATTCTTTAAAATCAAATTTATTTGCTTAAAACATCATTTTATATAGCAACATTATTATTTAAAAACACATTCTCATGTTAATTAGATTAACTTAACCATCATTCAATTAATTAATTAATTTATTAACTCAAAACACAATGGTTAGATCAATTAATCAACTTAAACACTACTTAAATAAATGGTTAATTAAGTTTAAACCTCACTATTAAATAATTAATCCACTTAAATACTTTTATAAAGTAATTAATTATGGTAACCCCTTATAAATAAAATAATTAATAACTTTAAATACCTTTTTCATAAAGTAACTAATTAAGGTAAACCTTTGTAAACAAAATCATTAATTAACTTTAGATGCCTTTTTAAAAATAATTAATTAAAATGGTATATAGATTAATTATTATTATTTAAAATAATTATTAACATGAAACTTAGTTAATTTAAAATATAGTTATCCTTAAAACATTTATTAATAATACTAATTAACTTCAACCATTTATAATTAACTTTAATCATTTAATTTAATAAATAATTAACATAAACTCTTTAATTAAATAAATAATTAACTTAAAACATTTTAATCAAATAAATAACTAACTTTAAACAGTTGTTAATTAAATAAATGAATTATCTTAAACCCTAGTAATAATTTACTTTAAAACAATATTGATTAAATAATAACTAACTTCATATTTTATAATTTAATATTAACTTTAAACCTTTATTAATTTAAATCAAATTTCAAACATCGTTAATAACATTAACTATTTAACATTATTAATTAATCTAACAATTTACTTTAATTTGCTAATCTTAAAATTGACTTTAATTCAAACTTGTTGAATTTGGAAAGAGGCTTAGCAAATCTCAACGGTACTTAAAAAAGCTACCATTATACTCAAACGACATTTAAGTCGCAACACAAGTATTTACATATACAATAGATATGTAAATTGTTAGAACCTCCAGTTTATGTTTTAATGACAACAACAATACAATCACACACACACACATAAATATATATATATATATATATATATATATAGACACACACATTTTAAGATTATAGGTATATACTACAAGAAGACATCATGCTCAAAGATATTGAGATTCGAAGAAAATGACGATTTATCAACCATATTATAGTTAGTAAGGGTATTCTACTATAAAGAGTCTTAGATAAAATATTGTTAAGGTCTCTTTGAGTATATATGCATACACGATCACATACGATTTCATATACACCGAACTTAAGGTTAAAAACTGCATTTACTACTCACAGACGTCTGAGGTACGCAGACGTCTGTGACAATCCTCGGGAAATTATTTTCTAAAGTCATAGACGTCTAAGGTTTTATCACAGACGTCTGTCATTTGAAAAACTGCAAATTTTCAAAAAGACACTTCTGTTAAGACAAAAAGAAATTACCCTTCATTGAAAGGTTGCAGCCATTAAAATGAATAGAACTTATCTAATAGTAACAACTCTTCATCTGCGTCCTTTTGAATCTATAAATACTACCATGATTGAGATGTAGAAATTAACAAAATTGAATTAATTAAATCTATTCTCTCTTGATTTCTTATCTGTGACGCCCCACCTCTATACCCACGCTAACCAAGAACACTACGATGTAGTGCTGTCAATTAGCACGGAGAATAAGGCTGTTGAGGAGCGACCATCCAGGTAACTTCTTTGCGCGAGCACCGATATGTCAGATAGAATATAATGCATATCTTTTAAAGAGGAAATCCAACATACCGATACAAACACAAAGCTATCACAAGGTGGCGATATATAATCTTCGGAAACCAATATAGAAATAAACATAACACAAATCAGTCACAGACAATTCATATCACAAAGGCGGAATAAGATATGAATATTACACCTAAAAGTGTACATCAGAGTAGTGGTCAAATAAGATCCACAATAACACAAAAGAATAGATACAAGTGCAAGACAATAGAATACGTATACATCAAGGAGTCTCATCACAAATGCATACAACAAAAACCTACTAAACTAGAGTAGTTAGTCAAAAGTCAGAAGATGGCTCCAGATAAGAAGTCATGAGGAAGCACCTGTAAAATCTCAGTCTGACCCGAGTATTATTTAAGAAGAAAATAATAAACGGATCAGTCTAGCTATAATTATCAGATAAAATGAGATAGAATATGAGATATGATAATAGAACGTATTATAACAAAAAGGTGTCATACTATGATAAGTATACATTAGAAATCCCACAAAAGTCATACTATATCTCAATAATCTCAAAACAGAGAAAAGAATGTCATATTCTTAATTTAATTCACCAAGCCATCATAAAATGACATACTCATCAATGTCAATGGTAAAAGCTGGTGAAACATAAAATTCCAGAAATCAATAATTAGAAATCCAGAAATCACAATAAAAGAGGATGGCCAATCCTATGAAAATGAGCCGGAGCTCCTCCTGACTGGGTATAGTCCCCCATTGCGGACTTTGAGCCGAAGCTCCTCCTGATGAGCCGAAGCTCCTCCTGACTGGGTATAGTCCCCCATTGCGGAATTTGAGCCGAAGCTCCTCCTGATGAGCCGAAGCTCCTCCTGACTGGGTATAGTCCCCCATTGCGGACTTTGAGCCGAAGCTCCTCCTGATGAGCCGAAGCTCCTCCTGACTGGGTATAGTCCCCCATTGCGGACTTTGAGCCGAAGCTCCTCCTGATTGAGCCGAAGCTCCTCCTGACTGGGTATAGTCCCCCATTGCGGACTTTGAGCCAAAGCTCCTCCTAATTGAGCCGAAGCTCCTCCTGACTGGGTATAGTCCCCCATTGCGGACTTTGAGCCGAAGCTCCTCCTGATTGAGTCGAAGCTCAATAAAATGAAGTACAGTCCTTCACATGGACAAAGAGACATCGCACATTGCTAGTCTAAACCATAAAATGATCATCATCGATCATAAATAAGTGTCGATTACACTAAGCTAGTAAATATAAGAGTTTAGCTTCATGTCCCATAACCACTTGCTTAACTCAAATATTTACGAACAGATTGTAGATCTGCACTAGGAAATTGTCACAAGAGTTTCAATATGTGTGAATCGAAATCACACCAATGAGGTATAGACTAACCTTGAAGATAAAGAGATATGTGTGAATCGAAATCACACAAATGGTGTCTAGTCTAACCTCGCAAACAAAGAGACATCGCTCAATCGCTAGTCTAAATCACAAGAATGATCATCATGATCATAAGGAAGTGTCAATTACACTAAGCTAGTGAATATAAGAGTTTAGCTTCATGTCCCATAACCACTTGCTTAACTCAAATATTTACGAACAAACTGTAGATTTCCACTAGAAAATTGTCACAAGAGAGTTTCAATCGAACAAGTCCAAAAATTAACCGACGAAGTAAACGCAAGCGTTTCATACCACTTGTTTTGCTAAGCCGTTTAATTATATTTTCTCATACGAATGAGGTAAAGGTTTGTATATACTATTAGATTGGAAAACAGTTTTATAAACGAGTTTGATATTGAAAATAGAGTTGAAATCGTTTTGATGAAAGAGTTTAGATATTTACTACTAGTATAGAAACCTTTATATTTTTAAAGTGACAAGTCATAGAAGTGATTGTAGAAACAATCAATTATAAAAGTTCACATTCGAAGACGTGAATAAAATCCAAAGAAATCAATTCTCAAAACCATCAAGTAAGAAGTTCGGTTAAATGGCTTTCGGATAAGATTGCTTACGCAGAGTTGTACGGGGTTCGACCTTGCCGGTCAGGTCGCGGGGGTCCAGGGGCAGCGCCCACGGCGGGGTGCGGGGCAGTGCCCCGTCAAAACGGTACGACCTAAGTGAAGGCAAGCGACCTCGTGAAGCCAAACGACCTAAGAGGAAGGCGGGTCGAGCGACATTCTCAAAAATCCCGAGAAGAAGTCATCAATGAAGAAAATAAATGATAACGACGAATCGGGCTACCTTGAATCGATAGAAATTGGAATCCCGAGATAAATAGACAAAAACGTGCAAAATAGAGCAGCTCACAGGCTCCAGACGTCTGAGGTAAATGCTCAGACGTCTGCAGGAAGTTTCGGGAACTTCCTGAAACAGACCCCAGACGTCTGAACATATCTGCAGACGTCTGGTGAGGAGCTGAAGTTGTTTTTCAGCCCAGTGGGAGAGCAAACTCTCCCACATTTTTCACCCGATCGAGCAATGGACTTCGGGGCTTTTTGTCAATCGATAATACGGCCCTATAGGCACTCCGATTCACAACCAAAGACAAGTTCACAAATCAAAGCAAGGAGATGCAAAGTTTGAATTAAAAGCATCAAAAATTGAAATGTTCGCCAAAGCAATTCAAACCAAAAGCAATTGAACATGTAATAGTGTTAGGAATTCATACCCAACATCAAAGATGGTTATAGTCATAGATGTGAGATAAAAATCTCACCTTTGAACCCAAACAAAGAAGAAGAAGCTTTTAAAACAAGCTAAGATCAACTCCTCTTCAACACAACCCAAATGAGCTTGAATCTATGCTCAAAAAAGAAGAACATTCCTAAAGTTAGGTTTAGGAATTTCTGAAATTGAAAGGAGAACGGGTTGGAGAAGAAGAAGATGAAGCTTACCAATGGGTTCTCTTCGAATTTGAAGCTAGGACTTGAGTTTGCAAGAGGAACAAGGGTTTGGAATTTCTAATCTTTCTTCCTCTCCACCATTTTCAGTTTGCTTGAGGAAATGAAATGAAATGGGAGTGAATGGATGAAGAGTTAGAGAGCTAGGGGGTTAAGTGGGGTTATTGGGCTGAAACCCAACCCAAAGCCCTAAGTAAAAAGTGGCAAAATTCTCCTAACTCCAAACATATCGAAGCTTACACTCAAAAAGATCGCAAACGACATTTTGAACTCAATGGAGGTGGTCTCGAGTCCTAATTCAACTGTTTGCAAAAAGTAGCTTTTCGGACCAAAATCCGACGAACGATGAAATATTTAAATAAAAATATTTAAATATAAAATCGATAAATATGCGGGTTGTTACAGACTCCCCTCCTTAAAGAAATTGCGTCCTCGCAATACTTAAGAAGAAAATAATTAGTAACAACCATAAAAGCATATCAATACAAAAGAAAATTTGAAATGAGAAGTTCACCAAAAAGAGCATGAAAGAGAAAACCCAGACGAGTTCGCTCGATGAATTCTCTAGATTTCCCAAGAGCAATCCTTGGGATTTGAGAACCCTTGAATTTTCACAAGAAAAACATCTTTATTTTCGAAGACACTCAACCTCCGAAGCAATGATGCGAATAGAATGTTGCTCAAAAGTCAAATTAGGTGAAACTTCAATTTCTACAATAACACCAAGCTCAAGAATAAAAATTGGAAGCCTTAAGGAATTTCCGTAGAAGAAAGACGTAAGAAAACGTCGTGAATAACAGAAAATTGAGCCGGTGCAACGGCGTAGTACCAAAAACGGTACGCCAGAGAAACGAGAAACTCGAATAATTTGGAACAACGGTGTAGTACAATAACGATACACTAGATGAACCAAAGCTCAAATAATTCAGAACATCGACGTAGTGCAAACGGTGCGTCAAATGAACTGAACACCATAAAATAACATCGGACGCTAATCCATAAAAGAAATGAGATGAAACTCAATAAAACGAAATACATCGAAACATCCGATGAACTTGGTATTCCATACGGACATCATCAAAGAAATAACCACTTGTTGCCTACGACTAAGTGCATTGGCAACATGATTCCCCATTCGGGAGTATAAAGAATGTCAAGACCATAAGATGTAAGGAACTCAAGCCAATATTAAGTTACATATGAGAAAATAAATATTCCAAAGATTTATGATCGGGGTAGAGAACAAATTTCTCACCCAAAATAATGATGCCAAACTCTAAAAGAGAAAACAATAGCCGCGAGCACTAGATCATGAGTGGCATACCCAGTCTCGATCGGCTTTAATGATTTAGAAGCACAAGTGATAGCACGTTCTATTTTGCAAGAGAACGGCATCCCAACCAATACGATTAGCATTCGTACAGAAGATAAAGTCTTGGTTCCCTACGGGAATCACAAGAATAAGAGTATCGGAAAAGAGTTCTTTTAAATAATCTTCTTTTTCCGAAAAATTAAAACTTACAAAATTACATTTATCTCTATGTAATAATCTTTCTAGGATAATTTACATTTTTACAAGTCAATATATTGTGTCTGACTGTCTCATCAAAGCGTTTAGGAAATTCCTATTGATAACGTTGATCAAGCGCATCGACCAAAATTCTTAAAGCACTCAATGGGCAATACAATCACAAAATCACCTTCTATATGATAAACATGTTTTCTTAAAAACCTTTAAGAATATTCTTTGCTTGTTTAAGAGCAAAGTCAAATTGTACTTATAAATAAATCTTATGAAAAAGATTTGCAAAATTTTAAATTGCAGTTTTCATCCAAAATCAATATATACAAGAATGGAGTCATCGAGATATTCATAGAATACTCGATTCATAAAATGGATGAAATAAGCTAGACAAACTGAATGACATAATAAGTCATTCACAAGAAGCATAACGAGTGCGGAATGCGGTAAGTGGAATGCTAACTTCCGCAACTCGTAGCAAATGAAAATCGGTGGCAAGGTCGAGCTAAACGGACCTTAAATCCACACAAAAGATTGCTTAGGTGATAATCCTAAAACAAACTCAAAAATACCGGAAACTTCTCAAACTACATGAATGAGAGAAATAACACTTCCTCATTATGTGAGCTTAAAGAATAAAATGATGCCATCAAATTGGAATCAAAATTGCAAAGGAAAAATAGAAATCTGCTTAACAGATTAAAAATGTCGAAGATGAATATTCCACACGGGGCAAAGGATATGGCTTTATAAAAATTAAGTCAATCCTTACAAGAATCAATTTCGAAGCCTAAGAAAAAAAATCGGATCGGAAAGAAAAATTCACATAAAATAATTTCGACATAAATAAAAAGTAAATTGAGTGTTGCGGATCCACCAATTCGGATTCGCAATCCTCAAAGAAGTCATCAAGCCCAGAAAGGTTTAAAGAAAAGGAATCACAAGTTCTTTTGATATAAAAATAATGAGATGAAACCCATATCAAAAAGAACTCGAATAAGATAATAACAAAACAAATATCGTCAAGGATAGAAGGAGAATTACCTTGACTTAGAGAAGAGTTGCTAGGGACTTGCAGCTTTCCTTCTCTCTTGTTGAGACGTTTGGGACACGAAGATATATAATGATCCGCACTTTTGCAATAGCGGCAAGAAATAGGCCTTGGACACTTATTTATATGATGGTCTTTAGAGCCACAATTGTAGCATTCTCCACGATTAGGGATGGGAGTCTTTGCTATAGAAGTCACTTGTTTCACCCTCTTGTTTGGATTAGGACTTTCGAATTTAATAAAAGGATGCCTCTTCTGGTTGTTGTTGAAGTTCTGTTTGGCACGCACAACTTCAACATCGCTTTCTCTATCGGCCTCTTCAAGACGAAGAGCGATGTCAATAAGCTGATCAAACGAAACTTCGAGTTTCAGGAGCAATGGCTTCTTAAGATTCTTATTCAAGCCATAGACGAACCTCTGATTTTTCTTCATCGGGGTATTAATATACTCAACCCCGTATTTAGAAAGAGATTCGAAAGATGCGACATAGTCTGTCACAGAAGATTCACCTTGAACAAGGTCTATGAAGCGCCGGGCTAAAGTTACTTTTTCAGCCTCCGGCACAAATTTCAATTCGAAGCGTTTCCGGAATTGATCCCAGGTGAGATCCGCTTCAGTAATTTCTGAAATAAGGAGTTCATACCAATCCAATGCTCTTTCTTGGAGCATGCTAGAAGCCACTTGGACTCGGTGGAGATCAATAAGGTTCATGCGAGAAAAGATGCGATCGCATGATTTGAGCCAAGCTTGAATTTCGATAACACTCTCGGATCCCTTGAATGGCCTTCCACCCAAATCGGTATAGTCTCTGCACAAGCGTGCAAATCCAGATCTAGGATGAGTTGGCTCTGGAACGGGTCCGATAGCTTGGGCATTCTTAACAAGATCTAGAAGCTGCTGGGCAGACATAAATGCTCCCTCCTAAGGAGTAGCACTGGATTGACCGACGTTGGTACGGCCAGATCTAACCATTTCTTTTCTTTAAGAAAGAAAGAAAAGAGAAAAAGGTTAATATCAAAATGGATATCAAACAAACTTGATTGATAAAACAAGGAATCATAAAAAGAAAATAGGATAGAACGGTACGAAGACACGAATAAAATCCTAAGGCACAACTCCTAAGAAAGACTTAGGACATGATCCTTGTTAGATAATTCTACATTGTTCCGAAGTTTGGCTCTGATACCAAGCTGTGACGCCCCACCTCTATACCCACGCTAACCAAGAACACTACGATGTAGTGCTGTCAATTAGCACGGAGAATAAGGCTGTTGAGGAGCGACCATCCAGGTAACTTCTTTGCGCGAGCACCGATATGTCAGATAGAATATAATGCATATCTTTTAAAGAGGAAATCCAACATACCGATACAAACACAAAGCTATCACAAGGTGGCGATATATAATCTTCGGAAACCAATATAGAAATAAACATAACACAAATCAGTCACAGACAATTCATATCACAAAGGCGGAATAAGATATGAATATTACACCTAAAAGTGTACATCAGAGTAGTGGTCAAATAAGATCCACAATAACACAAAAGAATAGATACAAGTGCAAGACAATAGAATACGTATACATCAAGGAGTCTCATCACAAATGCATACAACAAAAACCTACTAAACTAGAGTAGTTAGTCAAAAGTCAGAAGATGGCTCCAGATAAGAAGTCATGAGGAAGCACCTGTAAAATCTCAGTCTGACCCGAGTATTATTTAAGAAGAAAATAATAAACGGATCAGTCTAGCTATAATTATCAGATAAAATGAGATAGAATATGAGATATGATAATAGAACGTATTATAACAAAAAGGTGTCATACTATGATAAGTATACATTAGAAATCCCACAAAAGTCATACTATATCTCAATAATCTCAAAACAGAGAAAAGAATGTCATATTCTTAATTTAATTCACCAAGCCATCATAAAATGACATACTCATCAATGTCAATGGTAAAAGCTGGTGAAACATAAAATTCCAGAAATCAATAATTAGAAATCCAGAAATCACAATAAAAGAGGATGGCCAATCCTATGAAAATGAGCCGGAGCTCCTCCTGACTGGGTATAGTCCCCCATTGCGGACTTTGAGCCGAAGCTCCTCCTGATGAGCCGAAGCTCCTCCTGACTGGGTATAGTCCCCCATTGCGGACTTTGAGCCGAAGCTCCTCCTGATGAGCCGAAGCTCCTCCTGACTGGGTATAGTCCCCCATTGCGGACTTTGAGCCGAAGCTCCTCCTGATGAGCCGAAGCTCCTCCTGACTGGGTATAGTCCCCCATTGCGGACTTTGAGCCGAAGCTCCTCCTGATTGAGCCGAAGCTCCTCCTGACTGGGTATAGTCCCCCATTGCGGACTTTGAGCCAAAGCTCCTCCTAATTGAGCCGAAGCTCCTCCTGACTGGGTATAGTCCCCCATTGCGGACTTTGAGCCGAAGCTCCTCCTGATTGAGTCGAAGCTCAATAAAATGAAGTACAGTCCTTCACATGGACAAAGAGACATCGCACATTGCTAGTCTAAACCATAAAATGATCATCATCGATCATAAATAAGTGTCGATTACACTAAGCTAGTAAATATAAGAGTTTAGCTTCATGTCCCATAACCACTTGCTTAACTCAAATATTTACGAACAGATTGTAGATCTGCACTAGGAAATTGTCACAAGAGTTTCAATATGTGTGAATCGAAATCACACCAATGAGGTATAGACTAACCTTGAAGATAAAGAGATATGTGTGAATCGAAATCACACAAATGGTGTCTAGTCTAACCTCGCAAACAAAGAGACATCGCTCAATCGCTAGTCTAAATCACAAGAATGATCATCATGATCATAAGGAAGTGTCAATTACACTAAGCTAGTGAATATAAGAGTTTAGCTTCATGTCCCATAACCACTTGCTTAACTCAAATATTTACGAACAAACTGTAGATTTCCACTAGAAAATTGTCACAAGAGAGTTTCAATCGAACAAGTCCAAAAATTAACCGACGAAGTAAACGCAAGCGTTTCATACCACTTGTTTTGCTAAGCCGTTTAATTATATTTTCTCATACGAATGAGGTAAAGGTTTGTATATACTATTAGATTGGAAAACAGTTTTATAAACGAGTTTGATATTGAAAATAGAGTTGAAATCGTTTTGATGAAAGAGTTTAGATATTTACTACTAGTATAGAAACCTTTATATTTTTAAAGTGACAAGTCATAGAAGTGATTGTAGAAACAATCAATTATAAAAGTTCACATTCGAAGACGTGAATAAAATCCAAAGAAATCAATTCTCAAAACCATCAAGTAAGAAGTTCGGTTAAATGGCTTTCGGATAAGATTGCTTACGCAGAGTTGTACGGGGTTCGACCTTGCCGGTCAGGTCGCGGGGGTCCAGGGGCAGCGCCCACGGCGGGGTGCGGGGCAGTGCCCCGTCAAAACGGTACGACCTAAGTGAAGGCAAGCGACCTCGTGAAGCCAAACGACCTAAGAGGAAGGCGGGTCGAGCGACATTCTCAAAAATCCCGAGAAGAAGTCATCAATGAAGAAAATAAATGATAACGACGAATCGGGCTACCTTGAATCGATAGAAATTGGAATCCCGAGATAAATAGACAAAAACGTGCAAAATAGAGCAGCTCACAGGCTCCAGACGTCTGAGGTAAATGCTCAGACGTCTGCAGGAAGTTTCGGGAACTTCCTGAAACAGACCCCAGACGTCTGAACATATCTGCAGACGTCTGGTGAGGAGCTGAAGTTGTTTTTCAGCCCAGTGGGAGAGCAAACTCTCCCACATTTTTCACCCGATCGAGCAATGGACTTCGGGGCTTTTTGTCAATCGATAATACGGCCCTATAGGCACTCCGATTCACAACCAAAGACAAGTTCACAAATCAAAGCAAGGAGATGCAAAGTTTGAATTAAAAGCATCAAAAATTGAAATGTTCGCCAAAGCAATTCAAACCAAAAGCAATTGAACATGTAATAGTGTTAGGAATTCATACCCAACATCAAAGATGGTTATAGTCATAGATGTGAGATAAAAATCTCACCTTTGAACCCAAACAAAGAAGAAGAAGCTTTTAAAACAAGCTAAGATCAACTCCTCTTCAACACAACCCAAATGAGCTTGAATCTATGCTCAAAAAAGAAGAACATTCCTAAAGTTAGGTTTAGGAATTTCTGAAATTGAAAGGAGAACGGGTTGGAGAAGAAGAAGATGAAGCTTACCAATGGGTTCTCTTCGAATTTGAAGCTAGGACTTGAGTTTGCAAGAGGAACAAGGGTTTGGAATTTCTAATCTTTCTTCCTCTCCACCATTTTCAGTTTGCTTGAGGAAATGAAATGAAATGGGAGTGAATGGATGAAGAGTTAGAGAGCTAGGGGGTTAAGTGGGGTTATTGGGCTGAAACCCAACCCAAAGCCCTAAGTAAAAAGTGGCAAAATTCTCCTAACTCCAAACATATCGAAGCTTACACTCAAAAAGATCGCAAACGACATTTTGAACTCAATGGAGGTGGTCTCGAGTCCTAATTCAACTGTTTGCAAAAAGTAGCTTTTCGGACCAAAATCCGACGAACGATGAAATATTTAAATAAAAATATTTAAATATAAAATCGATAAATATGCGGGTTGTTACATTATCACTCTCTTGTGCATACATTGCTTACATTGCTTACATACTATCAATTTATTATAACCAAAATATAATTTTGGTTAAACCACTTCCTACAACTCAAAGCACTCATATTCATATACTCAAAGGAGATCATAGGAAGATTTGTACTATCAGTCAAACACCGTGTTATTTGGAACACAAGACTGTCAGATATATACTTTTGTATTAGCCTATTCCTTTGGGTGAAGCGAGGGTTAGTTGGTTAAAGAAAATACCAAAGGGGAGCTTCAGGACTGGACGTAGGAGGTCCGAACCAGTATAAAATATCTGGTGTGATTATTTCTATTATTTATCTTATATTCAATTATTATTCTCTGCTTAACTTAGTTGGTAATAAACACACACACACACACATATATATATATATATAAGTTGCATTATTTATAAAGATCCTATAGACTTACAATTGGTATCATAGTAAGGTTATTTCAAACTACAGTAACACATAATTGAAAAAATCATTAAAATGGAAAGCACATTTCAAGAAGGTCAATCAACTGCTCGTCCTCCACTATTTACTGGTTCTAATTATGCTTATTGGTCAACACGTATGTGAATTTTTATGGAAGCTAGTGGCTTAGAAATATGGCTAGCAACTCAAAACAAATATGAAGCACCTGACACTAATATTAGCACATGGACTGATGCACAAAAAGAAGAGGCATCTAACAATGCCAAAGCTATGAATGTGTTATTTTACTCACTTGACAGAAAAGAGTTTTCAAGTGTCATGCTCTACAAGACTGCATATGATATATGGCGCACTTTACAAAGTCACACATGATGGCACAAATAAAGTCAAGCAAACTAAAATTTTGATTTTACAAAACCAATTCTCTTTCAAAATGAAAACAAGTGAATCAATTATTGATATGCATGCAAGATTTCAAACCATTCAACACGATCTCATGACACTTGGAGTCAAATTCACATATTTTGATTTAGTCACACGAATTTTAAATCTTTGACAAATGACCAGGAAAGAAAAGTTTTAGCCATCGAAGAAGCTAACTATCTTGCTCAACTTAAAGTCGAAGAGCTAATAGGAAATTTGATGTCGTATGAAGATAACTTGCAAGCAAGAAAGGATCAAAATCATGAAAAGAAAAACATAGCATTCCAAGCAAGTAATGAAGATTCAAACTTAGATGAAGAGGAGATTGTCTTTATTGCCAAAAACTACAATAAATTCAAGAAGTTCGAGAAGATGACAAAATTTCAAAATGGCAGCAAACCAAACTCTTCAAATCTAATATTGATTAAATGCTATGAATGTGAAAATTTTAGCCACATGAAAAAGGATTGTCCATAGCTCAATAATGATAAAAAGAAAAGCAGATTCGAGAAATTCAAGAAAAAGAAAAGTGCATTTCAAGTAACATGGGATGATCCAGACTCGTCTTCTTCTTCAGATAGTGAAAGCGAAAGCGACTCGAAATAAGAAAATGTGTGTTTTATGGCTAACACCAATGAGGTACATCCTGAACTTACTTATGATGAAATAATGGAAATAAGCATTGGATTAAATGATAAATATAGAGAATCTAAAAAATTAAATAAGGAATATATAAGAAAGTTAAATAGATCAGAATTAGAATCGGATTATTAAAAGATGAAAAAATTGTCTTAGGAGAAGAATTAAAAATTGTTCAAAAAAAATGCAACATTATTATCTCAAAATGACAAATTATTAAATGATTTGGAAAATTATAAGTTAAATAAAGTTAATCTGGAAAATTAAAACTAGAATTACTAGCAAATTTAGATTCTAGAAATATTGAAATTTGTGATTTTAAAAGTAAATTAGATAAAATAACAAATAATGTGACAAAATTCAACAAAGGAAAACAAAATTTAGAAATTTTGATTAGGACATCTAAGCTATTTGGAAATCGAAATGGATTAGGTTTTAAAAATAAACAAAAGTCAAAGAAATATAGCACATTATACACAAAATTCAAAAAGACAAAGTTAGAAACTAAGTTTAAGAATTCATATACAAATATGGTCAAAATATGGATTCCAAAAACAAATAATAAACTAATTAGACAAAAATATATTGATGAATATTTACAGAAAGTTGTATATAGCAAAAATTACATTTCTAAAGGAACCAAATCCTCGTGGATATGGCTACCTTCCTCCACTAACACGTAGGACCCTAATCAAAGAAGGTGGATACCAATTAAAATTTTCATATTTTGCAGGTACCCAAAATTAAAATAAAGAGAAATGGATACTCGATAGAGGTTGTTCTAAGCACATGACTAGAAATGCTAATATGTTATCAAATATAACATATATCGATGGTGGCACTGTAACATTCGAAGATAACTCAAAAGGATTTGTCATCGGCATTGGAAAAGTCATCAATATCGGTATTTCTAAGTCTCCTATAATACTAGTGTTCTATTAGTAGAAAATTTGAAACATAACTTGTTAAGCATAAGTCAATTATGTGATAAGGATTTAAAATTGATTTCGAGAAAAATAAATGCAATATTTTTATCAAACTAAAATTTTAATTTTTGAAGGATTCAAAAATTCGAAACATATATGTTTTAAACATGAATGTCAAAAACAACACAAATTTATGCTTAACTGCGAATCATGATGATCCATGGTTATGGCATAAACGTTTTTGCCATATAAATTATAAGAACATCAACAAACAAGCTAAAAATTAATTAGTTAGAGGATTACCTAAAATCAACTACAAGGTTAAAATCATGTGTGATGCTTGTCAATTTGGTAAATTAAAGAAAAGCTCCTTTAAATCTAAAATGGAAATTTCCCCAAAAACCTCTCGAAATACTCCATCTTGATTTATTCGGACCAACTCAAGTACGTTTAATAAATCATAATAAATAATTTTTTGTAATTATTGATGATTTTTTAAGATACACTTGGACATTATTTTTAAAACATAAAAGTGACACTTTTGAAATGTTCAAAAAAATTTCTAAACGAATTTTTTTAATGAATTTAAAAATTAAAAATATATGAAGTGATCATGGAGGTGAATTTGAAAATGAACTATTTATAAATTTTTGCAACAAAAAGGGAATTGATTAGTAGCCCAAGGATGTAATCAAGAAGAAGGAATTGATTATGATGAAACATTTGCTCCTGTCGCATGTCTCGAAGCAATACGAACATTACTGGCTTTTGCATGTCATCATAACTTTTAAAAAATTTCAAATGGACGTAAAAAGTGCATTTTAAATGGATTTATAAAATAAAAAGTGTATGTTGAATAATCTCCTTTATTTGTCCATGAGAAATATCCCGATCATGTGTTTAAACTTAAAAAGGCCTTATATGGATTAAAACAAGTTCCTCGTGCTTGGTATGAAAGATTAAAAACTCATTTACAGAATTTCGGTTTTTAAATTGGTAAAACTGATTCCACTTTATTCATAAAACAAGAAAATAATAATATTTTAAACGTACAAATATATGTTGTCGACATCATATTTGGATCAACTAACGAAAAATTATGCACTGAATTTTCAAACATAATGAAAGATGAATTTGAAATGTCACATATGGGAGAATTAAACCGTTTCTTAGGTTTACAAATAAGACAATTAGAAAATGGAATTTTAATAAATCAAGAAAAATACTGTCAAGATTTATTAAAACGTTTTGGAATGGAAAATATATCAAGTAAATCAACTCTAATGAGTACTACTCTACATTTATATAAAGATGAAAATGGAAAAGATTTCGACCAAAAATTATATCGAAGCATGATAGGATCTCTATTATACTTAATAGCTAGTAGACAAAATATTATGATGGGTGTATGTTTATGTGCTCGGTTTCAAGCACAGCCAAAAGAATCACATCATCGAGCGGTAAAACAAATCTTAAGATATTTAACAAACGCTAGAGATTATGGACTTTTTTACCCAAAAGGAAGCTCTTTCGAACTAGTGTCATATAGCGATGCTGATTTCTGCAGTTGTAAAATGGATAGAAAAAGCATAAGTGGGACATGTTATTTTATTGGTCAGTCTTTAGTTTCATGATTTAGTAAAAGCAAAACCGTGTTTCACTCTCGACACGTGAAGCCGAATACATATCAACAGCCTTAGCATATGCACAAGTAATCTATATGCGACAAACTCTTCTAGTTTTCGGTAAAATCATAACAAAATCTCCTATATATTGTGATAATACAAGCACCATAAATTTATCAAAAAATCCTATTGACCATTCTCAAACAACACATATCGATATTCGTCACCATTTCCTACGAGATAATGTGGAAAAAGGAATTATATCTATAATGACCCACCCTTTTAGACGGTTTAAATCAACAATAAACCACACATGTCAACTCAAACCATTCAAAAAGGAGGATTGTTGATGGGGTAAATAAGAAAATAAGAGAAAGGAAGGAAACCAAAACACAGATCTCACAGCGGAATGACAAAATATAATAATCAAATAAACAGTTCATGAAGCTGTCTTACAAATAACGTTTGATTACATTTTTACAATACTATCAGAGTTATACATGCAGTAGGAATAAATAAAATAAAATAATGCAGCGGAACAACATGATGCAGTGGAATATATATATAAAATAAATAGCATACAAATCACCGTCTTCGTCCTCTATAAATAAGGTGTTCAACACTGAAAAGCTCAGGCTGACCCGAGCGCAATGAAAAGACAAAACACTCGAGTTAGAACTAAAAGATCTTATGTAAGTTAAATCAAATTAGTATATATGAGTGTAACGGCTTCAAAGATGTTTACGAGATTTTACATCTCCTATCAAGTGTCTAACGTGCGTGCAATAACTTAAGAGATGTTCGAGATTCCATCTTCTAAGGGTCCGTTAGACTATCTACATATGTAATACAATATGTTATTATAGTATGTCTACAATAAAGTAAATTATTAAAATAGCGTTAAGGCGTTACCCATATACCCCTTAACACATTTTTATAAATGCATAGTCTATACAGTACCATAATTCCTCCGTAAACTGGAGGGCAATCAGATTGCACTCCATAGTGTACGACACAAACCAAACTCCTAGTGGGCTCAATAAGGCATATGACAAGGCACATGAGGCAATGCTAGGGTAGGATTCTACCGTTTGCACTCCCGGACTGGTGGTAGCGCATAACAGCTACTACCACCCACCTTGGAACACACTCCCATAATCAAATCAAGGGGTGGCCACCAAATCAATCACAAAGTAATAAATATGGTATCGAAGAAATGTGCCCGATAGAAGGAGCGACCTCACTTGGCTCGGTATAGCTCCTGTTTTAGTCATATCAAGCTTACCTGAGGGGGTCAAGGCTGCGTTCATACCTCATACAGTAGCATTCGCCAAACCATCCTACTTCATTCTGGATTCTCCACCACATGCATAGTTGTTAAAGTGGTTTTCGGTATTGGCAGAGAGTATGACAATATCCGATCTCGGACTCTTTAACAACCAAACGCTTATTTCACACCGGTTTGTTCTTTTACATTTCCAAAACTGATTCATAATTTATATCAAAATATCATATTCACTTCAAAATCATATCACTTTCGAAATCATATTCAATTTCAAAATCATATTCACTTTCGAAATCATATTCACTTTCGAAATCATTATTCACTTTAAGTCATATTCATTTTCAAAATCATAACCATAAAATAGTTTAAACTATCATATCAAAATTTTCGCATTTACATCAGTTAAATCTAAATCATAACAGTTCCAACTTTAGACAGTTGAATATTGAAAGTAGTTTATATATTGGAATATTTATACATTAAAAATAGTATAGATAATAAAATATATACATTAAATGTTTATAAATGTAATATATATAGTTTATATTTTAAAAAATAGGATATAGATCAAAATAGTTTATATATTGAAAATAGTTTATATATTAAAATAGGTTATATATTAAAAAGAGTTAATGTACTAAAAATTATTAATATATTAAAATAGTTTATATGAGAAAAATAGTTTATATTTTAAAAGAGTTTGTATATTAAAAGAGTTTATATCGAAAATAGTTTGAAATTAGAACTGTTTCTTCCAATTTCACAAATCAATTCAAATCAACTTTAGTTCCAAAAATTCAATTTAAATCAATCTCAGTTCAACGATTTCAATTCAAAAGGCTAAAGGTTTCAATTCGAATTCTCATCAAAAACCATTTCAATTTATATAAATTTCAAAATCCATGTTTGAACTACAAATTTAAACCACTTCAAATTCAATAGATTTCAAAAATTAAATATTCAAACATTTACAGTAACTCAATTTTGATAAATTTCATTTATATTTCAAAATTCATCTTTAAGATTCAAATTTAAGTTCTTTAAACAATTCATTTAAACCAATTTCAATTTCAACATTTTAAAAGCTTGGATTTTGAAAATAATTCAGTTCATATAAATCAAATTTTATTTCATAATATCATTTAACTGGATTCAAAATTTAAAGATTTAAAATTATTTAATTTAACCAATCCGGTGTCCGTATATAATTTTCTACCCTATGGTCAAGTGATACGGATATATATCATTTCAACCCGTAATAAATTTAAATTTATGGGTATATATCATTTCAACCTGTAATCCCAAGTAAAATTCAGAATCCATAAAATCGCTCGAGTTTATCATTTCAACCGATAACGATTTTTTCCTAATCTATAAGACCATTCGGGTATGTATCATTTCAAACCATAGTGATTTTCCTAACAATAACTAAGGGAACTTGCAGTGTGATAACAAGATATAAAATAAACATAACATCGAATTATCCAAAATGTCAACAATTAAACATCCATCAAAATCATCATTCTAATCAGCCAATAAATCACAACAATTAACTGATTATCATTATCAGGTATTTAATTAACAATTTAAATTCAATATTAAATTAAATGGCAATTAAATTCAATATAAATTCAAATTAAATTTAAACGACAATTTAAAATACCAAACAGCCATCAATAAATTTCTAATCACACCATAAATTTAATTTGACCAACATAAGATGGTTTAGTATTTGTGAGTGGATTAAAACACTCACCTTTGGTTGTCATCGATTTAAAATCCAAATTAGGCCCAAAAATTTAACTGTTTCAAAATGCAGCCAAACTAGTTCCATAATGTCCGGAATTTCGATACGATCGCAACGGAGAAAACCGCACCCAAATATGAGTTCATATGCAAAAGTTATAAAGGTTAGAAGTTTTTTCTTAATTTTAAATTAAATTAAAAATCAAAGGGTAAGATGGTAATTACCAATCATCTCTAACCCTAGCAATCACGATCAGAAGCACGTACGCGAACGAACCAAACAAACGAC
Organism: Allium fistulosum; assembly: GCA_030737815.1. Lineage (NCBI taxonomy): Eukaryota > Viridiplantae > Streptophyta > Magnoliopsida > Asparagales > Amaryllidaceae > Allium > Allium fistulosum. The sequence continues at coordinate 946,252,000 of CM060908.1, forward strand.
CATCAGCCGCCACTAACCCTCATCGCCGCACGCCAAACCACACACCCAGACCATGATCTGACACCGCTAGTGACACACACACATATTAAAATATGAAAATCATAATATTTTCAAATCTAAGATATTTTCGAACCGAAAAGTTAATAAAAAATTATTGTTCTGTATATATATATATATTATATTTATATTATGTATATGTATTATATTATAAAATAATTTATCATTAATTATTATATTTACTTTTATACATACATACATACATACATATATATGTATATATTTTAAATAAATACTTTATTTTAATTCGTATAAAAAATATATTTAATTAAACATATATACACACACACATTTTAATTGTTACCTACAATACAACATTTAATTATATGAATACATATACATACATACATATACATATATAATTTTGTAATATTTTAATAATAGAATTTATTTAGATACATGTATTTATACACACACACACATTTATATATATACAATCAATTGGAATTTAAAACTATATATACATGCATATATTTTTGATAATATACAATACATATAAAATGAGTTAATGTGTCTGTTGTGATGTAAATCCCGGTATCTATATATGGGCATGTTATACTCTTCATGGATCATTATGTTACACAAGCACACACACATGTATATGTGTGTGTGTGATACATGTGTATATATCTTTATTATTAATAAAGAGAATCCAATGAATATGATTTCCACGGTGTCTTTTTGAAATTCTAAAAATACCCTATGCCCATCAACGGAATCTCACAATCAATTTGCGGCCTCCACTATCATCTCTTTTCCGACCGACCATCGACGGAATTTCACTATTAACTTGCAACCAACACCACCAACAAAACTACTAGAAATAAAAGTCTTTTGACTAATAAAACTTTTGCACTTATAGCACACATCCGTCCATTAATTTTTTATTAAATAAAAAACAAATAATTCCAGCCATTAGATGCACGTATGTGCGATTTACACTAGTATATATATAATTAATTCTAAAAAAAATTAACTTCATATTACAAAATATGTAAATTTAAATAAAATACATGACTTTGTTTAAACCAAATTCAGAAATGTTCTAAATAAATTAGACTTCATAGGCCCAATAAAGATCCAATAGGGTAAAAAAATTTAAAATTCAACCCATATCTTCCGTGCGGGCTGGCCCAGTTCCAACAATGCATTCCGGATTTATCTGTTTTTAACATATATTCATCCTACTGTTCTGGTGCATTTCAGCCACTATAAATAAGACCCTAGACCCCTTATTTTTAATCATAAATATTTTGGGAACATTAGCGAAGCTCTATCAGTTCATCTCTTCTTATATCTTTGTTTATTATTAATTTCTAAACATCTTCTCCTCCAACCTTTTTGAATTTAATATATATACAAATCCTTTGCTGTATATATCGAAAAGGAAGAGATATGAAGAATATTATAATAGGCATTACAAATCTAAAGAGAAGCAAAGCTAAGGACCAACTGTGAGTGGAAACCTTAGTATTTTTATTTTAGTAACTGGTAAGTATATATCTATGGATTTGAATATGCATTAGAGATTTTAGGACTATGAAAACAAAATAGATAAAAACCCCCAAGATTCTTTTTATTTCGAAATGTCAATTCTAGATGGAGATTATCAATTATTTATGTTAGTTTGATGAAATTTATATTGTTTCATCAATTTTTGATAATTTCATAGTCTATTCCACTTTTTCTCCTTATTTGATTCAAATTGTGAGTTTTTAGTAATAAAATAAGGGTTTAGAGTATGAATTCTATTTGTAGTTTACACTACTTATTCCATACAAAATTCCTTCATTTATCTCTTTGTAAAAGAGAAGTTGAATAAAATATGAAGTTAGAATTGAATACCCTATTGGTTATGACATTTCATTTAATTTATGTAATAAATTAGGTTTCTATTTCTATTTACAAGTTTATTTATTGTAGTTTTGGTTATGGATATTTCATCCTTGTTATGAATATTAGAATCCATTGTCATGGATATTGAAATATTGGAAGTTTGAAGGAAAAGGACTTGTATTAGTATTATGGTTAAAAGAATTGACGTTTAACGCTAGTTTAGGACATATAAATTGCACGCTTAGAATTTATTGGGCACGAATATATAATATTTCTATTAGCGTAATAAACGTATAATTATGGCATATAATTACGCAGTAAATTAGGTAATAATTGTCATTAATTTCCCCCTTTAGGAAGGTAATTGATATTTTAAGGAATAATAAGGAAGATTCCTTATAAGGCCTTAATTATGAAACAGTGAGATAAGTATTATATATGAAGAGTATTTAAATAAAGGCTAAGTCATAGGGAGCGAGGTCATTGGAGTTGCACAATGGAATTCTGCCCTTTACTTTGAAGCTACCAGCAGTTGTGTACACTTCCTATCGATGTGAGACATCTCCTATGATAAATATTTGTGATGATGCGAGGTTAGTCTCAAATTCTGTAGGGTAAACCTTGCTAGTTAATCTGGCTACTAGTTCCTACGAATAGTCGGACTAATGTGAGATGTCATTATGAGTATGGGTCATAATACGAAGGACCTGCTTCGGGTTCTTGAGGTATTAAATGGTTGTTTGAGAGTCCATCTCTTTTGCCCAAATGAAGTGTTAAATGGCCAAGGGCTAGTTATTAGGCACGTTAGGTGGTATCTTGATAGGGGCCCGCTTCGAAATAAGGTATTAAGTGATTGATTGAGGGTCCGTCTTTCCATAAAGAAGTATTAAGTGACTTAAAGAGATTCTATATGATGTCAGCTAGATAGTTACCTTTGATACGATGGGGTCTGCCTCAATTGAGGTTTTAAAGTTACCGTTGATGGGTTCGCTTTCTGAATATGTATTAAATGATGGGGTCTGCCTCAGTTGAGGTTTTAAATGGCCAGAGTCTGCCTATTTTCCAATAAAAGGTATTAAGTGGCTTGGATACTATCTCTTGCATTGTTAGACATTTATGATTTGGGATTTGGGTTATGGGATTTAGAAACCTGCTTTGAGAATGGAAGGTATTAAGTGGTTGATTGTGGACCCGTCTCCTTTCCTTATGATAAGTATTGAATAGTTTTATGTACATGAGACATATTCTTATTTTGAAATATGCTGCCCAAGTACTGAAATGGTATGACTCAAGGTTTTCATTCACCAGACACTTGTTGTTCTGAATCCCTCCTTATTACAACACAGGTTAGAGAGGGGGTTGATGAAGCTTGAAGATAGCGAGAATGAAGCTCGTGGCAGTTACTATCTATTTTTTTGTATTATTTTCTATTGTACCCATAAAATGTATTTTTGAACAAAATGTTGTGACGGTTGTTGTATGTATTATGACATTTGAAATGATTAGAAATAAATGGGTACTATTATTATTATATTTTATTCCTTATGCTATGAATTTTGAAAGAATAGATAGACATCTCTGAATAGTTTTTCATTTTACCAACTAACAACCGGCTTTAGAATGGACCTAAGTTTCGATGGGCCTTTTTTGGGTCGAAATTTAGATCTGTTTTAGAGCGGGTTGTTACAGGTTATGTTATTATGTGTCTGTATGTTGATGATCTACTTATACTAGGAGGCAACAAAGAGATAATAAAATCAACGAAACATATGCTCTCCATCAGATTTGATCTGAAAGATCTAGGAATTGTTGATACAATCCTTGGAGTAAGAATATATAAAACCCCACAAGGATACGTATTATCTAAGTCATACTATATTGAGAAAATACTCGAAAAATTTAAGCAACATAATATAATTGTTGCAAAATCACCTGTAAACTTAAATCAAATTTGGTCAAAAATAGCGATGATAGCATTTATCAACTTGAATATTCTCATATACTTGACAACATCATGTATGTTATGAACTATACTAGACAAGATATAGCTTATGCTATCAGTAAACTTGGCCGATATACGAGCAACCCAGGAAAGAATCACTGGAAAGCCATAATTCGACTATTAGGATACCTGAAGTACACACAGAATAATGGACTACATTATTCTGGATATCCATCTGTAGTAGAAGGATTTCATGATGCAAACTGAATAACTTGGTCAGTAGACACAAAATCCACAAGCGGATATGTGTCACTTTAGCAAATAGGGTAGTATCTTGGAAATCTTTCACACAGACTTGTATAGCAAGATCTACAATGGAATCATAATTCATTGCCTTGGACAAAGCCGTAGAAGAAACAGAATGGCTTCGAGGTTTCTTAGAAGATAATCTAAGTTGGGAAAAACCTATGTTAGCAATAAGCAGACATTGCGACAGTCAATCTGATATTGGAAGAGCCAATGGTAAACTCTACAGTGGAAAGTCCAAACATATTTGTCGTAGACACAATACTATAAGACCTCCCTAATGGAGTTATCACTGTTGACTATGTAAGGTCAAAGGATAATATTGCAGATCCACTAACAAAAGGCTTGCCTAAGGAAAAGATTAATATTTTATCGATGGGAATGAGTTTAAGGCCTCTAGAATAATCAAAATTTTCCTGAAATGGAAACCCAACCTAGCTGACTGGTGACCGCAAGATCTAGGTTCAAAGGGACAACTAACTTCAGGATAAACTTAATAGTACCGGTAAATATTCAAACCATTCCTATGATAAGTTAGTGCACAAACCGCAGAAGAACGGGTTAAGATTAGCTTTTAATGATGTCTATACTGAATAAACAAGAGAACCAAGTGGAGTACTGTGGGATACTCTTTATAGAATCACCTACATGAGTGTGAAGGCATCGCTTCAATAAGAATCAAAAGGCCAAATTCTCTAAGCACTCATGAGACCAAGCATGCGTTCATATTAAAACGAACACTCATAGAGAACCAAGGAAAATAAGAAACATTATTATGATATGTTTATAGATCAGACTTACATCAAAAGGTCTACAGTTCAAGGACCACAAAGTCTACTGATTCGCTAGTAAGTCAAAAAGGACATTCACTAGGAAAATTCAAGACCTCGTACTACTTTAACTAATGTGATAATATTTCATTGAATAAAGAACACTGAGCAAATGTTCATTCATGTGGGGGATTGTTGGAAAATGGAATAATGAATGAGGCATTAATTGCCTAGGGAATACGAATAGTCTCACATCTTGTCATCAATATATATATATATATATATATCAAGATGTGAGCACCATAATAGTTATATAGTTATTAAAGGATTAGAGAGAGAGACCAACTTAGCGTTTGAGGCTTATTGTGGCACTTGGTGCTTGGGTTCGAAATCGAAACAGGATTTTTATTTTTGCGCCAACCGGAAAAATGGTCAAAATCGTCACATTTCTCCAAACCAAAAGAAGCATCGTCTCAACGATCAAAAGACGGTTAAAGGGTTGCAACCTTTCCGAAAAGATATGACCGTTGGATGCCAGTTCTACTATATAAAGACTTCATATTTCTAGATAAAGAATTTAGAAACTCTCCATCTCCTTCTTCCATGTACTTTCTTAATTCATATTTTCTCTTGCATTCATCGTCGCTCCGCACTTGCAAGCATTGCAGAGATGGCCTGTTTCACCTTAGAAAGAAAACTGCTCAATAACCTTCAGTGACGTAGAGGGACCAATAATGTTTTAAGAAAACAACACTCTACTGGACCCGGACATTCTTAAGTAATCGACCTATTATCAACTCGGTAGCTTACCATATCGCATACACTCTCTTCCTGTCTTTCAATTGTGTAACAAGATATACACTGGTTAATTCCTACATGAATTTGTTATTAGAATGCTGACATATACCTCAGTTTAAGTAATAACAGTAATAACATTTTACTGTTAAACTTATGTATTTATATAATAAAGCTATTAGTCCTAACATATACCTTAGTTGAGTAATGGTAAACTAAGGTAACAGTTCTAGCATTAGGGAATACATTCAACCATAATGCTCTCAACTATGTTAACATATTATTCCATTAGCATTCGAGCTATTAGCCCGGCATACAACTTGTTATATAGAGCTATTCTATTAGTTCTAATGCCAAAGCTAACATAGAACCATTGTGACATTGTCCTACAATTCACGAGTACGTAGATTGTCAACATAAACCATAGTTTGGCCTATAATGCTCTAAAATGAGCTATTAGACAATCTATCAGCTCTAATGCAAATTCCTACAAAAGTTAGCAAGTTGTCAGTTAAAAATCCACTCTCAGATCTATAGTAAATCATCATGGATCTACTCCCACCAGTCTATCAGGTGCATTTGAACTTTATATTCCAAAAACAAGAAATGATAAACTATGAGAAAATGTTAACTACATAGCAATAAGTTTCCATGCGTTATAGCATTGTGAGAATATAAAAATAACCATGCCCTGTATCGGTTATCTCTTGGTAAATAGGGGCAAAAAATATTAACACTCGTTAACTTTTATATCATAACAAATTCTTTCATTCATTCTGACGTAAATCAAACATCTTCATCCTTCTTCCCATAAACATATTGGTTGCCGGATGCGCCATTTATTTTTGATCTTTCATTTGTGGATGTCGTGAAAAGTTACGGATCTTGTCGTCCTGTTTCAGCCACACCTCATCAATCAAAACCGTGGATTCTAAAAACAAAAAATCGATCATTTTCAATAAAAGGGAGGATGATTATCATCTTGCGAGAAATTGTAGGGATCCAATCAAATGTTTCAAATGTGGTAGATTTGGTCATAAGAAATATTCTTGTTCGGGTTTTTATAATCTTCCTCTTCTAATACCATTGAATAAAATGGAGTATGGATTCTATTTTGCTCTGGAATATTATACGTTAAGAACGATGTTCCTTACTGAATTCCAAGAAAAGAGTGATAAAGTAAAAAATATCACTACTAGAACAACAGTCATTTCCAACAGCTGCTAGCCATCGGCGGCCATCGCTAACCGTCGCAAAAGCCATCGCTATGGCGTACGCGCTTTCTTTCAGTTGGCGGTGGTATCAACGACTATTAGGCGATGGCTACCCACGTCACTTTTCAACGGTTTTGTGATGGTTTTCGGTGCCCATGTAGCGTCCAAACATTCTTTAGAGCCGTCGAAAACTGTCATGAACCGTCGGAAATCTTAACCATTACATCGTCGATTGCTGTCGTTGGCCGTCGGAAATTGACGACCAAAGGGTCGTCGGTAGCAGTCGGAATCTGGGCATTTTTTATTCCTTCGGCCATTCAATTTCTGCACTACACATACATATCAAAACTCAATTTCACATATATCTAATATCCAAACTCAAGCAACACATAATCAATTTATATCCAATATCCAACTCAATCACCACAAAAAAAAACAATACACTAAATAATCAACATCCAACATCCAATATATACAATCAACATCCAACATGTCAAAACAAACCAACATATCATCCAACATAGCGTCAAAATGTATCAACCATATCCAAATACATCAATTTCAAAATATCCAAATATAAACACAAAGTAACATACCCATCAAGACTCATCGACAGCTCCGGAACCATTCGACGAAGGAAATGACCCAGGCTGCTGCACCTCAGCTAAGCGCTGGTTCAACTGCGTCATCTCCGTAGCATGACGGTGGTCTTTCTCCTGAAGCTCCGTGATCGTAGTTCTAAGCTCCGCGATCTCTTCTTTGTCATGAGCTTTTTGATATGCTATTTCTTGGTTATTATCCTCTGTTTTCATTTTAAATTCTTCTATTATTTCTCTTTAAAACTTTTATTGGCTGTTTGTGCTTATTTTTGGTACAAATATTTTGGTGCTTTCATTAAGAGCCTTGATTCTTAGGGTATTAGGATCCTTTGTTGCTACTGGATTGCATAAATCTCCCAAAGGAGATCCATAGTTATCTTCAAGAAGCTTGCTTGTTCTATTCAGATTTGGAAAAGTCTAAAAAAAGCTATCAACAATGGTTAGGAACACTAGATCTACTTCTCAGAACGCAAAAGGAAACCAAAATGCTAGCATCCGGCAGGGAGTCCCGAGCAGTCAACCAATGGATGTGAATGCTAATCCAGTTGAAGTCCGAATCCAACTGATTCCATTACAAGAGCAAAATTTCAGAATCTGATGAGAGAGCTAGTAGAGAGCCGTTGATAATTAAATCAGCGGATTCAAGCCAATATTGATCTAATGAATTAACATAGTCAACAACATCCTGGGAAAGCAAGGAGGGACCCTACCCCTTACTCTGCATTGGAGAGTTCTAGTTCGTCATACGAGTATTATAGACACAGGCATAGCAGAATTGACGAATATCGCATAGAAACTTCAGGGAATCAAAAGGCGAACCTTCATGGTCTGCCAAGACCGATTGGTGTCGATCCCTCCATAGGAATAGGTACTGATCCCTCCTCCAAAGGAGGGAACTTGCTTGTCTATGCTGGGATCCAAGGCGAAGCTGCTGCGACTGATTTGGATGATGGAGTTCAGTTGAATGTTGAATAATTGCTTCCCCAGAATGACGATGAAGTGAACTTACGTGATCTACACTGAGAGGATGTTGAGCCAAGAAAGCATGGAACGGCCCTTAGACATCGATTGAACCATTCACGTGAAGTGGAACACGACCACCGCTTACCAACTATTCAAACGCTGGATTTGTCGGTTATGGTTAAACAGATAGTGAGAGAGATCCAAGGCTTAACCAATGATGACTGGGGAATCTCGAGAAGCCATATCTGGTTCATTGACAATGTTCTACATGCAGAGTATCCAAGGAGGTTCAACATGCCATCGATGCCTCCCTACGAGGGAAACCGACCCTAGGCATCACATCATGAGATATGAATGGCTGATGGATTCCGCATAAGAAAATGATGCAACCAGGTGTAGATGTTTTCTTATAACTCTCTGTGGAATAGCAATGATGTGATTTACGAGATTACCCCCGCGGTCGATCTCTAGATTTGATGATTTAGCAACAAGGTTTGTGGAACAGTTCTGTATGCATGCAACTCGCCCCAAAGATGTAATGTCCCTATCCAGTGTGATCCAGGCTCCGGGAGAATCATTAAAAGATTATTTGGAGATATTCCATACAGCTGTCACAAAAACCAATAATATGAATGACCATGCCATATTGATGGCTGTAACGAGAGGGATTGATCCAGAATCTGGATTTGGCAATTGGTTAGCTGGCAAGCCACCCGCAACATTGGAACGCTTCTATGCAAAGGCAACTCAGTATTTGAGGAAAGAGGAAGCCAGATCTTCTAGGGAGAATAATGTTATGGGATCAAGTGGAGAGGGAGCATATAGTAATATTGCAGTGAAGCAGTCTGGTGATAGTTCTGGAAAAGTTCAAATGAATGTCCAGAACAAACCGAATAATCAAAAGAAAGGCGGAGATAGGAGCCAAGAACGAAAGAGGAATTTTGGAAGAGGAAATCCTTGGATTCCGATGTACGATACCTACAAACCCATGAATATATCCCTAGAGAATATCTATTTATCTACCTACAATACCATAGAATATAGGAAGCCACCTCCGAAAGAATACATGGAGAAGCAAAAACAAACTGGAAAGTATTGTCGGTTTCACGAATGTTATGGTCATAACACCAATGAATGTAGGCATCTCTAGGATATTATCGAGAAACTGGTTCGAGAAAGAAAGTAACAGCAGTTCGTAAAAGCCCCGCAGGATGGCGGGTAGGGGACATCTGATCCCAACCGAGAACAAGCACCACATAGGGTTAAGGAGCTTGCACGAATTGGTGGAAGCTTAGTAATCAATACAATAGCTGGAGGACCGCATCCAATTGATAAGAGTTGGCATGAGATGGAGTGCTACGCTAGCGTAATCAAGCATGTGAATTTTGAATGTTGTTTGAGTACAAAAGATGGAGCTCCGGCAAAATAGCAACGTACAATGACAGATGATATTGTGTTTAGAAACAGCGACACAGACAAGGTGGAGGCTTTAACAATTGACCTAATGGTCATTTCCACCATGATCGGCCCTGCTTTAGTGAGAAGGATATTAGTTGATTGTGGATGTTCTGTGAATATAATTTTCAAAAAATCTTATGATCATATGAGGATGGAAGCTAAGGACTTGAAACCGTCTAAAGCCTGCATTCATGGCTTTAATGGTGCTGCAACCGAAGCTGTTGGTTATGTTGAATTGCCCGTGGAGTTGGGAGAAGGTGACCGCAAGAGAGTGCGAATTTATCCATTCGTTGTTCTGGACCATACAACGCTTTTCTTTGTCGACCGGCCCTAGCTGAGTTTCGATCAGCTCTTGCCCCATGGTATTTGACTTTGAAGTTCCCGATAGATAATGGTGTTGGAGTTGTTCATGGTGATTAGGCGCCCGAATGTGCCTGTTATGTAGCTGAATTGAGGGATGCTCAACGATAGGAGAAAGGTAAGGGTGTAGACAAGTTTGCCCGCATCCAACCCACTGAAGGTTGACAACCAGTACCTGAGCCTTGGCTCGGGCACCACAATCGGTTCTATAGAGACATAGATCAGAGAGATGATGAGGAGGAGATCAAGGAGACCAAGGCCGCACCGGCTGAGCTGACTATTGACATCGCAGTCAGCCACAACGACCCTCATGGATCCTAAAGATTGGATCACAGCTCAGCCCCCCGATAATGAAAGAACTTGCTGGATTTCTCCGAGCGAATCTCGATGTGTTAGTTTGAACTCACTCTGACATGTGTAGGATCTCGCCTACCACTGCGAGTCACGCATTGAATATCAATCTGAGGCATGTCCCAGTGAAACAAAAAAGGCATGGCATTGATCCAAAGAGATCTGCCGCTCTGAAAGAGGAGGTAGATAGGCTCAAAGACAATGAGTTTATTCGCGACACCCTCTATCCTAAGTGAGTATCTAATCCTGTACTTGTGAGAAGGACGAATGGGAAATGGCGGACATGCGTTGATTACTCAGACTTGAACAAGGCATGCCCAAAAGAGAGCTTTCCCCTTCCAAGCATCGACCAGCTGGTAGACTCAACTGCGGGACATGAATTGCCATCGATTATGGATGTGTACTCAGGATATAACCAAATCCCGATGCACATTCTCGATCAAGAACACACCAGCTTCATTTCGATGTTGGATTATAGTGCTATGTGGTAATGCCGTTTGGACTAAAGAATGCAGGAGTGACATATCAACGCCTAGTCAACAGAATGTTTAAAGATCAGATCGGAAAGACGATGGAGGTATATGTGGATGATATGCTCGTAAAGTCATGATGGTCTTGCGACCACATTAGAGACTTGGCAGAAATTTTCGATATCCTCCGATACTACAAAATGAAGATTAACCCTCTGAACTGTTCTTTTGGCGTTGCATCAGGAAAGTTCTTGGGTTTCATGTTCAATGCCCATGGAAACGAAGCTAATCTCGAGAAGATCCAAGCTATTTGCAATATCCAAGTGCCAAAGACTATCAAACAAGTATAGAGCTTGATTGGGAAGGTTGTCGCCCTAAGCCGATTTATTTCCAGAGCTTCTTATAAATGCATTCCTTTCTTTGACTTTATTAGAAGAGGAAAAATGAATTTTGAATGGGCATAGGATTATAAAGACGCATTCCAAGCTTTGGTCAATCACTTAGAGAGACCTCACATCTTGTCAAAGCCAGTAGACCATGAAGATTTGTATATCTACTTGGCCATGTCGGTACATGCTATAAGTGCCGCACTGCTTCACGAAGAAAATCGAATCCAGAGACCGGTCTATTATGTTAGCAAGCGTTTAACAAGAGCTGAAAGGAACTATAGTAAGATAGAGAAACTGACATACTACTTTTTGATTGCTTCGCGAAAGCTTTACCCCTACTTTCAGGCATATCCTATCAATGTTTACACCGACCAGTTGTTACGACAGGTCCTGCAGCGACCAGAGACATCTGGAAGGTTACTCAAGTGGAATATCAAACTGAACCAAATCGACATCATTAATCTTCCTCGGAGGGCTATCCAGGGTTAGGCGCTGGAAAATTTTGTAGCAGAATTTACTGCACATGATGATTTGCCAGAGAGCAGTGAAACCCCTACCATACGGTGGAAGTTATATACGGATGGAGCATCCAATGAACATCATTCGAGAGCTGGAATTGTGCTTGCAACTCCTGAAGATTGGTCAATTTGCTATGATTTAAAGCTTGATTTCACTGCAACAGACAATGAAGCTGAGTATAAACCTCTGATTGTTGGAATTAAACCCCGCAGAGAACTGGGGAAAAAATCTATGGAAATCTTTTGTGACTCACAATTGGTAGTATACCAAGTCAGAGGAGATCACCAAGCTAAAGGACAATAACTTGCTCCGTACCATACCCAAGTCCAAGAGCTGTTAACTGACTTTGAGTACTATGATATTATGCACATTCCTTGGGATAAAAAAAGAGGCCGATTCATCGACAAAATTTGCTAGCATCGGGGATGCACAACAAATGGATTTGGTTCCAATCGAAGTATTAAACGCTCCGAGCAAAAACCTGATGGAAATCGATCGGGTACTAGAGACGGAGCTTGAGAAGGAGTCGTGGATGACTCCGATTAAAGACTAATTGCTACAGGGAGTTCTTTCTAAACGAAGGAATGAAAAACAACAAGTCTTTCGTAAAGCTTCACGTTATCTCATGTAGGAAGGAATTATGTATAGAAGAGGTTTTTCTATCCCCCCTACTCCGGTGTATCACTCATGATGAAATAAAATGGGTCCTAAAGGAAGTTCATGAAGGGGAATGTGGCGATCACACTAGGGGGCAAACCCTAGAAAAAGAAAATTCTCCGTTACGGGTATTATTGGCCGATTGTCAATCAAGATAATGCCGATTATGCAAGGCGATGTGACAAGTGCTAGATGTATGCATAAGTTCCAAGAGCTTCGCCAACGAAAATCACACAAATGGTCAATCCATGGCCGTTTGCTATACGGGGCATAGACATTATCGGTTCCTTACCGATCTCTAAAGGTGGTGCGAAGTACGCCATCGTCGCAGTTGATTACTTCACCAAATGGGCCAAAGCGGAACCATTAGCCACTATCACAACAAAGAAAGTAATCAACTTCATCATTCGAAACATCATCTGTCATTTTAGTCTTCCACGAACTACTATAACAGATAATGGGACTCTTCGACAGTGCTGAATTTAAAGACTTCTACCGTTGGCATCATATTAAAAAGAGATTTGTGGTAGTTACTCACCGTCAAGCCAATGGACAAGTCGGAGATGTGAACAAAATCATAAAGTCCATTTTGAAGAAGCATTTGGAAAGGCTAGAGGCAAGTGGGTGGATGAACTCCCGACAGCACTATGGGCTTATAGGACCACCCTTATGTCCACGACTAGCCATACTTCATTTGCCTTTGCTTATGGTTCTGAACCCATTATTCCTATTGAGCTCGAAGTTCCTTCTCATCGAGTGACCTACTATGATCACAGAATGAATAAAGATCTCCTTTTGGAATCTCTAGACTTTATATATGAGAAGTAGGAAGAAGCTGATTTGAGAGCAGTTGCACACTGACACTAAGTCACTTGGTACTACAACAATAAAGTCTAACCTAGAATCTTTGAAATCAGTGACCTCGTCTTGAAACGGGTTTTTCTTGCCCCATCGCATATGAATCCTTCTTGGGAAGACCATATGTCATTGAACAAAGGCTCGGAGAGGGAACTTTCAAGCTAGTGACTGTTGATGGCATCACACTCCCAAGGGCATGGAATAGCAAGCATTTATGATGCTATTTCACTTAATTTATTTATTTTTCATTCGGTTGTATTTAATTTCAGTATTTGCTTTAGCATTTGATTTTCCAGATATGTAATAAGACAGATTATGTCATTTCTTTCCGTTTGTCAAATAAACGTTGAAACTTCCTTTATATATGTGATTGTTGTAACATTACATATTAGTTACGATACCCGACTAACTATATTGATATGTCCGAGCAGGTTTCTAAAGTTTGGAGCTAGCCGATTACATAAGTTCACAATTGAACTAAACGAAATGAGAATGGTCCAACCGTTCATTTGACGATTCCCACTCACAACCCGATGGACGAAATACCTAACGAGGAATAGATGTGATTCGACCATCCAACGACCAACTTAATCCAATCAAATGATGAGACAAATATATATGAATCAAAAGCGATCGTGACATGACTGATCGCTCACTAAGTTAAACCCCAGACTGGGGGGCAAACGAATCAATTAAGGAAAGTATGGTCCGACAATTTTCTGAAATAACTCTAAGTCCACAAAGCATGGACTAGAGTATAAACATGAATGGGTGTGATCTGACCGCCCGCTAACTAGCTCTTATCCCCAGAGTGCGGATATGAGTATAAACAAATAGACGAGTGTGGTTCGACCATCCACTATTCTATAAACTCTGGCTTAAAACCGACATGAGGAGTATAAACTCGATAAGGATGGAATTCGACCATCCACTATCTGACTCCATTAACCCAAGACTAGGGGTAGGAGTATAATCTCTCAAACCGTTGAATCTGACATCGTAACATTAGGACTCGAGCCTAATGTTTGATACAAATTAAAGCTACGACCACATGGGGGCCTTGAGTAAAAATTAATGGACGTTTGTCCGAATTAACGAGCAATGAATTACAAGTACATTGAATGGAAAAGTAATAGCTTAACTACTTAGACAAAATTCACACAAAAGTTCGATAGAAAACAAAGAACTTTTATTACATGCTAAACTTCAAAATTGTGATATAAGTTTATTCAAAAAGGGGGTCGTACCCACACATTCACGGCCAACAAAAGAGAAAAATAGCTATGCAAACTATATAAAAACTAAGCCGAAGTGATAACTATTTCTTCTGTTATTTCTCCTTTCCGAATTTCTTAAGAGTGCCACTACCCAAAATTTCGCCTATCCTTTTCCATGATCCTTTGCTGCCCTTGGCAGGAGAGCTTTCAGAGGTTGGATGGAGTTCTTGGGGAACTAACCTGCCAGGTGGAATGACTTGAAATGGAACGAGATTTGGGTCGTCAATGTTTGCATCGATGGGTTCAGCCTAAGCTTTTTTCTTTAGCAACTCTTCTCTCTCGATGCATTGTTTTAAGCTAAGCTCATCGGTATGTTCGGTGCCAATAGTAATTATAACATCATCTAATTCATCAGGCAACGACGGGTCATCATCTTTTTCATCAAGCGCTTCGACAATTTGAGCGTCGAGCCTTGGAATGTCGGTGGCCTTCGGAATTTTAGTAGATGCTGATTGTTGCTTCACAGCGGCATTGCTTCTTGGTGTTTGGGCGAGACCCGAAAGACATGCAAATTTGCAAAGACAAGAAAATAAGCCCATGACTATTGGGTATGAAGAACGAAATCTATCAAAAAGTTGGGAATAAAGCGGGATACTTGTGTTCGGTTGACTCTCAGTTGTGTGCGGAGTGCTCCCCTCTAGAATAGGAGTCAGCACCTTAGATTGATAACCGGGCTTGTCCGAATCGTAGCTCAGATCCTGTCCCAGGCCGAGAGAATTGACGCTCCGACTGCTTGAGAAGAAGAGGGGCCCTTGGGATCGAACTCCAAAGACTTAGCAATGTTTTCCCTTTGTCGGAGGGTACTAGGATGTCAAAGTATCGGAGTCTTGTAGCAGCAAGGTCTAAAGGTTCATCCCCGCGAAGAATCTCCCGTACCAGTTTCTCTTCGTCTAAATTAGCTTCACCGACGGTTTTCGTTTTCATTTCGACAATGTATTCCCAGGCCTCAGTGAGCGACTCAAGGTAGCCCTCTCCAAGAAAACTCAAATCGCGATGGATAAGGACTTTATCATTATATTCAATGATCAGGGGATCGAACATATCCTTAATTTTATTTCGACCGACTTCCATGGCATCTTCAAACTTGGCCTTGATCTATTCTCTAATCTTATTGTGACATGCTTCTCTTGCCTCTTCTTTAAGGACTTCAATTTGAGCAAGTTGCTCGTCAAGCTTAATTTTCAAATTCTAGGTTCGACGACCTCTTCACAATATCTTTTTGACTCCTCCTGAGCTTTAATTTTCTCTTCCCTCCCCTTTTTAAGGAGTTCGTCAAGCTCCTCAACGTGGTGGGCCAGACTATTTTTCTTCTTTAGCAAGGTACTTTTTCCAAGGCAAGCACACTGTTGTGGTTGAGGGCAGCATCAAGTTCCTTTTTGTCGGTAGCTTCTAGAGGACTCACCGCCGCAGATGTTTCTTTGCCAATTTTTTCTACCTCGGTTAGCTTTATTGTCAACCCCGAGATCTCATTGTTTTGTTTTTAATTATATCTTTATCATGGATCACCTTTAGCTTGAGACGATCGATTTCATGTTGTCTCTCGATAGACACCTCGAAAAACTTTTCTGCTAAGTATTGGAATGATTCGTGTTGCACAAAAATGTAATTGACGCATGCAAGAGAACTTGCTTTAGCAATCCCTAGGATTGTATGAATGGAGGAAAGAAATTTAAGCCCGTCGCAGCAAATCTTTGGGAAATTGACCTTATGTTCGACCAATTTTTTTGCCGTGGAAGACTTAGGAGTCCCAGTCGGCAAAGATGGATAAAAAATGACGATTAGGCATTTGCTCGACCTACGGTCATGGGATTATCTGGAGCTAGATAAACCAGAATACTTCCCAGGCAGCACAGAACCTTAAGGACCATGAAAAGAAGTCTGATTGCCACTGTGTAAAGGAAGATTAGGTTGAACTTCCTGATGAATCGACCGAGACCGGGACTTGTGTTTGGAAGATGAAGATTCCCTCAAACGACGACTTCTTTCCCGACCGTCAGCTCTCTCTCTCTCTAAGCTTACTCGATTCTGAATCGTGGCTAGATTCGTACTACGTCGAGAAGCCCCTCAAGCGATCGAAAGCTCGAGATTGAGACACCACACCTGTAAACCAAACAGAAGTGTATAAGTGACCATTGAACAAAAGAAAAATAAAAATTGTGCGGTGAAGTGGACGTGATTGCGAGTGTCCTAGTGTCCTCCCAACGGACCAATTGCTGCAGCTATGCTCATAGGAGTTTTCACCCCTTTGCCGGTGGGAAGAATGCCATCACCACTTCTGGTGGGAGAATTGAGCCCTCCAATACTGATGTTGAGGAATTCATAAATCATGATGTCATTAGGGATTGGGAGATTTGAAAACCCTTCCATCGAGATTTCTATATGTTGGGAGGATGACTCTTCGTCAATGGAAGTGATAATAAACTCAGGCTCTTTAGCAATATTTCTCCCACGGAGTTTATATGCAAGCGTTTTTCTTCTTCTTATTGGCATGTGTGGTTGCGCGCCTTGTGACAGTTTGATCATGAGCGCATTGGTCGAACCTGCATTAGCATCGCCAGGCTTGTTGATCTTGGCACCCCTAATTTCACCCTCATCAACGTCATCCTAAGTCCTCTCGATTGGGGGAATGACAGGGTTATCAGTATCATCTACTTATTCTGCAGCATTTCTTGGTAATGCAGCGCTTCCTAGAAGCCCAATGCTGCGACCTTCTTCCAACAGCCCAAATAGAGATAACCATTCATCAGTTACGAGAATTCTAATGTCCTTGTCTCCAACCGAGGTGGCACGAATCGCAGAAATTGCCCTTAAGAAGCTATCGCCCTCTGGACGTGGATGGACACTTATAAATTTTCAAAATATTAGTTGGTTTAGGATATGACTTGGACTAAAGAATTTGAGAATAAAGCGAAGATGACACTTACGTCCTTCCAACCATCGCCTCACGAAGCCAAGTGGACATCGGACATAGAACCATTCGTGTTTAAAGAGACTGAGTTTGTTCCAAGCAGCCGTTAAGACTTGACAGTTGGGCGAAAGCTTGAGGAAAATGTAGGTAAAGCTTCATGTCCGTCATTTAAAGTTGTAAATAAACCTGATGTCCTCAGGAGATGGTAGGTAGAACGGAACATTCATGAATAGCAGGAAAGTGCCATGGAGAAAGGCATGGCTATTCGGGTGTAATTGAGCGGGAGTTATTCGAAGATATTTTTGCATCTCTCGGATAAAAGAATTGAAGGGTGGCACACACCTGGCCTAGCACATGAGCTTATTGCATGTTGTATAACCCTTCAGGGGTGAAGGAGCCATGTTGTTCACTAAAGGAACCAAAACGTCTTCGAACGAAATCCCATGTCTAGAGCATAGTCTGCGAAGAGCGGCTCACCAATTCTAGAGGCTTGGGAATTTTTCAAGTTATCTAAAAATATAGCACCTTCTATAGCGTCGGGGGCAAGACTTATATCTTCCGTCGGGAGGACAGGAACATCAACGAAAAGGTCGACCGACGGCCTGGAAACCTCAGGTTGTTCATTTTGATGATCAAGGGAAAGTCTACCAAATATAATTGCGGAACTTGACTCGACTCCAGGGGTTACTGCGTTGTGAAGTTGGTCTGGAAGACATTGCAGCTATATGCTTTGAATGTCTGAAGTCCATATCAACTAAACTCAGTAGATAATCGAGATTAGAAAAGTTTACCTGTCCTCCCCGAGCTAAGTGTAAGCTAGTGTGGTGCAATGTTGTATAGTGCAACGATAAGCAATTTGATCGATCCCTATATTCTACGCATTCTTTCTTCCTCCTTCTTTATGATTCAACCGAACTCTACTCCATCATATGCCTCATCTCCCCTAAACAATTTGGACCATCCTCTCTTCATCGTGTCAAACTCTAACCCATTTGCCAATGAAATAGAACCCATCACCTCGTCACAAAAATTATGGTAAAAAGCAAGACAACCAACCTAAGTTAAAAAGTCGCAAGTTGCTGGGTACAGAATTCTCAATTTCAAATCAAATTGAAGATGGAACGATGGCTTGGAGCGAGAGAAGGTGGTAGATTCAAAGAAGGAGGTGATGCGTGGGATCAGATTGATGGAAGGAAGAAGGTTCGGCTTTGGGGAACTAAAGAAAGGGTTCGGTCGAGGGAAGGTAAAAGGAAGAGAAGGGTAAAATGAAATGAAGTAAAAATTGAAGATAGAATGTTAGCTTTTATATGAAGGTTGATGGATTGGTATGGTTCTAAATGTCCCATGAAACTGAATGAGTTTAGTTCTCAATATGCCGAGGGATCGGTACCGATCTCTTGACCTGGGGCTCCATATGATCCCTATTAATTTAAAAAAAAGGAAAGGAAAAATAAGAGATAGAGTGAGGGATCGGCAAGGATAATTCCAATCCTTATATGTGTATAAAAAAAAATGGGGAGAAAAGTAGGGATCGACTATGGGTTCTTGTACATATAAGTGTGGGCATGAAAATTATTCAAAGCACATATATACAAAGTGCAATGAAAATGTATCTTACTCAACAAAAATTAGCGACGACTCATGAACGTATAAACATGTCCGAGAGCCAATGACAAGAATGTGTACCCGAACGTGCATGTGAATATTCTAGAAGTTCAATTTTTGAAATTAAGGGAAATTGAACTCAAACCTAAAGTTTTCAAGTTTGAAACCGGATCAGATGACCAAAGCTTATTGGTCTCACAGAACTAGACATAGATATCAGTTGACGGGATATAATCCTGGATTTATGCTATTGGAAGTCGACCAAAGGTCATGACGATCAAAGAAAGATACAACGCTTTGGGAAAATAATTCGAAGGAAGGATAGCAACCATTCAGAAAACTGGATGGATTTCTCTCCGATGACTCTAACCTGCCTCGATTCAAAGCATGTAATGTTCAGCATAAGACGTATTTTGGGGGCAAGTGTTATCCGACGTTTTGGCCCGGCTATATTCTCACTGATCGGACAAGTTAGATTCAACTGTCATCAAGGCTAGTTAGTCCAAGGTGATGATTGTGGGGTCCAGAATTCGAGTGCAGATGGTAATATGAAGTCGAGATTGAATGGAATTGAGAGATGTGCAGGGCAGAATGTTTGAAGTATGGAATATGGTTCAACATATATGAGGGATCAGCAAAAATCAACCTCCAAGATAGGGATCGGTATGTTTAAGGAAGTTAATGCAGTTCAATAGTAAATAATTAATATCTCAAAATCCATAAGTCCAATGCATTTTAAATTTTGTGAACAAGATGTGGGGACCCTAAAGAGCCTACCCTAGGGATAGCACCTCAAAAGGATGGAGACAGGGAGATCGGCCTTCTTCCCTCATTAGGGATCGGCTGAAATCAGGAAGCAGTTCATAATGAAGCAAAGATCAAGCAATAACTGAAGTTCTACTAATCCAATTGGTATTGAAATTGGAGGCTAAGCATATTTCAACATGGGGAAGCTACCACAGGATCGCACCCCCAAATTCCTCCAAGATAGGGACCGACATCAATTCTACTCTTTGGGAATCGTGTCATGCGATCCTTCTTGTGGTCCATATGATTCTGAAGGTCCTTCTACCGAATTTTCAGGGAGATATTTGGCCATCTTTGTCTATAAATACATGCTTGGTTGTTCATTTTCGGGACATTTACACTGCTAGTAGCTTTGTACTCTATTGTAACTAAGGATTTTCATCTGATCCCTATTTTACTCGTTTAAAAAGTGATTAATAAAGCAATCTGTTCAAAGTGGACGTAGGAAAACAACGTCGAACCACTATAAATCATTGTGTTTGTGTTATTGCTTCAATTTACTGCTATTTCTTGGTTATTATCCTCTATTTTCATTTTATATGCTTCTTTTATTTCTCTTCAAAACTTCTATTGGCTTTTTGTGCCAATTTTTGGTGCAAACATTTTGGTGTTTTCATTGAGAGCCTTGATTCTCAAGGTATTAGGATCCCTTTGTTGCTACTGGATTGCATAAATCCCCCGAAGGAGATCCATAGTTATCTTCAAGAAGCTTGCTTGTTCTATTCAGATTTGCAAAAGTCTAAGAAAAGCTATCAACTATGGTTAAGAACACCAGATCTACTTCTCAGAATGCAAAAGGAAAAGAGAATGCTAGCATCTAGCAAGGAGGCCCAGTAGTCAACCAATGGATGTGAATGCTAATCCAGTTGAAGTCCAAAATCCAGCTGATTCCATTACAAGAGCTGAATTCTAGAATTTGATGAGAGAGCTAGTAAACAGCCGTCAACAATTGAATCAGCAGATTCAATTATATATTGATCTAATGGATCAACTTAGTCAACAATAGCATGGAAAAGCAAGGAGGGACACTACCTCTTAACCTAGGGATTA
Organism: Allium fistulosum; assembly: GCA_030737815.1. Taxonomy (NCBI): domain Eukaryota; kingdom Viridiplantae; phylum Streptophyta; class Magnoliopsida; order Asparagales; family Amaryllidaceae; genus Allium; species Allium fistulosum. Next base: position 946,273,191 of record CM060908.1, read on the forward strand.
CTCCTCAAAAGAATGGAGTCAAGGGGGTCGACCTTCTTCCCTCAGTAGGGATTGGCTGAAATCAGGAAGCAATTCATGTTGAAGCAAAGATCAAGCAATAACTCAGGTTCCACTAATCCAATTGGCATGAAAATTTGAGGCTGAGCAAATTTCAACATGGGGAAACTACCACAGGGATCGCACCCCCAAATTCCTCCAAGATAGGGATCGATACCAATCCCTATTCACTGGGAATTAGGCCGTGCGATCCCTTTTATGGGTCCATATGGTTGAAGGTCCTTTTGCTGAATTTTCATAGAGATATTTGACCATCTTCGACTATAAATACATGCTTGATTGTTTATTTTCGGTACTTTTATGCTGCTAGTTGCTTTTTACTCTATTATAACTAAGGATTTTCATTCGATCCCTATTGTACTCAGTTTACAAAGTGATTAATATAGCAATCTATTGGACGTAGGCAAATAATGTTGTACCACTATAAATCATTGTGTTCGTGTTATTGCTTCAATTTACTACTATTTCTTGGTTATTTTCCTCTGTTTTTATTTTATATTCTTGATTTATTTCTCTTCAATAGTTCTAATGGGTATTTGTGTCAATTTTTGGTGCAAATAGTTTCTTTGGTCCTTTTGTAGATGTGATGGACGAGCAGGAGGCTCCTTATCAATGTAGTTATCTATTTTTGTTGTTATGTTAATTATGTGTGTATTTTGGATCAGCAAGAGTAAAGGTAGGGTGTATAACTGCCTAGGCTGATAGTAGTAGTACTTTTGTGTAACTCTGATAACTCCATGTTAAGGAGTAACCTTATGTACTATATTATTGTTGTATTATATTTAATTGTTTCGTTGTGAGATTTTTTGTTCTATTCTTTTATTTTACCCCTTGACAACTCGTCTTTCAGATGCTTGAGCAACGGCATGCAAACACCAAGGATGTGTTAAATGTTGTTCTCAAGGGTCAAAAGGTGAGTCATCACAATTGGTATCAGAGTTTCGGTTGAGAGAACACCTTAGCCCGATTGGGGTACAACTCATTAGAAATAGGGTAAGTGATGCCCTAGAATGAGTAAATCTTAAGAGAACTTATTTGTATTTTTTATAATAACATCTATCCTCTAAAGTCCTGTTTTAGATCCTTTGGGCATTGTTTCCTTAAACTATATTAAAACCATTCTTGTATTCTAAAGACGCGTGTTATTTGTTCAGGTAATAAAAGATGGATATAAGAAGAGGAGTAAGAAGAGGATCTGGAACTAGCATGGCTACTAATGGTAGAGTATATAGAAATGCTTCTATACCAGCCATAGACCCGGTGGAGGAAGTGGTAGCACAAGTTCAGCCCCCTACAAACTTAGTAGCTCTGTGTAATAATTTTACCACTTTGGGCAGGAAATCGTTCTATGGAACTGAAGATATTCTTGGAGTGTGAACATTGCTTAGATCTAGTTAAAGGATATTTGAAGATCTTCAGTTGGAAGATGTTGAGAATTGGCTATTGGCATCGCGACAACTTCAAAAGTCGACGATGGATTGGTAGGATTGAGCAGCAACTAATGCTCCGAAGAAGGAGTCTTCCTGGGCTTAGTTTAAGGAAGTTTTTGAAGTACACTTTATCCCAGAAGCTGGAAGAACTCGGTTTTTTAGGAGTTCCTTAGACTTAAAGCAATGAGACTTGACGGTGGTGCAGTATGGGCATAATTATAATGCATTGTCCCATTTCGGACTTGGATTGATAGAAAAACCGCTCAAAATGAATGAAATGTTCGTGAGTGGGATGCGACCAGAGTTGTAGAGAGAAATGACCAACCATCTTACAGGTACATTCACCAACCTTATCAGTATGGCTTTGAGGTTTGAAGCTCTTGATGTTAAGGACGGAGTCCAGAAGGGAGTTGTGCCAGCAATTAGTACTAAGTCTTTATCAGTGATACTAGTTGGAGGCAAGCCAAATTTCAAGCGCAAAGGAAAAAAGCAGTGGTCAGGAAAGAAACCTAGAGGTGGGTCACTAGCACAGAAGAAGCAGCATGACTTGCCAAAAATTATTTGTTTCAAATGCAACAAGATAGATCACTTTTCAAATCAATACACTGACCTCCTAGCGATCCAATCTGCTATAATTGTTACAATAAAGGACACATGAAGAATGAGTGCCCTTTTCCAAAGAAAGGGTTGCAAGGACAGGCTTTTGATATTGAGGTGATACCATCCACTTCTTCAGGACGGAAAGGGAAGAAGGTGTTGCAAGGTACATTATCTATCTATGATATTCCTGTAAGAGTATGATTCGATATGGGTGCTTCCCATAGTTTTATTTCTATTGATCTCATTGATAGACATAACATTAAACTTATCCTTTTGAGTAATCCCCTTTATGTGTCGAACCCTATTGAGGGTCCGACAAATCTTGACACTATGTACCCACATGTTCCTAATTTTTTGTTGAAATTATTTCTTTCCCTTTGATTTGCTTGTTCTTGGGTTCTTGGGTTTTGGAGTGTTGTTGGGAATGGATTGGTTGTCTAAGTTTAGAGTGATCTTGGATTATGACCGAAGGGTTTTAAGAGTTAGGGATGGTTGAGATATTAGTGTTGATATGTATTATAAAGAGCTTAACAAGTTGACAAGTTTTCATTGTTCATTCGAGGTGCCTAAAGCGAAGCTTAGGGATATACCAATTATTCAGGATTTCACCGATATTTCTGATGAAGTGCAAGGTTTACCTTCTCACCGTAAAGTGGAATTCCATATTGATTTGATTCCAGGAACTAGACCTATTGTATAACCCCGTCGAAGGTTGGCTCCAAATGAGAAGAGGGACTTGGAAAGCCAGACATTCGACTTGTTGTAGAAGGGTTTGATAAGACGTAGTACCTCAAGCTAGGGATCGCCTGTCATCTTTGTTACAAAGGCTGACGGTTCTTTAAGGTTATGTATAGACTACCGGGAGTTGAATAAAAGGACTATCAAGAATAAATACCCTTTACCAAGGATCAACGACATGTTTGATCAGCCCCATGTTAGCGAATATTTTCTCAATTGGATCTTGCCACCAGTTTTCACCAATTATGGGTAGCAGAGGAAATTGTGCCCTTAATAGCTTCTAGGACGCTAGATAGTTTCTACGAGTGTTTAGTTATGCAGTTTGGGCTGACTAATGCACCCGCTTACTTTGTGGACTTAGTGAATAGAGTATTTCGAGATGTTATTAATAAATTTGTTCTTGTCTTTATTGATGACATTCTTGTTTATTCAAAAATTAAGGAGGATCACAAGTATCATCTTAGTGTCATACTTAATACCCTGAGGAGCCATCTTTTTAAGGGTAAGTTTGCTATGTGCTATTTTTGGAAATCCAAAGTTAGGTTTCTAGGGCATGTTGTTTCGGGAGAAAGCATATCTATGGACCCAGCTAAAGTTGTTGCATTTAAAGACTGGAAGAAGCCTGAAAATGTGATGGAAGTTAGAAGTTTCTTAGGGTTGGTTGGTTTTTACCGTAGGTTCATCAAAGACTTCTCAAAGATTGCTTCTCATCCGACGAAGTTAACAAAGAAAGATGTTAAGTTTGTGTGGATTCCTAAGTGTGAAATCAAGCATTCAATGAATTAAAGGAGAAGTTGACTAACACCCCTGTTTTAATAATCCCAGATGGGAGCGAAGGTTTAATAGTATATAAGGATGATTGTGGTACCGGTTTGGGAACAATTCTGATGCAACATGGGAGAGTTATTGCCTATGCGAGCTGACCGCTGAAGCCACATGAGGAAAATTATTCTATGCGGGATTTGGAGCTTTTGGATGTTGTCTTTGCACTTAAGATGTGGAGGCACTATCTTCTAGGTGAAATGTTCGAGTTATACATAAACCACAAATCCTTAAAATACCTCTTTACCTAAAAAGATTTGAATTTGGGGGCAGCAGAGATGGCTAAAGATTCTCTCTTATGATTTAGAGCTTTTTTATACCACTGGAAAAACAAACGCTATTGTAGACGTATTGAGTAGGAATGTTGCGATGGTTGCAAACTTAGAAGTCAAGCCCTTGTTAATGGAGAGGATTGCAGCCAATCAAGAAGAAGATCTTATTTTGGCTCGACTCAAGAAGGATGTTCAAGAAGGTATTGTTTCTAGCATTGAGATTGATCCCCGAGGCGTATTGAAAATGAACAGGCATATATGTGTTTTGAATGTTAATGGACTTAGAACAGAAGTGTTAGTTGAGTTCCACCATTCAAGGTTATCTTTCCATCCAGGAGTGACCAAGATGTTCAAAGATATGAAGAAGGTACTCTAGTGGAAGGCGACGATGCGAGCTGTTTCGATCTTTGTGAGTCAGTGCGCAAACAGCCAGTAGATTAAGAGTGACCAATATAAGTCAGTTGACCTGCTTCAGCCACTGGAGGTCTAAAGTGGAAGTAGGAGCAGATCTCTATGGACTTTATCGATGGATTTCCTAGGTCAAGAAGAGGGAACGAAGGCATTTGGGTTATAGTTGATCGGCTGACCAAGAGAGCTCATTTTATTCATGTTAAGCCGACAAGGACTACTTTAAGTCTGGCGAGTTTGTATGTGAAGGAGATTGTGAGGCTCCATGGTCTTCCTCATAGTATTGTAAGTGACCGAGACTTGATATTCATTATTAAGTTTTGGGAGGGTCTGCATACTGCCTTAGGGACTGAACCAAGTTTGAGTATAGTTTACCATCCCAGACAGATAAAAAGATGGACAGAGTGAACCAGATCTTAGAAGATTTGTTGTAGGCATGCATTCTCGACTTCGGAGGCTCTTGGGAAGATCATTTACCCTTAGTCGAATTCACTTATAATAACAGCTATCAGGCAAGTATCGGTATGGCCCCTTTCAAAGCTTTATATGGTCATCCGTGCTGTTCTCCTTTATGTTGGGTTGAGTCGGGTGACAGAATAGTTCTTGGGCCCAACATGATTTTAGAAGCCAATGTGAAGGTAGCTGATATCAGAAGGAAGATGAAAGAAGCGCACGATCGAAAAAAGTGCTATGAATATCGGAGGCATAGGGATTTGGAGTTCTCAGTTGGGGATTCAGTGTCTACGAAGGTCTCTTCATTGAAAAGTGTTGTGAGGTTTGGGAAATCAAGGAAGCTAGCCCCTCGATTTATTGGCCCCTTTCCCATACTGGAACGAATTGGTAGACTTGCGTATATAGCGAAGTTACTAGATAGACTATTAGATGTGCACAATATATTTCACGTATCTCATTTGCGTAAATACATACAGGACCCTTCGATGGCAGTAGAATCGGCACAACAAGAGGATTTGGAAGTTCGTCCTAACCTGACCATCCTTAGGTGGCCTATTCGTATCATCGCTCGAGATAAAAAGCGATTGAAGATGAAGGAAGTGAATCTTTTTAAGGTTCAATGGAGTAGGGATGATCAAGTTTATAATTGGGAAACCAAAGATTATATTACGGATTCGTATCCCGAGTTGTTGTCATAGTTGTTTGTATGTTGTTGTATCTTTTTAGTATATTCACCGGTTGTGGTGGAGTCACTTTCTTTGTACCTTCTTGATTGAGTGTGATATCATTTGGGTTTCTTTTGGTATTTTTTGTTGTGTATGATAAATTTCGGGGATGAAATTTCCTGTAAGGAGGAGAGGATGTAACGACCCGTAATTTAATCACTTTGAATTTAAATATTTAAAACGCTTTTAAATATTTAAATAATAGATTTTATAACCCAAATAAACCTCTTTTAAGCAATTACTATTAACGGTGATGTTGTTTTAAAATGTGGTTTACAAAAAATAATTAGCTCGAAGAAAAAATGGAAATGTGACTGGAAATCATTTTTCGGATTTTTGACTTTTCATTATACGAAAGTTGTCGAAAATGTTGTGCACACTCTGGTATACATACACATATACATATACTAAATAACATATGTATGATTAAATTGTGTATGGTAAAATTTTATTTACTTAAGTAAAAAGAAAAGTAAGATTTGACTTTTCTCAAAAATTAAAAATAAAATTAAAAGAAAATGAAAAGGAAATGTCACTTTATAAAGTAAAATCATGGGAGTGAAGTGATGGACATGATGAGAGGGTAGTCCTTTCATGTGGAATAGGTTAAGGGGAAAAGGTGATGATGTGGCAAAATTTCTGTGGAGGGTAAGGAGTTAAGGGTAGAATGGTAATTTTATTATTTCAAATTTATATAAAAACAATTCTCTTTTTTTCTTCTCGTTTTCCATTTCATTCTCTTATTTTCAAAACATCCATCTTCTTTTTAAAGATTTTCAAGCTTCCATCCATGGCTTCAGAATGTTTTGAAGTTTGCAAATCCTTTCTTTTTTACTTTCTCCATAAACAAAATCACTAAAACTCCTTTCTTTCTTCTCCACATCACCATTTCCACCCAAAAAACCCATCTCCACTATTTTAAATCAAGGTCGAGCCTTATAGCCTCTTAGGCCAAACCATTTAGATCTCATCTAGGTCTAAAGTCAAGCTTTAGCAAAAAGAAACTTCGTTCGTGTGTCGGTTGAAAGTTTGGTTGAAGTTCATGCTCGTTTAAGTGAGTAAATCTCACCATTTTAAAAGAAATTTTTAACCTTTATTATTGTGATGAAAATATATGTTAATTACTTGTGTTTATATGTGTTAGAAAGTGATTGATTGTTGGTTCGGTTCCTATTTCAAAAAGATAACATCTTCGGTGATTAGTTAACGACTTGAGATTGGTCGAAAAAGTTTTAGTAAATGATATAAGTGATGCTCTCTATATGTTTTATGTTTTTATTTGCCTTTGTATATATGCCCATACTTATGTTATGTGGTGCATAGATGAATAACATATGAAAGTGGTTATGGAAGTGCCCATATAGCGATTAACACTATATCGGCACTTCGAAAATATCATCTCATTTGAAATCTTTTGGTTTAATCTTATGTTTGGGTCTTTACAAAGTTAATTAAATATTCAAACAAGGATGTGTTTAAAGTTAAACAATCATTTTAATAATGATATTTAGAATTAATTAATCATTCTAAATAATGATGATAAAGGTTAATTAATTATTTAAATAATGATGGGTTTAAAGTTTATAAATTATTTGATTAGTGATGTTTAAAATTAATTAATCACTTTAACTAATAGTGTTTAAGGTTAATTAATCATGTTATGTATTAAGTTTAATTAATCATTTTATTAATGATGTTTTAAGATTAATTAATCACTTTAATAATAATGTTTTAAGGTTACTTAATCATTTAAAAATGATGTTTTAAAATTAATTAATCATTTAAAAAAATGATGTTTTAAGGTTAATTAATCACTTCAATGATGATGTTTTAAAGTTAATTAATCACTTCAATAATGGTGATTAAAGTTAATTAATCATTTTAAATAATGACGTTTCAAGTAATTAATCAGAGTTAAAGCTAATTTATTATTTTAAATAAAGATGTTTGAACTAATTAATCATTGATTAAAGTTGATTAATCATTTTAAATAATGACATTAATGAAATTAATCATGTTTAAAACTAGTTAATCATTTTGATAATGTTGTTTAAAGTTAATATCTGTAATATGAAATCCCAGCAAAGTCCAGTTTTAAAGGTTATAAAGCGCATTCGGTTATGGAAAGGATAAGAAAATTTAATTTTCCGTAATCCGATATCGCTTATATGGAAAATATTTAGTCATACTCTTAGCACTAAACGTGAAGGTATGGAAATGCGTCCCTATCTCGAAAGTTAAAAATATCGTCGAGGCAATGCGTAGAGGTAATACAACCTTCACTTGCCCGACTTAATTTTCAACCAAGAAATAGTACAAGTTTGAAATCGATGAGTAGTGGTAAGAATATGAGATTTACTTTCCATATACGACCATTTTAATTATTCTCGATAGTTGATTTATTGACTATCGATTTAGCTTTCTTCTTTATGTATCTTCAATTTAGTACGATTTGTTGCTCATTTGATCGTTGATATCCTTTGTCGAAAATGACTAATACCGGAAAGCGAGTGAGGGCCAAGCTATGTGGAATTGCTCGCATTAAGGTATTATCACATCCACTATAGATTAGTTTTGGATATATGCGCACTGAGAGGTGAAATACTCAGATTCTGGGTAAGTTTGGCGGAGTACATCTTGGAGTTTCCAGGAGAGATATAGAGTATATGACCCTCTTGAGTATATTTTCTAAAGGAATACTTTCGGTAAAGGGGCCCTAACCTCCTAGTCATTGTTGAAAATTTCCCTTTTCTTGCCTTTGATTCAAAACCTTGAATTTAATTCTTTCTTAATTGCATCGACAAGTGTCTTGCACACTTCGCAAGGTTTAATTATTTGTGTCCATTACATGTGGTTGGATGTAGTTTTTATGAAGGGAAACCCGTTTTACAGATGACGGTATGGTCTCACATATTGTTGTTTATTTCCACTAATTGTTTAGAGTTTTACTCATACCTGGCTTATTGTCTGACCCGAGTTGTTTGTTTTCCCTAACACTTGGGTACTCAATTATATTTGAGTAGTCCGAGAGTAATAGGTTTTTTTGGGCTTTTTGGAGATGGTGATGGAAGAGCAGGAGGATCTTTATCTATTTAGTTATATATTTCCTCTATTATGTTAATTATGTGTGTATTTTGGATCAGCAAATGTAAAGGCAAGGTGTATAACTGCTTAGGCTTATAGTAGTAGTGCTTTTGTGTAAATCCGATATCTCCTTGTTAAGGATTAACCTTATGTACTATATTATTGTTATATTATAAATAACTGTTCCGTTGTGAGATTTTTCTATTATGTTCTTTTATTTTACCCCATGACAACTCGTCTTTTGAATGCTTGAGCAACGACACATGAATACCGAGGATGTGTTAAATGTCGTTCTCAGGGGTCAAAAAGCTAGGTCGGCGCATATCCCGAAAGGAAACTAATCAAATTTATAATCATTTATAAATTTAAAACAACTTTATTTATCCCAATGGGGAACTGATCGAATTTAAAATCCTTTTATAAATTGAAACAACTTTAAATATTCCAAAAGATAATTAATCAAATTTATAACTCCTTTTATAAATTTTAATCAATCTTTTCCTTTATTTTCAAAATTCTCCCAATATTTGAAAATATAGTTTAAACAACTTTCAAAGTGGAAAACACGACCAAATATTTATTTTGTAAAAACACAAGCACAAGTTCAACACACAAGGGTTTAAGGATGATGATGTTCATAAGTGATGGTATATCGAAAATCGCTATAACGTCAATTACACAATTCAAATAGTATATCACAAATTTTCCAACCAAACATCAATATAAGCAGCATAAGAATATTAGTAAAATGCATATAACAATAAACTAATAATGGTGAGAAACCCTTTAGGGTCTCTCAACAAGTCCCCTATAAATCTCATATACATACATACATATATGCATTTCGAAGTGTCCTATAGCGACCTATTCACTACGAAAATACTCCGACTTCTTATTTTCGCCAATGGTTATTTATGTCATCCGATATCAAGCGGTAATTCAAATCCAAAAAAACAATCAAATAATATTAATTTTCTCACTTTGCAAGCATAGAATGGTGGTTTATTCTACTCGATAAATATCCAAATAATCTATTCAATTTTGTTATAGCAGAACGGGGATTTTATTCTACTAAATAGATGTCCCAAACGAATTTCAACTAATTTAACTATGTTAAGCGCAATTAATTTAATCACTATACTTTTATCACTAAATTATACTTCATTAAAATTAACAATATCATCCAGGCATTCAACAACAATCTAAACAACACATGAATCCAATAGTTTATTTAAAGGTGAGTAAACTCACCGAAATTTCAATTGACGCTGAAGCGTTCCAGTTTGAACTAAAATCGAATGACGTTCGATTTTAGCCCAAAATTCCATTTCTCCCAATTCGACGAAACTAGTTCCAACGCATAGCTAACATTCCTATGAGTTCAGTGCAACTGACCACGTCCGAATCTGACCTTGTATAAGCAAGATATTAATTTTATAAGTTTTTGATTTTAAAATACAAATCAATTTCTCAATTAATTCACTAATTAAAAAATAAACAGTATTCCCCCTTCCTAACCTTTATCCCTAAATTTGATCTTGCTCCATGTACATGTCCAACCACCACCGATCCTTCCTCCACCTAAATCTCCTCCATCACTCAACAAAACGCAACGCCGTCTTTGCTAAACAACTCCACTTCGAGAATGCTCCGCCTTAGTCACTACCAACACAGGCTCGATCCCATGGATGTGAATGCCACCCGATGCCCTAACTGCCTACATTGCACGCACGTGATCCGCTATAGGTGATCGCACACCACGAAATTCTAAGAAAACGTGCTCCTCAACGTGAGCAAAACAATGGCATCCTCCACTTCATCAATCTCCACCTCAATCAATGATCAAGTCTAACCCTCGTTTACTGTGCCCAATGTCGATCATTACAAATTGAAACACACCCTACAAATCGCAGTTGATGCATAGATTGGCTCATAACAAGGTCAAAGATATTTGTTTTGAGAGTTTTCATTCAGAATAGCACTTGGTCTTGATTTTTAAAGTGTGTAGCTATTAATATGTTTACCGGTTTTGAAATTTTAGAGGGAAAGGAATGGAAGTGTTTTTATTTTTGGTAAGTACTGGCTTTTCTTTTTAATTTTATAACAATCAATCTACTTTACTTCAATATCAAGCAAAGCAAAATTTCCAAGTAAACCCAATGTTTTAAACAAGCCATCACATCAACGTCACTTTTTAAAATTTTGAACTTTGATTTTAAAAGATTTTGGAAAGAAATATTTGCGGTACTCTACTACACAATATTCCATTTGCGTACGAACCGAGAATGATAGAAATAAAAATACGATTGTACAGCAAAATATGACATGATCACAAATCAACAATAAAATACACAGATTATTTAATTTTTTGAAATTCAAAAATACAATCGTTTGTCGTAAAATACATCAAATGATAATATAAACATTTTCCAAATTAAAAATTATGGAACAATCAATTAAATTGAAATAAAAATATGTTATTAAAATCGAATCGTTTTATTAACAATTGATTTTCTTATTATTTATTCAAAGTATTATCATTATAAATAAATTTACAAAATGAATTCGAAGTAATTATATATAAATTAAAAGGAGTTAAATAAGGCTATTAAAATCCATTTAATTTATATTTTAGTTCGTAACTCAAATATTTAAATAATCCATATATTTGAATATAAGTTATCAAACTTAAAAGAAACCAATTATTTAAATATTTAAATTAAATATTCAAAATTAAAACGGTAAAATTTTGGGATGTTACATTCCTCCTAAAAGAATTTCGTCTTCAAAATTCCCAAAGGAAGAAAATGTCTCCAAACTCCTATGTTTAAAAACTATTAATTAAAATGAGTTATTAAACTCTTAAAGTCCTTATATTACGGAAAAAATTTGGCAGCACGTTCTTAGTGCGGTTAGATCCGAAATACTACAACTGGCCACAGTTGGTCCAAATTGATAAAGGAAACAAAAGCCAAGTTCTCTCCTATATCTGAGGCATAAAATCACCAATCAATTGCCAATATCTAAATCTACTACGAACCTCTTTTGCGTCTGATTTTTATTTATGCAAGAAAATTATTATCTCCATGCGAATGAAGGTGCTCATGTAATCAAGTAGTAATCCCTTACATTCCTATACCTATCTTGTACTTATAATCCAAAAGAGAACCATGCTGATAAAAAGCAATATACAAGCTATTTCTATAATAAGTAATAGCGTATAAAAATATTATAACCATATGCTACAAAAGTACAGAGAATACTCTGTAATATATTCTAAGCATCCAATCATTTCAAAAGATAAATTTGGAATTAAATGCCCAAGTTTTTATATTCAAAAAATATATTTTACTTTATTATTATTATTATTATTTCCTCGAAATTCCTCCAAAGGGAAATAAATCAAAACCTAAATCAATTATGACAACGAGAGGGCTCCTCTTATTGAAGCATGGTATAACTCTAAAATAAAAACAATACAGAGTATCCAGTGGTATTCTGGTTCCTCCTAAAACAACAATTAGAGTAAACAAATATACTTGGCGAGTCTTCCAAATCAAAAAAACCACAATTCGCGCTACTTTAGTCATAACCAAAAATATTTGAAAAACTACTCCACAAAAACTCCTTTTAAATATTCTAAAATGGTAATACTTCACCAAAGTTTTCAAAATAATGCTATCGTTGTTTTCATAAATTCTTTTGAAACCACCTTTTTCAAAAGCACCGAGATTTAGGTCCTAACAAATAATAATTTTATAAATCGTAGTCTATAAAATCACACCATCAATCAAATCAAATTCCATAATGGAATAAACTAACACTAAACATTATTTAAAATTTTAAATGACTGACAAAAAATATTTAGTATTCTGCTTAGGTTTACAACTTTCTCGATCATCTAAGGATATAGATAATTTCCTATGCCACACAACAAGGCATATTAATATACTTAAACCCGCATGATATACATAAATCATTCTTACGCATTATCTGATCTGATTAGTTGCTCGAATACATAGACTTTACTTCTGAACTAGCATCGCTCACTCGGCCTCCCTAGTGCGGACTCCGATTAGGTTCCTCAATTAGAAACCTCTATTCTCATTACATAGCCATATACTATGATATAAAACCTCGGTATTATATCCAGAATCTGAATCAAGTGTTTGCTGACAAGAATCCAGTGAGAAATCCTTTTCTAGACAGGCGTGAATCACCCCGAAGTTATGTATTCGAATCCTATATCAAGAACTATGCGAATAAAATGACATGCGTATAACTTACGTACTTAATCAGATTGGTTTCTTAATTACACCAACCCCTTTCTAAATCATTTTACATTTTTATTTATAGTATTTCATTCAATACTAAATTTATTCGTGAACTATTCCCCAAATTTCCCTTTAAGTTTATAAACATTTTATAAAGACACGTCTTTATAAAACATTAGATTAAAACTTAATCTACTTTTATTTACTTGTGTAATACTCTTCTATATCCTAAGTGTACATGTGAAATGTGTTAGGAACTAGAGATAGTGGTTTTGATGACAACAACCTTTGTAAAATATTTTATTATAACTTATATACTAACACTATTGTCTAGATATATATGAATGTTATTATGCAGGATATATGTAAGGCAGGTACTGATTATTGAAGACTGTACAGTATAAAGATCAAGAATGAAGAAATCAAGTTTGAAGACTCATGAGTATCAAGATCAAGATTTCAAGATAAGTGTCTAGTTTTGTTAAAACTTCATAATAGCATGGAAATCTTCATTCCAAATTTCATTTGGGATGGAACCCATTTCTACCTTCTTAGTGGCTTACAAACCCACGACAAGTAGCTTACAAACCTACGACAAGTGGCTTACAAACCCTCGAACATCCTGGTTTTGTACAAGTTCTTGAGTCCTGATGTGATGAGATATTCTGCAGGAAGAAGCTTGCAAAACTACTTCAAAATGGTTTTTCAAATGATTTTCAAAACTGCTTTTCAAAATGTTTTAGCCTTAAAAATTATCTTTTCAAATGATTTTAAAAAAGATGTTTTAGCCTTAAAATATTCCTTGTTTTTGTTTTTAAATAAACTCTTCTTTTAAACTTCGTTTGTTTTTAAAACTATCTTCTGATTTTTAATTATTCTTTTATAATATATATATACTTGAGATTTAAAATCAAATTTATATATACATTCTAAAAAAATATTTTTCTACTCTTCTTTATTTTAAAACATAGGAAAATTAGTTTATTTGACTCCAGAATCATTTCATCTTGTTTTCCTTTCAATACCATTTTCAAAACAAATTGTACATTGTTTTTAACTAAGGGATGTCAACATCATGGGATACCCCATGTCGACATGGTGGCCGTTAAATTCAAAAGTTTCAATTTTCAAAAGAAGTGTTTATTCGTTTAAATCTCTTCACGAATGGTTATGACCGTTACTGGTCTATAAATAGCCTTCACAAACGAATTTTTTAACTAACTATTTTCTTCACTCCTTCTTCTCCATAAATCCATATTCTAAATATTCATATTTTTAAGATCGTGCCGAAATTCTGCCGAATTCTCAAGTGAATCAAATTAGAATCTCATTCTTGTTTGATTCTCTGCCCTCTCTCGAAGATCAAAGTGCTATTCAGAGTTATAGGATCAATTTGTAATCAAAAGTTTATCGAGTCTCTCTATAATGTGTGGTTGTGCCTGGAAATCAATTGGGTGATCTTGTGTCCCGTAAATCAAGAGAGTTTGCCCCGGACTCGAAGACAGGAGGGTGCCTCAAGGCCTTTAGAAATTGAGGATTGTAATCTCGACATTGGTATAATAAAAATCTGTACGAGGTGTTTGCCTTGGTATAGGACTGGATGTAGAGTAACTTCGAACTAGTATAAAATCCAGTGTGTTCTTTCCGTTTACTGCTTTTTATTTACTTTCTACATCTGTGTTTGATTCTGTGATTGTTCTGTGATTAAGTTCTGCATTTGTTTATATCATAATTTTTAAATTAGTCCATATAAGTCTTAGAATCCATTAAACACTATTCACCCCCCCTCTAGTGTTAAATTAGCCTTAAGATCCTTAATCCGCACTCCCTTTCAAAATGTCGATTTTAATTTAATTTTTTCAAAATTCTAAAGGAGGCCTATGACGGCCCACCTCCTCGACCCTTAGAAATCGACACTAATACATCCTTGGCATTCACGTGTTGTAAATCTAAGTGTCGGAGAGGCAAATTATAATGGGGTAAAGAAAATAAAGATAGAAGACAAAATAAAATAGAATCTCACATTGCATTCAACATTTAATTATATATGCGAGTAGTATATGCAATTACTCCAAATTGCTCCATCAAAGTACTAGTAAGTACTAATCCAGCTAGGATAGTTATAACTGCCTATCCTCAAAGTGCTGGTACATACATCATATAAAAATACGGTAGAATTAGAAATAGAGGACTATCTACATAGGACCCTCCAGCTTTATGCTCTATCCAAAATGCTCCAAGCTCCTCCCAAAATGTTCCATGCTACCTAACTACTTGGCTGCCCAAAAAATAGAGCACCCAGAGTTTAAGGGGAAAAGAAAATAAACTCCGGATCAGTCATGGGACTAGTATGAGAAACTCAAATTATGGATATTTGAAAACAAAGGTTATCTAAAAAGACCACGCCTCACATAAACATAGAATGGGTTTTTACCTTATGTTAACCAAAATCTTTACTATGCAAAATCTGGGGATATTATTTTTAATGAATTTCATTTGAAAACTCTTTTCAAGTAAATATTCATAAACTTAGCCGAAATTGTTATATTATTAAATTTCGGCATACTAGGTTCTATAATCAACTTCGAAGGCACTTATTGGAGAATGGATTTCCATAAAATGGTAGGTAAGGAACTACCTTTCGTAAAGTACATCTCTAGAGAGATGTATTGAGGATCAACAACTTTGAAACCTCTACACTTGGCAAGACCGACCTACCCGCAGACCAATCTTGGTGGCAGATAGAATCAAATATGACATAACCCCGGTCGTAACCGACCTATCCGGGATCCCATAGCATACACAATATACTCGACATATATAAAGTAATTTAGAAAGGTGATGATCATACCCTAATGGTTGCGAACCACATAGCCTTATGGCATGCCCTGTTTAAGCTTCCGAGAGATGAGGCCCGAGGTAACGATTACCTTTCATATAGCACATACCACTTTGAATGCCACATTGCCAATTCTATCACACACCATTGATATCTACAAATGTACGATCTATGAGGTCGTACATCTCAGAGAAGGGTGTTAATTATACGAGAGTTACCTTCTACACCACCAAACAGATGTACATTCATAAAAATCAATGTATGTATATATTGGAAATGCAATGTCAGACATTCGTCCATACAAGTCATCCAAGAGCAGGACAAACCGAAGGAACTCTCCTACCATAACTTATCGGGAATCATCTCCAGGATTAGTGGGGAACAACCCTTGCATCAAAGATCAAATGAAGATACTACTGCCACATATATATGCGATGGGAAATTCCCCCGAGGTTCAGTGACAAGCAGCCCTTCATTCATTTATTATCTTTCCGAGTCTTCACTTAGAATACGTAAATTGGTTCGAAGTGGTTTTAAGATAAGAACCACTCAAATCCGACCTCGGTTCCTTCGAACCAATCGTCGATAAAAAGATGTTAAGTAAATAAGTGCTTATCATTTGATTAATTACTTTCTTCTTATCAAAAATATCTTCTAGAGATATATATCTTTAAAACATTTCTTTCTAGTATATATGGAATAATTAGACCTCTCTTTAACTTTAGAAAGACCAAATCATTTCATTTCTCATAAATCAGATTGCAAAACCGTATTGAGTAAAAAGTATCGATAGGAATTATACCGATTCTACTCAACACCAATTCTGTATTCAACCTTTACTATCCATCGAATAATGGTGAAATCACCTTTTAAATTCACATTAATAGAACGAGGTCCCTCCTCAGAATTTGATACCAAGTGTAAGAAGATTATTTCTATACAACCCAACTTGTTTAAATTTGGAAAATTCAATCTTTTATACTTGTCTTGTTTCCGACATTTCGACCTAATCTATTCCTTGCCTAGGAAAAAGGACAACATCTCCTTAGTTAAGCACCTCATATCCGAATCTCACGAATGGAAAATTCCAGCCTACTCGTCGGCTTTTAGAGCCAAGATTAAACCACTTTATTTTAACAACTTTTCTTTAAATCATTTATTTAAACTTTTTAAATAAATTATAAATCCTTCAAATCATCTTTAAAATACTTAACTACTTATTTGAAAAGATTTGGGAAAAAATACTTAAGTTTAAGGCCATATTTCAAAAGTTATTAAAAGTGTTGCGAGTAGTACTTTTAAGGCTTATTTAATCAAAAAAACTTTTCGATCATTTAGAAATCCATTTGATAACTCAAATCTCTTTTAAAACATTTTAAAATATTTATAGAATTTATTTCATATTTTAAAAGAATTAAAAATATCTATTTTAAAGAATTTGTCGCCTTGGTTTCCAAATTGCCAAACCGCAACTATTTTGCAAACTTATTTTGCTCATATTTCAGCATCTACTAAACAAAATCTTGATTTTATCTTTTGTTTGAACTATGATTATAATAGTTTGGAAAATTATTATTACAAAGAATCTCGACTTTGAATCCATCGTATAAATGGATTTAACTTTCTACGGCGCGAAATCGCAAACTACCACTACGCGACGCGCCTATTTTTGACTCAATTTTCATAACTTATCCAAACTTCATCAAATTGGATTTTAGTGTTTATAATACATTTATAAATCATTTTAAACCATTTTAAAGAGGTTTAACAATCTTATATATACCATTTCATTTCTTAGAGGAAAGTGATTTCCTTTGTGATATTGACGTGTATTAAACGTGAATAACTTCAACATCAAAATAAACATATAATAAAAATCCAAACTTGATGATCAAAGCATAGTAAACATCCATACAAATCATATCGTATCATCATATTTATATATATAGAGTTTCTGACTTGAATTTCAATCGGACTAATTTTAAAACGGTTATAGCTCCGCTACGATCGCACTGGAGACTATGGAATCAAGCCTTGGACCTTTGGGAAGGCTTAGCTTATGCTTGCTTATGGAGGTGGTTTCAGCCTTGGTTGGTAGAAGGTGTGGCCGTGAGTTGTAGAGGTGAGAATGAGTGGATTTGCTTTGGTGTTGAAGAGTTTTGATAATATTTACTTACTATATAATTTTAATTTCTTTTTGCCATATTTTTGCTATAATTTTTCTTAGGCAAGTGACCATTACAGTGGAGTATTAGAAGTGAAGAAGCTTAGGAATTTTTATGAAGAAATGAAGTGAAGGGGTGCTATTTATAGGCAAAAGTTAGGATGTAAATATCATGATATTTCTACCCAAATACATCACCATTTGCTCACCACCACACTCCCCTCCTACCTCATCATGCTTGGCGGTGCTTCCCACCTCCATGTGTGTTTACCCATGTGCTTTTACTTTGGGTAAAAGAGTTTGACTTTGGTTTGCTTAAGTGTTAAGTTTTAGGAAAATATCTTGGATATTTTATAATATATATATATATATATACATTTAAATGTATAACTATATTTGTATGTATATACGTGTTCATATGCATGTGAATGTGTTCATGTATATGTATATGTATGTGGGCATATGTATATGACAAATGATTCACAACGTTGCACAAGTATGCTACGTTGAATCGTTACGGATTCATATTTCAATTTCCAGTCATATTTCACTTCCTTTTCAATATATATACATATACATATATCTATATATATATATATTTGTAAACAAATGATATATTGACAGTGTTCCTCTGGCAGTTGTATCTGGTTTTGGTTTATACTCTGGTAGTGTTTGTACTAATGCCAAGGAAAACTATGATGTGAACAATGTAGGCGTTTGTTTGGGCGCTAGTGATATTGGTGACTCTGTAGGCTTATCATCTTCTTATCTTAATAGTGTTAAGTTTTCACAGCCATTACCTGCTGCGCAGAATCAGCTTTCTGCTATCCCAGCATCGACGTGCTCTAAACCTTAGTCGTCCTTTTTCTCTTCTCTGCCCCGTAATGCGGGTGACTATAAACCCATTGAATTTGAAATCGTTAAGGAAAATGGAGTTATGATTCCTCCTCCTATTGTGATGCAAGCTGGTTCGGACTATTGGTCGGGTTATTTGGTTGGATTCTTTTTGGATCCTAATCACCAGTTTCATGATGCAACTAATGCTTGCCGTAAGACTTGGAAGCTCCGTGGTGAATTTCGTGTGTTGTTGGTTGACTCCATGTATTTTCTTAAATTTTCCTCCTCCGAGGAACGGAGGCGTGTTCTTAAGGCCGAGCCTTCTTTTTTTGATGGTAAACCCTTTATTGTTACTCCATGGACCCAAACAGTAGCGAGCGCTCGTGAACAGGTTCTTTCTATTCCTGTATGGGTTTACTTTTCACATATTCCTTCTGCATTACAACCGTTGCTCGGTTTGAATTGGCTTGCTTATAATGTAGGAAAATTGAAATGTTTTGACTCTAATACGGTAGCACGTGAAAAATTGGTGTATGTTAAGGCCCTAATTGAGATTACCCTAGATAAGCCTCTCCCTTCCTCTATTAGTGTTCAGCTTGCTGTTGGGCATGTTGTGGATGTCCGAGTTCGTTATGGTTGGGTTCCTGACATTTGTACCGCTTGTCACTCCTTTGGCCACCTTGCCAATGCTTGCAAGCACTCTGTAGTCTCCGCGGCGGCTCCCAAAATTCCTCTGCCTCGTCCCCTACTTAGGAAATGGGTTCCTAAGGCTTCTTCCTCTACCACACAAACTGTCAAACTTCCAAAAGTGCCTTTTCCTACTCCGGTACTACCTCCTTGTCCTGATGCTAGGCCTTCCTCCCCTTCAGTCTTTGATCTCGTGGATCCTTCTACCGATTCTAATATTCCTATTACTGCTCCAGTTTTAGAGCTTATGAGGTCGTCTGTTTTTTGGGATGAGCCCGAAAGGTGCTGGATTGATCTCAAAACTGATATGAGATATAACCCCGTGGACGATTCCTTTTTTAGGTTTGTTTCCGATGATCATCTGGACCTCAGATGCCATCGTTACAGTATATTTGGAGACTCTTTAGTGCTCGCTTTGGATGGTCATCTTGCAAATAGGAATGCTGACATGTTAGCTGATGCTACTTGGGATCTATCTTTTATATACTCTCCTGATTCTATGGGTTATAACCCATGTCTTGTTGTGCACTTTTGCCCTTTTGATCGTATTGTTAGGACTGTCCCTGAGGTTTCTACCCAGGTTATTGCAGACGATGGTGCTTCTTTCTCTTCCGAGGAGACCTACTCGTTAGGTTATTTATAGTAGTTGTGGCGCCTCTGTCACAATCTTGTGTTGTATTTTCTCTTTTTTAGTAGTTAAGGCGTTCTACCTTACACCTGTTTTTAAACGTTTTATTACTTTCATAATGAAAAGTGGACGGGCCTTGCCCAAAAAAAAAGTTTAATAATAACATTTCTATCATTGTATAATAATTAAAAGTGCTTATTTAATAATTAAAATAATTATTAAATCATTTAAACTTAATTTAAATTCAAAAATCATTTATTTCAAAATAGTGATACCATCAATGATGTCATAAAGAGATTTTATTTTTAAAAATAAAATAAATAATTTTATTACATATTCTCATTCATATATATAAATAAGTGTATGTATTCAGCTCCATGCACGATGTCGGAAGGTCTAAGAACTGTTTTGATAAAAAAAGTTTTCGGTCATCTTATCTATATATCTTCCAAAGTATATATTTTTCTAAATATTTATTCAAAATAAAATTACCAATATTATTTATTGTCCAAAACATTATCATCTATGTTAAAATATCTTATATTTGAATATTTTTAAAAATTTCTAAAGTGATGAATTTGCGGTCGTTGCATACTTCCCCCTTAAAAGAATTTCATCCTCGAAGTTAAGGATAAGAAGAAATTGACTCAAAAAAGGAATATATATATTTGACAAGGGAAAATATATACAAGATATGATAAGTGACCACACCACAGGCGGTGAGTACACTATCTTGATACTACATGCAAACTATACATCAATCCTAAACTCAGGATAAGCTTTATGTTGGATCATAAGGTTTTGAATGTTGACAAGAGACGAAAGTTCTTCACGAATCTATGACCACGGCAAATCCAAACTCTTCAACTCAAATATGGTTCGTATTGATATTAATGTAACTAGAGTCTTTAAGTAATCAGTCTAGTATAGAATTTTGTTAAAATCTATCCTCAAAGCTCGTCACTCACAAATTCATTTTACGAAACTTGCATATTGTTTATAAAACTTTCATATATACTCAAAGTTTTTATGTGCACTGAAAAACGGTATTTAGTCGACTGAATACTATATATCAGTCGATTGATGCTGCTTATGAATTTTTTAATATACAGCAGTCAGTCGACTGAACTGCTTAAGTCGGTCGATTGATACTGTTCATGTTTTTGTGCACGTTTGAAATTCAATCGACTGCCCAAGCAATTTCAGTCGACTGAATCTGCAACTGTCATTTTTCTCCAAAAGACACTTCTTTTGATCAAAGGGTTCCTTCTACTTGGAAGGTCACAACTCTTAGATTCTAATAGATGTTGATTTCTAGAAGTCATATCTCATCACACACTATATATACACTCAAGATTCATAGATCAAATAACTTAATTTTCTATTCTCTTTTGATCTATAGCACTTAGCATTCTTGAGTTTAATATATACAAGCTCTCATACAATCATTGCTTACATATTCATTTCCATACTTTTCAAGCAATATTATACTTCCTATTCTTCATACACACACAAATATACACATCTACTTTGAGGACAAGATTATAGGAAGGGTGTACTACAAGTGACAAATCCGTGTTATACAGAACACACAAAGTCAAGTTAAAATCCGGTTTGTAAGAAAGTCCTGTTTGGTTGCTCAGGTGGTCAAAGAGCTGTTTTGTTGCTCAAGCGGTCAAAGTCCTATTCTGTTGCTCAGGCGGTCAAAGTCCTGTTTTGTTGCTCAGGCAGTCAAAGTCCTGTTCGGTTGCTCAAGCGATGTAATACTTGTTTCTCCGGGTTAAGTGAGGGTTGCTAGCTAAATCCAGAAGGAGTCTCGGACTAGACGTAGAACGGGAGTTCGAACCAGTATAAAAATCTCGGGTGTCATTTTCTTTACTGCTATTACTATTTTCCGCACTAGTTATTTATTATATTCCGTATTACACGATCCTTCAGTATAGTAACTTACATTTGGTATCGGAGCAAGGCCATCATATAACTGTAACATAGTTATCTGATATTGTTTTAATATGGAAAACAACACCAGCACTATTTCTAACACTACCTTTTTAGAAAGTCAATCTACTACACGACCACCTCTATTTAATGGAATGAACTATAACTATTGGGCTACTAGAATGAGAATATATATACAAGCAAGTAGTTATGAAACCTGGAACATTATGCAATCTGAATATATTATTCCTACTACTGAATATTCAACGTGGTCTAACACGCAAAAATTAGATGCTACTGCAAATGCTAAAGCTATGAATATGTTATATTATGCATTAGACAAAAATGAGTTTGTGACACCCCACCTCTATACCCACGCTAGCCAAGGACACTACGGGGTAATGCCGTCAACTAGCACGGAGAATAAGGTTGTTGAGGAGCGACCATCCGTGTAATTGCTTTATGCGAGCACCGATATGTCAGATAAAATATAGCTTTCATTTCATCTCAGGAGGAAATCCGACATATGGATACAAACTCAAAGCTACCACACGGTGGCTATATATATAATCTTCAGAAACAAGTATAGAAATAAACATAACACAAATCAGTCACAGACAGTTCATATCACATAGGCGGAAATAGATATGAATATAACACATGAAAGTGTACATCAGAGTGGTGGTCAGATAAGATCCACAATAACACAAAAGAATAGACATAAGTGCAAGGCAACAGAATATTTATACATCAAGGAGTCTAAATCTCAAATGTATACAACAAAAACTACTAAACTAGAGTAGTTAGCCAAAAGTCAGAAGATGGCTCCAGATAGGAGGTCAAGCAGAAGCACCTGTAAAATCTCGGTCTGACCCGAGTATTATTTAAGAAGAAAATAATAAACGGATCAGTCTAGCTATAATTATCAGATAAAATGAGATATAAGAAGAGATATAATAATAAAACGTATGATAACCAAAAATGTCATACTACGTCAAGTATACATCAGAAAACCCACAAAAGTCATACAATATCTCAATAATCTCAAAACACAGAAAAGAACATCATATTCTTAATTTAATTCACCAAGCCACAAAAATGACATACAAATCAATGCCAATGGTAAAAGCTGGTGAAACATAAATTCCAGAAATCATCAATTAGAAATCTAGAAATCACAAGAAAGAGGATGGCCAATCCCATAAACTAAACATCGACGCACCTAGAAAGATATGCCCCATGTAAAGTCTAGCATCGATACACCTAGAAAGATGTACCCCATGCAAAGTCGAACATCGACGCACCTAGAAAGATATGCCCCATGCTCTAGCATCGACGCACCTAGAAAGATACGCCTCATGCATAAATAAACATCGACGCACCTAGAAAGATACGCCCCATGTAATGTCTAACATCGATGCACCTAGAAAGATACACCCCATGCAAAGTCGAACATCGACGCATCTAGAAAGATACGACCCATGCATAGACGAACATCAACGCACCTAAATAGATACGCCCCATGCCCTGACTTATTGAGCCGATTGCTCCACGAAGTAAATAAACATCGACGCACCTAAATAGGTACGACCCATGCGAGAAATAAACATCGACGTACCTAAATAGGTACGACCCATGCGAGAAGTGAGACGAAGCTCAATAAAACGAGGAACAGTCTTCCACGTGGACAAAGAGACATCGCACATTGCTAGTCTAAACCATAAAATGATCATCATCGATCATCAAGAAGTTTCAATTACACTAAGCTAGTAAATATATGAGTTTAGCTTCATGTCCCATAACCACTTGCTTAACTTAAATATTTACGAACAAATTGTAGATCTCCACTAGAAAATTGTCACAAGAGATTCAATCGAACAAGTCCAAAAATTAACCGACGAAGTAAACGCAAGCGTTTCATACCACTTGTTTTACTAAGCCGTTTAATTAGATTTCTCATATGAATGAGGTAAAGGTTTGTATATATTAATAGATTGGAAAACGTTTTAAGAAACGAGCTTTGTAATTAAAATAGTGTCAAAATTGTTTTGATGAAAGAGTTTTGATATTTACTACTAGTATAGAAAACCTTTATATTTTAAAGTGACAAATCATAGAAATGATTGTAGAAACAATCAATCATAAAAATTCACATTCGAAGACGTGAATAAAATCCAAAGAAATCGATGCCAAATCCATCAAAATGAATATTCCCAAAAATCCAAAGAAAGAAGTTATCAAAGTCGATAATAAGTGATAACAACTAACCGTATCAACAAAAATCGATAAACATTGGAAATCAACTCAAAACAGCCCAATATAGGCAAAATGAACAGTTCCAGACGTCTGGGGGTTTGATCCAGACGTCTGGCTCTGTTTTCTGGTCCAAAATAGCACATTTCAGACGTCTGAAATTCCAACCAGACGTCTAGTTGGATTTCCAGACGTTTGGATTTTTCCTCTGCCTCTTTGCGTTTTCCAGGGACGAATTCCAGACATCTGGACTTCCAATCCAGACGTCTGGATTTCATTTCAGACGTCTGAAATTAGTTTCAAACGTCTGAAATTGCCTGCTAGGCAAAAAAACAGCCTAGCTCGAAAAAGGCAAATCCAAACAAAATGCGATCGAACGAGCGATGGATGCTAGGGATTTATGCCAATCGACAACCCAGCCCTATAGGCTCTTCGATACACCACCAAAACATGTCAAAACATCCAAGATAGGATTTTTAAAGATTTTGACTTCAAAACACCAAAATTGGAAAATTCACCAAATTAACTCAAATCAAAAGCAAATGAATATGCACAAGTGTTAGGAATTCATACCCAACAATAAAGATATCTATAGACATAGATGTGAGTTAAAGAACTCACCTTTAACCCAAAAACAAAGAAGAAGGAGCTCAATTACATGGAGAAGACCAACCAATCTCCACTTCAACCCAACAAGCTTCAATCTAAGATCAAAACAAGTATTTCCTAAGTTTAAGTTTAGGAATTTCTGAAACTAAAGAGAGAAAGAGTTGGAGAAGATGAAGAGGAGGCTTACCAATAGCTTCTCTTTGATTTTGGAGCAAGAATTCAAGTTTGAAAGAAGAAACTAGGGCTTGGAATTTCTAATTCCCTTTCCTTTCCACCATTTTCAGTTTTAGCTTGAGTTTGAGGAGTGGGAATGAGTGAATGGAGAGGAGAGGGCTGAGTTAGGGTATTAAGTTAGCTAGTAGGCTGAATCCAAACCCAAAAACCCAAATAGAAAACGTAGCCAAATTCGATTAACTCCAAACATATCGAAGTTTATACTTAAAAAGGTCTTAAATGTCATTTTGAACTCAATGGGGGTAGTCTCGAGTCCTAATTCGACTGTTTGCAAAAAGTAGCTTTTCGAACTAAAATCCGACTAACGATGAAATATTTAAATATACAATCGATAAATATGCGGGTTGTTACAGAGTTTAATAGAATAAGCATGTGTAAAACTGCTCATGAAATTTGGCGTACACTTAAAGTGACACGTGAAGGAACTAACAAAGTCAAACAAAGTAAAATTTCTATGCGCAAAAATCAGTTCCAGAATTTTAAAATGAAGCAAGATGAGACTATAAATGAAATGTAATCTAGATTTCAAGATATATATCATTCTTTGATAGCATTAGGAGAAACTTACATAGATTTTAATATTGTTTCAAAAATCTTCAACTCACTAACGGATGAGTGGGAACGAAAAGTCTTAGCAATCGAAGAAGCTAATGACATTTCGACCATAAAACCAGAAGAGTTGATTGGAAATCTAATGTCTTATGAAGTTAATCTCCAGGCAAAACGAGTACAGGCTCAAGATAAGAAAAATATAGCATTTTAGGCAGAAAAAGATGAATCAAATTCAGATGAAGAATATATGGTGTTCATTGCTAAAAATTTCAAACAGTTTTTGAAATTTAGAAAGAGCAGCAAATTTAGAAATAACAAGAACAACTACAGCAACAATAACAACACCAACAAAACATCATCATATGTTCTAGAATGTTATGAATGTCACAAGAAAGGTCACATCAAGAAAGATTGTCCTAAGAAAAAGAAAGACAAGTATAAGCATAAAAAAGACAGATTCAAGAAGAAGCTTTCTCTGTCACATGGGACGATACAGAATCATCTTCATCATCAGAAAGTGACTCGGACAGTGATTTAGAACAAGCCAACATTTGCTTTATGGCCACAAAAGACGAGGTAAGTGACCTAACTTTTAATCACCTTTTGGAAATCAATTCAGAATTACTTGACAAACTAAAAGGCAAAAACAGAAAGTACAAAGAAATTTTTAAAAAATTGAATAGAACTGAAATAGAAGTAGAAATGCTAAGAGATGAAAAGAAAATTTTAGAAGAAGAACTCCAAGTTACTCTAGAATCTTGTTCTAATATGACATCTCAACTTTCTCTACTAAGTCAAGAGATAGAAACTCAGAAAGAAAAGAACGATGCTTTATTAATTGAAAATCATGATCTTAAAGCAAATATCAAGATTTTAGAGTTAGATAACTCTAGCTTTAAAACAAAGTTAGAAGACATTACTAAAAATGTTTCTAATTTTAATAAAGGTAGAGAAAATCTTTCCAAAATTATAGAAAATTTTCAAACTATTCCAAATAAAAGAGGACTAGGATATAAACAATCCTCTAAAATTACCAAAGAAAAAGAATTCTTCATATAAAAGGAAAAAAAAACCTAGTTCTAAAATTTTAAATTTTACTACATCAATTAAAATCTGGGTTCCTAAAACAAAAAATTCTTCAATTAGAAATAAGTATATAAAATATTTTATAAAAACTGTTCATAAAAAACAAAGATTATGTTTTCAAAAGGAATTCTAAACCCTTTTGGGTTTGGCTTCCTAAGACCTAACTCTTAGGACCCAAAATAAAATGGTGTACCAATGTTAATTCTATATTTTGCAGGTACCATCCAAAAAGAGAGGAAAATGGATACTAGATAGTGGTTGCTCAAAACACATGACAGGAAACAAAGGGATGCTAACAAACATTAATTACTCAGATGGAGGTTCTGTAATGTTTGGAGATAATTCCAAAGGATATGTCATCGGCAAAGGCGATGTGAGCAATAATGGTATATCTAATTCACCTCCTATTACAAATGTCTTATTAGTTAAAAATTTGAAGCATAATTTACTTAGTATCAACCAATTATGTGACAAAGGATTCAATATTTCTTTTTTTGAAAATAAGTGTAGCATTTTTTATCAAAATAAAAATCTTATTTTTGAAGGATTTAGAGATAAAAATATTTATGTTTTAAATATGAATATAAATCATAATACAAGTATGTGTTTCATAGCTAAAGAAAATGATCCTTGGTTATGGCACAAAAGATTTTGTCATATTAATTTCAAAATTATAAATAAATTATCTAAAAATAATTTAGTAAAAGGTTTACCAAAAATGAACTTTAAAGTAAACAATATTTGTTATGCTTGTCAATTAGGAAAATTATCAAAATCATCCTTTAAATCAAAGAAAAATATTTCTACTATACAACCACTAGAACTATTACATTTAGATCTCTTTGGTCCAACTCAAATTCAATCTATAAATCATAGTAAATATGTGTTTGTTATAGTAGATGATTTCTCAAGATACACTTGGACTATTTTCTTAAAAAATAAAAGTGATACTTCTGAAAATTTCAAGAATTTTGCAAAGAAAATTCAAAATCTCAAAAATTTTAAAATTAAGAATATTAGAAGTGATCATGGAGGTGAATTTGAAAATGAAGCATTTGAACATTTTTGTAATAAAAAGGGAATTTACCATAATTTTTCTTTTCCTAGAACACCACAAAAAAATGGAGTTGTAGAAAGGAAAAATAGAACATTACAAGAATGTGCAAGAACTTTGTTAAATGGAAACACATTACCAAAACATATCTGGGCAGAAACTGTAGCAACTGCTTGCTATGTTCTAAATTGTGTTTCCATCCGACCTTTAACAAAACACACTTCATATGAACTTTTTCATCAAAGAAAACCAAACATTTCATATTTTAAAGCTTTTGGTTCAAAATGTTTTATCTTAAACACAAAAGATCAGCTTGGAAAATTCAATCCAAAATCCGATGAAGAAATCTTCATAGGATATTCAGAACGAAACAAAGCTTATCGAATTTTCAATAAAAGAACAAAAACAATCGAAGAAACACTTCATGTTTCATTCGATGGAAATTTCAAATTTAATAAAAAAAATTGAGGATGATGAAGATATACCTAAGACGATCACAAATACGGTTACTCAAAATAATTTTGATGAGGATGAAAACATTGTTTATAATTTTGAAGAAAATGTAAACATTGTTCATAATGAAAATGAATTAAGATCTCCTCCTAGGATTTTACGAGATCGCCCAATAGAAAATGTCATAGGAGAAATTGATTCACATGTTAGAACTAGAAATCAACTTAATCAAATGGGTCATGTAGCTTTTCTTTCTAAAATCGAACCTAAAAATGCAAAAGAAGCATCTATTGATGACTATTGGATTATAGCTATGCAAGAAGAGCTAAACCAATTCGAACGAAATGAAGTTTTGGAACTAGTTCCTAGACCAAGTGATCAAACAGTCATTGGTACTAAATGGGTCTTCAAAAATAAAGCAGATGAACAAGGTAATATAACTAGGAATAAAGCTAGATTAGTTGCACAAGGATATAATCAAGAAGAAGGAATTGACTACGAAGAAACATTTGCTCCAGTTGCACGACTTGAAGCAATATGTATCTTACTGGCCTTTACATGTTTTCATAATTTCAAACTTTATCAAATGGATGTTAAAAGTGCTTTCTTAAATGGTTATATAAA
The DNA here is from genome assembly GCA_030737815.1 of Allium fistulosum. Taxonomy (NCBI): domain Eukaryota; kingdom Viridiplantae; phylum Streptophyta; class Magnoliopsida; order Asparagales; family Amaryllidaceae; genus Allium; species Allium fistulosum. The sequence goes on from CM060908.1 coordinate 946,302,012, forward strand.
AGAAAATGTTTTTGTTGAACAACCTCCGTTATTCACACATGAAAAATTTTCAGACCACGTCTATAAACTTACGAAAGCCTTATACGGTCTTAAACAAGCACCCCGTGCTTGGTATGAACGTCATAAGAGCTATCTAATAGATTCCAGTTTTGAAATTGGGAAGGTTGATCAAACTCTTTTTATTAAAAGAACTAAAAAGGATATTTTAATTATTCAAATTTATGTAGATGATATTATTTTTGGATCTACAAATGAAAAATTATGTCAGGAATTTTCAAAATAATGACCAAAGAATTTGAAATGTCACATATGGAAGAATTATCTTATTTTCTTGGATTACAGATTAAACAAATAGAAAATGGAATTTTTATTAATCAAGAAAAATATTGTAATAATCTAATTAAACGCTTTAATATGGAAAATACTTCTGCTAAACCAACTCCAATGAGTACAACAGTTCATCTCGATAGAGATGAAGATGGAAAAAGTGTTGACCAAAAATTATATCGAAGTATAATTGGATCATTACTTTATCTAATTGCTAGTAGACCTGACAAAATGATGAGTGTTTGTTTATGTGCTAGATTTCAAGCAAATCCTAAGGAATCACATATGCGAGCAGTAAAACGCATATTGCATTATCTTAGCAAAACCAAATATTTTGGACTTTTTTATCCAAAAGAATGTCCTTTCGAGTTAGTTTCTTATAGTGATGCTGACATTGGAGGATGTCGGATGGATCGGAAAAGTACTAGTGTGACTTGTCACTTCATTGGACAATCCTTAGTCTCTTGGTTTAGCAAGAAACAAAATTGTGTTTCACTTTCAACTTGTGAGGCATAATATATTTCTGCTGCCTTAGCTTGTGCTCAAGTCATTTATATGCAACAAACCCTACAAGATTTTGGTGTTAATTTATCCAAATCAACAATTTTTTGTGATAATACTAGTGCTATAAACTTATCCGAAAATCCTGTCAATCACTCACGAACTAAACATATTGACATACGTCATCATTTTCTTCATGATAATATTGAAAAGAATCTAGTCAGACTGGAATTTGTATCCTCTGAAAATCAATTGGCAGATATATTTACAAAACCTTTAAATGAAAATATCTTCATAAAATTAAGAAGAGAATCAGGAACTATATCCATACAAGATTTATAAAAAAAAATTAATAATTTTTTTTTCAAAGACTCGAACTCAGGATCTTTTACTTGGAAACTTGGTTTACATTCTATTTTTATTGTTTACCTTACATTTTTTTAACTACTTTACAACTAATTTTTTTCTCTGGTTCTTATCAACCTAACCATCAATTCTGTTTCTATTTATATGAAACTCTTACATATAAATACATTTTTTTACAATTAAATAAAAAAAATATAGTTTCATTTCATTTAATCAAAATGTCCTCCTAGCTCAATTCTGAATCCTCTACCCTATCCTGTTCTTCTCCTAGTTCAGGATCGGCAAATTTACCTACTCCAACACCGATTTATGAACCAGTTCCTATTATTCCACCATCTAACATCCACACTAGTTACACCCCTCCCGTCAAAAGAGCTAAACATTCTCTATTTTTTGGCTTGCCGTCTACAAAAGAAAAAAAAGACGACATTCATCACTATCAACGGGAGACTCTCGAGTTACAACGAGAACTATATTACGAGCAGAAGGTGAATGCGAAGCGGCTAAGCTTCCTTGAACAAGTGGCTCTTAAATTTTGTCGTTCGTCTTCACACAACATGGTTCATCAACCAATAACTCCTTCACGTCGTAATCCATAGGAACCATCACCTAAACGTCCACCGTTATCTCCGAAGTCTTGGGAATGTGGACAAGGCTGGTCACCATTACGACCTCTGCATGAGAATACAAAAGTAGAACCGGAAGACTACCGCACTCCTTCCTCTTCATCCAAATCATCTTGATTTTTTTTAATATATATATATATATATATTGTACTGGTATATAAATTATGTACATTAATTCATGTTATTTAAAATTGTTGTTTATATACTGTTCAATTCATTTTTTTACAACAAGGGGTTCACCCTAAAAATTCAACAGCGCCAGTCGACTGAATCAAATAATCAGTCGACTGAACCTGTCTTCCAAATATCACTTTTCCTCTGCAGTCAGTTGACTGAATCTTCAAAACAGTCGACTGAATTCAGCGTTTTTCTATTATAAAATCTCGAGAAAGAATCAGTCGATTGAACCTAGTTGTCCAGTCGACTGAACTCAGAAAATTATGTTTTTAAATGCAGTACCAATCGATTGCCTATGAATATTCAGTCGACTGATACTGGGTACGAGACCTTTTTACCCTCTTTTAGCCTCTACAAATTAACTTTTCACCTTTACCAAACTCAATTTTTACTTTCAGTCTTTTTTACTTTCTGCCATTAAACTCTTTTTCAACTTCAAATTCATCTACAATTTCATAAATTTTCTCATAAATTTGTCCAATTCTTCTCTCCCACTTCATCACCAAAACCCTAGTTCTTCACATGGCTCCTAAAAGACCTCGTCATCCTCAATTTACAGCATCTTCTTCGGATTCACAAATAAGAGCATGGCTTCACAATGGCAAGGCGGTGCAACGCTTTGAAAAAATGCAAAACTCCAGGATTTTTGAAGGTTCTTTTATAAAATTCCTTGAATTTTCTTCCTATGTTATTCAAGACTTAGCTCACCGTAGCGGATTAGAGCATCTCATTCATTTTGTGGCAAATAATAACAAGATTAATCACCTTCTTGTTAAACTTTTCTACGCCAACTTAAATCTAGATCACCACACAATTACAAATCCGGATGATTGCATTTGGACGGTAGTATGTGGTAAAAAGATTTTTCTTCCACTACAGCGACTTGCACGGAATTTGCAATGTCCCGATGAAGGTGACGAGCTATCTGAGATTGCCATAAAGATGGATACCCGTGATCAGTTAGTCATTTTTTCCTCTCAGATGATTTAACAGAGTTAAAAGCAGTAGCACTAAGACCAAAAGCTCGTATTATGCATAGAGTGCTTACATACACGATCAATCCCCGCACCGAAAGTTATGAGAAAGTCTATCGGCGTGATTTCCAATCCTTTTACGCCATTTGGGGAAATAGACGAGTAAACTGGGCAAAGGTCATTCTTGATGAGTTTCAAACTTTTAATCAAGGACGAATGAGGATGATCTATTATGGCGCTTACATCATGTGCATTCTCAAACATATTGATGTTCCTTTTTTTGATTCCGAATGTTCGAACATAGGTTCCTTGAATACTAAAACCCTTAGTCTCATGAACCTACCAAAGCAATATCTTGACCACACCATAATTACTTATGAACATTGGCTTGAAAACCAAGCCGCAGGTCAAGCTCAACCTTCCTCCCAATAAGCTCGTCAACAAACTTCACGTGTGAAAGCCTCTTCTTCATCCCAACCTCCTCGACCTACTCGAGAAATTTACGGGATTCAAGAAATAGATCCTCAAGCTCGGCCTCACGAAGCCGTTACTACCATTACTCGTAATCAAAGACTTCTCGATAATCGTCTATCTTGAGTTGAATCAACTATCTCTAGAGTTGATAAAAATGTCTCAAAAGTTAATAAAAAGCTTAATTATATTAAGTCCTTCTTCAACAATATCTGGGATACTATCACATGCTCCCAACAATCTTCTACCTCCGTTCACGTACCAACATATCACGAAAAACGACCGGCAGAACATTTTACCTGGTCTACATCAAATGAGGAGCAGGAGGAAGAAGCCGAAGAGGTAGGTGATGATTCAGATGATGAAGAAACTGCACGCGATGAACAAAGTGTGAGGAATGCGGAATATGGATCTAGGAATAACACTAGAGGGGGGGGGTGAATAGTGTTTATAAGAAATTACTAAATCTTTTTGAGTTTATGTTAATTTGAACACAAATGTATGCAATATTCAGACACAAATATAATCATGGAAACAAACACAAATGCAGAAATAAAGTAAATGCAGTAAAGGAAAGAACAGACTGGATTTTATACTGGTTCGGAGTTACCCTACATCCAGTCCCGCACAACTAAGTACGGATTTCCTTTCAAAAAGCAATTCAACAATTACAACCCTCAGTTTCAAGGCTACGAGGTACACCCTCCAGAATCACAATCCTCTGGGTAGAGATACTTGATTTCCGGGGCAACAAGTTCACCCAATTGATTTCCAATGCTACAATCACACCTTTTCTCGCTTGATTGATTTCCAAGGCTACAATCACACCTTTTCTCGCTAGATAGATTACAAAGAAGCCTATAACTCTGAATAGCACTTAGATCTTGTTGAGATAGTGATAGAGAATCAAACCAAAGATAATCTAGTCAGATTCAATGTTGATTTCGGTAGAGTGATGATAGGATTTTGAATAAGAAAATGTGGAAGAAGAAGAGAAGTGAAAAACCAGAAAATCTGATATAAAATTCGTTGAAACTAACCCCTATTTATAGAAGAACAACAGTCATGTCCATTCGTGAAAGGTTATGGCGAATAGACACTTCTTTTGAAATTCAAAATTTTGAAACTAACTGTCACTATGTCGACATGGGGTACTAGGGCATGTCGACATCCCAAAGGAAATTTTGATGTTTTGATTTTCTTTGAAAATAACCTTTATCTTATATTAAAACTATTTTAAACTTTATAAATATACTTGACTATAGATAAAATACATAGATAAATATAGAGAATAATATATATATAATTTTACTATAATTTTATATTTAAATCTAAGTATAAAGATAGTTTAAAACAAACGAAGTTTAAAAACATTAGTTTATTAAAAACAAAAACAAAGAATATTTTAAGGCTAAAACATCTTTTTGAAAATCATTTGAAAAGATAATTTTTAAGGCTAAAACATTTTGAAAAGCAATTTTGAAAATCATTCTGAAGTAGTTTTGAAAATCATTTTGAAGTAGTTTTGCAAGCTTCTTCCTACAGAATATCTCATCATATCAGGACTCGAGAACTTGTACAAAACCAAGATGTTCGTGGGTTTGTAAGCCACTTGTCGTAGGTTTGTAAGCTACTTGTCGTGGGTTTGTAAGCCACTAAAAAGGTAGAAATGGGTTCCATCCTAAAAGAAAAATGGAGTGAAGATTTCAGTGCTATTGTGAAGTTTTAACAAAATTCTAGACTCAATACTTATCTTGAAATCTTGAACTCTTGATAATCTTGATACTCATGAGTCTTCAATCTTGATATCTTGAATCTCTATACTGTACAGTCTTCATTCTTGGTACCTGCATGGTTAAATCCTGCATATACATATATATCTAAACTATAATGTTAGTATTTATATTTTATAATCTTATTCTAAGGTTGTTGTCATCAAAACCATCATCTCAAGGACTAACAATCTCCCCCTTTTTGATGATGACATGCTTTGTTTATAAAATATTACTTCTATCCTAATAACTCCCCCTAAATCTAATAACTCCCCCTTAATCTATGCCTAACTACCCTATTTTATATATCTCCCCCTTTGTTATCAACAAAAAAAAAACAAACTCTAAACTACATAACTCCCCCTCATTCTTGTACTGAAGTACCTGCATTAATAAACTATATAATAGAGTATATTAAGAAATAACTATACTTATGGACATGATATTCAATCAACGATTATAAATATATCAATGTATATTTATACAATCATCAAACCACACCAAGTGTTTAATCAAATCAATCAAAACAACCAATTTCAATCAAAGCAATCAATTCAAACAAAGTAATTAAATAAAGCAAACAAATTAAACGTTACGAGGAACTTCCACCCATCCTTCTTCTCCGAAAATTGGGTCTGCTTTGATGGCATCCCAATTTTCATTTTCATTTGTGAGAGAGACAGAAGGATGTGCTTCGTTATCATCCTTGTGCAGGAAAGAAATCATCCATCGAATTGCCTCGAAATGCCTTTCTTGCTCCTTGATCATCTGCATTTGACTCAATTCTAAGTGACCCTGGTTACGAAGAATGAACGAGAGAATATTCTTGAATGAATTAAGAGTTTCTTCAAGATTCTCGGATAAATTATGAATTGGATTAGCCATTTTTGGAATTGTGAGAAGAATGAGAGATAGAATAGATAAGAAATAATATTCAGTAATGGATTCTGGAAGAAATGGGTATATATAGGTGTAGAAATTCGTTTGAAATGAATAGACATATGGTAGTTATTCAAATTTCAAATTCAAAATGAAGTGTCATTTCTGACCAGTACATGTCGACATGGTCAAAGGGGGGATGTCGACATGGTCTAGTGAATTTTGATGACCTTATTGATTTTGTGAATAATTGTGTATATATATTTCTATAATATACTAACATTTATTCAAGAGATAAGATAAGCTAGATAACAGAAAGGAAATTCAATTTCATGGCATAGAAGAGTGATACAATGATTAATCATAAACAACTACATAAACACTCAAAAAACAAACTTAAACTAATTCGACATGATATGAAAATATAGAACTAGTTAGAAGATGATGAAGATGAAGATAATCCAAGTTTCTTGCTGACTTTGGAGAAAAACTTGTTCATCTTGGATGATATTTTGTCCAACTTCTTACTAACAGATCTTTTAAGAACCCATTGATTCTCAACAATAATCTTTTGGTTTTTGAGAAGGGTTTTGTTGGTAGGATTGGAGGGATATTCAATACTTTCTAGGGATGTTTCACCTTCTTCTTCTTCTTCTATTTCCATTTCATCCCTTTCTTCTTCTTCTTCCTCTTCTTCCATTTATTCATGAGCCAAACGCTCTTCCTTTTCGGCAAGAGTCTCACAAGGTTGAAAAACATATGGGATTTTCATGAGAGAAATATTTGAGATATTAAAAACTTTTCTTGAAATAAATTCTTCTCCTTTGAAATTTACTCCAAAATAGTTGAAAATCCGAGTAAGGTAAATTCCATGATATAAAGTGTTTTCTCCAATTTCAAAATTTTTAGGACGAAGTTCATCCAAAATAACTTGCGCCCAATTGATATCATAATTTCCGAAAATAGCAAAAAGTGTTTTGCACACTTTTGAAGTAGGATTGTTAAAATTTCCCGATCTTGGGGTCAAAGTATGTTGTAAAAGAAGATTGACAATTCTTGCTTTAGGATGAAAGTTTCGGTTTTTAAATTCAAAGTTTTCTTCTCCTTCAAAAATATGATGAAATGTCTCACGATCATGTTCATCGATTTGAAAACTAGAAAGATCCATTCCCGTATTCTTGCAACTGAGAATGGTACCCAAAAGATCACAATTTAAAACAATTCTAGTGCCTTTGACACTACTCCAAATTTCATTATCATTTCCTTCATAAAATTTTCGATTGAGATTTGCATAGAAAATTTTAACAAGATTTGGGTAACAAACAAAATCATTTTGAGAAGAATCAACAAGACTAAGAATTTGATTGTTTGCAAAAAGAGTATCAATTTCATAAGAAGCAAAATCTTGAAAAATAGCAAACTTTCCGGGATGGACTTTTCATAGTTAGCATAATTGATGTATGCTTTTATTGCCTCCGGAGTTGCTCTTTCAAGTTTCTAGAAAGTCTCATGGTGGAGGGGTTGCTTGAAGAAGCCATTAAAGTAGAGAGTAGAGAGCATGGAGTTTTGAAGAGAGAGTTTGAATTTGAAAATAAAAGTGAAAAGTTGTGATAAAAGATAGTGAATAAAAAGATTTTTGAAAGACATATTCTCTGGTCAAAAGATGTCTTTTCAGAGTATTGAATGAAGTGAAAAGGTGGAGGGAAATTCAAGCATTTGAATTCAAATTTTGAATTTCAAAATTTGTACCCATGTCGACATCATGGTAGGGACCATTTCAACATGTGCCTGAAATATTCTAAGATTTAATTTTCCTAACTACTCTAATATATATATATATATGACTAAATATATATATCTGGAATAATATTATGATTATATTATATTCCATAAAATATATATATAAATAATAATAAAAATAATAAAATTATAATAAAATAATAGAAAATAAATTTAAAATTCAATCAACACACCAATTCAAAATCAATCAATCAAGCAATCAATCATCTAATTCTAAGCATGCAATTTCAATCAATTGTATTGTAAATGTGTACCTTTTTCTGAGTCTGTTTCCTTGAATTTGTTGAAGTCGTGAACTGCCGTGAAACACAAATTTGAATTATCTGTCTTCTGATCATCATCGCTTGAGGACGAGTCTGAGTCATCTAGAGTAGCAGTAAATGCACGCTTCCGTTTCTTTACAGAATCATTGTTTATAGGAGGATTCTGCCTTTCTAGATACAAACAGTCTCTTTGATATGGCCTGGTTCATCACAGTTGTAACATTTGACATTGTTTGGCACTACATTTTAATTTCCAGAATTCTTATAGTTGTTTCTCTTGAGATTATTCATCTTTCTGTATTTCAGGAATTTCCGAAAATTCCTGGTCATAAATGCTATCTCTTCATCATTATCACTGTTTGAGTCTGATTCGTCGGTTAATGCATTGAATGCCATTGATTTTTGTCAGATGCTTTGCTTTCTCTTCTCCCGATCATTTGGACTTCAAACGACATTAGATTTCCAATCAATTCTTCTATCTTTAAGGTACTGATGTCATTTGCCTCTTCAATTACAAGTGTCTTTTGATCCCATTCTGGAGTGAGAGAATTTAAAAATTTTCTGACTTGATCTTCTTCCGAAAATTCCTTTCCCAAGGATATTAAAGAATGCACAATATCTTGAAATCGACTATACATATCTGAAATAGACTCATTAGTATTCATTTTAAATAACTGAAACTGATTAGTGAGCATGGAAATTTTGGTCTGTTTAACTTTGCTTGTTCCTTCGTGAGTCACTTGCAAAGTTTTCCAGATTTCATATGTAGACTTACAAACTGACACTCTATTAAATTCATTTCTGTCAAGTGAACAAAACAGAATATTCATTGCTTTAGAATTATTTTGTGCAACAGTCTTTTGCTCAGTGGTCCACTGTGCAAAATTAGTTATGGGTTCAGAATATTCAGTTTGTGTGATATTCCAAGTATATAATCCTATAGATTGTAAATATATTTTCATCCTACATGCCCAATATGCATAGTTACTGCCATTAAAAAGTGGTGGTCTGGCGGTAGACTGACCTTCTACAAATGAACTAGTGTTAGAAATAATACCAGTGTTGGTAGCCATTTTGAAAACTTTTCAAAATTCAGATTATGAAACTTTTGAAAACCTTGCTCTGATACCAAATGTGAGGAATGCGGAATATGGATCTTAAGGCTAGGAATAACACTGGAGGGGGGTGAATAGTGTTTATAAGAAATTACTAAATCTTTTTGAGTTTATGTTAATTTGAACACAAATGTATGCAATATTTAGACACAGATATAATCACAGAAACAAACACAGATGCAGAAATAAAGTAAATGCAGTAAAGGAAAGAACACAGCGGATTTTATACTGGTTTGGAGTTACCCTACATCCAGTCTCGCACAATTAAGTACGGATTTCCTTTCAAAAAGCAATTCAAGAATTACAACCCTCGGTTTCAAGGCTATGAGGTACACCCTCCAGAATCACAATCCTCTGGGTAGAGATACTTGATTTCCGAGGCAACAAGTTCAACCAATTGATTTCCAAGGCTACAATCACACCTTTTCTCGCTTAATTGATTTCCAAGGCTACAATCACACCTTTTCTCGCTAGATAGATTACAAAGAAGCCTATAACTCTGAATAACACTTGGATCTTGTTGAGATAGTGATAGAGAATCAAACCAGAGATAATTTAGTCAGATTCAATGTTGATTTCGGTAGAGTGATGATAGGATTTTGAATAAGAAAATGTGGAAGAAGAAGAGAAGTGAAAAACCAGAAAATCTGATATAAAATTCGTTGAAACTAACCCCTATTTATAGAAGAACAACAGTCATGTCCATTCGTGAAAGGTTATGGCGAATAGGCACTTCTTTTGAAATTCAAATTTTTGAAACTAATTGTCACTATGTCGACATGGGGTACTAGGGCATGTCGACATCCCAAAGGAAATTTTAATGTTTTGTTTTTCTTTGAAAATAACCTTTATCTTATATTAAAACTATTTTAAACTTTATAAATATATTTGACTATAGATAAAATACATAGATAAATATAGAGAATAATATATATATAATTTTACTATAATTTTATATTTAAATCTAAGTATAAAGATATTTAAAACAAACGAAGTTTAAAAACACGAGTTTATTAAAAACAAAAACAAAGAATATTTTAAGGCTAAAACATCTTTTTGAAAATCATTTGAAAAGATAATTTTTAAGGCTAAAACATTTTTAAAAGCAATTTTGAAAATCATTCTGAAGTTGTTTTGAAAATCATTTTGAAGTAGTTTTGCAAGCTTCTTCCTACAGAATATCTCATCATATCAGAACTCGAGAACTTGTACAAAACCAGGATGTTCGTGGGTTTGTAAGCCACTTGTCGTAGGTTTGTAAGCTACTTGTCGTGGGTTTGTAAGCCACTAAAAAGGTAGAAATGGGTTCCATCCCAAAAGAAAAATGGAGTGAAGATTTCAGTGCTATTGTGAAGTTTTAACAAAATTCTAGACTCAATACTTATCTTGAAATCTTGAACTCTTGATAATCTTGATACTCATGAGTCTTCAATCTTGATATCTTGAATCTCTATACTGTACAGTCTTCATTCTTTGTACCTGCATGGTTAAATCCTACATATACATATATATCTAAACTATAATGTTAGTATTTATATTTTATAATCTTATTCTAAGGTTGTTGTCATCAAAACCATCATCTCAAGGACTAACACAAAGTTCAAATAGTGAAAGTCAAGGTGATGAATAAGCTTTTTTATTTCTTTCTACATTGTTGTTAGTCTTTGTTTTAAAGTTCTTATGCTATTATGTAATTGTCTAAAACTCTATGTTTTTCTATATGTATGTCATGTTGTTTTATTATTCTCAGGGGTATGACTGTTTTGTTTCTATGTTCTGTGCTAAGTTTCAGTTTCATATATATGTGTGTTCCTGTACAATATTACTTGTACCTTCACTACCCTACACCTTGAGTACTCTCCTTTTTGTCGATGACAAAGGGGGAGAAAAACATAAATTGTTGTTTACATGAAATATAGCATAGATTCAGGAGGAGAATACAATATAAAAGATAAGTTGCAAGTATATTACTCGGGGGGAGAAATATTTTAACAAATTCATGTCAAAGATTCACTCGTAGCAAATAGAGTTGTCATCATAAAAAAGGAAAAGAATGCTGGATTATAAGGTTTTGAATGCTGACAAGAGACGAAAGTTCTTCACGAATCTACGACTACGGCAAATCCGAACTCTTCAACTCAAATATGGTTTGTATTAATACTAGAGTCTTTAAGTAATAGTCTAGTATATAATTTTGTTAAAATCTATCCTCAAAGCTCATCACTCACAAATTCATTTTACGAAACTTGCATATTGTTTATAAAACTTTCATATATACTCAAAAAATTTATGTGTACTAAAAAACAGTATTCAATCGAGTGAATACTATATATTAGTCGACTGAAGCTGCTTATGAATTTTTTAATATACAGCAGACAGTCGACTGAAATGCTTAAGTCAGTCGACTGACACTGTACATGTTTCTGCCACGTTTGAAATTCAATCGACTGCCCAAGCGATTTCAGTCGACTGAATCTGCAACTGTCATTTTTCTCCAAAAGACACTTCTTTTAATCAAAGGGTTCCTTCTTCATGGAAGGTCACAACTCTTAGATTCTAATAGATGTTGATTTCCAGAAGTCATATCTCATCACACACTATATATACACTCAAGATTCATAGATCAAATAACTCAATTTTCTATTCTCTTTTGATCTATAGCACTTAGCATTCTTGAGTTCAATATATACAAGCTCTCATACAATCATTGCTCACATATTCATTTCCATACTTTTCAAGCAATATTATACTTCCTGTTCTTCATACACACACAAATATACACATCTACTTTGAGGACAAGATTATAGGAAGGGGGTACTACAAGTGACAAATCCATGTTATACAGAACACACAAAGTCAAGTTAAAATATGGTTTGTAAGAAAGTCCTGTTCGTAAGAAAGTCCTGTTCGGTTGCTCGGGTGGTCAAAGTCCTGTTTTGTTGCTCAGGCGGTCAAAGTCCTATTCTGTTGCTCAGGCAGTCAAAGTCCTGTTTTGTTGCTCAGGCGGTCAAAGTCCTGTTCGGTTGCTCAAGCGGTGTAATACATGTTCCTCCGGGTTAAGTGAGGGTTGCTAGCTAAATCCAGAAGGAGTCTGGGACTGGACGTAGAATGGGAGTTCTAACCAGTATAATAATCTATGGTGTCATTTTCTTTACTGTTATTACTATTTTCCGCACTAGTTATTTATTATATTCCATATTACATGATCCTTCATTATAGTAACTTAAACTTTCCACATTCTATCCTCTGTTTTCCATGTGCATTCTTTGGCATCACCACTCCAATGAACTTTAACCAACCTTACCACCTTCCTTCTCAATCATTTCTCATCATGATCAACGATTCGAACCGGTCATCCGATAACTGCTAAATTTAGTTCTATTTCTAAATCTTCATGGGCAGTTGTTTCTATAATTTGTTCTGGATCATGCAGATATCCCTGCAGATGTGATACATGAAAGGCATTGTGCACACCAGATAACCTTTCAGGCAATTCCACACGATAAGCTAATGGTCCAGACCACTCAAGAATGAGAAAAGGTCCAATAAATCGAGGTGCTAACTTCCCTGCTCGACCAAATCTTACCACTCCTCTCATCGGAGAGACTATCAAGAATACAAAATCTCCAACTAAAAATTCCAAATTTCTACGCCTTTGATCGACATAACTCTTCTGCTTGCTCTGGGTTTCTTTCATCTTCTTTCTGATCAAGTCTACCTTTTCTAAGGCTTCTCGAATCATATCAGGACCAAGTACTAACCGATTTCTGGTTTCGATTCAACATGCTAGGGATCTACATGGACGACCATATAAAGCTTCGTACAGCGCCATGTAAGTTGTTATTGTAGGAGAATTCCACAAGATGAAGATAGTTTTCCCACGAACGTCCAAAATCTAAGATACAAGCTCTCAGAAGATCTTCCGATCTTTGATTTACCCTGTCAGTTTGCCCATCGGTCTAGGGATGATATGTGTTGCTTATACTAGCTTTGTTCCCAAAGATGTCTGTAATGCCTCCTAGAACTTACTGTAAAAATTGGGTCTTGATCACCGACTATACCGCTTGAGACACCATGCAATCGAACTATTTCCCTTATGTATATTTCTATAAGACTTGCAGCTATTCTCATTAGCTTTACTAGGATAAAGTGTGCGCTTTTGGTCAATCGATCCATGATAACCCAAATGCCTTTATTTCCCATTCTTGATCGAGGTAAGCCATTAATGAAATCCATCGATATTTGGTCCTATTTCCAAGTCGGAATTTCAAGAGGTTGGAGTATTCTAGTAGTCTTTGGTCGATCGCTTGTGATCTGTTGATAATTTGCACATCTACTAGTATGGATAGAGATATCCCTCTTCATACCATCCCATCTAAAAGTCTTCTTCATATCTCGATACATTTTGGTAACTCCGGGATGTACTGAAAGTCGAGAATTGTGACATTTTGTTAAAACTTCTTGCCTTATCCCATCGACATTTGGGATGCATACTCTTCCATTCATTCTTAATATTCCTTGATCATTCACCTTGAATCCTATCCATCTTCCTGGTACTGTGTTTTTCTCCACTACATTGACCATCTTTGGAATAAACGAATCTCTGAGCTGGTTCTCTTTTATACGGTTAATCAAAGTTGGATGTACTATTAGATAAGTTATAACTGCATGCTTTCTTCTTAATGCATCTGCTACCACATTGGCTTTTCCAGGCATATACAGGATATCTAAATCATATGACGCATGAAATTCTAGACAAAACTACTGTCTCATATTTAAGTCCTTCTAAGTGAAAAGATACTTTAAAGATTTGTGATCTATGAAGAGTTCGAACTTCTCACCTATTTAAAGAAGGAATATTATTTACCAAGGTCAAACCAAGTTTATCAAAACAAACTATGAGAAATTATTACCTAGTAAATAATGTCTTCAAATATTTTGTGCGAACACAACGGCTAATAGTTCTAAGTCGTGTATTGCATAATTTCACTCATGCATCTTTAACTTCCTACTAGCATATGCGATAACCTTTCCATGTTGCATCAGTACTGTGCCCACTCCTTCACCACGAACATCGGTATAAATGGTTAAATCGCTGCTTTCATCAATAATAGTCAGGACTAGAGCGGTAGTTAGCCTTTTCTTAAGCTATTGGGATGCTTCTTCACATTTTGGCGTCCATTCAAATTTAACATCCTTCATAGTCAACTTCCTTAAGTGATGAGAAATCTTGGAAAAGTTCTGACTAAATCTCCGGTAGTTTCCCGCCGATCCTAAGAAGCTACGAATTTCCTTCAGAGTTTTTGGTTGCGTCCATTCTAGAACGGCTGTAATTTTTCTGAGATCAACCGAGATTCCTTTCTTTAACACAACATGTCCAAGAAACCTTACCCTTTCTTTCCAGAAATGGCATTTTTAAAACTTAGCCTTAAGCACATTCCTTCTCAATATTTCTAGTACAATCTCTAAATGCCTTTCGTGTTCTTCTTCGATCTTTGAATATATAAGAATATCATTAATAAAAACCAAAACGAATTTGTGGAGCACATCTCTGAATACTCTATTCATAAGATCCACAAAATAAGTGGGAGCATTTGTTAGCCCAAAAGGCATAACCTACCACTCGTAGAAATCATTTGGTCCTCTAAATGCAGTTAAAGTAATGCAATCTTCTGCTATCCTTAATTGATGGAATCTTGTAGCAAGGTCCATTTTGGAGAATATTCGAGCAACATGAAGTCGATCAAACAAGTCATCAATACAGGATATATGATACTTGTTCTTAATCGTTTGCTTATTTAGGTTTCGATAGTCTACACAAAGTCATAGGGAGCCGTCTGACTTTGCAATAAAAACTACTATTGAGCTATAACTTGAGCAACTTGATCTAATTAGTTCTTTCTTTAACAATTCATCTGTTTGATTCCTTAATTCATTTACTTCCTTGGGGGCCATTCTTCGATAAGAATAAAAAATAGACCTTGCACCGGAAATCAAGTCGATTCGAAACTCAATTTCCCTATGTGGGAGTAAACTTTTAACTTCCTCAAAAACATCCTAAAATTCCTTAATAATTAGTATTTCTTCTAGACATTTTTGAAATGAATTTAGGGCATACATAAAACTATCCATTATAGGACTTGATCCTTCACACATTATTTTAAAAGGTTCACTTCTTTTATTTCCCAAATGCACCATCCTTTTAAAATAATCAAGAACAGCCTTATATTTAGATAACCAATCCATACCGAGTATATTCTCAAATCCAATCAATTGAGGACGATTAGGTCATGGGAAATTTTTTGGGATAGGTAGGCAACTTGTACTTTTTCATAAACTGTACAAAGATTAGTTTTACCACCAATGGGGTTAGAGACATAAATAGGGATATCTAATATCTTTGTGGTAAGTTTCAATTTATCAACTAATTCTTTGGAAATAAAACTGTAGGAAGCCCCAGTATCAAATAATATTCTAACTAGATTTTCATTAATGTAGATATTACCTTCAAGAACTCCCTTGCCCTTCACATTAGTCAAAGTTGAGGGTTCATCTTCAATGGCAAAAACTCTGACTTGTTCTCCTTTCTTTATCAGTGGGCAATACTTCTTCGGGTGCCCTGTTTTTTGACAATCGTAGTAATTCCTATCATGAGCCTTAGAATTCTTATAGGTGGTGTCAAAGTGACCCTACGGTTGACAATTATAACAAGTAATATCCTTCAAATTATTTTCTTGCGGACTTCCTTCTAGCTTGCCTTGCCATGGCTTCTTTCCAGAATGGTCGAACTTCCTCTTCTTCCAATTATTGTTGCTGCTTTGAGTAATGGGCGGATTCTTTTTGTCTAGAGTTTCATATCGAAAACCCATGTCTAATAAATCTACAAAGGTTCCCTTTATATGCTTGGTCATACTGTCCTGATATTGCCCCTTCATCCTAGCGATAAACATTTCATTTTTCTTTAAAGGAGTCTATCAGACCCGGCCCAAAACGGGATAATTCACTAAACTTGTTGGAACATTCTTCTATGGACATCTCTCCTTGCTTTAAATCCATAAAACTTCGATAAAGGTAAGATTTTCCTGCAATTGGCACGTACTATTCCTCCAAGACTTCCTTGAACCATTCCCATGAGAAATTATCTTTTGAATCATTTAGAGTTATGGACACCTACCATGCTAGAGCCCCTTCTTGTAACTGCCAAGAAGCTAAGGACCCTTTCTGCTCATTCTCGATATTCTATCCTTTAAAAATTCTTTCATAAGAGCGGATCCAAGCCTGAACTTCAATAATGGACTCCGTTCCTTTAAATGGTTTACCATCCAAACTAGTGTAACCTTTGCATAGAGTAGCAAAGTTAATTTGAGGCTGTAGAGGGATTACCACTTCCATAATTACTATATCATTTGATCGACTGTTGGTGGCCATAGTGTTGCTACCTCGCCTTGGTCCTCTTCTATTACTCATCTCCTACTATCTTCATATAGTAAGGAAACATCTTTAGAAATATAGATGAAATTATCTTAGGGAATGGGTATAAACTCGAATATACTTATTTGGATAAAATTTCAAATATGCACTCCCTCTGACTAAACTCATTCTAAGGTATTACTAAGTCTATCTCTAATGAGTTGACCTCATCCAGGCTTAGGTATTCACTCAACCATAAGCTCTGATACCAAATGTGACGACCCACCTCCTCGACCCATAGAAATTGGCAATAATACATCCTCGGTATTCATGTGCCACAAATCCAAGTGCCGGAGAGGTAGATTATCATGGGGTAAAGAAAATAAAGATAGAAGACAAAATAAATTGAATCTCACATCGCATTCAATATTTAATTATATATATGAGTAGTACATGCAATTCCATTAAATTGCTCCATTAGAGTACTGGTAGGTACTAATCCAACCAGGATAGTTTTAACTGCCTATCCTTATAAGTGCTGGTAGATACATCATACAAAAATATAGTGGAATTAGAAATATAAGACTATCTACATAGGACCCTCCAACTTCATGCTCCATCCAAAATGCTTAAAGCTTCTCCTAAAATGTTCCATGATACCTAACTACTTGGCTGGCTAAAATAATAGGCACCCAGAATTTAAGGGGAAAGAAAATAAACTCTAGGTCGGTCTTGGGACTGGAATGAGAAATTCAAATTATGAATATCTGAAAACAAAGGGTATCTCATAAAACCATGCCGCACATAAACACGGAACGGGTTTTACCTTATGATAAAAAAATATTTACTACACAAAATTTAGGGATATTATTTTTAATGACTTTCTTTTGAAAACGCTTTTCAAGTAAATATACATAACCTTAGCCGAAATTGTTAAATTCCAGCATACTAGGTTCTATAATCAAGTCCGAAGAAACTTATTGGAGAATGGATTTCCATACAATGGAAGGTATGGAATTACCTTCCGTACAATACATCTCTAGAAGGATGTAGCGAGGATCAACAACTTTGAAACCCTACACCTGGCAAGACCGGCCTACCCGCAGACCCATCTTGGTGGCAAACAGAACCGAATATGACATCACTTCGGTCGTATCCAACTTATCTAGGATCCCATAGCATACACAACATACTCGACATATATAGAGTAATATAGAAAGGCGATGACCACACCCTAATGGTTGTGAACCACATAGCCTTACATCATGCCCTTTTTAAGCCATTTCCAAGGATGAGGCCTGAGGTAACGATTACCTTTCATATAGCACATTCCACTTTGAATGTCGCATTGCCAATTCCATCATACACCATTGATTTCTACAAATGTACAACCTCTGAGCTCGTATGTCTTAGAGAAGGATGTTAAGTAGAAGAGAGTTACCTCCTACACCACCAAACAGATGTACGTTCATAAAAATCAATGTACGTATATGTTGGAAATGCAATGTTAGACATTCGTCGGTACAAGTTGTCCAGGAATAGGACAAATCGAAGAAACTCTCGCACCACATCCTACTGGGAATCATCCCTAGGATTAGTATTGAATAGCCCTTGCATTGAAGATCAAATGAAGATCCTACTGCCACATATATATGATATGGGATATTCCCCTGAGGGTTAGTGACAAGCAGCCCTTTATTTATTTCTTATTATTCCAAGTCTTCTTCATATACATAAATTGGTTCAAAGTGGTTTTCGGATAACAACCACTCAAATCCGATCCCGGTTCCTTTGAACCAATCATCGATAAAAAGGTGTTAAGTACATAAGTGCTTATCATTTGATTAATTACTTTGTTCTTATCAAAAATATCTTCTAGAGATATATATCTTTAAAAATTTCTTTTTGGTATATACGGAATCATTAAAAATCTCTTTAACTTTGGTGATACCAAATCATTTCATTTCTTAAATCAGACTGCAAAACCTTATTGAGTAAAAGGGGTCAGTAGAAATTGTACCAATTCTACTCAACATCAATTTATGTATTCAACCTTTACTATCCGTCGAATAACGGTGAAATCACCTTTTAAATTCACACGGATAGTACGAGCTCCCTCCTCAAAATTTAATACCCAGTGTAAGAAGATTATTTCTATACAATCTAAGTTGTTTAAATTTGGAAAGTTAAGTCTTTTATACTTGTCTCATTTTCGATATTTCTACCCTATCTATTCCTCGCCTAAGGAAAAGGCCAGGCAAGCCGAGGCACTGGTTGCTCCAGAACATCTCCTTAGACTAAGCACCTCACATCCAGATCTCATGAGTACAAAAATCCAATCTACTCCTCAGCTGTTAGAGCCATATTTCAAAAGTTATTAAAAGTGATGCAAAAAGTGATGCGAATAGTGTTGCGAATAGTACTTTTAAGGCTTATTTGATCAAAACAGCTTTTCAATCATTTAGAAATCTATTTGTATAACTCAAATCTCTTTTAAAACATTTTAAAATATTTATAGAATTTATTTCATATTTTTAAATAATTAAAAATATCCATTTTAAAGAATTTGTCGCCTTGGTTTCCGAACTGCCAAACTGCGACTATTTTGAAAACTTGTTTTGCTCATATTTCAACATCTACCAAACGAAAAATTGATATTTTTTATTTGTTGAAAACTATGATTATAAGAGTTCGGAAAATTCTTATTACAAAGAATTCTGACTCCGAATCCATCGTATAAATGGATTTAACTTTTTACGGCGCGAAATCGCGAACTGTCGTTACGTGTCGCGCCTATTTTTGACTCAATTTTCATAACTTGTCCAAACTTCAGCAACTGAATTTTAGTGTTTATAAATCATTTTAAACCATTTTAAAAAGGGTTTAACAATCTTATATGCATCATTTCATTTACTAAAGTAAAGTGATTTTTTTGTGATATTCGGCGTGTATAAAACGTGAATCATTTCAACGTCAAAATAAACACATAATCAACATCCAAACTTGATCAAAGCATACAAAACATCCATTACAATCATATCACATCATCATATTTATAAATATACATGAATAGAGTTTCTCACTTGAATTTCTATTGGACTAATTTTGAAATGGCTATAGCTCCGCTACGATCGCACTGGAGACTATGGGATCAAGCCTTGGACCTTTGGGAAGGCTAAGCCTATGCTTGCTTATGGAGGTGGATTCGGGCTTTGATAGTGGAAGGTGTAGCCATGGGTTGTAGAGGTGAGAAAGAGTGGATTTGCTTCGATTTTGAAGACTTTTGATAATATATACTTACTATATAATTTTAATTTCTGTTTGCCATATTTTCGCCATAATTTTCTTAGGCAAGAGGCCATTATAGTGGAGTATAAGAAATGAAGAAGCTTAGGAAATTTTATCAAGAAATGAAGTGAAGAGAAATGGGTGTTATTTATAGGCAAAAGTTAGTATGTAAATATCATGATATTTCTACCCAAATACATCACCATTTGCTCACCACCACACTTTCCTCCTACCTCATCATGCTTGGCTGTGCTTCCCCCCTATGTGTGTGTACCCATGCGCTTGTATTTTGGGTAAAAGAGTTTGACTTTGGTTTTCTTAATTGTTAAGGTTTAGGAAAATATCTTTGAAATTTTGTAATATATATAAATGTATAAGTATTTTTGAATGTATATATGTGTTCATGTGCATGTGAACATGTTCATGTATATGTACATGTATGTGTGCATATGTATATCACAAATGATTCACAACGTTGCACAACTTTGTTATGTTGAATCGTTACGGACTCCGATTTCGATTTCCGGTTATATTTTCACTTCTTATTTAATATATATATATATATAAACAAAGTTTAATAATAATATTTCTGTCATTATATAATAACTAAAAGGGATTATTTAGTAATTAAAATAATTATTAAATCATTTATTTCAAAATAGTGATATCATCGATGATGTCATAAAGAGAATTTATTTTCAAAAACAAAATAAATAATTTTCTTACATATTCTCACTTATATATATGAGTGTCTATATCCAGCTCTGTGCACGATGTCGGATAGTCTAAGTGTTGCTTATTGATAAAACGGTTTTCGATCATTTTATATATATATATATATATCTTCCAAACTATATATTTTTTAAATATTTATTCAAAATAAGATTACCAATATTATTAATTGTCCCAAACATGATCATTTATGTTAAAATATATTATATTTGAATATTTCAAAAAAAATTAAAGTGATGAATTTGCGGGTCGTTATAAGGCCTAAACAAAATATGAGTTTTTAAATCTGAGTCAACCCTTCGACCCTTTTACCTTAGAGTGTTCTAAGGAAAGATGTTTACTGGTTGGCCCAATATCACCAAATAGTTTGTAAGACTTGGATGTTTAAGCAAAACTATGGTTATAATAAAACAACGCTTATTAAAACCTTCCTACACAATTTAACCCATTTGAAACTTGAGTAAAATTATCTCTTTTCTATCCAAGAGTTTAAAATTTTTATTTAACAAATTATTTGTAAAAATACTTTTTTTAAATCAATTCCCTTTTAGAAAACTTAAGTACTAAATACCTGTCTTTTATTTCAAAACCTATCGAAATCATACTACAAATATTTTTATATACGTACGTACATACATACATACATACATACATATATATATTAAGAAGAATCTTAACAATCTATTCACTAACACTCGCTTTAGGTTCGTTCGGATTCGAACTTATTCTAATCGCAGAATGATAAAGAGAATAATTTACTAAGTGCACTACAAAATTCACCTAAGCAAACATTCAATCATCACTTAGAAGATTATTCAGATTATCACAAAACTAATCAAGATGTTTCCATGAATTACCCCAATGTAAATGTATTCCATTTAAAAATTTCTCTTCCAACTAATACCACTATTGCTTTTCAAAAATCATTTTGAAATCAATTTAAACAATCTTGGGTTTTAAATTCTTTAGAACTCCTTTTACTTATAAAACACCTTTATAAATCATTTATAAATCACATTATATAAACTAAATTTATACAAAGTTGCCTTTATATAAAATCATCTCATATTATAATAATTCTCCTTTAGTTTAATAAAATTTTCACAAATATTTATCCTCTAAACGTCTTATCTTCCTATTTAGATTATATTAAACAACTTTTATTAAAAGTTTACTTCTAACTCTACATTATTAAAAGATTTTTTTAACTTGACATTTTCTTCGAACACCTTATAGTCAAATTGTGAAACTTAATTCACAAGAGGTTCATTTTAATGTATTCACAATTATCAAAACAATAAACACCCATAAACTGGTTGAGCATAAATCAACAATCAACCGATGGTAGATAATGCTCCAAAACTATCTGAGCATGACAATTCAAACAACGGTTATAATAAATAAATATTACCATTTTCAAACAAACAAACACCATAAAATACTATATCATTTTGAAAATTATTCCTTTATATATACAAAATATATAATCTTAGGTAAAATATTGCATTTACCCAATTTTCAAAAATCAATATAGTGCCTATTTGCCGTGTTCGAGTATTTAGAAACCCCTATCAACAGTGGCATCCTACGTCTCGACTAGAATTCATAAGCAACTCAAGAGACCAATTAACAAACATGCTCTCGTATATATAATACTCTCAACTCATTCTAGGGTGTTACATACCCTATCTCTAATGAGGCATACCCTATTAAAGCCAAGGTTCTTGCTTAACCTTTAGCTCTAATACCAAATATAATAACCTGCCTTTTCGACCATCGAAAGTTGGCATTAAATACATCCACGGTATTCAATGCCAAACATCCAATCGCCGAAAAGGCGGATTATTAGGGTAAAATAAAAAGAACAAACAAGGGAAAGCAAAATCTTACAGTGAAAACAAAAACATATAATATAATAAAGATAGTAAAAACTATTACTCCAAGATACAAAGTACATCAGAGTTAAAAACAAACCTAATCAGCTAGACATATATAAATTTCTAGCCATATAAATGCTAATAGATATATATAATACGGTGGAAAATAAAAATATTACGTGTGATGCCCCACCTCTATGCTCACGCTAGCCAAGGACACTACGGAGTAATGCCGTTAACTAGCACGAAGAATAAGGCTATTGAGGAGCGACCATCCGTGTAATTGCTTTGTGCGAGCACTGATATGTCAGATAGTATAACATGCATTTCGTTTCAAGAGGAAATCCGACATACCAATGCAAACTCAAAGCTACCACACAGTGGCTAAGTGGACCTCGGAAACGAATATAGAAATAAACATAACATAAATCAGTCACAGATGTTCATATCTCAAAGGCGGAAACACATATGAATATAACACATAAAAGTGTACATCAGAGTAGTGGTCAAATAAGATCCACAATATCACAAAAGAATAGTTACGAGCGCTAGACAAAAAGAATAAGTATACATCATGGAGTCTGTATCTCGAATGTATAACAACAAAAACTACAAATGTAATGTAGTTAGACAAAAGTCAGAAGATGATCCCAGATGAGGAGTCAAGTAGAAGCACCTGTAACATCTCGGTCTGACCCGAGTATTATTTAAAAAAAAAAATAAACGGATCAGTCTAGCTATAAATATCAGATAAAGGAATGAGATATAAGCAGAGATATAATAAGAACGTATGATAACAATGGTGTCAAGCTGTGACAAGTATGTTTTATACAACAACAAAATCATACAATATCTCAAGAAATCTCAAAGCATCAAAAAGAATGTCATGTTCTTTATTTTATTCACGAAACCGCAAATATTGACAAACATATCATTTCCAATCACAAAAGTTAGTGAAACACAAATTCTAGAAATCATCAATTAGAAATCCAGAAATCACAAAGGGGGAGGCCTATCACAAACGGGAGTATGAAAACTCACCAACACGTGTATCACAAATGGAACGCTATTCCATGGTCGCTAACCATAAATATTGAGCCGAAGCTCCACAAACGGTCCGAAGACCACGGGTCGCTACCCCGCCAAATTGAACCGAAGTTCCACAGAAACGGGGTTTAGTCTCCCTCGCAGACAAATAGACATCGCACATCGCTAGTCTAAATCACAAAATGATCATCATTGATCAATAAAAAGTGTTGATTACACTAAGCTAGTAAATATACGAGTTTAGCTTCATGTCCCATAACCACTAGCTTAACTTAAATATTTATGAACAAATTGTAGATGTCCACTCGAAAATTGTCACAAGTGTTTCAATCGAACAAGTCCAAAAATTAACCGACGAAGTAAACGCAAGCATTTCATACCACTTATTTTGCTAAGCCGTTTAATTATATTTTCTCATACGAATGAGGTAAAGGTTTGTATATACTAATAGATTGGAAAACGGTTGTGAAAACAAGCTTTATGTTTAAAAATAGAGTTGAAATCATCTTTGTAAAAGAGTTTGAATATTTACTACTAGTATAGAAAACCTTTATATTTTAAAGTGACAAATCACAGAAATGATTGTAGAAACAATCAATCACAAGAATTCACATTTCGATAACGTGAATCAAACCATGGAAATCGATACCAAATCGATCAAATAGAAACACCAAAAATCTAGAAAAGAAATCATCAAAGTTGATATTAATTGACAATAACTATATGGATAATCAAAAATCGATAAATTTGGAAATCCACATAAAAAAATAGGCTAATCTCCAGAAATCAACAGCCACAGACGTCTGTGGGAAATCCACAGACGTCTGTCACCTGTTTTGGGAAATATTTTCCCTAAAGCCACAGACGTCTGTGGATAATCCACAGACGTCTGTCACCTGTTTCAGGAAACATTTTTCCTAAAGCCACGGACGTCTGTCGCATGTAGTTGGATAGAATTTGCAAAGCCCTTAAAGGGGCAAACCTACACAACTTCTCGGATTCGGAGCGATTGAATGAGCAACGGCGACAAAGGATTTACGCCAAGCGACAACCCAGCCATATAAGCTCTCCGAAACACCACCAAAAGCATGTTCATAAATCAAAGCTAGGATTTTCAAAGTTTTAACTTCCAAAACACCAAAAATTGAAATGTTCACCGAATCAATCCAAACCAAAATCATATGAACATGAAAGGGTGTTAGGAATCCATACCAAGCAATCAAGGATAGTTATAGACGTAGATGTGAGATAAAAATCTCACCTTTTACACAAAAACAAGGAAGAAGAAGCTTGAAAACAATGGAGAATCAACCACTCTTCAATCTCAACTCAAGGAGCTTGAATCTAAGCTCAAAAGAAGAACATTTCCAAAGGTAGGTTTGGGAAATTTTTGAATTTAAAGAGAGATTGAGTTGGAGAAGAAGATGGAGATACTTACCAATAGTTTCCCTTTGAATTTGGAGCTAAAACTTGGATTTGCTAAAGGAACTAGGGTTTAGGATTTTAATTCTTTTTCTCTTCCCCCATTTTTATCTAAAGCTTGAGTTGTATTAGGAAAATGAAATGAATGAAGAGAAGAGAGGGTGAAGCTTGGGTCTAATGGGCCGAAACTAAACCAAAGCCCTAAGTGAAAAAGTATCAAAATTTCACTAACTCCAAATACATCGATGTTTATACTTAAAAAGTTGCAAACGCCATTTTGGACTTAATGGAAGTGGTCTTGGATCCCAATTCGACTGTTTGCAAAAAGTAGATTTTCGGACTTTAATCCGATTAACAATTATATTTAAATAAAATATTTAAATATTCAAAACTTTAAAATATGCGGGTTGTTACAGACTCCCCTCCTTAAAGAAATTGCATCCTCGCAATCTTTAAGAAATAAATAAGAAGTAACAACAACAAAAACATATCAACACAAAAAAGAAGAAAATTTGAAATAAGAAGTTCACCTTGAGGAGCACGAGAGAGCAAGTCCGGATGTGTTCGCTCGATGAATTCTCTGGATTCCCAAGAGCAATCTATAGGATTTGAGGACCATTGAACTTTCACAAGAGGAACATCTTTATTTCGAAGGCGTTTAACCTCCGAAGCAATGATTTGGATAGGATGTTGCTCATAAGTAAAATTTGGCGAAACTTCAATTTCTTCAATAACACCGGGCTCAAGAACAGAATCGGAATCTCGAAGGCATTTCTGGAGTTGAGAGACGTGGAATACATCGTGAATAGCAGAAAATTGAGCCGATAATAAAAGACGATAAGCCACGGAACCAATGCGTTCGGTGATGGGAAACGGACCAATATATCGAGGTGCTAATTTTCCCAATCGACTGAAACGCACAACACCCTTCATAGGTGAAACACGAATAAACACCAAATCTCCCACAGAAAATTCTAATTTCCTTCTTCGGTTATCGGCATAGGATTTTTGTATACTTTGGGCTTCTTTCATCCTATGTCGAATAAGGTCAATCTTTTCTATGGCATCACGAATAAAATCTGGACCTAAAACCAGCTTCTCACCGGCTTCAAGCCAACACGAAGGAGATCGGCATGGCCTTCCGTAAAGTTCCTCGAAAGGTGCCATACCAATACTAGATTGGAAGCTATTATTATAGGAAAATTCAACAAGAGAAATATGATCTTCCCAACTTCCACCAAAATCAAGAACACATGCACGAAGAAGATCTTCAAGAGTTTGATTCACACGCTCGGTTTGTCCATCGGTCTGAGGATGATAAGCGGTGCTAAAATTAAGCTTTATTCCCAAAGCTTTTTGAAGACCTTTCCAGAATCCAGTAGTAAACAATGGATCACGATCACTAACAATAGAAGTTGGAACTCCATGCAATTAAACAATTTCCTTGACAAAAAGTTTAGCCAAAATAGGTACGGTCCGATTGGACCGAACGGGAATAAAATGGGCGGATTTTGTAAGTCTATCTACTATCACCCATAGGCTATCATGGCCCGAACGAGAACGGGGAAGACCGTCAATAAAGTCCATGGAAATTTGATCCCACTTCCATATTGGAATTTCCAAAGGTTGCAATAACCCACCGGGCTTTCGATGCTCGGCCTTAACGAGTTGACATGTCATGCAACGCTTAACAAAGTTAGCAATATCGGATTTCATTCCCTCCCAGTAATAAAGTCGCTTCATATCCGCATACATTTTACTACTACCGGGATGAATGGTGAATTTAGAACAATGAGAATCTTCTAATATATGTTTACGAAGATCACAAATATTAGGCATGATAAGTCTACCAAATTTCCGAATACCGCCACGAGCATCAATATCAAAGTCTTTCAAACCTTCAATATCAATTTTATCCCTACAACTTTGGCTAAGAAGAACCAATTCGGGATCATGCTTTTGAGCTTCAAGAATGCGGTCTTAAAGAGAAGGATGAGCCTCAAGGCTACATAAAACAAGAGATGAACATAAATCGGATTCACGATCTCGAATCTCACAAGTGGACAAAGTCTCGAGATCATTCCACTTGGATATCATCATAGAAACAACCGCTTGTTGCTTTCGACTAAGGGCATCGGCAACACGATTTCCATTTCTGGGAGTATAAAGAATATCAAGATCATACGATGCAAGGAACTCGAGCCAACGTTGTTGATGCAAATTAAGTTCCTTTTGAGAAAATAAATATTTCAAAGATTTGTGATCGGTATAGAGAACAAATTTCTCACCCAAAAGATAATGGCGCCAAATTCTAAGGGGGAAAACAATAGCTGCGAGCTCTAAATCATGAGTGGAATATCTAGTCTCGGCAAGCTTTAATTGCCTAGAAGCATAAGCAATAATATGTTCCCTTTGCATGAGAATGGCTCCCAAACCAACGCGACTAGCATCGGTATAAACAATGAAATCTTGGTTCCCATCGGGAATCACAAGAATAGGAGCATCGGAAAGGAGTTCTTTTAATTTTTGAAATGAAGCTTCACATTTGTCTGACCAAATGTATTTAACTCCCTTCTTTGTCAAACTAGTAAGAGGCACGGAAATTTTAGAAAAGTCTTTTATGAACCGACGGTAATAGCCCACCAATCCAAGGAAGCTACGAATTTTCGTCACACTCTCCGGTCTCTTCCAATTTTGAATTGCTTCAATTTTTGAAGGATCCATGGAAATTCCGGATTCAGAAATGATATGTCCCAAAAATTTCACACGAGATTGCCAAAAGTGGCATTTAGAAAAAATTTCTTTTAATTGGTTGCTCCTAAGAGTTTCCAATACAATCCGAAGATGATTTTCATGCTCTTCCTCAGTTTTAGAATAAATAAGAATATCATCTATAAAGATGAGAACAAATCGATCGAGGAAGTCTTTAAAAACTCGATTCATAAGGTCGACGAAATAAGCTGGAGCGTTTGTCAAACCAAATGGCATAACAAGCCATTCATAAGATCCATAACGTGTACGGAACGATGTCAAAGGAATGCTATCCTCTGCAATACGGAGCTGATGAAAACCAGTTGCTAAGTCTAATTGTGAAAATACTTTAGCACCACTAAGCTGATCGAATAAATCATCAATCCGAGGTAAAGGATATTTATTCTTGATGGTGAGATCGTTAAGCTTGCGGTAGTCAACGCAAAGCCTAAGTGTACCATCAGACTTCTTCACAAAAATAGCTGAAGCTCCCCATGGAGAGGAACTAGATTGAATAAATTGCTTTGCTTCCAATTTGGATAATTGTTTGTGCATCTCCTCATTTTCTTGATTGGACATACGATAAGGAGGACGAGTAATAGGTAGAGCTCCAGGGATTAGATTGATTCGGAACTCAATTGCTCGCTTAGGTGGTAATCCTAGAACAGGCTCAAATATGTCGGGAAATTCACAAACAATGTGAATGAGAGAAATGACATCTTCCTCATCATCATTATCGTCATCATGAGGATTTAGAGAATACAAGGATGCTTTCGAATTGGAATCTGAATCTTTCAGAATGAGAGAAATCTGCTTAACAGATTGAGGATGCCGAAGATATATAGTCCGTTCAGGACATAGAATATGGGCTTCATAACAGTTAAGCCAATCCATTCCCAAAATCATTCCGAAACCAAGGTAACGCATAACATGCAAATCGGCACGGAAAGAGAATCACATAAAATAATTTCGACATCTTTACATAATAAACTGAGTGTTGCGGATCCACCAACTGGATTCGTAATTCTCAAAGAAGTCATCAAGCCAATAACATTCAAAGACAAAGCATCAACAAGTTCTTTTGATATAAAAGAGTGAGATGCACCCGTATCAAAAAGAACTCGAATAGGAAATTCATGAAATATAATAATGCCATCAAGGATAGAATGAGAAATACCTTGACCACGAGAAGTGTTACCGGGGGCTTGTACAACATTTAGCCTGCCTTCCTTCTTGCCTTGAAGTTTGGGACACAAAGATAAAGTATGGCCCGAACTCTTGCAATAGCGGCAGAAAAGAGGCTTCGGGCACTTGTTTGCATAATGGTCCTTAGAACCACAATTGTAACATTCTCCATGGCGGGAGGTAGGAGTATTTGCTACAGGTGTTGCTTGCTTTCCCTTCTTGTTGGGATTAGGCTTGAATTTAAAAGGTCTCTTCTTGTTGATGTTTGGTTTGGCCTCAACATTACTATCTTTATCAGCCTCTTCGAGTCGAAGAGCAATATCAACAAGTTGATCAAAAGAAACTTCTAATTTCAGAAGTAATGGCTTTTTGAGATTCTTGTTCAAGCCATAAACAAATCTCTGATTTTTCTTCAATGGGGTATTAATATACTCGACCCCATATTTTGAGAGAGATTCGAAAGATGCGACGTAGTCGGTCACGGAAGATTCACCTTGAACAAGGTCTATGAAGTGTCGGGCTAGAGATACTTTTTCAGCTTCCGGTATGAATTTCAACTCGAACCTTTCCCGGAATTGCTCCCAAGTAAGGTCCGCTTCAATAATTTCAGAGATAAGAAGCTCGTACCAGTCCAATGCTCTTTCATGGAGCATACTAGAGGCCACTTGGACTCGATGGAGATCAATAAGATTCATGCGGGAAAAGATACGGTCGCATGTTCGAAGCCAAGCTTGGACTTCTATAACACTCTCGGAACCTTTGAATGGCTTTCCACCAAAATTGGTGTAATCACTGCACAAGCGTGCAAACCCAGATTTAGGATGAGTGGGATCAGGAATAGGTCCGACAACTTGAGAATTTCTTACAAGATCAAGAAGTTGCTGAGCAAACATAAATACTCCATCCTGGGGAGTAGCACTAGATTGACCAGCGCTGGGACAGCCAGGTCTAACCATTTCTCTTCTTTAAGAAGGAAAGAAAAGAGGAAAAAGGTTAATCTCAGAATGAATATCAAACAAACTTGATTGATAAAACAAGGCATCATAAAAAGAAATAGGATAGAACGGTACGAAGACCCGAATTAAATCCTATGGCACGATTCCTAAGAAAGACTTAGGACAATGATCCTTGCTAGATTATTCTATATTATTCCGAAGTTTGGCTCTGATACCAAGCTATGATGCCCTACCTCTATGCTCACACTAGCCAAGGACACTACGGAGTAACGCCGTCAACTAGCGCGAAGAATAAGGCTGTTGAGGAGCGACTATCCGTGTAATTGCTTTGTGCGAGCACTGATATGTCAGATAGTATAACATGCATTTCGTTTCAAGAGGAAATCCGACATACCGATGCAAACTCAAAGCTACCACACAGTGGCTAAGTGGACCTCGAAAATGAATATAGAAATAAACATAACATAAATCAATCACAGATGTTCATATCTCAAAGGCGGAAACAAATATGAATATAACACATAAAAGTGTACATCAGAGTAGTGGTCAAATAAGATCCACAATATCACAAAAGAATAGTTACAAGCGCTAGACAAAAGAATAAGTATACATCATGGAGTCTGTATCTCGAATGTATAACAACAAAAACTACAAATGTAATGTAGTTAGACAAAAGTCAAAAGATGATCCCAGATGAGGAGTCAAGTAGAAGCAACTGTAACATCTCGGTCTGACCCGAGTATTACTTAATAAGAAAATAATAAACGGATCAGTCTAGCTATAAATATCAGATAAAGGAATGAGATATAAGCAGAGATATAATAAGAACGTATGATAACAATGGTGTCAAGCTGTGACAAGTATGTTTTAAACAACAACAAAATCATACAATATCTCAAGAAATCTGAAAGCATAAAAAAGAATGTCATATTCTTTATTTTATTCACCAAACCGCAAATATTGACAAACATATCATTGCCAATCACAAAAGTTAGTGAAACACAAATTCTAGAAATCATCAATTAGAAATCCAGAAATCACAAAGGGGGAGGCCTATCACAAACAGGAGTATGAAAACTCACCAACACGTGTTTCACAAATGGAACGCTATTCCATGGTCGCTAACCATAAATATTGAGCCGAAGCTCCACAAACGGTCCGAAGACCACGGGTCGCTACCCCGCCAAATTGAACCGAAGTTCCACAGAAACGGGGTTTAGTCTCCCTCGCAGACAAATAGACATCGCACATCGCTAGTCTAAATCACAAAATGATCATCATTGATCAATAAAAAGTGTTGATTACACTAAGCTAGTAAATATACGAGTTTAGCTTCATGTCCCATAACCACTAGCTTAACTTAAATATTTATGAACAAATTGTAGATGTCCACTCGAAAATTGTCACAAGTGTTTCAATCGAACAAGTCCAAAAATTAACCGACGAAGTAAACGCAAGCATTTCATACCACTTATTTTTCTAAGCCGTTTAATTATATTTTCTCATACGAATGAGGTAAAGGTTTGTATATACTAATAGATTGGAAAACGGTTGTGAAAACAAGCTTTATGTTTAAAAATAGAGTTGAAATCATCTTTGTAAAAGAGTTTGAATATTTACTACTAGTATAGAAAACCTTTATATTTTAAAGTGACAAATCACAGAAATGATTGTAGAAACAATCAATCACAAGAATTCACATTTCGATAACGTGAATCAAACCATGGAAATCGATATCAAATCGATCAAATAGAAACACCAAAAATCCAGAAAAGAAATCATCAAAGTTGATATTAATTGACAATAACTATATAGATAATCAAAAATCGATAAATTTGGAAATCCACATAAAAAAATAGGCTAATCTCCAGAAATCAACAGCCACAGACGTCTGTGGGAAATCCACAGACGTCTGTCACCTGTTTCGGGAAATATTTTCCCTGAAGCCACAGACGTTTGTCACCTATTTCAGAAAACATTTTTCCTAAAGCCACAGACGTCTGTGGATAATCCACAAACGTCTGTCGCCTATAGCTGGACAAAATTTGCAAAGCCCTTAAAGGGGCAAACCTACACAACTTCTCGGATTCGGAGCGATTGAATGAGCAACGGCGACAAAGGATTTATGCCAAGCGACAACCCAGCCCTATAAGCTCTCCGAAACACCACCAAAAGCATGTTCATAAACCAAAGCTAGGATTTTCTCAGTTTTAACTTCCAAAACACCAAAAATTGAAATGTTCACCGAATCAATCCAAACCAAAATCAAATGAACATGAAAGGGTGTTAGGAATCCATACCAAGCAATCAAGGATAGTTATAGACATAGATGTGAGATAAAAATCTCACCTTTTACACAAAAACAAGGAAGAAGAAGCTTGAAAACAAAGGAGAATCAACCACTCTTCAATCTCAACTCAAGGAGCTCGAATCTAAGCTCAAAAGAAGAACATTTCCAAAGTTAGGTTTGGGAAATTTCTGAATTTAAAGAGAGATTGAGTTGGAGAAGAAGATGGAGATAATTACAAATAGTTTCCCTTTGAATTTGGAGCTAAAACTTGGATTTGCTAAAGGAACTAGGGTTTAGGATTTTAATTCTTTTTCTCTTCCCCTATTTTTATCTAAAGCTTGAGTTGTATTAGGAAAATGAAATGAATGAAGAGAAGAGAGGGTGAAGCTTGGGTCTAATGGGCTGAAACTAAACCAAAGCCCTAAGTGAAAAAGTATCAAAATTTCACTAACTCCAAATATATCGATGTTTATACTTAAAAAAGTTGCAAATGCCATTTTGGACTCAATGGAAGTGGTCTCGGGTCCCAATTCGACTGTTTGCAAAAAGTAGCTTTTCGGACTTTAATCCGATTAACAATTATATTTAAATAAAATATTTAAATATTCCAAACTTTAAAATATGTGGGTTGTTACATTACGGCAAGTGAACATCCAGCTCTATTCCATAAGGGCCATGTCCCACCAACGACAACCTGAAAAAGTATTCGGTCTGACCCAAACATTATAATAAAATAACATCCAGATCAGTGTGGAAAACCAGCGTGAGAAAACTCAAGTAATTTGATGAACATATACTAATTCTGTGAGGCCACATTGCTAAAACACGGAATTGTTTTTTTACCTCATAAGAACAACTTCCATACATGAAGAAAGGGAAAACAAATCAGAACATCCATCCAAACAAGAAAGGATGAACATGGACTAGATCAAAATCCAAACTTAAAGAATGGACAAAATAATTAAACATTGAGAAGAGCTCCAAACACTTCTCGATGCAATTAATGAAATAATTCCAAGATTTGAATCAAATAAGGGATAGGGAAATTTTCCAACAATGACTAAGAACCCTTACCAAAAGTATACCTTTAGGAAATAAGGAAAAGGGGAATTTTTTAACAATAACTAGGAAGGTGACTCTCTTAGGAACTCCAAGCCAGACCCTGCCAACCTTACCGAGAATCCAAGTATTTCACATCTCCGTGAGCATAAAACCGAATCCAATTTAGACTAGATGTGAAGATATCCTAATGGGAGTAACTGCACATAGCTTGGCCTCCACTCGCTTTTTGGTTTTAGTCATTTGCGACAAAGGATATCAATGCTCAAAGGGGGCAACAAATCATCTTGGGCTAACGATACACAAAAGAAGAAAAGACTACTTCCAAGGTTCAAATTGAAACAAGGAAATGAATTTATCCAACATGACTAGGAGGGTGCTCCCCTTACATTTAAAGTATACATCTAGATAAAATATACTTGAGAGCCCACGCCAAACACGCATCACTCTCGAGTACTTTCAAGCTGGACTCCACCTTACACGAGCATCCGAATATACTCAAAACAACACATGTATGCTATCAATAACTTTCTAGATAAATATGAATTACAACCCACATGGCTTGGCTCCTACTCGCTCTTTGATTTTAGTTATCTACGGTGGTGGATGCCAATGCTCAAAATGTGACTTTTAAATCGTCTTAGATTGACAAAGCACAAAGAATGATATCAAAATCGATAGTTGAGAATCAACTATCGAAAGTAAAAGAATGATTTTATGTAGGAATTAGATCATATACACTTGTCAACAATAAACGAATCAAGATTTAAAACATTTAATTCTTACTTGTGCTTAATTTTCGCATCACAAAAATTTGCCAAACACTTTAAAAACACTCATTAGAAATATTCTTTTAAAATGGCAAATTATATTTCCAAGTGTATTAAATAGAAGAGCCAAAAACACTTGTCATTAAAACACTGTTTACTGTAAACCCCAAAACAATTTACATTTAGCTTTTTCTTAAACATTCCTTTTTAAATATTTTCTTATTTATAAACTATCATTTATAACTTCTTAAACAACATTTATTATCCCAAAAAGTAATAAATAAATTTAAATACTTTTACTAATTTTAAATAATGTTAATCATCCTGAAAAATAATTGATATACTTATTTATACATTTTAAAACCACATTAATTATCCTAAAAGACCATAAATCAAGTTATAATCTTTTTATATATTTCAAACAACACTAATTATTTCGAAAGGTAAATTAATAAAATTTATAATCATTTATAAATTTAAAATAACTTTATTTATCCCAAAGGGTAAATAATCGAATTTAAAATCCTCTTATAAATAAAAACAACTTTAATTATCCTAAAAGATAATTAATCAAATTTATAACTTCTCTTATAAATTTTAATTAATACTTATCCTTTATTTTCAAAATTCCCCAAATATTTGAAAATATAGTTTAAACAACTTTTAAAGTGCAAAACGCGACCAGATATTTATTTTGTAAAAACACAAGCATAAGTTCAACACACATGGGTTTATAGATGATGATATTTCATAAGTGACGGTATAGCTAAAATTGCTATAACGACACTTGCATAATTGTAATGCCCCAGAAATTCATGGAATCTTATTCTGGTTGAATTTTGAAAATATATAAATATATTTGTATAGGAATGTATGGAATTAATTATGTGCAAGTGTGTGTGCATGTGTGCACGTGCACACTGACATGGCACAAGGAAGAACTCCAAATTTCATGAAATTAAAACAAGAATCAAAAAGCATTACAAACATGATCTTGAAATGAAAATTATTAAACCAAATATGGATATTTGATTTCTGGAATTATATGAATTATTTTAGAAAATAAGGCAAAGCAAGTTTTGAATCAGTAAACAGATTTTACTTAAAACCCAGAAAAAAAATGTTATAAGGATTTGAAACCTGCATGCACATATATGTGCATGTCTTTCTGAAATTAAGGTGGAGTTAAATGAGCCTAGATAAGATATGTATGCATATGTACATTTCTATAAGTACTGAAAGTATTAAAAAGAAATAAGCAAGGAAAAGTAAAACACTAAAATAGCAAAAGACATATTGCAAGCAAAACAATTGCTTTAGGCAGAAAATAGAAAGGAGGCTTTTTAGAAAATAAACAAGTGACAATGTCACACAATTATCAAGAGCTAAGAAGAATATAATATATTCTGGAAAAGAAAAAGGGGAAGTAAGCATCACATATGGCCGGGGTATTAAGGGTGAAAAATAAGCAAATCTGAAATGCAAAATGCATGAGTTTTGGCCAGGGTAGGAATGGGATTTTACAATGATAAAACTCTAGAAAAACCTCTCTTATAAATCCAAGTATAGACCAGAAAAATCATTTTCTACCCGAGACATTTAAGAAAACAAAGAAAAAAAATATTTGCAAGCAGAAAGGCAAGTTTTAAAAGGTTTCTTTTCTGGATTAAGCAAGAGAAGCATTTTTCTGTGAGTAATCTCACTAAACCCATGGCATTAAGTCCTGTTATGAGGCAGCCAAGTTTATGTTATTTTTCTACAGATTTCTGATTTTATTACTATGGTTTTAATGGATGCTTTAATGGGTGTTTATGAATGCTTTTGATTGCTTTGATGGTTGAGTATTTTTCTCTGTTTGGTTACACCCAGAAATGTTAAAGTATGAAATCATGGAAGTAAATAGAGAATACTTATAACTGGTTCAGAAATGGCATGAAAAATATAGAAATCAAAATGTATATGAGTTGCATTACGCTTGTGTAAGTGCTGCGGTTCAAATGAAAGATTCATGGGTGCAATGGAAATATCCAAAAGTGCTGAACTCTTGGTCAAATAGAAAACCCATGAGCCAGAAATCTTGTTTAAGCTAGATCTTGAATTTAGTTCAAACATGGTTGCTTATGAAACAATAATAACCCACATGCCTAGTCTCTATTCACAGTTATAAATATTCTTGTATTTTCTTTAAGCCAGAATATTTGAAAATATGATTTCCCCTGGATATGAATATTAGCTTGCCTTTGAAGTATGCTTGCAAGTTTTATGTAATGTTTCATGTACACTGTGATTTAATCACCTAGCTATCTCATGATAGGATCAAACATGAACACTTAATAAATAAACTAAGGATTGTGAGCCATGAAGACTGCTGGAATGCTTGTTACATTTAAAGTATGCAAGTTGGCACATGGTTTGTTTAAGCCCTGAGATCTTTGTGCAATATTGTGAATTATTTTATTGCAATGTGTCCCCGTGATTCCTTTATGGCAGATGAGGCTAGGAAGAAATTTGGTAAATGCAACCTTAAATTGATGAAGTAGGAACTTGAGTTATTCCTAGGTTGGTTGGACTGGAGGTATGATAGTTCCTGAGTATCTCTGTTTGACATGTATGTTTGCATGGTTGAAAGTGTGTACATAATTAGTTTTAATATTGATCACATATGCACAATATTTCAGAAACAAGTCAGGCAAATTGAATAAAGAAATAGTGCCAACCCATACAAAATGCTTATGTTTCATCTATCTACTTAATATCATGGAATTTTTGATATTGCTCATACCAGATCTTGTATCTGACCCTTGTTTGCTTATGGCATCTGGGGTGTCTCATTTAAAATGGGGCAGCCTCTAATGCTCTTTCAAGGAATGCTGGTTCTAAATAGGAAGCTGCTATGGCTAATGAGAATGATTGGATAAGCATGCTAAATTAGAATTAAATAAGAACTTAGAATGAATTATTTGCATGTAATCTTGGAAGTTTTTATAGTTCTGCTTTAGTTGTTATGTAATGATCTTGAATGTTTGGATTTTATCTAGTTGTTTCAATTGAATCTGGTAATGTATTAAGGTTGGAAAAAAAACCAAAGACTTAGTTGAATCTATGCAAGAAAATATATTTGAGCATTATGATGGAAATCTGTAGATGGTATATGCCTGTGTTAGAGAAATGGATATATATATATATACATATATTGTATTAGTTAATTTTGAAGTACATAAAAACTTTAAGTTTGAAGGTTAAAAATCTAAGTTTTAGCTAGAAGTAATATTTCAAGAATTTAGTGATAATATACAGAAGTGTTTTGATAAAAGAAAAAAAAAATATTTGTGCATTATATAAAGAGGTGTACATGTTCTAAGAGATTTTTCAAGTACCTTGTATCTGAATTCACATTGCAATAGCCAGACACTAATGTTTTGATGACCTAGTCATAAGGTTAACCCACTTCAAAAGTAGTGAGGACTGGGTTGATCAAGATGACCAGAGTTTTTAGGTCTAAAGAAAGAAAATGCATTTGTAAATTCTGAAGCTTTCTTTGCAAATGCATGTACAAAGACATTTTCAAATACTTGAGCAATTCACTTTTATTTTTGAGTAGCTTTCTTAGTCCAGAAAGCACAAAACATCTGATATGCACACATATCACTTAATTATTACTTTTGTTAAATGACCATAAAATCTGGATTTTCTAAATCCAGTAAAGCAACTTGTAAATTAGGATGCAAGCCGAGGTAACTCAGGGATTAGGGAATGAATTTGGTTCAGAGAAATACAACTATATAGATTGTGAAAGGATTACTCAACTGACTTGGTTATAAGTAAAGGAATTTGTGATAAAATGACTTATGTTGAAAATGATAAATGAGTATATCATTTTTCCTTTCTGGCTATGATCAAATATCAAATAATTAAACAAAAATCATGATGGCTTGCTACATTCTGAGATCACTTTGTTAAGACAAACTAACAGACAATCACCATAAGAATGATCAAAAATTAATAGCTATAAATTATATATGAACATGGGAATTCACTCCCATGATTCATATATCAAACAATGGAAAGTGAGCTATGTACTGATTGACTAGAAATTCAAATTCAATCAGGATGCACTCTTGCTTACCAACACTCTGATCCAAGCAAGAGGGTCACATACATCTTCACATGTATGTGAATATATTTATCAATGAAGTGATATAAATATATTAGTAGAAAAATTAGGATCCTGGATAATTTAGTAGAAAGGCTAATGACTCTAGGAAATTTATTAATGTAAAAAAAAATCTTAGTAAAATTAGGTAAAATAAATAGGGTCATTTCAATAATTCAAATGGTAAATCACAAATACTCTAACCAAATATCAATTTAAGTAGCATAAGAATACAAGTATGCATATAACAGTAAATTAATAATGCTGAGAAACCCCTTAGGGTCACTCTATAAACATCCCCTATATATCTCTCACACACACATACACATATATATGCACTTCGAAGTGTCCCGTAGCGATCTATTCGCTATGAAAGTACTCCAACTTCTTCTTTTATCCCCGTGCAACAAAATGGTTATTTATGCCATCCGCTATCAATTTGGAATTCAAATCCAAAAAAACAATCAAATAATATTAATATTTTTACTTTGCATGCACAGAATAATGATTTATTCTACTTGATAAATGTCCAAATAATCTATTCAATTTTATTATAGCGGAATGTGGTTTTTATTCTGTTAAATAGATGTCCCAAGTGAAGTACAACTAATTTAACTACGTTAAGCGTAATTAAATTTAATCGCTATACTTTTATCACTAATTTATACTTCATTAAAATTATCTGTTATCATTTAGGCATTCAACAACATTCTATAACAACATAGGGATCAAATAGTTTATATAAAGGTGAGTAAACTCACCAAAATTTCAGTTGATGCCAAAGCATTTTGGTTTAAACTAAAATCGAACGACGTTCGATTTTAGACCCAAATTCTACTTGCTCAAAATTCAACGAATCTAGCTCCAATACGTAGCTACTATTCCTACGAGTCCAACGCAACTAACCGTGTCTGAATCTGACCTTGTATGAGCAAGATATTAATTTTATAAGTTTTTGATTTTAAAATACAAATCAATTTCCCAATTAATTCACTAATTACAAAAAAAACACTAATACCCCTTCCTAACCTTTCTCCCAAAACCCGATTTTGCTTCTTGTACATGTACACGCTATACATGTCCAACCATCACCGGTCCTTCCTCTACCAAAATTTCCCCTATCGCTCAACTAAACACAACACCGTCTACGCCAAACAACTCCACTCCACCTCGGTCACCACAAACACAAGCTCGATCCCATGGATGTGAATGCGACCTGTTTCCCTAACCACCTACAGTGCATGCATGCGATCGCTATAGGTGATCGCACACCATCGCACACTGTGGAATTTTGGGAAACACGCTCTTCGACGTGAGCAACACAACGACATCCTCCACTTCGTTAATCTCAACCTCAATCAAAGATCAAGTCTAACCCTAGTTTACTGTGCATAATGTCGATCATTATAAAATGAATCTGCACCCTACAAATTGCATATAGATGCATAGATCAACTCACAACGAGTTCAAAGATATTTGTTTTGAGATTTTTCACCGAGTATAGCAAGTGGTCTTGATTTTTAAAGTGTGCGGCCATTAGTATATTTACTGGTTTTGAAAATTTAAAGAGAAAGGAATGAAAGTGTCTTTATATTTAGTAAGTACTTACTTTGCTTTCTAATTTTATAACAAGCAATATACTTTTTTTAATATCAAGTAAAGCAAAATTTCCAAGTAAACCCAAGGTTTCAAACAAGCCATCACATCACTGTCACTTTTTTTAAATTTTTGATTTTTGATTTTAAAAGATTTTGAAAAGAAATATTTGTGGTACTCCGCTACACAATATTTCGCTTGGGTACGAATCGAGAATGACAATAATAAAGATACGATCGTGCACCAAAATGTGACAAGATCACAAATCAATAATAAAGCACACCGATTATTTAATTATATGAAATTTCAAAAATACTATCGTTTGCCGTAAATATGTTAAATGGTAATTTAAAGGTTCTACAAATTAAAAATTATGGAAAAATCGATTAAATTGCAATAAAAATACGTCATTAAAATCGATTCGCTTTATTAACATTTTATCTTCTTATTATTTATTCAACTATTTATCATTATAAATAAATTTATAAAATGAATTCACCATTATTGTTCATAAATTAAAAGGAGTTAAATAAGGCTATTAAATCAATTTAATTTATAATTTAATTCATACTTTAAATATTTAAGTAATCCATACATTTGAATATAATCAAACTTAAAAGAAATAAATTATTTAATATTTAAAATTAATTAAATATTCAAAATTAAAATGATAATATTTCAAGATATTACACAAGGAAGGGTACATATACGTTGGGAGAGCAGGAACTGCATTAAAACTAGGTCCCTCTACCACTTCCCTACTTCGACATCTTCCTTCTCTCCGACTTGGCGGGCAATTTGAGCACACATATCCTCTATAGTTTTATTCAACTTTGTTATCTCCGCTTTATAGACAACCTCATAAAGTGCTTCATCATCCTTTAAAGATTGTTGTAGTTCATTCAACTTTGATTCAACAACCTCCACCCCCTCGCATAACGTAATGTTATGTCGATGTTGATGATTCAGTGCATCTTTTACCTCTTTAATTTTGAAAGGGTTTCTTTCAAATCTTTCTCGAAACTTACGTTGGTAAGCGTTAGATGGAGATTCTCCTTTCCTAAAACCACAGAGGAAGCCATGGCCACAACCTCAACTAGGGAAAGCTAGCTTGTGTCGTTTGGGCCATGAATAGTAGGGACTAAGGGTATGTTAGATTCAAATGCCTTGGTAAACTTGGGTGGAAGCTCACAAGGACCAACCTAGTTAGTAGTGATTAAAACTTGTTGGTGTCTAAAGTGGCTACAAACACCCAAATAGTATGAAAGCACCACAAATCCAGTCACAATTTCAAGATAGAGAATTAAATGCGTAGATCACAGATTCAATAGCAAAAAAGTAAATGAACACTTGAATTTTATAGGAGTTTAGCAAACTCTGGCCAACGTGCACTCCAATAATCTTTTTATTATACTATAGGATTACAAATACAGTTTGTTTTAGCCTTGGAAAATTAATGGAGGAAGGAAAGAGAAACAATGAAGAAGAGCCAAAAGAAGATCGGCTAATCGAAAAAGAAGATCCCTTTCCTTGGGCTAATGGTCCAGTATTTATAGGAGAAGATGCCGAAATATCTAGTCAAAAATCCACATGCAGTAGCCCAAGACCAAGACAGACTGATCTAGAAAGTTTGGGGCCCACCTGGGCTATCTATGGGGATCGGCAATGATCGGTGGTAGGGGATACGTAGCGCCATGCGATCAGTTTTGGTGGTCCTCCTCCACTTCCTCTTCGTGTTTCAATAGTTGTTTGCCTGGTTCCACTGGTGTTTGTTGAGATATTAAGCGATCATCATTGGGTTGAACTACCAATCCAAGTAATCCATAGCCATAGTGATCCGATCTGATTCGTTCCTAACCATATTGATCCAATACGATCCCCTGCCTACGGGAAGTGCAAATCCATACTTAGCCATTTCTTTGATGCTACTTGCTTGAATTCGATTGACTATCATCCATAGCCTTTCTTATAACCAATCTCTGAACCTGACAATCATCTCTCTGGGCTTCCTGTGTTGATGATCACAAATCTATTTTGCCAACTCCATGGTATCACGGCCTTGCCAAAAGGTAGGATAACACTTGCCCCAAAATATGTCTTGCGATAGGAAGGTGTGTTTTGAATTTCCATAAGTCTAAAGTCCATAATCCATCGATAACCGAATCTTCCAATCCAGTATCCAATCTTTTGCCAACCGAATTCCATAATCCACGACCGCTCTGAGTTGATAGCCGAATCTGAAACCATTCCAAATCCTTGGCCGAATCCATATCCATCCAAAGCCAGTAACCGAACCCATGTTCTCACCGGATCATTTGCTAATTCCAAGGTCTTGCCGGACTAATAGCCTAGTTCATAGTCT
This sequence comes from Allium fistulosum, assembly GCA_030737815.1. Classification (NCBI taxonomy): domain Eukaryota; kingdom Viridiplantae; phylum Streptophyta; class Magnoliopsida; order Asparagales; family Amaryllidaceae; genus Allium; species Allium fistulosum. The sequence goes on from CM060908.1 coordinate 946,344,181, forward strand.
CTCTGGACCGATCATAGCCTCTCCGAGCTCTTGCTGGACCCTATCCAGTCACTCTTCAATGAAAGGGGGAACAATGATAAGTAAGCCAGTCCTGTCACTCTCTAGTGAAGTGGCATTACTTCTAGCACTCCGGTTCAATGTCCCTGAATATAAAGTGATAACGTGCCCTTCCTAGGCCAATTGTGGTCTCTCAGGACCCTTGTTGGACCCCGCTCACTCTCCGTCGAAAAGGGCACAACAATAAGCAGGCCGATCCTATTGCTCTTCGATGAAGCGGCTTACTTCTTGCTTCTCCGGTTCCATCTCTTCAGCCAGAACATAACGTGGTCTATGGGGTATTATTCTCCAGCCTCAATCCCCTAATCGAGGACTTAATCCATGTACAAGTCCATCCTATCGCTCTCCGGCGAAGGGACTTGCAGCTTGCGGTTATTGCCCTGTCTCTCTGGTCGCGACAACCACGACCTATTTCATTTATTACTTTTAAATGCAGATTTGAGCATTCCAAAATCCATTCATTAAATTATTAAATTCAAGTTCTTACAACCAAAAAACCAGAAAACCAAAAACAAGAAAAACCAATACTGCCACTTTGGACATGATGGTTTGTCGTCATCTCAGAGAATGCCTAAGGACTGACCACTATCCCGTACATGGTAAGTGACTTAGCCATTTTATTGTGGGCTTTATTATTTAATTCATTCATGCAATCTTAATCAAGAGATGAGATAAGCGACCTCGATCTAAGGTCATTTCCATTTGATGTAGATGGTGGCTACTCTTGTTCATCGTCGTAGTCTGAGCCCTTATATATTGTGGTAGCCTGCCATCCCTGACATGTTCCTCAACCATATCCTTCAAGTGCATGTAATCGTTGGTAGTGTGCCCATCTAGCTCATGGAATAGGCAGTATTTCCTAATGCTCGCTCATGCTCGATGGGCTCTCTCCTTGCCGGCTTGGGTACGGAAGGCGTCCGTGACTATCCAAACAAATTATTTCCAAAGTCTCGTTCAAATAAGTATAAGAAGAGAATTTTGGTTCTCTCCTTTGCCGCTTTGATATGTTAAAGCCATCATCCACTTCCACTTTCCTTTATCTTTGCTTGAACCTTTCCCAGATGGTCTTCCATTCCTCACTACATTTATTTGTTCTCTACCTGCCTTAGCATCCTCCTACCACAAGAACCTCTTGGCTTCATGGAAAAATTCTCCAAGGTCGATTGGTGGATCCCGCTCCAATGAAATCCTAAAGTTCGTGCCATCTACAATCCCAAATACCGCCGCCATCAAGACCATCGATGGATTCGGCCGATCCACTGAAGCAACTGTAGCATTAAGCCATGCAAAGACACTCCTAAAGGACTCTACTGCCCGCTTTAGTGTTGCCAATGATATTATGCTCTTGGGTCTCGTAATATGGACCCAAAATTGCCTCATGAATTTATCCACCAACTCATCCAAATACCAATAGAACCGTTTCCTAATTTCCTAAACCACGTTGCAATAATATCCGCCAAGTACAAGGGAAAACATCACGCCATCGCTTCCTCTGATGCCCCCAGTACCTCCATATGCCTCATGTACCTCATCAGATGAATAGCAGGGTCCAAGTTTCCGTCATATGCCCCAAGTGTCGATAATTTAAACTTCGGTGGATTGATAACACGCCTGATAATAAGAGTAAATGAACTCTTATTCGCATCTTCTAGATCCTTGCTCACCAATCCTCCTCTTATAGCTCGTCTAATCGTCTCCGCAAACCTGTCACTGCCATCCAAAGGTAGCCTCCAATCATTATTTTTAGCATGCCCCCGTCTCTACGAGGGAGTCCCAGAACATACTCCTCTGGACGTGTATCCACATTTTTATCCGCATCGAACCGCACAGCATCGACCACTAGCCTACCGTGAACCGATCCTGCTTGACCTAAGGATATGCCCCTTACCATATGCGATCGATGTCGATCCTTATTGGGGGATCGGTGTCGATCCCTCCTTGTTGGACTGGGACTGCCCCCGGCTGCTCTGTTCCATTCCCTCACCTGTTGACTTTGACTCCATGCTCCTGGTTTTTATTCAATGTAGCTTCTGCTGCTCCAATTCCTTGATCTAGATTACTAGCTGCTCTAAATCCTTTATTTTGCCCTCCAACTTGTCCAATTTTACTGAGGAAATTCTAAACCATCTCATCTTGTCTCTTCATCATCTACACATGTATAACCTCCACCATAGTCTTCATCTCGTTCCTAGTGATGTAGACGGAGGGTTGATTAGCTCCACTTCCTGAGGATGCCTCCTGATTCCTCCATGATGACTCCTGTTTACCAATGGTCTCCTTGTTGATTGCCCCACCATTGATTCCTAGATTCAAGTATCCAACCCTTCAAATCAGAGATCCAAGTTTCCAAATCCATGGGTGTGGGTCTTCTCAGTGAAAGCACCAAAATGTTGGCATCAAAAATGGCCGCCAACTCCCAAACAGTGTGAAAGCACCACAAAACCAATCAAAATTTCCAAACAGAGAATTAAATGCATAAATCATAGATTCAATAGCAAAAATGTAAATAAACACACAACTTTATAGTGGTTTGGAAAACTCTGGCCTACGTCCACTCCAATAATCTTTTTATTATACTATAGGATTACAAATATAGTTTGTTTTAGCCTTAGAAATTAATGGAGGAAGGAAAGAGAAATAATAAAGAAAAGCCAAAAGAAGATCAGTCTAGCTGAAAAAGAAGATCCCTTTCCTTGAGCCAATGATCTAATATTTATAGAAGAAGACGCTGAAATATCCATATGAAAATCCACGTGTAGAAGCCCAAGACCAAGAAGAACCGATCCAAAAAGTTTGGGACCCACCTGGGCCTTATAAGGGGATTGGCACCGATCGGTGGTGGGGGCCATGTGGCGTAATGCGATTGTTGTGGTAGTCCCCCTCCACTTCCTCTTCATGTTTCAATAGTTGTTTGCCTAGTTTTCCCGGTGTTTGTTGAGATATTGAGCGATCATATCTAAGTTGAACTACCAATCCGAGTGATTTATAGCCATAGCAATCTGATTCGATCCATTCCTAAACATATTGATTTGATCTGATCCCCTGCCTAGGGGAAGTGAAAATCCATACTTAGCCATTTCTTGGATGCTACTTGCTTGAATCCACATGATTATTATCTATAGCCTTGCTTATAACCGATCTCTGAACCTGACAATCATCTCTCGAGGCTTCCTGCCTTGATGATCACAAATCCATTTAGCTAACTCCATAGTATTACGGCCTTGCCAAAAGCCAGGATAACAAAACTTAATACAAAGGAAATCAATGTGCACACAGTTATCTCATATGGAACACTAGTATACGATATATGTAACAAATCCTCATATAGGAAATGATAATAAGCAACACTCAATCTTTACGCAAACTACTAAGTTTAAGCCTTAACCACTCCAAGTGAGGGCTATTAGGTGGGAAAGATCTACTTTCTAAAGTATACTACCATCGATGCAGTATAAAATCACTAAGCGCCTCCTTCTCTTTTACGACTTGATCAATCTGGGAAAGAAACCCTTGGGTTTCCTCCCTAAGTTAGGTAAATGACTCATCTAACTCTTTCTCACACTTACAAATAGCGCTACAATAAGGCCAAGATAATCTAGGGTTTGAGTTTTGAGTCTGTCTTCACTTTCCTTCAAAGTTATAGTAAACAAAACTTCTTTAGATGACTAAAACAGGCAATATAAGCAACGAAGATGAAAGGGTCATTCATTAAACAGTAACGAAATAGATTAACAATAAAAGAAGTTTACTATAACAAAGTAAAAGTAATAAGCTAAATTTTATTGTGCATGCCGGAAAGGTCATAAGATTCATATACTAAAGTTAAGTGGTTACATAAAGAGGTGAAGAGACCCTAGTTTCTTTGGACACCTTGGTATCATCAGGCGCCCCAGTTCCCTTGAACGCTGCATCTTCGCTCTGTTTTCCAAAGACATAAGGAGAGGTATTTCTTGTAGCTAATTCCTCGGCCCAGAGTTTTCTGCAAAAGCTGAGAGCACCTTCAATTTTATCAGGTTTGCCCAAGAAGCTAAGGTTGACTTCGGTGGAAAAAAGACGTTGAACGAAAGTGTACAATTGATAAAGCACGCAGTATGCAATCCAATCAAGGTCTTTTTGAGATGCCTTCAGAGCCTTCTCTTTCTCATCTAAGTCGCGGTTTTCGATTCCAAAGCCTCTTCCATAGCCTTTGCCTCCCTTTCAACTTTGGCTTGAAATGACCTAAAATCTCCCTCAATTTTGGCCTTCTCAGAAGCAGTTGGAATGAGGTTTGCTTCAAGTTCACCAACACGAGCTGAGGAAATTACCTGCTCACTTTCACACTTCCACTGAGCCTTAATTGTCAAGGATCCAAGCTAAATAATATTAATAACGATAAGAAATAATAAAATAATAACGGATAAGTAACAACTAAATAAGCTAAAAAAGAGAAAAGTAACACCTATATAAGTCCAAGACCTCTTCATTTTGGTCACGAGCTCGGAGGAGGAGAGTTCAGGAAGTAGAAAGGGAAGAAGAGAAGAAGATAATGCAATGTTGGATAAATTATCTCAAGCAACCCTTCCCAATCTCTTATCACGATCGTTATGGCACCATCAGGTATAGACAAGTATCAAGTGTGTGGGCCTTATACGGACTGAAGTAATGGAATAAAAATCTCATCCAAAGAAGATGGAGGAGGAGTCACAGTAACCCTTTTAAGGGTTGGTCAGGGGTCTCATCTCCAACAAATTTCTTCTTTTTCCCTTTCTTCAATGCCTCAGCTGGATTTTTGGGATTTAGAAATAAGGAAGTAAAGCTATCATCCATTTCACCAGTACATAAAAGGAATCTTAAAATCAGTAAAAAATATCCCTATGAAGGTCAGAAGCATAAAATAATAATCTGTCAATATATTTTTAGCGAATTATAACCCTAGGATTGTCCGAGGTTGAGGAAAACTTAAAAATGGAATAAGTTGTGATGCGGGTGTAGAAATTCGAGATTGTTCAACATCGATTTAGTAAGAAATAATTGAATTGTCCTCTCCACATCTAAACCCAAAATTTGATTTCTATGAACCTTAAACGACTCGATGGATGGATCAGAAAAATTGGGCTAATGAGGGGACAGACGAAAAGAAGAAGGAAAGTTATCAAAATTCTAAATCAAGAAATACTGATCGACCCACCTCTATGTCTTGCGAGGAACAGATGTTAGGATGGATTTCTTTGCTTGGGCGTAATAAAATCCACCATCACCCCCTATAAGGCTTCTCTTAATATCAAATAAAACTTTAAGTTCCTCACAAGTAGGAGTATAGATATTCTCTACGTAAAGGATGAAAGTAGCGATTATAAGAGAATAAGAAAGAGGAGCAAGTTGGATGGGAAAAAGATCAACAGCAGTTAGCCTCTTTCGAAGAATATGATTTGGAGGAAGATAAAGCTCGCATCTTATATGCTCAGAGGTGAGAGGGGTAAACTCATTAAGGGGTATGTTAATGCGTTCGCAAGATTTAGGAACCCTGGCTTCATAGCCTACGAACCCAAAGTGGTTCAAGATACCCTCAATGTCTTCTAGTCAAGTTATTTTAGAGGGTAAGGATAAAGGAAAAGAAGAAGAAGAGGCCATACCAAAAATCACAAGATTAATCACCAGCTACCACTGAAATGCAAAGGGAACAACAAAAGAAATAAATTCCTTACTTTGCTTTAAAAGAGGAATAGGACTAGGAGATAGTAAGACTAACAAAAAAGGTGGTTATTGGTTTTTCTTTTCAAAGGCTTGTAAAAGAAATGAAACAAGGAGAAGATAAAAATATACACATACCCAAACTTGAAATTTTAGCCGCACAGTCGTGGTGATGAGTAATTTACAAAACATCAATCGATTAATAGCACGGATAATAAGAACAAAGGTCAAGATGGATTTACCTAGTTAATGAAGATATTAATTTGACAATCATTCAGGGGGTCGGCCAATGAAGGGGAGACAGTGTGTGAGAGCATTAAATGCGAAACGGCTATTAAGAATTTTCCTTTTCCTTGAAAAGAAAGAGAAGAGAAGGGAGAAGTAATGGGCTGTGATAAGCGAATAAGAGCAAAGACAATTCCACACACATCCACGATCATTGCAGACTTGGGCAGGCAAGTGTTACACCTGCATTTCCAAAAGCTACTAAAGGAAAACTGATGCAAGCACTGAAATGAAAGAGCTGCACCTATAATAAAGTTGGACTACGAAAAGGAAGCAAGGAATAAGGCAAAGTCCATATAGTATTGTGCCCACGTAGAAACATAGGATATCAATATTGTATGGTGTCTAAACTGCACTAACACACCAGGAATCATAATGCACTGCACCACCCAAAATAGCGACAAAGCATAACGTTTGGGTGAGAGAGGCCAAACGACACACTCGGTAATAGGGCTGCACCACCAGTATGAAGCTTAATCACACCAATCAATGAACTGCACTAAACACACCTTGTCCTTTCGATGACTCTGAACTCAAATAAGGCAAACAACGCTAAATAGATATCAATAATTGGCTAAGATAAGACCATAGCAAACGGCGATCGGTTGGCGCACCTGCTCTTTAGCTAAGACCCACATAATGTAAAACCACCAAGAACCCTTAAAGACATAGTCCCCACTCGAGATCATAATAGGCATGCACTCCCCCAAGCCATAAACTAACTAGGTAGATGACCTACGCATGTGCCATACACAACCGTTCACCAACACACAACCCTTCACTAACATCTGCTCCTGATCCATTCCGAGCAAGCCATAAGTAAACGCTACACATACCAAAAAGGCCCAAAGCCCAATTCTCAAGGAACCTTAACTTATGCATTGCTAACACTTTCGAGTGTAGACCGGCGTTGCGCTTGCTAAAGACTCCATAGGCAGAACTATGCGGAAACAAAATCATTCCAAGGGATGCACACATGGTCATTCAAAAAGTGCTCCAGCACAATTCCGCACTTACTTGTACAAAGTGCTATATTAAAGCACATTTTATTGGCAATCAACGCAAGCTAATGAAGGAACCCGCACATCTGTCCAGCCAGTGCATATGGGCAATCCTAACTAAAGGGAGGAAGATGACAATGCAATGAGTCATAGCCTACCAGTTACACTTCCAATAACCAAGAAAAGGTGCAGTTCTCTAACTATCAAATGCAATTCAAAACAAGATCATATAATGCAGGGATCACAAGATGGATAAGACAACTCAATACCATCCACCATCAACACAGTATCAAGCAAGCATTAAGATTAGGCAGGTAGGAGAACAACTCTAAACATATTTGTGGCAAAGCTGCTAAGGGCGATGTAGTTCATCTAGAAGAAAAGGGCAATAGCTTATTACACTCTCGTTCACGCATAGGAGAAGTACATGGGCCATTTGCTCCTCAGGATTAGAGGTGCATAACCCATTCAAATTTGAATTTCGCTCTTTAGTTCTAGGATTTCCTGCCTCAATTTCAAACTTCCCGCTAATACCTAAAATTAAACTGCACAAATCATTATTTCCCCGCCAGGGACACGTAAGCAATCCACGTACATCAAATAAATAAGATGGATGGATAACACATGGCATGATCCAAAGGTGGAAACTAAAATGGCAGAAGAATGATTTTGGTTATCCACGTGCCTCTCTATACTATAAATAGAAAAGGCACTGTGAGAGGAAGGGGATCGATTTTGAGCTTGGACATGTTTAAGAATAATAATTTATGTATTCTCTCTACCATTATTGTTTGTACTAAGAATATATAAAATAAGAAAGTGATATTTGATTTGTGGATGTAGGATTTATTAATACTCGAACCATGTAAATTTCTATGTCTTTTAATTTATCTACACTTTTCTTTTACCTTGTTTTCAATGTTAGATTCCTTTCTTTTTTGCCTGAATTGGATGATAATCCAAATGACATTATATTAACCAATTAGAATGCAACTTCATAATTGTGTAAGTACTCAGCAACATAATTGCTACCATTCAGGCAAATTAACATTACTTAAATTTGTTGATTCTTTGTTGCGAAGGTAATTAGTGTTATAATTACTTTGTGATCATATGGGTGTTATGAGACGAAAAATCTCACTATTGCTCATAATTTGAGAGAACTAATGGGTATAAGTAACTCAACATCATGGAACTATCAGGCCAATAACAAACATTAAGCCCATTACCACTACTATCCTTCATGCGATCTATGTGGCAATCACAGTTAATAACAACTCTGTCTCGTCACCTAGACTAACCATATAATAAGTCCATAACTTAAAAAACTTTGTACATAATTAAGCATCATAAGAAAATCTTAAATTTCGCATAGACAATTTAATATCTCTTATATCATAGAAAGATGTACCAACCCACTAAAAGGATTTGATACCATAAGGTAATCATCAATAACATTGGACACTAGGTATAATTTACCAATAAGATGACTAACAATAAAATACTGTACAGCTCATGTATCAAATAAAACTAATTTTGGAAAGTCATAAAAGTTGATTGGCCTTCTCATAGAAATTTTTTGATGTAGTTGGCTTCTTCATTATCAACCACTTCCCAAAATTCATTTCTTTATCGACTCCGCTTACTGAATTCATCAGCATGAGACTGTCTTCTAGATTTCTTACCTCCATGATGGCAACAATGAATATCTTCATAAAACTCTTTAAGTATCATGTTGTTTCTTTTTTAACTTTAGCAAGTAAAATCACATCCTTTTGCTGCATTTATGCAATCTGAATTGGCACAAAAATTATAAGCTAAGTGATGATTAGACTTGATGGAATCAGACACAAGTTGTAGAATCACATGGTCATCCATTCGTCCAAAAATAAAGGGAAACACCTACACATCACACAATCATTAGCTCTAGCACCATCCATGTGCCAATCATACCTAAGTAGATGTTGTATAGGATCTGTCAATTTGTTTTACATTAGCATGGATGTCGTGGTAAATCTCCTTGGATACTATGCCACTATATTTTTTGACGTAAATGGATTCTGACTAGAGTCAATCTCCGACTCTTCCTTATGATTCTCTTTTTGGAGTAGTCATCTTAATGCAGCATCGATATCTTCTTTGTTTCCTTCTATTTTCCCATGAAAATTATCATTAATTGCATCACAGTGTGCCTAGTTCCACAAATGAACTTAGTGTCATTTCCTAAATGCTCACGGCTAACAGTTCGGCACAAAGATCTCTCTCGGAAACCATTTGTCTTGGCCTCTCATTTCTATCTCGCTATGTATCATGGCTCTGTACTTGGGATTCACCTATTCCTCCAGCGTTTTCTTTAACGTTTCATCTAGTCCTACCATCAACATGATCTCCACGGTCCCTATCTCCTTAACTATGATCTTTACCATGATGGGACCGGTCGGTATTGGTCAATGGTAGGTTGGTACCGATCGATGATGGATCGGTACCGCTCGATCCACTTTGAGCCTTTTCTTTAGGTACATTATTTGTTACGAAATTCTCTCCTTTAGCTCTGTTTTGACTTGTTATGTGTTTCGCAACAGAAATCCCTTTATCAGTTCAAGCTAGAGAATTCTTTCTTTGTAACAACCCGGGATTTGCATTACCGAAAATAAAAAATGAAATGAGGCGAAGTATTATTTTGGAACAATTAAAAGTAAGGGAAGGTAATGCAAACACCCTCTTGTAATCCGTTTCTAACTCTCTTTAATTCCTGGAATTAGCCTAGTAACACTTGATTTGTTGTGTTGCATGAATACCAAAGCTTGTTGATTATCATTTCTTCCATTTGGACATTGCACACAAGTTGCTTGCTATATTGGTTGAGGTAAAATTGCTTGCTAAATCCTTTTTTACTTGATGCTTCTATAATTTTCGTTTTGGAATTGTAGCTGAAACGAAATCAGGCATAACTTCTTCATTTCTCATCCGTTTTTGGTCATGTTTTTTGTGCTGCAAACTAGATTCAATAAGGAACACTTTTTGTTCAGTGAGTTTTCTATAATTTTGCCATTTAGATGACCTGAAATGCGTTTAAAGACAGAAGACCAATTCTGTCTTTAACAAGTTATCTTGAGTTTCAATCTGATATTGTTTTGCCTGTATCTCTTTCGTTTTTGATCCGAATTAGATAATTTTGGATGTTTCGGAAAGCTTAAAACATATGCTACAATTTTTGTTCAGTGAGTTTTCTGTAATTTTGCAATTTAGATGATCTGAAATGCATTCAAAGATAGAAGACCAATTCGGTCTTTAACAAGTTATCTTGAGTTTCAATCTGATATTGTTTTGCATGTATCTCTCTCGGTTTTGATCCGAATTAGATAATTTTGGATGTTACGGAAAGCTTAAAACATATGCTACAATTTTTGTTCAGTGAGTTTTCTACAATTTTGCCATTTAGATGACCTGAAATGCGTTCAAAGACAGAAGACCAATTCTGTCTTTAACAAGTTATCTTGAGTTTCAATCTGATATTGTTTTGCCTGTATCTCTCTCGGTTTTTATCCGAATTAGATAATTTTGGATGTTCCGGAAAGATTTAAACATATGCTACAATTCTTGTTCAGTGAGTTTCCTGTAATTTTGAGGCTAACTAGGTCAAAAATTGATTTGTCTACTATCTTCCCGAGAGAGATACACATATTAGCTCTGTGGATGAAACTGAAACTATTTTGGTCATAACTTTTGAGCCGCTAGTCGGAATTTGACGATTTTGGTCTCGTTGAAAAGATGGAGTTACAAACTCCATATCTGGAAAGTTTGGTCATCATCTGAGATCATTAGACCCTTCGAATTTCCTGTCAGAGTTGAACCCAGATTGCTATGCAAAACAGTGCATTTCATGTTTCTGAGTCCGACTTTGGAACGTCGCTACGCCTTCGTTTCAAGTCGGAATCGAGTAATTCTTTTTGCGTTCTGAAGTAGGAATGTCGGACTACGTTCCTACCAATTTTCATGCCATTCAGATTCAGTCTGCTGGTCCGAATAATTTTCCGAACTTGGATTCGCGTCAGTTTTGGACTATTTTCCAACACTTGGAATATTTTCAGTGATTTTCTGGTTTTATCGATTTCTTTGAGATTTGTCGCTGGATTTCGTACACGGGCTTTATAAAAAGGTTTTAAAAGAATTTTTCACTCCGAAATAGCTTTTGAAATTATTATATAATATTATTTTTAATTAACAAATTAATTACTCCATAATAGGAGAGTTTTCAAAGGCCGTTTTAAAGTGATTTCAAACCAATTATAAATCCGTTTTCCATAATTATTTTCTATAATAAAATCCCACACTCACACTTTAGCACTTCGAGCGAAGTGGAAAGGTGCTTAAACGGTTGGGAAAAACTCCGGCCTATGAAACCGTGTGTATTTCCTTTCCGGTTAATCCCAGTCCTATTCGATTGATCGTTTTGGCCTTTCGGCCTAGTTTACCGATGACATGAGGTGAACTTTTTGCTGCTTTGAGTGTGGAAGCTTACTATTGGTTAGTAAACCGTTTAGTGCGAACGTGGTGTATGGGACTCATGTTAACACTTTACGGGTTCCTTGCTAAAAGTTCGTGACACATTCCTTTTATTACCTTTGGGATAGTGTCTTCGGACTGTCTCCCTTAGAGGTATCGTTTTGGCATCTCTACTTAGATGGCCGTTATACATCTCTACTTAGATGTATCGTTTTTGGCATCTCTACATAGATGGCCGTTATACATCTCTACATAGATGTATCGTGTTTGGCATCTCTACTTAGATGGCCTGTTATACATCTCTACTTAGATGTATCGTTTTTGACATCTCTACTTAGATGTTTATGTTTTGGCATTTGTACTTACGTTATGCCGATGATATGAGGCTTATTATAAATCTCTACTTAGATGTTTTGTTTTGACATTTGTGACTATGTTATGCCGATGATATGAGGCTTATTATACATCTCTACTTAGATGTTTTGTTTTGACATTTGTGACTATGTTATGCCAATGATACAAGGCTTGCTATACATCTCTACTTAGATGTTTATTTCTTCTCTATGTGAGAGTTTGTGGTCTATAGTACTATGTTATATATCGCCTCATTATCTATCGTGTTTATCTTAGTTTATTAACTGATTGTTTGGCTAGCCTGACCCGAGTGTTTTTCGCTCAGGTCGGACCGAGTTGTTTCAGGTTAGGTCTCTGGACTTAGCTTTCTGTGCTTCCGCTTGGACATTATCTGCTATGCTGATAGATAGCTCTTTATATTTGTCCACTATTTTGATACTCTGATTATCCAGTCTCTTATGTACATATCTTTGACTCACATGTGTGAGCGGTGGCTTTGTACCCACCTTTTTGATATTTGGATCTGTATTGACGATATATTGTACCTATGTTCTGTGACTGTTACGTGACTGTTCTGTGATGATGATGTTATCATTTAGTATTATGTTTGTTCTGAACCTATTTTCCTTAGCCATTGTAATTTCATTATAAATATCTATTGGATATGTCGAACCACTTGAAAAAAAAACGATACCACATTTCGACGTATCCAGTAGATAGTTATAGCTTGATTACATATGGTCGCTTCCATTATACTCTATTCTCCGTTCTAGCAGACGGTATTACTCCGTAATACTCTTTGTTAGAATGGGTCTCGGAGTGGGGCGTTACATCTTGGTATCAGAGCCAAGGTTCAGAATTAAGCATAACAAACACAGAACAGACACGTAGTACAATACGTTATAATACGATCCAAATTGAACATATCCACCTTTAGATAAATAAGTTAGGAATATGTGTAGGAATCTATTATATTCCGTAATATTCCTTAATGAATTATCTATCTTTGAACCATGCTTAACTAAATCTTACCTTATCTTTCAGTATGGTTGGGAGAGGTAGGAACCTCCGTTCTGCTAATGCTGTACAGTCCAGCAACCCTCACCCAGAGGGAGTATACATGACCACGGACCAGATCATGGAGCTGGTTCGTAACTCTCAGTCGCACTCTCAGTCTCCTGCACCAGTTTCTGATGCACCGCGCAAGTCTGCTTTTGCGCGTCTATGTAGAGACTTTATTCATCTCGGAGGGAAGCCGTTTAGTGGCTCCGAGACTATTCTAGAGGTCCAGGCTTGGATCAGAGTTTGCGAGCGTAACTTTACTCGCATGGCTATCCCCGACCACGACAGAGTTCTTGTTGCTTCTAGCCATCTTGAGGGTCGTGCCTCGGATTGGTACGAGCTGCTTGTATCCGAGACCGATGAGTCCTCACTCACTTGGGACCAGTTCCGAGAGCGCTTCTTGCTCAAGTTTGTCCCCGAGTCCGAGAAGATAACCCTTGCACGCCGCTTTATTGACCTTAAGCAAGGGAAGGCCTCTGTTGCAGACTATTCATCATCTTTCGAGGCCCTGTCCAAGTATGGCCTCGAGTTCATTAGCTCTCCTTATAAGAAGAACCTCAAGTTTGTAGAAGGCCTGAAGAAATATTTGAAGAAACAGCTTATGCTCCAGCTTAAGCTCCCTTTTGATGAGCTAGTTGACGCAGCGCTTCACCTTGAAGCGGTTGAGCGTGAGAGAGACAGTGATGGGGATGGTGAGGGCTCCAAAAATTCCAATCAGAAGCGGGGCCCATTTCAGAAGTCCAAGTCTTGGCATAAGAAGAAGAAGACAGGCAGTTCTACTTCTCAGACTCAGCCTCAATCTATTGCTCAGCTTAGTGGAACACCTTCCATTCGGAAGTGTTTCAACTGTGGATCTACCGATCATATGGTTAAAGTGTGTCCCAAGCCTCTTTTCTGCCACTATTATAAGAAGGAGGGTCATCTTAATTCCACTTGTCCCACTGCACCTCCTAGATCTGGCAAGCTTAATGCTGCCAAGGCTCCTACATCTTCAGCTCAGCCTCGAGGTACGCATCCTTCCGTTCTCGAAGGTTCTATTTTATTTCATGGTAGATCTTGTAGAGTTCTCTTTGATATGGGTGCCTCTCACTCATTCGTATCAAAGGAACTAGTTGATACTTTATCTTTGGATGTTACTTGTTTGGTTTCTTCACTAAGGATTGTGAATCCCATCGGCGGATCCACGACCCTTAGCTTGCTTTGTGAGGATATAGATATCGATCTTTGTGGATTTTCTTTCCGTGTGAATTTGCACGTTATGGAGTATTTGGGCTTTGACATGATTCTTAGCATGGATTGGCTCGCTTAGTACGATGCCAAAATCATTTGTTCGGAGCGGATATTATTTCTTCGTCATCCTGACTCGTCCGCTCCATTAGCTATTGCTCTTCAAGATGTTGGGATTTCTGATATTACTTTATTTGCTCTTGATTCACGAGATGAGAATGTGGACATATCCCGTATTCCTGTTGTTCGGGATTTCCCCGATATATTCGAGCCAGTATCAGGTCTGCCGCCAAAGCGGGCCATTGAGTTCCGCATCGATCATATTCCAGGCTCCCACCCAGTTGGGCTCCCACGAGGATGTCTACTAAAGAGAATGAGGAACTCAAGAAGCAGTTAGTAGAGCTTGAGGCGAAGCAGTTCATTCGGTCCAGTTCTTCGCCATGGGGTGCTGTTGTGGTCTTCATTAAGAAGCCCGATGGCTCTCTTAGGCTTTGCATTGACTATCGCAAGCTTAATGAGTTGACCATCAGAAATCGTTATCCATTGCCACGGATAGACGATATGTTTGATCAGTTGAGCGGTGCGAAGGTCTTTTCCCAGCTCGACCTTGCCACCGGATTTCATCAGCTCTGAGTTGCGGAAGATAGCATTCCTCTTACCGCTTTCCGCACTCGTTATGGTTCTTTTGAGTGGTTGGTCATGCCATTCGGCTTGACGAATGCACCGGCTTTCTTTGTCGGTCTTATGAATCGAGTATTTCAGGAATACATCGATAGATTCGTTCTGGTTTTCATCGACGATATTCTTATTTATTCTAGATCCGAGGTAGAGCATGCTCATCATTTGCGGATCGTCTTGGATACTCTTCGTCAGCATTAGCTTAAGGCCAAGCTCTCCAAGTGCCATTTTTGGGAGAGCAAGGTCAAGTTCTTGAGCCATATTGTATCATCTAAGGGGATTTCTGTCGATCCTGCCAAGATCGAAGCTATTCAGAATTGGAAGCAGCCCGAGAACGTTCATGATATTCGCAGCTTCCTTGGTCTGGCGGGTTATTACCATCGGTTTATCAAGGATTTCTCTCGATTTGCACTTCCCCTTACGACGCTGACTCGTAAGGGTGTTCGCTTTATTTGGTCTGATAAGTGTGAAGCTTCCTTTCAGCGACTGAAGGAACTTCTCACTCATGCTCCTATTCTAGTGGTTCCAGAGAGTAACCATGATCTTGTTGTTGACACCGATGCTTGTGGTAGCGGGCTAGGTGCTGTGCTTATGCAGAAGGATCGGGTAGATGCTTATGCTTCCAGGCAACTGCGTCCGAATGAGGTTCACTATCCTACTCATGATCTTGAGTTAGCAGCTATCGTCTTTGCCTTGAAGACTTGGCGTCACTTTCTATTAGGCGAATGCTTCATTCTGTACACCGATCACAAGTCGCTGAAGTATCTTTCAGTCAGAGGGATCTCAATATGAGGCAGCAGCGATGGCTTGAGTTTCTCGCCTCATATGATTTAGATATTCAGTATACCCCTGGCAAGGGTAATCGTGTTGCAGATGCACTCAGTCGCAAGCACTCGGCGGTAGTTTCTATGATGATTGCCGAGTGGGATATTCTTGAGACCATATCTTTGTGTGATATTAGAGATCGAGCTCCATCTTCTGATTCTCCGGTCTTATTATTCAGCTTGGAAGCTCGTCCTATCTTATTGGATTGCATTGCCCATGCTCAGCGGCAGGATCCAGACTTATTGCATCTTATTCATCTTCTCGAGTCGGGATCCAGTGATGAGACATTGCTGGATTATTCTCTTGATTTTCATTGGTGTCTTCGTAGGAGGAACCGTATTGTTGTACCATTTGATTTATCACTTAGGCGTGACGTCTTGGACGAGTGCCATCGCACTAAGTACACTATACATCTCGGTTCGAGTAAGATGTATGCCGATATGTGTCGGCTATATTATTGGGAGGGTTTGAAGAGAGATGTTGCAAGTTATGTGAGCGGTTGCATGACTTGTCAACAGATCAAGGCCGAGCATCAGCGTCCATCTGGTCTTCTTCAGCCTCTAGAGATTTTATTATGGAAATGGGATCAGATATCCATGGATTTCATTGACGGTCTGCCTCGATCGAGGTCAGGCCATATTTCTATCTGGGTTATTGTTGATCGCTTGACCAAATCGGCTCATTTCATTCCGATTAAGTCCACTCGGACTGCATCTCTGTTGGCCAAGCTCTATGTGAAGGAAGTCGTATGACTTCATGGCATTCCTAGCTCTATCGTGTGTGATCGAGACACCATTTTTACTAGTCACTTCTGGAAGTTCCTACAGTCAGCTTTGGGCACAAAGCTGAATCTCTCTACTGCTTATCACCCTCAGACTAACGGTCAGACTGAGAGGGTGAATCGTGTTTTGGAGGATCTTTTGCGCTGTTGTATTCTGGATTTCGGGGGTAGTTGGGAGGATCACTTACCTCTTGTAGAGTTCTCCTACAACAACAGCTATCAGTCTAGTATTGGCATGGCACCTTTCGAGGCTCTATACGGAAGGCCATGTCGCTCTCCTGCTTGTTGGTTAGAATCTGGCGAGAAGCTCATTCTTGGTCCAGATTCAGTTCGGGAATCTTCTGAGAAGATTGTTCTTATCCGTCAGAGAATGAGAGAGGCACAGGACCGCCAGAAATCCTACGTGGACAACCGTAGGAAGCCTCTTGAGTTCTCCATTGGTGATTTTGTCTTTATTCGGATTTCTCCTATGAAGGGGGTTGTGCATTTCAGCTCTACAGGGAAATTGGCTCCTCGCTATGTTGGACCATTTCCTATCACGGAACGCATCGGCCCCGTTGCTTATCGTGTGGCTCTACCTGCTCACTTTTCTGGAATGCATGACGTATTCCATGTGTCTCAGCTTCGCAAGTGTGTGTGCGATCCTGATTCTATTATTGAGCCACATATCGTGTCTGATTTAGATATCTCACCTGATTTATCATTGGAGCAGCGACCTCTTCGTGTTCTTAATTCGGAGGTCAGACGCCTTCGCAACAAAGAGGTTCAGCTTGTGAAAATTCAATGGTCACCAAATCCTAAGGACTGCACTTGGGAGACCAGAGAATTTATCGAGCGTTCTTATCCTGGCTTTCTTCCATCTTCTAGTATGGGTGAGAATCTCTATTTGATCTTCTATCATTTCTTTTATGGATTAGACGTTATAGACGACGTCCATCTTAAGGAATTGCGGGGACGCAATTTTCTTAAGGGGGGGAGTCTGTAACAACCCGGGATTTGCATTACCGAAAAAAAAAATGAAATGAGGCGAAGTATTATTTTAGAACAATTAAAAGTAAGGGAAGGTAATGCAAAAACCCTCTTGTAATCCGTTTCTAACTCTCTTTAATTCCTGGAATTAGCCTAGTAACACTTGATTTGTTGTGTTGCATGAATACCAAAGCTTGTTGATTATCATTTCTTCCATTTGGACATTGCACACAAGTTGCTTGCAATATTGGTTGAGGTAAAATTGCTTGCTAAATCCTTTTTTACTTGATGCTTCTATAATTTTCGTTTTGGAATTGTAGCTGAAACGAAATCAGGCATAACTTCTTCATTTCTCATCCGTTTTTGGTCATGTTATTTGTGCTGCAAACTAGATTCAATAAGGAACACTTTTTGTTCAGTGGGTTTTCTGTAATTTTGCCATTTAGATGACCTGAAATGCGTTCAAAGACAGAAGACCAATTTTGTCTTTAACAAGTTATCTTGAGTTTCAATCTGATATTGTTTTGCCTGTTTCTCTTTCGTTTTTGATCCGAATTAGATAATTTTGGATGTTCCGGAAAGCTTAAAACATATGCTACAATTTTTGTTCAGTGATTTTTCTGTAATTTTGCCATTTAGATGACCTGAAATGCGTTCAAAGATAGAAGACCAATTCTGTCTTTAACAAGTTATCTTGAGTTTTAATCTGATATTGTTTTGCATGTATCTCTCTCGGTTTTGATCCGAATTAGATAATTTTGGATGTTCCGGAAAGCTTAAAACATATGCAACAATTTTTGTTCAGTGAGTTTTCTACAGTTTTTCCATTTAAATGACCTGAAATGCGTTCAAAGACAGAAGACCAATTCTGTCTTTAACAAGTTATCTTGAGTTTCAATCTGATATTGTTTTGCCTGTATCTCTTACGTTTTTGATCCGAATTAGATAATTTTGGATGTTTCGGAAAGCTTAAAACATATGCTACAATTTTTGTTCAGTGAGTTTTCTGTAATTTTGCAATTTAGATGATCTGAAATGCATTCAAAGATAGAAGATCAATTCGGTCTTTAACAAGTTATCTTGAGTTTCAATCTGATATTGTTTTGCATGTATCTCTCTCGGTTTTGATCCGAATTAGATAATTTTGGATGTTCCGGAAAGCTTAAAACATATGCTACAATTTTTGTTCAGTGAGTTTTCTACAGTTTTTCCATTTAGATAACCTGAAATGCGTTCAAAGACAGAAGACCAATTCTGTATTTAACAAGTTATCTTGAGTTTCAATCTGATATTGTTTTGCCTGTATCTCTCTCGGTTTTTATCCGAATTAGATAATTTTGGATGTTCCGGAAAGCATTAAACATATGCTACAATTCTTGCTCAGTGAGTTTCCTGTAATTTTGAGGCTAACTAGGTCAAAAATTGATTTGTCTACTATCTTCCCGAGAGAGATACACATATTAGCTCTATGGATGAAACTGAAACTATTTTGGTCATAACTTTTGAGCCGCTAGTCGGAATTTGACGATTTTGGTCTCGTTGAAAAGATGGAGTTACGAACTCCATATCTGGAAAGTTTGGTCATCATCTGAGATCATTAGACCCTTCGAATTTCCTGTCAGAGTTGAACCCAGATTGCTATGCAAAGCAGTGCATTTCATGTTTCTGAGTCCGACTTTGGAACGTCGCTACGCCTTCGTTTCAAGTCGGAATCGAGTAATTCTTTTTGCGTTCTGAATTAGGAATGTCGGACTACGTTCCTACCAATTTTCATGCCATTCGGATTCAGTCTGCTGGTCCGAATAATTTTCCGAACTTGGATTCGCGTCAGTTTTGGACTATTTTCCAACACTTGGAATATTTTCAGTGATTTTCTGGTTTTATCAATTTCTTTGAGATTTGTCGCTGGATTTCGTACTCGGGCTTTATGAAAAGGTTTTAAAAGAATTTTTCACTCCGAAATAGCTTTTGAAATTATTATATAATATTATTTTTAATTAACAAATTAATTACTCCATAATAGGAGAGTTTTCAAAGGCCGTTTTAAAGTGATTTCAAACCAATTATAAATCCGTTTTCCATAATTATTTTCTATAATAAAATCCCACACTCACACTTTAGCACTTCGAGCGAAGTGGAATGGTGCTTAAACGGTTGGGAAAAACTCCGGCCTATGAAACCGTGTGTATTTCCTTTCCGGTTAATCCCTGTCCTATTCGATTGATCGTTTTGGCCTTTCGGCCTAGTTCACCGATGACATGAGGTGAACTTTTTGCTGCTTTGAGTGTGGAAGCTTACTATTGGTTAGTAAACCGTTTAGTGCGAACGTGGTGTATGGGACTCATGTTAACACTTTACTGGTTCCTTGCTAAAGGTTCGTGACACATTCCTTTTATTACCTTTGGGATAGTGTCTTCGGACTGTCTCCCTTAGAGGTATCGTTTTGGCATCTCTACTTAGATGGCCGTTATACATCTCTACTTAGATGTATCGTTTTTGGAATCTCTACATAGATGGCCGTTATACATCTCTACATAGATGTATCGTGTTTGGCATCTCTACTTAGATGGCCTGTTATACATCTCTACTTAGATGTATCGTTTTTGACATCTCTACTTAGATGTTTATGTTTTGGCATTTGTACTTACGTTATGCCGATGATATGAGGCTTATTATAAATCTCTACTTAGATGTTTTGTTTTGACATTTGTGACTATGTTATGCCGATGATATGAGGCTTATTATACATCTCTACTTAGATGTTTTGTTTTGACATTTGTGACTATGTTATGCCAATGATACAAGGCTTGCTATACATCTCTACTTAGATGTTTATTTCTTCTCTATGTGAGAGTTTGTGGTCTATAGTACTATGTTATATATCGCCTCATTATCTATCGTGTTTATCTCAGTTTATTAACTGATTGTTTGGCTAGCCTGACCCGAGTGTTTTTCGCTCAGGTCGGACCGAGTTGTTTCAGGTTAGGTCTCTAGACTTAGCTTTCTGTGCTTCCGCTTGGACATTATCTGCTATGCTGATAGATAGCTCTTTATATTTGTCCACTATTTTGATACTCTGATTATTCAGTCTCTTATGTACATATCTTTGACTCACATGTGTGAGCGGTGGCTTTGTACCCACCTTTTTGATATTTGGATCTGTATTGACGATATATTGTACCTATGTTCTGTGACTGTTACGTGACTGTTCTGTGATGATGATGTTATCATTTAGTATTATGTTTGTTCTGAACCTATTTTCCTTAGCCATTGTAATTTCATTATAAATATCTATTGGATATGTCGAACCACTTGAAAAAAAAACGATACCACATTTCGACGTATCCAGTAGATAGTTATAGCTTGATTACATATGGTCGCTTCCATTATACTCTATTCTCCGTTCTAGCAGACGGTATTACTCCGTAATACTCTTTGTTAGAATGGGTCTCGGAGTGGGGCGTTACATCTTGGTATCAGAGCCAAGGTTCAGAATTAAGCATAACAAACACAGAACAGACACGTAGTACAATACGTTATAATACGATCCAAATTGAACATATCCACCTTTAGATAAATAAGTTAGGAATATGTGTAGGAATCTATTATATTCCGTAATATTCCTTAATGAATTATCTATCTTTGAACCATGCTTAACTAAATCTTACCTTATCTTTCAGTATGGTTGGGAGAGGTAGGAACCTCCGTTCTGCTAATGCTGTACAGTCCAGCAACCCTCACCCAGAGGGAGTATACATGACCACGGACCAGATCATGGAGCTGGTTCGTAACTCTCAGTCGCACTCTCAGTCTCCTGCACCAGTTTCTGATGCACCGCGCAAGTCTGCTTTTGCGCGTCTATGTAGCGACTTTATTCATCTCGGAGGGAAGCCGTTTAGTGGCTCCGAGACTATTCTAGAGGTCCAGGCTTGGATCAGAGTTTGCGAGCGTAACTTTACTCGCATGGCTATCCCCGACCACGACAGAGTTCTTGTTGCTTCTAGCCATCTTGAGGGTCGTGCCTTGGATTGGTACGAGCTGCTTGTATCCGAGACCGATGAGTCCTCACTCACTTGGGACCAGTTCCGAGAGCGCTTCTTGCTCAAGTTTGTCCCCGAGTCCGAGAAGATAACCCTTGCACGCCGCTTTATTGACCTTAAGCAAGGGAAGGCCTCTGTTGCAGACTATTCATCATCTTTCGAGGCCCTGTCCAAGTATGGCCTCGAGTTCATTAGCTCTCCTTATAAGAAGAATCTCAAGTTTGTAGAAGGCCTGAAGAAATATTTGAAGAAACAGCTTATGCTCCAGCTTAAGCTCCCTTTTGATGAGCTAGTTGACGCAGCGCTTCACCTTGAAGCGGTTGAGCGTGAGAGAGACAGTGATGGGGATGGTGAGGGCTCCAAAAATCCCAATCAGAAGCGGGGCCCATTTCAGAAGTCCAAGTCTTGGCATAAGAAGAAGAAGACAGGCAGTTCTACTTCTCAGACTCAGCCTCAATCTATTGCTCAGCTTAGTGGAACACCTTCCATTCGGAAGTGTTTCAACTGTGGATCTACCGATCATATGGTTAAAGTGTGTCCCAAGCCTCTTTTCTGCCACTATTATAAGAAGGAGGGTCATCTTAATTCCACTTGTCCCACTGCACCTCCTAGATCTGGCAAGCTTAATGCTGCCAAGGCTCCTACATCTTCAGCTCAGCCTCGAGGTACGCATCCTTCCGTTCTCGAAGGTTCTATTTTATTTCATGGTAGATCTTGTAGAGTTCTCTTTGATATGGGTGCCTCTCACTCATTCGTATCAAAGGAACTAGTTGATACTTTATCTTTGGATGTTACTTGTTTGGTTTCTTCACTAAGGATTGTGAATCCCATCGGCGGATCCACGACCCTTAGCTTGCTTTGTGAGGATATAGATATCGATCTTTGTGGATTTTCTTTCCGTGTGAATCTGCACGTTATGGAGTATTTGGGCTTTGACATGATTCTTGGCATGGATTGGCTCGCTCAGTACGATGCCAAAATCATTTGTTCGGAGCGGATATTATTTCTTCGTCATCCTGACTCGTCCGCTCCATTAGCAATTGCTCTTCAAGATGTTGGGATTTCTGATATTACTTTATTTGCTCTTGATTCACGAGATGAGAATGTGGACATATCCCGTATTCCTGTTGTTCGGGATTTCCCCGATATATTCGAGCCAGTATCAGGTCTGCCGCCAAAGCGGGCCATTGAGTTCCGCATCGATCATATTCCAGGCTCCCACCCAGTTGGGCTCCCACGAGGATGTCTACTAAAGAGAATGAGGAACTCAAGAAGCAGTTAGTAGAGCTTGAGGCGAAGCAGTTCATTCGGTCCAGTTCTTCGCCATGGGGTGCTGTTGTGGTCTTCATTAAGAAGCCCGATGGCTCTCTTAGGCTTTGCATTGACTATCGCAAGCTTAATGAGTTGACCATCAGAAATCGTTATCCATTGCCACGGATAGACGATATGTTTGATCAGTTGAGCGGTGCGAAGGTCTTTTCCCAGCTCGACCTTGCCACCGGATTTCATCAGCTCTGAGTTGCGGAAGATAGCATTCCTCTTACCGCTTTCCGCACTCGTTATGGTTCTTTTGAGTGGTTGGTCATGCCATTCGGCTTGACGAATGCACCGGCTTTCTTTGTCGGTCTTATGAATCGAGTATTCCAGGAATACATCGATAGATTCGTTCTGGTTTTCATCGACGATATTCTTATTTATTCTAGATCCGAGGTAGAGCATGCTCATCATTTGCGGATCGTCTTGGATACTCTTCGTCAGCATTAGCTTAAGGCCAAGCTCTCCAAGTGCCATTTTTGGGAGAGCAAGGTCAAGTTCTTGAGCCATATTGTATCATCTGAGGGGATTTCTGTCGATCCTTCCAAGATCGAAGCTATTCAGAATTGGAAGCAGCCCGAGAACGTTCATGATATTCGCAGCTTCCTTGGTCTGGCGGGTTATTACCATCGGTTTATCAAGGATTTCTCTCGAGTTGCACTTCCCCTTACGACGCTGACTCGTAAGGGTGTTCGCTTTATTTGGTCTGATAAGTGTGAAGCTTCCTTTCAGCGACTGAAGGAACTTCTCACTCATGCTCCTATTCTAGTGGTTCCAGAGAGTAACCATGATCTTGTTGTTGACACTGATGCTTGTGGTAGCGGGCTAGGTGCTGTGCTTATGCAGAAGGATCGGGTAGATGCTTATGCTTCCAGGCAACTGCGTCCGAATGAGGTTCACTATCCTACTCATGATCTTGAGTTAGCAGCTATCGTCTTTGCCTTTAAGACTTGGCGTCACTTTCTATTAGGCTAATGCTTCATTCTGTACACCGATCACAAGTCGCTGAAGTATCTTTTCAGTCAGAGGGATCTCAATATGAGGCAGCAGCGATGGCTTGAGTTTCTCGCCTCATATGATTTAGATATTCAGTTTACCCCTGGCAAGGGTAATCGTGTTGTAGATGCACTCAGTCGCAAGCACTCGGCGGTAGTTTCTATGATGATTGCCGAGTGGGATATTCTTGAGACCATATCTTTGTATGATATTAGAGATCGAGCTCCATCTTCTGATTCTCCGGTCTTATTATTCAGCTTGGAAGCTCGTCCTATCTTATTGGATCGCATTGCCCATGCTCAGCGGCAGGATCCAGACTTATTGCATCTTATTCATCTTCTCGAGTCGGGATCCAGTGATGAGACATTACTGGACTATTCTCTTGATTTTCATCGGTGTCTTCGTAGGAGGAACCGTATTGTTGTACCATTTGATTTATCACTTAGGCGTGACGTCTTGGACGAGTGCCATCGCACTAAGTACACTATACATCTCGGTTCGAGTAAGATGTATGCCGATATGTGTCGGCTATATTATTGGGAGGGTTTGAAGAGAGATGTTGCAAGTTATGTGAGCGGTTGCATGACTTGTCAACAGATCAAGGCCGAGCATCAGCGTCCATCTGGTCTTCTTCAGCCTCTAGAGATTTTATTATGGAAATGGGATCAGATATCCATGGATTTCATTGACGGTCTGCCTCGATCGAGGTCAGGCCATATTTCTATCTGGGTTATTGTTGATCGCTTGACCAAATCGGCTCATTTCATTCCGATTAAGTCCACTCGGACTGCACCTCTGTTGGCCAAGCTCTATGTGAAGGAAGTCGTACGACTTCATGGCATTCCTAGCTCTATCGTGTGTGATCGAGACACCATTTTTACTAGTCACTTCTGGAAGTTCCTACAGTCAGCTTTGGGCACAAAGCTGAATCTCTCTACTGCTTATCACCCTCAGACTGACGGTCAGACTGAGAGGGTGAATCGTGTTTTGGAGGATCTTTTGCGCTGTTGTATTCTGGATTTCGGGGGTAGTTGGGAGGATCACTTACCTCTTGTAGAGTTCTCCTACAACAACAGCTATCAGTCTAGTATTGGCATGGCACCTTTCGAGGCTCTATACGGAAGGCCATGTCGCTCTCCTGCTTGTTGGTTAGAATCTGGCGAGAAGCTCATTCTTGGTCCAGATTCAGTTCGGGAATCTTCTGAGAAGATTGTTCTTATCCGTCAGAGAATGAGAGAGGCACAGGACCGCCAGAAATCCTACGCGGACAACCGTAGGAAGCCTCTTGAGTTCTCCATTGGTGATTTTGTCTTTATTCGGATTTCTCCTATGAAGGGGGTTGTGTGTTTCAGCTCTACAGGGAAATTGGCTCCTCGCTATGTTGGACCATTTCCTATCACGGAACGCATCGGCCCCGTTGCTTATCGTGTGGCTCTACCTGCTCACTTTTCTGGAATGCATGACGTATTCCATGTGTCTTAGCTTCGCAAGTGTGTGCGCGATCCTGATTCTATTATTGAGCCACATATCGTGTCTGATTTAGATATCTCACCTGATTTATCATTGGAGCAGCGACCTCTTCGTGTTCTTAATTCGGAGGTCAGACGCCTTCGCAACAAAGAGGTTCAGCTTGTGAAAATTCAATGGTCACCAAATCCTAAGGACTGCACTTGGGAGACCGGAGAATTTATCGAGCGTTCTTATCCTGGCTTTCTTCCATCTTCTAGTATGGTTGAGAATCTCTATTTGATCTTCTATCATTTCTTTTGTGGATTAGACGTTATAGACGACGTCCATCTTAAGGAATTGCGGGGACGTAATTTTCTTAAGGGGGGGAGTCTGTAACAACCCGGGATTTGCATTACCGAAAAAAAAAATGAAATGAGGCGAAGTATTATTTTAGAACAATTAAAAGTAAGGGAAGGTAATGCAAAAACCCTCTTGTAATCCGTTTCTAACTCTCTTTAATTCCTGGAATTAGCCTAGTAACACTTGATTTGTTGTGTTGCATGAATACCAAAGCTTGTTGATTATCATTTCTTCCATTTGGACATTGCACACAAGTTGCTTGCAATATTGGTTGAGGTAAAATTGCTTGCTAAATCCTTTTTTACTTGATGCTTCTATAATTTTCGTTTTGGAATTGTAGCTGAAACGAAATCAGGCATAACTTCTTCATTTCTCATCCGTTTTTGGTCATGTTATTTGTGATGCAAACTAGATTCAATAAGGAACACTTTTTGTTCAGTGAGTTTTCTGTAATTTTGCCATTTAGATGACCTGAAATGCGTTCAAAGACAGAAGACCAATTTTGTCTTTAACAAGTTATCTTGAGTTTCAATCTGATATTGTTTTGCCTGTTTCTCTTTCGTTTTTTATCCGAATTAGATAATTTTGGATGTTCCGGAAAGCTTAAAACATATGCTACAATTTTTGTACAGTGAGTTTTCTGTAATTTTGCCATTTAGATGACCTGAAATGCGTTCAAAGATAGAAGACCAATTCTGTCTTTAACAAGTTATCTTGAGTTTTAATCTGATATTGTTTTGCATGTATCTCTCTCGGTTTTGATCCGAATTAGATAAATTTGGATGTTCCGGAAAGCTTAAAACATATGCTACAATTTTTGTTCAGTGAGTTTTCTACAGTTTTTCCATTTAGATGACCTGAAATGCGTTCAAAGACAGAAGACCAATTCTATCTTTAACAAGTTTTCTTGAGTTTCAATCTGATATTGTTTTGCCTGTATCTCTCTCTTTTTTTATCCGAATTAGATAATTTTGGATGTTCTGGAAAGCATAAAACATATGCTACAATTCTTGTTCTGTGAGTTTTCTGTAATTTTGAGGCTAACTAGGTCAAAAATTGATTTGTCTACTATCTTCCCGAGAGAGATACACATATTAGCTCTATGGATGAAACTGAAACTATTTTGGTCATAACTTTTGAGCCGCTAGTCGGAATTTGACAAATTTGGTCTCGTTAGAAAGATGGAGTTACGAACTCCATATCTAAAAAGTTTGGTCATCATCTGAGTTCATTAGACCCTTCGAATTTTCTGTCAGAGTTGAACCCAGATTGCTGTGCAAAACAGTGCATTTCATGTTTCTGAGTCCGACTTTGGAACGTCGCTTCGCCTTCGTTTCAAGTCGGAATCGAGTAATTCTTTTTGAGTTCTGAAGTAGGAATGTCGGACTACGTTCCTAGCAATTTTCATGCCATTTGGATTCAGTGTGCTAGTCCAAATAATTTTCCGAACTTAGGTTCGCGTCAGTTTTGGACTATTTTCCAACACTTAGAATATTTTCAGTGATTTTCTGGTTTTATCGATTTCTTTGAGATTTGTCGCTGGATTTCATACACGGGCCTTATAAAAAGGTTTTAAAAGGATTTTTCACTCCGAAATGGCTTTCGAAATTATTATATAATATTATTTTTAATTAACAAATTAATTACTCCATAATATGAGAGTTTTCAAAGGCCGTTTTAAAGTGATTTCAAACCAATTATAAATCCGTTTTCCGTAATTATTTTCTATAATAAAATCCCACACTCACACTTTAGCACTTCGAGCGAAGTGGAAAGGTGCTTAAACGGTTGGGAAAAACTCCGGCCTATGAAACCGTGTGTATTTCCTTTCCGGTTAATCCCAGACCTATTCGATTGATCGTTTTGGCCTTTCGGCCTAGTTTACCGATGACATGAGGTGAACTTTTTACTGCTTTGAGTGTGGAAGCTTACTATTGGTTAGTAAACCGTTTAGTGCGAATGTGGGGTATGGGACTCATGTTAACACTTTACGGGTTCCTTGCTAAAAGTTCGTGACACATTCCTTTTATTACCTTTGGGATAGTGTCTTCGGACTGTCTCCCTTAGAGGTATCATTTTGGCATCTCTACTTAGATGGCCATTATACATCTCTACTTAGATGTATCGTTTTTGGCATCTCTACATAGATGGCCGTTATACATCTCTACATAGATGTATCGTGTTTGGCATCTCTACTTAGATGGCCTGTTATACATCTCTACTTAGATGTATCGTTTTTGACATCTCTACTTAGATGTTTATGTTTTAGCATTTGTGCTTACTTTATGCCGATGATATGAGGCTTATTATACATCTCTACTTAGATGTTTTGTTTTGACATTTGTGACTATGTTATGCCGATGATATGAGGCTTATTATAAATCTCTACTTAGATGTTTTGTTTTGACATTTGTGACTATGTTATGCCAATGATACAAGGCTTGTTATACATCTCTACTTAGATGTTTATTTCTTCTCTATGTGAGAGTTTGTGGTCTATTGTACTATGTTATATATCGCCTCATTATCTATCATGTTTATCTCAGTTTATTAACTGATTGTTTTGCTCACCTGACCCGAGTGTTTTTCGCTCGGGTCAGACCGAGTTGTTTCAGGTTAGGTCTCTGGACTTAGCTTTCTGTGCTTCCGCTTGGACATTATCTGCTATGCTGATAGATAGCTTTTTATATTTGTCCACCATTTTGATACTCTGATTATTCTGTCTCTTATGTACATATCTTTGACTCACATGTGTGAGCGGTGGCTTTGTACCCACCTTTTTGATATTTGGATCTGTATTGACGATATAGTGTACCTATGTTCTGTGACTGTTACGTGACTGTTCTGTGATGATGATGTTATCATTTAGTATTATGTTTGTTCTGAACCTATTTTCCTTAGCCATTGTAATTCCGTTATAAATATCTATTGGATATGTCGAACCACTTGGAAAAAAACGATACCACATTTCGACGTATTCAGTAGATAGTTATAGCTTGATTACATATGGTCGCTTCCATTATACTCTATTCTCCGTTCTAGCAGACAGTATTACTCCGTAATACTCTTTGTTAGAATGGGTCTCGGAGTGGGGCGTTACATTCTTCCTCCACAATCTTTAATGCTAGATCCTTCTCCTTGAGGGGCTTGCCTAGTCATATCAAATTTCTTACCTAACTCTGTCATTGACGTTCATTGCATTTCTTCCCTTTTTTGTTTGATTCTAGCAACCGTTCCTTCCAAATCCTCTCTAGCGACTAATCTGATGGTGGTTTTGTAGATCCATTACTTGCAATTTGATTTCCAACACTTACTTCAACTTCAACTCCTCCAGCTTTCTTTCCTAGATTCTTATTTGGGCCCATCTAATATGGTCTCCTTATAGATGTGATTCATATCTAAATAACAAAAAAGTTTTAGCCTGGTCTTCAATCTCTTAGTGAAAGAACCAAAAAATATTACCAGAAATTGGTCTAACACCCCTAAAAGACTACGTAGAGCCAATAAACCTAGATGTAATTATTGGGCATGATTATATGAGAACTTGTAGTCTTTGGTTTACGAATTTAAGTGATTCCAATACAATATTTCAAATAAAATAAACAAAAAATAGTAGTAATATGACATATTATGATGAAATTAAAAAGGAAAAGTAAGTTACAAATTCTATAGTGGTTCGGTTATTTTTTTATCATCCATGGAATGATCTTATATTATGTATGCTTCTTTTGTGTGGTCACCCATCAGATTTATTGATAGCTTTTGGTTAATTATTAAATAAATAACAAGTACTCTCCTTACAATGAGGACAACTCTTTCATCAATAAAATATAGTGATTTAGTTATGCCTATGACCACTTTCGAGATGTTTAACTGTTGTTTAATACAAGATTCCATAAGTAATTACAATTATAATCTTGAAGTTCAGAGGATAATTATAATAGCAAGACACCACTTAGATGTAAAATAACAAAATGCAAAGATATCCCTTTCTTTTACATATAGACCATATTTATATATGAACTATGAAGTAGGTTGTTATTAGGCCTTAGAGTCGTCATTCTTCTCTTCTAATTTTCCTAGAAAATATCATAGATTAAGACCCAAGAGAATATGAGGAAGGATAGTTATATCTGACCAACCCTATGGATTGGTACGGATCTATCCATGGATCCATACCTATCCATGGAGTCAATTGCTCTGCCTCTAGTCTTTGGTATACTTTTTGTTGCTCAAAGTGTTGGTTTTCCTTCATGTTCTCAAGTCAATTTTTTTCACTAGTTCACTACGAATAGTGAGATTTAGGGGAAACTGATGGATCGATACCAATCCATGTATGGGTCGGCACCAATTGATTTAATTAGCTAATTTTTCTTCCTCTTTTTGTAGTTCTTCATACTCGATTGATTTTGAGTTTGCTAGAACTGGACCAGCCCATAGCGAAAGTAATGGGTGAATTTCAAAATTAATTCCATTTTGGATCTTTATTGCACATATGAAGTCTAATTTATTTAGAACATTTCTAAATTTCTTTTAAAAAAAATATTTATTTTATTTAAATATATAAAATGATTTTATATATTTAATGGCTGCCGGTCCTTCCCCCCTCGTTTCAAACTTCCCGCTCCTTCCAACTCTACCTTACCCACCGTACCAACCCTCCCTGCATTTTCCGACAACCTCAATTCCCTTGCCTCCTGACCCTCTTCCGCCTCCTTTGTCTAACCCACTGCCTCCAACCACTTTACCTTCTTCCCATTTATCTACCTCCTCTACCACCATCATTCCTTCTTCCTCTTCGCAACCTCCTTCTTCGGCCTTTTCTTCTTCTTTTCTGCCTTGGAATTCTCTTTTCAAGCAGAAACCCAAGAATGCTGGGAAATATGTTCCAGTTGTCATTCCGCTGGTCTTTTCACGGGAAGCAATGGTTCCACCCAATGAAGTAGTTCGGCCTGGTAATGAAGTTTGGGGACAATATCTGGTTGGCTTCTTCCATGATAAGCCTCCCCCTTATATGATAGTTCTCGGTCATATCAAAAAGGTATGGAAATTGAAAGGAGGCATTGATGTTAAATCTGATGGAAACTTATTCCTTTTCCATCTTTCCTCTGAGGAAGATAGAAGGAAAATTATTGAATCTGACCCTATTGTCATGAGGAACAAGCTTTTCATTGTTAAGAAGTGGGATCCAACTATTGGTAATAGTATCAGCACAATCAATCTGTCCCTGTTTGGATGAAACTGTCGAACATATCATTGTACTCTTAGTCACACATTGGCATCAATTGGCTAGCATCAAGGTTGGGAAGCTTTCTATGCATGGATGAGTCTATTGAAATGCTTGAAAGGATAGGATATGCAAAATGCATGGTGGAGGTAACTCCTGAAGTTGAACTGCCTGAGGAATTTCCTATTAAACTTTTAGATGGTTCTGAACAAGTGATAAGGGTTGAGTACTTGTGGAAGCCTTTAATTTGTGGTTCTTGCAAATAATTTGGACATGAAAGGGTAGGTTGTAAAATAGAAAATAGGAAGAAGGAGAAAGGAGAAGGTAAGGTGAAGGAAAGTCATGTGCCATATGCAGTAGATGATCATGTGGCTATCAATAAAACAAGAGGTGAACAAGTAGGAAAGCAACAAAAAAAGTTTACTGCATGGAAAAAGGTGGTTGGGAGAAAAGAAAAATACATTAAAAATGCTGAATATGTGAGGCAGAATCAAAGTTTAAGCAAAATCACCAGGAAAATTCAGTAGTTTAGCCATGATAGCAGGGAAGGTAATACTTTAATCCTAGTAACAAATACAAGTGCTATTATGGGTATTTTGTAACAAAATGCTTTTGATTTCCTTCATGAAGCAGTGACTAGGGATGAGTGTGATGGGGAAGTAGGTGATGATTTAGAGGAAGGTGAATTTGATCCAGTGATAATTGAAGTGGAAGTACCCAAAATCATGGTGGCAACCTTGGATAAAGTTAACTTCATAAATCAGGGAGAGGAACAGTCTTTTGTGAAAGGTGGAGAACAAGGTTGTGAAAAAATGATGAATGCATCAGTGAATGCCCACCTAAATGCACAACCTCCATGCAAAACAAACAATGAAAACCATGCACACATTAAACAAGCCAAAGAGGTCAGTTTTGACACTACCTACTGCAAAGAACATGAAAAGGAGATTTCTCTTTTAGTTTTTTCTATGCATGATCAAGCTTCTACCTCTCAACACAACTCCTCAATACCAATCTCTCATTCACCTGATCATCCCTCTGCTTCACCATACACCTTCAAAGGCAATTTGTTAGGCTGGACTTCCCCCCGCCCCACATACTCCGGTCATTGCTCCTCCCACTAGCAAACAGAAATCACTAAGAGCTACCAGCTTATTTGAAAAAATTAGCTCTATATGAAGTAATCCTCCTTCAACAAGGAGTAAGTCGGGAGTGGAGCACCAGTCTCTCAAGTTAACTTAATGTCACATCAAATAGCTTCCTGGAATACCAGGGGTGCTCACAACCCCATCAAACTTGAACATGTCAAGGAATTAATTCACTCGCATTGTATTTCTATATTTTCCATTCTGGAAACAAAACTCAATCTCCCACTTACCCTTAATGCAAAGTTCATTAATCTAGCTTGGAAGCTTTTCCATAATTTGGTTGAGGCACCCTATGGTACGATTTTTATTGTGCATGATCCAATCACCTACTCCCTTAATCTCAACCTCTCAGATGATTCATTTTCATGCAATCCACCTTCATGCCAATCCATCCTTTTATCTCACCTTTATCTATGCCCATAATGCTCTTGCATCCAAGCAGTACCTTCTTAATCTTCTTCTAGCATTGAGACAAGATTCCCATCCTTGGTTAGTCCTAGGTGACTTTAATTGTTGTTTCAATATATATGATAAGCATGGTGGTCTTCCTCTTATGCTTAGAGATATTGCCCCATTGAATACTGCCATATTTGATTCTTCTTTACTTCCTATTGTAAGCACTGGTGCTTCTTTTTCTTAGAATAATAGGAGTCGTTCAGGTGTCAGAATCCTCTCTAAAATTGATCACTCATTATGTAACACAAAAGCTTTGTCATCCTAGCCTTCTTTATCTTCTTTCCTGCCTCATCCCATCCTTTCAGACCACTCCCCTATCATTATCTCCCCTGGACTTTAGCCTATTAAAGGGAAGAGAGCTTTTAAATTTTATAATACTTAGGTTTTGGAAAATGATTATCATAATATTGTCCAATCAGCATGGTCTACTAATTTTTCTAGAAATCCTATTATGTTTTATGCAAGAAATTAAAGTTTGTTAAGAGTGCTCTTAAGATGTGGGCCAGATCTAGGTTTGGTGATGGTTCTCTTTAATCCACCATAATTAAAGCTCAACTGAAGGATGTTTAAGATTTCATAATGGCAAATCCAGACAACCATGAAGCTTCCAGGAAGGAAGGTGTTCTCTTTACCCAGCTTAATGATGCACTTGACAAGGAAGCAAGTATGAGGAGACAACAATATCATTAGAAATGGAATTGTGAGGGAGATAGCATCATTGCCTTTTTCCATGCCTCCATTAAAGACAAGCAAGCAAAGGAGCAAATTAGAAGCTTGTATGATCCAGGGGGTACCCTGCAAACTCAACCTAATGAAGTGGATAGAATTTTGCTTGACTACTGTAAAGCACTTCTTGGTAATGCTACTGATTTTGAGCCTTCCCTTACTTTATTTGATAATCTCCCATTGCCTACTCTCCCCAATGATCGGTCTCTTTTCCTTATTGAAAAAGTTAATGATTCTGAAATTAAGAAAGCTCTTTTTTCTATGAACAAAAAATCTTGTGGTGGACCAGATGGATATAATGTTGTGTTTTTTACTTCTAGCTGGAATATTGTTGGTGAAGTCTTCACTAAAGCTATACATAACTTTTTTCATAAATTCAAGATACTGAAAAGTGTTAATGCAACAAATCTGACTCTTATTCCAAAGTCCTCCCTTGCCATGTATGCTTCTTCTTTTAGGCCAATTTCATGTTGCAATGTTGTTTACAAATGTATCTCAAAAATCTTTGCTTCTAGATTAGTTAAAGTGCTCCCATTCATTATCTCCAAAAACCAGACCGCCTTTCTGCCAAATAGGAATATTTTGGATAATATTATGATGGCTCATGAACTCATTAAAGGTTATGGTAAAAGTCAAGCATCTCTCAGTGCTATGTTAAAGCTTGATCTGAGTAAGGCCTATGATAGTATCCAGTGGTCTACTATAGTTAGGATCATGGCTTTGATGGGTTTCCCTAAGGTATTTGTTGCCTGGGTCTATATATGTATCTCCACTCAATCATACTCCCTTAATTATAATGGTGAATCACATGGTTACTTTGAGGGCAGACAAGGTATAAGACAAGGTGAACCCTTATCCTCCTACCTATTTATAATTGTGATGGAGGCTCTAACTAGTATGATCAACGGGAATTTTATCCCAACTAAAATCCATTACCATCCCAAATGCAAGGCCTTGAATATAACTTCCCTTCTTTTTGTTGATGATATCCTGATTTTCACTGAGCCCAATGAGCAGTTAATTGCTAGCATCCTGGATACTTTGGAAACCTTCTATCTTTTATCTAGCCTCAGGTTGTACTCTAATAAATCCCACATTCTCATCTCTGGAGTGTCCTTTATTTTCAAGTAGGAACTTGAAGCTTTTTCTGGCCTTCAGCCTATGTCAGGTGATATGAAATATCTTGGTCTGCCTCTATGTACATCAGGAGTTACTATGGATGATTGCCTCCCTCTCTATGAAAGACATACTAGCATCATGAGCTGTTGGACAACAAGACTGCTATCTCAGGTTGGTAGGCTGGTTCCTATTAAATCTGTTCGATTCTCTATGATGGTCTATTGGGCTAGAACCTTTATTTTTTCAGCTAAGCTTCTGAGGATGGTAAGGGGTGCCATGATTAAATTTTTCTGAACTGGACTATCCATAAAAGAAAGTTTGTTCCTATCTCCTTCACCAGGATTGAACTGCCTAAAAAGAAGGGTGTCCTTGGGGTAATTAATATGGAAAAATGGAACAAGGCAGCTGTCAGTGTTCATTTCAATGCATTATTGAGGAGGAAGAAAATTCTCTAGGCTGAGTGGACATGGAGGTTTAATATTGGTAGTAAAGATTTCTAGGCAATGGATGTTCCTCAAAGCTGCAGCTGGATATGGAAGAGGATACTTGGGTTGCGGGGTACTCTTCTTCTCTTCATAAAGTACTCTCTATCAACTGGAAGCCTTATTAGCTTTTGGAGAGATCCTTGGATTGATGATGGGATGATCTTATCAAGGCTGTTATCATCCCAGGAGATTCATCAAACATCTATAAGTACAAATGCATTAGCAGTTGATTTCATCCACCACGACAAGCTGCTGGTTCCGAGCACGAGCGACCAGGTTGTTAGAGCAATATAGCAAGGAGTGGGACATCTTAGTTTCCATTTGGGACAAAGTGATTCACTTCTTTGGAAAGGAAAACACCATAGCATCGATGTTGTTTATTCCCTTCTCTCTAGGCATGAAGCATTGCCTGATTGCCAGTGGTACAAAGTGATATGGTGCGCCCATTCACCAAGCAGAGAAAATTTAGTGTTATGGAAAACACTTAAAGATGCTCTTATGACCAAGGATAAGTCGGTGAAGTATGGTATGCAAATTATTACATTGTGTAATCTCTATCAGTCCAGCCATGAATGTAATCAGCACTTGTTCTTTGAATGTCCTTTTGTGCTAAATTTATGGACCTCTCTAATGTATAAGGTGGGAATTCAAGGTGTGACTTGTGTTTCTACAGCTGATTGGGAAATTATCTCCAAGGCAATAAGGTGGAAGAAGGAGGATAGGGCTAAATTATTTTTTGTATTGAAGAAATACTTAACTATGGTGTGGGAGGAAATGAATAGAAGGTGTTTTGAAGGGAAATGCATGTCTGTCTTGCAGCTATGGAATGCCATGTTGAGAGATATTGTTTATGGTTTGAAGTTGAGTAAGTATTCCTTCAGTACTTTACAGCTTAAAGCCCGGAAGTAGTTCATGTTTTTTAGCTTCTTCCTTTTTCTATTCTGTTTTGCAAGTTGCTCACTGTTCTTCTTTCTATGTCCTTTTTATAATTTTCATTTTTCTCTTCATTGCTGACATTGAGCTTGTTATTTGTCAGTTTATTGTTGTTGCAATATATTTGGTAGGGGTCCAGTCAACCTCGCTTGCTTTGCCAAAAATAAAATCATTTTATATTATTTAGTTTAATGTTATATTACATGTATCATATACACATATATGTGTGTTAATGTGTAACGCATTAATCCGTGCAAGGTATAACATGCCCCTATATAGATGTTGGGATTTACACAGCAACGGGCACGTTAGCTCATCCAATATACAAATTTATTGTCCAAATGTATGTTTATATACTTTTATTTATATATATAAATGTTACAAATACATACATGCATACATACGTATGTATATAAACTATATTTTTTATACAAAGAATTTTGTGTAAATATATATATAAACATAAACATAAAATATTAGCATTGTATGTATTTATAACCATATGAATATATTTAAATCATTTATAGAATATATATATGCGCGTGCCCACACACACACACACATATATTAAATATAAATTTTTTATAAAGCCTAAAGTAATATATATATATATATATATAATTTAAAAAAAAAATAGATATATATCTATGTATGTGTATTAAATACTTATATATATATAATAATATAATAGTAAATATAGATTAATTCTTATAAAAAATAAAAAATATATTTATAATAATTATGTATTTACCTTTTCATCAACAAAAATTTATGTATTTACCTAGTAACGTGTATGGCTCATATATAATTTTATTTTATTTTTTAAAATTTTAAAATTTGTTTTCGTTGTAAATACCCGTACAGATATTTTTAATATATTAATAAAAAATATTTTCAAAACTTAATTTTAAATTTCCAGTAAATTTCTGAATGATATTTTGTATTTTGAACATTTGTTATATAATTTTATAATTTAAAACTATTTTAAGTTCTATTTTTTAATTCCCGATTTATAATTAAATGTTTTTAAATTATAAAATGTTTTTGAATTTTTACCGAGAGTATGCTATGTATTAATTTAATTTTATAAAATGTAAAGCATAATTTATAATATATATATATATATATTAATATAATTACTTTATATGATTAATTGATTTAAATTCTTTTTTTAAAACCCTACCCGAGGAGTAGAGCTAGGGGATATAAATGGCCCGCCATAATCGACCTCTCATTTTAGCCAGCCCAACATACAACATCAATCCTCAAGCATTCTCGCTTTTTAGTTGATAACTACTCCACGTCTTAAGAGTTACATAGAGCAGCTTGCTAGGACTCGAACCTGTGACCTCAAAGGACTTTATTCCATGATCGTTGGGCAACCCTAACCAACTGAGCTATGCATGAGGACAATTGGTTTAAATATTACCTAAATTAGATATATATATATATATTTACTTCTGCCAAAAATATTACGTCTATCAAAATTTATATATAAAATTATAAAACCATATTTTGTATAAAGTATGATGTAGTATGTAAATTATAAACTACATATATATATATATATATTGTATATTAAATTATTTAAAATAAAATAATTGGTTTTTTTATTTGAGTTGAGCTGCATATAGGTGTATACATGACTAAATTTTTTTTTATAAATATAAAAACATATACACACATACAACCAATCTAATTATGGTGATATATTTATATATAGGAATCGTCGTGTAACTAACAATATAATAAATATAAAGTAAGCATTATATGTAAATATTAATATTCAT
This sequence comes from Allium fistulosum, assembly GCA_030737815.1. Classification (NCBI taxonomy): domain Eukaryota; kingdom Viridiplantae; phylum Streptophyta; class Magnoliopsida; order Asparagales; family Amaryllidaceae; genus Allium; species Allium fistulosum. The sequence continues at coordinate 946,381,639 of CM060908.1, forward strand.
AAATTAGTTAGGAATATACCTTATATCCAATGCCTATAAGTACACGTTAAAACAATGAGAGTTTCTCCTTGGACTGATTTTCAATTCAGCAGATTGCTAGTCCCTGAATTGATGATCACCGACTATCGAATAGGATCTTTTTGACCTTGACTTGACTTTGGAAAATTGAGAGATGATAGCAATAGATTTCAGCCAGAGGTAGGTTAAGAAGGAGGCTTTAAAAGTATAAAAAGTCAGTGGGTTGAAATGCTTATATAGAGAAGGGATGAAGAGAGAAGTTAGTATCAAGATCCATGTTTCTCTCTTACTCTTTCTTTCCTCTGATTCACTCAACCCAAGCCTATCTAGCCCATTATTTGGATGTCCCTATACTTCTTTATAGCCGAATATTTCAGTGCCACCATATGGGCTTCAAACCCATTTAAAGCTCGAACAAAATGTTTTGTACAATTTAACGCATATCGATACTGTAAATTAATTAATATATTTATAACTATTATAAATATATTTAATAATATTTGTTCATCAAATAAAAATAAAAATTTGTAATTAATATTTATATAATAGTTAAAATTAATTAAATTATTGATCAAAGGAGTATTCATCATTTCGGTTGTGTGACCCAACAGATGTAAAATTTGGTCAGCGATTAATATCAAACTATTCGAATATTAACGTTCATACGTCACTTAATAGGTGGTGTAACATTTTGGCCAAATTTATCGCTTACTTGGTTTTGGTAAAATCCAATTTTACTTTGCTAAGTGTTACTCGGTTGTGATAATTATTTACACCAATTCTCTTCGTCAAAACTATATTACTTTGGACTTATGGAATTTGGTAAAGGTTAAAATTCACATATCATCCATATTCAATAGTATAGTCCAAACACAAAGTCCTTGGTTCCATAATAACAATTATTATTAACCAAAATGCTTTAGCTAGATACTTTGACTTTGAGTTGAGTTCAATTGAGCATGATACTAATATCGTATAATTAAGGAGATGAATCCTCTCTTGAATAGTATTGCACTTCCAATGCTTCCACTCGACCTAACTCTAGTCATTCGATGGAGGTTATGCCATGATTTAACTATAATCAAAGCGGAGCTTCCATATTGAAGTTCAACAGTATTCTCAAGTCAACAGAACTGTGTAATTTTGTCACATCAATATTTTTTGTTTGATCTTAGTTATAGTAACCAACAGAAAACTATCGAGTGAGTTATTCTATAGTTATCCAATAACAATCATTACGTAACCCATTGGTATCTCCAACACCCATAATTAATGCATTGCCCAACATTTGGAGAGCATTACATACTTTAGTCTCAACGGATGCATCGATATGAAATCTCGATACATCTTGACTAGGAATATTTTAAATGGTATACTTATTTTCATTATGATAAATTACACATGATTACAATACTCTGTAACTACTATTACAAAACATACCATTTATGGATTTTCTATTGAATATACTCCTAATTAAATTAATTTATTAATATAACACATTATATCAAGTATATAATAAAAATAAAATACCTTTTATTTTAAAAAAGATTGGTTATCGTGTTAGATATATGTAACAAATTACACAATTGCCTCTATGACATACCTTGACTCTATCAATCTCCCACTTGCACTTGTGGTCAATTATAGAATCCTTTTCCAACTTCTCCAATTGGTTTCTTCAAAAACCAATCATTTCAGTCCCTCGATGAACTGATATGTTATTATGCTTCAATTATCTACTATGTCAATTAATTGTCCTCGACATTGATAAACTAGTTTATCATGTAGAACAATTCGGAATATGTCTCTCGACTTCTAGTGAGCTCTAAGTTCTGTTATGAACTATATCACGACACTATTATCATATAACAATATTATGGGATTCTCAACATTTGGAATCACCCTTTTCTTAGTTATAAATTTGTGCATTTATTATATATATATACATTTCTTTTATTGTGGTGCTATTTAAGTCAATGTACTTAGCCTTTTCATTGAATTACTCACAATCTCTTTTAATTGAAACAGTCCAAATTAAAGATTCTTAACTTGAATTTATTATTGACATATTATACTGAATATAACTTATGAAGTTTGAGTAAGAACACTCCTTCATAAGTAGTTTGTTGTTTCTATAAACAGCTCTCTAGTGTTTCAAAAATACTCATGAACACCTCAAACAACCATTTAGTTATATCTATTTGGATTTTGATATGCTTCATGTATCAAATACATAAACAAATCATGATATCATAGATACCATAACATGTATGATAATTCATATTGCCAATGCATAAGGAATCCATCTTACATGTTCCGTATTAAACATTTTAATAAGGTGTCCTTGCATATCGTTTGGGACCTAATATTTATTATAATTACTATAAAATACATCATTTACAACCAATGTCGAGTATTAAAACAACTAAAGCTGATTTTAATATAAGTACATCGTTAACAATCAGCAATGTGTTATTTGCTTATGGTTTAGAAATATCTATGAACCTTTTAATGTTCTTTTTTATAAACATACTCTTCCTCTGCATTTTGACTGATAATCAAACTATTTGATATATCTAACAAAATATTTATCCAATTCTGATGCTTATAAAATGATACTTTCTATCTTTCTTGGACCACATCCAAAAACCAACAAACTTAATATCGCTCCCACTAACTTTGTGACACTTTGGTTGTTGTTATATGCTAATAGTCTATTCTAAATCATTATTTAGAATTTCCCATTTTAGCATATACGTACCAAACACAAAGTCATCCTAAAAAATAATTTTGTGAGTAAATTTGAATCAACTTGAGCACATCGAATGGTGAATCTGTTACGTTAATTTCAATACTTGAAATTCACGGTATTATTCTTATCAATGTAACTCACTATATTCCAACTACATTTGTCTTTCTCTTAAAAACATTTGCGACTAATGGATCATACTCCTTTGGGTACAACTATCAAAATTATATTTTGATACAGTACTAGGAATTTTTCGGATTTATGCATCATGCTATATCATAAAGTGTCATGATCCACCATTCTTACTCCTTTAAACGATACTTAATACACCCACGATATTCATGTGTCGATCATGTAAGAGTCTGAAAGACAAGCCAATGGGCTAAAAAGAAAAGAAAAGAAAAAAGAAAGAAAACATAGAATCTCACTACACAACGGAACAATATATAAATAGTCAACATAAGATAATACATTACATCATTTCCAAAATGAATATCAGAGTCACAAACAGTACTAACTTCAGCCAGGGACAGTTATAAATGCATATCCCCACATTGTTGATACAAAATATATACATACATAGAGGAAATAAAATAAATAGCTAGCTAATGTGAAGCCACATTCTCCATGCTTCTTTAAAATGCGTAAGAAACCTAGACTACTTGGCTACTCATACAAATTTGAGTACCCAAGTGTATTAAGTAAAGAAAGGAAACACTCCAGGTTAGACACGGGTCTGGTGTGAGTAAACTCTCAAACAACTGGATTATTAAGCTTATGAGACACCTTAAAAATAAAGGTATCTCGTAAGACCACACCGCACATAAACATGGATTGGTTTTTACCTTATGATAACCAAACCATTTTCTATAGAAAACCCAATGATATTATAATAATATTGGGTTTAAAGAAAATATTAAATCATAGCCGAAATGGTTACATTAATTACATTCCAGCATAATAGGTATAAAACTAAGTCCGAAGGCACTTATTGGAGATTGGATTCCACACAGTGACAACGTAAGGGACCACCTTCCGTACAATACACCTCTAGAGAAAATGTACCGAGGTTGACCTATTGACCCCTACGAGTAAAGACCGGTCTACCCTTTATTGGATAGTAACTGAATATGTCACCTATTTGTTGCGATCAACAAACATATTGGGCCTAAAGCATACATAAATATATAAATACTGATCTAGATTAGGCAAGGACCATACCCTACGAGCGACCCACATAGCCCTACGACACATCCCTATTTTAGTCATTCCCGGTTGTGAGGCCCAAGGTTACATTTTCCTTTTCACTTAACAATCCCACTTCAAATGCTAACACTGCCCTCCAGGTGACATGTAACGACCCGTAAATTTTCGATAATTAAAGTTTACTAAATTAATAAGATTATGTGATTTAATATTGGGAGAAAAAAATTTGGAACTTAATAATAAAATAACTAAAATGAAGGGTAACAATGTTAATTAAAGTTAATCATTAACAATGTGAATGAAATTCCTATTAATTTGAATGATTAAGAGTTAAAATTGATAGATTGTAATTAAATTGGTAATGTGTGCATTAATTTATAATTGGATATAAAGAACAATTTATAGTTAAAAAGTGATTAATGTATGAAATAGAGGTAATTAATGGTAATTGATAAGAGTAGTGTTGTCTAGTTGTCATAACAATAAGTGGTAAATAATAAACTCACAAATGTTATTAAATGTAGTAATGGTGACAATTATTGTTTGTTACCAATATATTTAATCAATAGTAATTAAATGTAATTAAATGGTACCTTTATGTAAGTTAAGACAATAATTGAAAATTTTGAATGTAATAAAATAAATAGAAATGTTAATTTTATTCAAAAGGTAATAATTGATTTAATAAGTGAATGAAACCAAGATAAATAAATTAATTGAGATTTTTAATTATAATTAATGTGTGAAATTGACAAAAATTCAATAAAATGGAAATATAATAGTTAATACAAATAAAAGATGGGAATTGGAATATATTAATGTAATGAAATGTAAAACAAATGTTAACTATGTTATAGAGTAATAGTGGATTTAGTATAAAGATTGAAATTGAATCAAATCAATTTATTGGAATTAATTATAATTAATTGGATTTGATTATAGTGAAATTAAACACTGTAATTAGTGTAATAACCAACACTAAGTTGTTATGTAAACCTATATTAATTCATTGTAAATGCCTAAATGATAAAAAAATGGTGAAATTGGTTAACTATCGAATGTGAATGAAAAGTGATTTAATTAATTTAATATTAATTTATTTAATTAACGTGAAAATATGCATTTTGGCCACTGACTCGGATTTCGACAAAACCAGTTTCATCGGATCCGTAATAGTGAATTATTGTAGGATTTCAAGTTTTGTAACGATCGGACTTGTCGTTTGATCGTACGGGCTCGAAACGCCTAGAAATCAATTTAATTAAATTCAATTGAAATCAATTTGAAATAAGCTGATTTTAACATAACTTCTTCATACGATGGAATTAGGACTTGAAACCTGTTCCATTGAGTTTAAAAATACTAAAAACATCTATCTTGATATATGGGGATGATCCATTTTCGTTCTGGAGACAGAACGGGCTTTTCGGGTCGTTTATCGTTCCAATCCAAACCGATCTGGTCCATTCTTTTCTATTTCAGCTATTCATATAAATAGCTCGTAATAAACTCTAGGTTATTTCTTATTTCCATTAATCTGTACGTACATTTCCTTCTCAACTCCTCATTCCAATGGCAGACAAACAAAACCCTAATTCCCAAATTATAAATTCAATTTCAAATTCAATTCCAAAATTTAAACTCCTCAAAATATATCGAATTATATATTTATTTGAAGCTCTCGACGAGCGCAAGTCAAATCAACAGTGTGTTTCTCGATCTAAGAGTCTGTGTGCCCAGAATTCATTGGATTATTTTTCGACCGTCCATCGCTGGTTGATCAACTTTATCTGATCGACGAATCGAAGTTACCGGAGTGTGGAGACTATCGCACACAGTGCATCCATGTAGTTTGGTTGAGGTGTTAACGGCTGTATCGCCTCGAATAATTCGATTAGGGTTAAAAATATTCGGCGGCTGCTCATTTCTCCTCACGATCGCGGCCGGTGGGTGATTCGTTGGGGGAGGCGATGGCATAGGCGAAGTCACGGCGGCCTCTGGTGAGGGACGGTGGCATCGCGATGGCAGCACACGAGCGCGTGAGGAGGCGGCTGATCGATCGAACGAACTAGGGTTGCTAAACGGCAATTTTGCGTGAGGAAGGAAAGGTTGCGGACGTGGTGAGAGTTGATTTGGGCTGTTCTTTTTATTTATTTATTTGATTAAATTCGAATTTCAAATGTTCTAATAACAATAACTTTTGCATACGGACTCGGATTCATGCGCGGTTTGTTTTGTCGGGATCGTATCGAAATTCTGGACATTTACCCGCTGGTTTGGACGAATTCTGAGACTGTTTGAATTGGGCCTTAAATTGGATTTAAATTCGATTTAAATCCAAAGGTGAGTGTTTTAACCCACTCACAACTTCTAAAATTTCTTATGTTAGTTAAATTAAATTTGTTATGTGATTAGGAATTTATTTATGGCTGTATGATATATTTAAATGGTTATTTCTGTTAATTTGAATTATTTTGAATTAAATTGTCATTTAATTTATTATTGAATTTAAAATGACCAGTTAATTACTTGTGAATAATAATCAGATATTTGTTGTAATTTATTTGGTTGAATTGGATGATAATTGTGATGGATGTTTGATTTCTGATATTGGATGATTGGATGCTATGGTTGATTTATATAATGTTATCACCCTGCAAGTTCCCTTAATTTTTATTTGAAAAAAATCACTATGGGTTGAAATGATATATACCCGAACAATTTATAGATTAGGAAAAAAATCGTTATGGGTTGAAATGATAGACTCGAGCGATTTTATGGATTTTTATATTAATTCGGGATTGCGGTTTGAAATGATATAACCGTAAAATTTTAAATTACGGATTGAAATGGTAAATATCTGCATTACTTGACCCTAGGGTAGAGAATTATATACGAACACCAGATTGGTTAAATTAAATGATTTTAAATCCTTGATTTCGAATCCAGTTAAATGATATTTTGAAATAAAATTTGATTTATATAAATTGAATTATTATTGGAAAATCAAGTCTTATGTTGAAATGTGAATTGGTTTAAAGGAACTGCTTTATGAAATTAATTGAAGGTTTAAAGTTGAAATTTAAGTATAAATGAAATTTTATCGGAATTGAGTCATTGAATTGGTTTGAAATATAACTTTGAAATGTATTGAAATTGGAATAATTTAAATTGATATTTCAAACATGGATTGGAAAGAATTTGAATTGAAAGATTTAAAATTTGGTTTTGTTGATTTGGAAATTGAAATGGTTCAGATGTGTTGAAATAAAATAAATAGTTTAAATTGATATTAATTCCAAATTCATATTTTAATATAAACTGTTTAAAATTATATTATTTTAAAATTTCTAAATTATTAAGATTTTCAAACTATTTTAACCTATTTTAACTTATTTTAAATCTAATTAATCTATTTTAAAGCAATTTAATTTATTTTAATTATATTAAATCTATTTAACTATCTTAAATCAATTTAATAGTATCTTTAATCTTTAATTAAACTATTTTAGAGTATTTTAACTATTTACAACTAATTAAAACTATTTATAACTCGAAATTTCAACTACATAAAGTAGATGTGTTTATGTCTTGAATCCTCGATTTTAAAGTGAATACCGTTAAATGATGATATAACCAAATTTGGGATTTAAATGTTACAATTAATTGAATATGATGATTTGGAAGTAAGGATTTAACCAACTTGGAAATATGATTTTGAAAGAAATTATGATTTCGGAAACGGTATAATTTCAAATGTGAAAAGAATTTGAAAGTGAATAAAATTTCGAAAACGATATGGTTTTGAGAATATGATATTTTGATATAAATTGTGAATTTACTTTTGAAATATAAAAGAACCATCCGGTGTGAAATAAGCAGTTGGTTGTTAAAGAAACCACCAAGTGCATATTGAAAGTGACTGTGCTATAGGATCGTGTAATATGGATAAACTACTTGTGCGGAATAATAACTAAGCAAGTAAATAATTAAAGCAGTAAAGTAAATGACACCAGAGATTTTTATACTAGTTCGAACTCCCTTTCTACGTCCAGTCCCAGACTCCTTCTGGATTTAAACTAGTAACCCTCACTTAACCCGGAGGAATAGGTTTACATCGCCTGAGCAACCGAACAGGACTTCTACCGCCTAAGCAACTGAGTAGGACTTCTACCGCCTGAGCAACCGAACAGGACTTCTTTACAAATAACAAAAGTATCTGACTGTAGTGTGCTCTTTGAATAGCACTGATAAGTCAATTAAGTACAATCTTCCTATAATCTTCTCCTTTATGATATATAGTGTAATGTGCTTGAGAATTGTGGAAGATAAAGCGATCAACGATCAGAGAATGTAAGCAATTTGAGTGCAGTTTGAAAATAGAGAATGAGAGATAAGAATTCAAGAATATTAAAATCAGTTGTTATCTATTTGTTGAATTCTGAAATCTATTTATAGAGATTAAAAAGTTACAACCATTGATGAAAGGCAATGTTGAAAAGAATAGGTGCAACTGTTGGTTTGAAGATGTTTCTCTTCGATGAAGAGAAGTGTCTTTTCATGAAAAATAGCCGTTGAAAATATTCAGTCGGCTGAATGGATTTATTCAGCCTTCTGAATTTTAAAAATCAAAAAAAGCAAAGAAATAGGCTATTTTTGGCCTAATTCAGCCGGCTGAAACTGCATAAAAATTTATGCTTTGTTTCAGCATTCAGCCGTCTGAATGATATTATTCAGCCGGCTGAATTCTGTTGATAAGCAAAAGTTACCATAGCTCATTTGGTTAGAGCGCTTGCCTTCTACACTAGTTACCTGGGTTCGAGCCTCGCTCCATGCAATTTTTGAAAACTTGATTTTTCATTTAAAATATGAATGTATATGTGTGTATACCATTTTGAGAAGATTTTAACATTTGTAAACTCTAGACACGACACTCTATGACTAATAATACTTTGATTATCACCTTCGTCTTGTCTCTATCGTGTATATCTCTTCTTGTATCTCCATATACATATATTCATCCTTTTTTGTACTGTGTATCTTCATTTTGAATGCATTTGTTTGTCTCTTTTTGATGCTCATGTACCTGCAAATTAGCTTAGAGATTCTTCGGCATAATTGTATAGTTGTTGTCATTATAATCCAACAATAGAGGTTCTAACACATATTATCTTCCCCATGATCCTCTAAGGTCCAAGATAAATGCCCTCAACAGATCCTTCAAGATTCGCTTCGCCCTCTCAGTTTGACCAATGGTTTGAAGGTGGTAGGCAGTGCTCAGACTTAGCTTTATTCCCAAAGCAACTTGTAATACTTCCCAAAACTGACTGGTAAAGATGGGGTCACGATCACTTACAATACTAATGGGAACCCCATGTAGTCGACGATCTCCCTTATATAAATCTCTACCAATGATGCCGCAGTCCATATCGGCTTAACTGGAATAAAATGAGCACTCTTAGTTAGTCGATTCACAATGACCCATAAACCTTCATTACCTTTCCTCGATCTGGGCAACCCGTCTATAAAATCCATAGATACCTGCTCCCATTTCCAGTTCGGGATCTCTAATGGTTGTAATAACCCAGCAGTCCTTTGGTGATCACCCTTGATCTGCTAGTAGTTTGCACATCGACTGATATGGATTGAGATATCCCTCTTCATCCCTTTCCACTTGAATACCCGCTACATATCTCACTACATCTTCGAAACACCCAAATGGATACTTAACTTGGATCAATGGCACTGTGATAAAGCTTCTTACCTAAGGCCATCGACATTAGGTACACATATCCTCCTATTCATTCATAATACACCACGGTGGTCTATTTCAAAGCTCAAATAATTGCCTTCCTCTACATCCTTAATTATTTCCATTAAGCGATCGTCATCTCTTTATTTGCTTGCAATCCTCTCTAGAAGAGTTAGAGTAACTTGCAAGAGAGCCAAGACCGCATTTCTGCTCAAAGCATTTGCCACCACATTCGCTTTCCTTAGTGTATAAAGAATATCCAAGTTGTATGCCATTAGAAATTCCAACCATCGATTGTGCCTCAAATTCAGATCCTTTTGCATGAAAAGAGACTTCAGGAACTTGTGATCTATGAAGAGCTCAAACTTCTCACCTAACAAGTAATACCTCCATATCTTCAATTCAAACACGATAGCTAATAATTCCAAACCATGTGTTGCATAATTCTTCTCACGAGGCTTCAGCTGCCTGCTAGCATAAGCAACCACCTTCCTATGTTACATCAGGACTGCACCTAAACCTACTCCATAAGCATCAGTATACACTGTCAATCCTCTGCTTCTATACAGAATAGTTAAAACCGGAGCGTTGGTCAACCTATTCTTCAACTCAATGAAGGCTTCTTCACACTTGGGCATCCAAAAAAAACTTCTCATCCTTCTTTATCAACTTGGTTAGGTGAGAGGTGAGTAGTCCTAAATGAATCTCCTATAAAATCTGGCCAGGCCTAAGAAACTTTAGACTTCAGTAGGAGTTTGCGGTCTTTTAAAAACTTGAATAACTACTGCCCTTTGCAGACTCAACTGAGATACCGTCTCCCAACACAAAATGTCCTAGGTACCTTACTTTTGATTGCCAAAAATGGTACTTATAAAATTTCGCCTTCAAAACGTGCTTCCTTAATGTCTCTAGCACCACTTCCAAATAGTGTTTATGTTTTTCCTCGGTCTTAAAGTAGATAAGGATATAATCTATGAAAACAATAACAAACTTATTGAGAACATCCTAAAAAATGTTATTCATTAGGTCTACAAAATAAGCGGGTGCATTGGTTAGCCCAAAAGGCATAACCAACCACACAAAGAAAAATTCTGGCCCTTTAAATGCAGCTAGGGGAACTATCCTCCGCTACTCTTAACTAGTGAAATCCTGTAACATGGTCCATTTGGGAAAGCACACGAGCACCGTGAAGCTGGTCAAAAAGGTCGTCTATGTAGGGTAAGGGATACTTATTCTGAATCGTCTGCTTGTTTAACTCCCGATAATCTACACACAATCTTAAGTATGCATCTGACTTTGGGACAAAAACAACAGCTGCTCCCCAACTAGAACGACTCGGTCTAGTCAGTCCTCCCCTCAACAAATCGTCGATTTAGTTTATTAGCTCCTTCCACTCTCTCGGAGCCAATTTATGAATAGGTTGAATAACAGATCTCGCACCGGAAATTAATTCAATACTAAACTCAATCTCTGGATGTGGAGTTGAACTGTTAAATTCTTCAAAGACATCAGGAACATCCTTAACAATTAATATAGAGCCTAATTCTTTATGGGATGATTCTAAGGCATATAAGAAACTACTCATTCGATCATCATGCTCTTCACACAATAGTCTTTCTAATACCCCTCCGGAATTAGTCACTAATACTACCATCTGCTTGACACGGTCTAGAATAACTATATACTCTAATAACCAATCCATACCAAGTATAATATCAAACTCCTCAAAATCCAAGACAAACATGTCCCATGTAAAATGTGGGTAAGACAAGTAATTTGTACCTTTTTAAAAATCATACATAGATTAGTTGTACCACCTATGGGGTTAGACACACAAACAGGGGTTTTTACGAACTTTGGGGGAAGTTGTAATCTATCGACCGATTCTAGGGAAATAAAACTACGAAAAGCCCCAGTATCAAACAATGCTCGAACTAAAATGCCATTGATGATTAAAGTACCTTCTAGAACTCCTTTTCCTTTCATATTTGCCAAGGTCGATGGCTCATCCTAGATAGTATACACTTTGGCTGCTTCCCTTTCTTCATCAGCAGATAACCCTTTATCAAGTGACCTAGTTGGAAACAATTAAAACAGAGTGTCTTCTGAACATCGGAGAAATAGGACCCCTCTGCTGCTTCTGAGCTTCTAGGTTTGGACAGGACTTTGAAATATGGCCCTTATATTAGCAAAGATAACAAATATCCTTAAACTTGTTTCCTTGATCTCTTCCCGACTTCACCTTCCCCTACTTCTTCTAGTTCAGATTAAACTTCCCTTTGTTTGGATTACAATTATTATCATTGGGTGATGTTGCTGGCTTCTTCCTCTCCAGAGTTTCATACCTCAAAGACATGTCTGCCAAATCCACAAAAGAACCCTTTAAATGGGCAGTCATATTTTCCTAAAATCCTTCTCTCATTCCTATCACAAACATCTCATTCTTCTTAAGTAGGGTGTCAATCAACTCCTGGCCAAATCGCGATAGCTCATTAAACATGGTCTCATGTGTGGCTACCGACAATTATCCTTGCTTTGGATCTAAGAAATGCCTATACATACAAGTATTTCCAGTAGTAGGCTTGAACTGTTCCTCAAATACCTCCTTGAATCTGGTCCAACGAAACTCATCCTTCAGAACATTTGTTGTAACGGAGTCCCACTATCCCACCAAGCTGCTGCTCCATCTTGCAACTGCCAGGATGCTAAGAAATGCTTCTACTCATCTGAAATATCCAATCCCTTAAAAATCTTCTCATAGGATTAAAGCCAGGCCTGGACTTCGACAATGGATTATGTGCCCTTAAACGACTTTCCTCCCAGATTAGTGTAATCCTTGCACATGGCTACAAAGTTCACATGGGGCTACGCTAATTGTGCCTCTTCAACTATTCCAACTCTTCCAGCATTTGAAGCTCGACCGTTAGTGGTTAATGTATTGCTAGCTCATTTACCTCTTCTTGTCCTATTGCTCATTCTTACTACCTAGACATAGTAAGATAACCCTTTAGAATATTTAGATGAGATAAATCTTAAGGGAAAGGGTCCTAATCAAACAAATCAAACCTGATCTAACTAACTCGAATATGTATGTATGAATAAAAATTACAAATATGTACTCTCATAAACTAAACCCATTCTAAGGTATAACTAACCCTATCTCTAATGAGTAGACCCCAACCAAAGCATAGGTGTTAGCTTAACCTAAGCTTTGATACCGTTTGTAACAATCCACCTTTCTTAGTCTTAAAGATGACACTTAATTGACTCATGATATTCATGTGCCGATCATGTAAGAGTCCAAAAGACAAGCCATTAAGGTAAAAATAAAAAAAAAGACAAGAAGAAATAAAATATAGAATATCACTACACAACCTGCTCCACACTCCTTTAAAATGCATCTATAAGAAAGCTGGACTACTTGGCTACTCATATAAATTTGAGTACCTAAGAGTTTTAGGGAAAGAAAGAAAAAACTCCAAGTCAGACATGGGTCTAATGTGATAAACTCTGAACAACCGGATTATTAAGCTTATAAAACTCTTTAAAATAAAGGTATATCTTAAGACCACAGCGCACATAAACATGGACGACTTTTAACCTTACAATAACCAAAACCTTATTCTATAGAAAATCCAATGATATTATAATATTGTTTAGGATTTAAAGTAAATATTAAATCATAGCCGAAATGGTTACATTAATTTCATTCCAGCATAATAGGTATACAACTAAGTCCGAAGGCACTTATTGGAGATTGATTTCATACAATAACAAGGTAAGGGACTACCTTTCGTACAGTACACCTCTAGAGAAAATGTACCGAGGTTGAACCTATCGACCCCTGCGAATTAGGACCAGACTATACCTTACTAGATAGTAACCTAATATGTCACCCCTTGGTTGTGATCAACAACCATACCATGCCCAAAGCATACATTAATACATAGATACCGATCTAGATCGGGCGATGTCCATAACATAATAGGGGCGACCCACATAGCCCTATGACACTATCTTGTTTTAGTAATCCCCAGTTGTGAGGTCTGAGGCTACGTTTTACCTTTTCATATAGCAATCCCACTTGGAATATTAACACTGCCTTCCAAGCGACAATATAATGCTAACATTCATCCATACAAGTTGTTCAGGATATGAACAAACCAAAGGCACTACTTCTACAACATCCATTTTGGAATCACTCTCGGGATTAGTAGAAAGTAGCCCTTGCACTTCAAAGATCTTTGTCTTCGAATCTGCCATCCTCAAGATGTCTTCCAATTCAAACACTTACGTTGGTTCGAAGTGGTTTTCGGATAACTCATGCTATCTGAACCCGTCTCTTCGAACCAACATTCGATAATTTTAAAAGGGTCAAGTTATCGATAGTGGAAAAATCCACTATCTAGGGTGTGTGTAGGTTTGCATATGAAAAATAAAACATCCTATACTTATCCCCACTTTTCGATTTCAAATAGTACTATACATTGATTAACAATAAAGTTGGACAAGTTCGAAAGCTAACCATGACTCGACGTACATTTTTACTTCTCGGGATAAAGACGAGTTTCCATATGTTGGAATTTGGTGTTAAGTATATGATGGAATATCTTCTATATACTTAATTTACCATGACCTATTTATCGAAATCAACTCCTGTATATTTATCACATTTTTGACATTTCGAATTCTTCCCTCGCCTAGAAAATCAAGTTCTATATCCCACAAATGGAGGAAAGTCTACTCATCGGCTTTTAGTGCTAAATACAAAACGACTTACTTCCCATAAAACATGTCAATGTTTTAACATAACTTATCATATTTTTTTGGCTACTTAATGACACTGACAAAGAGAATCTCTTGTATTTAAACCATTCTTTGTAAAGGAAAGCTGATTTCTAAACAAAGCGATCCTTGAAAATAAAGTAATTAAAAATAAAAAAACCTTTAATTAATTAATTAGAAATAATTTAATTCCATTATTTAATAATTATTATATCCTAATTAAATCTTAACTTAATTAAAAATTAAGTAATAGATAGACCTTACTTGATTAATAATTAACCCTTACTTAATTAACAATTAATTAACAATTAAACCTTACTTGAATAATATGTAACTAAATAATTATCATGTACTTAATTAATAATTAATTAAATTTTTCTTAATCAATAAATTATAATTATCTTACTTAATTAATAATTAAGTATTAATTATATTTACTTAATTAATTAATTTAAATAATCATTAACTTCTTAATTAACTAATTAATTAAATAATAATTAAAACTTTTTAATACTTATTGTATAGTTTTAATTACTCTTTAAAAATATCTAAGTGAAATCCAATTTTAGTTTGCATAAAAATTATCGTTTTGCGACCTACATCTATAGCGACTATCGCTATGGATACCATTACCCTAAAACTTGTTACATATATCAAATAGCCCTTAAAACCCTTACATTTTACTTTCATCTTATTTTATAAACTTAGTACAAAGTTTGGAAACTAAAAATCAAAGTGTTGAAAACTTTATAAAACATTTTCCAGAAAATAAAGTAAGTAAAACAAGTTTTAAATACAAAGGACCTCAATGTCTCAATATGAACAAATTCAAGTGCTAACTTTTCTTAGCATACAACATCATATACATGAGCACAAAAATATATATATATATATATATATATATACACACACACACACATACATATGCCATAACATCATTCAACCAGTAAAAACCATAACTTGCAAACCAAACTTAACTTTCGACTTCATTTCCAAGTCCATAACTAACATTACATACAAAAACATATATGTAAACACAATCAACATTTTTTTCAACTAAACAACCAACAACTAGCAACAAAGTTTAGCAAGAAAAATAAATTTTAAAACTTTGGTTAAAAGGTGAGCTTTACTCATCAAAAATCAACCAAATGAAACCAAAACTACACCAACACCCGAATTTAGCTTTTCTTTATAAAAACTTGCTTTTGGCTATAGGAAGTGGGCGTTTTCATTTGGGCTTGGGTAGAGGAGGGCTCGGCCATGGGTTGTGGAGGGACTTTTGGGCTTTTTTTAGAAGAGAAGGAGGTGTAAATTTGAAAAGAGTATTTTTTTTTAAATTGGTTTTGAAGGATTTAAAGTAGAAAAAGAAGGATTTTTATTTTGAAAATTTATAAGGAGGTCATGGGAGTTTAAGAGATCTTGGAAAGGAAGATGATGAAGTTTTTGAAAATGGGAAATGAAATGAAATGAAATGAGAAGGAAAAAAAGGGAAATTGTTTTTATACAAAATAAAATTAGTAAATTAAAATACTCTTTGGTCCTTTAGCCTCCACCATTTTTGTGCCACAGCATCATCTCCTTCCTTAGCATATTCTACATGCAATTACCATCCCCATCCATCCCATCATCTCGCTTCATTCCCATGATGTTACCTTATGATTTGACATTTCCTTTTCATTTTTTTATTTTTTTATTTTAAAAAAGAAAAGTTAAACTTACCATTTTACTTTAAGTAAAATAATTTAAAACCTATTTTAACCCTTTACCATATCATATGATTTTTTATAAGTGTGTGTGTATTTATTCTAGTATATACAATGTTTTCAGACAACCTTTTGATGATGAAAAGTCAAAAATTCAAAAAAGGATTTTCGGTCAAATTTTCGATTTTTCTTCGAACGAATTATTTTTGTAAACTAAATTTCAAAACATCTTCACCATCATCGGTTATTATTTAAAAAAGGTTTATTGAGTTATAAAATATATTAATTAATTATTCAAAATTATATTAAATATTCATATTCAAAGTGGTTAAATTTTTGGCCATTACATAGAGTCTATACTCTTAATGGTTTAAATAAACAACCGAGGATTATTTATCTTGACATTGACAAGAAACTCATAGTTATTCTTTAATGTACAAGAATACTCATTATACGTTCTATTGTACTATGTTTATTTAGGTTCGGTCAATTTCATTTCATCCATTGCAATCAGTTTTATCCTTGGATCGTATCCAAAATCATTTTACACCAATAATTTCTCAAAGAAATTCCTTCGCCATAAAGTTGGTATTTCTTAAAACAACGATTGTTTCTTAGTGCAATGGAATGGACATTCATAAGCACTCTATGAATTGTCTTTTATAAAACTGATTTTGCATTAGTTCATAATATATTTATGTTCACAACGTAAATTAGTCATCTAATGACTATTATTCCAAAAATTCTCTTGGGACGATTCGTACAAAATCCCTTACCTATAATTATTACATATAGTCTTTTGATTCACATAACCTACTAACTCCTTGACCTAGGATATGTAGGAGTTTCTTATAAACCATTTATCTTGTGTGGTTTTGTAAACTATTCTTTGGATGATATTAATTTTAACCTTGTGTCTTACTCTTAAGTACACACCTTATAGAAAGAATTTAACTCAAATTCACTCATAATTAATCGTGCTTTGTCCAACAAAGTTTGATTATTACTCCTTATTAATACATCATTACGTATTTGAAAGAGGAGTGACCTTTGTGACTGAATCTTCATTCATATTAGGTACACACATAACCTTTTCCAATATACTCACTCAGTCAATCAAATCAAATCATTTCTTATGCATGTTATATTATTTACTTCTATTTTATATTCTATGAATTTATCATAGACATATACATGGATACCAAATATATATGTCCATGTCTGTGATAACTTATCGGTGAATATGATGAAGTACATGGAATAGTTTTAGTATTAATAAACTTACGATTACATACATCTATATGTATCAACCCGAAGAATTCATCAACTCTTATGATGCTCCCACTAAATGGGCGTATAACACTTGATTGTTTGAGATATAATTAAGCAGTATCATATGATACATAATCATATAATAAAAATTATTTCTCAAAACTACAACTTAGTCTATAATTCCAAAATAACTGTAAATAACTTTAGATGCCTTAGTATTTTCTGATGCATCACTTTTGTTGTGAAAGCAAATATCACATTATAGTTTTATTTCACAATGAATATTCATAATATTCACATTGAAATAAAACTGTCTAATTTTTAATCGACATTGAAAAATAGCCATTATTTCATAAGTAATGTTCGGTATGTTTTACAAGAACAATTTTTGTAATTTTATGCAATCAATAAGTGTTATATGACATGCTTCCACTATTTTCACAATTACTATAACAGCATACTAAATTCAAAGGTCCATCATTCATTTAATATATATTATTTATTTCATATACTGTAACCAGTTTACAACAGAGAGTTCTTTAATCAAATATCTTGAACTCAAAGAAATAAATCTCATAGAAAGTGATTTTCTATTCGAAAATACATTTCAGAATAGAAATAATATTTCTCATTCCAGCGTTAAGTATCAATTATTATTATTATTATTACAATTCTCATTTTCAATGTTTCTTTATAAAGTAGAGAGACTACTCACTCTCTTCATCCCAACTGTACCTTAAATCGCATCTACTCTTGTACACTCATTTTTCTATCTAAATGGTTGAACCATTCAAATGAAAATACAAAAGTGCACTCGACGATCCTTAACATTTTAAGGACATCAAATATGTTGCACTTTGCATAAACTGATCAAACTGACATTTTAGCGATCGAATTCTTAGATCCATCTTATAGTTTTGGTCTAGTGTTACATTTAACACAATACGATCTTTATTGTAATGAATCAAACTGAATACTCGATCTCACAGTACGGTTTATTTGTTTACTTCAAATGAACTAATTTCACCTAAGTATTATACATTACGAACTGTGATATTTCACTGTATAACACTTAATGTGATAGTATATGGATCAAATATCCATAACCTTGTATTACTTTTTAGTTCGGCACTTATTGAATGCAATACACAACCTTGACCAAACAAACACGTGAGCGACCAAATTTACGAACGTATTAAATAGTTGCAAAATTAGGCACTTGCATGGGTATAGAAAAAATTAATATGCAAGAAATATTTAATAGTAGGTGTGTGTGTATTATATTTCTATATATCAATCTTCAATTCAATTCATTTGTATATCTTAATTGATAAACATTTTATTAATCATATCAAATGCACAAATTTATCATTTAGATTATTATAACATTTAGCATATGTTCTTACAATCTTAGAAAGGTTAGATGTTATCATTTCATTTTTCTAATAAGGCTCCCACTAGTCTTTTATGTTTCACAAAACCCTAAGTAAAACATAAAAGTCTTTAGACTTCACTAGTGGCTGTTAGGACTCGGATGCTTTGGGATTTTAACCTTGAGGAAAACTCAACAAATCATAGACCCATATACGATGGATAACACTTTAATATAGATTGAACCAAATACTACTCCTGACCCGTGGTTTCTTGTCCTAATCCCACCTTGACCTTGAGGAAAGCTCAACAAGTAAAACGGGATTATTCACTCGGACCTATCATTTCACGATGTCCTAAGTAAAATGCACATACTTTGCGGAAAGCTCAACAAAAATGTGCAGTTATCTTACCTTATCTATTCAGTATATTAATATACTACACATAACATCCTTAGCTTGAGGAAAGCTCAACAACTAAAGAGTATGCAAGTAATATATTAAAATATAAATGATTGAGGACATCTTTATATTAAAGATTTATAATCTTTAATATATTATATCGAGTGATATCGACTTATGGAATAATGTACTTATCATGAAATACACCCTCATGATTCAAGTGTTGAACACATCATAAATCACGGTATACGCACATATACGTATTTATTTCTTCCTTATGTCTGTTTAGGGTTTCTTTAATATTCCACCTTTAGTTTATACATTTATATTTCATAAGCTTTATTATTATATAACTTTTATATTTTAATTAACTTATATATTAGTTTTATGTGCATTATTTTAATTAAATCTTATTTAATTAATTTTAATCAATTAACTCTTTAATTAATTTTGTGTTATTCCAATATAACATTTATATTGAATATTTATATACCATTACCTTTATAGTATAACGCATATATCTCCTATATGTGTGTTTTAATTTAATTAATTAACCTTTAATTAATTAATTAACCTTTAATTAATTAATTAACCTTTAATTAATTAATTAACCTTTAATTAATTAATTAACCTTTAATTAATTAATTAACCTTTAATTAATTAATTAAACTTTAATTGATTTATTTAATTAAATTATATTAATTTCAATAATTGTTTTATAAACATACATATATACTTATGTTATCTTCAACATTTTAAAATAACATAATATATATCAATATATATAATACATGCATATATGTATTAATTAAATAACTTATTTAATTAATTTAATTAATTTAATCTTATTAATAAATCTAAATTTCAAAATTAATATTTAATATTTTCAAACATTTTGAATTTTTTTATTATATTATAACTTTTATAATATATATATATATCTTATTTTAAATTCAAATTTCAAATTTTATATCTTAAATTTTCAAATAATTTTGAAAATTAGCCCAAGGGCTAATTCAAATTCGAACCTTATCTTTTAGGGACAACCTTTGGGCTCACGTATCTGTTCGTCCACGTTGATAGCTAGGTAGGTGATGCAGCGCAACCCATAATTGTCAAAGTCCTAAGTCGTCCATGACTTAACGAAGCGGCTATAAGTCGTCCACAACTTAACGAAGCTGAAGACCCAAGTCGTCCACGACATAACGAAGCAGCTTTAGGTCGTCCATGACATATCAAAGCAAGAGATAAAAGGTTACGACCTAATAATGCAATCCAGGCTATGAATTCTGTGGAGAAGCTAAGTCGTTGCAAAGTCTTAGGTCGTTCACGACTCAACTCAAGCGGGTCACGACCTAAGGAAGGAGATTTAAGTCGTCCACGACTTAAGGGAAAGGGGCTACGACTTAAGACTACAGGAGGAGCGCCACGAGACAACGAAGTACCAGCACGAGTTGAGAACGCGTAAGACTTAAGTCGGCTACGACTTAAGGGCAGTGATTTAGATCGTCTACGACCTAATGAGGATGCTGAAGAAGGGAGTTCACGACTTAAGAACTGGGGTAAGTCGCTTGTTGTTGAGTCGTGAGTTGCGGCACCTGCTAACTCATGGGCATTGATAAGTCGTTAGGTTTTAAGTCATATGTCGTGGGGGTTTTGTTGAACTGGTGTATATATGTGTTGTAACTCGTGAGTCGTGTGTCTGTTAGGTCATATACGACCTAAGTGTTGTAAATTCATGATGTTGTGTGGGTTGTAATACAGGTGCCTGAGTCGTGATGGTTGAGTCGCTGCCGACTTATGATGAGTCGTAAGTCATGAACGACTTAAGGGTATTGATTGTAAACTGCTATAAATAGGGAGTGAGTTGTACATTTGAAGTAAGTTGATTTTGAATAAAATTCTTGTTTGTTAGCTTTGTGCTTTCAATTAAAATCGGTAGTTGAGTGTAATCTCCTATCTCCACCTTCAACATTCGAGTGCGCTCGAATCTTCGATCATTGAAGCCAATTCGCGGAATCAAGTGCGCTTGATCAACGCTCGAAGAATTGTAGATCTCTCTTCACGGTATCGTGCGCGATCAACGTGTCAGAGATAGCTAGAATTCGGTATCTTCGGATCAACGAATTTGGGCATTTCAGTATTTCTCAATCCACTAATTGCTACTTTCATCGATCTACCTTGTTTTTGTTTAATCCGCTGCGTCAGTTTGGTATCATAGCTTGTTTTAGCCAATCATAGCTAAATCGAGTCTTGGAGCCAATTCTTTGAAGAATTTCGAAGTTGAAGTGTTAGCCGAGCTTGAAGTGTAGAGCCAAGCTAAGTAGAAGTGTTGAAGATTGAAAGTTGCATTATTTGGAAAAGTTGTGTTCATCGTGTTCATCGTATTTTTGCAACAAAGTTGGAGTTTTCGATCCATATCATTTTGGATCTAAGTTCGAAAGGTGTTTGAAATTGGGAGTTGGAGCCGAGTAGATTGAAAGTGTATCATTTGGTATCATTTTATCATTTGTTGTTCAAGGCCAAAAGTCAAAGTTTTGAAGAATCAACCATGCCGCCGAGAAGAGCTAATCGTCACCAAAACGTAGAAGCTTTGTATAGAAGAGAAGAAGCTAATGAGATGGAGCAACGAATTAATGAAAACTTTAGTGAAAAGCTTAATGAAGGGATTGGACGATTAGAGAAGATAATGTTGGAGATGAATCAGAATCGGAGAAGGGTTTCGCCTGAATCCAACCATGGGGGAAGTAGAGTCTCACCACATTCCAATCGAGAAAGAAGTGTTGATGATGATCAAAGATGTGGGAGGAACGTGAATGATCGAGAACGGAGGAATGTAGATAGAAGGGATGTTGGAGGAAGACGTGATGGTAGTAGAGATGTTGGTGGTCAGGATCGACATCGATATACATCGGATTTTGAAGAAGAGTATGATGGTGGTAGTGTTCATGGACAAGGACGAGGTCAAGGAAGAAATCATTCGGAATATGATCACAAATGGGAGTCTGGGATGAAGACTGAAATACCATAGTTCAAAGGAGGTATGCAAGCCGAGGAGTTTCTTGATTGGATAGCTTATGTTGAAGAAATATTTGACTTCAAGGAGGTTTCGGAGGATCGTAAAGTGAAGTTGGTTGCTACTAGACTGAGGGGGAGAGCTATTGCATGGTGGCAGCAAACCAAACTTACTAGGGATCGGATGGGGAAGTCAAAAATTGTTGCTTGGGAAAAGATGAAGAAATTGATGAAGGCTACGTTCTTGCCCTATAATTACCAATCACTAATGTATCAGAGATTAAAGAACTTGAGGCAAGGAACGAAGACGGTTGCTGATTATGCAGATGAGTTCTACCAATTAATTGCTCGAAATGATATCATGGAAAGAGAAGAACAATTGACCGCGAGGTTTGTCGGTGGACTTAGAGCACAGATCCAATATATGGTGAACATGTTCGACCCCAGATCTATGGCCGAAGCACATCAAAAGGCGTTGGCTTGGGAGAAACAAGGAAGACGTGGAGGAGGTGTGTTTCCAAGTTTTACGGGGCAGAACAAAGGAGCGGGTAGTAGTTCTAATCTTCCTAAAGCATCGAATAAACCAGTTGTTCATGAAGTGGCTAAACCGAAAGTCAATACCAAATTCAAATGTTATAATTGCCAGGAAGTGGGTCACAAGAGCAGCGAATGTCCAAAACCGAAGAAGAGAACTATGATTGTTGAAGTGGAAGATGAGGATGTCGAAGAAGATCACAATTCACAGCGTGATAAGGAAGAAGAAGTGTCAGGAGACGAAGGATGTAATCTAATGCTACGAAGATCTTGTTTAACCCCGAAGCAGGAGGAAGAGTCGAGTTGGTTGAGGAGTAACATCTTTCAGTCAACATGCACTATTTTGGGAAAGGTCTGTAAATTTGTCATTGATGCTGGGAGTTGTGATAATATCATTTCAACGGAAGCTGTGAGAAAGTTGAAACTGAAAACGGAGAAACATCCTAGTCCATATAAACTTGCTTGGTTGAGGAAAGGAGGAGAAATAAAAGTAGAGAGGCGAGCTCATGTTCCATTTTCTATCGGAAAGAAATACAAGGATGAGATTTGGTGTGACGTAGTTGACATGGATGTTTGCCATTTTCTGTTGGGAAGGCCGTGGCAGTACGATCGTGAAGTACAGCATAATGGTCGAACGAATAGTTACAGTTTCTTGTTCGAAGGCACGAAGATCACATTAGTTCCGAAAAAGCGACAGCAGAATGAGAATAAGTTAGAGGAGATCGAGGAATTGAAAACTTTGTTGACATTGAAGGAGTTCGTGGAAGAGATAGAAGAGAGTCCTGAAGTTTTTATGTTGATTGGGCATGAAAGCAGTGAAGTTGCTGAAGTTCCAGAGGAAGTGAAACCAGTTTTGGAGGAATTCAATGATGTGTTTCCAGAGGAGTTACCGAAGGAGTTACCACCGCTTAGAGACATACAGCATCAGATTGACTTGGTTCCAGGTGCTGCATTGCCTCATAGACCACACTATCGGATGAGTCCAAGGGAACACGAAGAGTTAAGGAGACAGGTGGAGGAATTACTGGAACAGGGGCGAGTTCAGGAGAGTTTGAGTCCTTGTGCAGTGCCAGCTTTTTTGGTACCCAAGAAGGATGGAACGTGGAGGATGTGCACAGATAGTAGAGCATTGAACAAGATAACAGTCAGATACAGATTTCCGATGCCGAGGCTTGATGATCTGTTAGATCAAATCAGTGGGTCTGTGATCTTTTCAAAGATTGATCTTAAAAGTGGTTACCATCAGATTCGCATTAGACCAGGGGACGAATGGAAGACAGCATTCAAGACGAGGGAAGGATTGTATGAATGGCTGGTGATGTCGTTTGGTCTATCGAATGCACCGAGTACATTCATGAGGGTGATGAACCAAATTTTCAGGCCGTACATTGGGAAATTTGTGGTGGTTTACTTTGATGATATTCTGATCTACAGTGCTAGTACAGAAGAGCATGTTCAGCATTTGAGGAAAGTGTTAATTATCCTTCGTGAAGAACAATTCTACGCTGCTACAAAGAAGTGTGTTTTTATGGCAAGGAGTGTTTTATTTCTGGGGTATGTTGTATCGAAAGAAGGAATACAGGTGGACCAAAGTAAAGTTGAAGCTATTAGAGATTGGCCGCAACCCAAGACGATAACGGAAGTTCGTAGTTTTCACAGGTTGGCTTCATTTTATAGAAGATTTATTCCACACTTTAGTAGTGTGATGGCACCTGTTACAGATTGTATGAAGGGTAAACAGTTTTCATGTTCAGAGGAAGCAGGGGATGCTTTTGGGAAGATCAAGGAGTTGCTGACGTCTGCACCAATTCTAATATTACCGGATTTTCAGTTAGTATTTGAACTACATACTGATGCATCCAAGGTTGGGATTGGAGGAGTGTTCAGTCAGAGGGGACATCCTATTGCATATTTTAGTGAGAAGCTATCGGGAGCGAAGATGAGATATAGTACATATGATGTGGAATTTTATGCTATTGTGCAAGCTATTAAACACTGAAGACACTATCTATTTTAGAAAGAGTTTGTTCTGTACACTGATCATGAGGCGTTGAAGCATTTACAAGGGCAAGACAAGATTTCAGCAAGACATGCGTCATGGATTGCCTATTTGTAGCAGTTTACGTTTGTTGTCAAACATAAGTCAGGAGTGACGAATCGTGTGGTTGATGCTTTGAGTAGGAGGAGTCATTTATTGACAACAATGAAAGTTGAGGTGACAGGTTCTGAATTATTACCAAAATTATTTGTTGATGATCCTTACTTCACAATGTTTGTAGATAAAGTCAAGAAGGGGGAGACAGATGAGTTTATGATGGTGGATGGTTTTCTGTTTAAAGGAAATCGATTATGCATACCGGATTGTAGTTTGAGAATGCAGATTGTGATGGAGCTACATGAAGAGGGCCACGTGGGTAGAGACCGTACACTACAGCTGATTTCTCAGTCATACTTTTGGCCATCAATGAGGAAAGAAGTGGAAAGGTTTGTGGAGCGATGTCATATCTGTCAGGTTTCGAAAGGAACTGCGACCAATGCTGGATTATATACGTCGTTACATGTACCAACTAAGCCTTGGGTTGATGTGAGTATGGACTTTGTGTTGGGATTTCCGAGAACGCAGCATGGTAATGATTCCATTTATGTGGTGGTTGACAGATTTTCGAAAATGGCACATTTTATTGCTTGTAAGAAGACGGCAGATGTTGTTCATGTTGCTCAGTTATTTTTCAAAGAGATATATCGACTTCAAGGATTACCAGTATCTATTGTGTCGGACAGGGATACTCGTTTTCTGAGTCATTTCTGGCTAAGTTTGTGGAAGATGGTCGAAACGAAGCTGAATTTTAGTAGCGCTTACCATCCACAAACTGATGGACAAACGGAGGTGGTTAACAGATCGTTGGGGAATTTATTGCGATGTCTGGTGAAAGATAATCTGAAGAGTTGGGACATGAAGTTATGCCAGGCAGAGTTCGCTCATAATCATGCAGTAAATCGTAGCACAGGGTTCAGTCCATTCCAAGTTGTGTATTCAAACTTGCCAAAGGGACCGTTGGACTTAACGGTAGTACCACAACCGAAGGGGACGGTAAAACGAGCTGTAGATTTTGTTGATGGATTGACTGAATGTCATAAAATCGTTCAGGAACGATTGGAGAAGGCGAATGAGAAGTATAAACGCTCTGCAGATCTGAAGCGAAGAAATGTTGAGTTTAATGAAGGAGATATGGTATATGCTGTGTTAACAAAAGATCGTTTTCCAGTGGGCGCTTATAACAAGTTGAAAGCCAGGAAAATTAGTCCTGTAGAAGTCGTGAAACGGATTAATGAAAATG
This sequence comes from Allium fistulosum, assembly GCA_030737815.1. NCBI lineage: Eukaryota > Viridiplantae > Streptophyta > Magnoliopsida > Asparagales > Amaryllidaceae > Allium > Allium fistulosum. Next base: position 946,407,786 of record CM060908.1, read on the forward strand.
CTTATAAGTTGAAGCTGCCGGAGGATGTATATACATCTGATGTTTTTAATGTTAAACATCTAGTACCTTATTATGGGGATGAACCAGCTGATGTGGAAGAATTTACAAATTCGAGGACGAATTTTTCTCAACCTGGGGAGGATGATGCAGCGCAACCCATAATTGTCAAAGTCCTAAGTCGTCCACGACTTAACGAAGCGGCTATAAGTCGTCCACGACTTAACGAAGCTGAAGACCCAAGTCGTCCACGACATAACGAAGCAGCTTTAGGTCGTCCACGACATATCAAAGCAAGAGATAAAAGGTTACGACCTAATAATGCAATCCAGGCTACGAATTCTGTGGAGAAGCTAAGTCGTTGCAAAGTCTTAGGTCGTTCACAACTCAACTCAAGCGGGTCACGACCTAAGGAAGGAGATTTAAGTCATCCACGACTTAAGGGAAAGGGGCTACGACTTAAGACTACAGGAGGAGCGCCACGAGACAACGAAGTACCAGCACGAGTTGAGAACACGCAAGACTTAAGTCGGCTACGACTTAAGGGCAGTGATTTAGGTCGTCTACGACCTAACGAGGATGCTGAAGAAGGGAGTTCACGACTTAAGAACTGGGGTAAGTCGCTTGTTGTTGAGTCGTGAGTTGTGGCACCTGCTAACTCGTGGGCATTGATAAGTCGTTAGGTTTTAAGTCGTATGTCGTGGGGGTTTTGTTGAACTGGTGTATATATGTGTTGTAACTCGTGAGTCGTGTGTCTGTTAGGTCGTATACGACCTAAGTGTTGTAAATTCGTGATGTTGTGTGGGTTGTAATACAGGTGCCTGAGTCGTGATGGTTGAGTCGCTGCCGACTTATGATGAGTCGTAAGTCGTGAACGACTTAAGGGTCTGGATTGTAAACTGCTATAAATAGGGAGTGAGTTGTACATTTGAAGTAAGTTGATTTGAATAAAATTCTTGTTTGTTAGCTTTGTGCTTTCAATTAAAATCGATAGTTGAGTGTAATCTCCTATCTCCACCTTTGACATTCGAGTGCGCTCGAATCTTCGATCGTTGAAGCCAATTCGTGGAATCAAGTGCGCTTGATCAACGCTCGAAGAATTGTAGATCTCTCTTCACGGTATCGTGCGCGATCAACGTGTCAGAGATAGCTAGAATTCGATATCTTCAGATCAACGAATTTGGGCATTTCAGTATTTCTCAATCCACTGATTGCTACTTTCATCGATCTACCTTGTTTTTGTTTAATCCGCTGCGTCAGTAGGGCAGAGTGCTTGATTACCCAAACCCAATCTTTTAACACTACCTTTCTAAACACCCTACTATCTTGGCAGTGAGTTTAATTAGTTAACCCTCACATGACCAATTTAGACCACATAGGTTATTGGACTCTGATACCATTCTTGGAACAGGACTAGCAAGCTGTGGAAGTAATTGGTGGATTTAAAAACAATCCATTTTGGATATTTATTGGACCTACGAAGTCTAGTTTATTTAGAACATTTCTAAATTTTTGTTAAATAAAATCTTTATTTTATTTAAATTTATAAAATGACTTTATATTATTTAGTTTAATGTTATATTTTAAATATACGTGTATCACACACACATACAGATATATGTATGTGTGCGTGCGTGTGTATTTATATGAGTGTGTGCGCGCATGCGCCCGCATGCACGTGTAACATATCAATCCGTGCAAGGTATAACCAAGGTTTTAAATCTTGGATTTTAGTCACGTTTCGGCTTAGAGATTTTAGAGACTCAATCTTGTATCAGAGGAGATCTCAAATGAGATGAGTGCATCTTGAGTGTTTGTCTCGGAGTTCCATCTCGAGTCTTAAAGCTCATCTCGAAACCATCTCGGGGTATATGATATGTTAAAATTTGATATTCTTATATAGCAGTTTTTATGAGTACTACCATAAAAATAATAACTTAAACTTGATTTGAAAAATCACTCCATTGTTACTAATCTACGAAAGAACATTCATAGTCATAAATCATAATATGCTTAAACTAAAAGAGTAACACAATACAAATAGATTATAGGTTACAACTCATGATCCATGAACCTAAATTATTGTTAGACATAGAACATTAAAAAGATCCAAAATATTAAACAATAATGCAGAAGTAAAACATAAACCACATACATTCGTAAGTAACATGCATGTAAAAAACCGACAAACATGAAAATGAAAAAGATTGTATAACATATATGAATATACGATATAGTCATATAACATGCAAAATGTACATAAAACATTAAAGATTAAACTTGATTCTTTTCAAGTTTTCTATTTACATACAAAATACACAAAATAAGTATAATGGTAAGCCAAAATAAAACAAGGCTTTTACCATTACAAGCTAACTAGCAAAAAAGCCATTAATATATCTTAAAAGGCTATTCTTCAAGTGACTTGGAATGTGATATAGATGTCTTGCGTGGGGTTATTCGATTTAGGAAATTTTTTAGGGTTAATTTTAGCAATTAAAAGCGGAGGGGTTAACTATTGAAATAGCAGGAGCTTATAGCAGCCAGGCTTTCATTTTTTAACTATTGTTTTAGGTTGGGTATGGGCTTAGATTTTAGCCCAAAAAAAAAATCTCGACCGATATTTCAGTATCTCATCTCCGTCGATATATCGATCGATATTGCCATATCTCGGTCGATATATTCAAAATGAGATTTTGTAACAACCTGCGTATTTTTAAGATTATATATTTAAATATAGTATCGATAGTTGAATTTAAAAGTCCAAAACGTGACTTTTCGTAAATGGTCGAATCCGGACTCGAGACTACTTCCATTGAGTCCAAAATGGCGTTTGCGACCTTTTTGAGTATAAACATCGATATGTTTGGAGTTGAGTAGAATTTTGCTATTTTCCTATTGGACTTTAGGTTTGGGTTTCAGCCCATTAAGAGAACCCAACTCCTCTACATAATAACTCCCACTCCACTCCTCTACTCTTCATTCATTTCATTTCCAATTTCCTAATACTCAAGCCCAAAAAGAAAAAAATGGGGGAAGAGAAAAGAAATCAAAATTCCTGAGCTTTGGATTCTTAGGAAATTCCAATTCAAGCTCTAGAAATCAAGGAGAAGCTTAGATTGGAGCTTCTTGAGTTGATGTTGTAGAGTGGTTGATCTTGCCTTGTTTAAAAAGCTTCTCATTCGTTGTTTTTGGGTTTAAAGGTGAGTTCTTGAATTCACATCTATGTCTATACCTTTGATAGTTGTTAGGTATGAATTTCTAACACCTATTTCATGTCTATTTGCTTTTGAATTGAATTGGTTTGGCGAATCTTCCAATTTTTGGTATTTTAAAGTCAAAATCTATGTAAATCTTTATATGGATGTTTGCACATGTTGTTCGCAGTGTATTGATGAGTCTATAGGGCTGGGTTGTCGCTTGGCATAAATCCCTAGCCATCGTTGCTCACTTGATCGCTTCCGATATGAATTGGTCATCATTGGCCAAGGCAAAATATTGCCCTGAGCTTCAGCTCAGACGTCTGGTATTAAGGTCAGACGTCTGGAGCTACAGAATAAAAATTACAGTCTTTCAGCTCAGACGTTTGAGCTTATATCCCAAACGTCCGGGCGATCTGGAAGAAAATTCCAAAGCTTTAGTTCAGACGTCTGGGATAACCACTAGACGTCTGGAGCTGTTAACTTCAAACAAATTTCCTATTTTGAGTGGATTTCCATTTTAATCGATTTGTTGTTGATACGATTAGTTGTTGTCATTTATTATCGATTTCGATGACTTCTTTTCGGGATTTTTAGGAATATCCAATTGATGGATTTGATATCGATTTTTATGGTTTTAATTCACGTCGTCGAATGTGAATTTTTGGTGATCGATTGTTTCTACAATCGTTTTCTGTGATTTGTCACTTTTAAAATACAAAGGTTTCTATACTAATAGTAAATATTCAAACTCTTCCACAAAGATGATTTCAATACCATTTTTAATAAAAAAACTCGTTCTTAAAACCGTTTTCTAATCTATTAGTATATACAAACCTTTACCTCATTTGTATGAGAAATCCAATTAAATGACTTAGCAAATCAAGTGGTATGAAACGCTTGCGTTTACTTCGTCGGTTAATTCTTAGACTTGTTCGATTGAAATCTTGTGACAATTTTCGAGTGGAAATCTACAATTTGTTCGTAAATATTTAAGTTAAGCCAGTGGTTATGGGACATGAAGCTAAACTCATCTATTTACTGCTTGGTGTAATTTACACTTTTTATTTATCAATGATGATCATTTTGTGGTTTAGACTAGCGATATGCGATGTCTCTTTGTCCACGTAGGGGATATTACCTCGTTTTATGGAGCTTCGACTCATTTTTATGGGCTAAAGACCCATGGTCTCTTGACCGTTTGTGGAGCTCTGGCTCAAATTTGATGGGGTAGCGATCCATGGTCTTCGGGCCGTTTGTGGAGCCTCGGCTCAAACTTGATGGTTAACGACCATGGAATAGCGTTTCGTTTGTGATACACGTGTTGGTGAGTTTTCATGCTCTCGTTTGTGATAGGCCTCCCTCTTTTGTGTTTTCTGGATTTCTAATTGTTGATTTGTGGAATTTGTGTTTCACCAATTTTTGTGATTGACATTGATATGTTTTGTCAATATTTGGGATTTTGGTGAATAAGCTAAAGAATGTGATATTCTTTTTGGATATTTGACGAGATTTGAGATATTGTATGATTTTTGTTGTTATCTGATGTATACTTGTCACGGTATGGCATTATGGTTATCATACGCTTTTGTCATATCTCTTATCCTATATCATTTTATATGATATTTATAGCTAGACTGATCCATTTATTATTTTTCTTCTTAAATAATACTCGGTTCAGACCGAGGTATTTCTGGTGCTTCTGCTAGACTTCTTATCAGGGTCCGTCATCTGACTTTGGCTAACTACTTTAGCTTAGTAGTTTTTGTTTTTATACATTCGAGATAGAGACTCCTTGATGTATACATTCTTTTGCTTAGCACTTGTACCTATTCTTTTGTGGTGTAGTGGATCTTGTATGACCACTATTTTGATGTACACTTTTATGTGTTATATTCATATCTATTTCCGCCTTTGTGATATGAATATTTGTGACTGATTTGTGTTATGCTTATTTCTATATTTGTTTCCGAAGCCCACATAGCCACTGTGTAGTAGCTTTCAGTTTGTATTTGTTATGTCGGATTTCCTCTTGAAATGAAATGCAAGTCATATTATCTGACATAAGGGTACTCGCACAAAGCAATTACACAGATGGTCGCTCCTCAACAGCCTTATTCTTCGTGCTAGTCGACGGCATTACCCCGTAGTGTCCTTGGCTAGTGCGAGTATAGAGGTGGGGCGTCACAGATTTACATCGAGATTTTTTGTTTCGTTTCGGAGGAATCGAACTGAGGTCTCAATCGAGCAACCGATCGATATTTCCGAGATATGAAAAAGTGGGTATAACATGTCCGTGTATATATACTGGGATTTACACCGCAACGAGCACATTAGATCATCCAATATACAAATTTATTATCCAAATGTATATTTATATACTTTTATTTATATATATAAATGTTACAAATACACACACATATAGATATACATATATATAAACATATATTTTAATAATTTTGTGCATGTGTATATATATTTATATACATAAATATGAGATATTAACATTGTATATATTTATAACCATATGAATATACTTAAATCATTTATAGATTATATATACATATGTATATTAAATTTTTTATAAAGCCGAAAACAGAAAATATATATATATTAAAACATATATATGTGTGAATTAAATACTTATATATATATATATATATAATAGTAAATATAGATTAGTACTTATAAAATATACAAAATATATTTATAATAATTATGTATTTACCTAGTTATTTGCATAGCTCATATATAATTTTTTTTTAAAATTTTAAAATATGTTTTATTGTAAATATCCGTACGAGTAATTTTAGAATATTAATAAAAAATATTTTTGAAACTTGATTTTGAATTTTAAAATTTCCAATAAAGTTCTAAATGATATTTTGTATTTTGAATATTATTATATAATTTTATAATTTAAAACAATTTTAAAATCTATTTTTTAATTCTCGGTTTATAATTAAATATTTTTAAATTATAAAAAATGCTTTTTAAAATTTTTGCTGAGAGTATGTTATGTGTTAATTTAATTTTATAAAACATAAAACACAAAACATAATTTACAATATATATATATATATATATATATATATTAATATAACTAATTTATGTGAATAATTGATTTATATATTATCTAGATTACACACACACATTTGTTTCTGCCAAAAATATTATATCCTATAAACTTTATATAAAAAATTATATAACCATGTTTTGTATAAAGTGGGATGTAGTATTTAAGTTATAAACTATATATATATATATTCTATATTATATTATTTAAAATAAAACAAGTTGGTTTTTTATTTGAGCTGAGCTGCATATAGGTGTATACATGACTAGTTTTTTAATATAAATATAAAGACATATACACACGTACAACCAATCTAATTATGACAATATATTTATATATTGGACTCGTCACCTAACTAACAATATAATATATATGATATAAACATTATATGTAAATATTAATATTCATAAATCAGTTAGGAATATACCTTATATCCATTCATGTAAGTACACCTTCAAACGATGAGATTTGCTCCTTGAGTTGATTTCTAATTAAGTAGATTGCCAGTCTCTGAACCGATGACCACCAGCAATCTAATATGATATATTTCACCTTGATTTGACTTTGGAAATGGAGAGATGGGAGTAGGCCAGAGGTAGACTAAGATGGAGGCTTCAAAAGTCAAAAAATTGAATGGGTTGAGATGCTTACATAGAGAAAGAATGAAGAGGAAAGTTAGGACGAAGATCCATGTTTCTCTCTTACTATTTCTTTCCTCTTATCTACTCAACCCATGCCTATTTAGCCCATAATTTGGCCATCCCTATGCTCCATTATAGCTGAACTATTCAGCCTCCCATATGGGCTTCAAACCCATTTAAAGCCCGAACAAATATTTTGCAATAAATAAATTTAACGCGTATCAATATTGTATATCGATTAATATACTTATATCAATAGCATTTTTAATAATATTTTTTCATTAGATCGGAATTAAATTTTTTAATTAAAACTTCATAAATATTAATTAGTCTAATTAATTTGTAACAATTACAAATTAATTAAATCATTTGGTCAAAGGAGTATTCATCGTTTCACTTCTGTGACTTGTTAAGTGTAAATTTGCTTAACGATTAATATTGAACTATTCAAATATTAACATTCACATGTCACTTAGCAGGTGGTGTGACATTTTAGTCAAATTTATCGCTTACTTTTTTCCAATTAAATCAAATTTTACTTTGTTAAGCGTTACTCGGTTGTGACAATTATTTACACCAATTCTCCTCGTCAAAACTATATCGCTTTGGACTTATGGAATTTGGAAGTGGTCAAAATTCCAATATCATCAATATTCAATTCTATAATCCAAATACAAAGTCCTTGGTTTAAAAATAACAATTATTATTAACCGAAATGCTCTAGCCAAAGACTTTGACATTGAGTTGACTTCAGTTGACCGACTAATCCTATATAATTGAGGAGACTAATCCTCTATTGAATATTGTTTCACTTCCAATGCTTCTACTCAATCCAACTATATAATTTGATGGACGCTGTGTCATGATTTAATTATAATCAAAGTAGAGCTTCCACGTTGAAGATCGACAGCATTCTCAAGTCAAGAAAACTGTGTAAACTTGTCATGTTGATATTTTCAATTTGACCTTACTTATATTAACCAATAGAAAACTATCGAATGAGTCATTTCATAATTATCCAATAACTATCAATACGTAATCCCCTGGTGCCTCCAACAGTCATGAATAATACACTGCCCAACATTTGGAGAGCATTACGTACTTTGGCCTCAACGGTTGTATTGATATCCAGCCTCGATACATCTTGACTAGGAATACTTAAAATGGTATATTTATTTTCATTGTGATAAATTACTCACGGTTACGACACTTTGTAACTACTATCACTAAACATATTATTTATGGATTTTCTATTAAATATAGTTTTAATTAAATTAATTAATTAATATAACACATTATATCATCAAGTATATAATAGAAAAAAACACCTTTTATTTTGAACAGGATTGGCTATCGAGTTAGATATGTGCAACAAATCACATGACCGCCCCTAAGGCTTAGAGTCTAGCATTCATTCTTTCATTATTTTGAAGTCTAACACCATCGAATCATCACTTATGAAAGTTCATGAATAACATTTATAAAATTTTATTTAAACTTATAGTGTATAAGTTATTAAATAATATTTTAATTTGCAGTTATAGGAAATGTGGAAAATCAATTAAATAATATTCCAAATATATCCAAATGGTTTTTCATTACTCCCTACCAATACATAACAATAATAAATCTATAGTGTATGGAAAATATATAGTTATAGTAGGATGTGTAGAGAAGGCATAGGCAAAGCGAGCATTAAGAAAGGTTAGAGAGTGGGAAGTAGAGGAGTGGGGAATTATCTAGGCATTCCCTATCCAAATAATTTTATCGATGTCTTTGCTACGTAAGCGTCTCAATGGCATCATATAATTTGTTGTGATAGGGAAAATGTAACTAGTTCCCTATATCATCCCTATGTCACATTGGTAAGAATTCCCCCTTCAAGGTTAGCGCTAATTAAATAAAAAGGCATAGAGAAGGGGTAAGGAATTCCTTACACCTTGGTTACTCATTGCCAGTGTCAAACCCTTTGTCGATGCTGCACAAATGCCTCATAGTTATTGTGTTAGCAAACGATGGTAATATTTCCAGCGTTCGCTGGTAGTGATATTGTATTGGATTTATAGATGGTACACACATAACTACACACTTGGCTTGTGACGGTGCCCAACCTTTTATCAAACGAAGGATACGTTGTTTGGTTGCACAGTCGTTTGATTTTACAATTGCATTTGTAAGAGTTGGCTGGAAAGAAACTACATACGATATTAGAATTTTTCACTCAGTTGTAAATGATAAGAGTTTAAAATTTCTTGATTCAAGATACCCTCTAATAGATGGTTATTTACCTTCTTACTGGAATTTCAGATATCATACTCTCGACTTTATTGAAATTAGAAATCAACCAAAATTGAAATTTTATTTTATCACTCAAGCTTACATATGACAATAAAAATAGTGTTTGCAATACGAAAGTGGAAATTTATGATCTTAAGATTAATACTGACATATAATTTTCCAGTTCAAGAAAAGGTTTTTTACAATGGCAATTCACAATTTTGTATGAAAATACAACAAGAACAATTCATAATTTATGTCATTTAATGATGATCCAGATACGAAATAATACCTCGATATATAGATACAACATTTTCAAGTTCTTTGTGAGAAAGAGAAGGATTCACTTCAAAGACATGTTAGAATGATACGTCAATTGTAACGAACGCGATTTTTCGTCGCTCGAAAATCGACATTAATACGTCCACTGTATCAACTGCCGAGCAATCGGATGCCGGAAAACCGAATTGTTATGGAAAAAAAGAAGAGGTAGAAGAAGACAGAAGAAAAAGAAAGAAGAAACAACAGAAAAACACAGAATAATATCAGAATCTCACATTCACAGCGGAACAACATATAATAGATAAATGAATAATCTTTAAATCAAAGAACTATATCATTTAATACATTACATCATCAGAGTTTACAACAACAATATACAACACAACTGGACAGTTATATAAACTTGTCCTCATACAGAATACACAACGGAATAAATAATATCATATACAAGTGATACGTCTCGCCATCCAGCTCGCCACTGAGCTCCACAAAATCTCATGAATCCAGAATGACCTGATAACCTGACTCTAGACTGCCCGTGTGGAAATTGGTGGGCACCCAGAGTTTAGGAAGGAAACAATAAACTCCAGGTCAGTCATGGTGACTGGTGTGAGAACTTAAAACAGTTATTATCTTTAAAACAACAACAATAAAGGAAGTGGAAAATATTCGCAATGCTTTTGGAAAATGAAACTACCATAAGACCTCCTGCCACACACACAATGCAAACGCAGAATTGGAGGAGATTTCTTCTTATGATAGTCAAACATGCTTACTACGCAAATCATTGGATTATTATTATTAGTGCATAGTGCAAAAAACATTTCGAAAGTATAATATTAATCTTAGCCAACATACGACCAGTATCGTATGCCTACTATAGCTACCATCTAAACAGTGGGGCGCCACCATAAGTAAATGGCAGGTGCTACAACTAAAACCGTACAAGGTTCGTATTGGAAGATGGATTTCCAACAAATGGTCAGGCTAAGGAACTTCCTACCGCCATATGGGATCGCCTCTGGCTGGACGTCCTGAGAACTAACTAGCTCTCTGCCAACACAAGGCCGGGTTACCCCTGTAACTAGGTAACTCACGAATATGCCATTCCCCGAACCTTTGGGACCTTTATCCAAGGCGCCTCGATAAACACACAATCACACAATAAATGAGATCGGAGTATCCACATAGGTTAAATACCAGGGCTCCATACCTGATACCACCCTTTTCCAGAAGGAAATGACATACCCTAAAGGGCGCGACCCTCATAACCTTGCCGCATATTCCTATTTCGACCATTTCTAGGTTGTGAGGTCCGAAGAGGTCTCGTCCACAAAGCCACACTTTGATCACAAATGATCAATAAATGATCATCACACAGCAACACTCAGCATGCCACATTACCAAATTGGAAGTATATCACTGATAAATTTCAACTACATAACCTCTGAGCTCGTATGTCTCAGAGAAGGGTGTTAAGCTAAGAGAATAAATTCTCCGCCACCAACAGAAATGTATTTGAAAGAAATCAGCTTTATATCTCAAAATGTAATGTCAGACATGTAACCATACAAGTCTGTTCCGGGTTCGAACAGAACCGAAGGCACTTCAAAAGAAGCCCTTGCAATCCGGGTATTCACAATCCCGATAAAACTTCCCATCACAAAGGAAATCTCTATACCGTAGCTAACGGTGCAGAGACAATCGATAGGTCATCCTATCGTTTTCACAAATACCCGGTCTTCACCACCGGTCTTCAATACGATCCATATCGTCGTATCACAAATTCGAAATGGGTTATATGACACAAAGGTCTTTTCCCGGCTAACCCGAATAGTGAGCACAATATTTAAAACATATGGATATAGGGATTTCAATTAAGTCACAACTTATTACCCAAATCCTTTCCTTTAAATAGTTTAAACAAATTACCATTTTAAATCTTTAAACAAAAAGATTTACTTCACAAAGTTTACCCAGTTTCACAAAGATTCATTCACAGTTTTCCAAATCAATTTCCATTTCAATTGGATTAACCCATTAAATCTTTAAATCAAGATTTAATTTATAGCTTTCAAAACTATTCACAATTCAAATCTTTTATAATATAAAAGATACACCTTTCAAAATACTCTTTGATTTCAAAATAAAGCTTAATCATCTTCACAAAGGTTAATTCATAGTTTTCCCAAACTATTTACAATTTCATTTCAACTTGAAATGTTTCGATACAAATTGGAAATCTTTTCACTTTATGAAAGCTATTATTATTTGAAAACAGATAGTTTTTGTTTTGGGAAAAACTGGTTACAATTACACAGTTTAAAGCCATTCAAGTATAAAACTTGAATATACATTTAAATTTCCAAAACCATATTTTTAAATGGTTAAAAAAACCCATATAAACACCTTTTATACTTATAAAATCTTTTAAACCGAATTCAATATTCATTGAATTCAATTTCAAAATATTGAATTCAAATTTTAAATCAAATGATTTAAATTTCCATTTTATTAAGTTATTTAAAATAACTTTTATTTTTGAAACTCATTTTCAAAAGCTTCCAATTCCAATTCCAAAACTATTTTGGATTCAAAAATTCAATTTTCAAAATTGATAAAAATCTGTGACTTAACCGATTTCCACGTGAAATCCACATTTGTGTGTGTATTGTGTAGTCCATGGGTTTAACACAATAGTGCAACAACATTCAACCATCACAGATCAAATATAACAATATAATTGATAAGCGGTATAAATTATAACGCTTATCTTTTCATTCACAGATATATATATCATAGATAAACAAATCACAGATCACAACACAAATCAGGATATATCATAATATATCACATATCAGAGATGTCAAACAATTCAACATCCAATAAAATTCAAACATCCATAAGTAGGATTAATTTAATTATTCGATTAATTTAAATCGGATAAATTTTTAAACATTTCCAAAAGATTTATTTTCAATCACCAAAAATCAATTACCAAATGGATTTCTAAATTATTTCCTTTTTAAAATAAATTCTTTTTTAAGCAGATAAATTCCTTTATTTTCCAAACTATTTAAAAATCCAAATCTTAACTAAATTCTTCAATTTATAAATAATAATTTCGAAATCCATTTATTAAGCCCTTTTTCCGAATTTGAAATTTAATTCAATACAATTCCAAAAATAAGACTTTTATCTTTAAAACTCCTTTTAATTTATCAAATTATCAAAAATAAATTTTTCGATAAATTTTTCAACTTACATTTCGAAAATCCAATTTTTATTTATTTTCGGTATCCAATGATACCAAAAATATATTCGGCTAAATTTTAGCCGTCAACAATTCTAATCACAAAAATATAATCACACGGCGATTATAAATAATCAACACACAACATATGAAATAAATTCAAATGTTTAAGGAATCCAGTTGGATCCCTCCAACTTGTTTCCCTGCATCCACAGATGTTAGCACAATACCAATTCCACTTCGAGGTGGAATATCGCGGTATATGGGATTTATAAATATTATCCGCTATTATGCGACGCAATAGGGTCTCATCCGCTATATAATGCGGGAAATCAACTCCAAATACATATATAATACCAATTCCACTTCACGGTGGAATTATCGCGGTATATGTTTTTAATAAATAACCTCCGCTTAATATACGGCGTATATGGTCTATTATAGCATAATAGATAACAATCATCATCCAAACACACAATCAACACTATCAACAAATTTTAAATCTAACTATTTAAAATTTAAATCGAAACAAATATTCGATTGAGTGAGGAGTTCTCACCTCGCTTTTAAAATGTCGAGCGTTCAAATTTTCAAATTAAATCGAACGCCTTCGATTTAATCAAAAATTCTCGCTTGCCCTAACCGCGCCCAGATCTACGCTGCAGCGTAGATCGCGTCGCTGCGATTCCAACGCTTCCTGTTTCATCGAATTTCGACAACGTATGCATTAGATACGATATTTTAAAGTTAATACGAATTTAATACAATATAAATTTAAAATTTTCCTTTTATTTTCAACGTCAGCTTAATCTAGCGGTTAATTTTGCTAAAGGCAAATCTGGCCATTACTTCTTTCATCTTCCCCATGCGACAACACCCAGGTCAAAACGCACGCAAAACCCATAGAGCCGCCTCCTTCGGTTACCAAACGCAGCCACCACTTCGACTTTGAAGACGATCAGATGATTCCAAACGAACGAGCATCATGACCCCTGCCTTCGACTTGAATATGGCCAAGCTCGGCCCTCCCTAGCTCGTGAAAACGCGTGCTTAAATGACCATGAACGCGGCCAAATTTTCATCAATCCATGGCTCCATTCTCGATCACAGCCGTATAGATTTCTCGATCTCGCGAAGCTCTTCAATGTTCATGTTGGAAGTTTATCGAATAGAGGTGTGGATTGGAAGAGATTGAGGGAGAAAATTTCGTGCGTTCCTGGCCGTTCAGAGTTTAATGGCGGCTGAAAGCTGAAACTAGGGTTTTGAGCAACAATGAAAATATGAAGTCCTTTTATAAAAATTTCGCCAAAAACACTATTCACTTGACTTTTCCGAACTCCAAATCTCATGTGGTGACCGGCGTTTCTAGGGTTTAACCCGCGTTCCGGACACAATGGAATAGGTATCGAGAGCCAATTCGATCGTATGTGTGAGTTACGGAATTAAACGATCAAATTTAAATCAAATCGATTAAGCCGACTTCTATGCGTTTTGGCTCGCCTCGGACAAACGACAACTCCGATTGCTACGAAAATTGAAATCTTACAATAATATCACATTACGGATCCGATGAAACTAGTTTCGTTGAAATCCGAGATTGTTTGAAAAATGACTATTTTTACTCATCAATTAAATATTAAAATATTCAATTTTCACAATTTAACTTTAAATTCAATTTTAAAAGTTCACAAACATCATTATAACTCCAATATGATTTAATATAACTTTTTAAATCATTTTTAATCACATTTAATTCAGATTTCAATTATTTCTGGAATTGCAATATTAAATTATCGATTTAATTATCCAATTAAATCTAGATATTCGAAATTAAATTTATTCGGTTTACAAATTTCACTTATTAATATTTAAAATTAATTAAATATCCCAATTTCGAATAACCAAAATCCTGGGTCGTTACAATCTTCCCCCCTTAAAAGAATTTCGTCCTCGAAATTTCCAAGTAAGAAAAATGCCCCAGATTCATTAACTTTTCAAAAATCCACTTAGTGAAAAATTTTATATTCACTTTTTCCAAAACCTTTAACTTCAACCAAAACAATGGTTTCCATTTTCTAGTTCAATTCCTATATTTTCATTACAATTTAGAAATCAACTTTTCAATAAAAGAAATTTCCAAAATTTCCTGAAAATTTTCTAACGCCTTAAATTTTCAGAAAAATTCGCCATAGTCTCCTTTGCGCGGTTCAATTGTAGTAGGATCACAATAGACATAAATATATATACATCGACCCACACGGTCGGAAAAGCAGAAAAACAGTTCATATTTCCTATTTTTATTGCGTAGGCGTACCTTTTTAGCATTTTTAAGCAAAGCAGTTATTTATTAAGCATTTTAGCGCAACCAAATCAACCGAACGGCAGCCACGACACCTGTACTTACTTAATTTAAATATGTAAGTGACATATATATAAAGTTATTAATAATTTACTCTTTTAAACAACTACAACATATGCATATTAAAAGAAATGCATACTAAACAAGTTTATAAGCAACTTATATGATTTCGACATTACTTGTAATTGTTTACAACCAATTCATATATAATGACATTCATTATTCATTTTCAACTAGATTACATTCACTAATTTAAATTCATATTAGTTCACTTTCAATTCAAATCAATTTCTATTTAAATTTACTTCACTTTCAATTTAAATCCAATTACATAGCTTTCAATTTTTATCAATTCAATTTCATTAACACTTAATGAATAATACTATATACAATCAACCAACAATCATATAACATCCAATGTCATTCAACACAACCAAATTAATTTAATTTACTTTCAATTTGGTTCAACACTTTTAATTTCAATTGGTTTAATATTCTATTGATTTTCATTCAATTATTCAACTTCCAATTACATTAGCTTTAATGAATTAACACTTACATCCATTATTCCATATCAATTCATTTACATTCGATTGATTAATATTCAATCCATTTATTAATTCAATTGCTAATTCATTTTACGAATAAAATTGAATTTTATTTACATAACTCAAGTTCACATTCATTTAATAAATTCTCTTTATTATTTTACTTCGATATCAAAATCAAATTCATTCAACATCACTTAAGTTCAATTCCAATTAAACATCATTTTTTTAACTTACTTAAATTTCCACTTATAAATCCACTTCAGATTTTGTTTTTCTTAACAAAATTGTTTAACCATTTCTTTTACAATTGGTTTTGCTTACATTCACTCATTTTATAAGTTACACAACTTATTTATTTAATTTCCCAAATCATATTATAAGTATAAAACTCATTTCACTTATATTCATCAATTTCAACTTGGATTTTAATTTCAAATTTGTTTATCACAACAAAACTTCAATTTTTCAATTTATTATGGTAGCAAATCCATCACACAGAAACTTGAAAATGATACTGATGATGCTGCAGTCATCACCCTTATTATTTCCCAACAACACTAGTGAATTCAGTGCTTTTATATTCTTTCAAAATTTTGCTTTTATTTATAAATCACATTTATAAATCTTTTTCTCATAAAATTTCACTATTTTACTTATACAAGATTATTTCACAATTGTAAATCATTTTTATTATAATTACATACTTATACAATTGTTGCTTTTATATAATTTATTCAAACAACTTTCATTAATTTATATATATTCACATTTTCAACAACCAAACAATCAATTTTATATACACTTTAACAATTTCTTGGAAAATTATTCCTTTATATACAAAATATAACCGAGGTAAAATTATTTCATTTACCCAATTTAAATGATACTATGTCGACTTGCCTCGTTTAAGTGTTTAGAAACCCCTATCGATAATATGGCGTCCCACATACCGACCAAAATTCATAAACAGCTCAACGGATAAGCAAACACAATATAAAACAATTTCATATTCACTAACAAATACGTGCTCATATCTATTATTACACTCAACTCATTCTAGAGTACTACTGACTCTATCTCTAATGAGTAATTCCAAACAGAGCCAAGGTTATCGCTTAACCATATGCTCTGATACCAAATGTAACGAACGCGATTTTTCATCGCTCGAAAATCGACATTAATACGTCCACTATATCAACTATCGAGCAATCGAATGCCGGAAAACCGAATTATTATGGAGAAAAAGAATTGGTAGAAGAAGACAGAAGAAAAAGAAAGAAGAAACGACAGAAAAACACAGAACAATATCAGAATCTTACATTCACAGCGGAACAACATATAATAGATAAATGAATAATCTTTAAATCGAAGAACTATATCATTTAATACATTACATCATCAGAGTTTACAACAACAATATACAACACAACTGGACAGTTATATAAACTTGTCCTCATACAGAATACACAGCGGAATAAATAATATCATATACAAGTGATACGTCTCGCCATCCAGCTCGCCACTAAGCTCCATGGCATCTCCTGAATCCAGAATGACCTGATAACCTGACTCTAGACTGCCCGTGTCGAAATTGGTGGGCACCCAGAGTTTAGGAAGGAAACAATAAACTCCAGGTCAGTCATGGTGACTGGTGTGAGAACTTAAAACAGTTATTATCTTTAAAACAACAACAACAAAGGAAGTGGAAAATATTCGCAATGCTTTTGGAAAATGAAACTACCATAAGACCTCCCGCCACACACACAATGCAAACGTAGAATTGGAGGAGATTTCTTCTTATGATAGTCAAACATGCTTACTACGCAAATCATTGGATTATTATTATTAGTGCATAGTGCAGAAAACATTTCGAAAGTATAATATTAATCTTAGCCAACATACGACCAGTATCGTATGCCTACTATAGCTACCATCTAAACAGTGGGGCGCCACCATAAGTAAATGGCAGGTGCTACAACTAAAACCGTACAAGGTTCGTATTGGAAGATGGATTTCCAACAAATGGTCAGGCTAAGGAACTTCCTACCGCCATTGTAACGCCCCACCTCAATACCCACGCTAGCCAAGGACACTACGATGTAGTGCTGTCAACTAGCACGGAGAATAAGGCTGTTGAGGAGTGACCATCCATGTAATTGCTTATCACACGGTGGCTATAAAATAATCTTCGGAAACAAACATAGAAATAAACATAACACAAATCAGTCACAGACATCCATATCACAAAGGCGGAAGAAGATATGAATATATAACTAACACATGAAAGTGTACATCAGAGTAGTGGTCAAAAAGATCCACAATAATACAAAAGAATAGCAACACGTGCTATACCAAAAGAATACAACTATGAGTCCATATCTCAAGTGTATACAACAAAAACTGCTAAACTAAATAGTCGGCCAAAAGTCAGAGTAGCAAATCCCGGGAGGAAGTCAAGCAGAAGCACCTGTAACATCTCGGTCTGACCCGAGTATTATTTAAGAAAATAATAAACGGATCAGTCTAACTATAAATATCAGATGACATGATATAAAATAAAAGATATGGCATAAACATAGAATATCCATACTGACATACTACTATAAGTATGAAAATGATGATCAACAGGAGATCAACCGATGAGAAATGATCAATATCACAAGAATCTTCTCAAAGATCCAAAGAGGGCATCATACCCTAAACTTGTACTCATAACAAGTCAATGTCATAAAAATCCAGAAATCAAAACAAGAAATCCAGAAATCATAAAAAGAGAAAGAGGCCTATCACATGATGGTCCGAAGACCATGGGGAGCTACCCCATATGTGTGAGTCGGAATCACACTGATTGAGGCCTAGGCTAACCAAAAAGCAGAAAGGTATGTGTGAATGGAATCACACAAGTGGTGTCTAGCCTAGCCTCGCAAACAAAAAGAAATGTGTGAGTCGGAATCACACTACTGCGGTCTAGACTAACCTTGCGGACAAAGAGATATGTGTGAGTCGGAATCACACCACTGCGGTCTAGTCTAACCTTGCAAACAAAGAGACATCGCACAATTGCTAGTCTAAATCATAAAATGATCATCATGATCAACGAGAAGTGTCAATCACACCAAGCTAGTAAATATATGAGTTTAGCTTCATGTCCCATAACCACTTGCTTAACTTAAATATTTACGAACAAGCTGTAAATCTTCACTAGGAAATTGTCACGAAAAGGGTTCAATCGAACAAGTCCAAGAGCTAACCGACGAAGTGAACGCAAGCCTTTCATACCACTCGTTTTACTAAGTCGTTTAAGTCGATTTCTCATTCGAGTGAAGTAAAGGCTTATATATATTAGTAGATTGGAAATTGGTTTGAGAAAACGAACTTTTGATATTAAAAATAGTGTTGAAATCGATTTGATGAAAGAGTTTTGATATTTACTACTAGTATTAAAACCTTCATATCTTTAAAGTGACAAGTCATAAAACGATTGTTGGAACAATCTATCACAAAAATTCACATTCGAAGACGTGAATAAAATCCAAGGAAATCAGCTCAAAATGCATCAAAGTGGAAGTTCTGATGAATGCTTTTCAGATAAGATTGCCTACGCAGAGTAATACGGGGTTCGACCTATGCCTTAACAGAGTCCTGCGACCAAAGTGGGATGCGACTTAGTGGGGCATAGGTCGGAGACGACCTATGACTTAAGGTCAAGCGACCTAGTGAAATAGCAGGGGAAATATTAGGTCGGAGATGACCTACGACTTAAGGTTTAACTCGCGAACGACTTAACATTTTGCCTGGGGATTATAGGTCGGCAACGACCTAAGACTTAAGGTTTAACTTGCGAACGACTTAACATTTTGCATGGGGATTATAGGTCGGCAACGACCTAAGACTTAAGGTTTAACTCGCGAACGACTTAACATTTTGCCTGGGGATTATAGGTCGGCAACGACCTAAGACTTAAGGTTTAACTCGCGAACGACTTAACATTTTGCCTGGGGATTATAGGTCGGCAACGACCTAAGACTTAAGGTTTAACTCGCGAACGACTTAACATTTTGCCTGGGGATTATAGGTCAGCAACGACCTAAGAAAGTGGAGACTTTTCAACACGCGAGCTAGCAGCCTGGACGACCTAAGGAGTTAACTCGTGGACGACCTAGCGATGGCCAGAAACGACTTAAGGCCAGAAACTCACCAAAACGCCAAAATTTGTAGTTTTTTGCCAATCCAATCCAAACCAAATGCAAATGCTGATGCTAAAATGATAGGGAACCATTCCCAACAGTCCAAGATAGATATAGGCAAGATGTGAGATCAAAAATCTCACCTTTTCACGGAATTTGATGAAGATGGAGATTGAAAGCAAGGAGAAGCAATCCAAAGCTTGAATCCACTATCTTCTACTTGAATTTGGAGTTGAATCTCGGATTTGCAATAGAATTGGAGTTTGGAGTTTTAATTTCCACTTCCCACCACCATTTTTGATGAAGCTTGAATGTTAAAACAAAGGGTGAATGAAGTGAGGAAGAGGGTTGGGCTGAACTAAGGAAGTGCAGTCCAAACCAAAGTCTCAAGCGGGAAAAGTGACGAAAATTTCACTATCTCCAAACATATCGAAGTTTACACTCAAAAAGATCGCAAACGTCATTTTGAACCCAATGGGGGTGGTCTCGAGTCCTAATTTGACCATATGCAAAAAGTAGCTTTTCGGACTAACATCCGACTAACGATAAAATATTTAAATATAAAATCGATAGATATGCGGGTTGTTACAGCCATATGGGATCGCCTCTGGATGGACGTCCCGATAACTAACTAGCTCTCTGCCAACACAAGGCCGGGTTACCCCTGTAACTAGGTAACTCACGAATATGCCATTCCCCGGTCCTTTGGGACCTTTATCCGAGGCGCCTCGATAAACACACAATCACACAATAAATGAGATCGGAGTATCCACAAGGTTAAATACTAGGGCTCCATACCTGATACCACCCTTTTCCAGAAGGAAATGACATACCCTAAAGGGCGCGACCCTCATAACCTTGCCGCATATTCCTGTTTCGACCATTTCCGGGTTGTGAGGTCCGAAGAGGTCTCGTCCACAAAGCTAAGGTTTTTCACAAAGCCACACTTTGATCATAAATGATCAATAAATGATCATCACACAGCAACACTCAGCATGCCACATTACCAAATTGGGAGTATATCACTGATAAATTTCAACTACATAACCTCTGAGCTCGTACGTCTCAGAGAAGGGTGTTAAGCTAAGAGAATAAATTCTCCGCCACCAACAGAAATGTATTTGAAAGAAATCAGCTTTATATCTCAAAATGTAATGTCAGACATGTAACCATACAAGTCTGTTCCGGGTTCGAACAGAACCGAAGGCACTTCAAAAGAAGCCCTTGCAATCCGGGTATTCACAATCCCGATAAAACTTCCCATCACAAAGGAAATCTCTATACCGTAGCTAACGGTGCAGAGACAATCGATAGGTCATCCTATCGTTTTCACAAATACCCGGTCTTCACCACCGGTCTTCAATACGATCCATATCGTCGTATCACAAATTCGAAATGGGTTATATGACACAAAGGTCTTTTCCCGGCTAACCCGAATAGTGAGCACAATATTTAAAACATATGGATATAGGGATTTCAATTAATTCACAATTTATTACCCAAATCCTTTCCTTTAAATAGTTTAAACAAATTACCATTTTAAATCTTTAAACAAAAAGATTTACTTCACAAAGTTTACCCAGTTTCACAAAGATTCATTCATAGTTTTCCAAATCAATTTCCATTTCAATTGGATTAACCCATTAAATCTTTAAATCAAGATTTAATTTATAGCTTTCAAAACTATTCACAATTCAAATCTTTTATAATATAAAAGATACACCTTTCAAAATACTCTTTGATTTCAAAATAAAGCTTAATCATCTTCACAAAGGTTAATTCATAGTTTTCCCAAACTATTTACAATTTCATTTCAACTTGAAATGTTTCGATACAAATTGGAAATCTTTTCACTTTATGAAAGCTATTATTATTTGAAAACAGATAGTTTTTGTTTTGGGAAAAACTGGTTACAATTACACAGTTTAAAGCCATTCAAGTATAAAACTTGAATATACATTTAAATTTCCAAAACCATATTTTTAAATGGTTAAAAAAACCCATATAAACACCTTTTATACTTATAAAATCTTTTAAACTGAATTCAAAATTCATTGAATTCAATTTCAAAATATTGAATTCAAATTTTAAATCAAATGATTTAAATTTCCATTTTATTAAGTTATTTAAAATAACTTTTATTTTTGAAACTCATTTTCAAAAGCTTCCAATTCCAATTCCAAAACTATTTTGGATTCAAAAATTCAATTTTCAAAATTGATAAAAATCTGCGACTTAACCGATTTCCACGTGAAATCCACATTTGTGTGTGTATTGTGTAGTCCATGGGTTTAACACAATAGTGCAACAAATTCAACCATCACAGATCAAATATAACAATATAATTGATAAGCGGTATAAATTATAACGCTTATCTTTTCATTCACTGATCACAGATATATATATCACAAATAAACAAATCACAGATCACAACATAAATCAGGATATATCACAATATATCACATATCAGAGATGTCAAACAATTCAACATCCAATAAAATTCAAACATCCATAAGTAGGATTAATTTAGTTATTCGATTAATTTAAATCGGATAAATTTTTAAACATTTCCAAAAGATTTATTTTCAATCACCAAAAATCAATTACCAAATGGATTTCTAAATTATTTCCTTTTTAAAATAAATTCCTTTTTTAAGCAGATAAATTCCTTTATTTTCCAAACTATTTAAAAATCCAAATCTTAACTAAATTCTTCAATTTATAACTAATAATTTCGAAATCCATTTATTAAGCCCTTTTTCCAAATTTGAAATTTAATTCAATACAATTCCAAAAATAAGACTTTTATCTTTAAAACTCCTTTTAATTTATCAAATTATCAAAAATAAATTTTTCGATAAATTTTTCAACTTACATTTCGAAAATCCAATTTTTATTTATTTTCGGTATCCAATGATACCAAAAATATATTCGGCTAAATTTTAGCCGTTAACAATTCTAATCACAAAAATATAATCACACGGCGATTATAAATAATCAACACACAACATATGAAATAAATTCAAATGTTTGAGGAATCCAGTTGGATCCCTCCAACCTGTTTCCCTGCATCCACAGATGTTAGCACAATACCAATTCCACTTCGAGGTGGAATATCGCGGTATATGGGATTTATAAATATTATCCGCTATTATGTGGCGCAATAGGGTCTCATCCGCTATATAATGCAAGAAATCAACTCCAAATACATATATAATACCAATTCCACTTCACGGTGGAATTATCATGGTATATGTTTTTAATAAATAACCTCCGCTTAATATACGGCGTATAGGGTCTATTATAGCATAATAGATAACAATCATCATCCAAACACACAATCAACACTATCAACAAATTTTAAATCTAACTATTTAAATTTTAAATCGAAACAAATATTCGATTGAGTGAGGAGTTCTCACCTCGCTTTTAAAATGTCGAGCGTTCAAATTTTCAAATTAAATCGAACGCCTTCGATTTAATCAAAAATTCTCGCTTGCCCCAACCGCGCCCAGATCTGCGCTGCAGCGTAGACCGCGTCGCTGCAATTCCAACACTTCCTGTTTCGTCGAATTTCGACAACGTATGCATTAGATACAATATTTTAAATTTAATACGAATTTAATACAATATAAATTTATAATTTTCCTTTTATTTTCAACCTCAGCTTAATTTGGCCGTTAAATTTGCTAAAGGCAAATCTGGCGTTACTTCTTTCATCTTCCCCATGCGACAACACCCAGGTCAAAACGCACACAAAACCCATAGAGCCGCCTCCTAGGGTTACCAAACGCGGCCACCACTTCGACTTTGAAGACGATCAGATGATTCCGAACGAACGAGCATCACGACCCCTGCCTTCGACCTGAATATGGCCAAGCTCGGCCCTCCCTAGCTCGTGAAAACGCGTGCGCAAATGACCACGAACGCGGCCAAATTTTCATCAATCCATGGCTCCATTCTCGATCACAGCCGTATAGATTTCTCGATCTCGCGAAGCTCTTCAATGTTCGTGTTGGAAGTTTATCGAATAGAGGTGTGGATTGGAAGAGATTGAGGGAGAAAATTTCGTGCATTCCTGACCGTTCAGAGTTTAATGGCGGCTGAAAGGTGAAACTAGGGTTTTGAGCAACAATGAAAATATGAAGTCCTTTTATAAAAATTTCACCAAAAACACTATTCACTTGACTTTTCCGAACTTCAAATCTCGCGCGGTGACCGGCGTTTCTAGGGTTTAACCCGCGTTCCGGACACAATGGAATAGGTATCGAGAGCCAATTCGATCATATGTGTGAGTTACGGAATTAAACGATCAAATTTAAATCAATCCGTTATAACTCCAATATGATTTAATATAACTTTTTAAATCATTTTTAATCACATTTAATTCAGATTTCAATTATTTCTGGAATTGCAATATTAAATTATCGATTTAATTATCCAATTAAATCTAGATATTCGAAATTAAATTTATTCGATTTACAAATTTCACTTATTAATATTTAAAATTAATTAAATATCCCAATTTCGAATAACCAAAATCCCGGGTCGTTACAATCGTTCGAGATAACATAAGAAATGAACTGGTTGTTGCATGACTTCAATAGCAAATTTTTGTATTTTCCTTTTATATTATGAATTTGCATCATTTTATTTGTAATCAAACTTGTTGCAATCGTACTACTATATTTGTTACTCTAAATAATTATGTCTTTATTTGTTTGTTGTTAATCATTTTTATACTAATTAAATAAAATGTAATCACCAATAACAATTATTAGTATAATACAATTTATATTTCAATTCCCTTTTTGATTCTGTGACAACCCGCTTCGTCGACCCTCAGAAATCAACACTAATACATCCTCGGTATTCACGTGCCATAAATCCAAGTGTCGGAGAAGCAGATTATCATGGAGTAAAAGAAAATAAAGATAGAACAGAATCTTACACGAATGGATAACATATATTATTTCAATATATATATCTTTACAGTGGAAAGTTTAAATACATTTATCAGAGTCTATCTTATAAATCAGCCTGGACAGCTATAAATCTCTATCCTTAAAATGATGAATACAATCAGTAAACTAATGCAGCATGAATTGAAATGGAGAAATATCTACAGGAACATCATCAGCTCCAAACATCAAGCTCCATCACAATTCTCCAAGTCAAACCTAACTACATGGGTACTCGGAAAAAATAGGGCACCTAGAGTTTAAAGGAAAAGAAAATAAACTCTGGGTCAGTCATGGGACTGGTGTTAGAAACTCAAAATATGGATATTTGAAAACAAAGGGTATCTTATAAAACCACGCCGCACATAAATATAGAACAAGTTTTTACCTTATGATAGCCAAAATCTTTACTATGCAAAATTTGGGAATATTATTTTTAATGAAATTCTTTTGAAAACACTTTTCAAGTAAACTTATATAATCTTAGCAAAAATTGTTACATTGATTAAATTCCAGCATAATAAGTTCTACAATCAAGTCCGAAGGTACTTATTGGAGAATGGATTTCCATACAATGGCAGGTAAGGAACTACCTTCTGTACAATACATCTCTAGAGGGATGTACTGAGGATCAACACCTTTGAAACCTCTGCACTTGGCAAGAACGGCCTACCCACAGACCCATCAAGTGGAGGATAGAACCGAATATGACATCACCACGATCGTAACCAACCTATCCCAGATCCCACAACATACACCACATAATCGACATATATAGAGTAATCTAGAAAGGTGATGACCATACCCTTATGGTTGCGAACTACATAGTCTTACGGCATGCCCTGTTTAAGCCATTTTCGAGTGATGAGGCTTGAGGTAAGGATTACCTTTCACATAGCACATTCCGCTTTGAGTGCTACATTGCCACTTCCATCACACACTATTGGTTTTAACAAATGTACAACCTTTGGGCTCATACCTTAAAGAAGGGTGTTAAGTATAGTAGAGTTACTTCCTATACCACTAAACAAATGTACGTTCGTAAAAATCAATGTACGTGTATGTTGGAAATGCAAGTCAGACATTCGTCTATACAAATTGTCCAGGAACAGAACAAACCGAATGAACTCTCCTACCACATCCTGTCGGGATTCATCCCTAGGATTAGTAGTAAGCAGCCGTTGCATCGAAGATCAAATGAAGATACTACTGCCACATATATATGATATGGGAAATTCCCCCCGAGGGTCAGTGACAAGCAGCCCTTCATTCCAATTTATTATCATTCCATGTCTTCAATTCGAACCCGAAAATTGGTTCGAAGTGGTTTTCGGATAGGAATTGCCTAAATCTAATCCTGGTTCCTTCGAACCAATCATCGATAAAAAGATGTTAAGTAAATATGTGCTTATCATTTGATTAATTACTTTCTCTTTATTAAAAATATCTTCTAGAAATACATATTTTCAAAACATTTCTTTCCGGTATATATAAAATAATTAAACCTCTCTTTAACTTTGGAAATACCAAATCATTTTCATAAGTCATATTGGAAAACATTATTGAGTTAAAAAGGGTCGATAAAAATTATACCAATTCTACTCAACAATTTCTGTATTCAACCTTTACTATCTATCGAATAACGGTGAAATCACCTTTTAAATTCACACGGACAGTACAAGTTCCCTTCTCGAAATTTAATACGAAGTATAAAAAGATTATTTTTATACAATCCAAGTTGTATTAAATTTGAAAAAAAAAATCATTGATACTTGCCTCATTTTTGAAATTTTGACCTTATCTATTCCTCGCCCAAGAAAGAGGCCATGTGAGCCAGGGCACTGGTTGCTCCTGAACATCTCCTTAATTTAAGAACCTCATATCCGGATCTCACGAATAGAAAAATCTAGTCTACTCGTCGGCTTTTAGAGCCAAGATTAAATCACTTAATTATAACAGCTTTTCTTTAAATCATTTATTTAAACTCTTTAAAATAAATTATAAAACCTCCACATTATCTTTAAAACACTTATTTGTTTATTTGAAAATATTTATGAAATATCTGGAAAAGAATACTTAAGTTTAAAGTTATATTTCAAAAGTTATTAAAGGTGGTGCAAAAAGTGCTGCGAATAGTGCTTTTAAGGCTTATTTGATCAAAACAACTTTTCTATCATTTAGAAATCCATTTTTATAACTCAAATATCTTTTAAAACATTTTAAAATACTTATAGAATTTATTCCACATTTTTAAAGAATTAAATATATCAAATTTAAAGAATTTATCGCTTTGGTTTCCGAACTGCCAAACCGCGGCTATTTTGAAATTTTGATTTGCTCATATTTCAAAATCTGCTAAATGAAATTTTAATTTTTTATTTTGTTTGAAAACTATGATTATAAGAGTTTGGAAAATTCTTATTTCAAAGAATTCCGACTCTGAATCCATCGTTTAAATGGATTTAACTTTCTATGGCGTGAAATCGCAAACTACCATTACGGGACTCGCCTATTTTAACTCAATTTTCATATTCTTTCCAAACTTTTTCGAAACACTTTTAAATGTTTATAAAACATTTCTAATTCATTTTAAATATTTTTAAAGAGGTTTAACAATCTTATATAAACCATTTCATTTATTAAAGGAAAGTGATTTTTTTTGTGATATTCGACGTGTATTAAACGTGAATCATTTACACATCCAAACAAACATATTATCATATCCAAACATGGTTCACAATCATCATAACCAAGCATAACCAAACATATATATCATCCAGAATATCATAATAAATAGAATTTCTCACATTCGATTTAACCGAACTAACTTTAAAACGATAATAGCTCCGCTATTTGGAAAATTTAGCTTGCCAAGCTTGCACTAAAGCTCCTAGATGGGCTCGGCCTTGGTCTTTGGTGGTAGGGTGCTCATATCCTTGCTTGGAAGAGGAGAAAGGCTCGACCATTGGTGGTAGGAGATGGTGGAGGGCTTGGTTGCACACGACCTTGGTGGAGGAAAAGGAAGAGATCACTGGCTTGAACTTTGGTTTGAAGTGGTATAGATTTCGATTGACTTTGGTATAACTTTGTTTTGATTTTGTAATATTTTCTTTCTTATGCTATGGAAGCCATTAATGTGGAGAAGAAGAGGATGAAGAGCTTAGGAATTTTACGAAGAAGAAGTGTGAATGAAGTGAAGATGGGTGGTGGTATTTATAGGAAAAAAAGCAAATAAAAATATCATGATATTTTCTTGCCATTTCATCACCATTGCCTCCCCACCACATCCCCCTCTCACCTGATCATTCTCGGTCAAGCATTCCCCACATGTGTATAGCCATGTGTTTGTACTTAGGGTGTAAGACATTGACTTTGGGTTTACTTAAGGATGAAGTGCTAGGAAAATATCTTGGATATATTTTAATATATATGTATGTATGTATATGTATGTATGTATAAGCATATTAGTATGTATATATGTGTTCATGTGCATATGAATGTGTTCATGTATATGTACATGTATGCGTGCATATGTATATCCCAAATGATTCGCTACGTTGCACAACTTTTCTACGTTGAAACGCTAAGGATTCCGATTTCAATCTCTAGTCATATTTTCACTTCTTATTATATATATATATATATATATATTGTAAAGACCTGCCTCCTCGACCCTCGGAAATCGACACTAATACATCCTCGGTATTCACATATCACATATCTATGTGCTGGAGAGATGGATTATCATGGAGTAAAAGAAAATAAAGACAGAACAAAATCTTACACGAATGGAATAACATATATTATTTCAATATATATATATATATATATATATATATATATATCTTTACAGCAGAAATTTTAAATACATTTATCAGAGTCTATCTTATTAATCATCTTGGACAGTTATAAATCTCTGTCCTTATAAATGCTGAATACAATTAGTAAGCTAATGCAAGGGGAATGGAAGTGGAGAACTATCTACAAGAACATCTTCAGCTCCATCACAATGGTTCAATTCAAATCTGACCACTTGGCTGCCGCAAAAAATAGGGATCCCAGAGATTAAGGGAAAAGGAAAAAACTCCGGGTCAGTCTTGGGACGGATATGAGAAACTCAAAATATGATATTTGAAAACAAAGGGTATCTGTAACGACCCACTTTTCCGTACAGTTCAAGTTGACAATAAACCACACATGTCCAACTCAAATTGAACGGAAAGACAGATAGTTAGGGTGAAGATAGAAGAAATAAAAAAATCATAGAATCTCACAACGCAACGGAATAACATATATTAATCAACATAATATTTTACAAAGTTATTAACAAAAATAGTACATCAGAGTCAATATTAACATACATCCTAACCTGGACAGTTATAACAGTCTGTCTCTACATATCAGATGCAAAATAAATATAATATAGCGGAAACAAGATAATAACTGGCTATCGATGAAGCCTCTTGCTCCAAGCTCCAACAAAATGCATCCGTAGGAAAAACCTGAACTACTTGGCTGCCCGTACAAATTTGGGCACCCAAAAGTTTTAGGAAAATAAAATAAAACTCCGGGTCAGACATGGGTCTAATGTGAGAAACTCAAAACAACTGAATTTACCTTAAAAACTCTTTTGAATATCAAGGGTATCTCGTAAGACGACGCGGCACATAAACACGGATGGGTTTTTACCTTACGATAGCCAAAACTCTTTTATACCAAATCCAGTGATATTATAATAATGTCTAAGGGTGAACATAATAATATCAAATAGTTGTGATGCTCGTGAGTGTACATCACAACAATAATATATACAAAATCAAAACCGATAAGGCGTGTTTGCTAATTGTGTAGGATTTCCACGGAAGGTCCCTCGGTATGTCGAGAATGGTCCTCCTGCACAAGGATCAGAGTTATCCTTCCGAAGCGTCATACCCGTCTAGCCAGGGTACTATAGGAAAAACATAACTGGTCTTGCTAAGACCGAGTGCATCGCTCCTGGCATGCCAAAACTGATAGATAGATATCGCTAT
Source organism: Allium fistulosum (assembly GCA_030737815.1). Classification (NCBI taxonomy): domain Eukaryota; kingdom Viridiplantae; phylum Streptophyta; class Magnoliopsida; order Asparagales; family Amaryllidaceae; genus Allium; species Allium fistulosum. The sequence continues at coordinate 946,437,600 of CM060908.1, forward strand.
AAAAGGGAGCCGACTACACCCTATGGGTTTGCCAACCCTACTGGCCATGTCTCCTATCTCTAATTTTAGTCATCTCCACTGATAAGGCTATGTCCAGCGTTCCAGCTTACGCACCGCACCAATATAGACCACAGAATCCAACATGGATTCCCACACCACAACGGGTCTTGGAATCACACATGTATTCCCACATCTCAAATAGATCTTGGAATCACACATTGATTCCCACACCCAAACGGGTCTCGAAATCACACATGGATTCCAATATCTCAATATAACACAAAATTCCTCCATTGAACCGTATATGGTTTCGGAGTGGTTACAGATTCGAGTCATCTCTTACAAGTACACTCTTCTGCTTCCCGGGTGCTCCTAAAACCAATCGTCGATTTTTCGAAATGCTCAATATCGGTTATTTAGGAAATAATCAGACAATACATAAGAGCGGGGATCACCCCCTAAATGTTTAAATGGACGGATCTCCTTACCATTTATCCTAGAAGAACAGTGAGTTTATACGCATAGTATAGCACCACCGATGGTAACTGTACCATATAATTCCTGTGTTTCTCCTAGATATTTTCAAATTTAAAATCCTTCGATGTTAAGTAGGGAATCTGATGCAGCGCATCAAGCCATGCCAAGAAAGGAATCAACGAAACATATCTTATGTCGCAAAGCATCGTAGGTCGCTCCAGAATTTCCGCATCTCCTTAGGTCGCAAAGGCCTACTCCTTAAGTCGCGATGTTCTTATGCCGCTCCATCAAGCTGTAAATCATGAAGCCCTAGGTCGCTTCCACCTAGGTCGCTCCAGAATTCCTAGGTCGCAAGTCCTTAAGTCGAAGCCACCTAGGTCGCTTCCACCTAGGTCGCTCCAGAATTCCTAGGTCGCAAATCCTTAAGTCGAAGCCGCTCCAGTAGGTCGCAAGGTCCTTGTGTCGCTGCTTGCTTATGTCGTTACTTCCCTTATGTCGATGTCGTGTTTCCTTTGAGTCGCTCCTAGATGCCGAAGTTTGTTGAGTCGCTGCTTGGTTTTATTTGTCATTGTGATGTATTGTTTCTTAAGTCATTTGCTATTTGCTAAGTCATGTGTTGAGTTGTGAGCGAGTTATGTGTGTTGTAAGCCTATAAATAGGCAGATTTGTGTCATTTGTAAGGGTTGTTGAATTTTGAATAAAATTTGTTGAGAGCTTTGTGCCTCCATTAAAATTGGAAGTTGAGTGTGATCTCCTTTTCTCCATCTTCGGATATTCGAGTGCGCTCGAATCAATGAATTTGAAGCTGATTCACGGGATCTTGTGCGCGAGATCAACATCGAAGAATCGTAGATCTTCTAAAGCGGTATCGTGCGCGATCAACGTGTTGAAGATAGCTAGAATCCGGTATCTCGAGAGATCAACGGATTTGGCACTTGGGTATCATCAATTTATCTTGTTTCATCGATTCATTTTTTCTGCAATTCGTGATTGGATCCTGGATAGATTTGACAGCTGGTTCAGATCTACTTGCGTGCTGTGTCATTTGGTATCAGAGCTAAATCAGAGACGGAAACGAGATTGTTTTAATGATCATGCCTCCGAGACGTGCTAACCGCTATCAAAATGTTGAAGATTTGTATAGAAGACAAGAAGCTGAGCAGATGGAGCAGCGTATCAATGAAAAGTTCAATGAGGGTATTGAAAAATTGGAGAAATTGATGATCGACATGAATCAAAATCAAAGGAGAACATCACCAGTTTCGAACCAGGGTGGAAACAAGGTGTCGCCATCGGTTTTGGAAGAAAGGAGGATGTCACCCCAGTCTTATCGAGATAGGAGAGAATCATCAGTTTCAATGAGGCGAGACCACCATGGGTACCGAAATGAAGAGGGAAGAACTCAACGTGGTTTCGAAAATGAACCATATCATGATGCTGAAAGACAAGGTAGAAGGAACATGCGTGGTCGTAGGGATGTAGATGGTCAGGATCGATATCGAAATACATATGATTTTGAGGAAGATGGTGATGGAGGTAGTATTCATTATCGAAATCAAGGCCAAGTGCGAAATCAATATCGAGATTCAGAAAATGATCGTAAATGGGAGTCAGGTATGAGGGTGGAAATTCCAGAATTCAAAGGCGGTATGAAAACAGAAGAATTTCTTGATTGGTTGTCGAATGTTGAAGAAATTTTGGAATTCAAGGATGTGCCTGAGAATCACAAAGTCCAATTAATTGCTACAAGACTAATGGGAAGAGCTATGGCTTGGTGGCAACAAACTAAACTAACTCGGGAGAGAATGGGAAAATCAAAAGTTGTCACTTGGGAGAAGATGAGAAAGATGATGAAAGCGACTTTTTTTCCGTACAATTATCAATCTCTTATGGATCAACGTTTGCAGAATTTGAGACAAGGGACGAAAACAGTGAATGACTATGCAGATGAATTCTATCAATTGATTGCAAGGAATGATATTATGGAAACCGAGGAACAGCTAACGGCTAGATATGTTGGAGGGTTACGAATGCAAATTCAAGACATGGTTAATATGTTTAATCCAATGTCTGTTGCTGAAGCACATCAGAAAGCTCTAGCTTGGGAGAAACAAGAGAGACGAGGAAGTGGTGTGTTTACGAGTTCCAACAACCAGAATAAGGGTGCTAGTAGCAGTGCTAATGTTTCCAAGGCAGTCAATAAACCAATTGTCAATGAAGCCGCTAAAGCAAAGGTCAATAACAGTATCAAGTGCTATAATTGTCAGGAGTTTGGCCATAAAAGTAATGAATGTACAAAGCGAAAGAAGAGAGCATTAGTTGCAGAGGAATGTGAGTATGAGGATATGGAAGCTGAAATTGATTATTCTCAACCACCGAAGTTTGATGAAGATGAAGAAGTTGTGTCAGGAGACGAAGGGTGTAACTTGATGATGAGGAGGTCTTGTTTAATGCCAAAGCATGAGAATGATTCTAGTTGGCTGAGAAGCAATATCTTTTAGTCTACATGTACTATCTTGGGAAAGGTTTGTCAATTTGTTATTGATGCGGGAAGCTGCGATAACATTATTTCTGAAGAAGCCATCAAGAAGTTAGGGTTGAAGACTGAAAAACACCCTAGACCTTATAAACTGGCATGGCTAAAGAAAGGTGGAGAAGTGACAGTGGGAAGATGAGCATTTGTTACATTTTCTATTGGGAAGAAGTACAAAGATGATATATGGTGTGATGTTGTCAATATGGATGTGTGTCATCTACTATTGGGAAGACCATGGCAATATGATAGAGCTGTACAACATAATGGTCGCACCAACAGCTGTAGTTTCATGTTCGAAGGTACTCAAATCACCTTAGTTCCTAAGAAGCGTGAACAAAGTGAAAGCAAGTCAGAGAAGAAAGTGGAACCAACTAGTCTATTATCTTCGAGAGAATTTGTTAAAGAAGTGGAAGATAGTGCTGAATTGTTTATGTTGATTGGGTATGAAACAAGTGAAGATCTTGAAATTCCTACAGAGGTTAGACCGGTGTTAAATGAATTTGAAGATGTCTTTCCTGTGGAATTACCCAAGGATTTACCGCCACTAAGGGACATACAACATCAAATTGATCTAGTGCCAGGTGTTGTTTTACCGCATAGGCCGCATTATCATATGAGTCCGAAAGAGCTTGAAGAGTTGAGGAGACAGGTTGAGGAGTTGCTTGAGCAAGGGCGTGTTCGAGAGAGTCTCAGTCCTTGTGCTGTACCAGCTCTGTTGGTGCCAAAAAAAGATGGTTCGTGGGGAATGTGTACAGACAGCAGGGCACTCAACAAAATAACTGATAGATACAGATTTCCTATGCCAAGACTTGATGATCTATTGGATCAACTCAGTGGGTCTGTAATCTTTTCTAAGATCGACCTTAAGAGTGGTTATCATCGGATTCACATAAGACCAGGTGATGAATGGAAGACAACATTCAAGACTCGGGAAGGATTATATGAATGGCTGGTCATGCCATTTGGTCTATCTAATGCACCAAGTACATTTATGAGGGTGATGAATCAAATTTTCAGACCTTACATCGGGAAGTTTGTTATAGTCTACTTTGATGATATCTTGATATATAGTGCTAGCATAGAGGAGCACATTCAACACTTGCGAAAGGTGTTAACTATTCTTCATCAAGAACAGTTCTATGCAGCGATGAAGAAATGCGTATTCATGACGCCGAGTGTTTTATTTCTGGGTTATGTCGTGTCCAAGGAAGAGATACAAGTGGACCAGAGTAAAGTAGCCGCAATCAGAAATTGGCCACAACCCAAAACTATAACAGAAGTCAGAAGTTTCCATGGGTTAGCTTCATTTTATCGAAGATTTATACCGCACTTTAGTAGTGTGATGGCTCCTGTTACTGATTGTATGAAAGGAAAGCAGTTTTCATGGACAAAAGGGGCAGGATCTTCTTTTGAACAGATCAAGGAACTTTTAACATCAGCACCGATTCTAGTGTTGCCAGATTTTCAGTTACTATTTGAGTTACATACAGATGCGTCCAAAGTTGGAATTGGAGGAGTGTCGAGTCAGAAGGGTCGTCCAATTGCCTATTTCAGTGAAAAACTTTTTGGAGCAAAGATGAGATACAGTACTTATGATGTGGAGTTTTATGCTATTGTGCAGGCCGTGAAGCAATGGAGACATTATTTGTTCCACAAAGAATTTGTTTTGTATACGGATCATGAAGCATTGAAACATTTACAAGGGCAAAATAAAATTGCAGCTAGGCATGCATCGTGGATAGCTTATTTGCAGCAATTTACATTTGTCGTAAAGCACAAGTCTGGAGTAACTAATCGCGTCGCCGATGCATTGAGTCGGAGGAATAATTTACTAACAACCATGCGAGTAGAGGTGATGGGTTTTGACTTACTTCCAGATTTGCTTACTTCAGATTCATATTTTTCCAAGATCCTAGACAAAGTCAAGCAGGGAAACATGGATGGATATATGATGGTTGATGGTTTTCTATTCAAAGGAAATCAGTTGTGTATTCCAGATTGCAGTCTGCGAATGAAAATCATCAAAGAATTACATAAAGAAGGACACGTGGGCCATGACCGTACTATGCAGTTGATCTCAAAGTCTTATTTTTGGCCGTCAATGAGGAAGGAGGTTGAAAAATTCGTTCAGAGGTGCCATATTTGTCAAGTTTCAAAGGGGACCGCAACAAATGCAGGTTTATATATGCCGTTGCCTATATCTACTAAACCATGGGTGGATGTTAGTATGGACTTTGTATTGGGATTGCCGAGAACGCAACGTGGCAATGATTCTATCTACGTGGTGGTTGATCGGTTTTCAAAAATGGTACATTTTATCGCATGCAAGAAGACGGCAGATGCAGTTAATGTCGCACAGTTATATTTCAGAGAGATCTATCGTCTCCATGGGTTGCCTGAATCTATTGTATCGGATAGAGACCCCCGTTTTCTGAGTCATTTTTGAATGAGTCTATGGAGAATGGTCGGGACAAAGGTGAAATTCAGTAGTGCTTATCATCCACAGACGGATGGATAGGCAGAAGTTGTGAATAGATCCCTAGGTAATATATTGAGATGCCTCGTGAATGACAATTTGAAGAGTTGGGATTCCAAGTTCTGTCAAGCTGAGTTTGCACACAACCATGCAGTTAATCGTAGCACTGGGTTCAGTCCATTCCAGGTCATTTACTCAACAATGCCTAAGGGACCATTAGATTTATCTACAATACCACAGCAGAAAGGAGTGATCAAACGAGCTCGTGATTTTGTGAATGAATTGCAAGAGTGCCATAAGGTCGTGCAGGAACGATTGCTTAAGGCGAATGAGAAATATAAGCAATCCGCGGATATTAAGCGATGAAATGTTGAGTTCAAAGAAAGAGATTTTGTATATGCAGTATTGACTAAGGATCGATTTCCTACTGGCACTTACAACAAACTGGCTGCTAGAAAGATTGGCCCTTTGGAAATCGTAAAGAAGATTAATGAGAATGCTTATCAGTTAAGATTGCCAGATCATATCCATACTGCTGACATTTTCAACGTCAAACACTTGATTCCATATCATGAGAATAAGCATGTCGAAGAAGGAGAAAGTGTGAATTCGGGACGAATTCTTTTCAACCAGGGGAGGATGATGCAGCGCATCAAGCCATGCCAAGAAAGGAATCAACGAAACATATCTTATGTCGCAAAGCATCGTAGGTCGCTCCAGAATTTCCGCGTCTCCTTAGGTCGCAAAGGCCTGCTCCTTAAGTCGTGATGTTCTTATGCCGCTCCATCAAGCTGTAAATCGCGAAGCCCTAGGTCGCTTCCACCTAGGTCGCTCCAGAATTCCTAGGTCGCAAATCCTTAAGTCGAAGCCGCCTAGGTCGCTTCCACCTAGGTCGCTCCAGAATTCCTAGGTCGCAAATCCTTAAGTCGAAGCCGCCTAGGTCGCTTCCACCTAGGTCGCTCCAGAATTCCTAGGTCGCAAATCCTTAAGTCGAAGCCGCTCCAGTAGGTCGCAAGGTCCTTGTGTCGCTGCTTGCTTATGTCGTTACTTCCCTTATGTCGCTGCCGTGTTTCCTTTGAGTCGCTCCTGGATGTCGAAGTTTGTTGAGTCGCTGCTTGGTTTTATTTGTCGTTGTGATGTATTGTTCCTTAAGTCGTTTGCTATTTGTTAAGTCATGTGTTGAGTTGTGAGCGAGTTATGTGTGTTGTAAGCCTATAAATAGGCGGGTTTGTGTCATTTGTAAGGGTTGTTGAATTTTGAATAAAATTTGTTGAGAGCTTTGTGCCTCCGTTAAAATTGGAAGTTGAGTGTGATCTCCTTTTCTCCATCTTCGGATATTCGAGTGCGCTCGAATCAACGAATTTGAAGCCGATTCACGGGATCTCGTGCGTGAAATCAATGTCGAAGAATCGTAGATCTTCTAATGCGGTATCGTGCGCGATCAACGTGTTGAAGATAGCTAGAATCCGGTATCTCGAGAGATCAACGGAATTGGCACTTGGGTATCATCAATTCATCAATTTATTTTGTTTCATCGATTCATTTTTTCCGCAATTCGTGATTGGATCCTGGATAGATTTGACCGCTGGTTCAGATCTACTTGCATGCTGCGTCAGAATCGTTTCTCTACCACCAAAATTAAGAAGGATTACATATTAGGGCCAAGATTTGATAGTCGGTTATTTAACAATCAAATAAACAAATATTCTAACAAATATCACATTTCTCACTGAAATCACTAAGCCTCATTTAATTCAATTTTGATAAATTGAATATCTTTATCAAAAATAGTCATATACTTATCTCACCGGAATAAGTATATTCACAAACCATTCCTTTCAAAATTACTTGAAAACTTTTTTAAATAGATACCGAAAGTACCATTCGGTATCGATCATGGATCGCAGCTCACTGGTTACGTCTCTATCCCAGAGAAATCCAAACTTAACTGCAGGCAATCTCTTCCACTCAAATTACACAGTGAAAATTTCATAGATTGCATTTTGCACAATGGTTACGTCGCTATCCCAGCGAAAACATAACAACTGTAGGCAATCTCTGCCCCTTCGAATTACGTTATGAAAATCAACCATTTCTTTTCGAAAATCTCTTTATTTTATAAATATTTCCAAATCTATTTATAAAACTTTTTTATAAATTTCAAAGTTAAATTTAGAAAAATATTTTTTTATAAATCTCAAACCATTTATAAAACTTCACTTTCAAATCATTAAACCATTTATAAACCTCTTTTCTAAATCATTCAAAACCAAACTCCTTTTATAATATCCAAATCATTTATGAACTCTTTTCAATTTCCAAGTTCTCTTTCCAATTTATAAAACTTCTTCTATAAATTCTTTTTATATAACATCACTTTTTAAATAAACTTTATTTAATAAAGTTACTTTGATAAACAATCATTTATTTAGAACACTTTTAAACAACCAAGTTATTACATTAAACCTTCTTCGTTTAGTCAACTTTAAACCTTATTCAAACAATAACTTTAAAATATCTTTAATAAAATAATTAATTAAATTAACACCATTAAATAACTTAAATAAAAATATATAATTTAAAACATTCTAAATAAATAATTAAATAACTTTAAAACCATAATTAAATATTCTTAAATAACTTTAAAGAATAATATTAATAAAATAATTAACTTTAAAATTATTATTAAAACAATTATTAATTATATTTAATCATTATTAATACATAATAATTACCTTTTAAATCTTAATTAACTTATAATAATTGTCTTTAAGATAACTTTTAAATCAATAATTAACATTTCAATTTAGAAAGAGGCTTAGCGATCACAATGGTACTTAAACAAGCTACCATATTATTAAATTTAAATTTCAAAGTTAATAAATAACATTTACATAATTAACATCTATGTAAATAAATTCAAAATATAACCATTACGGTTTAACACATCACTTATTCAAGTTGGCATTTCAAATAACGACAGATAATTTTTTTTTGAGAGAAATGTGTGGTCCTCTTATAAAAGAGGAGAGCACACATGAAACTATATATATAACACATAATATGGTGCTGCCAACATGCCTGGCAGGTGACAAATCTATGTACTGATAACAGAGTAAAAAAAACAGGTACCCCTAAAATGAGCTCTGGCAAAGCCACCGTCCATTTCACCCCAATACCGAGCTCCGGCATGGCCACTGCCCGATAATGAGGTGTTAGAAGTACCTGGAAAACTGAAATAAAGATCTAAATCCAGAGATGCTGGAAATCTGCACCCTCTAAAAGAAGACTCTATGAAGCTGCCTCTGAGGAAAAAAGCTAATCTGAAGAAGAAACTGATCTAAAAAGAAGAACTCCTCTCTGAAGATATCATAAGGCTGAAGGTAACGCCTGATGCAATCAATACTCCTGGAAAAAGCTATCCTGTACACCTGCACGAAACCGCAAGCTATCCTGCAAACCTGAAAAGAGACACTAGCAACCTATCTATTCCAGACCTGAAACAAAACTAGGAAACAAATTAGTAAAAGTCACATATATGTATATAAATAGAATTTATATACATATATGCTTGAACAAAAACCCTTTATGGACCCACAATAGAAAGCAGATTATTATACACCGAATTATCATCGTTTAAGTTAGAAAAATTATTAGTATAAATATTATTAATGTCAAAATTATTATTGTTATGTTTGAAAATATTAATATTATTACTAACCTTATTAAGATATTCCTTAAAAATATTATTTTTGGCTAATTTATATTTAGGATTAGAGATCCAATTTAAGCAGAAAGATGAAATTAAAAAAATCAATTTATTAATGTGATTATTGTTATTATTAAAAATTCTTTGGTTTCTTTCAAACCAAATGTACCAACTAGATATGGTGAATAAAGAATCAAGCAAGTATCTATTATCCTTATTAAACTCAAATCTAAAAGAATTCCAATAGAAAACACAATCAGTAATTCTAGTACTTATATTAAATTCAAATATATTAAGGGTGTTCTTAAGAATAAAATGAGTGTCCATACAATCATAGTAAATATGATTAATATCTTCTAAATGTATATTACAAAAATAACATTTATTATCAATGCAAATATTTTTCCTTCTTAAAAATTCTATAGTATTTAATTTGCCATGAATAATAAGCCACATGTGTAATTTAGATTTTGGAGGAGCGTTAGATTTCCAAATATACTTTAAAAAACTATTAGATATACCTGAAAAGTTGATAAATCTATAGAATGAATTAGTGGAATATTTCTTGCTCTTATCCCATTCCCAACTAATATAATCATTATCATTATCAATATTATAAAGATTTAATCTAGCATAAAGCAAATTGAGCTGTCTAAGAGTTGAACCTACTAAAATTCTGTTAAAACTAAAATTCCAAGAAGGGTCATTTTCAGCATCAAAAACTTCAGATATAAATGCATATTTGAAGTTACAAATATCATATAATTCTTCAAACTCATTCCTAAGAGGAGTAGCGGAAATCCAACTATCATGCCAAAAAGATGTATTATTACCTGAGTGAACTATAATATTGATACCCAAGTTAAAAATATCACTACATTTTAAAATGGATTTCCAAAAATAAGATTGCATACGAGAAACCGATGGACTAATCTGATAAAGATTATTATTACCATTATAGTAATATTTAGAAATAATCTCCTTCCAAGTGGTATTATCATTGGTATCTCTAAATTTCCATAACCATTTACCTAGAAGAGCCAAATTCATATTACGCAAATTAATGACTCCTAAACCACCATCCTTTTTGGATTTACAAATGGTTTCCCAATTAACAAGACATTTGATGCTACTGTTTGGGTTATCGCCACTCCATAGGTAATCTCTTCTAATTTTATCTATTTTATCTATCACCCAATCAGGAAAAAGATGCATAGTCATCCAATAAATTGGGAGAGCTGATAAAACAGAATTAATTAAAACCAGTCTACCTGCTCTAGATAGAAGTCTCCCATTCTAACGACAGATAATTAGATGTCCAAATCTACAAAATAGCAGAATGAGAATTTATTCTGCTAATTAAACGACCAATTGAATTAATTAGTGGAACAGTGTTTTATTCTGCTAAAAGGTGTCCAAATTACCATCCCCAATTTACTTTAACAGTTCGGTGTTTATTTGGCCAAATAGATAACACCTATTAATTATGATAAATTATCTACGTTATTATCCAAATTAACGTAATTATATCAGGGCGGTGTTTATCTACCATTAAATTACACTGCATCAAACATCAAACAATTTATACCATTGCGTAATACTCGTCAACATGAGTCCAACGCAATAATCCAGGGGTTAATCGGGTTTAAAATGAGCATGTTATAACATTTTTGACTTAACAACCTTTTATATATTTATATGTATAAATATAGAAATGTTTCCTCACCTTAATTCAATTTGGGCCAAGGCCCACAATGCAAATCCAAAATCAACCTGCATCCTCCCTAGCCCAAAACCAACGCTACAATCCCCTCCTTCATCATCTTTCCAGCTTGCAAATAAATAAAATGTGAAGGGTCTAATTTCAATTTCCTATGAAATGAACAGTACCCCTCCCTTCTTATCCATTTTCATTGTTTTCCACTTTCTCATGCTACTACCTCCCTCTACCTGCTCACCCGCGCTACCTACCCATGGCCAATAAACAACACCCGCTTCTCTTCCCCACCTCATTTCTCTCTACTCGTCCATGCAACATCACCTGCTACACTACATCACACACCAACACACTCCCAATACCATCACTCGCTGCTACTGACCAAGCTTCCACGCATATACACCCACACCATCGCGTACACATTCCTCCACCATGCAACTATAGCTCACCACCGTTGACTACCTGACTACTTCTATACAACTACAATGCTCCAACTCCACACTACAACACTCCAGACCATGTGCACTTCCATATACATGGATAACCCCATAACCACCCTTCCTACTACACACGAATACTTACATCACACGGAAGTGACACACACTAACTCACGAACACTTGAAGCCATGCACACATATATCTCCATTGGTATCTAAAAGTATATATTATCCTTATGTATGAATTGGAGTTTGCAGAAGAAAGAAAGAAAGAACCAAAAAGAAAAATAAATGAAAGTGGGAAGAGTTGGAGGTAGCTTGCTATGTTTGATATTGCAGTGGAGAAAAGTATGAAAGAAAGAAAGAAAATTTTGAAAAACATTTTTTTGCAGATAAGAAATGAAATTGAGTTTTTTTCGTGCGTGCTGTGTGGGGTTGATTTATATAGATAGACAAAGTTTTACATGCGTCCTTTCACTAATGTGTTTTGTAGATAAGAAGGACAACAATTTATGCTAGGCAAAGGAAACCAGTACGAACATGCCACCAAATTGTCGTGCAAAGTAGAGGAATAATTATGGGAAAGGTACTGTGAAGATGGGTTGAGATTTTATTTTTGAATGTTTTGGTGTATGACACCACACAGTATCACGTTCGAGTATGAGTCACATATGACCGAAATAAAAATACAATCATGCACAACAATGTGTCACGATCACAAAACAAGAATAAAATAAACCGGTTATCGAATTCTATGAAGTGTCAAAAATGCCCACGTTTGCCCTACGTTTTCCATAAAATATATCAAATGGAAATTCAATTATTTTCCAAGTTAAAATTTATGGAAAATTTCTATAAAATAAATTAAAAATACGTTATCAAAAATTAGGTCTTAATTTGAAATAGATATTTTATTATAATTTAATTCAAACCTGAATATTTAAATAAATTAAATATTCAAATTCGGACTCAAAAATTATGGGTCGCTATAGTATCTCATAAGACCACGTCGCACATAAACACAGAAAGGGTTTTTCCTTTATGATAACCAAAATATTTGCAAAACAGGGATATTATGTTTAATTACATTCTTCGAAAATCCTTTTCAAGTAAACTTATATAATCTTAGCCGAAATTATTACATTGATTAAATTCCAGCATAATAGGTTCTACAATCAAGACCGAAGGTACTTAAGAATGGATTTCCATACAATGGTAGGTAAGGAATTACCATCCATACAGTACATCTCTAGAGGGATATACCGAGGATCAACACCTTTGAAATCTCTACACTTGGCAAAACCAGCCTACTCACAGACCCATCTGGTGGTGGATAGAACCGAATATGACATCACCTCAGTTGTTCTCGACCTATCCGAGAGCTCTCTTAACATACATAACATACCCGATATATAAACGGTAATCTAGAAAGGTGATGACCATACCCTAATGGTTGCGAACCACATAGCCTTACGACATGCCATGTTTAAGCCATTTCTAGATGATAAGGCCGGAGGTAATGATTACCTTTCATATAGCACATTCCACTTTGAATGCCACAATGCCAACTCCATCACACACTATTGATTTCCACAATTGTACAACATTTAAGCTCGTACGTCTCAGAGAAGGGTGTTAAGTATAGGAGAGTTACCTCCTACACCACCAAACAGATGTACGTTTGTAAAAATCAATGTACATGCATTTTATAAATGCAATGTCAAACATTCGTCCTTACAATTTATCTAGGAACAGGATAAACCGAAGGAACTCTCCTACACATCCTATCCGAAATCATCCCTAGGATTAGTAGCAAGCAGCAATTGCATCGAAGATCAAATGAAGATACTACTGCCATATATATATGATGTGGGAAATTTCCCCTGTGGGTCAGTGACAAGCAGCCCTTCATTCCATTTATTATCATTTCATGTCTTTACCTTCGAACGCATACATTTGTTCGAAGTGGTTTTCAAATATGGATCACCCAAATCCAACCCTGTTTCCTTCGAACCAATCATCGATAAAAAGATGTGAAGTAAATAGATGTTCGTCATTTGATTGATTACTTTCTCTTTAACAAAAATATCTTCTAAAGATATATATCTTTAAAACATTTCTTTTCGGTATATACGAAATCATTGAACCACTCTTTAATTTTGAAAATACCATATCACATTGCAAAACCCTATTGAGTAAAACGGATCGATAGAAATTATACTAATTCTACTCAACATCAATTTTCATATTCAACCTTTATTATTCTTCGAATAATGGTGAATCACCTTTTAAATTCACACGGATAATACGAGTTCCCTCCTCAAAATTTAATACCAAGTATAGGAAGATTATTTCAATACAATCCAAGTTGTATTAAATTTGGAAAAATTAAATCTTTTATACTTGCCTCATTTTCGACATTTCGACCTTATCTATTCCTTGTCCAGAAAAGAGGCCAGGTGAGTAAGGGCACTGGTTGCTCCTGAACATCTCCTTAGTATAAGCGCCTCACATCCAGATCTCATGAATAGAAAAATCCAATCTACTCATCGGCTTTTAGAGCCAAGATTAAATCACTTAATTATAACAGCTTTTCTTTAAATTATTTATTTAAACTTTTTAAAATAAATTATAAAACCTCCAAATCATCTTTAAAATACCTAATTATTTATTTAAAAATATGTATAAATGATTTGGGAAAGAATAGTTAAGTTTAAAGTCATATTTCAAAAGTTATTAAATGTGCTGCAAAAAGTGCTGCGATAGTGTTTCAAAGCTTATTTGATCTAAACAACTTTTCTATCATTTAGAAATCCATTTTTATAACTTAAATATCTTTTAAAATATGTTAAAATATTTATAGAATTTATTTAATATTTTTAAAGAATTAAAAATATTACTTTTAAAGAATTAAAAATATTACTTTTAAAGAATTTATCACTTTGCTTTCCGAATTGCCAAACCACGACTATTTTGAAAACATGTTTTGCACATATTTCAAAATCCACTAAAAACCTCGATCCTTTTCTTTTGTTTGAAAACTATGATTATAAAAGTTCAAAAAATTCTTATTCCAAAGAATTTAGTCTCCAAATCCATTGTATAAATGGATTCAACTTTCTACGGCGTGAAATTGCGAACTGTCGTTATGCGACGCGCCTATTTTAACTCAATTTTCATATTCTTTTCAAAATTTGTCGAAACAAATTTAAATGTTATAAAACATTTCTAAATCACTATAAACCATATTAAAGAGGTTTAACAATCTCATATACACCATTTCATTTATTAAAGGAAAGTGATTTCCTTTGTGATATTCGACGTGCATTAAACGTGAATTGTTTACACATCCAAACAAACATATTATCATATCCAAACATGGTTCATGATCATCACAACCAAGCATAACCAAACATATATATTATAATGACCCAGAATTTAACCACTTTAAAATATACTATTTAACATGATTTTAAATATAAAATATAAAATATTTTATGATTTGAATAATATTAGATAGGATTTGCAAAGAGAAATATACACAAAAATAGGAATAATTGCTTATATCGACAAAAGTGACAAAATCCTGATTTCAGAAAAGTAAGTTTCAATGGTCAAATAAATTATTTTAATTAATTTATGAGTGTTTATATTTTTAAATAACATTGTACAAATTTATTTTTAAATTTGGTTAACATAAATAAATAGTTTAACTAAAACGTCAAAATATGACTGTAAAACATATTGTCGAAAATCAACGTTTTTTCGATTTAAAGTTGTTGCAACGTTTTACCTTTATTGCCTTATATATGAACATATATTCAAATAGTATAAGTATTAATTAATTCACTAATCAAGTTTACTTTTACTAATCATACTTGGAAAATTCTAGAATGTAATTAACAAAAAGTAAGCATAAAAAGACAAAAAGTGTTATAAAAGTCAAAAAGTAAACATTAAATCAAACAAACATAATTATTATATTCTTTACTTAATACTTAAGTGAAAATGACATAAAGTAATGATTTAAAATGTAATGTCTAGTGTTGAAAAAAATTAGTTTGCTTAAAGTATAAGCAAAGGGTATTTGAGTCTTTTTACAAAATAATAATTTAATCCAAATTTTTTCCTATAAATACCAACACACTTTCTCACTTTTTTCACACCTTTCTTCTCCATTTTGAAGCTCTTCTTCCACTCTTTAATGGCTTCCATGCCTCTTTTAAAAAATTCCAAAAGCGTAACAAAGTTATGGCAAAAATAATCGACAAAAAAGTATACCACTTAATTCATGTTCAAGCTAGTAAGTTCCACCCATTCACCCAAGGCCATGCCCACCTAGAAGCCATCTCCACCTCTTTTCATCTCAACTCCTAGGATAGCGGAGCTATAGCCGGATTTCAAGAAGTTTCGGGAAATAGTAGCGAAACTATAGTCAAAATCCATAGTGACAAAGTTAGTAAATTGGTAAGAAGTATGGTTTATATATGGAGTTTCTTGCCTTAAAGTTTGATGGAGTGGAATCCAAAGTGAGTTATTCCTTCCTTTAAGTTCATTAAAATCATTGCAAAGTTGAAAGAACTTTAAATGTTAAGCGTTGTTTGAAAACCCTTGTTGAATGCTTGTTTACTTAGTTTGCTAAAACGATGGTTTTATTTCCTTGTTTGACTATTTGTATGGTTAATTAAGTATTTTAAAATTTAGAAGTTAAATACTTAATGGGGTATGCGAAAACGACTAGTACACATGTTTTTTCTGTGAGATCCAAGGAGACTTAGGCGAGGGATGGAACATGTCAAAGGGAAAGCCCGGACGCTCCGAAGTAAATATCAAACCGTTTTAACCCAAGATAAGATAAAGTGTTATAAATATTTGATAGAGTGAAGCATTGATTATCATTTATTGTTGTGTTTATTTCATTGATAGATTGTTTGAATTAGGCTCGGGCAGTTTATGAGCACTGACTATTATTTATTGATTGTTGACTTTGTTCGACCAGTTTATGATCAATTAATTATCCATATGCATGGGCTGGGTAGAAAATAATTGTAGCTAACACCTTGTGATTTATTTCACGATTTGACTATAAGGTGTTTAGCGGTAATATTTGGTTCACTTCAATTTAATGAATGGTTTTGAAAATTGGTTTTCAAGTTGAAATGTTATGAAATGTTTTCCTTTAAAAGAAAAAAAGATATATTTGAGAATAAATATTTTGAAGTGGTTTTATATAAAAGTAGTTTGTATAAAAAACGGTTTTATAAAAATGTTTTATAAAAGGAGAAGAATTTCGAGTACTAAACCCGATGATTTTAAGATGATCTTTGAAAGGATTTGGAAATGGAAATTATTGTAGATTAGAAGAATTTATAATTATTAGTGTAAATGATTTTGTCACTTTGGGATATAAAATGATTTTTTATGTTACCAAAGATTCGGATAACCCATAACTAAAAATGTGGGCAAGGCAGGTGCAGATGTTTTGTAGGCTCAGTATAGTCCGCTCTCGTTGAAGAGAGATATACATATCTATATTTATTTTTCGAAAGGCTGAGACCCAGTTGTCTTGTTATTGGGAGAAACCTCTAGATCTGGTTGCATATATTTTAATATGCTTTTATAGTAGTATTTTAGGATTTTCAAATAAATATTTCAAAAGTGACTTGTTTTAAGATCCCGAAGTAAAGTATAGTTTGATACAAAGGATGTATGTATTATTATTTCAAATAATTTGAAATAAGGGGTTTGGTCCAAAGAGATTATTTTCGAAAAGAAATATATTTTGAAAATAATAAAGTTAATTAGATTTTGGAAATCTAAAATTAAAAAATAAGCCTAAGTGGGTAGTTTTGGGAATTGCATATTTTTTCTTGCACCGTATGCTCCATGAGTCCTATTTGCGGTAGGAGAACTACGTTGGTTTGATCCTCTATCTAATTGGGTGCCTAATTAGATAAGGGTATGTAGGTAGTCACAAGTGGTAGTGATGCAGCCCCAATAATAACATAACATTTTTCTTTTTATTGTTTGTCATATATCGTGTATTGATGTACTTTTCCTGCATACTATTTTATTCCACATTCGACATGTTTACTGAGTTAGCAGGAATGACTATTGTTGTCTCTCTCATCAGAGTTGTGCAGCGGTAGATATTTGTATTGGTATTTAGTGTGTATTAAAGCACACCTTGTAGAATAAATTAATTAATTACTCTAATAAGTTGTATAATTGAAATTGTATCCTATACATTTAGTAATGTTGAATATTTATCAAATATTGTGTCTTAAGTTGGTAGTTTCATTCGAAGTTTTAGAATGGACAAATTTGTTGGTGATTTTGACTGGTCTGAAAATCCGGGTCGTTACAGGTGGTATCAGAGCTTAGGTTAGGTGCCTAAGTAAAAAATTTCTAGGTTAGTAAATCAACCTAGGAATTTTAAAAATGAAACTATCTTAATTTGATAAATAAAATGGATAGGATAAGGCACCGTACCTCCTACCGGGTTTATGGTTGATATTGCTATTTTTGGTGTGCTTAACTTTCGTTAATTGTTGTTTTTTCGTTATATTTTTCCATCCTTGTAATTTCGAGGACGAAATTCTTTTAAGTACGGGAGAATGTAACGACCCAGAATTTAACCACTTTAAAATATACTAATTAAAGTGATTTTAATATAAAATATATAACATTTTATGATTTAAATAATATTAGATAGGATTTGCAAAGAGAAATATACACAAAAATAGGAATAATTGCTTATATCGACAAAAGTGATAAAATTCTGATTTCAACAAAAAAGTTTCAATGGTTAAATAAATTATTTTAATTAATTTATGAGTGTTTATATTTTTAAATAACATTATACAAATTTATTTTTAAATTTGGTTTACATAAATAAATAGTTTAACTAAAACGTCAAAATATGACCGTAAAACATTTTGTCGAAATCAACGTTTTTTCGATTTAAAGTTGTCGCAATGTTGTTGCACCTTTATTTTCTTATATATGAACATATATTTAAATAGTATAAATATTAATTAATTCACTAATCAAGTTTACTTTTACTAATCATACTTAGAAAATTCTAGAACATGATTAACAAAAAGTAAGCATAAAAAGAAAAAAGTGTTATAAAGGTCAAAAAGTAAACATTAAATCAAACAAACATAATTATTATATTCTTTACTTAATACTTAAGTGAAAATGACATAAAGTAATGATTTGAAATGTGATGTTAAGTGTTGAAAAAAATTAGTTTCCTTAAAGTATAAGCAAAGGGTATTTTGGTCTTTTTACAAAATATTATTTTAATCCAAAAATTTTCTTATAAATACCAACACACTTTCTCATTTTTTTCACACCTTTCTTTTCCATTTTCAAGCTCTTCTTTCACTCTTTAATAGCTTCCATGCCTCTCTTAAAAAATTCCAAAAGGGTAACAAAGTTATGGTAAAAATAATCGACAAAAAAGTATACCACTTAATTCGTGTTCAAGCTAGTATGTTCATCCATTCACCCAAGGCCATGCCCACCTAGAATCCATCTCCACCTCTTTTCATCTCAACTCCTAGGATAGCAGAGCTATAGATGGATTTCAAGAAGTTTCAGGAAATAGTACCGAAGCTATAGTCAAAATCCATAGTGACAAAGTTAGTAAAATTGGTAGCAAGTATGGTTTATATTTGGAGTTTCTTGCCTTAAAGTTTGACGGAGTGGAATCCAAAGTGAGTTATTCCTTCCTTTAAGTTCATTAAAATCATTGCTATGTTGAAAGAACTTTAAGTGTTAAGTGTTGTTTGAAAACCCTTGTTGAATGCTTGTTTACCTTGTTTGCTAAAACAATGGTTTTATTCCTTGTTTGACTATTTGTATGGTTAATTAAGTATTTTAAAATTTAGAAGTTAAATACTTAATGGGGTATGCGAAAACGACTAGTACACATGTTTTTTCTGTGAGATCCAAGGAGACTTAGGCGAGGGATGGAACATGTCAAAGGGAAAGCCCGGATGCTCCGAAGTAAATATCAAACCGTTTTAACCCAAGATAAGATAAAGTGTTATAAATATTTGATAGAGTGAAGCATTGATTATCATTTATTGTTGTGTTTATTTCATTGATAGATTGTTTGAATTAGGCTCGGGCAGTTTATGAGCACTGACTATTATTTATTGATTGTTGACTTTGTTCGACCAGTTTATGATCAATTAATTATCCATATGCATGGGCTGGGTAGAAAATAATTGTAGCTAACACCTTGTGATTTATTTCACGATAAGGTGTTTAGCGATAATATTTGGTTCACTTCAATTTAATGAATTGTTTTGAAAATTAGTTTTCAAGTTGAAATGTTATGAAATGTTTTCCTTTAAAAGAAAAAAAGAGATATTTGAGAATAAATATTTTGAAGTGATTTTATATGAAAGTGGTTTGTATAAAAAATGGTTTTATAAAAATGTTTTATGAAACGGAAAGAATTTCAAGGACTAAACTCAATGGTTTTAAGATGACCTTTGAAAGGATTTGGCAATGGAAATTATTGTAGATTAGAAGTATTTGTAATTATTAGTGTAAATGATTTTGTCACTTCGGGATATAAAATGATTTGTTATGTTAGCAAAGATTCGGGTAACCCATAACTAAAAATGTGGGCAAGGCAGGTGCAGATGTTCTGTAGCCTCAATATAGTCCGCTCTCGTTGAAGAGGGATATACATATCTATATTTATTTTTCGAAAGGCTGGGACCCAGTTTCCTTGTTATTGGGAGAAACCTTCCGATCTGGTTGCATATATTTTGATATGCTTTTATAGTAGTATTTTGGGATTTTCAAATAAATATTTCAAAAGTGATTTGATTTTAGATCCAAAAGTAAAGTATAGTTTGATACAAAGGATTTATATATTATTATTTCAAATGATTTGAAATGAGGAGTTTGGTCCAAAGAGATTATTTTTGAAAGAATTATATTTTGAAAACAATAAAGTTAATTAGATTTTGAAAATCTAAAATTAAAGATTATGCCTAAGTGGGTAGTTCTGGGAATTGCATATTGTTTGTTGCATCGTAGGCTCTATGAGTCCTATTTGCAGTAGAACTTCTTGGCTTGATCCTGTATCTAATTGGGTACCAAATTAGATAGCTGTACGTAGGCAATCATAAGTGGTAGTGATGCAGCCCCAATAATAACATAACATTTTTTTGTTTTTTGTTTGTCATATATCGTGTATTGATGTACTTTTCCTGCTTACTATTTATTCCGCATTTGACATGTTTATTGAGTTAGCAGGAATGGCTATTGTTATCTCTCTCATCAGAGTTGTGCAGCGGTAGATTTATTTGTATTGGTATTTAGTATGTATTAAAGCACACCTTGTAGAATAAATAAATAAATTACTCTGATAAGTTGTATAATTGAACTTGTATCCTATACATTTAGTAATGTTGAATATTTATCAAATATTGTGTATTAAGTTGGTAGTTTTCATTCGAAGTTTTAGAACGGATGGATTTTTCGGTGATTTTGACTAGTTCGAAAATCCGGGTCGTTACATATATCATCCAATATATCATAATATAAATAGAGTTCTCACCTTTGTTGGTTTCTAACTTTATGAAAATTCGCTATAGTGTCGCTATGATCGAATCAAAGGCTATGGAATCGAGACTTGGACCTTTGAATGGGCTCCTTCTAAGCTTGCAAATGGAGATGGGCTCGACTTTGGGTGGTAGGAGGTGGTGGCCATGGATTTTTAATGAGGGAAGGAGTGGACTTGAGCTTGTTTTTAAATGAATTGCAAATGTATATATACTTATATAAATTTATTTTCTTTTTGCTAATTATTCTTCATAATTTCCTTAAGGTAGTAAACCATTGAAAAGCTTGAGAACGAGGAAGAAGATGAAGTAAAATAGTATGTAAAATTATTGAAGAGAATGGTGTGTAATCATAGGAAAAACTTTGAAAATAAATATCCAAATACGTAATTACTCTTTTTCCCCTTGCCCACACCCCTCCATCACCTCAAGATGCACGGCAATGTCGCCATCCCCCCTTGTGCCTCCATGTATGTGGTGATGATGGTGTGTAAGTGAGTTGATGTTCGCTTTTTAAGGTAGAACATATCTTGGATATTTATACTATAGTAAATTCTAGCATAAATTGTAAGTATATTTTTACTTTTCTATATGCGTTAATTGCATATGTATGTGTTAATGCATGCATGTATATGTTAGATATGTGCACAAGACATACAAACGACTTTGAACAACTTTCGTTCGTTCAACGGTTGAAAATCGGGAAGCCGATTCCCGATCACATTTTCACTTATAAATTAATTTATATATAAATTTAAACAAAATTTGAAAACAAATTTCCATCATTATTAATTAATTAATTAAAACGATCTCATTTGAATTATAAAACCATATAAATTAATATTAAATAATTGTTTACAAAAAGTGTTGTTATACCGATAAAGCGATATTAATTTTCCTTAAAATTCCAAATCAAATATATCTCTTTATAAAAATATTATAAATGATTTATTATCACTTCATAACTAATTAAATTGAATTATTATCATTTAAAAACAATTATTTGAATAATTAAAATAATTATTAAATCATTAAATCTCAATTTAAATTCATAAATCAATTATTAAATACGATGTTGTTATTGATGATGTCATAAATACATTTTATTTTCCAAAAAAAATATATTTTTTATTTCATATTCTTGTTTAAATGGATAAATAAGTGTATGTATCCAGCTCCGTACATGACTTCTGATACTTATAGAGCTGTTTGTTGATAAAACGGTTTTCGGTCAATTTATCGATATTTTTCCAAAGTTTATATTTTGTAAATACTTATTCAAAATAAGACTACCATCGTTATTTGTTATTCAAGATATCATAATCTATGTTAAAAACCTTATATTTAAATATTCCAAAAATAAATAAATTTTATCAAATTGATAAATCAACGGGTCGTTACATATATATTTGTAAACAAAGTTTAATAATAATATTTCTATCATTATATAATAATTAAAAGGGCTTATTTAATAATTATAATAATTACTAAATCATTTAAACTCAATTTAAATTCAAAAATCATTTATTCCAAAATAGTGATATCATTGATGATGTCATAAAGAGATTTTATTTTCATAAATAAAATAAATAATTTTATTACATATTCTCACTCATATATATAAATGAGTTTATGTATCCAGCTCCGTGCACAATGGTGGATGGTCTAAGAGCTGTTTATTGATAAAATAGTTTTTAGTTATTTTATCGATATATCTTCCAAAGTATATATTTTTGTAAATATTTATTCAAAATAAGATTACCAATATTATTTATTATTTAAAACATTATCATTTATGTTAAAAAATCTTGTATTTGAATATTTCAAAAAAAAATCTGAAATGATAAATTTGTGGGTCGTTGCATACTTCCCCGTTAAAAGAATTTCGTCCTCGAAATTACAACGCAAAACCCAAAGGTGTTTGCCCAAAATATTTATTTTTAAACTTGCACTTGTATAATGTATATAGATTATACGTACGCAATATCTAGTTCGATCTACTATTCGAATATACAACATTACTTTTGAACTAGTATTAATCTCCCGATCCTCTAATACGGACTCCGATAAGGCTCAGAAACTTCTATTTTCTTTGCATAGCTCTCAACTATGATAGAAAATGTAAGGATCCAACTACAAATCCTCATTAATGTTTTCCCTAAAGCATCGAGTGATAAATCCTTTTGGATATCAAAATCCTATATTCAAATCTTTAGGCCAAATTTGTGTTACGAAATAATTCGTGTGAAATGCATATACTTTTCTCTTTTCCAAAATATTTAGAAAATCTTGGTTTAAGTTTTTAAACATTTCATAAAGATATAGTTTTATTCTTACGAAATTTTCTTAAGTGGCTTATGTATCTATATTTGAAGAAAGTCATAAACAGAGGACATAATTATATTATACATGCTTAATATTTTACGTTCTTCCTTATCTTACACTCATCATTTCTCCTTACATAATTAAATCATTCTTAAGTCCTTCTAAACCTACTTGGGTTTTCAAATTACTGATACAAACATAACTACCTTACAATCCATACATATATATGCTACTACATAATATTAATACTAGATAGGTGATGCAGTGCAGAAAGTTAAAGGTCTAGGTCGCTCACGACCTAAGGAGTGTGTAGGTCGCTCACGACCTAAGGAGTTAGAGGGGGGAGTGAGTGATGCCGAGAAGAGTGGTTGCACAGTCCAATTCGGTGAAGTGTTAGGTCGCATACGACCTAACAAGGCTTTTAAGTTGGAGCTACGACCTAACAGAAACGAGGTGCTGGAACGACCTAACATGTTCTTAGGTCGCGCACGACCTAACTGTGCAGTGCAACATGGTGAACGACCTAACATAACACCAAGTACAGAGCTACGACCTAACGGGTTGGTGGATGGCGAGCTAAAACAAGGAGATAGGTCGCTGGAACGACCTAACATGCTTTTAGGTCGCGTACGACCTAGCGAGATAGGAAAGAGGGGGCTGGAACGAGCTAATGGGGTGCTCCGACCTAACAAATCACGACTTAAGTTAGGTCGCGGAGTAATCTGGGAGATAAGTCGCAAAGGCCCTAAGTCGCTACATGTTTTAGGTCGTTACCGACCTACAGCTTAGGTCGCGAAGTTTCTGATGCGCAAATTCTTAAGTCGCGGAAGCCTGGAGGCCGTTGATTCTTCTACGAGTTAATCTAGGTCGTTGGTTTGTAAGTCGTTGTATGCTGTACTAAGTCGCTGCCGACTTAAGTTGTGTCGCTGTGTTGTAAACTGTTGTAAGTCGTAGGTCGTCTGGGTTCATAGGTCGACTGTTGTTAAGTCGGAACCGACCTAAATACTTGTAATAATTTTAAGCTTTTTCTGAACTGTGTTGTAAATAGTATGCGACTTATGTTAGGTCGGAGATGTGATAAGTCGGTTGCCGACTTATGACTTGTACTTTTTCTGTGTTGGTGTGTTGTAGCCTATAAATAGGCAAGTGAAGTCATTTGTAAAGGGTTGTTGATTTTTGAATAAAATTCTCTTTTGATTGCTTTGTGCTTTCATTCAAATTGGTAGTTGAGTGTAATCTCCTATCTCCTCTTTCGGTTAATCGAGTGCGCTCGATTCAACGATTGTAGAAGCCGATTCGCGGAATCAAGTGCGCTTGATCAACGCTTGAAGAATTGAAGATCTTCGAACCCGGTATCGTGCGCGATCAACGAGTTCAGGATAGCTAGAATTCGGTATCTTCGGATCAACGAATTTGGGCATTCAGCATTCATCAATCCATCGACTGCTACTTTCACCGATCTACATCATTTTTGTAATATCCGCTGCGTCAGTTTTTTGGTATCAGAGCCTGTTCTAGCCAATCATAGCTAGATCGAGACTTGGAGCCTAATCAATTTTAAGTTTGAAGAGAAGCCGAGTGCTTGAAGTGTTGAGCCGTGGCCGAGAAGAAGAAGAGTCATCATTTTTCGAAGTTGTTTGATCGGATTTGCATTGGAGGCCGAAACTTTGTCCATCGTGTTCATCGCGATTTGCTACAAAGTGGAAGTTTTCGATCCGTTTCATTTTGGATCAAAATCCGGAAAGTGTTTGAACTTTGAAGTGTTGAAGAATTTGTGAAGTTTCAAGTATGCTGCCAAGAAGAGCTAATCGCCACCAAAACGTAGAAGCTTTATATCGAAGAGAAGAGGCTGATGAGATGGAGCAAAGAATCAATGAGAATTTTAGTGAAAAGCTTAACCAAGGAATTGGCCGGTTGGAGAAGCTTATGACGGAGATGAATCAAAATCGGAGAAGGGTTTCACCAGAATCTAATCATGGAGGTAGTAGAGTCTCGCCACATTCCAATCGAGACCGAAGTATTGAAAATGATCAAGGGCGTGGGAGGAACGTGAATGATCGTGAATGGAGGAATGTCGATAGAAGGGATGAAGGTGGAAGACGTAATGGTAGTAGAGATGTTGGTGGTCAGAATCGACATCGTTATGCATCTGATTTTGAAGAGGAGTATGATGGTGGTAGTATTCAAGGAAGAGGTCAAGGAAGAAACTATTCTGAGTATGATCACAAGTGGGAATCGGGGATGAAGACAGAAATTCCTGAATTCAAAGGTGGTATGCAAGCAGAGGAGTTTCTAGATTGGGTGGCTAATGTTGAAGAGATTTTTGACTTTAAAGAAGTTCCAGAACATCGTAGAGTGAAGTTGGTTGCTACGAGGCTGAGGGGTAGAGCTTTGGCATGGTGGCAGCAAACCAAACTTACACGTGAACGAATGGGGAAGTCAAAAGTTGAATCTTGGGAGAAGATGAAGAAATTGATGAAAGCAACGTTCTTACCTTACAATTATCAATCTTTGATGTATCAACGTTTGCAAAACTTGAGGCAGGGCACAAAGACAGTTAATGACTATGCTGATGAATTTTACCAACTGATTGCGAGGAATGATATTATGGAAACAGAAGAGCAGCTGACATCTAGATTCATTGGGGGTTTGAGAATGCAGATTCAGGATATGGTTAATATGTTCGATCCAAGATCTGTGGCAGAAGCACATCAGAAAGCGTTGGCTTGGGAAAAACAAGGGAGACGAGGAAGTGGTGTGTTTACTAATTCTAGCAATCAAGCAAAGAATGTTGGAGGAAGTTCTAATGTTTCCAAACCTATCAGTAGACCAGTGTTGAAGGAGGTTGAGAAGGCGAAAGTTAACAATGGGTTTAAATGTTACAATTGTCAAGAATTGGGTCATAAAAGCAGTGAGTGTCCAAAGCCAAAGAAGAGAACCATGATTGTAGAAGTTGAAGATGAGGATGTTGATGGGGATTGTTCTAGTCCAGTTGAGGAGGATGGGCAGGATATTGCGTCAGGAGACGAAGGTTGTAACCTAATGCTGAGGAGATCGTGTTTAACACCGAAGCAGGAGGAAGCTAGTTGGTTGAGGAGTAATATCTTTCAGTCAACATGTACTATTCTGGGAAAGGTGTGTAAGTTTGTGATCGACGCAGGAAGCTGTGATAATATTATTTCAACCGAAGCTGTGACAAAATTGAAATTGAAGACAGAGAAACATCCGAGTCCCTACAAGTTAGCATGGTTGAGAAAAGGAGGAGAAGTGAAAGTGGATAGACGAGTTCGTGTACCATTCTCTATTGGGAAGAAATACCAAGATGAAATATGGTGTGATGTAGTAGAGATGGATGTTTGCCACTTATTATTGGGAAGACCATGGCAATATGATCGAGCAGTACTACATGACGGTCGGACCAATAGCTACAGTTTTATGTTTAAAGGCACGAAGATTATCTTAGTTCCAAAGAAGAGACCACAAGGAGAAAGTAAGTCAGAAGAAATTGAAGAGCTGAAAACTTTACTATCTTTGAAAGAGTTTGTTAAGGAAATTGAGGAAGAACCTGAAGTTTTCTTGTTGCTTGGACGAGAGAGTCAAGAAGTGGTGGAAGTACCCGAAGAAGTAAAACCAGTACTGGAAGAGTTTGACGATGTATTTCCAGAAGAATTGCCAACGGAGTTACCACCGTTGAGGGATATTCAACATCAGATAGATCTTGTTCCAGGTGCTGTGTTGCCACACAGACCACACTACAGAATGAGTCCGAAAGAGCATGAGGAGTTGCGGAGGCAAGTGGAAGAGTTGCTTGAGCTAGGGCGTGTGCAGGAGAGTCTGAGTCCTTGTGCTGTACCAGCTTTATTGGTACCCAAGAAGGATGGGACATGGAGGATGTGCACTGACAGTCGAGCATTGAACAAGATTACTGTGAGATATAGATTTCCGATGCCGAGGTTGGATGACTTGTTAGATCAAATAAGCGGAGCTACTATATTTTCGAAGATTGATTTGAAGAGTGGATATCATCAAATTCGTATCAGACCAGGAGATGAGTGGAAGATTGCTTTTAAAACCAGGGAGGGTCTATACGAGTGGTTGGTCATGCCGTTTGGTTTATCAAATGCACCGAGTACTTTTATGAGGGTGATGAATCAGATTTTTCGACCATTCATTGGGAAATTTGTGGTGGTATATTTCGATGATATTCTAATTTACAGTGGGAGTCCAGAGGAACATTTAAATCATCTTAGAGAAGTGCTGATGGTACTGAGACAAGAACAATTTTATGCTGCTACGAAAAAATGCGTGTTCATGACGCACAGTGTTTTATTTCTGGGGTATGTTGTTTCAGAGAAAGGAATACAGGTTGACCAAAGTAAAGTTGAGGCGATCAGAAATTGGCCGCAGCCCAAGACGATAACGGAAGTTCGTAGTTTTCATGGGTTGGCTTCATTTTATCGAAGGTTTATTCCACACTTTAGTAGTGTGATGGCGCCTGTTACAGATTGCATGAAAGGTAAACAGTTTGCATGGACAGAGGAAGCCGGGGTTGCTTTTGAACGAATCAAAGATCTTTTGACCTCTGCACCAATTCTAGTATTACCTGATTTTCAGTTGGTGTTTGAACTACATACTGATGCATCCAAGGTTGGGATTGGAGGAGTGTTGAGTCAGAAGGGACGTCCAATTGCCTATTTCAGTGAGAAGTTGTCAGGAGCGAAGATGCGATACAGTACATATGACGTGGAGTTCTATGCTGTTGTGCAATCTATTAAACACTGGAGACATTATCTATTTCAGAAAGAATTTGTTCTGTATACTGATCATGAAGCATTGAAGCATTTGCAAGGGCAGGATAAGATTTCAGCGAGACATGCATCGCGGATTGCATATCTGCAACAATTTACTTTCGTTGTGAAACACAAGTCAGGGGTGACGAATCGAGTGGCTGATGCTTTAAGTAGAAGGAGTCATTTGTTGACGACAATGAAAATTGAGGTGACTGGGTTTGAATTATTGCCGGAGCAGATTGCAGAAGATTCTTACTTTAAAAAAATTGTTGAAGGAAACAATGAAGGGAAGACTGATGAGTTTATGTTGGTTGACGGTTTTCTTTTTAAAGGAAGTCGATTATGCATACCGGAGGGTAGTCTGAGAATGAAGATTATCAAGGAGTTACACGAAGAGGGACATGTTGGGAGAGACCGTACCTTACAGATGATTTCACAGTCCTACTTTTGGCCATCGATGAGGAAAGAAGTAGCGAGGTTTGTGGAGCGTTGTCATATCTGTCAAGTTTCGAAAGGAACTGCGACTAATGCGGGTTTATATATGCCGTTACCGGTACCCACTAAACCATGGGTTGATGTGAGTATGGACTTCGTGTTGGGATTACCGAGAACACAACGTGGTAACGATTCCATATATGTGGTGGTGGACAGATTTTCGAAAATGGCGCATTTTATTGCTTGTAAGAAAACGGCGGATGCTGTTCATGTTGCTCGGTTGTTCTTTAGGGAGATCTATCGACTTCATGGATTGCCAGAATCTATTGTGTCGGATAGAGATACTCGATTTCTGAGTCACTTTTGGTTGAGTTTGTGGAAACTGGTGGGAACGAAGCTGAAATTTAGTAGTGCTTATCACCCGCAAACGGATGGACAGACCGAGGTTGTTAACAGATCATTGGGAAACTTGTTGAGATGTCTTGTTCAAGATAATCTGAGGAGTTGGGATGTGAAGTTATGCCAGGCAGAATTTGCTCATAATCATGCTGTGAATCAAAGTACTGGGTTCAGTCCATTCCAGATTGTCTATTCGAGCTTACCGAAAGGACCGTTGGATTTAACTACGATACCACATTCAAAGGGGACAATTAAGAAAGCCGCTGATTTTGTTGAGGGGCTGACAGAGTGTCATAAAATCGTTTAAGAACGATTAGAGAAAGCAAATGAGAAGTACAAACAGTCTGCAGATTTGAAACGACGAAATGTTGAGTTTAATGAAGGAGATTTGGTTTATGCAATATTGACGAAAGATCGTTTTCCGGTGGGAACGTATAATAAATTGAAAGCACGAAAGATTGGCCCAGTTGAAATTTTAAAGAAAATCAATGAAAATGCTTATAAACTGAAGCTGCCAGATCATGTGTACACGTCAGACGTATTCAATGTTAAGCATCTCGTACCATATCATGGGGATGAGTTTGTTGTGATGGATGCAGAAAGTGCCAATTCGAGGTCGAATTTTTCTCAACCTGGGGAGGATGATGCAGTGCAGAAAGTTAAAGGTCTAGGTCGCTCACAACCTAAGGAGTGTGTAGGTCGCTCACGACCTAAGGAGTTAGAGGGGGGAGTGAGTGATGCCGAGAAGAGTGGTTGCACAGTCCAATTCGGTGAAGTGTTAGGTCGCATACGACCTAACAAGGCTTTTAAGTTGGAGCTACGACCTAACAGAAACGAGGTGCTGGAACGACCTAACATGTTCTTAGGTCGCGCACGACCTAACTGTGCAGTGCAACATGGTGAACGACCTAACATAACACCAAGTACAGAGCTACGACCTAACGGGTTGGTGGATGGCGAGCTAAAACAAGGAGATAGGTCGCTGGAACGACCTAACATGCTTTTAGGTCGCGTACGACCTAGCGAGATAGGAAAGAGGGGGCTGGAACGAGCTAATGGGGTGCTCCGACCTAACAAATCACGACTTAAGTTAGGTCGCGGAGTAATCTGGGAGATAAGTCGCAAAGGCCCTAAGTCGCTACATGTTTTAGGTCGTTACCGACCTACAGCTTAGGTCGCGAAGTTTCTGATGCGCAAATTCTTAAGTCGCGGAAGCCTGGAGGCCGTTGATTCTTCTACGAGTTAATCTAGGTCGTTGGTTTGTAAGTCGTTGTATGCTGTACTAAGTCGCTGCCGACTTAAGTTGTGTCGCTGTGTTGTAAACTGTTGTAAGTCGTAGGTCGTCTGGGTTCATAGGTCGACTGTTGTTAAGTCGGAACCGACCTAAATACTTGTAATAATTTTAAGCTTTTTCTGAACTGTGTTGTAAATAGTATGCGACTTATGTTAGGTCGGAGATGTGATAAGTCGGTTGCCGACTTATGACTTGTACTTTTTCTGTGTTGGTGTGTTGTAGCCTATAAATAGGCAAGTGAAGTCATTTGTAAAGGGTTGTTGATTTTTGAATAAAATTCTCTTTTGATTGCTTTGTGCTTTCATTCAAATTGGTAGTTGAGTGTAATCTCCTATCTCCTCTTTCGGTTAATCGAGTGCGCTCGATTCAACGATTGTAGAAGCCGATTCGCGGAATCAAGTGCGCTTGATCAACGCTTGAAGAATTGAAGATCTTCGAACCCGGTATCGTGCGCGATCAATGAGTTCAGGATAGCTAGAATTCGGTATCTTCGGATCAACGAATTTGGGCATTCAGCATTCATCAATCCATCGACTGCTACTTTCACCGATCTACATCATTTTTGTAATATCCGCTGCGTCAATAGGTGATTCCAAATCTTCCAATCTCACATCATAGTCACCCCTCTGAGTTAGATGCTGACAGTCCATTTCTGTATCCAAAATCAAACAAGACTTCTCCATCGTCATCATAATCATCTTATTCGTTATTAGCTTCATTTATGTCCTCAATCTATGCTATCACATCCACTTCATATGGTAGCTAGGGCTGGTTCCATGGCACATGCCCAAGTCCGACTGGCACTTCTTGTATAACTTCTTCTTCTACTACTTCTTCTAAACCTTGCACTTCTTCTTTCTCGGGATCCTCAAATTCTTCCTCCAGATCCAAAAATTCTTCCTCTTCGTCCTCTATGTTGTCCTAATGAATGGGGAACCTGACGACTCCTCATGCTAAATAATATGGTCACCGTCCATCTCCTTATGACGTTATTGTCTCTACTGTTGTTTGATTCATGGGATATTATAGTGTTTAGGTCCTCTTCGGGTTCAGATTCTTCTTCCATCGACTCCTCCTCAAGAATTTCTTCTTCCTGTTCGAGTTCTGAACTTACTGGGTCAGTGATCCACATTCCTTCTAAGGCCTGAAGGGTCTCTTCGTCACTAGACACTATAATAAGTTTCGGAGTTGGGGGAGATATAAGCATTTCAGCCACAGGATAACTGTCTTTATTAATCGGGTGTATGGAACTAATTTTTAATAATGGGCATAATATCGCTAAGTGGCCATTTCACGGTTCTTCCTCATCACTTGAAAGAATGATTAGATCATTCTTCTCACCCCAATTTGATCTTGAGGTTTCTCTTTTTGAATATTTCCCTCCGTACGGATTCTACAAATATACACACAAATACTTAGAAGCAGACACTAATTATTTATCATAACTTAACAAGTATACTACTTTCGAATCAAGGTTTGATCAATACTTAGGAAGCAAATGAGATCTTTATCAAAATGTTTTATCTCTTTCTAAAAATCCTTTTGACACTTTTAAAAATGTTTACAACATTATTATCATCGACTTTCAAAATCCTTTCCCAAAAAAACCTTTTTAGATGAAAGTTCTCATTATCCAAATCTTAGGTTTTTTCCACTATTCTTAATCCTCTCAATACCATTATTAAACATCTTATAGTCATACTGTGAAATTCTAATCACAAGATTTTTATTCTTGATTTAACTAACTTGATTTTAAAACAATTATTCAATTTATGACTTTAATGTCATAACTAACTATATTTTCCAAAATATATTTTATATTTAAGATATGACCTTAGGCAAATTTATTCCATTTACCAATTTTCAAAATAATTCTTTTATATATCATTAGCAAATATGCGCTCTTATATAATATACTTTCAACTTATTCTAAGGTATTACCAACCCTATCTCTAATGAGTTACTCATCCTAGGGTATTACTAAACCTATCTCTGATGAGACTTTACCCCTATCAGGCTCAGGTGTTCACTCAACCTAAGCACTGATACCAAATATGACGACCCGCCTCCTCGACCCTTAGAAATCGACACTAATACATCCTCGGCATTCATGTGCAGCAAATCCAAGTGTCGGAAAGGCAGATTATCATGGAGTAAAAGATAATAAAGATAGAACAAAATCTTACACAAATGGAATAACATATTATATATATACATATATCCTTACAGTGGAAATTTTAAATACATTTATCAGAGTCTATCTTATAAATCAGCTTGGACAGTTATAAAACTCTGTCCTTATAAATGTTGAATACAATCAGTAAACTAATGTAGCAGGAATGGAAATGGGGAACTATCTACAGGAACATCTTCAGCTGCAGACTTCAAGCTCCATCATAATTCTCCAAGATAAACCTGACTACTTGGCTGCTTGGAAAAAATAGGGCACCCAGAGTTTAAGGGAAAAGAAAATAAACTCCGAATCAGTCATGGGACTGGTGTGAGAAACTCAAAATATGATATTTGAAAACAAAGGGTATCTCATAAGACCACGCCTCACATAAACATGGAATGGATTTTTACCTTATGATAACCAAAATCTTTACTATGAAAAATCTGGGAATATTATTTTTAATGAGATTCTTTTGAAAACATTTTTCAAGTAAACTTATATAATCTTAGCCGAAATTGTTACATTGATTAAATTCCAGCATAATCGGTTCTACAATCAAGTTCGAAGGCACTTATTGGAGAATGGATTTCCATACAATGGTAGGTAAGGGACTACCTTCCGTACAGAACATCTCTAGAGGTATGTATAGAGGATCAACACCTTTGAAACCTCTGCACTTGGCAAGAACGGCCTACCAGCAGACCCATCAAGTGGAGGATAGAACCGAACATGACATCACCACGATCGTAACCGACCTATACCGGATCCCACAGCATACAAAACATACTCGACATATATAGAGTAATCTAGAAAGGTGATGACCATACCCTTATGGTTGTGAACTACATAGCCTTATGGCATGCCCTGTTTAAGCCATTTTCGGGTGATGAGGCCTGAGGTAACGATTACCTTTCACATAGCACATTTCGCTTTGAATGCTACATTGCCACTTCCATCACACGCTATTGGTTTCCACAAATGTACAACCTTTGGGCTCATACCTCACAAAAGGGTGTTAAATATAGGAGAGTTACTTCCTACACCACTAAACAGATGTACGTTCGTAAAAATCAATGTACGTGTATGTTGGAAATGAAAGTCATACATTCATCTATACAAATTGTCCAGAAACAGGACAAACCGAAGGAACTCTCCTACCACATCCTGTCGGGATTCATCCCTAGGATTAGTAGCAAGCATCCCTTGCATCGAAGATCAAATGAAGATACTACTGCCACATATATATGATATGGGAAATTCTCTCGAGGGTCAGTGGCAAGCAGCCCTTCATTTTATTTATTATCATTTCATGTCTTCAATTCGAACTCGGAAATTGGTTCGAAGTGGTTTTCAGATAGGAATCACCCAAATTCGACCCTAGTTCCTTCGAACCAATCATCGATAAAAAGATGTTATGTAAATAGGTGTTTATCATTTGATTAATTACTTTCTCTTTATCAAAAATATCTTCTAGAGATATATATTTATAAAACATTTCTTTCCGTTGTATACAGAATCATTAAACCTCTCTTTAAATTTGGAAATGCCAAATCATTTTCATAAGTCATATTGGAAAAAATTATTAAGTTAAAAAGGATCGATAAAAATTATACCAATTCTACTCAACATCAATTTCTGTATTCAACCTTTTCTATCCATCAAATAACGGTGAAATCGCCTTTTAAATTCACACGGATAGTGCGGGTTCGCTCCTTGGAATTTAATACCAAGTATAAGAAGATTGTTTTATACAATCCAATTTGTATTAAATTTGGAAAAAATTAAATATTTTATACTTGCCTCATT
This sequence comes from Allium fistulosum, assembly GCA_030737815.1. NCBI lineage: Eukaryota > Viridiplantae > Streptophyta > Magnoliopsida > Asparagales > Amaryllidaceae > Allium > Allium fistulosum. Next base: position 946,471,767 of record CM060908.1, read on the forward strand.
TTCAACATTTCAACCTTATCTATTCCTTACCCAGGAAAGATGTCAGGTAAGCCAGGGCACTGGTTGCTCCTGAACATCTCCTTAGTTTAAGAACCTCTTTTAAAATATTTATAGAATTTATTCCATATTTTTAAAGAATTAAAAATATCAACTTTAAAGAATTTATCGCTTTGGTTTTCGAAATGCTAAACCGCGACTATTTTGAAATTTTGATTTGCTCATATTTCAAAATCTACTAAACGAAATTTCAATATTTTTCTTTTATTTGAAAACTACGATTATAAGAGTTTGGAAAATTCTCATTTCAAAGAATTTCGGCTCCGAATCCATCGTATAAATTGATTTAACTTTCTATGGCACGAAATCGCGAACTACCGTTACACGATGCGCCCATTTTAACTCAATTTTCATATTCATTCCAAACTTTGTTGAAACACTTTAAATGTTTATAAAACATTTTTAAATCATTTTTAAAGAGGTTTAAGAATCTCATATACACCATTTCATTTATTAAAGGAAAGTGATTTCCTTTGTAGTATTCGACGTGTATTAAACGTGAATCATTTACATATCCAAACAAACATATTATCATATCCAAACACGGTTCACAATCATCACAACCATGCATAACCAAATATATATATCATCCAAAATATCATAATATAAATAGGATTTCTCACCTTCGATTTAACCGAACTAACTTTAAAATGACTATAGCTTCGCTATTCGAAAAATTTGGCTTGCAAAGCTTGCACTAAAGCTCCTAAATGGGATCGACCTTGGTCTTTAGTGGTAGGGTGCTCACGGCCTTGCTTGGAAGAGGAGAAAGGCTCGACCTTTGGTCGTAATAGGTAGTGGGGGGCTTGGTTGCACACAGCCTTGGTGGAGGAGAAGGAAGTGATCACTAGCTTGAATTTTGGTTTGAAGTGGTATAGATTTCGATTGATGTTGGTATAACTTTATTTTGATTTTGTAATATTTTCTTTCTTAGGCTATGGAAGCCATTAATGTAGAGAAAAGAGGATGAAGAGCTTAGGAATTTTATGAAGAAGAAGTGTGAATGAAGTGAAGATGGGTGGTGGTATTTATAGGAAAAAAAGCGAATAAAAATATCATGATATTTTCTTGCCATTTCATCACCATTGCCACCCCACCACATCCCCCTCTCACCTGATCATTCTCGGTCAAGCATTCCCCACATGTGTATAGCCATGTGTTTGTACTTAGGGTGTAAGACATTGACTTTGGGTTTACTTAAGGATGAAATTTTAGGAAAATATATTGGATATTTTGCAATATATATATAAGCATATTTATATGTATATATGTGTGCATGTGCATGTGAATGTGTTCATGTATATGTACATGTTTGTGTGCATATGTATATAAAAAATGATTCACAACATTGCACAACTTTTCTAGGTTGAATCGTTACGGATTCCGATTTCTATTTCCGACCATATTTTCACTTCTTATTTTATATATATATATATATATATATATGTATGTAAACAAAGTTTAATAATAATATTTCTATCTTATATAATAATTAAAAGGACTTATTTAATAATTAAAATAGTTATTAAATCATTTAAACTCAATTTAAATTCAAAAATCATTTATTCCAAAATAGTGATATCATTGATGATGTCATAAAAAGATTATAATTTCATAAAAAACAAATTTTATTACATATTCTCACTCAAATATATAAATGAGTGTATGTATCCAGCTCTGTGCACGATGTCGGATGGTCTAAGAGCTATTTATTGATAAAACGGTTTTTGTTTATTTTATCAATATATATTTCAAAGTATATATTTTTATAAATATTTATTCAAAATAAGATTACCAATATTATTTATTGTTCAAAACATTATCATTAATATTAAAAAAAATCTTATATTTGAATATTTTTAAAATTTTCTGAAGTGATGAATTTGCGGGTCGTTACAGATTCACATTTCCAAAACAAGCCAAAATTTTCACCTTACAGCTCTTTTCTAATACACATTTCTCGGCTCTTTTTTTTAGTTAAGCAAGCATCTTACAGCGAAAAGAGAAAACTATCTGATGTGTTCTCTATTTTTATTGGCTTATTATCATTTTTGGATGGGGTAACCGCCTATTATTCTAGTAAGATTAGTGTGTTTGAAGCACAATTATGCCTATTACTCCCGAAAGATTTATATGTTTGAAGCATAATATAAATAATGCAAAAAACCGAGAATGCATGAAACTTCATAATGTGTGAAACTACATATCAATATATGATAGTTTGAGTATATAGTGAATGAAACATATTAGGTGTGCTCATGGACAAATGAGATTAGAGGTTTGAGGTTAGAAGTAGGTCGTGGACAAAAATTTGATTAAAGATTAATTTAAAGAATTAATGTAATATTTAATATTCAGTAATTGGAACAAAAATGTTTTTGGCAATATAAAAATCAAAAAAGATAATATTCTTAATGAGATTCTTAAAATTAATAAGGTAGAAGAATCTAGACAACTAAATTTAGGTGAACGTAATGTTCTCGCCAATTTAAAAGATGAACTAAATTCTATTTTAGAAAAGGAGGAGGTTATGTGGAAGCAGAGATCCAGAATCCAATGGATCAACGAAGGAGATAATAATACTAAATTTTTTCATAATATAGCTAATGGTAGAAAATGTAGTAATACAATTAAATCTATTATTTTTAATAATGAAGAGTTAGTTGATCAAAGAGATCTTAACAAGGCTTTTACAGACTATTATAAGGATATTTTTGGCACTAGAATTAAACATATAATCAATGTTAGATGGAAAGATTTGTATCCCTCCGATTCTATTGTTTATTTATCCGAGCTAGATAATCCTTTTACTGTAGAGGAAATTAGTAAAGCTATTAATGACTTGCCAGGTGATAAATCCCCGGGCCCTGATGGGTTTCCAATTTTATTTTATAAAACTTTTTGGGACGTTTTAAAACTTGATTTAGTTAATATGTTTAATGATTTTTATAATTGCAATTTGCAATTAGGGAGATTTAATTATGCAAATGTTATTTTGTTACATAAAAAAGTAGGAGCTAAAAACTTAAAAGATTTTAGACCTATATCTTTGATTAACTGTTCAATTTAAAATCATTTCTAAAGTTCTAGCTAATAGACTTAGTACAAGAATGAATGATTTAATTGACTGTTCACAATCAGCTTTTATTAAAGGGAGAAATATCACCGATGGAGTGGCAGTTGTTCAAGAATATATCAATCACTGTTGTAAGAATAACATAACTTGTGCGATTTTAAAACTGGATTTTGCAAAAGCTTTTGATTCGGTAAATTGGGATTTTCTTATAGATATCTTTCATGCTAGAGGTTTTGGTCATAGATGGATCAGTTGGATTAAGAATTTGCTTAGAACTGGTAACTCTAGTATTATGGTTAACGGTATATTAGGTAATAAAATTCAATCTAAGAGAGGTTTAAGGAAAGGGGATCCTTTATCGCCTTTACTATTTAACTTAACTGCTGATGTTTTTGCTAAGATTATTAAAAGAGCAGTGGATAATGGGTCTCTAGGATATGTAGGCAATGACATTTCGCGTAATGGTATATCGGTTCTCCAATTTGCCGATGATACCTTGCTTTTTTCTTCCCATTTACCTAGACACATTATTACCCTTAAGTTTATCTTATATAGTTTTGAACTTCTATCAGGTTTAGAAATAAATTTTGACAAAAGTTATGTTTTAGTTTTAAATGATTTTGAAAAAGTTGAAAACTTAGTTGCTAATACTCTAAATTGCAAAACTATGAACTTTCCTTTTGTCTATCTAGGTTTCGTGATTAGACCTACCAAACTCAAGCATGATGATTGGCTTATAATCATTGATAAAATCAAAAATAAGATCTCTAACTGGAATGGGAGATTTTTATCTAGAGCAGGTAGACTAGTCTTAATAAATTCAGTTTTATCAGCCCTTTCGATTTATTGGATGTCCATGCATCTATTTCCAGATTGGGTTATTGATAAAATTGATAAAATTAGAAGAGATTTCTTATGGAGTGGGGAAAATCCTAATAATAGTTTAAAATGTTTAGTAAATTGGGAAACAGTTTGTAAAGCCAAAAAGGAAGGTGGCTTAGGAGTTATTAATTTGCGTAATATGAATTTGTCCTTACTAGGTAAATGGTTATGGAAGTTTAAGGATATAAATGATAACGCTATTTGGAAAGAGATCATTTCTAAATATTACTATAATGGAAATAGAAATTTATATCAAATTTCTTCTCTGGTCACTCAAAATCTATCTAATTTTTGGAAAAATATTTTAAAATGTCATGAGATTTTTAACTTAGGTATTAATACGATAGTTCATTCTGGTAATTGTACTTCTTTCTGGCACGACCGTTGGATTTTGGTCTTACCTCTTAAGTTGGAATTTAAAGAGCTTTATGAAATCTGTAATTTTAAGTTTGCTTTAATTAATGAAGTTTATTCTCCTGAAAACGATCCTCCTTGGAATTTTAGTTTTAACAGAATTTTAGTAGGTTCAACCCTTAGACAACTTTTTTTGCTTTATGCTAGATTAAATCTTTATAATATTGATAATGATAATGATATTATTAGTTGGAAATGGGATAAGAGTAAGAAATATACTTCTAATTCTTTTTACAGATTTATTAATTTTTCGGGTACAATAAACAACTCTTTTAAATTTATTTGGAAATCTAATGTTCCTCCTAAATCTAAAATTCACATGTGGTTAATACAATAGAATTTTTAAAGAGAAAAAACATTCAAAATGATAATAAATGTTATTTTTGTAATCTGCATCTTGAAGATATTAAACATATATATTATGATTGCATGGATTCTTATTACATTCTAAATAATACTCTTAAAATTTTTAACTTTAATATAATAACTAAAATTTCGGATTGCGACTTCTACTGGAATAATTTTAGATTTAGGTTCAAAAAGAATACTAGATTCTTACTGGATACTTTATTCATTATTATTTGTTGGTATATTTGGTTTGAAAGAAATCAAAGAATTTTTAATAATAATAATAGTCATTTTAACAAATTTATTTTTACAATTTCTTCATTTTGCTTTAATTGGATTTCTAATCCCAAATATAAATTAGCTAATAATAACCTATTTAAAGGGTATCTTAATAAGGTTGGTTATAATATTAACTTTTTTAAACACAATAATAATATATTTAACACTCACAATAGTAGTATTAATATTTTTTCAAATTTATATGATGATTTCACTGTTAATCATAACTTACTTATGATCAAAGGTTCATAAGAATTTTTTAAGATTTGTTTCAATTATTGTACTAGTCATTGTTGGTATTAGTTTATAAGTAATTTAATTCTTTAGTATTTGTCCAGTTAGTCTTATTTAGGTTTTTATTTCCTACCTCTTTAATACATATATATATATATATGTATATAAATTATATAAATATACATATATATATGTATCATTCTAACTTTTTTCTTAGTCATCCTTCAGACACAGGTATGGGTGATTGGGTGTCAGGTTCACTTTGCAGGCACTCATGTCTTCAGATTGCAGGATTTCGGATTGTAGAGAGGTCATCAGAGCAGAGTTTTCCTCTCAGGATCACTAGCAGTTCCACCACAGATATTGGACACTTTCATCTCCATTGTGGCATACTATTTTCAGGAGGATCTACTCTTCTGCTTTGCACTTCTTCCTTTTGTACAGAGTCTTCAGAGCGGATTTTCCATTCAGCATCATATTCAGTTCCACTTCAGAGTAGTTGCTTTTCCATTCCTTCCGAACTAGATGCATGGAGCTTCCTTCTTAGTTTGTGACGACATCCAGTATTTTTGGCTTTTATTTAGTTTTAAAGGTACTTCTAACACCTTAATATAGGGTGGTGGCCATGCCGGAGCTCGATATCGGGGTGTGATGGGTGGTGGCCTTGGCGGAACTCATCTTAGGGGTACTTGAGCTTTTTTGATACTTGTATCTAGTTTTATTACCTACCAGGCATGTTGGTAGCGCCTTATTTTTGTGATATATATAGTTGCATGTGTGCTCTCCTCTATTTATAGAGGATCACACATTTTTCTCAAAAAAATATCACAATCTAATAATTAATATTTGATATTTAATAGTTAAGTCAATATTTCAAAATTAATAATGCAAATTCAAATTCAACTACAAATTCAAATATGTAATACATAATATAAATCCTATTAACTCAACTTCAATGCAGCTCTCACAAGACCCTCAATTCTGTTTCCACTCGCTTGGTGCATCATAAGAGTCAAACGTTTTCATATCTCTTCAAAAATTCCTATGGAAGGATATTTTATAATCTCAATAATGCTATAATGGGCAACTTCATGCATCGTTTGCGGCATTACCAAAGCATTAGCCAATTTATAATCTTCTTCAGAACAACTTAATGACCTGAAGCGTATTTTTCTCTCCATCATCTTATGAATATCTTCATAAAACATATGTTGCGTACGTTTTCGACTAGAATGAGCAGCTGAATGAGTAGTGAAAGGTCAACTAACTTAAGAAGGATTGTCCACATCAACAACAACATCGGTTGCAAGGTCGGGTTGAGGAAATTTATTTGGTTCGGAATGTTGAAAGGGTTGAAAGGATTGAGAGTCCAAATGATCATTCCATTCTGTAGATAGTAAATTAGCAAAAACTAAAAAAAGTGGAATAGCTTGGCTTGATTATCCCACCAATCGTCGTCACCGACAACAGTGTTCCTCTGACCATCCAAGTTTGCTTAGTTTTGTTTTCTAACTTCTTCCACTTAATGAAGTTTTTTCAGCCAATATCATGTTTATTTTTGAGGACGTTGCATCTAACACTTGAGAACTCTTTTTGCACGAGTTAAATCTTTTAGCGGTCTTTTGTGAATTCCTATTTTAACCTTCTTTTAAGTTGTTGTAAACGTCCGAACAAATATTTGTGAATAAAGGGAACAGTTCAGCATTATAGTAAATGTTCGTTTTTTAGGACCAATTCAAGCAGAATCCATAATTCAAATTTGGAAAAAGAGAAGAGGAATGAAGATGGAAAAAGTTGGAGTCATCCGTAGTTGGAGTTTCAATTTACGGTAGCGTGGGAAATAAAATTTAGATCTAACGTATTAACGGATACGTTGACATTCAACCTCTCCATTTTGAAGTTGACTAAGGTATCGTTTGCAGCTTTTTTTTTTACTCCGTTCCTGTTCTTGACGCGTCGAATGCTTGAAGAACGTAAAAAAGGTGAAAACCATGTTCAGCTAAATGAAGGATTTTGATACGTTCAGCTTATTTACGTGAGTTGGCGTCCGACGTATCGAACGCGTCCCCAACGTTTGGTATCAACAGACGTTAATTTTTTTTCTTTCCCCCTGATAACCCGTTCGTGGCCGCAAACGCATTATCCGTTCACCCACCTTCCCCGCACAAATACCCTATTTCATTCGTCGTACAGGCAACCTGACACTTTTCTAATAAACGTTGATGTATTACGTCGGGTTCAACTAGTTACGTTGGACGTGACGTCTACCAACCGCTTTTGGGCTTTTCCAGAAGGGTTTCCTACGTGTCCTTGAACGAACCCAAATAACGTGTACCTGAAACACATATTGTGTACACAGTACACGTAATGATTGATGTCCCACTAATATATTATGCGTTTCTGAAGTACACGTGTCCTTACAAAACAATATAAAATCCACATGTATATTTTTATGGGACGTTCATGTCTTAATTAAACAATTGCAAATATATATTTTTTTCTAACGTGAAACGTGTTATTAATGACATACGTGAACAAGTCGTGTTCTCTTGATATATAATCACCCAATGAACTTTCTCACCAATAATTTCAACGAGATTTTATATTATATCCTAATGATAAACATTCAAAAAACAACGTCTGCCGAATATCAAACAAAATTCAGTTGTTTATGTTGGTAGACTGCATTGTACAAATCGAATTAATATTTAACTTTATATTTTGCTGATTTGTATTGTTACGTACATGACTTAGAACAAGATGATGGAACTTATTAACAAATGAAATACACTCTTTTTTATTTCGAGCGTTACTTGAATGAGAAACAAAATAGTTAAGAAAGTGATGAAAGTTCAATTTTTAAATCGAGTTAATGATTAAGGGGGAAACTAAAAGATAATTTTCACTCTAGAAAATTTATAAAATATTGCCATCCTAACGATTAAATAAACGAGTAAATTAAAAAAAACGATTAACAACGCTTGTCATATGGTATAATACCAAAGAATGAATGTTGGAAGACCGATCATCTCTGAGTTGTTCTTTTTGGTTTTTTTTTTAATATACTCAATAGAAATTGACGGACCAGTAAACTCTTAAAAGGAAGTAATTGTATCTGTTCGCTTTAACTTATGGCACTTATAATCCACGGATACTATTTTTTACAAGAATGTGTGCAAGGCAGAGCTCGAATCTGGATCTGTCACGGGATTTAAGCACTCTTTTTCTATTACGTCGTATCTGTGGACATCTCTTTTGAGTTAATCATGTGTTATCACCCACCTAGTTTGGAGTTTTTTCAAAAAAGAAAAAAAAACCGTTATGTTAAAATTTTAAAAATAACACTACAAGAACGACACCTGATAGCGACGGCTTTTAGCCGTCGTCGACCGTCGCTAGCCGATGCTAAATGCCGTCGCTATTTACCTCGTCGCCCAATAGAATCGCGACGGCTCCGTCATCTAAATAGCAACGGCTCGCGACTGCAAATATGCCACGTGGAAATTTTTCAACGTTTAATTGGTGTCGCTAGCCGTCGCTAAGCGACACAAACCTTTTGCACTTTAGCCGTCGCTAATCTGAACAAAATTCTGTGCACTTGCACAGCCCATATACACTTCAAACAATAACCATCAAATACCATCATCACAGCCACTATACACTATATTCACCAACTATAACCATCATATATCCATCATATAACATCACTATACATTCAAACAATATAAAATCCAACAAAACCAAACAAAATCATATACAATCCCAACAACAATACATATCATGTCAACCAATACAAGTCATCAAAATATGTACATAGTTTCCCAACCAAAATGTGTACATAGTTTTCCAACCACAACTACAAACCGTTAACCCAAACAAATCGTTAACACAACTACAAGTCATCAAAATATGTACATAATATCCCAAAATATATATACACCAAACCAACCAAAATGTATATATACCAAACTGTAACATGAGCAAACAAGCATACCTACTCCTCATCATCGCTGTCATCCTCTCCAGGCATTCTCTCATGCTGTTGCAAATAACCTACAATCCGCTCATCCAGTTGTTGCTCGAAGAAACTCTTCCTCCAATCACTTATTTCATCCACTGTTTTCTTCAACTGAGCAATCTCCTCTTCTTGCTGGGACCTCCTGTATGCACTCTGCGATCTCATCGCCTGTAAAATAGTTCATAATTATTTATATATTAGTATATATATAATATTATTAAAATTATTTAACTATTCATATGCATGTGTAAATTTATATATTAGTACATATCAAAATTTACCTCCAGATTTCCATAGTTATACCGCACATTGGTCCGAGAAGGCGGGTCAATAATAGCATCTCAGATATTGTTCGCCTCCTCTAGCGTAAGCTCTTCCCGACCAGTGGACTGTGCTACCCGAGCCCGCTCGGCTTCGTACCTCTCCTGCGATTACAAACAATTGTTTTACACGATAAAAAACGAATTTCAAGTTTTTGAAAATAAAATAAGACAAAATATTGTTATTAACAATAAATAAGTTTACCATTACGGATTGAGATTTGTCATCCGTCCACTCGTACGAAACATTGCCTTCTCCATCAGTCCTCTCCACGGCATGCGTCACCTTGAACAACTCGACCATAGTGGGCTCGCGGTTGTATCTCACGGCCTGAAAATATACAAATATTATTGCTAATCTGATTATAAAATATTTTAATAAAATATAAACACAGTTTATAAATTTAATTACCAGCTCTCCCTTATGCTCCTAGAAGAATTTGGAGCCACCACGGTGCAATGCAGGATTTTTATTCCTGTTAGCTCGGTTCCGCGCAGATAATTCCTACAAATTAAGATAAATTATCACGTATATATCATGTGAGATTTATATTAGATTTAAATAACAAAGCAAACATATATTACTTACTTTTGCTGCCGGAGTGTCCCAAAGCCGAAGAAGATCAGTCCATACACCGTCACCCATCCAGTTCGGCTTTTTGCCTGAATTCTTAGCCTTGGACAATGTATCCCTGTAATTTTTCCTCATTCTTTTGTTCCAGTGATTTAAGAAAACGTCAATGTCGTCAGGGTCAACGCGGACTGCAGTCTGTAAATTGAAATTATTTTAAGTTATATAGATTATATTAATTTACAACTGAAATTCAAACTACTACTTACAAGTAAATCGGCCTGTATTGCGTTCTTGACATGAGGTGGGATGTCGTCCCAGCGAGGCCAACAACCATCCATCCGACTCTGAAAAGCCTTCCTCGAAACCTATAGAATATAATCTAATGGCTCCACCTCAAATAAGACGTTTGATTCATCATTCAAAGGCCCTACATCAATATCATCAGTTATTATTATTTCTGTATTTGGTTTAAGATCGGCTTGATATGCTGCTTCATCTAGAATATTATTTCCATCAAACGTAAACCTTGGTTTTGTTTTGAAAACAGCAGACCAATCCGCTTTATCTCTTTTCAAAGATGGATACAGAGCAAAATAAACTTGTAACGCTTGCTTGGCTAATACAAAAGGATCGTACTTATAGTAGTGTGATGTATGCCTTATTTCAATAAGTTTATACTCTTTATGCACGTTGATTCCAGAACCAGGAACGTTACTGAACCAATTGCACTTAAATAAAAAAACCTTTTCTAAAGGTTCAACATAATATGTCAACTCTAGAATCTGTGTTAAGACGCCGTAAAAATCTTTTAAATGCTCATCTGGATCATCACTGCCTTTGACAAATACCCCGCTGTTATATGTTAATTTTTCAGTCCCGTAATCTTTCGTGTTGAACTTAAACCCATTGACGAAGAATATTGGATAAGTCTTCACATTCCTTTTCGGTCCAATCGCAAGATGTCTTAAGCCTTCATCAACGACACAGTTTCTTGGCTCATAAACATAGTTCAAAAACCATTTGGCAAATTCTTTACTGAGATCGCCAGATGGATACTGTGATTCGTAGATACTGCATATATGTAATATGTGTTATAATTATTATGTACGTAAAAGTAAATTACAAGTGAATTAATTAGTACCTGACAAATGGTGCGACTTCGACACAATTTAAAAGAACATACGTGTGTGCTACATGGTGGTCTCTATCGTCCAACCATATTTCCACACATTTTCCACCAGGTCTACCATGTTGTCTAAAAACAGATAACATTGTTTGAGAAGAATTTTGTTCAACGACTTCCTCATTTCGAGGAATAGTTACAAACGATTTCGGTCTCCTTGGCCAGGCCCTTCCATTTGCGTCTTGAATCGGTCCTTCTGGTTCATGTCTAACTTGATTTTGCTCTGAATATTGAGGGACTGCACCTGGATCTCTATTAGTTCCACTTCTACCTTTGGCTTGATTTTGTTCTGGATTCTAAGGACTTCATTTTTATTTCTGTTAGGTCTATCTCCAACCCGTAATGGGTCAACCAACTCTTGGATTACGGCCTGCGTTCATTCTGCTTTTATGATAAAATCCGGACCATAATAATGAACTCTATGCTAGTCGACCTATGGATCCGTCATGTTGTTGTGATTGAACATTTGGTTCAGTTGGTTCACCTTCTTCTATGTTTGGTGCTCGGCGCGTTCGCACTGCAGCCAAAAATTATGTATTTTTCAAAATCTAATTTTTCAAAATAAGACTACACATGTATATCTTCGAGCGGTTGACTATTAGTCGGTCTATATTGTACATCATTTAATTATTTCATTCTATATTCCTAATAATACAAATAATTTTTAATCTAGTATATTATCATGATGCCTTTATTTGAATTAATGATATACTGTAACTAATATATTATTTTCGAAATTACATAGTGGAACAATCATCCAACACTCCATTCTTTATATTTTATCAAGTAATCTTGTTGTTAATCTATGATGTAAATCGATTTGGCCCACAGCACAGCACATAGAACAGTAGCAGAAGATTTGTGCTCCATTTTGGAAAACAGAATAGAGCTGAAGATTTTTTTCATTTGAAAACTTGGTTCCAGCAGCTAAAATTATTAAAATGGCCGTCGCTAGCCGTCGCTAAATCAACAAGATAAATAGAAGAATTATCAATGAAGATAATTAGAAAACAACAAAATCTAATTATCAAATAGATAATTAGAAAACAATAAAAATCTAATTATTAAATAAAAATTTGTCAATTTAAATTCACTTAACAACTTAAATTTATAATTTATCAATTTTATAAACTATGAAATACTTTCATGTAAATTTATCAATAACTAAGTTTTTGAGTAAAACGGATGTGTAGCGCGAGACTACACAGCCGGTTAGATATCAATAACCAAGTTAATCATTAATATACACTAATTTTTCACCTAATATAACTAACTATGTTAATCGCCAACACTAATTATCTACATCAACCATTTATTCAACTTCATGATAAACTAATTAATCTAATATCTAATTTAACTTCATGATAATAAACTAATTAATCTAATATCTAATTTAACTTCATGATAATAAACTAATTAATCTACCAAATCAACATACAACACTACTAATACCTAATTTAACAACACTACTAATACCTAATTTAACAACAAATCCTAATTAACAACAAATCCTAATTTAATTAGGGTTTAAACTAAACCTAAAAAACATTAAATTTACATTCAAAATAGAGATTAAAAGCATACCTAGGCGAATTTGGGTGATTTGAAGGCGGCGGAAGGCGGGGCGGCGGCTGCGGTGACGGGGGGCGGCGGATTGGGGGAAGGAGGGTTTAATTTTGGCGGGAAAGGAATGAAAATTCTGCTCGCGGGAAGCAGCATGTATATTTCGTATAGCGACGGCTAGCGACGGCCGCATTTTTTAGCCGTCGCCAGCCGTCGCAAACGCCTGCCGCTATACAAAGCCGTTTTAGTAGTGTGACCAGACATACAAAATTCAAATTTTGTGATTTCTAAAATAACTTATTTTTGAAAATTTACAAATCTAAAACCAAAGAATGTTGGAAGTTTAAAATTTTGCAATCTCAAAATTTTGAGAAAGATACTGAAATTTTAAACTAGAATTTAGAAAATTACAAAATTTAAATTCAATTGCTTGAAAAAACAAAGATTTGAAGATTTCAAAATATCAAAAGTCAATAAATCTTCAATCGCTAGGTAATTTTATAATTTAGACAAGTTAAATATCTCAAAAAAATTTAAACGAAAAAGAAATAAACATATAAAATTCAAATTTAATAGTTTCAAAAATCAATTGTTTGAGAATCTAAATATTCAAATTAAAAATAGATTATTATGAAATTAGAAAAAATTTAAAAAACTTAAAAAATATGGTAGTTCACTTCCAAAATTTCTTAAATCTGGAGGTTCAAAAATTCAAATTGTTTACTTAAAATTTTGAAATACCGAACTAAAATTATAGAATATATAAACTAAATGCAAGAAATTTGAAACTACAAAGATTTGGAAATTTCTCTTGAAAGCCTACAACTCTCTAGAATTTAATATCTTGAATGGATATTTTCTTTTCGAAAGCTCTAGAAACTTAAAAATTTTGGGATTTCGAAAATATATTTGAATTTAAATGCTTTTTCAACGGTTACCGGAGCCCACAACCTTTCCTGACCTAATTCAAGATGACATCACCAACTTCTTAAAAAGATGTCTTTGGTTAAAAACAATTGACATATCCAAATCCTACTTACTCAAATTGGTTCTTGTTCTCGGTCGGTTGAAAGGACTTTGTTCGCGGTTCAATAAAGAGGTGAGTATCCAAATGGGCAAGTTGGTTGTATTTTTCCACCTCCTTCCAATAACCAAGATATTAAGGTAGTGTTTGGTTAGTTATTTTTAGTTTTGAGTATTCATCCATACAAAAATGTATACGACGCATGTATATTGCCGAAAACGACCAATTTAGAAAACGAAGTTAACATACAAAATATAAAACAAAATTTTTATTTTATTTTCCGTGTTTTGGGAAATAACACAAACACGTGAAACAATCCATTCTTTCATCGTCTATCTATCACTTTCGTCCTCGCATCAGTCTTTCATTCATCCCCTCCGTCGTCCCTCCATTCTTCTCATATTTGACATACATATTATAAACCGAAAACACAAAATTCGTTTTTAAATCAAAAACTATCTAAGCTTTTGTTGCATTAAAGAGATGTCTTATTGTCGTCTTTTTGAAATATCTTCTCATTGGCCTTGTAAGATGAGTTTAACGATGTTCCATATAGATTACTCTTTATGTTCTTTACATGAAAGGAAGTTCATTGAGCTACTATTTATGATCCTCTCTGGTAAGAATATTAACGCAAGTAAAAGTTGAAAATTTCACTCAACCATTGTCAAAATAAATTGTCTACATCAATGCGTATTGTTCCAAACATCTGAACCCGGCACAACCTTTGGTTTATCGTTCTAAACCAATGAAGTTTAAATAGACTTGCAATCTTCATTTGATTCAAAGTTTTACTGGGGAAAATAAAAGGAAAGGTAAGGGAATCATTTAAATATAGATCTCTGCAAAAATCTTCTTTCAACAATTCGCTTCTATCTCAAAAACCTAATAATAATCAGCTTTATTTTTTTATTTTAGACATGTGCAATTTTAAACTGCGCATATACAAAATTTAATTTTGTATATTACAAGTTAAAATTGTGTGTGTATAAAACTGAAAACATAACATATTTTCGTAATAATTTCGTACAAAGTGTATTTGTGAATTATATATTTTGTAACCATCTTAGTTTTATAATTTACTGAAGTAACAAATAGACGTGCTTACCTACTTAATCTAAAAGTGGTTAGAAAAAAGGTAGATGTCGTAATGAGACTACGGTGGTCCAATCATAAGATAACTAATATGACAAAATATTATGAATTTCCATCCCGATAATGACGGTCAGCATATAAGATCTTGCGTTTATAACTGTAGCACGTACGTGTTGTGGGTATATGTATAAAATAGTAAAATCCACAATAGAATGGAATAAGAATTTTCCAGCAGCCGTGGTAAATCCTTTCTCCTAATAGATGTAAGAATTGACCTCCGACAATGAAAAATAAACATATTTGAGTAAATCACCTTAACATGGATAAATGCTTTAATTATATTTTAAAATATAGTTACTCAAAATGCTAGAAAAATTGGTCAAGCACACAAGTTTAATGTTTCCAGTTCCATACATGATACATACACGCAGTTGTTCTAATGTACTTAACACAATAAAGATTAAAAAATTGAGCATACCTTGTTTAATTCACAATATCTAATTCATCGCGTGATTACATAACACACATACTCCTACCTGCTCCCGTTCTAATCTTTCTATATATAAAGTATATACATTACACGCCCTTTCACTATAAATTATAACACAAGCAACACCAGTAGTAATCTTAACTTGCAACCATCCTACCAACCAATCTCTTCATTAATTTTCTCCTATTACCATTTTTCCTAATTAACTTCCAATTTTCACAAGCATCTTTCACTTTCGTCTCCTTCACTATACCGGCCACAAAATAACAATTAATGACAGTTGACGCTCAGTTGCCTTCTGGCCATGACCAGACAGTCTGCGTCACTGGTGCTGGAGGTTTCATCGCGTCCTGGCTTGTAAAATTGTTATTGGATGGGGGCTACACTGTTAAAGGGACCGTCCGTAATCCTGGTACATATATATACACCTATACACTTGCACGTTATACTTCTGTACGTGCACCATCATTAACTGGTTTTGAATTGTACATATTATTATCAGTGGATCCTAAGAATGATCATCTGAGAGCACTAGAAGGAGCTGATGAAAGGCTGATACTCTGCAAAGCTGATCTTCTGGACTATGATGCTCTTCGTGCGGCAATCAATGGCTGTGATGGTGTGTTCCACACCGCTTCTCCAGTAACTGATGACCCTGTATGCATTAACGACCTAAATACAAATTTATATTTACTGCATCACAACACATACTCCAAATTCGTCATTTGTCTCTGAGCTACTCCTTGAGGTTTCTATTGTTCATTTTAATGGGAATAAATATTATGTTCCTAACAATTGTGTACATAATCAACTTTAAAACAGGAGCTGATGGTAGAACCGGCAGTAAGAGGAACAAAGTACGTGATCGATGCAGCAGCAGAAGCCAAAGTGCGAAGAGTTGTGTTCACGTCCTCCATTGGTGCAGTCACAATGGACCCAAATCGTGCACCTGACGTCGTTGTTGACGAGTCATGCTGGAGTGATCTTGAATATTGCATGAACACCAAGGCAAGTAACTTGTCAAACTTCTCAATCTATTCTTTTTATCAGTTTCCCTTGCTGTAATATATACTTACCATTCCACGATCATAAAATTAATGTACACAGAATTGGTATTGCTATGGAAAAGCAGTGGCGGAGCAAGCAGCAAAGGAAATGGCAAGTGAGAGAGGGGTGGACCTAGTAGTCATCAATCCTGTTTTGGTGTTAGGTCCACTTCTTCAACCTACCGTGAATGCAAGCGCTATGCACGTGCTTAAGTATTTGGACGGTTCAGCCAAGACGTATGCTAATGCCGTGCAGGCTTACGTGCATGTTCGTGACGTTGCTGAAGCCCATATTCGTGTTTTTGAGGCTCCAGAGGCTAATGGTAGATACTTATGTGCCGAAAGCGTTTTGCATAGGGGCGATGTTGTTCGAATTCTTGCCAAGCTCTTTCCTGAGTACCCTATTCCTACCAAGTATGTCTCTTTCTCTTAACTAGATAAGTTCATATGACTTAATTATATCTTTAAATAAACCGCCAACGTGTCCTTTGAATTCCTAGCACTTGTGTTTTAAGAAACCATTTGACTGTGTGAAAAGTAATTTATCATTACTTATATAAGGCCGAGTCTACCCGTTCATTATACAACACCCATGCGAGGTGATAAAAGTCTAAAATTACGAAAAAATTAGTAGAGAAGTTGTTCGCTGAACTAGGCGTGATGCCAATGACAGTGATGCAGTACTAACACTCTATGGTTAAAGTAGACAATAAGGGAAAGTGAATTATACTGACATTATATTTTTTCATATCTTTATCAATTAGCTCACCGTCTGTTTTCTTAAGTCTTAAACATCTTAATCAACTCACGGTAACTTACCAACCGCATGTTTTTATTGCTATTATATTGGCGAGGACGTCACTCTTTTTATTAACATCATTATAATGGAATTCGCACTTCACATCGAACAGGCTTATCAATATTATAGTAGTGTTACTTTCTTTTGTTATCCTCTATCATGTTAGACATAACCAATTTCTAATACATTCAATCTTAAACCTTCCAACTTGAAATAAAAATACTTGATACATGACTAGTGATTGATGTTAATACTTAAATTCATCTTACTGATAGACAGGCATTTCATAACCCAAGTCCAAACAGTTTTCAGTTTTTGATCCACATCACAAAAGTTTCACTTTTCTACTTGTTGATAACCTACGTAGTAGTCATTTTTTTCTTACCAACCACAACTGCATACGACTTTGTCTTTCCTACTTTGTCAACCAGACATCACAAGTGCACAAGACTGTTAGTGTTAATTACAATACTGTTAGTAGTCTTTTTTTTTTCCTACCGACTACTACTACAGAAGACTTGTTCTGTCCTTCTATCTCATCCTACATTATAAAAATATCACCACTGCACATGCCTGTTAATTAATATAAATTACAATACTGTTAATATTTGTAGGAAGTAAACGCTAAAATCAACTATATGTTCATAATGCAGATGTTCAGATGAAAAGAATCAAAGAAAACAGCCATACAAGTTATCAAATAAGCGACTAAGAGACTTGGGACTCCAGTTCACTCCCGTATCACAATGTCTATACGAAACAGTAAAGAGTCTTCAAGAAAAAGGACGTCTTCCTGCTGTTCGATCTGAAACCCCACTGAACGTTTAGTCTTTGATATTTAATTAATATTAGTACTCAATTGTGTATTAATAGAACTTATTCATTTACTTATAGTTCAATTTCATGTTTAATTCTATAAGACATTATCACTGTGTGTAGACCTACCTAGGGGAAAAGCACCACTTCAACTATGTGCAAGGAAGCACAAAAGTTGACCTATAGTGCGTAAGAACCGTGGGTCAAACTTCCGGCCGGCACATCGAAATTCCGGTGATTCCGTTCCGTGTCCACCGAACGGGAATAGGAGGAAAAACTCGTTTCCGGATCTAAGGTTTAAACAAAAAAACTTACCGTGTAGGAAGCGGAACAATCAAATTACAAAGCAGCGGAAATAAGCAGGTACTGCAATCTATTTATTTATTTTTTTGGGGGGTCATCGACTTTAAATTTTGGGGCATGCAAGCATAAAAAATAATAAAAAGAACGATCGTACTATTTTGTGGGGAGGGAGATTATTAAATCGGGCTGGGCTGTTTATTAATTAACTTATTTTTGAAACTTTATTTTGGGATCTGCAACTCCTTTCTGAAGATAATCAGGAATCAGTTAATTGATAGTTTGGGCTGGCTATGTAATTTGCATAAACTATATTTAGAACTTATTTATAATTTCATGTGGTTGGCTATGGCAAGTCATAATATCGTTTGGAATTACCGTACAGCAGTCGGTACTGATAAGACAACAATGAGTGTAATTCATTAGATGTTCAAAGATATGGGTTTTAGTATTAAATTTGTTATATGTTGTGTGTTTTGTGTCTTGTATATAATTCGAATGGTGAGCATGAATTTTTATTAGTATCGAATATCTACAACAAAAGTATCGGAGTTCACGAATCGCAATCAAAGCGGAATTTATTGAATTTTCGTAATGGAATTGAAAATTTGAAATTATCAGATGATAAGAATGGAAAATGAAATTTGAACTTTGGTAAAAAAGCCTTTAAGAACCCGCTATATAAATAACTGAAAGCGGAGGAAAATCGCCTTCCTCCAATGGCCTACGGAAACAATAAAATGGAAAGACTAAAATAGAGGTTCTCATAAACAAGAGCGTACAAGCATAATGCAAAGAGTAAACAAAAAACAAATAAACATCATAATATGATTTATTAGGTAATATACTATCCAAATCGAACCTTGGGAGAAAATGTGGGCCATGGCCCCAGCATCAAAAAGAACGAATCAAATAAAAATGTAAGTTAAAAAAGAAGGTGCTTAAGAGGTGGTCTGGGGGAAGGTAAGAAAACACATCATCGACAATGCTTAATACTACAGTCAATGGTATATGAAGTCAACAATCTATTTGTGGGACCTTTGTAGGCTTTAGCTTGAAAGATAAATTTGACATCATCGTGGATCAATCTAATTATTCTGTGGCGAAAATCCATTTATTGTCGATTACGCAGTGATTTCTTGGACACTAGATACCCTAAAGAATGTAACAATGATGCGGCACAAAAGGGCACGGATGGATTTACCCTAACTGGGATCATTGGTAAGGGAGGCATTGTCGGATATTAGAGGTGGAGCTTTGAAGGCCCATAGACCTATAAAGTGCTTCCAAACTCCGAGCCAGCTCACTAAAGCTAAAAAAGTGGAAAATAGACTCAACTGAAATGATGATGCAACATCTGCATATTGAGATGATGAGGATGTTGTTTTTATTGAGGTTAAGGTCAAGAAGTACCCATTGTGAAAAAGTTTCCACATAAGGATAAAAACTTATGAGCAATCCAAATCAAACATAAAGGAATAATATTATCGTGATGGATTTGAGAAAGGTTCCATACAGCTTTGAGTTGGAATCTTTGCAGTAAAATCTCCACTAAAGGTCCGCTAATGTCCCACTAAAGTGCTTAGCGCACTTCGACTACTATACTTTTTCAATTTAGCAGTATTAAATAGTATATCCACTTAAAGCCCGTTTATTAATTTGGGGTATAAGTCTAAGTTTATGTCTTAAGCTCTCAATATAAATTAGAACTCTATTCCATTCACTTAATCTAAATTGCATGGATCATGATATTCTTTGATTTTATTATATATGAGTGAACAATGCGTCTTTTCTCTACACAAAATAAGTGGGAAAAAGAATAAGTCAATATTGGATATTTGGTTTTATCTCCAGTTATATCTCCATTGTTTTTCGATATATATATCCACACTTTATCCTCACTATAACCTTTTGCACCTCTGTAACACCTCTAATTTTTAATAATATTATTCAGGAGATTTAATTAGATAAATTAAATGGAATAATGTAAATATTAAATGAAATGGGGATTGAGATTTGAATAAACACTTAGAGGCCGTGCTTAATTAAATAAACGGGCTTAAGAATGTTTTATAAACAAATTAATTTGCACAAGGGCATATTGGGAAATAGCTGCACCCTAATTCCATAACCCTTATATATCCAAAGGCTTGTCATCCATTCACGTTTATTTTTCATTTTCACAAAAACTAAAAAACATAAGAAAAGAAGAGCTTAGAGCCGGCCATTGCTAGAAGAAGAGAAAATTCAAATCAAGCTAAAAATTAAAGCAAGGGGAATAAATCTTAATCTTAATCCAATCTCCTTATCCTAATTAAGGTGAATAATAATTTATATCATCTCTATTTTGTTTATAATCATTTGTTTTCAGGTTTAAGATTAAATTCGTTTTTATGATGATTTGGATGATGATATGCTTGGATCATAACATGTTAGATTTAAACAAGATTGTTTAAATATATTTTACACAGTTTTTAGGGTAAAACCAATTATAATTGATTTCGAATGCTATGAAAAAAAATTATGTTATGTAAAACATGATTTTGGAGTTGGGTTTTAATTTTGATAATTTTCCAAGCTATGGAAAGATTATTATGAATTTTCAAAGGAAAATATGGTTAATTGGGTTTAGAAATTTATTTCAGAAATTATATTGAGAATTTAGGTATGAAATTTAGATATGTTAGATAACATGTTAAAATTGAATTTCTTTAATTTTTGGAGATTTTTCCTAAGTGATTTACTATGAGAATTAAATTATTTTGAAAGGAGGATCTAAATGATTTTATTGTTTTGCTTAATGGAAGGACTTATTTGTTAAATTAATCTTAGTTTAGATCTGAAATTATGCGGTGGTTATTTTGTGTAAATGATTTGAGAAGTTGAGGCAACCAATCATATGCTTACAAGTATGCAGGTTAGTTAGAAAGTGTTTACTTTAATTGACATTAAGTCAGATTTACCTAGAAAAGTGGGTTCCATCTCTATTAGAAGCACCTTTCGACCATATACTTCCGCCTTTAATCAGGTCGAAACCCAAAAAAGCAGAAACCAATACACAAGGTATCAACATGGGCACGTAGTGGATTGGATGAAGGTAGAAGGCAGGGTATCGATAGAGTCGAAACTATTGTTTATTTTTAAAAGTTATGTGCCTGCCTTGTTTTTGAAGGGTACTTTCGATCAAGTCAATACCCTGTTACTTTTGAACCTGTTGCCGCCTTTCTTTGTTTAAAAATAGATCTTTCGAATGAGACCCTTTGTTTATAAAAGAATGCTTTTAAAAATGATGGTTTTGACCTAGTCGAAGCCCTGCTGCCATTCTTTTGCCTTTCGAGAGTACTAAAGTCATCAATGCTTTCGAAGGGTAGCTTTTGTTTTAAAGATGTACTAAGCCACTTCTTAAATGCTTTCGAAAGGGTTCAAGGGTTTCGAAGGCAATGGCTTAAAAAGGGGGTTTCGATGGTAACCTACAATATTTTTCTTAAAAGTTTTGAAGCCTTCGGAAGGATCGATGGTGCCGATGCCATCAGACTTTCTCCAAACGATTTTATATGAAGAATTAAGGTTTCGAAAGAGATACTTTTGTATATATTCACTTTGACCCAAAAGATCTTTTGAGTAAACCCAAATGTTTCGAAAGGGGTACTTTCATTGGTTTTGAAGCTATGTTTCTAAGGATTACTAAGGTATGTTTTGATACTTTCGAAAGGTACATTTTGGTTTCGGAAGAGATGATTTATAGAGCTTCGAAAAGCATATTTTTTGTGTTTTGAAAAGAAGTTTTCTACACTTTTGAAGGAGGTTATCCAGGGGGTTTCGAAAGTAATGTTTAAAGGTTTCGAAAGCCTTAGTTTTCAAAACAAATAACCCAATCTCATTTTAAAGGGGAAGCATTGCATAAATAAAGAGTTTTGAAATAATACTAAGTATGGAGTTTTTGAAGAAGTTTTCCTTGATTAATAGGTTAAAGGGATTAATCAAGTTATTATGTTTACTTCTTCATATATGTATATATTCACATTGTAATGAACCCATAACTATATTTGGGGAAGGGCAGAATAACCAGCTAGGTTGACTCAATAGTGAATATAAATTAAGTTAACTCCTGAATGAGTAGAATTGCATCCAAGAGGTCAGGAAGATCAGAATATAGGATGCTAAAATATTGATTAAAGAAGTTGTCGAGGAGGTAGGTTCATAGTAAACCCATGAAAACTACGTATAAAGAAGAAAACTATGATTAGAAAGAGTTATTAGCAGGGGCCAATAGGTTTGTAGTGAACCTATGAAAATTATATCCGGATTAAGATATTCATAGATGTCAATAGGTTTCTAGTCAACCCATGAAAACTAGGATAAGAGGGAAGTTATTGGAGTTACCAATAGGTTCAGGGAGAACCCATGAAACAATGATGTTATTGGCAGGGGCCAATAGATTCTTAGTGATCCCATGAAAACTATGAAACTGGATAAGGAGTCCATAAACATTAAACAGGTTATTAGTAAGCCCATGAAAACTAATAGGTTAATAATAACCCTAGAAACTATAAATTAGACAGTTAGTCGGAATGAATGGCGATGGGAAATCCAGAATTGATTTACTTGTTTGCATATTATCATGTTGTTTTGAATTGTTTTAACCATTGTGGATGCAGGAGCACAGTATATGGTTTATAAAGGTTTTAGGATACTAGTGAGGGGAAAACCCGTTCCGCTGAGTGGCGTGGTCTCACTAGATATCTAAATGGTTTGAGATGGTAGATTATTATTCATACCAAGCTTTATGTCTGACTTGAACTTAATGTTTTCCCCTTAAACTCTCGGATACTCAGTTAATTTTGAGTAGTTTGAGAGTTGAGGTTTTCAGGTACCTCTTTAGACGAATAAGCTTCTGGGGACGTGCAGGAGGCATGATAGCTATCTAGAGTTATCTTTATTTTGATTTCACTGTGTTGTTGTTGTAAAGGCAAAGTTGTTTAATTGCTTACATATATACTCTGATCATCCAAAGGGGCATCTTCATATGTCACTCTTGGCGTATGTTGGAATAAATATATTTTCTCTGAACGTGGTTTTCGTATTGGGATTATGTAATGAATTTGAAATGATTTGAAATGGAATTTGAAAGTTGTTTTGTGATTTTAATTTTTTTACATATACATGTGTTTTTGTTATATCAATGTATCTAACATTGAATCAATAACTATGGATGACTACAACATCCTTAGCCGTTAGTTTTAGGCCTCCAAATAGGGGATTGGTATCAGAGCATGGGTTTATGAAACTTAAAAGAATTTTAAACCTAAAAGATTTTCAAACATAACCCAATGAATCTGAAAATAAGATCAGGGTTTGGGTCAACGCTATAGTAACGTACTTGTATTTGATATATAGATATATATAAGCACATATTCCCCTCTCTCTTATACCGCTCTTTTGTATCTTACTTAGGTTCGTATGCAGATTTACGAGAAAGATGATATGGAACCAGGAAACGGAAGAGGAAATCTCGGTGGAGGAAGCACCACAACTAACGAAAATGTTCGGTCTAATACAAGAAGGAACCAAGATCGACAAGCTAATGCTAACCAAAATGTTGATGCCAATGTTGGTGCTGGAAATCCACCAGGGGATTTGGGGGCGATGTATCGGTTCTTCATCAATATGATGCAAGCAGGAGTAGCTGCTGGCGTTGGTGGAAATATTGGAGGAGTTAATCATGTGGCTCCAGTTGGGAATAATTATGCTAAGCTGAGCAGAGATTACACCGGTCTTGGTGGGAATCCATTTATGGGGACAGAGAATGCCATAGAGGTAGAGAATCGGTTGTTGCATTGTGAGAGAATATTTGTTGACCTGAGTTTAGATGATGAGCAGAAGAGAAGGTTGGCCTCTAGACAGTTGCAAGGGTCAACACTTCATTGGTGGAACAGTGTTACTATTGGAGTTCTGGAGGAGGAATTGACTTTGGCTAATTTTCGAAGGAGATTTGAGCAATGGTTTATGTCCGAGGTTGCTAAATCAGTGCCGCTGAGGAAGTTTTTGGATCTAGAGCAGGGAGATATGTCGGTTGTTGAGTATGCCACTAAGTTTGATGAGTTGTCCTATTATGGATACAATACTATAGACACCGTCATCAGAAGAAATGAGAGGTTCATTTGGGGATTGAGGCCTGAGATTGCTAGGGCAACCCTGCCACATCTCCATGATCCTAGTAATTTAGCTGTGGAGATGACAATCCGCCATGAAGAGATGCTTTTTGTTTGTGCCAGAGAGAAGCCAGTTGAAACCCAGGGTTCTCAGGGAAGGAAGAGAAAGTTCTTTAAGAAGAAGGGAGCCCAGAAGGGGGAGGCTGCCAAGAAGGCTAAGGCTAAGTTAGTTTACTTTTAAGTGTGACAAGAAGGGTCATTATGCTCATGAGTGTCGGTCAGGCAAGGGGAAGAAGGCTACAGATAAGAAGAATGTGAAGTGCTTTAACTGTGATCAAGTTGGCATGATAAGAACTAATGTCCAGAGCCAATCAGGGCGGACAAGGGAAAGGTTTTGTTGTTGGACCATCATCTACTAAGCCAACTGCAGCTGAAAAGGAGAAGACTATGATGGAAGGTACATTTTTGATCCAGATTATACCAGATAGGATACTATTTGATACCGGTGCATCACATTCATTTATATCCCGGAGTTTGGTTGATAGGTTATGCTTAGCACCTCATACCTTGTTACTTCCTTAAGGGTTGCAAATCCAATAGGAGGGTATGCAACTCTGGGGATGAGATGTGACCAACTAGAACTTGATTTTTTAGGTCATAAGTTTGCATGCAGTCTGTATGTTTTCGATTTCGTAGATTTCGGAATCATTTTGGGTATGGATTGGTTGATAAGGTAGGTTAGGATATTTTGCCAGGATGGGGAGATATCACTAAGACACCCTGATAGTCATAACCGAATCATATTCTCAGTGGAGAATTCTGACCGGAGTAATTGTGCTTCATTAAGCGCCATGGAAGTGGAAGAAGAGTTAAGTCGGGAGAGAGTTTGCAGATGTCTTTGAGCCGGTCACAGGACTACCACCGAAATGAGCTATTGAGTTTCAGATAGATCTTATGCCAGGAGCTGAACCTGTGAGTAGACCACCTAGTAGGATGACACCGACCAAGATGAAGGAATTGAAGGTGCAGCTAGTGGATCTAGAAGGAAGGAATTTTATTAGACCAAGCAGTTCGCCTTGGGGAGTGGTCGCAGTGTTTGTTAAGAAACCAGATGGGTCGTTGAGGATGTGTATCGACTATCGTAAGTTGTTAGAAAGGACGATCAAGAATAAGTATCCATTGCCGAGAATTGATGATCTATTTGATCAGTTGTATGGAGCCAGAGTGTTTTCCCAGTTGGATTTGGCTACAGGTTTCCATCAGTTAAGAGTGGCAGAGGACAGTATTCTTTTGTCACTATTTTGAACTAGGTATGGTTCGTACGAGTGGTTAGCAATGCCATTCTAGTTAACGAATGCACCTGCTTTCTTCATGAATCTGATGAAACGAGTCTTCCGAAAGTATTTGGATAGATTCGTATTAATGTTTATTGATGACATTTTAGTATACTTTAACGATGAAAGAGAGCATGAAGATCATCTTAGAGTTGTGCTTGAGACGTTGAGGCAGCATCAGTTAAAAGCGAAGTTTTCCAAGTGACATTTTTGGAAGAAAGAGGTTAAGTTTCTTGGCCACGTGGTTTTAGAGAAAGGGTTGTCAGTTGATCCGGATAAGATCGAAGCTGTTAATAATTGGAAGAGACCAGAGACGGTTACTGAGATTAGAAGATTTCTTGAACTTGTTGGCTATTACCATAAATTTATCAAGGATTTCTCGCGGATAGCAGCGCCTTTGACTAAGCTAACCAGGAAGGATGTGAAGTTTGTCTAGTTCAAAAAATGTGAGGAAGCATTCCTTAAGTTAAAGCATTTGTTGACCATTGCACCTGTGTTAGTAGTTCCAGACAGAAACCAAGGGATGGTGGTGTATATTGATGCATGTGGAACTGGACTTGGAGCTGTACTGATGTAGAAGGGTAAAGCGATTTCCTATGCTTCACGACAGCTTAGACTGCATGGAACGAGATATCCTACTCATGATATAGAGTTGGTTGTGGTGATCTTCGCATTGAAGATTTGAAGGTATTATCTCTTAGCGAAGAGATTTGAACTATACACAGATCTTAAATCTTTAAGATACTTATTCTCTCAAAAGGAGTTGAATATGAGGCAGCAGAGGTGGCTGGAGTTTTTAGCTGCTTATGATTTTGGTATAGAGTATACTCCCAGGAAAGGAAATAAGGTAGCGGATGCTCTTAGCAGAAGACATCGGAATGTGGTGTTAGCTATGTTGGCAGAATGGAAGGACTTAGAAGCTTTGACCACTTGTAGTGTGCGGTTAAGATCGACTGCTAGTTCTAGTCAAAATGTTGCCATGTTGTCCTGTTTAGAAGTTAGACCAGTATTGATCGAAAGGATAGCTTCTAAGAAGAAAGAGGATCTAGTATTAGCCGAGAGGATTAGAAGGCTTGAGGTTGGAACTGAGATCGATGATCTGAAGGATTTTAGTCTTGACCAGAGGGGATGATTGAGAAAGAAGGGATGATTATGTGTTCCAAATGTCGAGGACTTGAGAAAAGAAGTTCTTAGAGAGTGTCATTGATCCAAGTTTACGATTCATCCTGGAGGGACAAAGATGTATCAAGAAATGAAGAGGAGCTTCTATTGGGAAGGTATGAAGAGGGATGTTGGCTTGTGGGTTAGGCATTGTTCAAACTGTCAACAAGTGAAAGTCAAACATTATAAGCCGAGTGATTGCTTCAACCTTTGGAGATTCCAGTTTGAAAATGGGATTTGATATCCATGGATTTTATTGACGGGTTGCCGAGGTCAAATAGGGGAAATGAAAGTATATGGATCATAGTGGACATGTTGACCAAGATTGCCCATTTCATTCCAGTTACGTCAACCAGGACGGTGCCTGTTTTAGCTAAGTTGTTCATGAAGAACATAGTTAGACTTCATGGAGTTACTAGTAGCATAGTCAGTGATAGAGATGCTTTGTTCACTAGTGAATTCTGGAAGAATCTACATGATGTATTAGGCACTAAGCTCAAGATGAGTACTACATATCACCCTCATACGGATGGGCAGACAGAGAGAGTCAATAATTACTCGAAGATTTGTTGAGAGCTTGCATATTGGACTTTGGTGGATCTTGGGAAGATCACCTACATTTGGTTGAGTTTTCCTATAATAATAGTTACCAAACTAGTATATGAATGACGCCTTTTGAAGCTTTATATGGAAGGCCATGCAAAATCACCAGCATGTCGGTTGGAGACTGGAGACAGATTGGTCTTAGGTCCAGATTGGGTTAGAGAGGCGACGGAGAAGATTGAGTTAATCCGAGAAAGGATGAAGGAAGCTCAGTCTGGACATAAAATTTACGCAGATAGGAGGCGTAAAGACCTAGAGTTCTCAGCTGGAGATAAGGCTTTCATTAAAGTATCACCGATGAAGGGTGTGGTACGATTTGGAAAGTCGGGGAAACTGGCACTGAGATATGTCGGTCCATTCCAGATTATAGAGAGGATTGGAAAGCTTGCATATAGAGTAGAGTTGCCGAGCAGTACGGCAGGTGTCCATAATGTATTTCAGTGTCTCATCTTCGCAAGTATGTGCATGATCCAAAGACTCTATTCCTCTAACAGGGTAAGCCTAATTTGACTTTTGTTAGACAACTAGTTCGGGCTGTAGCGAGAGATGAGAAAAGGTTGAGGAATAATACAGTCAAGTTGGTGAAAGTTCAATGGAGCGACAACGAGAAGGACTGTACTTGGGAGACAGAAGACAGGATTAGAGCTACTTATCCTGATCTGATGTGAGGGTATGTCCATATTAGCTTTTTATAGATAATTGCTAGTCAGGTAGGCTAGTATGGTTGTTAGGAGTGGTTACAGATGTTTGCTATGTTTAGTATTTAGTCCTTACTGAATTTCGAGGACGAAATTCTTTAAGGAGGGGAGCCTGTAACACTCCTAATTTTTTAATAACATTATTCAGGAGATTTAATTAGATAAATTAAATGGAATAATGTAATATTAAGTGATAAGGGGATTGAGATTTGAACAAACACTTAGAGGTCGTGCTTAATTAAATAACTGGGCTTAAGAATGGTTTATAAGCAAATTAATTTGCACAAGGGCATATTGGGAAATAACCGCACCATAATTCTATAACCCTTATATATCCATGGCTTCCCATCCATTCACTTTCATTTCTCATTTTCACAAAAACTTAAAAACGTAAGAAAAGAAGAGCTTAGTGTCGGTCGTTGCTGGGAGAAGAGAAAATTCAAATCAAGCTAAGAATTAAAGCAAGGGGAATAAATCATATTCTCAATCCAATCTCCTTACCCTAATTAAGGTGAATAATAATTTATACCATCTCTATTATGTTTATAATTATTTGTTTTTTGGTATAAGATTAAATTCGTTTTTATGATGATTTGGTGATGATAGGCTTGGACCATAACATGTTAGATATAAACAAGATTGTTAAATATGATTTTACACGGTTTTTAGGGTAAAACCGATTATAATTGTTTTCGAATTCCATGGAAAAAATTTATGTTATGTAAAACATGATTTTGGACTTAGGTTTCAATTTTGATAATTTTCCAAGCTATGAAAAGATTATTATGAATTTTTAAAGAAAAATATGGTTAATTGGGTTTAGAAATTTATTTCGGAAATTATATTGAGAATTTGGGTCTAATATTTAGATATGTTAGACAACATATTAAAAGTGAATTTCTGTAATTTTTTGGGATTTTTCCTAAGTTATTTACTATGAGAATTAAATTATTTTGAAAGGAGGACCTAAATGATTTAATTGTTTTACTTAATGGAAGGGCTTATTTGTTAATTAATTTTGGTTTAGATCTGAAATTATGCGGCAGTTAGTTTGTGTAAAGGATTTGAAAAGTTGAGGCAACCAATCATATGCTTACAAGTAGGTAGGTTAGTTAGAAAGTGTTTACTTTAATTGGCATTAAATCAGATTTACCCAGAAAAGTGGGTTCCGCCTCTATTAGAAGCACCTTTCGACCACATACTTCCGCCTTCAATCAAGTTGAAACCCCACAAAGCCGAAACCAATACATAAGGTATCAACATGGGTACGTAGTGGATTGGAGGAAGGTGGAAGGCAGGGTGTCGAAAGCATTGCTTTCGATAGAGTCAAAACTATTGTTTATTTTTAAAAGTTATGCGCCTGCCTTGTTTTTGAAGGGTACTTTCGACCATGTCGATACCCTGTTACTTTCGACCTGTTGCCGCCTTTCTTTGTTTAAAAATAGAGCTTTCGAATGAGACCCTTTGTTTATAAAAGAATGCTTTTAAAAATGATGGTTCCGACCTAGGCGAAGCCCTGCTGCCATTCTTTTGCCTTTTGAGAGTACTGAAGTCATCAATGCTTTCAAAATGTAGCTTTTATTTTAAAGATGTACTAATCCACTTCCTAAATTATTTCGAAAGGGTTCAAGGGTTTCGAAGGCAATGGCTTCGAAAGGGGGTTCCGATGCTGACCTTCAATGTTTTTATTAAAGATTTTAAAGCTTTTGAAAGTATGGTGCCAACGCCATCAAATTTTCCCCAAATGATTTTATATGAAGAATTAAGGTTTTGAATGAGATACTTTCGTATATATTCACTTTGACCCAAAAGATGTTTTGAGTAAACCCAAAGGTTTCGAAAGGGGTACTTTCATTGGTTTCGAAGCTATGTTTCTAAGGATTACCAAGTTATGTTTTGGTACTTTCAAAAGGTACATTTTGGTTTCGAAAGAGATGATTTAAAGAGCTTCGAAAGGTATATATTTTGTGTTTTGAAAAGGAGTTCTCTACGCTTTCGAAGGAGATTATCCAGGGGTTTCGAAAGTAATGTTTTTAGGTTTCGAAAGCCTTTGTTTTCAAAACAAATAACCCAATCTCATTTTAAAGGGGAACCACGACATAAATAAAGAGTTTTGAAATGATGTTAAGTATGGAGTTTTTGAAGAAGTTTCCTTGATTAATAGGTTAAAGGGATTAACCAAGTTATTATGTTTACTTCTTCATATATGTATATATTCACATTGTAATAAACCCATAACTGTATTTGGGGAAGGGCAGAATAACCAGCTAGGTTGACCCAGTAGTGAATATAAATTAAATCCACTCATGAATGAGTAGAATTGCATCCAGGAGGTCAGGAAGATCGGAATATAGGATGATAAAATATTGATTAAAGAAGCTGTCAGGGAGGTAGGTTCATGGTAAACCCATGAAAACTATGTATAAAAGAAGTTGTCAGAAGATAGGTTCATAGTAAACCCATGAAAACTATGATTAGAAAGAGTTATTGGTAGGGGCCAATAGGTTTGTAGTGAACCTATGAAAACTATATCCGGATTAAGATATTGACAGATATCAATAGGTTCCTAGTCAACCCATGAAAACTAGGACAAGAGGGAAGTTATTGGAGTTACCAATAGGTTCAGGGAGAACCCATGAAACAATGATATTTTTGGTAGGGGCCAATAGGTTCTTAGTGATCCCATGAAAACTATGGAACTGGACAGGGAGTCCATAAACATTAAACAGGTTATTAGTAAGCCCATGAAAACTAATAGGTTAATAGTGACCCTAAAAACTATAAATGAGACAACTAGTCAGAATGAATGGGGATGGAAATCCAGAATTGATTTACTTGTTTGCATATTATTATATTGTTTTGAATTCATTTAACCATTGTGGATGCAGGAGCACAATATATGGTTTATAAAGGTTTTAGGATACTAGTGAGAGGAAAACTCGTTCTGCTAAGCGACGTGATCTCACAAGATATCTAACAGGTTTGAGATGGTAGATTATTGTTCATACCAGACTTTATGTCCGACTTGAAGTTTATGTTTTCCCCTTAAACTCTCGGGTACTAATTGATTTTGAGTAGTTTGAGAGTTGAGGTTTTCAGGTACCTCCTTAGACGAATAAGCTTTCGGGAATGTGCAGGAGGCATGATAGCTATCTAGAGTTCTCTTTTGTTTTGATTCCACTCTGTTGTTGTTGTAAATGCAAAGTTGTTTAATTGTCTATATATATACTCTGATCATCCAAGGGGGCATCTTCATATGTCGCTCTTGGCGTATGTTGTAATAAATATATTTTCTCTGAACGTGGTTTCTATATTGGGATTATGTAATGAATTTGAAATGATTTGAAATGGAATGTGAAAGTTGTTTTGTGATTTTAATTTTTTTACATATCCATGTGTTTCTGTTATATTAATGTATCTAACATTATCGTATTTTGTCATTGAGGATTAATAGCCATGGATGACTACAGCATCCATAGCAGTTAGTTTTGGGCCTCCAAGTGGGGATACAACCTCCACCAATATAGAACTGCTAAGTGCCTTAGTAACATAGGTTGGAGTTGTCCATAAATCTAGCTAAAATGGAGGAAGAGAGTTGGTAAGGATGTCTGAAGAGCTTTTGTGCTTTTGCATCCATTTCTAGGTTTCATTAGATAATCTTATACAACCAACCAAACTACGATCAACAAGCTTACAATATTTTTGGTTAAGAAAGTTAGCCTAAAATGAGTCATTACCAAGGAAGTAGATCAGAGGTTGAAGACCTCCTTCACCTTCTTCTTTAAGCCTACATATGTAGAACCAGGAGACTCGATGATGTTTTCTTATACTATTGGAGAAGCCTTGAGGTAGTTGGCACAAAAACAATGGATATCAAGAAGAAAAGCATCATTGGGGGTTGTGGTGTCAAATATATTAGAATAAAAAAGAGAGCCAAGGACAGACCTAGTTAGAATCAATCTCTCGACCCAAGAAATAAGGGCAAAGTCCAATAATCGATGAGTCTATATGCTTTTGTAGGAGGTTTTGGAAATCTAAGTTTTTCTTCCTTTCCTTGTAGAGTTGAATCCTAAGATATATAATTGGTAATGCTTTGATGGAGAAGTTAGTAACATGGTGCATTCTCGCTTTCTAAGTTGTTGTGTAAGTGATGATAGAGCTTTAATCTTTTGATACAAGTATAATCCCATAGAAATTTGTAGTGAACTGTTAGAAAGAGGAAAATTATTGAAGAGTCTGATAGTAGTGTGGTCATGGATGCCACTACTGAGGGCTTCTATAGCTATGATGAAGAGTGTAGAAGAGGGAGGATCCCCACAGTGGAACCTCCTATTAGACCTCCTATTGGAATTGAAAAAAGTTTAGGGTCTCGTTGATAAGGATGAAATTTCAACTACAGATAAGCTTGTTGACCATATTAATAAAGAGGTTAGAGAAACCGAAAGCACAAAGCACCATAATAATAATGAATCATGAAATCCAATCATAAGCCTTAGTTATATCAAGTTTAATAACAATATTGAATCCAAGGATTTTGTGATTAATTTCGGAGATAGTTTCTTGAGCAAGGAGGACGTTGTCAGTGATCATCATGCCTTTAATAAAGCTAGCCTCGGATGCAGAAATGATTTTTTGAAGAATAGGTGTGATTCTTGTAGAAAGAATTTTGGAAACCGCCTTGTTGGAGAAGCTACAAAAGCCGATGGGTCCAAGGTCGGAGCAATTTTTAGGGTTTTCAATTTTGGGTATGATGATGATTTTGATGTCGGTCTAATTATAAGGAAGGGGATCATCAATGAAGAGTGCTCAGATAGCAAGGATAAGGTTTGGGAATATAATATTTATCATGTTTGGAAAAACAATCATTAAAGCTATCTGGTCTAGTCTAGCTACACTGTATTTACCAAGGGAAAAGTTATCTAGTCGGATCTCATCTGTGGATGGAAAGACATATAGGAGATGGTTATCAAGATCATTAACAAGTTGATGAATGTGATTGAGGATGTCTAAGTCAAGGTAAGAGGAAGACTACTGACCAAAAAGGGTAAGGAAATGGTTTGTCATAACCCTTTTATTCTCGAAGTCAGAAGTCAACTAAGCCCTTTTGCATTTTTAATCTAATGAATGGTTAGTTTATTTTTGTTTTTGCGGACAATGGAATGGAAAATTTTTAGAGTTCAACCCCCAAGGATAGACCATTTGATTCTATCTTTCTACTTCCAAAATGAATTTGGAGCTCTCGGTTGAAGTTGTCCTTTACTTTGATCTACTACTCACAATGGAGAGAAGATGGATTTTCATCATAAAATGGCCTCTTTGAGAACAACCACTTTTCAGCATTCATAACATAATTAAATATGTTAGAGAAGACCACTTTGTTCTAGATTATGGATGAAATATTGAAGTGCTTATGTTTGGAAGTAAAACCTATCAAGGGAGCGCCAAAAACCGAGTGATGCCGCTCCTCCTTGACCATGCCTAGGACGGAATAATAGGACTTCCGCATATTCTGGAATCAGAGTAGTTTCGAGATGGAGTAGAGGTGGATGTAAGCCAGAGGATCATAAGACCATGGCCAGAGTTAGCACGATGGAAATAGTACAGAACCGGTGAGAATGAGTTATCGAACCATCCGTCGTTACCAAAAATACAATCCAATCTAGTAGAGATACAAGCATCACCATCCCTATTACTGAGGTGAAACTAAAGGTATTTCTTAGAGGTTCTCTGATGAGATTATGGTCTTAAAACCATCAACTTCTTGACCATTGGTTGAAGAGCCACCTATACTTTCATCATTATGGGAAATGATGTTGATGTGTCCACTAATGACCCATGATGAAAAGCCTAGAAATTCTAAAAAGTGAGTTTCATCCCAAAGCCTTCTTCTTTCAATAGCGTTGCACTTAGCATAAATGCAAGTAAAGAGATGAGATGGACCATTAGATAGATTTTAGGAGAGAATGAAAGGATTAATTTGAATCAAGAACAAGGGAAGTCTCCCATTCAAATTTCCGAAGTATCCAAATTTTATTATTATGACTAGAGATTCACCCATTGAAATAATGTTTTTTAATTAAGGCGGGAAGGCCATGAGAATCAACGAGAGGTTCTTGAATAGCGATGATACTAATATTATGCTTAGTGTTGATACATTTGAGTTTACAAAATTTGGGTTCATTACCCATCCTCTAATATTCCAAATAATTATGTTGATCGGGATGAAATAGGGACAGCGGAGAAAGCTTTAGATTTCTTAGCTTAGGATGAGCTGGTATGGTTGTAGAGAAGCACATAGTGGATAAGGTTCTTTTCTTAGCCCTAGAAGTGTAGCGTTGGAATGTGGAGATAGTAGGATTAGAAGGTTCGGATATACAAGTCAACGGAGAATTATAAGATTCCACAGGTAGAAGACTAGTGGGGGAAGGTTGCAAATGGGAAGGTTTGACAAGGATGGTGAGCCGTCACGAGGGGTGGAGTGGATAATTGGGCTGGACGAAGAAAGGCTTGATAAGATCGAATGCAAACAAAGGTGGATGCATATGGTTATGCCATTTGCATGTAAGTGGATACTATATGTGCATCAAGATTTGGGCAACAACTATGGATAAATTAATAGGTACACAAGAGTTAATGATATAACCAATGGATTGTTTGTCGTTAGATATCCTCCTAGCCAACGAGCCATCGATTCCGTCGTTGTATGTCATCACATAATTTGGATTGTCACAAAGAGTCATGAGAAGCATCTTTATTAGTGTTAATGCAATCAAGAAAATCACAGCTAAGAAATTAGGATGCATAATCATCTTCATCCAACAAATCATCATAGTAACAAAAGTCAACCAAGCTCTTAAAGTAATCCATGACGGTTGAGTTGACATAAGATGCAAATGGTGATAGATGGCCATACCAGAGTGGTCCAATTTAGCCAGCACGACGAAGGGGTTGCTAGCATCGACAGTGGTTTTTCTGGACTACGTCGCTTGCTCTTAGTTTTGAGTATCGATGTCGAGGAGATGAAGCCAACACGAGGTTGTAAATCCTTTGTAGAAGGAGTATGGTGAGATGATCATCCAGTTTATGCAAGTGATGAAGAAATAATAGGCATAAAGTTGGTGTTTATTGCTACATAGGCTAAGTGGTAAGTTTGGGGTTTGGATTATGGAGGGTGGTTAGGAAGGAGTGGGCCATAAATGAACGGAGTACAGTTGTGCTAATCAGGCTAAGACATGCCAATTTGGATTTTGGACTAGGGAGGGTTAAATTGAGTAAGAAGTAATTGGGAGGA
Organism: Allium fistulosum; assembly: GCA_030737815.1. Lineage (NCBI taxonomy): Eukaryota > Viridiplantae > Streptophyta > Magnoliopsida > Asparagales > Amaryllidaceae > Allium > Allium fistulosum. The sequence continues at coordinate 946,507,524 of CM060908.1, forward strand.
TATATGCAATTAAAACCCCCCTAAAGCCTCATTGATACCTTGTTAAAGAGCTTAGCGCACTTTGACTGCAATGCCTTTTCAATTTAGCACCATTAAATAGTAGATTTTCTTAATGCCCTATTACTTTCCACTATGCCCACTAAATCAGGGGTTTCAACACTCGCTTTAGCAACTTTAATATAAAAGGTTAATTTGATTGGTTCTCTTATAAACTAAATCAACAAATTTAGGGTATAGGTTTAAGTTCAAGTCCTAAGCGTTCAACCTAAATTATAACTCTATTCTATTTATTAAGTTATAACTGCATGGATCATGAAATTCTTTGGTTTTATTATATAGGAGCGAACAATGTATTTTGTTTTCTCTACAAATGATGTGGGAATGAGTATAATCAACTTTGGAGATCTGATTTTATCTCTAATAAATATTTTTACACCTCCTCTATTTTCTGATATATCCCCGCTTTGTCCTCATATAGTTATTTGCACTTCCATGGCTCCACCGCCATAAAACTACTAAGTACTCTAACTACACAGGAGAGGATAAAGAGGTGGACTTGTCAAGTGGGTTGCATGATGGGCTACATGATGGGCTGGTGGAGAAGTGGCATGTCAATGAATTTTTAGGTGAAGAAAATGACTTGAAAAATATCTTGTTTAGATGAGAATAACTCCTGGGTTGAAGCTTGCGAGTAATGGGCTTGAGTGGAAATTGAGGAGGAAAGTGTGCCCAAGATTATTTGTCTGTCATTAAGAGTAGGGTTATATGTACAAGTTTTGGTTGAGTAATAACATCGGGCCGAGGTGGGAAAAAGTGTATTAGCAATCACTGAAGCCATTAGAGTTTGATTGGGCCAAAACTTGGCTTGTGTATTGGACCTATTAGAATTGAGATGAACCTAAATGTTCTTGGAGCATTACATTTTGTAGATTCATTATAGAAATAACTTGGAGCGACCATGCATCATCATGACTGGCATATAGGCAGTATCTGGAGTAATGATGGATGTTGTCGTTGAGTTAGAAGGTACGCCTATAGTTTGATCTTATTGAATGGCCTTATCTACCCTAAGCTTGTCATTGATGTGTGAAGTAATAGCTTTAGGATTGGTACGAGTTCCATTCATTGTGGCATTAATTCAGTTATCGTTAGTTGTGTTTTGATTTTCTTGTGTTTAATGAGTGTGGATGTGTTAAGAAGACGTTGCTTCAAAGTTATTATTAACAAAGAGACGGTAAGTTTTCATACTCAATGTATTACGAATACTTGATTTCCCCTTCTTGTTCAACAAAAGGATGGGGTGGAAGTGGTGATGCAAGATCAACTTCCATGTATGCACACACAAAACTAGGGGGTGAAGGTTAAATTTGGCCTCGTTTGCTTTGAGAGGTTAGCCTATTTGTTTCTACAAGTCTTTAAGATCGTCTTTGCTGTACAGGTGTGCCAGCAAATAGGTAAATGAGACCCGATGTGGTTAAAGCGCTTAGCGGTTCCAAAACGGTGGAGGCAAATAGTTATAGCGGGGATAGAGCAGAGATATAGCGGGAAATAACGGAGGTGCAAAAAGTTTTATTAGATGTAATCAAATATTTAAAGTTAATTTATTTTCATTCACACATCATTTATGTAGGAAAATAAAATATTTTTTAATCTTATATAATAAAACCGAAGAATATCATGATTTATGCAGACTATATTTAGTGACTACAATATGCTTCTAACTTATATTGAGCACTTATGTCTTAAAATTAGGTCTTTATTCTAACCTTGTTGATTTAGTTTAAAAGAGAACTAGTAAAATAAATCTTTATATATTAATGTTGCTAAAGTGGGTGCTAAACAGACTTGATTTAGCGGGTGTACTGAAAAATAGGGGGGCTTAAAACATATCTACTGGTTAATAGTGCTAAATTGAAATAGTATAGCGATCGAAGAGTGCTAGGGTTATAGCGGAGATTTTATGGGGCTTTAACTACATAGACCCAAACATGATATAACGAAGTATCAAGTTGCATATGAAGCCAAAAGATCACCTGAAAAATTTCATTTGTGCATTTATAATTGTTAGATTTTCTCAAAGCCAAATTCCAAGAAATTCTTCCTCTCTATGGATTTGCATTCAGATATATTTTTTATCGATGACCCAAATCTTAAATTGATCAATAAGAGAGAATTTGGCAAAATTATTTATGAATGCAATCCAATGGAGGTCTACTACTAAGGAACATACCGATCAAAGTGAATTTAAACGGTTTAGTGAATCAGATTATTTGCTCCTTGGAGAAGAAGATAGTCGACTTGACCTTGCACAAAATCATATGCTTAATGATTTTGCGAGTTTCAGCCATGAGATGATGTTTTGAAAACTCTTCCATTTAACCTCGATTGCTATAGGAAATATGAATTAACATGACTGACTTTGGTAAGTTTGGACTGGTGTTGAGTTTGGGTGGGTAGTCAATTTCTTTTTGGTTGGGAATGGGGGAACATGCCAAGAGGAAGTGGTGGTTGCGGGGAAAAGGTTGGTGACATGGCCAAAGGTGTAGTCAGTTACAAATTTGAAATAAATCTGGGATTAAGCAGAGAAAGATATAGCCAAGGGTGGAAGAGGAAGAGAGATGGGGGTTGGTGCGACGAGAATGACGATGTAGAGGGGAGCGCTGATACTGTCAGGGATGGACACGATTGGAAGGTACAAAATCACATATTATCATTAGGAAGCGGTCAAAACATAGCTTCCACTAATCTTTTAGTACCGATATATGTGTGTGTGTGTAAGAGTGGGAGAGCATGTGCAACGCACATATGTATGAGAAATGGTGTAGAGGAGGAGGATCCATATTAAACTTTTTGTATTTCTGATTTGTGCCTAATTCAAAATTGAGTATCTATAATCTTCGGAATTTTGAGCATTTATTTTTACATATGTGATATATGTCATCAACAAGATTTTTTGCATAGATAATGTAAAGGACTTGAGTTAGTTAGAAATGGATAAAATAAGAGGATTTCAATTTTTTCTCCATATTTAGATCTTTATTAGGTCTATGAAGTCTAAATAGGATATTAGATATGATCAAATTACTTTAAATAAAATCCAATTTTATTTTAATCAATCAATGAATTCAGTTATTTGGTATTTTGTATATTATATGAGTATATAATAGTTTACTCATTTGTGTGTATAGTGTGTGTGCAACATATAATATAGTGTGCTTAGTTAAGCATATGTATACAAATGTTGGGATTTACATCTATAACGGATACATTCGCCATTCATATATGCATCTGTTATCTCAAAACATTTATTGAAATATGCATGCATTTAATTATATATGTTAAGATGCAAAATTGAATGTCGGGCTGTTTTTAAATAGAAGGAGATCAAGCAACAAACTCTCCTTAATTTACTCCTTCCTTTATTACTGTTTACTAGACCCAGATCTAGTAATTCAAATGCCTCTTTGACTATTTAAAATAAATATATTTATGTATATGTATATATAAAGGTTTCAACCAAAGTTTTTTTAATTGATAAATTCAAAACATTAGATTTGAAATTTAATATTAGTAAAATTCAAACACTTTTATTTTGCAAGTAATTTAGTCTGTTGCTAAGGGCACCACATTTTCCTCTTTCTAATACTCTTGCTAAAAAGTACCATAAATTTTTACACTACACTCTTTTTAATACCAGACTTTTTAAGGGGCTACCAAAGACATCATTTTCGACTCTTTATTGCATGATGAACAACTACCGAACAATACCATTTTTCACGACGATCAACTACCGAACAATAGTAGTTTGGTGGTTGATGGCCATGGAAAATGGTGTTGGTCGGTGGTTATTTGCCGTGCAAAACGACTTTACGCAGTGGTTGATTGCCATATGAAATAACTTTGGTATTAGAAAGCACATAAATTTTATTGTGTTTTTTATTTTTTCTATTGTATTAGAAAGAGGAAAATTGGACTAAGCAATACACTTAATTTATATGACAAACTTTCTTAATTCACTCCTTTATTCATTACCATCCATTGGATCCAAATCTAAAATTCAGATGGCTGTAATTACAACTTTATATATATATATATATATATATATAAACATACATGCATTTGGTAAAGTAACATTATGTATGACAAATGATTTTGAGACATTAAATTCAAAACATTTAAACCATAACTACTATTTATTTGGCTATATAAAATCTTTAATTGTATACGTTAAGTTTCAATTCAACCATAGATATATATTTAGCCATTTTGTAAAATAACATATTGAATTTTAGACTTGAAATTCAAACTAAAATAATGATTTTGAGATATTGAAAGATATTTTAATAACCTATAAAATAAATAAATAAAAAACACACACACACATATACGACAAGGATTGGCTACACTCATTTTTGCTATATCTCAAATCTCCATTGATTTCAGCCACATGTTCACATTTAAGTAATTGAAGTTTCATTCTCTTGTCAATCATTATATTATTTAAATGGGGCATAGTTTTGTGAAATTTGAGGGGATTTGTGGTGTAGCAAAAATAAGGTGTAGTCAATCCTAGACCCTATATATATAATGTCCAAATACAAAATAATCTATTTTTTTAAATCAATGATCTATAATTCAGTATTACCTAATGAATGAAATACATCAATTTAGTTATAAATAATTGGGCGAGACAATATATGCAAACACGAAACGTTCTACAAGTTATCCAACAAATGATAGATGTGAATTCAAATGTAAACAAAGGATATACCTTGAAGCTGTTCATCGTTTAGCACACCTTTGAATGGTAGATCATCCTAGATCCAATTTGAGAAGTCTTGCCCTTTGTAAAACATTAATTTGAGATTTCTCCTGGGATCTCAAGTAGATCCATACCCAGCTTTGCAAGAGAAGGATGAACCGCTTAATTCTGTTTTATCTGATGTTTATATTTGGTTTGGAGTTGATAAAACTTTGGTAATGTCTTATCTGATTTTTGTACATAGAAGGTTAGAAAGAGAGAAAAGAAAAGTGAATGAAAGAAAAATGAATTCTAGAAAGAAAATGAATGAGAGGATTTGTTTTGATGAGAGAATAAAACCTTTCATATCATCTCTTTAAAACTTCCCCTTTAAATTCTCAATCAATTTTCAATCAAAACTCATCCATATCCCTTTCTCTCTTTAGCGTTGCAGGCCACATCATTTCATCACATGGATAATTATTTCAAAATGCTTGTTAAGCAATTAACTATATTTAAAACCTATTTAAGAATATATCGATAGCATATCGATACGTGCATGTATAACTTATATATATATATATATATCCAAATAATTACTACTAATACCAAAACATCGAATAAATTAAATAACAATTAATATTTCTCAAATACTAATTAATTAAATTAATTTACAATACTTTATACATTAATTAAATCATATGGTTTTCAGATAATTCACAAATACATTTGTGCGACTCAGATATGTGGATTCGAACAGCCATTAACATTGAACAATTCAAATGTTAACCTTCACATGTCATCTTAGCTAGTGGTATGATGGTGTGGTTGAATTTATCGCTTATAGATCTTTTGAGTAAAATCACATTTTATAATTTCTTAAGAGGTAACAATTAGTAACAATTATTTATACCAATTCTCTTCATCAACACTATATCTTATTAGGAGTTATGGAATTTGATTTTGGTAAAAATTCCAATATCGTCCACATCGAACTTGTTTAGTCCATAAACAAAGTCCTTGATTCAATAATAACATTTATATTTAATCGTACTACTCTGGCTAGAGATTTTGATTTTGAGTTGACTAAAGTTGATCGTGATACTAACTTCATACAACTGAAGATACAGATTCACTATTGAATATTATTTCACTTTCAATGCTTCAACTTAGACCCAAGCATAACCTTTCGATGGAAACCATACCATTATTTAACTATAATCAAAGTAAAGTTTCTACATTGAAGTTAAAAAGTAATCTTAAGTCGAGGAATCGAGTTATATCATTACTTCGAGTTTTCTCATTTGACCTAGTTGTTATTAACCAACAGGAAACTATCGGATGACTCATTCCATAGTTATCCAATAACTATCAGTATGTAACCTCTTAGTTCCCCAACTGTTATCCAGGTTTTTAACCCCACAGAATCCAAAGGAAATCGAGAGGCAAGCATTCATCTTTTCAACCAATAGTCTAATGCAACCAATGTGTGGTTCGACATCAAAACAAGGCGATGTATTACGAAATTGCATAGGGAATATCAATACAAGATAATAGACGCGATCCAAAAGGCAAAGATCGAAAAACCACTAAGTACATGGATCACTAGCGATCCATGCACTATGGGTCACTAGCGATCCATACCTTCTCGCCAGATCGCCATAAACCCAGAAGAACAAGGTCCAGAAATTAGCTAAGTGTATGAATCGCTAGCGATCCATGCACTATGGATCGCCAACGATCTATGCACTATGGATCGCCAGCGATCCAAGCATCCTCATTGGGTCACTGCGACTTAAATAGAATAAAGCAAAGGGAAGTGCTAAGGAATTGGCTCGCCTTCGAACACATTCTATGGATCGCTAGCGATCCATACTTGATCATGGAATCAATGCGACCAAAACCAAGTGAAGCAGAGGAAAAAGGGTTAAGAAGTTAGCCCGTACTCGACCTAAAGCTATGGATCGCTAGCGATCCATGATTTTGGCTCGGGTCACGTGCTAATCTCCGCTGCATCTTCTTGTGTCCATCTGTAGGCAATCGGCGAACAGACTCGGCCCAATAGCTCTCGAATCTCTATAAATACCATCATATCTGCAACATAAAGGGGATCTTCGCTGGACTGGTGGCTGAAGCTCTACTGGAAACGTTCTTCATTCTTCACCTCCCTCACAACAATCTCCAAAGGGGTTCATTATGGTTCTCCAGTGGATTCCAATCTTGGGGATTTAATCTAGCTAAGGACAATCAAGAGCCTCATAATCAAACACTTCTTGTAACAAAAATCGGTCTATAATGGAAATTACAAAGTGGATGTAGGCTTCATTAACAGCCGAACCACTATAAAAATCATCTTGTCTTCTTTCGCTTACGACTTTTTTCTATACTTATTATATATATTATTGCTCTGTGAAAACAGGGTTGGTGCTTTCACACTCAAACCAGGGTGTTGATCCATTTTTTGGGTTAACACCTATAGCCATAAGTAATCATTGCCCAACATTTGGAGAGCATCACGCACTCTGGTCTCAATGGATGTATCGATATCCTTCTTCAAAACATCTTGACTAGGAATATTTAAAATAAAATGTCATTACATATTGTGATTAATTACATCAGATTATAACCATTTGCAACTACATACGGTCACATAACATTTCATTTAAGAATTTCTTATTTATATACTTCAAATTAATTACTTAATTAATTATATCACCATATAACAAAGTATAATAGAAATCAAATACCTTTATGAACAAAATTGGTCACATAGTTAGATATATATAATAAATAACATAATTCCCCCTAGGGCATACCCCTAACTCAATCAATATCCCGCTGCACATGAGATCTATTATGGAATCTTATTCCCACTTCTCCGATAAATTTTCTCAGAACTAATTTAGCTAGTCCTTAGTGAATGGATATATTATATTGTCTCAATTATCTACTTTGTCAATCAACTCTCTCCAATGCTAAACTGTCTTTATCATGTAGGACTCTTTGGTGTATATTTCTTGACTTCTAGTGAGTTCTAAGTTCTTTCGCAATTTGTATTGCGACACAATGATTGCATAATAATGTTAAGTGATTCTTAACATTTAGAATCACCTCCAGCTTGGTTATTAGTTTGTGCACTATACAGCTTTCGTTATGGTGCTATTTAAGGCGATGTACTTATCCTTTTGGTCAGATGCAACCTTTGTTTGAAAAAATTCCAACTTAAAGCTCCTTAATTAAGATTGATCATGAATTTAGGATTGACATACTATACTCGATATTATTTTTGAAGTTCGAGTCTGAACACTCCATCATAAGGAGTTTCTGGTTTCCATAAACAATTCTCTAATATTTCGTGAATACCCGAGAACACCCTAAAATTTCATTTAGTGACCTTAATTCAAATTGATACTTGCTTTATGTATCAAATACATAAGCAAAATGAGAAATTGCAGACAACGCAACATGTATGATAATTCCTATTGCTAATGCATAAGGAATCCATCTTACATGCTTCAAATTAAATAAGGAATGATTTAAAACATAACACAATTAAATCATCCTATTATGTCAACAACAAATATTAATTAATACAATTATTTCAAAGTATTATATAGTAGGAATTTATGTGTAACATTCAAGTCTAAATTAAATGTAAACACCGAAGTTTAAATCTTCTAATATTAAAACTAACTTATTGACAAGAGTATTTCAAAATTCAATTTAATTTTTTTAAATAATAATGATAAAATCGGATGACATTAGCATATATAGATTCGTGATAAGAAAGTCTAGATTTAAGTTATACATGGATGAATCAAAATGTTGAACAAAGAAAAGGAAATTATAAGGATCTACATCTAGATTAAACAAACCGGATAAATAAACATACATAATAGGGTTAAAAATTATTATCATTGTTCATAACAAAATAACAGTGAACATAGCAAATGTTTTTCTTATGGTAAGAATATAAAATTGATTCAAGCGGGGGTTTGAGGCATCCAAATTCATACATACATATATATATATATATATATATAAACATAAGAGAGAGGTAGAGAATTAAGGGTATGTAAACAAATTAAATGATATGTAAATATATAGAATTACCTTAGAAGAAGCCTAGAGAATATACTTTGAGTGAGGAAGAATTCCTGGATTCTTCAAATCGATCTCAAGATTTGTAATAATCTAGAGACAACCACCTTTTTCTCTTTTGTTTTGTTTGAATTTTGTTTTTAAATTTTTGGAGACTTACCACCATGAAAATTTTGAATTTTTCTGAGGAGAAGATAAGAATCAGAGAGGCAAACGACTAAGAGAAAATTTTATTAAATGAGGAAATAACTATAGCATTCAATATATGCTGATTCCTCTCCTTTTAATAATAGTTTCTTCCCATTCAAAACAAACGACCCCTCCTATTACTCAAAGTAAGTCCAGCTATTACATGAGCTATTTGGGCTCCAAAAATTCCAAAAATCAATTAGTATTATTCCCATTTAAATCCACTTTAAATTTCTTATCGATATTGTATACCGATACGCGTGCTTATAACTGTTATATACGTACTTTATTAAATACTAATAGAAATCAAACAAGAATTTTTTTAACAATTAATATTTCATAATTATTAATTTATTTAATTTATTTAAAGTCATTTTTAGTATTTATTCTATTTAAATCAAATTTAAACATTCTACCGATATTATATATCGATACACACGTATATAACTATTATATACACACTTTACTAATTTCTAATGGTATTCAAATAAATTAAATAAAATTAAATAATTAATATTTAATAAATATTAATTAATTTTAATTTTTAACTATTAAAATTCAATTAAATCGTGTGGTTTATTCAGAATCTTCATCATTTCAGTTGTGTGACTCATAGGTGTAAATTCAGTCAGCGATTAATATTAAACAATTCGAATATTAATGTTCACATATCACCTTAGCTAGTAGTGTGACATTTTGATTGAATTTATTACTTACACATCTTTTGATAAAATCAAATTTCTTTTATTATAAGCATTATCCATTAATGATAATTATTTATACCAATTCTCTTCGTCAAAACTATACCACTTTGGACTTATGGAATTTGGTGATGGTCAAAATCCCAATGTCGTCCATATTCAACTCTATAGTCTATACATAAAGTCCTTGGTTCAATAATAATAATTATTATTAATTGAAATCTCTAGCTAGAGACTTTGACATTGAGTTGACTTCAGTGACCGTGATACTAACCTCGTATAACTGAGAAAAAAAATCCTTTCTTGAATAATGTTTCACTTCCAATGCTTCCACTCGACCCATCTATAGCCATTTGATGGACCCCTGCCATGATTTAACTATAATCAAAATGGAGCTTCCACATTGAAGATCAACGGTATTCTCAAGTCAAGAGAACCGTACAATTTTGTCACATCGATATTTTCTATTTGACCTTAGTTATGTTAACTAACATAAAAATATTGAGTGAGTCATTCCGTAGTTATCCAATAACTATATGTATGTACCCCTTTGGTGCCCCCAATAGTCATGAGTAATACATTGCCTAACATTTAAAGAGCATTATGTACTCTAGTTTTAACAAATGTATCTATATCCAGTCTTGATACATCTTGACTAGAAATATTTAATATGGATATGTATCTTTGTTATGATAAATCACTCATGGTTACAACAGATTGTAACTACTATCACAAAACATATCATTTATGGATTTTCTATTAAATGTACTTTTAATTAAATTAATTAAGTAATATAACATATTATACCATGTTTATAATAGAAAGAAAACACATTTTATTTCAAACAAGATTGGTTACCGAGTTAGATATATATAACAAATTACATAATTGCCCCTAGGGCATACCAAGAACTTTATCACTGACATCGACATACTTTGGTTGTTATGCGCAAATAGATTATTCTAAATTTTATTTAGAATTTCTGTTTCAATATGTATGTACCGAAACTCAAAATCATATCGAGCGATAATTTTGTGATGAAATCCAAATTGACTTAAGCACGTTAAATAATGAATTTTTATGTTAATTTCAACAGTTGAAATTTATGCTCTTATGCTTATCAACCCAGCTTGTTATATTCCAGCTGCACTGGTCCTTTTCTCAGAAACACTTTTACAACCGATAAATCGTATCCTTTCAGGTACCATTATCAAAATAATATTTTGATAATGTACCAGGAATCCATTATAGATTTGCATATTGTGCCACATAGTGGAGTCAATACTCTTGATTTCTTATTTGACAATTGAGGAAATTTTTTTCTCGACCATGATATAAAACTCGTAGTTTCTCTTTAATGTGCAAGAGTTGTTATTAAACATTCCAAAGAGTCATGTATATTTTGGCTTGGTTAATTTCATTTCATCTTTCATAATCAATATTATATTTGGAGTGTATCCGAATCTACTTTGCTATCAATAATCTCCATAAGAAATTTCTTCGTTATAAAGTTGGCAATTCTTTATACAATAATTGTTTCTCAGGATAATGGAACAGATAGTCAGAAATATTTTAAGTACCACCTGTGTGTGTGTGTGTGTATAATGATTCATTTTTGAGTTTACAAAAGTTTGTGTTTATAATATAAGTTGCTCAATCTATATTGGCTTACCCCAAATTGATGTGGGTTGATCCACACAAAATCCCTCATGGACAAATATTACATGCAGATCTTGACATACACAACATGTAAACTCCTTAACCTTAGATGTGCAGAGGTTTCTTATAAAATTTTATCTAATATGCTCTCATAAATTATATTTTGGATGAAATTAATTTTAACCTATGTACTTACTCTAAGTACATGTACTTATAGAAAGAATTTAACTCAACTTCACTCATCATCAATTATACTTTGTCCAACAAAGTCAGACTACTTGTTATCGATACATCATTATGTATCATATGGAGAAGTGACTTATGAGAGTGAATCTTATCTTTTCTAGGTACTCTTGGAACCCTTTCCAATACATCACCTTTTCGATCAAAATGAATATTTATTTCCTTTGCATGTTATGTTTTCTGCTTTCATTTTTTATTCGATGAAATTAACATAAATACACTTCTTGTGTATCAAATGCACATGTTCGTTTCTATGATAATTCTTATATGAATTTAATGAAGTAAGTGGATCTGTTTTGGTACGTTTGACTTTGAACTGCATACCTCTATATGTATCCGTCCGAAGAGTTCATTAACTCTTATGTCGCACCCACTAAATGGGCGCTTCACCCTTAATCTTATGAGGTACAATTCATAATTACATATGATTCACAATCATATGTTTAGTGAATTATTTTTCAAAGATATGTCTTAGTCCACAATTCCAAAATAATTGTAAAAATTTCAAATACATTATTTTCTAATGCTTTGCTTTTATTATGAAAACAAATACCATTATTATAGTTTTATCTTACAATGAGTATTCATAATACTCATATCAAAATAAAACAATATCTATTTCCAATCAATACCAAAACCAAATTATCATAAATAATATTTGATATATTTATGAAAATAAATCGTAAATTGATGAGTTTATTGAGAAGTGTTATATGGTATGTTCCCACTATTTCAGCCATTATTATAAAAAGAAAGAAATAAGAAGCTCCAACCACTTAATATTAGCTATTTATTTTGATTACTATAACTAGTTTACAATCAAGAGTTTTAGATCAAATATAATCTATTGGAGGAAAAAAGCAAAAGGAAGCAATGGGCGGAGCTCCAAGAACCATGACGGAAGAAAACGTTAACACTCTACCTACTGCGAAAGCGCCTGCTACAAACCCGAACTTAGGGGCGAAAACACCACGGGAGGATATAACGATGACTCTCTTCCGCTCTGAAGATCACAGACAATTTGAGGAAGACAAATTGGATGAAAAAGCCAACATGCAAAACACTAGAAGAATATATAAAACCCATGTCGTAGCACAGTGCTAAGCAATGGGCGAGGAACTGCTACTCAAACGGTACTCCTAGAGGTAGGAGAACCAAGAAGATATGATATAAACAGAGAACGATTACCAGGCCAAGCTCCCATGGTTATTGTGACCATTCCCAACTGACCAGCTTCCAATCCCATCATGGAGCTCACATCGTCGAATCACGAATGGTCGTCGTCGAAAATCATCAAAAATCATCAAAATGGTTGTTGAAAAACTCACTTCAGGGTTGACTCAAAGTCGAACTCGAGTAATCGCCTATTTGACCCAAAGCAGATTCTGGAAGTCCTGACTCGAAGTCGAACTTGGGTAATCACCCATTTAACTCGAAGTAAACCTAGGAAATTCTGGCCCGAAATCAAACTCGGGTATAACCAAGATTTTCTCCAAGCAAACATGTAAATGGCTCCAAGCAACGTTTGTCACCAACCCAGCACTTCAAAGTCTGTGACTCCAAGCAAATGGAAAATTTTCTCGGGTCGAACTCCAAGTAAAATACCACCGATCCATCTTCTTCTACCCATAACTCGAACGTGCGAACTCCAAATACCTTGAAATTTGGATTGCAACCTTATGGGGCTTTCTTTGTCACCCCGACCAATAGCACCTAGTTTGAAATTTTTTAGGGATCGTCACTGATCCATGACCCCATCATAAGTGATTCGCCATTTAGTCGGCATTTCCAATCATTCAAGCATAGACAATCATGCATATATCATTTTCAAACATTATAAGTAGCCGTAATTTGAAAACGAACCGGTCTGACAACAATTGGAGCGTCTACCCCAATCGAAACCCATTCACCAAAGCCGTTTAATACGCAAAATATCCAAAGAAGTTTACCATGCCAACTATACCTTTGTACAACTGATTTAAAATTTCTTTTTTACAGGTATGACTAGCATATGGACGTAGTGAGGGCGACGGATGCAGTCTACTGCAAGGCCCTCAAGAATCATTAAAGGGTGAAACAACCTACTACCATAGAAGAATTCTATGAGAAGGCAAACCAGTCTAGTGCAATTGGAAGAAAGCAAACCTAGCAATTTTTCAAAGAGCATACCAAATGGTAAAGGAGCTACAGGACCTTAAGGACCTTCTGCCCAAACAAGGCTACTAAGACCCAGTAGAAAAGCGTCCCAGCTAACTGACGAAATCAAACGAAAGGATGATTATCAAATAACACTCAAGCTATCTAGCAACTAAGGAATGGGGTAGAAACCTAAAGCGGTGCCTTTTGAGAACCGGCACTGAGGGCATTATAGATAGTACGGCAAAAGAAATGCTTCTATGCCCTCGACGAGTCATGCCGATCCCCCTTTTGAGAACCAGCATTGCGCTGGTAGCATCGAGTAGTCTTGTCCAAAGGATCGTTGAACAAACAGATCCAACCCCTTAGTCTCCAGGAACCAATAAAACCGTGTTCCCGCAAGACAAATCCCAAAAATCCTCTTAGAATTGATAAATTATAGTTCCAAGGCCGTCTGGTCGTCGGACATCCGACCACAAAAACCCTTCGCGAACGTGAAGGTTTTTCACGAACTAAACCATCGTGAAGGTGAACCGGTATATCAGCGGTAATCTGATCCAAAAAGCCCTTCACGAACGTGAAGGTCTTTCACGAACTAAAGCATCGTGAAGGTAAACTGGTAGATCAACAGTCATCTGATCCAAAAAACTCTTCGCGGACGTGAAGTGTAACGACCCCACCGCGATGCCCAGATTAGCAAAGAACATTACAAGTAATGTCGTCTGCTAATTCGAAGAATACAGCTTGTTAAGGGCGATCGAGTGTGGATATATCTTTATACTAATACTGACACATCATTTATACCTTTTCACTTAATATCTGAACTGAATTTGATGTGTACAATATTAATACAAAGTAACAGACACACCGATTTCTCAGAATCAGAACAATATATCATATAAATAACAGTCACAGATCACAGTGGAATAAATCTCAACGTATACATATACAAATTATTTAGTTTACAAAATGAAATACTAAACTCAATTGTTATACAAATTTAATAATTCTCTAATCTCAATTATACATTTTATATACAAGGTCCAAATTCCTAAATGGGATAAACTAAAAGTCCAAATGTTTAACTCCTTGCTAGCACAACCATTCAAAGGTCAACCAGTCCTGTAACCTGAAATGTCTCGGCCTGACCCGAGCAAAATAACACCCAGGTCAGACTATCTCTAAATATCCAATATGGTGAGAACAAGATATAGCACAAGAACAAACAACATATAAGTAAATATAGATGTTTAGGATTGAATTCATAGAAAAAAAAGCACAATATCTCTAAGCACGCAAATATCAAAGATTAACTCAGTATATGGTTATAAGTTTACGTCACAAACACGAACTAGTCACTAAACACAAAATAACATAATTAACTTAACGTTCATCACAAGACACAAGAACATATATTTATTTCACGAACACACGACACAAGAATATATGTTTATTTCACAAACACAAGACACAAGAATATATATACTTCTTTCATGAACACAGAATAGTCACATAATCCAAATATCCAGAATCCAAGAGATCTTAATCCAAACCGATCGTAATGATTGTCCAAAACAATCGCAATGATTATACTCAAAACCTGTGGCAAACAAACAAACAAATTGGTATCACTCGAACCGATCCGATACCAAGGATCGTACTCAGACCGGGAACACAGAATCACAGAATGATCTCAAGGATAGTCAATACCGATCAAGGTGATCGTGGAAACCATGACTCGATAAATCCACATTTATTTAATATTATTAAATTATTATGTTCGAAAAGAAATCCAGGAATAAACTACTTAAGGATCTAGCAAGCACTTGTCGCACACCAAAAGTGAGTAAACTCTAAAGTGCCAAATACTATCACCTTCAGTAATCACTAGAATTTAACCAATACGTCCCATACCGTATGGTGAAATTCAAGTATTTACTAAAAGCTAGTAACTATCACTCATTACGGATACCACTGGAAAACCTGAACCATATTCTCTTAAGGATCTAGCAACCACTTGTCGCACACCAGAAGAGAATACAACTCTAAAGTGTTAAATATTTTCTCAATTCGATCACAAGAACTTAACCCAAGCATCCCATACTACCCGGTGAAATTCATGTATTCGCTAATGAGTTAGTAAATTCCACTCAAACATTCTATTCAATGAGTTATACCATAATCAATAAAGTGTTATTCGAAAGCATTTAAACCAATCGATAACACTATATCGATTATTACTATTTCCCAAATTATAGAATTAAGGTTCTCAAAACCTTTATTTAATTTGTCACTTATCAAAATATTCCGTTATTCCAAATTGTTCCAAGAGTATTTATTTTACAAAAAAAGATTATCCATGTTCCAAAATCACATTGATTATTTAAATTCCATAAGGTTACACACCATATTTCAAAAGCCACTTATAAAAGTATTCATTTATTTGTGAATCTATAAATCCATTTTCAAAACCAATTTAGTATTCTAATAATTAGTTAAAACCTCGTACAATTATATTTCCAAAATTTGAAATTCCAAATCCATAAAATCATTTATAAAAGTAATTAGACTACTTTAGAAAACATGTTTGATGTTTAGAACTTAAATAAACTCTCTTTGCGAAATTATTTGTATACAAAACAATGCACTTATATATACATTTGCAAAATAGGTAGATTTAAATTTATAAATTTCCAAAGCTTTGAATCAAAAATGATTCAAAGTCCATAAAGCACAAGAAATCCACTATTACATGTCGCAAAATTGTAACGACCAATAGTTCCATAAGGTTTGATTTTCATATCGTCTCTAAACACAATTTGGGTTTACAGTTAAAAAGTTATGGCGATTTTAGTTTTAAAACAATAGATTTTCAAATAACTTCTATTGAAAATAATTTAACAAATTGGTGTACTTAAATGTTGTAATTGACAAAGTAACATAGAGTCTTTTATTTATGTAAACTAGAGCCTCCAAAATAAGATTTGGACTTTCGGAAACTAAACAAACCTTTCACCACAATTACACTTTAAAGATAGTATAAATAAGCCAAGCCAACATCAAGCAAAAGTATAATGCATAAGACAACAAAGTAAGATAACCCAAGCAACAAGACTTGGCATTGCTAGAGCACAAAATGAAAAGGCTAACAACAAGGTAACAAAAAAAATTAACACAAGGCATCATAGGGCAAGACACAAGAACAGAGAAGGAAATGCAAGCACCTCAAATTTCTAAATTTAAGATTTTCAGTACTCATGTCATCTTCACAAATCGGTGATTTTCAATTAACTACTATCATAATTTGACAAAAATTATAATAAATATTTTTTCCTTACCGTGATAGCTTTCCAGAAAGCACAAGTTTAATGAAATCGGATTAACGGATCGATAGTTATGATAAAAACAAGTTTATGCTTCATCGCAGAACTTTACCCGACAGGACAGAGCTTATAGTTCTGTTTAAAACATGAATTCGACCATGTAAACTTCAAAATCTGGGAAAATGATCAAAATAAAAGTTCTTTTTTATGAAATTATATTTCTACTGCAAAAAGATTCATCAAAGGAGGATTTACCAATCAAAAGATATGATCAAAGAAAGTTTCAGATTTTGTTGCTTAAGCCTGTTTTTCATTCTCAGGACAGCGAAGGAAAAATGCATTTTCGACCATTTAAACATCAAAGTTTGGAAAAACTCAAAACAACAAAGTTGTAAAATAAAGTATAAGATTTTCAAAACTTCAAGAATTATCAAATTCAGATCAAAAATGAAGAAGATATGCCTAAATTACTAACAGGGTCTAGCTAAGAAGTGTAAATTAACAGCAATGTATTTCAAATCAACAAACTTCAAGCAATCAAACAACAATCAACAATCACTCAACCATCCAACATGAAATCACACAACAAAGCCAACATAAGATCAATAATTAGAGATAGCTATGAGTTTCTACTCACCTCAATTCCATATTTCTTCTTGTTAATACTTTGATTCGGCTTCGTACTTGAATTTCCAGCAACTCTAAGCTTTTCCATATTTTAGAAACTCTTCTTTTTAATTTAATAATGGAGATTTGGTTGTATTATGAAGAAGGAGCTAACCCTAGCTTTTGGTTTCTGGTTTCTGCCCTTTGAAATGAACGTACTGAGGAACTAAGATGAGAAGAAGCTTCTCAATTACACTTAAATGGGCTGAATTTGTGTTTAGTCTAAACCCACAATTTATTTAAATGAATTATCTCAATTTTTATCTCTTTTCTCATTTCTAAACATCATTTATTAGTTGAGTTTTATTTCTAAAAATTTACACAAAATTCTACACTATAACTCAATCTCCTAACCTTGTATATATTAAAAAAATTATAATTTAACAACTATGTTAACTCTCCCTTTAAAATCTAGAAGATAAATTATCATTCCTCAAAAATGGAAAATTTTCAAAGTTTATAATTTATAAATCGAATAAATCCATTTTACATAATTTTCCAAATTGGCACTTCAATTTCCAATTACTTATTCTCAAAAACTCGATTTAAGTTCACAACTAAGTCTCACAAATTACAAATTAGAATTGCTTAACCACAATTAAACTTAATTAATAACAGGGTTGTTACATGAAGGTCTTTCACGAACTAAACCATCATGAAGGTGAATCGGTAGATCAACGGTCATCTAATCCAAAAATCCCTTCACGAATGAGAAGGTCTTCCATGAACTAAACCATCGTGAAGGTGAACCGGTAGATCAGCTGTCATCTGATCCAAAAAAAACCCTTCGCGAACGTGAAGGTCTTTCACGAACTAAACCATCGTGAAGGTGAACTGGTAGATCAGCAGTCATCTGATTCGAAAAACCCTTCATGAATGCGAAGGTCTTTCATGAACTAAACCATTGCGAAGGTAAACTGGTAGATCAACGGTCATCTGATCCAAAAAACCCTTCAAGAATGGGAAGGTCTTTCATGAACTAAATCGTCGTGAAGGCGAACCGATAATTAGCGAAATTTATGTACGACTGATATCTGCGAAGGTGAACTGGGAATCAGTGGTCGTCTGATCCAGAGCCCCTTGAAGTCAACGAAGTCATGCTTCGGGGCCACAAATCGACAATCGTATCAGTCACTTTGCATAATTAATGAAATCACTTCCAACGACAGATGAAACAAACAACGGTGAACTCTAGAGCTTCAAAGTCGCTCGAAGGAACTAAGCCAAAACTGAACTGACCTTGTTGTTAATCAGAGGCTTACTCGAATCAAGCCAAGACTTAGAACTCGAGAGAACCACATCCACTAAACTGGGGGGGGGGGGCAACCAGACAAGTTGTGGAGAGACCCTGGGTACAGTTCAAGTGCACCAACAGCCCGGTGGCACAGGGGGCACCGTGCACACTGGAATAGCCATAAGGAAGGCTGAGACTAATCATACCACAGTTCCGTTATGTCCGATCAAAAATTCTGGCGTTGTGACAACTGTGGACTTAATGAACTAGCCAGTGTAACAAATGAGATATTATCATAATACTTGCCCTTTCTTCCCAAGTACTACATTACCGCTCTTGATGACCAATTCCTCTTCCTCTTAGACCATATGCCAGTCAAAGACCCAATCTCTGAAGGCAGTTTGGACCAAGTGCTAAGAGTCATGCCCTAAACTCCCGTAGGCTCTTTCTTTAATCCAAAAACTATTTAGCTTCTTGAACCAATAAAATCGTGTTCATGTATGCAACCTGCTAAGTCGACGGGGTCAAATCGACTCGAAAATCATTGTTTAACTGCTTGGAACGGTCAAACTACGCCAGAATATGCTCGAACAACTCACCGAGTCAAAGAAAGCGAATCGACTCAAACTGCCTGATCGACAGGAAATCTTGATCCCAGCCTTCTAAGAACTAGTGTTGCTCAGGCAACATCGGGAAGGCCCAAACCGTCGTGCATCACTTCTTGAGCCATGGAACAATGCTCTTGAAGTATGAACTCCTCACCTTACCCGAACATTGGCAATGTCTAGAAGTTCCAAACCGTTTCGAATCAACGGGTCGTTCGATCCCATATGCTACGCATCTCGTAAGCCGCGCACCCTCAAAAGCCGTGCATCCCATAAGTCGTGCACTCTCATAAGCCGCGCCACCCATAGTCTTGCACTACTAAAAGCCACGCGTCTCGTAAGCCGCGCACTCTCATAAACCATGCGTCCCATAAGCTGCGCAAACACTGCTAAATGTCGCTCCGGCATCATCACCGGACCATCAAAATTCTCTAAGTATCGGTGTTGTCTTAACAACAAGGGGAATCTTGTTTATTTCAGGATTAACAGGAACCGATCCCTACCACCCAAAAGGACTGACATTGCTTCGGCAATGCCACAAAGTCCGCAAACCAAGATTTCAACAAAGAATTCCGTTCTTTGACAAAAATGTCTAAAGTTAAGATCACGAGCACCCAAAGATAGGAGCTGCGACACAACTTTGACTGAGGCATCCAAAGAGCCGCCCAGAACATCAAGTCTCGCATCAAGTGTTCAGAGCAATCAGCCCCGTGGACCAGCGACACATAACACACTATCACTTGGTTGGGACCAAAAATCACTCCATGGTTCGGTTATGCCGAACAGAGAATTTTGGCAATGGCAACAAAACTAAGCAATATAGTAGGCTGGACGAATGCAGAATTAAAAAGGAAACTGCTCCAACCTGCTAGACATCGATATTGCGTTAGTAACATCGAGAACTCCAGACCGTCATATCAACAAGAAAATTGAACTCCTTAAAATTCACCATCGCTTGGAAATAGGCGATAAAAGAAGGAACTTACCGACGACCAGAGGTAAATAATGATGGAAGACGTTTCCAGAATCAAGTCATTGACCCAGCAGCTTCCAAAGACAAAAGCAGGTGCTCGAATGAGGTCTCAAACCCTAACTTGCAAAAAAACCAGCTGTTATCTAAAGACAAATAACGACAATGAGAGAACGCTCAAAATCGAGCAGTTAAAACATTGATTCCCGAAGATTGGAACCAACGAATAAGGTTGATATTCGCAACAATGCTATTAGTCCAGCATAATGCATATGGCCTGAAACAAGCAAGGTTAGGTGTCATAGATTCAAGACAAACACTACCGAATCCTACCGGTCCATGATCAGTATAGGAATGAATGTGGTTGTACCGGGGACAATGTGATGACTTGCTCCACAATTTCAATTTTTCTATAAGAACCTGGAGTAAGACACCTAGAAATGAAGGGTTCCGCTGATAGTCATCAGATTATAAAAAAAACTGGTTGGAGGAAGTTCGATTTTTCATGAATAAGAATAATTATGGAATTGGTTAAGCAACATCCTTGCATCTCCAGGGTAATACTTGACGGTTATAAACAAAGCTAGGCAACAGAAACGCCTGGGATTCTCACCCCGCCAGAACGTGGCGTATTCCAGATTTAAGCAATGTTGAAAAAACAACCATATTGGGTTAAAAGGAATCTACTCAACTCTACAGGATCGGATGAATGATTCAATCCACACCAACGTGATTTTAACACTGCCCGAAGATAGGTAGCACTAAGAAAATAATTCTACAATCCAATCATTGAAGTGCTAGTTTCTGAAGACCGAAATCAGTACCCAACTGGACTAAAAATACCACCAAATCGATTTGGAAAATCGATCCCAAACTCCCGAGTGTCGATGTTGCCTCGACAACGCCAAGGTCTTTTTTTATCTTTCAAGTACTGGTGTTGCACTGGCAACGTCGGGAAAATTTTCTATTTCCTAAGTACCGGTGTTACCCCGGCAACACATGGAAACTTTCTATTTCATAAGTACCGGTGTTGCCCCAGCAACTCCGTGAAACTTTCTACTCATTAGGTACTGGTATTGCCCTAGAAATTCCAGGAAAACTTTAATCTACAGGGCTGATGGGAAACACTCATCATGGTGACCCATCGATGCACTAGCTTCCGGAGATAGATGTTGGACCTCAACTGAGTTTCTACCCCTGTCTTCAGAAAACTACTACTGCCCAATGATAGACAACGACCGGAAGACATATCCTTTCATAGGTCAGTTGGATGGTTCAACCTGACATTGCAGGAATCAACCACTGCACGGAAATAGAGCTATGTAGAAAGGAAATCACAAGATTGAATTGATCCTATACTAATTTCTAAATGAAAGATAATGGAAAATTGAATTTCCAAAATTCAACTTAGAAAGAATTTAGATGCAGCCAAAAAATAAGCAGGCTCGAGGAGCTGTTGTTTAGAACCAAACAGCTAGGTTATCAATTCACAAAGACAGGAGTTGACATATGAACAAAACTTCCATGACGACGTCAGCAACCAAGAAAATCATGCATGGCCAAGGACAAGCAAGAACAATCATGGAAGGTTAGAAATAAAATCCCTGAACTTCCTCAATTCCAGAATGGGATTGAGAGCCAAACTGGAGGCAATTGAGCAATTCGCCCCACAGATCTCCATCTCTCACAATTGCCTAAATACAAGTGTTCGAAATAGCTAGTCCCTCAAGGAGGATAGACACACAGATACTTGATCGAAAGAAAGGTTTCAAAGTCCAAACACGAATAACCACGAGGTTGGTTAGATAACGGTTCTGTATCACAAAACAAAGCATTCTGGCAACAAAATCGCCAACAAAGGAAATAAAGGATTTAACGCTCAGAAGTCAACCGTCACTCATAGTCTGGCAATGACGAGAAGTATCAATGACCTACTTACGGTATAACTAGATCTTTTGGTTCCAACTTGCAGGAATATGCCATTACTCAAAGTTTGGTGATGCTAGGAAGGAACCCCCAGAATGAAACTATCGATACATCGGCTTTCGAAAACAGAAGCAAGAGTTTGATTGAACCTTCAGCCCTACCTTCTGGCTTCCCATGCTATATGAAGATTCACAACATCAAGGGAAAATCCAAAGAGTTGAGTCATCTGCGCATGAATTTCTTAAGATAGAAACAGATACATGATTAGGGTCTCGACACTGGACTTGGAGGAATTCAATTACTGTCAGGAAACAAGCATCATTGAAAAAGTCAAAGCTTGGAATCAAGCAGCAAAGTCCTAGAGAAAGTAGCTATCATGTCAATTAATGTGGGGTAATCGAATGTATTTCCCAAGAGACCTAGTCTCCCAAAAACATGCAGACTTGGTATTCAGAGAAATCAGCCCTATAGACTAGGGCAGATACACCAACACTTGTTGAAACAAACTCAATTGAGCTTAAGTAGGGATTAGCTACAGAACTGGCTAGACCAAGCTACTTCATAGTTCTAAACTAAGCTATGGAATAGAATATTCCAAAATAAACGCAAAAACATTACTTTCATGCATAGAATTATAGTGAACGAGTATGCTACACATGAACACAAGAGGTGTAACAACGAGAAAAATCAATGCTCGGAATCGAGCAATTAAACCAATAGTCGTTGGAGACAGAGGCTGGTGTGCAGGTTGAATTTCGAAAAACCCAAAGGAAGGATAATCGTAAATGAAAAACACAAAGGAAGGATAATACCAATATGATAGGCATAATAAGCGAAGCCTAAGTTGCGAAGGACCCAGCTTCTGGAGGAGTGGAAGTTACTCCGCCAGACTAAAGATTGGATGACCAAAAATTCACTTTCAACGACAAAATTTAGCATTCAACCCCGCTAGGTATGTTATATTTTAAATAATATCCTAGTATAACCAACGCCCGGAATCCAAGGAAATTCGACGTATGTTGACCAGTCGGGTTCTGAGCGATGACAGGGGCATATGCAGTGTGTTATCTATATAAGAAGAGTCCAGTATCCCGAATACTGCAAACAAACAATCTAGTGTAGATAGCCTGCTTACATTTGAAAAACAATCTATATCGTCCTTTGGAATTATCTCTTCCACACTTACCCATTATCGATCAACAATCGATAACGGAGCCGCTGTCCAAAGCGACGTGGGAAGCTTTTCTTTTTAGGATCATTGGAGTAAAGGAACGGGAAAAGCGATACGATTGAATCATTCACTATATCCGATTTTGGAATAAATTGTCGCATTGGAATTCAAAAACATCGACGGGAACGTAACCAAGTTAACGGAAAGAAATAGTTAAAGACAAAGAGCAAGACTTCGCTCCAGAACGGCATACAATTGTTCGAGGCAAAACTTGCACGCACATTATACATTGGATAGGAGATGTAAAATCTCATAAACATCTCTGAAGCCATTACACTCATATTTACTTATTGTTGATTTAACTTACATAAGATCTTTTAGTTCTGACTCGAGTGTTTTGTCTTTTCATTACGCTCGGGTCAGCCTGAGAATTTCAAGGTTGAAGACTTTATTTCTGGAGGATGAAGACGGAGTATGGTATATTATATTATTAGTAATTTTCCACTGCATCATTATTGGTATGTCATTGTTTGTACTCTGATTGTTGTAAAAATTATGTAATCAAATGTATATTATAAACAACTTCACGAACTGTTTATTTGATTATTATATTTTGTCATTCCGCTGCGAGATTCTGTGTTTTGTTCTATTTCTTCTTTTCTCTTATTTTCTTATTTACCCTATTGACAATCCTCCCTTTTGAATGGTTTTAGTTGACATGTGTGGTTTATTGTTGATTTAAATCGTCCAAAAAGGTGGGTCGTTACAGTTGGTATCTGTAGCAACCCATCGTTCCGTACCCTTTGAGCTGACATTAAAACACACATGCCTAACCCAAACTGTATGAAAAGACGAATCACTAAGAGAAAGAAGAGGATGGAAGAAGAAACATAAACGATAACACAGAATCTTACAATCGCAGCGGAACAATATATAATAGATAATAACATCTCTTTATATTAAAAGAACTATAACTGTTATTATACATACCATCATCAGAGTACAATAATCAATAAATCAATTTGGATAGTTTAATAACTTGTCCTCACAAGTGCTGAATTTACAGCATACACACACAGCAAAATATAATCAAGTACGTGGAATACGCCTGAGACTCCTCTATCTCGTCTCCTGAGCTCCATAGCATCCTAACCTGGATCTGCAATACTCGATCTGACCCAAGCATTATAATAAAATAACACCCGAGTCAGTCTGGAAAACCAGCGTGAGAAAACACACTCAATTTGAATTATTACTGTTATCAAAATCCTTTGAAAATAAAGGTATCTCGTAAGACCACGCCACACATAAATACGACGGGTTTTTACCTTACGAAAACCAAAACATTTTATATCAAAATCATCTGATATTATAATAGTGTTTATAGAAATAAAGTATATAATAGCTGAAATGCTTGCATCTCACGTTTCAGCATAGTTGGGCACATATAAAACCATAAAGGCACATATTGGAGATTAGATTCCACACTATGACAAGGTAAGGAACTATCTTCTGAAGGTACATCTTTAGATAAATGCACCGGGGTCTGACAAGAACACCTTGTACCCCTACCACACAGGACTGGCCAACCACTTGGCTAGTAGTACCGAATATGATCACCCCGCTTGGGCCCCAAAGCATACAAGAATAGATAGTAACCGATCTAGATTTGGGATAACCATACCCTACTTTGGTGCTACCCCCTTGGCACTGCTGCATGCCCGATTTTTGTCATTTCCCGGTTGATGAGGTTCGAGGCTACGTTTTACCTTTTGAATAGCAATCCAAATTGGAATGCTAATCACTACCTTCCAAACAACAATGCAATGATTGCATTCATCCATAAAAGTTGTTCTGGGACCGAACAAACCAATCTCTTTAAAGATCACTGTCTTCATTATCCTCAAGATTTCACAATTCGTAACGCTCAAATAGGATCGATGTGGTTTTCGGATAATTAAATCCAATCCCGGTCTCCTAAAAACGATCAACGAATTTGGCCAAATTTGATAGTGCGTTATTTAAATATCAAATTACACACGTAAGCAGTCACTAGGCCCAATATTATAAATCTTTCAAAACATTCATTTCAAAACTATCTTTACAAAGATATATATTCAACTTTCTTCTAGCATTCCAACATTTGGAAAACAATTTCAAATAATTATCCATAATAGGATACTTTTAAACCATTTCAACACTTAGAAATATTTCTGAATTCAATTTATAACACTTAGAAAAATATTTCTATACAATTCATTTCACACTTAAAATATTTCCAAAACCCTCTTTTCAATACTTAGGAAACTATTTATAAACATATTCTCTAAAACCATTTTAATATCAACTTAGGAAATATTTCATAACTTATCTCATAAATCTCCAAAATTTATATTAATTCCTTTTACAATTTCCAAAATTGATTTTACTCACTTAAAATCTCGTCCAACCATTTATAACTTCTTTATGAATTTAGATTCATTTTCGAAGTTCTTATTTCTAACATTTCGAAAATTTCCTAAAGTTTCCAAAATTCCGTTATAAGATTTCTCTTATAAAATCATATCCGTAAAATAAACCCCGCTTACAAATCTCGAGAGGATTTATAAAGTTCAATCATTTCAAAACTATATATATATATAATAAGTATTTTTAAAGAATAATAATTTATTTTTAAAACACGTTTAAGTAATTATTTAAAATATCAAAAACTCTTTAAATAAACATCGATTACTCATTTCCAATTCATTTTTAAATAAAACTAATCGACGTACAAAGCTAATTATACAAATTAGAATTTATTTCAATAAATATTAAATATTTGAATAATCCACTTTCTGAAATATTTCAATAATACAACAGTTTTAACTATATAGTTTAATAAATAAAAATCCCATTTGAAAAAAAACTTAATTTCTCGACAAAAAAACTATTTTTAAAATCCAATATTACCAATTTCAATTTATAAATCCCTCTTGATTCATATCACATCGATTACATTTTCAATTCCATGACCATTCTCACATTTCAAAAATAGAATCAATTATTTTTTCCAAAAAACTGATTTCCATATCTCGATATAAATTCACACTGTGAATATATATTTCCAATTTATCAAATAATAATCATTCCACTTTATTCATAACATCGTTTATAACTTTATAAACTCATTTCTAGTTTATAACCAATTTATATTATTAAAATCCATTTATAAATCGATTTCTATTTAAAATTCAATTTGAAAATCTATTTCTCAATAAATCCAATTATAATTCCAAATCTATTCAAAACTCGATTTCAACTTCCACTTATAATTTACAACATATTATTAAAATCTGTTGTTCCAAATTCCTTGTATAAATTAATTTCAAAAATATTTATCTGAACCACTGTACAAAATAATTAAGTGAATTGCAAATCAAATCCAAACCCATTTCTTATTCAATATTCCAATTTTCATATAAATATTTTTATTTCCAAAAATCGCTTTTGAATTTTTTTTTAAATTCAAAAAATTTATTTATGGTATTTAATATACCAAAATAGGGCTAGTGCTACTATAGCATCCAATATATTAAATCACACAACAATCCATAACAGATTATTCAATCACATCATATATCACTATATATGAAACAATCAATATATTTTTGAGGAATCCAGTTGGATCCCTCCAACCTGTTTCCCTGCATTCACAGATGTTATATAACATAAAATACCAATCCCTCTTCGAGGTGGGATATCGCAGTAATATAAGGTCATCGCTATTATGCGGGGCGCATAGTGTCTCATCCGCTCCAATCGGTGGAAATATATCCAACTACTAATATATATACTAATATATATAATATAAAATCCAACTGATAATAATAATTTATAAATTCATCCAATCAACCAATAATTAAATTTTAACATTATAAATTAAATCTAGTTATCCAAATGAGTGAGATTTACTTACTTTGATTTAATTTGCAACCCGTTCCAATTCTAAATTAAATTGAACAGGTGTTCAATTTAATTTAAAATTCCAACTGACTCCACAAAATCTCCAAACCAATTTTGTTGCATAACACTCGTCGATACAAATCCGTTGCCGCTTGTTTCATTTCGAATGAACCTCGTACGACTGAGATACCATTTTATTAATAATTGAATTAAATTAAATATATATAAGCTTAATTAAAGTAATTAATCTTAAATTACTCAGCTAATACACGTGATTAGGCCACGCTATTCAATCCCTTCAAATGATATTTCCAAGTCCACGCGAACGTAATACTCTCCGCCTCCCTCCACCATGCCCCCGCCTACCACCCACCGGAGTTCGTCGCTGACCTG
The DNA here is from genome assembly GCA_030737815.1 of Allium fistulosum. Taxonomy (NCBI): domain Eukaryota; kingdom Viridiplantae; phylum Streptophyta; class Magnoliopsida; order Asparagales; family Amaryllidaceae; genus Allium; species Allium fistulosum. The sequence continues at coordinate 946,535,527 of CM060908.1, forward strand.
CCATCGAATGCCCTGGTTAATCGTGGCCTCCCATGTCATCATTGACTTCAATGTCACAACCTGACATCGTTCGCCCCTCCACATCGTAGCTTCCCAATCGGCACAGTGCTTATAGCCTCATCAGCCTCCGCCCCTCAAGTTGAATGCCATCAATTCATACGTGCTTTCAATTTTCCTTTTCTTTTTGAACCGGTTCGTTTGAAAGAAGAAGGAGGAAAGGAATTACATGATTTTAATATGATGGAAGCGACGCGATTTAGATGGTAGGGAAGCCCATGTACGAGTTTAGGGTAATAGGGATTGACTTGTAAATTTTATAATATTATTTAATTTCTAAATATCTCGTTTATAATAACTTAAAATTTCGAACTCCTATCGAGGCATGCCGCCCAGCACTCCTAATGTTATACCCCTATTCCGAACCCAATGGAACTGGTCTAGAGGCTAAATTCGATCGTATGCGGAAGATAGCTTTTTAAATAGATGATTTTTAATTAAACTAATCCTGTGCGTTTTCAATTCGCACAACCCAACAGTAAATCCAATCTCTACAAAAATTGAAATCCGATAATAGTACACTGCTACAGATCCAACGGAATTGGTTTCGTGCAAATCCGAGACTGTGCCCCGGATCGCTATTTTAACATGTCGATTTAAATCGACAATTTCAAAAATTGATGAAATCACTTGAAATTCCAGTTTTAAAAACTTATTATCTAATTTCTAATTCAGATAGAACTTATATCCACTTAAAAATTCATTCCGATTCATACTCGGCTCAAATTCCAATTATTCACTATTACTGTATTAAGATAGTTCGCTATAATTGAAATTTAAATTCATTCTGTAATTTCAACCAAAATCTTCATATTCAAAATCAATTTATATTCCAAATCCAATATTTAAAACCATTTAAATGTTCAAAATCAAATGACAAATAATCCGGGTCGTTACATTCCTCCCCTCTTAAAAGAATTTCGTCCCCAAAATTGCTAAGTAGGAAAAATGCTCCAAACCCATTAACTTATCAAAACCCACTTAGTTAAAACTCGATATTTTACTTTTCTAAATCCTTTAGTTCCATACAAAACATTTAGTTTCCATTTCTAAACCAAAATCCCTTATTTCAATTACAATTCGAAATCAAATTTTGGTTAAAAAAAATTTTCCAAAAATTTTCAAAATTTTTCTAACACCTTAAATTTCCGAATTTTTTTGGCAGAGCCTCCCTTGTACATAAAGCCTTTTGCGATATAACAAATATAATAAAAAGATATACATCGGCTCTAATGGCCGGAATACACAATATATAACAATATTTTTATTTTTCCACATGCTAGCATACCTTATTTTAGCGTTATTAAGCGAGTTCGCTTAATTTATATGCAATTTCACAACCAAAATCAAGCCAAACAGCTCCATATACCTGTACTTACTCAAATAAAACCCATAAGTACCAAAATTTTGAAATTTAATAACATTTCACTCATTCAACTAGTTAAGCACATCATTTGCATAAACCAAACATATTACCTATGTATTTTTGAATGTATACACAAATACAAGGTTCAAACATTCAATTATTAACTCCCAATCAATTTATATATCATTTATTCCTTTTCAAACGATCCACATACCATTCATTTTCTTTATTTATATCTATTCACTTCTACTCAATTCACAAAACAATTCATTACCTTAGATTTATATTAACATTCTCATTATACTTCGAAATCATTCCCTTTTAACTTAATTCTTAATCAATCTATCTTTGTTTCATTCACCTGTATTCATTCTAAATTCACATCCAATTTATATTACGTGACATCATTCCCTTTTAACTTGATTCTTAATCAATCTATCTTAGTTTCATTCACCTGTATTCATTTTAAATTCACATCCAATTTATGTTACGTGACATTTCATTTGCAAGCCAATTCATTTACGTGTCATTTCATAAACATTTCTTCAGTTTATAACTTAATGCCATAAAACAATTTATGTTTAATATTACTCTAACTTAAGTTCAAGTTTCATGAAGCAACATTCCAAAATCATTTTTCATTCATTCACACTTGGATTGAATTTTATTTTATAATCCAAGTTATAACCATTTCAATCCATTTCTATTTTATTCGACAACATTTCCAAATATATTTAATTCGCTTACTTTTAAGTCGAATTCCATTTGTAACACAAGTTCCATTTCCAATATTCAATTCACTAATTTATTTGTCTAATTAGTTCACCTTCATTTTATACTTCACACTTAGATTTTTATTCCAAAACTGTAACGACCCGATATTTTGGACCATTCGCATCCATTATAAGTGTATAGGTAGACACTCATGCCGGATTTTTGAATTGCTTAAAATACCGCGTTGTTAATTTAAATTTGGAAAAACTGAACATATACTGTAAATAAATATAATCACAGACACAGAGTAATAAATGCAGTGGAAATAAAAGAGATAGTAGTTCATGAAGCTACTATATAATGTATAAGTTACATCAGAGTTAAACCAGATACAACGGAAGAGTAATACGATACATCATATACAAATCAGAATACATCACTGGAATCATCGAATACTGAAAGCAGAATTGATGGCTGGATCTTCAAGCAAGCTCCAACTTTAAAGGTGAGTCTCGAATACTGGATCACTCAGTCTGACCCAAGCGTAAAGCAAAACACTCGAGTCAGGATTAACATTCTTATATTAATAAATCCAACTCAAGTGAAATAGCAATTGAAATACAAGTAACTCAAAGGATGTTTGGAATAACCATCCTTTAAGGATCCGTTAAACTATCTACTATGTAGTAGTGTACGATAAGTAGATAATGTCTATCAGTAATATAAAGATATCAAAATAGTGTTAAGGCGTTACCATTATCCCCCTTAACACATTTTTATTCCCAAGAGCATATACAAGACCGTAGTTTCCCCAAAACCGGAAGTCACCAGAGGGCAATCCATATACTAAAGGTACAAAACAGATTCGTAGTGGTCGCGCATATCGGGATACAAGTATGACAAGGCACATGAGGCAATACCCAAGGTAGTGATACTACCGTTTGCCTGATCCGGACTGGTGAGAACGCAACGCCGCAGCGCCCGCAACACCGTGAAACAACACTCCCAAAATCAAGGGTGCACCAATCGACAACAAGTAATGAGTAGTTCGAAGAAGTGTGTTCACTTGAGGTAGCTGACCTCCATTGGCCCGGCACGGCTCCTGTTTTAGTCATTTCCAATTTGACACAAGTGTCAAGGCTATCCATTATCGTTCTCTTTCTTCAGTCATCACGTACATCATTCCAACCACTTCATTCTGGATCACACTCCGCGTATAGTTATTAAAGTGGTTTTCGGTTTAGATAGAGAGTATATCCATAACCGATTCCGGTCTCTTTAATAACTTTCGTAATTATTACACCGATTGGTCGTTCATTTATTTCAAAACCAAATCAAATTCAATTTCAAAAAGAATTCGTAAATCAACATTTCATTTGTCTTTCAAAACCAATTTCCAATAATTTACGTTTCAAAACATCCAAATTACCCTTTCAAGATCTTATAATTCAATTTCAATTTCCTTTAAAAAAATCAATATTGATTTAAGTTCGTATATAAGTTTCATTTCGAAATCATTTAAATTAATTTGATTCAACATTTAAATCAATTTAAATTCATTTGTCGATTTCATTCAATATTCATTAAGTAAATTTTCCATTCAAATAATTCCTATTAAATTTCAAATTTATTAAATCCATTATTTAAATTCAACTTCCTTATATCAAAACTTACAAATTGAATTAAATTAAATTCATCAAATCAAATTCTTTAAATTTCAAGTCTTACATTAATTTCAATAAATCACATTTTATTTCTTGATAAAGAAATTCAATTTCACTTATTTACTTACTTAAATGATTTTCCAACTTAATTAATAAAGAAACTCAATTTCAATTATTTACGAAGTAAAATTCACTTATTCAAAAATTCAATTTAATTTAATCATTAAATAAGTCAATCTTATTTAATTATTAAAATAATTCAAAATTTAATTATTAAATAATTTCAAATATTAATAATTTCAAACTTAATTATAATTTCAAACTTAATTATTAAATCATTTCAAAGTTTAATAATTTCAAACTTAATTATTAAATCATTTCTCAAATTAAACATCATTCTTTCATCAATTACATTGTTAATATTTTGTTTCAGATTATTAAATATTAACATTTCCTTTCATTAAAATTCAAATTTTAATTTCATTTCAAAACCATATTATTTATTCAAATAAAATCTTCGCTTTATTTTCAAATCAAATTATTAACCAATCGGGTTTTTTATTTAATTTTCTATATCCAAGGTCAAAGTTCAATTTGGGTATTTATCATTTCAACCCGATTCCAATTCAATTCAAAATCAAAGCATAGCAAAGGGAACTTGCAGTGTGATAACTGGGATGGTGTCAAAGTAAATAAACAAGCAATAACAACAATCAATATCAATCCAATAATCAATTCAAATAATCCCGAAATAACCGTATTAATTCGCATTGTTATTCGTACGAATTAATATAATTATTTCTAGAATCTACACTATCATTTCATGTAGATTAAAGATTATTACATTACGGTTTTCACTTGTCATTCGAATTTCAATTTTAACACTACAACAATTAATCCAATATACGTTCAATGGTTCAAAGTGTAATTATCACTATTTTACATGTCAATTAATTTAACAAATAAAAGGGTCATATTCAACTAATCAGATTCAACATATATGTCAATTCACATTTTTAATTATCCTACGTCAAATTTACTTGCATAATATTTATCACTTTATACATTTCAATTTAACATTCAATATAACAACATACAATCAATCAATTATCAATCAAACAGGATCATCATAGTATAATTAACAAATAATGGTGTCAGATGTCACAGGTGAACTGATACAGGTAATAGCATACATATAACAGTGTAAATAACTGACAGCAGCATATTTCAATTGTCGTTTCAATTGAAATCAAATTTAATAAATAAAAGAACGTTAATCGTGAGTGAGTGCTCACCTTTCAAGGCTAGAGGGGCTAGGGGAGAACATGGGTGTGCACACTGATACGGCACTGAAATCGAATTACAAATCCAAGCACGAATTTCAAAACGAAGTACGATGGCTCGAGTTTGACGAACAAAGCTGATGAATAGAAATTGACGTAATCAAATCAGGACGGGATCAATGATCATAAATGATATAAACTAACAAATGTAATTACGCACATAAATCATATTTTATATTTGCACCTCAAAATTATAAAGATAAAAACATGTATATACATAAATATATGACCCCCACCACTTGTGCAAACTATAGCATAATGCATACACACGCAAACCAACTGGAATAAATAAAAGAAAACTAACTATAAGTATAAAAGTTTTGCAACCATATTTAACTCCAATAGGTTAATGCCTTATAAACTATATATGCATAACATTTATGCAACTCAAACAAAATTTGCTTTATAAAGTATAAAATACGTATTTATATGTACAAAAAAAACAAAAACTGTACGTATACATGAAATACAAATATATACCTTTACAAATATGAACTGACCGGTTATATATGTCACTTTACACCACTAAAAAAATACTGGTATATAACTAAATCCTATTATATAAGCAAGCTTATACAAAAATGCAACAACATAAATACCTACATACCTTACAGTCATTACTTTATAAACATACACGTTTAAAAGCATCCAATAAAATTTTATACGTGTTCAATAGTTCTAACATCAACAACAACTCATATACAAAATCTGGCATGTTGTAACTAACATTTATACTAAAATTATTATTATTATAAAATCAAAAGGTTTACATAAATATATATATATATATATATATACACGGAAACACTTACCTACGCAACTCAATATACAATACATATACGACCTTTCCATCTTTGAAACAAGAACACTTTTATTAAATAATCAACCAGCCAACCATAAAACTCACTTCATTTCTATATATATATAAACCGCAGATCTATATATTTACTAGTATAGACCTGTATAACCTAAGTACTATAACATCAAAACAGGCTTCAGCCCAAAATATTATTTCTTTTGTTTAGTACCTTGCAAATGAACTTATATTAATAAGATATAACTTGTATATATACATAACTTACAATTTCAAATGAAAGAGAGTAAAGCTGGGCGAAGAAAAAGGGAAACACGACAGAGGATAAGACATGCATTATACAAACAAAACAACAGTTTAATATCAACTTATATAAAATATATCAATACTGACAAAAATATATAGTATACGTACTTTTCATAGTGAAGAAAGATGGCAAGGCTCGAGGTGAAGCGGAACTAAATCTCCAAACAACGGTGAGGCGTGAAGGAGCAGCTGAAGGATCTCGGCCTTGGAAAGCAAGGATGGAAGGCGGAGCCTTGTCTGGTGGATGGTTGCCGAAGAGGTCGAAGCGGAGTACGGTCTCGGGTGGAACAAGAGAGAGGAGGTGAAAGAAGGGCCGGACCAAGCGGCGAAAGTGGTTTTGAAACAGGGCAGGTCGAAGGTGGGCATGTGGGTAGGAGGTGGTGCTGTTGAGTGCCGCCGTGGATGGTTGCTGCGTGCATGGTGTCGTAGTTTCGAGGCAAGGATGGCTGAAGTGGCCTTTGGCTTAACTTGGGCGGAGGAGAAGGCGGAGGTTGTGGGTGCTGAGGACGCCGCTTGGGTGGTGCGAATGACGGTGCTCGAAGCGGCTTGACTGAGTTGCGTGCGGTGGTGTTTCCCCTTTCCGAATAAAAACGAGGGAAAAAGAAGTGAGGAGTAGGAGAAGAGGAAGCAGTATGAAAAAGAAAAAAAAATGGCTTGAAAATAGCAGAGAGAGTATGAGAGGCAGAGCCACAAGAAGGATGCATCAGAGAGTTTATTTCGAAACCAGAGAATAATAAAAGAAAGGACGTTGATTTCAAAAAAATTTAATAGCTAGGAATAGGGAAAGTCTAAAGTCGGATTCTAGCAATTTTAATAGCCGGTCGCAAATGGGGTTTAAACGTTGAAAATTGAATAGTCATTGAAAACTAAAAGGGTCAAAACGTGTACCGATCCGGCTAACCGTTTCACGGTTTCGCCACGTACCGGGCATTGAAACACAGATATGAATCTATTGCAGTGATCAGTACTACGAGACGATCAATACGGTATACAGATACTAGTGGTACGATTTAATTATAAAAATTCGATTTTTCTACTGACGGAAAATGCAAGAAAAACGCTGAAAAATAAGATCGACGGAGCCAAAGATGTCCGAATTTGGAAAAATGACAAACTGACATCTTGCTCAGAAGATGGTTTAAAATTTTTCTATGTAAAAATATTTAGGTTTCGGAAACATTTTATTTTCAACGCTTTTTAACTGATTAAATTGAAGTAAATTTACGCGCGAAATAAACTTCCATATTTTCGGACGAAAATTTACCAGTTGCTATGTTTAATCAGACGCATTCCAAATATTAAATTTTTATTTCAAAATTTTATCGTTTAAAATTTCACAAAATTTCAACTAACTACGTTATTAAAACGGTTGAAATTTCACAAAATTCCACGACCTACGACCTAAAACCCCAATGATCTAAAGACTTCGACTTAACAACCTAAGCCACTGCGACTTACGACTTAACTCTCCTTCCACCTAACACATGCGCGCGCCTATACGACCTAACAGAACCACCTGGCTACGACTTAGCGCTTTGCGACCTAACTATGCGCGACTTAACAACAGTCACGGCTTACGACTTAGCAGAACTCCGCGACCTACGACTTAACAGGTAGGCTACGACCTAACTAACCAATGGCCTAACGACCTAACTCCTTAAGCTACCACGCGACCTAACATAAGTTGCGAACAACTGGGATGCGACCTAACGAATCTACGACCTAACACTTAAGTCATCTGAACGACTTAACTAACAATGGCTGCTTACGACCTAACTATCACAGCACCCCATAGGTCGCTTACGACCTAACTACTAACCTTAAGTCGCTCCAACGACCTAACACAAAACTCCTAGGTCGCTTACTGCTTATCCCCTAGGTCGTTAACTCCACTAGGTCGGCCATTCCTTAAGTCGTCTACGACATAACTCTTAACTCGGTCACTACTTATCACTTAGGTCGTGTACGACCTAGGACTTGAACAATATTTTGCCTAGAATCTAAAATGGCTCAACAACAGTAAAAATTCCAGATTTTGACGAACTTTTCGATCCGTAAAAATACGGGTCGTTACACTTAATATCCTATCTAACTCTATTAACATCTTTATAATCAAAATTTAGTGTATAACATCTATTATAAACACTCAAATTTATTTATAAAGACATTTTTTTATTGTACATTATCCAATTACATTTTAACTTCTGAATAATTTAGATCAGTTATATTGAAATGCAATTTAGTACTATACAAATAAAATTTTCAAATTCAATTATCTCAAGTTTAAATACTTATTCAAAATTTAGCTTTATTTATAATTGAAAACATCTTTTAACATGATTTTTAAGAATTAGATTTCGATTAACTTTAAACAATTAAGAGATATATATATAATATATTTATATCAAATTAGATTAAATTTTAAAATAAGATACCTATATATAAATCAGATTATACTGAAGAAATTCAAATCAAAATATTTTTCAAAACAAAACCGTAGCAAAGCTACAGAATAGTATCTCCACTTCGAAACTCGAAAATGAATGTCGATGATGCGGCCGCCATCACCGAAATTATTTTCCAACGACAAAGAGAAGAGCACTGATTTCAACATTTTATAAAGTCTTTGAAAAGGATTTCTATTCGAAAATACTTTCAATATATATACTTTAAAATTTAAAAACCAAAGCTTGAAATTTTAGGAAATTAAATTCTCAAATTCTTACTTTAATTTCATTTAAATTTCTAAATAAATCTATAAACCAACTTTTATAATTCCATTTATTTTTATGTTAGAATACTCAATGATTTACAATACAAATAGTGAAAATCAAATATTACCTTTTTGACAACCAATTCAGTTAACCATTCAATTTCAGAAATTTATACTTATATATAATATAATCATACAGGATTATTTTATTTACCAAATTTTGAAAATACTATTGTGTCAGTTTGCTCTGTTCAAGTGTTTTGGAAATCCTATCGATAGCGTTGATCAGACGAATCGATCGGAAACCCAAATCAACACAAACAACTCAAACAACACAGCATATATTAAAACATTTTAAATATTAATTCATAAATACACTTCCTCGCTCGACGATACGAGAATGGATTTCAAAGCAAGGATAGGGTTTCAAATTTGATGGACTCAAATCAAAGAGAATTTTTGATTCGAAGATAAGTTCGAAACAGAGATATGATGATTAAATAACAAAGTAGGAAGATTGATAAGTTTATATAAATCGTGGGCAACCTTAACCGGGTCGACCGTGACTTCAAGAATAAGATCGTTGTAGAATTCCGAGGTAAATCGACATTCGATCTCAAGAGATGGAATTCAGATATAGCAAGGAATAGATAGTATCGTAAACCGAGGATACAGAAATCTCCGGTAAATCGATGCCTATTATAAAGGAGTTTTGCTCCTTTACAAATCATTCGAAGTTTGGCGAGACCGCCGATTCACTATAAGGGTCATTCAAAGTGGAGTTATGTGATGCTCCAAAATTTAAAGAAGACGAATAGTGAGGGACACGAATGAAATTTGGAACCGTAGGGAACGTTCCAAAATTCAAAGGAATCGAGTCAAAAGGAAGAGATTGAAACTCGAATGAGAGTGATTCTGTAAATACATTTACCCTATATGTTAAGTTTTGCCTAGAGCTACCAAAGCTCTGATACCAACTTTAACGACCCGATATTTTGGACCATTCGCATCCATTATAAGTGTATAGGTAGACACTCATGCCGGGAATTGAATTGCTCAAAATACCACGTTGTTAATTTAAATTTAGAAAAACTGAACATATACTGTAAATAAATATAATCACAGATCACAGACACAGAGTAATAAATGCAGCGGAAATAAAAGAGATAGTAGTTCATGAAGCTACTATATAATGTATAAGTTACATCAGAGTTAAACCAGATACAACGGAAGAGTAATACGATACATCATATACAAATCAGAATACATCACTGGAATCATCGAATACTGAAAGCAGAATAGATGGCTGGATCTTCAAGCAAGCTCCAACTTCAAAGGTGAGTCTCGAATACTGGATCACTCAGTCTGACCCGAGCGTAAAGCAAAACACAAAACACTCGAGTCAGGATTAACATTCTTATATTAATAAATCCAACTCAAGTGAAATAGCAATTGAAATACAAGTAACTCAAAGGATGTTTGGAATAACCATCCTTTAAGGATCCGTTAAACTATCTACTATGTAGTAGTGTACGATAAGTAGATAATGTCTATCAGTAATACAAAAATATCAAAATAGTGTTAAGGCGTTACCATTATCCCCCTTAACACATTTTTATTCCCAAGAGCATATACAAGACCGTAGTTTCCCCAAAACCGGAAGTCACCAGAGGGCAATCCATATACTAAAGGTACAAAACAGATTCATAGTGGTCGCGCATATCGGGATACAAGTATGACAAGGCACATGAGGCAATACCCAAGGTAGTGATACTACCGTTTGCCTGATCCGGACTGGTGAGAACGCAACGCCGCAGCGCCCGCAACACCGTGAAACAACACTCCCAAAATCAAGGGTGCACCAATCGACAACAAGTAATGAGTAGTTCGAAGAAGTGTGTTCACTTGAGGTAGCTGACCTCCATTGGCCCGGCACGGCTCCTGTTTTAGTCATTTCCAATTTGACACAAGTGTCAAGGCTATCCATTATCGTTCTCTTTCTTCAGTCATCACGTACATCATTCAAACCACTTCATTCTGGATCACACTCCGCGTATAGTTATTAAAGTGGTTTTCGGTTTAGATAGAGAGTATATCCATAACCGATTCCGGTCTCTTTAATAACTTTCGTAATTATTACACCGATTGGTCGTTCATTTATTTCAAAACCAAATCAAATTCAATTTCAAAAAGAATTCGTAAATCAACATTTCATTTGTCTTTCAAAACCAATTTCCAATAATTACGTTTCAAAACATCCAAATTACCCTTTCAAGATCTTATAATTCAATTTCAATTTCCTTTAAAACAAATCAATATTGATTTAAGTTCGTATATAAGTTTCATTTCGAAATCATTTAAATTAATTTGATTCAACATTTAAATCAATTTAAATTCATTTGTCGATTTCATTCAATATTCATTAAGTAAATTTTCCATTCAAATAATTCCTATTAAATTTCAAATTTATTAAATCCATTATTTAAATTCAACTTCCTTATATCAAAACTTACAAATTGAATTAAATTAAATTCATCAAATCAAATTCTTTAAATTTCAAGTCTTACATTAATTTCAATAAATCACATTTTATTTCTTGATAAAGAAATTCAATTTCAGTTATTTACTTACTTAAATGATTTTCCAAACTTAATTAATAAAGAAACTCAATTTCAATTATTTACGAAGTAAAATTCACTTATTCAAAAATTCAATTTAATTTAATCATTAAATAATTCAATCTTATTTAATTATTAAAATAATTCAAAACTTAATTATTAAATAATTTCAAAGTTTAATAATTTCAAACTTAATAATTAAATCATTTCAAAGTTTAATAATTTCAAACTTAATTATTAAATCATTTCTCAAATTAAACATCATTCTTTCATCAATTACATTGTTAATATTTTGTTTCAGATTATTAAATATTAACATTTCCTTTCATTAAAATTCAAATTTTAACTTCATTTCAAAACCATATTATTTATTCAAATAAAATCTTCGCTTTATTTTCAAATCAAATTATTAACCAATCGGGTTTTTTATTTAATTTTCTATATCCAAGGTCAAAGTTCAATTTGGGTATTTATCATTTCAACCCGATTCCAATTCAATTCAAAATCAAAGCATAGCAAAGGGAACTTGCAGTGTGATAACTGGGATGGTGTCAAAGTAAATAAACAAGCAATAACAACAATCAATATTAATCTAACAATCAATTCAAATAATCCCGAAATAACCGTATTAATTCGCATTGTTATTCGTACGAATTAATATAATTATTTCTAGAATCTACACTATCATTTCATGTAGATTAAAGATTATTACATTACGGTTTTCACTTGTCATTCGAATTTCAATTTTAACACTACAACAATTAATCCAATATACGTTCAATGGTTCAAAGTGTAATTATCACTATTTTACATGTCAATTAATTTAACAAATAAAAGGGTCATATTCAACTAATCAGATTCAACATATATGTCAATTCACATTTTTAATTATCCTACGTCAAATTTACTTGCATAATATTTATCACTTTATACATTTCAATTTAACATTCAATATAACAACATACAATCAATCAATTATCAATCAAACAGGATCATCATAGTATAATTAACAAATAATGGTGTCAGATGTCACAGGTGAACTGATACAGGTAATAGCATACATATAACAGTGTAAATAACTGACAGCAGCATATTTCAATTGTCGTTTCAATTGAAATCAAATTTAATAAATAAAAGAACGTTAATCGTGAGTGAGTGCTCACCTTTCAAGGCTAGAGGGGCTAGGGGAGAACACGGGTGTGCACACTGATACGGCACTGAAATCGAATTACAAATCCAAGCACGAATTTCAAAACGAAGTACGATGGCTCGAGTTTGACGAACAAAGCTGATGAATAGAAATTGACGCAATCAAATCAGGACGGGATCAATGATCATAAATGATATAAACTAACAAATGTAATTACGCACATAAATCATATTTTATATTTGCACCTCAAAATTATAAAGATAAAAACATGTATATACATAAATATATGACCCCCACCACTTGTGCAAACTATAGCATAATGCATACACACGCAAACCAACTGGAATAAATAAAAGAAAACTAACTATAAGTATAAAAGTTTTGCAACCATATTTAACTCCAATAGGTTAATACCTTATAAACTATATATGCATAACATTTATGCAACTCAAACAAAATTTGCTTTATAAAGTATAAAATACGTATTTATATGTACAAAAAAAACAAAAACTGTACGTATACATGAAATACAAATATATACCTTTACAAATATGAACTGATATATATGTCACTTTACACCACTAAAAAAATACTGGTATATAACTAAATCCTATTATATAAGCAAGCTTATACAAAAATGCAACAACATAAATACCTACATACCTTACAGTCATTACTTTATAAACATACACGTTTAAAAGCATCCAATAAAATTTTATACGTGTTCAATAGTTCTAACATCAACAACAACTCATATACAAAATCTGGCATGTTGTAACTAACATATATACTAAAATTATTATTATTATAAAATCAAAAGGTTTACATAAATATATATATATATATATATATATATAATATATATATACACGGAAACACTTACCAACGCAACTCAATATACAATACATATACGACCTTTCCATCTTTGAAACAAGAACACTTTTATTAAATAATCAACAGGCAACCATAAAACTCACTTCATTTCTATATATATATAAACCGTAGATCTATATATTTACTAGTATAGACCTGTATAACCTAAATACTATAACATCAAAACAGGCTTCAGCCCAAAATATTATTTCTTTTGTTTAGTACCTTGCAAATGAACTTATATTAATAAGATATAACTTGTATATATATACATAACTTACAAATTCAAATGAAAGAGAGTAAACCTGGGCGAAGAAAAAGGGAAACACGACAAAGGATAAGACATGCATTATACAAACAAAACAACAGTTTAATATCAACTTATATAAAATATATCAATACTGACAAAAATATATAGTATACGTACTTTTCATAGTGAAGAAAGATGGCAAGGCTCGAGGTGAAGCGGAACTAAATCTCCAAACAACGGTGAGGCGTGAAGGAGCAGCTGAAGGATCTCCGCCTCGGAAAGCAAGGATGGAAGGCGGAGCCTTGTCTGGTGGATGGTTGCCGAAGAGGTCGAAGCGGAGTACGGTCTCGGGTGGAACAAGAGAGAGGAGGTGAAAGAAGGGTCGGACCAAGCGGCGAAAGTGGTTTTGAAACAGGGCAGGTCGAAGGTGGGCATGTGGGTAGGAGGTGGTGCTGTTGAGTGCCGCCGTGGATGGTTGCTGCGTGCATGGTGTCGTAGTTTTGAGGCTAGGATGGCTGAAGTGGCCTTTGGCTTAACTTGGGCGGAGGAGAAGGCGGAGGTTGTGGGTGCTGAGGACGCCGCTTGGGTGGTGCGAATGACGGTGCTCGAAGCGGGCTTGACTGAGTTGCGTGCGGTGGTGTTTCCCCTTTCCGAATAAAAACGAGGGAAAAAGAAGTGAGGAGTAGGAGAAGAGGAAGCAGTATGAAAAAGAAAAAAAATGGCTTGGAAATAGCAGAGAGAGTATGAGAGGCAAAGCCACAAGAAGGATGCATCAGAGAGTTTATTTCGAAACCAGAGAATAATAAAAGAAAGGACGTTGATTTCAAAAAAATTTAATAGCTAGGAATAGAGAAAGTCTAAAGTCGGATTCTAGCAATTTTAATAGCCGGTCGCAAATGGGGTTTAAACGTTGAAAATTGAATAGTCATTGAAAACTAAAAGGGTCAAAACGTGTACCGATCCGGCTAACCGTTTCACGGTTTCGCCACGTACCGGGCATTGAAACACAGATACGAATCTATTGCAGTGATCAGTACTACGAGACGATCAATACGTTATACAGATACTAGTGGTACGATTTAATTATAAAAATTCGATTTTTCTACTGACGGAAAATGCAAGAAAAACGCTGAAAAATAAGATCGACGAAGCCAAAGATGTCCGAATTTGGAAAAATGACAAACTGACATCTTGCTCAGAAGATGGTTTAAAATTTTTCTATGTAAAAATATTTAGGTTTCGGAAACATTTTATTTTCAACACTTTTTAACTGATTAAATTGAAGTGAATTTACGCGCGAAATAAACTTCCATATTTTCGGATGAAAATTTACCAGTTGCTATGTTTAACCAGACACATTCCAAATATTAAATTTTTATTTCAAAATTTTATCGTTTAAAATTTCACAAAATTTCAACTAACTACGTTATTAAAACGGTTGAAATTTACGGGTCGTTACAAGTTCCATTTCCAATATTCAATTCACTAATTTATTTGTCTAATTAGTTCACCTTCATTTTATACTTCACACTTAGATTTTTATTCCAAAACCCACTCCATTTGGTTTGACTTGAGTTCAAACTCATTTTATAATTCAAATTTGGATTTCCATTTCTTCACCAAAAATATCAAACCATCTCTATTTCGATTTATACACCTTTTATTCGATTTCTAATAATCCACAAGCAATTTATTTGCATTCAATTCATCCATTTTATTTAGCTTCAATTTATAACACATCTTTTCCATCCACTTCCATTCTATTCACCTCATTTTGTTCACTTCATTTTATATTAAATGATATTTTATTCCATGCCATTTCATTTATGAACCAATTCATAAAACCATTCATTTAACTTACTTAAGTTAAATTCTCACCTCAAATTCAAAATTGTATCCAACCATTAAAGTTTTATTCCATTTCAAGTTTAAGCTTACTTTCCCTTAATTCACTCCAGATTACCTTCAATTTGATTTCCATACTCAAGTCTATATTCATTTCAACCTATTACAAATTCAAATCCAATTCCATTTAACACATCCTGAATTCACTTTAATTTCCTTTACTTGAGTTAGGTTCATTTCGGAAATCATTCCATTAAAATTATTTCTTATGTCTTATTATAAACATTTTATACCATTACTTAAGTTTATATACAACTCTAAAACTTAAGTTCATGTTCACTTTAATAATTCAATATTGCCAATTCAAATTCAATTCACTAATTAATTTATCTAATTAGTTCACTTTATTACCATCAAATTCCATTCCATTTTTGGATCAAATCCAATTTCATTAAACTTAACCTAAGTTAATCTTATTTATAATTCAATTCTACCTTTGCTCATCTCAACCAATTACTTAATTACTTTAAAACTGAGTTTTATTTCAAATTATTCTGAAATCATATATAATTCCTTTTTGTAACCAAAATCATCCTTTTGAATTTTTAAATCAAACTTTGGTTTTACCAAAACAAACTCCTTTCGGGATTTCTCAAATCAAACTTATTTTATCAACAATTCCAAAACAAACAATCATGGTAGCAATCCGTCACTTAGAAACTCAAAAATGAACACTGATGATGTCGCGATGATCATTGGAATTATTTTCCAGTGACTAAAGTGAGTTCAGTGCTTTTTCACTTCCAAAATCCATTAAAACAATTTTTATTCCAAAAATATTTTCAAAATAGTACCATTTTTATTTTCACAACACTTCGGAAAATATTTTCCAATCTTTTCGAAATTTTTCTGGGATTTATATTTCCAAATTCTAGTTTGAATCAAATTTTAGTTTTAACTCATTTGTATAATTCATACTTATACCTTTTAACTTGGTTATATAAACCATTGCAAATTTTATAATCTTGTTTCTGATTAAAATAATAACATCTAAACACATCAATATACTATACTAATTTCAGAGAATTATTTCTTTTATATCAAAATATAATTTGGGTAAAATTATTTCATTTACCCACTTTAAAACAATATTATGTCGATTTAACTTGTTTAAAGTTTAGAAACTCCTATCGATACAGTTGTCCAGACCGTACCGACTAGAATTTATAAACACTCAACCGATAAGTCAACACAATAGAAAGCAATTTATATTCGCTAACAAATACGCGCTCATATCTATAATACACTCAGACTCATTCTAGGGTACAACTGACCCCATCTCTAATGAGTAATCCCCACCAAAGCCAAGGTTCTCGCTTAACCTTCAGCTCTGATACCAAATGTAGTGACCCGCCGTTCCATACCCTTTGAGCTGACATTAAATCACACATGCCCAACCCAAATTGTATGAAAAGACGAATAACTAAGAGAAAGAAGAGGATAAAAGAAGAAACATAAACAATAACACAGAATCCCACAATCGCAGCGGAACAATATATAATAGATAATAACATCTCTTTATATAAGAAGAACTATAACTATTATTATACATACCATCATCAGAGTACAACAATCATGAAATCAATTTGGACAGTTTAATAACTTGTCCTCACAAGTGCTGAATATACAGCATACACACACAGCGGAATATAATCAAGTACATGGATACGCCTGAGACTCCTCCATCTCGTCTCCTGAGCTCCATAGCATCCTAACCTAGATCTGCAATACTCGGTCTAACTCGAGCATTATAATAAAATAACAACCGAGTCAGTCTGGAAAACCAGCATGAGAAAACACACTCAATTTGAATTAACTTTGTTATCAAAATCCTTTGAAAACAAAGGTATCTCGTAAGACCACGCCACACATAAATACGACGGGTTTTTACCTTACGATAACCAAAATATTTTATATCAAAATCTTCTGATATTATAATAGTGTCTATAGAAAATAAACTATAAAATAGCCGAAATGCTTGTACCTCACGTTTCAGCATCGTTGAGCACATCTAAAACCGTAAAGGCACGTATTGGAGAATGGATTCCTTACTATGACAAGGTAAGGAACTACCTTCCGAAGGTACATCTCTAGATAAATGCGCCGGGGTCTAACAAGAACATCTTGTACCCCTGCCACACAGGACTGGCTTACCACTTGATTAGTAGTACCGAATATGATCACCCCGCTTGGGCCCCGAAGCATACAAGAATAGATAGTAATTGATCAAGATTTGGGATAACCATACCCTACTTGGGTGCTACCCACTTGGCCCTGCTGCATGCCCGATTTTTATCATTTCCTGGTTGATGAGATTCGAGGCTACATTTTACCTTTTGAATAGCAATCCCACTTGGTATGCTAATCACTGCTTTCCAGACAACAATGCAATGATAACATTAATCCATACAAGTTGTTCTGGGACTGAACAAACCAATCTCTTCAAAGATCACCGTCTTCATTATCCTCAAGATTTCATAATTCGTAACGCTCAAATCGGATCGAAGTGGTTTTCGGATAATTAAATCTAATCCCGATCTCTTCAAAACGATCAACAAATTTGGCCAGATTTGATAGTCGGTTATTTAACTATCAAATTACACACATAAGCAGTCACTAGGCCCAATTTGATAAATCTTTCAAAACATTCATTTCAAAACTATCTTTACAAAGATATATATTCAACTTTCTTCCAGCATTCCAATATTTGGAAAACAATTTCAAATACTTATCCATAATAGAATATTTTGAAACCATTTCAACACTAAGAAATATTTTCGAATTCAATTTATAACACTTAGAAAAATGTTTCTATACAATTCATTTCACACTTAAAATATTTCCAAAACCCTCTATTCAATACTTAGGAAACTGTTTATAAACATATTCTCCAAAATCATTTTAACATCAACTTAAGAAATATTTCTTAAATTATCTCATAAATCTCCGGAATTTATATTAATTCCTTTTACAATTTCTAAATTTGATTATACTCACTTAAAATCTCGTCTAACCATTTATAACTTCTTTATGAATTCAGATTCATTCTCGAAGTTCTTATTTCTAACATTTTAGAAATTTCCTTAAGTTTCCAAAATTCCGTTATAAGATCTCTGTTTTAAAATCATATCCGTTAAATAAACCCCATTTACAAATCTCGAGAGGATTTATAAATTTCAATCATTTCAAAACTATATATATATATATATAATAAGTATTTTTAAAGAATAATAATTTATTTTTAAAGCACGTTTAAGTAATTATTTAAAATATCAAAAACTCTTTAAATAAACATCGATAACTCATTTCCAATTCATTTTTAAATAAAGGTAATCAATGTACAAAGCTTATACAAATTGGAATTTATTTCAATAAATATTAAATATTTGAATAATCCACTTTTCGAAATATTTCAATATTACAATAGTTTTAACTATATAGTTTTATAAATAACAATCCCATTTGAAAACAAACTTAATTTCTCTACAAAAAAATCTAATTTTAGAATCCAATATTACCAATTTCAATGTATAAATCCCTCTTGATTCATATCACATCGATTACGTTTTTAGTTCCATAACCATTCTCACATTTCAAAAATAGAACCCACTATTTTTTTCCAAAAAACCGATTTCCATATCTCGATATTCACACTGTGAATTTATATTTCCAATTTATCAACTGATAATCATTCCACTTTATTCATAACATCGTTTATAACTTTATAAACTCATTTCCAATTTATAACCAATTTATATTATTAAAATCCATTTATAAATCGATTTCTATCTAAAATTCCATTTGAAATATATTTCTCAATAAATCCAATTATAATTCCAAATCTATTCAAAAATTGATTTCAACTTCCACTTATAATTTACAACATAATATTAAAATCTATTGTTCCAAATTTTTTGTATAAATTAGTTTCAAAAATATTTATCTGAACCACATTACAAAATAGTTAAGTGAGTTCCAAATCAAATCTTTTATTTAATCCAAACCCATTTCTTATTCAATATTCCAATTTCCATATAAATATTTTTATTTCCAAAAATCACTTTTGAATTTCTTTTTTTTTTAATTCAAAAATAGTATTTATGGTATTTAAAATACCAAAATTAGGGCCAGTGCTACTATAACATCCAATATATCAAATCACACAACAATCCATAACAGATTATTCAATCACATCATATATCACTATATATGAAACAATCAAGATATTTTTGAGGATTCCAGTTGGATCCCTCCAACATGTTTCCCTACATCCACAGATGTTATATAACATAAAATACCAATCCCACTTCGAGGCGGGATATCGCGGTAATATAGGGTTATCCACTATTATGCGGGGTGCATAGTGTCTCATCCGCTCCAATCGGCTGGAATATATCCAAATACTAATATATATACTAATATATATATAATATAACATCCAACTGATAATAATAATTTATAAATTCATCCAATCAACCCATAATTAAATTATAACATTATAAATTAAATCCAGTTATCCAAATGAGTGAGATTTACTCACCTTGATTTAATTTGCAACTCATCCCAATTCTAAATTAAATTTAACGGGGGTTCAATTTAATTTAAAATTCCAGCTGACTCCAAAAAATCTCCAAACCAATTTTGTTGCATAGCACTCATCGATACGAATCCGTTGCCACTTGTTTCCTTTCAAATGAACTTCGTACAAGAGAGATACCACATTTTATTAATAATTGAATTAAATTAAATATATATATATACTTAATTAAAGTAATTAACCTTTAATTACTTAGCTAAGACACGTGATTAGGCCGTGCTATTCGCTTCCTTCGAATGACATTTCCAGGTCCACTCGAGGTAATACTCTCCGCCTCCCTCCACCATGCCCCCGCCTACAGCCCACCTGAGTTCGCCGCTGACCTGCTATCGAATGCCCTGGTCGATCATGGCCTCATATGCCACCATCGACTTCAACATCACAACCTGACATCGTTCGCCCCTCCACATCGCAACTTCCCAACCGTCTACGATGCTTGTAGCCTCATCAGCCTCCTCTCCTCAAGTTGAATGCCATCAATTCGTAAGAGCTTTCAATTTTTTTTAAACTAGTTCATTTGAAAGAAGAAGGAGGAAAGGAATTATGTGATTTTAATTTGATGGAAGTGGCGCGATTCAGATGGTAGGGCGGCCCATGTACGAGTTTAGGGTAATAGGGATTGACTTTTAAATTTTATAATATTATTTAATTTCTAGATATCTCGTTTATAATAACTTAAAATCTCGAACTCCTATCAAGGCATGCCGCCTGACGTTCTTAATGTTATACTCTTATTCCGAACCCAATGGAACTGGTCTCGCGGCCAAATTCGATTGTATGCGGAAGATAGATTTTTAAATCGACGATTTTTAATTAAATTAATCCTGTGTGTTTTCAATTCGCACAACCCAACGGTAAATCCAATCGCTAAAAAAATTGAAATCTGATAATAGTACACTACTACGGATCCAACAGAACTAGTTTCGTCGAAATCCGAGACTATGCCTCGGATCGCTATTTTAACCCGTCGATTTAAATCGACAATTTCAAAAATTGACGAAATCACTTGAAATTCCAGTTTTAAAAACTTATTATCTAATTTCTAATTCATATAGAACTTATATCTACTTAAAAATTCATTCTGATTCATATTCAGCTCAAATTCCAATTATTCACCATTTCCGTATTACGATAATTCGCTATATTTGAAATTTAAATTCATTCTATAATTTCAACCAAAATCTTCATATTCAAAATCAACTTATATTCCAAATCCAATATTTAAAACCATTTAAATGTTCAAAATTAAATGATGGAAAATCCGGGTCGTTACAATATCAGAGCTTTGGTTTATATATACCTTAGCCTGTTCGGGGTTAACTCATTAGAGATAGGGTTATTAATACCCTAGAATGAGTTTGAGAATATATATATGAGAAAGCGTATTGGTTAGTGATATAAATATTTTGTATTGTGTTAATTTGTTTTTTTGAGTATTTATGAATTCTGGTCGGTACATAGGACGCTATGGCATCGATAGGGATTTCTGAACACTTAATTGGGTGGCCGGCACAATATTGTTTTTGATATATAGGTAAATGAAATAATTTTACCTAGTATTATATTTTGTATAAGAATAATTTTTATAAATGGAAATAGTTTGTGTGATATGTTCATTTGTTAGGAAGTGAAATTTTATAAATATTGGTTGCAAAATAGGATTTACAAATAAAATGAATATGAATTGGAAATTTGAGAACTTAAGTTACGGAGTTTTGAAATTGGTTTTCAAAGATTTTGGAATATAATATTAGTATTATTGGGAAGTATTTTCGGATATAAGTATTTTCAACGTGTTTTGAAAGAAATGTTTTTAAAGAATTTTAAAAGGAAATTAGTTCTATACTCCCCTCTTCTGTCGCTGGAAAATAATTTCGGTGATGATCGCGACATCATCGGCGTTCATTTTCGACTTTCAAAGTGGGAAGACCACTGTAGTAGCTTTACTACACATTTGTTTTGATAAACAAATCTAAATTTAAAACTTCTAAATATGATTTGATATATATAAATGATATGAATATATATATTATTTCAAAATGATTTGAAATGAACCCGGTATTTAGTTCTTAAGTTCCTGTTAAATTAATGATTTTCAGTTGTAGAAATAAAGTGAAATTTTAATAGTTGGAAACTTCTAAAATGAAAAATAAGAAATTAGAAGCTAAGTGATTAATGAAACTGTAAAGAAATTGGAAATATGTCAATTGTAAATTAAAGGGTAATGAAATTTAAAAGATGTAAATTATTGAATATTTTTGCTAACTAAAATGAATGAGATAAATTTGTATAACACTCAATTACATTCTAAAAACATATATAAAACTTACCAGAAATTTTTGAAAGTTTAAATGTTAATATGAATATGTAATAGAATTTTATACAAGTAAAACTTAAG
The DNA here is from genome assembly GCA_030737815.1 of Allium fistulosum. Lineage (NCBI taxonomy): Eukaryota > Viridiplantae > Streptophyta > Magnoliopsida > Asparagales > Amaryllidaceae > Allium > Allium fistulosum. The sequence continues at coordinate 946,558,295 of CM060908.1, forward strand.
TAATGGAGTTATGTCTACAAATGAGAATTATGATGTAAAAGAAATATTTTAAGCATAAGTTAATATGTTGAAATGCTAGTAATTAAATTAAATAGAAAAATGAATACTGTTTAAGTAAATGATTATAAACTCAAAAAAATGACTGAAATGAGTCATTGATGAATATTAATATTAAAATGGATATTAAAGTTATAAGAAAATAATAAATGTGAAATAAAGTGTAATGAAATGTACGTAATGCTTTAATAATAGAGTCATTGATGATTTCAAATATTGAATAGGAAATAAATTGTGTAGGTAATTAAGGAAAATTAATAAAAGATAATTATTGTATGAATGAATTAAAACAAATCAAAAATAAATAATGATGTGAAAAGAAACCAATAGAATAAAATAGGTAAATTGTGCGTAAATCATTTTATTCACATAATAGTTCCGATTCAGATTTGAATACAAGATTTGTAGTAGTTCACACCAGTTCGAATTAGGATTTTTCGCTTGATTCTTGACGGTGAACAATTGATATGAATTTTTGATATGAATTTGAAGTTTTCTATCATGGTTTATGGCTATGCAAGGAAAACAGAAATTTCGAATCAAGAAATCGGACCAGAGTCCATACTAGAGTGGTCGGGTTAACAATACTAGTTCGAAAGTGAAATGTGTTATTCAAGCAAGCGATTAGAATTGATATTGTGTATAAAAGATTTATGTACATCGTGCAAATTTAAATAATACTTAAATTCTTTGTTGTTTTGGCTGATGGGAAGTTTGAGAAATGATACTTCAAATTATTCAAGGTTGTATGAATAATCTATTAAGTAATTATCTAAGGCTGTAGAGTGTAAGGTACACTTGGTAGTTTATTTATCACCCTTGTACGATGAAAAGTTTCTGAACCTGGACAAAGCATTAGTTTTGGTTGCCATAAGTTGTTGATGGATTCTTTTGTGGCATATAATGGTTGTACTGCTTTTGTTTGCATATGATTTTTATATATTGTATGTTGCTTGTGCTATTGATTTGAAACAACTAAAATATTACTCTTTTACATAATTTTAACTCTTTTGAATTATATAAGTGAAATACAAGCTTATGGAAGCAATAGCTACTGCTTTTGGTTTCATAAATAAAGTTGTTTGCCCGACAAATAGGTACATCTTCGGATTACGGTGTTTGAAACGATATTTTATTGTTTTCCCATGGTTTGGGATGTATATTATTGAAATATGACATATATATTGTAATTATTATTTCTCCGGACCTATCTACGCAAAGGAGACTCTAGCGAAATTTTTCGTGAATTTAGGACTTAGAAAATTTTGTGAAAGTTGAGTTATTTTCAAATTCTTATTAAACTAAATTATGTAAATTAATTGTTTATAAATTGATTATTTTGAATAAAATTATATCAAGTTTCTTAATTCCTTCTTTTTCCTTTTCGAGGACGAAAAGTTTTGAGTGTGGGAGAGTGTAACGACGCATATTTTTGATAATTAAAACTATTAAATTAAATAAGATTTTGAAATTTAATATTATGAGAAATTAAAATTTATGATTTATTAATGAGAAAATAATTAGAATATAATTTAATTTTATTGTTTGAATGTTATAGACAACTATTTTAATGTAATTTCAATCAATTGAAATAATTGTAAAGTTAATTTGGTTATAATCGTAAATAAGGAATAAATTAAATATTGGATTCAATGTTGAAATTATCTGTTATTAGTTGAAAATTGGCTCTAATATAGAATATGAAATCAATAGATAGTAAGTAAATTTATTAGCTTTTATTTGTAAAAAATGAATTTAGGAATGTGATTGGGTTATAATGTACAACAATTTCTTTAATTATCATCTTATTATTTAATCCGTTTGAAATTAATTTGGAAATCAATAAAATTAGTATACTGAAATATTGCAATTAATACGGTAAAAGATGTTAACTGTTGAGTGATGAGAATAGTAAGATGGAAACTTATGTTAGATTCATTCATCAGGTAATAGTGATTTAATATAAGAATTTAAATCTAAATAAAAGATTTTGTTTGAAATTTAAATTATAATGAATGGATTTATTACAATTATAATTGAACCCTAAAATTAATGTAATATTTAAATCTTGGATTTAATATGGAAAATTGTATTTTAAAAGATTAAAAATTCCTGTTTAATCAAGAATGATAAAATTGTTAACTTTTAAATTTGAATTGGAAAGTGATTAAATCAATTTAATAATAATTTATTTAATTAATGTGAAAAATTGGGTTTTTAGGCACTATCTTGGATTTTGATGAAACTAGTTTCATCGGATCCATAATAGGGAATTATTCTAAGATTTCAAGTTTCGTAGTGATCAGACTTATCGTTTGATCGTGCGAGCTCGAAACGCGTATAAATCAATTAATGAAATTTAAATGAAAATAATCAGATTTTGATAGCTAACTTCTGTATACAATGGAATTAGGATTTGAAACTAGTTCCATTGAGTTTAAAAATATCGAAAACCTATATTTCGATATATTGGATGATCTATTTTCGTTTCGGAAACGAAACGGGCTTTTCGGGTTGTTATTATCGTTTCGACCTAATTCGATCTGTCCGCTTGTTCTTATCCATCTCTGTCTATATAAATAGATATTTTCTGAAACCCTAGCAACTTTTATTTCTGATTTCTGTACGTACAAATTTCTATCTCCTCTTCCTTCCCAATGGCAGAAAACCCTAATTTCAATTACAAATCAAACTCAAAAATTCAAAGCCCTCTAACCCTATCGAATTATATATCATCGCGAAGCTCTCGATGAACGTAACCTACATCTACAATTCATTTTTGTAATCGAATCATGGTTTGTCTAGAAATCAGTGAAACAGTCGTGGCCGTTCGTTCTAGGGTTGTCGATTCAACGTGGATCTTCGACTTTGGAGCGATCGGAAGGCACTGGAGCGTTGAGGGCGAGGAGATGAGCGCATCCATACGGTTCTTTCATCTCAGAAGTGCTCGAGTTCGCCAGATTTAGGCGACCTTTGTGGCGGCGGTGCTGGTTGTTCGTGGCGGCGGTGGGGGCCATGAGCTCAGTATGGGAAGGTCGGAAGTGACTAAGGCGGCAGCGAAGTCTGATCGAGGCAAGAGGCGAGCGTTTAGCGGCAGTCGATGGTCAAAGCTCAATTGCGATAGGTTGTACGGGCTGGTTCGATAGCGTGCGTGAGTGCTAGGGTTTCAGAGAGGTACGAAATTACCTAATTGCCCCTATATTATATTTTATTTAAATTTTGAATTTTAAACGTTCTAACTATCATAACTTTTGCATACAAACTCGGATTTGGACGCGGTTTCTTCTAATGGGTTCGTATCGAAATTACCAGGCAATACGGAACTAGTTTGGTCGAATTTAGAGACTGTTCAAATTTTGGGCTTTTATTGGATATTTTATCGAAGAAAAATCATAGGTGAGTGATTTAACCCACTCACGAAATACTAAACCTTCTTATGTTACTTGAATTAAATTTATGAATTGATAAGAATTTTATTGATTGTTTTTTGATAATTTTAATTGTCATATAAATTTAATTTGAATTAAATTGCGATTTAAATTAATATTGAAATTTAATTGATAGTTAAATACCTGATATTGATAACCAATTAATTGTTGTGATTTATAGACTGATTTGGATGTTGATTGTGATGGATGTTTATTTGTTGACATTTTGGATGATTAGATGTTATGTTTATATATATGTTGTTATCACACTGCAAGTTCCCTTGTTTGTTGTTAGGGAAATCACTATGGGTTGAAATGATACATACCCGAATGATCTTATAGATTAAGGAAATCGTTATGGGTTGAAATGATACATACCCGAGCGATTTTATTGATTTGAAAATTATTGATTTGGGATACGGGTTGAAATGGTATATACCCGGAAAATTTAACTATTTTGGGTTAAAATGATACATACCCAATCACTTGACCATAGAGTAGAAAATTATATACGAACACCGTTGGTCGGTTTTAAACTATTTTTTAAATGGTAAAGTATGTTTGATTTATAAATTTGATTTATAAATTTTAATTTAATGAGTTTTCTTAAAATTTATATTTGGAAATTAATTTATTTTATATGTTTTAAAGCTTAAAATTTTAAGTTAATATAAGTTTTAAAAATCTAAATTTTAAGATTTTTAACTTATAATTTTATTTAGTTTAAAATATATAATTTAAATAATGTAATATAATAAAAACACATTAAAATTTTAATTTAATAAAATATTCAATATAGTTTTAAAAGATTTATTTTTTAATTTAAGATAGTAAATATAGACTTTTATAATAACTTTAATAGATAAAAAATATTTGTAAAAGATTTTAGAATTTTGTAAAAGGTTTGTAAGGAACTTATAAAAGTTTTGTAAGAGATTTTATAATGGATTTTTATAAAAAGATTTTATAAAAGATTTTTATAAAGGATTTTATAATCGTTTTATAAAGGAGTTATTAAGGTTTTAAAGGATTTTATAAAAGAACTTGTATAAAGGGATTTGGAAGCATTTTATAGGAATTTGCATAGAAGTTTATGAAAAGAGGAAGAGTTGCAAACTATTTTTGAATTTATAAATAGCTTTATAAATGGCTCTAAAGCATATAAATAGTTTATAAATGGTTTATGAGAGATTTATAAATTATTTTTGAAATTGATTGAAAGAAAATCTTCCTCGACATTTATGAATATATTTATACTTTTGGAATAAATATATGGATATCTTAATATGAAGTTATAAACCGTTTTCTGGATTTATTGTTAAAAATGTTTTATAAAATGACCACGGTGTGAAATAAGCGTTTGGTTGTTAAAGAGACAGGGGTCGGATATTTTCATACTCTCTGCCAATTCCGAAACCACTTTAACAACTGTGCACGTGGTGGAGAATCTAGAACGAAGTTGGATGGTTTAGCGAATGCTACTGGTATGAGGTAAGAATGTAGCCATGACCTTCGGGTCGGCTTGATATGACTAAAACAGGAGCTATCCCGGGCCAAGTGAGGTCGCTCCTCCTATCGAACACGCTTCTTCGATACCCTTAATTTGATTATGGGAGTGTGTCTCGAGGGGGTCGGTAGTAGCTGCTATGCGTTACCACCAGTCCGAGTGTGCAAAACGGTAGAATCCTACCCTGGGCATTGCCTCGCGTGCCTTGTCATATGCCTTATCGAGCCCACTATGATTTTGGTTTGCGTCGTACCTATGGAGTGCTCCTTGATAGCCGACCAGTTTACGGTGGAGTTTACAGTACTATAATGACTACGCTGCCTACAAAAATGTGTTAAGGGGGATATGAGTAACGCCTTACGCTATTTTAATACTTTACTGATAGACACTACATATATATAGTGTATTTTACTACATATATATAGTTTAACGGATCCTTAGGAGGCGAAAAATCCTGAAACATCTCTTAAGTTATTGCACGCACATTATACAATGGATAGGAGATGTAAAATCCCATAAACATCTATGAAGTCATTACACTCATATTTACTTATTGTTGATTTAACTTACATAATATCTTTCAGTTTCGACTCGAGTGTTTTGTCTTTTCATTACACTCGGGTCAGCCTGAGCATTTCAGTGTTGAAGACTTTATTTCTGGAGGACGAAGACGGAGTTTGGTATATTATATTATTAGTAATTTTCCACTGCATCATTATTAGTATGTCATTGTTTGTACTCTGATTGTTGTAAAAATTATGTAATCAAATGTATATTATAAAACAGCTTCATGAACTGTTTATTTGATTATTATATTTTGTCATTCTGCTGCGAGGTGTTTTGTTTTTGTTCTTCTTTTCTCTTATTTTCTTATTTACCCCATTGACAATCCTATCTTTTGAATGGTTTGAGTTGACATGTATGGTATATTGCCGATTTAAATCATCTAAAAAGGTAGGTCGTTACACCTCCTTTGGTGGGGGAAAAATAGGAAAGGAGTGGGCCAGACAAAAATCTAGTGAATGAGTTACATCATTGATGCATGGTGACACGTGTAGTTAACTTCATTATAATCTACGTGACTTAGGGTATTCTAATTATGTTTGTGAATTATATACTAAGGCAAGTTTCATTAACCAAGGGATATAATTCTAAATACAGCTAAACAAACATTTTGTGAGGGCTTATACTTAGGATTAAACAACTAATCGAACCTCAAAATAACCATGGATCAGTTAATAGCAACCAGAACTACTCTAATATAAGATCACCTATAATATCAATTTTGGGACTGCATTCCCAAATTAAGACTACACGTATCATATTTATGCATTGAGAGGGAGCCCGTAATGCCGACTCACATCGAAAACGGCTCAAGGTCGTTGTATCCACGTCCACCTCTCGATGATAATGTAATTTCTCTTATAGCACCGCCCAAGGATCCATCAACAACATAGTATAACGTCCGCGTCATTGTGTATACCAAGGAACTCCCATTAGTGCCGAGCCTTACAGTCCTCCAGGGATCATCGTTAGTGTGTACGTACATCATAGAACCTCCTATAAGTGCAATTTGATATAGAATCACCCCCAACGAATATCGACTGTAGTCGAATATCAACCCCGTTGAATAAATAGTGTCTAGACCTCGTTGCCAGTGTGCACATCTATCCAGTCCCGCAACGTCCAACAATCATAAAGCCAATGAGCTAATTTCCCTACTTATACTAACATATATATAATATACAATTAAATTAATAATTTTGGTCTTAGGCTGAGGTTCCGACTGTGCCTAGAATTCATTAATCAATCGACCGTTGGTCATTAGAGCGGTCGACCGCTTGTATTCGACCGGCTCTAGTGAACCTATCGAACGGTCGAGCCTGTTTACTGTAAAAATTTAATTTTTTTATGTTTGCTTGTTAATCATCATCATTTTCAATTATCGATTATAGTAAACTTTTAGCTACAAATTTTCCATCATAGAAAACCCTAATTTTTGAATCTACAATTTATAATCACCACAATTTCATATCTGATTTCATGTACAATTTCAAATCAATTTATCTTAGGTTTACGATTAACTGAGTTGTATCTATTCATGTTTAATTTAATAAAATGTGTGTAATCAACCTAAATCGGTTCTTATCCCACAGATTTACCTTCACCAATATTAGATTAGAAGGCAACAGATCGAATTCGTATGTTAAATTATTATCAAACTCACAATTCACTACTGTTATTAGATAAACATCAAATTAAATAACTCTGAACCAAATAGGGTATAAGAAGATCAATCATATGTAAATCCTCGTATTAATTATGAACCCAATCATCTTTAATAAAAAGATATACGTCTTTGATTTCTGTTGAACTGCCCTTCCTTCTTGTTCTAATCCCTCCCCTTTGCTTAAGTTCGTCTTCAACTTGTTTTTGATTTTCATTTGAGAAATTTGTTTTAGAGGAGATAGAGATTTGGTAGAATTTAGATGTACTGCTTACTGATGAATGAATTAGGAGTTACAGTTAATGTGCTATTTATAGCAGCACGAACATATATTGACCATTGATCTTATTTTAGTTAAATTCGAACCGTTCGGCCTACCCAAACCCTTGCCTGAAAGTGATGATCGATCGACCACTTGTTTTAGAGCAATCGACTGCTAAGGGTCGACCGGTCCAACCAACAGTGTCAACCGATGGAGCTTTCCTTATTACAATAATTTTTCCTAAATTAATTATTTAATTATTTTCGATTTCGAATTTTCAAACTTTAATAACTTTCTCATACTAGCTCCGATTTCAAAACATTATATATGAAAGTTGTTTAGAAAATTGCTACGAACGCATTTGTGGAAGTTCCGTAGCTAGATACGAATGTTTGTAAAAAAAATTATTTTTACCCTTGTTATATTTATATTTAATTTTTCTATTAAATTTCCGATTGAATTTTGCGGGATGCTTCATTCCACCCCCTTAAAAGAATTTCATCCCCGAAATCTCCAAGGACAGAAAAAATGCAACTTGTAGGTACGAAAGTTAATAATTACAATCTTCTACTCATCCATATCCCTATAACTTAGTAAATTTTATACTAATGCAAATGAAACATGGAATGCATATGAACCTATACTAATGCAAAAATTAGGTGGTTTCCTTATCTAGTCGACCTCCTGAAATGCAAGTGCTCATGCCATGTATCCAAATGTATGCAGCATCCTATGTAAATATACTGGAAATTCTACATGCATGCGTAACCAATAATCCATATGCAACAACCATATCCCTATAACTTAGTAAAATTAAACAAGTGATGGTGTGCATGTATGCTAACTCGAGAATAACTTTTACTAAGTGTGCAAAGATCAATTTAATAAATACATCCATTAGCATCCATCATCTAAAACATGTCCTGATGACACGTTTGCAACCATTCCTAGCATCCAACTATCCCTCCCTTTGCGGTACACAATGATAGAACCTAAAGTTATAAGTAGTTCAAACTTATTTAACTAAAATGGAAATGTAACAGAAAAGAGTTCTGAATGGTTAGATCGGATCTTCTCCTCAGGATCCCATATACTCTCCATTGGACTATCTCCCTATTGGACCTTAACAAGCTTGATAGCTTTATTGTGGAGTCGCTTTGTACAATGCTCAAGAATGCGAGTGGGTACATAATCCCTCTCTACTTCCACCTCCTTTAGCTGACTTGGCTCGACTACAGCGGTTGTATCATGTAAGTGCTTCCATAAGTGTGAGACATTTAAAACGTCGTGTACTCCCACTAACTTCTCAAGAAGCTTCACCCTATAGGCTAACTTTCCTACTCTATCAGTGATTGTAAAAGGCCATACAAACCTTGGTGCTAACATTTCCAAACTACCAAATCTCATGACATGTCTAAGTGGTGAGACCTTCAAAAAAACAATGTCACCTACTGCAAACTCCAAACTCCAACCCATGCATCTCCTATTAGCGTAAGACTTATGTTTGTCCTGTACAATTTTCATCCTCCTACAAATCAAGTCTACTTTGTCTGATATCTCCCTCACCATATCCGATCCATGAAAAATCCTATTTGTAATGTCCCACTAACAAGATGATAATCTGCAAGGCGCCCATATAACGCATTAAAAGGTGCCATCCCAATACTTGAATGATAGCTGTTATTATAGGTAAACTGTAACGACCCGCCTTTTTGGACAGTTTAAATCGACAATCAACCACACATGTCGAATCCAAACCATTGAAAAGGGAGGATTGTTATGGGGTAAATAAGAAAAAGAAGAGAAAAGAAAGGAAAACAAAACATAGAATCTCACAACGGAATGACAAAATATAATAACCAAATAAACAGTTCATGAAGTTGTTTTACAAATACATTTGATTACACTTTACAATACAATCAGAGTTATACATACAGCAAGAACAAATAAATAATGTAGCGGAACAACATGATGCAGTAGGATAAATAATAATAAATAGCATACAAATCTTCGTCTTCGTCCTCCAGAAATAAGTCTTCAATATACTAAAAAGCTCAGACTGACCCGAGCGTAATGAAAAGACAAAACACTCGAGTCGGAACTAAAAGATCTTATGTAAGTAAAATCAACAATAAATAAGTATGAGTGTAACGGCTTCAGAGATGTTTACGGGGTTTTACATCTCTTATCTAGTGTCTAACGTCCTTGCAATAACTTAATAGATGTTCGGGATTCCATTTCCTAAGGATCCGTTAAACTATCTACGTATATAGTACAATACGCTATTATAATATGTCTACAGTAAAGTAAAGTATTAAAATAGCGTTAAGGCATTACCCATATCGCCCTTAACATATTTTTATACAAATGTCGTAGTCTATATAGTACCGTAATTCCTTTGTAACTGGAGGGCTATCAAAGGGAACTCCATAGTGTACGACACAAACTAAACTCGTAATGGGCTCGATAAGGCATGTGACAAGGCACGCGAGGCAAGGCCAGGGTAGGATTCTACCGTTTGCACTCCCAGACTGGTGGTAATGCGTAGCAGCTACTACTGCCTACCTCGGAACACACTTCCAAAATCAATCGAGGCGTGGCCACCAAATCAATCACAAAGTAATAAATATGGTATCGAAGAAATGTGTCTGATAGGAGGAGCGACCTCACTTGGCCCGGTATAGCTCCTGTTTTAGCCACATCAAGCTGACCCGAAGGGGTCAGGGCTGCGTTAATACCTCATACAGAATCGTTCGCCAATCCATCCTACTTCGTTCTGGATTCTCCACCACATGCACAGTTGTTAAAGTGGTTTTCACTATTGGCAGAGAGTATGACAATATCTGATCCCGGTCTCTTTAACAGCCAAACACTTATTTCACACTGGTTGGTTCGTTTACATTCAAACAGTTCATACTTCATATCAAAATATCATATTCATTTCAAAAATCATATCACTTTCGAAACCATTATTTGCTTCAAAATCATATTCATTTCTAAATCATTATTCACCTTAAATCATATTCGTTTCAAAATCATAACCACAAATAGGCTAAACCATCATATCAAAATATTCACATTTAAACCAAAGATTTTAAATATAAACAATTCAATCTTGCACGGTTTGAATTTTTATAGAAAATAGTTTGGATAGTTATAAATAGTTAAATAGTTTAAAATAGTTTTTAAATGGTTTAAAATAGTTAAAATAGTTTAAAATAGCTTTATAGTTTAAAACAGTTTTAAATGGTTTAAATAGTTTAAAATAGTTTAAAATAGTTTAAGGGTTTTAAAACAGTCAAAAATAGTTTAATATAAATAGTTTGAGTATTGGAATTTGTTTATATAGTAAAATAGTTTTGATAATATAAATAATCTGAATTTTTTTAAAATAATAGATTTTAAACAGTTTATATTAAAATAATTTATTTTGAAAATATTATCAAATCAGACTGTTTCTTCCATTTTAAAAAATCTGGACCATATCTAGATTTCAAATCAACAAACTCAATTTAAATCTTTCTATTCAAATTCTCATTAAAATCATTTTAATTTATATCGATTTTAAATCCATGTTTGAACTACAAATTCTAAACCACTTCAAATTCGATAGATTTCAAAGTTTAAATATTCAAACGTTTACAATAAATCAATCTCAATAAATTTCATTTACATTTCAAAATTCACTTTAAAATTTCAATTTAAATTCTTTAAATATTTCATTTAAAACAATTTCAATTTCAATATTTTAAGAGCTTGGATTTTGAAAATAATTCAGTTCATATAAATCTAATTTTTATTTCAAAATATCATTTAACTAGATTCAAAGTTTAAAGATTTAAAATCATTTAATTTAACCAATTCGATGTCCGTATATAATTTTCTACCCTATGGTCAAGTGATACGGATATATATCATTTCAACCCGGAAATTTTTAAATTTACGGGTATATATCATTTCAACCCGCAATCCCGAATTAAAATTCAAAATCCATAAAATCGCTCGAGTTTATCGTTTCAACCCATAACGATATTTTCCTAATCTATAAGATCGTTCGGGTATGTATCATTTTAACCCATAGTGATTTTCTAACAATAAACTAAGGGAACTTGCAGTGTGATAACAATATATAAAATAAATATAATATCCAATCGTCCAAATATCAAAAATTAAACATCCATCACAATCATCATTCAAATCAACTAATAAATCCCAACAAATAAATTGGTTATCATCATCAGGTATTTAACTGGCAATTAAATTCAGTATTAATTTATATGGCAATTCAATTCAATAAAATTCAGATTTAACTAGAATGACAATTTAGATATACCAAACAGCAATCAATCAATTTCTAATCATATTATAAATTTAATTTAACTAACATAGGATGATTTAGTAGTTGTGAGTGGGTTAAAATACTCACCTTTGATTTCAAGTCGATTTAAAATCCAAATAAAGGCCCAAATTTGAACAGTCTCATAATTTGACCAAATCAGTTCCATAATATCCGGAATTTCGATACGATCGCAATGGAGAAAACCGCACGTGAATCCAAGCTTATATGCAAAAGTTATGAGGATTAGAACATTAAAATTTAAATTTAAAAATAAATTAACAAATAATAATTAGACACGTCACCTTTCACGTTCAAACCCTAATCCACACTCCAACACGCATGCTATCGACTTACGCTACCACGATCTCAACGTTGTTGACCAACAAATTTACGCTCCCACGACCCCCTGCGACTTGATCTGGCCACACCACGAGTTGCTCCTTCCCTGGCCGACCCTCCACCGTGGTCGCGACCACCTCCAACACCACCAAACGCAACCGCCACCGCTTAGCTTCTCTGGCCAAATTCCGACGACTCGAGCCTCCTTACGACGAACGAACACCATAGATCGAAAGCCCATGTTGACCTCTATGACGCAGCACCTCCCGATCGTCGATCGAGCGACTATCCGCCGTTGAAATCGAAATCTTAGAAATGGACGGCTGAAAACGATCGCCAATTGTAAGGAAGGAGCAGATGAAGATAAGCTGTAACGATCCCGGATTTTATAAAAAATTAAATTAATAATTAATTGAATTTTTGAAGAAAATTTGTAAAATTAAGTGATAAATTGATTCGAGTTTCCCCGAAACCAAATAAAAATATATTGAATCATTTTTAGATTTAGAAATTGTATATATGTGATTTGAATTTAAATGTTGGATAAATGGTTTAGAATATAAATAATAAAGTGTTGGGTAATAAAATTTTAAAAGGAATTCAAAATAAGTGTTGATGTTAAACAAATATTTCGAATAAATCTATGGTTATAGAAAATATGAAATGAACTTATAAACTTTTAGAAATAAATAAAAATGGAAATGTATAAGATAAACTATGTACCAAATATAAAAGTAAGCTTGTATAGGAAGACATAGGGTACATATGCATTGAATGCTTTCATCTCTAGCCCAATACAATAAGCTGCAGCCATCAAAACAAAGAAGAGAAATATAACAAAATCTCTCAATCAAGATCTGCATAATGAACAAACAATATTTTATCATATTGTACATAACAACATCATCTCAGCCGAAATAGCAAGAATCTATAGCCACCAAAGCAAGATGTATATCAGCCCCAAGCAAGAAAATCTCTGACCTTGTATTGTACAAAAGAAGAAAAGCAAATAAGATAAGTATAAATTGTACATGGTAATAAATGTTAGCCTCTATTCACTAGCAAATATCACTGCCTATAGTATAGATCTTTGTACTAGAAAGAAAAAAATACATTACCCTGTACAAAGTAATATCATCACCTCAACCTGTAAACTTACTTTCAGTTTCATACATGTATCATCTTCTTATTTCTAGTTCGTTCATTAAACTGAGAAAAAAAATATAGCAACCTGAAAACAACATAATAGTTAGAATTCAAATAAGCAAGAAGAGATGATGCTAGTACAGCAACTAAATCAATTCAAACGAGCAAGATTTCAACTAGCTATTCATAGCCTGATTCATTTAAAAAGCCTGTTGCAAGTCTGGTTCAACATCATCAAACTCTGTTCTTCTCTTTCTCTAGAAACTAAGGTGAGCAAACCTTCTTTGTTTCCTTTACCTGTGAGTAAACTTGTTTTGTCTTAAATTGAAAACTGAGTATTCAGTCAACAAAACTTTAGTGTTGTTGCATAGGGAAGAAATTTATTCTGTAGGTTGCTTTATGATTCTGGAAATTGCTATATGAACTTGTTCTTCCTGTTTTTGTTTTCAGAGTAAAGTGAGTTGGAAAGAAATCAAATACACTTACATACAAATATGTTTAACTAAGGATCCTTAAATAAAATAAGTTGTTTCAACTGCTCACAGTATATTTGTTTTAGGCCAAAGGATGAAACACTGGACTCTGTATACTTGTTTTATAGTATAAACAAAATCATGTGATAAATTCAGTTATGTTAAATCATTAATTCGATTATATAATTTGGATAAGTATACAAAGACATGATTTTTAAGTTTAATATAGTGATTTTTAATTGGGTATTTCGAGAGCAAATTGAGGACGATCGGAATTGGCATTTTGGCCAATTTCCGGTGACGTGTTGGACTGGGGAGGCCGGAGTTTCTCAAGGAGCTGGAGGAGCCAACGGAGTGTCGAGGAAAAATGTATGGATGGTGGATCGATCATGGTGGTGGCGTCGGCAAGTAGTTGAAGTTTCTAACCCTAGTTTTTGTAAGGTCGAGATTTTGGTTTTGTTCGTCACTCTCGCGTGATCGAGTGGTACGAGGATTAGGGGAATGGCTGCTGGAAGGTTCGACGAAGCTTTGGTGATGATGGCAGGACTTCTCAAGGTCGGAGGCGATGGGGAGGTGCGAATTTCCAACAGTAATGGTTTCTGCGCTTGGTCGAGGATGTTCGTTTTTGCATCGTTGGGTTTTCATTCGATTGGGGTTTGCCTTCATGGTCGCGTAGGTTCGTGGGGTTGTTGGGGATGGTCGCGACCATCGCCAGAGGTCGGCGGCGATGTTTCAGCTGCACCGTGTGCACGTTGAACTGGGAAGAAATGGGTTGTTTTGTTGCTTTTGTATTAAAAAGACGAAGCAGACTCGAAGAAGGTCTCGGGAATGTGGTATGTTGGCTCGAGATTGCTACCGGGTTCATTCGCGTGAGTATAACAGTTTTATAATTTAAAAACAAAGTTAAAAAGAAGAAGAAAGGTTTTTCCCGGGGGAAATAATGGTTGGGCTCGGGATTTTGTTTGATTTGCTCGAGTTTGTCTCGGGTAAGGGTTGTAACGGTTTAAGTTTGAAAATAAAACAAGTTTTCCAAATTTAAATCAAATCAAGTTTAAACACCCTCTTGATTAATTCATTTAAAATAATAAATGTTTAAACAAGTTTAAAGGTTTAAAAGTATATTTCATTTTAAATGAATTTGTTAACCAATAAAATGTTTAAAACCTTATTTATATAAATTCTTCTATAAAAGTTTTCTTTAATATTTGAATGAAGAGTTATATAAATTTGTTTAACTTAAATATGCAAGTTAAATGATTAATTAATGTGATTTATTTAAGTTAATTAATTAATTAGATTAAATTTATTAAGGATAATCATTTATGGAATTGGTTAAGTAGAATTACTTAATTGAAAGTAATTAAATAAATGATTAAAATTTATTAATTAAATGATTAAAGTATAATTGCTCGATGTAATTAACTTGTAATTAGAGATAATCAATTTAGAAATTAATTAAAGGTTAATTAATTATTGACGGTTAATTAATAAATGATTAAAGAATAATTAATCAAAATGATGTGTAATTAATTAATGTTAATTAACCAGGATTAGTGATTTATTCATAAGTAATAAATCTGATTTAAAATAAATTGACCTTATCTATGGATATTGGGATTCTATTGGATGACTTAATTGTTTGATATCCCTGATATATGATGCTTTGTGATATACCCTGATTTGTGTTGTGATCTATAATTTATTTATCTGGGATGTATGTAATTGATTATCTGTGATATATATATATATCTGTTTCTATGATATATTACTATATGAATATGAAAACCCTTGACCCGTAAATGACATTTGAATTTCGATGCGACAGCGAGTCGGATTCCAGTTGGTCATCCGAAACCCACATCGAATTGTAATGATGAATCTTTGTGACTGATAAATTTATTTTATCTATGAATCTGTGAATGAAGATAATCGTTATCGAATATACCGCTTATCGATATATCTGTGATGATTGATGTTGCACTATTGTGTGAAACCCCTGGACTACACCATACACACACAAATATGGATTTCACGAGGAAATCGGTTAAGTCACAGATAATGTAAATTTGATGTTTTTGAAATTGAAATTTTAATTTCAATTGATTTTGAAATTGGAAATTTGGGTTTAAAGTGAAAAGCTTTTGAAATGGGATTTCAAAGATAAAAGTTATTTCGAATAACTTAATCGAGTTTTGAAAATTTAAATAATTTGATTAAATTTGAATTCAAGTTTGAAATTGAATTCTATGATTTGAAATTAGGGATTGAAGATGTTGTACAAGTTATATATGGGTTAAACCATTTTAAAGATATTAATTTGGAAATTTGAATTTTTATTCAAGGGTTTTAACTCGTGTAAATATAACTGGATTTTTCTGAAATGAAACTATTTGTTTTTCAAATAGTAAAAGCTTTCACAAAAGTAATGAACTTCCAATTTGTGTTGAAAGAATTTCAAGTTTGAAATAGAATTGAAATGTTTTGAAATTTATGAAATGAGTCTTTGATTCAAAGACCGAACGAGTTAATCCAACTTGAAATGGAATTGTTTTAAAAGCTATAAGTTAAATCTTGATTTAAGGATTTAACGAGTTAATTCAATTGAAATGGAAATCGATTTGAAATTCTATGAATGAATCTTTGTGAATGGGGTTAACTTTGTGAATTGAATCTTTTCGTTTAAAAGATTAAAAGTGTGGAAATTGTTTAAACCAGTGAAGGTTTTTGAAATGATTCTTTTTGTTTAAAAGATTGGAAATGGTAAATTGTTTTAACCATTCGAATGAAAAGTTTTGGACTTTAAGCTGTGATTTAACTGAGACCCCAGTATCCATATGATTTTTAATTGCGCTCGTTATTCGGTTTAGCCGGGAGAGGACCTTTGTGTCATATAACCCATTCCGAATAGTGATACGACGATATGGATAGCATTTGAAGACCGGTGGTGAAGATCAGGTATTTGCGAGAGCGATAGGATGACCTATCGATTTTCTCTGCATCATGGCTCCGGTATAGAGATTCCCTAAGTGATGGGAAGTCCGATCGAGATTGTGAATACCCGGATTTGCAAGGGCTTCTTCGGAAGCGCCTTCGGTTCTGTTGGAACCCGGAATAGACTTGTATGGATGTGTGTCTGACGTTACATTTTGAGATGTAAAGCTGGTTTCTATCAAATACATTTCTGTTGGTGGCGGAGAATTTATTCTCTTAGCTTAACACCCTTCTCTGAGACGTACGAGCTCAGAGGTTATGTAGTTGATGGTTACTAGTGATACATTCCCAATTTGGTAATGTGGCATACGAAGTGCTGCTGATCATTTGTTGATCGAAGCGTTGCTTTGTGAAAAAGCGTGGCTTTGTGAAAAAGCATAGCTTTGTGAAAAAGCATAGCTTTGTGAACGAGACTTCGTCGAGCCTCACAACCCGGTAATGGTCGAAACAGGAATGTTGCGGCAAAGGTTTGTAGGGGTAGCGCCCCTAGGGTATGTCATTTCCTTCTGGATAAAAGGGTGGTATCATGGTATGGAGCCCAGATACTTACTCATGTGGATACACTTTATTTATTATGTGTGATGTTGGTTATCGAGTGCTCGGATAAAGGTCGGTAACGACCGGGGGATGACATGACTCGTGTGTTAGTTACCTAGTTACATCTGTACCGCGTGAGGTAGCGTCAGTGTATTAGATACCTAGTTACAGCTATACAGCGTGAGGTAGCGTCGGCCTTTTGTTTGCAGAGATCCGGTTAGGATCCGAGGCGTCTTTCCAGAGGCGTTTCTATTCCGGTATAAGGAAGTTCCTTTGCTTGATCATTTGTTGGAAATCCAAAGAAACAATACGAACCCTGTGCGGTTTTAGTTGTATTACCTGCTATGGAATGTGGCGGTAACCTGTTATTGAACATGGTAGCTATAGTAGGCATATGATGAAATGTTGTATGCTGGCTAAGATTTATATTATATTTTCGAAATGTTTTTCTACACTATGAACTAGTAATAATATCAAAAGAGTTTTGATTTTGCATAGTAAGCATGTTTGACTATCATAAGGAGAAATCTCCTCCAATTCTGCGATTGCATTGTGTGTGTGGCGGGAGGTCTTATGGTAGTTTCATTTTCCAAAAGCATTGTGGGTTTCAATGTTTAAAAGCCTTTTGTGTTTAAAGATAAACTGTTTTGTTTGCTCAACCAGTCCCATGACTGATCCGGAGTTTATTGTTCCCTTCCTAAACTCTGGGTGCCCATCATTTTCCACACGGGCAGTCTAGAGTTGAGTTTCTCAGATATTCAGGTTTAGTAGATTATCTGGAGCTGGTTCAGTTCTTGGAGTTCAGGACTGCACTTGCTTCTCTCTGTGGTTCGAGCTTGATACTGGAGTCATTGGATTCATTCTCTCTGACTGATCTTTTGGAGTTATCATTTCTGCTTTCCGCTGTATCATTATTTATCTCTGATTCTGTTGTATCATTCTGTTGTATCATATTGTATCAGATTTTGGATCTGTCATTGTATCAATGTTATGTAATTGATATATTCTTTTTCCGCTGTGTTGTTATACTTAATGGTGTTATAAGCTCCGGCGAATCGGATTTGAACGGTCGAATCTACGGCATTCTAGTACAAGGTGAAGTACGGATGTCGATATTCGAACGTGAAAAATCTGTATCGTTACATTTGGTATCAGAGCTGAAGGTTGAACTTTAGCTCAGGAGTATAACACATTAAGTAGCTCATTAGAGATATGGTGAAGTATACCCTAGAATGAGTATTCCTCAAATATCCGTCTGTATGCCTCAGTAAATTCTCTTGCTATCCACTGATAGTGAGTATGAGTGTAAGAAGAGGACGAGATAGGGGACAAGGGAATACGACTATAAATGGTCAATACTTTGTAACAACAAGGGAACAATCTTTTCTCTATCAATCTCTTTTGTTCAGCATCTCTTCTCAATTCTTCGATAGTTCCTGGTAGATCCAGGAAGGAGATTCGATATATTAATATGGGACATAAACTCCAGATGGACCAAAACTGTTTGTTTGGATAAATTGTTTGCTTTGATTTATATGGTTGATAGGTATAATTTGGTTTTTAAACTACAATTTTGAAATTGTATCCACATATCTATCTATTCTTTGGGTCCCGATATGTTCTACGAGTGGTTAGTTATCCCTTCGAACTAACCGATGCCCCTGCATATTTCGTAGATGTGGATAACCTGAGTATTTTGTTGATTGTTAAATAGATTCGTTCTCGTATCTATTGTTGATATTCTGATTTGGAAAGCCAAATGCAGAATAGATATTCAGTTAATTTGATGAAATCTTCTTCATCTATCTTTGTGTCTCCTTGGCAAATTTCGAGGACGAAATTCTTTTAAGGGGGGAAGTCTGTAACGATCCCGGATTTTATAAAAATTTAAATTAATAATTAATTGAATTTTTGAAGAAAATTTGTAAAATTAAGTGATAAATTGATTCGAGTTTCCCCGAAACCAAATAAAAATATATTGAATCATTTTTAGATTTAGAAATTGTATATATGTGATTTGAATTTAAATCTTGGATAAATGGTTTAGAATATAAATAATAAAGTGTTGGGTAATAAAATTTTAAAAGGAATTCAAAATAAGTGTTGATGTTAAACAAATATTTCGAATAAATCTATGGTTATAGAAAATATGAAATGAACTTATAAACTTTTAGAAATAAATAAAAATGGAAATGTATAAGATAAACTATGTACCAAATATAAAAGTAAGCTTGTATAGGAAGACATAGGGTACATATGCATTGAATGCTTTCATCTCTAGCCCAATACAATAAGCTGCAGCCATCAAAACAAAGAAGAGAAATATAACAAAATCTCTCAATCAAGATCTGCATAATGAACAAACAATATTTTATCATATTGTACATAACAACATCATCTCAGTCGAAATAGCAAGAATCTATAGCCACCAAAGCAAGATGTATATCAGCCCCAAGCAAGAAAATCTCTGACCTTGTATTGTACTAAAGAAGAAAAGCAAATAAGATAAGTATAAATTGTACATGGTAATAAATGTTAGCCTCTATTCACTAGCAAATATCACTGCCTATAGTACAGATCTTTGTACTAGAAAGAAAAAAATACATTACCCTGTACAAAGTAATATCATCACCGCAACCTGTAAACTTACTTTCAGTTTCATACATGTATCATCTTCTTATTTCTAGTTCGTTCATTAACCTGAGAAAAAAAATATAGCAACCTGAAAACAACATAACAGTTAGAATTCAAATAAGCAAGAAGAGATGACGCTAGTACAACAACTAAATCAATTCAAACGAGCAAGATTTCAGCTAGCTATTCATAGCCCGATTCATTTAAAAAGCCTGTTGCAAGTCTGGTTCAACATCATCAAACTCTTTTCTTCTCTTTCTCTAGAAACTAAGGTGAGCAAACCTTCTTTGTTTCCTTTACCTGTGAGTAAACTTGTTTTGTCTTAAATTGAAAACTGAGTATTCAGTCAACAAAACTTTAGTGTTGTTGCATAGGGAAGAAATTTATTCTGTTGGTTGCTTTGTGATTCTGGAAATTGCTATATGAACTTGTTCTTCCTGTTTTTGTTTTCAGAGTAAAGTGAGTTGGAAAGAAATCAAATACACTTACATACAAATATGTTTAACTAAGGATCCTTAAATAAAATAAGTTGTTTCAACTGCTCACAGTATATTTGTTTTAGGCCAAAGGATGAAACACTGGACTCTGTATACTTGTTTTACAGTATAAACAAAATCATGTGATGAATTCAGTTATGTTAAATCATTAATTCGATTATATAATTTGGATAAGTATACAAAGACATGATTTTTAAGTTTAATATAGTGATTTTTAATTGGGTATTTCGAGAGCAAATTGAGGACGATCGGAATTGGCATTTTGGCCAATTTCCGGTGACGTGTTGGACTGGGGAGGCCGGAGTTTCTCGAGGAGCTGGAGGAGCCAATGGAGTGTCGAGGAAAAATATATGGATGGTGGATCGATCATGGTGGTGGCGTCGGCAAGTAGTTGAAGTTTCTAACCCTAGTTTTTGTAAGGTCGAGATTTTGGTTTTGTTCGTCACTCTCGAGTGATCGTGTGGTACGAGGATTGGGGGAATGGCTGCTGGAAGGTTCGACGAAGCTTTGGTGATGATGGCAGGACTTCTCAAGGTCGGAGGCGATGGGGAGGTGCGAATTTCCAACAGTAATGGTTTCTGCGCTTGGTCGAGGATGTTCGTTTTTGCATCGTTGGGTTTTCATTCGATTGGGGTTTGACTTCATGGTCGCGTAGGTTCGTGGGGTTGTTGGGGATGGTCGCGACCATCGCCGGAGGTCGGCGGTGATGTTTCAGGTGTACCGTGTGCACGTTGAACTGGGAAGAAATGGGTTGTTTTGTTGCTTTTGTATTAAGAAGACGAAGCAGACTCGAAGAAGGTCTCGGGAATGTGGTATGTTGGCTCGAGATTGCTACCGGGTTCATTCGCGTGAGTATAACAGTTTTATAATTTTAAAACAAAGTTAAAAAGAAGAAGAAAGGTTTTTCCCGGGGGAAATAATGGTTGGGCTCGGGATTTTGTTTGATTTGCTCGAGTTTGTCTCGGGTAAGGGTTGTAACGGTTTAAGTTTGAAAATAAAACAAGTTTTCCAAATTTAAATCAAATCAAGTTTAAACACCCTCTTGATTAATTCATTTAAAATAATAAATGTTTAAACAAGTTTAAAGGTTTAAAAGTATATTTCATTTTAAATGAATTTGTTAACCAATAAAATGTTTAAAACCTTATTTATATAAATTCTTCTATAAAAGTTTTCTTTAATATTTGAATGAAGAGTTATATAAATTTGTTTAACTTAAATATGCAAGTTAAATGATTAATTAATGTGATTTATTTAAGTTAATTAATTAATTAGATTAAATTTATTAAGGATAATCATTTATGGAATTGGTTAAGTAGAATTACTTAATTGAAAGTAATTAAATAAATGATTAAAATTTATTAATCAAATGATTAAAGTATAATTGCTCGATGTAATTAACTTGTAATTAGAGATAATCAATTTAGAAATTAATTAAAGGTTAATTAATTATTGACGGTTAATTAATAAATGATTAAAGAATAATTAATCAAAATGATGTGTAATTAATTAATGTTAATTAACCAGGATTAGTGATTTATTCATAAGTAATAAATCTGATTTAAAATAAATTGACCTTATCTATGGATATTGGGATTCTATTGGATGACTTGATTGTTTGATATCCCTGATATATGATGCTTTGTGATATACCCTGATTTGTGTTGTGATCTGTAATTTATTTATCTGGGATGAATGTAATTGATTATCTGTGATATTTATATATATCTGTTTCTGTGATATATTACTATATGAATATGAAAACCCTTGACCCGTAAATGACATTTGAATTTCGATGCGACAGGGAGTCGGATTCCAGTTGGTCATCCGAAACCCACATCGAATTGTAATGATGAATCTTTGTGACTGATAAATTTATTTTATATATGAATTTTTGAATGAAGATAATCATTATCGATTATACCGCTTATCGATATATCTGTGATGATTGATGTTGCACTATTATGTGAAACCCCTGGACTACACCATACACACACAAATATGGATTTCACGAGGAAATCGGTTAAGTCACAGATAATGTAAATTTGATGTTTTTGAAATTGAAATTTTAATTTCATTTGATTTTGAAATTGGAAATTTGGGTTTAAAGTAAAAAGCTTTTGAAATGGGATTTCAAAGATAAAAGTTATTTCGAATAACTTAATCGAGTTTTGAAAATTTAAATAATTTGATTAAATTTGAATTCAAGTTTGAAATTGAATTGTATGATTTGAAATTAAGGATTGAAGATGTTGTACAAGTTATATATGGGTTAAACCATTTTAAAGGTATTAATTTGGAAATTTGAATTTTTATTCAAGGGTTTTAACTCGTGTAAATATAACTGGATTTTTCTGAAATGAAACTATTTGTTTTTCAAATAGTAAAAGCTTTCACAAAAGTAATGAACTTCCAATTTGTGTTGAAAGAATTTCAAGTTTGAAATAGAATTGAAATGTTTTGAAATTTATGAAATGAGTCTTTGATTCAAAGACCGAACGAGTTAATCCAACTTGAAATGGAATTGTTTTAAAAGCTATAAGTTAAATCTTGATTTAAGGATTTAACGAGTTAATTCAATTGAAATGGAAATCGATTTGAAATTCTATGAATGAATCTTTGTGAATGGGGTTAACTTTGTGAATTGAATCTTTTCGTTTAAAAGATTAAAAGTGTGGAAATTGTTTAAACCAGTGAAGGTTTTTGAAATGATTCTTTTTGTTTAAAAGATTGGAAATGGTAAATTGTTTTAACCATTCGAATGAAAAGTTTTGGACTTTAAGCTGTGATTTAACTGAGACCCCAGTATCCATATGATTTTTAATTGCGCTCGTTATTCGGTTTAGTCGGGAGAGGACCTTTGTGTCATATAACCCATTCCGAATAGTGATACGACGATATGGATAGCATTTGAAGACCGGTGGTGAAGATCGGGTATTTGCGAGAGCGGTAGGATGACCTATCGATTTTCTCTACATCATGGCTCCGGTATAGAGATTCCCTAAGTGATGGGAAGTCCGATCGAGATTATGAATACCCGGATTTGCAAGGGCTTCTTCGGAAGTGCCTTCGGTTCTGTTCGAACCCGGAACAGACTTGTATGGATGTGTGTCTGATGTTACACTTTGAGATGTAAAGCTGGTTTCTATCAAATACATTTCTGTTGGTGGCGGAGAATTTATTCACTTAGCTTAACACCCTTCTCTGAGACGTACGAGCTCAGAGGTTATGTAGTTGATGGTTACTAGTGATACATTCCCAATTTGGTAATGTGGCATACGAAGTGCTGCTGATCATTTGTTGATCGAAGCGTTGCTTTGTGAAAAAGCGTTGCTTTGTGAAAAAGCGTGGCTTTGTGAAAAAACATAGCTTTGTGGACGAGACTTCGTCGAGCCTCACAACCCGGTAATGGTCGAAACAGGAATGTTGCGGCAAAGGTTTGTAGGGGTAGCGCTCCTAGGGTATGTCATTTCCTTCTGGATAAAAGGGTGGTATCATGGTATGGAGCCCAGATACTTACTCATGTGGATAAACTTTATTTATTATGTGTGATGTTGGTTATCGAGCGCTCAGATAAAGGTCGGTAACGATCGGGGGATGACATGACTCGTGTGTTAGTTACCTAGTTACAGCTGTACCGCGTGAGGTAGCGTCAGTGTGTTAGTTACCTAGTTACATCTATACAGCGTGAGGTAGCGTCGGCCTTTTGTTTGCAGAGATCTGGTTAGGATCCGGAGCGTCTTTCCAGAGGCGTTTCTATTTCGGTATAAGGAAGTTCCTTAGCCTGATCATTTGCTGGAAATCCAAATAAACAATATGAACCCTGTACGGTTTTAGTTGTATTACCTGCTATGGAATGTGGCGGTAACCTGTTATTGAACATGGTAGCTATAGTAGGCATACGATGAAATGTTGTATGCTGGCTAAGATTTATATTATATTTTCGAAATGTTTTTCTACACTATGCACTAGTAATAATAACAAAAGAGTTTTGATTTTGCGTAGTAAGCATGTTTGACTATCATAAGGAGAAATCTCCTCCAATTCTGCGATTGCATTGTGTGTGTGGCGGGAGGTCTTATGGTAGTTTCATTTTCCAAAAGCATTGCGGGTTTCAATGTTTAAAAGCCTTTTGTGTTTAAAGATAAACTGTTTTGTTTGCTCATACCAGTCCCATGACTGATCCGGAGTTTATTGTTCCCTTCCTAAACTCTGGGTGCCCATCATTTTCCACACAGGCAGTCTAGAGTTGGGTTTCTCAGATATTCAAGTTTAGTAGATTATCTGGAGCTAGTTCAGTTCTTGGAGTTTAGGACTGCACTTGCTTCTCTCTTTGGTTCGAGCTTGATACTGGAGTCATTGGATTCATTCTCTCTAACTGATCTTTTGGAGTTATCATTTCTGCTTTCCGCTGTATCATTATTTATCTCTGATTCTGTTGTATCATTCTGTTGTATCATATTGTATCAGATTTTGGATCTGTCATTGTATCAATGTTATGTAATTGATATATTCTTTTTCCGCTGTGTTGTTATACTTAATGGTGTTATAAGCTCCGGCGAATTGGATTTGAACGGTCAAATCTACGACATTCTAGTACAAGGTGAAGTACGGATGTCGATTTTCGAACGCGAAAAATCCGTATCGTTACATTTGGTATCAGAGCTAAAGGTTGAACTTTAGCTCAGGAGTATAACACATTAAGTAGCTCATTAGAGATAGGATGAAGTATACCCTAGAATGAGTATTCCTCAGATATCCGTCTGTATGCCTCAGTAAATTCTCTTGCTATCCACTGATAGTGAGTATGAGTGCAAGAAGAGGACGAGATAGGGGACAAGGGAATACGACTATAAATGGTCAATACTTTGCAACAACAAGGGAACAATCTTTTCTCTATCAATCTCTTTTTTTCAGCATCTCTTCTCAATTCTTCGATAGTTCCTGGTAGATCCAGGAAGGAGATTTGATATATTAATATGGGACATAAACTATGGATGGACCAAAATTGTTTGTTTGGATAAATTGTTTGCTTTGATTTCTATGGTTGATAGGTATAATTTGGTTTTTAAACTACAATTTTGAAATTGTATCAACATATCTATCTATTCTTTGGGTCCCGATATGTTCTAAGAGTGGTTAGTTATCCCTTCGAACTAACCGATGCCCATGCATATTTCGTAGATGTGGATAACCTGAGTATTTTGTTGATTGTTAAATAGATTTGTTCTCGTATCTATTGTTGATATTCTGATTTGGTAAGCCAAATGCAGAATAGATATTCAGTTAATTTGATGAAATCTTCTTCATCTATCTTTGTGTCTCCTTGGCAAATTTCGAGGATGAAATTCTTTTAAGGGGGGAAGTCTGTAACGATCCCGGATTTTATAAAAATTTAAATTAATAATTAATTGAATTTTTGAAGAAAATTTGTAAAATTAAGTGATAAATTGATTCGAGTTTCCCCGAAACCAAATAAAAATATATTGAATCATTTTTAGATTTAGAAATTGTATATATTTGATTTGAATTTAAATCTTGGATAAATGGTTTAGAATATAAATAATAAAGTGTTGGGTAATAAAATTTTAAAAGGAATTCAAAATAAGTGTTGATGTTAAACAAATATTTCGAATAAATCTATGGTTATAGAAAATATGAAATGAACTTATAAACTTTTAGAAATAAATAAAAATGGAAATGTATAAGATAAACTATCTACCAAATATAAAAGTAAGCTTGTATAGGAAGACATAGGGTACATATGCATTGAATGCTTTCATCTCTAGCCCAATACAATAAGCTGCAGCCATCAAAACAAAGAAGAGAAATATAACAAAATCTCTCAATCAAGATCTGCATAATGAACAAACAATATTTTATCATATTGTACATAACAACATCATCTCAGCCGAAATAGCAAGAATCTATAGCCACCAAAGCAAGATGTATATCAGCCCCAAGCAAGAAAATCTCTGACCTTGTATTGTACTAAAGAAGAAAAGCAAATAAGATAAGTATAAATTGTACATGGTAATAAATGTTAGCCTCTATTCACTAGAAAATATCACTGCCTATAGTACAGATCTTTGTACTAGAAAGAAAAAAATACATTACCCTGTATAAAGTAATATCATCACCTCAACCTGTAAACTTACTTTCAGTTTCATACATGTATCATCTTCTTATTTCTAGTTCGTTCATTAACCTGAGAAAAAAAATATAGCAACCTGAAAACAACATAACAGATAGAATTCAACTAAGTAAGAAGAGATGATGCTAGTACAGCAACTAAATCAATTCAAACGAGCAAGATTTCAGCTAGCTATTCATAGCCTGATTCATTTAAAAAGCCTGTTGCAAGTCTGGTTCAACATCATCAAACTCTGTTCTTCTCTTTCTCTAGAAACTAAGGTGAGCAAACCTTCTTTGTTTCCTTTACCTGTGAGTAAACTTGTTTTGTCTTAAATTGAAAACAGAGTATTCAGTCAACAAAACTTTAGTGTCGTTGCATAGGGAAGAAATTTATTCTGTAGGTTGCTTTGTGATTTTGGAAATTGCTATATGAACTTGTTCTTCCTGTTTTTGTTTTCAGAGTAAAGTGAGTTGGAAAGAAATCAAATACACTTACATACAAATATGTTTAACTGAGGATCCTTAAATAAAAAAAGTTGTTTCAACTGCTCACAGTATATTTGTTTTAGGCCAAAGGATGAAACACTGGACTCTGTATACTTGTTTTACAGTATAAACAAAATCATGTGATAAATTCAGTTATGTTAAATCATTAATTCGATTATATAATTTGGATAAGTATACAAAGACATGATTTTTAAGTTTAATATAGTGATTTTTAATTGGGTATTTCGAGAGCAAATTGAGGACGATCGGAATTGTTATTTTGGCCAATTTCCGGTGACGTGTTGGACTGGGGAGGCCGGAGTTTCTCGAGGAGCTGGAGGAGCCAACGGAGTGTCGAGGAAAAATATATGGATGGTGGATCGATCATGGTGGTGGCATCGGCAAGTAGTTGAAGTTTCTAACCCTAGTTTTTGTAAGGTCGAGATTTTGGTTTTGTTCGTCACTCTCGCATGATCGAGTGGTACGAGGATTGGGGGAATGGCTGCTGGAAGGTTCGACGAAGCTTTGGTGATGATGGCAGGACTTCTCAAGGTCGGAGGCGATAGGGAGGTGCGAATTTCCCGCAGTAACGGTTTCTGCGCTTGGTCGAGGATGTTCGTTTTTGCATCGTTGGGTTTTCATTCGATTGGGGTTTGCCTTCATGGTCGCGTAGGTTCGTGGGGTTGTTGGGGATGGTCGCGACCATCGCCAGAGGTCGGCGGCGATGTTTCAGGTGCACCGTGTGCACGTTGAACTGGGAAGAAATGGGTTGTTTTGTTGCTTTTGTATTAAGAAGACGAAGCAGACTCGAAGAAGGTCTCGGGAATGTGGTATGTTGGCTCGAGATTGCTACCGGGTTCATTCGCGTGAGTATAACAGTTTTATAATTTAAAAACAAAGTTAAAAGGAATAAGAAAGGTTTTTCCCGGGGGAAATAATGGTTGGGCTCGGGATTTTGTTTGATTTGCTCGAGTTTGTCTCGGGTAAGGGTTGTAACGGTTTAAGTTTGAAAATAAAACAAGTTTTCCAAATTTAAATCAAATCAAGTTTAAACACCCTCTTGATTAATTCAGTTAAAATAATAAATGTTTAAACTAGTTTAAAGGTTTAAAAGTATATTTCATTTTAAATGAATTTGTTAACCAATAAAATTTTTAAAACCTTATTTATATAAATTCTTCTATAAAAGTTTTCTTTAATATTTGAATGAAGAGTTATATAAATTTGTTTAACTTAAATATGCAAGTTAAATGATTAATTAATGTGATTTATTTAAGTTAATTAATTAATTAGATTAAATTTATTAAGGATAATCATTTATGGAATTGGTTAAGTAGAATTACTTAATTGAAAGTAATTAAATAAATGATTAAAATTTATTAATCAAATGATTAAAGTATAATTGCTCGATGTAATTAACTTGTAATTAGAGATAATCAATTTAGAAATTAATTAAAGGTTAATTAATTATTGATAGTTAATTAATAAATGATTAAAGAATAATTAATCAAAATGATGTGTAATTAATTAATGTTAATTAATCAGTATTAGTGATTTATTCATAAGTAATAAATCTGATTTAAAATAAATTGACCTTATCTATGGATATTGGGATTCTATTGGATGACTTGATTGTTTGATATCCCTGATATATGATGCTTTGTGATATACCTTGATTTGTGTTGTGATCTGTAATTTATTTATCTGGGATGAATGTATTTGATTATCTGTGATATATATATATATATATATATATATATGTTTCTGTGATATATTACTATATGAATATGAAAACCCTTGACCCGTAAATGACATTTGAATTTCGATGCGACAGAGAGTCGGATTCCAGTTGGTCATCCGAAACCCACATCGAATTGTAATGATGAATCTTTGTGACTGATAAATTTATTTTATCTATGAATCTGTGAATGAAGATAAGCGTTATCGATTATACCGCTTATCGATATATCTGTGATGATTGATGTTGCACTATTGTGTGAAACCCCTGGACTACACCATACACACAGAAATATGGATTTCACGAGGAAATCGGTTAAGCCACAGATAATGTAAATTTGATGTTTTTGAAATTGAAATTTTAATTTCAATTGATTTTGAAATTGGAAATTTGGGTTTAAAGTGAAAAGCTTTTGAAATGGGATTTCAAAGATAAAAGTTATTTCGAATAACTTAATCGAGTTTTGAAAATTTAAATAATTTGATTAAATTTGAATTCAAGTTTGAAATTGAATTCTATGATTTGAAATTAGGGATTGAAGATGTTGTACAAGTTATATATGGGTTAAACCATTTTAAAGATATTAATTTGGAAATTTGAATTTTTATTCAAGGGTTTTAACTCGTGTAAATATAACTGGATTTTTCTGAAATGAAACTATTTGTTTTTCAAATAGTAAAAGCTTTCACAAAAGTAATGAATTTCCAATTTGTGTTGAAAGAATTTCAAGTTTGAAATAGAATTGAAATGTTTTGAAATTTATGAAATGAGTCTTTGATTCAAAGACCGAACGAGTTAATCCAACTTGAAATGGAATTGTTTTAAAAGCTATAAGTTAAATCTTGATTTAAGGATTTAACGAGTTAATTCAATTGAAATTGTTTGCGCCAAAATTGGTCACAAACCCCGAATGTTGTGAAAGCACCAGTGTATGAATATAAATCAACAATAATCACACACAAATCTCAAATCTAAGCAAACAGAGTATCACAATTAAGAAATAATGAACAGAAACACGAGATTTATAGTGGTTCGGCGATCTTGCCTACGTCCACTCTGAAGTTGATGATTTTATTGATGTTCACTCGATGATTACAATCTCTTCTAATGTAGTACAACTGATTTTCTGAGCTAAGCCTGAATCTAAGGAAGCAGTGGTGATTCTGAGTAAATCCGGCAGAGTCTGGGCGCTCTTTAGCTCCTAAAATTGTCCGACCCCTTTTCTGAATGACCAGGGGCTCTATTTATAGGTGTAGGAGGCTGATATTTCGCCTAAATTGAAGGGAGACCAGTTCTGGCACGTGAGGGGGCCCACATACCCGCTTTTAGGAAATCCGGGCCCACTTTGGGATCGATTCGACCCTTGCTTCGAATCGATCAAGATTTGCTCCGATTGAGATGAAATTTGGTGTGAACATTCTTCATCATGCGCTTAAGCTTCTGTGAAAATTTCATAGCATTTGGACTTGTAGATCTCAAGTAATGATCGATTCAAGTGATGATCTTCGTCATATGGATTCGTTCGAATCGGTAGGGTCGAATCCATATGTTTGGCCTATGGATTCGAACTAAGGCTCGTTCTATGGATTCGAACTAAGGCTCGGCCTATGGATTCAAACTAAGGCTCGTTCTATGGATTCGAACTAAGGCTCGGCCTATGGATTCGAACTAAGTCTCGTTCTATGGATTCGAACTAAGGCTCGTTCTATGGATTCGAACTAAGGCTCGGCCTCTGGATTCGAACTAAGGCTCGGCCTATGGATTCGAACTAAGGCTCGTTCTATGGATTCGAACTAAGGCTCGGCCTATGGATTCGAAGCAAGGTCATAGGATGGATTCGAAGTAAGGTCATAGGATGGATTCGAAGTAAGGTCATAGGATGGATTCATAGGATGGATTCGAAGT
Organism: Allium fistulosum; assembly: GCA_030737815.1. Classification (NCBI taxonomy): domain Eukaryota; kingdom Viridiplantae; phylum Streptophyta; class Magnoliopsida; order Asparagales; family Amaryllidaceae; genus Allium; species Allium fistulosum. Next base: position 946,588,996 of record CM060908.1, read on the forward strand.
AAGGTCATAGGATGGATTCATAGGATGGATTCAAAGTAAGGTCATTTTCTCTATCTTGAATCGATCATAGCTTGAGCATACGAACTCAGATTGGCTTGAAACTTGAACCGCTGGTTTCTACGGCTTTGCTTATCATGTCCTATCAATTGTGGCTCAATCCGGACTCGGGCAAAATTCATCGATATCCCCGGTGAACTTGCGATGTAACCGATCTCCAAGGCTGATTGTCATTGATTTCTAGTCAGTTTCTTGGTGTCACGGCCTTGCCAAAAGGCGGGATAACATTTGCCCCCCAAAACATGCCTTGCGATAGGAAGGTGTGTTTTGTAATGCCATAAGCTGGATGTTCGTATCCTATCATCAACCTGAAAAGAACTCGATATTTTCATATGACCTCGAATGACGATCGTTCGGGACCGTATGCCATTTGAGGTGAAATTTGACCGTTCGCGGGGGAATGCCGTTGAAGGCGAGTTGTGATCGTTCGCGATCGGGTGCCGTACGAGGCGTTTTGTGACCGTTCGTGGTCGGGTGCCGTTCGAGGCGAATTGTGACCGTTCGTGGTCGGGTGCCGTTCGTTGCGATTTGTGACCGTTCGTGGTCGGGTGCCGTTCGTGGCGATTTGTGACCGTTCGTGGTCGGGTGCCGTTCGTGGCGATTTGTGACTGTTCATGGTCGGGTGCCGTTCGTGGCGAGTTGTGACCGTTCGTGGTCGGGTGCCGTTCATGGCGATTTGTGACCGTTCGTGGTCGGGTGCCGTTCGAGGCGAATTGAGTGTGCCCGGGGAGGGACTTAGTATCATCAATACCAGGTTTCACGTTCGGGTGAATTCTCGGATTGTTTGTTGCAACGATTTATCGCCGTCTCAGAGCATGCCTAGGGACCGTTAGCGATCCCGTACATGTGTAAGTGGTTTAGCAGTTATGAAATCACAAGTAGCATTTTCTCATTGAAAATAAGTCTTTAGCAGAAATGTTAAACAGAATTAAGTTCAAATGTTCAAATCAAGACGAAACAAAATCAAAGCAAGGATGTCAAAGTGTAAACTCCCACAACGATAGGGTTAGTAGTCATTCAGAGCATGCCTATGGACCGTTCGTGATCTCGCACATGTGTAAATGACTTACCCGTGTTGGTGAGAGGTTTACGACTTGTTCATCGTTATTTCAATTAATTGATAATCATACGGTGTCCCGGCTCGGGGTCACCCCTAGCTGATGTTGACGGTGGTCGCTCTGGCTCCACTGCTGGAGCTCGCCTTCTCACATACCGAAGTAGCATACCGTTCCTGATGTGCCCTTCCACCTCATCCTTCAGATGTCTACAGTCGTTAGTGTTATGACCATTCAGTTCGTGGAATAAGCAATACCTGTCTGACGTCCTTTCGTCAATAGTGGGGTCTCTTCGTATTGGCCTACGGTAGGGGACTTGCTCTCGGGTATCTTGGTAGATTTGCTCCAAACTCTCATTCAGCTCTGAATAAGTGGTGAATCGTGGCTCTTTTCGCAGTCGTTTTGGCCTGTCACCATTGTCCTCAGCCTTTCGTTTTCTTTTATCCTTGTCTGAATCCTTTTCAAAAGGCTTTTTGTCTATAAGTGCATAAACTTCTATTCCCTCTCCTTCTTCTCTTTCAGCATTAGCGTCTTCCAATCGTAAAAACTTTTCTGCCTCGTGATAAAATTCTCCTAGATCCATAGGCGGATCCTTAGTTAATGAATTTTTGAATTCTGTGTCGTCAGCTATTCCGGACACAGCTGCCATCATAACCATGGATGGATCTGGCCGATACACCGATGTTGCTGCTGCATTGAACCGCGTCAGGAAATTCCTCAGAGACTCCCCAGCTTTCTGCTTTAGCGTTGCCAAACTCATCACATTCTTGGGCCTTGAAATATGAACCCTGAATTGCCTCATAAATTTCTCAATCAAATCGGTCCATGTCCCAATGGAGCCGCTCTCTAGCTGTCTGAACCATAAAGCTGCTATGTCTGTCAAATACAATGGGAAGCACCGGGCCATGACTTCCTGTGATGCCCCCAGCACTTCCATGTGCCTTATATACCTCGTTAGATGGACCGTAGGGTCCGTCCTCCCATCATACCTTTCTACTGTTGGCAGTTTGAATTCTGGTGGGTTCCTAGCCAATCTAATCGCAGGAGAAAAGGGACTCTTGTTCACGTCTTCAAGATCTCGGTTTACTAATCCGCCTCTCATGGCTCGCCTGACCATCTCTGCCAATCTATCATTGTCTCCAAGCTATAGTCCTCGTTCACTACCTTCGATCCGCCCCCCGAGTCCGTTTGAGCTTTCGGGTGTCTGCCCCCCTGGCTGAGCATTCATCCCTCTATCGCCGTCAGGTTGCTTGGATGTCCTTATCTCTCTTCCCAGGTTCGGATCAACATGTCCTAAGTGTGTGCCCCCAGCTCCGGCGCCGCGTTAGATGGTCCTGCTCCGTTCTAGATTCTGGTTGCTCCTTGATTTTGTGCTCCAAGTTGTCCAATCTGTTGAAGCAAATTCTGGATCATTTCCTCCTGTCTCTTCATCATTGTCTCCATCTCATCCCTAGTGATGAAAACTGAAGCTTGGTTTGCTCCCGAGGAAGCCTCTTGACTCCCTTCGTGCTGACTTCGCTCTGGCCTCTGCCTTCTACTTGTTTGTCTTGTCATGATTCTTCGGATCTAAATCTCTTAGCCTTCTGATTCAACTTTCAAATGATAGAACTCCTGAGTTCAGTTCTCAGTGAAAGCACCGAAGTGTTTGCGCCAAAATTGGTCACAAACCCCGAATGTTGTGAAAGCACCAGTGTATGAATATTAATCAACAATAATCACACACAAATCTCAAATCTAAGCAAACAGAGTATCACAATTAAGAAATAATGAACAGAAACACGAGATTTATAGTGGTTCGGCGATCTTGCCTACGTCCACTCTGAAGTTGATGATTTTATTGATGTTCACTCGATGATTACAATCTCTTCTAATGTAGTACAACTGATTTTCTGAGCTAAGCCTGAATCTAAGGAAGCAGTGGTGATTCTGAGTAAATCTGGCAGAGTCTGGGCGCTCTTTAGCTCCTAAAATTGTCCGACCCCTTTTCTGAATGACCAGGGGCTCTATTTATAGGTGTAGGAGGCTGATATTTCGCCTAAATTGAAGGGAGACCAGTTCTGGCACGTGAGGGGGCCCACATACCCGCTTTTAGGAAATCCGGGCCCACTTTGGGATCGATTCGACCCTTGCTTCGAATCGATCAAGATTTGCTCCGATTGAGATGAAATTTGGTGTGAACATTCTTCATCATGCGCTTAAGCTTCTGTGAAAATTTCATAGCATTTGGACTTGTAGATCTCAAGTAATGATCGATTCAAGTGATGATCTTCGTCATATGGATTCGTTCGAATCGGTAGGGTCGAATCCATATGTTTGGCCTATGGATTCGAACTAAGGCTCGTTCTATGGATTCGAACTAAGGCTCGGCCTATGGATTCAAACTAAGGCTCGTTCTATGGATTCGAACTAAGGCTCGGCCTATGGATTCGAACTAAGTCTCGTTCTATGGATTCGAACTAAGGCTCGTTCTATGGATTCGAACTAAGGCTCGGCCTATGGATTAGAACTAAGGCTCGGCCTATGGATTCGAACTAAGGCTCGTTCTATGGATTCGAACTAAGGCTCGGCCTATGGATTCGAAGCAAGGTCATAGGATGGATTCGAAGTAAGGTCATAGGATGGATTCGAAGTAAGGTCATAGGATGGATTCATAGGATGGATTCGAAGTAAGGTCATAGGATGGATTCATAGGATGGATTCAAAGTAAGGTCATTTTCTCTATCTTGAATCGATCATAGGTTGAGCATACGAACTCAGATTGGCTTGAAACTTGAACCGCTGGTTTCTACGGCTTTGCTTATCATGTCCTGTCAATTGTGGCTTAATCCGGAATCGGGCAAAATTCATCGATATCCCCGGTGAACTTGCGATGTAACTGATCTCCAAGGCTGATTGTCATTGATTTCTAGTCAGTTTCTTGGTGTCACGGCCTTGCCAAAAGGCGGGATAACAGAAATGGAATTCGATTTGAAATTCTATGAATGAATCTTTGTGAATGGGGTTAACTTTGTGAATTGAATCTTTTCGTTTAAAAGATTAAAAGTGTTGAAATTGTTTAAACCAGTAAAGGTTTTTGAAATGATTCTTTTTGTTTAAAAGATTGGAAATGGTAAATTGTTTTAACCATTTGAATGAAAAGTTTTGGACTTTAAGCTGTGATTTAACTGAGACCCCAGTATCCATATGATTTTTAATTGCACTCGTTATTCGATTTAGCCGGGAGAGGACCTTTGTGTCATATAACCCATTCCGAATAGTGATACGACGATATGGATAGCATTTGAAGACCGGTGGTGAAGATCGGGTATTTGCGAGAGCGATAGGATGACCTATCGATTTTCTCTGCATCATGGCTCCGGTATAGAGATTCCCTAAGTGATGGGAAGTCCGATCGAGATTGTGAATACCCGGATTTGCAAGGGCTTCTTCGGAAGCGCCTTCGGTTCTGTTGGAACCCGGAACAGACTTGTATGGATGTGTGTCTGACGTTACACTTTGAGATGTAAAGCTGGTTTCTATCAAATACATTTCTGTTGGTGGCGGAGAATTTATTCTCTTAGCTTAACACCCTTCTCTGAGACGTACGAGCTCAGAGGTTATGTAGTTGATGGTTACTAGTGATACATTCCCAATTTGGTAATGTGGCATACGAAGTGCTGCTGATCATTTGTTGATCGAAGCGTTGCTTTGTGAAAAAGCGTGGCTTTGTGAAAAAGCATAGCTTTGTGGACGAGACTTCGTCGAGCCTCACAACCCGGTAATGGTCGAAACAGGAATGTTGCGGCAAAGGTTTGTAGGGGTAGCGCCCCTAGGGTATGTCATTTCCTTCTGGATAAAAGGGTGGTATCATGGTATGGAGCCCAGATACTTACTCATGTGGATACACTTTATTTATTATGTGTGATGTTGGTTATCGAGCGCTCGGATAAAGGTCGGTAACGACCGGGGGATGACATGACTCGTGTGTTAGTTACCTAGTTACAGCTGTACCGCGTGAGGTAGCGTCAGTGTGTTAGTTACCTAGTTACAGCTATACAGCATGAGGTAGCGTCGGCCTTTTGTTTGTAGAGATCCGGTTAGGATCCGGGGTGTCTTTCTAGAGGCGTTTCTATTTCGGTATAAGGAAGTTCCTTAGCCTGATCATTTGTTGGAAATCCAAAGAAACAATATGAACCCTGTACGGTTTTAGTTGTATTACCTGCTATGGAATGTGGCGGTAACCTGTTATTGAACATGGTAGCTATAGTAGGCATACGATGAAATGTTGTATGCTGGCTAAGATTTATATTATATTTTCGAAATGTTTTTCTACACTATGCACTAGTAATAATATCAAAAGAGTTTTGATTTTGCGTAGTAAGCATGTTTGACTATCATAAGGAGAAATCTCCTCCAATTCTGCGATTGCATTGTGTGTGTGGCGGGAGGTCTTATGGTAGTTTCATTTTCCAAAAGCATTGCGGGTTTCAATGTTTAAAAGCCTTTTGTGTTTAAAGATAAACTGTTTTGTTTGCTCATACCAGTCCCATGATTGATCCGGAGTTTATTGTTCCCTTCCTAAACTCTGGGTGCCCATCATTTTCCACACGGGCAGTCTAGAGTTGGGTTTCTCAGATATTCAGGTTTAGTAGATTATCTGGAGCTGGTTCAGTTCTTGGAGTTCAGGACTGCACTTTCTTCTCTCTTTTGTTCGAGCTTGATACTGGAGTCATTGGATTCATTCTCTCTGACTGATCTTTTGGAGTTATCATTTCTGCTTTCCGCTGTATCATTATTTATCTCTGATTCTATTGTATCATTCTGTTGTATCATATTGTATCAGATTTTGGATCTGTCATTGTATCAATGTTATGTAATTGATATATTCTTTTTCCGCTGTGTTGTTATACTTAATGGTGTTATAAGCTCCGGCGAATCGGATTTGAACGGTCGAATCTACGGCATTCTAGTACAAGGTGAAGTACGGATGTCGATTTTCGAACGCGAAAAATCCGTATCATTACATAAGCAGTACGTAAAGAAATCAAAAATGAGAAACAACTAGGGTTTATAACAGCCTATATATAGGCAGAGCTGAAATAGAAAAGGATGGACCAGATCGATTTGAATGAAACAATAAGGACGACCCGGAAAGCCCGTTTCATTTTTGAAATGAGAACGGGTCATCCAATATATCAAAACATATGTTTTCGATATTTTTAATCTCAATGGAACTAGTTTCAAACCCAAATTTCACTGTATACAGAAGTTAGCTTTTAAAATCAGATTGTTTTAATTGAATTCATAAAATTGATTTCTACACGTTTCGAGCCCGCACGATCAAACAACAAGCTCGATCGCTACGAAATTTGAAATCCTACAATAATTCACTGTTACGGATCCGATGAAATTGGTTTTGTCGAAATCCAAGACAGTAGCCAAAATGTCTATTTTCACGTTAATTAAATAAATTATTATTTAATTGATTTATTCAGTTTTAAATTCAAATTTAATAAATAACAATTTCATCATTCTAGATTACATAGAAATTAATAGTCAAATTTTCTATGTTAAATTCACTATTAAAATATTTCATTAAATTCAACGTTCAATTGGAATTGTAATAAAATTCCAATTAATTATATTTTAACTTCAATCAAATTCCTTTATTTTGATTCTAACTTTTATTATTGAATCAACTATTACCTTATGTGTATAATTAACATTAGTTTACATTTATTTCATTCATACTTTATAGTTATTATCCTAACTCATATTTACAGCAATATTTGATTTACATTAAAAAAATTATTGATTTCCAAATTATTTCAACGTATTAAAATGAGATGATAAATAAACAAATTGTTACTTTTAAGAATTTTAATCGTAATTATAAATTTTATTATTTACTAACAATTTTATAACTACTTACACATCATTGATTTTCATATTCAATTTCAATTGATTACATACAATCTCACCATTTAATACAACATATAAATTTATTTCCTTATTTACAATTATCATCAAATTAACTTTACAATTATTTCAACTACATTAAAATGGTTATCAGTTAGATTAAATCAACATTATTAAATTACATTCTAGTTATTTCCTCATTAATAAATCACAAATTTTAATTTCTTCCAGTATTAAATACCAAAATCTTATTTAATTAAATATTTTAATTATCGAAAATTATGGTTCGTTACATAAACTCCACTAATGACAATTGATCCTCCCAAGTGCCTTCAAAATCCAAGATACACATCTGAAGCAAGTCCTATAATACTCCGTTCAACCTCTTCATCTATTATTTCATCTGTAGATGATAAGTGGTACTCAAACTCAATTCAGTGCCTAAAGCCTCATTGTAACACCCCTAAATTTTGTTTAACATTATTCAGGATATTTAATTGGATAAATTAAATAGAATAATGTGAATAATTGGGGAGATGAGATTAATAAATCCAATGTACGTGTCTTAATGAATAAACTAAAATAGGACTTAACTAAATTAAGAATGAGGAATTTCCTAAGGGGTAAACTAGGAAATGAGGCTACATTTCTTAGTATAAATCTTTTCCTCCACCTTAGAGAACTTTTACTTTCTCATTCATAACTCCTCACCTATATTTCGACCAGCCATTAAAAGCTCAAGGAAGAACAATAAATTGAAGATAAAGCTAAGGAATTAAAGCTAAGAAATTATCTCATTCTCCAATTAACTAACCAAGGTGAATAATAGTGTAAATCATCTCATTTTTACTTATTTTGGTTCGGTTATAGATAGTAATTGAATGTATTTTGCTGTGCTGATCATGTTTGGATCTAATAATCGTTGTTTAGATAGAATAATGATTTATGGTGATTTATTGGGATTTTTATGGAATTAAAATGATGGGTTTTAGAGTAAAAACCTTAGTAAACGACCACCAAACGACTTGATATTTGGATATATTATGTAAAACATAATTTTGGAGATGGGTTTATAATTTCATAATTTTTGGATTTAATAGAAATATTTTATGAATTTCATAAGTTGAAAAAGGAATTTATTTCAAGTTTTAATTATTAAAAATAATGAATTCTGCCTCGAAATTTTATATGATGAAGAAAATGTTATTTCAAATTTTTGGTGAATTTTTGAGATTTTCCCAAGTGATTTCGATTTATTATGAATTTTCTAAGCTAAGAAGGCTTAATAATTATATTAAAATATTAATATAATTAGTTATTTTGAAAATAATTTCTAAAATAATAATCCTGATCTGTAGCAGATTTTCTGCAAATAAATGTCTTTAATCAATAGAAATTTGACAAAGAATTGTTAAAGCATGTTATTGACCAATATGAATTTGACAAAGATTAAGTGTGGCAGTTTTCAAGTTATTTATGACTCTACCAATGAACCTTCCACCTTAAAACCTTCCGCCTAAGTAACATTTCGTCATAGAATCTTCAGCAGCATTTCTGCACCTTTCTGCAGCATTTTTGATGAACCTTTCGTCATAAAACCTTCCGCCTAAGTAACCTTTCGTCATAGAACCCTTCAACCTTATCGAAAGCTTATGACCACTTTACGGAAAGGGAAACCAACATTTGAACATAATGGATTAGGTTAGAGACCTTAATTCTATACCTATAAAATGTTATGGCTAAAATAAAATTTTATATTTCCAAAGGGGGTCGTTTTCTTTGCTTTTGAATATGTTTTCTTGGTTTTCTTTGCCTTCGAAGGAGATACTTTCGAAGTGGTTGAAAAATTGTTTTATTTTGACCAATTTTTATATTCTCGAAAGGTAGAATTTAAAGTAATATAAGGCAGGAGCCTAATGTTTTTAAGAGCTTTCGAAGGAGGTTACCCTATGAAGTTGAAAGCTAGGTTTCGAAAGGTTTTTTGACTGAAACTCTATTTTTAAAGGAAAAACCATGGCTATATTAAAGTACAATGGTTTAAAAAGAATCTATCTTTGATAAATTAAACCCACAGGAGTGGTATTGCTATGTTGTTATATTGCTTCTTCTAATATGAATATGTTCACTTTATAATGGACACATAACTGTATTTTGGGGAAAAGGGGTAGGAGAACCAGTTAGGTTAACCTAGTAGTGAATAAAATTGAATAAACTCCTGAATGTGTAAAATATAAAGGAAAGATATTGGTAGGGGCCGATAGGTTTCCAGTAAGCCCATGAAAACTGTATGATATTGGCAGGGGCTAATAGGTTAATAGTTAGCCCACGAAAAACTATGTATAAAAGAGGATGTCAGATAGACAGGTTCATAGTTAGCCCATGAAAACTATGTGTAAATGATAATGTCAGACAGACAGGTTCATAGTTAGCCCATGAAAACTATGTGTAAATGACATTGTCAGATAGATAGGAGATAGATAGGTTCATAGTCAGCCCATGAAAACTATGTAATTGGACAGGGGTCCTTAAATGTTTAACCGGTTATTAGTTAGCCCATGAAAACTATTACGTTAATAGTAATCCTAGAAACTATAATTAAGATAGATAGTTAGCGTGAATGGGGATGAGTAATCTAGATTTGATTTGCTTGTTTTGCATATCATCATAATGTTTTGAAATACTATGTTTTTAACCATTGTGGATGCAGGAGCATAATATAAGGTTTTATAAAGGTTTTAGGATACTAGTGAGAGGAAAACTCGTTCCGCTAAGCGGCGTGGTCTCACTAGATATCTATTTGGTTTAAGATGATAGACTATTATTCATACCAGGCTTGTCCGACTCAAAGTTATTGCTTTCCCCTTAAACTCTTGGGTACTCAATTGATTTTGAGTAGTCTGAGATTTAGGGTTCTCAGGATTTTCTTAGACGAATAAAGCTTCCAGAGGCATGCAGGACGCAGATAGCTATTTAGAGTTTTCTTTTCCGCTGTGTATTTGGATGTAAAGGCAGATTTACTAGCCTTACTATATACTCTGATCAACCAAGTGGGCATCTTCATATGTCGCTCTTGGCGTATGTGTAATGATTACATTTTGCTGAATATGGTTAACGTATTTTAGGATTATGTAATGGACATGAAATGTTTTGATTTGAATGTGGAAATAAGTTTTTGAATTGTTAACTTTTTTTTTCCATATTCTTGTGATCTGTGTATCAATGTATTTAGCACCGCCGTATTTAGTCGCCGAAGATTATGGATGACTACAGCATCCGTAGCCGTTACTTTTAGGCCTCCAAGTAGGGGGATGTTACAAGTTGGTATCGGAGCTTAGGTTTATGATAAACATAAAATAAGCCAAACGTTTTCAAACATAATCCTAATGAATTAAATAATAAAATTAGGGTTTAGGTTAACGTTATAGTAACATACTTTCATTTGATATATATATATATATATATATATACAAGTACGTGTTCCCCTCTCTCTTAGGCCTTTCTTTTGTATCTTAATAAGGCTCATATGCAGATTTACGAGAAAGAAGATATGGAAGCAAAAAACGGAAGAGTAAATCTAGGTGGAGGAAGCACCACAACCAAAGGTAATGCTCGACCTAATACCAGGAGGAACCAAGGTCGACAGGCTAATGTTAATCCAAGTGCAGAGGCCAATGTAGGTGCTAGAACCCCACTAGTAGATATGGGGATGATGTATCAGTTCTTCGTCCACTTGATGCAAGCGGGAGTAGCTGCAGGGGTAGTTCTAGCCTTGGAGGTAATGCTATGAATATTGGAGGAGCCAATCCTGTGGCCCCAGTTGGCAATAATTATGCCAAGTTGAGCAGGGATTACACCAGTTTGGGAGGGAAGCCTTTTCATGGAATAGAGGATGTCGTTGAAGTTGAGAACTGGATTTTGAACTGTGAAAGGATCTTTATAGATTTAGGTTTGGATGATGGAGAGAAGAAAAGGCTAGCCTCTAGATAGGTGCAAGGGTTAGCGCTTCACTGGTGGAACAGTGTGATAGTCGGAGTTCCGGAGGAAGAGCTGGCATAGGCTGATTTTAGAAGAAGATTTGAGCAGAGGTTCTTGTCCGAGGTTGCCAAGTCGGCATTGATGAGGAAGTTCATAGATCTTGTACAAGGAGAGATATCAGTGATCGAGTATGTTGCAAAGTTTAATGAGCTATGTCGATATGGTTATGCTTTGGTTGACACTGATATCAGAAGGAATGAGAGATTTATTAGAGGATTGAGGCAAGAGCTTGGCAGAATGGCTATGACTCATATTAGGGAGCCTTGTCATGTAGTGGTGGAGATGGCCACTCGCCATGAGGAGATGCTTGCTGTGTCTGTTAGGGAGAAACCATTTGAATCCCAAGGCCCTCAAGGAAAGAAAAGGAAATTCTTCAAGAGGAAAGGAGCCCTGAAAGGGGATGCTGCCAAGAAAGCGAAGGCTGATTTAGTGTGTTATAAGTGTGATAAGAAGGGCCATTATGCCAACGAGTGCAGATTTGGTTAAGGAAAGAAGCCTGCAGGAAGAATGTGAAATGCTTCAACTATGACCAAGTAGGGCATTATAAGAGCCAGTGTCTAGAGCCAGTCTGGGCAGACAGAGGGAAGGTGTTTGCGATTGGACTACCGTCTTCTTCTAGATCTACTGCCATAGAGAAAGGGAAAACTGTGATGGAAGGTACGCTTTTGATTCAGAGTATACCAGTTAGAGTATTTTGATACCGGAGCATCACACTCATTTATATCACAGTATTTGGTTGATAGATTATGTATAGAACCCACATACCTTGTTACTTCCTTAAGGGTTGCAAATCCAATAGGAGGGCATGCAACTCTTGGGATGGGATGTGACCAGTTAGAACTTGATTTGTTAGGTCATAAGTTTTCATGCAGTTTGTATGTTTTTGATTTCGTAGATTTCGGGATCATTTTGGGTATGGATTGGTTGGGTAAGTATGAGGCTAGAATATTTTGCCAAGATCGGGAATTATCGTTGAGGCACCTTGATAGTCATAACCGAATCATTTCTCGGTGGGGAATTCCAATAAGAGTGCTTGTGCTTTGTTAAGTGCCTTGGAGGTGGGAGACGACCTTAGTCAGGTTCATGTAGCAAGAGAATTTGTAGATGTATTTGAGTCGGTCACTGGATTACCACCGAAATGAGCTGTAGGGTTTCAGATAGACCTTGTACCGGAAGCTGAACCTGTCAGTAGGCCACCTAGCAGAATGTCACCGACAGAGATGAAGGAATTAAAGGTGCAGCTAGTGGATCTTGAGGGAAGGAATTTTATTAGGCCAAGCAGCTCGCCTTGGGGAGCGGCCACGGTGTTTGTTAAGAAAAACAGATGGGTCGTTAAGGATGTGTATCGATTGCCGTAAGCTAAACGAGAGAATGATCAAGAATAAGTATCCTTCGCCAAGAATAGACAATCTGTTTGATCAGTTAAGCGGAGCCATAATACTTTCCCATTTGGATTTGGCGACAGGATTCCATCAGTTAAGAGTGGCAGAGGACAGTATCCCACTGACGGTGTTTTGAACTAGATATGGATTGTATGAATGGTTGGTGATGCCATTTGGATTGACAAATGCACCTGCTTTCTTCGTTGATTTGATGAACCGGGTTTTTCGAGAGCACTTAGATAGGTCGTATTAATATTCATAGATGATATTTTAGTATACTCAAAAGATGAAAGAGAGCATGGGATTGATCTTAGAGTGGTGTTGGAGACGCTGAGGTAGAATCAGCTAAAAGCGAAATTTTCCAAGTGTCATTTTTGGAAGAAAGAGGTTAAATTTCTTGGTCATGTGGTTTTAGGGAAGGGATTGTCAGTCGATCTAGATAAGATCGAAGCTATGAACAATTGGAAGAGAACAGAAATGGTGACCGAGATCAGAAGTTTTTTTTGACTTGCTGGCTATTATCGGAGATTCATCAAGGATTTTTCATGGATAGCAGCACCTTTGACTAAGCTTACCAGGAAGGAAGTGAAGTTTGTTTGGTCCGACAAATGTGAAGGAGCATTCCTTAAGTTAAAGCATTTGTTGACCAATGCTCCAGTATTAGTAGTTCCAGATGGTAACTAAGGGTTGGTAGTATACACAGATGCATGTGTGACTGGATTGGGAGCAGTATTGATGCAGAAGGGAAAAGGAATTGCTTACGCGTCTAGGCAGCTTAGACCGCACGAAGTAAGATATCCTACTGATGACTTGGAGTTGGCAGCGATAATTTTTGCCTTGAAGATTTGGAGGGATTATCTCTTGGGGGAGAGATTTGAATTGTATACCAATCATAACTCTTTGAGATACCTATTCTCTCAGAAGGAGTGAATATGCGACATCAGAGGTGGCTGGAGTTTTTGGCTGCTTATGATTTTGGTATAGAATATACCCCAGGGAAAGGCAATAAAGTAGCGGATGCTCTCAACAGAAGACATCAGAATGTGGTGTTGGCTATATTGGTGGAGTGGAAAGATATGGAAGCTTTGACCAGTTGTGGTGTGCAGTTAAGATCAACTGCTAGTTCTAGTTAGAGTACTGCCATGTTGTCCTGTTTGGAAATTCGACTAGTATTGATCAAGAGAATTGCTTCTAAACAGAAGGAGGATCCATTATTAGCTGAGAGGATCATAAGGCTTGAGGTTGGAACCGAGGTCGATGATTTGAAGATTTTTGTCTTGACCAGAGAGGATGGTTGAGAAAGAAGAGACGTTTATGTGTTCTAGATGTGGAGAACTTGAGAAGAGAAGTTCTTGAGGAATGTCATCGATCCAAGTTTACGATTCATCCTAGAGGAACCAAGATGTATCAAGATATGAAGAGGAGCTTCTATTGGGAAGGCATGAAGAGGGATGTTGGCTTCTGGGTTAGGCAGTGTGTTAACTATCAACAAGTGAAGGCCGAACATCAGAAGCCAAGTGGATTGCTTCAGCCTCTAGATATTCCAGTTTGGAAATGAGATTCGAATACATGGATTTTATAGATGGGTTGCCAAGGTCAAGGAGAAGAAATGAGAGTATATGGGTTATTATGGACAGGTTGACCAAGAGTGCTCATTTCATTCCAGTAAAGTCGACCAGAACGGCACCCATTTTAGCAAAGTTGCTCATGAAAAACATAGTTAAACTTCATGGGATTCCTAGTAGCATAGTTAGCGACATGGATGCATTATTCACTAGAGAATTTTGGAGGAGTCTACAAGAGGTATTAGGTACCAAGCTCAAGATGAGTATATCTTATCACCCCCAGACTGATGGGCAAACAGAGAGAGTCAACAAGGTACTTGAGGACTTGCTAAGTGCTTGTGTATTGGACTTTGGTGGATCTTGGGAGGACCACCTACATTTGATTGAGTTTTCCTATAATAATAGCTATCAGACTAGTATAGGAATGCCTCCTTTTGAAGCTTTGCATGGAAGACCATGCAAATCGCCAGCATGCTGGTTGGAGACTGGAGACAGATTGGTCTTAGGTTCGGATTTGGTTAGGGAGACGTCAGAAAAGATTGAGTTAATTCGAGGAAGGATGAAGGAAGATCAATTCAGGCAGAAGAGTTATGCAAATAAGAGGTGTAAAGACATAGAGTTCTCAGTGGGAGACAGGGTTTTCATTAAAGTATCACCAATGAAGGGTGTGGTACTGTAACGACCCACAAATTTTAATAACTTTATTTGTTTCAATAATATATTTAATTGAAATTTTGTGAAATTTTAAACAATAAAAATTGGAAATAAAAAATTATATTTGGAATACGTCTTCTTAAACATAACAACTGGTAAATTTTCATTAGATAATATGAAAGTTTAATTTCTTGTGTAATTTTATTTCAATTTAAATCGGTTAATATTAGATGATAATGAAATATTTTCCAAACCTGAATATTTTTCTATAGAAAATTTGTAAATTATCTTCTGAGTGAGACGTCATATTTTGTTTTCCAAAATTTGGACTTCTATTGCTCCGTTTATCTTATTTCAGACAGATTTGTAGCATTTCTCGGTACTGATTATCGACTTTTGATACGACGATCGTACCACTGATATCTGTATACGTTTTGATCGTCTCGTCGTGCTGATCTCTACAGTATATTCAATTCTGTGGTGTGAGGTCCGGTGCATGATGGAAACGATAAAACGGACAGCCGTATCGGTTACGAAATTTTCAATCTTTTGGTTCCTGTCCATTCCAATTTCACAACGGTCGAATTCCTAACTGTCATTTACCTTTATTATTTTACCTGAATTCTCGGTTGACTCTTTCTATTCTATGAGTGGATATATCTTGCGTGCCCCTTCAATTCTTTCCTCTCTTCATTTTGAAATAAGGCAAACAGTAAACATCATTTGTACTTTGAGTTTTGCCCGAGCCTTCCTCTTCTATTCCCGAAACCGTAACCGAAGACAACCCATCCTCCTTCCTCTCTTCAACTTTGCCGTCCTCCGCCTGTTCCTCCACCTTCCAGCCCGCCTCCCTCTTGCATAGCCACCATCTGCCTCTTTCGGCCTCTCCATTTT
Organism: Allium fistulosum; assembly: GCA_030737815.1. NCBI lineage: Eukaryota > Viridiplantae > Streptophyta > Magnoliopsida > Asparagales > Amaryllidaceae > Allium > Allium fistulosum. Next base: position 946,604,536 of record CM060908.1, read on the forward strand.
TCCCTTCTCCTCATTCGACCTTCCCTTCTTCATTTGCCGTCAACCTTTTCCCCTGAACGCGAGTAGCTCCATCACCATGAGCCCGAGCTCCTCGGCTTGCCTAGCCATTGTCTCCTTCCTATGTTATTTTCCATTTTTTTGTATGCGTAAGTATTGTATGGTTTATAGATCTGTGTCAGTCCTTACATATATGTTTACTGCAGATATTTTATTATAAAAGTGAAATTTTATAAGCCACAGTATATATGTATATTAATATACTGGTGTATGTATAAAATTGTTTACTATATAATATAATAATGGATGTTATAGATCGGTGAAACTTGTTGGTTGTCATATAAGCTATGTGGATGTATGTAGATAATCTGTTGATTTTAGAGAAGTTTAAATATATAATAAGTTATTATATAGGCATATGTTATATTATAATTCGTATGGGTTTTGTTTTGAGTTCTAATATGTGTCAGTATACCTATGTGAGCTATAAAAGTAACAATATATATATATATATATATAGTTTGTGTTTGGTGTTATAAAGTAATTATACAACTATCAGTTTATATAAGTATGTAAGGTTATAAAGTTGTATAGTTATAAAGTTATACAGTTTAGTTTCTTTTGTTCGTATATTATAAAATATATATACATATATGTAAGTATACGAGTTATATATGGTTACTGCGCAGATTGTATGAGAGCTTGGTGTTATATAGATTATGTAGGTGGTTGTAAAAATCGTATTTATATATATAATGTTGCAACAGTATAAAGGAGTATGAGGTCATGTCAGTAATATGTGTTATTATGTGTATTTTGTAACTACTTTTGGCAGGGTTACATAAGTATAGGTATATAGATATATATTTGTAATTTGTTAGATTATATGTTTGTTGATATGTCAGTTTAAAATTATACAGTAGAATTAAAAACAAACATACGTGAGTTTCGGTGATCAGCTGCATATATATTTCCTATATATTATAACTTACTCTGGATTTTGGAAATAGTAAATTTTATATTGTTTTATATATATATCTGCCGGCACGACTATTTCAATATATATGTTATAAAGAGCACTTGATAATATGATTTGAGGCTATTTTGATATTTGGAAATAGTTATTATATAGGAATATATGTTTGTTGTAAAGGATTCTATTTTGATTTTGGTTTGGAAGAGATATACGTATATACAGTTTCAGATCTATATAGTTATTCATGAGTTATGAACCATGTTATATGTATATAGATTATATATGCTATATCTATATCAAATTCACTTATATTAACTATCTTCGGCAATCCAGTTCTGATTGATCTCGTCAAATTCTATCCATCAGCTTTGTTCGTCGAATTTGTCTCCATCTAGCGTTGCTTTGGAATCCATAGATTGTTCTTTGTCAAATCTATCTAGCCTCGAAAGGTGAGCAATCACTCACGATTAACATTCTTATATTTATTAATTTTGATTTCAATTGAAACGACAATTGAAATATGCTGTTGTTAATTATTTTATATTGCTATATATGCCATTATCTGTATCTGTTCACATGTGACATCTGACACCATTATCTGTTATTTATATTGATGATATATGCTTGTATGTTATTACCATATCTGTTATCACTCTACAAGTTTCCTGTTAGTATAGAATTCACTGTGGGTTGAAATGATACATACCCGAACGATCTGTAGAATAGGAGAAAATCGTTATGGGTTGAAATGATAAACCCAAGCAATTTTCATTTGAATTGAATTTGGGATTGCGGGTTGAAATGATATATACCCGTATATAAATTTAAATTACGGATTGAAATGATAAATATCTGTATCACTTGACCATATGATGGAAAATTATATACAGACACCGTTGGTTTTATATATAAATATTTTGAAAACGATTTCTATGGTTTTGAAAAGATATATATGGTTTTAAATAAATAATGGATTTTTAAAGATTTATTAAAGTTGATTTAATAAAGTTGATATATAATATGTTTAAGTATTTATTTAATATATATATTTTCAAATATAGAGTTTATAACGATTCATGTTAGGAAGATAAATTTGAAATTGATTTGAAAGTATATTTATTTAAGAATTTTATTTAGATAAGTTGAGTTGAAATTTATTTAATTTGAAATTTAAAGATATGATTTTATAACTTGGATTTGATTAAAAATGACTTAAATGAATATTTAAAATTCATATAAATTTAAATGGGATATTTTGTTTATTTAAATTTGTAAATTGGACTTGTTATTGAAATGATTAAGTAAATATTTCAAAACTAAATGATAGAAAAGGGAATTTGATATATATATATATGAAATTATCAAATTTAGTTTTGAAATGTTGAATATTTAAAGCTTTGAAACTGAATTGAAATTTAATGGTTTATTTTGTTTTTCAAATCTGTATTTGAAATCGATATAATTTGAAATGATTTATTGAGAAATTGAACCGAGTTGAAATTTATGAATTGAGATTGAATTAAGTTGAATTTGGAAGTCGAGTTGAGTTGAATCGATTTGTGAATTTGTGGAAACTATCTTTATTATATAAAGTATTTTAAATTATATTTAAACTATTTTATATTATTTTATAAACTATTTTAATATAACTATTTTTAATATAAACTATTTTAATATACACTATTTAATATAAACTATTTTATTTATACTAATTAGCTTAATATATATTGTTTTAATTTATAACTATTTTACATAAATTATTTTATTTTATAGACTATTTTATTATATATACCATTATTGATATCTAAACGGTTTAAGGGAAATGCTATAATTTCAAAGTGTTATGATTTCCAAAATGCTATAATTTCAAAGTGTTATGATTTCCAAAATTCTATAATTTCAAAGTGTTATGATTTCCAAAATGCTATGATTTCAATGCTGTGATTTCCAAAGTGTTTTGATTTTTAAAGACTATGATTTCGAAAACGTTATAACTTTGGAAAGTGATATGATTTTTGGAAATGGATATATTTGAAATGGAAATGATATCGTTTTGATATGGTTTAAAAATGGAAATGATATTTTTGTTTTGAAGTATAAACTATTTTGAATGACCGCGGTGTTATAATAACGTTTGGGTTGTTAAAGAGACCGGGATCGGATATGGGCATACTCTCTGTCGATACCGAAAACCACTTTAATAACTGTGTACGCGGTGGAGATTCCAGAATGAAGTAGGATGGTGGCGACGATCCTATTGAGGTATGAACGTGGACCCGACTCCCATGAGTTGGCATAAGGTGGCTAAAACAGGAGCGATTCTCGGGCCAATGAGGTAGCACCTCTGATCGGACGCATTTCTTCGATACATTTCTATTACTTTGTGATTGATTTGGTGGCCACCCTTCAATTTTGATTGGGAGTGTGTTCCGAGGTGGGCGGTAGTGGTTGCTATGCGTTTCCACCAGCCCGGATGTGTAATTGGTATATCTACCCTGGCATTGCCTTGTTGTGCCGTGTCACCTACCATATCGAGCTTTACTACGAGCTGGGTTTTGTGTCATAGCCTGTGGAGTATTGAGGGTAGCTCCCGATCTGGGGGTATGGTAATACTGGATAGACTACTGGGCTATTATGTGTTAAGGTGGAAAATGTAAAGCCTTGACGCTATTTAAAAGTAAGTTTATTTTATATTAGACATTATTATAATAGCGTATATTACTACATAGTAGATAGTTTAACAGATCCTTAGAGGATTGTTATCCCAAACATCCTTTGAGTTCTTGTACTTCAGTTGATATTTCACTTGAGTTGGATTTATTGATATAAGAATGTTAATCCTGACATGAGTGTTTTGTGTTTTGCTTTACGCTCGGGTCAGACTGAGTGTACCAGTGTTCGAGACTCACCTTTGGAGTTAGAGCTTCACTTGGAGATCCAGCTATATCTATTCAGCTTGCAGTTATTCAGTTGATTCCAGTGATGTGTTCAGATCTTGTATTTGACTATTGTATTGAGACATCTATGTATTCGTGACTTCTATTGTATCTTGTTTAACTCTGTTATATATATATATATATAGTAGCTTTATGAACTACTATCCTTCTGTTTCCGCTGCATTATTGTTATATTACTCTGTGTCTGTGATTCTGTGATTATTTATTTACTGTATATGCTGAGTTTTGCCAAATTTTAAATTAACAATCTGATATTTTGAGCAATTCAAATCCAACATGTATGGATGCGAATGGTTGGAAATTTCAGGTCGTTACAGGTACGGTTTGGAAAGTCGGGGAAGTTAGCCCCGAGATATGTTGGACCATTCAAAATTTTAGAGAGGATTGGAAAACTTGCTTACAGAGTAGAGTTGCCGAGCAGTATGGCAGGTGTCCATAATGTATTCCATGTGTCTCATCTTCGCAAGTATGTGCATGATCCGGAGGCTACTATTCCTCAGATAGAGTTAGAGGACTTGGTAGTAGAGCCTGATTTAACTTTTGTTAGACAACCAGTTCGGGTTATAGCAAGAGATGAGAAAAGATTGAGGACCAAGACAGCCAAGTTGGTGAAAGTTCAGTGGAGCGACAATGAGAAGGACTGTACTTGGGAGATAAATGACAAGATTCGAGATCCGTATCCTAATCTGCTTTGAGGGTATGTTCTATATTTGTTTTATATAGACTTTTTAGTTAGTAGATCATACTAGATTTTATTTGCATAGTTGTTATGCTTATTTGTAGTCCTTACTGAATTTCGAGGATGAAATTCTCTAAGGGGGGAGCTTGTAACACCCCTAATTTAATTAACATTATTCAGGATATTTAATTGGATAAATTAAATAGAATAATGTAAATAATTGGGGAGATGAGATTAATAAATCCAATGTACGTGTCTTAATGAATGAACTAAAATAGGACTTAACTAAATTAAGAAGGAGGAATTTCCTAAGGGGTAAACTAGGAAATGGGGCTACATTTCTTAGTATAAATCTCTTCCTCCACCTTAGAGAACTTTTACTTTCTCATTCATAACTCCTCACCTATATTTTGGCTTGCCATTAAAAGCTCAAGGAAGAACAATAAATTGGAAATAAAGCTAAGGAATTAAAACTAGGAAATTATCTCATTCTTCAACTAACTAATAAAGGTGAATAATAGTGTAAATCTTCTCATTTTACTTATTTTGGTTCGGTTATAGATAGTAACCGAATGTATTTTACTGTGCTAATCATGTTTGGATCTAATAATCATTTTTTAGATAGAATAATTATTTATTGGGATTTTTATGGAATTAAAATGATGAGTTTTAAAGTAAAAACCTTAGTAAACGACCTCCAAACGACTTGATTTTTGGATATGTTATGTAAAACGTTTGGAGATGGGTTTTTAATTTCATAATTTTCGGAGTTAATAGAAATATTCTATGAATTTCCTACGGTGAAAAATGCATTTATTTCAGGTTTTAATTATTAAAAATAATAAAATAATGAATTCTGCCCCTACATTTTTATTTGATGAAGAAAATGTTATTTTAGATTTTTGGTGAATTTTTGAGATTTTTCCCAAGTAATTTCGATTTATTATGAATTTTCTAAGCTAAAACGGCTTAATAGTTATATTAAAATATTAATATAATTAATTATTTTAAAAATAATATCTAAAATAATAATCCTGATCTGTAGCAGATTTTCTACAAAGAAATGTCTTTAACCAATAGAAAGTTGACAAAGAATTGTTAAAGTATGTTATTGACCAATAGGAATTTGACAAAGATTAAGTGTGGCAGTTTTCAAGTTATTTACGACTCTACCACCGAACCTTCCACCTTAAAACCTTCCGCCTTGTCGGAAGCTACCTTTCGGCAGCAGTTGTAAACGTTGCGGAAGCTCTTTTGTAGTAGTTTTCTCCAACTTTGTTTGTAAACTTCAAATAGGCATAACTTTCTAACCGTAAGCTCGTTTTTCTGTTGTTACCACTCTACGGAAAGGGAAACCATCATTTTAACACAATGGAATAGGTTAGAGACCTTAATTCCACGCCTATAAAAAGTTATGGCTAAAATAAAGTTTTATATTTCCAAAGGTGATTGTTTTCTTTGCTTTCGAATATGTTTGCTTGGTTTTCTTTGCCTTCGAAAGAGATACTTTCGAAGTGGTTGAAAAATTGTTTTCTTTTGACCAAGTTTTATATTTTCGAAAGGTAGAATTTAAAGTAATATAAGGCAGGAGCCTAATGTTTTTAAGAGTTTCCGAAGGAGGTCACCCTATGAAGTCGAAAGCTAGGTTTCGAAGCTATCGAAAGGTTTTATGACAGAAACTCTATTTTTCAAGGAAAAACCATGGCTATATCAGTGGAGTTTGTATAATGGTTTAAAAAGAATCTATCTTTGATAAATTAAACCCACGGGAGTGGTATTGCTATGTTGTTATATTGCTTCTTCTAATATGAATATATTCACATTATAATGGACCCATAACTATATTTTGGGGAAAAAGGGTAGGAGAACCAGTTAGGTTAACCCAGTAGTGAATATAAATTGAATAGACTCCTGAATGAGTAAAATATAAAGGAAAGATATTGGCAAGGGCCGATAGGTTTCCAGTAAGCCCATGGAAACTGTATGATATTAACATAGGCAATAGGCTAATAGTAGCCCACGCAAAACTATGTATAAAAGAGGATGTCAGATAGACAGGTTCATAGTTAGCCCATGAAAACTATGTGTAAATGATGATGTCAGATAGACAGGTTCATAGTTAGCCCATGAATACTATGTGTAAATGATGATGTCAGATAGATAGGTTCATAGTCAGCCCATGAAAACTATGTAATTGGACAGGGAGTCCTTAAATGTTTAACCGGTTATTAGTTAGCCCATGAAAACTATTAGATTAATAGTAATCCTAGAAATTATAATTAAGATAGATAGTCAAAATGAATGGGGATGAGTAATCCAGATTTGATTTGCTTTTTTGCATATCATCATAATGTTTTGAAATACTATGTTTTTAACCATTGTGGATGCAGAAGCACAATATATGATTTTATAAAGGTTTTAGGATACTAGTGAGGGGAAAACCTATTCCACTAAGCGGCATGTTCTCACTAGATATCTATTTGGTTTGAGATGATAGACTATTATTCATACCAGGCTTTATGTCCGACTCGAAGTTATTGCTTTCCCCTTAAACTCTCGAGTGCTCAATTGATTTTAAGTAGTTTGAGATTTAGGGTTCTCAGGTTTTTCTTAGACGAATAAAGCTTTCGGAGGCGTGCAGGACGCAGATAGTTATTTAGAGTTTTCTTTTCCGGTGTGTATTTGGATGTAAAGCAGATTTACTAGCTTTACTATATACTCTGATCTACCAAGGGGGCATCTTCATATGTCGCTCTTGGCGTATGTGTAATGATTATATTTTGATGAACGTGGTTAACGTATTTTGGGATTATGTAATGAACATGAAATGTTTTGATTTGAATGTGGAAATATGTTTTTGAATTGTTAATTTTTTTTCCATATTCTTGTGATCTGTGTATCAATGTATCTAGCACCACAGTATTTGGTCACCGAAGATTAATAACTATGGATGACTGTAGCATCCGTAGCCGTTAGTTTTAGGCCTCCAAGTAGGGGGATGTTACACTCATGTAGACTGCTCCAAAACTCATTGGGGAAAAATGAATCTCAGTCAATAATGATGCTAAAAGGAACTCCATTTAACATGACTATCTTCCTCACGTATAGTATCGCCAAAGATGCACCAGTCCTCGTACTCCTAATTGGAAATAATGAGCGAATTTGGTTAGTCGGTCGACTATGATCCAAATATTCTCATTCTTCTCCTACTTCTAGGTATTACATCGATGAAATCCATAGAAACATTCTCCACTTCCACTGTGGAATATATAGTGGCTACAAAAATCCTTTCAGCTTCTTCTACTCCGCCTTTATCCTCTAGCATGTCATACATCGGGCCACGTATTCTGCCACTTGCCTCTTTATGTTATGCCAATAAACGAGCCTCTTCATATCATGTTACATTTATCAGTGCCAGGATGAGTGGTCATCGTAGAACGATAAGGCTTTCCGTATACCATGTCAATCAAATCCATAATGAGAGGAACACACGACCTGCCATCCCTCTGTAACCACCCTATTGAGTCAATGTTGTAGAGACTCGGTTACTCTCTTCTACTAGGCTTCTTAAAAATGTCCACTAATTCTTTATCAGGCTTCTGACTTGACCTAATGTAGTCTATAAGTGTAGGCTGCACATCCAAAGCTGCTAACAATCTAGGAGTGATGTCTGATGATGTTCGAAAATTGAACGTAAAGATAAACTCCATGTGCTTCCACTCTAAGAACATAGAACTCAACAACACATGCTTCCCAATAAAGGCATCAGCTACAACATTGCCTTTTCCTAGAATATAGGAGATACTAAAATCATATGATGCCAAAAAATCCATCCACCTCTGCTATCTTAATTCAAATCCTTCTAGAAGAATAAATACTTTACAGACTTATGATCTATATACTGCTTAAATTGCTCTCTTAATAGATAGTGTCTCCATGAATTGAGTGAAAAATAATGGTTGCCAACTCAAGATCATGGGTAGGATAGTTTTTCTCATGGACTCTCAATTGTCGACTAGCACAACTCACCACCCTCCCTTCCTGCATCAACACGACGCCAAACCCTGTACCACATGCATTTATATACATTGTGAATGCCTTCATACAATCAGGTAATGGTAGAACAGGTACACTAGTCAATGCCTCCTTCAGCTTGATAAAAGCATCCTCACACTTCGAGTCCCACAAGAAAACCAAATTCTTCTTGGTAAGGTGGGTCAAAGAGGGAGATATTTTAGTGAAGTCCTTAATGTACTTCCTATAGTAGCCTACCAAACCAAGGAAACTCCTCACTTTCGTCGCATTCTTTGGCACATTTCAATCTTATGCTGCTGGAACTTTACAAGTATCGACCGCCAACCCACTTTTAGAGCAATGTGTCCTAAAAATCATTCCTCCTCGCTCCAAAAGTGACATTTGAAAAACTTTGCCATTAGTTTATGCCCATGAACTGAATTGAACACTTCTTCTAGATGCAACTTGTGCTCCTCCTCCATTTTGAATAGACTAATATGTCATCTAAAAATACCACCACGGATGTATTATGTAACACTCTAAAAACTCAACTCATCAAATCAACAAAGTAGCAGGTGCACTGGTCAGTCTAAAGAGCATGATTAACTACACATAAAGTCCATCGACTGCACAAAAAGTGTTCTTCCGAGTACTATTCTCGGTCATACACAACCGATGGAATCTGGTAGCCAAGTCAAGATAAGGGAACACTTTCGCTCCAACCAACTGATCAAAGAGAACGTCTATGCGGGGCAACGGGTAACGATTCTTCTTTATCTGCTTATTTAGCTCATGATACTTGACGCAAAGCCTTAAAGAATCATCCGCCTTGGTGGGAAAGACAACTGGTGCTCCTCACTCTAAAATAATCATCATAATGAAGCCCTTCTTCAATAGCTTGTTCACTTGCTTATTCAGCTTGCATCTCTCTTTAGGAGCTATATACCTCAAAGGTAAGGCAACAAATCTGTCATTCTCCATATAATAAATTTGAAACTAGATCTCTCTCTAGGGTGAAAGACTGGTGACCTCTACAACGACATCTAGATAGTCTTTAACTATTGACATTGAATCTACCTCATTATGTGATCGGTTTAAAGAATATAGGCAACTTAACATAACTGAACCTCTATGATCACAATAAACCTCTAGACTGTGTCCACTACACGTACATCAACAAACAACCTTCATATCACAATTTAAGGTTGCCTCATACATGGTCATCCAGTTCATACCCAAAATCAACCTAAACCAAGAAAATCCTAAGATAAAAGCATCGCAATCGAACTCGACCCCCAAAATAAACAATTTCAAACCCCTACATATCATAGATAAATAAGCCGATCCTCTAACAGGGTTTGATACAACTACATGGACTGTAACTATGCTAGTGCTTAAGTGCAACTCATCTACAAGTCTACTTAAGATTATCCATAGCGTCAAATAAGGTACAAATAGGTAAATCAGATAAAGTAACATACCTTCAATTACGATCTTCTTCCTCTTGTCCGCTACTAGAGGCTCACTTGAGCTAGAAACAACATCCGATTCGTAAGCTGAAACCACTTGAGTAGAGGTTATCTGTGGTGCCGGACCCTCCCTTCTTATGTGCGCGAATTGATTGCAATTGTAATATTTGACCTTTGAGAGGTCTGTCTTGCACTCTCTCGCAAAATGCCATTTCTTACCACATCTCATACACTGCAGCTCTTGCTTCTTAATATTCCCTTTGGCCCCCATTCCGCCCTTGCACTGATTTTGCTATAGTGTCTTTCCTCCTACCTTCTTGGGCTCACTCTTTACTTCCTCCTTCGAAAGATGTTCGACAAGGCCATCTTCACCAAGCCCTCGAAAGTCACACCTAGGGAATATGACTAAGGGCCAAATCTTGAAGAGGTTGATTCGACCCTTTTGAAAACTTCAGATCTTTCTTATGAGGGGCATTTATCAGCTCCATACCAAATCTAGCTAACTCGTTGAAATGATATACATCCTTTACCGACATCTCTCCTTGCTGCAAATGTATGAACTTCTCCAATTGTACTCCTTGCTCTTCCATCGAAAGAAACTTCATCTCAAAACACCTCCTAAACTCTCCCCAAGTAATATATCCCTTATCAGTCTTTGCGACTACCACGTCCCACCAATTCAGAGCCTCTCCATGTAAGTGCCAGGTGGCAAACTGTCTCCTAATGTCATCTCCAAGACCTATAAGTCCAAAAATCCTATGACAAGTTTGGATCCATTCCTTCGAGTACACATATGACTCGGTTCCCGCATATGGCTTCCTTTCTAGACTCGCAAAGCCCTTATATAGTGGCAAAATCAATGGTAGGTTGATAGGCATGAACTACATCTGATGCCTGCTCTATGGGTCCCTTATTAGGGTTAAGCTCGGCTTGTCCTCTTGCTTGCAGATACCAGCGAAACCAAATCGGGATGTTCACGCTTGGAATCTCAATTGCATCACTGAGCCACAATCTACAAGATTGCCCATCCTCTCTATTTGTGATTTAGGAAAGTATTAGCAACTTTTCCACAGATAGCATTGGTAAGAGTAAGGGAAAGCTTTTTCATATTATATTTATATATAAATCCTTTGAAGAAAGTTTTAGTTATTTATACACACACACACTTTAGAAACCCATTTAGAATTTTTTTTGAAAACCTTTATGGAAAACCTCTTTTTTTCCAAAACTTTTCAGGTACATTCTCTTAACACGCACCAAATCCCCAAAGAATTTTAAACCTAAGCTGATACCAAGTGTGACAACCTGTACCACCCGTTACACCGATCGAAAGCCTATGGTGACTTTCAGACTCGCGTTGGTGCCAATAAGCACGAGCTATCAGGTTATAAAAAATTACCGAGACTAAAGATTTAAGGATAAAATCTAAGACATTTACACTTTTAGATCTCACAATGAAAGGAAGGAAAATATAAATACAAAATAGTCACCTTAGAAAATATCCAAAAAAAACACTGTATCAAAACATACGTAGTCATAAACCAGATTTACACAAGTACAACATAAATTCTGATACGATAAATGGTTACACGGAGGTAATGGAAAATAATAATAAGCAACTCCAATGCCAAGCTCTCCTCTCCACGTACTAATCCATGACCTATCACCTGTTGTCATATCCTTCTTTGGTTAGGAAAAAGAAGAAAAGGAATGGGTCAGTCAAAAGTTTGGTGAATGAGTTACATCATCAATGTATGGTGACACATGTAATTAACTTCATTAATACTCTATGTAACCTAGCATATTCTACTTATGTTTGTGAATTACTTACTAAGGCAGGTTTCGTTAATCTACCGATATAATTCTGAATACACTTACATAACATCTTATGAAGGCTTACACTTAGGATTGAACAACTAATCGAACCTCAAAATAAATATGGATTGGCTGATAACAATTGGAACTACTCCAACATAGGATCACTTACAATATTAACATTGGGACTACATTCCCAAAATTACGACTACATGTATCATATTTATGCATTGAAAGGGAGCCTACAATGCTGACTCGCACTGGAGACATCTTAAATTCGCTACATCTGTGTCCACCTCTCAATGGTAACGTAACGCCTCATATCGCACTACGTCGGAATCCATCAACAACACAGTATCATGTCCGCGCCATCGTGCATATCAAGGAACTTCAGTTAGTACTAGGCTACACACTCCTCCAGGCATCATCGTCAGCGTACGCGTACACCAAAGCACTTCTAATGAGTGCATTTTGCGATAGAATCGCCCCCATCGAATATGAACCCCACTGAATAGATATTGTCTAGGTCTCATTGCCCGCATACACATCTGTTCAGTTCCACAACGTTCAAGAATCATAAACCTAGGGCCAACAGTGTTTGGGCCCAGAATATTTCTACTTATACTAACATCCACACACATACATACATACATATATACATATATATATATATATATAACATACAATTAAATAAATAACTTAGGCCTTGGGCCAAGGTTAAAACTGCTCCCAGAATTCATTAACCAGTCGACCACTGGTCACTGGAGCAGTCGACCAATTACTCGGGTCTAATGAGTCTGTTGACCGGTCGACCTGTTTACTGTAAATTTTTAATTATCGTCTATATTTGCTTGTTAATCATCATCGTTCTCAATTATCAATTACAATAAACTTTTAATTACGAGTTGTTCGTCACAGCAAACCCTAATTTTTGTAAATCTACAATTTATAATCGCCGCAATTTCATATTTAGTTTCATGTACGATTTCATATACAATTTCGGTAAATCAACTTAACTTAAGTTTAGGATTAACAGGGTTATATCTATTCATGTCTAATTTACCAAAAAGTGTGTAATCAACCTAAATCAATTCTTATCCAACGGATTTACTTTCACCAAAATTAGATTAGAAAGAAAGGGATCAAATTCGTATGTTAAATTATTACCAAAGTCCCAATTCACTACAGTTATTAAATAAACGTCAACATAAACAACTCTAGATCAAATAGAACAAAATCAATTATATGTAAATCCTCCTATTAATTATGAACCCATCCACCTCTAAAAAATTCTATCCCTATTTAATTTGTGCTGAATTACCCTTGCATCTAGTTGTAATCTTTCCCTTTGCGTGATTTCATCTTCAACTTGTTTTAAATATTTATTTAAGAAATTTGTTTTAGAGGAGATAGAGATTTGGGTTGAATTTGGACGTACTGCTTGTTGATGAATGAATTCAGGTTTAGGGTTAGTGTGCTATTTATAGCAGCACAAACCAATCTCGACCGTAGATCTTATATAATTAAATCCGGCCCATTTGGCCTATCCAAACCCTCGCTTAAATGGATGACCGATCGATCGCTTAATTTGGACCGATCGACCAATAATGGTCGATTAGTCCAATCAATAGTGTTGACCAGTGGAGATTTCCTTATTAAAATGTTTCTTTTCTAAATTAATTATCTAATTATTTTCGATTTTCGATTCTGAATTTTTAAATGTTAATAACTTTCTCATACTAGCTCCAATTTCAAAACATTATATATGAAAATTGTTTATAAAATCTCTACGAATGCAACGGTGTAAGTTTTGTAGCAAGATTCGGATGTTTGTAAAAATTCTATTTTTAGCCTTGTTATATTTATATTTAGTTTTTCTATTAAATTTTCGGTTGAATTTTGCAGAATGTTACAAGCATGAATGTTTTAGTGGCTGTACAAGTTAGCTCTTGCATGATTCTATAAATAACGACATGCCAAATGGTCTATTGGTAGATATATTTTATATTTCTATATCTATCTTAATTTAGTTCATTTGTTTATTTTAACCGATAAATGTTTTTATTAATTATAATGTTTGCACAAATTTATCTATGTAATTATTTTAGCTTTACTAACATATATTCTTACAATATTAGAAAGGTTAAATGTATTCATTTCGTTTTTCTAATAAGGATCCCACTTGATTTTTATGTTTTCCAAAACCTTAAGAAAACATAGAAATCTTTCGATTTTTCTAATAGGCATTAAGACACCCTTTCCATTGGATTCCGACCTTAAGGAATATCAACAAATCTTAGGCCTGCAATCGATGGATAACACTTTATTGATTGTATCATATACAACTCCTAAAACTAGGTCTTTTTCATAATCTCATCTTGACCTTGAGGAATATCAACAAATCGTAAGAGATTACTCACTCGTACCTACCATTTCATGACGGACTAAGTATAATGCACATACCTTGAGCAATATCAACAAATAAATCATGTATCTTACCTCATCTAGGCAATATATAGGTGGTGCTACACATAACATCCCTAGCTTAAGGAATATCAACAACTAATGTCTAGCACCACTATCCTAATAGTTAGTTGCTCTGACTTTGGTCTGTGAGGTCACTGGATTGAATCCTACGTAGCGAGTGATTCGAATATTGAATCCTACGTAGCGAGTGATTCGAACCATTGGACATAAGTTGACTTGTGGCATGCTATATATTACTTATGACTTGTAGTACAACTTTGTCCTACCACTTAAGTACTCAATTTCAAAAAAATGTTAACAACTAGAGAGTATGCCAGTAATATGTTAATACATAAATGATAAAGGACAGCTTATACATTAAGGATTCTTAATCTTCAATATATATATATATGTGTGTGTGTGTGTTTGTGTGTATGTATGTATATGTATGTTGAGTGCTATCGAATTAGGGAACAATGTATTTCTCATGAAATACCCTCATGATGCAAGCGTCAGACACATATGAAATGACGGTATACGTACAACATGCATGTACATGTCCCTTAAATTTAAGTTGGATTTCTTACAGTTCCACTTAAGATTATACATTCATATTAAGTTTAACTCATTTATAACTCATTATAATTTAATTACCTTATATAATATTCTTATGCATATCATTAATTAAATTTTAGTTAATTAATTTTAATTCTTATTAGTAAAATCGTATTTAATTAATTTAAAATATTTATATAAATATTTTGAAATTTTATGGTATTCTTCTTAAACTGTTTAAGATAAACATTTATAGTTTGTTTTATATATACATATTAATTAACTAACTTTTAATTAATTTTATTAATGAATTCATTTGTTTAATTAAATAATTCAATTAAATGTTAAAATTAATTTGAAAATTTAATATAATTCATCTTAAACAAATTTAAGATAAATATATAACTATAATAATTATAGCTAAATACATATATCAATATATGTATGTGTGTGTGTGTGTGCGTGCGCGCGCTTGTGCGTGTGCGTGTGTTAATCAGTTAACCTTTAATTATTTTATTTAGTTTAGTTAATCAAATGTATTAAAATTAAAAACTAATTATTTTATTTCTCAAAATAATTTTGAAAAATTTGAATTCATTTTGTACTTTTACAAAATTTTCCTTCAAGATTATAAACTTAAATTTAAAATTTAAAATATATTTAAAATTTCAAACTTAATTTTGAAAATTAGCCCAAATCAATTTGGGCCTTTACAACTGGGCCAACCTTTTAGACCAACTCCTCCTATTGGCCAGGCTCGTAGCTAGGGAAGGAGAAATACTTAATTATTTAACTACATGCCTAGATATTACATTTTTACACATCCGTCAGATAAGCAGTCTTAATTAATTTACCATACAGTAGCTAATTAGATCGCATAGACCATTAGGGATCTCATACTATTGAAAGAACTAGGCCAGTTTGCAGTGTGCAAAATAGGCGGACTTTAAAAAAAGTTCCTTACTTAGATCTTTATTGGGTCCATGAACTCTAAATGGATTTTATAAATCTGATCTAATTATTATAGACAAAATCCAATTTTATCTAGTTTTCTAATTAGTTAATCAATGAATTTAATAATTTTTTATGTTGTATATCATAATATACTCATGTGTATATATAGTGCATGTGTAGCAGATAATATAGCATGTACGGTTACTGTGTATGTATATAGATGTTGGATTTACATCTATAGCGGATACATGCGTCATCGATATGTCCACATGATGTCTCAAACCTATTATTTATATATGTATGCATTTAGTTATATATGTTATGATAAAAAATTGAAAGCTCGGTTAGTTTTAAATAAAACGAGATCAAGAGGAAAACCCTCATTAGTTTCCTCCTTCCTTTATTACCTTTTTCTAGATCCAGATCTAGTAATTCAAATCCCCCTTTGACTATTTAAAATGAATATATTTATGTATATGTATATACAAAGTTTTCAGCCAATTTTTTTTTATAATCCACAAGTCAGAACTTTAAATATGAAATTCAACATCAATAAAAATCTAACTTTGATTTGTTAAATAGTTTATAAGACAAAGTTTCTTAATTCACTCCTTCATTCATTACCATTTGTTTAATCCAAATCTAGAATTTGAATACTTGTAATTATAACTTTATATATATACATTTGGTAAAATAACATTATGAATGATGAATGATTTTTGAGACATCAAATTCAAAACATATGAATTATAACTATCATTTATTAGACTATACGAAATCATTAATTGTATTCGTTAAGTTTCGGTTCAACCATGGATATAAAATCAAACCATTTTGTAAAATGACAAATTGAATTTTAGATTAGATACTCAAATTAAAACAATGATTTTGGGATATTGAAGTATATTTTAATAACTTTTAAAATAAAACAGACACATACACATATACATGCAGATATACATACATACATACACATATATGCATATATATATATAGATATATATCATATGAAGTCCAAACAAAAAATAATATATTTTTATTTAAAGACATATAATTTAATATGACTTAATGGATAAAACACATCAATTTAATTATAGATAATTGGTGAGACAACATACACAAACATGGAATCGTTCTATAGATTATCCAACAAATGATATATGTGAATTAAAATGTAGACAAGATATATACCTTGAAAATATCATCGTTGCTCACTCCTTTAAATGGTAGATCATCCTAGATCCAATCTGAAAGGTATTACCCCTTTTAACACCTTGATTTGAGATTTCTCCTCAGATCTCAAGTTGATCCACACCCAGCATTGCAAAAGAATGATGAACCACTTAATTTTATTTTATTTTGTTTTTGCATTTGATTTGGAGTTGATAAAATATTGGAAATGTCTCATTTGATTTTTTCCATGTAATGTTAGGAAGAAAGAAAAGAAAACTGAATTATGGAAAGAAAATGAATGAGATGAATTTTTTAAAATAGAGAATAAAAACCTTTCTTATTCTCTCTTTACAACTTCCACTTTTAATTCTTAATTAATCTTCACTCAAATCTTATCCATATCACTTCCTATATCTACCATGGTAGGCCATATCTTTCCATCACATGGATAATTATTTCCAAAAGTTTGTTAAGCATTTAACTATATTAAAAACTCGTTTAAATTATACCGATATCGTATATCGATATGCACATATAAAACTTTTATATGTACATCCAAATAATTAATAATAATGCCATAGCATCAAATAAATTAAATAATAATCAATATTTCTCATATATTGATTAATTTAGTTAAATTAAACATTTTATAAATTAATTTAATTGTGTTGTTTTTTAGAGAATTCACAAATACAGTTGTATGACTTAGAGGTGTGAGTTCAGTCAGGAACTAATATCGAACAATTCAAATATTAACATTCATGGTTGCCTTAGCTAGTAGTGTGATAGTTTGGCCCTATTCATCAGTTATAGACCTCTCGGTAAAATCAAAATTTATATTTTCTTAAATACCAATCGGTATCGATTATTTATAAAACTCCCTTCGTCAATACTATATCACATTAGGATTTATGGAATTTGATTTGGTAAAAATTCCAATATCATCCACATTCAACTTGGTTAGTCCATAAACAAAGTCCCCGGTTCAATAATAACATTTACTATTAATCGTGCTACTCTAGCTAGAGATTTTGACTTTGAGTTGACTATAATTGACCATGATACTAACTTCATACAACAGTGGAGATGAATTCTCTATTGAATAGTGTTTCAATTCCAATACTTCAATAAAGACCCACCTATAATCGTTCGATGGACGCCATGCCACAATTTAACTAAAATCAAAGTTGAGTTTCCACATTGAAGTTTAACTTTATTCTAAAGTCAAGAAAACTGTGTAATATCGTTACTTTGAGATTTCCCATTCGATTGGTTGTTATTAACCATCAGAAAGCTCTCGGATGAGCCATTCCATAATTATCCAATAACTATCAGTATGTAACACCTTGGTGCCCCTAACAGTCTTCACTAATACACTGCCCAACATTTGGAAAGTGTTACGTATACTGGTCTCAAGAGATGTATCGATTTCCTTCCTCGAAACATCTTGATAAGGAATATTCATAATAACTTTTTATATATACCATGATTAATTATGCACGATTGCAACTATTTGCAACTACAATCACATAACATTTCATTTAAGGTTTTCTTATTTATATACTTTAAATTAATTACTTAACTAATTATATCACTATATAACAAAGTACATAATAGAAATCAAGTATATTTATTATGAACAAGTTGGTCACATAGTTAGATATATGTAACAAATTACATAATTATCCCTTAGGGCATACCCGTAAATATATCATAATGCTTATGACATGGGGATCATGTTTGCAAACATTATTTGATTCTAATTTTCATTCATAACAAAAAAGGAATAAGACACAAATTGAGGGTAGTGAAAAGTTTGGATCCATCTATTTTCATACACATATGTGCGTGCGTGTGTGTGTTGGAGTGTGCATTTACACAAATATACGTGGCAGTATGGGAGGCGGAGGCGGAGGCAGAGGTGGAGTGGGCGGTTGAATTGTGACAAGTGGATTTTGACTATGAGGTCAATATTAGATCTAACAAATAATAAAAATCATAGAGAAATCTAATGGTTAAGTTCTATTGTGTCGCACACAATTTTTCTCAATATTTGTATTGCAAATAGATTTCCCATACATATCGTTTGCACGTAAAATGAGCAGACATCCTAAAACAATAAATGAAATTAACGTGTAAGAAATTCGAGTAAAGAAAGAACACATGATTTTTATAGTGTTTTTGCAAAATCTATGGCCTACATCAACTTTATCTTTTATTATAGGATGACATCGCTATTATAATCAATTTACAGTGCAATATCAAATTTTGAATTGATTGATTTCGAATTCGGTAGAAATTCCACATTAAAATTAGAGATAAGTTCCCATTTTCGTATGTGGAAGATGCCTATTTATAGATGAATCCATGCACTAGAATCACCAGATCTAATTTGAATTCTCAGATTTGAATTTCCAGCATGAAGAACGGGTCAAATTAACATGATTTATGAGATTTGATCTATCAGTACAAATCAATAGGAACGATCAATACTGAATACCGATCAATATGTTGACTTTATCTTTACTTTTTCCTACACAATTACTTGAGTCTTCAAGCATTGGATCTTTAGGGGAAAAATTGTCATCATCTATCAATTCGTATTGATCGATATCTCATCACTAAACCTAACATTTTTCTTCAGACTTGCACGTAGAACCATATTAGGAGAAAAATTAGGCCCATTTATAGCTTAGGATCGATCGGTACCGATCAATGGTGTAATGAACCGGATTTTCGACCCTCGAAAATTGACACTAATACGTCCACTGTATCACATGCCGAACATTCAAGTGTCGGAAATACCGATTTGTTAGGGTGAATAAGAAGGTAGAAGATAGAAGAAAACTAAATAACACAGAATCTCACAACGTAGTGAATAATATATAATACAACAATGATCTTTACAAAAAGGAAACATCTTCAATTATATATACAACATCAGAGTACATTAGACTTATCCTAAATTTTTGAATAGTTATAGAGACCTGCCCTCACGTTAACAAACATACATATAATATATTTTGGTTCCGAGTGTTTTCCGATATATAAATCTGATCCCGGTGTCTCCATACCAACTACCGATAATTTCTGGTTGAATCATTTCCAGTTCTTTTGATAGTAAGTATTTGAGTCCTTGTCGGAAACTTGAACTTTAAATTCATACTTCCTAAGTCAAATTAGTTCAAATTTGATAATCAGTTATTTAACTATCAAATAAAAAAAATCTAGAGATTTAATTACTCAAAGCAATCGCTAAGCCTCAAAACCATTATCATTTATAAATCTCCTTTCCTAAACATTTAGCAACATTCATATACTTATCTCCTTTACATAAGTATATTCACAAAACATTTATAAGATTTCCTATTTCCAAATCTCTTAAACCGATTTAACTACATTATTTAAATTGGGGAGAAGGATAACTCCAAGCACCATTCCTTCGGTGTTAATTATGGAATGGATGTTCCATACCACCATTTTCAAATGGTCAACCTAGAGAAACCCAAACGTCGAATTCCTGTTATAATTATCTTCAGTAAATCCTTTTATAAACTTCCCTTACCCATGATATCCTTTTTGCTTTAACCCAAACCCGTATATGAAACATTTATCAACCTCCATACTCATTTATGAGACGCTTTATAAATGTTCAAACCGGGTTATATAAACTTCTTTATAAAATTTCAAACGTTGTAAAAAAAATTCCTTTTGACATCCAAACCATTTATAAAATCTTTTTATAATCATTCAAAACTATTTCTAACACTCCTTTTATAAATACCCCAAAATCATTCGTAAACTTCTTTATATATTATTCAAAAAAAATTCAATTCATTCTTGAAATATTTTGTCCAAATAGAATAACCTTGAAGACCATTTTAAAAGAAAATGAAATATTAACTTTCCAAAACCAAATGGAGGCTTAATGACTACAATGGATCATTAAATTTGGGTTTACTTATCTAAGTTATATCATGGGTATTGCCTAACATCAGATATGTAAGGGATTCACACATAACATACAGTCAATCATAGGTAGATTTCCAAGTTACAAATATAGATATATCCATTATCAGTGAAAAATGTACATATAGAAGTATATTATATATGCTTAAGTTACATGACCTACTTATTGAAATTAACTTCCTTATATTTATCACGTTACCGATATTCAACATTTGTGCTAAACACAAGTCAACTTACTTACCATAAAATGTGTCAACTTTTTATAATCACTACTTTAATTCATTTGACTACTTAATGCTCCAGACGAGAAATCCTTTTATTTAAAATCAGTAATCTTAAAAAAAATTGATTTAAAATATAAATGGGGTTAAAACAGCCTTTAAAAAGATTAAAGTAAATTTAGTTGGCTTAACCCTAATTATATCTTAATTAATCATAATGAAATCAAGATTAAATCATAATTAAACTTTAATTAACTTAATGAAGTTAGTTAAGTTCTTACTAACTTCTTAATGCATCTTAGTTTAGGTTTAAATAATTCATTATTAGTTAAACCCTAATTAATAAAATATTAATTTAATAATCACCTAATTAAATAATAATTAGTTAACCTACTTAACTTAATTAAATAATAATTAACCATTTAACTACTTTTTATCTTCATTAATCACTAATTAGAAACTTATTAATCAATAATTAGTCATTAACCTTCCTTAAGTGTTACTTAACCTCTAATCACTTACTTAATTACTAATTAAGTGCTAATTACCTTTAATTATTTTATTAAATAAATAAATTATTAAATAATATAAACTTAATCTCTTTATATGTTATTAATTAAGTTTGGAAAACTTTTGCAAATAATTCCAAAATGAATCACTTAAAGATGGAAATCGTGAATTTTTTTGTGGAACTGCATCCATAACGACTATCGTTATTAGTGCAGTTCGCTATATCTTATTTTAAATGAAATACTTCACTTAAATTGTTTCTCATACATGTTTTGAAATAATATGTGGAAAGTTTTTAAAGCCTTAAACCAAGATAAAACTTGAAACCTTTTCCAAACTTTGAAACTAGAAATCATAGTTTTGATTTCAAATCGGATTTACGTCCGTCGCAACACACAAATTTGTTAATCTTGTTTCAACTCAACATACTTGATTCTTAAATCATAACCATACGTCCATACTACCATAGTCTTAACATCACAATGAAACAAACATATAAACATAAGGTTATATGTTTACTAACTCGACAACATCACATTCAAATCTCAAATTCAATACCAAACATAACATCCATCAAACCACCATCGACCAACATAATAACCATTCAATTTTCTCATCATATTATCACCACAATGACACATCATAAAAAAGTCAAAAACCTTTCCAAAGAAAAGTAGTTTTACTCACCTTTATGCTAACTAACTTCGCCCGAACTTCGACTATAACTCGGCAACGCCTCTACGCTCGACTCTAGCTTAAAAGTTGAAACTTTGTGAAAGGGAGTGCGGATTAAGGATCTTAAGGCTAATTTAACACTAGAGGGTGGGTGAATAGTGTTTAATGGATTTTAAGACTTATATGGACTAATTTAAAAATTATGATATAAACAAATGCAGAACTTAATCACTGAACAATCATAGAATCAAACACAGATGCAGAAAGTAAATAGAAAGCAGTAAAAGGAAAGAACACACCGGATTTTATACTGGTTCGAAGTTACCCTACGTCCAGTCCTGCACCAAGGAAAAAACCTCATACAGATTTTTATTATACCAATGTCGAGATTACAATCCTCAATTTCTAAAGACCTTGAGGTACCCTCCTGTCTTCGAGTCCGAGGCAAACTCTCTTGATTTACGGGACACAAGATCACCCAATTGATTTCCAGGCACAACCACACCTTATAGAGAGACTCGATAAACTTTTGATTACAAATTGATCCTATAACTCTGAATAGCATTTTGATTTTCGAGAGAGGGCAGAGAATCAAACAGGAATGAGATTCTAATTTGATTCACTTGAGAATTCGGCAGAATTTAGGCACGATCTTAAAAATATGAAAATTTTAGAATATGGATTTGTGGAGAAGAAGGAGTGAAGAAAATAGTTAGTTAAAAAATTCATTTGTGAAGGCTATTTATAGACCAGTAACGATCATAACCATTCGTGAAGAGATTTAAACGAATAGACACTTCTTTTGAAAATTGAAACTTTTGAATTTAACGGCCACCATGTCGGCATGGGGCATCCCATGATGTCGACATCCCTTAGTTAAAAACAATGTAAAATTTGTTTTGAAAATGGTATTGAAAGGAAAACAAGATGAAATGATTCCGGAGTAAAATAAACTAATTTTCCTATGATTTAAAATAAAGAAGAGTAGAAAACTATATTTTTAGAATGTATATATAAATTTGATTTTAAATCTCAAGTATATATATATATATTATAAAAGAATTTTTAAGAATCAGAAGATAGTTTAAAAACAAACGAAGTTTAAAACAAGAGTTTATTTAAAAACAAAAACAAAGAATATTTTAAGGCTAAAACATCTTTTTGAAAATCATTTGAAAATATAATTTTTAAGGCTAAAACATTTTGAAAAGTAGTTTTGAAAATCATTTTGAAAAACCATTTTGAAGTAGTTTTGCAAGCTTCTTCCTGCAGAATATCTCATCATATCAGGACTCGAGAACTTGTACAAAACCAGGATGTTCATGGGTTTGTAAGCCACTTGTCATAGGTTTGTAAGTTACTTGTCGTGGGTTTGTAAGCCACTAAGAAGGTAGAAATGGGTTCCATCCCAAATGAAATTTGGAATGAAGATTTCCATGCTATTATGAAGTTTGAACAAAACTAGACACTTATCTTGAAATTTTGATCTTGATACTCATGAGTCTTCAAACTTGATTTCTTCATTCTTGATCTTTATACTGTACAGTCTTCAATAATCAGTACCTGCCTTATATATATTCTGCATAATAACATTCATATATATCTAGACAATAGTGTTAGTATATAAGTTATAATAAAATAAGTTACAAAGGTTGTTGTCATCAAAACCACTATCTCCAGTTCCTAACACTTTGGAGGGGCTAAGACTTTGGAATGGGTTCGGCTAGAGGTGATTTGGCTTGGCTAGGGATTTGTGGAGTAGGGATGGCCTTGGTTTTCGGAAGAGAGGATGTTGAAATGGAAGTATAAGAAGTGTAGAAGGTATAAGCAAGTCACAACATAAAAAGCTAACTTTTTTTTTATTTTTTTTGAAATAAGGAAACCATGGAATTTTTAGAGAAGAAGGTTTAGAAAAAATGAATTTGGAATGTAAATGAAAATGTGTGAGTGAAGGTGTGTATTTATATATGAAAGAAAGTAGAAAAATTACCATTTTAACCTTAGTTTTTAAAATATCCTAACATGTCATTATTTTGACAAGTCACATCACCACCTTCCTTCCCCTCCCATGTCACGTTCGCCCCTCTCTAGTCACATCCTCTAGGCCATGATGGATAATGATGATAATGGTAAGATATGACAAAAGATAATGATATATACTTATATATATATAAGTTATTATTTTTAAAACCATGACTTGTCACATCACTTGCTAAACATAATTAACGTAAGATAATATACTATTAGTGTGTTATTATTATTTGGTTAATTAACTCTTATATATTTGTGTATATAGTGCATAATGGCGAATGACATTCCCGACAACTTTCCGATGTCCAAAAGTCGAAATTCTGGAAAACGTTCTTCGGTCACATTTTCTATTTTTCTACAAACTATTTATTTTAGTAATCAAATTTTAAAAATAATTTTATCATCTTTATTAATTAATTATAATAGGTTTATTTGTAAATCAAAACCCATTTTTTGATATTTAAACTTGACTTGAAGTTCTGAAGAAATATATAAACCCAATGGTATCAACGGTCGATGTCATAAATACATTTTATTTTCAAAAAAATAAAATAAATATTTTATTTCATAATCTTGTTTGAATACATATATTTGTGCATGTATCCAGAGCCATGCATGATCCTTATTGTTTAAGAGCAGTTTTATTGATAAAACAATTTTCGGTAGTTTTATCGATATTTTACCTAGGACGATATCTATAAATTATAAATATTTTACCTTGGTTATTTGTCCTTAAATATTTTTCCCAAACAAAATAACTATTTTTATTTACCACTTAAACATGATTACTTTTAAACCCATTTCTAAATATTTTAAAAACAAATATAATTGATCCAAGTGACAAATTTGTGGGTCGTTACATTCCTTCCCCCTTAAAAGAATTTTTTCCTTAAAATTATACCACAACCCTTTTTCTAGAATAACTTAAAATTATTCATCAATTCGTATGATGTACATAGACCATTCCTATGTAAAAATCTAGTTCGATCACTCACTTGAAGACATAATTCTCCTTCCGAACTAGTATCGCTCACTCGACTTCCTAGTGCGGACTTTGATCAAGCTTCTTAATTAGAAACCTCTGTTCTCCATGCATAGCCATAAACTATGATAGACAACCTTAGGTTCCACATAAGAACCCTCACCAATGCTCGTCATAAAAAATTGGACGATAAATCTCTATTCGGAATGGTGCGAAATGCCTCGAGTCGTGTACTCGAATCTTGGACCGAGAACTATGCGAAAAAGAGAAATGATCTACGTACAACCTACGTACTAATCCCATTGGTTCCTACCTCCCAAGGTTATAATTACCCTTTTTAAAGAATCACCATTTTACTAAGAACGTTACTTAAGTTTATTAATATTCTATATCTCAAATTCATTTTAGTATGATACTCTTCTATATCCAAAAGAGTATATACAATTTCAAATCTTAAATTGGTTTTACTTAACCTAGGATAGTCAATAAATTAAAAACTTTATTTATTAACCTGCTCTTAATCAAGACATCTTTCTATTTTGAAAACTCTATTCTTTCAAGGAATTCGAGGACACAATATCCAGGTTTTATTTCAAAAACCTTTCAAAAGCATACATATAGCCCGAGTAACTCAAAAATGATGCCAAGGAACTGGGTACTACCAAATAGTGTTATATATCCCTTTTACTAAGTAGAGAAATACTCAAGAGAAGTGTTTACCATACATACATATCTCTTACCCTTTTAGTCATTTCCAAGATACTTGAACTAGTTAATCATAAAAATATTTCTTTCTTTACAAATTCCCTTTTGAAACAATACTATTTATAGATAAATATTTCTTTAATAAAATCATCCACTAGCTTTGATTCATTTTGATTCAAACTCATTTTTATTGTACAATGACAAAAAGGATAATTTACTAAGTGAACTATCATATCTGCCTATGCAAACATTCGACTAGCACTTAGAAGATTATTCCGATTATCACAAAACAGATTGAAACTCCTTCTCAAACTGTCCAAAGAAAATTTACTTTCAAATCCATTTTAAAATATTTATATCTTATAATCTCTTTAAGTACAATTACTACAATTATTCTAAACTCATTCTAATCTTTATCAAAGCCACCGAGATTTAATATTCTCATAATCTTTTTCATTTTTATAAGGTCATCTAAAGATTTTCTTTTAACAAAACACATTCTATTCTAAATCCAATTTTAACCCTACATCTCATCAATAACTATATAGACTTTTGAAAATCATTCCTTTATATATAAAATATATCCTAGGTAAACTTATTTCATTTACCAATTTTAAACTATATTATGTCAATTGGACTTGTTCAAGTGTTTAGGAAATCCCTATCGATACCGTTGGTCAAACGCATCGACCAGAATCCTTAAGCCACTCAACAAATCAAACAACATAATATAAATCATTTTTAGTCACTAACAAATACGCACTTATATTTATAATACACTCAGGCTCATTCTAGGTCTCACTTACCCAATTCAAAATGAGTTTACCTCACCAGGGCCAAGGTTCTCGCTTAACCTTCAGCACTGATACCAAATGTAACGAACCAAATTTTCGACCCTCGAAAATCGACACTAGTACGTCCACTGTATCACATGTCGAACATTCAAGTGCCAGAAATACCGATTTGTTAGGGTGAAAGAAGAAGCTAGAAGATAGAAGAAAACTAAACAACACATAATCTTACAACGCAGTGAATAATATATAATACAACAATGATCTTTACAAAAAGGAAACATCTTCATTCATATATACAACATTAGAGTACATTAGACTTATTCTAAATTTTTGGACAGTTATAGAGACTTGCCCTCACATTAACAAACATACAGACTCTATAATACAGTGGAAGAAAAATATATATGAATGCGTCTTGACCATCCCGCTCCTCTCCAACTCCAAAGTATCCAGCTAAACCTAGGAATAACATGCTCTATCAGACCCAAGCATTACGTGGAATAACGGCCGGGTCAGTCTTGTAAACCAACATGAGTAAAACTCGATAACAAGTAAAAACTAAACTGATTTCTACATTTGAAATTTTTTCAAACAAAGGGTATCTCGTAAGACCACACCGCACATAAAACGGACGGGTTTTTACCTTACGATAACCAAAACATTTTATATAAAAACCAGTGATATTATCATAGTGTCCGGGTTTAAAGTAAATAGATAAAATAGCTGAAATGCTTGCATCTCACATTCCAACATACTAGGATCTACAGTTGAAAATGTAAGGAACGTATTGGAGATTGGATTCCGACTAATGATAAGGTAAGGGACTACCTTCCGATGATACACCCTAGAAAATTCACTGATGCTAACACAGAGCCGGTTGCTCCTTTAACATGGCAGACCGGCTCACCCCATGATATCGAGGCCTTATACTACCATGGTGTTTGCGCGTAAACCAACTCTAAAAGGGACATCTAGAATGGGGTGACTGCTTCTAATAGTAACTAACCACATAGCTCTGCTGCATGCCCTGTTTTTGCCATTCCTCCCGGTTGTGAGGCTTAAGGCTATGCTTTACCTTCTTTATCTCAGCAGACCATCTTAGAATGCTAACACTGCCTTCCAGGCATCAATGTAATACCAGCATTCATCCATACAAATTCGTTATGAGTCTGAACGAAACCGAAGACACTGACTCTACTACATCCATTTTTGAATCACCCTTAGGATTAGTAGCAGTAGTTCTTGCACTACAAAGAGCACCGTCTTCAATCATCATTATGATGTCTTCCACTCAAACGTGCATGTTGGTTCGGAGTGGTTTTCAGATATATAAATCCGATCCCGGTCTCTCCGTACCAACTACCGTTAATTTCCGGTCGACTCATTCCCAGTTCTTTTGGAAGCAAGTATTCGAGTCCTTATCGGAAACTCGAATTTTACATTCCTACTTCCTAAGTCAAATTAGGCCAAATTGATAGTCGGTTATTTAACTATCAAATAACAACAGCAAAATCTAGAGATTTAATTACCCAAAGCAATCACTAGGCCTCAAAACCATTTTCATTTATAAATATCATTTCCCAAACAATTATCAACATTCATACACTTATCTCCTTTATATAAGTATATTCACAAACCATTTATAAGATTTCCCATTTCCAAATCTCTTAAACCGATTTAACTACATTATTTAAATTGAAGAGAAGGATAACTCCAAGCACTATTCCTTTGGTGTTAATTGTGAAATGGATGTTCCATACCATCATTTTTAAAAGGTCAACCTCGAGAAACCCAAACCTCGAATTCCTGTTGTAATTATCTTCAATAAATCCATTTATAAATTTCCCTTACCCATGAAATCCTTTTGGCTTTAACCCAAACCCATTTACAAAACATTTATTAACCTCCATACTCATTTATGAGACTCTTTATAAATATTCAAACCCGGTTATATAAACTTCTTTATAAACGTTCGAACCTTGTAAAAAACTTCCCGTTATAGACATCCAAACCCATTTATAAAATCTTTTTATAAATATTCAAAACTAATTCTAACACTCCTTTTATGAATACCCCAAAATTATTCATAAACTTCTTTATATAATATTCAAAAAAATTGTCAAATCATTCTTGAAATATTTTGTTCAAAATAGAGTAACCTTTAAGACCATTTTAAAAGAAAATGAAATATTAACTTGCCAAAACCAAACGGAGGCTTAATGACTATAATGGATCATTAAATTTGGGTTTACTTATCCAAGTTATATCATGGGTATTGCTTAACATTAGATATGTAAGGGATTCACACATAACATACAATTAATCATAGGTAGATGTCCAAGTTACAAATATAGATACATCCATTATGGGTGAAAAATGTACATATAGAAATATATTCTATATGCTTAAGTTACCATGACCTGCTTATTGAAGTTAACTTCCTTGTGTTTATCACATCGCCAATACTCGGCATTTGTGCTAAACACAAGTCAACTTACTTTCCATAAAATGTGTCAACGTTTTATAATCACTACTTTAATTCATTTGACGACTTAATGGTCCAGACGAGAGATCCTTTGATTTAAAATCAATAATCTTAAAAAAAATTGATTTAAAATATAAATGGGTTTAAAACAACCTTTAAAAGATTAAAGTATATTTAGTTGGATTAACCCTAATTATATCTTAATTAATCATAATAAAATCAAGGTTAAATCATAATTAAACTTTAATTAAGTTAATGAAGTTAGTTAAGTCCTTACTAACTTCTTAATGCATCTTAGTTTAGGTTTAAATAATTCATTATTTGTTAAACCCTAATTAATTAAATATTAATTTAATAATCACTTAATTAAATAATAATTAATTAACCTACTTAACTTAA
The DNA here is from genome assembly GCA_030737815.1 of Allium fistulosum. Lineage (NCBI taxonomy): Eukaryota > Viridiplantae > Streptophyta > Magnoliopsida > Asparagales > Amaryllidaceae > Allium > Allium fistulosum. The sequence goes on from CM060908.1 coordinate 946,634,362, forward strand.
TTAAATAGTAACTAACCATACAATTACTTTTTATCTTCATTAATCACTAATTAAAAATTTATTAATCAATAATTAGTCATTAACCTTCCTTAAGTGTTACTTAACCGCTAATCACTTACTTAATTACTAATTAAGTGATAATTATTTTATTAAATAAATAAATTATTAAATAATATAAACTTAATCTCTTTATATGTTATTAATTAAGTTTGGAAAACTTTTGCAAAATAATTCCAAAATGAATCACTTAAAGATGGAAATCGTGAATTTTTCTATGGAACTGCATCCATAACGACTATCGTTATTAATGCAGTTCGCTATATCTTATTTTAAATGAAATACTTCACTTAAATTTTTTCTTATATATGTTTTGAAATAATATGTATAAAGTTTTTAAAGTCTTAAACCAAGATAAAACTTGAAACCTTTTCCAAACTTTGAAACTAGAAATCATAGTTTTGATTTCAAATCGGATTTACGTTCGTCGCAACACACAAATTTGTTAATTATGTTTCAACTCAACATAGTTGATTCTTAAATCACAGCCATACATCCATACTACCATATTCTTAACATCTCAATGAAACACACATATAAACATAAGGTTATATGCTTACTAACTCGACAACATCATATTCAAATCTCAAATTCAATACCAAACATAACATCCATCAAACCACCATCGACCAACATAATAACCATTCAATTTTCTCATCATATTATCACCACAATGACACATCATAATAAAGTCAAAAATCTTTCCAAAGAAAAGTAGTTTTACTCACCTTTATGCTAACTAACTTCGCCCGAACTTCGACTATAACTCGGCATCGCCTCTACGCTCAACTCTAGCTTAAAAGTTGAAACTTTGGAGGGGCTAAAGCTTTGGAATGGGTTCGGCCGGAGATAATTTGGCTTGGCTAGGGATTTGTGGAGTAGCGATGGCCTTGGTTTTCGGAAGAGAGGATGTTGAAATGAAAGTATAAGAAGTATAGAAGGTATAAGCAAGTTACAACATAAAAAGCTAACTTTTTCTATATTTTTTTTTGGAATATGGAAGTCATGGAATTTTTAGAGAAGAAAGTTTAGAAAAAATGAATTTGGAATGTAAATAAAAATGTGTGTGTAAAGGTGTGTATTTATAGATGAAAGAAAGTAGGAAAATTACCATTTTAACCTTAGTTTTTAAAACATCCTAACATGTCATTATTTTGACAAGTCACATCACCACCTTCCTTCCCCTCCTATGTCACGTTCCCCCCTCTCTAGTCACATCCTCTAGGTCATGATGGATAATGATCATAATGGGAAGATATAACAAAAGATAATGATATATACTTATATATATAAGTTATTATTTTTAAAACCATGACTTGTCACATCACTTGCTAAACATAATTAACATAAGATAATATACTATTAGTGTATTATTATTTGGTTAATTAATTCTTATATATGTGTCTATATAGTGCATAATGGCGAATGACATTCCCGACAACTTGCCGATGTCCAAAAGTCGAAATTCTGGAAAACGTTCTTCGGTCACATTTTCTATTTTTCTACAAACTATTTATTTTGGTAAAAAAAAATTAAAAATTATTTTATCATCATTATTAAATAATTATAATATGTTTATTTGTAAATCAAAACCCATTTTTTATATATTTAAACTTGACTTGAATTTCTGAAGAAATATATAAACCCAATGGTATCAACGGTCGATGTCATAAATACATTTTATTTTAAAAAAAATAAAAAAAATATTTTATTTCATAATCTTGTTTGAATACATATATTTGTGCATGTATCTAGAGCCATGCATGATCCTTATTGTTTAAGAGCAGTTTTATTGATAAAACAATTTTCGGTAGTTTTATCGATATTTTACCTAGGACGATATCTACAAATTATCAATATTTTACCTTGGTTATTTGTCCTTAAATATTTTCCCAAACAAAATAACTATTTTTATTTACCACTTAAAACATGATTACTTTTAAACACATTTCTAAATATTTTAAAAACAAATATAATTGATTCGGCCAGAGGTGATTTGGCTTAGCTAGGACTTTGTGGGGTAGTGATGGCCTTGGTTTTTGGAAGAGAGGATGTTGAAATGAAAGTAGAAGAAGTATAGAAAGTGTGGAAGCAAATTACAACATAAAAAGCTAACTTTTTCATTTTTTTTGAACTATGGAAGCCATGGAATTTTTAGAGAAGAAGGTTTATAAAAAATAAAGTTGGAATGTAATTGAAAATGTGTGTGTAAGGGTGTGTATTTATAGATGAAAGAAAGTAGGGAATTTACCATTTTAACCTTAGTTTTTAAAGTATACTAACATGTCATTATTTTGACAAGTCACATCACCACCTTCCTTCCCCTCATATGTCACAACCCCTCTCTCTAGTCACATCCTCTAGGTCATGATGGATAATGATGATAATGGTAATACATGACAAGATATAATGATATATACTTATATGCATAAGTTATTATTTTTAAAACCATGACTTTTCACATCACTTGCTAAACATAATTAACATAAGATAATATACTATTAGTGTATTATTATTATTTGGTTAATTAACTCTTATATATGTGTATACATAGTGCATAAAGGCGAACAACGTTCCCGACAACTTTTCGGTGTCCAAAAGTCGAAATTCTAGAAAACGTTCATCGATCACATTTTCTATTTTTCTATGAACTATCTATTTTGGTAAACAAATTTTAAAAATGGTTTTACCATCATTATTAAATAATTATAATAGGTTTATTTATAAATAAAAAAATCATTTATTTAATATTTAAACTTGACTTGAATTTCTGAAGAAATATGTAAACCAGATGATATCAACGGTCGATGTCATAAATACAATTTATTTTCAAAAAAATAAAATAAAATATTTTATTTCATAATCTTGTTTAAACACATATATTTGTATATGTATCCAGAGCTATGCACGATCCTAATTGTTCAAAAGTAGTTTTATTAATAAAATGATTTCCGGTAGTTTATTGATATTTTACCTAGGACGATACGTACAAATTATCAATATTTTACCTTGGTAATTTGTCCGTAATATTTTTCCTAAAAAAATAACTATTATTATTTACCGCTTAAAACATGATTATTTCTTACTTTTAAACCCATATCTAAATATTTTTAAAACAAATATAATTTATCCAAGTGACAAATTTGCGGGTCGTTAAAAATGGTATTGATGGATAGTATTGCTTCTATGCTTAGCAATTTTCCTTGGTACTCCATTCTTGACTTCTCTTGAGCTTATTGGTTTATTTCTTCATTGTTTTGTAGTCCAATTTCACTGAATCGTAGCTTGGTTCAAATAACCGATTACACTTTCCTCCAAAAATATGCTTTTGTGATACAACACATGCTTTATATCAAGACATGTGACCGAATCAAGATCTTTAAAGATGCTTCCATCATTTGAATCATTTTAGTGTAATTTTTCCCCTTATTTGGATGTCAATTGGTATATGAAGTCTATTTACTAGAATTAGATCTGATCTATCTATTTAAGTAAAATGATATTTGATTTAAAATATTTTATATTTAGTTAATTAATCACATTAATTGATTTCATTCAATGATAACTTTAAATATATCTCATATATTCATAACATGACATGATAGTATGATGATGTATATATGTGTATAACTATGTATATGCATATAGATATTGGAATTTATATCTATTGTATATACATATATATTATTCTTACATTTGCATATGCTAATTTTATATGAATATCGACAATATATATACCTGAGTATACATAAGTGTTTAAATGTACTATAATATTTGTATATTGTTTATGTACATATATTCATGGTACCATATATACTTATATATATATATATATATATTTGTGTGTGTATTGTGTATTGCTACTTATTCATGTACGTATTCTAAAAATGTTAAATCATATAAAATATATGGGAAGATTTAGTAATTGAATGGAGAAAGAAAAGTGTTTACCACCTTCCTCATTTGCAATCTTCTAATTAAAGCAAGATCGAATACTTTAAAATGAAATGGGAATATAATTCCTCAAATATTCATAAACTAAACAATTTGACATTAAACTTCTTAGCTTTGAAATATTACATAAATATTTATAAACCAAATTCACCTTTTATGTATAACTAAGACCATTCAAACATTTGAAATTTCATATTAATATCCACAAACAATTTCAACCGTTAACAAATATGTATCAAGCACCAACTAAATTCTAAATTGCATAAGGAATTAAAATAACATGAAATATTCCAAATCTAAACATAAGCATGTTCATATCTGAAATAAAATTAATTATAGAAAATCTTTACATGATATATTATATTAAATGTATTTAAGTGTTCTAAGTATTTAAATACACACACCTTTGCAGTTAAAGCACTTAGTGGTTCTATAGCGGTGGATGTGTAAAAAGTTATAGCTTTTACAAAGCGGGTATATAATGGAAAATAGTGAAGGTTCAAAAAGTTTCATTAGATTTAAATCAAAATATCTAAAGTTAATTTATTCACATTCTCAAAATTTATGAAATAAAAAGAAATATTGTTTAATCTTATATAACAAAACCGAAGAATATCTTGATTAATGCATGTTGGATTTGGTGATTACAATAGATTTCTCAGTTATATTGAGCACTTATGCCTTAAAATTAGTTCCTTACCATAAGTTTGTTGATTTAATTTAAAAGAGAACTAGTCAAATCAACCTTTGTATACTAATGCTACTAAAGAGGATGCTGAAAACCTTGACTTAGGGGGTGTAGCGGAAAATAGTGCGGCTTAAAATAGATCTACTGTTTAATAGCGCTAAATTGAAATAGCATAGCGTTCGAAGAGCATATGCGCTATAACAGGGATTTTGTGTGGCTTTAGCTAGGCTTTAACTATACAGACACACACACATGCACGTACACATATATAATTTTGACAAAATAATTTTTTCTTTAAACTGGTTCTATATAAATTTAAATCTAATCTTACAAAATTAATGGCGAAATCTAAACATCAATAGTATACATGTACATAATTTGTTCCTTTGTAATTGCAATAATTTTGAATTAAAAAATTTCGACAACAATTGGAAAATCACATAAATAAGTATTTGGAAATAAAAATTTATTTTAGGTGGTTACATATTAGAATTTGGAGACGAATAATTACCTCACAAGATCTAGCCCCTTGTACCATCCTGATTTAAGAATTGCTTCCCAGACTCCTTTAAATTTCTTCTTTTAGTTTCCAATTAATTCTCAATTAGATCTCGTTCAAATTCCTTCCTCTCTTCTTAGTATGGTTGACCGAATTTTTGCCTCTTACATGGAACAATTTTTCGAAAGAACGTTAAGTAATTAACTATATTTAGAGCCCATTTAAATATATATTCATATCGTATATTGTTACATGCATATATGACTTTCATATACACATCCAAATAATTACTAACAACACTCAAAAAATCAGGTAAATTACCAATTAATATTTCTTAAATATTTATTAATTTAATCAATTTATAACACTTTATAAAGTAACTAAATCGTGTCATTTTTTAGAGAATTCACAAATGCAGTTATGTGACTTAAAGATGTGAATTCACACTTTATAGACTAACACTTTATATTTAATGCCTAAGTTCTTTTGCAATCTATATCGCAATATTGTTTTCACAAATAATTTCATGTGATTTTCAACATTTGGAATCACCCCAAGCTTAGTTATAAATTTATACTTTTTTATGTGCTGAATTTAGTATGATGTTATTCAAGGCAATGAACTTAGCCTTTCGGTTGAATCAACCACCACCTCTTCTTTGGGGCATTTTCGTCTTAAAGCCTCCTAACTAAGGTTGAACATGAATTTTGGAATTATTAACTATATTTGATATCACTTATGAAGTTCGAATCCAAATATTCCTTCATAAGGAATTCATTGTTTCCGTAAAAAAAACTCTCTAGTATATCCTAAATACTAGAGAATATTCGTAACTACCATCTAGCAATCTTAATTTGGATTCAATACTAGCTCAATGTTCCACTTACACAAGCAAATTGCGATACAGTAGAAAACACCTATATGATAATTTCTATTGTTGATGCATAAGGAATCCATCTCATATACTCCATATTAAACATTTTAATATTGTGCCTGTGTATATTGTTTGGGACAATCCCAACATACTTACTTATAGTTTTAGAAATATTTTAATACATTTTAACATTCATTCTTATGGACACACACTTCCTCTGCATTTTGACTATGAATCAAACTATCAGATTTCTCTATCAAAATATTTGCTAAATTTCGATGCTTGTCGAAGGATATTGTCATACCAATTCTTGGATCTTATCCAATAATTACAAACTCAATTACCGCTCTCATTGACTCTGTGACATTTTGGTTGTTATTTTCAAATAATAAATTCTAAATCACTATTTATAATTTCTATTTCACAATAGATGTACCAAAAAATAAAGCCATATTAGGCGATAGTTTTACGAGTAGAACCCGAATTAACTAAAACACATTTACTCGTGAAACTGTTATGCTAATATCAAAAATAAATTTGATGAAGTTATTTTCATCAATATTGCTTACTATATACAAACTGCATCAGTCTTCCTTTGGAAGATGCACCTATAGCCAATGGACCATATCCTTTAGGGTACAATTATCAAAATCATATTTCAATAATGTAAATCCATTTCAGGTAAGCACCATGCCATATGGTAGAATATATACTCTTCATGGCTTATTGTCAATTAAGGAGATTGTTATCACTAATAATTCCTTTTCTCGATATTGATAAGGAACTCATAATTTCTCTTTAATGTGCGAGAATTCTTATTAGAAGTCTAATGAGTCGTATCTGTTTTATACTTGGTAAATTTCATTTCATCTTATGTAACCATTTTCTATCTTATTTAAAATTGATTTTGTTTTGTGTTCATGAAACTAATGTTCATAACATAAATTAGTGAAACATTGTTGGTCGGTTCCAAGCCCTTTTGGGGTAGCCTATGAAAGGCCCCTCATGACATATTTTACACGTAGCCTCTCAACTCAAACAACCCATCAACTCCTTAACCTAGGACATATCTTATATGAGCTCGTAAACTATGCTTTAGATGGAATTAAATTAACCATATGTACTTACACTTAAATATACTTCCTTACAGAAAGAAGTTAACTCAACTTCACACATCATCGATCATATTTTGTCCAACAAAAACCAATCACTTCTTATTGATACATTATTATGTATCACAGAGAGGATTGACTTTTGAGATTGAATCTTATTCATTTTTACATACTTTTGGAACTCCTCTCCGATGTACTCACCTGTTTGATCGAATTGAATTGTTTATTTCATTGGCATGTTATGTTTTCTATTTCAATTTTATATTTTTATGAACTTACCGTAAACATACTACTTGTGTATCAAATACACATGTTTATGTCTGTGTTATTTCGTCGATGACTTTAACGAAGTAATTGGATCTGTTATGATATCATTAGACCTTGAATTGCACATATCTATGCAGAAGAGTTCATTATCTCTATTGCACTCTTACAAAATGGATGCTTTGTCCTTAATCATTTAAAATACGGTTAATCAATACTATATGATTCATAATCATATGAATGAAGAACATTTTCTTAAAGATATGGCTTAGCCCATGATCCTAAATTAATTGTAATTTTTTTTGATAATTATGTATTTTCTATAGCTAATGCATCATTTTTATTATGTAAACAAATACCGTTAGTATAGATTTATCTTATAATGAATATTCATAATATTTACATTAAAATAAAACTATATCTATTTTCAATCATTACCGAAAACCAGTTATTATTTCACAAATAATGTTTGGTATATATACGAAGACAATCTGTCGTGCATTTACTAATAAGTGTCATATGACACATTCCCACTATTTCTTCCATTACTATAACAACACATGAAATAATACAAAGCTCCATTAAAGCAGTTAATTTGAGCTATTTATTTCATCTACTGTTATTGGCTCACTGTCGAGAGTTTCAAGTCAAATATCCCGAACTCAAAGAAATAACTTTTATAGAAAAAAAATCTAAAAAAATATACAATTGAAATACAAATCGATTATGTGTTGAGTATCTACTAGTACTTCGGTTGCGATCTTTCTTCATGAAGCAAAGATGATCATTCACTCTCTTTATCCCATCCATGCCTATGTTACATCCACTCTTGAACATTCACTTTTCTTTCCAAATGGTTGAAATAATTCAAAAGGTAACTCTTACAGCAAGACTACACCGAACTCTTTAAAAATGTGCATTTGAACATCCTTAACATTTAAGGATATTATATAATTTGCACTAAAGTAAATTGATCAAATGACATTTTAGTAATAATCGAATTTCTAAGTCTGTCTAATAGTTCTTGGCCTGTATTGCTTCTGATACAGCAAGATCCACATTGTGTCAATCGTATTAAACACATAATCTTATACTATGGTTTACCTGCTCATTTCGAATGAACAAATTTCATTAATATTTTGAATATTACGGACGTGACTTTTCACCATACAACTTTTGTATGTGCTCAAATGTGGATCAAAAATCCATATTATTATATTGCTTCACTCATAAACAAAAAAACACAGTCTTGAGCAAAAAAACACCTAAGTGACAAATGTACAAATATTTTAGTATTTATATAATTTGGCTCTTGTGTCAGCCTTGAAGTGACAACATTCGGCGGCTCCCTATTTAGTGCTATGCATGGTTCCTGGCCCGGACTTTTGCAAGATTTAGTTGGTTTTGAGGGATGCCAAAGGATTTATTGATAAGTATACTTTATATTTCTTTGTCAATCTTAATTAAGTTTATTAATATATTTCAGTTGATAAACAATTTATCAACTAGAGTAGTTGTAATAATTCATTACAGTGGGTAATTTTAAATTTGTATAGCATATTGATGCAGCACGATCTACAATTTCACAAGGGATAAGTCGTCCTTGACCTAAGAAGGAAAATTTAGGTCGTCCACGACCTAACGAGTCACGTGAAAAGGAGCTACGACCTAACAAAGCCTTAAGTCGTTCGGTAACTGTAGGTTGTTTACGACCTATAGCTACAGGGGCTAACGAAGAAGCAAAGCGAGCTAACAAAGAGGCAGCACGAGTTAACAAAGCTTTAGGTCGCGAACGACCTAACAATACAGCGCAACCTGAAGGAAGTCTAGGTCGTGAATGACCTAACGATACTTTAAGTCGTTCCAACGACTTAGTAATGATAACAAGCTAAGATGAAGATGCTGAAGAAGATTAGGTCGTGCTGTACTTATGTCGTAAACGACCTATGGGCGGTTATAAGTCTGTATTGTTTGTTGAGTCGTTCTGTTATAAGTCGTGAGTCGTTAAGTGTTGTACATATGTGTTGAGTCGTGGATGTATAGGTCGTAGGTCGCGTCTGTTTTTAAGTCGTAGGTCGCTGTTTTTGTTAGGTCGGAAACGACCTAAGTGTTGTACAGTTTTGAGTCGCATGTGTTGTAACTTCTATAAATAGGCCGGTGGTGCCATTTGTAATAGTTTTAAGTTGATTTTGAATAAAATTCTTGTTTGTTAGCTTTGTGCTTTCATTTAAATCGGTAGTTGAGTGTGATCTCCTATCTCCTCTTTCGGTATTCGAGTGCGCTTGAATCAACGATCGTAGAAGCCGATTCGCGGAATCAAGTGCGCTTGATCAACGTCGAAGAATCGTAGATCTTTAAACACGGTATCGTGCGCGATCAACGTCTTTGGGATAGCTAGATTCTGGCATCTTTGGATCAACGGAGTTGGGCATTTGGTATTCTTCAATTCACCGATCGCTACTTTCACCGTATCATCATTTTGTTATTTCCACTGCTGCACCATTTGGTATCAGAGCTAGACTTAGCCAATCATAGCTAAGCCGAGTCTTGGAACCAATTTTTATTCAAGAGTTCAAGTCGTGTTCATCCTAAGTTGCAACGAAGTTGAAGATTTCGACCCATATCATTTTGGATCTAAGTTGGAAAAGTGTTTGGATTTGCGCGAGATTGTTTTGCGCGCTAAAATTTGAATTGAGCCGAGGCCGGTTGAGTCGTGGACGAGTTAAGAGAAGTGCCGAGACGAGTTAAGTCGTGCGAGGCCAATCCGAGCTAAGTGTTGTTGTGAATTTTTGAATTTGTTGAAGTGTTTGTGAAATTTGACCATGTCACCGAGAAGAGCTAATCGCCATCAAAATATTGACGCTTTGTATAGAAGAGAAGAAGCTGATGAGATGGAGCAAAGAATTAATGAAAATTTTAGTGAGAAGCTTAATGAAGGGATTGGTCGATTAGAGAAGATGATGTTAGAGATGAATCAAAATCGGAGAAGGGTTTCACCTGAATCCAACCATGGGGGAAGTAGAGTCTCACCACATTCCAATCGAGAGAGAAGTGTAGATAATGATCATCGAAGTGTGAGTCGAGATCATTATAGAAATGTTGACAATCGAAATCGTGAAAGAAATGAGAATGATCGTGAACGGAGGAATGGTGGTAGTAGAGATGTTGGTGGTCAGGATCGACATCGATATACATCAGATTTTGAAGAGGAGTATGATGGTGGTAGTGTTCATGGACAAGGACGAGGACAAGGCAGAAATCAGTCGGAGTATGATCACAAGTGGGAGTCTGGGATGAAGACTGAAATACTAGAGTTCAAAGGAGGTATGCAAGCCGAGGAGTTTCTTGATTGGTTAGCTTATGTTGAAGAAATATTTGACTTCAAGGAGGTTCCGGAGGATCGAAAAGTGAAGTTGGTTGCTACTAGGTTGAGGGGGAGAGCTATGGCATGGTGGCAGCAAACCAAACTTACTAGAGAACGGATGGGGAAGTCAAGGATTGTTGCTTGGGAAAAGATGAAGAAATTGATGAAGGCTACGTTCTTGCCCTATAATTACCAATCACTAATGTACCAGAGATTACAGAACTTGAGACAAGGAACGAAGACTGTTAATGATTATGCAGATGAATTTTATCAGCTTATTGCCAGGAATGATATAATGGAAACGGAGGAGCAGCTAACAGCTAGATTTGTTGGAGGGTTGAGAATGCAGATTCAAGACATGGTGAATATGTTTGATCCCAGATCTGTCGCTGAGGCACATCAGAAAGCACTTGCTTGGGAGAAACAAGGGAGACGTGGTGGTGGTGTGTTTACAAATTCTAACAATCCAACGAAAGGGGCTAGTAGCAGTGTGAATGTTTCAAAGGCTGTTGCAAAACCGGTTGTTAATGAAGTTGCTAAGACCAGGATCAATAGCAGTATCAGATGTTTCAACTGTCAGGAGATTGGCCACAAAAGTAATGAATGTCCAAAGCCAAAGAAGCGAACGATGATTGTTGAGGTTGAGGATGAGGGTGAGGAGGCTGAATGTTCTAATTCATTACCAGTTGAGGAGGAAGAATTGTTGTCGGGAGATGATGGATATACATTAATGATGAGGAGGAATTGCTTGACACCGAAGCAGGAGGAAGAGACTAGCTGGTTGAGGAGTAACATCTTTCAATCAACTTGTACTATCTTGGGAAGGGTTTGCAAATTTTTAATCGATGCGGGAAGCTGTGATAATATTATCTCTACAAAAGCTGTGAAGAAGTTAGCGTTGAAGACAGAGAAGCATCCGAAACCTTACAAGTTAGCTTGGTTGAGGAAAGGTGGGGAGGTGAAAGTTGGACGAAGGTCTTGTGTTAATTTTTCAATTGGGAAGAAATACAAGGATGAGATTTGGTGTGATGTTGTAGATATGGACGTATGTCATCTGTTGTTGGGGAGACCGTGGCAGTATGATAGAGCTGTGCAACATGATGGACGTACGAACAGCTACAGTTTCATGTTTGAAGGCACCAAGATTACTCTAGTTCCTAAGAAGCGACAACAAGAAGAAAGCAAATCGGAGGAGATTGAAGAGTTGAAAACTTTGTTATCTTTGAAGGAGTTTGTTAAGGAGGTAGAAGAAGAGCCTGAAGTATTCTTGTTGATTGGATGAGAGAGTCATGAAGTGGTTGAGATTCGTGAAGAAGTGAAACCAGTTTTGGAGGAATTCGAAGATGTGTTTCCAGAGGAGTTACCGAAGGAGTTACCACCGCTTAGAGACATACAACATCAGATTGACTTGGTGCCAGGTGCTGCATTGCCTCATAGACCACACTATCGGATGAGTCCAAGGGAACACGAGGAGTTAAGGAGACAGGTGGAGGAATTACTGGAACAAGGGCGAGTTCAAGAGAGTTTGAGTCCTTGTGCAGTGCCGGCTTTGTTGGTACCAAAGAAGGATGGATCATGGCGAATGTGCACAGATAGTAGAGCATTGAACAAGATAACGGTCAGATACAGATTTCCGATGCCGAGGCTTGATGATCTGTTAGATCAAATCAGTGGGTCAGTAATCTTTTCTAAGATTGACTTGAAGAGCGGTTATCATCAGATTCGAATTAGACCAGGAGACGAATGGAAGACAACATTCAAGACGAGGGAAGGATTGTATGAATGGCTGGTAATGCCGTTTGGTCTATCGAATGCACCAAGTACATTCATGAGGGTGATGAACCAAATTTTTAGGCCATACATTGGGAAATTTGTGGTGGTTTACTTTGATGATATTCTGATCTACAGTGCTAGTACAGAGGAGCATGTTCAGCATTTGAGGAAAGTGTTAATTATTCTTCGTGAAGAACAATTCTATACTGCTACGAAGAAATGTGTGTTTATGGCACGGAGTGTCTTATTTCTGGGATATGTTGTATCAAAAGAAGGAATACAGGTGGACCAAAGTAATGTCGAAGCAATCAGAGATTGGCCGCAACCCAAAACTATAACAGAAGTTCGAAGTTTTCACGGGTTGGCTTCATTCTATCGAAGGTTCATTCCACACTTTAGTAGTGTGATGGCGCCGGTTACAGATTGTATGAAGGGCAAACAGTTTGCGTGGTCGGAGGAAGCAGGGGTTGCTTTTGAACGAATCAAAGAACTGTTGATGTCAGCACCAATTCTAGTATTACCAGACTTTCAGCTGTTGTTTGAGCTACATACTGACGCATCCAAGGTGGGGATTGGAGGGGTGTTGAGTCAGAGGGGACGTCCTATTGCATATTTCAGTGAGAAGTTATCAGGAGCGAAGATGAGATATAGTACGTATGATGTGGAATTTTATGCTGTTGTGCAGGCCATTAAACATTGGAGACATTACTTATTTCACAAGGAGTTTGTGCTATACACTGATCATGAGGCTTTAAAACATCTACAAGGGCAAGAGAAGATTTCAGCAAGGCATGCATCGTGGATTGCGTACCTGCAATAGTTTACATTTGTTGTGAAACATAAATCTGGAGTTACAAACCGTGTAGCGGATGCGTTAAGTAGAAGAAACCATTTGTTAACCACAATGAAGGTTGAAGTGACGGGGTTCGAAATACTTCCAGAATTATTTGTTGAAGATCCTTACTTTATGAAGATCGTAGACGAAGTAAAGAAGGGAGAGACAGATGAGTTTGTGTTGGTGGACGGTTATCTATTTAAAGAAAATCGTTTGTGTGTTCCAGATTGCAGTTTACGAATGAAGATTGTGAAAGAGTTACATGATGAAGGTCATGTTGGGAGAGACCGTACATTATAGTTGATTTCCCAATCTTATTTTTGGCCGTCGATGAGAAAAGAGGTTGAGAGGTTTGTTGAGCGATGTCATATCTGCCAAGTTTCGAAGGGAACCGCTACAAACGCAGGATTATATATGCCGTTACCTGTGCCTACTAAACCATGGGTGGATGTGAGCATGGACTTTGTTTTGGGTTTGCCTAGAACTCAAAAGGGAAATGATTCTATATTCGTTGTGGTGGACAGGTTTTCTAAAATGGCACATTTCATCGCATGTAAGAAGACAGCGGATGCCGTCCGAGTCGCTCAGTTATTATTTAAGGAGGTGTATCGATTGCATGGGCTACCTGAATCGATTGTATCAGATCGGGATACTAGATTTCTAAGCCGGCTAAGCTTGTGGAAGATGGTGGGAACGAAGTTGAACTTTAGTAGCGCTTATCATCCGCAGACGAATGGACAGACCGAGGTCGTAAACAGATCGTTGGGGAATTTGTTGAGATGTCTTGTGAAAGACAATCTAAAGAGTTGGGATATGAAGCTATGTCAAGCAGAATTTGCTCATAATCATGCAGTGAATCGGAGTACTGGGTTCAGCCCATTTCAGATTGTATATTCTAGTGTGCCAAAGGGACCGTTGGATTTAACGGTAATACCACAACCCAAGAAGACAGTTAAAGGGGCTGCTGATTTTGTTGAAGGATTGACAGAGTGTCATAGAATCGTTCAAGAATGATTGGGAAAGGCGAATGAGAAGTACAAACGATCTGCAGATCTGAAACGAAGGAGTGTCGAATTTAATGAAGGATATTTGGTGTATGCTGTGTTAACAAAGGATCGTTTTCCAATGGGTGCTTATAACAAGTTGAAAGCCAGAAAAATCGGTCCTGTAAAAATTGTGAAACGGATCAATGAAAATGCTTATAGATTGAAGTTACCAGAGGATGTGTACACGTCTGACGTGTTCAATGTTAAGCATCTCGTACCTTATTTTGGGGATGAACAATCCGATGGGGAAGAGCATACAAATTCGAGGATGAATTTTTCTCAACCCGGGGAGGATGATGCAGCACGATCTACAATTTCACAAGGGATAAGTCGGCCTCGACCTAAGAAGGAAAATTTAGGTCGTCCACGACCTAACGAGTCACGTGAAAAGGAGCTACGACCTAACAAAGCCTAAAGTCGTTCGGTAATTGTAGGTTGTTTACGACCTATAGCTACAGGGGCTAACGAAGAAGCAAAGCGAGCTAACAGAGAGGCGGCACGAGTTAACAAAGCTTTAGGTCGCGAATGACCTAACAATACAGCGCAACCTGAAGGAAGTCTAGGTCGTGAACGACCTAATGATACTTTAAGTCGTTCCAACGACTAAGTAATGATAACAATCTAAGATGAAGACGTTGAAGAAGATTAGGTCGTGCTGTACTTATGTCGTAAACGACCTATGGGCGGTTATAAGTCTGTATTGTTTGTTGAGTCGTTCTGTTATAAGTCGTGAGTCATTAAGTGTTGTACATATGTGTTGAGTCGTGGATGTATAGGTCGTAGGTCGCGTCTGTTTTTAAGTCGTAGGTCGCTGTTTTTGTTAGGTCGGAAATGACCTAAGTGTTATACAGTTTTGAGTCGCATGTGTTGTAACTTCTATAAATAGGCCGGTGGTGCCATTTGTAATAGTTTTAAGTTGATTTTGAATAAAATTCTTGTTTGTTAGCTTTGTGCTTTCATTTAAATCGGTAGTTGAGTGTGATCTCCTATCTCCTCTTTCGGTATTCGAGTGCGCTCGAATCAACGATCGTAGAAGTCGATTCGCGGAATCAAGTGCGCTTGATCAACGTCGAAGAATCGTAGATCTTTAAACACGGTATTGTGCGCGATCAACGTGTTTGGGATAGCTAGATTCCGGCATCTTTGGATCAACGGAGTTGGGCATTTGATATTCTTCAATTCACCGATCGCTACTTTCACCGTATCATCATTTTGTTATTTCCGCTGCTGCACCACATATGTTCTTAAAAATTTGAAAAGTTAAATGTTGCCATTTCATTTTTTTAGTAAGGATCCCACTTGAATTTTATATTCCTCAAAAGAACTAAGAAAACTTCAAGTAGTACAATGTAATCAAGCACCCTTAATACTGCGTAGAAGCCCTAGAATCATTGAGAGAACTCACCAAGAAGCATTATTAGATGCTCAAATCAAGGCTGAAAAATAAAGACAACGTCGTTCTAAATTAAGTTCTAAACAAACGGAAAACCAATTAGAGCACCGTCGTATTCGCTATAAAGAAGGAAAAAAGTTAGCGACTGAAGAAGACAGAGGCAAAATGTGAACAATATCGTACTATTTATCATAGTAGAAAATCTAGAAGGGTCGAAAAAAATATCAATGATTATGCATCGCAAACAAGTAGTACCGGTAGTTCGAGCTGTGACGCCTGGAATGAGATCAATGTGGAACTCAATCGCCCGCTTGGGTGGCAAACCCGAAACAGGCTCAAATACATCAGAGAAGTCACAAACAATAGGAATATGAGATATATCATCATCTCGTGAGTCTAGAGAATATAAAGCCACTTTGGAATTATCCACATTCCGAAGAACAAGTGATAGCTAAGTAGACGAATCAGGATGTCGAAGATATAAAATTCTCTTAGAACAAATAATCCTGGCATCAGTACCTTGCTCTCACAATATACAAGGTATTACTTCAGAAAACTATTCCCTATAATTCAATACGTTATATTGTGAGAACAATAAAAGTTATATTTACCAAAGTTTATTTCACCTATGTACGTATGCATATAATGATACACAAACAAGTAGTACAAGTAGCTTCATCATATAATAATATATTTATCAATATAATCAAAGTATAATTTATGAACCCAAGTCATATTAAATTTACCACCCTCATAGTTTATCGAGTCACTTCATGTTAAAAAAACTTACAAAATTTATTTATCAAATTTTTTAAGTAGATCAAGATCGTAGTGGACCAATGAACAATGAAGAACAAGAAGACATTAGTACATTACCTTTTGAACATAGAGATGACTTGAATAGAAACATAAGAACAAACAGAGTTGGTCAATCATCTCAAAGTTCTACCGCAAGACATAATTGTGTAAGAAGCTTTACAAATCATTCTGGTTTTCAAAAGTTCTATTTGCCACAGTCAAGGGATAGTGTGAAGCAAAACTCTTCTATCGAGAATTAAAGAGTTTGTGCCGCATAAATGGAAAAATAATTTTACAGTCAATTTCATCACCAGATGAGATCTTTGAATTATACACTGACCAATCGGATGAAGGGAAACACTTCAGAAAAAACGTACGAGCTTATAACCATATATTTTCATTTACATCAATGGGAGTAAATATAGATGAGAACTTGGCTAATGGAAGAGATGGAGTATATACATTTTGTGCTCAAGGCAGTATATATCATAAAATATATAGTTTGGTACCTACATCCAGTGATCGTCCAAGATTCCTACAACTTTACATATATGATACAGAGCACGAAATCGAAAATCGATTGTTTGAAAATAATACTCTGATTCGAGAAATTGTGGAGAAGTTGCAAAAAGCTCTTAATACATATAATAGATTTGTAGCTGTATTTCGACAACTTGGATAGAAGTCAAATATCCAACATTGCAAATTAGTTATAAAAGAACCATCGTCAAACCAAAAACAATATGCTCTTCCAACCGCTTCACAAGTTGCTGGAATTTGGGTAGAAGGAGCTGAAAATGAGGAAATACATGAAATAGATATTGTAGTTGAGACAAAATCTGGACAACTCATAACTATTTTCGAAACAGCTGGTTATTATGACTCATTACAATATCCAATTTTACTACCATATGGAAGTTATGGATGGGATATAAATAGTCAAGATGAAAATGGTTACAAATTTTCATGTCGCGAATATTACGCTAAAATTCTACAGGTATATAGAACTATATTTTATATAAAAAATTTACTTCTTGGTAAATTTATACTGTTAATTTCTTTTATAGATTCGAGAAAATGATAAATCACTTTTCCTTCGAGGTGGTCAATTGTTTCAACAGTACATCGTTGATAATTATGTCAAGATAGATACCACCAGGCTAAGATGGTATAGGAGTAATCATTAGAGCTGAAATATATCAAGGATTACAAGATGCTCTGGATGCAGGGGAAAATAATGCAAGTGTGTATTTTTGAATACACAATTTTACCTTTTATAAATAGTACATATTCGTATAAATACAATTGAACTTCGTATTACTAAGTTGTCAATAAATTTTCTTATGTAGGAAATATTGGTACACGAACAATACTACCTTCTTCGTATACTGGATGTCCATGTGATATGTATCAATGATATCATGATGCAATGGCTTTAGTACATAAATTTGGTAAGCCCGATTTATTCATTACGATGACATGCAATCCATTTTGGGATGAAATTGTTAGTGAATTATTACTTGGTCAAGACCCACAAGACATACCAGATTTAACAATAACGGTTTTTCGTGCAAAATATTAGGAATTGAAAAAAGATATTTTCATAGAAGGAGCACTTGGAAAAGTAGCTGCTCATGTCCATGTAATTGGATTCCAAAAAAGAGGTTTACCACATGTTCATATGCTAATAATTTTTTAGGAAGAAGACAAATTAACTAATCCAGATGAATATGATGAAATTTTTAAAGCAGAAATACCATATATTAATAAAGAACAAGAGTTATATACAAAGGCAATGAAGTGGATGATTCATGGACCATGTGGCAATCAAAATCATAATTCTCCTTGCATGAAAAATGGCAGTTGCAAAAGAGAGTATCCAAAACAATTTCAAGCTGCAACTATACAAGGTACATATTCATATCCAATTTATAAAAGGTGTGACACATGCATATCTATTCCTATCGATAGAAGTGGAAAGTTGATGGTAGATAATAGATGGGTTGTACCCTACAATTCTTGGTTACTACGTAAATATAATTGTCATATCAACATAGAGATATGTAGTAGTATAAAAAGTGTTAAATATCTTTACAAATATGTTTACAAAGGTCCTGATCGTGTTAAAATGCAAATTCGACCCAGACCATACTATGATGAGATACAACATTTCATGATGCAAGGTGGATTTCTGCTCCAGAAGCATTGTGGAGGATCTTTAGATTTTCTCTTAGTATGATATATCCATCAGTTGAGCGCCTTCAAATCCATCTTCCTAGTAAACAAAGTGTTATATTTTACAACCATCAAACGCTCAATGAAGTTTTAGCCGACGATAGGAATCAACATACAATGCTTACCGAGTTCTTCTATACAAATTCAATCGATGAACAAGCATGATAGCTTCTATATCATGAATTTCATGAACGCTGCCGTTGCTTAAAGGTATCAAAAAATGGAAAAGTAGAGAATCAAATATTAGAGTGATTGGTAGAATATATATAGTCCAACCGATATAAGGAGAATGTTTTTCCCAAAGAATACTTTTAAATCATATTAAAGGACCTACTTCCTTTGATGATTTGCTTACAGTTGATGGAGTTAGGAATCAAACATTTAAAGAAGTTGCTGAAAAACGAGGATTTTTGGAAAATGATGATAGTATAAGAGCATGTTTAGCCGAAGCTTCTATCACAAAGATGCCAATTTCTTTGAGAACATTATTTGTAACTATTTTGGTTTTTTGCAATCCATTAGGTGTGCAAAGGTTATGGGATGAATTTTTCGATCATATGGTGGAAGATTATCAAAGTTCAAGTAATACTATTCAAATACTTCTAACGAATCGTCTTTTGAAAGATTTAAATATGTTACTTCTCTAACACAATAAAAGCACAACTGATTATGATCTTCCAAATATCTCAAGAACATATGATTGTGGTGCATATGATGATAGTTCAGAGCTAATTGAAGAAGAATTAGCAATTCCTATTTCCAAAGATGATTTACTAGCCATTGAAAAGTTGAATGGCGACCAATTGAGAGCCTACAATACAATTATCAATGCAATTGTGAAGAAAGAGAAATGTTTGTTCTTTATAGATGATCCTGGAGGGATGGGAAAAACATTTTTATAACGTTCTATTTTGACCACTGTGAGAAAAGACGGTGGTATTGTAATTGCAACAGCTGCATCTGGTATTACTGCAACTATACTACCTGGTGGAAGAACTGCACATTCAACATTTAAACTTCCATTACAACCAAAAGCAACATCAACATTCTCGATAAGCTACAAAATCAAAATTAGAAAAACTTCTAAAGCAATCAACTATTCTTATGTGGGATGAAGCTACAATGGTACATCGTTACGCTTTTGAGGCATTTAATAGAACTATGCAAGATATAATGGATATAGATGAACCATTTGGTGGTAAAATCCTTATTTTGGGAGGAGATTTTCGACAAGTATTTTCGGTTGTGCCTAAAGCTACAAGAAGTGAAGCAATTAATGCATGCATTAATAAATCATTTTTACGGTGAAAATTTCAAGTTTTACATTTAAAGAAAAACATGTAAGTGGCAAATGATATCGCATATTAAAAATTTCTAATTAGAATTGGAGATGGTACCGAACCTTCAACCAATGAAGAAATGATTCGAGTACCAACGAATATGGTCATAAAGTCAAAAAATAATGTTAATCCACTATCAAATTTGATAGATACAATTTTTTCCGACTTATCAAAAAATGCTTTCGACAAAGAGTACATAGTTAATATAGCATCAATTACACCATTAAATGAATATGTCGGCAAGCTCAATGAACATGTACTCAATTTATTTCCTGGAAATGAAGTCGTTTACTATTCATATGATGCAGTAGAAGATGATGCTCGCAATTTATACTAACAAGAATTTCTAAACTCAATCGCTCTTGGTGGACTGCCTCCACATTGTTTGAAATTGAAGCTAGGAGTACCAATAATGTTGTTAAGAAATTTCAATCCGAAAATTGGATTATGCAACGGAACGAGGCTTATATGTAAACAACTCATTAACAATTGCATTGATGCTGAAATCATCACTGGACATTATGTTGGTGCTAGAGTTTTCATTCCAAGAAATCCGTTGAAGCCACCTGAAAATTTGATTTTACCATTTGTGTTAATACGGAAACAATTTCCAATTCGTTTGTGTTTTGCCTTCACTATAAATAAGGCACAAGGGCAAACAATAAAATACTAAATTTTTTCTACCTGAGCATGTGTTTGGTCATAGACAACTATATGTGGCGCTTTCATAAGGAGTTTCAAGTGTTAATACCAAGGTGCTGGTAGAAAAAGGAGATGTTGTTGGATAAATCAGAACTTTCACTAAAAATGTTGTCTACAAAGATGTTCTACTAACTAGCTAGGAATAAAGGTACTTAATTTCGTCTTCATCTACATATATCATCAACTTTCCAGGATACATCCTCGCAGTATTTACCTCTTCTTCTATGCTATCTGCAAGTGAATCTATAGTATATGCAATGGAGAAGTTTCATTTGAACATTTCCTGGACTTCTAGAATTTTTTTGTTTCTGTTTTTCTTCTCAATATTAGCTCTTTATACCAAACAAGATTTATTTTAATTCCTTCATATTTTAAGTATTTTCTAGATTCCTTAACGATTCATGTGCTAAAACTAAATTCAGCTTAGTTTTTATACTCTCAATAATTATTAATAGCTTTAGGCATTTTTTTAATTTATCTTTACAAATGCATAAAAGGCATCACCAGTATTAACAATTATTAAATCATGTACACGTACTGTATTATGTACGTATATTTTTTTTCTTCTTCAATGTTCAAGACTTCAGTCAATAAATACGAACAATAGATTTATGTGTTTCTATTTAGATGCATAAGGTTGGACTATACACGTTCTGCTGTTATCTTGATGTAAATGTTATTTTCATTTATTTTTTCTTGGGATTTACTGTTATATTAGGGAAATTACTGTAAGAAATTTAACTGTAGAGCATGAACTTTAACTATATATGCTATAATAACTATAGAATTCATGGTTAAGATTACTGAAGTTGGAATATATTTAATTTTTGGTTCGTCATACTTTGGATAAAATGCAGTTGATAAAATAACAAAACGTATATATAGTTATATATTCACAACAATACGAACTGTGTAAATTCTTTTTTCATTATGTTTCCGTCTTCTATAGACGTGGGTTTGGGGGAGAAGCTGAAGAAAATAATTTCTATGTAAGGTTTTATCATAGCATTCTATGTGAGGTTATTACTAACAATTATGTTTGCTGATTAATAGACTTATTTATGTTGGAAACAATTTCTTAATATTTGTATTTTCATAAACATGTCTCTAAGTTAATAAGTCATTAATTTGTTTGCATTAAATGTGTTATGATCTATGTGGTCATGATCAATTGCGCTTTACATTAAGTTATATCATATTAATATAACAGGTTATTCAATGATTTATTTTTGTTTTTTGTTTTTCAATAGAACGGAGAAAAATAATTAGTAAAAGAATAAGCAGGCTTGATGATTAACACAGAAAAGGTACAATGCGTTAAATGGTTTGTATTTACATTGTGTTTGATGCTTTGGTTCAAGTACTAATCTTAAATTTGTCGAATTGGCAAGAGGCATTGTTGGAAAAGTGACAGTATACCAATTATTTCTTAAAAGTTCTGTAAAAATATATGATTTTGACAAATATGTTTATTTCACTTTAATTCTTTAGTATAATTTAAAATATTTAATCTATGCAATGCCAAACCATGGTAGTATAAGTGTTAACTCTGTTAACTTTTTGTCAAAAAGTTCAAGATGGAGAATGAATAAACTCTAACTGTTAGTTTATTGTTCTATTTTATTTTTCACATTACATTATTAAGTTGTTTTAAATTAATTATGATAAATATGCAGTTACTATTTATAGTCTATGGAATGATATATTCATCATCTCCACTATTAATAAAGTGAGTTCAATGAATAGAATTTCCACCGTGTCTTTTTGAAATTCCGTAAATACCCTACATCCATCAACGGAATATCACTTCCAACACCATCCTCTTCCCAACCACACATCAATGAAATTTCACTATCAATTTACAATTGATACCACCAACAAAATTTGTTGAAATAAAATGGTGTGACTACCAGATCTTTTGCACTAATGGCACATATCTGTTCATTAATTTTCTATGAAATAGAAAGTAACTATTTCTAGCTATATGATGTGCATACGTGCAAATATAATGAGTGCAGATTATGATGTGCATGAGAAAGTCGAGGATGCAGCAGCAACAAGTCATTAAACTCTTCAAATCATCTCATCGTTTTTAAAAAGAACAAACCATTAAGCAAGACTTGCAACAAGATGACAATTGCAATTTTAAATCAGAATTTGCACGATGAAAATAACAATATGATAGATAGTAGTGAGACAAAATAAACAACAATTTTATAGAAGATTAAAAACTATTTCATATACCGAGGCAACAATAAAGATAGAGAGTGAGCAAAATTTACGTTAAACTTCAAAAGTCTATTGGAGGATGTCATAGGCACATCATGACTTTTGGATTCAGCAAATGAGTACTATAGCACAAAATCTGAATGTAAAGAAACTACTATGGCTGATAATGTAGTGAAATCTCTCAAGGCATGGGTTGTTACGATAAGGACAAGGCATGTCAGGTTGACGTAATTTTTACAGAGAACTATATGTGACAATATGTAATGGAGTGCGTATGATATTTAATAGAGGTTTTGATCAATATGTTATGTTTTTGTAACTTCAAATGTTGTTAAAATACAGCTGATGATTTGATGAATGAGAAATTAAGGATATGTATGTGTATATGTATTAAATGTTATATATTCATTTCAAAAGTTCAAGATTTTATCTCATTTCCAACTCTGTTAACCAATGTTGATTCTACCATTTTGCTAAAATCTACATATCAGGTTCTTTTAACTATTTTCAAATTTGCTACTCCCATACCACCAAGAGTTGCATTTTGAAATTTATATTTTATTCCAAATAGAAAATGTTAAATGAGTGAATTGTTGATATTACTTAGAAGTATGTTTAAATTGATTATTTATCCATGTTTTATTATGCTCAAAGTTTTAAAACTAGAGAGACAAATGGAAATCTTTTCAAACTTTCCAATATTAACTATTAGTTCATTATCACAGAACATAGGTTAAATTAAGCTATAATATCTTCATGCCGCGTGGATTTTAATTAAAAACAAAAAGCTTATTTGTAGCTCACATCTAGATTCTTGTTAGAAGTAGGCTCATATATATCAATCATTTTATAACTTGCATAATAGTACCCATTTTATATATGCTAAAGACAATAAAGGCAGAGCATTTGTGTTCAAGTAAAAGAAACAAAAAACCTAAATGTTATATATATATATATATATATATCTGTGTGTGTGTATGCGCACATACATCCCTCCCCCAACTTCTATGACATACAAGCTTTCTCCAGAACCAAAACTCATAAGATGTAGTCTATTTTATTCTATTAGTAATGTAACAACTAACATACATTTGAGATCTTCTGTATCTTTTATTTTACCGAGTACGGGCCGATTTTTAGCTTGCCTATCTTTGCATTAATGTGTTATGACTTATGCTTCCGTAATCGGATGCTGTCAAGAAAGTTACCCATGCATGCACATTGTTATTAGACCATGCCCACCTAGGCGTGCATATATACTAATGTGTATAATATAAGTTTGTTTATTTATAAATATTATAATTCAATTAACTTACATAGTATTTATATATGTCTTATTAATTAAATCAAATTTAATTAATTTTGATTCTTTAATCCAATTAACTAATTTAATCAACTAATCTAATTAAATTTTATTTTAAAATTATAGATATTTTATCTAATTCATCTTAAACTATTTAAGAAAAATATTTAACTATAACCTTTATATATATATCAATATGTATATATCTATTATTAATTAACTATTAATTAATGGATCATTCAATTAAATAATTTAGTTAATTATTTAATAAATTTTAAAAATTTATTTAGTTTAATTTCTCAAAGTAATTTTAAGAAATTCAAACATTTTAAAATTTAAATTATAACATTTATAGTTATACATATATATATATATATATTAACATTTAATTGATTATTTATCGAATAAATTATTTATTCAACTAAACATTTTAATTAAATATTTTAATAAGTTTTAAGTTTTTTGTTTAATTTACCTAAAATAATTTAAGATAAATTCTCAATTACAGCTTTTATGGTTACAAACACATATATTACTATATATATAAATATACAAATTATCTTTTAATTAATTATTCACTTAATTTACCAAATTAATTAAATGCTTAAAAAATTTGAAAAAAATAGTAAATTAATTTCTCAAAATAATTTTGAAAAAAAATAAATTTATTTTATAACATTTATGAAATTTCCTTTTATATTTCGAACTTAATATTTAATATGAAATATATTTTAAATTTTCAAATCTTAATTGAAAATTGACCCAAAGCCTAAAATGAATTTGGACCATTTGAGCTAACCTTTTGGACTTACTCTACCCATTGGGCTAGGGCAGTAGCCAAGGAGGGGATAATATTTTTTATCCAACCCTATGCTACACCACTGTTCTTGACACACATTAGGTTGAAAATTTTATTAGTTAGCCACCAATGGCAACATATTAGACTGCATGGACCATACGTGTTCTGATATGATTATTGGAACCTAATCCATTTCATACCGAATGAATGAGTAAATTTTATTTTTTTCCTTATATGGATCCTAATGAGCCTATGATGTAATGACCCACTTTTCCATACAATTTAAACTGACAATAAACCACACATGTCCAGCCCAAATCGAATGGAAAGGTGGATAGTTAGGGAAAAGAAATAAGAAAGAAGACAGAAGAACTAAACAACACAGAATCTCACAGCGGAACGAATAATATATAATATATAACAATTCTTTACACAAAAACAAATCTGTAATTTATATACATACAGACATCAATCAGAGTACTACAATTTATGCAATGGAAATATAATCATCTACGTGAATACGTCTCTGGCCCTCCATCTCCTCTCTTGAAGCTCCAAATATCCATATAAACCTGGAAAATATGCTCGGTCTGACCTGAGCATTCTGGAAACACCACGCCCGGGTCAGTCTGGTTAAACCAGCATGAGAAACACAATTAACCTGATTCTTAGAGCTTAATAACCTTTTCAAAACAAAGGCATCTCGTAAGACCTTACCGTAAATAAACACGGATGGGTTTTTACCTTATGATAACCAAAACTCCTTTATAAAAAATCATTAGATATTATAATAGTGTCTAATCGCCAAAGTAATACTAACAAGAACCTGTGATGCATGTGCTGTGTACATCATTTTAACGACCCGGATTTTTAGCCATTTGATATTGGGTAATTAACTAATTTTGAAATTTTGAAATATTAATTTTTATTAGTCAAGTAGATGAATTTTCTGATATTTAAAATATCTAAATCTATATATTGATTAAAACTATATTTAATTTTAAATTATAAATTTCTGGATATGATAAATTTTATAGATATATGTATTCCACCATCTAAAATTTAAGATAGAATATCCATATATGTGTATATATAAATATACACAAGCTTTATGATGTTTAAACATATATATAAGTTTATATGTGTATATATATGTTTACAAGAATATTGTATATGTAAAAACATGTAAACATGTGTGTATTTAAATGTATTTGTAAATATGTACAAATGTGAATATGATAAAATAAATATGTATATTGTATATGTATGCATAACTATATATTTTTAAATGTATTTATGGTAGAAATAGTGTATATGAAGTTATATATATATATATATATATATGTAAAAGCTTCATGATGATAAACACATAACTTTTAATGTATATATATATATATGATGATAAATATATGTAAGTAAATGTATATGTATATATGTTATATAAAATAGTGAATAGGTAAATATATATATATGTTAATATAAATAGTGTATGTATAAATCTCTCTCTATATATATATGTATATATAAACATATAGGAAACATCATCATGGAAAACTTAAAATCGAGCTCACAATATATCAAGTCATGCATACAATAAATCACATCAAGCTTATAAAATCAAATCACACATAAAAATCAAATCAGATCATATCTAATTAAATCAAGAAAAAATTAATAATAATAAAGTGTGAAAAGTGAAATCCTGTACATGTGCATACCTCTACATTGCTTGCCCTGTTCATTCCCTTCCTATAAATATACAGGGTCGAGCTTGATTCCCTTGTTTACACTTATCTAAAGAAGAAAAAAATAATAATAAGTTCTGCCATCGAATTAAAAGAAGATAGGGATGTTCAAAAGCTTAGAGGAAAATTTGCAGCAGTGTGTCATCTATTTGTAGACAATGAGTAAACATTTCCCCTTTTGTTTACAGGTTATTTTTATATATGTATAAATGACCATAAACGTGGATGAATACTTGTACTGTGGTAAATATATATATATATATATATATATCTATGAGTGTATATGACTTTCTATATGTATGATAAATATAGGTAGATTAACCTGTAACTAGAAAAAAATACTGTACTTCTTCTTCCTTTTCTCTGCTATTTGTTTAACTGTTAAGCTCTTGTAACTTTAAAAACCCATATCTCAAATTCCCCTCAGTTTTAAAATATGATTCCAAAACAAAAGGTGTTTGTTTTTGAATGAGGAACATTTTAAAATTTATTTCGTTCGTTTCCATCAAGTAGGAAAAGAGAAAAACCTATATATCAGTAAGTGGTCCATTATAACCGAAAAATTAAATATCATAATTCAACAAATGCATTATATAGATGGAATCGTGGTTGGAAAACTTGATTTTTAAGATTAGTTTGGGATTTTTTAGTGATGTAGGGAAGGAGGGGTCGAGAGATGAATGGAATTGGGTATATCGCCGAATTAAGGCGGTCGAGGCGATTTTATGGCTTGCCGTTCGGCATAGAGGAGGGTTAGGGGATGCGGCATCTAGGAAAATGGTGCGTTGGTTTCTAATTGGGTGTGGAGGCCAGTTGAGGTAGTTTTAGGGGTGTTTGTGCTTGGCTTAGGTTATGAGGGAACGACGGTGACATGAGTGGAGGACAGGCGTGCAGTCCAGGGGGATTTGGAAGAGGTGTTTGAGGCGAAGCGATGAGCGGAGTCTGGTGATGGATGGTGGTGTGTGGTGGCATGGCGAGGCGTTTTAATGGGCGCGGCTTTGTTCCATATTTGGACGAGTGATTCATTTTTCGAACGTGTGTGTTTGTCGCGAGTTTCAAGTGGTGGGCGTGATGTTGGAGTCGGCGGCGACTCATGGGAATGATCGACGATGAAGGATTTGATCAGAGGTGAGCATGCACGTGCACACTTTGGGTGCACAGAGGGATGAGTGAATAAAGAAGGGAGGAGGAAGGAACTGGGAGGAAGAAGGGAAGCTTTGGGCCGGGTTTGCAATCGTACGGGCCGAGTGTTTTTTTATATAGTAAATTAAATTTATTTTTATATTTAATAACATTTAAATTTATAAACAATGGTTCTCTTTCATTTTGAATCAAATCAATGCGGGAGTTTTTGCATCGAGCTCCTATGGCCGAGTATTTCACCGAACTAATATACCAAGATTTTCTACAATGTGAAAAATTAAATGTTTTTTTTAAAATGAGTAAAGGAGTAATGTAACGACCCGCCCTTCTCTGCCCAGAAAGACGCATCATTATGAAGAAAGAAAGGGATAGAAGAAGAAAAGAAAAGAAGAAAGAACAACAACACATCAGAAATCTCACAGCGGAACGAGAAATATATTATATCACATAAGATATTACATAGTATCATATACATCAGAGTACACAACTTATACATCACAGAATAGACAGTTATAAACTTCTGTCTATTATACAACACAAGTACATAAATACAATACATCATCACAGTGGAAACTCTATATATCTACACGCTGAAGCCTCCTGCTCCACAGCTCCTCCAGTATTCATCAAGACTAACCTGAATCCCCTTGACTACTCATACAAATTTGAGTACCCAAGAGTTTAATAAAACAGAAAATAAACACTTGGGTCAGACATGGGTCTGGTGTGAGTAAACGGTTAAATTGCTTAACTTTGAAAACCTTTGGAAACAAAAGTGTCACGTAAGACTCCCCACAAATAAACATGGGTAAGTTTTTACCTTACGCTAACTAAAACATTTGATAGGAAATCTGATTGTATTATAATAGGGTCTAGGGTTTTCAAGTAAATATGAAATAGCTGAAATTGTTACATTATTAAATTCCAGCATACTAGCCACAAAGTGGGTTATACAATCAAAACCGTAGGGTCTCGTAGGAAGAATGAGTTTCCATCAATGGCAGGGCTACTGGAGTACCGCCCGTCACAGTACGTGGCCTAGATCACCGTACCGAGGAGTACGCCCGCTCCCCTGCAACACAAAGCCGGAACCATCCCTTACTGGATAATCCCGAACAAGACAATCCCGTAGTTGGCTGCAGTTCCAACTACCCACTAAGCCGAAATATAGAAAGGGACCTCTAGACAGGGATCTATCTTGCTCTCAGTGGGTGCTACCCACGAAGCCTTGCTGCACCTCCCCTGTTTTAGCCATTCCTGGTTGATGAGGCTTGAGGTTACGATTACCTTTAATCAGAACATATCACTTAGAATGCTCATCGTCCGCCTGACGATGTGCTGAAAGCATTCAATCCATACAAGTTCTTTTCGGGTTCGAACGAAACCGAAGGCATTATCTCGTTACACTCGTTTTGGAATCACCCTCAGAGTTAACGACAATAACCCTTGCACTCTGAATCTTCATCTTCACTTGAGATTCACGACCTATCGTTAATTTGGATCGATGTGGTATTCGGGTCTCCAGACCTGGAATACCGGTATACGGAAACCCGATCCCGGTCTCATCGAAATCCAAAACGTATCTTTTAAGGCCAAGTTGTTTAAAGGTTTAAACAATTTAACTTATCTATATTCATACAGATAGATAATTCACAAATCACAATTGATAATCACATTATCAAATAAACAAATGATCTATAACCAAATAGGTAATCCATATCAACATCACAATAGTTAATCTATATTACCATCATAATGCAACCAAGCATTCATACTACACAACATTTCTTATCTCATTTCCGAGATTACATCCATTCAAGACAAATCAATGTCATCCATTCATACATAAGCAATGATTTACTTAATCACAACATAATTAATTTAAAATGAATTAAATTAACTATCTCTATCTTTAATTAATTTAAAATGAATTAAATTAATTACTTCATCTCTAATTAATTTAAAATAAATTAAATTAATTACTTCATTATAAATCTTACTTATATAATCATTAATTAATTACAAATAAATTAATTAATCTTTCTCTAATTATCCATTTTAATTAATCACCTTGATTAATTATACTTTAATTACATTTAAGTAATTATCTTTAATTAATTTCACAAATTAATTATTCTTAACCAATACAGTAATTAACCTTTAATTACTTCATTAATCAATTAATTATAATTAATTACTTTAATTCTTAATTAATTACAATTAATCACTTATCATTTGATTACTTAATCTTAATTAATCAACTCTTAATTATATCATTAATTAATTATAAACTAATGATCCCTAATTACATCTTTAATTATTTATTATATTTAAATTAATTAAATAATTAATCTTAATTAAACCACAACTATTAATCACCTTGATTAATCTAATCCAGTAATTAACTTCCCTTAATTACTTCCATTAATTAATTACTTTTTTAATTAATTATCTTAACTAAAAATTTATTACCTTATTAATTAACCTTAATCCTTTAATTAACTTTATTAAATAAACTATTTAATTAATAACACTAAGTAATTAACTCTTAATCACTTTCTATTTAATTACTTTCATAAAATAATTATCCTCTAATTACTTTATTAAATAATTTCCCTTTATTTAATTACATCCAGTAATTATTCCTTAATTACTTTATCAAGTAATTACACTTAATTAATTATAAGTAATTATCTTTAATAATTACTAATTAATTACTTAGTTAATTATTTAAATAATTATTTAAATTTAATTAAATAATTTCTTAACTTTTTATACTTAAAGATCTTAATTAAGAAAAACCATTTATCTTAATTAAATTATTAACTATTCTTTAAATCATTTTCAATAAATGAATTATCCTTATTAATTTCACATATTAATTTCCTTTAATATATCAAATCTTAATTACTTAAGATAAAATTTTTATTACAATTAAAAAATTAAATTTTGAAAACAATTTATTTTACAATTAAAAACTTGTTTAACTTTGTTTTAAAAACTTAGAAACATTACAAAAAAACAATTTCTTTTGTTTTAAAACTTAAAACATTTCTGAACCAAAAACTTAAAAACTGTTTCTACCAAAACCCGAGTAAACACTAAAAAAAACACGAAGTAACTCTCGCGTCACCTCACTACTCTCCTGCTTCGAGTCTTACACGATGGAAACACGACCTCAACCCCGAGTTAAACTCGTCTTCCCCAACTCTTCAAACTCCCAGTGCACACGAACGTGCTCGTGCACGTGCACACCTTCCCTGATCGACGATGAACTTCGCCTTGGCCTCCGGCAAGTCAGATTCCATCACGCCTTCACGTACGACCATCCCATCTTCATTGATTCGAACTAGATTCGAATTCGAGCAAAAACCCATACCTGGAAACGCACAACCCATCGGAATTTCCCCCTTCTCCGATGATCCTTGACTCGAGTCATCACGCGATTCTCACCATTGCTTCGCCTCGTCTACCAGCACCCACCAACGCCTCGCGATCGATTCCGACTTCACCACGATGTTGCGAAACCAGTTTGAACATCAACGTAAAAACCAGAGTTTTAAACCCTACTCGTTCGAATTCCAGCCTCCTCGACCATCAATAAAATACACGAGTATTTTTCCGATGATCTACTACACTTCCTTCACCTCCATGCCCAACAACGTTGATCATCTCGCCGTCGTTCGCCTTGATTTGACCAAAGTTCCCAAAAACATAAAATTCGAAATTCTCATTGATTACGAATCTAAAAATCTTGAAACAAGTTTCTAAATTCACGATTTTTCATTACAAATTCAAATATAAAACCCAAACTCAAGATCGATTCGATAAAATTTTGACCCATATTGAATTTCACTGTAAATTAGAAACTTCCGAGCTAATTACCTAAATTAAATACCTGTAATTATTTTTAAAAGTGATGTTAATTGATTTCAAACATCTTTCGTTTGTAAATTCTAAGTTATTAGAGACCAAGTGATGAGATACATATTTTAAAAAGAAAATCAAGACTGTCATCAATTTACAGAACTAAGTTATCAACCTACAGGCATTCAAATATACTATACAGGCATTTCAAACATACAATACAGGCATTTCAAACATTCATATACAACATGCATACATTACAGTCATTTCAGATAAATCATCACATATAAAAAGTTTAACTCTGTTTTTAAAATGATATTTACTCACCAGTAATTTAAAACAGAAAACAGATTCTGTTTCCAGGCTTTCCAGTTTTGAATTTCTTTTGTTTTTGCTTGTTGAATTTGTACTTGCTATTTGATTTCTTGCATTTAGTTGCTTGTTGATTGATTTGGAACTGCTACTGAATTGCCTTTGATCTCCTTTAAGTTTGCATTAGAATTTCCAGTTTTCATTCTTCTTTGATTTGCAGGTTTATCTTTTCTTTTGATTCGAATTGTATTTTTAGTTGAAGAGTGAAGAAAAATTAGAGCTGAAGAAAGAAAATTGCAGATCTTTCTTCTATATTTAAAATTTTAAAACTTTAATTACCAAAGAAAATAGCCATGTGTCTTCTTTAAGTGTTAATTTGCTTACACATAGGCTTACATCTTTACAAATGTCACTAAACCACTCTAATATGCTAACAAGTGTAAATTCTTGTTTTAATTAATTTACTTAAGTCATATATGTGTATTTAAGAAATATTTATATGTATAAAATGATATATTTGTCTTTTTATAATTAAGCTTTTACATTCCTATAAAAATATACAAATGTGAAAACTATTATTTAAGTAACTTATACTTTAATCAAATATTTATAACATATTTATATATGCTTGAGAAATTGAGTTTAACTATATATATATTTTTACAAACCATTTTGAATTTTAAAAGAGAAAAGATTATTAAAATAAATGAACTTCTTATTTAAATCTTATTTAAACTTAAGCTTACATATATATTTTTAAATAAGAAATTATTCTTGTTATTTAAATCATAAATATCATTTTCAAAAGTATTAAGTTAAATTACAAATTTCCAAATTACAAATTATATAAATATTAAAGTTTGAAAATACTTTATTAAATTCAAATTCAATATTCTTTCCATTTCAATATATACAATTATATATATTCTAAATGGAAATACTTTTAACATTAGCTTTGATAATTACTATATTGAATTTAATACATAACTCCAAATCACAATATATATATATATACATATATATTATAATTTGAAAACATAGTTTTAAAAGACTCCCTATTTATAATATATATATACCTATATATATATACATTATAAATATAAAACATTTAAATATAAGTTTTAGAAAGATAAATCTTCCCAATTTAAAATTGTTAGAAAAGATATTCCCAAATTAAAATGTTATTAGTTTTCAAAAGAAATAAACTTACCAATTTAAAATGTTATTAACCTTTTAAAATGAATAAACTTGTCAATTTATAAAATAAATCAACAAATCAATTTAATTATTTATAAAGATTATTAAATTGATATTGCCAAAATTCCGGGATATCACATTCCTCCCCCCTTAAAATAATTTCGTCCCCGAAATTTAAAAGCAAAGATAATTTAATAACCCAGCAAAATTTTAATTTTAATTTCAAACAGCAACCATACATATCAATCATATTCTAACAATCATAGCAAACAATTTAATCAAACAAATTTAACTATCCAGACAAATTCTGGATAGAATTTCCTCGAGTTTCCCCAAGTATATATATATATATACCGGGATACTCGTTCTACAGGATCTTAACTAACTATCTACAAAAATATAGAATTCCTTCCCATCTAGATTACAAATCTGAACAAGATCTCAAACTAAGCTCAAAACCATCCCAACTACCAATTCCTTCTGAACTGCTGATTCCACAACCAATGATGGATCATACATGTATTCCTCAGAGATACGTGAAATAAAATGAATTCCAGTTATCCGAACTGGCAACTCAATCCTATATATCAAAGAACTAATCCTTTTGAGAACACAGAAAAATCTCATAATACTTCCGGAGCTAGCTTTCTAATCTTACCAAATCTTATATCTCCTTTTATTGGATACAACTTAAACAATATCCAATTTTAACTTCAATTTCCAAATTCCATCAATCTTAACTGTATAACTCTCCTGGCGATCCTGAGTCACTTCATCCTTCCTGATCAGCTTAACTCTTGCTGATGCTTCTTGAAATAATCTAGACCAACATCAAACCAATTTCCGGATCCTACTCAACAAAATGGTTCTCCAAAAATTCACCGAAATCCAGAACACAACTCTACTCCACAACATTAGAGCACTTCGAACTACTTCTCCTTTCTGAAATAGCCAAACAGTTGCACTTGACAACCTTACCTCCAAATCCTGAAAAATCCTTCATACTTAGAGGTATACTTGAATTTCCTATAGAAATCCTCTATTCCAAGAAAATTTCACTTCCGGTTGCTCCCACTCTAGAATAGTTACTATCTTGCTTTCGCTGCACAACTCTGATCTGGAATAGATGAGAATGCCATCGGAGAACTCGAGCACAAACTTGACCATCCATACATAGTTCACCATATCCATAAAATTTTAGTGAACCATTCCACTTGGTCAAAAACACCTCAGCAGAATCTTAATTAGAAAACTAGGTGTGATCAATCCCTCTCCAAAGAATCCTGAGCTGCTTCACCAAATTCTTCTCTAGGAGACATCCTTCTATCAAGCTAAACCACAGGTAACTCCACTAACCAAGTTGATACGGAATCTCAATCTCCAATAACCCAAAAGAACACTCAAACTATCGCAAGTCACTTTTGCGATCAACTCAACCTAATTTCCAAAGATATTGTTCTCTCTTCACTAATCAGAACAGCTTATACTTGACTAACCAATCCATCGAAGAAATGGATCCACTCTGCTGCTTCTGGACTCCACCTTCAGAAAAACTACCCAGCCAGAAACTTCCTGCCAACACACAGAACACTTCCGAGTTGCACCGCTGACACAGATGCCAAAGACTTCTCAAAACAAAGCTCTTCGAGAAACTCGGACCTCAAACCAAACAGAAACACCATGCTGAACTCAACCACAACACCGAAACAGACATACTTCCTAAAACTTGCTCCAGAAGAAACATCTTCGGAAACATCCATAGTCACTGCGTCTCACCACACAGCTACTTCTTCCAGAAGTTACCAAGATACCATCATTCGCTTTTGCTCATCCAATTTCAAAGATAAACTCCGAACCTTAACAGGTTTCCTTCAGAGATCGATGAAATCTTTA
The DNA here is from genome assembly GCA_030737815.1 of Allium fistulosum. Taxonomy (NCBI): domain Eukaryota; kingdom Viridiplantae; phylum Streptophyta; class Magnoliopsida; order Asparagales; family Amaryllidaceae; genus Allium; species Allium fistulosum. Next base: position 946,669,784 of record CM060908.1, read on the forward strand.
CACCACAACAAAGCTCACTCGAGACGGTATTAGATCTACAGTCTCGTCAGATACTTCTAACCTCAACATTCAAACTCCAACCATTGGTAGTCGTGTTACATACACCACCACCTTATCTACCTTTATAACTCATATTGGAAAACCCGAACAGGTAACCCAACAAATAGGTAGAAATACATATATATATATATATATATATATATATATTTAAAATGATACTTTTTATATAGAAATTATTTCTGGGTAAAATTATTTCATTTACCTCTTTAAAACAATATTGTGTCCGTTGACCTGGTTCAAGTGTTTAGAGATCCCTATCAATAACGTTAGCTACTCGTATTGACCAGAATCCATATACCACTCAACCGATCAATTAACACAATATAAAACCATTTTTATATAACTAACAATTACGCGCTCTCAAGATAGACACCACTTCAGAGCCTAGGTATTCACTCAACCTTGCTCTGATACCAAATGTAACGACCCGCCCTTCTCTGCCCAGAAAGACGCATCATTATGAAGAAAGAAAGGGATAGAAGAAGAAAAGAAAAGAAGAAAGAACAACAACACATCAGAAATCTCACAGCGGAACGAGAAATATATTATATCACATAAGATATTACATAGTATCATATACATCAGAGTACACAACTTATACATCACAGAATAGACAGTTATAAACTTCTGTCTATTATACAACACAAGTACATAAATACAATACATCATCACAGTGGAAACTCTATATATCTACACGCTGAAGCCTCCTGCTCCACAGCTCCTCCAGTATTCATCAAGACTAACCTGAATCCCCTTGACTACTCATACAAATTTGAGTACCCAAGAGTTTAATAAAACAGAAAATAAACACTTGGGTCAGACATGGGTCTGGTGTGAGTAAACGGTTAAATTGCTTAACTTTGAAAACCTTTGGAAACAAAAGTGTCACGTAAGACTCCCCACAAATAAACATGGGTAAGTTTTTACCTTACGCTAACTAAAACATTTGATAGGAAATCTGATTGTATTATAATAGGGTCTAGGGTTTTCAAGTAAATATGAAATAGCTGAAATTGTTACATTATTAAATTCCAGCATACTAGCCACAAAGTGGGTTATACAATCAAAACCGTAGGGTCTCGTAGGAAGAATGAGTTTCCATCAATGGCAGGGCTACTGGAGTACCGCCCGTCACAGTACGTGGCCTAGATCACCGTACCGAGGAGTACGCCCGCTCCCCTGCAACACAAAGCCGGAACCATCCCTTACTGGATAATCCCGAACAAGACAATCCCGTAGTTGGCTGCAGTTCCAACTACCCACTAAGCCGAAATATAGAAAGGGACCTCTAGACAGGGATCTATCTTGCTCTCAGTGGGTGCTACCCACGAAGCCTTGCTGCACCTCCCCTGTTTTAGCCATTCCTGGTTGATGAGGCTTGAGGTTACGATTACCTTTAATCAGAACATATCACTTAGAATGCTCATCGTCCGCCTGACGATGTGCTGAAAGCATTCAATCCATACAAGTTCTTTTCGGGTTCGAACGAAACCGAAGGCATTATCTCGTTACACTCGTTTTGGAATCACCCTCAGAGTTAACGACAATAACCCTTGCACTCTGAATCTTCATCTTCACTTGAGATTCACGACCTATCGTTAATTTGGATCGATGTGGTATTCGGGTCTCCAGACCTGGAATACCGGTATACGGAAACCCGATCCCGGTCTCATCGAAATCCAAAACGTATCTTTTAAGGCCAAGTTGTTTAAAGGTTTAAACAATTTAACTTATCTATATTCATACAGATAGATAATTCACAAATCACAATTGATAATCACATTATCAAATAAACAAATGATCTATAACCAAATAGGTAATCCATATCAACATCACAATAGTTAATCTATATTACCATCATAATGCAACCAAGCATTCATACTACACAACATTTCTTATCTCATTTCCGAGATTACATCCATTCAAGACAAATCAATGTCATCCATTCATACATAAGCAATGATTTACTTAATCACAACATAATTAATTTAAAATGAATTAAATTAACTATCTCTATCTTTAATTAATTTAAAATGAATTAAATTAATTACTTCATCTCTAATTAATTTAAAATAAATTAAATTAATTACTTCATTATAAATCTTACTTATATAATCATTAATTAATTACAAATAAATTAATTAATCTTTCTCTAATTATCCATTTTAATTAATCACCTTGATTAATTATACTTTAATTACATTTAAGTAATTATCTTTAATTAATTTCACAAATTAATTATTCTTAACCAATACAGTAATTAACCTTTAATTACTTCATTAATCAATTAATTATAATTAATTACTTTAATTCTTAATTAATTACAATTAATCACTTATCATTTGATTACTTAATCTTAATTAATCAACTCTTAATTATATCATTAATTAATTATAAACTAATGATCCCTAATTACATCTTTAATTATTTATTATATTTAAATTAATTAAATAATTAATCTTAATTAAACCACAACTATTAATCACCTTGATTAATCTAATCCAGTAATTAACTTCCCTTAATTACTTCCATTAATTAATTACTTTTTTAATTAATTATCTTAACTAAAAATTTATTACCTTATTAATTAACCTTAATCCTTTAATTAACTTTATTAAATAAACTATTTAATTAATAACACTAAGTAATTAACTCTTAATCACTTTCTATTTAATTACTTTCATAAAATAATTATCCTCTAATTACTTTATTAAATAATTTCCCTTTATTTAATTACATCCAGTAATTATTCCTTAATTACTTTATCAAGTAATTACACTTAATTAATTATAAGTAATTATCTTTAATAATTACTAATTAATTACTTAGTTAATTATTTAAATAATTATTTAAATTTAATTAAATAATTTCTTAACTTTTTATACTTAAAGATCTTAATTAAGAAAAACCATTTATCTTAATTAAATTATTAACTATTCTTTAAATCATTTTCAATAAATGAATTATCCTTATTAATTTCACATATTAATTTCCTTTAATATATCAAATCTTAATTACTTAAGATAAAATTTTTATTACAATTAAAAAATTAAATTTTGAAAACAATTTATTTTACAATTAAAAACTTGTTTAACTTTGTTTTAAAAACTTAGAAACATTACAAAAAAACAATTTCTTTTGTTTTAAAACTTAAAACATTTCTGAACCAAAAACTTAAAAACTGTTTCTACCAAAACCCGAGTAAACACTAAAAAAAACACGAAGTAACTCTCGCGTCACCTCACTACTCTCCTGCTTCGAGTCTTACACGATGGAAACACGACCTCAACCCCGAGTTAAACTCGTCTTCCCCAACTCTTCAAACTCCCAGTGCACACGAACGTGCTCGTGCACGTGCACACCTTCCCTGATCGACGATGAACTTCGCCTTGGCCTCCGGCAAGTCAGATTCCATCACGCCTTCACGTACGACCATCCCATCTTCATTGATTCGAACTAGATTCGAATTCGAGCAAAAACCCATACCTGGAAACGCACAACCCATCGGAATTTCCCCCTTCTCCGATGATCCTTGACTCGAGTCATCACGCGATTCTCACCATTGCTTCGCCTCGTCTACCAGCACCCACCAACGCCTCGCGATCGATTCCGACTTCACCACGATGTTGCGAAACCAGTTTGAACATCAACGTAAAAACCAGAGTTTTAAACCCTACTCGTTCGAATTCCAGCCTCCTCGACCATCAATAAAATACACGAGTATTTTTCCGATGATCTACTACACTTCCTTCACCTCCATGCCCAACAACGTTGATCATCTCGCCGTCGTTCGCCTTGATTTGACCAAAGTTCCCAAAAACATAAAATTCGAAATTCTCATTGATTACGAATCTAAAAATCTTGAAACAAGTTTCTAAATTCACGATTTTTCATTACAAATTCAAATATAAAACCCAAACTCAAGATCGATTCGATAAAATTTTGACCCATATTGAATTTCACTGTAAATTAGAAACTTCCGAGCTAATTACCTAAATTAAATACCTGTAATTATTTTTAAAAGTGATGTTAATTGATTTCAAACATCTTTCGTTTGTAAATTCTAAGTTATTAGAGACCAAGTGATGAGATACATATTTTAAAAAGAAAATCAAGACTGTCATCAATTTACAGAACTAAGTTATCAACCTACAGGCATTCAAATATACTATACAGGCATTTCAAACATACAATACAGGCATTTCAAACATTCATATACAACATGCATACATTACAGTCATTTCAGATAAATCATCACATATAAAAAGTTTAACTCTGTTTTTAAAATGATATTTACTCACCAGTAATTTAAAACAGAAAACAGATTCTGTTTCCAGGCTTTCCAGTTTTGAATTTCTTTTGTTTTTGCTTGTTGAATTTGTACTTGCTATTTGATTTCTTGCATTTAGTTGCTTGTTGATTGATTTGGAACTGCTACTGAATTGCCTTTGATCTCCTTTAAGTTTGCATTAGAATTTCCAGTTTTCATTCTTCTTTGATTTGCAGGTTTATCTTTTCTTTTGATTCGAATTGTATTTTTAGTTGAAGAGTGAAGAAAAATTAGAGCTGAAGAAAGAAAATTGCAGATCTTTCTTCTATATTTAAAATTTTAAAACTTTAATTACCAAAGAAAATAGCCATGTGTCTTCTTTAAGTGTTAATTTGCTTACACATAGGCTTACATCTTTACAAATGTCACTAAACCACTCTAATATGCTAACAAGTGTAAATTCTTGTTTTAATTAATTTACTTAAGTCATATATGTGTATTTAAGAAATATTTATATGTATAAAATGATATATTTGTCTTTTTATAATTAAGCTTTTACATTCCTATAAAAATATACAAATGTGAAAACTATTATTTAAGTAACTTATACTTTAATCAAATATTTATAACATATTTATATATGCTTGAGAAATTGAGTTTAACTATATATATATTTTTACAAACCATTTTGAATTTTAAAAGAGAAAAGATTATTAAAATAAATGAACTTCTTATTTAAATCTTATTTAAACTTAAGCTTACATATATATTTTTAAATAAGAAATTATTCTTGTTATTTAAATCATAAATATCATTTTCAAAAGTATTAAGTTAAATTACAAATTTCCAAATTACAAATTATATAAATATTAAAGTTTGAAAATACTTTATTAAATTCAAATTCAATATTCTTTCCATTTCAATATATACAATTATATATATTCTAAATGGAAATACTTTTAACATTAGCTTTGATAATTACTATATTGAATTTAATACATAACTCCAAATCACAATATATATATATACATATATATTATAATTTGAAAACATAGTTTTAAAAGACTCCCTATTTATAATATATATATACCTATATATATATACATTATAAATATAAAACATTTAAATATAAGTTTTAGAAAGATAAATCTTCCCAATTTAAAATTGTTAGAAAAGATATTCCCAAATTAAAATGTTATTAGTTTTCAAAAGAAATAAACTTACCAATTTAAAATGTTATTAACCTTTTAAAATGAATAAACTTGTCAATTTATAAAATAAATCAACAAATCAATTTAATTATTTATAAAGATTATTAAATTGATATTGCCAAAATTCCGGGATATCACAAGTAATGTCCTAATTATAAATTATATGTTAATTAATTAATCATTAAACGAATTGTTAAAAATTTAATAACAGATTATTTTATTTTATTTCTTTGATAGAAAAGAAATCTGGATTAAAAATATAATTTGACTCGGTTAATTGAAACCCATCCCGTTTGAATTTGTAAACTGATTTAATAATAATTTTGAATTGCTGACTGAGTTAATGACCTATGTTTGGCTGGTATGGTTCTTAGATATTATTTCCAATTATCTATTATCGTGTGATTAAGTATCCAAACAAATTAAAGTAAATAAGATAAAACGTTAACACATTTTATCAGCAAGTAAATCGACTTATACTGGTTACCATTCTGAATTTCCGAAATGTGATGAGTACAAGCAAAATTATTTTCGATGGGTTGGTCATGATATAGTAAACATATGGAATGAATTTCCATAAGCAAATATTAGCACCCTGATTGAGAAGTTGTTATTAAAACCACTTGGACATTTAAAAAAATTTATCATTTGGGTTCGAAGAGACCGAGATCGGATATCAGCATTATCAGAAACCACTTCGACCGGATAACCACCACGAACCTTAACGGTTTAATTGTAGAGCCTATACTGGGTTTTATTTAATGTAACAATTTCCGGCTCTTTATTTAAGTATTTATTATTAGACACTATTATAATATCACCAGATTTTCTACAAAAGTGTTTTGGTTATCGTAAGATAAAAACTTGTCGTGTTTGTACGAGATAACTTGGTTTTTCCAAAGGATTTTGATAACTTTAGTAATTCAAATTTAGTATGTTTCACGTTGGTTTCCAGCCTGACTCGGGTGTTACTTAATTGTAATGCTCGAGTCAGACCGAGTGTTACAGAATTCAAGTTAGGATGCTTTTGGAGCTCAAGAGACGAGCTGGATGGCAGAGATGTATTGCATGTATTTGATTATATTCCGCTGTATATTATAGGCTGTATATTCAGCATTTGAGGACAAGTTATTATAACTTTCCAGATTTATATGTTGATGATTATACTCTGATAATTTGTATGTATATTAACAGTTACAGTTTTTCTTTCGTATAAAAAGCTGTTATTGTATATTATATTTTGTTCCGCTGCGATTGTGAGATTCTGTGTTGTTGTTATTTCTGTTTCTTCTTCTATCTCTTTCTTCTTAACCCTAACAATCTGGTATTTTCGGCACACGATTGCTCGGCACTCTATACAGTGAACATATTAGTGTCGATTTTCGAGGGTCGAAAATCACCCAGTCGTTACAATCATAATGATATTAGTCATAAAATCAAAATCCGATAAAGCACGTTCGCTAAATGTGTAGGATTTCCACGACGATGCTCCTAGAATATCTGAGAAACGGTCCTCCTGCACAAGGATCAGAGTTATCCTTCCAAGGGTCAGTACCTATCTAGCCGAGGTACATAGGAAATACATAACTGGCCACCTAGGCCGAGTGAATCGCTCCCAGCATGCATAAAATAAATGATAGGGACTTGATAGAAAGAGAGACGACTACACCCTCATGGGTTAGCTAGACCCCTGGGCTATGCATCCTATCTCTGGTTTTAGTCATTTCCGCTGATGAGGCTACGTCCGGCTTCCAGCTTACGCACCATCTCCAAAATAAATCATGGAATCCCATATGGACTCCCACACCTTAATAGGTCACAGAATCACAACTGAATTCCACATCTCAATAGATCTTGGAATCTCATACAGATTCCCACACTCCAGCAAGTCATGGAACCACATTTGGATTTCAACATCTCAGAGCGCATCTCATCCATTTAATCGTATATGGTTTCGAAGTAGGTCATGGGTTCTGAGTCATCTCTTACGAGTACACTCTCCATTTCCTGGGTGCTCCAAAACCATTCGTCGTCTTTCCAGAATGCTCAATACCGGTTCTTTAGGAAATAATCCAACAATACATAAGATCGGGGATCACCCCCTAACCGTTTAAGTGGACAGATCTCCTTATCATTTGTCCTAGAAGATCCAGAAGTTTATACGTACAGTATAGCAACCCGATGGTAACCGTACCATATATTCTCGCATTTCTCCTAGATGTTTCCAGAGTTAAAATCCTTCGGTGTTAAGTAGGAAATTAATTCTCTACCACCAAAATTTAAAAGGATTACATATTTAGGTCAAGATTTGATAGTCGGTTATTTAACTTTCAAATAAACAAACCTTCAACCAAAGATTGCATTTCTCACTGAAATCACTAAGCCTCATTTAGTTTAATTTCAATAAATTAAATTTCTTTATCAAAAATAGACATATATTTATCTCACAATGATAAGTATATTCACAAATCATTCCTTTAAAAATACTTGGAACATTTTAAAATAGATATTGGAAGTACCATTTGGTATCGACCATGGATCATAGCTCAATGGTTACATCTCTATCCTAGAAAAACCAAACTTAACTTAGGCAACCTCTGCCTCCCGATTTCGGCCATGCAATCAATCATAGATCGGAGTTTGCACAATGGTTTAAAATCTGGGCCGTTACATATGAAGTCTATTAACTAGCATTAGATTGAATCTATCTATTTAAAAAATTCATATTTTGCTTAATTTTTTTATATTTAATTATTTAATTGCATTAATTTACTTTATTCAATGATTACTTTGAATATATCTCATATATTCATAATATGACATGATAATATGATGATGTATAGACACGTGTTTATATATATATAAACATGCAGATATTGAGATTCATATCTATTGCATATACATATATATTGTACTTACATATGCATATGATAACTTCGTATGAATATCGGGAATATACATGCCTAAATTTATGTATATACATATATACATATACATATATACATATACATATATACATATACATATACCTATATATACATGTACACACACACACAAATATATATATATATATATATGATCAAATATAGTATAATATGTGTATACGGTTTGTATTCTGATATTTACAGTAACAGTTATATATGGTTTATATATATACACACATATACATACATACATACATACATACATACATATATAATGTATTGCCATCTATTTATGATCATAGTTTGAAAATTAATCTGTATATTAAATTAGATATCTTAATATATGTGGGAAGATTTAGTAATTGAATAGAAAAAGGGAAAGCATTTCTAGCACCTTCCTCATTTGCAATCTTCTAATTAAAATAAGTTCTAATCTTTCATAATAAAAGGGAAATATAATTCCTCAAATATCCACAACAAAACTATTAGACATTAAACTTCTTATACTGTAGTATTACATAAATAATTTGAAACTAGATCACCTTTTAAACAATGTACAACTAAGATTCTTCAAGTATTTAAAATTTCATATTATTATATAAAAACAATTTCAACCTTCAACCAAATAAATTCTAAATTGAACAAAGAATTAAATAAACATGAAATATTTTAGATTTAAACATGTGCTTGTTCATATATATGAAATGATATTAATTATAGAAAAATTTACATAATAGATTATATTAA